>CM030795.1:17210756-19979506 GCA_018127125.1 Rhododendron griersonianum
ATGTAACCTTTCCCTACATACATTCCAGCTTTAGTCAGAGTGACCCTATCAGCCTCGAAAACAAGGCGGAAGCCGTGCTTGCTCAACAGCGAACCAGAAACCAAATTCTTGCGAATATCTGGCACGAACAGCACATTATTCAGAGTCAACTCTTTTCCCGAAGTCATCTTCAGGACCACTTTCCCCTGCCCCGCAACATCCGAGGTAGCTGAATTCCCCATAAACAATTTCTCACCGTTAGCAACCGGCTCGAAAGTAGTGAACAACTGCCTGTCACAACAGATATGACGTGTAGCCCCAGTGTCTACCCACCATTCCTGCGGGTTTGAACCTACCATGTTCACTTCAGATACCATAGCCGAGAGGTTGATATCAGACACAGCTGCCTCCACCTGAGCCAAATGTGCCTGAGCGCGAGGGTTAAGCGGCTTCTTACACTCCGAAGCTTTATGCCCGAACTTGTTGCAGTTGAAGCATGCACCCTGAAACTTCTCTTTCTGTTTCTTGGCAACCCCACCTCTCGGTCCCAGATTGACACTTTTGTCCTTTTGTTTGCCAGCTTGCTTGTCAGACCGCTAGTCAGAACGCCTGTCATACTGGTTTCTCCTCACACCGGAAGATTGACCATGCTCCATCATGTTTGCTTTGGCCATGTAGGAGGTCTTCGCACTCCTATCCATACCCCGATTCTCCTCTTCAATACGGAGTTTGATGAAAAGAGCCTCCAAGGTCATCTCCTTATTCTTGAACATGAGATAGCTCTTGAACTCTTTCCATGCTGGGGGTAGCTTGTGGATGACTGCAGCCACCTGGAATGCTTCACTCAGAATCATCCCCTCAGTCCTGATCTCATTGAGCAGGAGATGCAGCTCTTGGACTTGGACTGCCACAGACTTGGAGTCCACCATCATGTAATCAAGGAACCGGCCCACAACGAACTTCTTGGACCCGGCACCCTCGATCTTGTATTTCCTGTCTAAGGATTCCCATAATTCCTTAGCCGACGGAGCCTCGCCATACACAGAATACAGCGAATCATCTAGAGCATTCAGAATGTAATTCTTGCACATGTAGTCATGCTCTTTCCATCTGGCCACCTCAATCCGCTTCTGAGTGTCAGAATCATCCTCAGCAATAACAGGTGCTTCCTCGACAAGCCACTTTGCCAAGTTCAAGGTGGTGAGATAGAACAACATCTTCTGTTGCCACCTTTTGAAGTCCACCCCAACAAATTTGCTCGGCCTCTCCACGTGAGATATTGGAACCGACGGAATCCCAGGAATAGGAGCATGAGTTGGAATAGCACCACTGCCATTTCCATTGCCACTGACAGCACCAGTCTCTTTGTCTTTGCCAGTGCCAGTAGTTTTCCCTTGCACAGTAGTCATGTTTTCCTGAAATTAGGAACAACCACATATAAGAGAAGAAATCTCAATATCAAAATGACAAGCTATACATGCATAGATTAACAATCTATCAAACAAGCTAAGTCTGACATCCCCACAATACCATGTAACCTAGGGGTCCCAGGGGGCGCGCCCCCTGGCGGGGGTCTTAGGGGGCTCGGGGGCAGCGCCCCCGAAAGGTAAACGGTATACACAATCTGCTACTTGCAAAAGTGTGGCCATCACCTTCCCCTTCTGTTTTTGGAGTCCAATCCATGTACTGATGTATACCACTTGCCGTGCACAAGGGCTGAGCACTCACACCGTCCACTGGTTGAGTACTTCAGGCCGAGAGCAACCCAAGCGTCAAGCACATGAACTGCACACCGGGCAGATCATAAATACTGGATCAAAGCCAGGTGATGTCAAGGCAGAAGCCAAGTAGATCACCCCAGAGGCCAACAAAAATGATCCAAGGCCAAGCCGCGCACGACTGCCTTAGGCCGTAGCCTCTCTGTTCGCAACATGATCGAGTCACGCATGACTGATCTTGGCCGAAGCCAAACAGGTCTGATTTATTCTCATATCAATCTCCAAACAATCTGCTGAACAGATTGATAATTCCGTCTTACACCAGTGATTCATCATCATGAAAACTAATCTGTTTTGAATCTGTTCTTGCAACTCAAATGTTAGTCCAAAACAGAAATTGTTTTCTAGAATCCGTTGCCGATCAGTGATCAAAAAATATTTCTTAAGCTTGTTGGGAAAAAGTTCGGCAGCATAAGAAAATCCAGAGAACAATTTCATTGATAATATATCAAATACATAATCGAAACAAAATACAGATAAATAACAGATTGTGGCAGTAGAGATACAAACTGAATTTGAGAATATCAAACCGAGGCCTGTGTAAAACCACAGTCACCTTAAGAAATATTAGCCGAGCCAACCCTGGGAGAAAGTCGCCGACGCAACCTACAACACCCACGGTAGACGGCGAATATTTCTTAAGGTGGCTGTGGTTTTACACAGGCCTCGGTTTGATATTCTCAAATTCAGTTTGTATCTCTACTGCCACAATCTGTTATTTATCTGTATTTTGTTTCGATTATGTATTTGATATATTATCAATGAAATTGTTCTCTGGATTTTCTTATGCTGCCGAACTTTTTCCCAACATATATTCTATATTTTTTACTTTTCGATATTATATATCCGAGGTATGTGTGTACTTCAAGTGAATCGGGTCATAAAGTTTTTTTAAACAAAACACCGCGTGTATGTATGTATGTATGTTTAAACACGTAAAACATGTATTCCAATCTAAAGCTCATACCCAGTACGTCGACCACCCGCACAGCACCATTCCCGGGGTGGTCCTGGAAAAGTGGATATTATTAAGAGGGATTAATGGGTAACGAGTGTAAGATGTATTAATATTTTTTCAAGGTGGTTGGTCTTCGCAATGGCCAAAACTATTCCACTTCGTTTACCCAACTAGACCTAATTAATGTGCCCAAAGCGACATGCGATGCTATTTTACTGCCACCTGGACCCGAAAGTAAAAAAAAAAAGGTTCACCATACTAAAAATAATTCACTTTAAGCATACAGTTTAATTTTCGGTGTTATTTTTGCTTGCCTGGACTTTTTTTAAATTCAGCTTTATCTTTTTTACTTTTCTTATTTCTCCCATGGAGATGAGTACGGAAAGTCAAATCTTTTCACAGAAGTTTGAAAATTTTCTAATTACAAAAATAAACCAACTAAAAGAGAATAACTTAAGACAATCTAAAAAACGAAAGGAAAAAGAAAAATATGTATATAAAAATGTGGAACAAAGTTGAAAAAAATTCATATAAACGAAAAAATATAAAAAAAAATATCAGTAGTTTGGTATTTTTTCGTCTTTAGTAAACTTTTTTTTTATTTTATCGTTTTTTACTTTCTAGACTATTCTCGTCGAGACAAATGATAAATGGAAAAAAAAATATAACGTGAATCTAACAAAAATTTAGGGAAAACGAATAAAAATACCAAAACCAAAAACACGAAAAATCTAAGGAGAATGAGACCTAAATATATTGCCCTTAAGAAAGAAAGAAAGAAAGAAAGAAAAAAAGAGTTCAAACCCAAAATTTGGAACAGATCGATGGTGATCTCTGTCATCAATTTAATTATCTCTATAATGTTGAAACAGCCTGGCCCGTCACTATAAATTGGAGTGTACGTTAAAAAAAAAGGCATTGGAATGTTTCATTAGATTAGAAATTGACCTACAACCACACCTATATATCAATAAGCTTTCCTTTAGTCTAAACACATGGTCCAATTAATGCAGCTGGTCCCCCATCAAGCATTGTCGTCTCTGTTAAATCAATTTTTTTTTATAATTAATTAGTATAGACTATGTCTAATTCACATAGTATTAGTTTTAATTTGCGGTAGGTTACCTATAAATTAATGTTACTAGTATACTAGTAGTGAGGTGGCTGGGGGTCTTGCCCACAAGCCTTGGCCCATGAGTCTTACTGCTAGCTACTCCAGTTTGAAATTCTGATTTAACTTTGTTTATTTCTGTTTCCAAAAGATATTTAAATAGTAGTTGCTATATATATATATATCGGGGTGGTTCCAAAGACAACTAATTAGATACCTAAAAAATTACCTTATAGTTTCCGATCAAATTTTAATGATCCGAGTCGCTCAATGTGATCAGAACGTGATTTTAAGGGTTACACGCAAAAAAAGAGACCGGAAAAGGCTTGATTTGAGCAGTTTTTAGCTTAGATTTGATGAACGGTTCAATTAAAAAATGCTCAAAACAAGCACATCCCGGTCATATTTTTTGCTAATTTCTCGCGGACACCCTTAAAATCACATTCTGCACTCATTGAACGGTTCGGATCATAAAATTTGATCGGGAACTATGAGATTGAGATTTGGGGTGTTTTTTTAGGTGTTTAATTGGTTGTCCACAGAACCGCCCCGTATATATATATATATACATACAGTCAGGATCCTATTAGGGATCCCTTACAGCCTTACCGTAAGGGACTCCCCTTTCTCGATCGATTTGCTACAATCCGAGCCGCTCAATGTGTTCAGAACGTGATTTTAAGGGTACCCGCGAGAAATCGCCCAAAAAATGACGTGGAAGGGTTTGATCCGAACAGTTTTGCATAAAATGCATTTATAGTGTTTTTATGAAAAATTACTCGGATCAAGCCCTTCCCGGTCATTTTTTTGGGCAATTTATAATAATTACCCTTAAAATCATGTTCTGAACACATTGAGCGGCTCGGATCATAGCAATTCGATTATATATATATATATATATCACTCAATGTTTAACCGAAATTTAAGCAATTTATTGATCAAGCCTTGGCCCATGAGTCTTACTCGAAAGATCAAGCATTTATTGATCCCACTCTATTATGCAAATTATCATTTAGATATATACTTCATTAATTACTGGAAATTTAAGCAATTTGCGATTGGAAGGGATCAACGCTGAATAGCATGGTATGGGAAAGGGAAAATAACAACAGAAATTAAAATTTTACAGATAGAAAATGAGAGCGCCCATGAGCGGCGCTCTAAACATATGTTTTGATTTTTGCCTGCGCGCTTTGGAGTTGGAACTTGTCTAACTCCATGGTAATCGAACTGGGTAGTGTTTTGTACAGTACATTACTCAACATGAGTTGGATAGGGACTTCAATTAAGTAGACTAACATAACTATGTGGAGTAATTCTTTTGCGCGCGCGTACACTTATCTTCTTCCACAGTGCTTATATATATATGTATACCCTAACCAACATGTACACCATGGCTCTTTGAGCTTTTCTAATCCATCCATCCCAAAATAATGGTCCCTTTTGTGCAGCTGTGTGATCATTTATAGAATTCACTATAAGTTTCAATTTATAAAAAATTTAATGATTTCAAAATCTTTGTATCATAGAACTACTTAAGATTTATTTTATATGTAAAGTATTATAAATAAAATACATATACAATATTCTGAGACCTCCCACCCTAATATATGTTTGATCTCTAATCAAACTGAACGGATTGATGGTGATGACATACTAGGTGAGTTTCACCAATAGAAAGGAGAGAGGTGAGCTACTAGAAGGTTTGGTGGTCAGCAACAAAGATGCCACCATCCCCAATTTTCAACAGGTAAATTTGAGCTTATTTATCCCTCTTCTAGCTTTCTACTACATTAATTACATGAAAATACTATATTGTTCGCTCTTAATTTGATGGTTATTTTTCTTTCTCATTTTTTAGGAGAGAATACATCTGCTTTGGGGCGAGAACGATCAGATTTTCAAGCTGGAGCTTGCCAAGAACATGAAAGAGTAAGTGCAATATTTCTCCTTAATTTCCGAGTTTGGTACTAAGAGTTTTAAGTTCTTGAAAAAAGGCCGAGCCACATGCATGCATGATGGCAAATGGGGTCACCTGACCCTTTCAATATTCTTCAAATATGCTTGTATGTATGTTTTAACTATATTTCATGAATTTGACACCCACGTGTATTAAAACATTGTCCAAAAGGCCTCATTGAAATTCCGAAATTTCCAAGACTTGCCATTAATTGGTTTGATTTACTACCGATTATTACTTAAAAATATTTGAAGCTATTGCCTTACCATCCTGGCTCCGCGGGCCTAGCTAATAATCGATCGGGTTGGATTCCTCTATATATAATACGATCAATTACGCACATAATTAATCAAACTTGTTTTTGCTAGCCGTTTGATCCGTTTCGATACAGGGACCTAGGAGAAAAGGCAACATTCGAAGGGATAAAGAAGGCAGGCCACTTGGTTCATCTGGAACGGCCCTGCGCCTATAACAGGTGCCTCAAGCGATTCTTGACTTCTTTGCATGCTGCTCATGAAGCCCAAAACTGACCAAATTCATCCCCCGGCCAGCCATAATCTTGTTTGCAGCAGCATATATATAGGTCTCGCATGCTAAATAATTAATCGTTTGTATTGCAAATTATTTCCAGCCTTTTGTGGTTTGTTTGTTTGTTTGTTCTCTAAATAAATGCTTATATGGAGCTCGAACAAGTGGTTTAATTAAGGAACTTCAATGAAGCTATTTTTCATATATCTTTTTTGGCTTTCCCTTTTTTGCAGTAAACGGTATAGCTAGATACATATGCGCGTTAAAGCCACTGTTTCTGTTCTTTTTCTTTCTTTTCTTTTTTTTTTTGGTACGTCGGAAATTCCTGTTCTTTTTCTTTCTGATCGGCAACGTTAGAGCCAATGTTGAGAGATACGTATTTTATTGTTCATTTTTTTTAGTTTTTATTCATGTGACAATGGATCAAATGGGGATGGGAGGACGCAATTTTTTTTTTTGAAAGGCAAATTTTTTTTTATTAATCTCTAAAATTGTAACAAAGATTAATAGGAATAATAAGTGATGGTATAAAATTCCTAGCCTGAGACTCAACCGAGTATACAACGCTAAGAATAATCATATACTCATCCAAGACTCAATACCCCAAGTTTAGCAAGAAGCCAAACATGGGAAACACCTATTGCCTATTGGGATAAAGCCCACACCAACGCCTAAAAGCCCATATAAAACAATAAACTCAAACAGTAAAGGACCTAAAAGCCCAGATGGAGGGACAAACCCAAAAATGAAGCCCAAAACGGCACATAACAACTACAAACCCTATAACTGCCAGCGCCGCACCAGCCTGCCGCCAAGCACAAGCCCCCAGCCGTGATGGCCTCCCTTCGGCGACAGTACTCCACACTCCGTTTAGCAAGAACCGGTCAGACCCAATAGAAAAACCGGTGGAAGAAACACAAACAAACTCCACCACCATCACAACTGTGATCGGACCTCGCCGGGAGGACGCAAATTAGGGCTCCGTTTGTTTCGATGTAAAATATTTTTTCAGAAAATAAATTTTAAAATTTTATTTGTAGGTGTTTGGTTGGCACATAAAAAATATTTTTCAAAACAATGACAGATTGTAGGTTTTGAAATATTTTAGTCAAGTAAGCGTTCTCTCTCTCTCTCTCTCTCTCTCTCTCTCTCTCTCTCTCTCTCTCTCTCTCTCTCTCTCTCTCTCTCTCTCTCTCTCTCTCTCTCTCTCCTCCTCCTCCTCCTCCTCCTCCGTTTTGAATCTAATATGATTTGGGAGAAGAATGGACTGGAATAGGCGGTTTTGAAAAATATCGGACCATCGGGAGTGAAATGCAAAAATGATTTACAGCCAAACTAAAACATTTCCACCCCATTGGTGTAAAATGTTTTACCTTGAAAATATTTTCTTCCCTTCTTTTTCTATCCAAATAACGGAAAATGGGTAAAACATTTTACCCAAAAATATTTTACGCCCAAACAAATAGAGCCTAGAACTCGAAGCTTAACTTTTTTTGGAAAAAGGCAAATTTTATAAAGGGACCAAGCCCAAAAGACCAAGGAGATAGCCTTGGAACAGAAATTACAAGACACTAGCCAAAACTATGGCCACTAGAAAACCTAACTGCTCTCAACAAAAGGAAAGCAACAAAACACCAAACCCTTCTAAGTGACTACTCTGAAATGGATCCCCCAATCCTGACAAATAGCAACATCAAAATCAGAATGTATGGACAACTGCATTGATTCCAAGCAGGCTCTGATCTCTTCCTCAATTCTCTTAACTAGGGTGTAGGAATCTACTCCAACTTGTCTGAATATTCGAGAATTTCTCTCCCGCCAAATGAAGTACACTGAGGCTGCTAAACACCACTGGTAAATAATAGTCGAAACTGACTTGGAACAATGTTGTGAGCCCCACTGGACTTCAGCCAACAGACTCAAGCTATCCCCATGCCTACAACACTTGGACCTGATACTAGTCCAGACCAAGGTAGCATATTGACCTTCAAAAAACAAGTGGCTATGAGATTCCTGACCTCCATAACAGAGGACACAGTCCTTACCAGTAGTTACCCCCCACTCCATCAATCTGTCTTTAGTTGATAGCCTACCCAAAAGGGCCACCCACAAAATGAAAGACCAGCGGGGAACATACTTTTTATGCCATACCATATGAGCCCAATCCACAGTAGGGGCTCTATGTCGAAGGGCCATCCAAGCAGATTTTACTGAATAACAACCATTTGGAGTCAAAGTCCACACAACCTCATCCTCTTTGGAAATATCAGGTAAGAGCCCACCTTCAGTGTTTGCAATAATCTCACAGATGGCTGCATTTCTAAGCCTTGGCCATCTCCATCCTCCATGGTAAATAATAGAACTCACTTTGGCATTGAGAGATCTACCAAGATTGAAGCTCACTCTATCACCAAACTTCTGAAACAAAGGGCCCAAATTATGCCAATGGTCAAGCCAAAGAAAAGTGGAGAGGCCATTACCAATTTTGGATTTAATAAACTGATGCCCTATATGTCTAAGACTGAAAAGTTTTCGTACAGTCCATGAAGAGTCTGAGGGCAATTTCATAGACCAAAGGCATTGCACCTTTATCACATAGGAGTGAATCCACTTAACCCATAAAATGTCTTCTTTCTTGCAAACAGCCCACAGATGTCTAAGCATTGAGGAGACATTCCATTCCTTCAGTCTCTTAAATCCTAATCCACCTTCTGATTTAGGAAGACAAATTGAATCCCAAGCTACTTTGACCCCTTGGGACTTCATCTCCA
This sequence comes from Rhododendron griersonianum, assembly GCA_018127125.1. Taxonomy (NCBI): domain Eukaryota; kingdom Viridiplantae; phylum Streptophyta; class Magnoliopsida; order Ericales; family Ericaceae; genus Rhododendron; species Rhododendron griersonianum. Next base: position 17,219,842 of record CM030795.1, read on the forward strand.
CTCCTCTCCACAAAAAAGCATTAAGAACACTCTCAATTTCCGTAAAAGTCTTTGAAGGAAGGAGAAAAATGGAAGACCAGTATACTTGAATGCTAAAGAGGACCGAAGTTATCAACTGAATTCTTCCTCCAAAGGACAGAAATTTATTTGACCAGGACTGGATTCTCCGTAAAATTCGCTCCTTCAGAATTAAGCAATCAGCATATCTCAATTTGGTAGATATCAGGGGAAACCCCAAATATGTCACAGGAAAAGATGCCTCAGGAATATTTAGCACTGTCTTAAGAGCCCATTTCTGATTATCCTCAATACCAGCAAAAAAAAATAGGCACTCTTGTTGAGATTAGGTTGCAGCCCTGAAAGAGACAAGAACTCTTGCAAGTGCTCATGGACTGAAAAGTGTGATCATTGGCTCCACACAAAATGAACATGTCATCCACAAAAATCAAGTGAGAAAGATTAATGGCTGCACACTTGGGATGGAGAGTAAAAGAGCCAGAGGCAACTCTTTGATGTAACATGGTTGAAAAAGCCTCCATGACTAAGAGAAAAAGGTAGGGATAAATGGGATCACCTTGCCGGAGACCCCTCTTACCAGGAAAGAACCCCTTTAGCTCCCCATTGATAGTTATAGAGAAGTAAGGGGAGGTCACACACGTCTTGACCCAACTAATGAACTTCTCAGGAAACTCCATCAGAGACATAACATCAAATAAGAAGCTCCATTCTACACTATCATAAGCTTTCATAATGTCCAACTTAATAGCACACCTTGGATGCCCTTTATCTTTGTGGTAGCCTCTTACAACTTCCTGCATAAGGAGAATATTGTCCATACTTGACCTTCCTTTGATGAAAGCAGATTGGGAAGGACCAATAACTGATGGAAGGACCTTTTAAAGCCTATTAGCTAGAACCTTCGTGATACATTTGTAGATTGTATTACAACAAGCTATGGGCCTGTAGAAGGCCTGATGGGGGATTTTAATTCTGTTAGAAGGCCTGATGAAAGGTTGGAAGGCTTTGATGTTAGGTCTGCTTCTGATTTTAATTCTTGCGTAGAAGACGTTGAGATGCAAGAGCTGGTAACCAAGGGTTATTGGTATACTTGGACAAATAAACGAGGTGGCCTGGGCTCTAACAAAAGTAAATTGGATAGGACGTTTATTAACAGTGCTTGGATGGATTTGTTTAGAGATTTTGAAGTTGTTGGCTTTGCTCCTGGGATATCTGATCACTGTGCCCTTGTCATGACTGTGATCCCTAATTCTTTTAGGGCTTGCCCCTTTAGATTCTATAACTTTTGGATGAAGGACCATCGTTTTGAGGTTTTGTTGAGCTCTTCTTAGGGGCAGCATGCTGTAGGTAACCCCATGGATATGTTCAGTCTTAAACTCAAAAGATTGAAACTCCTTCTTAAAGCATTTCATAAGCAGAATTACAGTAACTTGAGTGGGAGAGTTATGAAGGCCAGAGCTAATTTGGCTAAGATCCAGGATCTGTGTTTCAAGCTTCCTCAGAATCAAGAGCTTTGTGATATTGAGAAGGATTTGGTTCAGCAATTCATGGCTTTAAGTTCAGCAGAAGAGGCCTTTAAGAAACACAAATCTAGAGTTAACTGACTGACTCTGGGAGATAAAAATACTAGATTCTTTCACCAAAAAATGAGTTCTCATAGGGTTAGGAATACAATCCTCAGTTTGATGACAGACCAAGGGGTTAGATTGGAAACTCCAGCTGATATTGAAAAGGAAATTTTGGGGTTTTATCAGAGACATTTGGGTACTGCAACAGTTCAGGGGGTTCGTGCAACAAGTGCTCTGACAGGTGTTATTCAGAAAATAGTTCCTATGGAGTTTCGTCCTGGCCTTGATAGTGATGTGACCCAAGTTGAAATTTGGAATGCTCTGAAATCCATTAACAGAGATAAGGCTCCGGGGCCGGATGGCTTTAATTCTGCCTTTTTCCATGACAATTGGCAGGTGGTTAAATAGGATTTTGTCGCTGCAGTTCAGTTTTTCTTCCTTTATGGCTCTATGCCTAGGGGTTGGAACCCAAGCTTCAGAGCCATAACAAGAGTGCAAAAATTTCAAGTCTCTCCATAAGCTAACCCTTTCACTTGCCAGATTCAAACCATAGATAACAGAAGCATAAAATCTTTTTTGGTGAGTACGTAGATCAACAGAAACCATAAGCATTTGAGGAGAACTAAACACCACAGTCACAGCTAACTGTTGGGGATCCCATCCAACAATAATCCGAGCCATTGGAAGAACATCCAAGTTATGAACATACTGCCAATGATCAGGGAAGCACCTACCTATTGAGTGAGGTAAGTTGACAGACCTAATTTTGGTCTCCACTACTCCAAACAGAGATAACCTGTTAACTTTAACAAAGGAACACACCTCTTTTTGTTTCAAGGGATCATTGAGTCCCCTGATATTCCAGGTTCCAATCTTAATCATTGAAGAAGTTTAGATTTCTTACCACCCCTTTTTCCCCTCGTAACCCTCCCAACCTTGGGAACAAAAGCAAGAACTTCATTGCCAGAAGGAACAAGTTAGCTTAACTTCGTACAAAAAAACCTGTTTCACTCACTTTTAAACTCAAAATCCGACTGATATATATCCATTATCCAGTCAAAATCAAAAGACTTTCAACACATGTAACCATGCCGTACTGCTTCTTCTCCCTAGGTTAGGATAGAATAGGAATTTTCTTTTTTAATAAAAGATCAAAATAATTCTACGCTAGAATACGTGGAAACTCATAACAAAGGCATTTAGGATGGTTGCCCAAGGCGTGTAAGGCTGAGGCAAAGTAACCATGTTAAAAAACCAACGTAATCTTAACAGATTTTGCCAAAAATAAAATGAGTACTTGTCACAGGAGCGAAGATAGTTGCTTCAAGATTTACATCAACGCCCTCAGACTCCCTTCTATATATTGAGGACCTTTTTGCGATTGTCAAAATTTCTTCGTCGGCCATCGCTGTAGCCTCCTTTGTGATTGCTCGATTGAGATCACAACCGATTTGGTTAAAAATTCAGAGTATCTGATTATCTCTATATTCTCACTAAGTCAATATCGAGATTCCAGGGATTTAATGTCGCCAATTTTATTAGCAATTGAAAGATCGATTAATTATAACAAAGGAGGGTCGTTACATAGCTACAAGAACAATACGGCGCAACCCCGAGAATCGCTATCTTGAAAGAATGACAATCAACAACCTATTGACAGTGGACATAAATAAAATTGGTGACATTAAATCCTTGCATGGAATCTCGATATGAACTATGAAGACAATAATAGCATGCGAGAAAAGAGAATAAAAATAGGATGTGAAGTTCATGGAAAGATTTGATACCTCAATTGCAGTTTGGAGTAACCATTATATAATAACTCGTTGAGTTACATTTTCTTCTTCACTAGGTCTTTCTATTGGAGGCAGTTGGGTGATGGGGGCCTTGGTCGGTTTTTGTAACTTTAATTTCAAAGCTGGTGTTTATATATGTTCTAGTTGTGGATCCATCTGGTATAGCTGGTGGCTTGGCTATAATGTGGAAACGGGGCCTGAATGTTAGTCTTGTTCGTAGGAGTAGTTTCTTTATTGAAGTTTTAATAAAGGATGATGAGTCTAATCATGAATGGCATTTGATCAACCTCTACGCAAGTTCCATTGATAGCGTACGCAAATCCCAGTGGGAAGATCTTCTAAGGGATAGACAGCAGAGTAATGGAGATTGGGTATTATGGGGAGATTTCAATGACATCTTGTGGGCAGATGAGAAGAAAGGGGGCAGGAAAAGAGAAGTTTGGTCCCTAAGGGTGTTCCGAGATTTTGTTGAAAGTCTTGGGGCAGTGGATTTAGGATTTCATGGATACCCATTTACTTGGTCTAACAGACGTGGCGGTGATGGGCAGGTTAAAGAACGTTTGGATTGTGTTTTAGTCGCACCAGGATGGAGACTGAATTATGACAGGGCAAGAGTGCAGCATTTGTTTGCTGTCGGGTCTGACCATGCAGTGTTACTATTGGATACCAATCCACCCAAATTCACAGGTTATCGGCAGTTTCGGTTTGATAGTAGATGGGCCAATGATCCGGCTAGTTATGATACACTTTGCAAGGGCTGGCAAATGCCTATTCGGGGGTCTAAGATGTTTGAAGTGTTTCATAAAGTTCGTAATACCCGCAAGGAATTGAGAGTGTGGAGCAAGGTGAAGAATTTTAATGCTAGAAAGAAGATCAATGAGCTACAGGGTAAACTTAAAGCAATTGGAGAAGACCGAGACTCGAGTGATAAGGGCCAAATCTGTGTTTTTGAGAAGGAATTGGGTGAAGCTTGGGTGCAAGAGGAGCGGTTTTGGAGGCAAAAAGCACGAAAGTCTTGGCTAGCAGAAGGAGATCGCAACACTGCATTTTTTCATGCTAAAGTTAGTCAGCGCCGACGAAGAAATACTATTTCTGGGATACAAGCTTCGAATGGGAATTGGTGTGAGGATCAAGATGCAATTGCTGGGGAATTCATACAGTACTTCCAAACCCTTTTCCAGTCTGAGGGGATGAGCCAAGGTACTGAGGTGGTGGATTCAATTCAAGCAAGGGTAACAGAGCAGATGAACAACTCTCTCACAAGACATTTTAGTGCTATGGAAATTCGCCAAGCTTTGTTTGATATGGATCCTAGTAAAGCGTCGGGAGCAGATGGCATGACGGCTGGTTTCTACCAAAAGTATTGGGAGATCGTTGGGGAGGATGTCACCATGGCGGTCCAGTCGTTCTTCCAATCCGGTCACATGCTGAAGAGTTTTAATCACTCACAGATTGTACTCATTCCTAAAGTAAAAACACCAGTCCAGGTATCGCAATTTCGACCTATTTCGTTGTGTAATGTCTTCTACAAAATCATAGCAAAAGCCTTGTCTAACAGATTACGCCGTATTCTGCCTATTTTGATTAGTAAGAATCAGAGTGCTTTTATTCAGAATAGGCAGATTAGTGATAATATTCTAGTTGCCCACGAAGTGGTCCATTACTTGAAGCAGAAAAAATGGGGAAAAATTGGGAGCATGGCTTTGAAGTTGGATGTTGCCAAGGCCTATGATAGAGTGGAATGGCACTATCTCGAGGATGTCATGAAACGCATGGGGTTTCATTCGCAATGGGTGAAGTGGATTATGAGCTGTGTGACTACGGTTTCATATTCCGTATCTATAAATGGCCAGCAACATGGGTATATCAAGCCTCAGAGGGGGTTATGACAAGGGGATCCCTTATCACCGTACCTGTTTCTCCTGTGTGCGGAGGGGTTTTCAGGCTTACTTAAACAGAGAGAGAGGCAAGGGCAACTGAAGGGCATTCAAATTTGCAGGGGAGGGCCGTACATTTCTCATCTTCTTTTTTGCAGATGACTCTCTTGTCTTCTGCAAGGCTACTAAGGAGGAAAGTAGGGCTGTGAAGGAAGTTTTGGATACATATAGACAGGCTTCGGGTCAATTAATCAACAACTCGAAATCCTCTATTCTCTTTAGCTCTAATACTGCAGCTGATCAACGACAGGAGTGTAAAGATAACTTGGGGTTCTGCCACAGCACCGAGGAAAGGAAATATCTGGGCTTACCCTACATTATTGGAAGATCAAAGAAAGATGCTCTATTGTATCTTAAAGATAGCACCATGGGGAAAATTAAAAGCTGGGATGGATCTTTCACTAACCATGCGGGTAGAGAGGTTTTAGCTAAACATGTTTTGTTAGCTCTACCAATCTACGCCATGGCGTGTGTAAAGATTCCACTCGGTCTTTGCAAGTTGTTAAATTCAGTGATTGCAAAATTCTTTTGGAGTGGTACTGAGGAGAAAAGGAAAATTCATTGGATGAGTTGGGAGAAAATGACACAGGTGAAGGGCATGGGTGGTTTGGGTTTCAGAGACATTGAGGCTTTTAACTTGGCGATGCTAGCAAAGCAAGGGTGGCGGTTGATGAATGGAGATGATTCACTTTTTTATCGAGTGTTCAAGGTGAAATATTTCCCTCAAACCTCTTTTTTGGAGGCTAATCCAAAGCAATCATCATCCTGGGCATGGCAAAGTATTTTAGCAAGCAAAGATGTGATTAGTAAGGGATGGCAGTGGAGAATTGGGACAGGTCGTAAGGCCAAAATTTGGGAGGAACCATGGCTAGGGGACTCGACTTATCCTAAAATCCTCACTCCGAAACCTCTTGGCAATAACTGGACCTACATTGAAGAGCTAATTAACCACAACCTTATGTTGTGGAAGGAGTCAGTCATTAAGGAGGTGTTTAATCCCAGAGACGTGGAGCAGATATTGAGCATTCCTTTGAGTAAGACAGGGCTGGTAGATAAATGCATTTGGAGGGGTACAACAATGGGGTCTTTTACTGTTAAATCAGCCTACGTTATTGCAAAGGAAATTGTTCAGACAAGAAGGACATCCCATAGTAGCGGCCAGATCAGTGGATTAGTGGCCGACGAGAATATGTGGAAGAGGGTTTGGCATATGAAGGCTCCCACAAAAATTAAGATGTTTATGTGGCGGTGTTTGCATGATATTATTCCAGTGGCTAGTGCTCAGATACAGCGACAGATTCAAGTTGATCCAATTTGTATTCTATGTGGTTTGGCAGAGGAAACACCTTCCCATATGCTCTTTAATTGTGATCGAGCGTCTAAAGTTTGGGTGTTATCTCCGTTTCGCTTGCGTCCGGAGATAACATGTAATGCACAGATTAGAGACATGTGGAAGAGGGGATATGCCTAATAGGGAGGTAAAGCAGGAAGCTCTGGGTTTATTTGCTACAATTGGTTGGCATGTGTGGATAGCACGGAACAATTGGGCTTTCAAACAGAACTGGAAGTTGGAAACAATTATAATCCAAGATGCGTTGGAGGATTTTGATAATTTTTTGCAGGCCACTAAGAAGGATCAATAGTCTAATCGTGATACAAATGGTGGAGATGCTGTGATATGGAGTCCGCCAGTACATGGAGTGATTAAGGTTAATGTTGATGTTGATGGTGCTTTTGGTTCGGGTTCTCATAGCGGGGGTGTGGGAGTGGTCTTTAGGAATTTTTCAGGAGATATTCTGGGTGCTATGGCTGTTCCAACTCTAGGGAAAGCATCGGCAGAAATGGTGGAAACTGAAGGGTTTCGCATTGCATTGACCAGTCCCATATGCTCGTTTGGAAGTTCATACTCTGTTGAAGGGGATGCGCAAACTGTGATCAACATGTTGCAGGGGAACAGACAGGTTACAACACGCCTGGAGGTCATAATTAGAGATACTTTGTCTTTTGGTAATCGTTTTAATTCTTGCTCTTTTAATTTTGTTCCTCGTAATTGTAATAGGGTGGCTAATGTTTTAGCCAAATATGCCCTATCTCTGGAGACCCCTATAACTTGGCTTCAGGATTTTCCAAGCTGGGTTCATAGGGAAGCCTCCCTCGATGTTTCTTTGATGTAGCAATAAAAATAACCGATTACCGATTGGAAAAAAAAATCTAGTTTAGACCTTTAACTGGGACATTTGCATACGTCACTACAAGAAAAAAGTATATTTGGCGACGAAAATGTTAGATTTCTTGGAAGGTTCCAACCTAAAATCAATTGACAATAGGTGAAATAGCCTCTAGATTTTATTAACCAAGCTTAGGTGGGGTTAGATGAGCGATGTGGGATCAAGTCTAACACTCCCTCTCACGTGCAACCCCGATGCACATGGAGGTACAAATTGAAGAAATCAGGAGATTTGACTCGGGCGACCCCTCATGTGCAGTCCGGATGCATGTGGAGGTATGAATTGATGAGGTGAGACATTGACTCAGGCGACAGAGACTTGACCATGCAAGGTGAGGCCACCCAAATCCTAACTTTGATACCATCTTAGGTTTCTTAGAGGGTTCCAACCTAAAACCAATTGGCAATAGGTGAAGTGGCCTCTAGATTTTATTAACCAAGCTTGGGTGGCTTAGATGAGCGATAGGGGATTAAGTCTATTTGTCACTATTTAGACAACTTCATTATGCCTATTTAGTGACGAAATACATTTTTCGTCGCTGAAAGCGTAAAAAATGAGATGAAATTATTTTTCGTCATGAAAGATAACCATTTGAGGATGAGAAAAATATTTCATCGCCAAAGATAACCATTTGGTGGCAAAAAACATATTTCGTCACCAAATGGTAATTTCGTCTCCTTTTTTACGCTTTTGGCGACGAAAAAAGTATTTTGGAAGTAGAAGTAGATAATAAATTCGAACATAATTTTGGGAGTAGATAAGGAGTATATTGAATATTGTGATCTGTAAACGGTGGGAAGACAAGGATATTGTGACCAGTGGTGATCGATCTCATGAGACACATGCAAGAACAATTCAAAGAAAAAGCTCGCAAATCTGAGTAAGACCATTTATTTTTACCCTCTAGGTTTATGACTGCTACTCTCTTGGTACCGTTAGACAGTTGTATTACATAGCTTACAACAGAATTCAACTTATATTGTGAATACCCAAGCTTGGATCTATAAAATCCACTTTGCCACGCTCCTCCTTTTAGGCCTTGTCTAATCTCACACCACAATATATTCTTCTCTTTTGAGTCCAAGTAATTTGTCTTTGCTTTGTCGTTCTCAGCTTCTCAAAGTGAATTTTTTTTCCCATGCGGTCTCTGGTCATTCTTTCAGCATGGTTTTCTTAGAATGATTTGGTTATTGAAGTTCCAAGATAGGAGTATTTTTATTTTTAAGGCCTAAAGAAGTAAAGCTGTAAAAGATCATTTGTGATAATATAATGTCTGACACAGGTATATAAAAATGAGTTAAACTTGGCAGAAGTCGAAAGAGGAATGAATAGTCGCAAGAGAGAGAAAAACAATTTAGTGTAGACTGGGATGGACATTAAAACGAGTATCTAAGTTTGTTCTTGAAGTTGAATTGTGTTGCTCAATTGCAAGTCAGTATATTATGCAGCGAAAGATGTTATCCTTAGATTCATGATTGAAGCGTGCTGTGCTCCTATGTCGGCTGCTCTTAGCGTTCCTCTTGACCAAAGTGATGATGAAGTAATAATATCCCAATGTACGGAAGGCTTCCGATATGCAATCCATGTTACTGCAGTGATGCGATGAAGACTCATAGAGATGCTTTTGTAACCTCGCTTGCAAAGTTTACTTCCCTCCACTCGCCCACTGACATCAAACAGAAAAATATAGATGCCATCAAGTTTGGTATTTCCTCTGGTGTACTTGCTGTAATGGAACCAAGGATCAAATTTCATTTTCCCATGTTGCTTCGGTAAATGCACATGAGCATTTACGATGGTTATTGTGTCAAGGGATGACGTTCTTGGAGGTTTAAAACACATGAAAAAGTTCCCGTCTATGGTCTGCACTCATACCTGTGTAACAAATGATTATGACTATTCAGATTTCAGCATTTAGTTTGCTACATTTTTTTTGACAGCTGACTTCTTGTTGGACTGTCAGTTTTTTTTCCTTGCTCATGGAACTGGCACATGAATTGGCATTTTTGGTTTGTGATACAGGCATAGCAATTGCAGATGAAGACGAATCCCTGTTTTTCTGTACAAGGATCCTACCAAAGCTCCCATCTCGATGGAAGCGAGCTCCCGTCAAGCTCCTTAGTTGGGAGCGCAAAAGCGGGCTCCCAGGGTGGGAGCGGCATCATTTTAGGAGCTCCCTACGAGTACTAAGGTAGGTCATGTGGAATTGACTTGCTTTGAGGCATATTCTCTCAGCACAAGCTCGACTTCTTCCACCACCCCCAACTTCCGAAACCACCTAACTAGTACTTCCGAAGCTTCTTTCCCAACCACAATACCATCTCTCTCCAACTCCATCAGAAGGTCCAGCGCCTTGTTAAGCTTGTTTTCCGTTTCATAAGCAGTCAAAATCAAAGACACGCATTTATCACTGGGTTCAAAACCAACCCGTCTCAGACTTTCAAACGCGAGATAAGCCTTTTGACTTTCACCTGCCACAAGATAAGCATTTATAAGGAGACCAAACAGCTTGACATCAGGAATGATCCCTGCGAATTGAATTGCATCAAACACTCTTTGAGCTCCTTCACTATCGCCAATCATGGAATATGCTCTTAGCAATGCTTTGTAAACTTCTCTTCTGGCATATATGTCCTGGGTTGCCATTTCTCTAAGTAAAAACTCTCCTTGGTCAAGCATTCCAGCCCTTACATAAGCCATAACCATAGCTCCATAAGATCTGTTATCCAGCGGGACCCCTAGCAGCTTCATTGCTTCATAGGTGTCTTCAGCCAGTTTAAGATTTCCGGCCTTACTATACATGTGAATTAAAGCAGTTAGGATCACCTGGTCACAAGGCAATCCTCTTGTCTTCATGGCCAATAGAGTGTTTTCAGCATCTTGCAGCCTGTTCTGCTTTCCATAGCCATTAATTAGCTTGGTATAGTCACGGACATTGGCTTCAAATGATTCTTCTAGAAGAGCAAGTTCGGCTACCTACGAGGAATGCAATGACCAAAGAATTCTTTAGCAATGGCAAACACACCGCATCCCAGGAAACTTTAGCAAACATGTAATTTGATTTGCTCTGGTGCATGCACATTACTATGTGAGAAACTAGGAAGTATGCATTCAACGATTTTGGGTAGGTCTATCAAACATCTATGAGTGCTATTTCAAGAATAACATAGAACCATCAAAAGAATGTTTCTAGTTATTATCTGCTCTACCTGAAAGGGAACTCAAGGAATAAGCAGACCACTTTCACATAAGAGCAATACTCATACATCAATCCCAGGCAAGCTACACATGGTTTCTTTCTGTTAGTTACATAGTACCCTATTCAGTTCTTTATTGGGTAATCAACCAAGTTATATCTGCTAAGATATTTTTCGGTCATGCAATCAATTTTATCATAGAAAATGGAGGTATGCAATAGGAAATTCTTGAGTGGGCCAAGAGGTACCTGGTGACTAGTGAGGGCAAAAGTTTGGAGTCGTAACTTTTCAAGTACTTGCCTATTGAGAGTATCATGAACTCTCCCTCTAACATTTGTAGCATAACGCAAAAACAAAAACTAACATTTATAACATCAATTTAACCTGTTGTTTAACCACCTCTCTCTCCCTATCCTTGCTATTTTTACCATGGAAGCACCCACGCATTAGTTTGACGAGAGAAGCGCAGTTTAGATTGCCCTCCTCTATGCACTAGTGGTGCAATTACCTAAACGCAGGCATTGGACTGACTGCTTGGGGCAATGATTTCATGGACTGAGCTCAAATTGACCCACTTAAGTTCTTTGCCATCATTTCATTGAAAAATACATCAAATTGAAGGAAATATATCATGGGCACCCAAATATCAAACTGTTCATTCAAAAGAAATAGATTCTTTTTTTATAAGTCAAAAAAATAGCCTCAGGCAATGTGGGTAATGCACTAATACTTCAATGTAGTGGAAACTAACGCGCGAACAAGGCCTGTGCTTTCACAAGATGTTCCCTCATTTCCATTTGGATTCTATACACAAAAAGACACGAATAAATGTCCATGGTAGAGAACCCCTCCTCTACTGACGAGAGTGCCAACATAAAAATTTAGCCACAAATATTCTTCTTGACAAAATTCTCTGCCCACCCAAGATAAAGTTCCCAAAGTGTGCAGGTTATGACATCAGTTACAAGAAACATGGAGCACCACTAGCAATAAGCATAAGCCTAATTCTAATTCTGACGTAACAATGTGAAATTCTATAACCTGACCTAGGAAGATCCACGAACAGAAGTCAAACTTTGGACAGAAAATGTTGTTAAAGAAATTGAGCTGCAGTTATAAAGATTAGCAGAGCGAATTGTCGAATAAGTAATAGAAAATGTCGTTAAAGAACCTCAGCAAGCAGCCACTAGGTGCAAATAGTATTTTACAATTCAATATGCTACCAAGTAGCAGTACAAGCCAGTCACAACAGCACACAACCACAAGAGTTTTCAGCAACCACAAAATAACTATGTGTATAGAACTCCCATCTTCCAGACTTCTAGATTGAGGGTTCAATCTCAAATTCGTGGAGATCTGCAGTGGCAAAAGAAAAGCAATTGGAAAAGAAAAAAAACATTTGCTTCGCAAACCCCTCTCGTCCAACAAACACCACCACCCGCGCACAATTTCCTTCATAAATCTAAGATCCAAAAATACTTGTGAAGGATTACTGTTAGTTTACATTGGGCAATTCAAATACACTTACATGCTGCTAGCTATCCCTAGCCCACCCCCACCCGACTCCCCCCGCAAACAAGAATGTCTCAGAGTCAGAGCTCATAATTTCTTGTGAGAGAGATCAGAACTCAATGGAACAATGAGTTAAGTAAACATGATGAAAGTGGACAAAAGCTGTCCCCAATTAGTAATTGAAAGATCAAATATAACAAAAGAGGGTCGTTGGATAGCTACAAGAACAATACGGCGCAACCCTGAGAATCGCTATCTAGAAAGAATGACAATCAACAGCCTGTTGACAGTGGACATAAATAAAATTGGTGACATTAAATCCCTGGAATCTCGACAAGAACTATGAAGACAATAGCATGCGGGAAAAGAAAGAAAATAAAAATAGGATTTGAAGTTCAAGGAAAGATTTGATACCTCAAGTAACATAGGATGATCCAACCTTTCCAATTCCTTGAGAACAGAAAGCCAGTCAGCTCTCCTGGGCTTCATAATCCTCACCCAAGCAGCCAACAACAGGGGCAAACTAGTCTTTTCAGGGGAAAAACAGATAATCTGCCTCATGAGGGCCTTACATCTTTTAGTCATCTTATATGGGAGTTGAGATATGGCCTGTTTCTGGGTTTCTGTAATATTAGGTCCTACCTCAACCCACGTAAACCTAGGTTTCTTTTCTTCCTCAATTTCAACTTTTTCTGTCTTCTCCACGTTCATAGACACTAATATTGGTCCAAAATGGAAATTTCGAAATCCGAAATTTGTGGGTAATGGCAAGGAGTTTGGATGTAAAGGGTAGTAATAGGTTCTTGTGATTTCATATGTAAATGGAGAAATTGAGGTGGAACAAGAGCTCATGTTGGAAGCAAAGAAACCCATTAAATACCAGAGCTCGTTTGACAGAGAAATAGACTACAGAAAGTATGAGAAGCAAATTTAATTTTCAAGAGAAACAAAATTAGGGGCTAATTTTTGAAATCCCTAATCTCGAGAAGGTTTAGGAAACCCTCATTGAAGAAAAACTAACGATACATAAAACACAGAAAAGATATTAGGGTTCATCACAGATTAAATTTGAACAGAAAATCAAACTAGGGACCATTTGGACAGAAAATGACTAATCGAGTTGAAGGTTGAAACCAAGATGAAGAAGAACGCTTTCGACATACCTTTAGGTGTGACTGGTGAAGGAATTGAAACAGCGAGAGAGATGCGTGACGTCTTGTGTTGACGAGAAAGAGTAGTAGTAGAAAAACTAGGGGTTTTTTTTTTTTTTGTTAACATTGCTGATTTTAACGCTCTTTTTTTTTTTGTTAACATCATTTCTTTGCAAATGTATTTTTAATGCAAAAATACATTTATAGGAGATTGACGTTAACAAAAAAAGAAGTAGCAAAATCATTTTCCTTAATATTTTACACTATTTTTTTCCGGGACCTTTAATGGGCATGTGAACCGGTTCGGTTCATATGTTTTGGGCTGAAATTCCTGGCCGGTCCCAAATTTTATATGGGGTTCCATGCAAACCCTTTTTTAAAATGCTATCCCATCTAGACCCTTTTTAAAGATACTTTTACTATTTTACCCCTATCACTTTTCATACCCCAAGAATTCACACCTCCCAAAATTCACACCCCTAAAAATTCACACCTCCCAGAATTCACACCCCGCCCAAAATTCACACCCTACAAAATTCACACCCCTTTTACATCCCCAAGAATTCACACCCCGCCCAAAATTCGCACCCCACAGAATTCACACCCCCCAGAATACACACTCGTTTGCAAGAATTCACACTCCTTAGAATTCACACCGTTTACAGAATTCACACCCTTGGATCCAAGGGTGAATGCTTTTACTATTTTGCCCCTATCATTTTTCATACTCAAAGAATTCACACATTTCAGAATTCACACCTTCGAAAATTCATACCCCCAATAATTTACACCTCCTAGAATTCACACACCCGAGAATTCACACCTAATTCACACCTCCAAGAATTCACACCTTCCAAAATTCACACGCCTTTGTAAAATTCACACCCCTAACATTCACTTTCTTTTCCTTTTTTTTTATAGAATTCACGCCCCATCTGCACTAGTCATACCCCAAAAATTCACATCCCTCAGAATTCACACCCACAGTATTCACACCCCTTTGCACTATTCATACCCCCAGAATTCACACCTTGTTTCATTTTCGGGGGTGTGAATTCTGTATTTATTGGCGTGAATTTACACCTCTAGAATTCACGATCATTTGCAGAATTCACACTCCGAAATGCAGCCCATCTGCACAATTCACATCTCTAAATACAGAATTCACACCCGTCTACACAATTCACACCCCTCAAATTATAAAATACATACCTCTAAATACAGAATTCACACTCCTAAAATACAGAATTCACACCTCTAAATACTGAATTTACACCCCTAAATATAGAATTCATATCTGATTTGTACAATTCACACACTTTTAATTATGAATTTAGACTATAAATTATGTTACGGAGTAATTGTTAAAAAAAGAGAATAAAAAATACAAAGGGCAATTACGGTGCATCCATTATGATTGTGGTTGAACCAGAAAGAAAAAAAAATAACGACGGTAGCAAAATTCACTACGGGTTCTACGACTCCAACAATAGCTAAAGAAAGAAGAAAACGAAGTATAATTGCGGATCAAAAAGAGAACGAATGGAAGCAAAGCATTCTCTGGTTGTTGTTGAACACAATAGAATGGAGACAAACCAACGGCAGTGGATGAACCTTCCCCATTTGGGACATTATGTTATCATTAGAAAGTCTGGCGTTACTTCTTTCCGATTCCAGTTGTTAGCTCCATAAAGCGGTATTTTTTTTAGTTGGCAATTCCATTGACAAAACGCATTTTTTCTTTGTATCCCATTCTTAATTTATCGAGTTGTATTTTCTTTTTATTTTTCTAAGTGTAGCGAGTCTGTATAGGACTAGAGTGGAAGGAATTATTGTTTGTAATTAAAACAAATGGATCAAGCACCGGCTGACTAAATGAACCACATGTGGGAATTGGACCAGATGGATCGAGCCATTGATCGGGTATTACTAAAATATAAAAAGGGGACTTTTCTTCACTGCGAGGGCTGGGAGAATACACGCAGCAGCAGCACATAGAAAAGGAAGGAGGGTTTTGGTAAACGAAAAAGAGAGACGACAGTAAAATAACGAGAGCTGCTTTGGGTTTTCGAAAATGAAGTTTATCTTGCATCTTGGAGTTCCATTCCAATGATTGGATCATTGAAGCTACAATCAAACTCCAAGAGGTTTTCACAGTTTTCATCTCAACAAACATAGATTCGTTCTTCGGTGGATTTCCGAAGGGTTTTTGGAAGGCTTGAGGATTCGAGGCAGCGGCAATCAAGCATGGGGTACGGTGAACGAGGATTCGGCTATCGTTCTTGAGTCAATTGTGAGGATTCTCAATTGTGTAGTAAGTTCGATTGTAACCGTACAATGTTTTCTTATCGTGCTTGATTCCTTCCCGTGGTTTTTGCCCATTTAGGGTTTTTCCACGTATATCCGGTGTTCATCGTTTATTTTCCAATTCCTATTGTTTGCTTGGTGATTAGTTGTGAATCAAAATAGGAATTTCATTTGGTATCAGAGTGGGTCGCTCATATTCTGTAGGAAGTTCTTCCTAGAGCGGATCTATTATTCACGATGAACATGTACACAAACATGAATCACCCCCGTAGCCGTATGCCTATTCTGAGCAGTGAGAACTTTGATTATTGGAAATCAAGGATAAAAGCAATCATGAGGTCAGCGGACGTAGAAATCTGGAACTCTTGTGTCAATGGCTATAAGTGTCCTACCAAGAAAGTAGACAATAAAGAAGTCTATAAATCTGATTCTGAGTTATCGGCTTCAGAAAAGGCAGAACTACAGGTAAATAATCGCGCATTGGATATCTTGTTCGGTGCTGTGGATGAGAATGAGCACCAAAAAATTGCAAATTGTGAAATTGCAAAGGAAGCATGGGATATTTTGGTTACTTGCCATGAAGGAACTGATGTGGTTAAACAGTCTAAGCTACAACGTCTTACTACTGAGTTTGAAACTATCAGGATGGAAGAAGAGGAGACATTTAATGAATTTTACTCCAAACTGATCTCTATTGTCAACCGCTGCAAAACACTTGGTGAGCCTATTCAATCTTTTCGTGTTATTAAAAAAATTTTGAGGTCGTTGCCTGAAAGATTTAAAACTAAGGTTATTATGCTTGAAGGTAAACGAAAACTAAAAGAAAAAACTGTTGAAGAGGTTGTTGGTATCCTTCAAACTTTTGAAGCAGATATGTTGCATTCAGAATCTCACAAACCAAAAACAAAACTTTTGGAAAAAACAATTGCTTTTTCTAGTTCTCAGAGAGAAAATAGAGATTCAGGAAGCGATAATGACACCAACGATGAAACCTTGGCTTTGCTCACAAAGAATCTAAAAAGACTTTTTAAACAAAAATCAACTGAGAATATGAATACTAAAGGAAAGGGAATGAAAGGTCCACCATCAGGGCCAAAATGCTATGAGTGTCATGGCTATGGACATCTAGCTCATGAATGTGCCAACAAGCTCAAAAAGAGTACAAATTTCAAGGCAAATTTGTCTTGGGATGATGACAGCAATTCTGACACCTCTGTGCAAGAACTAGAAGAAAAGGGAAACTTCATGGCTTTTGTGACATCTTTATGTTCACAAACTAGTGACTCAGAATCTTCAGATGATAGTGATGAAGATGAAGGAGTTGATTTAAAGGACAGTCAAGTGTTAAGGGAAAAGTATGATCAGTTGTACCAAGATTGCATGAAGATCAGTAAGATTAACCAAAAGTTGGGATTAAAAAATAGGGAGGTTAAGGAAGAGTTGGGAAAAGTGCAGAATCAGTTTAACGATCAAAAAGGGGTGTTAGTTTCTGTCAACAAAGAAAAAGATATGCTCAAGAAGGAGGTTGAGGCATTGAAAGAGAAAAACAATGTCTTGACTGATAAAAATTCCCAACTTGAAATTGAACTTGCAAGTGCTAATGGTATATTTGAGCGTTTCAATGCAGGTTCAAAAAATTTGGATGACATGCTTCTTATGCAAAAACCATTCGGTGACAAGTCAGGCCTTGGCTATCTTGGAGAGTCACCACCTAAGCAGAATGGAGGTGAAGTCAATGAAATAAAGCCTAAGAAGGTAATATCTAAACCTCCTGATATTCCTATTGTTTGTAATAATGTTAAGAAGGTACAAGATGTTAATAAGACAAGCACTGAAAAGGTCATTCCTACATGTCATCACTGCCACATCAAAGGTCACATTAGACCTCATTGTAAGAAATTACATATGGCACATACTTCCCATAAAGCGGTATTTTTTTTAGTTGGCAATTCCATTGACAAAACGCATTTTTTCTTTGTATCCCATTCTTAATTTATCGAGTTGTCTTTTCTTTTTATTTTTCTAAGCGTAGCGAGTCTGTATAGGACTAGAGTGGAAGGAATTATTGTTTGTAATTAAAACAAATGGATCGAGCACCGGCTGACTAAATGAGCCACATGTGGGAATTGGACCAGATGGATCGAGCCATTGATCGGGTATTACTAAAATATAAAAAGGGGACTTTTCTTCACTGCGAGGGCTGGGAGAATACACGCAGCAGCAGCACATAGAAAAGGAAGGAGGGTTTTGGTAAACGAAAAAGAGAGACGGCAGTAAAATAACGAGAGCTGCTTTGGATTTTCGAAAATGAAGTTTATCTTGCATCTTGGAGTTCCATTCCAATGATTGGATCATTGAAGCTACAATCAAACTCCAAGAGGTTTTCACAGTTTTCATCTCAACAAACATAGATTCGTTCTTCGGTGGATTTCCGAAGGGTTTTTGGAAGGCTTGAGGATTCGAGGCAGCGGCAATCAAGCATAGGGTACGGTGAACGAGGATTCGGCTATCGTTCTTGAGTCAATTGTGAGGATTCTCAATTGTGTAGTAAGTTCGATTGTAACCGTACAATGTTTTCTTATAGTGCTTGATTCCTTCCCGTGGTTTTTGCCCATTTAGGGTTTTTCCACGTATATCCGGTGTTCATCGTTTATTTTCCAATTCCTATTGTTTGCTTGGTGATTGGTTGTGAATCAAAATAGGAATTTCACCAGTGTCGATTAGGGCTCGCACTACCTGACTGATTCAGCCGTCCTCCTCCGTCGTCGCGCCATGACGCCGCCGCTTCCCTCCTCGGCGTCTGCCACTAGCTTTGCAACGACGTCGACGACGAGTACTCGCTCGATCTGTCAAGCCACCCCGCCTTGTTGCCATTATCCGAAACCATAGACAAAGACATGCCCCGATTGCAGTTCGGACCATAACTCTGGCTGAACGCCGACTGCTTCTTCCGGTGGCTGGAGAGCATGTTGGAGAACCAATACCCTGTCGATGTCGTGCTCGAATTCACAAAATTCAGATTTGAGTCCATCTTCTCCGCTTTTTGGTGCTCTCAGATCTATATTGATTTGTCGGCAGGGTTTGGAATAGTTTGTGGGGGTATTTTGGGGTAGATCACTTAAAACAGGATTTAGATGGGTAGTGTAAGACGCGCAAGGGGCCTGAACGGGTAAAGAGGTACAAAAATGGGCCGGCCAGTCAGTTCCCCAAAACAGAACTGATATAAACCAACTTTTCAGCCCAAAGTCAATACTTAGGCTCTATTTGGAACTAAAGGAAAGAAAATTAATTTTTTTTTTCCTTCTATTGTTTGGTTAGAAGAGAAAGACTGAAAGAGAAAATTAAATAAAAAATTAAATTTAATAAACAGTAAATTTTCCTTCTATTTTCATTTACTTTCCTTTCTTTTCTTTTCCTTAGGTTTCAAATAGAGCCTTCCTGCATAATTGATTTGAATTTTTATCGAATGTCGATAGGGGCACAAGATGTGGCCAGTAGGTTGGGTCTAAGGCCCATTCCACTAAGATTTTTTTTTCAAGTACTTATTTCCTGCTTTATAAGACAGGTCATTCTCTCATAATATATCACCTTTAATTCAAAAAATAAACCAAGTCCAAGTAAAATCTACTACTCACTCCGTCCCATTTTGTTTGTCCATTTTCGTTATTCGTGCCATTTTTTAAACGTTTATATGTCTTAACCTATAATATTTTCCATAATTTCAAAAAAATTGTATTATAGACCTAATCGAGAACTATCAACAATATCCATATTGCATATTTTTGAAGATTCATATTAAAAGATATAAACGATTGAAAACAGACACGAACATCAAAAAATACAAACAAAATTGGACGGAGGGAGTAAATCACAAGAAGATACCCATTAGAGATAGAAAGAGAGAATTACTGTGTGTGAGATTGGGATCTTGAGGGTTCCAATTGAGAGGCAATGAAAGTGGGTGTATCAATTATGGAAGAGGAAGAGGAGGAGGAGGAGAGAGAGTGCTGTCCGGGTCAAAGAAGGAATGCCCCATCTATCTTTTCTTTTTTCTCCCTAAACGTCGACTGGATTGCCAAAATGAGAGGGTATTTGTGTCTTTCTACTTCCAATCCCTCCGGATAGGATTGCTAGTAACACCTTCCCTGCTAGGGGTACTCCCACTGAATTGGGGGATTCGTAATCTTTTTTGACTAATAATCCAATCAACAAAAATCGAACCAAACAACAAACAAAAATGCCCCACCACCTTCTTAGTCCCTATCCCACCCGGCCACCCTCCAAGAGGTTTATCAAACACGCCCCATAGGCCATAGGTAGGTTGAGCAGCAGGGGATGAAACGATTAGGGGCTCCCTTCCGCAAAAGAAAAAGAAAAGAGAGATTTTAATGGTTTGTTGGACAGTGACATGTGAGTCATAATTGGATCGAGCTGCATGTCCTGCACTGTTGTTAGTGGTATTCGGCCACGCCTTCAGCAGCGCTATCTCCTTTTCCAGGTTGAAAACAACTGTTTTTGAATAGTTTCGATAGCGAGGGGACAGTGCATGCATGCACAAAAGCTCAGGTTAGTGCTCTTATGCCTATCGAACCTTTGGGGTTCCTCGGTTGGCATCTTACCAATCGAGAGTTTGGGTATCGGAATACTGGGCACAGGATTGTTTTTAACTTAGTTTTAGCAATATGATATGACACTGTTTTCTTTGTTCTTATTGCTATTGTAACAATTTCAATAATTAATGAAATTTTTTGCCTTCAAAAAAAAAAAAAGAAATTGACAGGGCCATGCCTGTCCTTTGATGTTTTTGATCAATTTCGTTAGAAATGTTCGCAGTTCATTGTTTTGTGCCTCTTCGTTAAAATTGGTGACCACATTCTACCGTTTATTTCTAAATCCTTGTTACATAGATTCCAACTTTATTTTTTAAAGCATCTCCAATCACAGATGTCAAATTTGACACAACATTCCAAGTGGAAGAATTGAAATTCGCAACACCTCCAACCAAAATGTCAAATACTTATATGTCATTTGACATCTCTCCTCTCCTCTCTCCTCGCTCAAAAATTGGTCTTAAGTGCTCAGGTGTGACGTCGACGCTCCCAACAGTACTGAAAGCAGACAATGATTAACACTTACACGGTTACAAACGGTATTGATACTAAGTATGCAGAATTGCAAAACTTAATTAAGAACACCTCAAGAAGCTTGAAATAATGAATGTTTTAGAAGTTAAACAATACGGAAAGAAGCTTGAAATAATGAACTGAAACACCCTTAGACCATACTGGTATTGATGACCAGGAGGCCTGAGGAAACACTTCAGGGTGCTCTACAGAGAACTTGAGCGCTCAAGAATTGGTCTTGAGCCTTCAAGAATTGGTCTTGAGCGCTCAGGTCAACCACACTTCTGAGCGTTGGGCCAGTGTTTTGAGCACCTGACCCTGGTTTTTGTAAAGGTTTTGTTTGAGTTTTTTAAAATTCAAAGGAAGCATTGTTCTAGCTGTGCAAAGACTATTTTGCCCTTTTATCATCATTGGGAAAGTTTAAAGTTCTTAGAGGGTCCAAATTGGAGTGTCTACAGATCCATATTATATTTTTTTATTAATACTTCATCCGTCCTAATTTAATTGTCTTTTTTGGGAGTTCGTGTCACTTTTCAATTGATTATATCTTGTAATTTATAATGTTTTAGGTGATTTCGAAAATATTGTATTATAGAATAAATCGAGATCTATTAGACAAAAGATTCATATTAGATATAAAATTCGTTACCAATTTAAAAATATACGTAACTAATTTTTTTTTTATTCAGTTAGAATAGAATTGGGATAAGTAAATTAAGACGAAGAAAATACATATTAAGAGATATAAATAATTAAAAATAACACACACAACGAGACGGGGGAGTAGCTTGTAGTTGCCCCACCAACAAATCAATAACAGTACGCATGCGGATGGGGATGTGACATTGCCATAACCTCATCAATATTTCTTTGTCTTGACTTGTTTTGACTAAATTTCCCCTTTAGTTTTTGGGAAATTCTGATGCACTGACAAAATTATTTGGGAAGCATCTAAATGCACCCAGTCTATATACTCTTAACATCCAATTTTTTGTAAATTTCATAATTTCGGTGTGGCCTTTTATCAAATCAGTGAGGGAATCAGTTGAAGTAATAAAAAAAAAAACACCCAATTTCCCTCTATGCACTTCAACTGATCTACTCTTGGTCATTTGCCTACCGTATGGACTCTTGCTTCTTTCCTTAGAGCATCTCCAACAAAAATAAAAAAAGGCAAAATTAATATAATCGTCAAATTAAAATTTGTTACTTCTGATAGATTTTAAGTGCTTCAATAGAAGTAGCAAATATCAAACTAAAATAATTCAACCTTCAAATTCATTCACTCCCGACAAAGTTGCTACATGGGTTCCAACCTTTAAACACTAGAATATAATATTTTATTGATTCTTTAGTCTTAAAAGAAAGATAAATGATAAGCACTCTTAAAGTGATGGGAAAAAGAATTATCATGCTTACTCGTTAATACACATGCATATACCAATGATCATTTACATTGTCTTTATGTAGTTTTTTTTTATGTATATATATATATATATATATATATATATATCGGGGCGGTTCCGGGGACAACTAATTAGACACCTAAAAAAACACCTCATAGTTCCCAATCAAATTTTGATGATCTGAGCCGCTCAATGTGATCAGAACGTGATTTTAAGGGTGCCCTTAAGAAATTAGCAAAAAAAATGACCGGAAAAAGCTTAATCTGAGCAGTTTTTAACTTAGATTTAATGAACGGTTCAATTAAAATTAACTGCTCAGATCAAGCCTTTTCCGGTCATTTTTTTTGCTAATTTATCGCGGCCATCCGTAAAATCACATTCTGCACACATTGAACGGTTCGGATCATAAAAATTTGATCGGGAACTATGAGATTGAGATTTGGGATGTTTTTTTAGGTGTTTGTCCCTTGAACCGTCCCGATATACGTATATATATAATATTATTATTTATCTATAAACACATATACTATCGCAAAAAAATAAATAAACATGTAGAAATTGTTTATAATACTATACTATATGAATTATAATAATATATTATAAAAATATTTATAATAAAATATTCTATAGTATTTTGTTCTATATATACACACACATATACAAACACATACATAATCAAATAATATGTATATACTATCAATATCTAAATAATATGTATGAACTTTAAATGTATTTAAGTTAATATAATAATAAAATAAATGGTTAATATATGATGAGTATTATAATATTTAAAATTATATTCAAATTTAACAATAATCCTAAAAAAATGATACTGATAATTAAATTTGTAGATTGTGTTGGAGTGAAGGTCAATCAAAGCACTCTTCAAATTTATAGATCGGTAGCAAAGTACAATTTTGAAACTAGCTTTTGTTACTTCTATTGGAGATTTTCTAGGTTCTCTCTTACTTAATGACGAGCACGAGTTTCCAAGACTTGAAACAGTTTAGAACGAAATGAACTCTCCTGCAAATTGTGCTCTAGGTACGTAATTAACCCATGGATTCTTGCTTGCAAAGCCTTCAATAAAATTCCAAAATGGATCCACATGTTGTTTCTCAAAAGACCCACGATGCATTTCGAACTCGTCATTTGCTTTAGAAACTTCTTCAACAATAATAGTTGTTTTTTTGTCAAAAAATGGCTGTTCAATCCAATCAAAATGCTTTTTCACTTTCAACTTCCGGTTTGCTCTCTTCAGTTATGATTGATGTGAATAGCACTCACCATGGTACGTACTATATAATTGCAAAATTTGATTTTGCCTATTGCCATCTTTAATATCATCGTTGACCACGAATGAATTATCAATTTCGCCATCAACGAGACCAACCGCTTCATTAGCCACACAAACAATATTCTTGATGTGCACATCATGCAAAATCAAGAACCCATCTTCAGTGTATTCATCATAGATCAGAGGCAAATTCCAATCCACAACTGGTAGTGAAGAAGAAGAATCATTATCTGAAAATATTTCGTGCGACATTGTTTTAAATTGCAAGCAACAATAATTTGACATTGAACCCAAAGCTCTGATACCAAATTGACGGCAGATTTTGCAGACGGGAAGGAAGTAAGATAAAAAAGGGATAAAGGGATAGTAGCTCACCACCCAAGTTAGGGAACCAACGGGATACAGATTGACACCACCCGAGGGTATAACGAGGGATACAGGTCTGGGAAACCACTCACCACTCGAAGGAATCCACCTAAGAGATATAGCAACGGAGAACTTGCCACCTATCGGAATCCACCGAAAGATAAGAGTTACGAGAAGAATTATCTTCTCACAAGCCAAAGACTATTTTAATTCAATACTCAAAACTCTGGATTAATTTTATTCATAGCAACACAATTTATAGGCAACTTGGAACAACCCTCCAAAAATAGGGAAAGACACTTACATTTACAAGACACAAATTAAAAAAGACTTGACCATAGACTAATAGAAAAATGTGTTTGACTCTTTGAAACACAAAAAACACTTAGAAATTTAAAAAGACTCTTCGATCGACGCAATGACTTCTTGAATAATTTCAAAGACTTTGACCGTCATCACACGTGTAATCATCAATTTTTTATTTTATCGGCAAAAATGCATTAATTAAGAAATTACAAACATATGAGTTAATTTACTAATCTGTATCATTATAATTACAATTCGCTCATATTTTGTAACAGTTCTTGGATTCTGTATTTTAATTTATCGTTTATAATGAAATTTGTTCCCTGGATTCGCTACTTACATTGTATCATCATCGAGACAAAAAAAAAAAAAAAAAACCCCAATTTGAAAAGAATTTAGAGAAAATAACTAAAATGAATGGGGGAGAAGACACAAACAAGTTTGTCCCGAAGGCACCAACTTCCAAAAACAACGCCGTAAATCGAGTAAACGGGACTTTTCCACTTTCCTATCTCACCTTCCAAAATTTCGAAACCAAGCATTAACAAAGCTCGATAAAGTAATCAGCGATGCTCTGCATTTGGATCCATTAATATTCAATTTGAACTAAACTTAATTTTCATTAAAAAAATAAATGACAGCAAATTTAAAAGAAAAAAAAATTAAAGAATACACACATAGAACCCACCTAAACATGGTTGGGCTTAAGCCACGTGGTTCTATCCACACAACAAGTTCACAGCAATGAAGTTTGTCTTGTTAACGAAACAGTTTGGCTAGGTGGACACGAGAAAACTATTGTAATAAATACATGTTCTCAATGAGGTCGCACGTTCAAATATCACGGAGAGCACCCATTCCAAAGCTTAGGGCCACTGAAGGGTTTGCTCAGTTGTTAACTTCAGAATCCGAAATTAGTCGAAATTCCCGCAAGTTGGTTCAGACAGCCCCAGTTTATAAAATAAAAATAAAAAAAAAACAAGAGGATGTCTTGTCCGATTAGATTAATCTAAAAGGATTTTTCAACTGATGAAGCAGTAGCTTACCTACGTAATTGGCCCCTCAATCAGGAAAGGTCCTGGCATGGTGATCAGACCAATTATTATTATAAGATAATAAGATACCCCATTTTATACTCAACTCATGAATAAACAGTATCTGTCGTGTTCTCAGACTGTTTTATTCTATTAACGCCTTACCCCACAACTTTAATTCCCAAGAAAAGGCTGAGTAAATCGGAGGGTAAGTTTGTTAAGACACTAATCTTAAGATTAATGTTTCCTAATTTGGGAAACAAACAAGTCACGCAATGAGACAAAAGAAGACGAGAGCTACAGGCGATCTAGCCCCATACCCTGCATTAATTATTACTAGTGTATATAAGCTTATTACTTAATGATTTTTAGTGGGATTCTGTCCATTTATTTATGATATCTTTAATTACATGTTTGAATTCGCCAAGCGAAAGGAAAAAGCTGCAACCGAATTGAATTATCAAAGCACAAGGATGGATATGTGTATTGGCGGATCCAAGAATTTAACTTAAAGGAAAGGCGGGGCAAAAAAATCTAAGAAAAACGGGGTGATGAAAACACCAAAATTTATAACCAAGGAAAGAAGTATTTTAAAGTACATTGTCACAAAGAAACAAAAATGGAAATGAGCAGAAAATTTGATTAGTATTTAACTTGAAGTTCTCCATGCCATGTAGACTTTTTACAATTGGGCGTGACAAGTTTCCACATTTTAGATTTTCGTTTAGGATCAATTTCTTTGGTTTTTTTGGCACAAAACATGCCGTATTTGGAAATTCTGGAAGTACCAAGTGCTCTTAATTACATTTTAGGGGTACTAGCTAGCTAGTAGTACAATATATCGTGGGGGTAATTTTGAAAGATTCTATTCTAAAAGACATGCCCCTACTATCTGGACCGTTTGGGATTCTCTACTATTTGGACCAGACTGGTTCTTATTTGGCGATGTATCTTTTGATGGAATCTGTATTGTCTTCCGGCCTTGTTATGAAATGAATTTAATGTGTTCAAAAAAAAAGACATTGCCCCCTCTCATCCTAAGCTTGTGGATCTATGGGTGGTGACTGTTGACAATTGTAACACCCAATTCGAAAGTTCATAATGCGTGACTCTGGTTATACAAGGAACCGTGTAAACTACTATTAGTAATTTGTGGTTAAGCATATTTGGTTAGACTCCAATAAGTTATTGGGCGGGCCTGACAACAATTCTAATTCTCTGTTCCATAAGTATTTATTTATTTTTTGTTTTGGTAATTGTTTTTTTTTTTTTTGGTAATTGAAATAAGTATTTAGTTATTTAACTCGTTATTAATCTTAAGTACTGTAGATTCTATAAGCTCTAGCTCCAGGGACGGATCCAGGAATTCTCTCTAGTGGGGGCACCAATTTTTACCACACTTGAACAAAAATTTACAATCAAGCACAATATAAATTTAAACTTCATCATATGAGAAAAGGAAAATAATTTCAAAAAATTCCTAAAAATAAGCGCAAAAAGGGTTATAATCCCTTTACGGCTTCTCTAATGAGAGCCAACATCAAGGGGCAAAATTGGAAAAAATAATGCTTTCATTAGTGAATTATTTATAATGTGATTGTATGTGGTTATAACATTGTCCAAAAAATTAAGTGCTCCAATTTTTAATTAATTTGAATAGATACAAAGATCCTTTTTTTTTTTTTTCTGATCATATTGTTTTAAAGGGTCATAATTAATTTTTGTCTTTAGAGATCTCATATGAGAGCCGTAGAACCAAATGAAGAGCAATACTTAAGTGCTCTAATTTTTAATCCGTTTGAATCGCATTGCTACCGAATACCAAAGCACTGAACTTTTCGAAAGGCCAACGTCAACTAGTAGAGTACTACTGTATCGCATTGCTACCGAATACTACCAAAGCACTGAACTTTTCAAATGCAGAGTGAGGAGAGAAAGAGATTGCCAAACTTGCGAACAAATACTACTTTACTACTAGTAGCCAATAGCATCCATGTTGTAGTGGGGAAAAGAGTGCATTCCAGTCGCAGGCATTCCACCAGGCGCACCACAACCCTTGGCCTCTCAAGTGGAGAGAGAGAGAGAGAGAGAGAGAGAGAGAGAGAGTCTGACATACAAGTGGTAGCTGCATGTCCTGCGACCTGCATGCGGGCCATATTTTTTCACTTTAAGTTTTTTCCACTCTTTGGACAATTACTTCCGAAGTTCCTCTCTCCACTTTTTCTAAACCTTGTTTGGATTGGAGTTAAAGCATCTCCGATTCATCTTCCAAATTTGCCCCCCTTCCAATATCACTCCATCCTCTCTATACTTTTCTGCATTCGGAATTAAGGATTAGCTTTCATCCTTCAAATATGGAGTACTGTAAGCTGGAAAAATATATATTGAGGATGGATGCTCTAAAATCACTTTTGGAATATAAAAAATGGAGACAATAATATTAGATATGATAGAAAACTAGACAATGATTGAAGATATATACTGTAAATAAAAGAATGTTTGAAAAAGAGATCGAGGTAATTAAAATAGATCGAGATAATGGAGATGTACGTAAAATCTACTACATTCTTTTTTGTTACTATTATACATATTACTGTATAAATTAAATAGTAGCTAGCCTTTCTAATTGAGAGTTTTGTTTGCCCAATCTTTACAACTCTTGAAAAAGTTTTAAGGTAACTGCGCAGGAAGATTCCAGGCAGTACCACCATCATAACCAATATTAATTTCTCTACATTTGCATTGGTGATCAGTGTGTGAATATATCTGAGGCCGGGGTCAAGGATAGTTTTTAAGTCTTGTTGGCATGGGGCCGATCGATCGAGTTCTACGTACGTACCATGTCGGTGTCGGCTAGCTAAAATGAACTTTGCTTCCAAACCTTAGCTTTCACCCACGTGGACAACATTTTTTGGAACTTCAAAGCTAAAGCGTACATCTCTATTATAAAACAGATCAGGGTGTGAGGACAAGTTGTTGCAACGGTTCAGTTTTGTTTGATCCAAGGGTTGAGATGCATTTTTTCACATTTTATAAAAGTATCCACATTTTATAAAATATTTTACCATGTTGCACCAAACAATATTATAAAAAGTTTTATTGTTTATTTTTACCCAACTTGCCTATAAAGGTATATATGCATTTTTTACTTGTTTCACAACAAGAATCAATCTCATGTCTTATTTTTATTTTATCATTTTGAACTTGAATTTCCAAATTTAAAAAGTTTAATTATTTGATAAAAAGCTAAGAAATTAAGTATTTGAGTTGAAGATACAACATTAGAAAGTTTTTGCATATCCCACAACTATCTGGATAAGTAGTATTTATTATAAAAAGTTATGTGAAATGCATATCATTTTACATTTAGATCAATAAAACTAAAAATAGATCAAATGTAAAGCTCCTTTCATCCCATGAAGATTGTCTTTTTTACTATTCGCATCTCTCATAAAAATTCTTTGTAGCTTGTAATTTATAGTATATTTCACCTCCAATGTATATCTTGTTTGATAGGTTTTACTTAACTCCATTAGAATTGCTTTTATGATTATAAAATATTATGAATTACAAAATATAGCCATTTTTAAAGAGACGTGAATATTAAAAAAAAGAGACAATTTTTGTGGGACGGAGAGAGTAAAATATTATACTCCATCCGTCTCATAAAGAATGTCTATTTCATTGTTTATGACTTTCATAAATTTATTCATATTTGTTCATATATAATATATTTTAGATGCAATATGAATCTTATTAGATAGATCTCATTTATTAATAAAATTATAAAAAAATATGATAAATAATACTCTATCTGTCCCAATTTAAGTGCTCCCTACGGGAAAGCG
Source organism: Rhododendron griersonianum (assembly GCA_018127125.1). NCBI lineage: Eukaryota > Viridiplantae > Streptophyta > Magnoliopsida > Ericales > Ericaceae > Rhododendron > Rhododendron griersonianum. Next base: position 17,248,936 of record CM030795.1, read on the forward strand.
TAATTTCTAAGGAGACAAAATCATTGTACTTAAAAGAAATCAAATTTCCAGAATTACCCTTCAGTATTCTGAAGTTATGTGCAGTAGGAGTAATTGGCTCCGAAATTCATACTTTTGAAATTAATCTAGAATAATGGGAGTACTAGAGATGGAGGGAATGTGGTGTAATTAATGTAGTACTTGTCAGAATTGGGTTCAAAGGGTAAAATAGGAATTTTATCCTGATTTGGTGACTCATTTTGGAAAGAGGGACATTTAAATTGGGACAATCCAAAATGGAAAGAGGGACATTTAAATTGGGACGATGGGAGTAAAATTTAGATAATTTTTTAAAATGTGTGAGTAGTGAGGGTGAGTTTGGATTAAAAAGTTGAGTGACTTATTTTTTTGTTCTTATTCAAAAAATTTTTGCATTTGTTTGTTTTGCGTCAAACTTTTGTGACTTATTGATTCGTCTCGACGAAAGAAATCGGAAAAGTAAAAAATTTTGATCGAAACTCATAATTTTTTGAATAAAGACAAAAATAAATCAATAAAAGTCAGCTTTTTTTTTTACTTATTCTTGTCTTTTTGAAAAAAATTATGAGTTTCAATCAAATTTTTTTACTTTTCTGATTCCTCCCGCCGAGACGAATCAATTAGTCACAAAAGTTTGACGGAAAATTAACAAATGCAAATTTTTTTTAAATAAAGACAAAAAAAAAATACTACTGTTCCACTTTTAAAGCCAAATGAGCCGAAAATGACTCTATGAAGAGAGTAGTTTGAAGGGTCTAGTATAGTGCATCAATAAACTCATCATTTAAATTTTGAAAGATGGTAGCAAAGTATAATTTTGATACTAAATTTTTGAGAGATGATAGAGATGCAGAGTGGTGAAAATTTTTGGATGCTGGATGGGTACACTACGTGGTGTCTAAAAATTTCAATTTTGGACGTCTTGAATTTGGAAAGGGCCATTACTAATCACCCCCGGTGTCAGACCCCCCCTGACACGGCCCTCCTTCCCCCTTTTACCCCCCTCTCTCTCTCTCTCTCTCTCTCTCTCTCTCTCTCTCTCTCTCTCTCTCTCTCTCTCTCTCTCTCTCCCTCCCAGCACTCTCTCTCTCTCTCATTTGATTTTTTTGTTATAAATTTATAAATGCTAATAACTTTTTTTTCACATATTTTTATGAAATAAATTTTATATTTTTGAAATCTACTCAACGAAACCTATCAAACGAGCCTAATATTGATGGTGAAATAATGTAAAATGAAAAAAAAATATTTTTTACGTAGTTGAAACTGTCTAAAGAGGTTGAAAAATATGTTCCAAATTTCAATCCTTTTAAACCGGTGGAAAGATTTTAGTTGTGTGATCATTTTATCCTAAATGGTCATAATTAAATTTAAACTCTAGGGCTGTCGTTGATTAACCCTAAAAAAGTCGTAGAATTAAATACTGTATCTCTTAAGGTTATTCAACGAGAGTTTTAGAGTCAAAATTTAATTATGACCATTTAGGATAAAATGATCAGAAAATTAAAATCTTTCCACCGGTTCAAACAGATTGAAATTTGAAACACTAATTTTTTAAACCTTTTTAGACAGTTTATATGTTAAAAAATATAGTTAAAAAATTAAGTGTTCCAAATTTCAATCCGCTTGAACTGATGGAAAGATTTTAGTTTCTTGATCATTTTATCCTAAATGGTCATAATTAAATTTTGACTCTAGGACTCTCGTTGATGAACCCTAAGAGATATTTGATTCTACGAGACCAAAAATTCATTATGACCATTTAAGATAAAATGATAAAAAAAAACAAGATCTTTCCACCGATTGAACCGGATTGCAAATCAGAACACTAAAATAATTTTAAATAAATTAAAAAGACACAAAGACAAAAAGTATAAACATTAAAAAATAAATAACAAAAATAACAAAAAATCGGTTATAGGTAATTTTGGGATAAAAAGGTTAAAAAATTAAGTGTTTCAAATTTCAATCCGTTTGAACCGGTGGAAAGATTTTATTTTTTGATCATTTTATCCTAAATTGTCATAATTAGCTGTGTTCCACAAAAATATTAAGAACTTATTTTTTGTCCAATAATAAAAAAATAGTCTTCTTTTTGTAAAGGCAACTTTAAGCTAAAAAATAATGTGTTTACGCAAATAATTTTTCTACCACTATGGATCTTATTTGATAGATCTCATTGAGATCTTTAATACGGTGTAAAAAAATTTTTTTTTTTTTCATTTATGTTATATTTGAGTTTGAAAATGTAGAAGGAATTTTGTAGTTGGGAAAAATAAGAAGGTTGGATTATTTTTGAAAAAGAAGTGAGCAAATAAGAACTTATTTTATAAGAAGGGTTCGGGAACGCAGCCTTAAATTTTGCCTATAGGGCTTTCCTTGATTAACCCTAAGAGATATTTGATTCTACGACTTTCTTAGGATTAATCAACGAGAGCACTATAGTCAAAATTTAATTATGACCATTCAGGATAAAATAATCAGAAAACTAAAATATTTCCACCTGTTCAAACGGATTGAAATTTGGAACACTTAATTTTTCAACCTCTTTAGATAGTTTAAACTATCACAAAAATTAGTTTTTCCGTTTTACATTATTTCATCATCAATATTAGACTCGTTTGATAGGTTTCGTTGAGTAGATTTTAAAAATATAAAATTTATTTTAAAAAAATATGTGAACAAAAAGTTATTAGTATTTAAAATTTTATAAATAAAATAAAATACTCCCGGTGTCAGAGAGGGAAAGCGGGGAGAGAGAAGGTGGATGGGGGTAAAACGGGAAATGGCTGGGTCCGGTGTCAGACCCCCCGACACGGGGGGGTGTGATTAACAGCTCTCAAGAAGAAATGGGACATCACGTGGGCACGATCACGTGGTACCCACCCGGTACCCAAAAATTTCTTCTTAGAGTGCCGACACTGACCGTTGCGTATCCAAACCATTAGTACTCCTTTTTCTTTTTTGAAGGTTAGAGCTGTCTAAGCCAGCTTAAGCACACCTCAATTAATTTTTTCTTCGGTCTGTTCAAAGACAAGTCATCAACATCCGGATTATAAAATTCATAAAATTATTTTTTTATTGCCTGATCCGCGGAATCGAATCAAAATCAATTGTACGAGGACTAAATCCACAAACCAAGTAGACTAACCCATCGCCTAATTACTCCTGGTTATGGTTGAAGTGATGAATAAAATTCAAAGGGTGTGGGGCAATAGTAGGACAGTGGACCAGTGGGGGGTGCAGGCCGTGGGAGAGGAGGAACATGCCCTTGTCGGTTCTCCAGAGAGAGAGAGAGAGAGAGAGAGAGAGAGTGTGTCTGAAAATGTCATCAATCTCTTCTGAGTCTTTTCTACCAATCCATCACTCCTTGGTTGAGTAATCTCACAGCACCAAAACCCCCATTGATTTGTGTCCTCTCATGGATGGCTTCTTGGGTTTGGATGGCTGGTAGGAAACACAACCCCTTCTCCCTCTCTCTCTCTCTCTCTCTCTCTTCCAATCATAACTCTCTCCTCCTTGGAATCCTTATTATTTCCTCACTAATATATACTCCCCCTCCTTATTCTCCAGTCTTAATTAAATCTACAGTACTCTACAGTTGAACATTTTCATTTGTCACGGAGAGTTTAGGAGGAGTAATTAGCTGTTTAATTTGTTACAGTTGAAATTCCGATAAAATACAGTAATTAGCTGTTGAAGGGCCCATCCAAGTCTTTCTCTCTTTTTTCGAGGGTGTTCAGTCCAGTTTGGCAGTTTATGACTAATCTTTTTTTGATCCGGTCGAAGGCAGAGACCATCTACGCTGGGATTAGGGTTTTCCAAGAAATTATTTTTTGTAATTTCTTGTAACCTGATCTCAAAAATTAAATCCTAAATAATTATTCCATCCGTTCCAATTTACTTGTCATTTTTTGAAATTCGTTTCATTTTTCAATTAATTATATATTGTAATTTATAATGTTTTAGGTGATTTCAAAAACATTGAATTATAGAACAAATCGAGATATATCAAATAAGATCCATATTGGATATAAAATTTATTACCACTTTAAAGATATAATTAATTTTTTTAATCCAGTTAGAATAAAATTGAGACAAATAAATTGGGACGGAGGGTATATGTAAGAAGCAAATTCACCGATTAACCGACTGGAATAACCTTTGGCTTTTACCATCGAAGTCTGTCTTCGAGTTCCAAGATTCTTTTCCTTTTGCTTTGTTAAATTGTTTATGCTTGTACTTCTCTCTCTATCTCTCTTCCATGTTTGACCTCTTGTACTAATAATCCACATTTCCAACCACGTTTTTGGATATTATTCTTTATATATATATATATATATACTGCTCAATTTACTTGGTTGCGTATTGGGAATAGGAAATTAATATGTAGGGTTGAAATATTAGGTTAGCACTGAAAATAGTTGTGGTGGGGTTTAGCACCACCCATAACGTCCTAATCAACAGGAAAAAAGAGCACCAAAATCCTAGATTAGTTGCTTGATTGCTTTCTTGATTTCTAGATTAGACACCTTAAGAGAAACCAATTTGAGAGAGAGAGAGAGAGAGAGAGAGAGAGAGATGCTGAAGATTGATCAAGACTCATCAAAAGGAAATTAGTAGCAGAAGGAAGGTCAAAGGTGGGGAGAAATCCAAGGAAATGGAGCTAAGATCAGGCCAAGAAGGCATACATAGGGTTTCTAATAGTAATCTTTATCATTCTCACCCCAACGAAGGATCATCTTCCAAGCTGTCTTCTGCCTCCGTAGCTACAACAGTCACAGACAGAAGAAGAAATCATGGAGGCACTGTTCTTAATTCTCCACAACAAACCCTAGATCCCCACCACCCTCATGATCTTCTTCATCCACACTCAAACAACCTTCCACACCATACCCGCCGTGCTCATCTTCAACAAACCAATTCAAATCCAGATCCAGATCTTCTTGTTCCACCTCCACCTCCACCTGCTTCCGATGCAACAATCATTACCAGTACTAGTACTGCATCAAACTCAAAACCCCCACCACCGCCACCGCCGCCACAACCACAACCATCATCTTTGGCGCCCACGACCACGGCTACGGCTACGGCCCCGGTTCAATATAGAGAGTGCTTAAAAAATCATGCGGCCAGCACAGGAGGCCACGTGGTGGACGGGTGTGGAGAATTCATGCCGGGCGGAGAGGAGAACACCCTGGAAGCACTGAGATGCGCTGCTTGTGATTGCCACCGCAATTTCCACCGTAGAGAGGTCCAAGGCGAGGAAAACAATACTCCTCAAATTCAATCCGGTAACAATAATCATACAAATTACCCCTATAGTATTCCCAACAGGGACACTACAACTAGTCATAGAATCACAACCACAAGCCATCATCATCTTCCACCCCCGCCGCACCAGCAGCAGCATCACAACGCTAGTAGATACGTTCACGGTCCGATTCCGCCGCCTGTGATGATGGCGTTTCACGGCGGAGCTGCTGCGGAGTCGTCGAGCGAGGACCTCAACGTGTTTCATTACAACTATAATAGTAATAACAATAATAATAATGCCGGCGGAACAACAACGACGCAAGCGGCGAAGAAGAGGCACCGGACGAAATTCAGCCAGGGTCAGAAGGAAAGGATGCAGGAATTTGCGGAGAGGGTGGGGTGGAAGATGCAGAAGCAAGACGATGAGCGAGTGGAGCAGTTCTGCGATGAGGTGGGAGTGAAGAGACAGGTTTTCAAGGTGTGGATGCACAACAACAAAGCAGCCATAAAAAAGAAACAACAATATTAGTAGTAGTACTAATTAATTGTCACTAGCTAGCTAAGCTAAGCTAATTCACTATAGGCTGCAATTTATTTCTGGAAGTGATCTATATATGGAAGAAGATCTCCATGATCCGGACGTCATTTAAACAAGGTAAATTTAAATGTTTCTGATTGTCCCGTCCCTCTCTCACTAAATCGAATTTAAACCTTTTGTTTCTTCTGATTTTTCAGGATTCCTTTGTCTTTACCACACAGTTTTCAAATCCCGATTTTCAATCCCTTTTTTTTATCATGACTTTCAAACCTTTGATCTCCATATGTTTTCTGTAGTGCATTGCATTTTTGTGGGCTTAGATTTGGATTATTAGAAAACAAAAATATCATGGTTTTTCCTTTTGTGCTAAATTTGGAATATTGTGGCTCGATACTGGACGCATATAATTATATTATAAGAAGGTTCCCTATTCACAACTGTTTTAGGTATACTAGTAGAATTAGACACAGGAGGTTGGACTGCCAATTCAAGATAAGTTTCAGAAAATTGGAGGTATACCAATTCAGAAAATTCCAAAAGAAAAAGGGTAGAGATGACTTTTGCTAAACATGAGTGTATAAATTTCCGTTTATTGGACGGATATGAGAAGATTAACGATATTGACATTTTAATGTTGGATACCTAATTTGGTAAAGGAAAACGTAATCCTATGGGAGCTTTGTAAGTACCATTTGAGTCCTTCCATTAGTAAAACCTGCAAGTTCGTCGTTCGTTCATCCCGTTGGACTGGAACTAGTGCGGCGGCGTAATACGACGGATATTATTTGCTAAACTTTAGTATCTCCGAATGTTTCAAATATGGGTCGATTATGATTATGTTTCGAGAGTTTTCAAGACACATTTATTATCATCGTTTTATACGAGTGTTGTTCAATATTACTTGATGAATTATGGTTACGTTAGAAGTTCCACAATACTGCTATTTGAAACAATTCGTTCGTTGATTATTTGATTTCTTTAACCTGGGATTTCTACCAGGATGGCCTAAGTAGGCCCTAATTAATTCGACAAGGTTTCGGTTTGATTGCTAAAGAGAGGAATATTTATTTCTCATGTCGATCATCAAGTACTCCAGTAATTACTACTGTATATATAGAAAGCTTTGCAAAACTAGGGTCAATTAATATTGGAAGAACAGTCGTACGTGTCGTGCCAGTACGTTCATAGCCCAGAAAGTAAAAGCTGCCTCTACTCTGCAGGCAAAATAAAGGAACAAGGTATGGCCCTATTTCTTTCTTTCATGGGTTGAAGAGAAAGAAGAAACGCATTGCCAGTGTCGATATTTTTGGATTGGGAGATGCTGCCAAGCAAGGGACCAGATCTCCTGTCCGAGTGAAATTCGGACAGGGGCCTGTCCCAGTGCTCGGAGTCGTTGATCTCGCAAATCAATGGTTGAGATCTGTTGAACATTTTTTGGTCCAAAACGATGTCGTTTTGGCTCGGCAGATTTCAACCGTTGATTTGCGAGATCAACGTCTCCGAGCACTGGGACAGGTCCCTGTCCGGATTTCACTCGGACAGGGGATCCTCGGTGCCAAGCAAGGGTGCTTGGCAGCGGTGCCGAGCGGCCGATCGGCACGGACAGCTCGGATCTAATTCAAGTACATAAACGGTCAGATTCACTGCTCGACACCGTTGCTAAGCACCCCCAGTTGGCAGTATTCCTGAGTCCAATTTTTTTGGCTCTCCCCTCCAATACCTCTAAATTAATGAGTGCTGCCATACGTATAGATTTCTAGAAACAGACAGCGTGCACAGATGAGATTTAGATCCGTCTCGAGTCCCACAAAGATGATCGGAGCCGCTCATTTTGTTTAAAACGTCTCGCTAGCTTAAGGTCTCTGTAAAAAATCAGTCGGGTCCAAATCCTATCTGTGCACGCTGTCTGTTTCTAGAAATCTGTACTGGTAGACTTTCCGTAAATTAATATACCAATGATATAAAAAACGTGCAACCCTATCGGCATATAAACCTCTACGTATCTGTTCACATTTACTTCCTCCGTCCCGATTTTTTTGTCCAATCTCATATTTTCAACTTATTGAGGAATCCAAATCTCTGATTCATTGATTTTGAAATTGGACAGTCAATTTGAGACATGTATAAGTCAAAAAGGGGACAAACAAATCGGGACGGAGGGAGTAATTTTTTGTTCGCTTCACGGTTGCTATGGTCGATTGTACATTTTTTTTTTGAAAGGCAAAAAATTTCATTAATCTCTGAATATGTTACAAAGATTAAAAGGAACAAGGAATGAAGACATCAAATTCCAAACCCGAGACCCAAGGGATCTACCCCTATGCCCATCCGAGATTCAATCCCCAAGTTTGACAAGAAACCAAACGTGGGATCGCCATAATGTATTTAAACGCTCCAAAGTGATTTAAAACACTCAGTTGTCGTCGAGTATCATTTGGTACTCCGTTTACGATTAGAACATCTGATCCAACCTAGGCTTTAAATATGGAGGTTTCAATTTTTATGAAGGATTATGTTGCAGATTGTAATCGTTAATTAATTTGACATCCACAAAACCCTTCATTTTCAACCTTCGCTTCAGAAACAATAAATTGAAGAGTTTGTTCTCGATGGTAGATAGAGATTTGAAATTGCCTTAAAAATGAGTGAATTTTGGCCTTCCAAGTGGCAGTTGGGATAATTGTCTTCTTCTCTTTCTAAACTTTTCTCTCTGCTAGGTTATCCCAAAAGCCATAGCAACCCCCTCCTTCCCCTTCTCCCCAATGGATTTTACATTCATTTTTGGCGGCAGGAGGGGAGGGATTTCTCTCCCTGTGGGGTTTTTCTCTCCCAATCTTTTGATTTGGAGCTTTTTCTTGGGTGTTTTTGTGCACAGATTCTTCCTACCTCCTTTGTTCTGGTTATTCAAAGCTCGTTCTTTTCACTTTTTTCCCAAATCCGAAGTTCCTACTACATGTGTGGTGGTGAATGGGTTTGGTGGTGGCTATGGTGGTGAGGCTGCGGCGGTCTTTGGTAGGGGCAGAGGCAGACGTTTTTGGATTCTCTGGTTCCGTTTGGAGCTCGATCTGGCGTTAACAGGGTGCAAGACATGTTGATCCAGAGTCGGTTTGGCTCCTCTGGCGTTTCTCATATTTCGGCACTGAGGGCAGAGCGTCTGCAGACAGCGCCGATGTTGCTCAGGCGTTTCTGTGCAGTGGTGTCTTGTTTTCTGTTAGAGTTGGGTTTGGGTTGATTTTTCTTTTTGGTTTTTTGGTTCTTTTCTTTGTGCCTTGTTCGGTTGTGGGTTTGAAAAAATTTTGGGTTTGGTTTTTGAGTAATGAGTGAGGAGAGAAAATAGGGTAATAATTGGGGATAGAGGTAATGAGTGGAGAGAATGAGATTAATGATTGAATATAGGGGTAATGAGTGGAGAGAGAAATAAAAGTAATGATTGAAAATGTAGGTAATTAGTGGATTTGGGTTTGGAAATTTTTTTCCAAACCCACAACCGAACAAGGGCTTGGTGTCTCCAGATTTCTCCCCGTTTGTGGGGCTTCTCTCATCCCTGTGTGGGTGGTTCTGTTACTTTTTGTTGTGCTCCGCCTGTTTGGAGTTGAGGATTTAGTTGGAGTTGGGTATAGTTTTTGGACGGAGTCCCCTCCTTTTGATTTCTTGATCCTTGTTTAGGGATTGAGTTTTCTCCTAGGCCTCGTTTGATAACAGTGATAGATGGATGGGATTCGTAAGGAGATGGGATTAGGATTGGGATTCGTAAGGAGATGAGATTGGTAATGAGAAGGGATTGATAATGAGTATGTTTGTTTGGGATGAGATTAAATGATGGGATTATTAATATCATGTTTGTTTGAGATGGGATTAGATGATGGGATTGGATTGATAGAAGAAATTGGTAATGAAAAGGGATTGGTAATGTGAAGGAGTTGGGATTGGACTATTAATACCCCTCAATACCAAGTCCCACGAGGTATTAGCAATACCCCCTATTACCCGGATTTTTAATCCCATCGGACTACTAGTCCGAACCATTTTTGGTTACCAAACAAGGTATTAATAATACCAACACTCTACCAATCCAATCCCAACCCCTTGGAGGGTTATCAAACGGGGCCCTAATGTTATGTTCTCTTAATCTATAATATTACATGTTATCATTGTGGCAAAAAAAAAAAAGTGGCAGTTGGGATTTGAAGGCAAACAACCACCGATCTAGTCTTCAAAAAAACGACCTGGAGTTTAGGCTAACTTGCCTAATTATTTATTTTGGGTTATTCTTATTTTTTCTGAGCTCTTGTTGGTTTTGTGCCAATTTTTCTTATGTTATCTGAAAGTAGAATTTTATAGCCAACAAACTTAAAAAAGCTTACTAAAAACAAAAATAATACTACAAACAACGGAGTATAAGATTTTTGTAGAATTTTTTTGATCATTTTTCAAGCTTGATCCATATTTTTTCTTTTGTCGAGACCAATAAATATTGATGCAAATTTGATTACAAATCTACACAAGGAAAAAATAAACCAAACATAGCAAGGAAATCAAGCAAAGCCATAGCCTAAGTAGAAAATTAAAAAGAAACAGACTTAACGCCCAGAAATGAACACAACAAAACAAAATAAAATAAAATAAGACTTAACCCCCGAAGAAAGAAAGGAAAACAAAATAATTGAGCACTTTAATTTGGTAAAAATAATAATATGTAAAAAAAATTCATAAGGGACATTTAAATTGGGATGATGGAAGTATCAACTTTCTAAACTCTCTAATTAAATCACGAGGAAGTGGATCCTTGCTTAACCCCGCAACCTAACCTCTTAGAAAGGCTTGCACCCGAGCATAGGGCTAGGTCGTTGATAGCATCAATACCAGAAGACCGGATCGTTCCCACAGAGAAATCTTCTTTAGCGAACTTGGAATAGATGTAATGTAAAGTGTTTCGGCATTCAAGCGGCCAACTTTTGGTGATTGATTCGATTAACGAAAGTGAACTTGAAAATAAACTAGATTAAGGTGGTTGAGTCAAAGGGATTGATTTACCCACGACTTAGCCATAAAATGGTTTCTTCATCTAACTCATGTGTGGACCGAAACCGTCCGGATTCCACTAGAAGAATTAAAACTGAAGACTACTTGTAACTTGATTCAAAGCTCTAATTCAAATTGAACTCATTTAATGCAAGTGAGAGACGAAAAAGGATCGTTCGCACGCATAAGATTAACAAGCACGTAGCATAAGGCGATAGACTCCATTGATCAAAGAAGCCACCGACCCTATGATCAAAGCTATAAATCATGGGTTTAATTCATTCAAAACCTTGAGATTAAGCTAAAGTTTAAACGAAACCATTTAAACGACTAATCCATGGAGCAAACCTCTCCCCATGACCGAACCGATTAACTACTCACTCATAGCAAATTGACTAGAAACAAAGCTAGGAAGTGAAAACATGATTCACCGATAAAAACGGAAATAAACTTGATTTTATAAAGGATCTAGCTTGGGGCTACAACAATAATAAACGAGAAAACAGTAAATGACTAAAACTTACAAATGTTCTTGAAGGAAATGCTAGGAAAGCTTGAAAGACATTAATGGAGTTCTAAAATTTAAAAAGACTTAAAACTAACTATGAACTATTCCTACAAGAGAGAGAGAGAGAGAGGGTCCTATTTATACACAAAGGCCTTCCTCTCTCCTCAAAAGTCTGAAAATATCCCACAAAATCAGCCATTAAAAGAAACTTTCCATAAGTGGAAAGTCTGAAAAGCAAGAAAAATATCTGCTGGAGACCAAGGTTATCGATACCTAAGGTAAAGGTATCGATAACTTCTTCAAAATCTTCCCCCGGAACAGACTAGTATCGATAACTTTAGTTGAAGTTATCGATACCCTACAGGCTGGAATCCTTCTGGACCAAGATGAGACAATTGGTATCGATACCAATTGTTGAGGTATCGATAACAATATGCAAAACTGCAGATTCCAAGTTAAAGACTACATTTTAAACCTTTCTTTTACCTTTCTTTACTTTAATTTTATTTAATGAAAATAAGAAAGTATCCCCCATTTGGAAACAATGGCATTACCAGAATTTCAAGATTCCAATTAAATCAAAATGTCAACCCCTCACTTTTAGTGTAAAATGGACAACTGCACATTTTTCTTAAGACGAAATGGCTCAAAACATGACCTTGCTCTTTAAATAAAACCTTGTAACTTTGTAGTTACTCTTAGAAAAATTCAAAGATCAATTACCGCCATTTTTTATCTCGAAAATCGATACTTTTTCAGAAAGTCATTTTTCCATACTTTGACAGATTTTAAAGGGCCGACAGGGTCTTCGGGTACTTGGAAGCTGATCCGCACCCAAGATTATATAATCTTGGGGGCTTTTATCGTTTTTCTTGTAGCGCTTCGTCCTTTTTTATTCTTTTTTTATCGCATTTTGCTCGTAAGGTTTCGTTTAGATGGTTTCAGGTGAAACGTGGTATTTTCTTGTTTTTAACGTCAAGAATTTCTCTCGGAAGAATTCCACCATTCAAGGCCACGTGGCATTGCCCCGCCAAGCCCCGCCGGGTGATTTTGTAAGGACTTAGGAAGCATGAGGCCGTTGTCGGGCCGTTACGCCAAGCAAAGCAAGAAAATTAAGTTCTGACCTGCATGAACCGGTACGGCCTGTTCATGAACCGGTTCATGAAGGTCAGAAATTGAAGTTTGGAAGAAATGCAAGGCATGAACCGGTACGGGGTGATCATGAACCGGTTCATGCTGGAACAAATCTGCCCGAATTTGCTACTTTTTCAAACTTCCATTTATGGAAAGTTTCCACTTGTGGAATGTTTTTAGGATATTTTGGGGGCCTTTTGGTCCACTTTTTGGCTGATTGTTTTAGCCTATTTATAGTCTTTTATGCCTTTTTTGGCCATTATGTAAGGTTCTAGACTTTAAGTCTTTTAGTTTTTGGGAGCTCCATAGCTATTTCCTTCAAGCTTTGTTTTCAACTCTTCAAGAACACAAGTAAATTTCGTTTGTTTGCTTAAATCTCGTTTGTTAACGTTGAAGCTACAAGCTAGATCCTTTATAAAATCAAGTTTATTTCCGTTTTCGTCGGTAAATCATGTTTTCACTTCCTAGCCTTGTTTCTAGTCAATTTGCTATGAGTGAGTAGTTAATCGGTTCGGTCACGGGGTGAGGTTTGCTCCATGAATTAGTCGTTTAAATAGTTTCGCCTAAGCTTTAGCTTAATCTCAAAGTTTTGAATGAATTAAACCCATGATTTCTAGCCTTGATCATGAGGTCGGTGGCTTCTTTGATCAATGAAGTCTATCGCCTCATGCTATGTGCTTGATTAATCTTACGCGTGCGAACGATCCTTTTTCGTCTCTCACTTGCGTTAAATGAGTTCAGTTTGAATTAGAGCTTTGAATTAAGTTACAAGTAGTCTTCAGCTCTTAATCCTTCTAGTGGAATCCGGACGGTTTCGGTCCATACATGAGTTAGATGAAGAAACCGTTTGATGGCTAAGACATGGGTAAATCGATCCTTTTGACTCGACCACCTTAATCTAGTTAACTTCCAAGTTCAATTTCGTTAATCGAATCAAACACCAAAGTTGGCCGCTTGAAAGCCGAAACTCCATACTTTACTTCTAATCCGAATAAGCTGAAGAAGATTTCTCTGTGGGAACGATCCGGTCTTCCGGTTTATATGCTATCAATGACCTAGCCCTATGCTCGGGTGCAAGCCTTTCTAAGAGGTTAGGTTACGGAGTTAAGCAAATTTTGGCGCCGTTGCCGGGGATATCTTATTTTCGCTTATTTGGAGGTTCGACAAACCTTTGTAAGTATCCCGTTTCTTTTACTTCAAGCAACTTGAACTCATTCTAGCGGAAACCTCTAACCGATCTTCATATCGACTTGAGGTGTAACGAAGCTAGCAATAAGTATAGCTTGTTTTCTTTTCCTTGTTGTTCATATTTTCCAAGTTATAGAATAGCTTTGTTTCGGTTTATTGGGTGGTTGGACTTTTTCACTAATTCTCCTAGTGAGTGGGTAGTGCATGACTGGTTTCTATCGGAGTCCAAACTCTAATAGGCTTTGTCGTTCCCTATCACCTCAAGGAACCCCTAGAGGACGATCTCCTCCTTTTGAGAGTAGACGTCCGAGATTAAAATCTCCTTCTCGTCCGAGGGGTCGCCAACCAAAAAGGAGAATGGGTGAACCACCACCACCGGCGAGGACTTTGAAGGATATCTTGAATCCGGGAAGTCCGGTTCAGCAATCCCCCATCGTCCTCCCTGCGCCTACTAATGCTAACTCTTTTGATTTCAAGTATGGCTATCACAATCTTTTGCCGCAATTCCACGGGCTGGACCGTGAGAGCACATATGACCATATCCGAGATTTTGAGGATCTCATCAACACTTTCACCTCGGATGCTCCACGGTTGGAGAACGCACGATTGAGGTTGTTTCCCTTTTCCCTCAAGGATAAGGCAAAGCAATGGTTCACCTCTCTTAAACCTCAGTCATTGCGAAATTGGGCTGCTGTCAAGGCCGAGTTCCATAAAAAGTTCTTTCCGGTCCATCGAACGAAGCTCCTCAAAGAACAAATCCAGAACTTCAAGCAACGAGAGGGGGAAACTTTTTATAAATATTGGGAGCGGTTCAAGGATTTGGTTGCCTCGCTTCCACATCATGGCCTCGACACGACTCAGTTGATCAGCCATTTCTGGAATGGTTGTTCCCAATCGAGTTACCAACTTATTGACACAATGGTAGAAGGGGATTTTCTTGATAAAACGGCTGGGGATGCATGGGATTATTTGGACCAATTGGCAATTAAGAATCAATCGTGGAACGTTGTTGACATGGGCGAGCGGGCCATGGCGAATCAAGGCCCGAGTGGCTCCGGTAAATTTTCGTTGGCCGAACCTATGTCCATGACCACTGCTCTTGAGACTAAAGTAGATCAGCTCACTCGGAAGTTGGAACAAATGGAGTTGAAAGGTTCTCACGAGGTCAAGTCCGTCATCAAGGTGGAAGAGGTATGTTCTATATGCGAAATGGCGGGGCATTCTACCGGTGAGTGTTTTAATATCCCCGCACTCAAGAATGTTCTTAATGGTATGACTCCGGAAGAAGTGAGTGCTATTCAACGGTATGAACCATACCCGAATACTTTCAACCCAGCTTTAAGGCAAAATCCGGGGAGATGGAACCAACCTAATGAGGCGGGACAATTTCAAGGCCAACCACCGAATCAAGCTCAAACATGGCGCCCTTCTCAAAACTTTGGGCCACCACGTTTTCAACAAAGTCAAGGGCCTCCCGGATTTAACCCTTCGGGTTTCACGCAAGGCCAATCATCTCAAGGTCAAGGCCAATTCCAACCTCCTCCCCAAAGGCGATCATGGGAAGATACGATGCAATCCTTCTTCCAAATGCAAGTCGCCATGAACGATCAAACTACACAATCGCTAGGGGATATGAGAACCCAAATGGGGAAGCTAGCTACTTCGGTTGGTCTTCTACAACAAGAGCGAGGCAAATTTCCCGCTCAACCTCAAGCAAACCCTCAAGGTCAACACTTGGTTGGTAGCTCTTCGGTGAATAACCCCGAGCAAGCCAAATCAATAATTTCTTTGCGGAGTGGGAAGACGGTTGATAATGCGGTTGTCGATCCACCAATGACAACATTTCTAAAGACCGCTCCGGAGCCAACTCAACCATCATTGCTTGGGGAATCTCCCAAGCAAGTTCCAAACGCGGTGGACAATATCCCTCCGGTTCCACAAGTTTCTCCAGTACCGGCACCCTATCCTCAAAGGTTGAAAGCACCGACTAATTCCGCGGCCAATGAGGAAATCTATGAGCTTTTTAAACAAGTCAAGATCAACATCCCAATCATGGATGCTATCAAGCAAATACCTTCGTATGCCAAATTTTTGAAAGACTTGTGTACTCAAAAGCGCAAGCTTAACGTCCAAAAGAAGGTCTTTCTCACCGAACAAGTGAGCTCGATCATCCAAACAAACGTTGCGCCAAAGTACAAGGACCCGGGGTGTCCTACTATTTCTGTCATGATTGGGGGAAAAAGGATAGAACAAGCCTTGTTAGATTTGGGAGCGAGCGTTAATTTGCTCCCATACTCGGTCTATGAAGAGCTTGGCCTTGGGGAGATGAAACCAACCCGTGTCACGTTGCAATTGGCGGATAGGAGTATCCGCGTGCCAAGGGGCGTCGTCGAGGATGTCTTGGTTCAGGTTGACAATTTTGTGTATCCGGTGGATTTTGTGGTGCTAGACACTTGCCCCATGGCTTCTTCTCTAGCTTCAACCCCCGTTATTCTCGAACGGCCTTTTCTAGCCACTTCGGATTCTGTCATTAATTGCCGGAGTGGACTAGTGAACATGACTTTCGGGAATATGAAGATGGCCGTCAATGTATTTCATGTTGGAAGCCAAATGGGGGATGATGATGAGATTCAAGATGTCAGTTGTATCGACTCTTTAGTTCAAGACCATGTGGATGAGCTATTATACAAGGATTCTTTGGAGGTGTGTCTTACCGCCGAGGAAGCCGATTTTCTAGAATCGCCGGAGGTTGAGTACCTTTACTCTATGCTTGACAAGGAGGAATTGTGTGGAGCGGAACCGTGGATCCCTACTTTTGAGGAGTTACCGCCCATTGAGAAGAAGACTTTGCCATCTAGCGTCGAGCCGCCTAAGCTTGATTTGAAAGTACTACCGGAGACATTGAAGTATGCCTATCTTGGCGACAATGAAACTTTTCCGGTGGTCATATCCTCCACTCTTGGGAATCTTCAAGAGTTGGAGTTGCTTGCACTCTTGAGAAGGCACAAGAAGGCTATTGGGTGGACCATAGCCGATATTCAAGGAATCTCTCCCTCCCTTTGCACGCATCACATTTATCTCGAAGATAATGTGAAACCGTCACGCCAACCACAACGGCGGTTAAATCCGAATATGAAGGATGTGGTGCGAGCGGAGGTGTTGAAATTATTGGATGTGGGGATAATCTACCCGATTGCGGATTCAAAATGGGTGAGCCCTATCCAAGTGGTGCCTAAGAAGTCGGGGGTGACGGTGGTGAAAAATGACCAAGATGAGCTTGTGCCGACCTGAACCGTCACCGGGTGGCGTGTTTGCATCGATTACGGCAAGTTAAATGCGGTAACTAGGAAGGACCATTTCCCGCTTCCGTTCATTGATCAGATTTTGGAGCGGGTAGCTGGCCATGCCTTTTATTGCTTTCTCGATGGCTATTCCGGGTATAACCAGATTGAGGTTGCCATGGCCGACCAAGAAAAGACTACATTTACATGCCCATTCGGGACTTTCGCTTATAGGCGCATGCCGTTCGGCTTGTGCAACGCTCCCGGCACTTTCTCGAGGTGTATGGGAGGTATATTTAGTGACATGGTGGAGAAGATCGTCGAGATCTTTATGGACGATTTCTCGGTGTTCGGAGACTCGTTTGAGTCATGCTTGGCCAACCTTGATAGAGTGTTGGAACGGTGCGAGGAAAAGAACCTTGTTCTCAATTGGGAAAAATGCCATTTTATGGTAACGCAAGGCATCGTATTGGGCCATATCGTGTCATTGAAGGGCATTGAGGTTGACAAGTCAAAAATTGATCTCATAGCCAATCTCCCTACTCCCAAGTGCATCAAGGATATCCGATCCTTCCTCGGGCATGCTGGATTCTACCGGCGATTCATCAAAGACTTTAGTGCCATTTCTCGGCCATTATGCCACCTTCTTTCGAAAGACGTCCCTTTTGAGTGGACGAATGATTGTGAGGAAGCTTTTCGAAAGCTCAAGTTGAGTCTTACAACTCCGCCCATTGTACAAAGCCCCGATTGGAACCTCCCGTTCGAACTTATGTGCGACGCGAGTGATTACGCGGTCGGGGCTGTTTTAGGCCAAAGAAGGGATAAGCAACCTTGTGTTATCTCCTACGCAAGCAAAACCTTTAACCTTGAACGATGCTCAAATGAATTACTCCACTACGGAAAAGGAGTTGCTTGCGGTAGTTTTTGCTTTGGACAAATTTCGCTCCTACTTGATTGGTTCGCCTATTGTCATATACACTGATCATGCCGCCCTCAAGTACTTGCTCACCAAGCAAGATGCGAAGGCTCGGCTCATTCGATGGATTCTCTTGCTTCAAGAGTTCGATATAACCATCAAGGACAAGAAGGGAGTAGAAAATGTGGTCGCCGACCACTTGTCAAGAATGGAGTTTGAAGATCGTACTACCAAATTGCCAATCCTCGACACGTTCCCGGACGAGCAATTATTTGGTGTCTCGAGTACCCCGTGGTTCGCGGATATTGTCAATTATTTGGCAACGGGGTTACTTCCGACGCATTGGACTTCGCAAGAGCGGAAGTGTTTTCTCTCGAGGGTGAAAAGGTTTTCCTTTGATGATCCCTACTTGTTTAAGTATTGTCCAGATCAAATCATCCGGCGTTGCGTTCCGGACTCCGAGCATCGAAGAATTATGGATTTCTGTCACAAGGAGGCTTGTGGTGGCCACTTCTCTTTCAAGAAAACCGCCGCTAAAATCCTACAATGCGGTTTCTATTGGCCTTCGTTGTTTAAAGACACGTTCGAGTATACTAGGACTTGCGAGCGGTGTCAAACTTTGGGAAAAATTACCCGCCGCAATGAGATGCCCCAAAATCCCATCCTAATCATCGAAGTCTTTGATTGTTGGGGCATAGATTTTATGGGGCCTTTTCCTACGTCATACGGCTACCTCTACATCTTGCTTGCGGTTGACTACGTCAGCAAGTGGGTGGAGGCCATCCCCACTCGTACCAATGATGCCCAAGTGGTCGTTGAGTTTCTCCGGGAGCACATTCTGGCACGGTTTGGGATGCCACGAGCTATTATCAGTGACCAAGGCACGCATTTTTGTAATAGGTCGTTCGCGGCCTTGATGAAGAAATATGCAATCGTGCACAAGGTATCGACGGCTTATCATCCTCAGACTAACGGTCAAGCCGAGCTCGCCAATCGGGAGATAAAAGGCATACTTGAGAAGACGGTTAATCCTACCCGCAAGGATTGGTCACTTCGGTTGACCGACGCTTTGTGGGCTTACCGTACTGCTTTTAAGACTGTGCTGGGAATGTCGCCGTATCGACTTGTGTATGGAAAGCCGTGTCATCTTCCGGTGGAGTTGGAGCATAAAGCATATTGGGCAATCAAGAAAATGAATGCCTCCCTGCCGCTTGCCGATGCTAAAAGGAAGCTTCAACTTAATGAACTCGAGGAAATAAGGTCCGATGCTTATGATCGCTCTAGTTCCTATAAAAGCAAAGTCAAAGCTATGCATGATAAATCTATTCTTAGAAAGGACTTTGTTTTAGGCCAAAAGGTGCTTTTATATAATTCTTAAGTTGCATCTATTTGCGGGTAAGTTAAGGTCCCGTTGGGCCGGTCCTTATGTGGTTAAGTCTGTCGCCCCTCACGGGGCCATAGAAATTGAAAATGAGTCCAATGGAAATGTTTTCAAAGTTAATGGCCAACGGCTTAAGCCCTTCCTTGGTACTTTTGAAGTTGGGGAACCTGATGAGGTATTGGGCAATCCTATTTATTCCGATGCTCTTGTGTCTTAGCTCGGTTTAAACTAAATTTGCACGGGGAGCGAAAGCGTAACCGCTGAACTTAACTGTTTGTCGGACCCGGCCCCCGGGTAGAGGGTACCCACCATTGACTTGGGTATTTGTAGCTCCGCACGCCGCTACTAAAATAAGAATCGTGTGCCCAGCTCCGGTTAGTAAGGGCAATGTTTAGTTTTGTACATTTTAGCCTGTTTGTTTCGTTTTGGGATTTTCAAATTCGGAGATTTCACTAATGCATCATTGTATCGGGTTTTAATTAGCCCTTCTTTGTGGTAGTTTGCCGTTAATGATCCATGCTCACCAGATATGTCCCTATCGGGGGCAGTTTGGGTCTTTGGGTGAGACTTTATATTCCCGTGCTTTGGCGCTAGGCTCTGTCTTGTCTCACTTTGTTTCGATCATAGGGAACGCTGGGCTTTATTGCTTGGCGAGGTCAAGCGGTAGATTTTACTTCGGGGTTGATGTAACAAATTCGACGGTCTAGTATAGCCACCCGAGTTTTGTCTCTTCGGTGAGACTCGGGAAGAAAAGTATGACTCGTAAGATTGCGTGAAAATCGGGTGGTGTTCTTTTATTGTTTTTCGTTTTATTTATGATTGTTTGTTGCCCGGATACCACGAGCCGGGCGGTTCTAATGTCAATTGCCTGCTGGTAGGTCCTTCGTACAATTCCGCTTCTGCAGGGTTAACATGCTACCACACCAGCCTTGGTAGTTTGGGTCTACCGTCGAAGTGATTGAGGCATTCAGGAGCCCTAAGCATGGGTGCGACTACGTGTCGCGGTTGTTAGACCAATAAAGCTTCGATCATGGCCTTGTGTGACTAGCTGGTGGTTTCGAACCGAAGGAGTGAAGCCTTGGAAGCATCCATCTCCGGATCGAAGTGGGCAATGACACAAAGCCTCCAACTTGGTCGAGGTATAAGGGGGTTGACATTCCCCCGTGGGTAACATCTTTAATCCCTTTCCCTCTCAATACTGTTGTTTTCCATGCTATGAGGTCATAGCATATCTTAAGTTGGGGGGAGGGTATATATCTGTGATATATATTTTCGTTTGTTGTTTTCTGTACAAATTTTTCGTTTTCTTTTGTTTTTAGTTTGTAACCCTTCCGTTATTACAAATTTAGTGGATTAAAGCAACTTGGCACATGCTTAGTATTTCTTATTTGGCAAGAGTTCGGTGTGCATGTTTCGTGAAGTGTGTCCATTTTAACTCATTAGCATGATAAGGTTGAGCAATTAGGTATCAAGTGTGTTTTGAGCAAGTTTGACCCATATCCCGTTCTTTTTCTTCTTTCATTCGTGTTATTCATCTTATGTCATGCCTAAACGTGTTTAATTTCATGATTGAATCGTTTCGGAATCTATAACGTACTTAGGGGATGATACAAGGCCTTATTTCTTTGATTTAACCACAAAGTGTCCCCTTGTCCTATTTCGTATCCTAGTCCGTGTCCTACCTTTTATTCAATGAACTTAGGGAGCCGGAGTAAGGAGGGATGTCAGGAGTGGTTCTCGGATGCTCTGAGGTGTTTGGAGGGTGTTTGAAAGGTGTTGGATATGTGCGGGGGTCAATTGGATGAAGTATGGAAAAATCTAGAATTTTCACTCATGAACCGGTACGACCAACTCATGAACCGGTTCATGCTCGGCAGTTTTTTAGAAAATTCAGGATTCTGGGTCATGAACCGGTACGGGCTACTCATGAACCGGTTCATGAAGCCCAGATTTGGAAATTTTCGGTTTTCTCTCTCTCTCTCCTACCCCACCTTATAACTTCCAAACCCACTTTTCCATCATAACCCACGATCCAAAACCCTTCTCCCTCCCCTGCCCCTTCGGTTACTCCACCAAAATTCAACCCAAATCACCCCAAACCTCCATCAATCTTCACCATTCCAAGGTTTCTTCAAGATTCAAGAGGGAATTTCAAGGGTTTCAAGGATTCAAGTGTGGGTTCTCTCTCTCTCCATCCGAAAATCGTTTCTCCTCAAGGTAACCCGAAATTTCCCTTTCTTTCATGAGTTCTTGGGCTATTCCTTGATTAAACCACCAAATGTGGAAGATTGCAAGTATTATTGGAAATTTGTGGCAAGTTTTAAACCTTTAGATCCCCAAAATCAAGTGGATCCGAAAATTCCTCTCTCCTACCCCAAAAATCCGAAATTTTCCCATTAACCCTAGCCTGAACCTCTTGTTGCAAGGATTACATTTGGGTTCGATTGTGAGTAGCGGGCTGTTTTTGTGTTGTTGTTGCCTGCAGGTGGTTGTTTAATTGTAGTACGGGGGTTGTGCTCTGTTTGTTCTGTTTTACTCTGTTTTGCGGTAGTTGAATGTGATAATGGGAAGAACTAAGAAGGTGTTAGGTGATGCAATGAAAACATCGGAGGCAGTGGCGTCGGTTGATGCCACGACCGGGAAAACATCTTACTATAAACGCCCTGATCCGGTAGAACAGGCCGAGCGGGCCGATAGGCAGGAGGAGGAGAATAGGAAGAGGAAGAGAGAGAAAAAAGATGAAGCTAAGAAAAAGTGGGAAAAAGAGTTACAAGGGCGGAATTACATTTGTGAGCGTCAGGTGGATCGGGTTAAAATTGGGAATCATCCGATCATCGATATCATTAACCAGCGGGGTTTACGCTTCTTCTTTAAACCAGTTCCTGGGTATAAGCCTAAGATGGTTTTTGACTTTTATGTGAATATGGAAATAGATGAAAAGGATTTGAAAATCACTTCTCAAATGGGAAAGAAGTCCGTGCTTGTAACTCCTAACACTATTGCCAAGTATTTGGATGATTATCAGCGGCCCCGTTTTGGTACCACTACTTACCCCGCCTTGAATTGGTCTAGACCGGAAGAGGAGATTCGTGATGCTTTGACTGATAAACCGTTGAAAACGGATCGTTTTGTCAATGGCAAGCTTTTTGAGAAGTACCGGGTAATCAATAAGGTGGTCCACTACAACTTATGTCCCCACGGTTCGGAAAAGAAACCGCGGAAGGAGGATGCGGAGGTGCTCTTTGTTTTTGGGTCGAGTGAGGAGGTAGTGGATTGGGCCTTGATGATATGGAACTCAATGGTGACGTTTAGGAAGCGTTCGAGCCCGTACAAGCCTAATTTTCCTTTTCCGGCAATGGTGACTGCCATCTGCAGTGCTCAAGGTGTGATTACTCCGGATAGACTCTTTCCCGGAACGCCCGGTCCGATTACGGGTGGTTCCGTCGAGAAGAGTAAGGCTTTGTCTCGGCCCCCGCTGCCCGAATCTTCTGGTTTTCCTGCTTCTACTGCTAAAACTCCGACGGGGAGGATAGAGGAGTACGTAAGGGGCATGGCTGCTCAAATTCAGACTATGGAAGCACGACAATTAAGACAGGAGACTCAGTTGCGTCGCACGAGGAGGGATCTCTCGGTTGTTAAGAAGGTAGCCTTGTGGATTGCAGCAAGATGTGGGAAAGAGGGTGATGTTTATGTGCCTGATGAGGCTGATTTGCGAGAGTCTACCCCCGAGGTGTCAGTGGATGTACCGGGAGTTGGAACTAGTGGAGGTGATGGTGAGTCTAGTGCGAGACGGAAAGGAAAGGAACACGTGATTGGTGAAGACGATGATTATGAGGAGGATGAGGAGGATGAAAGTGAGGATTAGTGTCGGTGGTGTCAGTTTTTGTAAAACCCTCTACTTGGTCGGGGTGCAAGGTGGTTGACAGCCCACCTGTTCTATCTTGTTTTCAGTTTTTTTTTTAGTCGCTTTGTACAAAGTTTTAGGAAGCTTTTGTTTGGGGCCGGCTTGTGGCCCCTTTACTTGGTAGTTAGTGTTGGTGGCAGCCAAGGGTAGTTAAGCCAAGCTCGGTTTTGGTCACCACCGTTTTGTGAACCTTTCTTTCTTTAACCAAGGTCATTATAAGCCGAGAAAGTCTTTAGTTGACCGTTCGTACGTTTTGATTCCGGTTTGATTCAGCTATCGTTTATTGGCATGTTTAGTTTGTGGCATGTTTGTTTTTGGTTAATGTTTGGTTTAGTTTAGCTTTCTTTCTTTGGTGCTCTCCGTGTATAAGGCTTGGAATTTTTGTCCCCTGAGCCTAGCTTCGAGCACCCTTTTGTGGGATATGGCTGCTTTTGCATAAAAGATTTTTGGCCGTGTCGTATCCTCTTTTGATCTTAGATACGCACGTTGGATGCTTGTTCTTTACATGCTTAGTGTTTAGTTGCTCAACCATTAACATGTTACAAGTTTGTATGGATTGTAAATGATTACGTTTTGTACTCTTGCAAACTAGGATTGCACGAGCATGTGCCGTAGTTGCTTTTCCGGAAGGTTTTCGTTGTTTTCTTTTTGTTGGTTGTTTTTGGTTGCTAGGGGCTAGCAACGCTTAAGTTGGGGGGCGTGATCCGCACCCAAGATTATATAATCTTGGGGGCTTTTATCGTTTTTCTTGTAGCGTTTCGTCCTTTTTTATTCTTTTTTTATCGCATTTTGCTCGTAAGGTTTCGTTTTGATGGTTTCAGGTGAAACGTGGTATTTTCTTGTTTTTAACGTCAAGAATTTCTCTCGGAAGAATTCCACCATTCAAGGCCACGTGGCATTGCCCCGCCAAGCCCCGCCGGGTGATTTTGTAAGGACTTAGGAAGCATGAGGCCGTTGTCGGGCCGTTACGCCAAGCAAAGCAAGAAAATTAAGTTCTGACCTGCATGAACCGGTACGGCCTGTTCATGAACCGGTTCATGAAGGTCAGAAATTGAAGTTTGGAAGAAATGCAAGGCATGAACCGGTACGGGGTGATCATGAACCGGTTCATGCTGGAACAAATCTGCCCGAATTTGCTACTTTTTCAAACTTCCATTTATGGAAAGTTTCCACATGTGGAATATTTTTGGGATATTTTGGGGGCCTTTTGGTCCACTTTTTGGCTGATTGTTTTAGCCTATTTATAGTCTTTTATGCCTTTTTTGGCCATTATGTAAGGTTCTAGACTTTAAGTCTTTTAGTTTTTGGGAGCTCCATAGCTATTTCCTTCAAGCTTTGTTTTCAACTCTTCAAGAACACAAGTAAGTTTCGTTTGTTTGCTTAAATCTCGTTTGTTAACGTTGAAGCTACAAGCTAGATCCTTTATAAAATCAAGTTTATTTCCGTTTTCGTCGGTAAATCATGTTTTCACTTCCTAGCCTTGTTTCTAGTCAATTTGCTATGAGTGAGTAGTTAATCGGTTCGGTCACGGGGTGAGGTTTGCTCCATGAATTAGTCGTTTAAATGGTTTCGCCTAAGCTTTAGCTTAATCTCAAAGTTTTGAATGAATTAAACCCATGATTTCTAGCCTTGATCATGAGGTCGGTGGCTTCTTTGATCAATGAAGTCTATCGCCTCATGCTATGTGCTTGATTAATCTTACGCGTGCGAACGATCCTTTTTCGTCTCTCACTTGCGTTAAATGAGTTCAGTTTGAATTAGAGCTTTGAATTAAGTTACAAGTAGTCTTCAGCTCTTAATCCTTCTAGTGGAATCCGGACGGTTTCGGTCCATACATGAGTTAGATGAAGAAACCGTTTGATGGCTAAGACATGGGTAAATCGATCCTTTTGACTCGACCACCTTAATCTAGTTAACTTCCAAGTTCAATTTCGTTAATCGAATCAAACACCAAAGTTGGCCGCTTGAAAGCCGAAACTCCATACTTTACTTCTAATCCGAATAAGTTGAAGAAGATTTCTCTGTGGGAACGATCCGGTCTTCCGGTTTATATGCTATCAATGACCTAGCCCTATGCTCGGGTGCAAGTCTTTCTAAGAGGTTAGGTTGCGGAGTTAAGCAGAAGCACTTGGGCCGTTCATGGCGTCAAACTACGCCTTATTTGCACGTTTAACCTGAAACACATGAAAACACACCTTACGAGCAATATCGCTATAAAAGCTAAATAAACATAAGTAAAAGCAAGATAGAACAGGACTAGTCGCACCAATTATCTACAATATTGGGTGCTCATCAATCCTCTCCGGTCCAAGCGAACAGTCAAAACCTTGACCATTCAATGTTGCAATTAATTAATGGTTCAGATCTGTTCAGAGACTCTTCGCATAAAAAATTAAATGCTTCACGAGAAGAGTTTGTAAGCAAATCTGAACCAATGTGCGCCCCGATTAGGGATCCGAACCAAAATCCTAAACACACGCTAAATGCCAGGTGTATAATGGACCACCAAAGCTCCGGAAAAAACAAGGAATCCAAATGCGAGGAGTCAAAGTCAACCAAAGATAAGAATAACAGAAAGCATACATGGAGGACGATAGAAACCAAAGAAAACCTCACAGGTACCACCTAAACAAATAAGTACGTATCATTATTTCTTTTGACCTTTAAAAATTGAATTATCAATCGTCAACTTGCAATTGTTAAAAGAAAAAAAAAATAGAAACTATTCTAGGTTTTTATCATTTTTTTTTTTCCGGCTCTCTAAAATATCAGGATGGCAGTGAATACATAAATCAAATGCGTATTAGGCCCCATTTCACTAACAATTTTGCACTATAACTTAGGTTTTTTTGACAAGTTATTCATGCTAACCCACAATTTTTTTTTCCTATATTTCCCCCCTCTAATTTTTCCTTTGACTTGCCCATGCATATATTATCTACAACTTGACGAGTTAGTGAAAATAATTTGACATTTTTAAACTACAAAAAGAATAATTCACAATTTTTTGGTTAGCAGTGTTTTTGGTTAGCAGAAACACTCTCTAATTGAATAGGCTAATACGTACTTGTAAAAGATAGATTCGGTTGAAGATATAAATGACATCACATCGTCCTGTGGGTGTGGGGGGAAACGCGGAATAACAGTTCTCTATCACCTCATCTATCCACTCATTTCATTTGATTTTGTTCCTCCCTTCCCTTACTGTGAGAGAGAGAGCGGGGGGGGGCTAGTAATCTCTCTTTTACTTTACTTTTTCAATAGAGAAAAGAAAGATGGAATATAAACCCATCAAGCTGTTACAATTGTACACGTGGAGGATTTGCCAAGAACGAAAGGAAAGGGAAACACTTAGGCTTCGTTCAGTTATCAGGAATGTTGTACCAGAAAGTTATTCTCAGGAAAAGTTAAGTAAAGTGAAGTAAATGAAAAAGAAATCCATTTTCTTGTGAGTGTTCATTTGACAATTTTTGTTTGCAGGAAAACTAAAGTTTAGTGGTTCATTTGCCGGGAAAAGACACTTATGAGAAACTTCTTTATTTTTATTCTCATGGCTAATTTTACATAAAAGTAACTTTGAGAGTTAAATAATAGGCTATCATATTTCAAAAATTAACACATACGGAAAATGTATTTTATCTAATGCAAAGCCTTAACATGAAATGACAAAAAATCGACTTGCAATTCCTTATTCAATTTGCTATATTCTAAATGGTCATGCAAATCCCCCATTTAAATTGACATTCTCTGATAATCAACCGTACAAATAAAGTTTAAAAAATCAGTAGATGATAACTAAATAAATAAATATTAAACAACAGTGCTTGATTAGTTGCCGATGCAAAAACTCATTGAAAATTAGTTAGGACAAAACAAAATTGAAGACTAATGACAAGATAAATAAATACTTCTAAAAAAAATAAACTACCAATCTTTTTCCACAATAATTATCTCAGAAAGCACCGTAATAGTCGAAATTGTTGTTGCTCACGTAAATCTCGAAGTGTTTTTATAAGAACCTAATTCGTTTTTGGTATTGGCGTCATTCACTTTTTTTCTTATCCGCCAATTATTTTGGCCCCACAATGGAGAAAACTTTTCCCGTGACGCAAAATCCTATGCTTTTAGCCGGATCACTTTTGCAAGAAAGTAAATCTTGCAGGAAAATTTAAAAACATGTTTCCCACTACTTTCCTGCTAACTGAACACAACAAAAGTTATGGGAAAATTGATTTTCCCATCATTTCCTGTACTTTCCTGATAACTGAACGGGGCCTTACGTGTTATTGTGATCAATTAATTTACGTGTCGTTGTGAACATTTATTGTAACTCATTTCCCTGATTAAACCTAGAAACAGCCTCCCTTTTCTTTTCTTTTTTTTATGTTTTCTTTATAATTCGGATCAGCATACGCACACCTCAATTAATTATTATGGGAGATCAAACCCATTGGAAACTGGTGAGAGTCCTAATTAAAGGCAGAACAAAACTTTGTATGTATGAGCTCCAAATGAGTTAATAGCGCCTGAGATTTTGAACCTGAACCACGTGATCAGGTAAGGACTGACCCCAAATGAGTTGATAGCAAACTTGAGATATTTCGAATCTGGGATCTTCAAAAGGAAGAAACCTCTAAGTTCAGCTCTCCTTAAGTTCTAGGTCTTTCACCTCTAGACCAACCCCGTTGGAATTTCATTTTGTATGTTCATATTTTGTATGTTCATAATTTGATCCAGAAGTTTGATCAGCTTGTATCGCGGTTAACATATATTTTGTGCCATACATTTCTGATTGAAGAACCTATAATGAACAAGAAAGTCATGGAGAAAATGCAAAAAAAGCATAACAAAGGCGACTCTAGTGTCTCACTTACAAGATGATGATGTTTATTGAAACAGCTGAAATTTCAAGATCCTTAAAAAGTAAGAGAATAACACAAGGAAATTAAAAACGATGAATCACACAAGGGTTCCTCAACAGCTTGAAGTAAGTTGGTTTTGAAGGTCACTGACCGCTCATAGCTCTGCGGAAGTCTGTCTCATCTTGGCTCCAAGATCACCCGTGGCTTGAGAAGCCTTCTCGTTGGCCTGCTCGTACATCTCCTTTGTCTTATCAGTCACGGTTTCCTCCTTCTCGTTGGCCTGCTCGTACATCTCCTTTGTCTTATCAGTCACGGTTTCCTCGGCTGAATTGTATGTAGAAGCCTTCTCGTTGGCCTGCTCGTACATCTCCTTTGTCTTATCAGTCACAGTTTCCTTGGCTGAATTGTATGCATCACCGGCAGTGCCTTTAGCATCGTTGTAAGCTTTGTTTGTTCCATGGGAAATTGTTTCATCTATTGAATCTTTGGCATCGCCGACTCTCTCCGAAGCCCTTTTTGTAGCTGCATCTGCACTATCAGAAGCATAGTTATAGGCATCAGAGGCTCTATCTTTCCCACTTGACATTGCTCCAGCCATAGTCTCCTTGGCATTCCCAGCCGTATGTGAAGCCATATTCTTTGCTTGGTCTGCCTTTTCGGAAGCAAAGGAACATGCATTGGAAGCTTTCTCTCTCCCATGTGACATCGTTCTTTCCATTGTGTCCTTAGCATCACCGGCCATGTCCATTGCTCGATCTGCCATGTCAGAAGCATAGCTCTTTCCATCGCCCATCTTCTCCGAATACAAGTTGGCTGCGTCACCAGCCTTATCAGCAGCATATTTTGATGCTTCTGCAGGAACATGTATTTTGACGGTTATGAAAAGGGGTTACAAAGCAAAGATTTTAACGCTAGGAAAATTAAAGAGACAATCACCGGACGCAGCAGAATTCATTGTCTCTGTAGTTTTTGACGCAGCATCTCCAACTTTATCCATGACCTTATGAGCTGCCTCTTTGGCATCCTCTTGATCGAATCCAAATCCCCTGACATTAAGCATCATCGAACTCAGATGATTAAAAGCCATATAAAATACGGCCAAGACAAATCACTCAATTTTTAAAAGGCTGAATACATTTGCAGATGGAACCGACATTTAATTTTGGTCGATTGAAGATCAATTGATCCAAATGAATCTGCTTTTTGGAGATTTTTTAAGAATGATGTCTGCTCTAAACTTGAGACACCTCCAAAGTCTAAACAATTAGCGTGCCACATTCATTTCCGGATATCACCCACTTTTGAAAACATTCAAAACATTCCAATGCCTATGACTATGAGCATAAATATACATGTAGATACAATTACTACTTGCCTCTAATCCCATACCATGTACTATAATTAAAAACTTCATGAAGTCATATGACCACCCACACGATAACAGACAAAAGACAAAACTACCCAATTTCCCTTTTTTTGCTCCTCCGTAGAATGATACCTTCAGCATTCTAAGCTTGGACTGCTTTTCCTTCTTGACATTTGCCCTTAATTTTTGAGTCTCTCCGTTGTGTTTTATTGAAGTAAAACATTCACACGAGCATTTCACGTTAAAAATTAGGACTAAATCTAAGTACAAACAACCCTTTGAGTTGAACAGAACAATTATAGAGAACACGCGGTTGTTCATATTTTCTTCTTCAGTAAATTACTTCTCGATGAACTGCTGGCTCATAAGTCATAGGATTGACTTAAGTGTAACATAGACATACCATTTAGTTATTGTGTGGTGAACTAGTAGACAGGTTTTAACAACAATAATCTAAGTAGAGCCTCTTTTCGGATTATGAAACTTATTTCTTTCTATAAAAATTTCGCCACAATGTTGATCTTCACAGACATATTGGCAAATCTCTTGGCTCATTATCCTAGGTTTCAAACATAGTTGCATTGATCACTGATAGGATAGGCATATAGCAAAACGAGAACAAGCAGAGTTAATTTTCAAAAGAAAAAAAGCTTGGAGACATAGCCCAATCCAATCCCATCCAAGCACAACATGTTAGTTGCTTAGAACAAAGATCTTGACCTACAAATCTTCTGTTGTTAACTGTTTAACCCGTTTAATTCTCCTTTTTGCCTTCTCGCTTGAATAGATGATAAGTCCAACCTCAATTTTAAAACATATTTTCAAAGTTTTAAGATATATAGACTTTTTCTTTTTGGTAGTGGATGACTACATAAGTATAATCCATGATTTCTTTTTTTACCAGGATCCTAGAGGTTTATGTTTTGAGAACTCATCAGATAATATGTCCACGCGAAAATCCAAATTGATCGGACTTCTACGACTACTTTTATCAAAACTTGTTTATTGGGGAAAAATAGACAAATTAACCATCTTCAAGAACTACAGATCATCAAGTGATTATGGTGGCCGATCAACTTAAATTTAACGTGTCAATAATATTCGACGAGTCTTACAAATTGACAGTTACGAGCGATTTAGGCACAATTTTATTTTTGGTCAAAAATGATTTTTAAAAATTCACGACCTCAACGCCCCTGGCAAGGTTGAGCACGAATCTGTGATTCAACCTTGTCCCATGAAGGTTGAATATCTTATCCCGTTACCCTACTACGTATTGTTCATACTGTGGATACCGTTAAACGACACAGTTACTGTAAGGTGTCCACTATTTAAAACCTTGTTTACAATATGGGCAGATCATAAAGCAGGGTAGATCCGCACACTTGGAACAGGACAGAAGTGCAGTCCCAAATCGGACAGCAGATATAATGGGACGTGCAGATACGTGAGTCATGGGTCCCACCCTCATTTTTGCCTAGTTTACCGACATATTCCTATATAAAAGTGAACAATTAATATACAATCACATAAACTCATTCACATTAAACATGAGACCCGCACATATTGTACATAATAATTACTCCTATACAATCACACACATTTACACGGGGGCTGTAAGTCAATCACGAACAATAGTACATGTGGAAGCAGAGCATCGCCGGCTTGCTCCAAGAGGAGGAAATAAAGAAAAGAATAGTTTTGCGATCGTATGTAATCGATCTATGTATATCAATTGTGAAGGAGTATATATATATATATATATATATATATATATGGTAAGATCGTAAAGGAGTAATTAGGAAGGAAGGAAGGATGTTAGCATGCTTACTCGGAGAACTTGCCAAAAGCCCAATCCTTCCAAGTATCAGCCTTGTCGTTGGCGTCATGCATGGTCTCCGCCGCCCCCTGCCTCGCTTCTTCCGCTTTCACTTTCGCCTTCTCCTCGTCCCCCAGATTCACCCTGTCGTCGTCGTCCTTGGCGTTGTTATAAATATTAGGATCCTCCTCACCCCAACACCAGCACACCTCCACCACAGACACAGCAACAACCACCCACAATAACACCAACAAAAACGAGGCACTTCTCTTTCCCATCTCTGCTCTGCTACTCAGAGAGATCGATCTGTAGTATATATTGACTTAGTAGTATTTTGGTTTTGTTTTGTGTATTAATGGAGAAGAAGAAGATCGAAGTGGTGGAATGGAATGTGATTTTGATGGGTTTAGTGGAAATTAAGGGTGGCCTGATGTGTTAATAAAGCGTGAAACGTGGTAGCAGCGAGGGGGATACGTGTCGAGGATTTTCATGGTTGGAATGACGCGTGTCTATCAAGTTGGTATTTGAACAGGCCAGCAGGGCGCAAGTTTTGGAACACTGGTGGGTATCAAGTGATGCATGTTCGTAATTTACTACGGGTTTCACTCCTCACCTACCGGACAAGTTAGTACAACACCAATTTAATTAGTTACGAGGACTAGCTTAATTTGGAGTAATTAGAGGTTGTTCGGATAAATAAGTCAAAGTGACTTATTTTTTGTCCTAACAAAGCAATAATTTCCAAAAAATTGACAATAATCTACAAATTGCAAAAAAAATTTGACTTTTTTAGAAGAACAACCCCTTACTCCATTATTTATTTGGCCAAATTAATTCATACCCTGGAGGCCTGGACCGGATTTTTTTTACTAAACCATTGGAATATTCCAGACCCTGGCTTCCGGTTGGTTCTTTGACCTCTGTCCTAATTAATTTGACCTCGTTCAGCTAAAGTTTTTATTTTTTTTAAATATTTATTTTTTCGTTTTACGAGATAGCTCGTTCTTTCATGATATATTATTTTTAATTTATTATTTTAAAAATAAGTACATTAATTTTGGTTATGGTCTAGGAAATGAAAAGTTTTTTTATGCCGTACCACGTGGTGGTATCTGTCGGTGATGCGGACCGTCTAAACGTGTATTCAACAGCCAAGATTTATTCCTTCTCTCCCCTCACCCCACCACTCTCTCTCCTCTTTTTCTCTCTCTAAAATTCAGACCATCCAAAATACTTTTGGACGATCCCGATCGCCAACAGAGTACCACGTGTGTGATACCCAATCGGCATCCAAAATTTCTGAAATACACATTTTTTCCACTGAACCAGATCAACCCAATATTATTAACAGACCCAACCAAAGTAAACACAGTACAATAAGAGGGGACACTACCGGCCCCAAAATACAGAAACTAACAAAATAAAATAAAATACAACAAAACCAAAAAGAAGAAAAGCCGCCTGGAACCACGGCGCCAGAGCCGGACCCGCCGAACACACTCGTTAATGACCCGCCGCACCAACTCGAACTCGTCCCGCCGCAAACTAAAGGCAGAAGCCGCTGCAAACACCGTCTTCGTTGCCAGTGAACTGGTTTCAAGAAACCAGACCTAGAACCCTAAATCTAGCTCCTGAGTTCAAAAATGATGGGAAGAGTAGGAGGTTTCGGCTCCCAAAGGAGAGTTTCAACCACTTCACAATTATGGACGTAGAAAGAAAAGAAGAAGAGAGGAGAAGTTGGAGATGGGAGATTGGGGAAAAAAGAGGAAGGAAGGTGAACGAAAATGGAAAAAAAGAAGGGGGAACCTACCCCACAGCTTCTCTCTCTAGAAGCTGCGTTCTTTCAAAGCTTGGAAATACACGTATTACAAGCGTTGGTTTCCTGTTGTAGTAAACCAAGACTTACCTTCAATCTACCGACAGAGGTTAAGTTCTGTCCGGCTTCGGCGGAAATTATGGGTTTTCCGCCATGGCTCATTGTGGACCCTATCAAGTGTTCACTGCAGTGATATGAACCGTTCATCATAGGGCACGCAAAATTACATATCCACGCGAAAAAATCAGCTTGACTGAACCGTCTGAACGTCAATAGGCATATCAAAAGTTGATTTCTTATTTTTAAAATGGATGGCCAGATTCTATAACTAGTTTTTTTTAGTTAAACTGTTCTTGACCGTTTATTTTATAAATCAAAATTTAATTTTTGATATAGCTATTGATGTCC
Organism: Rhododendron griersonianum; assembly: GCA_018127125.1. NCBI lineage: Eukaryota > Viridiplantae > Streptophyta > Magnoliopsida > Ericales > Ericaceae > Rhododendron > Rhododendron griersonianum. Next base: position 17,282,353 of record CM030795.1, read on the forward strand.
GTTAAAGCTAATTTTTTGGGTGAAAATTTTATTTTACGGGTCCTTTAAGATGAACGGTTCAGATTATTACAATAAACACATGATCGGATCCACAATGAGCGACGAAAATAATGAAATTTACACCTCATCCGGAAAGAATTAAACTCCTACCGACAATATCATAGCTTTTTAGCTTGATTCTCCGCCTAAAAGTGGGGGCTTGGTTTTCTATCTTCATTCGAGAAGTGGGGTTTTTTTTTTGCAACTTTTAAAACTAAGTCTGTGTTTGGTTTGGTTTTTGAAAAGTTTTTTGAAAAATAATAGGGATAATAACTAATAAGTGTAGAGAGATAGAGAGAGAAATGTTGGAAGTAGAGGGAATTTAGGGAGAATTTTTTGAAAAATTATGCAACCACGCCGCCGCCATCCTCTCTCTCTGTCGCTGCCCTCCTGCCGCCGCCGCCGCGATCTCCTCCTCCTCCGCCACGATCTCTCTCTCCGTCTGTGGTTTGGTTGGGTATTTGTCTAGGATTTCGTGACCGAGGGATTAATGCCAGGAGGAGGACACGTTCAAGGTCTTCTACCCGAAGCGACAGTGATAGGAATAAGAATAGGATAGATATACGCTTCGAAATGTTTCTAGTGACCAGTCTACTCATACAGACAAAAGTGCACAGGTTTTTTTGTGGGGCCCACCAAGGGTCCCACACAAATGATTCGAGTCGTTTATTAAATGTAAAACACTTTTTCAATGATTCATATGAAAAATCAGCTCAATCTGATACCTATAAGTTCTTGACCCAATCATCTAACTTTTCATTGAGATTTCAATAAGATGAAAAGTTAAATAATTGGATCGAGCACATATAAGTATCGTATGAAGCTTATTTTTCACGGAGACCCTTAAAAAAGTGTTTTACATTAAATGAACGGTTTGGATCGCTTGTGTGAAATCCGTGGTGGGCCCCACAAAAAAATATGTGCACAATCTATACATGTAATGTTTGTGTGGACAGACTTTCTGCTGTGATTAATGCCACGGGGTTGCTGCCAGGTAAGGTTGGTGATGACAGTCGGCCATTATTCTATGCCCAATGGGTACATGTGTTGGGTCCTAAAAAAATGACCCGGTTCATTTGTTTTGTTCAAAACAGTTTTTTTTAGGGTTTTTTAAAAAAATTACTGTAACTTTTTAGGATATCAGTAAAAACACAACTAATTAACAGTTAAAAATTAGAGTTAGGGGCTAAAAACACAGCTAATTAACAATTAAAAATTAGGGCTTCATTGTTATGGGATTGAAAACACTGCTAATTAATAATTACAAAATTAACAGTGTTTTTAAGGAGCTAAATATGTAAATTTTGAATATATATAAATTTAAATTTAAAAAGAAAAAAAAAAGGAGGAAAAAAGAGAAGAGAGAGGATAGAGAGAGATGATGAGCTTTAAATCCCTATTCCCCCCAGCCCAAAAGGGATTGGAATCAGGCATGTGGTTTGGGCAGGTAGAGCCACATAATTTTAACAAAAATTACGCTACTTATGTGCATTTCTGTCAGTAAAGATGAGTGTGCAAGCTAGATTAATTCTAATTATTTCCACTATAAATTATAACTATCGTTTGAGGCACGCGCGATGCGTGGGCAAGTGATGAGGACCAAACCGTACCATGAAGACAAAAAGTGCACTGAATTTGGGTATTTTTATTGGTTTTGAAAAGGACTCAACTCAAGACAAGGGAAGAGGGGTGAACAAAAGCAACCATTCCCATAAGAATCAATTTCAGTCAAGAAAGAAAGCTAGGAAGCAAATTAGTAAGTGCTAATCCTATATGAATCGTATCCATCCAACCAAAGTGTCGTCATTGTGGGTAAACGGGCGGAATTACAAAAAGTACTGGACAATGGACAGCAGAAGTTGTTTGAGTTTCAAAACCTGCTTTCTTGCAACTTGTAAATGCATGACGGGTTTTGGTGGCCATAGAGTTTTCTGAACTGCTTTTAGTTTGTACGTGGGTGCATTAGTGGCCACAGTACTTTACTTATTTACCCCCAGAGCTATTGGGTGCAGAGATTAGGTAAAATATCAAATAAAAATAAATAAAATATTCAAGTGTGGCAGTTTTGTAAGAGCGAAATGTGAGCAGCCTCAATGGGAAGTCTATGCCAAATAGTGCTCTCCCTTTTATATATAGAATAGAATAAATAGATAGATAGATTGCCATACCAAAAGTAATTTTAACTCTGAGTTTAATAAATGTTGTAGTTGAAGATTAATATAAATAACAAAAATGTAGACAACAAAATTGGGAACCAAGAGAGCCCTATATCTCTACTCTGCAAGTAAAACATTCCGCGTCTAATTACTATCCAGACAACGAGCTCGCTAGCTAACCAGTTTCAGATGCCAGTTTTATTCGCTGTTGATGCTCTGCAACCTTGTAATCAACAATCTCCTTGAAAAGCTGCGAGTCCAATATACAGTCTGGGCGCCCATAAACCGCTGCTTGAACACTGGCCATGAGTTTCGCTATCTCTCGGCCCGAGAAACCTTCCGTCTTCTGAGCAGCCTCTCGGATAACATCGTCTGACAAATCTTTTATGGTTATCTTCTGCGGTCCCTTCTTAGAAAACAAAGATCCCCACTTAGACGCCCCGCTGCTGCTCCCGCTGTTGTCACCTTCACCTTCATCACCACCCAAATACTTGTTCAAATAGAGCTTCAACAGTTTGAAACGCTCCTCCTCCTGAGGAATTGGGAACTCTATCACCTCATCTATGCGGTCAGTGATAGCACTGTCGAGATCCCCAGGTCTGTTTGTGGCAAGCACAAGAACTATGTCTCTTGACTGGTCTCCTGTTCGGAATAACAATGCATTCAATGCGCTCCTCTGAGCTTCGCTCATGTGTGTGCTGTTACGCCTGCATTCAATCATTCAGTCAGTCAGTCAGTCTGTCCTAAAGGTAAAATAAAATCAACTAACCAACCACCACCGCTCTTCGGTAGCTATATTCTGATGTAACTTCAGTCATGAAAGGTGGCATGCATATACACACACATATGTCAGCCTTTATGATTAATATTAAATCTATAACAATAGTACAAGCCACTTCCACTTAACACAGGAAGACACCGGATAACTTCCCTCACGGCTTAACTGAGGGCAGCCACCTTCCCAATCAAGCCAGAGGTTAACTAACAAACATAACCTCAGTACAAAATTACCTACCACCAAGATGATTGGCAATTCCACAAATTTATTAGCAGAACTCTATAAGCAAGTGGAAGTACATAATGATGTTTAGTCGACTGTACTATCTTCCAGTAATTTAACTGCTTGCTTACGAAATACGCATTGTCATTGCTAACAAAACATGCAAGAATGATGGCAACTTACTCGCAAAGAAAAGCATCAGCCTCATCAATAAAGAGCAGTAATCCTTTCTTTGATTTTCGGGCCCAATCAAATATCTCGTGAATTTTGGTAACGGCTTGCGGACCAAGTGGCGCAACGTCACCTCCTGTCATCATGGCATAATCCAAACCCTGCAAAAACAAGGTTCAATAGTAAAGATAGTAAAAAAGAAACAACTCAATTCTTTCCTCACTAGTCATAAGGCACAGGTACCTAATAACAGGCATTTTATATACAGAGAGAGTACTCAAATGATACCGATTTTTGAGCTATCTCCCTTGCAACCATGGTTTTACCAGTGCCAGGAGGGCCATAGAATAGCATATTACGAAAGGGTGCCTCGTGAGACTTTGTGTTTGCTGTAGCCCGAGCAAGTTGCTCTATTCTTCTCTGCAAGGAAGGATGAAGAACAATGTTTCCAAACTTGGTTTTGCTCTCTGCAGACACAGCCGTTGCAGCTGTACCAAAATTACGCAGGTTGTTTGCTCCTCGAGAAACTATACCTGACCATGGAAACTTTCCAATGGAAGATTCTCGAATCAATGATGGTTGCCCCAAAATCCGGTTGATGTAACCCCAAGTAACTCTGGCGCCTTCTCTAGAACAACACAATAATATCAGACCAAAATTAGTTGGTACTCACCCTTGTGCCTAAATAGTTTGGGCATTAATAAAAACAATGCGCAGTCCGCTCGACAGACTGAAAAAGCTTCGCTCCTCTTCCCATGTCTATGTGTAAGCATGAGCTAGATATGAAAGAATTACCAGACTGCAAACCAATTGCTAAGTTCGCTCGCGAAGGGAGAGAGAAGAGAGAGATCTTATTAGAAGGAACTTTCCTTCAAAAAAGCCACTCCCTCGGTCCCAAATTGCTTGCCTCTTTTGGGAAACTGTGCATTTTGCAAAGTAACGTGTTTATGAAGAAAAAAAAATGAAAAAAATGTACACCAATTTTTTCTTTTCAATGAGATCATCAAATTGATGTTAAAATTTTTGACAAAAAACCCCCATGCTTAAACATTATATTTTGCATGCAAAATGCATGATTTCCCAAAATGGGCAAGCAATTTGGGAGTACTACACATTAGGTGGGCCTCATACATAGGAGGTGGTGATTGGGGTGGGGTTGCCAGAGTTGTTACAAATCCGATAACAAAAAAACTTGAATTAAACCCATGCTATTTCCTTTGGTTAAAACGAAAACTACCTGTCACGTCCATATAATGAAATTTCAAAGGCAAGGTTAGTGAACATGCCCGACTCAGGTAGAGAAATCTCTCTTCTTTTTCTTTTCTTTCGGAAGTGGAAAAGAAGTATATCACCACGTTAAAAATGCGATGTGGGCAAATTTTTGGGAGAAGTCATCATGCCCCACTCAGCCATTTTTGCACAGGCCCAGGAGACTGTTTCATAAGGCTACCTAGCAGTTCAGGGGGTTAAGTTAAATGCTCTAAACCAATACATGTGATGAGAACACAACCACTAGGTACTTGAACCATGGCATTAAGGGCAAAGATTGGTATATAGAATGTACAGTTTTTAGGGATGAGGATGGAGGAGATACACTTCGAGGAGCAAGCCTCCTCTGCAGCCTTTGGTTAGAAACTTAGGGTAGGAGGTCCCAATGCATATGTGACTAGTTTCGTTCCTAGCTTTGTTTCCAAGTTGATAAACAATGCTACAGTAACGCGTAAAATCTCTAGGTGGCAACAAACCCAATAGTTGCTAAATGGAAAGAAGTTGCCATAAACCATAAAATTACCCCACGTAATCCTTTTGTTGACATAAATGAACACAAAAATATTGTGGAAAACAACATGCAGACCTCGTAGTATAAACTCCTGCAGCTAATGCTGTAACTCCTCCAACAGTCATAATCAACTTGCTCCTGTCAGTTAATAGAATCCTGACTCCCCCTGAAGATTGCAGTTAAGTAACAGTAGTGTTAGAAAGACTTCCCTTAGTTTGACCCAAAGGATCATAACGACTAAAAATATTTAATGTCGTACACTTCTAACAGCACAATACAACTACATTACATACAATGCATCCGATAAAACTATACATCCAATGGAACAAGGTGTACAACTATTAAAAAATAAAAATACTGCAATTGGAGGTGTATCCTCAATTATATGGACATGAAACTTCAGTAAACAACACCTATTACTGCTGCACATCAAAATAAGAAAAGAACACATTCAAAATTAATTTACCGATTGCAAAAGTTGACATGAACAAGCACTGCAAAAGGCAACAATGCTGTCAAAAAACTTAGTGAATCATGACTACTAGGTTTGAATAGTTAAAAAACAAAAATATAATTGGCTCTCTGAATCCTCATCAAATACACAAGGAATGCTGGAAGCCCAATACATATAAACCTAAAATGCAGCATAATTACCATCTTAATAAATTATTCATGCTTAGAGCCAACTTGTGAACTCATCAACAAATACTACGAGAATACAAACACATGGATAGGTTTTTGTATACCTTCGATGTGACTAAAGGTCGTATTAATGGCAGCAAGCCACTTCTCTCTTTCGCCATTGATCCGTTCAATAAGCATTCTTCTGTTGTGGTCCTCTGTCAGTTTTGCTTCATGGGCCCGACCTTCAGCCTCAGCCATGGCCTTCACTCTTATGGTTTCACGTTCTATCTCAGCTCTCTCTTTTTCAGTCTGGCGTTGCTGAGCTTGTATCTGTTCTTCAGTTGCCCTTCTGGCTTGTTCTTTCCTTATGGAGGACTCCTCTTGCATCCTAACCAGTTCGGCATTGTGTCTCCTCTGAGCTTCATTGTCTGTCTGAAAAAATGACATCAAACATATATTAACAGCAGTAAAATCTTCTGACTCTCATATCAATAATGTGCCAAACATACGTAAACAGTGTAATCAAACCTAAAGAAAAATTATTGTACAGATCAAAGTTGTTCATATCTCAACAGTGATTGGATTTGAACAGTTGAGTCTATAAAAGTCATATTCTCTAAGATAAAAACTCAAAGAAGGTTTCACAAGACACAAAGTATGAAAGAGCTACTCCGGTCAAATACTGAAGTACACAACCTTGGTGGCAAATAACAAGTAGAAGATTAGTCCTTCACCTGCATTCTTTTTCTAGCCAATTCATCCTCATATCGTAGCATTTGGGCCTTTGCCTGTGACTGTTGTTGTACTAAATTCCTTTGTTCCTCGGCCATTTTCCGCTGCTTGTCCTGCCAGCACAGATATAGACATAGTAAGGTACCATAGAAAACAAGTAAATAAACCAAACGAAATCTAAAAAATGAAAAATAACAAATTCCGAGCTATGCGAGGCAACTGAGAATTTAGAAGAAATATAAAGTACCAACTGATTGCTGTTGACATGTTCCAGGCTACATAAGGATGACATGTATATATGGTAGAATTATGAATAAGAGAAATATTATCACACTCCTATCGTAATTAAAGCATAAATAATGGACCTTATGGAAGCCCATTAACATTTAGGGCCATAAGTTGGACAACGCATGATTACTCGTGTATGTGTCAAGTATTTCCTAAAGTTAAACAAGTATCTAGTATGTCTTTGCATATCTGGCACCTACTGGAACACCCAAACACGACTGTTGTGAGATAAATTGTAGGAGATGCAAGTACTTTGACACCACAGAAAATAAGAACAAAGAACAATATGATTGAACTGCGTCAAATTTGGTCCCAAATTGAAGTCCAAATACCGCAACCATCATTTTCTGACATAATTTCTAGTAACATAATTTACCGCCATAGAAAATTAGAGGAGGCCAATTCTATAGCAACCTTAAAAAGTGACCATTAATCATTGACGAGGTTGTCTTCTAGGTTACGTTGTATCTTTCAAGGATGTGTCTGCTGATCCAGACAAGATCAATGCGATTGTCGATTGGCTTGAGCCTAGAAGTCAGAAACTTCCACGACGCTCAGTGTTTCCACAGGCTAGGTATCATCTGTTGATGTTTAGCAAAAGGATTGTTCTTTATCGTATGCCCTATCAGCCTATCACTGACTGACTCAAGAAAGGTGATATTGTGTTGACTCACAGCACTTCTCGAGCCCTTTGCGACTTGAAGATGCACATCACTGAGGTTGGAATTGCAGGAGTACTAGGCCAAGTTAAGTCAAGCGAAGCAATAGAACTCCGCCTATCACAACGACCTATATGTAGGGGTGTAAACGAGCTGAGCTTCGTAGTGTTCAAGCTCGGCTCGTTTACTAACGAGCCTACAACTGGAGCTCGACCACAATATTTTCTTTTTTCAAGGCATTTCAACGAGCCGAGCCTGGCTAATTTACTTAACATGAGCCTACAACTGGAGCTCGACCACAATATTTTCTTTTTTCAAGGCATTTCAACGAGCCGAGCCTGGCTAATTTACTTAACATGCCTCTTTAAACGAGCCAAGCTGAGGTTTTGAGTGTCGAGCTCGGCTCGTTTAGTAAACGAGCCCAAAACTCGAGCTTGAACTCGGCTCGATTGCTAAACGAATCAAGTTGAGCCGAGCCTTAACGAGCCGAGCCACGACCTGCTCGCAAGCAGCTCGGTTCTTTTGCAGCCCTACCTATATGCATTTATTAAGCATGGCGTCATAGGAGCCATTACTTCCACATTAATTTTTGATCTACTATCATGAGACCCTTTGTTACCTAAGCTCCCAAAAGAAGCTAAACTCATACCCCGATCCTCGTATACAGATTTGTATTACAATACAAATTCGAATCCGACAACGAGGTCACAAATGCACTCAATCATTGTGTCACCTTGCCCTCCAAAATCAAAATCACAGCTTTCCCAAGTTCCAAGAGGTTTCTCAGCATTTGACTACTGACCCTTGTACAACCTTTGCTGATAAGGAATTTTTTATTTTAGAAGTTCATATTAGTGGTCTTTCAGGCCATTCCAGACGAGATGAGATTATTGAGGAGGTTGAACGTCAAGTTAATTGGCCATGCTTAACAAAGGATGTTTGCAAAATCATTAGTAAATGTCGTATATGTCAATTGGCTAAACATTGCAAGCAAAACACCAACCTCTATACCCCACTTCATCCTCGCTTCGCCTTGGCAGCATGTTAGTATAAATATTATCTTTGGGCTTCCTTGAACCATTCACAACATGCTTCTATTTTTGTGGTGGTCCACTGATTCTCCAAAATGATTCATTCAGTCCTTGTGCGAGAATGCTATTCTTGAAACGTTGTCAAGCATAATGACCTTCCTCAAACAATTATTCGAAATCGGGAGATCTGCTTAAGAGACACTCTTGGCACATGTCCGGTAACAAACTCAAGGTAGTGCTTTCCACATCAACATTATTGTCGGTCTTTCCATAGGGTAACTTCCATCACGATGGGGATAAGATTTTTTTTTGCTAACTTGGAACCGTTCCCATGAACTGCAACCTCAGGTTGCATGGCTGCACCGTAAAGAAGAGCTGGCTAACTGTTTCATTTCGCAAAAGCATTTGCTTGCGAGGAGGGTGGCCCAAAGGATTTGTTCTTAGTGGGAGTCAAACTACAAACTTGAGCTTGTAAGGAACTTAACTCCAACCCTAACAACATGAGCTAACCCCTTGAGTTGGATGACATGCGTAATGCGTTGTCACGACCGCTTTTTATAACCCAATAATAGGATAGCTAGATGCAATTACCTATGAACTATGGGCAAGTGAAAATGATATGCACCAATGGAAATCACATTCGTTATTCACCAAAGAAAAAGAATCTTATAAAAGGTTTATTTTTATGTTTGTCTGGAATCACAACAAAAAGCATTAATTACCAGTTAAGTTTCTGCTCTTGCCAAACCCAAATTATACGTGATATTTTGATGTTTAAATTTACTTATTTCAAATTGTGAACCAAACAAACCATTAGACAGAGAACACACTTATATCAGTACATGTAAGACACACACACACACACACAAACCATCAGTTAAAGAAAGATGCACTTTACTCAGCACATGTACCACAAGCATATAAACCAAAAGTTGGGCAAAGGCAGCGTTCCTATTAATTGACCAGAAAAAAAAAAAAGAAGAAAAAGGTTACCGGCTACCCTATACAATTCTCCACACCAAAGTTTCCTTTTGCATCAAGCAATGGTGAAACATATCAAGAGGAAATCTAAGCATGAGGGTATCCAAACAAATGAAAATGCACTAACCAATTAGTTTCATATGTGATACCTGTACTGTCACACTAACCAGATGTAAAGTAATATACTTAACAAGCTGGATATCTTGGACTAATCCTTCTCACCATCAATTGGGTGCCAACAGAAACCTTTAATTCAACAGTAATAATGGTTTTTCCGCAGTCAAATACCTTTCCGGGACTCTCTCAAAAATATCAACGCATAAGTTGGTCATTAGAGCACAGTAGCAAAAACTGCCCTATACGTAGAATCAAACAGCAATCACTCACAATGGCAGCTTGCGATTGAACCGCTTCGTAGTGCGCCTTCTCCACCGCCAAATCAGCAAGCCTCGTCTGTTCCTGCTTCCTCATTATTTCGAACACCTTCAAAAACAACACTAACTTTTAAAACAACGTACTTGAACAAACCGACAAAAAAAAGTCCCCAGAAAACACATATACATATCTACAGTGATATAAAAACCTGCTTCGCATGGGGAGAACTGTTGATTTCCCGGAGAGCTTTGGCGCCTCTCTCCAACGACTCCGGATCAAACCCGCCTTTCGGCTCATCGGCGGCCGGTGGCGCCGCGGACTTGGGGTCTGAATTGGGAGGGTCGGCCTGCTGTTGGGACGGAGGAGAGGGAGAAGAAGAGAAGGGAGAGAAGCGGAACGGGCCGTCGGCGTAGGCGCGGTTGGAGAGCGCCGGAAAGGAAGCGGCGGCTGCGGCGGCGGCGGCCACCGCTGCGAAGGTGGAAAGCCTGGAGGCAGCCATAGACGGCGAGTTGTCGAATTTGGATTTGGCGGTGCGGGTTTTGGCTAGGAGTAGTGGGCAGAGTTGGAGGTCATGGAGAAATTGGAATGGAGGGCTTCGTAATTGGGGGGAGCTTAAACCCTGTTGTCTCTGTCTGTCTCTCGTCGTGTTGTACTTTTAGGGTTTAAAGTTTAAACGTTAAATTGAGGGAAAATTTCAAAATACCTCCCAACCTTTACACCAAAATTCAATTAGACTCCCAACCTTTTAGAAACTTCAATTTTACTTCCAATGTTATCTTCCGTTAATCAAAACGCCCCCTTCCGTCCAAATGACTAACGGATTTCGTTAAAAGCTCCGTTAAATAGTGTCTCGATCGAATTTCGATGATCCGAGCCGTTCCATGTGTTCAAAACGTGATTTTAAGGGTACCCGCGAGAAATCAACAAAAAAAATGATCGGAAAGGGCTTCATCTGAACAGTTTTTTATTGAACTATTCAATAAAAAACTGTTCAGATGAAGCCCTACCTGGTCATTTTTTTTGCTAATTTCTTGCGAGTACCCTTAAAATCACGTTTTGAACATATTGAACGGCCCGAATCATCAAAATTCGATCGGGACGATATTTAACGGAGCCTTTAACGAAATCCGTTAGTCATTCGGACGGAAGGGGGCATTTTGATTAACGGAAGATAACGTTGAGAGTAAAATTGAAGTTTTTAAAAGGTTGGAAATCTAATTGAATTTTGGTGTAAATGTTATGGGGTATTTTGAATTTTTCCCTTAAATTGAAGCAAAAGTTGAGAGTAGCTTGGAGGGCGGTGAAACGGGGTGGTGCGTTTCTTGGGAGTTCGGTAACCGTTTATTTGGGCTTGGGTTGGGTTGGGATGGACTGGACTGGGAGTTTGGCCTACTGAGATTGTTGGACCAACTTCAAGGCTTAAAAAGGCTAATGCTCTGTTTGGAACTTGAAGAAAATGGGAGAAAGGAAGACAAAGGAAAATGGTTTGACCAGAGAAAAAAACTGGTTTGACCACTAACGATTCTTTATGTTTAGCCCAAGGGAGCTAGGGATAAATATAGAGTTTGAGATTGTAAGGAAGAAGGAAAAAAAAAATTCCTACAATTGAGAGGGGCTTATGATTTGGGTACTCTTTTTTCACAGTAAACATTTTCAATACGATAGAACTCTTGTTGGGCTGTGGACATTGGCAATCGAATCTTCTACTAAAACTCTCATTTTTTCCACACTCATTTCCTTCTTTCTTTTTTGTTTCGTGGGTCTCTAATATCTACTCATAGCAACTTGGATCTTCCATACTGTTATTCTGTTTTGTTTGGAACTTGAAGAAAATGGGAGAAAGGAAGAAAAAGAAAAATGAAAGAGAAATTTTATTGTTTAATTTTAGATATTTCCCAAACCAAATAACGGGAGAGAATTTTATTAATTTCCCCTTTCGCTTATTTTTCTCAAGTTCCAAACAAAGAATAAATAATAGTACGGAATATCCAAGTTGCTATGAGTAGATAGTAGAGACCCACGAAATAAAAAAGAAAGAAGGAAATGAGTGTGGAAAAAGATGAGTTTTATAGATAGTTTAATTCTAGATATACCACTTTTCTTCCCTGGCCAGGAGAAAGCCATCTTATTGGACTCCAATTTTGCTTCTATATTGTGAGCAACAAAACCAAAGAGGGAATAACAACAAATAATCTTTGAAGATGCATGATAAAAAAGTATTTTTTGAAGACACAACATGAATGCAGTTTAAGCCAATTCTTTCAGACTTTTCTCTGCCTATCACGTGGCAAAATCCAAATTCAAAAATGTCTTCTTCAATAAAAAGAAATTTAGCCATCATAATCTTCGAATTACAATCAAGAAATTTTTCCTTCTCACATGGGTTGAATAAAGCATTAAGAACTTTGGATTTGGGAATGGTAGTCTCGAAATTTGGACCGATCCGACCGTCATCATCTCTAAAAGTAGATTCCTTCATTTGGATTTTCAAATTCTTTTCTGATTGACTTTAATTATTATCGGTACATCAATTAACCTATATCTATATAGCCTTTCTATGGAAAACGGTAATGAATGAGAATTTGGACGAAAGGGCTTTGCCAAGTGTCAATTAGAGTAGTGTACTTACAGTAATTAGTAGGTAAAATGATAGGTTGGTGGGGGACACTAGGAAATGAGGGGGTGGGGTTGGGAGAGAAAAATGGTCTTGGCTCGTAGGCCATGGAGACCCTAAACACACAAGGGATCGAGACACACCCATATGAAGAGATTGGAGACAAATCCAAAATTATCTAAACCTACCTTCAAACCCATCTCCCTCTTACCCACAAGCCAACCCATGAGGCAGCTACTCCGAAATTATTCAAAGTAAATGCCAAGAGCTCTCTCATTATTATATACAGTACTTTTGTGTAACTAATGCGTAACGGACCCCTCCATATCCATACCGTATCTTTCTGCATCGAAGATTTTTTTGTGTTTTTGCCCCTCCCCTGGCTTTATCCATGTGTGCGTGTATCTCTGTTTAATTCGATCGCCTCTAACTCCTAACATTAACAGAATCATGGCCGTCCGGAGGAATCGATTCGAGGATTACAACCCTTTTTATGCTTTGCGACCCAGCAATCGGAAATGGAAGACCAAAGCCCACCACAAAGCTCAATGCGATAGTGGCAAGCCTTTTCAAAATCTCACCCCGGACTAAACGCAAACGTGAAAGGGTTATAGAGGACACCTATGGCGACCCTACATATTGTATCCCTCAATGCCGTACATGCAATTGATTTTCTTTTACCTCTTGTTCCTCACATTTGTTTTGCAGGTGTTTGATGTTCGTGTATTCCGTGTCGACGGGGAGGGTTGCTACATCGCCAGGCTTAAGTTTTTTACAAGGGTTTTGGGTCTTTAATTTGTTTCGTTGAGCTATTTGTTTTGTTTGAATCCTTTGTTTGTTGGGTCGTTTTCTATGGATGGTGTGTGTTTCGTAGTTCTATATCATTTCATATGTAGTATGTAGTTTACATTTTCTCGAAAATAAAAATTCCTAACGATCCCTTGATCAAAAACTAGAAGGGATGGCTCCAGATAGCTCAAGGCCTAAATCAACAAAGTCAAACGAAGGATCGGCTCCCATTGTCGCCAAGTAACCAAAACCAAAACCAAAAATATTGATTATAGGTTTGTTTAGGAGTTAATTTTAAATCTCGGGATTAGTCGAGTTGCGCACCGGAAACGTATAGAGAAAAAGGCAGTTGCAGTTCGATAAATCAATTGCACAGTGTACAGTTTTACTTAGTAGTCCCAGCAAGTTCCGTAACTCGGGTTGAAAAAAATTAAAAAACCGAGTTTGCAATGCTACATTTCTAAGAGATATTAACGTGTCCCGAAAAAGGGGCTAAAAAAACATCTTCGCATTATGAACTGTTCATTTCTTTGCACTGCGTGAGGATTCTTATTTAGTTTGAGTTTTGTACCTAAATATTCCTTTTGACCGGCCTTTGAAGTGGATGCGGGATTACAACAGAGCAGAAGCTAGGGAAAGGCAACCTACATTCTGCTAACATAATATTTCTCAATATTTTGTTACCATGTTTTGTAGGTTTTATTATTCATGTTTCCTAGTTGGGCTGATTTCTTTATAATCCATGTTTCCTATTTGGTTTAGAAATGAGGATTTTGTTTGGCAGTTATGATACTGTCAGTTAGCCTCCAACATAATCCAGGCATATTTATATTCCTCTTCATGGGCGGTCAAACTTGTTCCTTATTAGTAGTATATATGCTCAATCCTATACTGAATACTTAAGTGCATGCTTCTTGTTGCAAGTTCTCCATACTCATTTCATTTGTACTCTCTCTCTCTCTCTCTCTCTCAACATTGCATGTGGAAGTCCTGGTCCACTTTTTTTGTATCTGGAATGCCTGATTGGGGAGATAATTAAACAAAAAGCACAAGGTACAGAAAACTTCAAGCCATTTGCTACTAGAACCAAGTTTTTGGTCTTTCCTGGTATAGAACTATGCCTGGGCCCTGGATGGCAATTCTAATTGCTTCATGCTGCCTAGGCTAGAGCATTCACAGCGCGAATTGCAGTGCTTTCACAGTTCTAAGGTTATCTCTGTCACCAATATATTTCAATAACCTAGGCAATCAATTTCATACAAAGAAAATGGCTTTTCCTTTTATTGTCGTAATAGAACTTGCAAAAAAAATACAACATACATACAAACTAGTCCGTGAACAAATGTAAGACTACATGTGTGTTGCCATGGGAAAACAAAAACCAGAAGTAGAACAAACCATTAGCATTGAGAAGCAGACACTGACAGATAGAAACAACTGCTGAAAGTCGTAACCACCAACAAGATACAAAACCGAATTGTGCAGATTGGTCAATTCCTATGTTACAATACAGCCTAACTATCTGGCTAATAACAAGAAACTTTTCCTAGCCATTTTCAAGTAAAATATAGTAACATTTACCTGAATAACTTTCATTGCAATTTGCAACAGTTCTACCAAGGACAGGATGTGCAACAAAAATTCTTGTGCAGCTATAAGAACAAACAAAGCATCGGTCTTAGTGGATATGAAAAACAAATTACTTAAAGGATGTGAAGTTCTGATTTGAGTCTCATTTCTGATATAGCTAACTTTTCCTTTCCCATCTTGATTTCAACTACTGTTAAATCGTCAGTTTGATGAAATCGAGCACTTTTTTTTGTTTTGGGTACAATCGAGCACTTTTTTAATACTAATAGAGAAGCATGGTTGACTTCCAGAATAATATGTGGCTGAATTATCGAATGACTTAAAAAAAGTAACCCACAACGTGTGGCTGTTAACTAACTACAAGGTCGAACCTTATGGTTAACAGCCACAAATTTTGTTTTACTGCATGGAATGGAAGCTCATGAACTGGGAGGTTTTTGTTTCCCCAATAGTTGTAGGGACCACCCCGCCCTTCTTAAGCCCATCTCTAACTCCAACTTTGCATGCATCTCTCTCTCTCTCTCCCTCTCTCTCTCTCTCTCTGGAACAATATCTCTATTCTCTGTGATCTGATCTGCATTTGATTACAAAAGCTTCATTGAATCATTGGACATGTTACACTTGGACGATTCCTTCACTGGAAACAGTACTGACATGACTGTCCTCCAGAGACATCAAGCTATTTTTGGCCGTCAGCAAGAGGACCAGAGACAAGACAACAATGCAATTGAATCTTACGCAATGCCTCGGCTTCAGAGTCTCGTCGGTGATGATTCGATGGTATATCAAGAGCTGATGAGTAGGTCGATGAATGCCGATCAGTACCTGGGAAGTATGTTTCCTGCATTCAGAGAACTCCAGCTCGCCGGAACTGAGTGCATTGGCAATACAATTAGTATTGCGCCTTTACAGTTGGTGACTAGTAGTTCTCCGGAGGTTAATCACTCTTTTTCTGTAGGACTTAACTTGAAGAAGAGGAAAGCCGATGAGGTTCGTGTGTTTGTAAACTCTAATGCCAATAATTTGTTTCACTTCCCGTTCTGTACTTCTTTCAACAAACAAGTATGTTTAGGAAGTCCTTGTTCTGACTCTGGCCCCCTGCTGTTTATTTCTAATTCAATCCCATTCAACATTTTTTTCTTGATCGGCAAAAGTGACATTTTATTAGGGAAAGGGGTTGGAATCCCATTCAACATTGTGTGAAATAATAATTGTATCATACTGTTTTGTGCAATACAGTTTATTGTAGAAGAGTGCTGTAATGACGACGAGATTGGATTAGAAGTAAGGCAGGGAGAATCTGCTGCAATAGAAACAACTAATTTGGAAACTTCAACCGACAATTTGAAGGTTTCAGATGTTCAGAAGCCTGATTACATTCATGTCAGGGCACGCCGCGGTGAGGCCACGGATAGCCACAGTTTGGCTGAAAGAGTGAGTCTTTTTTTGATAAAGATCTGAACAATATACGAAGGCAAAATGGGAACTTGGAAGGCAAAAGTGAAGCGGGAAATATCCAACTATGTTTGCACCCTCCCTAACCTCCACTAGAACAGCCTTGTGATTCCAGAAACGGAAAAAAAAATGGAGAAAACCAGGGAAAAAAATACCGAACCAATGAAAGATGATAGTAGTTGTTACAAATTAAAGTGAATTCTGCTTTCGTAGGAAGAATACATCAGTAAGGGCTACATTTTTTGTTTTGTTTTTTTGATGGATTAATAGGCGAGGAGGGAGAAAATAAACAAGAAGATGAAATGTCTGCAAGATTTAGTTCCAGGGTGCAGCAAAGTTACAGGCAAGGCTGGGATGCTCGATGAAATTATTAACTACGTGCAATCTCTTCAAAGACAAATTGAGGTGATCTCCAGTTTTTGTTTTACACCGTATTAGTCTACTTAGGCTATGTATTGCCAATGTCAAAAAGTTTGGTTCAACCGAAAAAGAAGAACACTTGAAGTCTTGAACCATGTTTGAGAAAGATCCCCAAAAGACAACAAATTTGGCTTCTAATTTCTAAAGCTATGTCATTTGTTCCAAATTTAGACTCACACTTTTTAACTTTTGTACAGAAATAAAACATATGATGAACAATGAATTTTTTTCCGAAATGACAAGATTCCGAAAAAAGAAAGAAAGAAACAAGTCAGATGTTTTGGGGAAACCAAACCACAGCCGTATTACCAGTTCTGACTAATTACATGCTTCTGCTGGTTTTTGTAACAGTTCCTATCGATGAAACTAGCTGCCTTGGATCCAAGACTTGACTTCGACATGGATAGATTCTCCATGGAAGAGGTAAAATTGAACTTCAGAACTCCTCAGCATTGGCTTAATCTTAGACTGATCGGTGACTTAATAAGGGTTAAAGGTCATCATGCTTATTCTATAACTGACTTGTGCTATAAAAATTTATGCAATGAAGTTTCCTGCTCACGTCACCAGTTTTCCAGCAGCCGTTGCACCTTCTGAAATGGCCGATTCGGCCTACCGGTTTAGTCAAGTGCAAAAGGGAGCCGCTGCTTATGGGATTGATATGCCAATAAATCCAATGCAACTTGCTCCTCAGAGAAGCACCACAAGCTCTTCTTCTTTGTCTATCCCAAAGGTTTATTTCGACTCATCCCACTTTCACGTAATTTCCTCAACTTCCAAGTTTTTATTCCATCTCACCACCTGTTTTAGATATACTAGTGATTCCTTTTGTTGTGCATTGCTTCACATTGCAGCAAACTCAACCCCTCTCAACTTGGGAAACTGATACACACACTCTTCACAACATTGAGTTCCATTGAGAAGGGCCAACTGTATTACTACGAATCTCCACTACTAACAGGTGAGTGCCGCGGATAGTTGAATATTTCGTTTTAATGAACTAAAGGGATGGTCGGTAAGGACTGAGGACTAGTGAGGAGTAAGGATGAAGCAAAAGGGGCAGAATCCCTACATAGAATACTAACACCAGTACAATTACAATCCTAATATGAGAAAGTCTGAAGCATCGGTAACTTAACCTAAATCTTTAGCACCTTCGTCGATATGTTACAAGCAAAGGCACAATTATCAGTTGACAAAGCTTTTTCGTCTTGTCTCCAGGAGCTGATATTGCCTCTACGTCGCATGCCTAGCTCGTTTGCTTACATTCTTGCATTCATATTATATTTGTGTAATGTCTTGTGCAAAGAAAATAGGTATTTTCAATCTAGCAGAACCAAAAAGAGACAATGAAGGGGACTAATTCTCACGAAAAAGTTCCATGTAAATTGATGCTTTCTAAGCTCCTAATTGGAAATAGTATTGTTAAATGTTGCTTCTAGATCTTCAGCTCTGAAGGAAAAATATGGTTTTGCATGCAGGCACCAGTCATGGATCGTTACAGCCTGAGGATGGAGTGGCTATTTTTGGATAACAATCACTGTAGATTCCCATGATTCTCTTTGTGTAATGTTTTCCCCTGCCTCTCCGATCTGCCTAATTCACCAAATACATGAATCTGCACTTACACACAATGTTGTAACATTAGCATTGAAATTTGTAACAAAGTTCGATTTCCTATAGTATGAGGATAGTGGATTCTTTTTTTGGGATAACGATTGTGGATTTTTTAATGTTTGCATTCGTGTGTAAGGGACGAAAAGTAACACAACGCAAGTGCTATTAAAGTTAGATATGTTGATAATGAAGGACAGAAATGTTTTTGGCTTATAGTGAATTCACTTTAAGCTGCGCAGGCACAAGGAATGTGGATGTTAGATCGAAGGGAAGGTGATAAAGATATTGCTATAAAATTGAGCAATTTTTATGGAAGAACCGTGAGAGGAAAAGAAAATACAAGGGAAATGATGGACCTCCACGGATTCACTGTGTAGCCGTTGCTGTAGTTGCAAATTAAGAGCCTGAATACCATATTTGTTTAACAATCTAAGGAGCGCAAAAGCAATAGGAAGCGCTCTAAGCCTCTAAGTACTACTACTAAAGATAGAGACGGTTAAACATCAACTTATTTATCATATCATGTACAGTTAAAAACTAGTCCATGAGATAAAAAAAAATCATACATTTCCTTCTCTCTTAACAAATCCCTGATCGTAGTACCTCTGCACTCTCTCAAAAAAACCTCTCTCTCCCTCTATCTCTAAAAAACTTCAAACCCTAGCCGCCAACAACCCTTCCCCTCCCCCCCTTCTCAGGCGGCGGGAGGGGAGGGATCATTCCCCTCCGATCTCTCTCCCTCTATTCCCTTCTCCCCACCGTCGAACCGTCTCCTCTCTCAATTCTGCGATTGAAGTTCGGGCGTTCATTGGGAACTTTTTTTTTTTTTTTTTTTGGGCGTCCATTGGGAACTTTTCAGTCAGATCGTTTTCCAGCAACGTTCCGGAGCTTCGCTTTCAATGGTTGCGGGTAAGATATTGTCCACCACCGTTCTCAGCCTCCATCTTCTCAGATCTGTGACCTGACGCCGTCTACCACGTTTGTTGGGCGACCACCTCCCAACGATGTGTTCCTATTTTGTGAAGCAGAGGTGGTGGTTACGAGTCTATCAAGATAGTTGCGAAAGAGTGGCGGCGGATGTCTCGGCGGTGCTTCTTTTTTTTTTTTTTGTTATTTATTTTAATAATGTCCCCTCTTCGGGGGGTTTGTCCTCCTTCGGGGGGTTTCGTCCTCCTTCGGGGGGTTTCTTCTTATTCTGTAGGGCGGCGCATCTATGCGCTTATACGCTCTTTCTGTTGGAGTGTTCGATCTGTGGACTCCCAACCTGCCCCCATGGGGATCTTTTGATAAATACTACCTCTCAACTTTTGGCAAAAAAAAAAAAAACAAATCCCTGATCTCTAGATTCAAGATCCAAACAAACATATTTTTCGCAGTTGCTCCTTCATCTGCTAGATATAGTGGTTTGATAGTAAGCGCCATATATAATTAACCTAACCGCTTGATCTTCATTGGTCCACAGTTTCTTCCGCATTGTCTTCGCCAATAATTAATTATGGGAGCTGATAAATGCAACTGCAAATTTACTGCATGTAACTTGTTTTTAAGTAAATAATATTCGGACAAAAATGCCCTTATAAAATGGACAAAAATACCCTTACTTTTATAACATACAACTACAAAACATATAACTACATCTAAAATACATACACCCCATACCATAACCCACCCACGTTTCCCTCCATTTTTCTCCATCTTCTTCCAGTGGAATTTTTTTGGCGTCTGGTTCAACTGGTTCTTCCAGGCCACCACCATTGTTGAGCTCCCACCTCCCACCATAAACCTAGTCGACATCTGCCTTCGAACTCCCTTACACCTCCATTGCTTCCTCTCCCTCCATTGGTAAATAAGAAGTCTTTGACTCAACATATGAGAGCAATGTGTATTTTGATTGGGATTGGAAGGTTGTGCAATGGAAATGGAAGTTGACAAGGAAGAAGGAGCCATGGATGTTGTAGTTTCAGAGCCGAAATCACAGCAAGAGATAACTCATCACTCCTCCATTTTTAGCCTGGTTCTGTCCCGACATTATCATATTTTAAAACTTGAAATTACGCCACAATTTCAAACTTTAGAATTTGAAAATTGAAAACAATATCATATTCTAAAATTCGGAATTCTGCCAAAATTTCAAACTCTAGAGTTCGAAACTTCTCGAAATTGAAAGTATATTACTAAAGACTGGGTTGGGTTTCAATTTCTAGAATCTGAAATGTTGGTACAATTGAATACTCTAGAGTATGAAAATTACAAGGATTTTCACATCCTAATGTATGAAATTGATTCCACATATCGAGTTCTCGAAATTGAAAGTATATTGGTAAAGACTGGGTTGGATTCAATTGCTAGAATCTGAAATGTCTGTACAATTGCATACTCTAGAGTATGAAATTTACATTTTCACATTCTAATGTATGAAGTTGATATCATATTTCGAGTTCTACAAATTGAAGCGGAGGGTTTTCAAAAAAAATTTGGCCGAATTGCTTGGTGGGAGGAGGAAAGGACAATTTTGGAAGTTCATGGTTATTTTGAGGTTGTATGATAGCAAATTTTTATAAGATTTGTGGTTTAAGTTAGCAAAAGGCTACGTGTAGTAAATTCGCAATTGCATTTATAAACTCCCTTAATTATTTCCTTATATCCAAAGGCTATCATACCTAATTTGGAAAAGACAGAACTAGTGTCATAGGTAGTCAGTGATCTAAGGTTTCCGGGTAACGAGACACTGGGATCATGGGTAAGTACTGTATATGGTTCGGTTCGGTTCTTTTTCTTCGGTTTACTTCGACCAAAATCAAAACGGACTTGTTTTATTTTTTTTCACAATGAAAAATTGAACTGAACACCAAACCAAATTACTTTCTTCAACGGGTTTTAAGCTTATCATATAGTTCTTATTTCACCCCTTCGGGATAAAAAAGAAGAATTGAACCTAAAGATACTTCTTCTTCTTTTTTTGTTGGTAAATTAAAGATACTTCTTTTGCTTTTCACACGCCACAAAATTTCTTTATTGTGTTGACTATAAAATCAGTGATAAGGGTATTAGTGATAGATGAAAATTAGTTTGATGGAATACTTTCATTCCTGATTACATTCTTGATAATCATGGAATTTACAAAGCTAGATATTAGTTCCAAATTCCATTGCTCAATTCCACTTGTGCCCTTTTCTCCTTGTTTTGTTAGACCAAAATTGGATAGAATCATACAAAAGTTGAGGGATCGAAATAAACATTTCTATATCATAAGGGGCTATTCATTATTATAAGATAGAAAAAGGGGTCTCCGCGTAATTAACCCTTATTTCTTCTGAACCAAATCGGAGGGCTTTTGAAATTGTAGGAATAAAAAGTAGAAATCCGATCAGTTAGAAGGAAGATAGAAAGAATGACGACGGAGTCATCGGAAGGGGAGGAAGAAGGAAAGCTCATGGGTGGGAACCAGCAGTTGACGATCGATGACGAAGACCTCCGTTAAATGGCCAAGAAGGCCGCCTGGAGTGTCAGCTCTTGCAAGCCTGGCAACGGCGTCACTTCCCTCCGCGACGGCAACCTCGATACCTACTGGCAGTACTCTCTCTCTATCTCTCTCTCTCGGTTTGTGTGTGTATCTATGCATTTGTATACTTGTATTTACACTATGTGCACAGTAAACCACATTTTTTTTTAAAATCTGTGAATTCCTCCGCTCCTCTGCTCGTACACAACCAGGGTGAGAAACGAGAGGCGATTCTAAGGTGACTCCCGAGGCGACTTCTTAGGTTTTGGTTTCTTCGTGATTCTCTTTTCTTTCCATTGGCGATCTACGTTTCCTAGTTCGTTTTTTGTTCATTTTAGTATGATGGATCAATTTCCTTCTTTACGTTCTGGTAAAAGCCCTAAAAATTCAGAAAATCTCAAAAACCCTAACTCATCATCTGAGGTGAATGTTCCACATGTGTTCTCCCCTAAGGCTGCTACTGGGGTTATTCCTGTTAAACTGCTGGATAATTTGGAGGAGGTTTCGTCCCCTGTGGTACCAATTCCGGCTCCAGCAGATGACCCTTGTTCGAGATCTAGTAAACCTAAGTGGGTTGATGTTGTTGCGCCTTTTTCGTATGATTCTACCTCGTCTAGTATGAATCTCTCTTACTTTCCCCCTCAACTTCGTGATTCGAAAGTTGTGGTCTGCCCCCCTCAGGATGTAGTTGATCAGGGATCTGATCTTTGGACTGATTGTATAGTCGGGTATTTTCTTGATAAAAAGGTTCCATTTCCTATTGTTAAGAACATTGTTATGAGGATATGGGAAAAGTTTGGAATTTATGATGTTCGTGCAAATGATCAAGGGTTTTTCTTCTTTAAATTTTCTAAGGTTGATGCTTATCGTTCTCTTATGGAGATGGGGCCTTGTCATATTGCTGGGAACCTTATGATCCTCAAGCAATGGGAACCCCAAATGGTGTTAACTAAGGAGAATCTGATCACTATTCCTATATGGGTGCAGTTTTCTAATATCCCCTTGGAATTTTGGACTGAACGAGGGCTTAGTTACATTGCTAGTGGTGTAGGTAAGCCCCTTTATGCAGATGTTTTAACGGAAAAAGGGCAAAGACTCAGCTTTGCAAAAATATGTGTGGAAGTTACTGTTGATTCTCCTCTACCGGATGTGGTTGAAGTGGAATATGCTAATGGCAGCTCTGCTTTTGTGGCTGCTAAATACCCATGGAAACCTTCTCGATGTTCTGAGTGTCGTGTCTTTGGGCACACTGAGGCTCGTCATAAGGTGCATGTTGCTGAGGTTGGTGCTAATGTTCCCCCTCCTGTTTTGTCATCTCCAGAGCAGGAAGTTGGGCTTCCTTCTGATGAATCTATTGACCAGGCTATGGTAAGTCCTGTTGAACCTGTGCTGTATGCTTCTGAATCTCTTGGGCGAGTCCCCTTTTCTACAAAGCCATATCGATCTCCTTCTGTGGGTATTCTGTTGGCTCAAGGAAATACAGTTGTTATGACTGATGGGGTTGCTTCTGGTTTGTCTGTTAGTGGCAGAGGTCTGGTTGAAATGGTTCCTCACTCTGCTATTCGATCTCAAGGGTCTCCTGTTAACAAGGCCTCTCCTGTTACTCAGGGGCTTGGCATGAACAGATGTTCTAATACTTTTTCAATCTTGGAGACTACTCTTCCTGATGACACTGCATTTCAAGAGGAACTTCTGCAACAAGGAGGTTATCTGCTTGTTGGTGAGGGTTCTGGGAATGCTGTTCAGGCTATTGAGGCCTTGGATCAAGCTGATTCTCCAAATGCCATTGGCTTGGTTGTGACCCCCCCCCTCAGGCTTTTAAGAAGAAGGGCAGAGGCAGGGGTGCTAAGAAACATTAGGAGGTTGTTCGTCCCTTATAGGTTTTAATGCTGAAAATAGCTTCATGGAATATCCGAGGGCTCAATAACCCTTTAAAGCAAAAAGAGGTGTACTCTTTTGTCTCTTCCTAGAAACTTCAGTTGATGGGTATTCTTGAAACTAAGGTTAGGGCTAATAATATCAGTTCTACCTGTGGTAAATGTTTTCCTGCTCATTGGTCCTACTTTCATAATTTGGGTTCTTCCAGTGTAGCAAGGATTGTGGTTGCTTGGGACCCTCAGTGTTTGACTGTTGATGTTCTTCAGTCTTCTGCTCAAATGATTTGTACTAAAGTTCAGATTGTTGCTTCTCAAAAGATTTTTTACTTGACTTTTGTGTATGGTTTCAATAGTTTGATTGATCGCAGGAGCCTTTGGGCAGAAATGAGAACCTTTTAACTCTGTCTATGGAAGTTTTCCTTGGATGATGTGTGGGGATTATAATATAGTTAGGGCAAAGGCTGAGAGGCTGGAGGGGTTTGATAGCACTGTTGCTGGTGAGTTTAATAATTGCTTAGATGATTTGGAAATGGAAGATTTGCCTTCAAAAGGGTTCTGGTTTTCTTGGTCAAACAAAAGGGGAGGTGTGGGGGATAATAAGAGTAAACTTGATAGAGCCTTGATTAACCCCTCTTGGCTGGATGAGTTCCCAAATTCAGAGGCAGTGGTGCTTGCTCCAGGTGTGTCGGATCATTGTTCCTTAATAGTTACCATTCTGCCGGAAATTAGGTGTAAAAAGCCTTTTAAGTTTTTCAACTTTTGGATGAGACATTCCTCTTTCAGAGACTTACTTGCTCAATCTTGGTCTGAACCTGTGGTAGGGTCTTCTCTGATGTTACAATTCAGTCTTAAATTGAGGAGGCTTAAGTTTGTTCTTAAGGATTTGAACTTACGACACTTTTCTAACATTTGTTCAAGCGTGGGGCAGGCTCGAGAGGAGTTATATCAAGTTCAGTCTTTGTGCTTCTCTAACCCTTTTGATGCTGCTCTATGTGCTAAAGAGAAGGAGGTACTGAGGACTTTTATGGAACTTAGTTTAGCTGAGGAGGACTTTAAAAAGCAAAAATCAAGAGTTCAATGGCTTTCTTTGTGTGATCATAACACCAGATTTTTTCATCAGAAAATGGCTTCCCACAGGGTTAGAAATAAGATTTTGAGCATTACTGATGCTAGGGGAGTGCGACTTGAGGATCCTAGAGATGTTCAGAAGGAACTTGTGGGCTATTTCCATGGTCTGTTGGGTACTGCTTTCTCCTCTACTGGAATTTTTTCTTCAGAACTTAGAACTGCTCTTCGGAATAAAGTTTCTCCTGAGATGCAGGGGTCTCTTATTCAAGATGTCACTGCTTTGGAGATAAAAAATGCTTTATTTTCTATCAGAGGTGATAAGGCTCCTGGGCCTGATGGGTTCAATGCTAAATTCTATCAATCCAACTAGGAAGTGGTTGGCTCGGATCTTATCTTGGCTGTCCAGCAATTTTTTAGGACTGGATTTATGCTTCGGGAGTGGAATTCTACTACTATTTCTCTTGTTCCCAAGGTTAGTGCTCCTTGTACTGCTGAAGATTTTTGTCCTATATCTTGCTGCAATGTTGTGTATAAGTGTGTATCAAAAATCTTGGTTTCTAGACTGCAGCCCCTCCTTCCTTCTCTTATTCATCCCAATCAGTCTGCTTTTATAAAGGGGAGATCTATTGTTGACAATATTCTTCTTATGCAAGAATTGATTCATAATTACCATAAGAATGATGGTGTAGACACCCTATTCTGGACTGTCCAGATTAGTTTACTTACGGTCTTTGATTCCCCAATGATGATTAAGGTCAAGAACATACCGAGTTTGTTAAAGAGTTTGAGCTTTGAGCGTCCCGAACCTCATCCGAACCTTTCCGAACCCTTTGGCGAAGCCTTCAAGCCAGAGCCAAATAGCCTCAACAAAACCTTACTGGAGTACGCTGGTGGATGACTAGCGTGCGCTGGAAGCACCGCCACGTGTCAGTCATCCCCAGTTACTGGTGCACGCCACTAACAAGGTGCGTACGCCAGTCAGAGCCAGTCAAATCAACTTTATTCCAGCTGAGCACGCGGGAGTTTTGATGCCACCTGGCGTCTGCCAGCAGTCCTCTGGTGGCTGAGGACCGTCCTGCTGTTCCCTCTACCACTACACCACCTTTCAATCCAAGTCCCATGCATTAAATGCATGGGAGGCTCACCCTTGGCTTAAGCCAACCAAACACACCCTTAGGCCCAATTGATTTCAGTCTCTTTCCTCCATAAATACCCCCCTTGCATTTATTTGCAAGGGGTTAGCACCATTAAGAAAGCCAAAGCTTTGGCCATTCTCCTTTCTCTTTTCTCTTGTTTTCTCTTTCATCCATTGAAAGATAAGGCAAGGAGAATAGTGTCCAGTCCATAACACTCCATACTCACTTCTCAAACCCTCAAACCTCAAGCTCAAGCTCAAGCTCACTTCCAAACTCACAAGCAAAGGTATACCATCTTCTGCTCCTGTCTTCTGTTCTGACCCCTGAGGGGGGCTGGCAGGGTCAAGGTTGGTAATCTATACCAGCCCTGGCCCTAATGCTGGCAAGGCTTCAAAGCCGTGTGTGACGATCAGGTGGCGCACGCCAGAAGTTAGTGCCGTACGCCAGTAATGGCTGTATGGCAAAACTGGCGTGGGGATCACCGATCGTCCTTATTTTGTTACATTTATGTTCTGATCACCTTAAAAGCATGCTAAAACCAGTTTACAGCTCACTGTCTTTTAGAACTGTTTAGCTATATTATTCAGTATTTCATTTCTGTTGCTTTGGAATGCCCCTGGGAGCCTTCTGGTCATGTTGCAGAGCCCAGATGATGTAAAGCCAAGCACTGGCCAAGTAGTGTCGACTGGCATACGGTACCTTGTACCTGCGTGCGCCAGTCACACCTTGGTCAGTGGCTGGCCCTTACATGGCAACTAGGCCCCTGGCCTCTGCTTTTCCTCCCCTCACTGTTTAAGGGGTTTGTTTATCCATTTGGTGGCATTTGAGCCCTTGATTTGTCTGTAACTATATCTTACTGCCTTTATAACTGTGTGGTTTGTCAAGGGTGTGTACTGGTCCATTCCAGAGCCCAGAGGGTTGTTTGCAAGAGTTGTGAGTGTGGGCTTACCGGCGCACGCCAGATCTCCCGTGGCGCACGCAGGTCATGACTATATGCAGTGGGTTGACCAGTGCGTATAGGCTCGATCCTGGGTGCATCACCTAGGTCAGCGTGTCCCAGTTTGTTCCGAATACTCACAGGAGCTTGTTCTCAATCTATTATACTTGCTTTAGATCAAACATCAAACATCCATCACGTTTTTGTACATAAATGCAAATGTGTTACAGTTTTGATCCCCATTAACTGTTCCCCCGCCCTAACTGGCTAAGAAAATGGTCAAATAAAGAGAGAAATGCAAATGTTTTATAAAATGCCTGAGTAGAGACCGATCTCTGGATTGGGCGAGAGGGGGTGCCATAAAACCCTTTCTCTCTCGTAACCTGGCTCCCGAACCTCAGATTTTAAAGGTTACGACGGACCAGTCTACAAGCCTTTTTCAAACTCAAACAAGCGTAACCCAAACGTTTTCGAAAAACACGGTTTCTTGGGTACTCTCCGCAAAACCCGAGTGGCGACTCTCTAATCTGCGAAGCGTTTCGCCGCGCTTTCCGCGAGAAGGGCGCACCCAGAATTTTTATGCTTAAAACATGGGAGTTTTTGGGGCGTGTGCCCACAGATGGCATTCCTAGATGTGCCATGAAACTTGACTTGATGAAGGCCTATGATTCAGTCTCTTGGGATTTTCTGTTTGAAATTATGACTGTTATGGATTTTCCCCCTCAGTTTATTCGTTGGGTTAGTCAGTGTGTTTCTACAGCCATGTACTCTGTAGTGATCAATGGGGGTTTGGAGGGGTACTTTCCAGGGAAGAGAGGGTTGAGACAGGGTAACCCCATCTCACCTTACTTGTTTCTTTTTGTTATGGAAGCTTTTTCAGCTCTGTTGGATCACAAGATTACTAGTGGTTCATTTTCTTACCATCCAAAATGTCAGAGTCTTGGCATTTCTCACTTGATCTTTGTTGATGATTTGTTTCTTCTATGTGGGGCTGATTCTCAGTCTTTTCAATTAGTTCATGGTCTGTTAAGGGATTTCCATTTATACTCCGGGCTCCAGCCTAACCTTATGAAGAGCTCTGTTTTTTTTGCTGGGGTATCTCTTGAGCTGAAGACTCATTTGCAGGGCATTCTCTCTATCGCTGAGGGTACCTTGCCAGTCAAGTATCTTGGAGTACCTCTTATTACCTCCAGACTTCTTGCTTCTGATTGTCAGGTGTTAGTTTCAAGAATTATGGACAGAGTTCTTTCTTGGTCCAATAAACTCCTTTCATATGGTGGCAGAGCTGAACTTGTTTCTTATGTTTTATTTAGTATCCAATGTTATTGGAGCTCTATCTTTGTTCTGCCTAAAAAAGTGCTGAAAGATATAGAGAGAATCCTTGGGTCTTTCTTTTGGACAGGGCCTGATTTGAAAACTTCTGGGGCTAAGGTCAGTTGGGACTCAGTTTGTCTTCCTAAATCTGAAGGAGGTCTCGGATTTCGAAGATTAAAAGACTGGAATGCTGCTGCTATGTCAAAATATATATGGGCTCTAGCTAAAAAAGAGGATACTCTTTGGATCAAATGGGTTCATACGTTTGTAATTAAAACTAAATGTCTGTGGAATATGAAGGTTCCGGCCTCTTCTTCATGGACAATCAAGAAAATTTTTAAGCTTCGGTCCATGGTTCAGCATTGGATTAAATGTCTTGTGGGCAATGGGTCTAGTACTTTTCTTTGGTGGGACAATTGGCATCCGGTTGGCCCCTTATTCCAATGTTTTGGCGATCGATTAGGTGATACTTTGCGTAGAGCCTCCTCTGCTAAGGTTTCCTCTATTATTGCTGGGAATCATTGGAGATGGCAGTATGGTAGATCTGCTGTTGTTAGGGCAATTGAAAGGGCTACTCCGAACTCTTTTTTGCCTAATGTGTTGTGTGAAGATTCCGTTCGTTGGCTTTTGTCTCCCTCTGGAATTTTTTCAATCAAGACAGCCTGGAATGCTTTTCGCTTTAGTGCTCCTAAAGTTGACTGGCATAAGGTTGTTTGGTTTAAACATCATATTCCGCGATGGGTTATAGTCCAGTGGCTTTGTATTTTTGGGAGGTTGGCCACTAGGGACCGACTGCATAGATGGGGAGTTATTGATTGTGCTACTTGTGTGCTTTGTACCACCTTTGATGAGTCACATGAGCACTTGTTCTTTGGTTGCCCGTTCTCCACTTCTGTGTGGCAATATTTCTTGGTGAAAAATAGCATCCCTAGGCCTTGCTTCCCTTTGCTCAATAAGATCCAGTGGAGTGGATCAATGTTCATAGGGGTGGTGCTACCCTCCACACTCTTTTGGTGAAGCTATCTTGTGCCACAGTAGTTTACCACTTGTGGTGGGAGAGGAATAGGCGCATTTTTCAAGGCTTGAGTTCTACTCCAGATCAGATTATTAGTGTAGTTGCTTCTGATATTCGTGGCTATGTGAGCTCTTGGAGGAACATTAGGAAGTCTGATGTGAATAGGCTCTTTTGCTTGACTTGGAACATTTCAGGAAGGGTTTTTGTCAACTCTTGATTTTTGTATGTTTTTTCTGGGGATTGTCCCTTAGATCTTGGTTGTTTTGTTGGTTAGGGGTATGCCCCTATTTTGTGTAATGTGGGTTTCTTATAAAAATTTTACCTTACCCAAAAAAAAAATAAACCACATTTTTCTATCTGGAAAACCAGACACTTCAGGATTTGACCACAATAATTCATAACTTCTTTTTACGCACACCACTGATTCGCGACATCCTGAGCAGTACGTAATGTGTTTTTTGCCAAGACAAAAGGGTGGAAGAGGGGTCGACTGAGCACATCAACCTTCCTGGGCGTGGCCATAGGGACTTCAAACCTGCCGCGCAGGACACGGGAGGGACCAAAGAGCCAAAGCAACCATCGCCCCACTAAGGACTAGTGGACCACAGCCGGGCTTTGCAGGAGGACCAAGTTCGAGTGGGCGTCGTTAGCACGACTCGAACATGTGACCGCCACCCAAACCTGTGGGGGTGAGCCATGAGCCACTAGGCTACCACCCTGGTGGTGGTGGTTGAACTGTACATAATGTATACACCAAGAAGTAGCAAATCATACCACAGCAACGTGCAACAAAAGAATCTTAAAGTGCACAATCAATCATAAAACTGCATAGCTCCAGTTTTGTAATGTTGTTTTAGTGCAAACGTGAGTAAAATGGATTTTTACTACACACACAGACAGACATGAGGAAAAACAAAGATACACCTCGACGTCCTGTAGGAAATGAGGTTTTATGGTGAATGTTGGCGGTTATGGGCCTTATGGCATTTTACATATGCATCACAGACTCTCTCCTTTATAATCAAACTGGAAGGAAGATACGGCAATATTCTTCTTTCTCTCTTTTTTTTTCTTTTTCTTACTACTCACCCCTTACCATTTCTTTCCCTTCACAAATCTTCCACAAAACAACCTTAATTTCGCATATGGATAAGCATTAATTCTCAATAGGTATGACAAATATTTGCTAAGGCTGCTCACAGAATGCTGGAGTATAATTCTCATTGCCAACAACATGCTTGAGAATAACTGTCATTGCCCAAGTCTAGTTTCAATCCACATGCACGGTGTTCTGTGATCACTGAATGTGCAATTTTTACAAGTAAAACCTCAATGCGTACCTCAGCGTAAGATTAAATGAAATTGGGACATGTTCACAGTGGCAGGGCAATGGATGCCGAATTCAAAGTAGACAACCAATCTAGTAATGCTTTATTGGCAAGCTCTGGAACTTCATCATGCGGGCAGTGCCCAGCCTGTAAGTTAACAATTGACGTGTTTGGGTAGAACTCTTTTATCCGAATGGCCTTGGCAGGACCCACCCAAGGGTCCAAGTCACCCCAAAGCAACAACAGTGGGCAAGAGAGTTTGCTCAGCACACTGTCAAGTGTGTACTTGCTCTGGTTCAACATAAATCGTGTCATTAATCTGCAGATAACCAATAAGACGCGTCATACATTGTTGACACAGGAGGGTAAAAAATTGAGTATATGCAGGGTCAAGAACATGCCCGTAGAATCAAGATTGTCAATACTCTCGGGCAGCAGTATATGGAAATTTAACCAGCAGTTGGTATGGCCAATCACAAAAACTACCTTCATTCTGAGCTGATTCATTTTAGGAAATTGACCCTGGGATTCCCAAACAGGCCCTAGCACTTAATTTCCTAACCATTAACAGGGTTCCAAAACAACAAACAAACACAAGAGGGGGCAGGCAGAACCTTGGGAAAATCTCTCAACTGAAGTGATCAGCAGATGTTCAACACTTCCATTGTGAAAGAAAGCAAGTTGGACTTGGTCAAGTGAAGTTTTCTCCTCTGGGGAAATTTTTTTTAAAAAAAAAAAAAAGTCAATGGAGCATCACAACACAACTACAAGCCCACAGATATACCTGTAATACACTTCTCCTGCATTGGGGTCATCTGCTGGTCTTGTAATTGATTCCACAAGATAGTCGTCCATGTTGGAAGTGTTTTTGTACACCTAAAAAAAGGTTTATACTTGTCATTTTGCATGACAAATAAAGTCATTGAAAAAATACTAGGAGACCAAGACCAAACATTGTGCCTTCAGGAAGCTCAAAAATAAGAAAACTAAGCTAACTTCGTGAAGAAAAATCTAAGTTAATTTGCAGCAGGATGGAAGATGGAGAAAAATATCCTTTTCATTTGGCACTGTGGTTTACAAGCATCAGCCATTCAACCAGAACTGAATGACCCACTCGAGTGCTCCCCACCTAAAGACCTATTACAGTTGTCAGAAGATTCACAAATCATTGTGGCTTTTTGGTTTTGGATTTTTGTTGTCAAGAAAAGTTGAAAGTTTGTTGAAAATTTGTGATGATTTTTGTGTTGTTAGTTCTGAATCATTTTGGTGTAGTTTTGAATCACGGCGGTGGGTGGTAGGCTTTGTACCATGGCCGCACCCACATTTATGTTTGTGCCATAAATAGGAAAAACTTTGATCGTGTGCTATTTCAATTCAGATCAGATGGTGCCCAACCTCACCTTGTAAACATTCAATTTCAGAAGAAAGTGAAGCTCCAAGTAGGTATTGTATGCCATTTGCATACACTTTTATCGTCTTTATCTCTCGCATTTGTTGTCTTTTTTTCATGTTTGTTGATGTTAAGCAGTATAAATTCTTGTTTTCCAGTTGGTGGTTCTCTATGTGGATTTCAAGCTTGATGAGAGCTACACGCCTAGTAAGATCTCTATCCGTGCTGGTGATGGCTTCCAAAATTTGAAGGTAAATTTGCCCATCAAGAATGGGTTATTCTCTAAACAATTGGGATGAGTTTGAGCTCACAAGCACACGTGCAGACACTGTTATTTCATAATTTTGTATTGGATTGTGCTTCATAGAGTTCAGTTTGGTTCTTCCCTTGCAAATGCACCTAGGAGATAAAATCTGTGGAACTTGTCAAGCCAACTGGTTGGGTTTACATATCATTATCTGGAAATGATCCTCAGTAAGCATTATCAGCTTTGATCCGATATTCATGTCATTGTTTTTGGTTGACTTGTTGCAGATTATTTTCTTTTTGTGCTGGTTTTGTTTGTTTTCAAAAGTTTGTGCTACCTCAGTGATGGATTGATTAAATACCTATTTGCTATTGTCGATTATATTTGGGACATAAAACACAATGACAGCCTTTATTTACTAAAACAGTGGTCTCAACTCTGATGCTAATTTGGATGACTTGATTAAATATTGGCAACATATTATGTTTTTTAGTGCAATTGGGTTGGTATAACATTTATAATAGTTTTTGTCCTGTTCTTTTGATATCCTAATTAAAGTTGGAAGCCCCATTGTGAGGGGGAGAGGTAACCGGGATTGCCAATGAAAGGCAAGTGCCGGGGTCGGGGAATATTTGAGCAACATATCATTTGATACTAGTAGTAAATACTTCTTGTGGATGGGTCTAAATCCAGGAGAGAAAAAGAACCTTCTTTCCTCTTCAACTGAAGATGGCACTAGTTCAAGCTACCAATCATGACGGGTAGGACTAGTAAAGAAGAGCTTTTGATCTACAAGATCACAACTGTATATCTCCCATTGACGAAAATCTATGCACACCACAAGAACTGTTTCAGTTGTGAAGAGGAAAGAACAAATGTGATGCGATGTATGGATTTAATCCTTGTTGAATGTGTTGCTACTTCTTTAAGGCTAGAATTCCAGGTTCTACATGCTATATTTTCCCTCTAATTGGTGTGTAGTTATTGAAAGGAACAGCCTTGTCTTGTCAATTTATGTCATTTTTATGCATGCTCTTACAGTACTCTGTGTTTAGTATCTGGTGTTTCCTGTAAGCCTTAATGGCTATATGTCTACTTCTGCATCTTAATATTGGGTTTATATTAGAGAAGGCCCCAGAAAAGCTACTGGGGGATTCTTGTTTGGTTCCTTGGTGTTGCTTACCCCACTTTCTCATTATGTAATAACGGTGCTTGGTGGAAGGAAATTTAATTGACATCCAAGCAAGTTGTTCCTAGCATTGGAGAACTGCACCTTGATCATTTTGAGGAAATAGATGGACAAATTTTGAAATATGTGTATTTAGTGGTTTTGAATTGTTTGCAGCAAAGTTTGTGAGCTTACGAACTATAAATGTTTACAAACATCTTTGGCAGGGAAACTTTTGTCAATACTTTCATGTTGCAAATTGCGGTATTGTCAAATCATCTAAACGGAAGAGATACTCATGTGCGGCAGATAAAAGTTTATGGGCCTCGACTGTGCGTCAGAATCCTTCTACTTTATTCTTTACCAGTAAGAGATTATCTGTTTTTAAACTGCACTACTCATCGCATGCTCTGTTGCAGGAACCCCATTCCTCGCCAACCCTTTCAGTTCACCTCAAGGGAGTTCATTACTTACTCAACGGTTAGATGAGGATCATTATATCATGCATGGTTGAGCAAAGCACTTATCTTGCTGCTGAATTTGATTATATGAAGATAGAGAGGGGATCCTTGGAGTTGAATATTGTTGTTTAGACCAGCGAGAAACTAGATTTGTTTTTTCTCAATTTCTTTCTTGTGTTGTGTGTTGTGTGTTGCTTAGCTTATAAATGATTGATGTTCTGATGTTCTGACAATTAAACCAAGTTTCAGATGTTATGTGTCCATTATCCATTTTTGTACAGAGAACAGAATGAAACTGGCTGTGGAGACCTGCATGAGTGTCCACCTTTGGGCACAATCAAGAATTTGGTGCCATGAATGTTTTGCTTGGAAAGGTTTAGGGGAGTTTTGAGAGGGCTTATCATCATCAAGGAGAGTAGATACATCAATAATCTGACTCTGCCATCGTTGTTAATCTGATAAAACAATAGGATGTTGGAAGTCATTCATTCAGAGGAACTGTTAAAGAGTGCAGGTTTCTCTGAAGAAGATGATTGAATTGACCAGGTACTCAGGGAGGGCAGTCTAAATCTGCAGGCTACAATTGGCTGGTGTTCACATCTCGAGACCAGCTTGCTTAGTTATTTGCTTTGTTTTCATTGTCTCAAAGAAGTTTAGAGCTGTAGTTTAGTTTGTATAACAGAACGTGGTGAAAACTTGTGGGTGTACCTGTTTTCACATAAGTGACTATATAATGGCGTACTTTCCTCCATTACTAAGGTTGACCTGTTTCGTATGACTATATTAAGCTGCATGGGCTGCCAGACAAGTTGAAAATCTTCAAACAAGAATTAGCAAGCTTCAATTATTCAGGAGCTCTACTGTTTGCATTCATCATGCGCAGCTCGTCGTTAATTTTGCAAAAGGAAGCAGGATTTATTGAGATGGTAAAACTATAAGCGAGAACAAACCTATAACTGAAGGTCATGGGTGAAGAAGAACACTAGCACAAAGACAAGAACTACTAAAGTGTTTGTCACCACTTCTTAACATACATGGAACTTGCAGAAAGAAACTTATTCCGTGTTTCAACAGTAACATATTGTTCCACAGAGCTTAACTTCAAAATACGGAAGAAAGATGTGTTTCCATGATTGTACCACAGCCAATTCTGTTCAAGTTAATCCTTCTCTCATGGCTAGCAAGAAAGATTGACCACCGTTACCCCTTGGTTCCTGTCTGTGAGATGGCACGCCGTTCTGGTCGAAAGTTCCCATATCATGCCAAAGTAACCATTAAAGTGGTTTGTCATAAAAGCTAACCATGCATGATGAGCTTTTACGTAGGAAACAAACGTATCAAACTTAAGGGGGCGACTTAGCAAAAAGATGGTCATGATCAACAGAAGCATATATTATTCATTATTTGATTTCGTGTCATAGCTGCTCAAGCAGTTTTTGGATTGTGAATGCTTAGAAGGCAGAGAGTGCATAACGATAATCCATTGTGAAAAGGTCTTTTCTATTTTTACGAAACTGCAAAATCACTTTTTCGCGCTCTGCATTTGGCACACTGAAACAGATCAACAGCTGCCATAGGCTGGAAATTTTCAACGGAAGGAAATGCCCTTCTTTGAAATCTTCCTAGGCCCTCTGATGCGGAGGACATTGAGCTCTTATGTGACCATGGAAACACTGCATGTAGTGGAAACACCATAGCTACATGCAGGAAATCTACATGCAGATAATCCGCAAACTGGTCAAATAGTAGTTTAGGCTCGAAAAGAATAAGCCATCAGACAAGGGCAATTAGCATATGAAATTCAACAATACTTGCCACAGCTCCTACATACGTGTTCTAGCTCGATAAAAATCATCTGAAACCAAATATATCACAAAAGTTTGGGCTGGTTACCCTTCGGATCTTTGCCACAGATGACAATAATTTATCATTCTCACTCTGCACTGTGCTAGACTAGAATTGTACGTGACAACCTCCCGCGGGCTATAAATCTTCCACCACTTCAGCACTTACCTTAAATTTCTTAAACCAGGATAATTATCACAAAACTACAAAATTAACCAGCTTATTTGCGAACTTTTTGTGTTTTAGCGTTTCCGGTCCTGACCATGTCCGGGCCATCTGAAGTGTGTCCGGACTATCCCGAAGTTGGTCCTTACCGTCGCGAAGTTGGTCCTGACCGAATATGCAGAATGCTGAATTCAAGGATCTTGCAAAGAATTTAATATCTGGATCAAGAAAATACTATACTAGATTAACACGAGTGGTGACCACAACCAGTTGACTATGGGGTCGTTCCACTTTTGGAAAAAGTACCTTTTTTTGGGTCCAAAAACAAAGCTTGTTCCAGTTTGTGAAACTTCCCATTTTTTAAAAATGTTTGACCAAAACCCACCACCGCCTCCTGTGTAACATGACATTACTGCCCTTCCCCATTTTTTGTCAGCAACCCAACCTAGGGTAAAGTGGAAGGACAATATGGTCATTACACCAGTTACCTTTTTAAAAAACAAGAACTTTCCAGGATGAAGTGGAACGGAGGTTCCGTTTTTGTACTGTTCATTACCAAAAAAAATACTTTTCTAAAAAGAACAAAAACTGGAACAGGCTCTATGTACAACTATGAGCCATCTTTCCCAAGACTGACACATAGATATACCTGTATGTGTACAAATTCAGCGGATTGATCACTAAGTAGCAAATCAATGAGTTTAGGTCTATAAGCTAGAGCATATAAGGTTGAAGTTGCCAAGCAAAACAACTTTAAGTTGAAAATCTATTTAAGGGAAACCAAAGTGTTTAATAATGAAGAAACAAGCATGCAAATCATAAGTGGCTAAAAAGAGGTCAAGCCAAAGTTGTGCAGTCCCTTTTGTCTATTGACAAATCAGTGAATTGGAGAATCCTGCATATCGTGCAGCGGTATCAGCGGTATCGAGCGAGTCATACATATCAATAAGTGGAATCACAATCGTGAAGAGGACGACAATTCCTCGCTGTGTCATATCACAGCGCCTTCCTAACCCTCCAGGGGGAACCGTACGTGAGACTTCCGCATCATACGGCTCCATCCCGAGCTTCCCTCGTCGGCCCTTGTCATTAGACCACTATCAATGCAGAATAATTCGTTTGGAAGGTGAAGGTTTCGATTTCTCGCCTTCCGTCTCGTCAAGCACCATTACGTAGCGCAGCGACCCGGTCCTGTTGAGGCCTAACAGCCGACCTCGGAGCTACCATGATCATAACTGTCCCCACTGGAATCAAAATCTTTAGTTGGATCGCTACCATGTGGGGGGGTTCGATAGCTGGATTCCATCTAGGCACGCACCCGCTTAGTTGAAACCTGCGGGGCACTCGATTGCGGGCGAGAGGGACATCTGTGTTTGTGTTAGGTAGGCCCAGGGATCACTGATTATGTAGAATGAGCCCACCCCTCTGGCCTATCATTTGTTGGTCGATCGCTAGGACTACCGAATTCATCATCCATGACGCTATCAGGGAATTGTTCACTTCCAAGTTTTCTATCTTCGAATGATACTAGTTTTCATTTTCATCTTTATTTGGGATTTTGATTCTTTCAGATACATGGCATTACTGTCTCGGATCGGCACCATCAGTCAACTCATTTTTCTCATAAAAAGAAGGGCAAGTCTCCGGTTGAGACTGTAGGTTCGAACCCCCTATACTATGATAAGGGCCCGTCAACAGAGAAGTTGGCTATAATGGAATAGAGTCCAGGATTCTCCTTCCTCATAAAATGAATTGGGCTTGGGCAAGGGCAACAAAAAGAATGTGCCATTAAAAGTTGATGATGAGAACCCCTTTTACAAGTTGTTTTGGGAAGGGATTCCTGTCAAACATTTCATAAACAGGATCTCTGATCAATGTGTCTTTTGTGATGCCCCAGATTGGGCTGCTTAAGCCTCATTACTTCGATATCAAGGGGGCTATTGGAACCTACTTTCTTTGACGGCCCTCCTATGATGCCACAGGCAGCCAATCTTAAAAGTCCCCAGGGAACAAGACTTGGTCAAATTGCCTACGATGCCACTGTTAAGTTGATTTACAAGTTACTGAGCTTGTGATTGATTACAAGACTGAGATTGGCTATCAGGAATTCATGTCTGTTTAAGCTAACAAACCAAACACAAAATCCTTTTCACCTCCAATATTTTTTGACCTGTTGCTGTTCAAAGAATATAACATCAGCACCACAAATAAGCTCTGAACAGTATCTCGTTGACATTCTTTTCATAACCATATTATAGTCTTTCACCCACATGATGTGGCAGTGCTATTGTTGTTAAAAAGTTAAATAGATGGTTCTTCTGCATGGAGGTTTTAATATTTGTATAGCTTACTTGCATGCAATTACTCCAATTATATTCGTACGTGTTTGGTTTGTGCAGTGCCATACATGTGGAGCACCACACGAGTAAGGGATTGAAAACAACATTTTTTGTACAAGAAGGATCATATCAAACGATTCTGCCTCCACAAAAGGATCTTTCCCATGCTAGCTGCCTCCTTAATCTTCATTTGCGTAAACAAAAAGGCCTTAGTTTGTACATACACTTCGTGTCATTAGACAAACAGTTTGCTCATTCTTACATAAAGAGTTTGTATAACTGCCAGAAAAGGTATCTGGACAAAAGAAACAAATCTACTTTTGCTGATCAAAATGCACTCAATCATGCATCAGAAATTGTTGCAGAGACAAATGTGTTAAAAGAATTAGCCACAACCAATACAATAGCAACCCTGGAGCTTAGAGAAGCTCACTACAAAGGAATTACAACCCTAAACCCCTCTACAATAGAACCAGTGGCGAAACTACAGTCTGAAATAACCTTCTAACTATGCCTTTTCAACCATATCTACACCTTTTCAAGAAGATAACATAGCAATGAAGCATACCCGTAATATAATCACCCCCGCTGCCCAAACCCAATACACCCATTTCTTGCCCTTCTTTATGTGCTTAGCATAGAAAAGACTGTTAGCATGAGGACCAGAGACAAGATAACAATGCAATTGAATCTTACGCAATGCCTCGGCTTCAGAGTCTCGTTGGTGATGATTCGATGGTATATCAAGAGCTGATGAGTAGGTCGTTGAATGCTGATCAGTACCTCGGCAATATGTTTCCTGCATTCAGAGAACTCCAGTTGGCCGGAACTGAGTTCGTTGGCGATACAATTAGTATTGCGCCTTTACAGTTGGTGACTAGTAGTTCTCCGGAGGTTAATCACTCTTTTTCTGTAGGACTTAACTTGAAGAAGAGGAAAGCCGATGAGGTTCGTGTGTTTGTAAACTCTACTGCAACTAATTTGTTTCGCTTGGTTCGCTTTCCGTACTTCTTTCAACAAACAAGAATGTTTAGGACGTCCTTGTTCTGATTCTGGCCCCCTGCTGTTTATTTCTAATTCAATCCCATTCAACATTTTTTTCTTGATCAGCAAAAGTGACATTTTATTAGGGAAAGGGGTTGGAATCCCATTCAACATCGTGTGAAATAATAATTGAATCATAATGTTTTGTGCAATACAGCTTATTGTAGAAGAGTGCTGTAATGACGACGAGATTGGAGTAGAAGTAAGGCAGGGAGAATCTGCTGCAATAGAAACAATTAATATGGAAACTTCAACTGACAATTCGAAGGTTTCTGATGTTGAGAAGCCTGATTACATTCATGTCAGGGCACGCCGCGGTCAGGCCACGGATAGCCACAGTTTGGCTGAAAGAGTGAGTCTTTTTTTTTTTTTTTTGATAAAGATCTGAACAATATACAAAGACAAAATGGGAACTTGGAAGGCAAAAGTGAAGGGGAAACAATCCAACTATGTTTGCACCCTCCCTAACCTCCACTAGAACAGCCTTGTGATTCCAGAAACGGAAAAAATATGGAGAAAACCAGGGGAAAAAATACCGAACCAATGAAAGATGATAGTAGTTGTTACAAATTAAAGTGAATTCTGCTTTCATAGGGGAATACATCAGTAAGGGCTACGTGTTTTGTTTTGTTTTTTTGATGGATTAATAGGCGAGGAGGGAGAAAATAAACAAGAAGATGAAATGTCTGCAAGATTTAGTTCCAGGGTGCAGCAAAGTTACAGGCAAGGCTGGGATGCTCGACGAAATTATTAACTACGTGCAATCTCTTCAAAGACAAATTGAGGTGATCTACAGTTTTTGTTTTCCACCGTATTAGTCTACTTAGGCTATGTATTGCCGATGTCAAAAAGTTTGGTTCAACCGAAAAAGAAGAACACTTGAAGTCTTGAACCATGTTTGAGAACCAAAAGACAACAAATTTGGCTTCTAATATCTAAAGCTATGTCATTTGTTCCAAATTTAGACTCACACTTTTTAACTTTTGTACAGAAATAAAACATATGATGAACAATGAATTTTTTCCCGAAATGACAAGATTCCGAAAAAAGAAAGAAAGAAACAAGTCAGATGTTTTGGGGAAACCAAACCACAGCCGTATTGCCAGTTCTGACTAATTACATGCTTCTGCTGGTTTTTGTTACAGTTCCTATCGATGAAACTAGCTGCCTTGGATCCAAGACTTGACTTCGACATGGATAGATTCTCCATGGAAGAGGTAAAATTGAACTTCAGAACTCCTAAGAATTGGCTTAATCTTAGACTGATCGGTGACTTAATAAGGGTTAAAGGTCGTCATGCTTATTCTATAACTGACTTGTGCTATAAAAATTTATGCAATGAAGTTTCCTGCTCACGTCACCAGTTTCCCAGCAGCCGTTGCACCTCCTGAAATGGCCGATTTGGCCTACCAGTTTAGTCAAGTGCAAAAGGGAGCCGCTGCTTATGGGATTGATACGCCAATAAATCCAATGCAACTTGCTCCTCAGAGAAGCACCACAAGCTCTTCTTCTTTGTCTATCCCAAAGGTTTATTTCGACTCATCCCACTTTCACGTAATTTCCTCAACTTCCAAGTTTTTATTCCATCTCACCACCTGTTTTAGATATACTAGTGATTCCTTTTGTTGTGCATTGCTTCACATTGCAGCAAACTCAATCCCTCTCAACTTGGGAAACTGATACACACACTCTTCACAACACTGAGTTCCATTGAGAAGGCCCAACTGTATTACTACGAATCTCCACTACTAACAGGTGAGTGGCGCGGATATTTGAATATTTCGTTTTAATGAACTAAAGGGATGGTCGGTAAGGACTGAGGACTAGTGAGGAGTAAGGATGAAGCAAAAGGGGCAGAATCCCTACATAGAATACTAACACCAGTACAATTACAATCCTAATATGAGAAAGTCTGAAGCATCGGGAACTTAACCTAAATCTTTAGCACCTTCGTCGATATGTTACAAGCAAGGCACAATTATCAGTTGACAAAGCTTTTTCGTCTTGTCTCCAGGA
Source organism: Rhododendron griersonianum (assembly GCA_018127125.1). Taxonomy (NCBI): domain Eukaryota; kingdom Viridiplantae; phylum Streptophyta; class Magnoliopsida; order Ericales; family Ericaceae; genus Rhododendron; species Rhododendron griersonianum. The sequence goes on from CM030795.1 coordinate 17,323,526, forward strand.
GCTGATATTGCCTCTAACGTCGCATGCCTAGCTCGTTTGCTTACATTCTTGCATTCATATTATATTTGTGTAATGTCTTGTGCAAAGAAAATAGGTATTTTCAATCTAGCAGAACCAAAAAGAGACAACGAAGGGGACTAATTCTCACGAAAAAGTTCCATGTAAATTGATGCTTTCTAAGCTCCTAATTGGAAATAGTATTGTTAAATGTTGCTTCTAGATCTTCAGCTCTAAAGATAGAGACGGTTGGTTAATCATCAAAAACTTATTTATCATATCATGTATATACGGTTAAAAACTGGAGTAGTACTCCATGAGATAAAAAATCCCTGATCTCTAGATTCAAGATCCAAACATATTTTTTGCAGATGCTCCTACTTGCTAGATATAGTGGTTTGATACTAATTAAGCGCCATAATTAACCTAACCGCTTGATCTTTTCATTGGTCCACAGTTTCTTCCGCATTGTCTTTGCCAATAATTAATTACTCCTATCCTATCCTATCCTATGTGCTTCGAGCTGCGCACAGTCTATATCTTCATTAATTGGTGTTTTGATTTCATGGAGTTATTGTGTAAATAATAGTTTATAGTTTATACGACAATAATTACCAGGAACTCTCAGATCAGATGGCACTGGCCAGGGGTGAAATCAGTTCAGTTTGCTCTGATTTTTTACAAATTTTGCAACCAAACCAGTTACTACTTTGTTTTGGAAATCTCAAAACCGAAACCTGTCCCAACAAATTCGGTTTAGCCCCGTTTTGGTTTATTCAGTCAGATTGGTCCGGTTTCCTTGTCTTATTCGGTTTTTGGTCTACAACCAAGTCTAGCTAATGGGTCCACAAATATGAATTGACAAAATAACTCATTCCAAAAACCAATTTTAACGCAGTTCAAAAATAATATTTAACCAAATCCATGGACCTAATAATGCCAAATTAACATTAAAAAAAAAAAGGCCCAATAAGTTTAGAAAACATATAGTAATATCATGGAAAAACTCTAAACTAATATCCAGAAATTATTTCCTTATATCCAAAGGCTATCATACCTAATTTGGAAAAGACAGAACTAGTGTCATAGGTAGTCTATGATCTAAGGTTTCTGGCCGGGTAACGAGTCACTGGGATCATGGGTAAGTACTATATGGTTCGGTTCGGTTCTTTTTCTTTGGTTTACTTCGACCAAAATCAAAACTGGACTTGTTTTATTTTTTTTCACAATGAAAAATTGAACTGAACCAATAGCTTGGGAAAAACAAACCAAATTACTTTCTTCAACGGGTTTTAAGCTTATCATACAGTTCTTATTTCACCCCTCCGGGATAAAAAAGAAGAATTGAACATAAAGCTACTTCTTCTTTTATTTTTTTGGTAAATTAAAGATACTTCTTTTGCTTTTCACACGCCACAATTTTTTTTTATTGTGTTGACTATAAAATCAGTGATAAGGGTATTAATGATAGATGAAAATTAGTTTGATGGAATACTTTCGTTCTAGATTACATTCTTGATAATCACGGAATTTACAAAGCTAGATATTAGTTCCAAATTCCATTGCTCAATTTCACTTGTGCCCTTTTTTCCTTGTTTTTTTAGACCAAAATTGGATAGAATCATACAAAAGTTGAGGGATCGAAATATACATTTCTATATCATAAAGGGGCTATTCGTTATTCTAAGATAGAAAAAGGTATCTCCGCGTAATTAATCCTTATTTCTTCTGAACCAAATCGGAGGGGTTTTGAAATTGTAGGAATTAAAAAAAAAAAAGTAGAAATTGTAGCGACCCGTGAATTCAAATTTCCTTTATTTGATAATTTTAATGTGAAACTATGCTTCCAAATATGAACAGTGACGTAAGTTGTGTATTCTGGAGGCTAAGCAAGAATTGGTGATTGAGAAAAAATTAGTTAATGCTTGAAGTGTTGTGGGGTGAAATGTGTAATATACATGTATATATAGAGAGTATATATAGAGAGAGAGTTGAGTACAGGAGAAGATTTAAGCCCACGTACCAGTCTACCACTCCCTATTCTCTCACGCCACCTCCTTCTATTCTCTCGGCGCTCTCTCTCTCTTTCTCTCTCTCCAAATCGCGCACAACACCTCGAGCCCATGACGATCCACCTTCAACCCATGGCATGAACGTGACCTAGAGCTTGGAATTTTCGTAGCTTGGCTCGGAGGAGGCGTGATTTGGTGGATTTCAAAGTTGGAGACTTAGGGCTTGCTTGGGATTTGGGGGTTCAAAACCCTTTCGGTAGGGATTTCTCCTCTCTCTCTACATGCCTATGTGTTGATTACGCGTTTAATCTTCCTTAAATTTCGTGTCCTTGAATAAGGGTCGAATCTAGATGTGATTTGGTGTTTTTCGTTGGTATTGAGATTGTGATAGGATAGAGGGGTTTTGATGTTAAAGCTTGGTGATGAATAAACGAGAAAGAGTCGTAGTTGACCTTGGTTGGGTATTTAGTCATTCGCCCTGTCGATCGGTTCAGATCTGCCCAAAACTTGCGTAGAATGCTGTTCTTCCGGTCGTGGTATCGATACCATAGTAGAATCTGGGATTTCAGAACCTGGGGTATCGATACCCATGTGTGGGGTATCGATACCTGGCCCCTTTCTGGGCAGTTTGCTTGCCTCTCGGTTGGTTGTTGTCCCGAACATCCTTCGTTCCTTTCCAACGCACTCTCAACACCTCTAGATCAAACCCCTACAATCCTACATTGCGCTACCGGTTCGAACGATACAATAGGGACATTTGGAGTTCGTACCACTGGAGTGTGGAATGAGAATTGATAACCTTGATTTGAATTTACATTTGGCCTTCCTAATAGGAATCCTGTCCTTTTTTTTTATTTTCTTCCTAGCATGATAGTTCTGGTTTGGGAACTCATGGTTGTAATATTTTTTTTATGGGAGAGTGAAATTGTTTTAGTTCGGTTCATGAGATGGGTCTTTATGGTATATTTGTGATACTTAGTGGGCTTATACTCCGCTTTACGGTATATTGACTGTGAATACTTGGTCTTTCATGTGTATTTGGGCATTGTGGTTTTGATCTATAAATATGGAAAATTGATAAGTTTGTCGATGTAATGTGAATGAGCGGACGGGTATGGTCGTTATTCTTGTGGTTGTTTGTCCGTTAACTCCCTTATAATGAGTATTGAGATGGGAAAAGACCCAGTAGAGGCCGTGGTGACCCTAGTATTTGTTGAAATGAGAAAAGAAAATGGAAACTGATGAACTCCTTTAATCATCAAACCTTTGGTATTCTACGGACTCAATAAAGTGGTTGGTGCCTCTGTCATTTGTTATTCTGATGTGAAGTTCAGGTCATCTTAAATAGACATAAGTAGCTTAGTGTCGCATAGCGGGGAAGAAATGTGAAAATCTGAGGGTTAGTGTGTGGGTGAAGGTGAGTAGATATTGACATAGATTCAATGATGAAGCCGGGCATCCTTTCTTTCACTCTAAATGATATTGTACCTTGTTGATTCACTCAAATTATTTTTGGTATGCATCATCTCATATGCATGTAGGGTTATTGGAGATTTTCCTACTAGGCACGTGTTTGCTCAACCCTTCATTTTTAGGTACAACTCAAGGCACATAGTTTGAAGAGTTGGCGTGTAATGCTTGGAAAAGCCCTTTTGAAAGCGTAAGGAGGAGAGTTGTGGAAATCAACATTTGTAAACTATATTTAAAAAAAAATAAAATGTATCTCTATTATCCATCTTTAATTTTGGAAATGTATGTAAAACTATTAACCCATTTTTTTTTCTTTTGCAAATACTTTGTGGAGGTTTCGGTTTGTAATCTAATGGATGTATTTTGAATATCGACGTATGGAATTGCCGTTATTTTGTTAATGAAATGTCTTGTAAATATGTTTGAAAATCGAGGGCGTGATAGAAATCTGATCAGTTAGGAGGAAGATAGAAAGAATGGCGACGGAGTCATCGGAAGGGGAGGAAGAAGGAAAGCTCATGGGTGGGAATCAGCTGTTGACGATCGATGACGAAGACCTCCGTGAAATGGCCAAGAAGGCCGCCTGGAGTGTCAGCTCTTGCAAGCCTGGCAACGGCGTCACTTCCCTCCGCGACGACAACCTCGATACCTACTGGCAGTACACTCTCTCTCTCTCTCGGTTTGTGTGTGTATCTATGCATTCTTTTTTTTTGGTAAATGGATCGTTTATAACCAACCAAGCCAAAAACAAAGGGTATAAACCCATCAAGTCAGAAGATATACAACTGAACCTATAACACACTAGATGTAACAAAACAAAACTCTAGGGATGAGTAGCCCCAAAAATACTGTGTGAGAGATTCCATTGATCCACTAGTCTTTGGTTCTCCACAGTATTAGTAATGCATCTCCATGAACAAAGTCGTAATCTGATATTGTCTTCAAGGTTGGAAAGCACTGCTGCAGGACTGTTAGCCTTCCCACCAAAGATCCTGGCATTCCTTTCTAGCCATATGTGATAAACGCCAGCCGCCAAAGCAAGTCTAAGCAACATGGTTCTAAAGCTTTTCCCCCTGCAATTCATAAGAGCCCAACTCAACTCAGTATCCCAAGATTCAGCCTTTCTATGCACTGAAAATCTAGCCAAGAGCTGCTCCCATATGACTCTCGAGTAGGGGGAGTCAAAAAACAAATGTTGAAGGGTTTCATCGGTAAGAGAACATAGCATACACTTTGGATCCACATCCACACCCCACTTGCGTAGCCTTTCCTTAGTAGATAGCCTTCTCAAACAGGTCAACCATAAAATAACTACCCATTTAGGGACGTTCAAAGAAAACCAAACAAGGGAAGCCCAAGGAACTTTCATTCCATGATGCCTAACAGCTTCCCATTTATGTTTAGTAGTATATTGCCCAGTTGGAGAAACTGTCCAAACAATGGTATCCTCTGTGGCAGCTTGGGGCAGTAAGGTAGGAGGAATAGCATTCTGGATACGTTGGATCAGAGAATTCCTAGGACGATGCCAGGGCCATTTGCCATTTAAAATAACTGAACTAACCTTAGCCAAAATAGCTCGCCCAAGGAGAGAAGAAGATCTTCCATCTAGCAGCTTGTAAAGGGGACCCCAAGGATGCCAGTTATCAAACCAAAAAGAAGTGCTTTCCCCATTACCAATGATATGCTTCACAAAAGGTTGGCCCAGCACTCGCAATCTTAACAACTTTTTCATAGTCCAGGAGCAGTCTTGAGGCATTTTCATCCCCCAAAATTCTGGTCTTTTATAAAATAGCAATGTATCCACTTCACCCATAGTGTATCCTGCTTGCTACAGATGGCCCACAAATGGCATAGCATAGTAGTTCTGTTCCACTCCTTAAGAGACTTTAAGCCTAAACCTCCTTCAGCCTTGGGGGTACAAACTTCTAGCCATTTAACTTTTGCACCAGCTCTTCTAAGAGTAACCCCAGACCACAAAAAAGCCCCTAACATAGATTCTATTTCCTTTAAAAAATTTTGGGGTAGAATAAACAAAGAACACCAATAAGTCTGCATATTAAAGAGAACTGATTGAATGAGAAGAGCACAACCTCCATATGACAAAACTCTATTTGACCAACTAGCAATTTTTTGTTGTGTTCTTTCGTTCAACCGAACATAGTCTTCATATCTGAGTCTAGTGGAAATAAGTGGAACGCCCAAATATTTAACTGGTAACTGGCCTTCCGGAATGTGGAGGAGATTAAGGATGGCAGCTTTAGTTGTGATATCCACCCCTGAGAAGAAAAACTTACTTTTCTGGAGATTTGGTTTCAACCCAGATGAATGATAGAACTCATCCAAGGTATCCTTAAGAATCGCTACAGAGTGACAATTAGCTCTAGAAAGTAAGAACAGATCATCAGCAAAAGCCAGGTAGGATATAGACAGAGAGAGGCACATCTAGGGTGATAAGTAAATTGCCCTTCAGTGATCTTCTTTTGAAGAATAGAGTACAAGCCTTCCATAATCAAAAGAAATAAGTAGGGAGAGATAGGATCCCCTTGTCTGAGACCCTTTTCCCCTTTAAAGAAACCCTCAAATTCACCATTAATAACAACAGAAAATATGGCAGAAGAAATGCAAGTTCTCACCCAACCAATAAACTGAGTTGGGAAGTTCATAGCTGTCATTACCTCAAATAGGAAATCCCAATCCACAGAGTCGTATGCTTTCATGAGATCAATCTTGATAGCACACTTAGCAATACCAGAATCCTTCTGATAATTTTGAACCAGCTCTTGCATCAATAATATATTATCAGAAAAATACTCCTACCCTTAACAAAAGCTGCCTGGGCTTTGTTAATAATAAGGGGAAGGTTAGGTTGCAGTCTGGTTGCCAAGACCTTAGTAATAGTTTTGTAAATCACGTTGCAACATGCAATAGGTTTATAATCCTTCATAGATTGGGGGCAATTGTTTTTAGGGATACGAGTGAGCGCAGTAGCATTAACATCCCTTAGCATAACACCAGAATTAAAGAAATGAAGGACAACATCACTTACCTTTGTACCAACAAGTGACCAGTTCTTATGGAAAAAACTAGCATTAAAGCCATCTGGACATGGGGCTTTGTCACCATTGATTGCAAAAATAGCAGTTTTGATCTCTGCTGGGGTAATTGGAGCACAAAGAGAAGAGTGAACTGATATTTTATTGATATCCGGACCTGGGGCTTTGCCACAATTGATTGCAAAAATTGCAGTTCTGATCTCTGTTGGGGTAATCGGAGCACAAAGAGAAGAGTGAAGTGCACTAGGTACAAGAAACTAAGCCTCGTGCTAGAGAACCTTTTTTGATTGAACTTAGTGCCAAGCATATTCTTATAGAATCTCAAAACCTCCACTTTGACATCTTAGGGGTCATCCAATTTAGTCCCACTTACATCACAGATGGACATAATTTTATTCCTCATACGATGGCTAGCTACCTTCTTATGAAAGAAACTTGTATTGTTATCTCCCAAATGAGGCCATTGAATCCTAGACTTCTGTTTGCTCCACCCTTCCTCAGCCAAGCTAAGCTCTTTGAATTTGAGATGGTAGAGTTGCTCATACTCTAATAAGATAGAATCACTTGGGGAAGAAGCACATCGATATTGAATATCAGTTAACTCTCGTCTAGCTTCCAAAACTCTCTTCTGTATGTCACTGTAGAACTCCTTGTTAAACTTCCTCAACACAGGTTTCAATCTTCTCAGCTTATTATACAAAAGAAGCATAGGACAATCACACTCCAAGGGATCAGACCAAGACTGATAGAGAAGGGAAGGAAACTTTTGTGCTCCAATTACCCTAGCAGAGATCAAAACTGCTATTTTTGCAATCAATTGTGACAAAGCCCCATGTCCAGATGGCTTTAATGCTAGTTTTTTCCATAAGAACTGGTCACTTGTTGGTACAGAGGTAACTGATGCTGTCCTTCATTTCTTTAATTCTGGTGTTATGCTAAGGGATGTTAATGCTACTACTCTCACTCTTATTCCTAAAAACAATTGCCCCCAATCTATGAGGGATTATAGACCTATTGCATGTTGCAATGTGATTTACAAAACTATTACTAAGATCTTGGCAACAAGACTGCAACCTATCCTTCCCCTCATTATTAACAAAGCCTAGGTAGCTTTTGTTAAGTGTAGGTGTATTTCTGATAATATATTATTGATGCAAGAGCTGGTTCGAAATTATCAGAAGGATTCTGGTATTGCTAAGTGTGCTATCAAGATTGATCTCATGAAAGCATACGACTCTGTGGATTGGGATTTCCTATTTGAGGTAATGACAGCTATAAACTTCCCAACTCAGTTTATTGGTTGGGTGAGAACTTGCATTTCTTCTGCCATGTTTTCTGTTGTTATTAATGGTGAATTTGAGGGTTTCTTTAAAGGGGAAAAGGGTCTTAGACAAGGGGATCCTATCTCCCCCTATGTAGCACGGGACACGGTAATTCCAAAAAAATGGGGATACGGACGGCGGGGGACACGCCACGTGTATAAATAAATAAACATATGTACGTATATATTAAAAAAATTATGAACCATTATATATGAATAATTTCACAAATTGTATAATTTTTTTTCAAAGGGAAAATTACAATTTAACCCAAATGTTTTGAATAATTTCACATTAACCCCCAAAAATTTGAAAAATATTATATTTTGACCCCTAGCCGTGTCCCGTATCAAAAAATAATAAAAATTATTGGACACGCCACGTGTCCAATACGTATTTAGGCGTGTCCCCGCCGTGTCTCCTTGTCCAATACATGGACACGGCGCCCTTTTGGAGTGTCGGTGCTACATAGTCTCCCCCTACTTATTTCTACTTATTTCTTTTGATTATGGAAGGCTTGTACTCTATTCTTCAAAAGAAGATCACTGAAGGGCAGTTTACTTATCACCCTAGATGTGCCTCTCTGTCTATATCCTACCTGGTTTTTGCTAATGATCTGTTCTTACTTTCTGGAGCTAATTGTCACTCTGTAGCGATTCTTAAGGATACCTTGGATGGGTTCTATCATTCATCTGGGCTGAAACCAAATCTCCAGAAAAGTCGGTTTTTCTTGTCAGGGGTGGATATCACAACTAAAGCTGCCATCCTTAATCTCCTCCACATTCCGGAAGGCCAGTTACCAGTTAAATATTTGGGCGTTCCACTTATTTCCACTAGACTCAGATATGAAGACTGTGTTCAGTTGAAGGAAAGAACACAACAAAGGATTGCTAGTTGGTCAAATAGAGTTTTGTCATATGGAGGTCGTGCTCTTCTCATTCAATCAGTTCTCTTTAATATGCAGACTTATTGGTGTTCTTTGTTTATTCTACCCCAAATTTTTTTAAAGGAAATAGAATCTATGTTAGGGGCTTTTTTGTGGTCTGGGGTTACTCTTAGAAGAGCTGGTGCAAAAGTTAAATGGCTAGAAGTTTGTACCCCCAAGGCTGAAGGAGGTTTAGGCTTAAAGTCTCTTAAGGAGTGGAACAGAACTACTATGCTATGCCATTTGTGGGCCATCTGTAGCAAGCAGGATACACTATGGGTGAAGTGGATACATTGCTATTTTATAAAAGACCAGAATTTTAGGGGGATGAAAATGACTATGAGAAAGTTGTTAAGATTGCGAGTGCTGGGCCAACCTTTTGTGAAGCATATCATTGGTAATGGGGAAAGCACCTCTTTTTGGTTTGATAACTGGCATCCTTGGGGTCCCCTTTACAAGTTGCTAGATGGAAGATCTTTTTCTCTCCTTGGGCGAGCTATTTTGGCTAAGGTTAGTTCATTTATTTTGAATGGCACTGGCACCGTCCTAGGAATTCTCTGATCCAACGTATCTGGAATGCTATTCCTCATAGTTTACTGCCTCAAGCTGCCACAGAGGATACCATTGTTTGGACAGTTTCTCCGACTGGGCAGTATACTACTAAACATATATGGGAAGCTGTTAGGCATCATGGAATGAAAGTTCCTTGGGCTTCTCTTGTTTGGTTTTCTTTGAACGTCCCTAAATGGGCAGTTATTTTATGGTTGACCTATTTGAGAAGGCTATCTACTAAGGAAAGGCTACACAAGTGGGGTGTGGATCCAAAGTGTATGCTATGTTCTCTTACTGATGAAACCCTTCAACATCTGTTTTTTTTGACTGCCCCTACTCCAGAGTCATATGGGAGCAGCTCTTGGCTAGATTTTCAGTGCATAGAAGGGTATATCTTCTATGCACTGAAAATCTAGCCAAGAGAACATGGCAGAAGATATACATCAACCTTCCTGGGCGTGGCCATAGGGACTCCAGACCTGCAGCGCGGGACACGGGAGGGACCAAAGAGCCAAAGCAACTATCGCCCCACCAAGGACTAGTGGACCACAGCCGGGTTTCGCAGGAGGACCAAGTTCGAGTGGGTGTCGTTAGCACGACTCGAACACGTGACCGCCACCCAAACCCGTGGGGGTGAGCCATGAGCCACTAGGCTACCACCCCTGGTGGTGGTGGTTGAACTGTACATAATGTATACGCCAAGAAGTAGCAAATCATACCACAGCAACGTGTAACAAAAGAATCTTAAAGTGCGCAACCAATCACAAAACTGCATAGCTCCAGTTTTGTAATGTTGTTTTAGTGCAAACGTGAGTAAAATGGATTTTTACTACACACAGACATACAGACATGAGGAAAAACAAAGATACACCTCGACGTCCTGTAGGAAATGAGGTTTTATGGTGAATGTTGGTGGGTTATAGGCCTTATGGCATTTTACATATGCGTCACAAATCATTGTGGCTTTTTGGTTTTGGATTTTTGTTGTCAAGAAAAGTTGAAAGTTTGTTGAAAATTTGTGATGATTTTTGTGTTGTGTTGCTAGTTCTGAATCATTTTTGTGTAGTTTTGAATCATGACGGTGGGCGGTAGGCTTTGTACCATGGTCGCACCCACATTTATGTTTGTGCCATAAATAGGAAAAACTTTGATCGTGTGCTATTTCAATTCAGATCAGATGGTGCCCAACCTCACCTTGTTAACATTCAATTTCAGAAGAAAGTGAAGCTCCAAGTAGGTATTGTATGCCATTTGCATACACTTTTATCGTCTTTATCTCTTGCATTTGTAGTCTTTTTATTCATGTTTGTTGATGTTAAGCAGTATAAATTCTTGTTTTCCAGTTGGTAGTTCTCTATGTGGATTTCAAGCTTGATGAGAGCTACACACCTAGTAAGATCTCTATCCGTGCTGGTGATGGCTTCCAAAATTTGAAGGTAAATTTGCCCATCAAGAATGGGTTATTCTCTAAACAATTGGGATGAGTTTGAGCTCACAAGCACACGTGCAGACACTGTTATTTCATAATTTTATATTGGATTGTGCTTCATAGAGTTCAGTTTGGTTCTTTCCTTGCAAATGCACCTAGGAGATAAAATCTGTGGAACTTTGCAAGCCAACTGGTTGGGTTTACATATCATTATCTGGAAATGATCCTCGGTAAGCATTATCAGCTTTGATCCGATATTCATGTCATTGTTTTTGGTTGACTTGTTGCAGATTATTTTCTTTTTGTGCTGGTTTTGTGTGTTTTCAAAAGTTTGTGCTACCTCAGTGATGGATTGATTAAATTCCTATTTGCTATTGTCGATTATATTTGGGATATAAAACACAATGACAGCCTTTATTTACTAAAATAGTGGTCTCAACTCTGATGCTAATTTGGATGACTTGATTAAATATTGGCAACATATTATGTTTTTTAGTGCAATTGGGTTGGTATAACATTTATAATAGTTTTTGTCCTGTTCATTTGATATCCTGATTAAAGTTGGAAGCCCCATTGTGAGCGGGAGAGGTAACCAGGATTGCCAATGAAAGCCAAGTGACGGGGTCGGGGAATATTTGAGCAACATACTCCCTCCGTCCTAATTTAATTGTCCCAATTTGCACTTTTTGCCGTCCCAAAATAATTGTCCCACTTCTAAACTAGATGGGTAATGATTAACAAATTTCCAATTTTACCCTTCCATTTTTCAATCATTACTACTCCTACTAACAAAAAAAAAAAAAGAGGGAAATTTTACAAACTGAGAACTACTGGTACGGAATAATAGAATATGCATTGGAACACCCAAAATGAGATTTACATTGAGATCAAACACCAACAAGCATCCAGTTCTTTTCTTCCACAGAGGATCTTTCCCATTTACACTAAACCTTCACAAATTTCCAAAACGCTTCCAAAAAAATTCACAAAATCCAAGTCCTTCAACGTGCACTGAACTTTCCCACTTACAGCAAACCTTCTACAAAAACATGTTCACCAATGTGCACTAGTTGACACCTAACCTTCTACAAATTCACAAAAACAAGTTCTTCAATCTAACAATCTCTTCAAATAACTTGGTTGATTTAAGAACTTCATCCAAAAAAACTTGGAAAGTCTTGCGTGATTTGCCCTAAAAAAAGGAAAGGAAGATCAAATTAAGAACACAATTTACCCCAATGTAAATGGAAAGTTTTTTCCAAGTCCAACTGCACAAAGAAAGAAAAAGAGCTACTCCAGTAGTTAATTTTCTCCACGTCAGTTTTTCCAAGTCTAACAACAAAAGCAAGAAATACAGTAAAAGAACTGGTAATTCATAGGATTAAAAGGATAACTCACCTTGATTTAATCTTGATTATGTAGATGAATTAGCACATTCTCCACAACATCTCGGCCACATTCAAGTTGAGAGGGAAGAACACCATCTCTCCTTAATTGGGGTTTCCTAATGTGCGGCAATTTGTAATTATTTCCCCCATTAACCTTCATCACTTCAACCATACAAGCTTGTAGAGATAAAAAAACAGAATTGAGTTCGTGCGATGGTACTTTATCGAAAGATTTCTCCACGGCATTCACAAGTTCATCGATTGTTCTAGGCGCCTCTTGATGTTGCAAGGATTGTATGGCGTTAAAAAAACCGAGATCAAGAACATTCAAGTCAGGACTATTTGGGGGTTGATTTGTTAAACGAATATCAAACCCATTCCTTGTTGCAGCCTCATGAAACTCAGCATCATTTGGTTTGATGTGGGGCCTTGCATTATCTTGTTGAATATAAATAGTTTCACCCACGCTAGACCGAGGCCATTTTGATTGAATATCAGGAATTACTTTTTCAATCAAACACGAGCGAATAACATCTTTAGTCACCGCTGCCACTGCCTTTGTCTCTAGTGTCCCGGCTACGCGATTTTTACTTGTTCGTTTGGCAGGCTCTTTGACAGTGAATGGAAAAATACCAATCTTACCTGAAAATTCTTCACATCCATTAGCACCGAATCGTGGTCGAGCTACCGCCGCTAGAAACATTACCTTTGTGAATCGTTTGCTTTTGCAAGTTCGATGTGGTTGATCTTCGTCGGGAAGTACATAATACCTTTCCGATTCTTTGGTCATGTAAAAACCACTTCTCGTCTATGTGAACATAGTTGTACATATCCCTAAACATTGGCTGGGTTTGGAGACTGTTTTGTTCAAGCATAGAAAGACAAAAATGCAACCTTGCTATCTTATTTTGATCAGAAAGATCTGGCTTAAGAGGATTTGTATGAGGCCTAATTTCACCTTCCTTAATTCGTTGATGGAGCGTTGATTTTGGGACTTCCAGAGCCTCCGAGAAGGAGCGGGTATTTGTACGACGATGAAAAGCAATTCCCCTGACTTTGTTCCAGTCAATTTCGCGTCGCTTCCGGCCAACTCTTCTTCGCTTTTTGCTGGATGCATCAACTATCGAACCACGGGCTACACAAACTTTTGCTCTGCTCCAAATTCGATGTATTGTTTTGTTGGAGACGGAGAACATCGCAGCAACTTCCGGCACACAACCCCATTTCAATTTCCCATCAACAGTTCGGAGCAAAAGAGCTTGAAAATTTTCTTCTCTTTGTTCATTTGTAAGATTGTGGTTTGGTCTACCGTAAATGTAGGAGTTTTGACCAGTACAATCCATTGGCCGTGGATAGAAGTGTAGTGGAGGAGTAGAGTTTAGATTTTCCAGGAGGAGTAAGTTAAGTTCAGAAAGTGAGAAGAGAGGGGGGGGGGGGGGGTCAAGAATTTTCCCTGAAGATAAGAATAGGTTGCCTTTATTAGAAAGAGTTTTAGGAGGGAATTTTGAGGAAGATTTTGAATTCCAAAATCACCCGCTTCTTTTCTTATGCCTGTCTTTGAGTACTCTACAAATTTGACTTTGTTTTTTTTTCCCATTTTGGCGCCTAATTGACTATTCAAAAAGGAAATTTTGTATCCATCAAATTTACTACTCCATAATAGAATGAAGGGTAAAAGAGGAAATTCAAGTGTTCAAACATGTAATAATTATGTTCCCTTAAAAAGTTTGAATCCCCAAAAAGGACCGTTAAATCTGGACGGAGGGAGTATCATTTGATACTAGTAGTAAATACTTCTTGTGGATGGATCTAAATCTAGGAGAGAAAAAGAACCTTGTTTCCCCTTCAACTGAAGATGGCACTAGTTCAAGCGACCAATCATGACAGGTAGGACTAGTAAAGAAAAGCTTTTGATCTACAAGATCACAACTGTATATCTCCCATTGACGAAAATCTATGCACACCACAAGAACTGTTTAAGTTGTGAAGAGGAAAGAACAAATGTGATGCGATGTATGGATTTAATCCTTGTTGAATGTGTTGCTACTTCTTTAAGGCTAGAATTCCAGGTTCTACACGCTATATTTTCCCTCTAATTGGTGTGTAGTTGTTATTGAAAGGAACAACATTGTCTTGTCAATTTATGTCCTTTTTACGCATGCTCTTATAGTACTCCGTGTTTAGTATCTGGTGTTTCCTGTAGCCTTAATGGCTATATGTCTACTTCTGCATCTTAATATTGGGTTTATATTAGAGAAGGCTCCAGAAAAAGGCTATTGGGGGATTCTTGTTTGGTTCCTTGGTGTTGCTTACCCCACTTTCTCATTATGTAATAACGGTGCTTGGTGAAAGGAAATTTAATTAACATCCAAGCAAGTTGTTAAGGCACCTTGATCCTAGCATTGGAGAACTGCACCTTGATCATTTTGAGGAAATAGATGGACTAATTCTGAAATACGTGTATTTAGTGGTTTTGAATTGTTTGCAGCAAAGTTTGTGAGCTTACGAACTATACATGTTTACAAACATCTTTGGCAGGGAAACTTTTGTCAATACTTTCATGTTGCAAATTGCGGTATTGTCAAATCATCTAAACGGAAGAGATACTCATGTGCGGCAGATAAAAGTTTATGGGCCTCGACTGTGCGTCAAAATCCTTCTACTTTATTCTTTACCAGTTAAAGATTATCTGTTTTTAAACTGCACTACTCATCGCATGCTCTGTTGCAGGAACCCCATTCCTCGCCAACCCTTTCAGTTCACCTCAAGGGAGTTCATTACTTACTCAACGGTTAGATGAGGATCATTATATCATGCATGGTTGAGCAAAGCACTTATCTTGCTGCTGAATTTGATTATATGAAGATAGAGAAGGGATCCTTGGAGTTGAATATTGTTGTTCAGACCAGCGAAAAACTAGATTTGTTTTTTTCTCAATTTCTTTCTTGTGTTGTGTGTTGTATGTTGCTTAGCTTATAAATGATTGATGTTCTGGCAATTAAACGAAGTTTCAGATGTTATGTGTCCATTATCCATTTTTGTACAGAGAACAGATTGAAACTGGCTGTGGAGATCTGCATGAGTGTCCACATTTGGGCACGAGCAAGAATTTAGTGCCATGAATGTTTTGCTTGGCTAAGGTTTAGGGGAGTTTTGAGGGGGCTCGATTATGATCCCACATAGCGTGGTATATATATTACCACGGGAGGTGCGATATTATTGGCTCGATCACTATTAATTCAGTGGGATTGTATATTGGTTGGATTATGTATCTCTTCACTAGTAATCCCATTGTTTAACTGGCTATGAGCATCCTATTGGACTATTTATCCAAGGTTTTTTGGTGTTTGGTTGAACATAGTTCTGATCCAGATTCAACATCCATCAGATATATATTTCTGCAAAGGGTGGGGGACGGAGGGAAATATTGTGGATTCTGGAGTAATTTGGAGTCTTCTCTTTGGTTGAGCGTTGAAGTATTATCTGTGAAGCTTTTTCCATGCAGTTAATCGTGTATGATTCTGCAAATATATGACTCATTTGCTGCTACTCTCCAAATAAATGTAGTGGTATTTTTTGGTTTTCCTGTTGTCCATCTCAGCATATAGTTGTTGTAAAATTTTCTTGCTGAATAGGGACCAAAAACTGTGAAAGACAACTTTACAACAAGATTCCTATTATATGATGATACTAATGAACATAGCTAAGTTTGCACAGTTTATGTGGGGAAAGTAATGTGATATATGTAGGTCTCTTTTATGCCTTAATTGTCTTATTATGGCTTCAGGCATGAACTACACATTGATAACGGATAGTTTGATCGTGGACTCCCAGCCACAGAAACCCGAAGACATAGATCATCTGAGAAAGGAAGAGGATGTTGCCTACATTCTTAACTTGCAGCAGGACAAAGACATTGAGTATTAGGGAATAGACTTGCAATCAATCATAAAAAGATGTCAATACTGTCAAATCCGTCACATGAGAAGGCCTGTAAGCAAATCAACACCAATGCTTAATGACTTTTGCAGACTAATTGCATAACTTTTACCTGCTTTTCAGTTCAAATTCATTTTAGGTATGGTTTTTGGTTCATTGATACTTGTAGACATTAAAACTATTTCCAAATTCCCACACCCAGCATGAAATTGGCAAAGCGACGTGACAATTGGGTTCTAGAATCAGCGAAGTTGCATATCATTTGTTGTTATCATTATTTAGATCATGTCCTGATGTAATCCTTATTAAGTGCTTCTAGTAGGTCTAAATTTTAACCAATGTTCCTATTGTCTGCACCTTTTAGTTAGCTAGCTTCCATTTTATCGATGATTTTCTCTTGGTGAATGCAATTGTCATTGGCTTCTTTGACAGTCCTTAAAAAGCTTGAAAACATCAATTGGTTTATATATTAGCATTGGAAGATTTTATTGCTCTGGTACTTGCGTTACCATCTTTAGTATGTGTTGGCAGGCAAAAGATTTTGATACAGATTCGTTGAGGAATGGATTACCTAAAGCTGTTTCATCATTGGAATGGGCCATTTCAGAGGGAAAAGGAAAACTCTACATGCATTGTACAGCCGGACTGGGAAGAGCCCCTGCTGTCGCGATTGCTTACATGTTCTGGTTTTGTGACATGGATGTAAGTACTCAACTCTTCTATTTGTTATCCCTTTGTGGTTTGTGTTCTGTGATTGCTCGGGACTCGGGAGATATATTTTATTTTTTCTCGACTCTTTCATTAATAGTATGAAGTTTAATTGCTTTGATATGTTGGGCATGGCTTATCTTAGTGAAGTGATTATTTCACTGCTTAGTGCTTACTCTCTTTTTTCGACATTCCTAATAGTTTGTGATTGTGACAGCTGAATACGGCATATGATACACTTACTTCAAAGAGGCCTTGTGGGCCCAGTAAAAGGGCTATACGTGGAGCTACTTATGATTTGGCCAAAAATGATCCCTGGAAGGAGCCCTTTGAAAGTCTTCCAGAGCACGCTTTTGAGGGCATATCAGGTTGGGAAAGGAAATTGATTCAGGACCGTGTCCGCTCCTTCCGTGGCACTTGATAATACCAGTAAGGTTTCTTTGTCTTGTAATTCATTGAATATGGCACGAAAGCATAATCATGGAGGCATTTTTCAATCCAATTGAACATTTCCCTTCATGTCTAGCACAGTAATTTATGCCTTGCCCTGCTGTTTGCATCACCCTCTCAAAGATGGTGCAAACACTAGCTATACAACTTGGGGAAAAAACTTTGTTAAAAGGGGGAGAAGTAATATGTGAAAGATCAAGAATCCAAAGTAAAATCCTTACAGAAACTGAGTTAATGACCGTTAGTGTATTTGGTTTATTTTGGATTCCAAAGGTGACGATGGGCGACAAATGGGGACACTACTCTCTCCCCTAATCTTGTTAGGGTTCCCTTCTTGTCTAGCACAGTAATTTATGCCTTGCCCTGCTGTTTGCATCACCCTCTCAAAGATGGTGCAAGCACTAGCTATACAACTTGGCAAAAAAACTTTGTTAAAAGAGGGAGAAGAAATATGTGAAAGATTGAGAATCCAAAGTAAAATCGTTACAGAAACTGAGTTAATGGTCGTTAGTGTATTTGGTTTATTTTGGATTCCAACGGTGATGATGGGCGACAAATGGGGACACTACTCTCTCCACTAATCTTGGTAGGGTTGGGATTTGAGTTAGGTGCTTACTGGTTATCTTTGCCTTGGGGTGGGCATTATGTAGTAATCATGTTTGAGTCCAGTAATTTTAGGTTTCGTGTCAAAAACCTCTTAACTTATACGTGTCATACACCTGACACTGTTACACATGAACTATTTATTTAATCCAATAACAAAAATGATCACTTTTTTAGCATCTATTCTTCTATATTATAAAGGGAGAACAACAACTTTTGGTGTGGACTCCTATTTGAGGCTGGCTCACTCTTTCACTTACCAAAATTACCCCGTATTATAACCCCTCACACATCATAAGTTCATAACTGCTATAGATCGTCTAAACGGTTGAGGATAATTTAGTAAAGTACATGTCATTCCCATAACCCCAATTCCCACTTTTGGTTACACTGCAGTTTTGCATCACCTAACACGGTAAAATTTTCCTCGCAACTGTAGAAGCAAGTGTAGAGAAAGAGAGTTTAATTTAGAGAATGCCACATAGGAGAGAGAATTAAGGAGAAAGCTCGATTTTATTTTTGGAAATTACATTTGCTTAGTATATAGTATAGATAGATTGCTATATGTATATATCTACATCTAAATTAGTGGAAATATATAAAGACATGTCTATTTGGGTGTTTTGTTGTTTTTGTTTATCCAACGGTACGACTTAGGCTTTGAAGCCTATGGTATCTGTCTGATAAATTGCACACGCATCGCATGTGCACCATTCGCTAATCACTATAATCCTACTAATTATGAAACCAACAGAAGTATTATCCACAAGCCACACACCACAAGAATAAAGATTTAAAACCATTGGGTATCTATTATTTTACAGCACCGTATACCTAGTAAAGAGTTAATTAAGGAATTTAAACCTTAGGGTTCGTGCCACATTCATGCTAAACGTGTATACTTGAGGTTATCGGGTCAACTTCCAGGTCAACACAGAAGTTAAAAGGTTACCACTGTAGTTCTCAAGTTACAGGAGTCCAATATGTATTCGTTCAATTTAATTTTCGTGTTGTGACCATTGTTTTTTTTTTTTTTTTTTGACATTGGTTGTGACCATTGTTTGGTCGTGTCATATTTGTGTTCATGTGTAAAGTGTCGTGTCCTATGAAGCACGGATACTCCAAAACTAGTCACGTACATGTATCGGATACTTCCCGGATACGGATACGCGCCCGATACGTATCGGATACGGCAAATAAGTATCCTGTAATTAAATTAAATATTTTTATTTTTGGATACGTTTCGGAAACGCAAGCGATACGCGAGGGATACGGCCAGATACGTTTCGGGATACGGCGGGGTCAAAAATGAATTTTTTTAAAGATTTAAGTAGAAAAAATAGAACTATAAGGAGAAAAGTGTAATAAAATTATGAATTAGAAGGGGGAAAGTGTAATAGAACTATAAGGAGTATAAAATACTTACGTCTATTGGCAGACATACTCGACAATCGACATCCAAGCCCTAGAACTCGATCGATTCCTTCTCTCCCTAGATCGATTGAAGGCAGGTACACACACTCTCTCTCTCTCTCCCCCTCTCCTTCCTGAGTCCTGATCGTATTCTCTCTCTCTCCAGATCGTATCATACTTACCCGATGGTCATATAATTTTTTATTTTTTTTTGTTAAGGTTGGTTTTTCTTTTATTGCCAAGTTAACTTTGCTTTTTATACAGAAAATACAACAGTCAACAGGCCAAACTAGTTACTAGTTGTAACCTCCTCTAGCAAAAGACAAAATACGGCAAACTAGTGACTTTTGGCATGTATTAGATGTTGGATGCTTCGTATTAGTTTTTGTTAGGTTCTCTTTTGTTTGGACATGTGCTTAATGCTTGGTATTGGTAATTTAACCACTTTTTGACTTCTTGTGCCTAGTATGAGACTAATAATTATAAAAATATATAATTTGCACAGCCGTATCCCCGACGTATCCGTATCCTAGTTTTTTAAGTTTTGCCGTATCGCCGTATCCGTATCCGTGTCGTATCCGTGCCGTATCCGTATCCCGTATCTGTATCCGTGCTTCATAGGTCGTGTCTGAAATATCCAGCCCAATCTTTTCTCATATCTTGTGCTGCCAGAGTTATACTTCTATAGATTTAATGGACATGCTCATGGGTTTGAATATCACCAGGGATTCTCAGCAGATAAATAGGAGTCCAGTAGACTTTTTTGGGGCACAAGTCTGAAGAATGAAGAGTTTCAGATAGCAAAAAGCACGGGGCATAAACCCGTAAGTCATCTATGCCCTTTGAACCAATTAATGCATGAACCCAAATTTTCACAGAAGAATAAGGAAAAAGAAAAGATGGCCTCAACCCATTGTCATCGATACAAGCACTATACTGTAGCAAGTCTTTTATGCATCAGATCCCAGCTGTCTACTACTTGCTGATTTGCTATCATTTACTATTCAATTGGCCGATTTTCACACAGATGTACGCGAACTCTCTTACATGGGGTGACAGGGTGTGTTGGCCGACATATAGATGGTTGGATTCACATACTCAACGATAAGGTCCACACTGTGTGTTATAATTCGTGAAAGTGTGTGCAAGTATGTGCGAAGTGCAGTTTTAGAGCGTGCATTTACCAAAAACTCAGCGGTTTCATCAGGGGATAGAAATCTGCCATTGTTAATCTTCACAACCATTCAATCTCATGAACCAAATCATAAATGCAAAGAGGTAGAAAGAACAGCACAAAGTGTGAGACGGAGACGGATTCACGGACCCGCACTCGCAAAATACAAACATTATAGCTATTCCATTGGAGTTCTGTAAATTGGCACACTAGTAGCATATCCCAGTTACGCTTAAGTGTACATTTACGACACGAATGTCAACATCATAGTTTGTGGTGGTGGGGTAGCATGTCCCAGTTATGCTCAAGTGTAGAAGCCCTTAACAAAGCTAAATTGGGCGAGAACCCAGAAAGCAATTGTTGAGTGGCCCAATTGCAGCTTGGCAAATAAAGACCCAAAATGCTTTTGACTCATTTTAGTAAAATAGGTGCGGATTCAAAAAAATATTACTACTAAAGGCCCCGTTCTGCTAAGATTCTTATTTTTTAAGGTATTTATTTTTTGCTTTATGAGACACGTCATTCTCTCACAATGCATCGCCTTTAATTCAAAAAATAAGTAAGTATTTATTTTAGTTAGTGGAACACACTCTAAATAGCTTTAAAATGAAGTAGCCATTGACAGCAAGTTCTAGCCAGGCTCCAAAGAAAATGAGGTTAAACAATTTCGGAACTCTTTTATATTATTCATAAAATAACATATTTTCGTGAATTATGTTCATAATATACACGTTTTTGGAATTCTTATTCTTTGATTAAAGTCTATCTAAAGGATTTCCATCAATTTTTTTCAACGCATGCATGATATGAATAAATCAATCATCTTTGCAAACGGAGCCGGTCATATTAGTAGTTCGCCCTATGCACTAAAGTTACGCAGGAATTCTTAAGAAGAATGTCAAGTTCATTGTCCGTGCATTATAAGATTCGGATGACAATTACGAGCTTAAGATGTTGCATAAGTTATGTCTTTTTATTTATTCATTTTTTTCACGGTTGTCGTAAAATCTCTGGCATTAGTTAAAAGCAAAGATACATGATGCACGTGTGTGAGCTCGAGCAGATGCGAGAGCGTGGAAGTGCCTATTGGAATTTTTTTTTAAAGAAATATTTCATAGTATAGTAAAATGGTTTGGAGGATTGAGACCAGAACAGGAGTCCTACCGAAAGGTTACGGTTTATAGTACATAATTAGGGAACTTTGAAGAAATCAAACAAAAACTATACGGAGTATGATTTATTTATTCTTCTTTAAATCATTTCAAGAGATTATTATACTTGGCATTTGATTCGGCCACCTTTCAGATTGGCCAAAATTTGAGAATGTTCAGATGAATTATTATAGGAGAGTAGATACATCAATAATTGGACTCTGCCATCGTTCTTAATCTGATAAAACAATAGGATGTTGGAAGTCATTCATTCAGAGGAACTGTTAAAGAGTGCAGGTTTCTCTGAAGAAGATGATTGAATTGACCTGGTACTCAGGGAGGGCAATCAAAATCTGCAGGCTACAATTGGCTGGTGTTCACATCTCGAGGCCAGCTTGCTTAGTTAGTTGCTTTGTTTTCATTGTCTCAAAGAAATTTAGAGCTGCAATTTAGTTTGTATAACAGAACGTGGTGAAAACTTGTGGGTGTACCTGGTTTCACATAAGTGACTACATAATTGCATACTTTCCTCCATTACTAAGGTTGTAGCGTTTCGTATGACTATATTAAGCTGCATGGGCTACCAAACAAGTTGAAAATCTTTAAACAAGAATTAGCAAGCTTCAATTATTCAGGAACTCTACTGTTTGCATTCATCATGCGCAGCTCGTCGTTAAATTTAGGGGTGTCAAATGGGCGGATTTGGGCTAAAATGGGCAAGTTGTAAATGGGTTGGGTCATTAATGGGTCATTGACCCATTTAGATCCATTAATTATGAGTTTAATTACCCATACCCAACCCGACCCATTTATTTAAAATCAAACCCGACCTGCTCATTAACCCAATTACATACTACTATATACTAAAATTTTAAAATGACTAAAATACCCATATACACCAAAATGACCATATTATCCCAATACATTTAAATGACTAAAATGCCCATTGGGTTGGGTCTCTCCATTGTTTTTAATCTCCGAATTTTAAAAGACTCTTCTAGGGCTGGAAGAGATTTTTCAAAATTTGTGCCATTGAATGCCGAGACGGACGGGAGATTGAGTGCTGCGGTGGGGGAGCGATACCGCTCAAAGGGGAAAAAAAAAGTAGACTTTTTTAACGTAAAAGTGGTTATTTTTCAAAATATTTGGGTAAAAGTAAAAAAAATTTACTTTTCCAATTCGCCTCATTGAGATGAATCAAATAGTCAAAAAAAGAAATAGCACAAAATGATCAATCGCGAAAAAAATTGAAGATATTCACAAGCCTACAACTAATATGGGCTTTGAACTATGCTGTGAACGCGTATTTGCAAATAAAAAAAAAAACTATGATGTGAACACAATTCCGGACATAACTGCATTCGAAGTCGTTCGATGTACATGAACCCACAAATATCTAACGGTTCCGAAGACAGTTGTGTTCGAAGTCGTGTTCTAAACTTGTGTTCCAAGTACTACATCCGTTTGACGTTTGTGCACTTATGTGTATCGCACGTTTGCAAATACAATTGTGTCCGGAGTTGTATTCCAAATTGTGTTCGTTACAATGTTCTAGATTGGGTTTTTGCCTTTAGCTACCAAAAAAACGACCGAAGGCCGAAGGGGCAAAAGGGAATCCCCGTAAAACCAGTAATGGGTTTGTTCTATGGAGAGAGAGAGAATTTGGTTAAGGAATTTTTAGAGAGAGAAGAATTTGGTTCAGGAATTTTTAGAGAGAGAGTGAGAGAATTTGGTTCAGGAATTTTTCGAGAGAGAGAGAATTTGGTTCAAGAATTTTTTTTTTATGCGAGAGAGGTATGGAGTCGTTCCACTGTTTTTTGTTAGTGGGTTATATGCATACCTTGTTGGGTCATTTAAGTTGACCCAATTGATGCCCAATTGAGACCCATTAATAGATGGGTTAGATGGGTTGAGACCCATTCTAACCCAACTTATAAATGGGTTGGGTTGGGTCTATTTTTTAGTTGATGGGTTTGGGTTTATTAATAGGTCTGGGTTCAATTTGCCATCTCTAGTCGTTAATTTTGCAAAAGGAAGCAGGATTTATTGAGATGGTAAAACTATAAGCGAGAACAAACCTATAACTGAAGGTCATGGGTGAAGAAGAACACTAGCACAAAGACAAGAACTACAGAAGTGTTTGTCAATCCCGCTAAACGGATGCAAATTATGATCACGATACATTCAACATCCAAACTTCCAAAATAAAGACAAACAGGTAAGCAAGGATATTTATCACCACTTCTTAACATACATGGAACTTGCAAAAAGAAACTTATTCCGTGTTTCAACAGTAACATATTGTTCCACAGAGCTTAACTTCAAAATACGGAAGAAAGATGTTTTTCCATGATTGTTCCACAGCCAATTCTGTTCAAGTTAATCCTTCTCTCATGGCTAGCAAGAAAGATTGACCACTATAACCCCTTGGTTTCTGTCTGTGAGATGGCACACCGTTCTGGTCGAAAGTTCCCATATCATGCCAAAGTACCATTAAAGTGGTTTGTCGTAAAAGCTGACCATGCATGATGAGCTTTTACGTAGGAAACAAACGTATCAAACTTAAGGGGGCGACTTAGCAAAAAGATGGTCATGATCAACAGAATATATTATTCATTATTTGATTTCGTGTCATAGCTGCTCAAGCAGTTTTTGGATTGTGAACGCTTAGAAGGCAGAGAGTGCATAACGATAATCCATTGTGAAAAGGTCTTTTCTATTTTTACGAAACTGCAAAATCACTTTTTCGCGCTCTGCATTTGGCACACTGAAACAGATCAACAGCTGCCATAGGCTGGAAATTTTCAACGGAAGGAAATGCCCTTCTTTGAAATCTTCCTAGGCCCTCTGGTGCGGAGGACATTGAGCTCTTATGTGACCATGGAAACACTGCATGTAGAGGAAACACCATAGCTACATGCAGGAAATCTACATGCAGATAATCTGCAAACTGGTCAAAACAGATTAGTATGCTATTAAGGACAGCTAGAGCTATTCAAAATAGCCAAGCAACCAGCCAAGCAAAATCAGAACCTTCATAACCTTTGTTCAACAGCAGGAATATGCACATGAGACCACTTACAAACATCCAACATTCAGCTGTCAGAACATCTAACATCTATAATATTCAGTAGCAATGGAGGAAATCCTACCAACTCCATAACACAAGCAGTTAGAGAGGCAAGCAATAAGAGAAGACTTAAGTTCATAGCAGCATCATAAAAGAAAAGCTTTATCTGCTCCCCTTCTAACTCCATCGAAACCTAACTCACCGATACACTAAAAGCAATTGGGAGGTCCTCAACTCCCTCGACTCTCCCTCACAAGATGATTCCCACTAACTTTTACCTCCACTCTCAAGGAATTAGGCTCAAGCACACAACTCACAGGTTCACACATATGCTGGCACACTCAAACCAAGGGAAAAGGCAGAGAATTAAGGTTTCCAATGCTGGAAACACCTGCATTAGCTGCAACAAATAACCATGAGATAAGATTAAAGTAAAAACCTTATAAATAGAAGTATTAGCAGCCAAGTATCCCTATTGTTGACCTGTTGCACCTTGCCTAGCTAGCACAGGAAGTAAACAAGTGAGATGCAAAAGTAAATGCAAGACCAGACACCAATCACCAACAATTACATTATTAACCAATGTTCCACTCATTTACAACCCAGTCTGCTTGTAATGATTGTAGATTGGATAATGATAAAAGTCTTGCTCTAACCATGGAATAGATTTTGTGAATAACTACCTCACAAGAACAAGATTTCCCTTGAAATTTCCTCATATTCCTCTCAATCCACACATGATAGACGGAGGCAGTAAATACTAATTTAGTAATGACAGCTTTAATAGACTTGCTATGTATGTTAGAGAGAAAAGTGACCCACTCAGTCCAGGTTCTAGAGGGCCAGGAAACATGCAGTTTGGAAAGGATGGTGTCCCATACCTGTTGAGAAAAGGAACAATTGAAGAAAAGATGGTCATGGCTTTCACTCCCATAGCAGAAACTGCACTGTGGAGAGTGAGTAAGGCCAAAAAGTGTCAACCTATCAGCAATGGATAACCTATTCTGAACAGCTAACCAAGTGATAAAGCTACACTTTGGGATGTGGGCTGAAAACCACACCAATTTATGCCACCCAACCTGTGGAAATGGAGTTCTCAATTTGTTCCAAAGGGAGGCAACTGTGAACTGACCGTTAGGATTGAGGGTCCATCTAAAGTGGTCAGGCTCATGAAATCTGGATGGAATTAGGGGTGGCAAGGATCTTCTGATTTCATTGAGCGCTACGAATCGGGTAATAGGTGTTTTGATTTCATGTAATTGTGTAAATAGTTTATACGACAATAATTACCAGGATCAGATGGCACTGGGGTGAAATCAGTTCAGTTTGCTCTGATTTTACGAATTTTGCAACCAAACCAGTTACTTTGTTTTGGAAATCTCAAAACCGAAACCTGTCCCAACAAATTCGGTTTAGGCCCGTTTTGGTTTGGCTTATTCGGTTTTTGGTCTACAACCAAGTCTAATGGGTCAACAAATATGAATTGACAAAATAACTCATTCCAAAAACCAATTTTAATGCAGTTCAAAAAAAAAAAAAGGGAAAATGACGGCCTAGGACGTGTTTTGATAATTAATACCCGCCAAGGACATGTTCTCATCCATGGACCTAATAATGCCAAAATAACATTTAAAAAAAAAAGGCCGAATAAGATTAGAAAACATATAGTAATATCATGGAAAAACTCTAAACTAATATCCAGAAATTATTTCCTTATATCCAAGGGCTATCATACCTAATTTGGAAAAGACAGAACTAGTGTCATAGGTAGTCAGTGATCTAAGGTTTGCGGGTAACGAGTCACTGGGATCATGGGTAAGTACTATATGGTTCGGTTCAGTTCTTTTTCTTCGGTTTATTTCGACCAAAATCAAAACCGGATTTGTTTTATTTCTTTTCACAAAGAAAAATTGAACTGAACCAATAGCTTGGGAAAACCAAACCAAACTACTGTACTTTCTTCAACGGGTTTTAAGCTTATCATACGGTTCTTATTTCATCCCTTCGGGATAAAAAAGAAGAATTGAACATAAACATACTTCTTTTTTTTGTTGTTGGTAAATTAAAGATACTTCTTTTGCTTTTCACAAGCCACAAATTTTTTTTATTGTGTTGACTATAAAATCAGTGATAATAAGGGTATTAGTGATAGATGAAAATTAGTTTGGGAAAAATTCAAAAAAACCCCTGAAAACTTACCACCAGTTTGCAATCCTATGAAGCAGAAACGTGATTATGAGAGCCTTAGAGACAAAATTTGATTATGTCTCTTTAGAATAATATTATCAGAATAATAAGATCTTCACACCCGTTCAAACGGATTAAAAATATTCATACCACCAGTTTGCAATCCTATGTAGCAGAAAAGTGATTATGAGAGCCTTATAGACAAAATTTGATTATGTCTCTTTATAATAAATTGATCAGAATAATAAGATATTCACACCCCGTCAAAAGGATTAAAAATTGAAGCACTTAATTTTTAATATATAAACGGTCATAAAAAATTAAGTGCTCAAATTTTCACTCCGTTTTGAATCAATACAAAGATATTTAAGTGCTCATAAAAAATTAAGTGCTCATAATCACATTTCCGCTCCATAGGGTCCTAAATAAAGAACACATACTTAATATGAGAGCCTTAGAGATAAAAATGAATTACGACCCTTTAGAATAAAATGATAAGAATAAAAAGATCTTTGCACCGATTCGAACGGAGTGAAAATTTGAGCACTTAATTTTTGAGACCGTTTACAATTTTTAATCCGTTTGAACGGGTGTGAAGATCTTATTATTCCGATCATATTATTCTAAAGAGACATAATCAAATTTTGTCTCTAAGGCTCTCATAATCACGTTTCCGCTTCATAGGATTGCAAACTGGTGGTAAGTATTTTTTATTTAACTAAAACGTTGCCATTTTGGTGTGTGGGTAGGGAAGTTTATTTAAGTTCAGGTGCCTATTTGACATTGAGTTCAAAGTTCAGGGGTTTTTTTGAATTTTCCCCAATTAGTTTGATGGAATACTTTCGTTCCGGATTACATTCTTGATAATCACTGAATTTACAAAGCTAGATATTAGGGCCCGATTGGATGCGGGGAAAGAATTGTAACCGTTTTGCCCTTTAGAGTCCCAAACTTAATTATAATTGCAAATATAATTACCCTTTCACATTTTAAGCCGTAATATTTAATTTTACTAACAAATAAATTTACTAAATAAATAATATTACAAAATAAAAAAATAAGTTTTAATTTGATAAAATTCTGTTTTTTAAAAACATTCGGGGTTTTTTTTTGGAATAATTTAATTAATTAATTAATTTAATAAGTATAAAAAATTAAATTTGTTTTTTTAAAGTGGTTTTAAAATTAGTAATTGAGATTATGGGTTGGTGATATGAGAGCACATGTCACACATGTACATAATAATTCTTCTTTCCTCTTGTCCTCGTTCTTTTCACTTCTCCAGCGTTTAAGAGAGAGAGAGAGAGAGAGAGAGAACGGGAGAAGAAGACGAAGAGGCAGAGAAGAAGAAGAAGAAGAAGAAGAAGAAGAAGAAAAGGTACGACACTCCATCTCTTCCATCCCCGCTGAACATCACAGGTTCGTCCTCCCTCTCTCCAATCTTCTGCTGTTCTTCTTCTTCCTCTTCTGGTTTCATTGTCTGAATCGAAAAAACCAGAAAAAATGCAATTTTCGATTATGGCTAGCCACAAAATCAATGGACCTCCCAGCAGCCCAATCAAAACTCTTTTGATTGAATAAAAAACACCAAAACAAATTAGGCCTCAGGTCCAAATTAGGCCAAAACCCCAATTTTTCTTCACTTTTCCCAATCTATCGGAGTCAATTTTTGCAACTTTAATTCGCGGAGAGTTCACCGGCGTCGGATCTTACCCTCTCCGGTCACCATAGTTTCTCCTCACTCTCTCCTCCATCTTCCTCTTGAAAGAAGAAAATCCAGCCGCCACCACAATCCCCCCATCTCCGGCACCGTCACCACTCAACCTTTATAGCCACCACCATCAACCATACCCACCATCTGGAATCCACCATCGTCGGTCTGGAACAAATCTCCTTCGTTTTCCGGCACTGGATCCAGTGAAAGGCAAGGAGAGAGAGAGAGAGAGCGAGGCTCAAAAACCTCGCCTAGTGAGGCGAGGTACTGTAGCGGAAGACAAATTGGCGACCTCCCTATTGAGGCTACTGGGTCTGTGTTTTTCGGCAATTTCTCGCCATTTTGTCTGAGAATGAACTTTGGTGAGACTCCTAGAGATGCTCTTAGGGGGATAACTTATGGACTCCTCAAACCCTGGCCGAAAATAATACCACCGTTTGCCCTCTGCTCCGTTTTTTAGCCAATGAAAGGGATAACGAAGACCCCTGGCGTTTTGCCTTCCCAAACCCCGGATTAGAGCTGGGCCCAGGTACAAAAGAGGGGTGTTAAGATATCCAGGCCTCTTTTACTGCATCCAAGCAGGGCCGTTCCAAATTCCATTGCTCAATTCCACTTATGCCCTTTTCTCCTTGTTTTCTTAGACCAAAATTGGATAGAATCATACAAAAGTTGAGGGATCGAAATATACATTTCTATATCATAAGAGGCTATTCGTTATTATAAGATAGAAAAAGGGGTCTCCGCGTTATTAACCCTTATTTCTTCTGAACCAAATCGGAGGGCTTTTGAAATTGTAGGAATAAAAAATAGAAATCCGATCAGTTAGAAGGAAGATAGAAAGAATGGCGACGGAGTCATCGGAAGGGGAGGAAGAAGGAAAGCTCATGGGTGGGAACTAGCAGTTGACGATCGATGACGAAGACCTCCGTGAAATGGCCAAGAAGGCCGCCTGGAGTGTCAGCTCTTGCAAGCCTGGCAACGGCGTCACTTCCCTCCGCGACGACAACCTCGATACCTACTGGCAGTACTCTCTCTCTCTCGGTTTGTGTGTGTATCTATGCATTTGTATACTTGTATTTACACTATGTGCACAGTAAACCACATTTTTCTATCTGGAAAACCAGACACTTCAGGATTTGACCACAATAATTCATAACTTCTTTTTACGCGCACCACTGATTCGCGACATCCTGAGCAGTACGTAATGTTTTTTTGCCAAGACAAAAGGGTGGAGGAGAGGGCAACCGGGCACATCAACCTTCCTGGGCGTGGCCATAGGGACTCCAGATCTGCCGCGCGGGACACAGGAGGGACCAAAGAGCCAAAGCAACTATCGCCCCACCAAGGACTAGTGGACCACAGCCGGGCTTCGCAGGAGGACCAAGTTCGAGTGGGCGTCGTTAGCACGACTCGAACACGTGACCGCCACCCAAACCCGTGGGGGTGAGCCATGAGCCACTAGGCTACCACCCCTGGTGGTGGTGGTTGAACTGTACATAATGTATACGCTAAGAACGGGAGAAGAAGACGAAGAGGCAGAGAAGAAGAAGAAAAGGTACGACACTCCATCTCTTCCATCCCCGCTGAACATCACAGGTTCGTCCTCCCTCTCTCCAATCTTCTGCTGTTCTTCTTCTTCCTCTTCTGGTTTCATTGTCTGAATCGAAAAAACCCAGGCGGGTTGGGGGTGGGGGAAGGGGGATAAGGAGAGGTGAAATCGTCCAATTTTCAGGGGATTAGAGCATCTCCAGCAGTCACTAGCTTATCTGGCCAGAAAAAATGCAATTTTCGATTATGGCTAGCCACAAAATCAATGGACCTCCCAGCAGCCCAATCAAAACTCTTTTGATTGAATAAAAAACACCAAAACAAATTAGGCCTCAGGTCCAAATTAGGCCAAAACTCCAATTTTTCTTCACTATCCCCAATCTATCGGAGTCAATTTTCGCAACTTTAATTCGCGGAGAGTTCACCGGCGTCGGATCTTACCCTCTCCGGTCACCATAGTTTCTCCTCACTCTCTCCTCCATCTTCCTCTTGAAAGAAGAAAATCCAGCCGCCACCACAATCCCCCCATCTCCGGCACCGTCACCACTCAACCTTTATAGCCACCACCATCAACCATACCCACCATCTGGAATCCACCATTGTCGGTCTGGAACAAATCTCCTTCGTTTTCCGGCACTGGATTCAGTGAAAGGCAAGGAGAGAGAGAGAGAGAGGCTCAAAAACCTCGCCTAGTGAGGCGAGGTACTGTAGCGGAAGACAAATTGGCGACCTCCCTATTGAGGCTACTGGGTCTGTGTTTTTCGGCAATTTCTCGCCATTTTTTCTGAGAATGAACTTTGGTGAGACTCCTGGAGATGCTCTTAGGGGGGATAACTTATGGACTCCTCAAACCCTGGCTGAAAATAATACCGCCGTTTGCCCTCTGCTCCGGTCTTAGCCAATGAAAGGGATAACGAAGACCCCTGGCGTTTTGCCTTCCCAAACCCCGGATTAGAGCTGGGCCCAGGTATAAAAGAGGGGTGTTAACATATCTAGGCCTCTTTTACTGCATCCAAGCAGGGCCGTTCCAAATTCCATTGCTCAATTCCACTTGTGCCCTTTTCTCCTTGTTTTCTTAGACCGAAATTGGATAGAATCATACAAAAGTTGAGGGATCGAAATATACATTTCTATATCATAAGATGCTATTCGTTATTATAAGATAGAAAAAGGGTCTCCGCGTAATTAACCCTTATTTCTTCTGAACCAAATCGGAGGGCTTTTGAGATTGTAGGAATAAAAAGTAGAAATCCGATCAGTTAGAAGGAAAATAGAAAGAATGGCGACGGAGTCATCGGAAGGGGAGGAAGAAGGAAAGCTCATGGGTGGGAACCAGCAGTTGGCGATCGATGACGAAGACCTCCGTGAAATGGCCAAGAAGGCCGCCTGGAGTGTCAGCTCTTGCAAGCCTGGCAACGGCGTCACTTCCCTCCGCGACGACAACCTCGATACCTACTGGCAATACTCTCTCTCTCTCGGTTTGTGTGTGTATCTATGCATTTGTATACTTGTATTTACACTATGTCCAAAGTAAACCACATTTTTCTATCTGAAAAACCAGACACTTCAGGATTTGACCACAATAATTCATAACTTCTTTTTACGCGCACCACTGATTCGCGACATCCTGAGCAGTGCGTAATGTTTTTTTGCCAAGACAAAAGGGTGGAGGAGAGGGCGAACGGGCACATCAACCTTCCTGGGCGTGGCCATAGGGACTCTAGACCTGACGCGCGGGACACGGGAGGGACCAAAGAGCCAAAGCAACTATCGCCCCACCAAGGACTAGTGGACCACAGCCGGGCTTTGCAGGAGGACCAAGTTCGAGTGGGCGTCGTTAGCACGACTCGAACACGTGACCGCCACCCAAACCCGTGGGGGTGAGCCATGAGCCACTAGGCTACCACCCCTGGTGGTGGTGGTTGAACTGTACATAATGTATACGCCAAGAAGTAGCAAATCATACCACAGCAACGTGTAACAAAAGAATCTTAAA
This sequence comes from Rhododendron griersonianum, assembly GCA_018127125.1. NCBI lineage: Eukaryota > Viridiplantae > Streptophyta > Magnoliopsida > Ericales > Ericaceae > Rhododendron > Rhododendron griersonianum. The sequence continues at coordinate 17,355,624 of CM030795.1, forward strand.
GTGCGCAACCAATCATAAAACTGCATAGCTCCAGTTTGTAATGTTGTTTTAGTGCAAACGTGAGTAAAATGGATTTTTACTACACACACAGAGATAGACATGAGGAAAAACAAAGATACACCTCAACGTCCTGTAGGAAATGAGGTTTTATGGTGAATGTTGGCGGTTATGGGCCTTATGGCATTTTACATATGCATCACAAATCATTGAGGCTTTTTAGTTTTGGATTTTTGTTGTCAAGAAAAGTTGAAAGTTTGTGATGATTTTTGTGTTGTTAGTTCTGAATCATTTTGGTGTAGTTTTGAATCACGACGGTGGGCGGTAGGCTTTGTACCATAGCCGCACCCACATTTATGTTTGTGCCATAAATAGGAAAAACTTTGATCGTGTGCTATTTCAATTCAGATCAGATGGTGCCCAACCTCACCTTGTAAACATTCAATTTCAGAAGAAAGTGAAGCTCCAAGTAGGTATTGTATGCCATTTGCATACACTTTTATCGTCTTTATCTCTCGCATTTGTAGTCTTTTTTTTTCATGTTTGTTGATGTTAAGCAGTATAAATTCTTGTTTTCCAGTTGGTGGTTCTCTATGTGGATTTCAAGCTTGATGAGAGCTACACGCCTAGTAAGATCTCTATCCGTGCTGGTGATGGCTTCCAAAATTTGAAGGTAAATTTGCCCATCAAGAATGGGTTATTCTCTAAACAATTGGGATGAGTTTAAGTTCACAAGCACACGTGCAGACACTGTTATTTCATAATTTTGTATTGGATTGTGTTTCATAGAGTTCAGTTTGGTTCTTCCCTTGCAAATGCACCTAGGAGATAAAATCTGTGGAACTTGTCAAGCCAACTGGTTGGGTTTACATATCATTATCTGGAAATGATCCTCGGTAAGCATTATCAGCTTTGATCCGATATTCATGTCATTGTTTTTGGTTGACTTGTTGCAGATTATTTTCTTTTTGTGCTGGTTTTGTGTGTTTTCAAAAGTTTGTGCTACCTCAGTGATGGATTGATTAAATTCCTATTTGCTATTGTCGATTATATTTGGGACATAAAACACAATGACAGCCTTTATTTACTAAAACAGTGGTCTCAACTCTGATGCTAATTTGGATGACTTGATTAAATATTGGCAACATATTATGTTTTGTAGTGCAATTGGGTTGGTATAACATTTATAATAGTTTTTGTCCTGTTCTTTTGATATCCTGATTAAAGTTGGAAGCCCCATTGTGAGGGGAAGGTAACCGGGATTGCCAATGAAAGCCAAGTGACGGGGTCGGGGAATATTTGAGCAACATATCATTTGATACTAGTAGTAAATACTTCTTGTGGATTGGTCTAAATCTAGGAGAGAAAAAGAACCTTCTTTCCCCTTCAACTGAAGATGGCACTAGTTCAAGCTACCAATCATGACAGGTAGGACTAGTAAAAAAGAGCTTTTGATCTACAAGATCACAATTGTATATCTCCCATTGACGAAAATCTATGCACACCACAAGAACTGTTTTAGTTGTGAAGAAGAAAGAACAAATGTGATGCGATGTATGGATTTAATCCTTGTTGAATGTGTTGCTACTTCTTTAAGGCTAGAATTCCAGGTTCTACATGCTATATTTTCCCTCTAATTGGTGTGTAGTTGTTATTGAAAGGAACAGCCTTGTCTTGTCAATTTATGTCATTTTTACGCGTGCTCTTACAGTACTCTGTGTTTAGTATCTGGTGTTTCCTGTAGCCTTAATGGCTATATGTCTACTTCTGCATCTTAATATTGGGTTTATATTAGAGAAGGCTCCAGAAAAAGGCTACTGGGGGATTCTTGTTTGGTTCCTTGGAGTTGCTTACCCCACTTTCTCATAATGTAATAACGGTGCTTGGTGGAAGGAAATTTAATTAACATCCAAGCAAGTTGTTAAGGCACCCTGTTCCTAGCATTGGAGAACTGCACCTTGATCATTTTGAGGGAATAGATGGACTAATTCTGAAAAACGTGTATTTAGTGGTTTTGAATTGTTTGCAGTAAAGTTTGTGAGCTTACGAACTATACATGTTTACAAACATCTTTGGCAGGGAAACTTTTGTCAATACTTTCATGTTGCAAATTGCAGTATTGTCGAATCATCTAAACGGAAGAGATACTCATGTGCGGCAGATAAAAGTTTATGGGCCTCGACTGTGCGTCAATATCCTTCTACTTTATTCTTTACCAATAAGAGATTATCTGTTTTTTAACTGCACTACTCATCGCATGCTCTGTTGCAGGAACCCCATTCCTCGCCAACCCTTTCAGTTCACCTCAAGGGAGTTCATTACTTACTCAACGGTTAGATGAGGATCATTATATCATGCATGGTTGAGCAAAGCACTTATCTTGCTGCTGAATTTGATTATATGAAGATAGAGAGGGGATCCTTGGAGTTGAATATTGTTGTTTAGACCAGCGAGAAACTAGATTTGTTTTTTCTCAATTTCTTTCTTGTGTTGTGTGTTGTATGTTGCTTAGCTTATAAATGATTGATGTTCTGATAAAAAAATGATTGATGTTCTGGCAATTAAACCAAGTTTCAGATGTTATGTGTCCATTATCCATTTTTGTACAGAGAACAGAATGAAACTGGCTGTGGAGACCTGCATGAGTGTCCACATTTGGGCACGAGCAAGAATTTGGTGCCATGAATGTTTTGCTTGGCTAAGGTTTAGGGGAGTTTTGAGAAGGCTTATCAATAAAACAATAGGATGTTGGAAGTCATTCATTCAGAGGAGTTGATTAGTATTTCTTTTCTTTTTTTTCTTAATAGGAAATTCATTAAAGCCTAACATGGATAAACCAAGTTGTTGCAAAGGATAATCAAGTCTCAATTAATGCCAAGACAAAGCTCTATATGGACCGGCCCAAAAGAAGTTGATAGTACCTGACAGGTTTTGACAAAGGCAGATGTATATGGGAGATAGATGCTTAGCCACGAGATAGTTGAACCAACAGCCTTTTTTTTTTTGCTTTTTTGTTTTTTTGTTTTTACCAAAAAATAAAACTCAAGAAGACACTTGATTTTATTCTACATTTTTCCTTCGTATTTTTACGAAAAAACACTCAACAATTATTACTGGACTTCCATCAAAAAGTGCCACGCCCTTGGCTAAATCCTGTCTCGGCCAACAGGAACATCACCACCAATTAGCACAAATGCCTCATCCATCCATCAGACAAATCCTTCGGCTTTGCAAATGAAATATGGGAACATGGAAGGCTTGGTGTATGTGCATTTGGCAAGCTAATAGCAACTTCTAATAGAAACCCCTGGAGTTGTATTCACCACAGCAGTCACTTTTAGTAATGAACACAGCTTTGATTACACTGGGTTGCATCATAGAGCAATGAAATTGCATTGATGACATATAGTTAAGCAAAAGTTGAAATATCAGTAAAGGCAAAAAATTATGTTTTGAAGTCTAAAACTGAGTTCCAGTTTATATAAAGCCAGAGCAATCTTCAAGGTGTTACTGGGCCCTCAGGCTAGTCAAGATGTGCCTTGCAAATTAGACACACAGACTGGAAAGTACACGAACAAACCTCTCCGAAGAGACGATTTTATGCAACAATCCGCATGGGTGAAAACCAACTTCTGGAGCTGGGAAATGTAATTCAATGCTCAAGAATTTACTGAAGACCGCTATGAACTAAAACTGTCCACCTACATTCGAGATGGGCAACTTTCATTTCCTTCAGGTGGATCTGTTTTGAAAACAGATATTTACAACCAAGACATTAGAGGAAGATGATTTGGTACAACTTCTTCCATTTTTTTCACTCCCAAATATTTTGGCCCGCATCTTGTCAGTTTACGATAAAATTGTAGAACTGAAAAAGAGGTACTAGAGGTAATCTAAGGAAAACCATGTGCATAGGTACCTCCAAGTTCTACCAACACAAGTGAAGTGAATACTTTAAAATCAAAAGATCCTGGCATAATGTTGGGGAGGAAAATTATAGTGAACCAAGGAAATAAATTTAGCTTCTTCATACATTGCCTTCTCGTCTTTTTCTTTCCCTCTACAAATCCCTCCACAAATTCATAAACCTCCTCTTGTTCCGGAATCACTCCAACTAGATACTATGTAAAGTACTGAACGAAGTACCTCGAATCACTTGAGTTGCTTGAAGCTCACAACCCAGGTAACGTGTGAAGCTCACAACTCATGAGTATGAGGTACTTTGTTTAGTACTTTATAGAGTATCTCTACCTAATGCACAAATTAATTAGGTAATCCGCAATTTACAAGTTTCACATGGCACAAGGATAACCTAAGCCAACCTAGATCCCCCAGCAATCTCCCCCAATAAAAGGGTTAATGGCTGACAAATTATTAACTGTTGATGTCTTACTTCAAGCATACATTTGTATGGTTCTTACTAATTTCACAACAAACGAACCATCATCAGTTAGTAACAACAGCAGTTGCCTTTCAAAAAAACAACAGCAGTCAACGGTCATTCTAGTAGAACACAATAACATCTACTCCCAGTCATTTTTTAAGTGAACAATCTATTCACATCTTAGCATGGTATCAGACATCCAACACATGAGCAAGTCCGTACATTGACATTAAAGAGAATTCCATCAATGTACCATGACCTTAGCTTGTTATATAACTGCAACAAGTAAAGGCAGTCACCTCAATTTCCATCTTTGAAAGACTAAAGTAGGAGACTCTAAGTGGATAAGGAAATATAGAGAAAGGCTGCATTCAATGAATGTAGTGATGCTTCTTTTATTTCTTCTCTTCAAAAGACGTCAAAGTAAAATATATTACATGTTCTCCAGCATTGTGTATAATCAATGGTTCAGAGAACAAAGTTTGACGAATCACATACACGACATGTTCATTTCCTGTTCACCCCGAATTAACTTTGTGACAAAGTGAACCGTGTAGATAATTAAATACAAAGACAGCCCCTTCTAAGCTCCACTTGGACTCCAAATAGGTACCAGTTAACCTAGCTGAGGCTTCATGAGCTTCTCAGCTTCAAGCCTCCTTAAGGTTGTGGAGCTCAATTTTTTCTCAGAGCATTCTTCAGGAACTAAATCAACAACTTCAAGCTGCATATGACCCCAGGGAGTAAGGCTTTACATTTAATCATATTTGGAATTACATGACAAGCAATTTTCTTCGTCTAATGCTTCGTCAGATGACAATTCATGTGGTGCAAACATCACACATAACAAACCTTTAGTTGTGAAAGACCTCGCTCGGCTCTCTTCTTGTTGACGGAAAGTCCACCTGGTAGTGTCTCCTTGCTGCTCGACAAAAAAGTCCAATTAACAAAAATTCTGAAACTTCATGAAGAGTAACATGGATAAGAACAAGAGAAGTACTATAAAACTTAATACAACTTTACAATACATCAGAACTAGCAAAGCACCTGTGCATAAGGACGAATCTTAGTATACGCAATTAAAGTAATTTCGTAAACCATAAGATATTCGCCTAACCAATCTTGTCATAGAGTACAAATTAACCACCATATCTATTAAATACCATACAAAATCAAAAGCACATTTCACATAACAAAATAAGACTCTCATTATTAAAACCTCAAAGCTCCTTTTTCCTCCATCAATCATTCATACATATAAATGGTCAAGTAGCTATTTAATCAACGCAACAGGGTGTCAATAACCTGCAATTGTAGCTAATTAAGTTTCCAAAAGTCGAGCGCGAAATACAACAGAAGCAAGGACCTTTCCAAGGTCTATTAAAAGAATCCAAAAAAAAGGATGTGAAATTCTATGTTCCCCTTTCTCTTTTTTACACAACACACAGTCAATCCCTAGAAAATTCTGCGTAGAAAAACGCGAAAGAGAACAGAAGATCTGTTCTGACAGGAGAAACTAGAATTGTGGACTAAACTTTCACGAAACGCATAAGTTAAATTTACCCTTTAAAACCACATTGAGACCACAACAATACAATATGCGAACCAGAATTTGCCAATTACCTATGAAGTGGTGGGTGGGTGTTGTTTCCAGACTCAACTTTGTATTGTGTATGACAAGTGATCTTACACGGCAAGCTTCTTTTGTTTCTCGCTGTAAGAACGGTCATAATGATCCATTTTGGCATTCAAGTAACAGTCTTTTTCGACACATTTGCATAAACCTGAGGATTGACATTCTGACGATCCTAGAGCTAGGACCCAGTTTAATCAGAACTCTTCGAATTTTCATTTATTTACCGTTCTTGTATGCTTATAGTAGTTTATTTCCTTTAGAGTTCTAGTTCAAAGAGTTTCAGTCTGTTTAGGACTTACAAATGTTTAACACAATTTAGGGAAATGCTAGGGACACATCAATGTGTCACACCCCAACCACACCTCTCACATGCATGTGTGGGAATTCCACAATAAATGCTAGGGACCCGCAAAGGACCCACATGTATGTGAGAGGAGTGTGGTTGAGGTGTGACAAATTGATGTGCCCCTAGCATCTCCCCAGAATTTATTTTCGTAAGAATCCCAGTAGGATTAAGTCTCTCACAGATCTAATCAGGACTCTTGCATCTGTAACAGAGTTCAGTTTCTACACAACGTTTAATAACCACTAATTAAATATAACATAACTTAATCATGCTTTTAGACATCTATGCATAATCATCTGAACTTCCAGCACACTTTTAATGGACCACTAAAGCTTATGACAAGGCACAGAAATTAAGCTTTGTTCACATACTCGTCATTAGCTTTTGAGAAGTTACTTGTCTTTTAGAACAGAAGATGGTAGGAATATTTACTGGAAAACCCTATGTAAAGAAGAAAAAGAAAACAAGTTTCATCTATCCAAAAATGATAACCATTGGATTCTTAGCATTTTCAATAACTTCTATCTCTTCTGTTATAACACGCCCATTTGTCATTAACAACTCAAAAGAAAAAAACATGAAGGACAGTGTAACAAATGCACCCCCATAATGAAAAAACTAGTAAGAAAAATACAGCCCTTAAGCTTATTTCAAATTGAAATAACTTGTTAAAAATAATGAAAAGTGCAGCCTTTAATCTACTTGTTCCAATATTGAACTGCTTTTTTTAGAACGAAAATCAGACAGTAACTTCAGAGGAGTACTTTTTTTTGGTTTAAAATACAATACATATCACCGGTTTTAACCATTCTGCAGGGTTTTGGTGAGATGTCAAGATATTATCGTGCCAACAACTTTCACTGGCATTCATTCTCTAGTTTCTCTAATTCCAACTTAATTGGTGTTTTCCTTAAGTGGATTTTGTCTTAAATATTTTGGAAAGGATGATTCCATGGATTGTGCTTGTGCTGACAAACTTTTAAAATTGAACTTTTCATTTCAATTAGGTGCCACATGGCAGCTCAGAATTTCCCATGGGAAAAGTCACCCCCCCCCCCAAAGCAAGTTATAGTTTAGCAATGTTACTAATCCACCCTTTGAAGAGAGAGAGGAAGAGAAAGAGAGAAATAATTTTGGTAATCAAGGAACATACCTGACAACAATAGCCTCCAAATTCTCATCAATAATCGAAGGACCGTAAGGGTCAGTGATTGGTTCTGCTTGTACTACTAACTCTGGCTTGATTGACTGGCAAAAAGAAAAAGGAAAGAAAACGAAACATGAATTATCATCTTTAAATGCTAAGGGAAGAGATCTCCATATAACAGAATAGCTTAATAAAGACCATTGAGACCTCCTATACTCAACATACTTCCTGAGAATGCAATTTGGTCCATGTGCTTAGCTGCGATACGGTCTATCCATTTCATGCCTTAAATGCACTTTGCTCAGCTGAATTATGCATGAATGCAAGATTGGATTATCAGTTGGACAGCCAGTACACGAAACATGGGATGTGCAGTACATTGGGGACGGGTATTGGGTATTGATATCCCTCGCTATTCGTCTGGTGGAATAACTGATTTACACATCCCCTCAAATGAGCCTAGCGTCCACAATAAATGTCCAACCCGCTAAAACAATCGCGCTTCCATCTCGCGCACACTGTAAAATACAAACGAAAAAGGTGTGCAATTTGGGCTAGCGGCAGTGTGAAAGCCAATACATAAAACTTAGCATCCCTAAGAATTTCACTGGGGAAAAATAACAAAGATGCATAGAGAGTTATTCAAAGTGTCAAGCCAATTACAAATAGGAACCTGAACACGAAATGCTCTGATTATATATTTTGTACCTTAATGTAGTCTTCTACGTTCCGCATTCTTGTCTCAATGGGCTCTATTAGTTCAGAATACTGCAAAAGTGGATACAGATAATCAAATTCCATAACAACTTCCTATTCGACGGACGTAAAACCAGATCATCGGCCATACAGGTCAATTAAGAGTGAAAAACAAAACAAGGGAAACTCATTGAAACTCGTCTAGTGTCATCAAGCTCACTCCTAGTTAATCTATACTTCCCTTAATTCTAATCTAAAATCAGCACTTATTGATAAGTATTAAATATTTGTGCACCTGTTTTTTAGCCAACATGGGTCCGTCACAAACCCCAACCACGATGCGTTCCCTTGCCAACTCCGCCGCCGCCTACAACAAGTAGTACCTGATCAGATAAAATTACAAGAACAAATACGTATACAGACATGTATACATATGCAGAGAGAGAGAGAGAGAGAGAGAGAGGGTAGACCTTGAGGAAACGGCGGTGACCGTCGTGTAATCTGTCGAAGGTGCCACCGAGAACAATGGCTCCATATGTATTGCAAGGTGAGATATTAGAATTTCCGACTGATTCGTCCGAAATCGCCATTAAAAGTGTAGAGATTTTGGTAGTGCCAAGCCAAGAAGAAAACGATGGCGGGTATTGGAGCCTTTTCGAGGAGATACTGCTTAGGTACAATGAACCTGGACTGAGGTTGAATTTATAGGATCGATTTGGTAGTATTTATTGACTGATGAAGAAAGATCAAAATGAAAATACTCCCATAAAGAAGAACAGTTGAGGACAGGACGAGGAGGAAATGATTAAGAAGGTTTTCAATGGCATTGACTGGCTCCGGCTCGGGAACAAAACCGGAGTAAATTGCACTGACACCGCTTGCATACTTCTGAAATTACACTATCTTCCCCTTGATTCTTTAAAATCACTAGCTCGGGAACATTCCTGTATTCTTATTTAGAGAGAGAGAGTGTGTTGAACCCTCCACTCACAAGGATTGCCTGTACTTTGGCGATGGCAGCTAAAGTAGATTTCGGCAATGACAATTTGTAGTTTTGACCAGGGCTATTGGGTGAGAGAAACAGTCAAGGAGGCGAAGACGCTGAAAGAATGGTGGTTTGAGCGCTGAATCGGAGGGATTTGAGTGTTGGGATCCGCCACCACGAGGCAGAGATGATAAGGGAAGGGAAACCACTAGAGGGTGTTGGTAAGATGCTTTGATCGGCTTTGGTTTTTTTTTCTTTCTGAAAAAGCGATTATCAGAGGGGAAAATTGTCCGACATTGATGACTAGTGGAGATCTCTATTCTATTTTCCGGGGTTTCTCCTCTTTCGATGCAGTTAACCCTATCCCCAAACATTATCTAATATAGTAAAAGGGTAGCATAATAATTTTGACAATCCATTAACATAGTTAGATGGCAAGGGGTGGTAGTGGTATTTCAAAGATTTGAGGAGAATGATACTGTTTTAATGGGCTATCCTTGTAATTATTTATGCTATTGTTGGGACACAATTGCACCCTTTAAAATTCGGAATGGGTGCGACTATTCGCAGCCCCGTATTTTCTCCCATAATCCGTTAAAAATTTTCAAATATTATATTTCGGTAACTACATGTCGAAAATATGTTCAACCTTCGGTAAACAACTGCCGAACATACATTTCAGTAAATAGCTATTGAAAATAAGATTATATTTCGGTAACTATATGTCGGAAATGCACAAGAAACATATATTTCGGTAATTGGATGCTGAAAATGTATCTCAATTTCGGTAACTAACTGTCGAAACATATTTCGATAGTTGGAAATTTTTAATGGGCTAAGAGAGAAAATACGAGGCTACGAATAGTCGCCCCTTCGGAATTGCTAAGATGGACAGTAAAATATTAAGTGGTAAATGTGTGGGCGTACCACTGCTATTTCCACAATTGCTGAGATTTTAAGGGGTTCCAGATTCCCTTACTTTTTTAAAGATTATATTTCGGTAACTACATGTCGAAAATATGTTCAACCTTCGGTAAACAACTGCCGAACATACATTTCAGTAAATAGCTATTGAAAATAAGATTATATTTCGGTAACTACATGTCGGAAATACACAAGAAACATATATTTCGGTAATTGGATGCTGAAAATGCATCTCAATTTCGGTAACTAACTATCGAAAATGTATCTCAATTTCGGTAACTAACTGTCGAAACATATTTCGATAGTTGGAAATTTTTAATGGGCTAAGAGAGAAAATACGGGGCTATGAATAGTCGCCCCTTCGGAATTGCTAAGATGGACAGTAAAATATTAAGTGGTAAATGTGTGGGCGTACCACCGCTATTTCCACAATTGCTGAGATTTTAAGAGGCTGTTCCAGTTTTAGTAAAAAGTAACTTTTGGAAAAAGAAGGTAATTTCAAGCTCAAAAATCATGTGTTTACGTAAAAAAAATATTCCTACCACTATAGATCTTGTTTGATAGATTTCATCGAACATACATTTCGGTAAATAGCTGTTGAAAACAAGATTATATTTCGATAACTACATGTCGGAAATGCACAAGAAACATATATTTCGGTTTGGATGCTGAAAATGTATCTCAATTTCGGCAACTAATTGTCGACACATATTTCGGTAGTTGGAAATTTTTAATGGGTTAAGGAAGAAAATACGGGACTGCGAATAGTCGCCCCCTTGTTTGGCCGTTGTTGAAAATGATGATGTACTGGCGGATCATTCCCAATCCTTGTAACCATGTACATATATTATTATGATCATATTATTTCATAATATGGTTTGATAATTTATTATGATCATAATTTATAATGTTTATTAAAAATATTGTATTATATAATTAATCGAGATCTATCGAATAAGATTTATATTGAATATAAAATTATTACCAATTTAAAGATATAGTAACTACCTAATTTTTTCGATTAGAACAAAATGATGGACTATTAAATTGAGATAAAGGAAATAATCATATTATTTCAGAATAATTTTTTAACCATATTTTTTAATATATAAACCGTCTCAAACAAATAGTACTGTGTTTGGATGAGTTTTTGAGAAATTTTTGTATGGTTATGAGTGGAGAGAAAAATGAGAGTAATGATTTAAAGTAGAGATAATGATTGGAGAGAGATAGAGAGAGAGAGAGAAATGATAATAATAATTGGAGATATGGGTGAGTAACGATTGAAAATAGGGATAATGAGTGTTTTTTGAAGTGAGAATTTTTTTTTCAAAAAGCAATCCAAACAAAGCATTAAATGCTCCAATTTTCAATTTGTTTGTACCAAAAATAATATTATTTTAGAAGAGTAGAGATCCAAAAATTGATCAAAAATCAAATTTTGCCAATTTTTAATAACTGTCGGCCTGTTCGATTTCAATATACCAAATAAATTATTTCCTTTATCTCAATTAAATAGTCCATCGTTTTGTTCTAATCGAAAAAAATTAGGTAGTTACTATATCTTTAAATTAGTAATGAATTTTATATTTAATATGGATCTTATTCGATAGATCTCGATTAATTCTATAATACAATATTTTAAAAATCTTATAAAACATTATAAATTACAAAACATAATCAATTGAAAAATAGCACGAACTCCAAAAAGAGACTATTAAATTAGGATAGAGGGAGTATAAATTATCAAAATTACCCCGAGGTTTTTCAAATTACAAATGGCCCGTTACATTTGGAAGATTACAAAATACCCCATTTTGCATAACAAATCACTCCCTTGTTGTGGTATAACTACTAGAAAATTCGACAGAATTTGTTTGACATCATCAAATCTTAATTACAATGGATCACACTGTCATTTTGTAGCCTGTAAAAGGATGCATATATATGTGAAAATAGCCTTTCCCATACTACAAAAAGATAGTTTGATACACAGTAATTAGAATTTGATAATGTATGGCAAATTTCGTCGCATTTTCTAGCGGCTACATCACGATAACAGAGTAATTTGTTATGCAATTAAATGTGAGGGAGCAATTTGTATTTTTTTTATCAGCAGCAATTTGTAATTTTTAAAAACCTCAGAGTGATTTTGATTTTACCCCAGTAGATTACTGTTCTTTTTGAAACAGGCAAGCAATTCATTTCACAATACCAATACCCGAAAGTAAAAAATCCAAAGGCTAGACACCAGAACACATCCACTAGGAGGCTCTAAAGTACATACTGCCAAGACAGACCATACATAAATGCAGGGCTTCGGGCCAGTCTCCGATTTTTGTGGTAGAGCTCAAAGGGACACCCAGCTCAAACCAAAGCCATAAGCACAGATGAAATCAACTCCAAACCAGCACAAACGGGCAAAGCAGACTAAAAACTTATTCGCCCACCTACCACGCCCAATAGATTAATGTTCAGTTCAGCATGCTGTAAACAATTTGTCCACCTATCGAAATCGACCCAGTCGATCCCTTTCCATTATTTTTATATGGTACATGCTTATAGTTTGCTCTCTTTCTCAAACCCTCAATGATCAACCATATCATCCTTTCTTCGTGCTCCTCTTCACACTAAATAATCCTCTGCCATGTCTTTTTAGAGTTGCTACTTTTTTCTTGCCCATTGAAATCGGACTTGGGTTTTTTCTAGTGTTTAATAACACAGGAGTAACATTTTGCTAGTGTATTTGCACCCAACTTTGAGTCTCAAAGGAATCATACCAGATTAGAGCAAATTGCTTCAATGAATTACAGTTGGTTCCGATGGATTGCAATTGTAGCTGGATTTTGTTTCATAAAAGTATGAAACCCGTATAAACAATTTCGTGCAAAAATTATGATGAAGCTTACCAAATTGACCCCCGCTTGCACCTTGAGATTCATCTCAATGATTTTGAACCTTAAGGCTCAAAAGTTCGTTGAGCCGATCATTCATGCAAATAAAACTCATTTAAATTAATTTTATAATCAAATCACATTTATTTTGAATCTCGAAATTAGAATGTGGGCCATACTAACCGACCCTTTTTCCCAACTGGCACTCTGGCAGCACTTTTGGAGTTTTGGTTGAAACCATTTTGGTTGGTCGAATAACTGAACATTTGTTTCATATGGGCAATTGTTTGGTCAGCTATTTGGAGGCGTTTTGGTTGGTCCAATAAATTAACATTTTTTCCATAACTGGCAACTGTTTGGTCAGCTATTGGTGGCGTTTTGGTTGGTATTGTTTTCATAACTGGTCCCTGTTTTGTTAATTTGTTCTGCCAAGAAGTAGGTAGAGGAAAATTCGAATACTTTTTTTGGTAGTTGGTATCCTAATTTGTGCCTGCGCCACCTACCCTTTTTCACTCGAACTGGTATACTGTAATTGGGAGCGTTGTAGAACATGGAGTACGAGTTTGTAATCTTCTCTCTCCATTTTTCCCCTCTTGAAAGCGAATATTAGAAGTGAACAGTAGCTACATTAAGAAACACACTCTCTTTAATATACTTTCTTACAATACTAAAGTTGATAGTTGCGTTTAGCAAGCAGCAGTTGCAGCTCACAAGGTGTAGGATGTAATTGATGCCTCAGCTAAGCTCTTCGTAAGATGTACTATATAAGATGTATATAGCCCGTGAGGCCCAATTTCAATATTAAGGAGGAGGAGGAGGAGGAGAAAGAAGTGGCTATCAGCAGCCAAAATGCACACATAACAACAAAACAGTGAGATTGGGAGTCTTTTGAATATCAGTGTAGAAAGTCATGACCTGATAAAAAAAAGAAAGAAAGAAAAGAGGAAGTTGCGTTTTCTATCCGCAATGATAAGACGATAGTATCTGTAAATTTAATTGTGTTGGTTTAAGATGAATTATGAAAGGAATTCAAAAGACAACATCATTCTGCATGGCAAATCTAGACACGAAATACAGGTTATCATTACCCTAAATCGTTGCTCGCTCTCAAAGGTTCCAGTGGAATTACTACACAAATGTGGGATAACGTATTGCTTAATTCGTAGACCCTTTTGCAGTCAGCAAGCCCTCTAGGCTAGCTGCTAGTTCTCTTTCCCAAGCAAAACATTATCTACCAAAGCTTTTGTATAATTTGTGGATTTAAAAACCTTGTTTGGTAATCTATGCATCAACATAGCTATGATGCCAACGGATCCTTGTCTTGTTGTTGCCAACATAGCTTGGCATTGCTAATTACCTGAAACTGATGCCATGCGAATTATAAGATTCTCAAACATGTACGAGAAAAAGAGGCAGGCTTGGAGACTGCAAAGGTCTACAAATTAAGCAATACGTCACACATTCATCATACAAAATGCCATATTTCGACTTTTGTAAAGACATCACATGATTTGGGGACAACTACTTAGCAGCAGAGCATCAACTAGCACAGTACAATAAGTAATTGTCATTTAGCAAGAATAAGTTACACAGAATCTTTTGTATAGCATATTCTCGCTAAATAGAGGAAGCGCTTCATTAGAAAAGTATAACATTATACGATACGAAACAGTGAATCATAATAGATTCGCTGCATGATGAATGCTACACACTAGTAATTCTGGTTTGTGTCAAGGCAGTTGCCAACACAGCTGAGGAGACCAAAACAAGGGTTTAAAAGACCAACCATGTAGGTTTCAATGTTTGTTCACAGTGGCTAAACACTCTTCCAAGAAACTTAGGAGCTGTGATGAGTAAATTTTAGGGAAAGTCCTGTAATGGTCTACATGAGGGGATGACCCAAAGTTAAAAGACCACACTTTTCTTCCCATCCTCCTTTGCTCCTCAATAAACAACTCTACCGCCTGCGATGGGATGACTTTATCAGCTGTACTATACAGATAAAGCTGAGGGCATGGAGGCTGCTTCTTTGACAGGGTAAAGATGACCTTTTTCAGCCTCCTGTCAAGCATGCAAGCAATTGATGTTATACATTTACACTACTTGCCAATCGGAAATATTTTAGTCATTGGTGGAGCAAAAATTTGGCTCTTTAAAATATAAAAGTTGAAGTATGGTAGGATATAAACAGAAGCACTTACTCATTTACATCAGGCAAGTTAAGAAGAAAGGAGAAGAGCTTCTCAAATGCTATTAGGAGCATGGTTTCAATTAACCAAGGTTCGTTTTGTTGAGTCTTGCAGAGACCTGCTTCAGTTTCTATTACTTCTCCAGCCTCAGTAGAAGTGGATGCTGATGAGCTGCGCTTTTTCAGCAGGGCAGTAGTAAATCCAGCTGCCCAGACCTGAAAAAGGTGAATGTCGATTGATGAATACACAACCCTCCTTGCACAATCAGTAGAGACAAAAAAAACTAACACCTAGCATATTATGGATAGTGAACAAATAAAAGAGTGATTTTCAATTGACGAAACCTAAACAAAGTTTGTGCATCTGTACAAAGAATTGGTGGGTTTGGGCCGAAATGGAATTCCACGGTGAATACCATCGAAAAGACATGGACGTGAATACAAGAAATAACAAGGAGTTAGGCTGGTAGAGTTGTTCCATTACTGGGCGTGATGCCCAGCTTCGAGTCCTACTGCTGAGAGCTGCAACTTCCTCTTCCCCAATCTTGATTGTTGAAAAACAAAAACAGAAGAACAAGAACAAGAACAAAAAGGAAAAACGCAGCTGACACAGTTTTTGCTAGTCAGTTAAGAAGGGGGGGAAAAATTGACCTCCAAGCTAGATCACAGCAGATATCAATTGAATGATTGAATCAGCTTAAATCATTTCAGATATTTGAAAAATGTCTGCCACTAGAGTGAACTAGATTGCTACTTCCGAACTGCTATTTTCCTACTTAAGAAATTTTGTTGCTTGTTTGGGCTGGCAACCACATCAAAAAAATCTAACAGCAAAACTCTAAATTTGAGCGAAAACCAAGTCAAACATTTCAGACAAGAATGCCACCCAATGAAAAGTATGTATTTTACAGGTTAACACGCATTAGAATGGAGTCATAAAAGATCCAAAAAAAAGAAACAAGTGATTTCTTAAGGAAACGCAAAGGGTGAAACAAAAGGAGAACTAACTAACATGAGTAGAGCCTCTACATTAAAGTGACAACAGCAGGTTAAATCAAGCTTAAAACGCTAGTAGAAGAATAAATTAGGTCACGAAGGTAACAGCATATGTAGCACGTACAATTTGTCGAAAGCAACGTACCAGTTTCGGACACTCCCCGGACACGAACACCCTCAGGACAGTGTCCGGATTTTTTTGCTTTATTTTCTATTGGACACTCTTTCAACAGGCTCGGTCACTCCAAGAACAAGCTCTAGACACGTGTCCAACACTAATTTTCAAAGTGCCCAATTTTTTTGCTTTATTTGTAGTTGGACACTCTCCCAACAAGCTAGGATATACCAAGAACAAGCTCAGAACACTTTCTCGACACTTTGGGACAAAAACTCGACTATAAAAACATTTTAAGTGGGTTGAAATTACAGAAATCACAAGTTTTAAGGGTGGTGAAAAGTAATAGTAGGAATGCGGAATATTTTGGGCCCGTTAATTGTAAAAATGCATTGTAGGTATGTTATCATAGAAATAAACTTGCATCTTTAAACAGATTCTTTTTCGTGTATTTTTTCAGAAGTCTTATTGAAATATATAGATATGATGTGTATGTATATGTATATATGTTCATTATATTGTGTACCCCTACCATGTCGTGTCCTTTATTTTTTTAAATTTGTTTGTCAGCATAACTGTGTCGTTGCCAGTGTCCATGTCAGTACTAGATAGGTAACAACTCTGACAGTGTAAGAAAATATGCAACAAATCCAATATTTACCACCAAATTCAGAATCTACCCACTAATTTTCCAAAATGGAGTGGGCTAGTGTTTAAGGTTGAAGTACACTCTGTCCCCTACTCTTCCAATATCACTTATCAAGCCCGCACACTTTCGGTCAAGTATCAATGACCCCCTTGTTGTTTGATTTTGTTAGTTTTCATTACGAAAAAATTTCAGTTCAGTGGTATTAGATTCAAATAATTTCACTAATAAAAAAATTCTTTTAAAATAGCTATGAAATCAATGAATATGGCCACATTTTTTCTGCACAAAAAAGACTTAGGATTAGTTCCTTTTCAGAAAATGATTTTGACACTTCACTTTCTCAGAAAAGCACTCCAAAATTTATCTTTTTAGTGCTTTAAAAAATTTATTACAAAAAATAAATTATAAATCTATTGAAAAGGCATCAAGGGAATGCTACCCATATGCAAATTTTGGAGTGCATTACAAAAAAAAATGGAGTGCGAAAAATATTACCTTTTTTATGGTAACTTTTTCAGCAAAAACGAACATGGCCATACATAAGAGCTTTTTTACTTAAAAAATATATGAACATCTTTTTGCACAAAAAAGGATAAGAGTACATCCAGTTAGTACCCATTAATGGGTTTACGATCAAACTTGTGGTATTAAATGTATAAAGTGGCTATCCTCCGACTCAAACCCACAACCTATAAGTTGGTAGGCTGAGTTTTTGAATGACAACTGAACCAATACCACAAAAGGTACATAGTTAATTATTTTATGGTCATTTTCTTACAAAAAGAAAAGGTACATGGCCATCGTATTAAAAAAATAATCATACTTACAAAAGTTAACCATTCTTCTTATGAAAAAAGATGGACATTTTTGTTGCAAAAAAAGGGTACTGTTTTATATATAATATCAATACAGTTCTTTTAGTTTCCAAAAGAATAATGGCTGAAGTGGGTTTTACTGAAATTAGAAGCGAAAACTGAGGAATTAGAAGGAATTGTTGTTGGGTTTCATGCAAGAAAATGGGAAAGAACAGAAACAGAAGAAACCTGGGCAAAAGTGAAAAAGAACGATTATTGTTACCCACTTCCACGGGACGAAAAATTCCCCGCATATTTTTGGGAAACAAAAAGTTGATTCAAAAGACTTAGGAGGCCACATAAAATAGAGTAATATACTTTCCAACAATTTGTAGGACTTTTTGGCTAAACGAACACAATGTGAAATTTATGTCTCTTCGCTAATCAAACACACCAAAAAGATATCATAATATTTACTTTCAAAAATCATAAAATCAAAGTAAATACCAAACCATAGAACTATGAACAAATCATAGAGGCAAGAGATGATTCTCATACCTTAGGGTCTATATTGGGGTCCCCTCCCGAATCAACAATGCATCCTTTGATCTTCATCAGTAGGTCCTCTCTACCGTGTAAGTTCTCAAGAATCGCTCCATAGCTGCAGAAACATCGATAAGAGAATGCTACTGAGAAATCAATAACGTAGCCAAGACAACAGGTTCAAATTCCAATATGTTGTTCGAACAATGTGGTTGCAAACTGAATAAGATCCTAAGTAGCCAGAACAATAGTCAAAAGCATAATTTATCTTTAAAATATGGATATCAAGTCTTAAAATATTATAGAAAATCAACTTGTATCAACCAATCAAATTTGTTAGACGAATTTCCGCCATCTCGTACAAAAAGAATATAACAAGCAAAAGCTGGGATAGGGGGCCTTGGGTATGGATAAAAAAACTTCCTATAGTATACTATTCAATTCTTGACGATGAATTGGTTTGATAGGTAATGATTAATCGGATTTAAACCATTTCCTTATCCTAAATGATTGGACAAAATGCTCAAGATCAAAACCTCAATTATATTGAGTTTTCTGAATCCAAATTTAAACCATGGCAAATATGTTCATGGCAGAGTGGAAGTACTTGAAGTAATAGTTGGAGTAACTTAGCTGATATTGTCGATGTATCTAAACGCGATGATTAACCTACGCAAACCAACCAAAATTTTTGAAGGCGTGGAAGAGCAAAAGCCATTCAAACCCATCCTTTTTGGTCAACCAACCACGAACCAAAATGTGAAAGAATAGAGATAGTTCTTTCTCATCATGACTCACATAGGCTCTCAAACCGAAATGGAGGCACTAAAAAAGTAAATGACCTTTTCATATCAACATGATCTCGACAAATATATGCATGTTTCTAAAAGTCGCTAGGTGCGCCTAGTGCCAGGGTCGATTAGTCAGCACCTAGAGATTAGTCGGTTTTCTTAATTTTCTAAAAAAATATTCCCCCTCTCCCCAGCGTTTGTCCAATCATCAAATTGAACATTCATTGGTTGCATCGCTTCCTTCTTTTTAGTCATAATTCTTACTAGGTTTGCTTTGCCACAATGTAGGTTTGCATTTGCTGCAATTTAGGGATGTTGATTGTCGAGAACTCAAAAGTCATTACGTATATTTTTCTGTAAAATAACACTTGACGCTATGTAATTTATACTATTACATATTTAAATCCACAATTCAAAATCCTTACAAAATATAAATGCCGACTAGTCCCGACCAACCCGACTAATGCCGCCTAGCCAACTAATCGCCGACTAATCCCGCCTGGCGGCCGACAAATCGTCTCGGTGACTAAAGTAATGCCTAGGACCCTAGTCAAGGTCCGCCTAGGTTGACTTTTAGAACACTAAGTAAATGTTTATTGAGGTACTGAAACTTATAGTGGGAGACTTGGAGTAAAATCCAAAGTAGGGTAAAATCCACTCACCTCCCCTAATTTTCTGATAAATACAGGTACCACCCTGGGAACTTTTGAAATGTCACTGCCTCCCTTGCTTTTGTAACTATTAATACCTTGTTTGGATGGTGGTTTGAAAAAAATTTAGTTTGATTTTTGGGTTATGAGTGGAGAGAGAAATTAGAGTAATAATTGGAGATAGGAGTAATGAGTGAAGAGAGATAGAGAGCAAAATGAGAATAATGAATGGAGAGAGGACAAAAATGCAATTCAAAACACATCATTTTCCCCTTCCTAATCATTCCTGCCTATTTTCTTGTTAACCAGTAAAGCATAAATTTGTTTTGGAAGGATTAAATTTAAGCTTATAGTTGAGATACCCCACTGTCGCCTAAAATATTTTTAGTGCATTCTATAAAGTGTGAACTTACGCACATTTATTTAATGTTCTCATAGGTATAGTTATGCATTTTTTTTCCTTATTATTTTCCTCAAATTGCTAAAAGTTGTCCTCAACATAAACTATAAAGCCAATCCTTCTACTAGCCTATTTGCACTCAATTGCTTGAGTCTTGTTTTGTCTTTCTTAGACAACTGGTGCAACAAAATCCTTACGGGAGGTCAGTGACATTAGAGCCATCCTCATATTACCCGTTTGAGAAAGGTAAACTATCATTTGTGGCTGATAACGAATGTATAGTATACTCGTGGTTGCACACTGAAAAATATTTTAGTTTATGAAACAATAGTCTAATCAAAACCCTAAAGCATGACTGCTTTTCAAATATACGTATTAACCCTTACCACAGCATCTAAAATCAATTCTCCTAGTCATTTTCTTTTATGCCAGAGAAAACAATGAAAACGGATAAACATACTTCCGACAGACCAACATGATCATGCCCCATACATGATCATAAAAGTAAGTAAACTACATGTTGGAATAAATATCAATCAACCAGATAAAGTATACGAAACAATAAGTTCAAAGAGGTGATTAACCCACGCAAGCCAACCAGTATTACTGAAGGTGTGGAAGAGCAAGAGCCGTTGGCGCCCATCCTTTTCCGTCTCGGCCAACCACGAACCAAGCTCCCGCGCAAACGCAGCGATCCTCTCCTCCAATTTCCTCCCCAAATCGAACGAAAGCACGTTGTTGACCGAGGCAACGAAGGTCACCGCGTGAATCCCCCTCGCATTGTACATTTCCGCGTACCTCTTCAAGTGTTTAGGCTTGGCTCCCAGCCAACCCAGCAAGACTACAGTCACTATAGGCCCCTTACCCCCGGCAACCCCCACATCTCCTCCCCCATTTGCATTTAGGGCCAAATTCCACTCGAACGACTTAGCAGTAGAATCGGCGAGGAATGGGGCGAAATTGTTGGTAGAGAGGGATTGGAAGGAGGTTGAGGGGGTGGAAATCGGAGGAGGGGCCGAGGAGGGAGGAGGGGAGGTGGAGTGAGAGGGATTGGGGAAACGAGGGTTTGAGGAGATTGCAAGGATGCGAGTGGAAGGAGAGTTGGGGAGTGGATAGATGGGGAGTCTGCAACGAGGAGGGTGGGGTTTGAGGAGGAGGACTGAATTTGGTAAGTGACGATTCAGGAGGGAGGAATTGAGGATGATCCTGACCGAAGCTTCCAAAGGGGCTACCATGGTTTTGGAAAATTCAAAAGGATTCAACGGCGATACTAGTTCGTAGTCGGTCCCAGCCTTTTGGATTGTTGCGATAGCGATAGAAACAATAGAGTAAACTCGTTAATTCTAGTATAACTCAATCTGCCTTTGTTCATCTTCAAAAAAGAAAAAATCTGCATTTGTTAAAGGCAGATCTATTATTGACAATGTGCTTCTAATGCAAGAGTTGGTTAGGGGTTATCATCATTGACAATGTGCTTTTAATGTAAGAGTTGGTTAGAGGTTACCATCGTGATAAGGGTGAGCCAAGGTGTGCTATTAAAATTGATATTATGAAAGCCTATGATTCTGTAGACTGGACATTCTTGTTTGATACTATGCTTGCCATGGGTTTTCCTACAAAGTTCATTTCTTGGGTCAGGGAGTGTGTTAGTACTGCCAAGTACTCAGTTGTGATCAATCTAACAGTCCGTTTGGATGCGGAAAAAGAATTGGGGGTATTAGTTAATAAGGGAGATAAGATAGTATGGAGTATTAGAACATCCGCAATGGGTGTGTTATATTTGTGTATCAAAATGTTTGTTAAGGTATGTGTTAGGATAAAAAATGGGTTCCACAAGTGTGTGTTAACTTAGGAATGTGTTAGAATATATATGAGTACCTCAATGGGTTAGTTAGGAGTGTGTTAACTCTTTAATTCTATAACTTTTACAATGGCTATATCTGTATTGAATGAAAGGCAACGGCTATAGAAAAAGAAAGTAACGGTAAGTTACTTTGCCCTTTGGTGGGTTTTTGCCCTTTGGTGTTCAAGCTAACGGTAAGTTTTCAAAAAAGTAAGTATTGTGAGCATTTATGTTTTATGGTTCAAGGTTGAATTTATGGAGATAGGACCCACTTATTGTTTGTTAGCTTGGTTGCCAAATTTGATAACCATGCTAACACACTACTAGATTTAGCACACTCTAACACACATGCATTGTGGCACAAAAAATACATTTTTGTTTGCTAAGCCTTAGCACACACGATTAACACACTAGTTAGCACACCCATTATGGATGCTCTTAGTTAATAAGAGATGACCCACATTGATGTGATATTTATGGATGAGATATTAAATAGTATGTTGTTTGGATGAGGTATTAGAGAAGGGAGATTAAATAATACTTGGTTTGGATGGAGGATTGATAGGGGGTATAAGGAAGGGTGAATGATATAAAAAGCTGTCAAATTACCCTTTTGCCCTTTATCGTCCCTAAATTAATTATGTATTATGTTTTATATGTAATTGCAAATTTAATTATTCTTTCACAATTTAAGCCGTAATTATTAAACAAATTTTTTAGTATATATATAAACTGTCTAATTTTGTGTTTTTTAGGACACCTAATTTTTTAAAATTCGTTTTTTAAAAGTGTATTTTTTTTATGTTGATAATTTTGTGTTTTTTGAAGTGTGAATGGGTTGGGTTGTAACTTGTAAGAAACACATGGGATAATTTTTCCATGTTCTTATCGGCTACGCCTAATTTAACAGAGAGAGAGAGAGAGAGAGAGAGAAAGAACAAGAACAGCGGCAGAAGAAAACAAAGAAGAAGAAGAAGATCTTCTGTACGATGGAAGAAGAAGACGATGACGATCTGCTGTGCGTTCACGACCTGGTCTGTTTCGTCCTCCTTCTGTCCGATTTGCTACTGTTCTTCTTCTTCTCCTTTTCGTTTTCCTTTGTTTAATTGAAAACACCCAGCAAATTGGGGGTTGGGAAGGGGGATAAGGAGGGGTGTTCTCGTCAATTTTTGAGGGGGATTAGGGGTTATAAGATATGGACACCCCAAACCCTTGCCATCGGTAACACCCCCGAATACCCCCTTCTCCGGTATTAGGGAAGACCGGGAGAAAATAATCCCAGCCTCAAATGGCTTCCCAAACGAGGGATTAAGCTGTGGGACCAGGTTTCAATGGGGGGGTATTACTTATCCCCCTTTGTAATAACGCATCCAAACGGAGCCTAAGGGTCATCATTTAGCCCGAAGGCCCGCGGCCCGTTCAAAGCCCGCCCGGCCCATCGGGCTTTTACCCGGCCCGAGCCCATGAAACGGGCCGGCCTGTAGTTTGTAATGGGCGGGCTCGGGCCTATGAATTTTTACTCAGCCCGGCCTTGAGCCCGCCCGGTAGCCCGCCCTTGGTACCCGCCCACGGGCCCGCCCATTAGCCCAAAATCCCACAAAATCCTCTCTTTTTTCCCTTGATTTAGTTTCGGCCCAAGGAAATTTAAGCCCGCCCATTGGCCCGCCGGCCCGTCAATTGGGTAGCCCCTGGGCCGGGCTTGGGCTTCAATTTATGGTAGGTAGCCCGGCTCGAAAAAAAGAAAAAGCCCGGTCGGCCCGGCCCGTGGGCGGGCTTGGGCAGTGACTTGGCGGGCTGGGCCGGCCTGGCCTGGCCCGATGATAACCCTTAGATCAATGGCTCTTTGGAGGGTTACTTTCAAGGGCAGAGGGGTTTGAGGCAAGGTGACCCAATCTCTCCATACTTATTTCTTTTGGTTATGGAGGCTTTCACTGCCATTTTACAGTATAGAGTTGGTTTGGGACAGTTCAATTATCACCCTAAGTGCAGAAGTATTAATCTGACTCACCTAGGCTTTGCAGATGATCTCTTCATTTTGTGTGGTGCTTCTAGTGACTCCTTTTCCCTCATCCATCAGTTGTTACATGAGTTTCACTTATTTTCTGGGCTCAAACCTAATATGCAAAAGTGTTCTGTGTTTTTTTCTGGGGTTCCAGAGTGTGTTCAAGAGGATTTGTGTTGTATCCTTCCTATTCCTGTGGCATCTCTTCCTGTTAAATATCTTGGGGTTTCCCTTATTTCTACTAGATTACGGGCTGCAGATTGCATTGTTCTTAAGGAAAAGATTTTGAGTCGAATTCAGAGGTGGCCTAACAAGGATCTGTCTTATGGGGGGCAGAGCTTAGTTGATGTTAGCCCATGGTTTTATATTTTGATGATAACAAACATACATTATTAGTCTTTGGGCTTAATTGAAATAATATGTTTCTATTGGACTAATTGTGCCACTACTTATTATTGTAGGGACTTGTGAAACAATTCCCTCATGTCCAAAAGCTTACAAGGCGTAATAGAAGCACTGTATAACTTTCCTAACCTAAGCACTGTATAACTTTCCTAACCTAAAATTCTCGTTGAAAACAAGAGAGCGGCGATGGAAGCAAAGAACGGAAAGATGTTCGTCAAATCGCTATCTCCAATAGACAAGAGAACTGAAGAAGGAAAGAGATTAAGGAAAATCTCTTCCTGTTTTTCTAACGGCTTGAAGAGCTCTGTAAGGAAAGAAGATTGATTGCTGATGGAAAGATTATGGGCTGATTTTATGCAACGGCTAGTAAAGGGTGCGCTAGTAACTAGTTTTAGTTTATTTTATCGCTTAATTAGTTGCTTTTAATCTCTTGTGCTCGTAAGGTATTTTGGTTGCATTTTGTAGGAAAACCGTTTAAATCAAGAGAGTTAAAGCTCAAAGCGTCACAAAGCGTGGCCCGAGCAACGGCCAAGCCAAGGCGATGGCCAAAGCAACAAGTGGCCCGATGGCCCAAGGCAAAGCAAGGCCAAGATCAAGCCGATGGCATGGCCAAGCCAAGGCAGCCAAGCAAGTCCAAGTTCTGAAGATAAGCTCTCGGTACCGATGGCTAATATTGGAGACATCGGTACCGAGCTCTTATCTCTTGTCAGCCACTAAGCAGCTTGGCATCGATGGCTAAGATTGGAGACATCGGTACCGAGAGCTTATCAACATTTTAAGCCCATTGCCATCGGTACCGAGAGCTTACGAGGGGATCTTCAGAGCATCTTTGGGGAATATTCCGTGAGCGTCCTTGGAGCCTATAAATACCCCGTGATATCACCATTACACGATTTGGACAGAAATGTACCCATTTTTAGATCTAGATCTAGATTTCAAATTTCTTTGCTTGTTCTTGAGTGTTCTTCATTTCCAGCCCTTTAATATTTCATTTTCTGCTTTTATTAATTAGTTTTTGCTACTCTCTCCTTTATTAAAGTTGTTTATTTTCTCCCGATCTATCTATCTTTCTAGCTAGCTTTCTTTTAGTGTTGTGTTTCAAATATGTTTAGTAGATTTTTACTTGCTCTTATCTTCATAGATATGTGTGAGTAGTTTCATAAGGTTGGGTCATGGGGTGATTAGCACCCCATGGCTTGAGTAAAAATTGCATTTTTTCATCAAAAAGTTTACAACTTTGTTTTGAAAATTGATGTGGGGCTTGGATTTGTTTGTCAAATTACCGAGGTGTTAACCTCTTTGATCATGTGTAGGTAAGAGCTTCGCCTACTTACCACACATGATACTTGGAGCTCTGTCGCTCGAGGTGTTTGCTAAATAAATTCTATAGTTAGCTTGATTTTCGAACTATCTTATCTTCCGGGTAAAACCGTGTATTGGGGTGAAAAAAATGTGGTTTTGCTTGAGTCGTGGGCGCTAGTGATTCCTAGACCTAACCTTCTTTTTATCTAGTTTATTCTCGTTTAATTTAGCCTTTTTACTTTCCACCGCATACGAAAAACCAAGTTGGCTGACTAAAAGCCGGAAACCATACTTGCATCTACAATCCATCAAGCCGTATTAGTTATCTCTGTGTGTACGATCCCGGACTTCCGGATTTATTATGCTTTAATTGGACGCTTATACCCTACGCTTGGGGTGACCTCTCTTTTGATACATCGAGAAGAGCGAAGCATTTTTGGCGCCGTTGCCGGGGATTTCTTATTATGGCTTTATGGAGGCTCGACAAACCATTGTGAGTATCCCGCTTCTTTCTTTTAGTTGTAGTTAGTAGTTTATTTGTTAGTTGCTCATATCTAATTCGGTGGATACCTCTAACCTGGTTTCATGCCAAACTTGAGGTGTAACGAAGCCGGAGTAGATATTGAGTTAGTTAGTTAGTTAGTTTAATTCAATTTGCATTGTTGAGCCGAGGCGGTGGCATAACCCCTCGCACTTTCTGTTTGTCTTGTTGAGGTGGCGGCCTAGCCCCTCCGGTCTGTTAGTTTGCTGGTAGTTAGTTGGTAGTTTTGCTTGTTTATGCCTGTTGTGTATCGGAGCCCAAATTCCAATCGGCTTCACCGTTCTTCATCGCCTCCGAGAATCCGTAGCATTGTCAGGGCGTATCCTGCCCACTCTCCACCGCGCAAGTTAAATCGAATTCGCAAAGGCAAAGGCCCAATGGCCGACGAAGTTCCAGTTCACACTCTCCGTGATTATTTGAATCCAGAACAGGCCTCTCAAGTATCGCCTATAGTTATTCCGACTTCGGTTGGTGGGAATGCATTTGAATTCAAGGCTGAGTATCTTCGGGTTATTCCAGAATTTTGGGGGCGAGAGTTGGAGGATCTTGGAGAAAGAGCAATGTTCAATCAAGGTCCTACCAGTTCAGGGAAATTTTCTATTGCTGAGCATAGTTCTTTTGAGACTCGTTTGGAAGAAATCGCTCGAAAGCTTGATAAGTTGGAATTGAAAGGTGTTCAATCTCATAAAGTTAAGGTGGTACGTCAAGTGGAAGAGATGTGCGTTATATGTGAAATGTGGGGACATTCTACCAAGGCATGCCCAAATATTCCCGCTTTGAAGAATGTCATAAACAGAATTGCTCCGGAGGAAGTGAATGTGGTAAATCAATGGTTTGACCCCTTCTTTCAATCATACAATCCGGGGACACAACAACATACGATTTTCCAATGGAATCAATCGAATGATGTGGGCTCTTCCCAAATTTCACCTCCCGCTCCGCAATTACCATGGGAGCAACCTCTAAATGCTTTCTGTTTCCCTCAAGTGCAAGGTCCGCCGGGTTTCGTTCCATCCAATCCATTCCCAAGTTCGTCTCAGTTTCAACAACAACCCCCGAAGCGTTCTTGGGAAGATCAATTCAGTGCTCTCTTGCAAGGTCAAACTGCTATTAATGAGCAACAATCCCAAATTATGGGAGAGATCAAGAACCAAATGGAAAAGTTGACCACGTCGGTGGGGATCCTACAACAAGAAAAGGGGAAGTTCCTTACCCAATCTCAAGCGAACCCCCAAGGCCAACACTTTGTTAGCTCTTCGGTGTTTTTTCCCGAGCAAGCAGAGTCTATCATCACATTGAGAAATGGGAAGACCGTGGAAAATGCTATCGTTGCTCCGCCGCTTACACCTACCTTGTTGCCTCCTCCTATCGAACGTTCAATTCCGACATCAACTCTTGGGGAATCTCCCAAGGAGGCAAGCAAGGAAGTTTCAGAAGACAATGAGAAGGAAAAGGGTAAAGAGAAGGAGAGCATAGAGGATCCTAAAGTTGTTCCAACACCGGTACCGTATCTACATCGCTTGAAGGCCTTGGCGAAACCGAATTTGAATTTGAAAGTTGCTCTTACAGCCGAAGAGGCTGAATTTCTTGAATCTTCCGAAGTTAGTTGTTTGTATACATTGTTGAATGAGGATGGAGCTTGTGATGTGAATTCTCGGACCCCAAAGTTTGAAGAATTTGAAGAGTTACCGCCAATCGAGAAGAAAGTTCTTCCCTCTCTTGTGGATCCCCCTTTAAATGATGATCCGGGGGGAAAATGCCTCACCGCTAAAGTTGTCTTTTCCGATCTCCCGTATCTTGACCCTTCCCCAGAGGAATTACTCCTTGCTCATGAGATGAACATGTTTGAAATGTCGGGCATCTACTATGATGATCCGTTGGTAAAACCTCTCACCGCTAAGGAAATGGATGCCGAAGTGGATTATTTGTATGCGTTGTTGGCTAAACAAAATGCTTATGGATCAATTTTTGAAGAGTTGGAGCCCATGGAAGCTACAATTGTCCCTTCGAGTTCTTCGTGCCTTGATCCTCTCACCGCTAAAGAAATGAATGCTGAGGTAGATTCCTTACACTCTTTGTTAGAAAAACAAGATGCATGTGAGCCTATTTTTGAGAAGTTTCCAATCATAGAAATAATTGATTTTCTTGGTGTTGATGATTTTCTTGTGGTTTATCATCCTTATATTGTAGATTTTGTCAACAACTTGAAAATTGATTTTGTTTGGGCTATGCACTTGGTGGAACTTAAATTTTTAAAACGAATTCGACAATTGCTTTACTCAAAGTACTTTTTCTTGTGGTATGGTCGAGTTCAATTCTTGGTAAAGAGTGTAGCTTGGAGTGCTCTATTTCTTCTAATAGTTATTAATGGCATGCTAAATGTACATATGTGTTTTTCTTTTGTGCTTTGTCGTGTTTTGTTTCGTATGCATGTTTTGTGTTATGTTTTG
The DNA here is from genome assembly GCA_018127125.1 of Rhododendron griersonianum. NCBI lineage: Eukaryota > Viridiplantae > Streptophyta > Magnoliopsida > Ericales > Ericaceae > Rhododendron > Rhododendron griersonianum. Next base: position 17,384,302 of record CM030795.1, read on the forward strand.
TTTTGTTCTGTTTTAGCATGTTTGTCTGTTTTGTGTTCTATGTTTTGAATAAAGTCTTGGAGACATTTCACATGAAAAGATTTCATCAATGTGTTAGTGTAAAGGGCTTTCATTAGTTCTTCTTGGTAATAGTTTATCGTTAATGATCCATGCTCTCCGAATAGGCCCCTATCGGTAGCAACTTAGGTCTATGGGTGAGGTGTGATATTGCCTGGAGTGCACCTAGGTTGTATTGTATCTTGCTTTGTTTTGATCGTAGGGGACGCTGAACTTCATTGTTTGGCGAGGTCGAGCGATAAATTTTATTACGGGCGCTAGCATAACAAATTCTCAACGGTCTAGTATAGCCACCCATTGCTTACCCCACCGGTAAGGAATGGGAAGAAAAGTATGACTCATTTGATCACGTGATGATCGGGTGGTGCATTGCATTCTGTTTTGCATTTTCTTAATTGCTTTGCATGATTCTATTTGCATAGGCATGTCTTTTATGTTTTTCTTTATTGTCTATCTTTTAATTTTGGTTTGGTTTGAAGCCGGATAACATGGGCCGGTGGTACTAATGTTATTTGCTTTGTGGAAAGTCTTCCTCTTAAGTCTTCTGCAGGGTTTATTTGCTACCACACAGCCTTGGTAGTTTGGGTCTAAAGCCGGGGTGAGTGAGGCATTCAGGAGCCCTAAGCATGGGTGCGGCTATGCGCCGCGGTTATCAGTCCGATAAAGCTTTGGATATGGCCCAGTGTGACTAGCTTTGGTTTCGAGTGGGCAAAACCGAAAGAGTAAACCCTGGAAGCATCTATATAGACTGGAGCAAGCACTTGACATGAAATCCTCCTACTTGGTCGAGGTATTTAGGGGTTGACATTCCCCTTGGACGGTACATTCGCGCACTCTTTCCTTCCTTCGCTTTTGTTCCTAATGCTATGAGGGCATAGCATCGCTTTAAGTTGGGGGGAGGGGTTCGCCTTTGTGCTTTTTGTTTGCTAATTGCTAGAAAATTTGAAAATTCAAAAACAATAGAAATTGGAAAATCCAAAAAAATGAGAAAATTTAAAATTTCAAAAATAAATAAAGGTTTTTGACTTGCAATTCGTTCCTTTTGTCATGTTTTTAGTTCTTATTCATAGCTTGTTGCATGCTCAATAATTGTTAGTTGGCAAGAGTTCGTAGCAATCCTAAGAATTTGGTGCTTCTCAATTTGCATGCTTAGTTGAAAATTGAGCGGTTTAGGTCTTGAGTAAAGTTTTGAGCAAATTTTGGCCATATCCCCACCTTTTCAATTCAATAAAATGCTCGTAGTTAGGTGAATAATCGCATGTCTATCTCTAGTTGTGTTTTAATGTCGACTTTCAATCATTTTGGAATCCAAAGCGCACTTAGGAGAAGATACAAGGCATTCTTTGCATGATCATACCACATATGTGTCACCTAATCCTATTTTGCAACCTGTTATTTCTCTCATTCTTTGCTTAACCTAGGAAACCGGTTGTTCGGAGGGATGTTGGGATGAGTTTTCATTATTCAAGGAGATTTGGGGGTGGTGTGAAATGATAGAAGTGGTGGGAATACAAAAAGGCAAAGAATTGATATGTGATTTTCTATCTCTCCTCTCCCGCTACAAAAGCAAACGCCCCAAATTTTCAACTTCCTCTCCAAAAGCCCCAAAATTGGCTCCAATCTCTCTTATTACAAATCTAATCTCAAATGACCCTATTCCTTAAAGAAAAGAAGAATCAAAGAAATACCATGAAAAAGAAAAAGCAAATTCGAAAGAGGGTTGTATACTTTTATGAGAGAATTGGTTTGACTTATGGGCTAGCATTCATTCGGGAGGAGAAAAAGTTCAATAAAAAGGGGGAACTCGAGGCTCAATACCGTGGGAAGCCGGATGAGGATGGTGACTAGTTGTGAAGGGGTTGGTGGTAGTAGTTTCTCAGTAGCTAGTGTTTGGTCGATATTGGTTTGGCCGGTGTGGCCCTTGACTTGGTTCTTTTTGTGTTGGCGGCGGTCATTCGGGTAGATTAACCATGCTAGTATAGACCGTCACCCATTTTTGTGCTAATCTTTTCTTTGAAACCAAGGTCATTATAAGCTTGAAAAAGTCCTTAGTTGATCTTTTGCGCGCTTGGATTCCTTAATGATTAACTATCTGATATTTGCATGATAAGTTGAATAGCTTGCTTTCCTTTCGTATCCAATAATCATCGGTTAGTTTGTTACTTCTGTTGAATAAGTTCTGTAGTTGTTTGAGGCATAGTATTTGTTTTTCACTATTGCCTGTTTATCCAGCACTCTTTGGTGGATATGGTTTAGTTTGATTTCGCAAGGTTTCGTGTCCCGTATCCTCCCATTGTTCGAGGACACGAACCTTTTTAGCTTGCTCTCAACTTGCTTATACTTGGCCTGTTTAGTTTGAAACTGAAACTGTGAGCTGAAGAAATGAAATAAAACGTTGGATTGTTTGAACTCTTGCTAGGTTTCAAAGTTGAGCATGTTCTAAGTTGTGATAGCGAGGGAATTGCAAGTTGTTAGTTTTTCTATTTTTCGTGTCCTATTTGCTAGGGACTAGCAAACCTCAAGTTGGGGGGTGTGATAAGCACCCGAGAATGTAATAAAGGGTGCGCTAGTAACTAGTTTTAGTTTATTTTATCGCTTAATTAGTTGCTTTTAATCTCTTGTGCTCGTAAGGTATTTTGGTTGCATTTTGTAGGAAAACCGTTTAAATCAAGAGAGTTAAAGCTCAAAGCGTCACAAAGCGTGGCCCGAGCAACGGCCAAGCCAAGGCGATGGCCAAAGCAACAAGTGGCCCGATGGCCCAAGGCAAAGCAAGGCCAAGATCAAGCCGATGGCATGGCCAAGCCAAGGCAGCCAAGCAAGTCCAAGTTCTGAAGATAAGCTCTCGGTACCGATGGCTAAGATTGGAGACATCGGTACCGAGCTCTTATCTCCTGTCAGCCACTAAGCAGCTTGGCATCGATGGCTAATATTGGAGACATCGGTACCGAGAGCTTATCAACATTTTAAGCCCATTGCCATCGGTACCGAGAGCTTACGAGGGGATCTTCAGAGCATCTTTGGGGAATATTCCGTGCGCGTCCTTGGAGCCTATAAATACCCCGTGATATCACCATTACACGATTTGGACAGAAATGTACCCATTTTTAGATCTAGATCTAGATTTCAAATTTCTTTGCTTGTTCTTGAGTGTTCTTCATTTCCAGCCCTTTAATATTTCATTTTCTGCTTTTATTAATTAGTTTTTGCTACTCTCTCCTTTATTAAAGTTGTTTATTTTCTCCCGATCTATCTATCTTTCTAGCTAGCTTTCTTTTAGTGTTGTGTTTCAAATATGTTTAGTAGATTTTTACTTGCTCTTATCTTCATAGATATGTGTGAGTAGTTTCATAAGGTTGGGTCATGGGGTGATTAGCACCCCATGGCTTGAGTAAATATTGCATTTTTTCATCAAAAAGTTTACAACTTTGTTTTGAAAATTGATGTGGGGCTTGGATTTGTTTGTCAAATTACCGAGGTGTTAACCTCTTTGATCATGTGTAGGTAAGAGCTTCGCCTACTTACCACACATGATGCTTGGAGCTCTGTCGCTCGAGGTGTTTGCTAAATAAATTCTATAGCTAGCTTGATTTTCGAACTATCTTATCTTCTGGGTAAAACCGTGTATTGGGGTGAAAAAAATGTGATTTTGCTTGAGTCGTGGGCGCTAGTGATTCCTAGACCTAACCTTCTTTTTATCTAGTTTATTCTCGTTTAATTTAGCCTTTTTACTTTCCACCGCATACGAAAAACCAAGTTGGCTGACTAAAAGCCGGAAACCATACTTGCATCTACAATCCATCAAGCCGTATTAGTTATCTCTGTGGGTACGATCCCGGACTTCCGGATTTATTATGCTTCAATTGGACGTTTATACCCTACGCTTGGGGTAACCTCTCTTTTGATACATCGAGAAGAGCGAAGCACCCTTTATTCAACAGATTTGGTGAAAGTGTTCTCTTCAATCTTGGCAGATCCTTGCATTCTAAAGTATCCTCTATCATTTGTAATGGGAACTGGAGATGGCCAAGGCAGCGGAATCGGGTCACTCAAGCTATTATTTCTCAGACTCCCCCCACTTTCAAGCCAATTTGTGGAGAGGATGACTCAGTTGTTTAGCTACCTCACCCAATTGGGTATTTTGTCCACTCGGCTTGGGAAGCCAATAGGAATAAACTTCCTATACAGTAGTGGCATAAGGTTGTTTGGTTCAGCAGGAATGTTCCTCATTGGGCCTTTATTTTATGGTTGGCTGTCCAAAATAAATTGAGTACCAAAGACAGATTGTTCAAATGGGGCATGACTGTGGCAATGGACTATGTTTTCTGTGATAATGATGAGGAGTCTCACCATCATCTCTTCTTCCAATGTCCCGTGTCTTATGCAGTTTTGCAAGCTGTTTGGTGTAGATCTTCTTTTGGTCGCATGTCCCACTTATTAACTGATGTGATTCTTTGGTACCTTCAGAATGCCCATGGTAGTAGCTTTCGTAGTGTGGTTTTGAAGACGTCTCTAGCTGCCACAGTGTATAGTCTTTGGTTGGAGAGAAACAAACGAGTCTTCCAGCATAAAGCCCTTCCCCAAGACCAGTTGATCCTCCACACTATTAATTCTATACGAGACTCTCTCAGCTCTAAGAGGGGTGTGCAGCTCACTTAGGAAAATAGGAGGTTATGTGATAGTTGGCAGCTTTCTGGGAGTGTGTTTGGCCCAGCTGGATGTTAGGTTTGTAGTTGTTTTGCTTCTTCTTCTGTATAGGTTTTGCTTTTTTGGTATAGTGATGTAGTGTATTGTTTTTGCTTTCTGTTGTAAGCAAATGTGTAGCAGGGGTATGCCCCGTAGATTTTGTATATGTGGTTTGTGCTTTTAATGAAAAAGAAGTACTTATCAAAAAAAAAAAAAGATTGGGACTTGGGGGAAGGATTGTTTTTTTTGGAAGCAAATGTCATTTCAGGAGTAAAATGATTTTTTTGTTGGGGGAATTACGGTTCAGTGGCCATTGGGGCAAATAAGTCCCAAGTCGTGAAGTAGTTTTTGTGAAATTCCTCTAGATATGAAATGGAGAAAACTAATTTGTAATACATGAAAAGGGCCACATAAAAAGACTAATATACCCCCCTTCGTATCATTCTGATTTTCTAGCAAAAAAGTACATCCACACACACATATAGATACATACATATACAGAGGAGAGAGAGAGAAACCCTAATTTTGAAATCCTCAAATTGACTACTTAAATCTCAAATTTCGACACAAACGGTGATAAAGAAACCAATACCCATTTTAGAAACCCTAATTTCACAAGCAAAACCAATCTAATCTCCACGGAATTTCTTTATCAATCTTGCGCACAAGTCTAGATAGAAAGGGATTTAATTTAAACTCCATGGATTTCTCCTTTCGTACAGAATACGGGGTCCAAAGATCGCCGTGGTGGTTTCGAGATCTCGAGGCGGTGTCCGGCAGCACTCCGACGGGGTCGTGGCAGCGGCGGCCACACAATCACACACGGCACACACACTATTTTTGTTTATGTTTTTGTTAAACACTAGAATGGGATTTGGGGAAGTGAGGGAGGTGTGTGGTGGTGGGTATCGGTGGAGGAGGAAGACCGAGAGATGGAGGTGAGGTGGTGACTAGACCGGAGGAGATGAGCCGGGGAGGTAGGGTGGTGCGGCGGTAGGAGGTTGGCCGAGAAGGAGGCCGGTGATGGTGGTAAGAGATAGTGGTGGCCGGTGGCGGTTATGGTGGTGAACCGAAGGTGGTGGCGGCTATGGCTGCCTCTCTCTCTACCGGATAGGAGGGATGGGGGGAATGGTGGGTGTGTGTATGAGTATATGTGTGTGTATATAATAAAGGGGTGGGAGGGAAATTGGTGGAATTAATGGGCATTAATTAGTGAGAGAGAGAGATAGGTGGGTTTGGCCGTGGGATGGTGGTGGTGGTGAAAGATGTTGAGATTCTGAGAAGGAGGATTTGTGTTTTGGACAAGGGGGCCAATGAAATGTCATATAGGGGAAGGGGTGTTTTTGTCCATGTAAGTTTGAAATACCATGTCTTGGTAATTATTTGTTTCCTTGCCATTACTTTATAATTTCGAAAAAGTAGTCTATGAGTTGAGACTTATTTGCCCCTTGTTCCACTGAACCGTAATTCCCCCTTTATTGTTTATAAGGAAAAAAAAAAGTGGGGGCGGCGCCCACCAGGCCCCTCTTAATGAAATTTTTTTCAATGCCGAGCGAATATTATGTAGTGTCCGCTTGCGCATTCGAGCCGTCCATTTCGTGTTTGAACAGCTCAGATTTGGAGAGAAAAAAATGAAAGAGAAAGTGTTGGGATGAGAGGAAAGAGAGGGTTTCAATCCGAGCCGTCCAAAAATGTATTGAACGGCTCGGATGCACCGAGCAGATACCACGTAGAATATACCCGCTCGACACCGAAAAATCTCTCCCTTTTAATATCCTTTCCCGTTCAATTCACAACCTCAAAGGCTCACTTTGGATGACCGGAATCTTCAATAGGAATAGGAATGTGATTACTAGGAATCAAATTCCTAGGAATTTTATTGAATGGGAATAGGAATATGATTGCTAGGAATCAAATTCCTAGGAATACAATACCTGAAGTATTTTCATTCCAGTGTTTGGATTAGTTCAGTAATCTTCTTCAGGTCTCAATTTTTTTAGAAATTATCAAAGTCAATATTTCCTTTTTTTATTGATTATGCCTGGAATCTAAGATTCCCATGGGATAAGGGAGGAATCAAATTTCCACTCTCTCTGGTAATGTGATTCCTGGTTGGATGTGTTGTCAGGAATCACAATCCTATTCCTGTCTCTCCCAAACATGGGAATCCTAAGAGTGCGACATCACATTCCTATTCATGTTTCTTCCAAACGTCGGAATCATGAAAGTATGGTATCACATTCTCATTCCTCCTCAAGATTCCTACCATCCAAACTGAGCCAAATATATAAGTGCATCCTTTACTTATTTTTTTTGGGAAATGATATTGGCACTTCAAAAATTGATGCAGGCACTCCAAAATACAAAGGAAAGTGGCTTTGGAGTTACATTGATTTTGGAGTGTCTGCATCAATTTTTGGAGTGCCAATATCATTTCCCTTTTTTTTAAGCAAACAATTTAGGAAAAATGTGTTTTTCCCCTTTTTTTTTAAGCTCTATCACAAAAATAATTGCCCTCCAAACATAAAGTGTTTAGGACTATTTGGAACTTGCCATTAAATAATTGTTATGGATAACAGAATAATTAATTTAAAAACACCTATTATGAGTCAAGGGTGTTACAAAACCCGACGGACTGAAAAAAATCAAAAAAATCGACTGATAGATTTGGTTTTCGGTTGGGGTGATGGCGGAATTTTTTCGGACTGAACCGAACCGGTTTCTCAATTTCCTGGAATTTTCACCGAACCGAACCGACCAAGTACATATTTTATATATTTTACATATATATACTTTAAATTAAATAGAAATTTTATATTTCAGGTGGACCGAAATCCCCGACCGGACCAATCCCACCCCAAACCAAACCAATCTCAATTCCGATCGGGATCGATTCTGAAAATATTTGGACCAAACCAAATCGGTCTTTGAAAATTTCACCTCGAACCGAACCAAACCGTACCAAAATCACCCCTAATTATGACCACCACTCCACTATCCCCACTCATCCTAAAATGTACCCACACCACCTTTTAGGTTCTATTCTGCTAAGGTTTTTACTTTATAAATACTTATTTTTCATTTTACAAGATATGTCATTTTCTCACAATACATCATTTTTAATTCGAAAAATTAGTACTTATTTTTCTAAAAAGGACGGGGCCTTAGTTTACTTTTTTGCCAGAGAAAACAATTTTGAAACAGATAAACATGATCATGCCATATACATGCCCATATAAGCAAAAAAAGAGAGGCAATATCTGGGGTAAAATTCAGTCAAACCATTATGGATCAAGTATATGAAAGAACGATTCAAAGAGGTGATTAACCTACGCAAGCCAACCAGTATTACTGAAGGTGTGGAAGATCAACATCCTTTCGCGCCCATCCTTTCCGCTCTCAGCCAACCACGACCCCAGCTCCTGCGCAAACCCCGCCACCCTCTCCTCCAACTTCCTCCCCATATCGGACGAAAGCACGTCGTTCACCGACGTGACGAACGTCACCGCGTTCATCCCCCTCCCATTGTACATTTCCACGTACTTGTTCAAGTGCTTAGCCTTGGCTCCCAGCCAACCCAGCAACACAACAGTCACCAGAGGCCCCTTACCCCCAACAAGCCCCACATCTCCCCCGTTTACTTTTCGGGCCAAATTCCACTCGATCGACTTGTTGGTAGAATCCGCGACAGTTGGGGCGAAATTGTTGGTGGAGCTAAGGGATTGGAAGGACCGTAACGGGGTCGAGTTCGGACGAGGGGCCGAGGAGGGAGAGGGAGAGGGATTGGGGAAGTGAGGGTTTGCTGAGATTGCAACGATGCGAGTGGGAGGAGAACGCGGGAGGGGATTGTAAGGGAGTCTGCCACGAGGGTATTTGAGAGGGTGGGGTTTGAGGAGGAACGAAGTTGATAACTGACGGTTCAGGAGTGGTGAGTTGAGGATCCTGACCGAAGCTTCCATGGTTTTGGAAATACGAAAGGGGTCAGAGTCGTACACCGAGGATCCGTTGGTAATGGCGAGCGTTGGCACTGGATTGGAATTGCAGAGATCAATGGCCATCTTTGGGGACAAGTGGGGTCTCGAGTTCTCTCAATGTGTTAATTTGACTATTCAGCAGTAAGTATTGTTACAATACTTGGTTATTGGCGATCGGAAAAATTCTTTGGAAACATCGAATAAATCTACGATCACAATCGGTGACAAAGTTTTTCTCATTTCTTAATCAGTAACTAGTCCTAGTCGTAGTCGTACTATGTTCTTTTAAGTTTTAATGCCGGTTGATTTGTAGTATTTTCTAACTTCCATATATATTGTTTTCATTGTCCCGTTCCAATAAAATATATATATATTGGTTACATTGTCTTCGGTTTGGAACACATTTGATTATTCATTCGAGGGATTTACAGTTGTTTGACTTTTAATTAGTTTACCATATTTGGCGATATACAAAACTAGGGTTTTTAATCAGGATAATGCTAAAGCCACGACTACTTTTGATAATGCCACAATTACTCACGTTGACTTCACATTTTTTTTTTCCGCATGTGGCACTTCTCACTCCTAGACACTTTCTCTCTCTCTAAAAAAGTAGCTCTCTCCCTCTAGCTTCAGAAATCCCTAGCCGCCGCTTGGGGGAGGAGGGCTCTGCCTCTCTCTCCCTCCTCCCCCCGTTCGCCCCCTTCCCCCTCCTTGCCTCGTAGTCTCCAGCCGTTTTTTGGCTTCCCGAGCTCCCAGTTTGGAGCGTCTGTTGCTTTGGTCCGGCGTGATTCCCCCTTGCGGTGGCTTTGTCCGGCGACTGGTGGGGATCCACAGCCCGTTGTCCAGCACGGCGGTTCCAGATCTGTTATGCTCGAGGCCGGCGGCGTGGTAATAAGGTGTGTGGTTGGGGTGGGTTTTCTTCTGTTTTTTTGCTTTCCGGCGTTTGTCTGGTTGTCTTCCGGTCTAGGTTCCTCTAGATCCGGGCTGTGCTGGTCTGGGTTTCCCCCAGGTCCGGCGGTTTGGGTGGTGGGCTGCGAAATAAGGTAGTTAGGGTTTGTTGGGTGGTCGGAGTGAAGGCTGCCGGGGTCGTCGGCTGTGTCGGTGGTGCTTCTTGGGGCTTTCCGGCAACGGTTGCAGTGGCGCCAAGGTTGGGGTGTTCTGGTAGTAGCTTGGATCCAGTTTGTGCACCTGCGTTTTCTTCCTTGTTCTGGGCCGACAACGGCAAGTCAGGTGCGGAGGAGGGTTTGGTCTCCGGCCGCCGAGTTTTTCAGTCGGCAAACCATGAGATTAGATTACCTGTCACTTGTGATCTGTTTGTTGTTCTGATTACATCTATTTTTTCTGTGTAATGGTTTGTACTGAGATTTCGTTCTGATTTCTTTCTGCCTAGTCCCGGACGGGATTCTCATGTCGGCACTTAGTGTTGATTTGCTTTTACAGGGTGTCCATTAATCCCGGAGTAGGTAGTTTGGTGCATTCCTGTATTTTGTGATGTAATTTTTGCCTTCGGGCTTGAAATGAAATTGACATTTTCAAAAAAAAAAAAAACTTCACATTTTTAACAGTTGAATGATCTCGGTTCTCTTCCATCCATTTTGTATCTCTCATTCTCGTTACTCTCTGCATCCTTGTTTTCTTTCTCATCATCCTGTTCTTCAATTCCCCAACACCATCGACCACAAAATGCATACCGCAAGTCAATAAAAGACTCCAACGTACATTTCGTCGATGATTTGATCTACCTTCGAAACCCTCAACCACCTCTGAGAACTCCTAAAAACAATAAGGCTCTGTTTGTTTCGATGTAAAATGTTTTACGATGTAAAATGTTTTACGATGTAAAATGTTTTTCATGTAAAATGTTTTTTCAGAAAACAAACTTCAAACTTTTTATTTTCCAGTGTTTGGTTGGCACTTGAAAATATTTTCAGAAATCAACAAAATAGTGTAGAGAGAGAGATGAGGAGCTTAAACGGTAGAGAGATATGAGATTATTGGAATTGAACGTAGGTCAAGACTGATGATCGAGGAAACTGAGCAGTGAGAATTGCAGTAGAAGGCAGCGGGTTCATTTCGGAAAATAACTTACGGAAGATTTAAGGGTAAGTCATTTTCATCCAATTGATGGAAAATGTTTTACATGTAAAATGTTTTCTTCATTTTTTACACAACCAAACACCGGAAAATAGGTCAAACATTTTACCGAAAAATATTTTACGTCCAAACAAACGGAACCTAAATCAGCAAACCTTTTGAATTGAAATGTTGATGGATTTTGATGTAGCAATAAATTACTAGTTGGCTATCTCAATGGTGATGCTGACAAGATATGTTTTTTTATTTTTTGAATGGTAAAAAAATATTGACAAGATATGTCAGGACTTCAAACTTAGAATTGGTCGAGTCATCATGGCCGGCGGATAAATTAATAATAGCTCATCCAAGCCTCTTTCTCAAAAAAAAAAATTGGAGACAATAATCATTTGAAAAACATAACTAAACCACTTTAGAGTCTTTATAGCAAAAAAACAAGAATACTCTCAATTAAAGACAGTTTTTCTTCAATATTAAAACAAAAGCAACAAACATATTCCGAGGCAGCAGCAACTCCATTTATCTTCTTCATTATTTGTAGAAAAATATAAATTTTCATATACCGAATGCTCGTGTGAGATACAAATACTAGAGTTACATATTTTTTACCATGGAAATAGTTCATAACATAAGCACTTGCAAAATCTAATGAAAATAATCATATTAGGAGTATAATCCAACTGTTTAATGTTTCTGTATGGGAGTTACCCCTCTTTCTGTGTGAAATGATCAACTTATTGGCCGCTAGTGCCACACTCTTTCAATCCTTTTTACTCATTTTTGTATTATGGTGTCTTTTAAACTTTCCCCCAAACTCGGGACAACTGTCTAGATGAATCTGTAGGCCATCACCTTTATCTGACTAATAACATTTTCTAAGCTTAAATTTACAATGTCATCACCTTTGTCTGACGTGTTTCTTCTAGTATTTTAACATGAAAATTTTATCGCATCTTTTTCATGGGATTTTTTTTGGAATGAACTCATAATCTTTTCAAAACATATAAGCATGCTAGTTTTATATAGAAAAATCATATAACTAAAGTATAAGTATGTCGGATTTGCAATTTCTCGGCGTCTATTTTTCTGGTATCCGTCGTTGCGGAGCAGACTGGTGGTTTCATTGTCTGGTGGTGGTGGCGGCTTATGCGCGGTCAGGATGGGTTGTTTGTTGGTGGTGGTGGTTCAGACTTGGCTGGATCGGTCGGCGTTTTTGGTGGTGATGGTGACAGTAGAATAGGTTTTGGGTTTCTTGGGTTGGGCTTGGCTCATACTATGTATAGGTTGGGCTGTTTTAGGTTTTTTTGTTCCTATCTGGGCATTTTTAGGCCTTTGTTCTTATTTTGAGTTGTATGAGTTTGCTTCGGCATTTTAAGGTCCTTCGGTGTTCGGACAATTCTCCCTCAGATTTTGTAGGGCTTGGCCCTTTTCAAGAGTTTGTCTTACCTTTGATTGGATCCCCCTCCCCTCTTCCCTACTTGATGTACCCTATCAAGTTTCTTAATAATATTTTGTTGTTTAAAAAAAAAAAACCTCACCTTTGACTTATTAAGGGCTTCATGGAAACTTGACTCGTATCCTCGTTATATCTCAAATTGATCTAGACTCGCGATGGCGTAGCAACGGTTCAACGGTTGGGAAAATGTGAAGCAAGACTTGACTAGAGGATCACTAATCTAACATTCTTTTTCCCTTCCTTTTGATTAACAAGATGCAGAACTAACATTACTGTTTTTGAAATGTCCTAAAGTTAGCTATTCCATTTACCATCATTCTACAACCACAAATACTTACAAAAATTCACTCACATTCACATTAGGACCCACACACTACACCTTCAATGTGTGTGGGACCCACCAAAAGATATGAGCGTGTGTGTAAGGTGTTTGCGTAAGTGTGTGTGGTTCTATAATTATTGTTCCATTTATAGGCTTCCTAAATCCACCTAGTGTTGACACCGCTTTGTTTGGAACTCAAGAAAAAGAAAGGAAAATTAAAAAAAATTCTCTTCTATTATTTGGTTGGAAGAGAAAGAGATAGGAAAATAAAAATTTCAAGTTTAGAAGTAAAATTTTTTACCCATTTTTCTTCTCTCTTTTTTTCTTTCTTTTCTTTTCTTTACCTTAAGTTTCAAACGGAGCAGAGGTGTCATAAGAGAATGAGGAGTCATGGCCATAAGCACGAGGTGGCTGCTATCCTTGTGATGTGGATTGAGGAAGACTACAGCCACCGAAGGCAAAATGCGGTGGCCGGCCACCGCATGCCGTTTGGGGCCCACTCCAGGCTCCTCACGGATGATCCGAGCCGTTCAATAATTTAAAAAAAAATACCGAGTGAGTATGTTAAAAATCAGCTTGATCCGATTTGTGTAGGTGCTCGGATCAAATTTCTAATATTTGGAAAATCTGAAAAAATGGAAAGATTGGTTTTCCGATTTTTCAAAGATGAAAAGCTTGATCCGAGCACCTACAGATATTGGATCGAGCTGATTTTTCTCGTACCCACTCGGTTTTTTTTTTTATAAATTATTGAACGGTTCGGATCATATGTACGGATCCCGGAGTGGGCCCTTACGGCGTGCGGTGGCCGGCCACCGCGCTTTGCCTTCGGTGGCTGTAGACTTTCTGATGTGGATTGGCTAACAAAAAATGAGGTGTCTAAGCTATAATTAATGAGGTAGCCAAGCTATATATAGCATGATCTCTCTCTCTCTCTCTCTCTCCTATTTCTAGTAACTAGAAGTTACTAGTAAAATTCTTGTTTATAAGCTCACAAGATATCTAATTACTATTTTGGTATATATGCATATGCTATTTTTTGTTCCGGGAATAAAACTAAAAATTCTCTAACACGCCTGTCAGTGTCTTTACATTATTATTTTTTATACATTTGTCAAGTTGCCTATGAATTTAGGGTTGGGATTTTACGAGATGTAGCGTAGCTAGCTATTGGAGATTATGGACAAAGATAACAGAGAATGAGAAATGATCTAAAAACTTTATGAACTTGCTCTTTGGATTGATCTCGAATTTGTAAGGAGGGACAAAATTTGCACAAAATTAAAGTAACTGAAATAAATTTGATGGAGGGAAAGTTATTAGACCAGAAAAGTAAACAAAAAATCTGAATTTAGAATACCTCTTGTGTATTCCTCTAGTTGATGAGAGTGAAAAAAACAAATGATAGAGATATGAGAATAAGGTTGATTGACAGATGAGGATAATTATGTTAGAGTGCATTCAATGGTTGTGACACTAAACGAATTGGTCGTCGCATTAGCGGCACCCTTCTAGTTTTTGAAGAGGTGATTTGGTTCATTGGCGACTCCAAAAAGTTTTGGTGATGGGGTCATTAAATAACTTAAAGATAAATATATCATTTAAGAAAATTACTTTTAACATATAATAATCAATTGATAACATAACTCTATTTTATGAAAATACTTTTTGTGTTTTCATAAACGAGTCGCATACCACAAATTAATAAATTAAACTTCTTTTTGCGGGCCGGGCGGGCTGTATTTCTTAAGTTGAAGCCCAAGCCACTCACGGGCTAGCCCAATTGCCGGGCTGGTGGGCCAAAGTTCGGGTGGGCTCATGGGCGGGCTCACTGGCCGAGCCGCACAAATTTTGAAAAGAATGGTGGAAAAAAGAAAACTTAAAAAATTTGCATGAAAAAACTACAACTCTAGTTTTTTTTGGTAAATACTACACCCCTAGATTGGTGTCCCTGAGCAGAAAAGGACAATGATTAAATAATAAATATATAACATTCAAACATTCCTTCTTTATTTTTTGGCCTTGGAACATTTGGATAGGAATGACAGACAGTAAAGTTGCATATGTTTAGTCTTCAACAGCATAAGGAAGAAATGGGTATGCTCCCAAGGCCACTGATTTTTAGGCTATTGGACGGGTCTTGCGGGCGGGTATAACAGGCGGGCTCACGGGCCGGGCCGATGGGTGGGCTGAGTAAAAATTCATAGGCTCAAACCCGGCCCATGAAAACCTCGGGTTGGACTAGCCCGTCTGTTGGACAAGCTCGGACCGGACAATAGCCCTACGGATCGGGTGGGCTGCGGGCCTTCGGGCTAAATGATGACCATTATGCGGAAACCGTCGATTTGGAGAGAAAAAATTATATGTTGGACTCGATTGCAACTGAGTATCATAGTTAGGGATGGAATAGATCGGTTTAAAAGTTTAGGGATGATATAAACACAATTTGAGTTAGTTCAGGGGGAAAAAAAAAGTAGAAATAACCAAATTGCCGGGAACGGCTCGAAATCCACCACCGGGCTGAAACGCACTCAACCACACAGACAAATACGTACGTAGCTCCAAGTCGAGACGCTAAAAATCTCCTGTTCAGCAATGGTGAATTGGTGATTCTAATTTTCCGTCGTTCTCGGTCCCGAGCCTTGTCCAGGGTTTGCAGCGATTCCGATGTCGACTTCTTGCGCGACAGTATCTCATACGGCGAGAACGGAGCTGTTGAACACCATCGGAACCAGGTTTATCGCCCCAGTCAAGGTTCATCATCATCATAGTAAGTTCAATTCCCGAGTATCATTCTTGTCAATCTGTGAACTGTATTATGCTTACCATGGACATCTCTCTCTCTCTCTCTCTCTCTCTGTGGCTCTGTTTGTAGGAAGCAAGTGCGAAATGAATAGAAGGGACTTCGGGCTCAAAGGGATTGTTGCTACCGGAGCTTCAGTCATGCCCTCTTCTTTGGTAGCTGAACCTGCTCAAGGTTAGTTTACTTCTTTATCCGACTTGTTTATGCATTTGGATAAGCACAGATTGCAGTAATAAGATGGGGATTAGTGTTTAAATGGGTCCCTACTAGTGGATGGTGGAATTGGTCGGGATTAGTCTAAGTTGGGTGTGTGCTACCCAGGACACCGTGAGTTATGGGATTCAAATGTTCATATTAATGACTCATCTGGCGTATCATGTTTTCGAATGGACCTGTTGCAGCATAAGTTGGTTCCCCTGCTATTTTGTGAGCTTTATTGCCGAATGTTTTTCTTGTGTAAAGATGGGATGACTAATTATTCCCAATTATTACCACCTAAAATATAAGGCACTATTTGTTTCGGCAGAAAATGTCTTCGCAAAATTTTGCTTCTTGTGTTCGGTTACAACCCCAAAAAAAATGATGGTGCTAGTGGCAGGGTAGACCTTGGGGCAAGGTCTACAATGAAGCCCCTTAGCCCAAAATGTTGTTTAAATTTAGGGCTGCATTTATGTCAAATAGGCCTACTAAAACTACTTTTTAGGCATAGTATATATTGAAAGAAGTTTTACCAAAATAAATAAAAAGATCAATCCAAGTGTTCGATTATTATAAAGTAATTGATGGGGGGTTCCCAAATCGTATTTGTTTTGTCAGAATACTGGTACCTATGCATGGAAAAAGATATGTCACGAAAGATACAAAAGCATGGTTCTATAAGATTTGTTTCCCACCAAAACAGTAGAGTTGTATCATATGTTTCTCCCTGTGTCCCAATTTAATGGTTCCTTTTTGGCAGTCTTTTCCTTTAATTGGGTCAGCAAATTATGTAAATGCGTGAAAGGAAATTCAAAGTTTTTCAACCAATCAAAAGTTCTCAATTAGTTCCTCCTCCGCACAAAGTTTTCAAAATCCTCTGAGAAAGAGTGAAAACATTGAATGTGGAAACTTGAAGGCATTTGTGTGCGCCAGCTTTGTTAGCTACAGATATTGAGTATAGTCACCACAGCCCAACCTAGTTTTAGTAGTCTCAAGACCCCGTTTTCATCCAAGTTGGAGGGTGTTTCCTTGTCGCGTAGTTTTCAGGTAGGTGCCTTATAAAGTTATGAAGCGAAACAGCTTGAACATATACTCTATTGTTAAGGGAGATTTCTTCTTTTACCAGTCAAGTTACGGAGAATGCATTATTGTGACATCCCTGTTCGTTACAATAGTCTGACTTAATAATTTCCTGGCGAGACTGATGTGTCTTTTTTATGTGCAAATGCAACTTTGATGTTCTTGTAAGTTATAAGTAAAAGTACTGACCAAATCGTCTACACTAAATTAAGATGCAGCCAATTAAATTATGCACGTTGATGGACTTTGTAGAGTATGAAATATTGAAAGCTTCAAATATGCTAGGCATACATAGTTGTCTCACGTATTTGAGGTAAACCACATTGACACTGTTGATAAAATTACTGGCATAATACACGAACTTGCCAAAGCCACAAATCTCTCTCTCTCTCTCTCTCTCTCTCATTCATATTCCAAACCTGTGTACTTATAATTGTAGCTTGAAATGTTTTCTGTAGATTGATCTGTCTGATACTACTGGTTTTGGGCAAGTTCTGAAAATGAGTTGCTTGCTATGAGGATCTTGGTTTAATTGATAATCTTACAGGTTTGGAGAGACTACCGTTCAGGCCAGAGGGTTATGATTTTTGGATGTGGAGAGGTCACAAAATACATTATGTACAACAAGGAGAAGGGTTTCCAATTGTTCTTATTCATGGCTTTGGCGCTTCAGCATTTCATTGGAGGTCTCTCTCTCTCTCTCCTGTGTCGGTTCATGTTTAAAATGATCAATGATCACATAAACACGCCATTTCAAGATCTTCCTACTAAATTAATTTCATGCATCCTTGCATGCTAGATACTCCCTTCGTCCCAAATTGGATATCAATTTTTGATATCTGTGTCAATTTCAATTCTTTATATCTTTCAATATAGATCTAAAAAAATATGCAATATGTATCTTGTTTGATAGTTCTTGATTTAGTTCTATTATACAAAATTTTCAAACTCATTTATAACATTATAGATTGAAAGATATAAGCGATGAAAAATGGCACGAGTTTCAAAAATTGTCATCCTTTTTGGGACGGAGGGAGTATCTAAAATGCAAGAAGATTCCAATCTCACATTCATGATGTTATTATAGTTTGAATTAGAAGTGGATGATGGACTTGCTCCCGCTACTATACTATATTCCACCCTCACCTAATTTTAGTTTTTATGATCATCATATTGTTGCCCAATTTAAGGGACTAGAGCCTAGTGGATTAAGTGATTCATGTACCCATCTTTTTATTTAAATTCTGATATATGTTACTGTAAAAAGTTGCTAGTTGGATATGCTTTCGATTGCCTATTGAAGCTAGATAAGTATGCTGTTTAGTTGCATTTTTATGCAAATCTTATTACATAACTTCAACCTGAAGTACTTTCTCTGTTCACTTTTTTTAGGTACAATATACCAGAATTGGCTAAAAAATACAAAGTTTATGCTGTAGACTTACTAGGCTTTGGCTGGAGTGACAAAGCACTTATTGAGTATGATGCCTTGGTGTGGAGAGATCAGGTCGTGGATTTCTTAAAGCAGATAGTTAAAGAACCAGCAATTCTAGTTGGTAACAGGCAAGTAATTCGTAGAATCGTAATCATTTGACCATCTTTTCCATGCATGTAGCAAAATGTGCAAGTTTTATGGACGGTGATAGCAACTTGGGATTGCCCATTCAATTTGTGAGGTTCATGGAATGAAACTTGATGGTCTTTTACAGTAACCAAAACATGAACTTTTATTCATCTTTTCAGTCTTCATTTCTCATTTAGTGCATATGTCATAGATAGGTGAAAGAATGGTATGTGTGTGCCTGTTTCAAATATGTCTAACTCGTCCTATCACCCTTTTACTTTAAACTACGGAACCACAAAAAGGTGTGAACGTCTTTGTCTTTATGTATGTGTGTGCACGCTTTTGTATGCATGCTCGTATGGGTCAGTTTAACCAACAGGGAGACGCTATTGCTTGGTGATGCACTAAAAGCTCAAGCTGTGAAAGATTTTTCTTTTACAAACAACATTAAAGGTTAGGCTTTGATAATGGAATGTATTAATTTACATGGTTTGCTGTAAATTATTGATTTTCTTTTTTTCAGGGAGCTAGTTTTTTCCCCTTCTTTTTATTTTACTTTTTGCGAAAGTCTACCTTTATATTTTCCATTTGGGGCGAGGAATGTATCTGTTTGATTAACTGGAAGTACTTATATACTAAGGTATTGTGGTTGGAAATCCTCCATCTGAATTCTTGAAATTTATAGTATGTCAGAACATCTAAGCCCTTGAACCTCATTTACGTAAGCAAACAGATTCATTTTCTACCCATAAGGGGGAAAAGAAGATCTTGAAGTTAGTTCTCCTAATGAAGACAGTAAACGTCCAGAATTCATGAAATTCAAGCTAGCATAGCTGACTGATATGCCAAGTTTTTTATGTTTATCTACTATCATTGGTATTTCTTACTGAGAAGATAAGGCAAGGAAATAGCCGACACCAATTGATTGGGATATAAAGCTTAGTTTGGTTAGCATAAGGCAAGAAAAGGGGGTAAAAATTTTGGAACCAAGTTGTCACTGGATGCTACTTTATTGGGCTGTTAAATAAGCAAGCACCGGAGACATTAGTCACCTCAAGAAAAAACTTTTTGTAGGTGTATTTATTCAGCTATGCAGATCCTTGTCTACTTCTCCACCTCTTCTTGGGCTTTTTTTGTGACATCTTAGGCACGGGCAAAAATATCTGTACCTTCGCTGCATTTACTTATCCTGTACCACCATTAGCTTTTAATTGTTGGTCTTCAAGTGAGTTCACCACGTGCAGCTAGCCTAATCAATTGCCATTTCATAAGGTACATTTACTTTATAAAAAACACGGAATAGAAATATGGGCTCCTAGTATTGTTATAGCAATTTCAGAACACGAAATTCTTTGGGTTCAAAAGATTAAGCAAACTTCTCTTAGACTGTAGTTATCTTACCTTCCCAAGTATGTTGCAGACTTGCAAATTATCTCTTGATTTGGTTTAAATTGACGGCTCCATGGTAATGTTCAGCCTTGGAGGATTCACAGCATTGGTGACAGCTTCTGAGTTGCCTGAGCAAGTTGTTGGAGTTGCATTATTAAACTCTGCAGGACAGTTTGGAAATGCAAATGCTGAAACCACTGAACCTGAAGAAACGATCCTACAGAGGGTTATTCTAAAGCCGCTGAAAACAATTTTCCAACGTGTAGTTCTCGGATTTTTGTTCTGGCAAGCCAAGCAGCCAGCTCGTATTGAATCTGTTCTAAAGAGTGTATGTCCAAGACTTCCTCAATTGAACCTGAGCTTCTTTCCTGTCTTTATATGAAGTATAGCAAGAGTTGCAGAATCTTAGAAATGATCCATGTAGAAATTTGAAGGACCAAGTTTTTCCCCCCCTTTATGTACCAAATGGATGGTGTGAACCTAAATAGTGGATTGTGTTATCATTGCTTTGAGCATCGTAAATGTGGAAAACAAATTGCTCTAGATCCGCTGAACCACCATTTTGTACAAGTATGGCTTCAGTGGTCCAACCAAGACAGATCTTCATAATTCTCCCCTTTTAAAATGATAGACGTTACAGTTGTGAGATTGTTTAGTTCTGACAACTGTAATAGGTCTTTAGGTGGGGAGCACTTGAGTGGGTCATTCAGTTCTGGTTGAATGGCTGATGCTTGTAAACCACAGTGCCAAATGAAAAGGATATTTTTCTCCATCATCCATCCTGCTGCAAATTAACTTAGATTTTTCTTCACAAAGTTAGCTTAGTTTTCTTATTTTTGAGCTTCCTGAAGGCACAATGTTTGGTCTTGGCCTCCTAGTATTTTTTCAATGACTTTATTTGTCATGCAAAATGACAAGTATAAACCTTTTTTTAGGTGTACAAAAACACTTCCAACGTGGACGACTATCTTGTGGAATCAATAACAAGACCAGCAGATGACCCCAATGCAGGAGAAGTGTATTACAGGTATATCTGTGGGCTTGTAGTTGTGTTGTGATGTTCCATTGACTTTTTTTTTTTTTTTTTAAAAGTTTCCCCAGAGGAGAAAACTTCACTTGACCAAGTCCAACTTGCTTTCTTTCACAATGGAAGTGTTGAACATCTGCTGATCACTTCAGTAGAGAGATTTTCCCAAGGTTCTGCCTGCCCCCTCTTGTGTTTGTTTGTTGTTTTGGAACCCTGTTAATGGTTAGGAAATTAAGTGCTAGGGCCTGTTTGGGAATCCCAGGGTCAATTTCCTAAAATGAATCAGCTCAGAATGAAGGTAGTTTTTGTGATTGGCCATACCAACTGCTGGTTAAATTTCCATATACTGCTGCCCGAGAGTATTGACAATCTTGATTCTGCGGGCATGTTCTTGACCCCGCATATACTCAATTTTTTACCCTCCTGTGTCGACAATGTATGACGCATCTTATTGGTTATCTGCAGATTAATGACACGATTTATGTTGAACCAGAGCAAGTACACACTTGACAGTGTGTTGAGCAAACTCTCTTGCCCACTGTTGTTGCTTTGGGGTGACTTGGACCCTTGGGTGGGTCCTGCCAAGGCCATTCGGATAAAAGAGTTCTACCCAAACACGTCAATTGTTAACTTACAGGCTGGGCACTGCCCACATGATGAAGTTCCAGAGCTTGCCAATAAAGCATTACTAGATTGGTTGTCTACTTTGAATTCGGCATCCACTGCCCTGCCACTGTGAACATGTCCCAATTTCATTTAATCTTACGCTGAGGTACGCATTGAGGTTTTACTTGTAAATATTGCACATTCAGTGATCACAGAACACCGTGCATGTGGATTGAAACTAGACTTGGGCAATGACAGTTATTCTCAAGCATGTTGTTGGCAATGAGAATTATACTCCAGCATTCTGTGAGCAGCCTTGGCAAATATTTGTCATACCTATTGAGAATTATTGCTTATCCATATACGAAATTAGGGTTGTTTTGTGGAAGATTTGTGAAGGGAAAGAAATGGTAAGGGGTGAGTAGTAAGAAAAAGAAAAAAAAAGAGAAAGAAGAATATTGCCGTATCTTCCTTCCAGTTTGATTATAAAGGAGGGATACGATACACCGTGGTTGTGGAAGAAAAGGGGATCAACTTCAAACTTAGCCCTGCTGGACTATTTGGGACGAAGGCCAAGCAGAAGGTTTTCAGCAGTAACTAAAGAAGATCAAGTGAATCAGTAAAACTGTTAAAGCATCCAACTCCAAACCAATTGGCTAAGAGTGGAGAGGCCGCCCAGGCTCATATACTAGTTTTGGAGGAGATAATTAACCGATGTAGGACAAATCCCAACACTCCCCCGCACGTGCGACCCCCGACTCGCACGTGGAGAGGTAAACAAAGGATCCGGAACACACGGATCACAATGAAAGAAAGTGCAACTATGGCACAAACAAAGGGGAAAAGCCTCCGAAACTCTAGCTTTGATACCAAGTTGAAAAGCCCAGCCCACACTATCCTTAAAACCCAGGTGTTAAGAAGAGGAAAACTGGAGCCTTATAACCAGCATAGACGGGGCATATCCAGGCGATGTGGGACACATTCCAACAAAAACAATAGCAACAGATCGGGGCGATACATTTGCAGCAATACCGTGTCCATAATTGCAAATTACATCTACCCTGCTGAACCTTAGGAGAAGGATAGGAAACAAGTAATTTTGTAAGAGAGATCTGCAATCTCTCTACAAGGTGAAATATTTGTCATATGCACTTGTCAAAAGTTGAAGGCATATTGAAAAGTTGAAGAGTTTTTCTGCAGGGCTTCTCACAACAGGGATAATGGAGATTCAATCATGAGATGAACTGCTGCTTCCAGCTAACTTCTTGCCAACATAGTTTGTGATTATTAAAAGAGGCAGATTTGTTAGGTTAAACAACAATCTCAAGACACAGATAAGGAGAAAAATAACAGGGGCAGGCACAGATCAATATAGAGATATTGTGCCAATTATTACTCACCCGCTTTCAAGTATCAAAATTAACAAATTTGTGCTTGACCAGGGTTGAATTTGACGCTTTGTTGTGAAAATGAATAGAACACTCCAGTAAAACAACAGAATTGGGCAGAAACCAGTTACCAATCCAGCACAGAGAAGAACGTCAAAACAAACACCACAACGGGAGCATTTGGTATGGAATACCTGAAAAAGTGGAACAGAGGAAATTTTTTATCCAGTATAACTCAGCAAATTTGAAAGCAATCTAATGAGATTCTTGTCTGAAAAATAAAACCAGCATCGTTGATGATCCCATTTACTGTTATTGAATGGAAGTTATAGAAAGCAGCGAAGGGCTTAAACTAGCTAAGGTCACTTGGGTGATTTGAGAGGTGTAGATCGTAAAGAGCCGATCGCACCCTGAAATATGAGTACTTAGGAGTATTTGAAAATGAGTACTTATTTTAGTTAGTGAAACACACCTTTAAACTCATTCTCTACTCGGCCTAATGAAATCAAAGACAGAAAACAATCCGTCAATATACCAATCGTTATTGGAAGCTCTATAACAAAATCTATTGTGATCTCAAGATTACTGTGACCTTATTCACAGTGGTGGATGCAGGACTTTTGTCTAGCAGGAGCCTGAATCACGTGTATTTTCATATTTCTAATAAAAATATATATTTTATAACTATATTGCTACTTTGTGAGATCCAAAGAAGGTCGTGTGTATGTGTCTAGCCACCATTTAATTTCATACACACAATCTAAAACATATTGATAAATTAAAATTTTACGATTTTTTACCCCTCAAATATAGAAGTTTTAAGAAAAAAATTTCATTCAAGGGACTTGCCGGGGGCCAATCCCATCGATTTTTTCTTAATGAACCTGAAAATTAGTATAATACGAAAGAATATTGGGAATTATGCAGAGTCCTAGGTCCCCCATTGCATCCTCTTAGGACCTCCCCTGCCTATTCAAGCTTGGGCTATACCATAAGAGCCAAACATTCGAGTACTATAGGTCCTAGTTGCTGAACCCTCTCGAAATCCCGTTCCGGTTTTAGCTGCCGCGCTCTCGCTACTCGCCGCTTGACCATTTCGGAAATTTTAGAGAGAGGGCGGCGGAGGATAAATGGTTTTAGTTCGAAAAAACCTTGCCCATATATACGTATATAATACTCAATGTATCTATCTAATGAAGGTCAATCTTGGAATTATTTAAAAGCGGGAATGAAAATATAACTATATTCAAAATGACTAAGATAAATACTTATTTGGGATGAAATATGATGATAGAGGAGTATTTAAAATCTCTAAAAAAAATTTGGTGGAAAAAAACTCCCGTCTCCAAGATTTACCAATAGTCCAATACCAACAAGTTTTAACTTTCCGAGGGTTTGCAAACGAGAGTTTTTAGCCGAAGTGTCCATAATTTTAAATCAAATTGGAGGAATACCCATCTTTTCAAATGTATTGTAAAAATAGGCCATCACGCCCTTTCAAAAGGCGTTATACCGGTTAGATGCCATGTGGCCACGGTTTGGTTGCCACGTAGGATAGCTCCTTTTCAAAAGGAGCTATGGCTATCGCGCCCTTTCAAAAGGCGCTATAGGTTCAAAACCCAGAAATCGATCGAACCCTCCCCTTTTCTCCTCCTATCTGCTCTTTCCCTTTCTGTCGATCTCTCCACGTCGATCGCGACCTTTGAACTTGCGCGATCTCCTCCAACCACCTCCGTCGCCCTCTCCAGCCACCTCCTCCGTCGTGCTCTCTCCGGCCCTCCACCTCCGTCGTGCTCTCTCCGGCCCTCCGTTGTCACTCACACTCACAGTAAGTCTCTCTCTCTCTCCATCTTTCCTTGTCTCATGTATGTGTGTGTATATGTATGTGTATATATATACTAGGGTTTGGCTCGAAAATCGGCATTCAAGAAATCGTCATGGCTCAAAACACACTTTTTAAAGACATGATGGAATATATCAAGAGTATTGAATCTAAAATTCCTATAGTTCAAAACCTTGAATGCAATATAAAATTCATTGAGTTCCGAATGCCGATTTTCTACAATTTTTATGCAGTTAATTAGGGATTGTACAGCCATGTTATTCCTAATAGTTTACTTTAGGGGTTAATAACATACGTTTAGAGTTATACCGTTTATTGCTAAGGAAATCCCTTAATTGGATATCCAGCGTGGTGTGAATTCGGCGAGAAGGAGGAGGATTTTGTTGTTTTGAGAGCATATTTGAGCACGTAAGATACAGAAAATATTGTTGTTGGCGGCGGGGTGGGAAATAAACATCGATAACATGGACCTCCATTGTAGTTCTAAACCGTAAGATACAGAATATTTAGGATGTAGTTACACCAAAACTTAGAACAACATACGAAGGGGTTAATTATGTTATGAATCCCCAAAACCTATACATAGACTTTCACATGCTCGTATGAGAACATGTGAAAAACTGCTGGCATTTCATAAGTTGCAAACAACCGCAATGATTGAGCACCAACCGCCACAGACGTGCTCAGAGTGTGGTCAACAAGGTCACAACAAGAGAAGATGCGGAAAATGAAAACCATCGTCATCTTAATCACATAATTCAAATTACATGTCATGTGAAATGATATTTTTATCTGAAAAGTTTGTACTCAAGAAGTCTTTTATGTTAATCAATGTACTCGTGAACTCTTTTATATCCAATCTTTTCCAAGTTCATAGTAATTCTAATTTTTTTGAACACAAATTGTCAGAATTTTTAATATTTTTGTGTCCAATCTTTTAATATCTTTGAAAATATGATATTACAAATTCTCACAGTCTGTGTAAAAAAAATTGGGATTACTACTCGGAATGCAATGCAGTTCATCCAATGAGACATTGAGAATACTACTTGGAATTATCAGGCTGCAACATAATCAAACCCGAATGGAGAAAAAATTGTATCGAATCATACCAGTCTCTATTGGGGGTTCTTAAACTAAGAGAAAGAAGGAGAATAATAATGGAAGGATTCCCTTATTCCACTCGGTGGGTCTCATCTCCAAATTTTCAATGACTATTTATATCTCTAGCATGACAACTCAATGAAATGTGGAAGCATTAATAATTACCAAGACAACGAAAAGTGAAAACATATGGTTTTGGAACACCGTAGCTTTTTTTGTAGACCAGACCGACCACACTAAAAGTACCCAAGAAGACGGAATATTGATCCACACACAACGAATAAGATAGATCCGAAGCCATACAGAGCAATGACATGAATTATAGCTCATTTTCAAAAGGAGCTATTCTATGAATTATAGCTCCTTTTCAAATGGAGCTATCCTACGTGGCAACTATATAACGCATTTTCAAATGGCGCGATGTCTATAGCGCCTTTTCAAAAGGCGCGATGTCTATAGCGCCTTTTGAAAGGGCGCGATGGCTGTAGCTCCTTTTGAAAAGGAGCTATCCTACGTGGCAACCAAACCGTGGCCACATGGCACCTAACCGGTATAACGCCTTTTGAAAGGGCGCGATGGACTATTTTTACACAACGTTTGAAAAGATGGATATTCCTCCGATTTGATTTAAAATTATGGCCATTTCGGCCAAAAACTCTTGCAAACGACGCCCCGTTCACCAGCAGCTGGCGATTTCTTTGTGGTCTCCTCTCCTCTCCTCACTCACACTCTCAAGTCTCAAGAGTGAAAAATCTCCTCCTACCCCATAAATCGATTCCCCCTCAAAGAACAGCCCCAATCTCTCTCTCTCTCTCTCTCTCTCTCTCACACACACACACACATATCAGTCTGATTTCGAATAGCAGCGTTTGAAAGAAGAGGAAGAGAATGGGAACATTAGGTAGAGCAATCTACACCGTCGGATTTTGGATCCGGGAAACCGGCCAAGCCATGGATCGCCTCGGCTGCCGCCTCCAAGGCAACCACTACTTCCAGGAACAGTGTACGTTTCTCCCCTCCTCATTCGATCTCCGCACATTCATATCGTTTTCAAACCCTAGAAATGCAATTTAGCAACCTATGATTTGATCATTACATGTTCGAAGAAATACTTTTTAGGGTCGTATCGGTGAGCTAATGGCCTGTGATAGAATCTGTTCTCGTCGTGCTCCATTCGGCAACTCGTGGCTGTTTCTCATGAATGTCGTATGTATTGATACCAATGGATATATATGTGTACTGATCGATGTATAGATGTTATGAATCTCGTACTGGTTATGTTGGTAAGGATAGGCGTGTTGTGAATTGGTTATTAGACAAAGCTATCACAGTTGGTCCGTACAAAGAACTTGCTTGAGTTCAACTGGCCCAATGCAGCAGGCCGGAAAAATGGAAATCTGCGTGCAGGCAGGGATGTGAAAAAATGAATTTGTCTTACAGAATTTGTGTGTTACTCCATCTTTAGCTTTTAGCTCAGTTTTTTTTTTCCTGGCATAACTTGAGAGAGAGAGAGAGAGCGTCTAAATTTGGTTATGAGAAGCTGGGGGAGTATGAGCATTGTAAAAAGTGCGGGTGATGACTATTAGCTTTGTAGCTATGTTACTTGGAACGCAGATCGTTCTGGTACAAGAAACGGAACTTAAATTGTGGTATGCTAGGGGTAGACTTCTCTAGATAACAAAACTAGAACTTACTCTTTTAAGTGATAAACATCTAGTGAAACTAAGTATTCTTTGTCAAATTATTAATACAAAAAACATTTCTTGGAGCATAACGACCGAACTTTTTACACTTTCTCCCTCCGTAATTCCATTCATCTCTATTTTTACCATAATAAGTTGACATTTGGGGGAAAACTTAGGGGATCGCTTTGGATCGCTAAATTTGCCGTTTTGGAACGGTAGTGTACCATGTTTTGGAATGGTCGTACCAAAACGTAATTTGCTAGGTTTTAGCGTTCCCCGGTAACAATTAACATAGCTTTATAGATTTGTAGTTGATTTGGTATTCTTGACTGTGGCAAGCCGCTAGCCGACTTGCTGCTAAAATCATGATGCTTATCTTATGAAGGCAGTCTTACATGCTTGATGTTTGACCTGAGGTAGAGTTTTTAACTCATTTCACGCATACAATATAATGGTTCGTTTCATCTAGTTTATACATGAGTGCTTTATGTCAACAAGAGTTATTGTACAATTATACTTTTGGAGTTTCTCATAGGTTCAGCATTTAGAGTTGTGGTTAGAGCTTCACTGTTTGTCGAAGCCTTGGAGATGTTAAAACTTGTTGTAGTTTTTGAGCTTTCATATCCGATGGTATTTTCCAATCTGAATAACTAAAAGTTGGAATTTGACTTGTTAAATGGGCTTGAATTTGGGTAACTGGTGGTTCGTTGGTAGTGAATCCTTTGATTACATAGACCTAGGAGAACCTTATAAGAGATTGCTTAGACTCACTATAACTTTGTACAAGAGATTCCCTAGCAAGAGACTTTTGAGTGAGTAATCCTTGTCCATCAAAGGTGCTTAAATTGTGCATTCAACTTTGTAAACTCAATCCACCCACAATGAGTTGATATGGTAATAGATCAATGTGTGGATTCTCGGGTGAAAAGCGGCATCCTAGGCATTATGTGCAAGTTGGATATAGAGAAGGCGTACGATCATGTCAATTGGGACTTTTTGATCTACGTTATGCAACGGATGGGTTTTGGAGATATTTGGAGTAAATGGATAAAATTTTGCATCTCTTATGCCAAAATGTCAGTTTTGGTGAACGGGACTCTAGCCGGGTTTTTCCAGTCTTCGAGAGGGTTGCGGCAGGGTGATCCTCTGTCCCCACTCCTTTTCATTTTAGTTATGGAGGTGTTTAGTAGATTGATTCGGAAAGCTATACAAGGGGGTTTCTTTCATGGTGTCGAGGTTGGAAACGGAGGAGGGTATGGGGCTGTTTGTTTCTCACATCCTTAATGCCGACGACAATCTTTTGTTTTGCAATGCGGACGCGACAGAAATGGGTTATCTTAGATGCGCGTTATTGTGCTTTGAGGCTGTTTCGGGCCTTAAAGTGAACTTGGGAAAGTCAGAAATGATTCCGGGCGGTTGATGATATTGATGCCCTTCTTAGATTTTGGGATGTAAGGTGGCGTTGCTCCCAACTGTGTATATGGGTTTGCCGTTGGGATCTTCTTTTAAATCTTCGTCAGCTTGGGACTCAGTAGTGGAGAGGTTTTGGAAGAGATTGGCGAGTTGGAAGAGCCAATATATTCTAAAAGGAGGTAGACTTACGTTGATCAAGAGTACACTTTCAAGTTTACCAACATACTTTATGTTTGTTTGTTATCCCGGTTTCGGTTGCAAAAAGCTTAGAGAAGATCCAAAGAGATTTCCTTTGGAGTGGTGTGGGGGAAGAGTTCAAATATCATTAGTTGATTGGGACACGGTCTGTGTTCCCATTAGAGAAGGTGGTTTGGGAGTGAGGCGGTGAAAGTTGTTCAACCAAGCTTTGTTGGGAAAATGGCTGTGGAGATTTGGCTAATTTGCATGCGAAAGGGAGAGATGGTGGCGAAAGATAGTTGTTGCGAAATACGGGTGCGGGTGGGGAGATTGGTCGCCTCTTCACGTGAGATTGCCGCATGGGGTAGCGCTTTGGAGGAGTATTATGAAAGGGTGGGATGCTTTTGCGAAGAATACTCATTTGGTGGTTGGGGATGGGAGAAAGGTAAAATTTTGGGAACATGTTTGGTGTGGAGAAGAGTGTTTGCGGGAGGCTTTCCCGGATATATATCTTTTGGCCTGTGACAGAGAGGGGTCGTCTTTGATTATCTCCGTTTTCATGATGGAGCTCCAGTGTGGGATTTGCGTTTGCGTAGAGAAGTGAATGAGTGGGAGGAGGAGGCACTGACGAATTTGCTTGCAAGAGTGTATGCTATGCATAATATAGGAGAAGGGGAGGATGAGATGCAATGGAATCTCTCCAAAAATGGTGCTTTTTAGGTGAAGTCCTACTATCGCTCACTTGATGGAGGCGGTAACCCCTCCTTCCCTTGGCAAGCTATTTGGAAGACGAAGGCGCCGGTAAAGGTGAGTTTTTTTGTGTGGTGCGCGGCCCAAGGCAAGATTCTAACCATTGATAATTTGATTCGAAGATGGGAAATCATTGTTAATTGGTGTTGTATGTGCAAAAGAGGCGTGGAGACGGTGGATCATCTTCTCCTTCATTACCCGGTTGCGGAGGAGCTTTGGTCGTTAGTGTTCATGTGGTTTGGTGTGAAGTGGGCCATGTCGAAAAATGTAATGGAACTTTTAATTGCTTGGAGGGGTGTTAAATTGAAAAAGAGAAGGAAGCAAATTTGGGATTTGATTCCGCTTTGTTTGATGTGGGTTATATAGCGAGAAAGAAATTTGAGATGCTTTGAAGGGTTGAAATGCCTTTGTTTAGGATCAAGACTTTTTTGGTGAATAGTTTGTATAGTTGGGACAAGAGAGAATGTTCTCCTCTTGACCAATTTCTAGATTGGTTTGAGTTTTTCCATTCTCATGGGAGTGTATAGGGCCTTTTTGTCTTGCGGCCTTTTTTTGTAATCGGGTGGCATTCCCTTATAGCCTTCTTTTTAATATACTTATTTACTTATCAAAAATAAAATAAAATAATGGAGATTGGATGATGACTTGAAGCAATGAAGCAACATGGTACTTTTAAGGGATATGATATTCGGAGTCTCTCAAATAACTTTGACATAGTATTTTCTACTGTTAGAGTGGTAGGCTTTCACGAAACTGGCTCTAAATTTTCAAGTAATAATATCTTGTATTTGAACTAGCTTACTTTTCTGATTTTCTTTTTCTTTACTTACTTGGACGCTTCTTTTCTTAGTTATTGTCCTTTTTTTCCCTTCTTACTCTTGCCATTGTATAATTACGAGGAGCATTAGCATAGCTTGCTTCCATGAGACTAACTGGGTTGGGGAGCAATCTACTTGTTAAGGAGATGTCAAAAAGTAAAGAAAGAAAAAGGAAAGACCTTCGCATGATTTTCATACGTTTAGAAAGAAAGCATAAGATAAGGTGCCTAGAGACGTTACATGGTGGATCTTGGAGAGAAAGGATGCAATAAAAGGGTATATAATATTGGTGCGAGTAAGGACATGTACGAAGGTGCTACCACTAATATCATATCTCTAGTAGATGGGGGGGGGGGGGGGAGCATGGGTCAGTTTTTACGTTAACATTGGTGGAAACCGATTGCGGTAGCATCTCCTATCGATACCGTTCGAGATAACACTTTTGGGTTATGGGTGTTCAGTCGGGTGTAGCAGGTCAGGGACATCAATGGTGTCTTCTGGGTAAGAGAAAGACGAAAAGGTTTGAGAGGTAAATCAATAGTGTTGTTAGGAGCTGAGAAAGATTGGAGAGCGATGAGGCTTTCACTGCATTGCGTTTTCATAAAAATAAAATGAAAAACTGAAGGGAAGAGATGAATTGACGAAGAGAAAGAGCGAGAGAGATACGGAGACGCAAATGTGGTTAGCATATATATATATATATATACACACAGAAATCTTCAGGTAAGGACCTAAAATGCGGACCACCCCATTTCTCCCCTTTCCCGATTGAATTTTGATGATCCGAGCCGCTCAATATGTTTAGAATGTGATTTTAAGAGTACCCGCGAGAAATCGGCAAAAAGAATGACTGGGAAGGGCTTGATTTGAGCAGTTTTTATTTGAACCGTTCGATAAAAAAATAAACAAAAACTGTTCGGATGAAGCCCTTCCCGGTCTTTTTTTTTGCTGATTTCAAGCGGGTACCCTTAAAATCACGTTTTGAACACATTGAGCGGCTCAGATCATCGAAATTCAATCGGGAAAGGGAGGTCCTCATTTTATTAAAATGAGGTGGTCCTTATTAGAAGGGGACTAATATATATATATATATAGAGAGAGAGAGAGAGAGAAGGAAGGGGGGGGGGTTTAGAAGAGAGAAATTGGGCTAAATTTTTTGGAAGCCAGCTTGCAAGATGAAGTAAGAGAGTACTCTTTTTTGTGTTTTGTTAGCAAGTGACAAGGGTTTGACCTTTCAGGAGATTAGGTAATTTGGTTGTCAAATAGCAAATTGCCAAGTTAAAGCAGCGAAGGTATAAATCTATGTGTTGAAATGGGTTTTGTAAAGGACACCCACCATCCATCCAACAAATGTCATTTTTGAACTCTGAAGACCCGCATTCAACAATCTACAATCTTAAAACCATCCGTAAGCTTTTGGGTTCGGTTGGGTCAGCTCGGGTTTGCAGTTTTGACAATTCTTTGCTCACCCCTGTGAGGCCCCGTTCCGGATTAGAGAAAAAGTATTTTTTGAAAAAGAAGGTAATTTCAAGCTCAAAAATCATGTGTTTACGCAAATAATTTTTCTACCAATATGGATCTTGTTTGATAGATCTCATTGAGATCTTTTATACGGTGAAAAAAAAATCAAAAAATTATTTTTCATTTTCATTATATTTGAGTTTGACAATTGAAAAAAAGAACTTTTAGAAAAGGAAGGTAATCCGGAACGGGGCCTGAATCAGGACCATAACTTAAATATTATAAAAAAAAAAGGATATTTTGTTAGGAATAACACTTTACATGCTCTTCCTTGATGTACAACTGGTAAAAGAATATTAGGTCTCACTATCCTCCAATCCTAATAAGTCCAGCCCTCCATCATCTTAAACAAAACAAAAGAAAAAGAAAGTTACATTACATGAATTAAAATTTAGCGACAATGTTGGAGGAGATAGATATCCAACGTAAGTAGTGCAAAAAGTCCATTTTTATAAGCACCTGGCATCGAGACAATGATCGAGTGACGTTCAACTATGGTTACTATGTTTTGAGTCATATCAAAATTTTCTATCTTATCCATTGGAGTTACAAATTCTTCAAGAAACAAAAGCAACAAGACTATACGGGGACAAGCCCTTGAAAGCACAACCAAAACCCCCAACAATAGGGACGTGAAATAGAAAATAGGAAAAGGAAAATCTTAAAGGAAATACTGCAACCTGGCAGACTCTCTCCGTGAATTCTCTTCAACATCCAAAGAGCTAACTCTATCCCTGAAATCGTTTTCAATGGCTTTGAAAACAGATGGGGAGTCAGATTTAGAGGTTAAATTTTCTCATTCTAAGTAGAATTGAGAATTTGTAGTTCATGAGAATTGTATCAAATAGCTTAGTTTCTATTTTTATTGTTGCATAATTTGCATTGCCCTTAGTTACTTTAGCTCGTGTGTGAGAAAAGAGGTGGTGATAGAAAATCATCACCTCTTGCTTCCAAAAATTTCAACAACAAACAATTATATTGGAAGTTGTAGAAGTGTAGTTTTTGAATAGGAAAGATTTAGCGGAGGGATACCTATTTATAGAGCCCCATTTGCTTTTATGTTCTTTGGCCCCCATTTTTTTCTTCAAACTTGTGACAAGATTCCCGATGCATCTCACGCATTTAGGTAATAGATATGCATGTTGCATGCCTCAGAAAGTTTTTTGAGTTTCTACAGTGATTGAAAAAGCGCGCCTAGGTGACTGCCTAGGCAAGGCGTGAGGCGACACTACAACCCCTCAGGGGTGTGAGGTGAGTCAAGCTTAGAGGAGGCGGGCGACTAGTCGGTAAAACCTCGCCTAGTCGTGAGGCGTGAGGCGACGTAAAAGCGCGACTAGGCGTCGGCGACCACCGTCGACCACCCCCGACGTCCGGCGACCCAACCCTTGTCCTTGCCTCCGGCGATGTCGTTTGTACTCGACAAAGTCTGTGTACGAAGTTTAGAGGTATTTCGAACTCCGATCTGTCATATTTCGAACTTTTTGAGGCTAAAAACTCTCTTTCGAACCTTTGGGCATCGATTTGAACACTAATAAGTGATTTCGAGCACTGGGTATTGGGTTTTGTGGGTTTTCATGGTTCGACATTGACTAGGTAAGCTCCGATCGTGGGTTTTTGTGGGTCTTATGGTCGCCGGTCGTCAGCGAGTGCAGCTGATCGTCTCTCGCTGTTTCTCTTCTCCTCTCACTCACACTCTGGTTCGATCTCTCCTTCTCTCTGGTATTATATGTATAAATATAACAATATATGTATGTTACAGAAGTCTGGACATATACTGTGTATTAGTTTTATTAGCGTATTTTACATATTTTACTAATATTTCATATGTTGGATTGTTGGTTATTATGCAATATGGTGTCTTGTTTTGATGGTATGAGTGAATATTGGTCATTTATGTAGTTTATATTTCTTTTTTTTTAAACGCTCGCCTCGCTTCATTGAAGCGCTCGCCTCGCCTCGCTTCAATGAGAGCTTTGTCGCCTCGCATATTTAAATCACTGAGTTTTTAAAATAGTAGATAAATTAGAGTAGAGGTTTTGATGCTTGGTCGTCAGTCGTCACATATTTTTACGTATATACTCTATCAGCACTTATATGATGGACACAGACGTGTCACCTTAATGAGTGTGTTCAGGTTATTAGGTTCTGTTTTTTTTTTGAAATCCTTTTGGCATTATTCACCATTGTTTGCATGTCTTGGATTACCTCTGTTATTTTCTGTCAAATTCAATTATTTGCTTTGTATGAATTGAACTTTCTATGTACCATCCTCAGCATCTACTTCTACTTTAATATTTTCTCATATTTGGTATCCTTTTTTTTTTGAACAGCAAAAAAATTTCATTAATCTTGAAATTGTTACCAGACTTATAGAAACAAGGAAATAACGTCTTGTTCAGAAGAACAATCAGTCCAATCCGAGACCCAATACCTAAATTGGCAAGAAGCCAATTCTGAACACCCAATGGGATGAAGCCCCTCATATTTGGTATCCAGCACCTGTATGAATGGACACAGGCACAACACCTTAATAGGTGTCTTCATGCTTATTAGGTTCTGTGTTTTTTTGAAATCCTTTTGACAGTATTCACCATTATTTGTATGTCTTGAATTACATCAGCTATTTTCTCTTAAAGATCAACTATTTGGTTCATATGAACTGAACTTTCTTTTTACCATCCTCAGCATTCTACTTATACGTTAATGCTTACTCTGATTCAGTGTCTAGGCACCGGACCCTGATGAACGTATTTGACAAGGCTCCTGTCGTTGATAAGAATGCGTTTGTGGCCCCTAGTGCTTCCATTATTGGAGATGTTCTGGTTGGACGAGGTTCTTCTATTTGGTATGGATGTGTTCTCAGAGGTAAGCTGCAGCTGAATCAATTCCTTGTTTTTTTATTGTTGAAATTTCTGCATGTTCTCTCTCTTGTTTTCAGCCAAGTTGAGCTGTTGAATTCCTTCGTGTTATGTTTCTCCTTCTGATGCACCGAAACACATGCTTTGTTGTCTTTAGTTTCTTATCTTTCAGTTTTAGCTAGTTGATTGTGCTTGTTACCTTCGTGCTGGTCATGCTAAATTTGAGGCTGGAACTAGATTCTGACATATCAGATAACATATGACGCATTTCGGACACTATGGGGGGACAGACAACACAGGACACCTTTTGGTCACTTTGGCGTAAAAATGCAGTTATAGAAACAATTTTTTAAACGATTCTTGTATCTTATTTTATTGAATCTGTGTGTGTGTTTTACAATTGCTTACAACTTTTGTTTGATTATGGTCATATTAAACTTGTGTCTTATTTTGACAATTCGTTTTTCTTCTTCATCTTCTGTGTGTGTTTCTCACTATCCCCATTAAAACATTCATTGTATAATGACAATATATTGGAAATGATTAACGTGTCCCCTCAGTGTGTCATGTCTTTCATTTCTGAGAAATTTACTTGTCGGAGTGTCTGTGTCCGTGTTGTGTGCCATTTCCCTGTCAGTGCTACACAGATGGGATAGTTGTTTTTTGGTGACGAGGAATCCCTACAAGGCAGGGCCTTTTGGACCCACTCCTGCAATGTACTTCTGTAGAAGTTATGCTGCATAGCTTATTTTGCCAGCTCGTAGTGTTTCAGTAACATAAGCTATGGAGAAATTAACAGGCTGCCCTTTCAGTTGTGTCTCTCTAATTGATGTAGCTACTGATCTTAGTGGTGCTAATCCTACCAACGCAAATGAATCTTCTACTCCTTTTGTTTCCTTGAAAATGGAATAGGATTGATCCTTGGTTAAAACTTTTCTTTTCTAGTGTGATCATTTGTGTTACTATTACCTCTAGAGAAAGACTAGTAAGTAGTAACTACGTGGCAGGACCTGATGATTCTTTTACAAGAATATTCTTGTTACTGCTTGCTTATAAACCTTGCAGACGAGGAAATAAAATTGGTAGATCTTGTTGAGGTCTAAACTTAAGAAAGCATTGATCATTGACCTTCTGCACCTATGTAGCTGAAATGCAGAGTAAATGTCATATGGGCCTTGATCCGCTTGAGAGCATATTTCAGTAGCTGCTAGGTATCCTCCCTGGCTACTGGCTGGTAATGGTTCCCTCATGTAATGTTTGGATTAATGAATATAGAAAATACTATCAAGACTCGGATTATAGCTCCAAGCCTCCAACTAGCAGCTATGCATCCAACAGTGTTCTAAAAGGCGGCCGCCTAGGCCGATTAGTCCCCGCCTAGGCGCTAGGCGGTGGTCCGACGCCTAGATTAGACAGCCGACTAGTCGGGCGCCCCCGCCTAGGCGCTAGGTGGCCGACTAGTCAGCGCCTAGGCGCTAGGCGCCCCTTTTCTGCCCGACTAGCGCCTAGCGATTTTTCGAACATTGGCAACCAATTGTTATGTTGAATAGCGAGAAAATCCCAATTAGTATTGTTGGGCATATAACCGACGCCATAATTCAGTCACAGACAAACACGGTTCCATTATTCTCTACAAGTGATGGTTGAAACCAATATGATCCTATTGGATCAGCAGCTGTGAACCGGAATAACATGGAGAGCTAGCCTTACTCCATGATTATACTGTTTCATAAAGTAATGTCACCAATGACCAAGCTCACTTTATGCATTTTCAGCTTTTGCCACATATTAACATGTGAACTTACTTAATTCCTTTGGTTGGATTGTAATGTTGAAGAAAGACAATGTTTAGGAACTGAAAAGAAAATGAACAGATGAAGAGGCGTTATGCTAGTTAGTGCATACGAAGTAGATGCCTCTAATTTTACTCTCTCAAAAGATGGCTTGTGCTTTGCTGATTAAAAGATAAGGATGGGTTCTGTTTAACTTGCTTTCCTTCTCACCCTTGATCTCCTGGAATAACAAATTGAATTAAAGTGACAATGTACTATAACCGTTAAGCACTAGGATATCCTGGGAAGTTCTGCTTGTCGGTAATGTGTAAGGTGAACGTTGGGGGGAAATATCCAATGGAACCTTGGTAGAATATAAAAATTCTGCTTGCAGGTTTTAGAATGCTGGTCAGGGATAACACTTATGCTAGCCAATTATCCACACTGTCTATTATGAGTCCCCAAAGGGTGATACTACTTTGAGCTTGAAAGCACTAGGATGCCTTGTAGTTTGATTCATAAGAAGCCGCTATCAATGAGACGATGGAGTTGGTGATGAAGTTACTCAAAATGGGATGCAACAGTTTACGAAGGCAGATCCAATAACATGAAGGCGACTTTACTCTAATGGACTACAAAGGTGCATTTATGGAAACTTATTTGTTGATATTGTTAGGGATATGCACTACAAGTTAAGCATTTAGATGAGCCGATTGGTAACAATTTAGCATGGTATTGGAGTAGGCGAAGGTCCTATGTTTGGAACTCGCCCCTACCATACAACGATTCTACTCGCGCATGTATATATGGGAGCCTGGTCCCATGAGAAGGTGTAGTAAGTGAATTAATGTAATATCAAGTTACACCCTTCGTAACAACTTAAGGGTTTAAATGAATTGGTTCATCACAAAGCAACAATGGGTAAATTTTGTTTTGCAGCTCTGCACTTTACACCCAGTCTCAGTTTGCACCCTTCCCTTCAAATGGTAACAGTAAAATCCCTAAACTTTGGGTTAATTCCGACATTTGTCCCCTTCAGTTGGCTATCCTTTCAATTGAGTGGCTAAATTTGTCACATTTGGTGATGTAAGGTTGTTAATGAAATTTAATTTTACTTTAGTGGTAAATTGAAATTCATTTTAGAATACAAGGGAAGAAATATAATTTCTCCTTATTCTTTGAATTTCAGACTTCCAGTTGCTTCACCATCAACAACCTCCTCCCAAGCAAACACTGTGGTTTACCCATTGCCTGCAATCAACCATCAACAAACTCAATTTTACCATAATCCTAAACAACGAATTGAATTTGTCAAAAACAATGATCTTTTTAGTTCCGTAAGGGAGAAAGAGGACTGAGATTTGCCAAGCATATTCAACATTTTTCTGATACAAGAATTGGGCTTTCTTGTCATAGGATCTGACAATAGGGATTGCCATGTTCCAATCTAAGTCTAGAATTATGAGAATTTGTTCATAATGTCATAGTCAAATAGAAGGTAAAATAGCAAAACAAAGGCGCCCCTGAATTCATCTAAATTTGTGGGTTCATGTGATGGAATCAGCTCCCTTACATGCCCTTATCTTCCATTCTCCGATAAATCCTCGCTTCTTTTGCCCATCCAGTTCTACAATGATAATGTGAACTAATCATGTTGTAGGCCTTGCAAAGACAAAGTTCATTGCAAAAAAAAAAAAGCTTAATTGGATATCAGAAGAGATAACCAATGTCAAGGCAGCAGGTGTTCTGATGAAGCATAGTGTTGCATAAGACTATTTGCATATGTGATAGTGTCTCTACTTCATGGATCATTTATTGGATGAATGCGCTTGTTGCCATGAAAGGGAAACAAGGAGGTGGCTTTGTCACTTGCGGTGCTTTGTATTTTCCTAATCTATGCTGCTTTTTGCATCTTAAGTGTCGGCCCCGTAGGCCGATGAAACTTGGGGAACTACGAACCACTAGTCGTGAGATGATGATGCATTGTATTGACGTGTTTTTTCTTTTGTTTATTTCGAAGTTGTCAAGTTGCATAACTAATTGAATGAATGGAAGAATTTCATTTTCTTCCTGGTTGTTATGTGAAGCCTTTACATGTACGATTTATTTGTTGAGCTGCATCATAAACAGCTCTTGCATGTTTCTGTTTCCTCCAGCTGATTATTGGGCTTTGCATACACGTATATGTTAGTACTTTGCTCGTTCATGTTTGCAGGTGATGTGAACAGCATTAGCATTGGATCTGGAACAAATATACAAGATAATTCTCTTGTTCACGTAGCCAAATCTAATCTAGCAGGAAAGGTTTTACCTACTATAATAGGCGACAACGTTACTGTTGGTGAGTGACAGCTGTTAAAGTTTAGATTGATATAGACCTGGTTGTGATGTGGTTTTCTGCTTTGCATGTTGCTTACAATATCCTAGTTGGACCGGACAGGTCATGGTGCTGTATTACATGGATGTACTGTTGAGGATGAGGCATTTGTGGGTATGGGTGCAACCTTGCTTGATGGGGTATTTGTCGAGAAACATGGAATGGTTGCTGCTGGAGCCCTTGTGAGGCAGAACACGAGGATCCCGTGTGGAGAGGTTTGTTACACTTTCTCTATTGATAGTTCTTCATCTCTTTCAGGATCCCAGTTGGATTCTGAGGAATTACATGACAAGTACGTTCCTTAATTGTTTTCCCACTAATCACAGCAATTCTTGGTTTCAATATTTTGGAAATAGTACGATTGTTATTACTCTTCATTGGAATCCATGGAAAGGTTGGACCTTCCTTTGAGCCTTTCTGTTTATGTTCAAGTAAATTCAAGATTCTCCACAGCCAGGAGTTGGTAATAGGAACACTCAGGGGTGTGGGAGTAGATTGCTGTGTTGGGAATTGGGATAGGAACACTCATGGTTGGGTATCCGTATGTCTTCCATCTTGTTTTTTTTTTTTTTTTTTCCCCCATCCTTGATGGATCGTATGGAAGGGAATTGTTTGGGGTGAATCTTTTGAGCAGTATAGTTTCTCAAGTGTAGGACCATATAAATATCTAGGTAGCTACTTCTAATCTTGTACCTAAGGCTCTTCATTTGTTGAAATGTTTTCAACCATACATTGAACAACAAACCTAAAAACGCACACAATAGCATGAAGCTGAATTAAGAAAACACACGAGTAAAATGCAGCAAAGATTAGCGTGATTCGACAAGAATACCTACTTCTACGTCTCCCATTAGTTTTCACTGTATTCGTAAATGAGGAAGAGTATGCAGCTAGGGTTAATAACAGTTTATACTGTTGTTGTTTTAGAATCACTAGAACAACAGAAACACCCTTAGTGCTCCAACAGATTCCATGTCTGTTTTGACCAGGCTGCATGCTGGGATGGATATTTTTCTTGTATATTCTAGGGTTCAAGAGACCTAAAAGACTCTTTTATCCAGCTGCGCCGCTAGGTCAATCTACAGTTCTTGTACTTGCCAAAGCAAGTTAATATTCCTTCCTCTAGGGTAGAGTTACTATCTTCACTAGGATCTTGAACTGGAAAAACCTCTTACTAACCCAATAAAAATGAAAATAAGTTGATCATTTGATATGTTTAAACACAGGTGTGGGGAGGTAATCCTGCAAAGTTTCTGAGGAAGCTTACAGAAGAAGAGATTGCATTCATTTCCCAATCGGCCACAAACTACACCAACTTAGCACAGGTTCACGCAGCTGAAAATGCTAAGAGCTTTGATGAGATAGAGTTTGAGAAGGTGCTCCGCAAGAAGTTTGCTCATCGGGATGAAGAGTACGATTCAATGTTGGGTGTTGTTCGAGAAATGCCACCTGAGCTCATCCTTCCGGATAATATCTTACCAGACAAAGCACCCAAGGCTTCCTAAACTGAGATTTTTTTGCCCTCATAGGTTATCTCCCTTCGGTGGGATTCCATGTTAAGAAGGACATTTTGTTTTGTTATGGACATTAGCTCGGCTGCCTTGCTTTTCTAATAATCTTCTCTTGGTTAATGAGAAACTCTATCTTGTGTTTGTTATGAGTATTTTATTCGAGACATTGTTCTGTTGCAGGATTAATTTAGAGGGGATACGGAGGGACACGATTGTTTGCCCCGGGAATAATACTTGATAGAGAATGATTTGTTGATGGATCTATATCAGCTCAATTCCGAGGAAACAATTTCCCATGGAATAATAGTCTTCGATTATGGGATACTAAGTTGATTGCCTACGTCCTTCTAAGATGAAATGAATGGACCTCACTGTTTTTTTATTTTATTTTATGAAAAGGTCAATGTTATATAGAACGAGATCAACGGATTACATCATAGATAAGAAGACATTGAAGCTCAGGCAGAATACTAAGCTGATGAGAAAACAAAATTCCTACTAAGACAATTCGTGGCCAACCAGTGCACACGTTGTTCATTTCCCTTGGGCACCAAACAAAGGACCACTTCTTACCGGATGCCCAGCTTTTAATATCTTCTATAACAGCTTGGATTTCCCACGGAGTGGGAGAATTGGACTCTTTGAAGCAGTTAATGAGCTCTAAACAATCTGATTCGAAGACAGCCTTGTAGAGATTTAGATCCATGACAGTTCCGCAAGCAATTCTAAGAGCCCAAGCCTCTATGGAGATGGCAGAGGATGCCATTGCTTTTCCTGAACGCCAAATTTGAGCTAATCCACCATGGTCTCTTGCGATAACGCCAAAGGCAGCAGCGCTGCAGGATGATTTATATGCTCCATCTGTGTTAAACTTTAGAGCAGACGATGGTGGGGGGGGGCATCTTCTATTTATGGGTTGTTGAGGGATACCAACTTTCGGTCCTTTGAACAAAGCAAGAAGGTAATCACGATTCGTCCAGTTAATTGTATCCCCAAGATTTAGGGGCTTCCCACATTCAATTGTATCCCCAAGATTTAGGGGCTTCCCTGTGAAAACATACGCATTTCTAGCCTTCCAAATGGCCCAACACACCTGAAAGATGGCTGTCATATTCTCCAAAGTAGTTTCCTTTGGCCCTATGACCACATAGAAGGTCTTCCATCCAAATAGCAGCCAATGAGGTATCAAGGTCCGTTGTCTAGAAAGATGAACCACACAGCTCTTGTCCAAGGGCAATGAAAGAGAGTGTGCTCTATGGATTCAGGTGCACTATTACAAAAGGTGCACTATTACAAATGGGATAGAGAGGAGAAGGGGCGCACTTACGTTTAAAAAGATTGGCTTTGCTGGCTACCCAATTTTTGACCACTTTCCACATGAAATGGCAAACTTTTGGCATTGTTGGAACAGCCCAAAGCCTTCTCCACATGGATTCCGGGGGAGAGTGGGAGGTAGATGCCTGATTGATAGTTGGTGCAGCACTCCTCTTGAAGCCCTGGTGATAGCCTGACTTCACAGTATACTGCCCAGATTTAGTGTATGCCCAAATGCGCTTGTCCTCTCTCTTGGTTAAGCTTATAGGGATTTTGGAGATGGCTCTCACTTCCTCTCACTGTGGAACTTTAGAATTTCGCGGGTCAAGATAGTCATGGTCTCTCCACTCTTCCTCTCTCCCAATTAACCATCGATAGTAGATTAGAGAATAGTTGTTTATGAACCAGAATAAAGTGAGGATACTAGAGCAGGCTTTTAATCGGAATAAATTGAGAAAATATCTAAAGGGGCTGTAAAGATGTTGAAAATATCTCAAGAGGTTAATGAGGGTAGGATTTTTTTTGACCAACCAGAAAATGCAGTTAATAAATATAAGAAAAAGCAGGATAATATCCAACGAGATTAGGTTTGAAAACACAGGATAATAAACCACATGTTGTAACGAACGCTATGAATGAAGCTAAGAACGAGAAATTGAATACTAAACAAGAAATCACAAAGACACAAGATATACGTGGTTCCCCAAGATGGGTACGTCCACGGGCGAGGAGAGAGAGGATTCACTAACCAACGTGAAGAAGAGATACAAAGAGCCGGCTGTAATCCGTAACTCTAGAAAGGCCACAATATGAGAGCCCAAAAGATAATCTATAGAAGTCCCCCAAAAGCCCTATTTATAATAGGCTACAAAAACTGGAACAACATAATTAACCAATGTGGGACTAAGAATACAAGGCATTCCTAACAATTCTCCACCTTGACTTGAATTCTACTGAACCAAATCACCAAATATAGTTTTCCCCTTCTAACCTCTCACTCGCCAAATGCCCCCGAGGGGATCAACTTCAAATACCAAGCAAGCCCAAGCAATGCTTGAACTTGGCAACCGGAACCGGTTTAGTCAACATATCTACTGGGTTATCTGCCGTACCCACTTTCTTCACCTCAACTTGCTTCTGTGAGATGATATCCCGAACGAAGTGATACCTGACATCGATATGCTTGGTCCTTTCATGATACATCAGATTTTTAGTCAAATGTATAGCACTCTGTGAATCACACAATATTGAACTCACACCCTGTGCAAGACCAAGCTCACAAAGCAAACCTCTCATCCACAATGCCTCCTTCACAGCTTCAGCAATGGCCATATACTCCGCTTCTATTGTAGACAGCGCGACTGTAGCTTGTAAAGTAGCTTTCCAACTAATGGCACTTCTGGAGAGAGTCAAGACATTACCTGTGAGAGACCTCCTCTTATCGTGGTCACCGGCAAAATCCGAATCAACATAACCAACAGCATGATCACCAGAATTGGCAATCCCAAACAATAGACCAACACCTGCAGTTCCGCATAAATACCGT
Source organism: Rhododendron griersonianum (assembly GCA_018127125.1). Taxonomy (NCBI): domain Eukaryota; kingdom Viridiplantae; phylum Streptophyta; class Magnoliopsida; order Ericales; family Ericaceae; genus Rhododendron; species Rhododendron griersonianum. The sequence goes on from CM030795.1 coordinate 17,427,635, forward strand.
AGTATCCATTTCACAGCCTCCCAATGTGCCTTTCCTGGACGCCCCATATAACGACTAACGACACTAACTGCATGTGAAATATCAGGACGAGTACATACCATGGCGTACATAAGGCTCCCAACTGCGCACGAATATGGAACCTGAGACATATACTTCTCCTCATCCTCCGATTGTGGTGACAACTCAGCTGAAAGTCGAAAGTGTGCTGCCAAAGGGGTACTGACTGGCTTCGAGTTCTGCATGGCAAAGCGCTCAAGCACTTTAAGTACATAAGACTTCTGATTCAAAAATAATTTGCCAGCTACTCGATCTCTGCAAATCTCCATAGACAGTTGAGTATGAGGAGCCTTCAAGCTATACGGAAGCTGTTTCGAGCACTGAGTCTGCACAGTGGTTTGTTGCTATGAATGAGGAGATTGAGTCTCTTCAGAAGAATCAGACATGGGAGTTAGTAGAACCGCTGAAAGGGAAGAGGATTGTTGGGTGCAAGTGGGTCTTCAAGCGCAAACCAGGTATTCCAGGGGTAGAAGACGCTCGGTTCAAAGCTCGGCTAGTGGCGAAAGGATACAGCCAAATTCCTTTCAGGAGGCCGAATCTCCCTCCTGAACTCAGAGCTTTGCCAGCTACTCGATCTCTGCAAATCTCCATACCCAAAATACGTTTTGCCGCACCCAAATCTTTCATCTCAAATTCACCACCTAACTGTTGTTTCAACCTGTTGATTTCTGATACACTCTTGGCAGCAATAAGCATATCATCAACATACAACAGTAGATAAACAAATGAACCATCTGGAAGTTTTCGAAAATACACACAACTGTCATACTCACTCCTAGAATATGACTGGCTTATCATAAAAGTATCAAACCGCTTATACCACTGCCTTGGGGATTGTTTGAGGCCATACAAAGATTTACGAAGTAAACAAACGCGATCCTCCTTACCAGAAACAACAAATCCCTCAGGCTGACGCATATAAATCTGTTCCTCAAGCTCGCCATGCAAAAACGCAGTTTTGACATCAAGTTGCTCTAACTCAAGATCATAACAGGCAACAATAGCAAGTAAAGTGCGAATGGAACTATGTTTTACAACAGGTGAAAATACCTCATTGTAGTCAACACCCTCTTTTTGGCTGTATCCTTTCGCCACTAGCCGAGCTTTGAACCGAGCGTCTTCTACCCCTGGAATACCTGGTTTGCGCTTGAAGACCCACTTGCACCCAACAATCCTCTTCCCTTTCAGCGGTTCTACTAACTCCCATGTCTGATTCTTCTGAAGAGACTCAATCTCCTCATTCATAGCAACAAACCATTGTGCAGACTCAGTGCTCGAAACAGCTTCCGTATAGCTGGAAGGCTCCTCATACTCAACTGTCTCAGCAACTGATAAAGCATAGGCCACCATCTCAGAATAAGCCGAATACCTTTCAGGAGGCCGAATCTCCCTCCTTGGCCTATCTTTAGCAATAGTGCGTGGTTGCTCAACTAACGCATCAGCCTCTGTGTCTGAACTCTTGAACTCCTCTTCAATTGGCTTCTCAATGTGCTTCTTCCCTGAGTCGGAAGATTCACTCAAAAACTCCACCTGCTTTGGAACACTCTGTTTCTGAACTGTATCATCAACCTGCTTAGACCCCTTAATCAAATAATTTTCATCAAAAGTCACATCCTTGCTAATCAAAAACTTCGAATAATCAGAGCACCATAACCTGTACCCTTTGACACCTACTGCATAACCCAAGAAAATACACTTCTTGGCCCGTGGCTCCAATTTACCCTCATTCACATGAGCGTAAGCTGGACACCCAAAAACACGCAACACAGAATTATCAGCTGGATGACCTGACCATACCTCAAACGGAGTTTTACACTCAATAGCAGTCGGCGGAGACCTGTTCACCAAATAGCATGTCGTGGAAACGGCTTCAGCCCAAAATTCTTTGCCCAATCCGAATTGGACAACATACAACGTGCCTTCTCCAAAAGAGTCTTGTTCATTCGTTCAGCCACACCATTCTGCTGAGGGGTTTTTCTCACTGTGTGATGCCTCACAATGCCCTCATCACTGCAGAACCTATCAAACTCGCCAAGACAAAACTCCATACCATTGTCAGTTCTCAAACGTTTTATTTTCTTACCAGTCTGATTCTCAATCAAAGTTTTAAACTGTTTGAATGTATTAAAGGCGTCACTTTTATGTTTCAACATATACACCCAAACCTTACGAGAGAAATCATCGACAATACTCATAAAATATCGAATACCACCTTTAGAAGTTACCTCTGCGGGACCCCAAAGATCTGAGTGAAAATAATCCACCGTGCCTTTGGTGCGATGAACAGCTGTTCTGAATTTCTCCCTGCACTTCTTGCAGTTGACACAATGCTCACAGAAATACAGATTCTCAGTTTTCTGGCCACATATCAAACGCTGTTTGCTCAAAACTGTCATCCTCCTCTCGCTCATATGCCCAAGGCGCATATGCCACAAACGAGTCAAGTCTGAATCTGAAACCTTGGATGAAGCAACCGTTGCTGCAGCACCTAGAACTGTCCTGGAGTGTATAGAGGTTACCACGCTTCTGACCCTTCATCGGTACCAATGCACCCTCAAGACTTTCAAAACTCCACCTTCACCGAGGAATTTGCAACCATGAGAATCAAGAGCACCTAGGGATATAAGATTTTTCTTCAAATCTGGAACATGTCGAACCTCAGATAAAGTCCTAACAATACCGTCATGCATCCTAAGTTGAATCGTTCCTGAACCAACGGTCTTACAGGCCATGTTGTTGCCCATCAAAACTGTACCACCATTGACCGCCTCATAAGTAGAAAACCACTCTCTATGCGGACACATGTGGTATGAACATCCAGTAATCCATAATCCACTCGGTATTAGAGCGAGAATCGCCTTCTGTAACTGATAACACATTATCTGACTCATCTGAACTTTCAGCAATTCCAGCAATTACTTTACCCCCTTTCTGGTCTTCTTTTTCTCTTTGAGTTTTAAACAGTCACTTTTCCAGTGCCCGGGTTTCTTGCAATAATTGCACTTTCCCTTCTTACCTGATGACCTGGATCTTCCCCTATTACTCGACTCCTCCCTATCTGTTGTTCTTCCCCTAACAAACAAACCCTCCGCATGTGCATCACCCTCACCTGACACTTTTTTCCTCAATTCTTTCGAATATAGGCTGGCCTTAACATCCTCCATGGATATCGTGTCTTTGCCATACAATAGGGTTGTAACAAAGTGCTCATACGAAAGTGGTAAAGAACATAGCAAAATTAGGGCTTGGTCCTCATCCTCAATTTTACTATCAATATTTTTCAGATCCATAATAATACGATTGAACTCGTCTAAATGATCCTTAACAGTTATACCTTCTCGCATACGAAACGTATAAAGACGTTGTTTGAGATATAACCTGTTGGTGAGCGACTTCGTCATATATATGCCTTCCAACTTCAGCCAAATTCCTGCTGCTGAAGTTTCTTCTTCCACCTCGCGAAGAACATCATCTGCCAGACTCAACTGAATAGAACTCAGAGCTTTGGCATCCGTATCATCCCAATCTTCCTCTTTGATTCCAGAACTAGTCTTGCCTGACAAAACCTTGTGCAATCCTTGTTGGGTTAACAGAGCCTTCATCTTTACTCTCCAAAGACTGAAACTGCTGCTCTGCCCATCAAACTTCGCAATCTCGAATTTAGCCGCCATAGCCACAATCGGAAACGAAACCCTAGTTTTTGCAACCTAAAGCTCTGATACCAGTTTGTTGTAACGAACGCTATGAATGAAGCTAAGAACGAGAAATTGAATACTAAACAAGAAATCACAAAGACACAAGATATACGTGGTTCCCCAAGATGGGTACGTCCACGGGCGAGGAGAGAGAGGATTCACTAACCAACGTGAAGAAGAGATACAAAGAGCCGGCTGTAATCCGTAACTCTAGAAAGGCCACAATATGAGAGCCCAAAAGATAATCTATAGAAGTCCCCCAAAAGCCCTATTTATAATAGGCTACAAAAACTGGAACAACATAATTAACCAATGTGGGACTAAGAATACAAGGCATTCCTAACACCACAACTCAGTATGTAGCATGTATAATGAAAGACCAAAATATAGTAACTTTGGACACGAGTGTCCGATACGTTAAGGGTACCCGCTCGGCCTCCTCAATTTGTGAGGAGCACAAGGATCAAGACATGACCTAGGATCTAATAATGAGTGTCTGAAGCGTTTTTAACTGCTTAGGAGTTCATGAGCACAAGGAGGATGAGGTGGAAGTGTTTTGAGTTTTTTTTTTAAAACTCTGATTGCGAGTCCATTTTGGCCTTAAAATGTCGGAATTTGAAAAATGGTGTTTCATACAAAGTTGTAGAGAATAGAATTCTCTGTCCAACAAAATTTGATTCAAGTAAATCGAACATAGTAGGAGAAAATTACGCCCAAAATACTAAGGGCTTTATGGGAGCAAAAATACGACCGGTTCACACAACAACATATAAATGATGGATTTTCAAGGTAATTTGAAGCTCCAACAATGGTAGGGTTCAATAAAATACCCTCTAGGTGCTAAACATGCTTCAAACAAGCAAGAAAACACAAGATAGGGAAAACAAAGTTACCTTGGGATGCTTGGAAACCAGTGGAAGAAACAACGAGCAGGGCTTCCTCCTCCTCTCTCTCACTCTCACTCTCTCTCTGTGGGAACAAAAACAAAATGAAACCAGGGGAAAATGGGTGATATATGGAGGAGGGGGAAGTTAGGTGATGGAGGTTGTGAGGGATTGTCCACATTGGTCTATTAAGAGACAAAGAATGACCAGTCAGGTCAGGTGGTAGCCTGCCCTGATTAGATCAAAAAAAGAAAAAAAGGAGGTAGCCTGATGATTTCAAGTTGCAACTAAAGGAAACGGCAATTGTTTGAAAAGAAAAGTCTCTCTCTCCCCCAAGTCCCAACAGCAACTTGTACTCACCGACTTATAACTTATAAAAGTGATTAACACGAGGGCTCCCGCGCCTGGCGCGTTCGAAGAGTCGCCATCCGGATTTTTGAGATGGATGATCCGAGAAATCGAGAGTTTGTTTTGAAAAAGGAAAAGGCTTTTGGTCTAGCGAAACCGTTGAGATTTTGGATCCGGGAGCCACGTTACAAGCGGGGAAGATTTTGTTGAAAAAGCACCCTGCTCGTCCGGTAAAATCCGGTCTCTACTAAGCATTTTAAATGAGGGATTTAATACTGTTCGGAAAACCTTAAAAACACATAAGGGGAAAGGGAAACAAGATAAAGTATATCACATTGTCGTGCGAGTGGTGCTAACTGTACAGAAATGATAAAAGAAATGATAAAAGATGTTGTGACGATGATATAAATAAGGAAAGCGTCTAGACAAGCTATCTAGATCATCATCCTCTGCCACACGGCACACCACTGTATGGCGCACGGCTTTCTGATATGCAGTGTGTGGTTCTGACCCTGTTATCAAACTTTTGTCATTTTCAAAACCTCGCACGGTATACCCAGTATGACGTACGATGTTATTTTTAAAACTTCAGAAAGCTCACAGCCATCAGATCATCTCAGAACTGTACCATTCCTCCAAGCCACAAGTAGAAAATCATTTTTGATACATTTGTTCATTTGAAAAGATTTATAGAGCTTACCCAAGGTAATAAAGCATGGCTTGTAGATATGGTCTTATTCCGAGACTGCTTTTGGTGTACAGAAACAGATCCAGTAACAGACGATCATGATCCAGACAGTTTGAACAAAGAAACTGCAGTTAACTGAAATGCCGCATGTGTGAGTCCACTATGCCGTGCGACGCTTCAAAGCGCCGCGCGGCGTAGCGTACCCAGTACAGAAAACTAGTTCGTTTTGTAAAAATGATTTTTGGGTCAGATCTTAACCAAAAGGGTTAGGCCTGAAGATAGAAGTGTCCCCTCAGGGCCAGGGCAGAGCCTAGCCCAAGGAAACTTGGTTTTTACCTTTGATATTGAGCTTGAATGAAGATTGATAATGAGGGATGGACGTTGGCAAAGTTGGTAAAGAAAAGAGGAGTGTGGATGCGTGTAATAGATGGGTGTATTGGGTATTTGGGGTCTCAAAGTTAGTAAGGGACTAACTTTAATGGTGAGGAGAAAAATGGAGCAAAAGGCCTAAAGAATATCTTTTTGAAACAACATTTTCAAGACTTGGAAATGGGAAATGGGTGTGAAAGCAAGAAGATAGAGAAATGGTATAATGGTGATCAAGAGCCCTTTTCCCTTGAGTGGAGGGGTGTATTTATAGGCAAGAACCATGGATTTTGAATTTCAAATGTTGGAGGTATTTTCTGGGCGGGCCAGAAGTGTGATTTCGGCTGAGCCGTTTTGCAGCTGTGGCTCAAATAGACGTGGCCGACAGCTTTCTGAGTCAGTCAGAACTTTACCCAAAATGTCGTGCGGCTAATCTCATGATCGCGTGCGGCATAATGACTTTTGATACGCCGTGCGGTGTAGAGGTGTCACGTGCGGCATTACAGGTTCAGTCCAGGGCTTTTGGGCTTTCTCTGGGCTTTTGGGTTTGTTTGGGGCTGATGGTTTTCTTCATTCAAGCTCGCAAAGGTTCCGTTTGCTTTATTTCATCATCGGGGTGGACAAAGACCATTCGAGGTTCGGATTGGGGTGTTTACATAATCACCATTACTAACTTAATCAAAAATACAATTGCAACATAATTATTGTACTTTGGGTTGGGGTCTCACAAGTTCGACCGAGGAGATGCAATTAGGTCTGACTAAAAGGAACGCAACTATACGCTTATTCATCTAACAATAATCTGAACTCGAACCCGACTTGGCTTGACATAGCTGGTTGAATTGTGACGTTCATATGGTAAATGGATCGAAGCCAATGTGTTCATGAGCTGTCCTTCTACAAAACTTGAATACCTTTGGGGCCAAAATCAAATCCCAAGTTAAGGTTTCTATATCACTCCAAAAGCTTTCAATTTACCTAAGTGGAACAAACCCACTAGATACACAAATCAAGTGGCCTACTTGGGATTTGATTTCCAATTCATTTGTCAATGGTTTTAGCCAACCTAGACAACCAAATACATTATATTCGTCTTCACATGAACCTGAACACATTGTCACTTGAACCCATCTTAAAAAAGTGTGCGGGTCCCACTTATCTTTTAGTACGGAGTTTACTAAAAATTATAGTTTGTAAATCTTTTTTCAACAATTAGAATCGGAACGTAGTTCACTGGAACCACATGGTTTGGTTGGTGTTTCACAGATTGATTTTTTTTATTAACATATGCAATCTGTGATTTTTTTTTTATCACAATCCGTGACATTTCATTTTCAGTCCTTAATTTGGCATAAGACCGAACTAATTCGGTCCATGTTAACTCCTAGATTGCACGTTAACTCTAAGATTGTAATATGATGGCTCATTTTGTTATTGACCTTCCACTAACCCCTAGTTTGGTGATTTTCCAAACTGGGCTCTGAGGAAGCCTTGTTGGATGTTTCTTTGGTTGAGTATTGAATAGTAAAATTTACTGATTGACAAGTTTTAAAAAAAAAATCCTCCTAAAGTGCAGTTCAAAAAAAGAAGGAGGGAGGGCCTGTTGTGCTTAAGGCACAAGAAGGTAGCTGTGCGCAGAAATCGGCTATCGTCCCGAGCCTAAAGATGTGATTTGAATTGTTCACTATGTAGAGCTTTATACCTAGAAAAAACCTTTTTAAAAAAACAAGTTGATCGGATATAGTAACTTAGCGAACGAACCACATTTTGGGGCAGTTATAAATGTCCGAAAAATTAAATTGCGGACAAATGTGGTTCGTTCATGAGTTACCCCCATATCCGATCAACCTGCTTATTCGCAGGTTTGTTCTATGCGTCAAGCCATGTATAGTGAACGGTTCCAATCGTATTGTTGAGCTCGGGACGAGGCCCAATTTCCGAGCACAACAGGCCCCCCTCTTAACTCCTAGATTACAGATTTTCACATTAATTTTTTGGTAAATGATATTAGCACTTCAAAATTTGATGCAGACACTGTGTAATTCCAAAGCCACTTTTCTTTGTTTTTTGAATTGTCTCCATCAATTTTTAGAATGCCAATATCATTTTCATAATTTTTTTTTTTTATAACTACACCCTCTTTTTGTCTTCTTATGATGTAATTTACAATATTAAAAAATTATACACATGAAATATTAATGATTGGAAAATCAATTCCCTCCTACCAAGAAGTTTTGAGGAATTACTTTTGTAAACGACGCCCAATCGCCAACTGGCGACATCTCTGTGGTCTCCACGCTCACTCTTTAGTTAAGAATTCTTCTTCTACCCCCGAAATGCCTTGCTTCTGCATCTGAAAGCAGCCCCCAATTCATCTCTCTCTCTCTCTCTCTATCTCTCTCTCGTACTCATATACATATCAGCCTGATTTCGAGAGCAGCGTCTGAAACAAGAGGAAGAGAATGGGGACACTTGGAAGAGCAATCTACACCGTCGGTTTTTGGATCCGTGAAACCGGCCAAGCCATGGATCGCCTCGGCTGCCGCCTCCAAGGCAACCACTACTTCCAGGAACAGCGTACGTTTCTCCCCTCCTCATTCGACCCCCGCATATTCAACTCGTTTTCAAACCCTAGAAATGCAAACTAGCTGTTCTAGCAACCTGTGGTTTGATCACTTCACGTTCGAAAAGACTTTTTTAGGGTTGAATCAGTGAGCTATTCCGTGTTCAATATGTTAGTTCTCGTCATAGAATCTGTTCTTGTCGAGCTCCACCCGGCAAATCGTGGCTCTTTTCATGAATGTGTTGTACATATATACATGGTTTTTTTTTTTTTTTTTCCCGAAAGAGAGAATTTATTTATGACGACAGAAGAAGAAAATACAAATTACATGACAAAGGAGGAACGGAGACCCCATTACCGCAATCCACCCTTACATTCTCCCCCCTAGCTTACTCATGTGCTGCCTGGTTGAAGTCAACACAGGACATGCCCGATACTCAAGCATTCAAAACCAGAAGCCAAAAAAGTCATGGATAATGACTTCTGCAGGCTGTTGACGAGCTGATTTCCCAGAGGCTGTATCAACCAAGCTCTTGCTATCCTATTTAACCATCGCATTCCTATATCATAACTCTTTGCCAAGCAGCACAGCTCCAAGAAGAGCATAAGCCTACACTTGAAAAGCAGAAGTAGCCAAACATATCGACTTTGTACGAGCTGCGATAAAATTTCCATACCCATCCCGCACGATCACCCCTGTCCTCCCTCTTACTTCTTACCTCATACGCTCTGTCAAAATTAGAGGAAGTTTCCATAGGTTGGTATGGTTAGGCCTGTTGTGATTTGGTTATTAGACAAAGCTATCAGTTGGTCCATACAACGAATAAAGAGTTTGTTTACTGAATCTGTCTATTAATATCTTTTGTTTTTAACCTTATTTTCTGGTACAATTGATGAGATAAAGCGACTTTATTTGCTTATGAGGATCTGGGGGAGTAAGCACACTGTGATAAGTGTGCTTCGTTGTACTGCTGATTGTGACTATTAGCCTTTTAGTAGTTTTGGTATTCTTGAGTGTGGCAAGTTGCTTGCTGATTTGCTTCTGAAATCATGATGATTATCTTGTGAAGGCAGTGTTAACTGTTACGTGCTTGATGTTTGACCTAGTGTCAAGGTATTTTCTCATTTCGTTGGTACACTATAATGGTCCAATTAATCTAGTGTATACATTTGTGCTTTGCTCAACAAGAGTTATTGGGCAATCTACTTTTAGAGTTTGTAATGCTTTAGCCTTTAGAATTGTGTTTACAGCTTCGCAGTTTTGTCAAATTTTCTGAGATGTTTTTTTGGTGACTATACTTCCCGATGGTAAGCCCAAACCAAGATACCAACATTAGCAAAGGGCATACCCCTGCATACACCAAGAAGCCCTCACCAGGGCAACAAACAAAGAAACCACATAACACATCTGCACCAACATGTACAAGATCAAAACAAAAACCAAACACAGCTACTGAATATTTCAAAGAGGTAGACTCCAGAATATGGAAGGAAACATTCCAAAGTCCACACATGTCTCCATTGATTGTGCTTAGTTTCACTCTTCTCCAAGCATAAATAGTATCTCTAATAGCATTGAAGATATGATACTACAAGAGGGCAAACCTTATGACTGAAAAATTCTCAAAATTGTCTCAAACACCCCGTCTCGAACTCCTTTTAACCGGAAAGAACCCCTCCACACTCCCATTAATTATCAACAAAGGCAAGGTGGGCCAGGTTTGGTGTTTGCATGATTTGAGATGTTAAATCTTGACTGATCCCTACTTAGCTTTTTGGTACAAGCTAGGATTACCAGTGGTATTTTTCGTTGTAAATAACTCAAAGTTGGAGTGTAACTGTTTAAATGCGTCTTAACTCCGGTTTGTGGTGCTTCATTGGATTACACAGACCTAAGACTAGGAGAACCTTATGGGAGATTACTTATACTCACTATAAGTCACTAGTAGAAGTTCATTTTTGGAATAAGTAAGATTTAGCGGAGGGATCTTTATTTATAAAGTATAAACCCATATTTGCTTTTGCGTTTTTGGGTCTCCATTTTATTTTCTTCAAACTTGTGACAAGACCTTAGATCCCTGATGCATCCCACTCGCATTATCATAATAGAGATGTCTGTTGCATGTCCCTGAAAGTTGTTTGAGTTTCTAGTAGATATAGTACTGTAGAAATTTTGATGCTTGTTCGTCACATATTGGTATGTATATTTGGTGGCTTTCTTTACCTGTATGATGGATAGTTGGACACAGACTTGTCACCTTAATGTGCGTGTTCATGCTTATTAGATTTGGGGTTTTTTTGGAAATCGTTTGGTTTTAGTCACCACTTGCATATCATGTTAAGTCATTTTCTGCCAAAGTCGACTATTTGGTTCATATGAACTGAACTATCTACGTACCTTCCTCAGCGAGTACTTTTAATACTTTCCCGTATTTGGTATCGGCATCTGTATGATATGGACTTAGGCATGTCACCTTAATGGGTCTGTTATGATAATTAGGTTCTTTGTTTTCTTGAAACCCTTTTGGCAGTACTTGCTGTTTTTTTGCATGTCTTGACTCTTGAATTATGTATGCTATTTTCTCTCAAATTCAACTATTTGGTTCATATAAATTGAAATTTCTATGTACCATCCTTAGCATCTATTGATAGTTTGATGTTTTCTCTTATTTAGTGTCTAGGCACCGTACCCTCATGAACGTATTTGACAAGGCTCCTGTGGTTGATAAGGATGCATTTGTTGCCCCTAGCGCTTCTATTATTGGAGATGTTCTGGTTGGACGAGGTTCTTCTATTTGGTATGGATGTGTTCTCAGAGGTAAGTTCCAACTGAATCAAGATTTTTTATTTGGTTAAATTTTCTGCATGTTTCGTTTCTTGCTATCAGCCAAGTTGAGCTGTTGAATTCCTTCTTCTGATGCACTCTATGGAGCATGGATACTTCTAGAGGGGAGTCGTATCCGTATCGGCTACCTATACTCGTAGCTATGTTTCCTAGAAGTTTCCACTTTCCACAATGTAGAAATTAATTTTTTAGTTTTTTAAGTATCGGATACCTTAGGTCACATATATGAACTTCTTTGAAAATAAAATTATAGCATTTCTGGCATAGTATTAAAGTAAAATTGTTAGGAGTAAAGAAAAGTATAATTTTTAATGCAGCAATGCTATTCTTAATTCTTGGAGAGAGATATAGTAGAATGAAATTAGAATAATCTTTCTTTGATAGTATCTTTTCTATATACTTATAGTGTCATACTCTTGTTCAATGAAATTGGATTTCAACCTAAGAAGCACGGATACGGGATATGGGATACGGATATGATACGATAAGGATACGTGATTTTTCCAAAAAGTAGGATACGATACGTTGGGGATACGTTGAATATAAAATTAATTTTTCAAAACATTATTTGTATCCCCTTCATTAGGTTGTGAGGATGAGGAAACAGAACTACCAGTAACAACAGAATCCAATCATACTGGTACAGGAAAAAAAACCCTAAAATCAGATTATATTGTAAAACCCCCCCCCCCCCCTAAATCAGACAAGAGAGAGATGAGAGAGAGAGAAAGATATACATTTCCGTATAGGTATATATGCCTATATATATATGTATATATAGAGAGAGATAGAGATAGATATAGATATATATACACTGTTACACAATGAGAGAGATGAGAGACGAGAGAGAAGAAGATGAGAGAGAGAGACAAGAGAGAATAGAGAGACAAGAGAGAGACGAGAGAGAAACACTTACAGTCGTCATCATTGTCGAGAGACGAGTGAGAGATATCGTCGTCTTTTTTCTGCCTCTCGTTCTTCTCTGTTTTCGACTTGTCCAGGTAGGGGAAATAAATATAAAGTCCTAATTGCAGTTTTGACCCATATATTTTAAGTAATAACATTTTTACCCCGCGCGTATCCATAACGTATCCGAGTGTATCCAAAACGTATCCGAGCGTATCCGAAACGTATCCGAGCGAATCCGAAACGTATTGGGGTACCAAAAATTAAATCTAAAAACAGGATACTCTAAAAAACGTATCGGATACGTATCCGGAACGTATCCGATACGCGTACGGTACGAGATACGGAGGCTAAAAAAGAGTATCCGTGCTTCATAGATTTCAACTATTAATTATTAACTAAGTACACGTCTATACAATACCTTTGCACAAGGAAAATACAACGCTTACTCACTAAATTCTTGTGATTATGCGTAGTTTAATTATAAGATATTGTTTAGTGTAACATATCCTAGCTGTACGGCTGTACCCGTATCCTATTTTGTTTGGATTTTTTTGTATCGTTGTATCTATATCCATGCTTCATAGGATGCACTGAGACGTATGCTTTGCTGCCTCTAGTTTGCTAATCTTGAAGTTAGTGGATTGTCTACTTGTTATCTCTGTGCTGATTATTCTAGATGTAAGGCTGGAAGTGAATTTTGATATAAAGATCCAAACAGCAGCGTCAATCATTTGAGTTGGGATTTAGACCTATAAATTTGGAATCAATACCTCGACATGCAATTGAAATGGTCATGCATAAAATCAAATTTTAGGTACCTCTTTTCAGGCAAATTAGTTATCCCTTTTGATGGTAAGTCAATGGTCATGCGTTAATTGCTGTCAAGCGCTTAGTGTTCCTTCAAGCTAAGAAGCATGGATACAGATACAGATACAAGCTCAAATTTGGACACAGGACACTACAAGAACACATGGGCACCTATGAAGCTTGGGTATTCAAGAAATGTCATCATAAGAATACCGGGTACTGTTATGGTACAAGTACGTCTCTAGTTCAATAAAGTTTGTACCGGGTGTTCCCAAAATATGTTGGGTACATTTTAGTATCTTGGTACTGCAACAGTAGGACATTGGTATGGGGATGGAGCTTCTGTGGGAACAGGAATTGTACTCCTTGCCTTTTTTTTCCAGTTAACTTTTTTGATGTGTTAGACAACTAAAACTTCCCACCCATTCCCCCCTCCATATCCTTAGTTATTTTTCTGTATTTATTTTTACCCTGTATACTGCAATACTTAAAAGGAACTAGTTTGAAGTTCCTATGGAAAGGGAAACAAAAAGAACGTCCAACGATGTTCCAATTTGAGAGTGGAGTTTGGAGATCGATGGATGAAAGACATCATGCTTCTCTTTGGAGTTATGTTGCAAACTTAAAAAGGGATAAAATAAAGAGGTATCACTTAATTAAAGCGGAGGGATTATTTAATTTGATTTTAGCACATGATTTCTAGGCACCTTTGCTTAAACTTTTTGGGAAATATATTAGATCATGCTTGAAAGAGTAGATGAACACTAGAGGATGAAGTTATCTTGAAATTGTTGCTAGAAATATTTTTGTTTTCTGTGTACATTTAGGCACAAAATATAACATTACCAATTATGTTTTCCATGTGGCGGACCCTTACTCTTGCTTCATACATCATTTTCCAAAATTAGATATCGAACACTTTGGGGCCACGTTGAATATAGAAGTATATAATTTGTAGGTAAATTCATAGGAATAAAAATTAGTGTTCTAAAAGTCGCCAGGCGCTAGTCGGGCGGCCGGGCACTATCTAGCGCCTAGGCCGAGTTCTGAAAAAAAAAAAAAAAAATCTCCACCCCCTCCCCAAAATGACATCCAAAATGAAATCATTAGACATTCATCCAATTATCCATCCATCAAAATCAAACATTTGCATGTAACTTTACTTTATTGCTTTGAAGTGTTTCGGGGGAATCAATTCCATTTTTTATTAGATGATTGAACAAGACTGTTTGGGAAATGAGGCAAGAAAGCAAATAGAAGAGTAGGCGTTATGCTAGGTAGTTTATATGATGTAGATGCCTCTAATTTTATTCTCTCAAAAGATGGTTTGTGCTTCGCTTATTAAAGATAAGGATGCATACTGTTTAACTTGCTTTCCTTCTCACACTTGGTCTCCTGTTAAAGTTAATGACTTGAAGTAAATAGAATTTACTATAACTGTAAAGCACTGACGGTATCCGGGAAAATTCTGATTTGTTGGTAATATGCCATGGAACTTCGGGTGGGAAGATGCAATGGGAATGTGGTAAATAATAGAAAATTTCTGCTTGTTGGTTTTAGAATGCTGGTCAGTGACAAGACTGATTCTACCAGCCTGTCAATTATGAAGCCTTGAAAGTTCTAGGATGCCTTGTAGTTTGATCATAAGAAGCCTGGAGCAATGAGAGGATTGAGTTGGTGATGAAGCTATTCAAAATGGGACGCAACAGTTTAATAGCAGAAAATAGAGAAGTAGATCCAATATCATTAAGCCGTTCCTTTGATTTTACTCATATTGACTACAAAGATACATTTACAGAGATTTGTTTGTTGATATTGTTGAGGATATAAATTACAGCTTAAGCTTTCAGATGTTGGTACCAATTTAGCGTGGTATAGGAGTGGGCAAATATCCTACGTTTGGAACATGCCCCGACCATAAATGATTCTACATCCACATGTGTTTGGATGGAAACCGAGCCCCATGATAAGGTGTACTAAGGCTATAAATGTGTTAAAAGAAGTACCACCCTTTGTAACGGCTCAAGCGTTTAGAAGAATTTGTCATCACAATTTGACATTTGGCGAATTCGCTTGTAGCTTTGCGCTTTACACTTGAAAATGGTAACAGTCAAATTCCTTGTAGTTTGGGTTAACTACCACTTTGCCCTTTCCAGTAACTATCTGTTCAAATGAGTGATGGAAATTGGTCACCTGTGGTTATTTATGGGTATTGATGAAGTTTAATTTTACTTTATTGGTGAATTGAGATTTAGTTTAAAATACAAGAGTGGAACTA
Source organism: Rhododendron griersonianum (assembly GCA_018127125.1). Taxonomy (NCBI): domain Eukaryota; kingdom Viridiplantae; phylum Streptophyta; class Magnoliopsida; order Ericales; family Ericaceae; genus Rhododendron; species Rhododendron griersonianum. The sequence continues at coordinate 17,443,075 of CM030795.1, forward strand.
TAATTTCTCCTATCTTCATTTCATTCGAGTTGCTTCACCATCAAGAACCGCTACCCCTTCCCACAGCAATCACACGGTCAATTGAAGCCGAGGGCTATCAATGATAGATGACCTCAGTTTACCAAAAGCTCACTCAACAAATTGAGTTGGTACAAAATCAATTATCTTGTTAGATCCGGAAGGGAGAATATAGGACGGATATAGGTGAAGCATATGCAACATTTTTCTGATACTAGAATTGGGCATTCGCGTAATAGGATTGACGATAGGGTGTTGCACCAATTTGATAAAAGAACTCGAGAATTTTTTCAAAATTTCGTAGTCAAATGTAATAGCGTAACATAGGTCATAAGTGACCCTGTGATTATGTGCATCCATGCACCATATGTTTTGTTAAAGGGTAAATTTCATTGTGCACCACTGCATTTAGACTCTATCTCACTTTGCCACTTTCAGTTCAAAATGATATAGCCAAATCCCCAGACTTTGATTCAATTCTCACTTTGCCCCTTCTGTTACCTATCCATCCAATTTGTCGTACAGGATGCATGTGAGGTAAACTAAGGTTATTAATGGATTTCAACCCTTGATTTCTGAATCCACCGATTTCTTCACATGTTTGCTCTCTACAATTGCTTCAAGATATTTAGGGTTAAATACCTAGACACCCCTCGAAGTTTATCTCTTTGTCTCGCTTACCCCCTCTTAGAATTTCGCCTACGGAGAGATCCTTCATTAAAGTTTTTTTGTCCTGCAGACCCCTTCCGTCAAGGTTCCGTCTAAAACTGTTAAAATTTTGACTTAAATTCTGTTAAAAGTTATTAAATGTTCCAAAATTGCCCCTATCTCTCTCTCTCCCCCCGAAATCACCACCACCACCAACCACCACAATCACCACCACCAAACTGCAACCACCATGGACGCTGGCAACCACCATCGACGCCGGAGACCACCACCCATGCCAGCAACCACCATCGACTGGACCAGCAACTTTCGAACAAAGAACAGTACCTATCAAACTCAAAATCAACCAAAAACCCACACATTGAACTCAAAAACACCAAAATAATCTCAAATCGAGTTTCAAAACCCTAATTTGAGCCATTTCGAAGGGTGTTTGACTTGATTCGAACCTGTACGAGTCCTAATCAGATCTCGAAATCCCTAGATCAAGACCAACAAACACTGGGGACACCCTAATTGAGCTATTCCAGAATCTTTCAAATCCTATCCGTTCGTGTAACCTTCGATTCAGCCTTTCGCAAACCCTTATCGCACCTGTCCCACTCGATTGAGACCAGATTCAGTGAGATTCGAACCAGATGCTGCTATTTTCGAAGGCTTTTGATAGGATTCACACCTGGGTCTGTCGATTCGAGTGCCAAAGGACTCGATTAGAACCCTAAATTGTGTATCTCCATCAGCATTCCCAATGATTTTGCAGAGAGGGAAGTGTTTGGAATGAGTTGGTGTTCGTGGTGGTGTTTGGCCATGGTGAATGGCGTGATGGTGGTGGTGGTGAGGAGAAAAAGATGAAGACAGAAATGGTGGTGGAATGAACTAGTGAATGGACGAAAATGATGGTGGTGTTTGGAATGAGTTGGTGTTCGATGGTGGAATGAACTGGTGTGGCGTGATGGTGGTGGAATGAACTGGTGAGCCGATGGTGGTCTGGTGTGGTATATATACGTAAGGGTAAAATGGACTTTTTATTCATTCTGTCTAACAGTTTTGGACGGAAACTTGACGGAAGGGGTCTATAGGACAAAAAAACTTTGCTCAGGGGGCTAGTTGTAGGCAAAATTCTATGAGGGGGTGAGCGAGACAAACAGGAATAGTTCGAGGAGTGTCCCGGTATTTAACCCAGATATTTATGAATCTATGATTATTAATTTTTCTCTACCCTTTACTCCCAATTCTTAAATCATCCCATTTTTGAATCTCACCTCATTTCAATCTGAATGGGGTCGAAAACGTTTGACTTCAAATTTCGTAAGGTAAACCTGACCCATTTCCTCACTACTCACATCTTATTTAGCACGGATACAGATACGGATACTCGACACGTGATTTCTAAAAAAATGGGGACATGGCAAAAAAATTTTATTTTTATTTTTATTTTTATAAGAGTTGAAATGTAGTTATATGTGGAAGTATGAAGCATCAGTATATACAAACAAGCATCATATACACATTACACTTTTAATCCAAAATATTTTAAGTAAAGCTGTAAAACACATTTACCCCCCAATAAATTATTATTATTTTTTATATATTTTACCTCTGTTGTGTCCTTCTACGTGTCCCTGCCGTGTCTCTCCCATGTCCCCCTAAAATTTGATTAGTAAATTTAATGAACGTAGACGACCAGTGGCGGAGCCAGAATTTTTGATAAGTGGGGTCGGAAATTTAAACTATGTGTAATTCACTTTGAGAATTGATAATGCCAAAACTCTTTTTGTTCCTGCCAAAACTCAAGGTGTATCTTTCATTACATGACTTAATTGTCCTCAACTACACCACTTGCTTTATGAAAATACCCCTTCAAATCCCATTGGCCGATAAAATGCTTCAGATAACCAATTAATAAGAAGAAAAAACAACGTACATAACATCCGCAGCAAACCAAATTCTCCTAAGGATTAACCTTCAAATCCCATAAGTGCAAAGCAACTGATCCCAAGCGTAGGGCAATTAAAGCTATGTAAAGTGAAGTGCAAATACCAAATGGAACCACAAGATTCTCGTTTTCTGCGAAGGTTTTCCCTGGTATAGGGTGTAATTGTTTGGCTTAAAAAATCACGCTGGATTATTTTTTGTCCTTATTCAAATTTTTTCGCATTTGTTGTTTTTCGTCAATTTTTTGAGGGTTATTGCTTCGTCATGACTAAAGGAATCTAAAAAGCAAAAAATTATGAGCGAAACTCAATTTTTTTGAATAAAGACAAAAATAAGCAAATAAGCCAAAATTTTCATCTTTATTAAAAAAAAGTTTTGATCGTAATTTTTTACTTTTTAGATTCCTTTTGTCATGACGAAGCAATAATCCTCAAAAAATTGACAAAAAACTAACAAATGCGAATTTTTTTTGAATAAGGACAAAAAAAATCCAACGTGACTTTTTAAGCCGAACAAGGTTAAGAGTGGTAAAGTGAATAGAACAAGCAAAGTGTATAAATCTTGTCCAATGAATATTTTTAAGATCTAAATCCCTTGTACAGTGTGAACTTTCGAGATCCTATATTAAATTTACCAATTGATCTTTGCCTTGTAAAATTTCCTTGATTTTGTTTCTATTCTGTTTGATTTGAATATGAGAGCTGTACAATACCAATCTTCTTTTAGGCTGTACAAAATCAAATGGGAGGTGAATGGATGTGTAATGCCATGGGATTTGAAGGGCATTTTCGTAAAGCAAGTGATGTAGTGGATGGCAATTAAGTCATGCAGTGAAAGGTACACTTTGAGTTTTGGCAGGAACAAAAAGGGTTTTGGAATTATCAGCACCCTTCACTTTTGTAATTGCTAATTGAAAGAAACAATTAAGATTAACAAGTTAATCAAAAAGTAGATATATATTGCCGTTCAAAAAAAAAAGTAGATATATATTATTAACAAAATGTAGCTTCGATTTACAATTGACCTCGACGACTTTTCATACTTTGGAAACGATGGATGATAGCCTCGTTTGTAATGATTTCAAAAATATCTCTCTATATACACAACCAAACTATCATGCATCCATTGGTCACACATACGATTACTTGACCTACTCTTTACAATATTCATAGCGGAAAATGCTCTCTCTACCATGGCAGTAGCAACTGGTAAAATAAGGGCTAAAGTAAGAAGCCTATAAACCGAGGAATATGCCATATCAAAACTTAACCACTTTACAAAAAGCCCACAAATTTGCTCGCTTAATTAGCCACACCAACAAGCCCACAAAACTTTATCACTTTTCAAAAGCACTATTTTAATCACATATACTTTTGAAACAACAAAAGCACTAATCCCAATGACAATTATCACATTATTCACATGACTAGAAAAATACTAATCGGAAACTAGAACTACAATTGGGAAAAAACTTACCTACACGGTTACACCTTCGATTTCACCAAGACGAGTGACTTAGGGTTTCCACAATCTCTTCTTCTTAGTTATCTGGATATTCCAAGTCTCTACCAATTTTTATCATTCTCAGAACTTGATTCTGTGAATCCAGAAAAAAGAGAGAAAAACAATAAGATTTGGCTCTGGTTTGTGCTCTGAGAGAAATCGAGAGAGACATGGAGAAGGGAAGGAGGTTCTTACCTTCCATGGAGATTTTGGTGCAGAGCAGTCAGCAGAGATTAGGAGAACTGGAGAAAAGTTTGAAGAGTGATCGTCGAACGAAACCCTTTTGTTAGCACTATCTTTGGGAATTTTAATCGTCGAACGAAACCCTTTTGTTAGCTCTATGTTTGGAAATTTTGTGGGTAGAGATTTTATTTTGACTCCTTTTTTTCTTAAGTACAAAACCCTTATATGGACTGGGGCAAAAATAAATTTTAAAGTGGGGTCAAATTAGTAAAAATGGAATAAAAATTATACCTTCCTACGAAAATTTGGCAGTCAGTGGGGTTGGCCGCCCTCCTTTGTCCCCATATGCCTCCGCCCCTGCAGACGACACATGATTTCTAAAAAATTGGGGATACGGCCAAAAAAAAAAAATCATTTTATACCAGTGGAAATATAGTTATATGTAGCATGAAGCATCATTATATACAGACAAGCATCATATACACATCATACTACACTAACCCAAAACATTTGAAGTAAAACACATTTACCCCCCAAAAATTACATGTTTAACCCCAACTGTTTCCCTCTACGTGTCTTTGCGGTGTCTCTCCCGTGTCTCCACCGTGTGCCCCTAAAAAAATCAATTAATAAATTTAATGGACACGCCATGTGGTGTGTCCCATGTGGTTTTTGTCAGGGAGATATATAAACTATAGAAATAGGACGTGCAACAATCAATCACAAACTGGATAGGTTTAGAGAAACCCGCTCTAGACTCTTTTTTATTCAATATCAATAACAACTCTCTTAACCCGAAGGCTTACAACTTATTATATAGGTAGAAAATCCTAACCTTAATTAAACCCTAATTCTTGTAGAACAAGAAAACATATAATAGGAAACTAAATAAACTATAATTGGAATACTGAATGCTCTAGAACGCTTATTTCTAAAATTGAAACTCCCTAACAAAATTATTAAAACCAAAATACGGAAAACTAAATAATGATATTTATTAAATTATTTTCAATTCTCATTCTGCATCAGACACGCTAGCCTCTAGGAGTGTCAATGCTTCGTAGTAGTATCATCTATATCAGTTTAAGCTCCCCATACATTTATTCACTATACCATACCACACCAAACTTAAGAAGTGTTTTGTGGGTGGTGTGAAGGAAATCTGTGTGTCGTGGATATCAGAAGGGGTATCTGATGTTAAGGCTGCGGTTGTTCTGATGAAGCATTAGTGTTGGGTAAGACTAATTAAGTATGTGATAGTGTCTCTACTTAAAGAATCATTTATTGGATGAATGTGCTTGTTGCCATAGAAAGGAAACAAGGAGGTAGCTTAGACACCTGCAGTGCATTTATTTTCCTGCTATGTTGCTTTTGCCATCTTTTAGTGTAGGCTAATGAAACTTGGGGAAGTAAGAATCAGAGATGCCGGTCATTATTCATTTTCTTCTTCCTGGTTGTCTTGTGAATCATCTAAATCTACGATTTATTTGTTGTGGTGAAGCATGAACAGCTCGTGAATGTTTGTTGAGTTACTCCCAGCTGATTTTTGGGCTAGCATACATGGATACATTACGTATGTTGCTCGTTAATGTTTGCAGGTGACGTGAACAGTATTAGCGTTGGATCTGGAACAAATATACAAGATAATTCTCTTGTTCATGTAGCCAAATCTAATCTAGCTGGAAAGGTTTTACCTACTATTATCGGTGACAACGTAACTGTTGGTGAGTGACAGCTGTTAAAGTTTTGATTGGTATAGACCTGGTTGTGCCGTGGTTTTCTGCTTTGCATGTTTCTTACAATATCCTAGTTGGACCGGACAGGTCATAGCGCTGTCTTACATGGATGTACCGTTGAGGATGAGGCATTTGTGGGTATGGGTGCAACCTTGCTTGATGGGGTAGTTGTTGAGAAACATGGAATGGTTGCTGCTGGAGCCCTTGTGAGGCAAAATACGAGGATCCCGTGTGGAGAGGTTTGTAATACTTCCTCTCCTGATATGGAATTACATGACTAGTACGTTCCTGTTTGTTTTCATACTATCCCCAGCAATTCATGGTGTCAATTTTGAAAACAGTAGTACGTTTGTTATGAGTCTTGGTTGGAATCTATGGGAAGGTTGGACCTTCTTATGACCCTTTCTGTTGAATGGTCAAGTAGAACTCAAGACTCTCAACAGCCAGGAGTTGGTGTAGGAACACTTAGGGGGGCGAGGGAAGGGATTGCTGCGTTGGGGTGAATTGTTTATTCATCAAAAGAACTTGCATCAGCTTTCAAATTTTCTCACTATCTCATGGTTGGGATTCCTTATGATCTCGCTTTTCTCATTCATGATGGATCAGATGGAATGAAAGTTTTTGGTAGATCTTTTGAGTACAGGCTTGGTTGTATTCTTCAGTGTAGGACCATAAAAATATCTAATAGCTACTACTATCCTTGTGGCTGTTTTCAACCAGACGTTGGGCAATAGGGCTAATACACTCCCACAGTAGCACGAAGAAGAATCAAGCAAACACATAAATCAAGCACAGCAATTGAACAAGGATTTACCTTATTTGACAAGAATGCACATGTTTACGGCTCACATCAATTTACACTATAATTAAATGAGGAAGGTGTTACCAAGAGACAGATAGGGTTAATATTATACACTGCTAACAATCACCAGAACTACCAAAACACCCTCAGTAGTAGTCCACAGATTCCATCTTTGTATTGGCCAGACTGGATGTCAGAATGGATATTTTTTAGTATATTCTAGGGTTCAAGAGACCTAAAAGACGATTTTCATCCAGCTGCGCCGCTGTGTGATCTATTGGTTCTTGATCTTGCCAAAGCAAGTTTTGCAACATTGTGTAATAACTCTAACTAGGATCTTGAGCTCGAAAAACATCTAACTAACCAAACAAAAAATGAATTTTAGCTGAGTGTTAGATGTGTTTAAACACAGGTGTGGGGAGGTAATCCTGCAAAGTTTCTGAGGAAGCTTACAGAGGAAGAGATAGCATTCATCTCCCAGTCGGCCACAAACTACACCAACTTAGCACAGGTTCATGCAGCTGAAAATGCGAAGAGCTTTGATGAGATAGAGTTTGAAAAGGTGCTCCGCAAGAAGTTTGCTCGTCGGGATGAAGAGTACGATTCTATGTTGGGTGTTGTTCGGGAAACGCCTCCTGAGCTCATCCTTCCAGATAACATCTTACCAGACAAAGCACCTAAGGCTGCCTGAACTGAGATTTTTTGCCTGTTAGGGATCTTCCTACCAGTGGTTTTCAAGTTAAAAAGGATGTTTTGTTTTGTTATTGACATTGGCTGCCTTGCTTTTCTAATAATTTTTGGGGCCAGGCTGAAGTTATAATGATCTGGCAAATGGCTCTGTTGAGAAACTCTATTTTGTGTTTGTTGAGAGCATTAGTACTTGAGACATTATTCTGATGTTGCAAGATTAATTTGGAGGGGATAAGGAGGGACTCTGTTGTTTGTCCCAGGAGCATTATCTTGAGGGATTATAATTTGTATTGGAAGCAAGGATAAGAACTGAGGTCCACTGTTGATGGATCGAAATAAAGCCCAATTCCCAAAAACAAAAAAAAACATTTTCCCGTGGAATAGTATTGTCCTCCGATGTGTGATATTAAGTGTTTTTTTTTTTTTTTTTTGGCGGTGAGAAATTCTAGCCATCTTGCTCGTGCAACCTTGCTTGATGGGGACTTTCATCACAACAAAAACGTCCATTTAGCTCATCAATTCTTGGAGGTATAAGGGGTCACTGTTTCAGTGGTATTATAAGAGCAATCATTTTGTGCATATATTGCCTAAGATTAGGTTTGTCTTCAATCTTTTCCGGCTCATACCCCTAATGATTAGAGACTAGATGAGTTTTGTTATTGTTGTATGCGTAGTTTATACAAAGTAGTTTTTGGTTGGCTACTGAATTTTCTCATAATTTTCCTTGCCCACATAAAAGAAGAAAGCAAATAATTTTCCTTGCACATTTCCGTTTCTTTTACGAATCTGGGATTGCATAAAATAGCCGAACTTGATTTTACACATTAATAGCATGGGTGAATGACTTGTATCGCAAAGGGAGCGGAGTGCAGTTGGTGCTTCCATTATACTACTATGCACATGGGTAGAGTTCGATTTCCATAAGCACTAATCCCCCTCCCTAAGTCCTCTAGGATAGAGTAGATTAGGATTTTTGAGTGACAAAAAAAAAGAAAAAAGAAAGACTTTTGTACCATTCTGTTTACAGAATGTTCCATTTCGACTAGGCCATTATTTCTTGAAGTAGATTACACACAATCCAAAATAAGCAACATTACACCCAAGTATCCTCCCCAGACATACAAACATTTGAAAGCACTAAAACATTGTTATAGTACAAAGGAAGGAAGTCCTTCTTCTTCTTCTTCTTCCTTCCCCTTGCCATTGATAAGGGCTTCATTAGATCAAAGGAAGGAAGCCCTTCCTCTGCAAGTATCAATTGCTCCTCTGAACATACGCCCAAGCTGTACTTATACTTTGACCCCGGCCATTCCTATCAACTTCTTCGATGAAAATGGCATAATTGGCTAGCTATTCCTTATCAAATGCCCTTACACCTGGCAAGAAAAAGCAAACAAGAACTTTATAAAGAACAATGTGGATAGCTACTTGTTTTGGTAACTAACGATGTGGCCGGCTACTTGTTTCTCTATCATGCATATTCATTTCCGTAGAAAATACCCATTGTTTAGGTTAGTCGAAGAATGCCATTACCATATGACCATTAGCATGAATCAAAGAATTCTTCCTTGTTAACCCGTTCTAGCGTTCTTTAGTATAATGGCGTTAAAGTTTAAACTCGTTGTGTATGTTTTTTTGGATTTAACCTGTATATTTTATTTCGTAATATAGACATACATCTATCATATAACAATATCCATACATATACTTCTTACTCTTAGTTACACACCTGTAATTTAACTACACTTTCTAACAACATTGTTCAAAGATGATCCCAAAAAACGACACTGTTCAAAGTAAATGTCAGGTGCCGATAAAAAATGAGTAAATGTCAGGTAGATAAGTATGTACATAGGCATGCATATATGTAAAAACACAAGTCATTTTCTAATAAAATAAGGACCTCCCCATTTCTCCCATTTTCCTATCGAATTTCAATGATCTGAGCCGCTCAATGTGTACAGAACGTGATTTTAAGAGTACCCGCGAGAAATCGGCAAAAAAAATGACTGGGAAGGGCTTCATCCGAGCAGTTTTTGTTTGAACCGTTCGATAAAAAACATACAGTGGACTATGTAAAAACATACCATATGACTGTGTAAAAACATACATGAGCGGCTCGGATTATCGAAATTCGATCAGAGAAGGGAGGTCCGCATTTTATTAAGTTAAGGCGGTCCTTACGAGAAGTGGACTGTGTAAAAACATACAGTATGACTTAAGTAATTACTAAAATTCTCAAGAATACCATTGGAAGACGAATTCCCATTTATTTTGTCAATGACATATTTTAGTCCTACTTTTTAAACATTGGTCATATAACTACCTACTTTGATAACACTAATGGATATAACCTTAATTACACCCATATATGTATCTTATTCAGAAAAAATTGTATTCTCGCAAAAGAGTTTATATATAATTGTAATTCGAATGGTGTGATAGTTGCAGTGATATCTTGAAAACTTATTGCATAACATTTTTTTTGTAATTTTTTGAATTTGAATTTAAAAAATAAAAATTTAGAGGAACTTAAATACTCCTGTACCATAGACAGAATTAAGTCTGCATCCTAATTAGTTTGAATCATTAAGTTATCATCCTGAAATTTGAAAAAACCCAACATTAACGCCCCCCCCATTCGTTGCCTTCCATTAATTGCATTACCTACCAATTTCAGAATATGGTAAATTTAATGTTATTATTGATCAACATTAATGACTTCATTGCATAACATTTTTTTGTAATTTTCTGAATTTGAATTTAAAAAATAAAAATTCAACATTATTGATTAACATTTTTTTGTAACTCAGGAACAAGTATGGCTAACACGTACGTGCTTACGTATTTCCGAAGTACCCCCAAAAAAAAAAAAAAACACGTACGTGCTGTTGCGGCAAGGTGGGGCTTGCCATATGCTGGCCTCCGGAATGCTCTCAATTGCTTTTTTTTTCACGTTGTCCGATCGGGGTTCGAATACAGACAAAATTCTTATTGTGACTTGGATTTTATAATGATGACATGGGCGTCATTTTGTGCGCACGCAAGTGGTTGAACTAAATTTGGGTGCCAGCAGATACACTTTATATTAAATTACCTGAAACCAATAGAAACATACCTCATGCGCAATATCATCTAAAAACATTAATAATATGATAGATGTGAGAGAGAAGATATTGTATGCTTATCACACTGATAACGTAATTTTTTTATGAATAGTAAATATAAATTGTTTTTTCCACGTCTACTGACTTTCCTTGCCCACTTAAAAAGAGGCAAAAGAAGATTTTTTCGTTTATTTTCTCAATATTATTTCTTAATCAAGATTACGAATTCCTGAAGAAGCAACATCACACCCTAGCTAACACCCACCTCAGCGGCCATACAAACATTTGAAATTAAGAACATAAACAACATTGTAACAGTACGGTACAGTACACTACTCAACTTTCCTTCCCCTTTCTCTCTGCTTTTCTAAATCGTTCCGTTGGCAGTTGTTGCATTAGAGTAAGGAAGCAATCCCTTCTCCCTACAAGTATCAATGGCTCCTCTGAACATGTCCTCCAAGCTGTACTTGAACTTGAACCCCATCCCTATCAACTTCTTGGACGAAAACGACACGTTCGGGATATCCTTATCAATCCCCTTAAACCTGTCAAGAGAAAAAAGCCAACAAAAACTTTATTATAACAGATATAGCCATTCACGTCCCTCTTTCATTTCCATACAATGTTCCCATTTCTTAGGTTAATTAGTTATTCCAAGAGTAGCATTGCCATATGATGATATGATTCTGGTTATGTATGAAAGAAACTTCAGCTAATATTCCGTATAAGTTGAGAAGCCAAAATGAGTAAGAGCTAGAGAGGCTCACTCGGTGGGGACATTGTACTCGGGCCATTTCTCCCTCATCATCTTCGCCAAATCGTAGATAGTTGCATCATGGGATGAGCAGATGTATCTCCCCTCTGCTTCAGGATTCTCAAACAAGAATATATGAGATTCACAAAGATCATCTAGGTGCACAAACTGGCCTTGCTTGATTATTGAGTAATGAGGTTCATTTCCTGCAGCAAAATAATGGTTCAGTTGAAACAACTCAGGAAATGTCAGCTCCGAGGAAATGAATGTGAAATGTTCATTTTTGTGTTAAAAACTACCTGTGATAGGGGAGAGCGCAGTGACCAGGCTTGGTGGGAAGGTTGGCATAATGAAGGGACCTACCACTAGCACCGGTATAACACTGATGAAATCAATGTTGTTTTCTTTGGCTGCTTCCCATGCTGCTTTCTCTGCTAGTGTTTTTGACACAAAGTACATCTGCAAAGAGTGTAGAACCAACCACAAGTTAAAAAAAACAGTTTGGTTAAGCTAATATGCTCTATTGATTGTCTTCTTAATAAGTTTGAAATATCTTCTGAATATGTTTGTCTTCGAATCTCCATGAATAGTCAATAGCTCTTTCACTAACTGTTTTTTTCTGAAAAAGTTCTTTGTTACCACCACATTTTACAGGAAACTCCTTCAGATGTTTTCAATATAAATAACATGAAATGACAAGCCTTACGACCTGTTATTGCTTTCATTTCAGAAAATGCAGAAAAATGAGGTAATATGTAACGAAAATGATACCAAATAGAGCTTGGCCGCAATGGAGGAATAGACAGAGTTGGGGAAAAAATGAAAATTTTCGATACTCACCCAGCCGGTCATCTTTTTCTCATTGATAAAATCCAAGTCGCTCCAGTTGTTTTCATCATACACCGGCTGTTGGTGCTCTTGAACATTGACGGTACCAGCAGAAGATGTGAACACCAGCCTCTTGACTGTCTTTGCTTTGGTACATGATTTTATTATGCTTAACACACCGTTGATCGTCGGCTTAATTACCTCATTCTGTTGTATAAAACAAACAAAAGTTTTAGATCATTGCTTTGATGAATCACCAGAGTGCCTTAGTCCTCTTAGTAGAATAGAGTGATCACTTCACCTCTATTTTGATGAAGTCACAGGAATGTTGGTATCAGATAGAACTGTTTTTTTCCCAATAAACGAGCAATACATTGAGTTCTATGAAATGAAGTAGGCCGTGAGGGCTCTACGGACTCGAACAACATGGTTCAGTCTAGTACGTAGGCCGGAGGCAAGCCGGCTCCCACGAAAGAGCGAGGAAAAAACAACCCAAGAAAGGGAATGTAGACTCTAGATTAATTAGCATTAACAGTTGCCCCATATAGTTTGAGATTGCGATTTCACTGCAGATGCAACTATAACGATACAGTCAAAGTTCATTTCACAAGCCTCAGTGCGGAAATGGCATATTGAAATACTGTTTTGATCCAGGACACAACTCCAACAATCACATATGTCATTGAAAAAGGAAGGGTTATTTTCTGCACACATTCTATTTTTCTCAAAAACAAACCACATTGGAACGAAAGTTAGGTGTGATGTGTGATGGGCACACAAATTCAAACTGCATGTTTTGGTGCAGGTCATTTGAAGGCCCATTTCCAATTAAATGATGTACCACGTTGCTGGAACCCTCATGCAACCTATCAAGAATTGATTGAGATCAAATGAAATAAAGACCCATTTCTGTAACTAAATAGGTAGATCAATCACGAATACGAATTGATATGGCCTTAAGAATGATAAATTGATTAGCAAATTTTTGCATGCGTAAATGATATACATGTGGAGATTTTTTTCCCATAGGACGATGTTGGATTTGATTTCCAATGATTGCATTGAAAAAACCAATAAGGATTTACGGATAACACCATCCCTTTTTGTCATAAATACAAATATTGAGAAAAAAACAGAGACTACGTTAAGATGAGCTGACCATAGAAAGGATCATTGTCTGTTTGTGGTTTTTCCAATTCTGCAATTCATTTTTCCTTTTTGGTAATAGGAATTGGTTGTCCGCCTAAGTTTACGCGAATCATCATATGGCCACTGAAATTAACAATCGGACAAAACCAGTAGCGCCGCCTCTGTTGAAATTGAAATTCAATTTAAAAGTAGCTAGTCATAAATATTTGATGTACCTCGGGGTCCTTGGACTCAAAATCCATGGGCGTGGCCACATGAAAAACTCCGAAGCAACCTTCAATGGCCTCGTCAAAGCTCCCTTCCTCGTTGAGGTCCGCCTTCCACAGCGTTAGGTTTGTATCCGCTTTGGGCAACTCCAGTAGGTGTTTCACCTTCTTTATATTGGCTGCGTGCATGCATCACCACAACACATTCAATTCTTAACCTTGTTTATATATATATATATATATATATATATATCGTCAAATTAAATTTAGTACTGTTCTTGATCATTTGAGCATCATATATGTTCATCATTTAAGCTAGCTAACCAGTTCACGATTTCACATTTATTGATTGGTAAGAAAGTAGTTTTACTTCCAATTTTATGTTTAGAAGAAATTGACGTGTAATGTACTTCATTTCAGAGAGATTCATGAGAGAGGTAGGTAGGTTCTATATACAGTATGTCTTCTAACAATAATAAAAGTAGTACGTATTAACTTGAGGTTAATTAGCTTCCCGTCCCGGATATCGATCCATCCGGTTATCTAGCTCAATCAATAATAAAAGCAATAAAAGAAAGAAGATCACTATATATATATTTTCGGAACATGATTTTGATTGCCTATATTTTCGGAAACTACAGATTTGAGGAGTTACTCCATTATTGAAGGATCGAATTGGTTGAGCAGAAAATGGTGAAAAGGGGGGGGGTGTGGGGCAAATTAACCAACCAACCTGGATCGCGAACGGTGGCTCGAACGACATAGCCCCGTTCAAGCAGCCTCATGATGAGCCATGAGCCGATGAAGCCGGCGGCACCGGTGACGCAGACGGTGGTGGCCGGCGAACCATTGACATCTTTCATATCTGGTATCGCAGTAAAAGAAGAAGATGGAGTTGACAAAATAGCAGGAGGTCAGGCAGGAGCAATAAGGAGGCTAGGAGTAGAGAGTGAGAGACAGAAGATGAGAATTTATATCAGAAAAATTTGCAACCAAGAAAGAATAGTCCCCGTACACTCGTGAATCACACACTCATTTTAAGGTTGGTTGGTTGGTGCGCACGTGCTCCATTTACCCTTCCCCAATTAGTACTAGAATGGTAGGAGGGGAGGGGGTCATTTTCTACTTCCACCCGACCCAGTTCGCGTCACGTGACCTACAACAAATCCCAAGTCTTCTCTCTTTCATCAGTGAGTTATAGATAGATGACCGTTTGATGGGGAGTGAGGCAAAGCTTCATTAACTTTCCACCTAACCATCTATATATTCACCGGAAATCAAGGTAAAGAAAGATAAAATAATAAAGAGGAAAATTGGAGTGAAAATTAAGGGAAAATGACAGCCAATGACGTGTTTTGATAATTAATACCCCCCGCTAAGGTCATTTTCAGCATTAACAAATGTTCTCAACATGTCCTTAGCGGGTATTAATTATCACAACACGTCCTGGGCCGTCATTTTCCTGAAAATTAAGAGGAAATTGGAGACAAAATTGAACTTGGTTTTTTTTTTTTTTTTCTTCTTTCATAATTTCTCTTCTCTTTCTCTATAAACTAAACGATGGAAAGAATTTTTTTAAAGATTTTTCCTTCTTTTTCATTTCTTTCCACTAGTTCCAAACACACCCTTAGTCTTTACGGTCCAATTTTGGTGTCTAGGGGCCATTTTTGGAGTCACTTTGATGATCGGAATAGTTTATATTCTAGAATGATATATTTTTTAGAATTAATTGTCGAGAATATCAACCATGTCATAAATTGGATATCACTAAAATACTCAAAAAATAATAGTACCACATCTTTTCATAAGATAAATGGGTCTAGCCGTCTAGGGACGGAGCCAGAAATTTGGTGTATATATGGGAGGCTCGGATGGGACAAAAACTTTGCGTAATGATAGAAATATGTTATTTTTGAAGTTTTTGTATAATTTCTTAAACATGAAAATCTCCATGAGTTATACAGTTCTTAGGCTTCGTTCCAGAACCTAAATTAATTACTTATTTTTTAAGAAGATAATTAAAAATTAAAAAATAATGTGTTTACGCAAATAATTTTTCTAATAATATGGATCTTGTTTGATAGATCTCATTGAGATCTTTTGAACGGTGCACAAAAAAAAAAAATTATTTACATTATTTTAAGTTTGAAAATGTGAAATAAATACTTATTTTTTAAGAAGGTGTTCTGGAACATGACCTTAATTTTATTGTGTACGGCTATTGATCAAAGGAAGATTGATCAAAGGAAGATGATGAATGAACCACTATAAAATGTACAAAACAAAATATTTATTTCAACAAGAAGTACAATGAGACCAAAGAAAAAGAAAACCAAATGAGAGGACGAGAGAGGAAACCACATTTTAGCAACCAAACACAAGGGCTAACTCACCAAACAAAACCGAAAAACTGGTTTGGCAACCTAAAAACCGGAAAAGAGATATACTTGCATCACCAGCAGAAACAATAAATACAAGTACCATGGCTGGGCACTTGACAAAAGTGTTTTAGAATCGTACAGAATTATATAAAACGTACTCCCGTCCCTTATTTAGAGTCCAGTATTTCATTTTGGGCTGTCCCTTAATAAGTGTCTATTTTGTAAAGTTATTGGGTAAAAGTTGGTACATTGTCTATTTTGTTCCTAAAAGTAAATTCCATTTTGAAAAGTTAGTGAGTAAAAGTGTAATGATGAGTAAGTAGGGAAAGTGAAGGAAAAAGTTGATTTGAAAGGTATAATGACTATAAATTGCCCGTGCCTGAAGGCACGACTCTAACGATCATTACACACAAATAAACACTGCCTAAAGCACGACGCCCCATCACCACCAAATTTTTTACGTGCAATATATCAACCTCTGCCCAACAAATCTAACTATGCAAAACAATAACCCAATCATATTCATAGAAATTGTCTGTGCCTAAAGGCATGACACCACATTTCTTTCTGGGAAGATGTTATTGTAATTCATGAGTATAGTCCAGTACTTAACTACCAAAAACAATGCCAAATTTAAAGCCATCTAATTTATGAGTATAGTACTTAACTACCAGAAACAATACCTAATGGCACATTGATCACATTTGGTGCATCACACTTTTATACATGAATCAACCAACCTAAGATAGTTTCAATTCGCGATTGAAGAAAGATAAATGACTAATGAAACACCTACAAATTTCAATATAGAGAAAACTAAAGACTTCGAAAGAATATCTCTTCTATCTTTGTTCCCCATTAGAGATTCCAAAAACACCCAGATACTTCACTTCAACACTACTCTTTTGAAAACCTTGTGTACCATAGCAAACATAAATATCAAGTCATACGGAAAAATCAAGTATATGTAAATTAAATCAATCCACACCCAAGATAGAAAAAACGAAGTGGGAATTGAACCTAGAAACATGTAATGCTTATGTCCTTTTGTTGCCATATGTGCAACCCACAAAATAGTATCTAGAACAAAAGTAGGTAATCATAGTTTATTTATTTTTGGGACAATCAACTTTAGAATCTCCAACATAATTAGAACTCGATCAAAATAAATTATAGTACAGGGGTATTTAGCCGGAGCCATTATCCTCTCCTATATGGACACCATCACCACTTATTAAGCCTTGACTTCTCTCAAAATTTGCTTCTTTATTAAGCTTAAACATGGTCTATTTAACCTATTCCATTATGCTAAATTTAATTTCTGAAAATAGAGGCTTACGACAACCAACGAAATCCAAGCTATGAACTAAAGCGGTTTAATTTCAGCAAGTATATATACCAAACTATTCATGAAAAAAATAATACTCCCTTCGTCCATTTTTTAAAGTCCAGTATTCCATTTTGGGCTGTCCTTTAATAAGTGTCCATTTTGTAAAGTTAGTGGGTAAAAGTTGGTACATTTTCCATTTTGCCCCTAAAGTAGATTCCATTTTGAAAAGTTAGTGAGTAAAAGTGTAATGATGATATCTCCATGAGGGTAAGTAGGGAAAGTGGAGGTAAAAGTTGATGTGAAAGGTGTAATGATAATGTTTTCTTAATAAATTGGAGTTACGAAGCGGAACACTTAAAAATGGACGGAGGGAGTAGTAACCAACGGAATAAAGAAAAACAATGTATAAGGGAATAGAGTTTCTAACCGAGCAAATATTTGAGACAGTGAGATGGAGTGAAGGGTATCTACTTACGTAATTTAAATCCATCGAGGCACCAACGGTTTTTTGAATCCTTCACCCCTGAAACAATTAGGCACTGATCAATATTTTGGCCAATGAAATTTGGACAATTAGAACACCACTCACATTAATTTATTCTATCCTTTCAACTTTGTAACTCTTATCCTTAATTATGAAGTTAATTTTTGGTGGAAAAGAGTGAAAAAGGCTGCTGCCTTTATCGTATCCTGCACTTGAGAAGTGAAATGACGACTAAATTTACCTTATTATGATATCCCTATCAAAGTAGTCTTGTTGTATTTTCTCTTTTCATTCCACTCCTACATAACACCAAAAATGCGTGGATAAATAAGATCACGATATGTGTGGATAAATAAAATAGTTTTACCTTTACCGTAACAAAACCTCGGGATACACAATGTTCGTCTTCGAATTGGATGTATCACTGGAAAGAAGGACACTTGTACAATCACCAGATGTGTGCATCTAGATAGCGCTACATATAGTTGTCCATGACTAAAGACTGGTATGCGCAAGTCAACCCCAACAAATTTTACATATGCCAACCTGACTGGAAACTCACGCCTTATCAACCGCTACTTGAGCATCCTCATGCGTCTCGATTCTTTTAGTCACTGGAATATCAACTTCTTCTACACCTGTGCAATGCAACTCTTTTAGTCACTGGAATATCAACTCTTTTAGTCATTGGAAGTCTATTACTATAAATGCATACCATTGGGTGCGTCAATTTCAACAATTTGCTTTTCATTTGCTTCGTGAGCATTCTTATGCAGATGAATTTTTTTGGACACGTGAGGCACATTTATTTCTTCATCTAAAAGAAATCGCAATTTTTTCAAATAATATATATTTCAATGTAAGCAGACTAAAAATCGCAGTTTACCAATTTCATTCGTCTCTACTCGTCCAGTCACTGGAACCATACTAATTTCATTCTCACTATTCATATTCTGGACACACAAAAAGAAAGAGTGAGAGTACATAAGAGAGAGAGTACGTAAGAGAGAAAAAAAACTCAGGGGAAAAAAAGGGTGAGAGAGTCAATGATTATTATTGCAATTCAATTCAATAACGGTTTGGGGAGAATTCAAAAATTATGCAATTCAAGTCAATGATTTGCTGGACCATTCAGCAAGGAATGAAATGACTTTTTTGATCCCAAGAAAGAACTGAAAAAAAGAATGTATACAAAACCGTATATATGCTCAATATGTGAATAATTGTAGATGCATAATCGTGAAAAAGGGAAAATAATGAAATACACTCAGTGTCCTCGTAAAATCTGATCCAAAAAAAAATCGTGAAATACAAAAAAAGAATCTACTTCTTCTAAACCAAACTAACCGACGGTTCAAACGAATGATTGTAGTCGAAAATGGCTTTTCCTTGGCCTCGCAATGGGATCGGCAATGGAGATGCATAATCGTATATATGCTCAATATGAAACCAAGAACTGGAAAAAATGAATGAAATACAAAACTGTATAAATGTAGTTGAAAAAAATCTGTACCAAAAAAAAAAAACTGGAAAAAAGGGAAGCAAGATAGAACAGTGCGTTGGGTGGTAAACCGAAAGAAAATAATGAAATACACGCACCTCAATTCTTGTTTTGCCGTTTCGGAAGCCAAGTGAGGGGGATGGGGGAGGAGAGAGGGAGAGAGTAAAACAATCAAATACAAAACAATCTATAATACAAATCCGTATATTGGTTTAGGAACATAATAGCAATTATTGCAGTAAATTTTGAATTGCCTTTAATTTGCCTTCTTACCATAAATTATAAAGTGCCAATTTATGGTTTGCAATTGGTGCCGTTTTTAATGTTTGCCAATTTAAGGTTTAGGAATAGAATAGCAATTGTTTCCATTTTCAACTTTGCCTTGCCCACTTTGCATTGCCGTATAGGAAATGAATAACTGGGAAACCATTTATTGCCGGGGTATTAGAATGGAAATGAATAAAGGGTTATGATTTATGTAGAAAAATGTGTATTAAATCAAACGGTCAAGATTTATGTAGGAAAAATGTGTGGGCCACCACACCGTCGCGATTTGTATTATAGACTAGGGTTTGCCCGTGCCTGAAGGCACGACACAATGCGTTTTGAATACAACTAAAATGAATTATGAAATTATTGACCCCCGTCAACGAAGCTGATTTATACGGGAAGATTTTTTCTTAAATTAGGTTCAAGCAGAGTTCTTCTAGTGCATGCCTGTGCCTAAAGACACGGCTCGAACAATTCAGCACATGCAGTTCAACACAAAGCCAAATCAAAACTTTGTTCAAAAATATTGAGATTGCATGAGATGCATACGTAAAGATGTGAAGTTGGTGCATTAGATAAATCAGCAAGGCCCTAAATCACATGAACAAAGTATTAACTTGTTCATGTAACACCGAGGGGTCGGTTAGTTTCAAGTAACACCGACACTTCTAGAGATTGTCGTATCCGTGTCAGACACTTCGGAGACACGTGACACGACAGGGATACTTCGCAAAACCCTAAATCATATGATCACAGTATCAACGTGTTTATGATAATAACATAGCCAGTTTTTTCGTTACCACATTAGGGGCGAGACATACAGATAAGGGAAAATTACTGTATATTGGTGTAGGAAATTTGTTGCAGTGCAAAGACAACCAACTATCCAAAACTTAGTAATAGCATTCAAACACACAAAAGAGAGAAAATGAGAAACGCAATTTGATTAACATAACAGAGTTACCTTAACCTAACATAAATTGGCTGACTATAACCTTCCCAAACAAATAACTAAAAAAATGAAGTGTAATAGTGAGATGGAGTGAACATAGCTCTAATTTGTGCTCCAAATTGCTGCACATTAAGTGAAGACCTTAAAAAAAAGCTTCACTAATTGGCTATGGGTACACTACCATTAGATGCACATGAAATCATAAAAATGTTGAAACCAACCAAAGCAATCAAACAATGATGAAATGCAGCAATCATAAAATTACAAAAATGCTTCATAATGTCCCTGCTTAATTCAATGTCCTTTCCACAACTAAGAACCAACTATCATATGGGTTTTTAATTGAATGGGATATTGCGTCAAATCCATAGCACCACACAATCATTTGAACACTGCAAATTCTACAGTAAGAGAGCATTATTCATGGATACCTATGAGTGCAATTTTGTTCACCCTCCTTACAAATGTATCTGACCATTATATTTTTTAGCTAAGGTTATTGGGATTTTGTTTCCAAAATGTTATAGAATTTCACGGAATGAATGCAAACTCCCATTTCTCGAAGATTCAATATTTGCTCTAACACAACCGAGGACACAATAAATGGATTTTACTCCACCACAAAGCTTTTAAAATTTATAATTCACATTGTCGTGTCCCCGGCTTGTCCCACCATTAAAAATATTAAAATCTACTGGGCACGTATGTGTTCCCACTGTGCTATGTGTCTTTGGAGTGTTCACAAATATGGTGATCTCTAGGAGTGTTGGTGTTTCATAGAGTTTCACCAAACCAAACAGGTACCTACAACAGTAAATCTGGTAACATCCCATAACCTCTTAGAAATTGGACGAAAACAAAAAGCACATACAATGTAAGATCTTGTTGACAATTGTCTCTCTCATAGAGCTCAATCTATTATTTTTTTTGCTCAAGGAAAGAAAAGAAAGCCATGCTTATTACTTAAGTTTAGCTGGTAATTGATAATGAAAAAGAATCAACCAATTAGGCAAAAAAAAAAAATTCAACAATTAAGAAGATTCACACACATGAAATATGGATGGTTAAAAGGGATTACCTGTGGTAACATATTGTTAGAAAAAACAAGTCAATTGAGGAAGCATACTCGCTCAAAATTGGCAGTGACCAAAAAGGTGCAGCATCGCCTGTCTATTGCCGTCCAAGCAGCCGTCAGTTTCAGCAAACTATTCTTGAAGACACAAAGATGAACAACGGATATTAAAATAGAACATCCTCACCATCCAAAAAGAAAAGTTTTTGAAGAAACATGCAGAAATATCAAAGTAGAAGATGGAGTTCGAAAGGAAGAATGAATCTCAGCAAAATGAATATTTTTTCTATGAGGCAAACACCCATAATTGAAAACTCAGTATACGTAGTACAAAAATGTGGCGTGCAAAAACTGTTCTAAAATTCTCCCACACCATGTCCCGTGACAACGGACCCAATACATGAAGAATTCTTAGATTTTCAATTGATTGCTTTCTGTTCACCACCACAGTTGAAACCAAATACTAAAAAATTGCAGCCTTCCACAACCGAAAAATACAAAAAAAATTAACAAATGACAAAAATTAATGGCGACTCTAAAAAGGTAGTAGCTTTAAACATCTTCATTTTAAGCTGGGTATCAGCTTTGCCATGTGTTAACAGGGAGAGATAAGTTTCAAGCTTTTGCCGTTAACCAATGTTCCTTATTGAAGAAAAAAGCTCATTCAAAGTCAAAAATCCTGAGTATGTCACTGCCACTCTCTTAGAATAAGTCGATCATTTTTTCTTTTGATTCTTAGAAGCCATTATCCATTTACGCTCGGAAACCATTATTGTTTGCCATACTCCATTATGCTCGGAAACCGGTTCTAGATTTTTTTCAAAAACGTGTTGTGCAGTGTCTTCGATCCGTGCCCGAAGGCACAACACATTGGAATCAAAAAAATTTAGAGTATTTTTTTGATTGAATTTTTGAGTAATCTAACCGAGCGTAATTGAAATTTATTTTGGAGGTGGACTGAACAAAGAGAACTAAAAAAAAAAAACCCGGTCTGAGTACTGGAAAAAAAAACGAAGTAAAAAAGCCATACTTGTAGAGAGAGAACTGGAGAGAGTCACGGAGACGGGAAAGAGAATTGAAAAGAAAACGAGAGCTGTTAATCACCCCCCGTGTGGGGGGGGGGGGGGGGGGGGGGGGGGGGTCTGACAACCAATTCCCATTTTACCCCCATCCACCTTCTCTCTCTCTCTCTCACCGCTTTTTCTCTCTCTTATTTTATTTATTTTTTGTAAAATTTTAAATGCTAATAACTTTTTGTTCACATATTTTTTTAAAATAAATTTTATATTTTTGAAATCTACTCAACGAAACCTATAAAACGAGCCTAATATTGATGGTGAAATAATGTAAAACGGAAAAAATTATATTTTTGTGGTAACCTTAAGAAAGTCGTAGAATCAAATATCTCTTAGGATTAATCAACGAGAGTCCTATAGGAAAAATTTAATTATGACCATTTAGGATAAAATGATCAGAAAAATAAAATGTTTCCACCGGTTCAAACGGATTGAAATTTGAAACACTTAATTTTTTAATCATATAAACTGTCTAAAGATGTTGAAATCACGTATTTTTTTAAATAAATTTTATATATTTGAAATCTACTCAACGAAACCTATCAAACAAGTCTAATATTGAATATGAAATAATGTATTTAAATGAAATGATTTTTTTGGGCCCAATATATTATTTCTTTGTTTTTATTTTTTTGTCCTTCATTTTTTTAAACTTCTATATTTGAGTTTTTAAGTAAATTATGTATGTTAAATTCACTTAAATTTACTTTACATTTCTCTGAACAGTCAATAATACAAACTGAAATCAAATTTCATTTAATTATAATTGAGTATATAGAACCAATACATGAACATAAATAAATACACAAATTTAGTCAATATTTCCGCCAAATTGTGGTTGTCGTCCCGGCGGATCTATCTGCATTACTTCGTACCACAATTGGTGGCATGCTATGAGCCCATCCATGTGCTTCATTTGATGCATTCTGCCTCCACCATATGATGATGGGTGGTACAGGGTAATGACGGTATAGGAAAATTTGCACGAAGTGATTGCCATTAACACGACCAATAGCTATATGCGTGCGCTCTGCAAGTGGAACTGGATGGGAGCTCAACGGCAAGTGAGTGAGACAACTCGAAGCAATCATATCGAATGTATGCAGTACAACGTTGTACGTTGATGCAATGACAAGTCCCAATGATATAGAATCCATCCAATGATCCTCTAGTGCCGATGGCTGGAAGCAACGGAGTCTTTGTAGCACCTGGGATACATAATTACGTTCTGGATAAACCTGAGCGTACAGGACCGAATTTTGTTCAATCTCTTGGATAAGTTCCTGTCGTACTTGAGCCCATTGATCTTCGGAACCATAGATTTGCGCAGCTATCGCCCTGAAGCCACAATATATGACCGTCGGGTCGAACGTCAACACAGTGGGAAATATAACTTTGATACTGCTGAGGAAATTTCAGAACGAGGTGATCCCTCCCATTGCTCCTTCGCGATGTTGGAATACATGAGGCCCGAGATTCTGAAGTGGATGCTGTGAAGAAAGGTATGCGACCTCTGTTCTGTTCATCTCTGCGAAACAACGAAGATTGAATAATATCCGAGCGCAACGGAGCCGTTCAAAAGTGTTTTAGATGGCCAGGATTTTAAAGAGAGAGAAAGAGGAGAGAGTGTGTTCGGCTGAGGGAGAGAGTGTGTTCGGCTGAGGGGGAGAGAGAGAGTGTTGGGATGTGGACCGTTCAAAACACGTTTGGACGGTTTGGATGCGCGTTGGGTACCGCCACGTGGTACCCAAAAACCTCTCGATGGAGAGAGTAGCAATTTCAACCTAGTAGTAGGACATGCTAATAAGAAAAGAAAATAAAAAGGTGATTAAGAAACAAATGTCCTTTGAAGAGAATCAAGAGATTGTACAAAAAAACAAGCAAGGATATGTTGACTAATGCTACTACAGTAATATCTTTTGTACGTGTGGAATGAAGGACAGCTTGAAATAACTCTCGACTGTCGGAATCCATTTCATTTAATCTTTGAATAAGCTGAGCTGCCCTGTCTGTTCGTGCTCCCTCGTCAGTATGCCTCTGGGCGTGCAACAAATCGCTCTTTGTAAGGACCTAACCATGTATCCCAAAGGTATTGTATGGCATTGGAGTATTGCTCAAACTCTCCGCACATGGCATTCCACCTCTCTTGCAAAGACATCGGTGTCGATGAATGAATAAGCAACGGCCATGCATTGGAAAACTCGTCCCACCGCGTACCAAGCATAGGGCTGCACTTCTTCATTACACACTGATTTATGTGCCAAATACAAAGGATGTGATGTGCGAAGGGGAAACATATTCCAATGGCGCCAAGAAGTGCCAGATCCCTATCTGAAACAACCACCGATGGCAACACTGCCCCTTTTTCAACCATCCATCTCTTTAAGGTATCCAACACCCATATCAGTCGCTCTTTCGTCTCATTATGCAAATATGCAAACATAAGAGAGTAAGTTTTCATTGTGGATGTGATACCCACAACTTCCAAGAGTGGAATTCGATACTCATTACTCTTGTACGTCGCATCAATAATCAACACGGACGGAAAATTGACAGATAGCTCTAGACTTGTAGGATGAACCCAAAGAATATCTGTGATTTCGTTGGTGTGTTCATTTGTAAGATAGTCATAAATGTATTTTTTTTCTTGTAATTCTTTCAAGATGTACCCAATAGGAGATAGACCCCCCCAGTTGCTCTTTCTTATACAGTGCCTTCATATTGTAAATACTCCTAATACCTGTAGTAATTGACGAGTCTTGTTGTCTCAAGAAATTAAGAATTTCTCGAGGCGCGGTGCTGCTAGACATGTCACGAACTAATTGCTGCTGGATTGGGGTCAGCCTTGACGGGTACTCATGTCCCTCAAAACTTTCAGCTAGTTCATGGTTATGAAAACCTTTAACAACCGTCAAACTCCACATGACACCGTTTGGAGGTTGTGGTACACGTCGCAGCTTAAACGGGCAATCACATTTTTTAGTTCCAATATTTCTTTGCATTGAATGCCCTTCTTGTGGCGGTCTGTACAATCCTCCCCTTTCACAAATAAGAATGCACTTCGGCATCTTGTTGCCCTTTATACTAGCAGATTTACTTATGACAATCACAAAACCATTTTCCTGACCAACTCTTTGCGCCCAATCTACCATGATAGCTCTAGTTTCAAATATCTATAACAAAAAAAAAATGAATACGTATAAGCACAATATTGGACATAATGCAACTTTATGAGGATTCAAAAAAATACAGACTATCGAATTCATAGAGTACAAGGCTTCCAAAAATATTGGTGATTCTACTCTTAACTAGCTTTACAATAGTTAGGAACCTTTAAAGAGATACGGGGGTCTAGAGCAAACTGCAATGCCTTTCCCTCCTATTTCTATAACATAGAGACTATTCTATGGCTTCCCAAAATAATGGTGATTCTATTCTTCACTAGCTTTAGAAGTTTGGGTAACGCTTCGGTGTCTCCCTCTGATTTGGAGACACCGTAAGAAATGGCATGACGAAAACCACTGGAAGCATAACGTAAATCACTGAAAGCATAACCAAATCCAGTTAATGTGTAACTAGAGGTATAACAAAACAAACTTGTTACCTAAACAACCGGTAAATAAAAAAAACCCTTATTACTCCCACTCCAACCCCACTACCTTAACCACGGTTAAGAATATTATTCTCTACATCTCCATGTTTACAAGTCGATCCATCTGCACGACTCCTTTATCCTATCCCACACATACCAGGATTAAATCATCTCCATCTCGCATCCCACTATTCTCTTGCTCCGTCGGACCTTACGTCGACCGTGTACGTCCGCGCCGCCCTGACCAGCAACACCAACGACGCCGACCCCATCAGCAACGCCTTCGATCCGCAGCCCAGGTTCGACGACAAAAAGAAGGGCGACACATCTCGCGGACCGAAACCGAATATTTGAGTTTGGGTAAATATTTATTTGTTGAAATGTGATAATTTGTGTTAGATCTGGTAGGTGTATTTGTTGGAATGAATTTATTTTATTCGCGATTTTTGTTGGAATCAGGAATATTTGTACTGGGCATGTTTTTGAGTGCGCATATATTTTCCCGCTAGATCTTCTTGTTCGTATTTGTTGAAAAACAACATTCACGTCTGATCTTTTATTTTGTACTGACCATGCTGGAACCTTGTCGCCATTGAGTTAGGAAGTTAGGGTTTTGTTGTTGTGGTATTGTGTAGTGTGTTTGTTATAATGAATTGGATTCATGGGTATTTTGCTTGACAACATGGAATAATGAGGAATGTGGATTTATGATCAGAGGCTGTGGGTGTGTTGATTGTATGTTGTCCCTTGAATGTTTGATAGTTCAGAGCTGGTTTACATCCCTTAGGATTAGAATATGTGCATGTGCTGGATTCTTCTTTTGAGAGGTATATTTGTCAGCATCTGTGGTTTGTGGGTCAGTGAAGGGATACATATATTTGGTGTATGTTGGAAGAATTGTGTGGTTGGTAGATAAGATATTGAGAATCTGTGGGTTGTGGTCAAAGTTTTTGTAATAGGTAGTACTTTGGTTTAAACATTTGATTACTGTTTATGTGATTCAAAGGTATGTAGTAGTAGTACTATGGAGTTTTCATTTTTTCGTCCAGAACAAACAGCCATAGCTTAGCCATAGTACATGGTGTGGGGCTAAGTTATTTGGTTGTGGTGTGTACCACCTACTTGGCATATTTACGGTTTTAGGTTCATGGGATGGTGTTTTGCGTACTATTCCTGAAATACATTCAATGAATGTCATAAATGAATGATGATTTTGTTGTGATTGTATCCAATTCTTTGGACTGGAGCTTGCATCCATACAAGTTTGTTGATCACTTTAGTTACAGGTCATGTGAATGCAACATATTTAACCCCAACAAGTGGAGTAAAAGTTGTGGCAATGTGGTTTGTGGTTTATTATTTAGGTGTGATGGACACTCCCAATAGGAGTACCAACAGCAATGGTGTGTCGTATGATTGGGAATCCAATTCTGAGTCAGACACTGGGCCTAGTATGGAAGATTGGCACAGTAATAAGTTTGGAGGTAATGATGTTGAAGGGGAAGGGGAAGGGTCAGTTTCTAGTGTAGATGATAGTCTTCGTTTGTTGAATGATACAGAGATTGTGCAAATGAAATTTGTTTATAGGAAGAGGCTGGTCTATTCTACAATGCGTATGGCAAGGCAATGGGTTTTAGTGTACGCAAACATAAAAGTAAACCACATAGAGGCAATGAAGGGTATGTAAAGTGGAGGGCTTGGGTTTGTTCTAGGGAAGGTCAAAGAAACAAGAAGCACTTACAACGCACTGATCGGAAACAACGTCATAGAGCTGAAACAAAAACTGGTTGTGGTGCTAAATTTTGGGTCTGTTGTACGAGCAATACCATCGGAAATTATGTTGTTGTAGAGTTTGTGAGTACCCACAACCATCCCTTAGCAGCACAACAATGTGTTCCCTTACTTCGATCTCACAGACACGTGGGCGATGCAGATGTAGCTCAGTTAATGGCCATGCGGAATGTAGGCATGAAGCCATCCCAAATTATGGACTATATGACAAGTCAGTCTGGGGGATTCCAAAATGTTGGGTTCACTTTTTCAGATTTGCGCAACAAATTGCATAGGCAGCGTACACAAGAAATAAGAAATGGGGATGCTGAGGGTGCACTGGGATACTTGTCTGCACAGGTAAGTAATGATCCGCAATTTTTCTTCAAGTATAGTGTTGATGAGGAGGACCGGTTGGAGACACTCTTCTGGGCAGATGAGAGGTCTCAGATGGATTATGCTGCATTCGGAGATGTTTTAGTTTTTGACACGATATATCGGACCAATGCTTACAAGAAGCCATTTGTCATACTGGCGGGAGTCAGTAATAACTTTATGACGACCATATTTGGGTGTGCGTTGTTGTCGAAGGAGACAGAGGAGACGTACAATTGGGTGCTTGCAACTTTTTTGGAGGCCATGAATGGTAAACGGCCGATCTCTGTGGTAACAGATGGTGATTTGGCGATGTGCAATGCAATTAGGAAAATTTTCCCAGATGCAAGGCATCGATTATGTTCGTGGCATTTGGAGCGAAATGCAGCAAAAAATGTTCATATGCCGGGATTTGTATCTGACTTTACCAAGTTGATGCAAATGGAATATGAGGTTGAAGAATTTGAGAGTCTTTGGGCTGACATGGTTTCACACTATGGACTAGAGACAAATGCTTGGGTGGTAGAGATGTATAGGGACCGAAAAAGATGGGCCGAGGCATATCTCCTCGGCCATTTCTTTGCCGGGATGAGGACAACTCAGCGATGTGAAGGTATGAACTCTTATATGAATCAGTTCTTAAAAGTAAGGTTACGACTTTTTGAATTTGTCCAACAGTACCATCGAGGTCTGGCTAGGATGCGAATTGCCGATGCAGGGGCAGAGACATCAACGGAGCACAGTACTCCTGTATTGATAACGCAATTGAAAACCTTAGAGAAGAACGGAACTGAGGTGTACACACAATACATATTCAGATTGTTTCAGGATGAAATACAATGCACGTCTGCATTGATTGTGGCGCGTCGCGTTGATGAGGTAGAGCGTCGATTGTACTTCATTGAAATGTACTCCCATCCAGAGTCCAATTGAATGGTTGAGTATTATGCAATTCAAAGCAGAATGAATTGTTCTTGCATGATGTTTGAGTCATTTGGTCTGCCTTGTTGCCACATGATTGTGGTCATGAAATATGAACACCTACTGACCATTCCCCCGAGTTTAGTCATGCGAAGATGGACAAGGTGTGCTCGGCCTGTGGCCCAACAACGAAAGCCTGGCCAAATGTGTCGCACTGCAGCCCAGACGGCTAGGTATGGGATATTGAGTTCGGGTTACAATTTGATGTCATTCTATGCGTCGCACGGCCAGGACTCTTTTGAAGATGCTAGGGAAGCGGAGTACGAAATGACATCCTGGATGAGGAAGCGTTGGGAGAGGAATAACAATAAGGACCAGAAGACTGACATTGGTGAAGCAAGCAATGGCCAATTATTATTTGGTGTGGGTGATCCACTTGTGGTGAAGACCAATGGCAACCCAGGGAAGAACTCATCTGCCCAACATTATCGAAATCCTAGGAAATGTAGCAATTGCAAGTGCCGAGGTCATGATAAGAGGACATGTCCGAAGTTGTCATACAGGCATCCAATTGACGACCTTCCTATGTAGTGAAATTTTTTTCTTTCGAAGAAGTTCATGTAAAAGTGTACTGTTTGTGTAACATGTAAATTTAAGGCCTCATTGTACCCTCATTGTAATAATGTCAAGTATCCTGAATGTTTTTACATTTGTGTTGTAGTAGTGGTACTTAGTAAGTTGAATTAGTAAGTTTTGTTCTGTTTGAATATTGGTATATCATATGTTCAGATTTTCAAATAACTCATATTTGGCCATCCATTTCCTATAAAATATCACTTGCATGTCATACGATACAATAGTTTGTCTTTACATATGAAATATCATGTTTCATTTGTTTGGAATATTAACTGTTATACTAGTTTGCGATAGCCAAAAGTTCACATACATATTATTTGGACTGATTAAATTTCTATGATGTGTTTGTTTTGCAGCATATTGCAATTATGTCTACGAAAAGGAAAAATCTTGATTCGGCTTTGTCTCCTTGTTTACGAAGATCTAAACGACTTGCAGCACTATCAGTGGACCAATCCACTGATGGTCGGGATGATGACGAATTGAATGTCCCCTCTGGTGGTGACAATGAGGAGATGAGTACTAGTATCTCCCATGCTGACAATGACAGTGCTGGTGAGAATGATGGTGAGAATGATGGTCAGAGTGAGAGTGATGGTGAGAGTGAGGGTGCAATCAAGCTGCCAAACCTGGCCAACTTTGTATCACGCCCAGTAATTGAGGAGAGGAGTGTGGCGATTGGGAAGTTGAAGAAAATAACGTGCATTCCTGACCTGTTGAAAGATTTGGGATTAAATCCTATTTGCATGTATAGAGGGAAGGCGAATTGGACCCTGGTTCGCGAGTTCTTTGTCGGAATAGATCCCTTCAACATTGACAAGGAAAAAAGGGTCTTGGTGTCCAAAGTACAGGGCCATATTATTAAAGTAACTCCAGACAGGCTTGCCCAATATAAAAACATAAAGCGACCTCTTGAGACAGAAAAACAATACCCCTATCTTCCTGGGGTTGAAATCCCAAGTGTGCATGACATCTGGAACACATTGTGCCATGGTAGTTGGCCAGCCGACGACAATCCCATCATCCTTTTGAATGGCTTGAAGAAAGACTTTGTGCTCCTCCACCATATATTTTGGTGGAATGTGAAGCCTAAGTCCCTACGCCGGGAGCTTAATGCTAACCAGGCGATGTTGCTCCATGCGGTTTACAATGGGTTCAAGCCCGATATTGCAAGTATGTGGTGGGACACAATATATGAAGCATGGTCCAACAACCATCCGAAAGCATCCCTTCCTCTTGGCCACTTGCTGACTGGTTTTGTGCATAAGGGACGTAAAATACCTGACCTAATGCAGGACAAGTTTGGAAAAGAAGTTACAGTTATAGGTCGTGGTACGATTGGGAAATCCGAAGGGCAGAGTAAGTTGCATCGGAAGGCTAAGAACACTGCAACTCTGGAAGGCATTCAAGATTTGTTGGAATCTATTCTTGAAAATCAATACGAGTTCAATGCAATGTTGAAAAACGTGGAGCGTGTTGTGTGCCCTCCTTCTCCTTATTCTGATGAATGATGCAGACGGGCCTCATAACTTTTGTGACTGAACTAAACTTAATCGTAAGTGAGAACTTTTGTTGTTTCGTTCTTTGGACTATGTTGGGTACTTTGTATTCTGTACTATGTCTATTGTGGGCTCCCGCGCCCGGCGCACGCTCGAAGAGTCGCCACCCGGATTTTTGAGATGGATGATCCGAGAAACCGAGAGTTTGTTTGAAAGAAAAAGGCTTTTGATCTAGCGAAAACGTTGAGATTTTGGATCCGGGAGCCACATTACGAGCGGGGAAGATTTTGTTGAAAAAGCACCCTGCTCGCCCGGTAAAAACCGGTCTCTACTAAGCATTTTAAATGGGGGATTTAATATCATTTGAAAAATTTAACTTTAAAACATGTACGGGAAAAGGGACATGTGATCTAATATAACACATTAGCGTGCTGGTGGTGCAAACTGTACAGTATGAAATAGATGAGCAATGTACAGAAAATGAAATAACAGCATTACAGCAGACTGCTAAGATCATGTGAAACACCGCGCGACAAAACGGATACATCGCACGGTGTAACTAAAACACCGTGCGGTGTACTCGTCTACGCATTCCAGAATCAGTTTGCTCTTACATGACAAAACAAACCATAGATCCGCAAAATAGTTTTTTATATTTTCTGAATCTTTGAAAAGTGATTTACGAGATCCTATTGTTCATCTTACAATGTTAAAAGCTTTTTGAAATGTTTAAAAGATTTAATAAAGTAAAAAAAATGACTTTTAACATGAAACTTGATTCCGGAATGTACCCGCATAGAAAAGCAATAAGCAGACTAAACAGAACAACATAAGAAGGAATATGTACAAGAAATGAAATAACGCGCGGAGTAATACGCTACGCTGTGCGGTGTCGTAAAACGCCGCACGATGTAGCGTATCCAAGGCAAAAACTGTTTTTTGTGCTTTTTGAATATAAAGCTCATTTGAGACCCAAACTTGGTATATAAAGACCGAGAAGGGCCTCGATCAGCTCCCCTCAAAGCTAAATGTGGTTTAGCCCAAGGATATTTGATTTATACCTTTTGATTGAAGCTTGGATGTGCTTGAAGATGGAGAGTGGAGGTTGATTTGGATTGAGTTTTGAGAGACTTGCGAGTAAATGGGTGTAGAAAGAGAGAGATCAAGTGGGTTGATGTAGAGAGAGAAATATGTGTGTATAGTTGTGATGGGTGTAAAGAGTTGTAGAGAGAGAATCAAAGGGGGGTATTTTTAGAGAGAGAGAGTGAGAGACTAGAAAATGGTAGAGTAACTTTACTTGGAGTTGAAGGGGTACTTCTCAACTAGAGGGGGGATGTATTTATAGGTAAAAAGATACTTGGAGAGCACCCAAAGAGGGGAGGTGGCTTCTGGGCCGAATAAAACTTATTTTATGGCCAAGACGCTCCTCCTGCAGGCGTGGCCGACAACTTTCTGCACCTGTCAGAACTTTTTCCGAAATGCCGTGCTGCATATTGAAATACCGTGCGGCGGAGTGATTTTCTTGAATTTTTCTGAAATGCCGTGCAGCGTTTTGAAATGCCGCATGGCGTTTCTGGAATGCCGCGCGGTATTCCGAGACAGCACAGCACACCAAACTTCGCGGGGGCGCCCCGGACACTCCCGAACTCGGTTTTAGGCACGGTTCGAAGCGTTGGAAAGCTTGTCGAGTCCTCTTTCTAACCCAATTGGTTTCACTCAAAGGTATTTTATACATTGAAATGTGTGCCCATTTTACCCTTAGTGTGTCATGGAAAAAGTTGTTTTTGACAAAGCAAACGCATCTTTCTCTTTTGCAATTGAACCGAGGGCCACCCTATATGTTTAAAATGGGATTTTCTTGAGGTTAGAGAAGGAGTAGCAAATGAGCGACAATCCAAGCCTTGAAGGTATATTTTTCCTTATTTCATCATCGGGGAAACTTAAAGATTATTCGGAGGCCCAAATTGGGGTGTCTACAGTAGTCCCTCTTTAACGGAACTTAGGTAGCATTGCTTGATATA
Source organism: Rhododendron griersonianum (assembly GCA_018127125.1). Taxonomy (NCBI): domain Eukaryota; kingdom Viridiplantae; phylum Streptophyta; class Magnoliopsida; order Ericales; family Ericaceae; genus Rhododendron; species Rhododendron griersonianum. The sequence goes on from CM030795.1 coordinate 17,476,532, forward strand.
AGTGACGTTAAAGATTAGACATCCCAATCCATCGCTCCAAAGTCTTTAAGTTAGATGCTAGAATATAATAAAGGTGGTCGCGCTCATGGAGCTGCCTACGTACCCCGTTGCAGGGATCAGACCAACGTAGTTCAATTGGAATAATGCAAGTAAAGCGAGTCCCGGAGGACAAATTGCGAAAGTAAACTTGAGAAGATTGAGTACCTGAAGTGCCGAGTGTTATGAAATTCCTTGAAACGAGTCCCTGAAGGACTAAAATGAGACGAGTCCTGGGAAACTAAATCGAGACAAGTCCTGGAGAACTAAATCGAGACAAGTCCCGGAAGACTAAAATGCGACGAGTCCCGGAGGACTAAAATGAGCTTGTTAATCGAGGCACGGCGTTTTAACGATTCAATGCTTAAATGGCCACAATATGTCAAACCCGAGGACGAAATGCTTGGATGGCGTGGAGACTCGATTTATTTTTTTTTTGAAAAGGCTGAATTTTGAATTTTGGAAATAATTTTAACTTGAATTTGAATTGCTTGAATGTTGAAAGAGACTTGAATTTGAAAAGCTTGAATTTTGAAGGAGATGTAGACACCCCAATTTGGCCTAACAATTATTTCAAGTCCCACCTTGGGACAATCCCGATGATGAAATGGATACAGTGATTGCTGATTGCCTCCTTGAGAACCTTAGGACTTTCGGTAAGAACTTTGAGCCACTTAGAGGACCCAATTCAAAGCCATACAAGCCTTTCAGACAGAAGTACAGAAGCCTAGGAGAATCCATCTGTCGGCCGTGACATCGATCCCACGGCCCTAACATCATTTCCTCACCCGAGCAACCTGTTGCTAGCAAAATCTCCCTGAGAGATCAATCCTTCGGCCGCAAGATCTATCCTTCGGCTGAGACATCCATTCCTCGGCCGTGATATCCTTTACTCGGCCGCCAGATCGACCTTTTCCCAGACTCTGGAACGTGTTCTGTCAGACGTTTGATCCAACTACACTACCTTCCCGATGCGTTCGGGCTACGCTCAGAGATTACGACGTAGAGTTAGAGATGCATTGCAATTGCAATTGCTATCTCGTGATTTGATTGGCCGGAGTGAGTCACCAATTGCCTATATAAAGGGCCTTTGGACTCCGAAAATAAACACACGAAATTATCAGAGTACACACTCTCTCAAGCCTCGAAACTCTGCACAAATACTCTCTCAATCCCATACTACAAAAGCCCTAACCTCCCGAAGGCAGCCGTCAATCCGGCGATCAAACCCCGAAGTTCAAACCCTAACCCTAGGGTTTTCAATCAAGCAATCAGTCAATCACACCCAATCCGAAACAATCAAGCAACTGAGGGATCAAGGTGGTGAGGCCCAACGGCCTCTGGTTTGTCTTATTTACTGTATTTCTAACTAACCGTAGCGTTTTGATTATCCGTTAATCTTTCTGTCTGGTGTGAGGAAGAACACTGACCGGGGATTCGATCCCTCGGCCGGTACATCAAACCAGGAGGATCCCTCGGCCGTGACACCCATTCACCGGCCGCGGGATCCATCTCCATGGGACATTTTGTTTGCTTTTCTGCTTTCTGATGCATGCTTATTTATCGCACTGGCTTATCTTGCTTACTGTTTAAAGGAATAAATAAACAGACTATGTGTTAGAATTAAACAAAGCGTCTACACGTTTTATGTTGAACGATTATGGGCCAGTCTCACGACTGGGCAAAGAGGGGTGCCTAACACCTTCCCCTTATTGTACTTTTGGCTCCCGTATCCAGAATCTCTATCTGTTTTCCTAGTTTTAATAAACTAGGTGGCGACTCTGTTTTGATGATAACCGCCATCATGTGGCGATGTTCCTAGCCATGGGAATATCCATGATTTTGGTTTACGAAGCAAGCAACCAATCGAGCAAACAAACGTGATCAATCTGTATGGCGATGCCCCGTTTGGGAGGTGTCTACAGTTTTTGGCGACTCCGCTGGGGAACATGAGAGCCATAACCAGAAAGTTCAACATAAGACTAATACATGCCTTGTTTAATTCATCTATCATATGCATCGAGCGGGCAACCTGTTGAGTTCACCTGATATCCTGGCATGACACAGGCTATGTTGGGGGTTCCAGCAAACTCCACAGTCACTCGTACCTAGTGGTATATCAAAAAGGGAATCACCCAATCGCCGCCTATGATGGGCTGGTGAAAGGATTGGTGCCCTTTGACAATGGAGCACCCTGAGACTACCAAAACCTTGCATGTATTAGAAAGCCATAGAACTTATCAAACTAAGACAGGAACCTGCAGGCTAGGAACCTACTTGCATTTTCGCTTCCAAGTTCTTCCTCACACCTTGTACCATCTGTTGTTGTAATTAACTCTTTCTGTGCAGAAGGGTTGGGATTTCCAGCCCAAATCCTAACCCTACACAAGCCAAGTACTGACTTACAGGTACTTTACTTTTCAAAGCAGACACAATAAGTAAAACAAAGAAGCAACCACAGCCAATTTTATACTCTTACAACACCCGAAGTCACGCCAAACAGAGGTCTTTGCAACCGTCCTGTCTGTCACTCTCACCAGCCAAAACATCTACACTGCTACGGTCCCAATCACTTCCAGGGACTCCGCGGTCATCTCCTCAACAAACTCAATCATCTACCAAATCCTAAGCTTCATCAAGTAATCCTCCCACTCTCATGGCAGACAACGACGCCACTATTGCCGACCTCCAAGCTCAAATCACTGCGCTGCTAGCAGAAAAGGCAGCTAGAGATGCTGAGGATGAGGAAAGATCAATGGAAGACGAGAATCCCCATAAAGTAATATTGGCAGAAAGTCCCGAATTGACCAAGCAAGTCAAGGAAATCAAACAAGCCTTGGCTCGTTCACAAGGGGACCAAATTCTGGATTTCGAGGGACTTTGCCTCTTCCCAGAATTCAAAATGCCCAACATCGAGAAATTCAATGGAACTGGCAACCCTACCAGTCATGTTCGCCACGTTATCAACACCCTAAAGCCAATGGGCTTGAATGATGAGCTCATCACCCAATTGTTCCAGTGAACTCTCACTGGAAGCGCTCTCGACTAGTTCCTCACTTTGGAGTTTGTGCACTATCAAACTTGGCCAGAAATTGCCAACGCTTTTGTCAAGCAATATGCATATAACGTCCAAATTGAGCTAACAACTCGAGACTTGGAAATGACCAAACAAGATTCCAATGAGGACTTTGCTACCTTTGTGGCAAGATGGAGGGAAAAGGCTGCCAATATGAAGAACTGCCCCTCCGAGGAGGATCAAGTAAGGATAGTTGTCAAGAACTTGCAACCCAAATATCTAGGCACATCTACACACAGGCTATCACCGATTTCAAACGTTTGCATGCCACTGGGTTGCAAATCGAAGATGGTATCAAACTAGGACTCATTGGGAAAGAAGAGGCCACTCCTCCACCTAAGAAAACCTTCTCCAGCCATACATCTCACGCCTCCGTGAACGCCCTTGGCACATCCTTGCCTCAAGACCCTTTCCAAGCTAGCCCATCCCGAAACTCAAATCGACCCCACCGCAATTTTGACCCTCTTTACATGACATTATCCCAAGCCTTTGTAGACACTCCAATTTGGCCTAACGATTATTTCAAGTCCCACCTAGGGACAATCCCGATGATGAAATGGATACAGTGATTGCTGATTGCTTCCTTGAGGACCTTAGGACTTTCGGTGAGAACTTTGAACCACTTAAAGGACCCAATTCAGAGCCATACAGCCTTTCAGACAGAAATACAGAAGCCTAGGAGAATCCATCTGGCGGCCGTAACATCGATCTAACGGCCAAAACATCAATTCCTCACCCGAGCAACCTGTTGCCAGCAAAATCTCCCTGAGAGATCAGTTCCTCGGCCGCAAGATCTATCCTTCGGCCGAGATATCCATTCCACGGCCGCGACATCCTTTGCTCGGCCTCCAGATCGACCTTTTTCCAGACTCTGGAACGTTCTGTCAGACGTTTGGTTTGATCCAACTACACTACCTTCCCGATGCGTTCGGGCTACGCTCAGAGATTACGACGTAGAGTTAGAGATGCATTGCAATTGCAATTGCCATCTCATGATTTGATTGGCCGGAGTGAGTCATCCCTATGCCTATATAAAGGAGCCTTTGGGCTCCGAAATAAACACAGAAATTGATACACCTTCACACTCAATCAAGCCTCAAAGCTCTGCACAAATACTCTCTCAATCCCACCCTTCAAAAGCCCTAACCTCCCGAAGGCAGCCGTCAATCCGGCGATCAAACCCCGAAGTTCAAACCCTAACCCTAGGGTTTTCAATCAAGCGATCAGTCAATCACAATCAAATCCGAAGCAATCAAGCAACTGAGGGATCAAGGTGGTGAGGCCCAACGGCCTCTGGTTTGTTTTACTTATCGCGTTTACGGCTAACCGTAGCATTTAATCGTTTGCTAACTTTTCTGCCTGGTGTGAGGAAGAACATCGACCGGGGTTTCGATCCCTCGGCCGATAAATAAAACCAGGAGGATCCCTTGGCCGTGACATCAATTCACTGGCCGCGGGATCCATCTCCCTGGGACATTTTGTTTGCCTTTCTGCTTTCTAATGCATGCTTATTTATCGCACTGGCTTACCTTGCTTACTGTTTAAAGGAATAAATAAACAGACTATGTGTTGAAATTAAACAAAGCATTTATACGTCTTATGTTGAATGAGTATGGGCCAGTTTCACGACTGGGCAAAGAGGGGTGCCTAACACCTTCCCCTTATTGTACTTTTGGCTCCCGTATCCAGAATCTCTATTTGTTTTCCCAGTTTTAATAAACTGGGTGGCGACTCTATTTGATGATAACCGTTATCATGTGGCGATGTTCCTAGCCATGGGAATGTCCATGATTTTGGTTTATGAAGCGAGCAACCAATCGAGCAAACAAGTGTGATCAATCTGTATGGCGATGCCCCGTTTGGGAGGTGTCTACAGCCTTGACCATTCTCAGCCGCCAGGGGCATCTCAAACCTTTAAACAAACCACTTCCTTAGCTACCCTACGGCCCAAATCATGATCCTAACAAACAATGCTGAACCACCACCCCGAAACATTGATCTCATAATCCTTCTCACAACCCCACATACAATCGTGGCCAATACATTGTCCAAAACAATCAAGCCAAGCCAACCTTTACCTTCCCAGAGGAGGATGAATGTTTCATGATGGAGGAGGAAGAAAACAATGAGTCCGATCAATCGGAAGTGATCGATCCCGACATGTCTGACAAATGTAATGAAGAAGAACAAGCAAAGGGGAAAATGACTTTGACGAAATGGAAGGAGAATACAATGATCCACTCGATGGAATCTCCTTAGCATCACTATTCAATCAAGTGGAAAAAGCTGACAACTACACAATCAATAAGCAGGAAGAAAGGGTGATGAAAACCTAGACCAACACTTCCATTTGGGGACTACTCATGTCTCAAAGAAGTAGCCACCGTGCAAGCAGTGAAGATGGATCCAGTTCAAAGGCCCTGTTTGGCAAAGAAGATGGTGGAAAAGAGTATGAAGTTGCGAAAGGCAAATGTTTTGAAAACGACCTCGAAATGCTACAGTAGCTACGAAGTCACAACATGGCAAATAACATTAAACATTGCTTTTATCAAGCTAAAACATGTTTTGAGCCCCTGCTTGGGCATTTAATTTCTACCAAGTGAATTCCTGTTTCATCCTCTAAACTATGCTTATTCAATGATTTATTTCCTAAATTGCAATTACCAATACACTATAGTCTCTTTGCCAAACAAGGGAAATTTCAAGGAATCAAGTTCCTGGTGTCGCTGACAAAAAGGAAGGAAAGGATGAACTCTAGTTGCTTAAGAAACTAGGTTTTTGTCAAAACTTAGAAAGAAGACACTATCTCCGCAAGAACACTTAGGGTTAGCTCGCTCATTATGAAGGTACAAACACAAGGGAGATTTAGAAAAATATCTCCATCAAATTCCTCTCCAAAACGCAGAAACCCTCTTGAGAGAAGTGCTCGTTGGGTAACCTGAAAACCCAAGCAAAAGTAAGAGCAAAGCCTGCTAGGCCAGAAAATGCAAAAACGCAGCCTAGGCAAAAGTTAAGGCATTCAAAGAAAAGCTCGCTAAGGACTCAACCTCCATTAGGTAACCTAAGCAAAATCAAGAGCATGTGAGAAGAAAAACCAAGAGTGAAAACTCAAAGGTGATGATTTTGGAACTACGTAAAAGGCCTGATTCCCTGATTGGGATACGTAGGCAATCTCACATCGAGATGCGGCCCAAACATTTGGAGAGAAGGAAAAATATCAACAAATTTGTACTCAATGATAGGCATAGCTAACCCTGCGTATTGAGCTCGCAAAAGATGAGTATGCTTTTCTCGAAGAATTGGCAACAGCAATAGACACAAGAATTATTGCTCATCCCCTCTAACCTGAAGGTCATTAACACAATGAGCAGGATACTTCGAAAACTCTCGAGTTTGGCAATCGGACTATGGAACATGGCAAAAAAAAAAGGCAAGAAAATCAAAACCAAGCATAAGAAGGAAGAGAAAAGAGGATGCCACTTGGCCAAGACAAAATCTACCTTTGGAAAATCAAAGTAACAGCCAAAGAATCTATACATCGGCCACAATATCGATTTTTCAGCCGAATAATCAATTCTTCGGCCAGTATTTCATTTTCACACAAATTACTGTCTATCAGCAAATACTTGTTCAAAAAGCCATGTTCTGACTATCGCATGCAAACTCAAGACATCTAAGGGCAAAAAAAGCATTTCTCATTTCATGAATAAAAGCTTGCCTACAAAATCATCACTGTGGTTACTTTCACTATACAAATACAGTTTCTGCTTCTCTCTTTGCTAACCACGAACAGGAAGGAAAAAGAAAATCCTAAAGGTGGTCGTGACGGCGTCTTCGAGTCGATCACTGAGATGAAGAAGGGGATTGCTGGCTATCCTCCCCACTGACAGCTGGTGCTCACTCAGCCTCAAGTTACAAGGAAAAGAATACAAAACAAGGGGCAAGCACCAAGCGCTCCTCTTCTCCGTCATCAGAGTGGAAAGAGACAAAGGAAAGGGCCCGTGGCCAAATAGGAGCAACTGAAGGAACAGCAGGCAAAACCAAGGAAAAATGGTAGTACTCCATACAGTCACCTACCTAAAAGAGCAAGCCCGCCCAATCTCTGATCTGAGCATTCTCCAAGTCTACTTTAGACATCGAAGAAGTAGACCTCATAGATACTGGAGGAGAAGGAGGAACAAGCTGAAGAGCCTCAACGCGTGACCGCCACTGACTGGCCACTCGATCGCCTAAGTACCAGGCTCGGCAAAATGGACCCTCGACCAAGCTACGGGTCCGGTCCAGGATTCTACAACGTGCAAGAGGGGCATCCTCTGGTACACCACCCCAAGGGTCAAACCGTACCTACAAAGCAAGGACAAATCAGCCCTAACACAAGAATATGGAAGTCTAAAGGATAGGAGGTACAAAGAAAAAGGTACCTGATCGACCGTCAGTCGGTCCAAAACTCGCCGCCACTCAGGAAGGCTCAAAACTGGTGACCGTGGCCTCCGTTGCCCCACCAACCATCGCTCGTAACGAGGTATGCAGTTCGCATCACCATGCCTAGTCTCAGGGGGAAACTGGAGAAGGTGCTAAAAAGCCCAGAGCTGAAAAGCAGGTTAACCAAAGCAAGTTCAGAACTAGAAAAAGCCAAAGTGAAAACAGAAGAACAAAAGAACGATACATACCTCAAGCACTTGAAAGTGACCACAAAGAATGGGACTTTTGTCCCGCGAACAAGCTCCAAGACTGCCATACAAAGTGGCCAAAGCAGATGAGCCCCAGTCAAACTCCCGAAGAGCTCCCAAGTGCTACAGAGGAGCCAAAAACTGCGTGTGTACCGAATCATCCTTGTTGGCAAACAACGTTTGCCCAAGGAGGTAAAGAAGGAAGGCCCGCGCCAATTGCTCGGCACTCACCTAGGTCAGAATGTCAGCCACCATAAAAGTCTTGCTTAGCCAAGCAAGATCGATATGACCCCGGGAACGAACAGGGGGCACCTTGCCCAGAAACCACCTCAAAGCACCCTCTCGCTCCCAAAGCCGGGGGTCAACTCGAAGAGCAACTTCGCCTATCCGCAGGCCAGTCAACAAAGAAAAGTCACCCGGAGTGATGGTCATCTCGCTAGCAGCAGGAAAGTGGAAGGTATTGGTGGTATCCCACCACTTCTCAACTAGCGAGGTCATCAATGACCAATCCATCTTCGAAAGATCGAGGCCCAGAACGAATGTCTTGAAACCTGCAACGCGTACTAATTCCCGAGCCTGCTCTGGCAGCTTCAAGAACCATCTGTGCACCTCCTTGCCTCCACCGCGAGCTTCCAGCCTCCTGTTCCTCTGCCAAAGACAAAAGGGAGTTAATCTCATGATTGCATAAACAAAGAAAATGCTAAGGGGTGTCAAATTAACATCTAAAAGCATGCATTGCCTAGACAGGGGGCACAGTTTTTTTAGTTTCCTTAAACAAAAATAAATTCAAACCCAAACATGGGTTCTTCACATTCACGCTCCTAACCAAAAGGGATTTTCATCCCGCAAGCAAAAAATTTTATTCTAAAAAAATACAAGGATTTCCAAAACTCCGAACTAAAGTAAACTTTTTACTTTTTCAGGAAACTCACCGGTACATTCAGAACGCTCAAGTGATGCTCAGGCTCTCTGCGAACTATCTCGGCCTCTGGGCCACCAACAGGAGGGTGGTACTGCAGGAAACCACCATAACCCAGCCTACGTAAAGGAAGAACGTAGGTAGCAGCATCAAATAAACCAGGCTCCTCGATCGCCTCCTCGTCAGAAGACGAATACTCGCACCTGCATGAAAGGTGCGATGGTGAACCCGCAACACCCGAAGATGGCATGGCCATCACGTCCAAGCCAAGGAAGAAAAAAAAATCAATGGTTTCAAAACAACCGAAGCCGGCAGCAATGGCAACGGCAGCGGTGGTCGCCGGAGATGACGATGGCCGGCGGTGGTGAAGGAGAACGGCGGCGTACGGCGGAAGTCGTCGGGCGAGAGGAACGGAGGAGAATGAGAGAGGAGGAGAAGAAAAGATTAAATGGGCCGTGAGATCGATTTAATTGAACTTAAATCGATTTCCTGGCTTTTGGCGTTCTCACGGCCGAGACATCAATTCCTCGGCCGAGACATCAATTCTTCGGTCGAGAGATCGATCTCCTGGCCCCTTAATCAATTTCCTTCGACAAACATCAGATCATGCTCAGTGTATCAATTCAAGCCATCATGGATTCTGGGTCCTCAACCAACCAAATAGCCTTGGGGGCACCCCCAAGCCAATGCAACATGATCAAAACCAGCCTTGGGGACATACCCAAGCATGAGGAAAATCTCTCTCCACAAACTGCTGGCTGGCAAAACAAGACACTCAGCAGCCCTGAGCTCAAAACTTCAGCGGCTCCAAGCCCATTATTGACAGGCTCTACGCCCATATCAACTCACTCAGCGGCTCTATGCCTATACGAACTCAGCGGCTCCAAGTCCACTATCCTAGCAGGCTCCAAGCCTATACCCATCATCTCTTCAGCGGCTTCAGGCTCATCATCTCAAATGGCTCGAAGCCGTACATAAAAAGTCTCAGCGGCTTGAAGCCCATTACCTCAACAGGCTCGAAGCCTATATCTACCATCTCAATTGGCTCAAAGCCGTAAACAACCAACTCAGCGGCTCCAAGCCCACCGTCTCAACTGGCTCGAAGCCATAACAATCAACTCAGCGGCTCGAAGCCCATTACCTCAACAGGCTCGAAGCCTTTGTCTACTATCACCCAGCGGCTCGAAGCCCTTTATCATAGCGGCTCTACGCCCGTATCAATTTAGCGACCCTGTGCCCATCATCTCTACACAACTCAGCGGCTCCAAGCCCGCTATCTCAACTGGCTCAAAGCCGTAAACAAGCAATCTCAGCGGCTCAAAGCCCATTATCTCAAATGGCTCCAAGCCATCACCTTAACAGGCTCGAAGCCTATGTTTACTATCTCAGCGGCTCTATGCTCGCTATCACAGCAACAGACTCTACGCCTGTTATCACAAACTCAACGGCTCAAAGCCCATCATCTCAACTGGCTCGAAGCCGTAAACAAGCAATAGGCTCTAAGCCGCCCCAACAATCAAGACATCTATTCTCAGGCTCCACGCCTGAATGCTCAAAAATCTAACATTTTTGAATGCTCAAGCTCTACGCTTGGATGCCCAACCACTGTGTACTGGATGCTCAAGTTATACACTTGAATGCTCAAGCTCTACGCTTGGATGCCCAACCACTGCGTACTGGACGCTCAAAGCCTGTACTTTGAATGCTCGGATTCTGCCATCCGAATGCTCAAGCTCTACGCTCCGAATGCTCAAGTCCGGAACTTGATAGAAGCTCTAAGCTTAAAACAAACACACACGCACGGGCCCGTGCACATATTGCATTATCGCATCGAGTCTGCATCATCATATCTAACAATCATCATCACACATATACACTCTGCATATCTCTCATGAAACAGGTCAACCCTGCAATCAACCGGCTCTATGCCTCGGTTTTATTGATCGGTCCAGCGCCTCGATCCTTTGGCTCCATGCCAACACTTATGGTGGAAAAGCTCCGTGCACAGACCATCAGAATGCAATCAGCTCTACGCTTCGGTTCATATCACGTCAAGCTCTAAGCTCCGACAACTCAGGCCCTCGCCTCAAGACTGCAGCAGGCTCCACGCCTTAATCTAATCACCTCAGGCTCCACACCTCAGTTCCGTCACCTCAGGCCCCTGCCTTATACCAGCTCCGTGCTTCGGTTCATCACGTCAAGCTCAAAGCTCTGACACCACAGGCTCTCACCTTATGATCAATACCAGCTCCGCGCTTCGGTTCTATCAAAGCTCAAAAGCTCCGACACCTCAGGCTCTCGCCTTATGGTCAACACCAGCTCCGCGCTTCGGTCCTACCCAATCTCCTCAGGCCTTCGCCTCAAGACTGCAACAGGCCCCGCGCCTCGATTCCACTACGCCAGAAATCATCACCTCAAGCTCTCGCCTTGTGATCAATACCAGCTCCGCGCTTCGGTTCCATCAAGCTATAAGCTCACCTCAGGCCTTCGCCTCATGACTACAACCGGCTCCGTGCCTCGGTCCCCTCACCACCAAAGCTCCGTGCTCTATGTTACTGGCCCTGCGCCCCCCATATCTCAAAAACAGCCGGCGTCCAACTCATCCCAGCAGATGGTTTGGATTCCACCCCATTACATCAATTCCTTCCAGCTCATTCGCAAGGATAGGCTACTCTACCGAGCTCCTTTCAGTCAAAGTAAGGATGATCAAGAAAAGCAAACGCACCTGCAGTGTACTGATCTACCCCAAAATAACTAAGGAAGCTCTCCGCAAAAAATTTCCCCCTGCAGCCCCGCGCTCTTTCAACTACTCTTCGCCAAAACCCTGGCTCAATCTAGGTACGTCACACTACGGCTTTTTAAGCCCAAAGGTACGTCTTCTGTCTCTAACCCTCCAAACTTTTTACTTTTCTTTATTGCTCGAACTACGATTGGTCTGAATTTCCCTTGTGGAATACGTAGGCAGCCTCCCGGCCCGACCATAACAAAACCTTTTTCAAAAACCCCTTGGAATAGTGGTTGGACCAAATTGAGTTGATTTTTACAGCTTTGACTCTTACTCAAACATGTCTCGCGATCCGTCTGAGTTCAGTCAAAGAGGGGCATCTGTAGACACCCCAATTTGGCCTAACGATTATTTCAAGTCCCCCCTTGGGACAATCCCGATGATGAAATGGATACAGTGATTGCTGATTGCCTCCTTGAGAACCTTAGGACTTTCGGTAAGAACTTTGAGCCACTTAAAGGACCCAATTCAAAGCCATACAGCCTTTCAGACAGAAATACAGAAGCCTAGGAGAATCCATCTGTCGGCCGTGACATCAATCCCACGGCCCTAACATCATTTCCTCACCCGAGCAACCTGTTGCTAGCAAAATCTCCCTGAGAGATCAATCCCTCGGCCGCAAGATCTATCCTTCGGCCGAGACATCCATTCCTTGGCCGTGATATCCTTTACTCGGCCGCCAGATCGACCTTTTCCCAGACTCTGGAACGTGTTCTGTCAGACGTTTGATCCAACTACACTACCTTCCCGATGCGTTCGGGCTACGCTCAGAGATTACGACGTAGAGTTAGAGATGCATTGCAATTGCAATTGCCATCTCGTGATTTGATTGGCCGGAGTGAGTCACCAATTGCCTATATAAAGGGCCTTTGGACTCCGAAAATAAACACACAAAATTATCAGAGTACACACTCTCTCAAGCCTCGAAACTCTGCACAAATACTCTCTCAATCCCATACTTCAAAAGCCCTAACCTCCCGAAGGCAGCCGTCAATCTGGCGATCAAACCCCGAAGTTCAAACCCTAACCCTAGGGTTTTCAATCAAGCAATCAGTCAATCACACCCAATCTGAAGCAATCAAGCAACTGAAGGATCAAGGTGGTGAGGCCCAACGGCCTCTGGTTTGTCTTATTTACTGTATTTCTAACTAACCGTAGCGTTTTGATTATCCGTTAATCTTTCTGTCTGGTGTGAGGAAGAACACTGACCGGGGATTCGATCCCTCGGCCGGTACATCAAACCAGGAGGATCCCTCGGCCGTGACACCCATTCACCGGCCGCAGGATCCATCTCCCTAGGACATGTTATTTGCTTTTCTGCTTTCTGATGCATGCTTATTTATTGCACTGGCTCACCTTGCTTACTGTTTAAAGGAATAAATAAACAGACTATGTGTTAGAATTAAACAAAGCGTCTACACGTTTTATGTTGAACGATTATGGGCCAGTCTCACGACTGGGCAAAGAGGGGTGCCTAACACCTTCCCCTTATTGTACTTTTGGCTCCCGTATCCAGAATCTCTATCTGTTTTCCTAGTTTTAATAAACTAGGTGGCGACTCTGTTTTGATGATAACCACCATCATGTGGCGATGTTCCTAGCCATGGGAATGTCCATGATTTTGGTTTACGAAGCAAGCAACCAATCGAGCAAACAAACGTGATCAATCTGTATGGCGATGCCCCGTTTGGGAGGTGTCTATAGGAGAGTTGAGTTTGAATTTTGAAAAGGACTTGAATTTGGATAGCTTGAATTTGAATAGAGACTCGAGTTTGAATAGCTTGAATTTTGAATGTGACTCGAGTTTGAATAGCCTGAATTTTGAAAGGGACTTGAATTTTGAAAGAGACTTGAATTTTGTAAGAGACCTGAATTTGAATTGCTTAAATTTTAAAGAGACTTGAATTTTGTAAGAGACTTGAATTTGAATAGCTTAAATTTTGAAGAGACTTGAATTTTGAAAAAAGCTTGAATTTTGGAGATTTTGAATTTTGAAAAGCTTGAATTTTGAAAGAGACTTGAATTTGAGAAGCTAGAATTTGAATAGAGACTTGAGTTTGAATTTTGAAAAGGACTTGAATTTGGATAGCTTGAATTTGAATAGAGACTTGAATTTGAATAGCTTAAATTTTGAAAGAGACTCGAGTTTGAATAGCCTGAATTTTGAAAGGGACTTGAATTTTGAAAGAGACTTGAATTTTGTAAGAGACCTGAATTTGAATTGCTTAAATTTTAAAGAGACTTGAATTTTGTAAGAGACTTGAATTTGAGAAGCTTGAATTTGAATAGAGACTTGAGTTTGAATAGCTTGAATTTTGAAAGAGGCTGGAATTTTGAAAAGTTTGAATTTTGCAAGAGACTTGAATTTGAGAAGCTTGAATTTGAATAGAGACTTGAGTTTGAATAGCTTGAATTTTGAAAGAGACTTGAATTTCGTAAGAGACTTGAATTTGAATGGCTTGAATTTTGAAGAGACTTGAATTTTGAAAGAAGCTTGAATTTTGAAAGAGACTTGAATTTCGAAAGAAGCTTGAATTTGAATACAGACTTGAGTTTGAATAGCATGAATTTTGAAAGAGACTTGAATTTGAATAGCTTGAATTTTGAAAGAGACTTGAATTTTGAAAAGTTTGAATTTTGAAAGAGACTTGAATTTCGTAAGAGACTTGAATTTGAATGGCTTGAATTTTGAAGAGACTTGAATTTTGAAAGAAGCTTGAATTTTGAAAGAAGCTTGAGTTTGAATAACTTGAATTTTGAAGAGACTTGAATTTGAAAAGCTTGAATTTTGAAAGAAACTTGAATGGAATAATTTGAATTTTGAAGAGCTTGAATTTTTGGAGGTGGCTTGAGCTTGAAGAGCTTAAATTTGATGTTCGATTGAGGCAATTCATGACTGATAATGCAAGTTGATATGTCATGGAATGTCACGTAAGCATGTAAAATCAATGCAAGTATGACAATAGTAAGTCCCGGAGGACAAAGTGCTAGACAAAGCGTAGTCCCTTTGGGCAAAGTGCGAGACAAAGTGCAGTCCCAGAGGACGAAGTGCAAAATAGAGTGCAAGTCCCGGAGGATGAAGTTCTAGACGTAGTGAAGTCCCAGAGGACAAACCACTGCTCGAGAGACTAAAAGTCTTCTAGGTCGGCTAGACTACAGGCTTAAAAGACCGTGGATTGATCTTGGAATCGACTCTTGAACAATCATTCGAGATTCGCCTATGACACCGAACGACAATGATGGTGATATTCCTTGAAAAACAGGGGACGTGTCTGAGCACCCTATTTGCTTTACTGTCTTTGGCTAGTGGACCGGTATTCTCAGGAACTTTGAGTTTGGGTTGGATTCTGTGCTGGACTTGAGCTGGTATTTGCCTTTGGCCAGGGTTTGAGTCTTGGATTTACTTTTCTCGGTAGATAACATTGAGCTGATGTACCCCAGTGAGTAACAACCCCCAGTCCTGGTGGTTTTGACAAGCAGTTGACCAAGCGCAGTCCAAGCTATGATTACAGCCTAATGAGCTTCTCTCAGGGGTGGTATTCTTCCATGCGTTGAAATGACTTCCACGAGTCGAGAATTGACCAAACCGAGATGACTCTTTTGACTTTTGGCGAAGGGGGTGGATTTTGACAAGACTACGTTGACGCAAATGAAGGAGGGAAAGACAAGGCGACTTTCGAATGGTGCCCCTGACTGGGCGAAGAGTTTGACTATTTGAAATGACAAACACGCCCAGGTTCTTTGGAATTCTCCTTTTAGAATTTCAAAATTATTTACTCCATCAATTGATTTTCATTCAAATCTTTCGATTTTGTTTTGTCAAAACATGAGAGTTTTTATCATGAACCGTGCCCCAGGTTGCTGACGATGACTCCAGTTTGAATTTTTGCTTTGAGCAAGGCTTTGACTTTTCTTCATGTATTGATTTTCGGTCATGCCTCCTAACGCCTAGGGTTCTTGCTATCAGTTTGCGCTTTCCAATCTGAAAGGACTTTTTGGGTTGTAATGTGGGCTATGGTTTGGGCTTAACAAAGAAAGGACAATTGGCTCAAAAATTTCACTTTCTTTTGGGTTTTCAAAACTAGCAGCTATCTTTGAACTTTTTTATGCCCCTTTGCTTTGGTGGGCGTTTTCTCTTGATTTCTCATGCCTTCAATGCCTTTCAGTGTGTTTGACACTTTCACCTTGTTGATGCTTTGAATCTTGATGTGTTTGACACTTTCACTCTTTTGATACTTTGAATTTCA
This sequence comes from Rhododendron griersonianum, assembly GCA_018127125.1. NCBI lineage: Eukaryota > Viridiplantae > Streptophyta > Magnoliopsida > Ericales > Ericaceae > Rhododendron > Rhododendron griersonianum. The sequence continues at coordinate 17,492,265 of CM030795.1, forward strand.
ATGTTTCTTCTGGCACTTTTATTTTTCATCTCACCCCGATGCGGGGGATAGCTGGCTAGTTGGGTTCTTTTCCAAAGAATTTGATTGGGGCTCAAAAGGGGCTATCAAAAGATATATCTTTATGCGTAGGATGAAAGAAACAATGGCCTTTCTTCATTTTGGATTGCGCAACCTAACAACTGAATCCTAGATGCTCCATTGAGAGGCTTTTGTTTGCATGCTCTAACTTTTTCTTAGGTCAGATTTTGAAGTTTTGACCTAGCGAGCCTTTTCAGAGTCACGACATTGCTTCTTAGAACGGATATAGCATCGGGAGTTGGTCCTTGAGATTCTTCTTCTTGCCTGGGGTGAATGGTTCAATCAAAAATCATCTCGTGTTTTGAAGTGATTATCATGATTTTCAACTGATGGTGGAAAATAATTTTGAAACTCTGAGTTTATTACGGAGATGCGACGCTCAAAAGACAACGATCGACCACTAGGGGTTGACTCAAAAGACCATGACCGAACCTTGGGATTGACTTGAATGCTCGTGACCGGGCCTCATGATAAGGCTACCTACGTATCCTGTAAAGGAATCAGGTCACAACGTAGTTCAGGCCCACGAAACTGACACATATTTTTTTTTGGACTCTTACAGACTTAAAATTGAGAACACACAGACACAACAGTGAAAGCATGAGAGACTCGAGGTACAAACTGACTCAAACACAAAGATGGTTATTTAGAGGACAAGGACTCAGAGCTTGAATACTCCCAGACTCGTGGAAGGTTGGACCGTTGCATGGCTCTTGATGGTTTACCCTTCTCTGGTGAAGAAGGCGGCGTTGAAGCAAGGATTGCGCTTGGAGACGGGGTCTGGCTTTGGTTGAGGAGGTGCCTTAATGACCTTGTTGTCAATGAGATCTTGGATAGCATGGCGAAGACGGATGCAGTCGTTTGTGTTATGGCCGGGCATTTAATGGAAGATGCAGAAGGTACCGGGGTTATGGGATGCTAAGAGCTTTTGAGGTAAAGGAGCTGGAGGGAGTGGCTTAATGAGGCCAGCTTTGAGGAGCTCCCCATAAACTATGGATTGAGGTTCAGAGAAATGGGAGAAGGCCCTTGGTTTGGTCCTGCGACTGAGTTGAGGGTTCATTGTGGTACCAGAATCTTTGCTCGTATTGTAGGCCTTACTTGCTTCAGCTAGGCCTTTGAACATTTCGGAGAGCTTCATCTTTGGGGGTAAATGCTCTTCATCCATGTCTTCCTTAGCATTTTGCTTTAGATTTGGATCCGAGACTATGAAGGTGAGGAGACTATCCATCTTTTGTGTTAAAGCCCCTATTTGGATCATCTGCGTGTCCATTTTCTGGCCCATTTCCTCCACAGCCTTCCTCAACTCTTTAAGTTCCGTTTGCTTCGTCGTTGGTTCAAATTCCAATACTAAAATACTGGATTCATCGGAAATGGGTACAATTGGTTTGGGCAGGTGAGCAGGGATGATATAGCGAGTGGGGTCAAATATAGTGGAGCTAGTGTTGATGTGGTGGTTTGACAAGGTGCTTGATTCATTTGGTGGTGGAAAGATGGTTTCGCTATCGATAAGGTCTTGAATTTTGTGACGGAGACGATGACACTTATCGGTAGCATGGCCGGGCATTTGGTGAAAGGCGCAAAAGGCATTTGGGTCGTGGTAGGCTAGAAGCTTTTGGGGTAGAGGAGTTGGAAGGAGTGGCTTGATGAGACCGGCTTTAAGGAGCTGTTCATAGAGTGTGGATAGGGGTGTGCTGGATTGGGTGAAGGTGCGAGTTGGTTTATCAGCTATCTGGTTTATTTCAAGGGGTATGGCATTTGAGGAGTTCCCGACGTGGAAGGTATTGCTATTTCCAAAAAGGACTTCGCCATCGTCGGGATGGAGTCCCTCGCCTTTTAAGGCGGGTTCTTTCTTCTCGAGGGTACCATCCCTAAGGGCTTCTTCAACAGCTAATCCAGAATTGTAGAAGGTCTCAAAATCGGGAGATGATTGTGACAAAACCATGTAGGGGCAAAGGCACTGGGCAGGTTTTTAGTGATGATACGCATTTGCTCTTTTAGGTCTGGCTTATTGTGCATTTGGACAGCCTTGGCTCTCCACCTTTTCACATAGTCTGTGAAACTCTCATTTTCGCCCATTTTGGTGTTCTAAAGTTCTCGGGTGGTCATTTTCAGCTCAACGTTGAAGTCGTATTGGGACACAAAAGCCATTCCAATGTCCTCCCACGTCTTTTTCTTCGAAGGTGCCAGGGAAAGGAACCATTGTAGAGCCGGGCCAGTAAGTGACTCGTGGAACAGTTGAGCCATGGCATCTTTTCCGACCCCTCGCATGGAAAGGGACCCAACATACCTTAACAGGTGGGCTTTTGGATCAGTAGTCCCATTGAATTTGGCAAAGTCCATCCCTTTGAACTTCTCAGGCAGTTTTGCATTGGGAAACAGACTTAAACGATCCATGTCTATTTCACCCCTCCCCATCCTTTCTGTTTCGAGGATAGATTCCTCGAGTTTGTTGATCTTGGCAATCAATTCTGCCACTTGGGGGTCACCGACGGGCGCATCCCAGCGAGCAATGATTCAGGACCCGGAGTAGATTTAGCTGGTAGGCGGTCACTGATTTCTTGCATTTATTCGAACATCACGGTCATGTTCTTTTGGACATCAGCAACAACTGACTTGAGCTGACCATCTATGTCCGTAATTGACTGCCAGAGTTGATCTTCTAGGTCAACCATAGCCTGCCTGATTTCCCCTATTTCGTTCCTTTGACCCACCATTTCAGATATCACCACCGGTGACTGAGCTTCTCTTTGCGGACGGTTCCAATTGGGTGAAGTCCTTCTGACAGTAAAGCAAAAAAGGTGGCTCAAATTCTGCCCGAGAATCATGCCCATGCAATGTCGTCGGTGTCGTCTACATCCTAAGACCTACCTTAGTGATAGGCGCGTGATATCATAGATATGAGTGCCTAAGTAGGGCAAGTTAGCGCGTTAGAGGCGCGTTTTATTCCATTATCCACTTGATTCCGTGCGTTCTTTTGTTTTGTGCTTTTGTTATTTTTCATAGGTAATAAGGCAGGTTTTACGCCAAGATTGGATTGCGAGGCTTTGAGGTCGGTATGGACGCCGCCATGGGAAGTCGAGGCGAAAGCGTGAGGCATCGGGTGACGTCGGGTGGCCAAAATCCATGCAAGACTCAGCGGGCGACTTAACGCTATCGGTATCGATACTAGGATCTATAGTATCGATACAATTCAGTGCAAAGCGGAACCAGAAGTTGATCAGAAAGATGGGTATCGATACTATCATTACTAGTATCGATACCGAGAGCGACAACGGGAATTTTTCGTTCCGTCATTTTTATTTCCTTTTCTAATTTATTCCCGAAATTTTGGTTTTGTATTTATACCCATCTTAACTCCGTTTTTTGGTGTGGAACTTTTACGTAGCAGCTTTCTTTTTCCGTTCTTTCTTTCCAGAGTTATTTTCCTTCAAAGTTTTCAAGTTCTGTTCAGATCTTCGCATTCCGGTAACTCGTTTTAATAAAAGTTCTCCATTAAAGTTGTTTATTGGCTTTCAATTAGTTGGTATTTCTCGTTTATTTCTCTTTTTCCAATAATCGAAGCATGATGCAAGTTAAAATCTCTTTTATTTTTCTTTCAATAATGAGTGAGTAGTCGTATAGGTAGGGTCGCGGAGTGATTAACACGCCGTGATCAGTTCGGGAACTGTTCCTGCTTTTAAATAATGAAAAAGTAATTTTGGGTTAATTAGAACATTCGTTAGACGAACCCGGGGCATCGCCGGAGCCCATGTGAACGAGGGAGTGGGGGAACAAAACTCGTTCTTCGCTGCGCATGGGTATACGGCGACCATAAAGGTTCGCATCTTTCGGGGTATCTTTTCTAAACTAAAGTTAAACGTTTTTAAGAACATTGAATGGAGCAGGTTAATCCGGGCTGGTCGCGAGTGTTATGAACCCTTCGACCGTACCTCCTTTTAATTATCTGAATAGTTAATCAATTTCGTTGTTTTAGTTAATCTCTAAATCAAACCAACAAGGGGTGGCTACCTAAGAGCCAGTTTAAATTATAACAACCCGAGGTTCCACAGCACACTTCACCGTCCTTAGTGGATTCGACTCCGGTCTTACCGGATATTGTGCTACGTCGGTCTCCGCCCTACGCTTGGGGCAACCCATTATTTTAGGACTAGGAAATCGTCAAGCATTTTTGGCGCCGTTGCCGGGGACGGTAACGTGTGTTGAGAATTCGGGTCGTTAGATTTTATTTTTTTATTTTAGTCATTGAGAGCGTTCCGAAATTAACCGTGGAGGAAGAATATTTTGGTGGTGAGTCTTTCGATATCGGTGGCCTTTTTGTGAACTTAGTAATCGAGCCACCAATGGCAGATCCACCGATGTCGATGCGTGCGCACATGCATCCTGAGAGGACCACTCCTCTCAGTCCAATAGTTCTACCAATAGAGACAGTGGAAGCACGTAATGCTTTCACCATCAAGCCAGGTACGCATAATGCCCTTCCCCTGTTCTATGGGAAGGAGAATGAGGATCCGTACAACCATATCCGTTGCTTCGAGCAGTTGGTGAGCACCCTTGCCACCAATGCTCAGTGGGAGAATGCTTGCCTTAGGCTTTTTCCCCCTTCACTTAGGGACAATGCGGATAAGTGGTTACGTATGCAAAAAGCCCAGTCTCTGAGGACGTGGGCTGCTGTCCGAGATATATTTTACAAGAAATATTTCTCGGAAAGTAAGTCGAAGTACCTGACTCGTCAAATCCAGTCGTATAAGCAGAAAGAGGGCGAGTCGTTTTTAAGGTGCTGGGAGCGGTTCAAGGACTTGCTGTTGTCCTTACCGCATCATGGGTTCGTGAAACACCAGTTGGTGTCATTTTTCTATTTGGGCTTGAATGTTGCCACGGTCCAACAAATTGAGTACCTCTGTAAGGAGGCAGATTTCCTCGACAAGTCCCTAGATGATGCGTGGGATTTTCTTGATGAGTTGGCCGAGAAACACCGGAGTTGGGAACCTTCTGACCTCGGTGATAGGGCTATGGCTGCTCAAGGACCCAGTGGGTCCGGCATATTTCCTTCGAGTGTGAGAGAACACAACCTCCAGTCCCAGCTGGACAAGATGAACAAACAGTTAGAGGACTTGAAACTTAAGCAAGTCCATCAGGTGAATGAGATGAGAGTCGAGGAGGTGTGTGCTTTGTGTGAGTGTCCGGGGCATTTAGTCACTGCTTGCCCCGCGTTTCCCATTGTGAAAGATGCATACCATAGTAACCAGGCTGAGGTGAACGCGCTTAACCAGCGTTGGGATCCATATTCTAATACCTACAATCCAGGGTGGGCCCATAACCCACTTTTGAGTTGGAGGGACCAAAAAGCCCCAGTGCAACCCCAGGCACCACCTCAGCAGTCAGTCTAGCCATTCCAGTCTTCTCAAGGCCCAATGACCCAATTCCGTTACCCACCTCAGCAGCAACAGAGGTTTAGTCCTTCATCTTTTGGACCACCTCCTGGCATTAACCATCCCCCACGGGATAAGCAGACTGATGAGATGATGAAGACTCTCATGCAGTCTCAGATTAGCTTTACTGAGCAGACCAAGCTGGCGATTGGTGACATTAGGACCCAATTGACCCAGTTGACGGCGGCAGTTGGACAAGCCCAACAGGAGAAGGGAAAGTTTCCTTCTCAACCTTTAATCAATGCCGCCGGTACGCATTATGTGGGTGATTTTTCTGGCCCAAGTAGTTTGGATCCTAGCCTAGAGGAGGCTAAGGCGATCACCACGCTCAGAAGTGGGACGGTGATCAACAAGGACTTGCCTCTTAAGCAAAAATCGGTGCCACCCCCGGTACCGGTATCTGTGCCAATAGCCATTCCAGACCTAGGAAGTGTCCCTGAGGAAGAGAGAGATGCGGAGTCTCCTGAAGTGGTGGTACCTGCACCTGCAGTCCCCACGACTCCGTCGCCACCCGTTGCTCCATATCCAAATCGCTTGGTGGCGAAGCCCAAAGTCAATGTGAACTTTCAAATGCTTGAGTTGTTCAAGAAAGTTCAGTTTCCTATCTCTTTGATGGAAGCCATTGATGCCATCCCTCAGTTCGCAAAGGTTTTGAAGGATCTGTGTACGTCTAAGCGGAGAACCAAGAGCCAGAACAAAGTGCTTCTGACGGAGCAAGTGAGCTCCATTCTCCAGGCTGAGATCCCCACCAAGTGTAAGGACCCTGGTTGTCCCACCATCCCTATAGCTATCGCAGGCCAGAAATTTGATAAGGCTTTACTAGATTTGGGAGCGAGTGTCAATTTGCTCCCATATTCGGTATACTTGAAGCTTGGCCTAGGCGACCTGAGAGCCACATCGGTCACGCTACAGTTGGCTGATCGGAGTGTGAGAATTCCCAAGGGAGTGGTGGAAGATATTTTGATTCAAGTGGGCGAGTTTCTCTTTCCAGTCGACTTCATTGTCCTGGATACTTGCCCAATACCGGAGGTCTTTGAGAAGACTCATATCATCCTGGGCCGTCCTTTTCTGGCCACCTCCAGTGCTGTCATGAATTGCAAAACTGGGCAAGTCCAATTGTCGTTTGGGGACTTGAAAATGGAGGTGAATGTTTTTAATGTGGATAGTCGGGTCGAGGATGACGAGGAGGTGTATGAGGTGAGTTTGATCGACACGCTAGTACAAGAGCATGTCGATAGTATGTTATACAAGGATCCTCTGGAGATAGCCTTAACCGCCGACGAGGCGTCATTCTTAGATTCTCCAGAGGTAGGGAGTTTGATGGAGATGCTGGCAGTAGAGGATGTGTGTGGCGTCGCTTGGAACCCTGTTCTTGAGCCACTGGGCGCCCCACTTCCTAAAGCTCTCCCATCGTCTGTCCAGCCACCCAAACCAGAGTTAAAGCCTCTGCCGGACACACTTAAGTATGCCTTCCTTAAAGGCGATGATACTTTTCCGGTTGTGATCTCCTCATCCCTCGAGGCGGATCAAGAGGCTAAGTTGCTTGCCATGCTGAGAGAGCACGTGGGCGCGATAGGCTGGACGATAGCAGATTTGCGAGGTATTAATCCAACGGTGTGTACACACCGCATTTTTCTTGATGAGGATGTGAAGCCTTCTAGGCAACCTCAGCGTCGTCTGAACCCCAATATGAAGGAGGTGGTTCGGGCTGAGGTGCTTAAACTCTTAGATGCGGGTATTATTTACCCGATAGCCCATAGTGAGTGGGTGAGCCCGGTGCAAGTGGTGCCTAAGAAGGCTGGAGTAACCGTCGTGAGAAACGGCGAGGGAGAACTAGTCCCGACCCGTGTTCAAACCGGGTGGCGAGTGTGCATCGATTACCGGAAGCTCAATGCGAGCACCCGGAAAGACCATTTCCCTCTCCCATTCATTGATCAAATTCTGGAGAGGGTGGCTGGTCGTGCTTTCTATTGCTTCCTGGATGGGTACTCTGGCTACAATCAGATAGAGGTAGCCATGGAGGATCAGGAAAAGACCACCTTCACGTGTCCTTATGGAACGTTTGCCTACCGTCGCATGCCCTTTGGCTTGTGCAACGCTCCCGGAACCTTTTCAAGGTGTATGATGGGAATATTTAGCGACATGGTAGAGAAGATTGTGGAGGTGTTTATGGATGACTTTTCAGTTTTTGGGGATTCGTTTGACGAATGCCTCGGGAACTTGAAGAAAGTCTTGGAACGGTGCGAGGAGAAGCAACTTGTGCTTAACTGGGAGAAGTGCCACTTCATGGTCACCCAAGGAATTGTGTTGGGACACATTGTCTCATCCAAGGGTATTGAGGTGGACAAGGCGAAGATCGATTTGATCGCAAATCTTCCCACTCCAAGGTCTGTAAAAGACATTCGGTCTTTCCTCGGTCACGCTAGTTTCTATCGGCGTTTCATTAAGGATTTCAGTGCTATCTCTCGATCGTTGTGTCATTTGTTGTCAAAAGACACGCCCTTTGTGTGGACTGAGGCGTGTGAGGAGGCTTTTAAGAAGTTGAAGCGGAGTCTCACTACTCCGCCGATTGTACAGCCTCCGGATTGGAGTTTGCCCTTTGAGTTGATGTGTGACGCATCCGACTATGCAGTCGGGGCGGTTTTAGGGCAACGGCGAGGGAAAGATCCCTGCGTCGTGTATTATGCGAGCAAGACGCTGAATGAGGCACAAATGAACTACACCACTACCGAGAAGGAATTGCTCGCGGTGGTGTTTGCCTTAGATAAATTCCGGTCCTACTTGGTGGGTTCGCAAATCGTGGTGTATACCGATCATGCGGCCTTGAAATATTTGATGACCAAGCAGGATGCGAAGGCTCGCCTTATCCGGTGGATTCTTTTGCTGCAAGAATTCGACCTCGTGATTAAGGATAAGAAAGGGGTTGAGAATGTAGTGGCCGACCACCTGTCTCGTCTGGAGTTTGAGGACCCCACCTCTCATCTTCCCATCAGTGATACTTTCCCTGACGAGCAGTTGTTTGCTGTTAATACGTGCCCATGGTTTGCAGATATCGCCAATTATTTGGTGACTGGGCAGATTCCACCCCATTGGTCTACAGCTGAGAAGCAGCGGTTTTTGAGAGAGGTCCGGCTTTATATTTATGATGATCCATATGTGTTCAAATATTGCGCGGACCAGATTGTGCGCCGGTGTGTCCCCGAGGCTGATCAAAGGGGAATTTTAGAGTTTTGTCACACCGAGGCGTGCGGGGGTCATTTCTCCGGTAAGAAGACCGCCGCCAAGGTCAATGAGTGTGGTTTCTTTTGGCCAAATCTTTTTAAGGATGCGTACGTGTTTTGCAAGTCGTGTGACCGGTGTCAGAAGTTGGGAAAGGTTGGGCCACGGAATATGATGCCCCTCCAGAATATTTTTGTGATAGAGGTTTTCGATTGTTGGGGTATTGATTTCATGGGCCCGTTTCCGGTTTCAAATGGGTTTGAGTACATCCTCTTGGCGGTGGATTATGTGTCGAAATGGGTAGAGGCAATTCCCACTAGGACCAGTGATTCTAAGGTCGTGCTTGAGTTCTTGCGAACTCATATTCTATCGAGGTTTGGCATGCCACGTGCCATTATCTCTGATCAGGGAAGGCATTTTTGCAATAGGTCATTTGGGGCGTTAATGAGCAAGTATGGCATCTCTCACAAGGTGTCTACTGCTTATCATCCTCAAACCAATGGTCAGGCTGAGCTAGCAAATCGTGAGATTAAGGGGATTCTTGAGAAGACCGTGAACCCGAATAGGAAGGATTGGTCACTTCAGTTGATCGATGCCTTGTGGGCCTACCGCACTGCTTACAAGACCGTGTTGGGTGCTTCACCCTACCGGCTCGTTTATGGTAAGGCCTGCCACTTGCCCGTTGAAATGGAACATAAGGCCTATTGGGCCATTAAAACGTTAAACACGCGTTTACCAGAGGCGGGTGCCCATAGGAAGCTCCAGTTGTGTGAGCTTGAGGAGATTAGGAATGATGCGTATGAGAGCACGAGTATTTATAAGGCTAAGGTTAAAGCGTATCATGATAGGAACATTCAGCGCAAGACCTTTATTGTTGGTCAAAAAGTGTTATTGTATAACTCGCGTCTCCATCTATTTCCTGGTAAGTTGAGGTCCCGGTGGGACGGTCCCTACGTTGTGCATAAAGTTCACCCAAATGGCTCTATAGAGGTTTGTGACCCGAAGGATAATAATATTTTCAAAGTTAATGGGCAACGTCTGAAGCCATTTTTGGAGTTTGTTGAAGTAGGTGAACCTGATGAGGTTTTGGTCGATCCTGTTTATTCGGATGACCCGGTTGTGTAGTCGCAAGTGGCTACGTTTTGACGGGTAGCTTTTGCGTACCACTCTATTCATTGTGGAGTGGACCCGGCCCCTAGAAATAGGGGTACCCATCATTGACTTGGGTTTTGGGCACAATGCTTTCAAAAAAAAAAAAATAGATAATTGGAAAAGATTTAAAAAATTAGCATCATGGTCTGGTATAGCCACCTGGTCGAAGCTATGTATGTAGTACTTAGGAGGTTGGGTCTGGCGGCAGGCGCGTAGTTAGCGGCGAGAAATCTGTCTGAACCATCTGGCTTTAATGTTAAAACTCCGTGGAGATTGCTTCAAAACGGGGTGGTGGGTAAGGAATCTGGCAGCCCCAGAGGGAGTGACAGCCTATTAGATGATGGTACCACTTCTCAAGATATCGTTGAATCCTACGCATACTGTTCTTCCAACAATTAAGGAACCATAGTCTTTGGCCAGGGAGAAAAGTAGTACCCGTGTCTTTCGCGTGACGAAAGTGGTGGATTTTTGTTTTTTTTTTTGTTTTGTCTTTCTTTTTCCGTTTGTGTTTGGGATCCCGGGTACCACGAACCGGGTGGCACTAATGTTTTGCAGGGTGCGGAGTTTTGCACAGCGTGCGGAGCAAGGAAATTCCTCGAACATCGGCCGAGGTCATGGTGGTTGGCTGCCACCCGTTGGTCCATTTCTTCTCCTTTATTTTTCTTGTGATGTGTTTTCATGCTTTGAGGACATAGCATGTTTTAAGTTGGGGGGAAGGGTGTACTTTGTACATGTTCTCGTGGCGTTGCTAGGGGTAAATATTTTTTTTTTTTATTATTTATTTTTGGGGATACGTTTGTTATGCTTGATTGTATGATTAGGCGAGCATGCTAGAATTAGCCAGATTCTTGGACCTGTTTAACTTAAATTCATGCATATATTTGGCGGTTCGTGAACATGTTTATGCTGTCGTTTACTTTGAGTGAGTGTCCCCACGTGGTTTTAAAAAAAAAAAAAGCATTCCCATTTTCTTTGATTTATCTGTCTCGCATTTGCGTAAAAAAGTAGGCGTTTGTTTCATAATTGAATAGCTGAATAGTTTGCATGCATTTGCGAGAGTTGATTTCGTACATAGGGGATGAAACAAGGCATTCTTTTATGATTAGACCACATATGTGTCCCTTTGATCAATCTTAAACCAGTCCGAGTCAGTTCCTGAGTCTAACCTAGGAAAACGGTGTGTGGGTTGGATTCGAGTTGGGGGGTCTAGCTTTGTGCATCATGGGTATTTTTGTTCGGAGCATCGTTGTTTTTGGGATGGAATGGAAGAATCTTTGATGGGTGTCATGTGGGTGAAATCCTTACAATCTTGGCCAAAACCCTCATCCAACCGACCAACCCTTAAACCTTTAGCCATTAAAAAAAAGAAAAAAAAAAGAGAGACAAACGGACGAAGTTGATCAGTTAGATGGGTATCGATACCCCCTAGGGCTGTATCGATACCGAAGTCGCTTCGGGTAAAAAAAAAAACGCAGAAAAAAAGTTAAATAGGAGAAAGGGCCGGCGGTTCTCTCTCTCTCTTCACTTTTTCCCTTTTCTTTCATCTTCAACCTTTTCCCTCTCTCTCTCTCTAACCCTCCATTACCCCCAAAAACTCCATAACCAAACCTCACCCAAAAATTCAGAAAATCCCACTTTCCTCCACCAAAATTACTCCAAACTTCACCAAAACTTTTCTTTTCCCCATCTCTACTACATACTTCACTCTCAACCTCACCAAAAACCCAAATCCGTACGGATCCAAAAACCCTAACCTACCTTAAAATTTTTCCATCTCTCACATGGCACCCAAGAAGAAGGCTAGTCTCGCAGAGAAAGGGAAAGGTGTGGGTTCATCTGGGCATGCGCCAAATCCGAATTTTGTTCAAGATCCCGCTCCGGCAGAGGGCCTGGCCCGACCACGGAGGAGAAACCGGGAGCAGATTCAGAGGGATGAGCAGTTGGCATGGGAGGCTTCATGCAAGGGCCGGGGAATAAAGGCAGAGAGGTTCATCATCCGGGATAGCTTTCCACCGGACAATGAAGTCATACGGGCAGTCGTCAGGCAAGTTTGTCTTTTTGGTTTGAGGATAATCCTGGTTTGAATATTGAATTGGTGGAGGAGTTTTTTAAGAATATGACTGTGCCTGAGGCCGGGACTGAATTGTATCCCGAGGCCCGTATCACTTCGAGAATTGGTAGGATACCGGTGGTAGTAACCCCGGGTATTATTGCAGCTACGATGTTATATGCTCCCCCCACGGGGGAAACAAACTACCCGGCCCTGAATGAGGCTTTTGATAAGGATATTGTGTTTGAGAATATGTATATGGACAAAAGGAATGCGATGATTCCCCACAGGCCCGGTAAATTCAGGCCGGCATTTAGGTTTGTCAATCAGTTGGTGTGTTATAATTTGGACCCTCGGGCGACCAAGAATAAACCTTCTGAAACTACTGGGAACATGTTGATGGCATTCTTGGAGGAGGAGACGGCGTGTGATTGGGCCCGCTATATTTTTGTTAAGATTGTGGAGTTCAGAGACGCATCAACCAACACTCGGTTGCCATTCCCGGTTTTGATTTCAGCTATTTGTAGGGCTGTAGAGGGGCTAGCTTCTAAATATTTTAAGAATGACGAAGCTCATCCAGGTGACATTGATAGTTCCATTCTTCAGAAGAGTGCGGCCCATTCTAAGGGAAGGCGGGGGGCATTGTTGACTGAGCCCCCAGCGAATGCTAGCACAAACACTTGGTTGAGAAAGCTTTTCTGTTTAGAGGCGGCTATAGCTAAGAGCCAACAGAAGTTGAAGAAGGAGGTGCGTCAGGTTGGGCGTACACAGCAGGTACTGGCCCACCAAAATCAGTGGTTGTACAACCGCGTCGTAGGGACAGTAGAGGCCTCGCAACCATATCAGCCGCTGCAGCTTCCGGTGATGGAAGTTAGTGATGATTTTGCTGGGAGTGAGTCAGATTGAACTGGGATATCAATGATGCATGAAGTTAGAGTGGTAGTGTCATTTTATGTGTTGAGTCGTTAGTGTCGGTGGACTATTTTTATTTTCTGTTATTTCATGTGGGTCTGTAATAACTTTCGTGATTGTTATTTTGTTTTATCGTTTGGTTTTGGTTTTGGTTGGCACCAATGGGTGCATGCTGGTAGTTTAGGGGTTAAGGTGGCGGCCAGTCTGGGTAGTTACCTTGCGTTACTATAGGCCGCCGCCTGATTTTGCAGTTTCCCCTTTATTCAGAACCAAGGTCATTTTAAGCTTGCTGAAGTCCTTTGTCGATCCTATGCATGTTGTTGACTCTCGTAGATGCATGTTTTCTATTTGATGCTGCTTATATTGTGGATTCATGAGTGTCTTATCGTGCTATTATTCTTTGTGAGCGTTAGTTTTGATTGGCACGTGGAGACTTTTGTTTCGGTCCCACGTAGTTCGCCAAACGCTTTTTCATGGGATGTTTGAGAGTTCCGGTGAGCGAGTGTAACAATGTTGCCATCGTGGGGCATTTATTTCTGCATGTGTTTTGGCGCTAATTTTTGTTTATCTTTTGGCCAAAGCATGCATGTGTTTGAGTTGCAGGTGAGTGAGGAGGTAAAAATCTTTTGGCCCGCCTAATTGTTGTACAACATGCATAACCTTCGTGTCCCCGTTTTGTCTTGTAGTCTTTCCTTTATTTTTTTCCGTTCGTTCGTTTCTAGGGACTAGCAACGCTCAAGTTGGGGGGTCTGATAGGCGCGTGATATCATAGATATGAGTGCCTAAGTAGGGCAAGTTAGCGCGTTAGAGGCGCGTTTTATTCCATTATCCACTTGATTCCGTGCGTTCTTTTGTTTTGTGCTTTTGTTATTTTTCATAGGTAATAAGGCAGGTTTTACGCCAAGATTGGATTGCGAGGCTTTGAGGTCGGTATGGACGCCGCCATGGGAAGTCGAGGCGAAAGCGTGAGGCGTCGGGTGACGTCGGGTGGCCAAAATCCATGCAAGACTCAGCGGGCGACTTAACGTGATCGGTATCGATACTAGGATCTATAGTATCGATACAATTCAGTGCAAAGCGGAACCAGAAGTTGATCAGAAAGTTGGGTATCGATACTATCATTACTAGTATTGATACCGAGAGCGACAACGGGAATTTTTCGTTCCGTCATTTTTATTTCCTTTTCTAATTTATTCCCGAAATTTTGGTTTTGTATTTATACCCATCTTAACTCCGTTTTTTGGTGTGGAACTTTTACGTAGCAGCTTTCTTTTTCCGTTCTTTCTTTCCAGAGTTATTTTCCTTCAAAGTTTTCAAGTTCTGTTCAGATCTTCGCATTCCGGTAACTCGTTTTAATAAAAGTTCTCCATTAAAGTTGTTTATTGGCTTTCAATTAGTTGGTATTTCTCGTTTATTTCTCTTTTTCCAATAATCGAAGCATGATGCAAGTTAAAATCTCTTTTATTTTTCTTTCAATAATGAGTGAGTAGTCGTATAGGTAGGGTCGCGGGGTGATTAACACGCCGTGATCAGTTCGGGAACTGCTCCTGCTTTTAAATAATGAAAAAGTAATTTTGGGTTAATTAGAACATTCGTTAGACGAACTCGGGGCATCGCCGGAGCTCATGTGAACGGGGGAATGGGGGAACAAAACTCGTTCTTCGCTGCGCATGGGTATACGGCGACCATAAAGGTTCGCATCTTTCGGGGTATCTTTTCTAAACTAAAGTTAAACGTTTTTAAGAACATTGAATGGAGCAGGTTAATCCGGGCTGGTCGCGAGTGTTATGAACCCTTCGACCGTACCTCCTTTTAATTATCTGAATAGTTAATCAATTTCGTTGTTTTAGTTAATCTCTAAATCAAACCAACAAGGGGTGGCTACCTAAGAGCCAGTTTAAATTATAACAACCCGAGGTTCCACAGCACACACTTCACCGTCCTTAGTGGATTCGACTCCGGTCTTACCGGATATTGTGCTACGTCGGTCTCCGCCCTACGCTTGGGGCAACCCATTATTTTAGGACTAGGAAATCGTCAAGCACTTAGCTCCAAATCTCACTTAGGATATGATTGTACCAAGGGTTTCAGCAACCACGGGTAAGTCATGTCAGGCATGTTAAATTCCGAATGTTTCGGAACTAGAGCCAATCTCCTTATCTTGACCATCCGAGACAAAGCAATAAGGTTGCCGAAACCTAGATACAAGCACTTCCTAAGGCTAGATCCAGACCAGAGGGGCCGTTCGGGCACGGCGAACACCGGAGGTATCTCATACTCCATAGATTTAAGGTCTCCTAGACCCACAAAAAAAAAAACGGATTTAAAAAGTTGCCTCGATCCTCAGAGTTTCTTTTGACAATGTATCCTTTGTAAGCAACGAAGCTTAAGAGATGTCAAAATAAACTAAGTCTTCATATTTTTTTTTCAAATGTTCAATTTCTGTTTTTGAAATGACGTGGTAAAAATGACGCGGTATTATGACCAGGTGGCGTGAGCGACGTGGCGCTATTAGCCTAAATGGTGTAAGTATCACATCATTAATACTTTAGTCATTCCTTCATTTTTTATTTTTTTTTGAACATTTGATTGAAAAATGCATCGAAAACTTAGTAAGAATTGATTTCCCTCAAAAGCGTCATTTTAAGGACTAATTAGTATTAAGCAACGTGCGTCCCATGGGCCACGACTCTTCATCGAATGTTAGCAACCTTCCTTTTTTTTTTAAAAAAAAACGTGGGAGGGAGAGAGAAATCCTAGAACTACTCTAACGGTCAAGCAATACATGTTCAATGTAGCATGATGATGAGACATGTCATGTGAGCAAGATATATGCAGCACGTAAGCAGAGTGTAACACATAAGTCCTAACCATAGGCTCCTGTCCTAGTTGGGAAGGTTCTAAGGTTATGTACAGGTGCAAAGGCCGGTTTTGGTTTAAGAGGGATTTCCCGGACTAGAGCCAAGATGTACTACCCCATGTCAAGTGTATTGCAAGACAATGGTCGAACAGCACGATGGCCCATCATAGTCGAGGGTTGCTAGGCATTCCGGGAGAGCTTGTCACCGGTAAACCGGGCAAGATAGCCGAAACACACTAGCGAGGCTTGTGCGGTGCAAAGTGTAAAAAAAAAAAAAAGTTAAAGATTTTCAAATGATTTTAAATCCCCCCAAAAAATGCCTTTCAAGCTTGGTCCTCTTAATTATTCAATACTTTTTATTTCTTTTTTTTTTTTTGAAAAAAAGCACAAGTAAAGTATTGAATAAAAGTCCCCAGCAGAGTCGCCACTGTGGGCTCCCGCGCCCGGCGCACGCTCAAAGAGTCGCCACCCGGATTTTTGAGATGGATGATTCGAGAAACCGAGAGTTTGTTTGAAAGAAAAAGGCTTTTGATCTAGCGAAAACGTTGAGATTTTGGATCCGGGAGCCACGTTACGAGCGGGGAAGATTTTGTTGAAAAAGCACCCCGATCGCCCGGTAAAAACCGGTCTCTACTAAGCATTTTAAATGGGGGATTTAATATCATTTGAAAAACTTAACTTTAAAACATGTACGGGAAAGGGACATGGGATCTAATATAACACATTAACGTGCTGGTGGTGCAAACTGTACAGTATGAAATAGATGAGCAATGTACAGAAAATGAAATAACAGCATTACAGCAGACTGCTAAGATCATGTGAAACACCGCGCGACAAAACGGATACATCGCACGGTGTAACTAAAACACCGTGCGGTGTACTCGTCTACGCATTCCAGAATCAGTTTGCTCTTACATGACAAAACAAACCATAGATCCGCAAAATAGTTTTTTATATTTTCTGAATCTTTGAAAAGTGATTTACGAGATCCTATTGTTCATCTTACAATGTTAAAAGCTTTTTGAAATGTTTAAAAGATTTAATAAAGTAAAAAAATGACTTTTAACATGAAACATGATTCCGGAATGTACCACAGAAAGCAATAAGCAGACTAAACAGAACAACACAAGAAGGAATATGTACAAGAAATGAAATAACGCGCGGAGTAATACGCTACACCGTGCGGTGTCGTAAAACGCCGCACGATGTAGCGTATCCAAGGCGAAAACTGTTTTTTGTGCTTTTTGAATATAAAGCTCATTTGAGACCCAAACTCGGTATATAAAGACCGAGAAGGGCCTCGATCGGCTCCCCTCAAAGCTAAATGTGGTTTAGCCCAAGGATACTTGATTTATACCTTTTTATTGAAGCTTGGATGTGCTTGAAGATGGAGAGTGGAGGTTGATTTGGATTGAGTTTTGAGAGACTTGCGAGTAAATGGGTGTAGAAAGAGAGAGATCAAGTGGGTTGATGTAGAGAGAGAAATATGTGTGTATAGTTGTGATGGGTGTAAGGAGTTGTAGAGAGAGAATCAAAGGGGGGTATTTTTAGAGAGAGAGAGAGTGAGAGTCTAGAAAATGGCAGAGTAACTTTATTTGAGTTGAAGGGGTACTTCTCAACTAGAGGGGGGAGGGGGGGTGTATTTATAGGCAAAAAGATACTTGGAGAGCACCCAAAGAGGGGAGGTGGCTTTTGGGCCGAATAAAACTTATTTTATGGCCAAGACGCTCCTCTTGCAGGCGTGGCCGACAACTTTCTGCACCTGTCAGAACTTTTTCCGAAATGCCGTGCTGCATATTGAAATACCGTGCGGCGGAGTGATTTTCTTGAATTTTTCTGAAATGCCGTGCAGCGTTTTGAAATGCCGCATGGCGTTTCTGGAATGCCGCGCGGTATTCTGAGACAGCACAGCACACCAAACTTCGCGGGGGCGCTCCGGACACTCCCGAACTCGGTTTTAGGCACGGTTCGAAGCGTTGGAAAGCTTGTCGAGTTCTCTTTCTAACCCAATTGGTTTCACTCAAAGGTATTTTATACATTGAAATGTGTGCCCATTTTACCCTCAGTGTGTCATGGAAAAAGTTATTTTTGACAAAGCAAACGCATCTTTCTCTTTTTCAATTGAACCGAGGGCCACCCTATATGTTTAAAATGGGATTTTCTTGAGGTTAGAGAAGGAGTAGTAAATGAGCGACAAACCAAGCCTTAAAGGTATATTTTTCCTTATTTCATCATCGGGGAAACTTAAAGATTATTCAGAGGCCCAAATTGGGGTGTCTACATCTATGTCGTGCATGGATGGTGGTAAGGTTGAACTAAACAAATCTGCAGGATAGGTGATGATGACTTAATGTTCATTTATGATCTCATTTTGTTATGGTTTTCGGATGTTATCGTAAACTTCCTGCGTAGTTTGGTGATAATGTAATGACTAACTTTTGTTGACATGGTGCACGTGTAATCGTGCACCTTTATTGGCTGTTCAGAACGCTGTGATTGTGGTGTGTGGTTGTTTACGTATATGTACATGCCACTGGAAGTATATAGAATGTGATTGATTGGGTGATCGATTGTGGTAGGTCGTATATTGTTGAATGGTGTTAGTATAGCCCCCATGCTTATTGCAGTATTACTGTTATAGCCCTAAAATGGATATAGTACAAACCACATCTGGGTTGTCTGGCAATTTTATAATGCAGTTTCAATTGTGTTATAATAGGTACAAGTCCATTTTTGTTCATCCCTAGCTTTGTCCGTAATTGTGCTTGGAAACTCCCCGGTCCAGTTCTTGGCCATTTATAATATCGTGTTTGACTGTAATTTTCAGAAATCATGAAAACTGAGTACATAAAACTAAAAGCATGTAAGCCAATCACATATTTGGGCTAATCGGATATTTTCATTTACAGTTGAACAGAGGAGAAATTAGAGGCAAGGATTTTGTTCTACCCAAAAATAGCAACGAGGTTATTTTCTTAACTTTTGTAATACCAAGTACGGCCATAACGACGAAAAAGGTATATAACGACAGATTCTGCATATCATAGAAAGAACATACCATATGGTGTAAGCAAATTTTATTATTTACTCCCCAATCTTTCTTTGACCTTATATATGACTGATTGGGTTATCGGTTGTCGTTGTAGGTCCTATTCTATGTCTTTCAACGTATTTTCCGTACACATCGATAGGACTTACAGGTTCATGCGAAGCAGTTGGAAAATCCTTAAGTCACATGTTGCGAATTAGAATAAATAGGTGTACCGCTTCATAATTACAGTCATATGATTGTCAAATGACATATTCAAGAATATCCTTCAATTTGGAGAAATACAGCGTCATGCGAAGCCGTTCGTAAATCCTGAAGTCACATATAAGTTATTACAATAAATGGATTTCAAAGTTTTTGTAGACACCCCAATTTGGCCTAACGATTATTTCAAGTCCCACCTTGGGACAATCTCGATGATGAAACGGATACAGTGATTGCTGATTGCTTCTTTGAGGACCTTAGGACTTTCGGTGAGAACTTTGAACCACTTAGAGGACCCAATTCAGAGCCATACAGCCTTTCAGACAGAAATACAGAAGCCTAGGAGAATCCATCTGACGGCCGTAACATCGATCTAACGGCCAAAACATCAATTCCTCACCCGAGCAACCTGTTGCCAGCAAAATCTCCCTGAGAGATCAATTCCTCGGCCGCAAGATCTATCCTTCGGCCGAGATATCCATTCCACGGCCGCGACATCCTTTGCTCGGCCGCCAGATCGACCTTTTTCCAGACTCTGGAACGACGTTTGGTTCGATCCAACTACACTACCTTCCAGATGCGTTCGGGCTACGCTCGAGATTACGACGTAGAGTTAGAGATGCATTGCAATTGCAATTGCCATCTCATGATTTGATTGGCCGGAGTGAGTCATCCCTATGCCTATATAAAGGAGCCTTTGGGCTCCGAAATAAACACAGAAATTGATAGACCTACACACTCAATCAAGCCTCGAAACTCTGTCAAAATACTCTCTCAATCCCATACTTCAAAAGCCCTAACCCCCCGAAGGCAGCCGTCAATCCGGCGATCAAACCCCGAAGTTCAAACCCTAACTCTAGGGTTTTCGATCAAGCAATCAGTCAATCACGCTCAATCCAAAGCAATCAAGCAACTGAGGGATCAAGGTGGTGAGGCCCAACGGCCTCTGGTTTGCCTTATTTACTGTATTTCTAACTAACCATAGCGTTTTGATTATCTGTTAATCTTTCTGTCTGGTGTGAGGAAGAACACCGACCGGGGCTTCGATCCCTCGGCCGGTACATCAAACCAGGAGGATCCCTCGGCCGTGACATCCATTCACCGGCCGCGAGATCCATCTCCCTGGGACATTTTGTTTGCTCTTTCTGCTTTCTGATGCATGCTTCATTTATCGCACTGACTCACTTTGCTTACTGTTTAAAGGAATAAATAAACAGACTATATGTTGGAATTAAACAAAGCATCTACACGTCTTATGTTGAATGATTATGGGCCAGTCTTACGACTGGGCAAAGAGGGGTGCCTAACACCTTCCCCTTGTTGTACTTTTGGCTCCCGTATCCAGAATCTCTATCTATTTTCCCAGTTTTAATAAACTGGGTGGCGACTCTGTTTTGATGATAACCGCTATCATGTGGCGATGTTCCTAGCCATGGGAATGTCCATGATTTTGGTTTACGAAGCAAACAACCAATCGAGCAAACAACGTGATCAATCTGTATGGCGATGCCCCGTTTGGGAGGTGTCTACAGTTTTCGCGCTTATATCGAACTTTGTGTTCGAAATTGTGAGATATGCTCCAAATGGGGGGTCTTCTGGAGGACCTCAGCAGTAATCCCATGATGGAGCAAATCACCACGCATACCATCCCTTCTCTACTAGATGAACCGTGCGACGCTTTGTCCTACATGTATTCGTGTAGGGCCGCACGTCCATGCTGGTAAGTATGTCACGTGCCACAATTAACCAAACCCTGCATTATAGTATAATGTTACGAAATCAACATACAAGAGCAAATTTACAACAATGAATGTATATATACGAAAACAAAATGGACCATGCAAATGGAGTAAGGAGGTTAGAAATCAGTCGGGAATTTGGATGGATAAGGACAGCCTAAAGGACATAGTTAGGGGTGCCTTTGTTTTGACAGTCATTTGGTTGGATTTGGTTTAGTTTGAGGTTGGGGAGATGGTATCCACATGAAGACAAAAAGTCATCCTTTACTCGAAAATATTCTACCTGTTCACAGTTCTGAGTACTGTGCTTCTGACCAAGCCACGTTCGTCATAAGGGGTAAGGCCTTAGACCGATTGAACGACCGATGGGTATCCAACTGTTTGTACAGATGAGGACATAATATGACCCTCTCTTGGGAAGGTAAATTCACCTGACTGGCTTTTTCGATTTTCAGCTGAGTTGGAACGAGTACTATGACATAAAAATACCAAAATAAACTCAACCTTGTTATTTACTTCCTTCATTGCATAAGTTGGCAAAAACAAATGTCCTGTCACCGACATAGTCTCTGAAATTTGAGGACAAAAATACCACTCTCATTTTACTTTTGCTTACTTCCGTTCATCGTCACTTATTTGTCCCAATTCTCTCTCATATCACATCGTGTTGTGGACTAGTTTTAGTAATATAGTATTCATTTTGACGGTCTTTGTTATTTTAGTTTAGTCTCGATCCCATTTAGAATGGTCTCAAATAATAATAAGTATATTAAATTAAAGAAAGATTAAATCCTAGCCCTAAGTGCGACAATAGACGGCTGGAATACCCGCCTTACACGGCCTCAGGTGGGTTGGTTCAAGGTATTCAGAATTGACTATATAAAAAGCTACCTAAAAAGCATGCATACTGTACCATGCAGTTAGGTGTTTACGTTATACCAAGTTGGTACAAAATAAAGAACAACAAAACAATATGTACACTTCCCAAGAAATGTACACCCCAAAACCATGTTTTACTTCGTAGTATTGCTCTTGAAGAATACTCCGTACTTTATTGTATAAGTGAATTATTGAGGCGAAACGGATTCAATATGGGTCAATATGTATCATTAAAATGTTTGTCTTCCTTCGTTTCCGTCAATGCCATTGTATAGCATTCCGGCAAAATTGAAGACACGGATTTTGAAATGTGTGACAAATTCCCACAAGTGGATGGAATTTACAGTACAAGTTGGACAATGTTAACAACACAAGGCATCCAAAAAAAATACGAAATATTCATATCATGAACAAATTATCATTGTACTTACAACCCCACAATCAGTAGGTGAATACTTAGTATTACAATGCTTACAAGCGGACAATCAATAGAGAAATCAATTCTAAGTCAAACCAAGTTATGACAATGAAAACCACATTTTGGTTAAATCTAGGCGAACTACTTCCAGTCAAACTAGTCCGACAAATGACAGGTCAGTCCAGTTGCAAATCCAACCAAAAGTCATACACTACGTCTATGTACACATTCGTACCCTTTACCCTCCCATGGATTGGGCAAGTTCCTGTCTTGTTTGTACTTACAGTATTTCCAATATTGGGTACGTGCAAAACGTTAGAACAATCTAGCCCAACTACTTCCAGGCAAACAATGACAGGTCCAGTCCACTTGACTACCCAAACACCAAAGTAATGGACGTTCATGGTCACATTGTTGTATAATATTAGCCTCCCACATAATATGAAAGTTCCTGTCTTGTTTGTACACAACGAATTTCAAACACCTTTACGTGGATAACATTGTGACAACTCTGAAAACCCCCAGAGGCCTCAAAAATAGATTGAAAGGTAGCCATTTGTCTGTTTCGCAGTTGGATACCATGTAATGCATGGCTGTACAAATGGACGACGCACCCCATCCTTGTAAACTGTACAACATAGTATACGTTACGTAATTGGTACTTGAATGAATTGCATAAAACAAATGTTGGTAATAATTGCTGGTTGAAATGATACCTCTTTATTGGACATATTGGCCACTTCCAGATTCTATTGCAACAGTACCTCCCATACCAGCTCCTCTTCCTGTACCACCAACTCGTCCCCTACCACGTCCTCTTCCTCTGGCAGTTGTGTTTTGACCACCCCGTCGCCTTCCTTGACCAGTTGTGTGTTGTGCACTTATGTTTGGTATCCCCCATTCACTTTCACTGTCATCTGACCATAAAGGGTCATCCAAATAAATATGTATTTGAGCCTCTCGCCCATACAGGGCAAACATTTCAGCCAAAGCCACATCTCCGTCAATCAGAAGTAACCTTATCTCTCCATCAGTTGCTGTGACTTGGTAAACTAACCTTACTAGATTGGAACACCCAATTTCATTGATTACAGCCCGGAGTTCATAATAGGGCATTCTACCACTAATAGGCATACATTGTCCTACCTGGCCACCAATATAACTGAAAGGTGTTTCCACTAGTTTTCCCCCAAAATGAATAAGCAAGGTTACTTTGCAATTGCGTTGCACAATTAACTCTGACATAATAATGCATCAATAAACAAAATTGTATCAGGACACTTGAACAATAAATAACTATAGAGCATATAGTACTACACTACTTGTTACGTTCGCGAATGACGCACCTATGTTTGCCCTTCACATGGTCTGTACAATTTATAGAAAAGTCAAGTTAAGTTCTTGTGGAATGACAGACGCCATGTTTTTTTCAAACTAGTCCAAACAATGAGCAATAAAAGGTGTCGTGCAGAGGACAATTGTTACAGAAACACAGTTGTACCTCTTTGCTTGCGACCTTGATGTGCGTCAGAATAAGATTACCCCAAGCGTAGGGTTAGGCCGGTTGAAAGCATAATACAACCCGGAAGTCCGGGATCGATTCCACAGGGAGCGCGTCCATAACTTTGCTTTGGAGATTAGCGAGTGTCGAGAGTTTTAGCGTTAGGGCCGCCAACCAAATTCGGCGTTGAGACGGCCAACTTTGAGAGTTTTGGGAAAATAGCTACTTAACCTAACTACGGCTTTTGACTGGAGATTTAACTAAAGGTTAGGTTTAGGGATAACCAACACCCATAACGTAAGGATAAGCTCGATTCTTCTCTTTTTTAACAAAAGTGTTAAACATGTCTAGGGTCCTTTTTGGTTCATTTGGACAAACACAAAGAGGGACATAGCTTCAAGCATCAAATGTGGCAAAAAGCTTAACCCTTGCCTACATTTGATCAAAAAGATTAACACCTCTTAGTTTTGATACATAAAATCAACCCTAACACATGCTTAAGCTAGAAAAATGAAATTTGCAAGAGAAGAACGAACCACACCCTTGGCCACGGGATGTTAATCATCCCACAACCCAACCTTACTACACTACTCACTCATATTGAAAGGAGAAACGAAATGAGCAAGGGTAAACATGAGGGAAATACCAAACATTGACTAAATACGAAATAAATATAAGATCCTTGAAGAGAATGAGATTTCTTACAACATTAATGAAGGCGAAAAGCTTCGAAAGTTGACGGATCGTACCTAAAAACCCTCCTTAAACTTGAATGAGGAGAGAGGTAGGAGCTTAAGCTTTAATGGAGGAAGAGAGAGAAAGTGCCGAAATTAGAATTGACCTAAAATCGGGTTCCAGCTGGTATATATACATCCTAACAAAATAATTACAGAAATGCCATTAAAAAAGTTCGCGCGCAGACACCAGGTATCGATACCCCTTTTTGAGGTATCAATACCTCCTCCTCCTCTGGACAGCTTGCTTCCCGGTATCAATACCCAGTTTTGGGGTATCAATACCCCATGCCTCTCTGGCCAGTTTTGGCTGTTTTCTTGCTTCTTTCGATCTTCGAGGGCCCCAAACCTTCCTTCCATGCCTTGATTGCTTCGTTTGAGACTCGGGGAGGGATTCCTAATGTGCCACACGTACTCGAATGCTTCTAGATTCCTCCGGGGATTATTGGGAGCCTTGAAAACGCCCTTTTTGCTCCGATTACCTATCGATCAACACAAACACCCCTTGCGCACAATATCAAACAAAAATAAGTAATAAATGCTTTCGAGCACCGTAAAACGGGATAGATAAGCTCCATTATTTACACTATTTAGGGCTTATCATACCCCCTAACTTGGACTTTGCTAGTCCCTAGCAAACTTAAGCAAAAAGTATGTAACCAATACTATGCAATCTTCCCCCGAAACAAGATACGAAACTATGCTCAACAAAGGATACGGCAAGAGTTCACAATCAACATCCCTTCAAACTCAATCACATGCAACCCACGCACATGCATACAATGAACTAAGGTGAGCAAATTATGCCAACGGCCAAGCAACATACATCCACCTTGAATTTCAATTCCAGGACTCAAAAGAGCATACATCAAAATGAACTTGCACAAAGTAATAAACTATAACATCCCATGATAAGCGCTAGCAAGAATCGCAATAGCAGGAAACAAAAAGCTATGCATGCTAATCAAAAGAGCGCCGAGCAAAAAGAGCTAAGTAATTATTCACAACAAACAAAGTCAACAGAAATTTCATACTAGATTAGCATTAAATATCGATCATGCATCAAAAGGAGTTAGACGAGCGTACATTAGGATCAACTAAGGACTTTAGTAGCTTATAATGACCTTGGTGCCAAGAAAAGGGAAACAAAAGGGGTAGCGGCCATAACTTTGCTTGGTTTCAACTACCCTTGGCCACTACCATCCCCTAGACTACCCAACCATGGCCTCAAGCCGGCCACCAAGTAGATTGCCCAAAAGAAAGCTACAAAGAAGACAATAAAGAAAATCTACTAGATTAATCCTACTAATCTACTACCACCGACTCCACCACACCGTCGTCCTCATCCGGCTCCTCGCGGTATTTAGCCTCGTGCTCTCCCTTCTCATCGAACTCCTTCTCATTTGGAATGTATGCTAGCCCGGATGTCTAACCAAGCCTCTAATCATAGTATTCAACCCTCTTTCGAATTCGATTTTGCTCTTTCATAGCATTTCTTTGATTTTTCTTTGAGGAATAAGGTCATTTGAGGTGAGATTTGTAGTGAGAGAGATTGAGGGGCCAATTCTAAGAGCTTTGGAGAGGGAGATGAAAATTTGGGACTTTAGCTTTTGAAATGGGAGAGGAGAGATAGGGAATCATGTACCAATTCTTAGCTTTTTCGCATCTCAACCACTTCTATTATATTCACACCACCCCAAACCACCTTAGATCATTGAAACACAATTTCACACAACCCTCCAAACGTCCGGATTCCTAAGCTTGAGCAAAAACGGAGACTCGAACTATGGTTCAACAATTTGGAACGAGGGGACACATTTGTGGTTTTATCACGCAAAAATTGCCTTGTATCATTTCCTATGTACGCCAATCAACTCCAATATGATGCATAAAAGATATCGAAACTACTCAAGTATGAACAAAGAGATATTATTTACGCAAGTGCGGAAAAAGAGACAAACAAGAATGGGATGCTTCAAAACGAACTTCAACTCTAAGCGATGCATACTACTTGACACACCTTGGAGCTCAATTTGTTCAACAAAGTTCACATATATGCATGCAACATGGATTCAACACATAATCAAATTCGACGGGGTGCACGACTCTTGCCATTATTAGGGAAAATTGAGCATAAACTAAGTATCTAGCACTTGAAATCACTAATTACAAGGGAAAATTGCACAAAAAATTTTAAAATTTTCTATACAAAATCGAGAACGAAATAAACTTAAAGCATAAACCATCCCCCCAACTTGAAATATGCAGTGTCCTCAATGCAAAAAGACAAAAAAAAAGGAGAGGGATAAAACAAAAGTACCAACGGGGTGGAATGTCAACCACCCGATACCTCGACCAAGTTGGAGGATTTTGCACCACTGTACTCCTTTCATCATCGGCAAAGCTTCCAAAGCTCATTCCTGCAAAAGACTGAAGAACCAACTATCTACTTGGAGCCAATGATTAGAGCACCAACTTGCTATGTTAGCCAAGTCCAAAAATTGACAAGTAAAATTAAATCCACCATAATCGTCACGTGATTGCACGGGTACTACTTTTCTCCCCATCTCTCACTCAAAGCGCCGTAGAACAAGTCATACAACAACTTCAAACTCGAAACAGGTGGCTATACCAGACCATCAAGAGCGAAATAGAAAAAAGGAAAATACAAAATTAGAATGCCTAGTTCAAACATCTTCAGGAAAACATGGATTTCGAACATTGATTATGCCATCAATAACTATTAACATGAGCATCACACTCCCCTCCAAAATCTTGGTAAAAAATTGGACTCGACCATGCCACAAAAAGAGATACTTGGAGTAAAGTAATTGCCGAATTTGTTTAAAAAACGTAAGTTCCACCAAGTGCGTAGTCCAGACTAGATTGATTTTCAGACTGTTGACAAAATCTACAATGTAAGGATGGTAAACTAAATTAAAATCATCAACACCAAGAAAATCAACTAGTTCAACTTCAACAAAATCGTGCCATGGTGGAGACTTAATAGGAGTTCGGGCAACATCTACAAGATTCTCCAGAGTAGGAGACCGATTCTTGGTCTCATTTGCATCATCTGGCTCTTCTAACAAAGAGTACAAGTAATTCACCTCCAGTGAGTTAAGAAAATTTACCTCTTCAGCGGTAAGGCATTCTTCTAATGGGTCATCATACAGAGGGGAAAATACTTGGTCTATCATGCTCATCACAATATATAATAACGAAAATTAGGAAGGAGAAAAGAAAAAGAAAAAAAATGGATACTTACAGTGGTTTGGTGAACCTCCAATATAAGCTAGAAAAGAAAGCGCTCCCCGGCAACGGCGCCAAAAATGCTTGTGACCTTGATGTGCGTCAGAATAAGATTACCCCAAGTGTAGGGTTAGGTCGGTTGAAAGCATAATACAACCCAGAAGTCCGGGATCGATTCCACAGGGACGCCGCCAACCAAATTCGGCGTTAAGACGGCCAACTTTGAGAGTTTTGGGAAAATAGCTACTTAACCTAACTACGGCTTTTGACTGGAGATTTAACTAAAGGTTAGGTTTAGGGATAACCAACACCTGTAACGCAAGGATAAGCTCGATTCTTCTCTTTTTTAACAAAAGTGTTAAACATGTCTAGGGTCCTTTTTGGTTCATTTGGACAAACACAAAGAGGGACATAGCTTCAAGCATCAAATGTGGCAAAAAGCTTAACCCTTGCCTACATTTGATCAAAAAGATTAACACCTCTTAGTTTTGATACATAAAATCAACCCTAACACATGCTTAAGCTAGAAAAATGAAATTTGCAAGAGAAGAACGAACCACACCCTTGGCCACGGGATGTTAATCATCCCACAACCCAACCTTACTACACTACTCACTCATATTGAAAGGAGAAACGAAATGAGCAAGGGTAAACATGAGGGAAATACCAAACATTGACTAAATACGAAATAAATATAAGATCCTTGAAGAGAATGAGATTTCTTACAACATTAATGAAGGCGAAAAGCTTCGAAAGTTGACGGATCGTACCTAAAAACCCTCCTTAAACTTGAATGAGGAGAGATGTAGGAGCTTAAGCTTTAATGGAGGAAGAGAGAGAAAGTGCCGAAATTAGAATTGACCTAAAATCGGGTTCCAGCTGGTATATATACATCCTAACAAAATAATTACAGAAATGCCATTAAAAAAGTTCGCGCGCAGACACCAGGTATCGATACCCCTTTTTGAGGTATCAATACCTCCTCCTCCTCTGGACAGCTTGCTTCCCGGTATCAATACCCAGTTTTGGGGTATCAATACCCCATGCCTCTCTGGCCAGTTTTGGCTGTTTTCTTGCTTCTTTCGATCTTCGAGGGCCCCAAACCTTCCTTCCATGCCTTGATTGCTTCGTTTGAGACTCGGGGAGGGATTCCTAATGTGCCACACGTACTCGAATGCTTCTAGATTCCTCCGGGGATTATTGGGAGCCTTGGAAACGCCCTTTTTGCTCCGATTACCTATCGATCAACACAAACACCCCTTGCGCACAATATCAAACAAAAATAAGTAATAAACGCTTTCGAGCATCGTAAAACGGGATAGATAAGCCCCATTATTTACACTATTTAGGGCTTATCATACCTGCCTTGCATGCCTCAAATTTGTTCATAACCTCCAACGCATCCCGGTTATTTTTGTCACCACACAATTCCAGCAACAACCTTGGCCTTTCAGTATCGTCCATCTACAAAACCAAAACGTAGCTTACGTTTACTACACTAACACAACCAGAGAAGCACAACATTACAATGGTTGCCAAAGTACAAGTACTAACCGTGTGTACACCTGATGAGTAATTATACCCTTGCATGAATTTTATCACAAACAGGCCACAATCATACCTACAAATGTGCAGACACGATTGAATTAAACGACTACAAAGCCAACTACCACATTGTAGACAATCATATATGTTTCATAAATTACCCGTCCGTATCTTGCTGCATGGGTTGCCTTTGAACATTAGCAATGTTAAACTTTGTCACATCAAACTGATAGAGGTCTCCATATTGGAAGACCAACGCGCGATGTAATCCCTCCAGCTAATCGAAAAAACAAGTTGTTAGAATACAAATCAGGCATACCATAAAACATGGTCTATGCGAGGTGCGCCATACCAGTGCCCTTGTCAGTTTCTTACGGTAACTATTGGATCGACTTGCGGGCTTAGAATAAAAAATATAGGCCATCCGAATACCAATGTTTATTTTAATGCAAAACCAATGGCTCCCACGATCATTAGTTGGTATGTATATCTGCGACCAAAGGCAAACAATCATCATTCCCCATCAATTGAAAGCATAACATATAATTTATGTACTACTAACTTATTGGAACTTGTATTTGTTTACCATCGAGCATGAGCGAATGTCACCAGTAAAATTTGTATCTCCGAAGTAACAATCGCATAACTTCTTGACATCACAATCTGTCATGTTCGGATTGTCTAATATATGCCTCTGCAAATGAACGACGCTATTAGCTTGAAAACTAGTAGTACAAGTAGAACTAAGAAATAGGAAATTTATTAAACTCACCGATATAGTCACCGGCAAATACCACATCAAGTGTCGCTTGTCCGGATATTGCAACCTTTCGGTATTTGTCATTTGCACGGCAACCAAATTTAGAATCTACAACCATACATCATACGGTACATCATATTCTAAGACCACATTTGACAAATTTGCAAAACATCATAACAAAATAATAAGTTCAACTTTAAGCAAGTGAGAAAATCATATGACACACACCGTGTCTAGTATCCATATTCGGGAGCTACACAATTCAAATTGGGTTGCGAATAATCTTTCGGTGCCAAACAATTTGAGGTGCACATAAGAATCCCTACAAGTAGGATTTCGTTTAAACAACCATCGTACTTGAGTTGACATCACAAAACAACATATACAGGCATGGTTAAAAAAATGTACCCATTAGCTGGATCACGAATATAAAAAATGAACTCCGTGAACAAGGCCTCATGGTCAGTTAAAGGTTCATAGGTTGGGTTCATTGCATCATCCGCCATTTCTTCAATATATGCCTTTACAATATACGAACGAGAAGGAAGTAAATGTTAGAATTAGTACAACAGTGTAGAGAATATTTGGGAATGACTACTAACCATGGTTTGTGGAGGAAACTGTTGGACACCAACAGATTGCAAACCCTTCTTTGAAGCAAACCGTCCACGGAACTGTTACATTGGACAGCAAAAACTATATAAGAGACCTGAGGTGGTAACGAGAAAATATATGTAAATGGGGAAAATATACACACAGTGGG
This sequence comes from Rhododendron griersonianum, assembly GCA_018127125.1. Lineage (NCBI taxonomy): Eukaryota > Viridiplantae > Streptophyta > Magnoliopsida > Ericales > Ericaceae > Rhododendron > Rhododendron griersonianum. Next base: position 17,522,809 of record CM030795.1, read on the forward strand.
AACGTTCACATCCACGTTGTCCAATTTCTCCTTCACTGGTTGTTTCTTTGGAGGGTTCCTCTTCTTCACACCATCCTTGGTAAAGGGGGAACGCTGGAAGTGGCTTTTCTTCAACTGATCAGCCTGGCGCAACTGCGGTTCTTCCTTATGCACTTCTACATTTTCATAACCACCAACAGGCGGGACAAGGTTCCCATTTTGCAACTTCCTTTTCTGACCTCTACTCAATCCTCCAAGCGACCTAAAACCCTTCACCGGTGAAGGTGAACATACATCCTCATCCCCGTTCACTTGTATCCTCCTTCATGCAGCACTTCGAGTGGAAGGGCCCGTCGATTCTTGAACCACTCGTTGGGGGGTATTGAACAAATTGGTTGTTGGGGTTTTACTTAGATTTTGTGCCGTTACTTGGGGAGAGGAATTCGCAAAAGGGTGGACAGGGTCCAAGTCAATTTCTTGGCCCATATCTTGTTCCAGCTTAGATCGCGCCGGCATTTCTAAGCCAATGTCCCTACCAAGGCTAGGATTCGTTGACAAGCCCTTCGATTCTTTCATCGCAAGATCAGGGATTTCAAATACGGTGGGTGGTGAACTTTCAGAACTATGTAATCCCTTGAGGAGGGTTGCCGCTTGTCCCATAAGTTGGACATTGTTTACGTCCACTCCTTCACCCTTTTCTCCGTGCGGATTACTCTAAAATTCAGTCCCAAGAACCTTTGCCATGAACATATTTTGCCTCAGCAAAAAACCTGCCACAGTTACAAGTGTACTTGTCATGGTCTTTACATCGGTACTTGAAATATGGGACACACCACCACCTTGATTGCCACGTCCTTCCCCAACCTCTGTGAAATGCACCACCACCCCCTCCATATCATAACCTCCTATTTTGTCAAAATGGTGCAACACGGTTTTCATTTCAGCATCACCCCAAAGAACCAATGAGGGGAATTTCCGAATGGAAGGCTTCACAATTGGAGAGACACGTTCCAAGTAGAAAACCTACATTATGCGATGATCAATTGAATAATGCATAACCAAAACATAACCACAGTCAAATAAAACTTATAATGAATATAAACACCATAAATGCATAATCACACATACGTACCACCAAAAGGAATAGGCAACCAGTTGGTTGTACATGATGCTTATGACGTTGTTCCTGTATACCCTTACATAAGAAATGTAGGGTTAGGTTCGCCCAATTAGAATTGCCCATTGCCGCAACATCAGTAACAGCATTGACAAGGGATCGACTAACACCCGCTTTTGTGTTTGGGCATAAAAAGCATCCCAATATATACAACGCAAATTTCCTCTTGAACACATCATTTACTTCCTCAGTTTTGTCCAAATACTCTCTTAGCTCTTTTAGTTGGACCACCCCATTCCTCATTCCTAGGTTTTGACAAACTTCTTCACATGCTTCCGACGTAATCCCCTCCAAGTCAATAACGTTGCCTTGGGCATTAATGCCCAAGCAGTCATGAACATGGGACTCATTGACAACAAAAGTACGTCCATGAACAGTTAGTTCTCGAGAAACAGGATCAAATTTTCCCACCAACCATTTACATATCGCATGGTTCATAAACGTACACCTCAATTGTAAGATTCCACCCAACCCAATTTCCTCAACTGCGCGGTGTTGATCTGCACTTAACTTTTTCACTATTCCAACAATGGACTTCAAGGAGATACGGTTCTGTGGCTTTCTCTACAATGTTAAAACATAGGCACATAATTACAAGGGCACTCCAAAATTAGGTCAAATAATGTTCACCTACTTATACAAGTTTGAACAATTTGTACTCACTTGTACTTCCTTCGTTTCTGTCGGGAATAAATCTTTATGCTTCGCAAGTTCCTCTTTCGCCACGTCAACCAAATCTTTGTACTTTTGTCTCTCCTCATTGGACAGACTTTTCCATTGCTCACCAATGTCCCTCTTCGTCTGCAATACATACCAAATCATGCAACTTTTGTCATTCGTCACCAAGAACATTACACCAAGTAGATGGAACTACATCAGAATTTGTTCAGTTGAAACAAATCAAAGAAATAAAACACAAAGGTTAATCGATTATTATTTCACCTGATTTGTTATTATGGTCCCTACGTCTTTTAGCTTCGCTATGACTTCATTGCTACTTGCACAAGCAAAAACTAGTAGTCACACATTGGCATCGAAAAAATTCATAACTAGTATTAAATCTGCATTAAATAAATTTAATTTCCATGAACAAAGAATACTTATATAGAATGAAGGCCGATGGCACCCTCCTTTTGAAAGCAGGGGTCTAAACGATCTGGTCTGTCATCCTAAAAATACAATATTCATAGTGCCCATGTTACAATATGATTTGATTTAATCAGACGAAGAAGTAATCACATACAATTGTTCAATCACCCTTTCTAAATGGAAACGTATAACTTATATTGGAAATGGAATTCGTGATAAGTGCAAAAGGACATGCTAGTACTGGCACAAGTAACTAGTGATCAAAGGGTCACAAATAAAACAAACAATGCTGTTTAAACCTACCACGTTTTACAACTACGACTCATGTGACATGGACCAAACACAACATAGAGGGACAACACAATATCATTAGATGTTGCATGGTTTCAAAAAATAGGAAAACACCGACTTACTTGCCAGATGCAGATGCTGGATGCGTGACTCATCTGCGTGGTGATGTCGGTGGGGGCTACGGACAGTTCAAAGCCGTCAATGGTGTGGAGAGTTGAGGTTTTGGGGAATTTTTGGCCTGATAGTCAGTTTAGGTACTTAGTTTCTGAATGGGTTTAGTGGTGAGGGGATGGAAATAGAGTTAGGTCACAATAGCTTCTGCGAAATCACTTCGTCTGGAGATGGTCCTCACGGCGGATGGTCGCGGCGTCGGCGTGGATGGTGATGGCGGTGAGGCGTCTGTACTATGAAAGGACCCAATCGCTCATGTGCTGGGGAAGATTGAGGGGTTGAGGAGGGAGTCGGTGGTGTGCTGGGGAAGATTGACGGGTTAGAGGCGGTTAGAGGAGTAGAGGACAGACCAGGTGGTGTGCTGGGGAAGATTGAGGTTGAGCAGTTCGAGAAATTTTTTTGGGGGGAACGACAACCTTTTTCTCCCTCAAGTTCGGCGGGGATAGTTAGTCCACGTGGTCCAATTTTGTTTTTTAATAGGTCATTTCAATTTTTTTGGGATTCTCCTACAGCAACATACATGGGACGAAAAAACTCTTGTCAATACATACTTCATCAAATGTAAAATGTCATTCTAATAATTAATCTACGTCCGAATAATGGTGCATTCTAAATTAAACCAGGTAGACCATAAAATTTGAGAGAACAATTACAAGACCAACTGAAACAATATGGACGGTATCGATCGTTGTCATTGTGTTTCGATCGTACGAGTACTAAAGCAAAATACCTTAGTTCATGAACAATAAGGTTGGACATATAAATGTTCAAGGAAAGTCTTCAATATTTTTTCTTGATGACCGATCTAAATCGTTAAGATTGCACATCTTATCAATTATGTGTTTGTCACCAACTTCTATGATAATCGGATGTCAGCAACCACATGATCATAACACATTATATGCTTACGTAGGTATTACAGTCCTATAGTTCACAACTCAATGACCACTTTTTCTATTCCTTCAAAATCAAAACCGTCTATCTTGTGCGTACAAGAGATTACATCATTCCTGCCAAAATTAAAGTGAATGGCTTTTCGTTACAAGCTTTATCGAACATAAGTTATCATTCTTATGTTCAATTTCTGTACAAATCGATGAGCTTCATCAACCAAAATAAACTGATGTGAGCCCAGAATTTCTACAAACAACCAAATAACCAATAGCAACCGAATCTACGTCCTTGATTATTAAAATTAATGATTTATTGAGGTCCTTTACATTTTACTGGTCAACATATTCGCAAAACACATATACATTTTAAAAAATTTTCCCACTTAACAGGGGTTAACCCGGGGTTCAAAATCTGAGAATAAAAAATAAAGAATTACCAAAAGCTGACAGGCGGTGACAGGTGGAAGAGACATGTGGGACCAGGGGCAGGGCTGGTCAGGTCGTACTGTTACGCTCACATGTGGTTCTGGTCATTCCTTTCAGTGGTTTCTGTTATGCTATTTTGTGGTTCTGTTATTCGTTATGCCTTGTATGGTTTTCGTTATGCCAACCGTGGTTATTTGGTATGCTTTTCACTGGTTTCCGTTACTCCAATGTTGGCATAACTCAACAGTTACGCCATTTCATGGTTTTGTTATGACTACATGGGGTTTATGTTATGCCCTTTTAGGAATTGTTATGCCAATCAATTCCTGCATTATGCCTTCCCGGGTTTCTTGTTATGCCCTTTAATGGTTTTCGTTATACATCCACTTTTTACCGGCTGGAGTTACCGCTTTGACCGGTCACTTTTGGTCAAACTTCTGGCGTGGCAAAATCTGGTCCGTCCGTTTGGTTATGCAACTTACTGGTTTTGTTATGCCTCATTATGGTTTGGTCATGCTCCTAATGGGTTTCGGTTATGCTTACAATGGTTTTGTTATGCCATAATTACGGTGTCTCCAAATCAGAGGGAGACACCGAAGTCATTACCGCTTTAGAATAGTAAGGAATCTTTAAAGAGGTACAGGAGTCTAGAGTAAAGTGTAATGCCTTTACCTCCTATTTGTTGAACTTACAATCCACGGGGAAAATTTCTTGCTTGCAAAGCAGCTAGAAAACATCAAAACACCGGCAAAAAGTAGAAATTACCTTTTATCTAGCCTTAATACGAGCTGAGAGGATCACATCAAGCAGAAACATTTATTTAGGAACGGAGGGGTATCATTGTGTTATTATATAGTTTTAAGTAAATATTTTTCAATCAACATGCACCACAAAACATTTAATAACAGTTAAAAAAAATTCCTTCAATTTTTTCTTTTCTTTTTCCATTTATGTGAACTTCACATGGTACGTAGGAAAGATAAAATAAAGTGAAAGAATTAAATTTTCTACATTTTTTGTTGTGCTACAAAAAGAGTACAATATTAACAAAAATAAGTAACAAATATGTATAATAACAACAGAAATAATTAAACTGGTCAGTCGTAAATTCGGTTGTGTAATCACGTCCAACGTATGAGCTACTCTCCCCACAAGGAACATCATTCGCAACATCGTTCCTATCTGACCGACTATCCGAAAATAAAAAATTGTACTGATCCATAATGTTCTTTTATGAATTACGAAAATAAAATGAAAGTTGAGATTTTTTATTAATCCCCAAGTCCACGCTCACTAATATTTTTTATCTCTCCCTCACTCTCACAATATATTTTTTGTCTTGCTCTCACCAATTGTGTATATCTCACGCACATATATAAATCCCAAATACGCCTCGGTATTTATAGAGTCGCCTTGACCTCCAAGGCTTCCTACTGCCTTGTAATTCCTTTCCTACTCGGACTAGGAAATACACCAAGAAGGAAACTCTTCTAATGTAATACCGCCAAGTATGGAACTCTTCCATTAATAATAGGCTCGTTTTAATTATTTTTTCGTTTTACATTATTTCACCATCAATATTAGGCTCGTTTGATAGGTTTCGTTGAGTCGATTTCAAAAATATAAAATTTATTAAAAAAAATACGTGAACAAAAATCCATTAATAATAGGCTCGTTTTAATAATTTTTTCGTTTTACATTATTTCACCATCAATATTAGGCTCGTTTGATAGGTTTCGTTGAGTCGATTTCAAAAATATAAAATTTATTAAAAAAATACGTGTGGCAAAAAGTTATTATCATTTAAAATTTTATAAAACAAATCAAATAAAAGAGAGAGACTGCTAGGAGAGAGAAAGAGAGAGCACGGGGGTAAAAAGGGAAAGCCTCGGCCATGTCTCCGGGGGGGGTAGTAGTTTGCAAAGAAAACGTATGGAGAGAGAGAGAGAGAGAGAGAGAGAGAGAGAGAGAGAGAGGATTAGGGAGAATTATGTGTTAATTATTAGCATGGCATTGTTCACCCAATTCACCCAATTCAACCAATCAATGGCAATTTAGGAAATCATTCCCAAAATTTTACCAATTTCGGAAATCAGTCATTACAATCAAGTTTTTATATTCCACAACTGAATATAATGTCCACCCAATCATTACCAAAAAACATTGACCATATTGAGCAACTGATCAATGGGTAGGATTTATGCAGAAAAATGTGTGTTAAATCAAACGGTCAAGATTTATGCAGAGAAAATGTGTGGGCCACCACACCGTTGCGATTTGTATTATAGATGATGTCTTTTTAATAAGTTGGAGTTAATGTTGTAACTGATCAATATGTTGTCCTCAATTTTTGTACGAAGACAAATTTGAATCAATTTATACTATAAGCAAATGTGTTTGTGCCTCACAAGCCTCTAAACCTCTAATCCTAATTTTATGTGTTTTTTAATTATTAGTATATATATATATATATATATCCATTAATGAGGTGGCACATAACTATTGGTTCAAAAAAAGAGTTTTTTTTTGAACAGCCGTTCAAACCACTGTAAGTCATCCTCGCCAAATTTTATTTTTGGCTCTAGCAACGTTTGCATGACTAATATTGTGAAATGTGGTTGTCTATGGTTTTGTTTTTGGGAAACTTAGCAAAAAATTCCTCATATTTACATTTTTTGAGCTCAAGAACAGACACCTTTTGCAATCAAACATGATGTACACGTTTTAGTGTACATTACAATCCTTAAATTAGTACTTTGTTAGACCTATTTTGTATTCTAAATAATCTTAATTTTAGTTATTTTTATGTTTGCAGGTATCAAATAAGGTTGCTTAATAAATTGGAATCTAGAGACAAGAATAAATAATAAACTTGGAGCAATCTAAAATAAGTATTTGTGTAGCTCAAGTGGCAATGGCTAAGTGTACAAGAAGCAAAAGGTCTAGAGTTCAGGCAAAAGGTCTAATGTGGTGTTGCATGGCCGAGCAAAAAAAAAAAGTGGTGTTGCATGGCCAATCTTCAGAAACGAAGAAGAAGCAGTCGAACAAGCAATCAAGCAAGCAAAAAGACAAAGGATTCAAGCAGAGACATAAAGGTGATGTGGCCAAGAAACTGAAGTTCCAATTTTCAAGGCAAGTATTTCAATTGTGACAAGGTTGGACACTGTGCATCAGAGTGCAGAAGCCGTAGAGTAAGCCAAAGTCTTAGGCTAATATGACAAATTTGTTATTTATTTTTGCGATTTTATGTTAGATTCATAACATAAATTATAAAATCACAGTCAATTGTGATATACTCATCGTATATCCGTGAACGTGCAAATGATGAACACATTTTATATTATGTGAATGTGATATATTTATCCTAATAAAGTTGCAAATATAATGAATTTATCACAATCGAGTGTGATTTATGATATGAATTTATCATGCAAATAAAACATTTACCATAAACAAAATAAAGTTATCGCAAAAGCAAACAAAATATAAAAAAATTACTTAAAATATCCTTTATGGTAATTTCAAATAGGTATATAGAGCCATAAATTGTATACAATAGACGAGGTATAACTGAGAAAAAAAAAAAGTTGAGCTAAAAAACAAAACGACTACTACGTATGATGTGTGAGGCTTTTTCTTTCTTATGTTTGAGAGGGTAAACAATAAAACTAGATCATTTGGTGTACACCAAATTCATACTGTGTTTTGTAGAACCCATCTCGGATACACAAAATGTATTTCTATAGAAAATCATTTCAGTTGAATATCGGTAAGGGCTTGATCATCATGTCTTTCCTCAATTTTCTGACAGCAAATTAAGTAAAGAATTGATCAAGCCTTTATCGATATTTGATTAAGCTTATTTCTTACAAAAATTCTTAACAAAATACAGTATTTTAAAGAAATTGAGCAGCTTCGATTAATTTAAATCCTGATGTGAGTTCCACACAATGCGGTGTTGCAAAATAGTGTACCCATAAAAAGGACGAGTACTGCTATAGGTACTGATGGGTACCGTATAGACGGCGTACCAACGGCCACGCGGGGCCCGCTATGAGTCCCGTATGAAAAATCCGAGCCGTTCAATAATTTTAAAACAAAAAACCAAGTGTCTATGGATAAAATCAGCTCAATCCAGTATGTGAAGGTACTCGATCCAAGCTTCCCATTTTTCATCCAATCTTCTCATTTTTTTCCAATTTTTACTAAATGGGAAGATCAAATCGAGCACTTACACATATCGGATTGAACTGATTTCTTGTGGGGCCCATTCGGTTTTTTTTTAAAATTATTGAACGATTCGAATTTTCCGTGCAAAATCCGTAGTGGGCCCCGTATGGCTGTTGATACGCCATCGGTATGCAAACAGTCGGTCCTCATATCTTTTTCGTAAAAGGCTCGAGGGTAAATTCGACTTTTGCTGCTACACAGCTCTATCGACGGTGCTGAGAGCGGCGGTCCACACACTTCCCGTGATTAGAAAAAGGAAATTTTCAAAATTTTGCGGTGCAAGGCGGTTCGACCAGAGAGAGAGAGAGAGAGAGAGAGAGAGATTTCGCTACTCCTACACGATACATCCAAAGAAAAGGAAACCACGGGGTCGTGTCGTTCCTTTTCCAAGGGTCTGGGAAAAGCGAGCAAGTCGCCGTGAATCGTAAAACACAAGTGCTTCTGCACTGGCGGCGGCGACGACGACGACGATGATGGCAGTCTTTGCGCATCGATTTCCCTCCGATCCATTGACGGTTTAGCCCTTCTCCGAAACAGCCACCACCTCAGACTCCTTCACTTCTCAAGGTAATCATCACCTTTTGATACCATAAATTCACGTGTTAGGGCTTCATTTGAGCATCTGAGATTCGATTTGGTTATAGGAGGGCGTGACTTATGCATTTCCGTCTCCTGTATTGACGAACGAGCTAGTTGGAATCTTGTTTGGCGTGTCGAGTGAAGAGTCTAGGGTTTTGATTTTTGGAATCAAGTGTTTTTTTGAGATTTGTGTTTGATTTTTCATTAGCTTCGGTTTCACGCATAATCTCAAACCTTGTACGTACTACATAGTGCATAAAAGCCTTGTCCCTTTTTGAAATTAGCAATAAAACTGGCCGAATTATTCAAATATGGTTCGGGTCAAAAACAGTTGTTTTGGAATTAGCAACACCCCATGCTAATTGCTTTAATTAATATTCATTTCAGTTAATTGTGTATGGGTGGTTTCATCTGTATGGACTATTGTTTGGGAATTGAGATTTGGTTTAAGTTAGAGGAGGTCTTAACTTGTAGGTTTCCATTTCATATTGGCTTGAATCTCTTTTAATATGTCAGCAAAGAGTCTAGGGTTTTGATTTGGGTCAATGGTTTTTCAGAATTTGAATTTGAAGTTCAATTGTGTCTGCTTCATGCTTAATCATTTTTTTCTTATCATTACCTCCTCTGCTTTAACTGTCATATTCAGTTTGCCTTTTCTAAGGAAGAGGAAACAGAATTTAGCAACACATTATTTCATTGTTCTCGATCATAAGTAATGAAAAACTTGCAGCATCCGAGCCCGGATTTGTCGTGTTAAGTCGGTACATTTTCTCTGAGTGGTCTCATCTAATGTGATAAATTTTTTTGATTGGAGTTGTTAGTGTTTCCATCGAGCGCTGTGATTGGTTTGATATAGAAGGTTTTAAACATAAAAATCTATGGAACCATGTTTTTTGAATACCCTAGGTCCCTAACCATTTTTTTCCTTGTTATTATGTATTTATGTGATTCCTCTAGTTTAAGGCTCCAATTGTTTCGGAATAAAATGTTTTCCAGGAAAATGTTTACCATTTTCCCCTGTTTGATTGGATAAAGAGTGCAAAAAATATTTCACACGTAAAATGTTTTCCATCGTATGAGTGAAAATGTTAAGAAACCCCGTAAGTAATTCATCAATTCCGTTGTTCCCCTTCAACCCAAGAAAGCAAAATTCTCACACACCAATCTTTCCATGGGGATTAATATCAAACGAGAACCATGGGGATCAATATCAGACAAAAATTGCAGGAACTACCATGTGTACGTAATCTCTCTTACACTACCAAGTTCCTGCATAAACTTACTCTCTCTCTCTCTCTCTGTGTGTACGTATATACCTAGCTACATATATCCATATATACCTGTGTGTGTCTACAAGTATATTTATCAGGGTGTGTTCGTGGCTATGTTTATGCAAAACCACATCATCTCTAGTCAATTTTCTTTTTAAAAGGTTGGATCCATTTCAATGGAAACTATTTTTGAATTGTCAACCAAACATCTGAAAATAAAGATGATAAGATTGTTTTTGGTAAAGTTATTTTTCCAGAAGAATATTTTACATCGTAAACTGTTTTACCTCAAAACAAACGGAGACTAAGTGTTTAACTTTTGTGTTCAGTTTGCTTTCTATTCGAAGACTGAGGAAAGGGAACTTAGAACCTCGTAGTTTTATTTTATTGTATTCAAGTTGGATGGATGAAAACATTGAAAAGATAGTTTATTGGTGTTCCATCTAGAGGAAGTCAGGGACTATTTTGTTTAGCTTGAGGGTAATGTTGAGCACCGAGTTTTGATTTGGTTGTAGTTCTAAATGCATAGATTTTCGTCTCGTATAGTGGTTAAGCAGCTGGCTAGAGTTTTTCCCAATGTGTTGAGTGAACAGTCTGGTTTTATTTTTGGATAAATGTTATTAGATTTTGATTTTCATTAGCTTCAGTTTCTTACCTAATCATTTCCCCCCTATTCTGTGTGTCGTCTGGTTTAAATGGTGTATGCGGTTTGCCTTTATATTAGAAGATCAAGGGAAAAACGTTAAATAGGAATATTTGCTGCTCAGATCTCAAATAGGAAAAAAAAAAAAAACTTCTAAACAAGTTGAGTTGTTATGACTATTCTTATTTCAAGTAATTGGTTCTTTCAATGAGTGACATGTTTTGTGTGTGCTTTCATACATACAATCCCCCTCGCACGATGAGTAAGATGAACATTCTTTAAATTAGCTAGATTATTTGATGATGCAGAGTCATGCCCACATTTACAGCAATAGCTTTGGATCGATTGATTGAACCAGGAGCTGCAAAATCGATGACAACTGTGACGAATGTTTCTGACTCAAAACTCGACCGGAGAAATAATACTATCAATTCAAAGCTGGAGAGGATGAATAGTACTTCAACAACGACAACACTGGATAAGAAGCATCACTGGGCTATGATAAAACCGGCACTGTATGCCACACCTAAGTCAACTCCACTTCCAAATTCTCCATCAACTCCACTTCCAGATTCTCCATCTCCGTATGTTGTGGATCACAAACGGCGTGGGCCACGCCTTCTCAAGAGCTACTCTGAGGATGATGTTGCTGCTCGCAAGCGGGCTCCTGAAGAAGAGAAGGTTGGCGATAATACAAAAGTTGCTGGAAAGGAGACTACGGATTTGACCGAGGATGTTGCCTACAGTGTTACTTGTCCTGTAGAACAAGAGCATGTGAATGGTATTTCTTCCGGGGAACCGGTAATTAGTGAGTTGAGCAGCAGTTTAGCTGCACAAAATGGTTCAGCTGTACAAAATGGTTCAGCGAAGTCTGTTGAAGAAGGTGGAGAGCTTGAAGATTTCCTTGATCCGCAGGACTCGATGAGTGCTAAGAGCAACACTGAGGGAGATAGTAACAGTGGGGTGGAACGGTCTTTGTATCAGACTACACCAGTTGCTGAGTTTTATGATGCTTGGGAAGGTAATCCTTCTAAAATTCTGGAATTGTCTTTTCAGGATCAAGTTGACAAAAACGTGTTTGGTTTCCCCTTTTTTTGCTGGTATTTTCATTTTTCTAGAGTTATAATTCTTAATCATCTGCCTTCGTATTTCTCATCATTTTATATGGTAGGTTTATTTGAATTCTATCTTCATCAGTTAGCAGAATTTTTTTCCATATGCTATGAGCTTTCTGCTTTATCTGTCACAATCATTACTGGTATTGTAGTACGAATTACAACACAATCTTTTTTCTTTTTTTTTGGATTGGCAAATTACATCACAATCTTACTTTCTTAACTCCTGTTACAATGTTGGTCGCTAACTAGCTTTTCTTGCTATCCATAGAATTATCTTCTGATAATGGACGACAGCCTCCTCCTCTTGATATTGAATGTGAATTGCGTGAAATAAGGTTGAGTTTATTTATGGAGATAGAAAATAGGAAGCAGGCAGAAGAAGCCCTGGATAATATGCGAAGCCAATGGTTGAGGATTCGGCAACAGTTATCTTTTGTAGGGTTGACACTCCCTGCAGAGCCTATTTCTTTAGCTGAGGATGAGCGATTGGGTGTTGATCCTGTTGAGGAGCTATGCCGTCAAGTTTATCTTGCTCGGTTTGTTTCACATTCCATTGGGAGGGGTACTGCAAAGGCTGAGGTTGAGATGGAGATGGAAACCCACATAGAGTCAAAGAACTTCGAGATTGCTCGGTTGTGGGACAAATTGCATTACTACGAGGCAGTGAATCGGGAGATGTCCCAAAGGAACCAGGAAGCTGTAGGTAAGATATGTTTATTTCTTCTTTATTGGATGTTACATTTCTAAGCAGCTTGCTTTTACTGTTAGTTTTACATTTTCAACTTATCTTTGTGCTGAATACAAGCCCTAATCAGGCTATCTCATAAGAATAAGCAAACCCTAATCAGTTCAAAAAGTAAACTACCTTAAAATAACAAGTAATTAGCAGAAATCTTAAAATACTTCATTCACCGGATTTGAGTGCAGAGAACATCATGAGTTTGCCATGTAGAAAACAAGAACGAGCAAGATTGCGTGTTTTGGTGAAGAAATCAGCCGCTACAACGAGAAGGAAACAAACAGCGAATCAATAGTGTCTAGTTGAAGATGACGGCGAATGAAATGACAATCAATCTCAATATGCATCGTATCAATTGTTTGCAACCTGAATTACACTATTATTATCTCAATAAGGCATCATGATAGCCTCAAGAGAAGCATTTGTACTTGATGGAACCCATCAAATCCAACTATTCAGCATTAGCATACACCATTGACTTTCGCTCGGGTAAATCGCTTGTCCAACCAACATTAGCGTAAGCCCAAAGAGTTGTTTTTGAAGTGGAAGAGAGCGGTAAATCTTGAAAAGTAGAAGCTTGTACATAGTGCAAAATGCTTAATATAGCAGAAACAACCGAATGATGTGGACTACATAGGCAACGTCAAGACAAGTCACAATAAGATAATCCTAAGAGCCTACTTATTGACGATCCTTCGTAGTATCTTGAAGAGAAACATCATCTGAAACAAAGAACTTTTGTGACCTAATCGGAGTATCTATAGTTTGCACAATGAAAGATTTCATTTGCACACTAGGACTGTGTCAAGAGGTAAGGAAACCACGATGCAGAGAAAAGAAGGAAATGACTGAAACTTCTAACATGTATTGATTTGGGTTCAAGTTGGACTTTTTTATGGGATCAATTTCATTTAGTTAAAATTAACGATTTATGGTTCTAAATTCTAACAAATAACTATCCTGTAACTGTAACAATATATTACTATGTAAGTTGACATAATATATAAACCTTCATAGTATTGCTAGGTTCTTAATTTAGGATCCATTTAATTAATACCTATGGTTCTTAGTTTTATCTTGGTGAGATTTCAAATCATTGGTATGTATAGCATACAAGTATACATGATATTTGAAACTTTATTTTTCTATAAAATAGATGGTAAGTTGTTAATTAGTATATATTATTATTATCGATATTTGTATATGACCCCATGTCCAACAATTCCTGGACTCGTCACTACTTGAAACAAAGGAGTTTTCACCTCACTAATTATTATAGAATTAGAAATAATAATGATCATCTCACCAGTTAATAAGACTAGAAGAACCTGACCAGTAGATGTGTGACTAATAAATAATTAGGTGGAGTCCTGTGGAATGGGCTGAGATCTAATCTGTGGAATAACAGCTTGAAATCGCTCATACCAACCACACACAAGAAGACTGCTTAAGCCATTAAAAGCATGATGTAGATCCCACAAAAGGATCAGAGGGTTGAGAAATTCTTGGAGGGGGGTATATTAAAATTTAAATTAGGAAAAGGACCAGAGGGTTGAGAATTCTTGGAGGAGGGGTATATTAACTTTGTCCGATCGAAATGATTTTTCTCATGGACAATGTTCTTGACGAGTTCTAAAACATGAACATGAACGGTTCCGATTATTAAAACATGCTTGGAAAAGATCTCAAAAGGGGATGAACAGGACCGTCGAGTCTGGAGAGGATACTGTTCCATTTTAATTTAATAATACATAAAGATACCAATTTGTATTGGATGTTTTGAAGCTTTTAGCCATACATCAGAATATGTATGTCATATGCAATTCTCGCAGTGATAAATCTGAAATGATACCTAAAATTACACTGGTATTGGCGCATACTGACATATACCAATAACATTAACGGTAACATAACAGGTGCGGAATTTAAAACCTTGGTCATGGTGCCCATGAAGTGACGGTCTTGCTATTGTCTTAGGCCCTCAATATGTCACAGCTTATTGAGCTGCTTAGGCTTTTTATTAGTTAACGTCCGCCAATTTTTTGGGCCCTCAATATGTCACAGCTTATTGAGCTGCTTAGGCTTTTTATTAGTTAACGTCCGCCAATTTTTTGGGCCCCGTTTGGATTTGTTATTATTCTCTGTCAGGGAAGTTTTGTCTACTGCAGTTCTACCACCATACTGTTTGTGCTGTGTATGTTTACGGGTGTGGTGCTATTTTGCATGCATCATGGATGCTGCGATCTTATTGATCCCCTGTTTTTTTGCATGTTGTAGAGGTGTCACGGCGTCTTAGGCAAATAAGGAAGAGAAGGCAGAGTTGGGTGTGGGGTTCGATTGCTGCTGCAATTACACTTGGCACTGGGGCCTTGGCATGGACTTACCTTTCGACTGGAGGACAATCATCTTCCACCAGCAAATCCGTTGCTCCTCAGCAAGACTTTGCAGCGGAGTGAAGAGCTCTCGATAGTAGACAGCTGAATGGTGGTATCGTAGGAGAACAATAAGCAACCAAGAGGTTGAATATGCCATATTGTGAATACAATGTATTGCATTTCTGGGTTGCATATATATATTCCACCTCCCAGGATGATGTATAGGTCCGGCTTACCAAGTGATGAATCCATCATATACATGGTCCATTTTTTTGTATATAGAATCAGGTTTTCCTGTGCTGCTTGGCTGTCAAGGTTCTGTGGAATTAAATGGAGCTCAAGGAATGCATCAAATTTTGTTTATACATTTGGATCAGCTCCACAATGTTATGGGAAAGGGGCCGGACCGAGAGGTTTAGTTTGTTGGCCCATCATTTCGGTCTAGTCACCTACCAAAACTGTTTGGTGTACGAAACTGAAGTAAACGGGCAAAACTGCTGCATAACCAGCAAACCTTGAGTTCAAAAGCCAAAAGTATTAATGAGCCAAAACAGGCAAACGAGCTTACCGCTTCCCTTTCCTATGCGGGATGAAAGTGTTTGGGGAAGAACCGTTAAAAACGCACTGAACACAAGGTTTTCATGTTTTTCTATTTGTATCATCTTTCAAAAGCCCACTGGGTTGTAAAAATTTTCTTTGTTAATTTTTCTTTTAATATCCAGAATTACTTCTTGGGTTTTGTTAATATGTGCTCCTAAGGCACATGATAATGTTTATTAATTGAGATCAATTAAACCCCACTTTCACAGAGAGTAGTGAAAGTAGTTGAAATATTGGATAAAGAGTAAAACATGTTTGTGGAGACAAAAATACCCCTTAATTTTCCCTCCGCTAAATTTTATTTGTGCTCCCTTCTTTCTTTCTTTTTTTTCCTTTCACCTTCTATTGTCTTTTGGCATCCCAATTTACCCAAACTGTAACCCATTTTCCTACCAAACAGCGTATATTAAGCCACCCTTCAGCATTTAATTTCCGTTCTTGAGCACTATCAAAAATCTTTGGAAAATTATGAAACTCACATCAGATTCAAAAACTCAACAAACACAATATTAATTTAAAACCTCAACAGATTAACAAAAAACGTTCCTTCTTTACGTCAATCTTTTTTTTGGCTGGATAATTGAATTATTATTTTTGCCTTAATTTGAAATTTTTTCACACTTGTTAGTTTTACGTCAATCTTTTTTTGGATTATATGTTCTTCTCGACGAGAAAAAATTGAAAAGTACAAAATTATGTTCAAAACTAATTTTTTTGAATAAAGACAAAAATAATCCAACATAGATAATTTTTTTTGATTTTTTTTGTTTTTATTCAAAAAAATTAAACTTAATTTTGAACTTTTTAGATTTCTCGCATCGACACAAACCAATAATCCATAAAATGGAACAAAATTAAAAAATACGAATTTTTTTGAATAAAAGAGACAAAACACAATCGAAACGGCTTAGTAAGCCAAACCCAGCCTTTTTTCAAATTACAATTTATTCATTCAGCTTTATTAATCTGATTCGAATTCGTTAGATTTTGGTGAGTAATTTTTCAGTTTTTTTAACTCGAATGTTAAGGGTTTTTTAAAGGTTAATTCGGGTCCCTGTGGAAGAATTGCAGAGAAGGACTTGGATCATGTACCGATAATTTAAAGTAACATATAAAAGGTTAATTCTTTATGCCTAATTTTTAATATGTACTAGTATTTTTTTATAGTTTTTTTTATCGGCATTATGTACTAGTATAAGTGCACCTGATTGTTTTTTATGGTACTACCGTATAGTGAGATTTCCAAAGCAATACAACTTTGAAGAGGAGCTGAATTTCGAGCCCCCAACTCCTCCTTTCTTAAGCTATTTGCTTAGGCTTGGGTAGTACATTATACATGATGTATCTTGTATGTACATACCTAAACAAGGAAAGCTTAAGAAGCGGTCATTTTTTTGTACACTTATTCAAATGTTTAATTTTTTTTTGTATTTGTTAGTTTTTTTTATTATTGCTTCTTTATGACGAGACGAATCTAGAAAGTAAAAAATTACGATTAAAACCCAATTTTTTTTAATAAAGACAAAAATAAACCAATAAGCCAATTTTTTTTATCTTTATTAGAAAAAATGGATTTTGATTCTAATTTTTTACTTTTTAAATTCCCCTCGTCATGAAGGAGCAATAATTCTCAAATAATCGACGAAAAACTAACAAATACAAATTTTTTTAATAAAGACAAAAAAATAACAATTTGGCTTGTTGTGCCAAACAACCGAATTAGGAGTCTCTCTCTATCAGCTTCAAAAGCAATTGAATTAGGACTCTCTCTCAGCTTCAGAAGCAATTGAATTAGGAATCTCTCTCTCTCTCTCTCTCACCAATATTTGAAAAGGAAAGAATACCAAACCACTTTAGAACAAGTAGGCAATGACACTTTATTCCTGTAAAAGTTCCAAAACAATATGACCAGATATTGAACTCGTTGGGATTTTGAAAAAATTAATGGATTTCTATTGTTATATCTATCATACGAAAATTTGAAGGTTGTCACCTACTCGGATCATGTACCGATAATTTCAAGTCCTTCTCATGACATCTATTGTCCATCTCTTTACTGAATTCTGGCCTTTTTGAAAATATGAACGGTCATAAGTTTGAACTTCAACAGCATGACTACAAAAGAAATGTAGATCACCAAAACTCTTCGTTATGCTAATTGTGGTATGCAATTAAAGGTTGTTGATTGAAGTCGTATATGTATCAAGACACCATGAGACAAAAGATGATCAAACTCAACTGGGTGAACAAAGACCCAGTTAGGAGGTAAAAGACCTCGAAAATCCTAGCCAATTGGCAACTTCATTAGGTACAGCATCTATCTACTAATCCTGCAAAAATTCCAATGTCCTGTTTCTGGATTTTTGAAATAGAAAACTGGAAGGCCAATGGGATCAAAATATCCAATGCAGTGCACTCCCAACGGAATTAGCTTAAAATTTTGGAGGACAATTCCACAACTACTTGGCTATGTGTAAAGTTTTGTGAGTACAAACTATACGTTCAAATCGCTATTATGTCTTCTCGAAAAAAAAAAATCACTATTATCTAGCTATCAATACCTTACCTCAATGGGAATGACACAACTGAGGTGGAACTAAATTTGGAGTAATCTTGTTTCCTCCAATATATACGAACCAAAAATGAGAAAGACCAGGAAGAAAATGGAAAATTGATGAGCTATTGACTCTTATATAAATAGCTCTCCGGAACTGTTTTGGGGCTGAATTTATTGATAGTCGTTAACGGAGCAACCAACACTTTCATAATGTTTAACAAGAATTTTGCTAGGTTTTACCTACCTAGATCGGTTTGGCAACATCCTCCGAATCAGTCTCAATTTCAGCTTCTACGGGAATGACAAGATTACTCCAAACTAAATCTCGACTTTGCCCTATTTAAATAGCTCTCCGGAAACTTGTTTTGGGGCTGAATTTATTGATAGTCGTTAACGGAGCAACCCACAATTTCATACTAGTGTATAACAAGAATTTTGCTAGGTTTTACCTACCTTTACATATTGGTTGGAACTTCTTAAGTAGCTCAAAATCCGGACCTCTCTACAAAGAAAGATTAGAGTTGTGATCACCAATAGATATTCATGTCGTTATAAGTACAATGTCAGGTACGTAATTTCCAAGGCATAGAAAAAGAAGATAGCTTCTTCTTTTTTTTTTTAACACAAAAGGGTAAGAGAATAATTTCACTTACCACCTCTACTAGGAGATCACTAATTCTACTTTCAAGGCTTATGAAGTGTTAAACCTTCATTCTACATATATGCTTCATAGCTGTCATTATGCTATAATAGCAAATAGAAAGAAAGATACATCTTGATCTACGCACGTAGAATATAATGTCAAAAAGCTAAAAAATGTGAAAGCTTTAGAAAAGATGAACAGATATTTGTTAAACGTAGTTTACTAATAGTTGAAAATATTAAATGTGGCACCATTACTTTTCTCCATTTGTGAAAAGAAAGGCATTACAGGGAAGCCTAGTTTGGCTTAATAATTCGTTTGGATTAATTACTTTTCTTTATTCAATTTCTTCGTAATTTTTAATTTTGCGTCAACTTTTGTGAATGTTTAGTTCCTCTCAACTATAAGAATCAAAAAAAGTAAGAAATTATGTTAACAAGCAAATTTTCTTTTAAATAAAGAACAAAAAATACTCCAAAACAAACATAATTTTGGATTCTTTTACTCTTTATTCATTTTATCTAGTTTTAAACATAATTTGTTTTATTTTTAGATTTCTCTTGTCGAGGCAAACCAATAATCTGCAAATAATTATCACATAACTAATAAATATAATTTTTTAAATAAAGACAAAAAATAATTCATAAGAATTTTTAAGCCAACCCAGATTTGATTGTGCTTGCTTACCAATTTGAAGTTCATATCGACAAAAAATAAAGTGAGGCGGATGTTATATTACTTCGAAAATGAAGACACATCAGAAATCCTTTATTTATTTATTTATTATAACTCAGGTGTCCGGACTAGAGTAAGCTCACGCACGCGCACCTCAATTGACAATTATTCTCAAGGCCAATTCCATGGTCCATTTGCGAATTAGTAAAAATCATGGAGTAATAAAATCCTATATGACCTGGCCTCGCCGAGAGAGTAATGCTTTGTTTGGATGCCAATTTGAAAAAAAAATTTTAACTTAAGAAATACTCATTATCCTTATTTTCAATCATTAATCTCATTTCTCTCGAATCATTATTCTCATTTCTCTCTACTCATTGCCCCTATTTTTAATCATTACCCTATTTTCTTTCTTCACATTCATTATCCAAAAATTACACTCAAAAATTTTCAAAACATCGTAAAAAAAAAAAAAAAAAAAAGAAGAAGAGAGAGGCAAACACACACTAGAAATCTTGTCGAAGAGGATAACAGTGAGGTGGATACGGAATCCCAAAGAAGCGCAACAAAGGAATGGAGCTGGGTCTCCATCTTCACCATTTGTCTGCAATAATCTACTCCTCCTATTCTCCTCCTCTCCATTCCTATTCTTCCTACTGTCGTTGCACCACGCACTTCCATCTTCAGGCTACTCCCCGGAACAATACAACCCTTACCAGTCGTACAAGGAGAGCTAAGACTAGTAGGAAAAAGATTAGAAAAAAGCCCCTTACATCACTAGAAGAAAACGAGGAACAAGATGAAGACGACGATTTTGACCCAGCTGCCGATGCTGAAGCTTCACCGAGGACGGCGTCGTTGTTGGATAGGGAGGACGTCGAAGATGAGGCCGACCACGAGTCATCCTCCTATTCGAACGTCCTTTCGTTGAGTGAGAAGCCGGACAGGAACTTGGCCCTGCTCGACGATTACGACATGGACGAAGTCAATGCCCACCTCGACCCTAATCATCGCAGCGGTCCGTTTCTCCCCCTCTGTCTTTGCTCGCCTATTTCGTCTGTTTGTTGCAGTTATTATTGAACATTTTTGTATTTGTTTGCTTCTTTGCATTTGATGGTGGTGAACGTACAAATTAGCCTCAATGTAAAAGCACCGCACGTTATAACGTTTTCACGGGGTGATATAGGAGGGCCTATCTAGTTTAATTGGTTCAGAAGCAAATTAAAATCTAAATAGTGGATGGGTAAATGGTTGATGCGTGAAGATGATGCTTTAGAATTACGTGATTAAGGATGGAAAGAATCTCCCTGGCCCAAGTTTCAAACACCAGTTTTGGAAGAACGTAAGTCTGTACGAAGTGAAAGAAAAAGGGTACTTGCCATGCTCAACTTCAAACCTCAAAATCAAATCAGGGGACACAAAGCAAAAATTTGCGCGTTTGAACCTTGATACAATTGAGTAATGGGGTGAACAGTGTCACCATCCTCCTTATACACCCTTAAGGCGTGCCACCAAGTATTATGAGCCCGAAACCAATAGGCCGGACATAGCAACTTGGAGTTGATTTGTGTTTCTCTACCTTGAGGGATTGGAAGTCCTCTTAGACGACTTCTTTGGAATCACTAGGGAAGCATGCTTCTTCCTAGACTTGACCGTGGCAGCAAGATGACTCACTGTGACTTTTGGTCGGGCCATCATTTGATAAGTATCCTGTATTTAAATTAAATGCTTTTAATTTTGGATACGTGTCAGACATGCAAGGGATACGACAGGATACGTTGGGGATACGACGGGGGTTAACATATTCAAATAGTAGTGTTTATCAAAATACCACGTATAAGATTCATTTTGTGCATAAAAAGCATTATGTTAGTGTGGAAACTCCATTTTACCTAATTGAATGATAGAAATATGTATATGAGGTGAAAAATCAAACCGTGCTCTAATGTCCATGGAAACGAGAGGAACCAAAACTTATTGTGGATGTACGGTGGCGGAGGCAAGCCTTTTGGAAATGGCAGGCACTACAATGGCTCTCAAGATGACCAAAGGTGGAGGAGAGATCTTGGGGCAGCCTTACAGAGAGAGAGGGAGAGATGGTAGTAGAGAGTGGTCAACCAGAGATTTATGCTTGCTTAGTGTGTCTTCAATGCTGCCTTTTACTAGGTGTCAACTCTCCCTAAAATACGAGCCTTAGGGGAGCAGAGAGCCAGCTGTTGGGCTCATTCCCATTGGTGGGCTAAATGGAGGTTGCATGTCTTCCTCTTTGAGTCTAGGTTCATATCTTGTGGCATGTATCATGGTGCTAACTGATGCCACTTGGGTGATCCATGGAGGCTTGTATTATATGACCAAGTCAAGTGGTTGGTATGATATGGGCTTCAATTGTAAAGAGACTTGAGAAATTGCAAAGAGGTTTTCTCTAGGGAGGTTTGGGGGAAGAGTTCAAATATCATTTAGTTGATTGGGTCATAGTTTGTGCGCCTATAGGAAAGGGAGGTATGGGAGTGAGGAGGTTAAAACTTTTTGACCATAAGCTTGGAAAATGGCTTTGAAGATTTGCTTGTGAAAGGGAGAGATGGTGGAGGAAGGTGGTGGTTGCGAAGTATGGTTGTGGGTCGGTTGAGTGGTCTTCTCTTACTGTGCGTTTGCCGTATGAGGTGGGGCTTGGGAGTGGAATCATAAAAGGGTGGGATTCGTTTTGTGAGATATAGTCGTTTGGAGGTGGTTGATGGGAGAAGGGTGAAATTTTGGGAGCATGTGTGGTGTGGCGAAATTTTGAGCCATGACTCCTCTTTATTTGATGTGAATAATATGGTTGGAGAGGAACTTTGAGTTGTTTTGAAGGGGTGGATAATCCTTTGTTTGGATCAAAAGTTTTTTGGTTAGTAGCTTGTATAGTTGGGAGAACGCGGAATGTAATCCTCTCTTTACCAATTTATAGATTGGTGTGATCTTTTCTATTCTCACGGTAGTGTATAGGGCCTTTTTTGTCTGTAGCCTTTCTTTGTATATGGGCGGCATTCCCTTAATGCTTCGTTTTTAATATATTTAATCAGCATTCTGAAAATCACTAGACGCTAGTCGGGTGGAAGAGGGGCGCCTAGTGCCCGACTAATCAACCGCCTAGAGACCTAGGCGGCCGACTAGTTAGTGTAGGCGCTAGGCGGGGGTCCAACGCCCGCCTATACTGACTTTTAGAACCCTATATTCAATTACTTATCAAAGAAAAAAAGTTCCAGAAAATGGGAAGATGTGATATATCAGTGAGAAGGCTGCTCTGAAATTCCCATTTTGGATTGTCATGATGGTTTCACTATATTGGTCGTTTTGTCTTCTTACAATTTTGTTTTTAGACTAAATAAAATTTGATTCTTGGAGCTATTTTGCGGAGATATTTACTGCAAAGTGCCCAAGTCTTGAAGGAATGAAATGGGATGGCCATTGTATTTAGATATAATGTGCACTATTAGTCTGAAACCTGCAATTCTTGCTTCAACTTTTCATTCTAAGCTTAGGTCACTATTGAGCTTTGATGCGAACAATGCAGGATATGTGGCTGTACTTGGCAAGCCAAATGTTGGAAAGAGTACACTTTCAAACCAAATGATAGGGCAAAAGCTCTCAATCGTAACAGATAAAGCTCAAACCACAAGACATCGAATCCTTGGTCTTTGTTCTGCCCCAGAGTATCAGGTTGGAAATTTTCTACGTAAAATGTGCTGGTGGCTGATTGTATGTTGCTCTTTATATACTTGGCTGGCTCTCATACTACAACAAAGCAATAACATCGAGGAAAAAATAGGAGCCCAATCGTGCAGAGTGAACACAAAGTGGCAAGTATGCAGTTTTGGAGAATATGGTTTCCTGATGCAAAAAGAGAGGGCACACTAGGATACCACTGACGTCTGATGATATAGTGGAATTTTTTTAGTTAATTGTTTTAGAACTTGGCATATAGTCCTGATCCTCTCTCTCTCTCAACGTAAATATCTTTCATGTCAGCATTGTCTTTGAAATTGTATGATTCATGATTCCTTTCACATTCTCGCAAAGTCGGTGGCATGGTAATCTTGGCTGAATCAGTTTTAAAATAGAATTGGTGATGAACTGATGATCTATTAATTCATGATTTCACATCTGACAAATGTAGAACCCTTTTTACCTTTTTCTTTCAGGAAAAGCAAGCATATGATTCTATAGAGTTTTTAGTGCAGAAATAGTCTACTTTTTTTTTTTTTTGAATGGCTGCAGAAATAGTCTACTGCTCATGCACAAGTTAATAAATCAAAATTGGTATTTTTTTCTACTTCGGTTCTTGTTCTCTTCTAATTCTTTTATGTTCTTTTCTCATCCCAAACAAGGAATAATAGGATTGCTTACCACAGCCTGCAAGAGATTAATTAGAGTTGACATGTGTAACTCCATTCAAAAATATAAGTTAGTCAATTTCCTCCCCTCCCAATTCCCGTTATCAATTAAGATTGAATAGCTTTTACAAATGAGTTATCAATTGTTGTTTTGGTGAAATAAACATCAAATTTGGTTCGAATCGATTTACACGGACTCTACTCTTTTAAGATAGTGTTCTTGTGCTTGTTCCTGTGTTGAACCGTGTTGATTGTGATTTCATATACTGTTTTGTAATAACTAAATTCTTTAATTCACAAGCCATAGCAAAATCAATTATGGGGTTACTAACATTTTACCCCCTTCAACTGGAACGGTTAAGTGACAAACCCTCGATTATGTTATGGAGGTTCATATAGATCACAAAGGGGCTCTGAGCCTCGAACTGTCCTATCTATTAGGCTACATGATAATCATTGATATTTTTCATTGTTTTAAAGTGTGATTCTTTAGTGTTGGCAATGTGTCTTGAATATCCAAATGCATATATGTGTTTTCCATTGGATTTAAACATTATGACTGAACCTTTTTCTTGAGTATTCTCTTGATAGGATATTTGGATTTCTCTGACCAGTGTCAGGGCTTGCCCAACAGTTGTCCGACGCTGACATAGTATACCTTCTTCGATGTATCTGGGCTTTTAGTTAGAAGAGAGACAATGTGCATTTAGATCTACAAGGCCTACTTTCAGATTTGAAGCCGGAGGGGTTGCGCTTTAAGGCATGTTTAGCAGGACCTGCTTGCTGTTTTTTTGTACCATATTCATTTGGTTCAGTGTGTATGAATTGCTGGGTCTCTTGATTTGGCTAGACATGAAGCCTGTTGGGAATAGGTTCAGGAGTGTAGCTGTTTGGCTTCTGTTTTCTTTCCATGGAAACTCCATGATAGAAACAAAACGTGAAATCCTTATAATGCAGGAAAGTTCTTTTCAGTTCAGCACCCATCTCCTTCTTAAACTGACTTAGCATCTGATATTGATTATTAATTTGCTTATTTCAGTTAGTGAATTTCTTTGTGTATTTGCTTATCTCTTATCTTGTGTTTATGTTCACTTAATTGAATCCCTTTGCGGCACTGTGCATGTGTACAAAGACGGGTATGCTTTTAAAATGTTTCACTTCTCGGGGTTTTCCTGCAGATGATCCTGTACGATACACCAGGAGTAATTGAGAAGAAAATGCACAAGTTGGACTCTATGATGATGAAGAATGTCCGAAGCGCTGCCATCGATGCCGACTGTGTCCTGGTGGTTGTTGACGCTTGTAAGGCACTACAAAAGGTTGGTTATTCAATTTGGGAAATTTGGATGGAGAAATTATGTTCTTTTAATTTTGTTTTCAATTATGTGTTTGTTATTTTCTAGATAGATGATATCTTGGAAGAGGGCGTGGGAAACCTAAAAGACAGACCACCTACTTTGCTGGTTTTGAACAAGAAGGACCTCATCAAACCTGGTGAAATTGCAAGGAAGATAGAGGTTTGGACTTTTTTAATATCAACTACTAATCTCTGGCATCAATAAGCATACTTATTTTCTAGTCTGATTGTGATACAAATGGTAAGTGGTTATCCTGTACTCAATTTCCTGGGTTCCTGTTGCTCTGGCCCAAGTTCTGTTTTGGGTTCTCCATCATAACCATCTGGTGGGTTCTGTAATTAACAACAGTAGTAGGTGTGCCTGCCCGTTGTTTGTCATGCTGAGATTTTTTGGCAACACTTTTCCTTAGGTTGAAGTAATAGTTTTTTTGTTTTCCCTTCATCTCATGGATTTGGAAGCTCGCTTATAAATTGATATGACTAAAACCTGGCAGTTAATTATGATCTAGAGTTGGAACTTTTGTTGGTGTTTCTTTAAGTGAATGGAACCAATCAAGAAAACAGTCGGTCTCATGACCAGTTTTTGGTACTGGATAGACCTCTCTTCATGTTCTATTTGTGTTGACTCTATGTTTCTTCCTGTATACTAAGCAATTGCCATTTTCCTTGTAGTGGTATGAGAAATCCACTGATGTTGATGAGGTCATACCAGTGAGTGCCAAATATGGTCATGGGGTGGAAGATGTCAAGGACTGGATACTTTCAAAACTTCCATTTGGGCCAGCTTATTATCCTAAGGTACATAACTGGTTAACGTTTTTTCCTGTTGTCTTCTCCATCCAAAATGATTCATGGTACTTTTGCCTTATATATAGTCATCATTCTGTACTAACCATGTATGATGCATCTATAGTCGGAAGTGTGTTGGTAGTGTTGGATGTTTGGACTCCATGTAATGCAGGCAGTGACAACTGTGCAAAACTATGGATGAGAGATCATTAAAACTAAATTGGAAACGGGGAAACAAGGAACAATTAGGATTTGCATGGGAATTTCTTCGGAACTATGTTTTCCGTTATATCTCTCTCCCCGCCACCCCAAAGTTAGGAATCCTAGCTCCTCCCTTTCCTCTCTTTCAACTTCTTTATTTTCTTGTCAATACATGGGAGAAGGAAGCTATGTTTGTTATGATCTTGTGTCATTATGCTCACTCATCAACTGTGTCTAGCTATCTAGAGGCAGAGGTTATTACCAATTCATATTGTTCTTAGGCTGAAGTGCGTGAGAGAATTTTTTTTTTTTTATTGATCAGCAGTGCGTGAGAAATGTTGCATCAGTTATGAGGTATCTTAAGTTTTTCCTCCCTAGATCTCTGGCATGAATGTCTTAATAGTTACCCTGCAGTTGGAAGTAGTAAAATGTTGCTCAAAAAGTTCCGTAATGACTGAGAGTATACCCTAGAATTTTGGTTCCGTTACATCTATTTAAGGTTGAGTGATAAATTAAAAGGTTTGTAAGAGCACAGACTGCTGGTTATAGCCAATCATTCTTACATTGCAGTATGTAGGTACTCCAGTTCTTTTGATGATTCTTGTTACTAGTACTACGTCTATTTCTGAATGCGTCATTGCCTTGTGCTTTCAGGACATCGTCAGTGAGCACCCAGAGAGGTTTTTTGTAGGTGAAATTGTTCGAGAGAAGATCTTTCTGCAATACCGAAATGAAGTTCCTTATGCATGCCAGGTACATCGATGTTATTTTCCCAGAACTCTAGCTTCTCTCGCATGAATACGTACTATGTATAAGATTTATGTCTAAAAGCTTCTCGGGGTTAGTAAGAAATTCTGATGATTATTAGGTTTATCAACCTCTGATTCTTACAGGTCAATGTAGTAGCCTACAAGTCTAGACCAACTGCAAAGGATTTTATCCAAGTAGAGGTTCTTGTTGAGAAACACACGCAAAAGATCATCCTCATCGGAAAGGTGAGTTGAAGCTTTGCTCAATTGTCTTTGTTGCTCTGGAGTACCCCAAAATGTATTGTACTAGGGGAAATAATATTGGAACGAGAGAGGTCCTCTGAATTTTGGTTGCTGCATAGCCAGAAGGCGGCCTCGTCATTGAGCCTTGAGATATTAAGAACTCCCTGCCTTTCAGGTAGCTGTAGTGGTTCATGCTTCTTTTGTCAGCTCTTAACAACTGGACGAATGTGTGCTTGGTCCACACGATGCAATAGACACGCCATCTGCAATCATTCAGTGCGAGTATTACGTATTTCAGAATGATGCTTCGTTTAAAACAAATGGAATTTTGTTGAGGGTAAATGTAGATATAACAACTGGTTTGGAATTTAAAATACTGCCCTTTATATTTTTAAATAAGGATGCTTGAAATAAAAGGAATCTTGGTTTGGGTTATATTTTTCTTGGATTCAAAATTTATCGCACATCCTCATTTATTCTTCGACAAGGTACTACTTGGGGAGAGACTGATCAATATCTTTAGGGAAATCAGTGCAAATTCCCTGACGGGGGAACGATTGGTGGATTGCAGAAATTTTAAGTTGTTTGAAAAAGAATGGAAGATAGGAACCATGCGTGCCTGGGTGTGCTTTTGCATGTTGATGTTGCTTGTCTGGTTGTTTGATATTTCTGTTATTCTGCTATTGCAGGAAGGGAAAGCTTTGAAACAACTAGCAACTGCTGCACGGCTGGACATAGAAGATTTCTTGCAAAAGAAAGTTTTTTTGGAGGTACCAACTGATCTTTGCACTCAAATTGTTATTTAGCTAGGTCATGCAATCCTTACTAATTAATGCAGGTTCCATTCCTTTAGAGTTTAGCCCTTGTGACATATACGGCATTGGTGTAATGTATGGCTGATGATTGTGTGACATATACCGCATTGATGCCGTGTGGGACTCCGCTTCAGCCCCTCCCTCACGCGCAGCCATAGTTGTTAAGGGCGAGAGGCGCACAGAGCTGTTGGGGCCTAGGCGAGAGGCAAACCTAGGCGAAAAAAATAGGAAAAATAGCATACACTAATACGATATAGCCTAAGACAGAATAAAAAACAAAAAAAGTGCACTGTTTCTAAAAACATTAAAAAAAAAAGATTTTTTCATTTTGATATGCAGTCTAATTATATGTACACACAAATAGATACACACCTATATAAGTATGAAAACATTAAGAAAAAAACTTTTTCGTTGTCATATACAGTTTACTATATAGGCAAAGAAAAGATCGACCGATGATTGAGAGAGAAGAGATGGGAGGAGAGAGAGGATCAGTGATGATCGAGATGATACATGTGCTATTTTCGTTTCTAGTGATCGAGAGAGGAGAGATTTACGATGGACTGAAATCAAGGCTGAAGGAGTGAAAGTAATATGTTTAACCTAGCTTTGATCCTATGGCTGTGATTGAAATTGAAAGAGGCGTGCCTTTTCTCGCCTAGGCGCGCCTTTGCTCTGCCTTCAATGCGCTTCATTGAAGGCGCCTCGCCTGGGCTCAGTCAAGGCGCTCCTTTTGACAACTATGCACGCAGCGTGCTCACTTGGCAGCACCTGCCACATGCAGGCAGGGACACGCACCCTAGCCATCTCTGGTACCCAACTCTGAAACCATGTTGGATGGTCTTGAAGTTAGGGTGCCCTCATGCCAATATACTTCCTATTACTTTGGTACCCAGGCGATGTGAGACTTCGCTTTACGCCCTCCCTCACGCGTAGCGTGCTCACTCGCCAACACCTGCCGCGTGCAAGCCAGAGATATGCACCCTACCTATCACTGGTACATAGCTCTGATACTATGTTACACGGTATTGGGTAGAATTCAACCCCACAAGCTAGCTCTTGAAGTGAGGGTGCGCTCACGCTGACATACATCCTATTACTTTGGTACCCGGGCTTGAAAGATTACAAGGTGTATAAAACCCTAGGAAACCCTAATTAGCAAAAAGACTAAACTACCCTTAAAATAATATAAATTACAAGAGAGCATACAAAACCCTAAATATACGTTCACAGTCTAAGTGTCTGATTCATCTAATTTTCATGTCAGACACAGGAAGACTGCAGGATACCCATAGTTTTTAATAGTGTAGTTCTATTTTCTATGGCTGGTAGCCTGGTAATTACAGGTGTCAAACCATCTCATGCCTAGTATGACAGTTTAGTCATACTTCTGCAATAAACTTCGACACCAAAATATGTTTCCTTGGTAAATGCGCAATTATAGATTTCTTTACACCCTTACGGGCTTACCCAAGTGTTGAGACTCCCGAGACAGCTGTTCATGTATTTTGAAGCGTCGATAACATAATCTAGAGTAAGACTGCTGATTATCTGGCAAATCAACTAAGCAGTTCAGTTGGTGTGTTTTAACCCAATTAGAATTCATTGATTGAACAGATTGAAGTGAAGGTAAAAGAGAATTGGCGGCAAGATGAAGAGCTTCTGAAGTACTATGGCTACGGTGGCCAAATCCGTGTTTTTTAGTCTATATATCTGCATTCTAAATGAACTGTGTGATGATGTAACAGCCCGTGAGCCTGTAATCAATTTCATCAGCACCTGGACCCAGGTATTCCCCAATCTTATTTTGAGTAGTGTATTGTATCTAACAGGAATCTTGCTACTTCCTGTTTGTAAGAGGAAGTTTATAATCAGTGTTAGAAATTATTTGTTTTCTGTTTCCTTTTCTGTCTCCTTTTTATGGTTGCCGAGTCTCTGTTAAGATCATTTTTCAAGGCATGCGCGATAATCATTGCCAGAGATCTACTAGTTTTGCATGCTTTACTAACCTAAAACCAGTCAGAGTATTAGTTAAATCTAGAGAACAGCTCATTTACGATTATGTTTTAGTATGAGTTCACATATTAGTAAGCTGGACAATGACATTCTTCCATGATCATTCATTTATTCCAACTTGTTTGTTATTTGAACTAAGCACATGATGTGGGAATTAATGAGTTTATCGTTTTGCTTAAAGCCAAATACTAAGGTTGACAAACTCTTGGATTTAAGCTAGAGGATTGAGGAAGTTATTTTGAACTAATGTTATGGGAGTAAAAAACTACTTTAGAGTCATTAATTTGATGAAGGCTGCTGCTAGAGGTGTTGTTTTGGTTACCACCATTGTCTTTTTGAATTTGTTTGAGACTCTGTGCTGGAGATTCTCTCAGTTGTCTCTGGTAGGCTCTTCAGATGCAAGCAATGGTTTCTCGTATTGGTTTTTCGCTTTTGCAGTTTATTAAAGTGTGGTTGTAGACTTGTTGGTGGTATGCGCTCTCTCTCTCTCTCATGCTGTAAAGTAGAACAATGGATTTGAGCAGAGGAATTGGATCAATGTATGCTAAACAACGGCGTTGGTTTGCAAAATGAACACGAGAATTTCTTATAGTGAGTTCTTTTTGAGATTAGGACACTGGAGCAAGCCACGAGACCTGAGTAAAGGTAGTTTGCACAACAATCTGACAACAAATTGCCCGGCGGATCACAGCATATAAGGTGTGTTGTGGGGCTTCTTTTTCATCCAACCACATCACGCAAGTGCGGCAAAAAAAGGTGTTTTTGCATTTTTGCAACGAGAATTGTTAGGAATGTAGCATTTTTTTTTACTGTATGGTATACCGAAGAAGACCTGTTGGTGTGAGGCGCCTGTATCTCTCGTATGTTTGTTCGATAGACTATGCAGCATGCAAAAGTGGTAAGTCGTGCTACTTTCATAACCTAATTTTTCTTTTTGGGATTTTCATTAGCTCCTCGACTATATGCCTTACGCCACCGTTTGAACTTTTTGAAACATTCGGGGGAGTTTGAACATTTGGATGGTGGTCCTGTCTCAAATTATGCTTCTTTTTCCATATTCAAAAAAATTATGCTTCTTTTCCTTACCATTTTTCTAAACATTCAACAATTCATACTTGCAAATTTACATTTTCAAAACTCTTGATACGAAAATACTTGATTTCTTTTTTTTCTTTGAAGTAAAATTTTTTTTTTTTTTTTTGAACACAGTAAATTTTTTCAAAATCTTGAAGCACTGTTTTCTAGATGGGATGTTTTCATTATGTCAGTGTTTAGTTGAATACTTTCGTATTTCAGCATTAATAGATGATAAATTGTCTACTTGAGCATCACCAAAGAAAGTAAGTAGCAAATTAAAGTTGAAACTATATTTGAAAAGACATTTCAAGAGGCACTCCAATAGAGGTAGTAAACTTGCTTTGCCGTTTTGGTGTATCTCTCTCTTCAATTTCAAATTGTCACACATTTAAATATAGTATTTGTAGTTCATCAATTACTTAATTTCCTTGGCAAAGTGGGTCCTTTAAATTACAAGATTAAGAAAACACTTGAAGTTTTGAAAAGTTCATTGGAGTGCATTTGTTCCAAATGACTTTTCAACTTGGCACATGTCATGAAAAATGAAGTTGGTAGGGAAACTTGCTATCTCCATTGGAGATGTTCTTATTTCTTAACAGCAAGTCTACTCATTATCATATTGGCTCATTAAGTTCTAATTTGTCAGATTTTACGCATTTTATGTCCGAGGGTTAGTCAAAAAGAGAGAGTGAAATGGAGATTTGACAACATCTTTAATGTGCAAATTTGCTACTTAATCCCAACCATTTTATTTATTTTTATTTTTTGAAGCGGTAGTAGGGTATTGCAAGGTATAAGAATTACATGAAACCGGAAACAATTCGACAATCATCATAAATCCAACCCAACTACTAGTCCCATCAGGTTGATAAACAATTCCATAATCACTATAAGCCTAATCCACCTACAATCTCCATTAGGGGAATGGGAGAAATAATTTCAACAAATACAAAGGGGGAAGAAACACACACGGGGGAGATCCAAACTCCCAACCTTCTAAAGAGATGCAAAGAGTCCTGATCGATTGCGTGTGTAGATCACTCAATAATAAGTGAGAAAAACAGTGATGTAGATCGTAGTGGATCTGTTGATTAGTACTACTACTACTACTACTACTACAGTATTTATTGTGTTTGTAGTATTTGGGAGGGAGGGGTCCACAAAGATGTCGATCACGTTTGATGTCTGTGTGCGGGCGGGGTATATGTAACATTTGCACATGCACACTTACAAACACTTTCATTGTCGCGCTTATGGTGTTCCTTCCAGAGATCCAGTACCCATCTTCCCCTTCCCCTCACATGGAAATCGGGAAACCCACAAATCGCATTTATCCCCTGTAGTGGGCCGAAATTACCGAAGGGTCAAAACGATATAGTCCAAAGGCCTACGGATTTGATTGGTTTGCGCTCTGTACATTACGTTCGGCTGCCGAGTGTATGCAGTTCACCGACCCTGGCAGTTCTCTTTACTTCGGAGCAAAAGCCATCGTTACGTTCGGCGGACTCGACGTTCGGGAAGTTCATCCCTTCGGAGAAATCATTACGTTTGACAGCCATTTCCTCGAGATAGGTCTCTCTTTGGTGATAGCTTTGCTCGGCAGTCAAAGTTCTCATCTTCGGTTATTCAACGGTCAAATGGTGTCAGAACAAAAGTGACGTCTCTGTCCGATGTGACGGCTCTGACGTTGAATAGTGCGACTCCGTCATCCACGTGGGACGGTGTCTCGTAAATATCTCTGACACGTGACGTCAGCCGAACAGCACGACACGTGGAGGCGGTCTAACTTGCTTTGCACTCTCAGGTTGCCTATAAATAGAGGGCTACCCCCCAACCAGGTTTCTCTCTGATACTCTCTCTCTCTACATATTTTCTCAAAAAGCTTTCTCCTTTACTCCTCCTCCACCTACTGACTAGGTCGTCGGAGCTTCTACCCGGAGGAACACCCCCCTTCGGTTTGCAGGTACACAGGTGCACTTTGTTCATCCTCTCAACCTCGGATAAAAGAAGGAAAAGACTCAAGGTGGAATTAACCCCCCCACATCCCCCACGATGTAATGCCGCGTGGAAGGTACTCCGTACTACATGCTTGCCTCATTAGAAAGTGACACTTTTTTTCTTTATCGCTCACGTGTCCGGGCTAACTTATGCGCGCATCTACTAACTGTGGGGGATTAATCCCGTCGCCCACTTACATGGAATCCAATTAAAAACAGAGCAAAGCTTTATATGGACTAACCTGAAAGGAGGTGATAACACCTAAGAAGTTTCAAACCCGTTATCTTATGAGAAAGCAAACTCTTAAATCTCACCGTAGGGGTTTGGGTTTAGAAAGTGACATTTATTACTTTAAAACAATAAGATCATACGTACTGTTTATCCCTTTTAACTCATTTCCAGAAGTATATTTGTGTTTAAATCACATTTTTTTGAACTGTTATTTAAATCATCTTGGATCATCAACTTCTCAATCTTTCAGTCAGGACAGCCATGTTAATCTTATTGTTTAGAACCCATGAAAAAGAAAAGAAAAGATGGGAACATAATTTGATCTTGTTTGGTTAATTCCAAAAATTACGACGAAAAGTTCAAAAAAGTAAAAAATATCGAAACAAATTCTAGACAAAAAAGTTTAGGAGGCCACAGCCGATAGAAAAGAAAAAGGTGAAAGAAAACATTGGAAAATAACAGAGCTAAAAGGGAACGGGAGTTAGTTTTAAACTTGTGATCAGATGGTTGTAATGAAGACAACTATATTCTTTTTTTTCTCTAATTTGTTTGTTTTTCCTAGGGCTGTCCACGGTTCGGATCGGATCGGATTCGTATGAATCCAATCCTAATCCGTATCTCACGGTTTTTAGAAAATGCAATCCAATCCTAATCCAAAAGTCTTACGGTTTGGTCCCGATTTTATCTACTGATTTCCTTCCATGAATACTAAAAAACACAAAATTACTTCAAATACTGTATTACATATCATTCCAAATTTCTAGTTCAAGTGACGAGCAATAAGAGAAACATTACAGTCCAAATTGGCAAATTTCCAGTTCAAGTGACCAGCAATAAGAGAAACATTACATTGCAATAAGCTACAAACTGCAACATTATAGTTACAGCCATTGTTACATCATTCCAGTCCAAATTCTAGTTCAGGTTTCATCATTACAGCAACCAGATTCCATCAGTCTTGAATTGGATTAAGAGAAACAAGTAGTAGAATTATAATTACTTATAAATATTACACACACACATATATATTTTATTTTTTAAATATCTCACGGCTCGGTTCAGTTAATCCACGGTTTTGAAATAAAAATTCAATCTTAATCCGTATCTCACGGTTTTTTAATTTTCAAATCCGTGTCCGGACCATTAATCCACGGACAAAATCCAAAAGGCACGGATCAGTTCAGTCCGGACCGATTTCACGATTCTCGATTTTTCTTAGACGGCCCTAGTTTTTCTGCTTCTTGTAGCCTTCTTGTTGTTTATTTGTAGAATTTGTTACTTATAACAAAACATACATCAAGTGATTGTGGTGAATTTATTATGATGCTTTGAACTTTTTGCTCTTTCCTCGATATAAAAATAAAAAAAAAATGATTGCTCCCCGCATTTCATCAAAAGCCAGATGCTCCCTCCGTCCCATAATATTTGTCCGGTCCGCAAAATAAGGACGTAAAAATAATATGTTTTTTGCAAGAAAAATTCAAATTTTTTTCAACAATTCATTAGATATCGATGAGTTCTTGTAATTTATGAAAAAAGTTTGAATTTTTTATTGAAAGAAATGCATTATTTTTTAGTCCTCGTTTTGCGGACCGGACAAATATTATGGGACGGAGGGAGTAATACATAATTCTTCCATGATTGTACGTTGGAACGGGCTGAACCATCGACAGGCCTTTGAGCATTGAGCTTTCTTTTGTTCTCTCTCTCTCTCTCTCTCTCTCTCTCTCTCTCTTAACTGGGTGCATTTTCTTTTAACTAGCCACATTGTTCTTTTAATCTCTTCAGTTTCAACAAAAGAGCCACGAGCACTTTAATTGTCTGATTTAAAGTCGCTTACTTAACCAAAAAAAAACGAGAAAAAAAGAAAGAAAAGAAAAATTCTTCCTCTGGGGACAGTTACTGTTCGTTTCACTTTTTTCGCAGTTATGATGAGACAACCAACCCCACCTTCCTCTGCTCAGCTTTTATGGACATCTTGTTCTCTTCTGGCCATTTCCCTCATCAAAGATTCCTTCCTGCATTTTCAAGAGAGAGAGAGAGAGAGAGAGAGAGAGAGATGATGATGATGAAGCCCTGGGTAGTGCCAGTTTTCCTAGCTCTTGTTATTTTGATCCAACAACAGTACTGCTACAATTTTCAAGTAGAGGCAGGAGGGGATGATTTCATCAGAAGCAGGGGAACCCATTTCATGTTGAATGGAAATCCTTATTATGCCAATGGATTCAATGCCTACTGGTTGATGTACGTGGCTTCAGACCCATCTCAGAGAAACAAAGTTTCGTCTGCTTTTCAACAAGCTTCAAGCCATGGCCTCTCTGTTGCCAGAACTTGGGCTTTCAGTGATGCTGGTTATAGACCTCTCCAACATTCCCCTGGCGCTTACAATCAACAAATGTTTCAGGTAGTATTAAGGACGGGTTTGCTCTAAACTTACATGCTTCCTCCGTCCCAAAAAGAATTATAATTTTTGAAACTCGTGTCATTTTTCATTACTTTAATCTTTCAATTTATAATGTTTTTCATGAGTTTGAAAATTTTGTATAATAGAACTAATCGTGAACTATCAAACAAGATCCATCTTGCATATTTTTTAAGATTCATATTAAAAGATGTAAGGAGTTGAAATTGACACGGATATCAAAAATTGACATCCAATTTGGGATGGAGAGAGTACTTTACTTCATTAATTTTTTTAAGTGTTTATTTAGTATTAGTTTTACGTGATTATTTTATTGTTTATTAGTTTTAAGTGTATTTATTTTGATTGAAAACTCATAGGGCCTAGTTTACTTTGTTTCTTGAGCCATATGCATATATGATCTACTTACTTAAAAAAGAATTAAACTTTTATTTACTCTGTACTTGTATGATTGATCGAGCGCCGACAATATTAAAAGAAGTAAATACATGTGAAAAAAATAAAATTTTAGTGTATGTTTTAAACTCAGCTTTAACCCTTTAAAGACCAATGGAGTCGCCCTTAGGCAAACAATATTGATAAAACTAAAAAAGAGTTTCAAAAGGCAAAAATAATTTACACTAAAAATTTATCTAATATCTTGGATTATTTTTGTCATGCACTTTGTTAAGCTTTTGAACATATATATTTTCTCTTGAAAATCGATAAGATATAAAAATGGTTATTGTTTGTATTTGAGAAAATATTTTTCTCAAAGTGTTCTGGAATCAAAATATTTCTGATGCTTCTTGTAATTGTCTCGGATTTTAAATATTTTTTCCTCTGACATGCTTGTGTCTTTTGTTTGGCCCAAAGGGGTTGGATTTTGTTGTAGCGGAGGCAAGAAGATTTGGGATTAAGCTTGTGTTGAGTTTAGTGAATAACTATGAGAGCTTCGGAGGAAAGAAACAGTATGTGAACTGGGCTAGAAATCAAGGCCACTACCTCTCATCTGATGATGATTTCTTTAGAAACCCTGTTGTCAAAGGCTTCTACAAGAACCATGTCAAGGTAAAGTAACAAAAAAAAACCATCTTCTCACTTCGTTTTTTCCTTGCAATTTCTTTTTTGGCTTCCTCAAACTTCAGCTGTGTTTTTAGTCTATGTTACCGGTAACGCGGATCGCCCTAGCTAGTTGTGAACAGGAACCGTGATAGGCCACATGTTAAATTGTGATACTTTGGTAGGGGTATGCTTCTATAGATAACAACACTAAAACTTACCCTTCCAAAAGATGAACATCTGGTAAAGCTAAATGTTATTTACCAAAATTATTCATGCAAAACGCATTGTTAGGAACATACTGATTGAATTTTTTACATTCTCTCTAGATTTTATTTTATTTTATTTACCTTAAAAGTGGATTTTTGGGAAAACTTTGGGGATCGCTAACTTACCGTTTTGGAAGGGAAGTGCACCATGTTTTTGGACCGTTCGTTCCGAAACGTAATCCGCTAGGGCAGTAGCTTGCTCGTAGGTTTTAGTTTGACGTTCTTAATTTACATTGTCTCTGGTTGTGGATCTAGTTTTGTTTTCAATGCTTATAGTTTTCTGAGCAATTTGGGATTTGCTGGTTTTACTGATATTCTGTACATATAAAATTGTTTTGCAGACTGTTCTTAATAGATATAACACCATAACGGGAACTATTTACAAGAATGATCCAACTATCATGGCCTGGGAGCTTATGAATGAACCCAGATGCACATCAGATCCATCAGGGAGGACTATTCAGGTTCGTATACATCATGACCTTAATCTCTGGACTCGGGTTTTAATTTTTAATTTACTCGGGTGGTATTGTCTATTGACCTCTAAACCTAGCTACATAGACATTGTAACAGTAGTGCAACTTCGACGCGCGTAATATATATAATCCTTCTCCGTTATAGCGTGGACTTAGCTCACATTGGGCGTTCTTATGTGATTGTGATTTGTTGTTTCATTATTTGAAGCTTTTGCACTTATTAATTCAGTGTTGGGATTCAGCAAATTCGTAAAACGTTTGACTTGATTTTGATGTTTATAACGCGATTAATGGCAAGATTTCGTTGGTTGATGTCTTGTTTAATAGGCCTGGGTAATGGAAATGGCTTCTTTTGTAAAGTCAATAGACCGAAATCACTTGCTGGAGGCTGGCTTAGAAGGATTTTATGGGCAAACAACACCTCAGAGGAGGAGCCTCAATCCTGCTGGTTTTGATATGGGAACCGACTTCATCGCGAATAATCGCATCCCAGGGATCGATTTTGCGACTGTTCACTCTTATCCGGATCAATGGTAAACTCTCAACTTATGAGAGCAAAATGAAAACTTAGCTTTGATTACGATAAAAAGAAATTTACCACATCAAAAAGGGGAGAAAAAAAACCCCTGATTTTTAAAGGAATGTGATGGCAAATAGAAGTTATGTTCGGAATTGGTTTTTCTTTCCTCACACCAGTGATGATTTTTTTGCACGGTCAGGTTGTCCAGTTCAAATGATCAAAACCAACTCTCTTTCCTAGACAATTGGCTCAGCACCCACATCCAAGATGCGCAGTACCTTATTCGCAAACCATTACTCATCACAGAATTTGGAAAGTCATGGAAAGATCCGGGGTTCAGTAGTTACCAGAGGGACCTTTTGTTTAACAAAGTATATACCAAAATATACTCATCGGCCAAGCACGGTGGTCCAGCCGCTGGTGGCCTGTTTTGGCAACTTCTAAGTGAAGGAATGGAATCTTCCTTCGGAGATGGGTACGAGATTGTCCTGAGCCAGAGTTCCTCAACGGCAAATGTGATCGCTCAACAGTCTCACAAGCTCTACCAAATTCGGAAAATCTTTGCCAGGATGAGGAATGTCGAGAGGTGGAAGAGGGCTAGGGCTCAGTGGTCAGCTAGGAACGGGGGGAGGCGTAATGGACACTGAACCAGTTCATACCAAATTTTAGAGGTGTCATCACTATCAGGCTTGTGAGTACTCTTGTCGAAGTAATTATGGGTATTGCGAGAGGTTTTAGTTTTGTGAGGTTGTTTCTCTCTTTGAGATGATTTTCGTTCATCCAAGAGGGCAAAAATAGTAGTAAACGTGCCGGTGGTATTTTTCACATGTATGTTGCGTAAACTGTTCGTTAGTATTTTAGTGAGACATTGCACTATCCCTAAATATTGCTAAACGTGAATTATAGGAAAATGATTGCCGCGCTTCCCGTTTATGCTTTTGCACACATTTACTTGTCCCCGTTGATGTGAAATTACCGAGTAATTACTATTCCATGCCCCTATGGCACCACGCGGCGGTATCCCAAACTCTTATCTACCATATATTTGTGTCGGCTCCACACACTTTGTGGTGGGACCACACAAATGTGTGGTGGAGAAAGAGTTTGGGACACCACGTGACGGTGCCCCACGGGCATTAAATATTTTTTTGAAATTACCAAGTTCATTCATATGCAAAAAGGCATTTACGTACTGCAAAAATTAAGCGAACTTAAAATAGAGTTGGGGAATAATACTATATAGTCATGGAAGAGGCAGTAGAGACACTAACCCAAACCAATGGGAATATAAGTGCATATGAAATCCACAAATTTCTCAAGGATCGATTCAACAAACAAAAAACAAAGAAAAGATAAACCTGCTCGATCTCCTATATATGTTACCGACCAGATTTGTGGTCATCAATCACTACAAGATCTAGCTTCTTCACCATGTTTGGTGTACGTGGAGATGTTAGCTAGGGAGAGAGATGCATGCTTACCCTTCTATATATATTTCAGTTGCCAGCGGATGGGAATGTGGTGGTAGCAAGCAGGCTGTCTCGATCAGTGGGAATTGGAAGAGTTAGTTGTTGGATCTTTTGGAAATCTAGCTAGCTATATGCAACGAGGGACGTGGGGTGAGGGGATGATTATTTGAGGTAGATCCCAGAAGCTAGCAAATGGGTCTTTTCAGGTGAAAATTTATTACCATGTTTTAGCTGGAGAAGCTAGCAAATACTACACCAACCAATTTTTTAAGTAATTTTTTTTTTGCTTGGCGTGCGGCTAAAGACAAAATTCTTACTATAAGTAATCTTATACGGTGTCCAATGGTTATTGTGAATCTTTGTTGCATGTGTCTGAGGGATGGAAAGTCAGTGGAGCACTTGATTTTCCATTATCCACTCACCAAGGAGCTTTGGAATGAGGTTCTTTTCGTGAGGTATGTCATTAGTTTTCCCTGCGACATTGGTAGAGCTTATTCAAGAATAGTATGGGGCTAGAGTAGTAGTAGAAGAAGACAAAATATGGAGAACTTGAATGTGCTCTTCATCTAGGGTAATCCTTCCATTCCTTCTTCTTCCTCAACCTCTAAAATAAAACAATTGTTTTCTCTCACAAATGTGGTCTCTACAATACATTCCTATCATACGCAGCAAAAAAATCTCATCAAAATCCTTTTGAGTTTGTCTTCTTGATAGTAAGTTTGAGAATCAGTCTTGAGAAAAAACCGTTACAAAAGAAGATTTTCGGTGTAAAGTTGATACTGGATATAGCCTTCTTAAGACAAAGCATCAATGGTATCTTCTTGAAGCCTTGGCAATCCTATAGCTTGTGAGATGGTTCTGGGTTTGAACATCTGCGCTCCAGCTGTGATTTCATCCGTAAGACCGCTAAGAAAACAACTTGTGAAAAAAGGCTTTACTCGCCGAAGCCTTGTTGGTTAAGCCCTCAAATTGTTCCTGGAAAACCCTGACAGTTGAAGATTGTCTCAATTAAGTATATTGGCCTATTGGGTCTTCAAAAGTGCTAGCGCCAAATCTAGCAGTTAAGGAATCACCGAAATCATTCCAAGATTGACGAGTTTGAGATTTCTCAAACCACCTTTACCAAGTATTGGTTCATCCTGTGGGTAAATAGCAACCAATTTTGACCTTTGCGTCTCCTCAGTTTTATTTCGTTCAAAGAATTAAGCCATCAGATTAACCCTTTTCCCTTGAAGCCTTATACGCAGAGAAAACTGAAGAGCTGTAAGTGGAGCAGTGGTAACATTACCTGACGGAATTACAACGGTAAATTGGTTTGTAAAAGAAAAAGCCTATAAAGGACTTGGCATCTTCTAACCAAGAGTGAGCTATTTCAATGAGTTTCTTTTGAAGTTTGGGCCCGAGTTTCCCAAACCAAAAATCATTTCTGTTGTTGCTTAGACTGATGCACACCACCTCCTTGGAGGGCAGCCGGTCTTAGCTGCTCCAAATTGACCTATGCTAAAGCATCACTTGCCTTCAATGGGACCTCTATCAATTAAATCAGAGTTATAGACAGGATCGTGACAACCTGCATGCAGGACTTCAGCTTCTGCTACCGCGGGAAGATCTTGACACAGTGGGATAATGTAGCAGATGGAGAGGGTCACCACATTCAAAAAATAAAATGGTAAGAAATGGCATCTAAACTTGTATTCATATATTATCGATCCACCAAAAGAATATAGTCCAACGGACAATAAAACAGAGAAAAACGGTAAATGAGCTTCAAATTATGACAACATACCCAACACTTTTTCACTGATCCACAAACCAGTGCTGAACAACGTGTATGAGAAATCCCACACAAAATATGGTGGCTCCCAGAACGATGACG
The DNA here is from genome assembly GCA_018127125.1 of Rhododendron griersonianum. Taxonomy (NCBI): domain Eukaryota; kingdom Viridiplantae; phylum Streptophyta; class Magnoliopsida; order Ericales; family Ericaceae; genus Rhododendron; species Rhododendron griersonianum. Next base: position 17,564,184 of record CM030795.1, read on the forward strand.
ATACGAACCCACAAATAGGAGATAAACGCCTTGAGCACAATCGCATCCCATGACCAAAACCACAAAATGGAGAAAGCTGATCCTAGCACAGCACCCACCACCACCTGGCTGATCGTATGAAGGTGTTGCGAAACTCGTAACCATGACTGCCAAAACAAAAGCAGAGAAGTCAAAAACCTTTTTTTCCCCCGAACATGGAAGTTCTTCAAATTCCAGTGCATGGCAAGCGTTAGTGCAAGGAGATGAAACACTAGGGGAGATTAACGGCAGAAGTAATTGCATACTTTTTCTTTATACGTTAACCATCATTGTCAGATTAAGGCAATTAAAGTTTGTTTCTGAACCAGATCGCTTACACAAGTTTAAATAATTTTAACAGCTCAAATTCCCAAGCAAGCCAGACTTACACTATATCTAAGCAGCACAGATACAGACACAGGACACAGGCACTGTGTGGGACAGACATGGACACGTCATTTCTGCAAAAGTTTACACGTACATGATAGGGACACGTCGAATTACCAAATATACTACTCCATAGATGTATATTAGGAGTTCAGTATAGAAGTTGAAAAAAGATATTTCGATCACATTAAAATGAACACATGTAGAATTGACATTGTGAAGATACAGATCACTGGGTATTACTGATTGTTAAAAAACAAGAACAATTATACAAGGATTCATGAACTAAATTTCCATGGAAAATTTAACTCTCAAAACTTTATTTCAACCTCCTAATGTGTCTTCAACGTGTGCCCAGAGTGTCCACCCAGAGTGTCAAGGACTCAAGTGTACCTTCCAATTGATAACTTTCTGCTCTTTCATAATTTACTGTTTTGGGAATCAAAACTCTGTTTCAAGCAACCAAAACATGTCAGTGCATGTTTGCATGGATATTAAAGTATTTGAATATCTCATTGCACGGATATTAAAGCATGTTACTTAGTATTCTAAGGAGGAAATCTACAAAAAAAATAAAAATAAAGAGCATACAGTCAGTGTTTTCTTAGCTTCTCCCGTATTGCACCCCCTAATACAAAACAAACCAACCAGCCACCAGAAGTCTACACCTGAGTCTTTCTTTACCATCAAAAGTTTGTTAGAATATGCAACATGGCAAACTAAAAGCATCAGAACTTTTCCTCTTTTTAGTTTTTTTTTATACACTAAAGAACTTCATTTTAGATTATCGGGCTAGGATATGTAGCATGGATACAGACACGGACACGGGATTTCAAAAAAAATAGGGACACGGACACTGTAGGGGACACGACAAAAATATATAAATAATATTTATTTTTTACCAATGGAAAAATAGTTATATGTGGAAGCATGAAGCATCAATATATATAAACAAGCATCATATATACATCATATTTACACTTTTAACCCAAAATATTTGGAGTAATACACATTTACCTCATAAGAATTTTAAAAATTGTATACGTGCCCCTCCCATGTCCCCCTAAAACATTAATTAAAAGTAATGAACATGCGTGCGTGTGGCATACATTTTTTGTCGTGTCCCATAGGAGTGTCGGCACTGCATAGGGTAGGAGGAAGGGAGCCCAACCCATGAACGCTAGGTCAAAGCAACGCTCAAGTTTCACTTGGCCCATTATGCAACTGTGGGTTTCATGATTAGGATCTACCTAGCTTACTCGTGCAATTATTGAATCAAAGTTGCATGGCACATTGAGGAAGTCTATTGAAATTACTCATGATTTTTTCATGGTACTGGACAACTTGTTGAATTACTAATAATCAGAACTAGACAAAAGGTACTTTCCTCAGTACATTTTGAACCCAATTGTTGAACCCAAAACTTTAGTTTGGGAATAACTAGAATCATATGGTTTTATGAACTAAAGTTCCACCCTCCATGCTAACTTTCACAGTATGAAAGTGTCTTGTAGTGGATCTCATATCTTGATCTATTGATCTGAAGTGTCACCTTCATATTTCTAATGTTGCTGGTCCAATCAAATGATTATGCAATTTGAAAAATTACAAAAGCTTTTGCATGAATATCACACTGGTACTACCATATTATGTCATACTTACAAGATATGAACCAAATGCCAAAGCAAGGCCACTAAGAGTTATTGCAAGTCCATTCACCCCTAGCCACTGTAACACTGAGACAACAATCAGCGAAAACAGGCATTACAAAACAAAAGTGCTAAGTTTAACGAGTACATAGGCCTTAATTGCAGCAGCAAAAAGAAAACAATAACTTCTTTAAATTGTTTGGCAAGGAAAAAAAACAGGAAATCTCATTTGGCTAGTCTGTAACGTAGGAGGCTTTGGAAGTGATTTCTACTTGTCTACTTCCTTCGAGAATAGTGTGCAAAGCATAGATTCGTGATGGTTATAGAACCAATATGGGCTTGGTGGCAGTCACTTTAGCCTACCTAGCATGTATTACTAAAATGTCAACATGCTAATCTGGTTAAATTTGTCCAATTAAAATGTCATACAAGAAATTTTGGCTTCGTTTGGTTCATCTCCCAAACTATTTTTCTTGACAACAAATTCAAATCAATGCTTGTTGTGGAAAGATTATATCCAACCCAAAACCAACGGGCAATGAGTAGGGAAGTCTCAAATGTTATTACGTGATCACCCATTCCACTCCCAAGCAATGTGGGGCTATATTTCCTTAGCATCCCCCCTCACGTGCAGCCGCACTTGAGGTCTGTCACGTATAGTCTCTTTTTGGGTCTATCAATGTGCACCCTTTTTTGCTAGTCTGTCATCGTGGGGGGTGGATTGAATTTTTAAAATGTGGAGTAGAATGAGCCCCGCTCTGATACCATGTGGAGACTTTATATCCAACTCAAAACCAATTGTCAATGAGTGGAGAGGTCCTAAATGTTATTAAGTGATCACCTATTTCACTCCCTAGCAATGTGGGACTACATTTCCTTAAACACTTGTTAATGTGGTTTCAACGACGATTCTTTTAACCACAAAAAGTAAAACTAAATGAAATTTGCGAAAATACTTTCATAATTTGTATTCACAAACCGAATTGTCACAAACCAAATTGAGTAAATTTTTAAAAAGATAATTAAATTGCTTCTTGAAATGAAAAATTTGAAAATCATGGAAGAAATACTCAATGAGCAAAGCCTCACTTGACACAACAACAAATATGACGGTAAAGAAGATGGATTGTGCATGCGATGATGGCATTCCAGGATCGGATCTCAAGTTAGAAACAGGTCGCTCTTGGTTTAGAACCCGCTTCAGTACGGTTGAGAGTCCCGTATTGAGAACTGAACCTATGGCAGCCCATAATGCTTCAGCATCGTGCCTGCAAATAAGCACAGCGCCAAAAAGAGCAGCCACAAGCCACTTGCTCTACAATCAACAGCAGCAAAGCTTTAGAAATCACAAGGAAATTAAGGTGCATGCATGTTTCTGTCGAGGAAAAAATTGCATGGATATTCTTTTACGAGGGAGATCCTATTTTTATAGAACTTGGTCAAAGTTCAATTACACTAATCACCACAAAGTGACTAAAAGTCACAGTGTAGTTCCAACAAGGCAAACAACATAGTACTGAGAGAAATCCACCTAAGTCAACCATAGAAACCAAATGTCAAAGAAAAGAACAAGAAGAGAAAAGTAATGCTCTGTTTGATTGGTTAAACGTAAAATATTTTTGAGGATCTTTTTTTTAACGTATTTTCCACTGTTTGGCTGCTTAAAAATCAAATAACACATTCTTTGGGGAAATCATTTTTCATCCGAGACTGTAAAATGACTTACGTGATGAACAGTCGTAACTTGTAAGTTATTCTCGCTCTCTCATATGCTTCCCACCATTGGAGTTCCGCCACCTCATCCTCCACCAAAAGAGCACACCAGGATAGGAGGCAATGCCAACATGAAGGGAAGAGAACCAAATTGCTCTTTTTGGGAAAAAAAATCATGTCAACCGAATGCCGGAAATTAAAAGTAGGGAAAATACTTTTATGAAAAATCGTTTCCACAAAAGTACATCGAAACAAATGGAGCCTAAAAGACAAAGGTACGATCTACAATGCGACCCATCTTCTATAGAAACAAGTGAGATAAATTTAAAAAAATGGAGAAAATGTTAATTGACAACCCATTAAATATGCATATGCAAGCCAACTTTTGAATTAAAAGAACAAACAAAGGTGTTAGGATTACTAAATAAACCACAGTAACAACAAATTTCGGAAGTTGTCTTTTTTACTTTTACGACGAGTTAGACACAGACTGACACTGATGACTGATGAGATACTGTTAATGAAGTGAATGAACACATAATTAACTGCACGGCACAATGCTGTACACCATCTTCTACATTTGCAAATTAGTTGACGCTTGGATATTTCAAAGCAAGAATACAAGGCCTGCCACATTTGGAAATCAATCCAATGCTGCTGACTATACATATCAAGATATAGGTCCTAAGGCCTACTAGAACGAGCAACAATTGCCAATGTAAGCACATTCTGCGAATTACAAAAGGAAGGCATGACAAACATTAAGATGTTTTGTTCTACAGCTTTAAGAAAAGAAAATTCAGTTGAACGAATGATGAGCATTGGGCCTAATGTCCTATTTAGGGGCAGCCCAATTTGGAATCTAAGACAGGAGTAAATTTAAGAAAAAAAATGCAGGGTTCAAATGTTCCAAACAAATGTAGGAATGAGTGGATGCAGAAATGCATATGGGCATGCAAATACACAAACAAACAACCAAAACAAGATTTCACTCGTGGATATTGTTCTTTGGCTAGGCGTTTGGTGGTAATCAGGGGTGGTGCAGAAAATCTTGGCTAGTGGGTAAAAATGTTACCTTCAATGGTATGATATATATTTTTTAATAAAAGAAAAATATTTGCAATAGAATCAAGTACTAGGGGCAATATCACAATTTTCATGGGTCAAATTAACGAACATACAAAAATATAACAATAATAGGGATTTTGGAAAATTGAGTGGAGACGAGTGACCCTATTGAGTCCGCCCTTGGTGGTATTTCACTGGAAATTTCCCAATTAGGTGGAACAACAAAATTTGTGATCTATATTCTTGTCTTAGGTTGTATAGTTTGTATGCTTCTATGAATTTACAATTTTAGGAGTTCCAATGCTTTGCAATGTTAGAGCAAAAAAGACAGTAATAGAACAACAGATAATACCCAACTTTCGAATCTTTTAAACCAAAATTGATGATTTTCGCCTCTATCAAACCCAAGTTGAACAACCTGAATGACTCTTCACATCCATAGGGAAAACAATTCATTTCTACTAGGAGAACTATTTGGTCCACACATGAGACCAATGTCATTAGCCTCCTAAATGCAATAGACAGCAACCATTATCTCCATTCTTTGATTCTAAATTGCAGGTCCATGCTTCAGGAGATGGGTGAGCTGCAGATTAGCCGTGTTCTGCGGGAGGGCAACAAAAGTGCTGACCTACTCGCCAAAGATGCCAAAGCTTTGTTGCTCCTTTTTAGTTTATCAGCTTAATCCTAATTGTATTAAGCCACAACTGTTGGCAGACATGAGGGGTGTTTCTTATCCCCAAACTCTGTACCCGTAAATTCTATTCCCATTTAACTCAAAAATAAATAAATTGTGGTCCACACATTAAGGGAAGAAAGAGAATTGAATAGTAGAAGAAAAGCAACTATACCTAACAGAATTATGGGCTCCCTGTACATACTGCAATTGTGGGCGTCACTTAAATTTGGTCCACACATTCCTATTTTGGGTTTAGTTATGGGTAATCCAATTAGAAGATGCTAATACTAGAACACAAGAATTCCAATTCGCGTCCGCATAGATATGCTTGAGCGTGAAACTAGGAAGAAAAACAAGAATACCCAGTTACCAACCAAGCGATTGAGAGTGGCCTCGAGTCCTTCCGCTGTAGAATTGGGGCGAAACTCATTGATGAACGATTCGTGTTCGAAAGCAGCAGCAGCAGCAGCAGCTTCATCGCCAATACTGTTGTCCCCGAGAGCACAAGTTGGAGTGGACCCGCTCATGGTGTTCGGACTCCAGCCTCTTTTATACTGGGAAACGAATTTCGAGGAGGGAAATTGGAGGCTGGAAACGGTTTTCGGAGAGTTTAGTTTGGGGAGGAATGCGTGTGTAGTACTACTGCTGTAACCGGTGGTGGTGATGGTGGAGGTGGGTCTGAATTGATGAATGGTCGTTGGTGCCGACATTTTGTTTTGTTTTGTTGTAGTCCGGTTAGTTTCCAGTACAACACCACAGGTCCACAAACAAAATAGGGGTACTCGTGATTGGGAGACTTTTTTTTTTTTTTTTTTGCCATCTTGTCTTGCACTTATATAGGACTGCGGTATGCTTTCGTGTGAGAATCATCTCGGATGTTTACATTTACACAAATAATTGAATCCGTTCAATTATTTTAAAATATATTTCCAAGGATCTTTCTGGTTGGCGCATTATGTAGTAAGTTAGTGTTGTAATTATGCTTACATAAAAGGAAAAGCTCAATTTAGTGGTGTCCCCGTTCCTATTAACGAGTCACTTAAGACATGCATCGTCTGTGCAAGTAATTTTATAACTAGCTGGTTTGACCCACATACATTAACCCTCAAATTTTCGAGAAGGTATTGTGATTGCGTTAATCCTCACCATTTTTAAGGTATTTGATAGTGTTCTCATATATTGCATGCATATCCAATCTTGTGAAAATTTGCATTTGTATGTATGTGTATGTGTATGTGTATGTATGTATATATATATATATATATCCACAAGCGCCTATAAAGGAACCAAGTTCCTAGGAGTGGCTTACACTTTGGCCAGGTTTGGACGGAAATGCCCCTCGCTTCAAATGCCTGAGATTTTATTTTACTCCTTCTTGCGTAAGGGTGTTTTAGTAATTTCGCGCTCAAAAGTGTTGGCCATGGCCACTATTTGGGTTATTTTCAGATTACTTTAACGGATTTTCGGACTTTTGATGTTTTCCCTCTACGTCCTTTTTTTTACTCACTATTTTGTCTTTTTGCCCTGCTAGGTTTGGGGGCTCTTTGGTAAAATCGCCCGCCCAGGTTACTGTTTGGCCGTTCAATCCGGCTGAAATTTAGGCTTTCTGTCTCCCAAAACCGAGTCAAGCTCTCATCCAGTCCCCTTACCATCCACTCCCGGCCAGTTGGCCATTTTCCGGCAAACGTCAGTTTTGTTCAATGATCGAATTTGTTCATATTGTAGATCTCATTGAGAATCACTACCCTGTAAAAAATATGTGCATCGGATATCATTTAGTGCACGATCGTAATCAGTTTATTTTGGAAAAAAATACATACCCACACTAGATTGGAACCCCTCTCATTCATTTGTGCAAAATAAATGTGTTCCTATCATGTACTAAACGATATCCGATGGATATGATTTTTGACGTGGTTGTGCGTATTGACGAGATCTACAATATGAACGAATCAGATCATTGAACAAAACTGATGTTCACTAAAAATGGCCGACTGGCCGGGACTAGACGGTAAGGGTGACTGGATGGGAGCTTGACCCCCCAACACAGGCTGCTGGCATCAATAATTCACAAAAATGCTAGGAAAAAGGGAATAAACGAAGCAAGAATGGAAAACAGTACGAAAATTGATGACGACCACGATGGTGAAGGGTTTAAAAACCTCGATGGTGTTGGGGAAGGTGAGAGCGACCATGTCGCCGGGTTTAACGCCGGAGGCGACGAGCTGGGAGGCGGCTTGGTCAATTAGTTCTTGAAGGCGAGCGTGTGTGAGGTCGAACTGAACCGCGCGGCGGGATGGGAATTGGCCGGCGACCTGCTTTAGTAATCCAGTGAGCGTCGAACTTGCCATTTTTCTGTGCGATGTTAGAGAGAGAGATTTTCCTGGTGGGAGGGCGACGAACTCACCAGTCCCGTCGACCAACAGCATCGGCGAGCACAACTAGCGGAGTAGCCTCCACCTCAGCCTTGGCGAATACAATCGACGCCACATCAAGGTATCTCTCCCTCTTTGTGTGTTCCAAAAAAATTAGGGTTTTGTGTTGACATGAAATTAGGGATTTTGTTTGAAATTATGGTTCCAAGAGGATGTGAATTCTGGTTTTTCTTTTTAAAATTAGGATTCCAATAACCAAGCTTCGCTTTATTTGGTATACCGAATCACATCCTTTTCCCTCTACATTCACGTTTGATTTGATTTTTTATCTACCTGGTTAATATTAGGGGTTTTGGGTCTTGTACAAAATAGTCCATGCTTAATTAATGGAGGGCTGTGTTTGTGGAAGTCAAGTGTTAACCAATTCATTGTCTCCTTTGTTTCGATCGTAAGGAGTTCTTATTTTCTATGGAGTTGATATCTCACCAGATGGTAATATGGTATTGCACCATTTTCTGCATCGTGAAAGGATAGATGGCCACTCATACAGTAATAAATGGGATAACCAGTTTATCAAATTTGGGATTCTTGTGAAATAATAAAGGAATGGTTAAATATTGAACTCTCGAGCATTTGAATTCTTAAGGAAAGGCCAATGCTAATTGGTTGAGTTCTCAAATAATCTTGGACTATCTTTTGGTTGGATGCTAATTGGTTGAGTTCTCATGAAATAAGGCTGAGCATCACCTTTCTTTCTTTCTTTTCTATCTCCGTCGAATCTCAGAATGTAGGGATTTCTGGCCCTCTTTCACCGTTATTACTGGAGAGTGTTAGGATCGTCACACACGCACACACGATTTACGAGTATAAAACGGTAAAGAATCGACACAGCAATATACGTGGTTCCTAAAAACCGGGTACGGACCGGGAGCGAGAGCGGCTGCTGTTCTTATTATCACAGTTACAAAATAGGGTTTACAACATAGAGTATTTATACCGACTCTATTCTAACCCTAACCTGGTATTTGGCCTGTATCCCAAAAATACCCTTGTACAATACCGTACCATACCGCGGGGGGCGTAGCCCTCCGTACCCGCCATATTACGTAACGCCTGGGCCTTCGGCCCAATCTACTTTTACTGGATTATCAATGATGAGCCAGATGCTGTCGCTCCGCTACGCTCCACTCGTTCCGCTCCGCTTCGGCATCTGGCCTTCTTTCTAGAACTCCTTAGTATCTCTTCATACTTACATATGAGCCATAGTTCTAACAGAGAGGTATGAGCCGAAGCGAGGGAGCAAATTGACACAAAGGTCGCAAAGTGGAGGAAGGAAAGGCAGAGATTGTGCTTGCTATCCTCTTCATTGATGAAGTCAACATGCTCGACATCGAGTGTTTTTCTTTCCTAAACTGGACTTTAGAAAACGAGATAGATCTGATACATGTTGTTGCCACTGTCAGGGCAGGGGTATCAGTGCAATCCGAGGCACAAACTACAAGTCCCCCCTATGGAGCTGGGGCTATTGGGATCAAGGACGCGCAATAGGGTTTGCTTTGGTTTTGATCTTTTGCAAGTTCATACTTCGGATTTTTTCATTCAACTTGTGGGAAGTTTGTGCTTTTGACATAAATTGAAACTTTCTGTTTCACTGCGAAATGGGTTGTCGTTTATCTATGCTACTAGACTACATGTCAAATCGTAATGTGGAATGTGAATAAGATATTGCAGTTGTCAGCTGTTGTTTCTTTTCGTTCATTTTTGGCTTAGTTGTGTGTGTTTTACCATGCCCATGTTGTCCGATAAGCATGTGCTTGATAGACTTTGTGAGTTGTTTATGGTTGATAGAGTTGGGAAATGATGAATTGTTGTCTTGATTTGAAGTTAGTAATTCAAAGTAAGTTGTCAATTCGAGTTTACGCGCTAGAGAGCAAAGGGTTTTGTATGGTTGTGAAGTTATTGAATTCATTTTGGTTCTGTATGGCTGAAACATGGATTTGTAGTTCAAGCTTCAGATGCCGAAAGAGAAGAAGTGAATTCGAGCACGGAGGAGTTCGGCCGAGCCTTCATATCTCAGGTCTGCCTCTCAACTTTCTCTCTACTTCGATATGGTTACCTTCAAGGGTATTGCATTTGTGGCTCTAGAATTTTTCACATTTAAAATTTAATTTGTACGAGCTATATTAGAAAAATTATTCCATACTTATCCAACCTGTTACAGCTTGATTCAATTATTGCTAATGCTTCATGGCGATTCCGTAACTATTCCATTCCAAAAATAGAAAGTTCAAACCAATTGGGATTTTTCAACGAAGAACAAATAGAATTTGCTACAAAAGCCGGCTAACGGGGGTATTCCTGCGTATGAGAACATAGTAATGGAGGGGTTGCATAATTGCACAAAGAAATTCAGCACAAATTCCAATTGAAGGCGGAGCAAGCGCCTTCTTTTAATTATAGGATCTTCAGGATGCAAAAACTCCGTGGAGAAAAAAATGGGTGGGCCTAATAAAGCTACAGTCTATACGGGAGGACTTTTTAGATCAATTAATTACAGAGCTTTTAACCAGCTCAACATAATGAGCACATTTTCGCTTTTGATATTATCTTTCTGGGAAATGGATACTTGGATATTAATTTGTTTTCAAATGTAGGTAATGAGTTAATCTCAACATGAGGGAATTGTTTAGTCTGAGAGCTCTCTTCATCTAAATTAATGGGCTTAGAGTTTAATTTGATAAAAAGGGGTCCATTATGCTTTTGTGGTATGGACCAATTAGTATTGTTTTTTTTTTAGATTGAGGAGAAGAGGAGCTGGAAAAAATAAAAAGGAGAAGAGGAACCATTGCCAGATTACATTGACAAGGTCTAGAAGGATGTGAACCTAATAGGAGGGAGATTTTAGTGGATAGTTTGGCGGAGGTTTCTGAAGAGTGCAAGCTTTACTTTGAAAGTCTCTTTCTTTCTATCTCCTACCTTGATAGGTTTTTGTCAACAAATGTACTCAATAGGCAGAGGCTCCGATTGCTCCGGTTGTTGGGTGTTTCTTCAATGCTTGTGTCATAGCAAGCTTTCAGACCCTCTTAAAACTGCTTGTGGTTAGAGTTTTTATGATACTAATTTGGGTGATGTTGTTCGTACTATTACCAATGGGCAAATTTAGTCTTTTTCTTCAATTGCATGGTTACGTCAGTTGAGGAGATGGGTACGGACCGGTATAATACAGATATAGATTTCATAGTAGCACTAACAATTTAGCAAAATGGATGACAAGAACCTTCCTAATCAACCTCATAGACCAATAACAAGGTTGGGATACAACCCTGCAATTTTCTTTGGTCCTTAACTTATTTCCAGTTATTGAAATTTCCCCTTCCAAGTTAAATTAGAAAATTTGGTTATAAGCCTGTTCTGATCTAATTCTGTTTTTCTCTTAACTCATGGGTAATGAACTTGATTACTACAATTATTGGGTTTGGGATGAGTGCCAGTTTCATTGAGTTTGTCTGTATCAGATTACTTTGTGGAAGACTCAGAGGAGTTGAGTCCTGGCAAATGATTGAGATCGACTCAGGGATTGATCTTAAGCACGCAGCTAATATTAATCATGCATTCTTTACATTTCTTTTAACTTAGGTCTTATTATATTTTCAGGTAACCGCTCCTTCTATACTCATGATTGGGGCCAGAAAAATGGTTTTGTAACCTTTCCGTAAAAAACGAAAACGGATGTGGAAGATCTTGTATATTTACTTATGAAAATTGTGATCATGCTATATACTCTTGATGAAGTTTTGAAAGTAATTAACTTAATAGATAGCCAATAATGTAGAGAGTGACGTGAGTTTTTCTTTGACTTTTCTTTCCTTCTGTAAAAAAAGAGAAAGTATTATGGAGACTATGTGTTTAGTGTATAATAGGGGTATTGATGATACTCTTTGATCCTAAAATTTATTTGTTTGGGTAGGTATTAGCATTTTCTTGCAACACAAATTTGACCACACTAAAGTCGGAAAAAAGTTACAAAACATTATACATGGTGATTTATCTTGATTACCACACACTTTGAACACTCCAAAAGGAATATTGAATACATCAACATCTATGAGTTTTCTATTTAACTCGAAAAAACATTGCTACCTTAACCCACTTTGTTACTCCAAAAACACGAATTTAAACCGATGATAAATATCAATAAATCATATGATTACTTTAACAGCCCGGCCCAGTTCATAGCTCTATGATGGAGTACATCATTAGTCAATTTGCTTCTGTAAAAAGTGTTGATACTACATGTTGTAACTGTATCAAATACACAAAAAGCTGAGGCACCTTCATTATTATGTTAGTTTGATCGTCTCTTCACATTAGCTTAATTTACAGTGTTGCAATGGCAAACAGTAGCGGCGCTAGCTGTAGCTGTTGGGGAACCCAAAGGAGACTTTGTCTTTGTTCCGTGTGTTCCATTGCAGAATCAACGGCAGAATTTTTACTCAAAGTTGAGGCACCTTCACCATGACTTCAGGTCAAGACTATTTCCAAAGTCTTATTTGGTTGCGATTTTCAAAGGCCAGTATCATGAGCCGTTCATATGGTATTTCATACATGATTTGAGTTTCAACACTAATGATGACTTGATTGCATTTTAAATTCCAACACTAGCTATAATGACTCGGTTGCTTTTGAGATAGGAAAATTAAAGGAATGAACAGCTGATAAAGTTTCACTTTGTATTCAAACCATGAATCACCTCTACTCGAATCTTGATGACTACCTTCTCTCAATTACACAATATGTTTTTCCGGATTGTAGCTTAAAAGGATGAACACAACTAGATTTAGATACTGCCAGACTAATAAGATAGCTAGAGTCTTGCATATTCTTCATAGATGCTTATTCTCATACCTATATTTTCATTTACTTCTCTCTTACATAATTAGGTGGTTTTGTATGCTAGGAATTGGTATCCAGGGTCAGGACCTCAGCTATAAAAAAGGATGTGATTGGATAAATTTATATTGTCCTAGAAGGATTTGTAGATGAGAGAGAAAGGGTAGGGTAGGGGAGTCTCAAGTCACTGGATAAAGGTTGGATCTTTGTGATTTGTGTTCATAGATTCATGTACAGATGTTTGGTTTTTGGTTGATTGGAGTGATGTGATATTTGGTTTTTAGGTGCTCAGGATTATGTTCATGCTTTTGTCATTAAGGGTTTCTAGGTCTTGAAGCTACCTGAACAATTCAAAACATTTTGCGATCAACATTTTGTGATCAACATGACCATGATCTGATCAAAAAAAAAACATGACCATGATGAATTTATATTGGTTTCAAAATGCAAGAGATGCGCTGTTCAATATGTCTTCATTGGAGCTGGATGGAACTCATTTGTTCATGCACACAAGCTATCAAGCTACCACACATTAGTAGTCAATAGTAATATAGATCTAGAATTACACACCATGGTGTTTGGTGCAAACAAATGCGAACATATCTACTCTTGGTATTGATATCATCGGACATATCTATTACAACTATCATAATATGTAAGCACTATAAACTTCTATCAAAGAATCGCTCAAAAAATTAATCAAGCTTTACTTACATTCATTCTTATGTTCTTCCATAACAAACATTGTCATCTTCAAATGCTCAAAACATTGCAATCTGTTGGGAAGAGTCAGAATCCCTTATTCACTTGTTTTTCCAGTGTAGATTTGCTCAAGCAGTATGGAAACTCTCTTCTCTTTGTCTGGACTCTGCGAGGAAGGGGAGAGGATTTTTGGGATTGGTTCCCAGTAGTGGTGAAGAAGAATCCAGGAGCTCACTGGCGTGTGCAATTATTTGGAGAATTTGGAAGTGCAGGAATGATGCTCATTTTTTCTGGCCGTCAGTGTGATCATGTGGTGGTAGTCAATATTGCGTGCAAGGACTCGACTGATTTTTTGGATGCAAACAAGCCCATTGAACTGCCGAGGATGGATACGGGGTTGGGACAGTGAATGAGCCTTAGAGTTGGAGTCCTCCGGTGGATGGGATTATCAAGATTAATTTTGATGCAGGGGTGGATGTCCAGAGTCGTCAAGGTGGTGTGGGTTTGGTAGGGTGAGAGGCGCTTTTTGGTAGCTAGATGTTTGGCTCTGAATGGTTTCTCTACTCCAGTGGTTGCTGAAGCAATAGCAGCTAGGGAAGGCCTTATTTTTGCATCTGAGATGGGGTTTACGTGTATTCAGATTGAAGGGGATTCCTTAAGCTTTATTCGAATGGTTAAAAGGGAACAAGTTATTCACCGTGATGCTGAAGTTCTCGAGGAAGATGTCCGGAGATTGGCATGTGACTTTTGGTTGTGTGAGTTTAGTTTTATTAAATGTAGTGGTAATAGTGTTGCTCATTGTTTAGCTTGTCGGGGTTATGGTTGTGTAGGTACTTCTACCTGGGAAGCCTATCCACCGTTGTGGCTATCCACCCCTTTGTTTAAGGATGGATACGCCCATTGATGTTTGGTTCATATCTTTTTATCAATGAATGGATTATCCGTTGGCAAAAAAATAAAATAAAAATGCACAAAACAACTATACAGTTTCGAAATATTGTACTGAGCACGCGATTCGTGCAAAGCACGTCGCGTGACACTAGTATATGTATATATATGAGTAAGCTTCTAATGCGGACCTCCGCATCCAAGTAAAGTGCGGACCTCCTCTTTCCCGATCGAATTTCTATGATTTGAGCCGCTCAATGTGTTCAAAATGTGATTTTAAGGATACCCGCGAGAAATCAGCAAAAAAAAAAGACCGGGAAGGGCTTCATCCAAGCAGTTTTTGTTTATTTTTTATTGAACGGTTCAAATAAAAACTGCTCAAATCAAACCCTATTAATCAGCCAATGTGCATTGATTCTTGTGCATAACTGAGTTACAAACCGAATGCGCTGAGGGGCGGACCAAGGGGTGCAAGCGGGGGCCCAATTCCCGCAAACCTCCTAATTATCCCATTATTTCTACTTTATTTCAAGTTTTGTTTGTAGAATTATGAAGAAAAAATCCCCAATGTCTACCATTGAATGTGCTTATATTCTCGACTCGAAGCCAAAGGAGAGGGAGAATGGAGCTCGAAAGGACATGGTCAGAAAATTGCTTGAGGGAATTCATCGTATGCTCGGAGCCAATTGTGGTGATGATTATAATGCATCGATAAATTCTTTTGATATCATTAGATAGAAGGATGTTGGCATGCAAGACAATGATGACAGTAAATTCGATGTTCTTAATTCTTCTGTAACTATCTTCATGTTTAAATCATACTCCCTTTAACGTTCTACTGTTTATCCACATAAGCTATGACTGTGGCATTTTTGTCATCAAACACTTGCGAGCCGAGGACTTGAGGTTCAATAAATTGAATATGTATACATGTATTTCAAATTTTGTTATCCTTTTTAACATGAGCTGATCGATCCAAGATTAAGAAGGTAAGGTTTCACAAGAAAGAGCTAAAGCAACCAAAACCTTTATCGATCTTTCTACCGTCAAGCAGCTCACCTCTGTACGTGGTTTCTAATGAATTTACCAGCGCATAGCCGTATCAGCAGTTGAGTTTCAAGACGCATGATCATGAATTAAGCTTACGCCATCCGAATGGATCAGAGAGGACCAAGAATGGGCCAGTTGAGGTATAGGGACCACCCCTTTCGTCGGTTTGGCATTAGCTTGGGCTGGAACAGAATGAATGGAGAGCAGCTCTTCCCAAGCTTGCTGCACTTTTAAAAGCCACGTACAAGATATGAGAAGAGGATCGAGATGGTTGAAATACCTGAATTTCTAGCCTTCTAGACATGCAACTTCTCTAGACTGCCTTGCTAAGAGTGACCGTAGAAGCAAATTTTACACCCACCCCAGACATCGATCTGTTGTCTAGTTATATCTAAAAATAGGCGCGTTCAACAAACTGATTGATCAATCTCTTTAGAACACATAGGAAACACAGTTGAATAGGCCATAGTTCTTTCTATATAGATTTTTCCTGAGAAGCCTAGAGGTTTCAGGTTCCGGCAGCTCTCTGATTGTTACAGAGTCAAGCTTCTAACTATATGAAAGTTTAATAGCCTAAGCAAAAGTATGGATGTCGAACCTCAAAATTGAGAAACAAATTGCTATAACACACGAAATTAATTAATCCTTAAATCAATTGAAGAAATTGTAATTTGGTGTTTATAGGCTGATGACAATATTAATAAAAGACAAGAAAATTTGGATTTTTAATAAATATAAATAAAAAGAGAGTGGAATACACCACTAGTCTTGCGACAACGCTTTAAAATTCTTGTACCAATCTCATGAATTATCCAACTAAGATGGCCGCGATATATGATATATCATAGCCTCAAACGGTCTTAATTAGGGTGGAAACAAATAGTCTTTTTTGGCATGGTTCATTCTACTCACATATGTATTTCCTAAATTCCGTTGTACTATAACTATCTATTTATCAGTATACATAAAAAATACATATTCATTAACTTGGAACCATGCCAAATAGTTGAATTTCAGCAAGTAGATCTTAGGAGTTCGGTCGATTTTGAAGATTCAATGTAAGATAAGATTGTTTGTGACCACACAATGAGTATGGTGGGTGAATGGATAACTTGTGCTCATTCATATTGCTTTCAATTTCGCTATTTATTGGATTATTTATTAATAGATCTAGCATAGCAAATCTATCCAGGCGATATAGGGTTTTTAGACAACCACTCCATATCCGCTGCCATTATCACCACCACCACTACAATCACCACACACCACCTCCACCATTCCACCACACCATTGGCACCAGCACTGCCACCACCATTATAGCTATGGCCACCATCACCACCATTTCTCCACAACCTTCCACTATTACAGTCACTCACTTCTTCATCACCACAACTACTGTCATTGTCAGGCCCATTGTCCAGCCAACTGTACTTGAATCAAGTTGCTCGACGAGTGGCTCAAGGAACTTCTGCTCACACAACAGTAGTACATAAACCTATCAGCTAGGTTAAAGCAGTTATGGAGCTTATTATAGCAGCTGTTTTGAGTGTTTGAAGCATAGAAACACCTTAGAGCGTTCTTTGCCTTCTATCTTGGGGTACAAATACCATCTATGGATCATTGAACGCAAACAATAAAGCTATGGGTACATATATATCATGTACATATGAGTTTTGTGGGGTCCACCTTGGGTCCCACAATGATGATTCGAATCTCCTATTATTTTTAAAACATTTTTGTATGGAGCTCTGTAAAAAATCAGCTCAACCCAATATCTGTAAGGATTTTTCCTGAATTTGTGGGGGCGAAACTACTTAACTGCTTAGTTTCGCTCCTACAAATTCAGAAAAAATCCTTATTGATATCGGGTTGAGCTGATTTTTTATAGGACTCCATAAAAAAAAAATTAAAAATGATGGACGGTTCAGATCATCTTAATCCATATGTACATGGTATATACATTTCATATGTACACATAGCAGCATTCGAACGCAAAATGGATCACCAAGACAGTAGTTGTGGTGGCGAAGAAGTCTTTTTAACATATTTGAGAAAAGCACTAAGGAAATACAAAGTCATTCGGTGAATTCCGGGAGGCAAATAGATCAAAGACTTGTGGATTCAAAGAAGCAAAATTTATCATAAAAAATACACTCTCTTTTTTTACATATATTAGAAAAATACCTAAAAGGGCTACAGACACCCAAATTTATCATAAAAAATATACTTTGCTTACTCATTTTGCAATTCGAAGAATAAAATTTATAGTGCACCCCCAACAAACTTTTCAAATTTTATTGTTACGCTATATTTGTTTCAAGGTTTCGCTACCTTAATTGTGTACTCCAACTAATTTTCTAAATACGAAATTACCTTTTCTTGTAAGATTTGATATATTTGAAGGGTGCTACTCATTTGTTAAATTTGAAGAGAATGAAAAAGAAATTGAAGGACACGTTGGTATTTAATTATCTGCTGAAGCAATTAAAACCTTGCAAACCTTCGAATTATTTATTTATTTATATTTAACATTTGAAGTCTCTATCGGAGATGCTCTATAGTAGGGATGTCAAAGGGGCGAGTTTGAGCCAAATTAGATAAGTTATAATTGAGTTGGGTCTTTAATGGGTCAGTGACCCATTTAAAACCTATTAGTTATGAGCTCAAGTACCCATACCCAACCCGACTCATTTATTTAAAATCAAATCCGACCCCCTCATTAACCCAATCACATACTATATACTAAAATTTAAAATGACTAAAATACCAATGTACGCTAAAATGACTATATTACCCCTATAATGCCCTTTACACTAAAATTACCATACTATCCCTATACTAATAAAATGACAAATTATCCTTTCACACTTAATTACTCCTACCAATCATCGGCCTCGGACTCTAGTTGCAAATTACCGGCACTTGAACAGGTTGATTTTTGTAAACTAACCCATTTTCGAAGCCAATCCATTTTCTGGATCCAATGGTGGAAACTCTTCCACATTCTCTAGATTTTCAAGAATGCTGAAAATGTCTTCAAATTCGGACGATTCAAAAAAGTGACAGATAAGCTGTCGCTAACACCCATTTGTCCCCCCCTTTCTCTCTGTAAAGAAGCCAGGCCAGATGGTGATGAAAAGATGGGAAATTACTACTGGAAAATTTACTATAGGTGACGAAAAAAGTAGTGACGAAATTTATTGTTTTGCAATAGTTGACGAAACAACAAAATTTTCGTTACCAAAAGTTACAATAAATGACGAAAAATTTGTTTTTGTCACCAAAAATGACTTTCGGAGACAACCTATAGGTGACGATTGAAACAGTAAATTTCGTCACCTATAGCCTGTCTTCGAAAGTCACTTTTGGTGACAAAAAACAAATTTTTCGTCACTTATAGTAATTTTTGGTGACAAAAATTTTATTGTTTCGTCAGCTATAGTAAAACAGTAAATTTCGTCACCACTTTTTTCGTCAAGTAAATTTTCTAGTAGTCTCACAGGAGTGAAACAGTGAAAGTGACCCAACTATCACAATCCTACTCTCTCTCTCTCTCTCTCTCTCTCTCTCTCTCTCTCTCCTATCATTGGCGCTGGACATGTCGATCATCACCACCTCGGCTGAATAACCTTACCGGAGAACAGAAACAGAAGTGGGGGCCATGTACGAGTCGTGACTAGTAAAGCACAGGAAATATATAGTACTACAATGCGTTGGACGAGAAGGGGAGGAGATTTGAGTTATTCAAGGATAATCTGAAGTTCATCGATGAGCATAACAGCATTGAGGACCGGAGTTACATGGTGGGTCTGAACCGGTTTGCTGATCGGAACTGGTGCCGGACTTGCGTTTGCCAATGAAGTGCCGATCCATTTCTGTGGTGGTTCTATTTTTTTTTGTTCGGTATGTTCATGACTTATTGGGTCATTTTAGTTGATCCAATTGAGACCCAATTAATAAAAGGGTTAGATGGGTTGGACCTATTCTAATCCAACTAATGGGTTGGGTTGGGTATATTTTATAGTGGGTGTGTTTGGGTTTGTTGGCTCCGTTTCGGAACACCTTCTTAAAAAATAAGTACTTATTCCACATTTTCAAACTAAAAAATAATGTAAATGAAAAATAATTTTTTGATTTTTTTTTGCACCGTTCAAAAGATCTCAATGAGATCTCTATCAAACAAGATCCATATTACTAGAAAAATTATTTATGTAAACACATTATTTTTGAGTTTGAAATTATTTTCTTAAAAAATAAGTACTTATTTTGAGTTCGGGAACGGGGTCAGTGTTTGGGTTCAATTTGCCACCCCTACTCTAAAGGGATACTTACTGTTATGACTATAATGACAAACAACAGAATAGAAGAATGAATAGAAACGATTTAGGCTCATGATCGAATGCATGATTGAATTGCTTCATAGATGGAGGATGATATTTGGCTTCATTCGAAAAGATTTTGGAGCTATATATGTTTTTGACGAATCGTATCCTAAATAATACAATAAAACAATGTGTTCTACGCAGAGTAGTTTTGGAGAAATGTTCAAAAGGTTTCGATCAAAATTATGTTTAGTATGACCATACGAGAGGATAATTTGAGAGCTAAATTTACGGAAGAGAGATACACACTGTATTTTGGAGATTTTCACAGAATTTCTTGACATAGATTACTTCGTGAATTGCAAGTTAAGTTTCGTGTTCATTGTTAGTTTGGTGCATTCCTGTTATTTCGATGTAATTTTTACCTTCGGGTATGAATTAATGAATTCATTGACATCTTCAAAAAAAAAAAGAAGAAGAAGAAGAAATGATTTTGGAGCTGGAGTATATTTTTTGACGAATCGCATCCAAAATACAATAAAACAATGGATTCGATCTAACTCTAATTAAGAAGAGTAGTTTTGGAGATTTCTCCAAAAGGTTTTCAATGAAATTATGATTAGTATGACCCTACGAGAGGATAATTCGAGAGCTAAACCCACGGAGGAGAGATTCTGTATTTTGGAGAATTTACGGAATTTCTCTGCGTATATACAGGGCAGTTCCGGAAACTCTTAAAAAAACCCTCCAAATCTTAATATCATAGTTCCCGATCAAATTTTTATGATCCGAGCCGCTCAATGTGTTCAGAACGTGATTGTAAGGGTGTCCACGAGAAATTGGCAAAAAAAATAACCGGGAAGGGCTTGATTGGAGCAATTTTTTATTGAACCGTTCAATAAAGTTCAATAAAAACTGTTCGGATGAAGCCCTTTCCGGTCATTTTTTTTGCTGATTTCCCGCAAGTACTCTTAAAATCACGTTTTGATTACATTGAGCGGCTCTGATAATCAAAATTCGATCAGGAACTTGGGGGGTTTTTTTAAGGGTCCCCGGAACCGCCCCGATATATATATATATATAGTTTATTTCACTAGTTGCAAATTAAGTTTCGTATTGCAAAATAAGAATATGCAAAAATGTTGGGTCTTGATCGATCCAGAGCCTTTTAGAGGGAGTATGGAGTTCCACTATGCAAAAATTGCAAAAAATGAGTTTTGTCCTCAATCAAATTTTATTCGCATTTATTAGTTTTGTGTAAAATTTTTGTAGATTATTGATTTGTCTCGACGATAAGAATTGGAAAACCTAAAAATGTTTACTTTTTACCCAAATATTTTAAAAAATATCAACTTTTAAGCTTAAAAGTACCACTTTTTGCACTTTTTTAAGCTTACAAGTGAATATTTCCAAAAATATTTGGATAAAAGTAAATTTTTTTTTACTTTTCCTATTCCTTTTACCGAGACGAATGAATAATCTATAAAAGTTTGGCACAAAACTAACGAACGCGAATTTTTTTTTAAATAAAAACAAAACTTCCAAAAAATCCTAAAAATTAAACGGAAGCCACGCATAGTGAAGCTCCGAACCACCAACAAACAATTTCTCCGAGTTGAGATGACTACCAAGAATGAACCCTTTGTTGAGGGCCTTGCTTTTTTTCTTCCCCATAGAGCATCCGCAATGGGTGTGTTATATTTGTGTATCAAAATATTTGTTAAGGTATGTGTTAGGATAAAAAATGGGTCCCACAAGTGTGTGTTAACTTAGGAATGTGTTAGTATATATGTGAGTACCTCAATGGGTTAGTTAGGAGTGTGTTAACTTTTTAAAATATATATAGAAAAACAATGAAAAAAGCAACAGTAAATTTAAAGTTTGAAAAAGGCAATGTAAGTTTTTAGCCCTTTGATTTTTAAGTAATGCTACGATGACAACAAAAATTTACAACATTTGCCACGTCATCACTGAGATCCACAATTTCACCCAACATAAAAAAAATTAAAATAAATGGAAAACAAAGGAACACCAGATCTGAAAAACGAACGGAGAGTGAGGGAGAGAAAGAGAGAGGGAGGAGGAGCACCACCACCGGCGACTCCCACCACCGCTGGAGACCACCACCACCACCACCGGCTCCACCTCGATCATCTCATGGGTTTAATTCCATATTTTTTTCCTCCGGATTATTCTTGGTTCCCATGGGTTTCTCTTTCTCTAAATCCATAGAAAGAGACGAGATGTATTGTTGTCTAATTTTCATCCCTCATATTCTAATTTTCATGTTGATTTTTATTGATATATTTGGAGTTCAGTGACGAGATGTTGCTCCATTTGGTTTGGAAAATTGGTTAGATTAGAGAATGACACGGTTTGATTGTATTGTTATGTTTTATGGTTGAAGTTTGAATTTATGGAGATAGGGCCCACTTATTGTTTGTTAGCTTGGTTGCCAAACTTAATAACCATGCTAACACACTATTAGATTTAGCACACTTTAACATACTCTAACACACATGTATTGTGGCACAAAAAATACACTTTTGTTTGTTAAGTCTTAACACACACACAATTAACACACTAGTTAACATACCCACTACGGATGCTCTTATAATCGGATATTTGGACCAATTTGCACGTATCTTGATTAATTTTGGAACCCTGAATATAACAATAGGACGTAATTCTTAATGGCCTCCAAGATTTGGAATATTTGGCCTTCGTGAGAATAGAACCTGTAACCATATGGAGGAACAGTTCATTTAATGAACACATCCTAATCTTGGCTTTTAGCACTCAAAGCTCAATTATTACCCTATCAAATTCAACCTAGCTAGTGGGACAATCTATTTCTCAATCTAATTATTACGGAATTGATTTTGCCACTCTCCTTTTTGTTATGTCACTCCACTTCTCTCACAAAACAAATTATCTAATAAAGACATAAAGAGGAGTGACATTAACAAAAATGGGAGTGATAAAATGACTTCCCTACAACCACAAACACTTTACACAAACTCATTCACATTTAGATTGGGACCCACACACACCACACACTATACCTCCAATGTGTGTGGACCACACTAAAAAATGTGAATATGGATGTACATAATGTATTTGTGTGTGTGTTTATGATTGAATAATAATTGTTTCTCACTCCATCACAAAATGGAGAGACTATGCATACGTACTATTCTCATAAATTCAAGTGTAGATGTGCTAATTTTTTTTTTATTTTGAAAATTTATTTACTCCCATACACTTTCGGACGCAATTTATTGATTGAATCTGCACAAACATATTTGTGTACTTACTAAAAATACTAATTTGAGATTTTTTAAAATAATCGGATAAATATTCGTGCATCTCAATCATCGCTAGACTGTAAAATTAATGGCTGGACAAACTGTACAACGATCCGATGAGATAAATTGATATTTTACACAAACAAATTTGTGTACCTAACATGAATGCCATATAAAGGCCAAGAGGTACCCTCCCCTAAAGAATTCTCACTTAAAATTCTCTCAACACCTCACCGCTATACTTTCACTACACTTCACTGTCATCTCTCTCCACATACTCTCCCTTCTCTTTTTCCATCCCAAAATTTTCCTGAGCTTTTCTCACCATCAACTTTCCCGGAAAATCAAACCCTCAGTATGTGTTCGTTTGGTTCTCAATAAGCGTTCTCTTCAATTATTACTCTCATTTTACTATCTATAATGGACACTTTGGACTTTGACAACGTAAAAGTCGAGAAGGCAAGGGCCCTGCTAATGTTCCACCGCCTCCGAACCATCGCAAAACTGTTCCGCCTCGTCGAGATCCTGTCGGCCCTCCTACTCATCTCCTGGATTTCACCTCGACTCCCTCTCGCCGTCAAAATCTCCGGCGAGTACCTCCGTCGACTGATTGCCGTAATCCTCAGCCCTCTCTTCGTTTTCCTAATCAGCAACGCCATCGTCATCACTCTCCTCGTCAAATCCGGCAGAACACCGGCCGTCAACAATGCTGAAACCGATCTCTACGAAGAATTCATCAAAACCAGCCATCACGGACCGGGAAATCCGCCACCGGTGCCGGAACCGGAGGCGATCGTGTACGCCGACAAAGAGATTATTATATCTGAAGTGATCAGCGTCGATCCAAAGAGAAACGAAGTTGCAATTGATGATGTTAGGGTTTCGGATTTCAAAATTTTTGAACGGAGCAAGTCGGAGAAGTTGACGAGAAGAAGTTGGGAGAAGCCTTGCGGGAAGCTGCGGCGATCGGAGACGGAGAAATGCCGGAGAGTTGTTGATTCCGGCGAGGATCCGGCGGGTGTTGTGGAGGAGTTGAGCAATGAGGAGTTCCAGAGGACTATAGAAGAGTTTATTGCTAAGCAAGTCAAGTTCCACAAAGAGGAAAAACTGGCTATTGTTGCACCTGTTGTCAAGCCGAATCAAGGGATCGAGTGAGTGAAAAGCCCTGTAATTTTCAGTCTCGTGTCAATGGCATGTACTAACAGTATCGATATCTCCCCGGTTTCCACCGCTAGTGAAAAGATTTTAATCTCGTCTAGTAAATACTAAATACTGCAGAAGATAATTGATATAGTTTTTTCGTGCTTATTTTGACTTTTTTCCCTCCAATTTGCATAAGTTCCGTGTTTTTTTTTTTTTAACAACAACCAATAGCAAACGTGAGCTGGAATTTGCATCTGTTTTCGTTTGCATAAGTCAAATAGTTAGTAAATACGAAATTATGAGCATTACATGTGCGTTTATAGAAAGTGCATGGGTCATAAAAGAGTTAACTTGAGTTTGGATTATATTTGTTCCTTTTTTGTCAAATTATTTAATTTTCATTTCATCACAATGAAAGAAATCAATATATATATAGTGTTTTTATGAAAAACTGCTCAGATCAAACCCTTCCCGGTCATTTTTTTGGGTGATTTCTCGCGGGTACCTTTAAAATCACGTTCTGAACACATTGAGCTGCTCGAATCGTCACAATTCAATCAGGAAAGGGGAGTCCCTTACGGTAAGGCCGTAAGGGATCCCTCATAGGATTCTAACTCTCTCTCTCTCTCTCTCTATATATATATATAACTATTTTGGATTTAGTGAACCTATTATTTTATCATTAAATTTTTACTTCTTTAATGCGCATCGTCAAGATAAATTAGAAAAAATAAGAAATTTGATCTAAAATTTACAACAATTGAGATAAAAAAGGAAAAGAAACAAATTGAATATAATGCAAAGTGCTACTAAAACATTCAATCCGAAAACTTTGTGCCTAAATTTTATACGTGTAGATAGCATTACGTGATGTGGAAAGTCATTGTTAATTATAGTAGTTCACATAAAACCATATGATGCCAAAATTTGCCTTCCAGCCTTTTGTTGCCCTGCCACTCATAGGCATAGATATTTATGGGGCACAGCACATGGTATGTGTATCTAATTAAAACAGTAAAGTGAAACATAAACTGAGTTTATTATACAGTAATTATTAACCCAGAAGCCAAAGAGCCAGGGAGAATGGAATTAGACGGACAGCAGATGTTCTGAGTGTGTTTTGTAGGTTCTGTCTAATCCTGAAGCCAATGCTGGTCTGCTATTATAATTATTAATACAAAAAGAAGGCAGGCAAAAGGAAGAAACAGCTATGAAGGAGAACAACCGGCTGCTGAAAACATCAATTAATTCAATATCCATGTGCATATATGGTTTGTTTAATTCCAGCTCAACTTGGATATCCCCCAGGGAACCAAACGCTTAAGTAAATTTTGAACTTACATAGTACTACTACTACTCTACCAATGTTGGATAGAGATGTTCTTCACCGTCGCCCAATTTGAGATTCAATTTCTCATTCATCGCTAAGCTAAACGGGTTTTGTTCATTACGGAGTAGTATTTTTTATGGTATATATATATATATATAAGCTCCAAGTCTTTGTACAATACCCATTTTTCCAACAGTAAGAATGGCAAGATTATTAAGGAATACAATCGTGTGTGTTTTCCTCTGCTCTGCAGAAAAGAAAAAAGAAGCCGGGCTTGGACGCTTTTTCCAAAATTTATTTCGAAAATAAACAGATTTTACCTTTTTCTCATTGTCTAATTAGATACAGTAGAAGACTTCTTCTACTGAGCCACTACGACTTCAAACGAAAAAGTTGTTCAAAAAACACTAAGTCTAGGTACACTACATCCAACCACTGCACCACTCACTACATGTTTTGTAGGGCCCACTCCGGGTCTTAAAAAAATACAAAAAAATGTTCATAAATTTTAAAATAATATATTATGGGGCCCTGTAAAAAATCAGCTCCAACAAATATCGGTAAGTATTATTTCTTGATTCGTAGGGCCCCTACAAATCAAGAAATAACACTTACCGATATCCGTTAGAGCTGATTTTTTACAGGGCAACATAAAATATTATTCTAAAATTTATTGACATTTTTCTGTATTTTTTTGGGACCCAAAGTGAGCCCCACAAAAAATGTAATGGATGATGTAGTGGATGGATGGTAGTGTATGTAGCATCTCTCTTAAAAAAGGTTTTTATTTCTTACTTTTTGATTTTTTTGAAGAGAAAAAGTGATTCTCAAGCAGAAAAGAAAAGATTTGTCCCAAAAAAACAAAAAGAAAAGAACAAAAAGGGTACCGGACAAGCCCCTGTTCCTGAATTTTTTACAAACTAGTCTAGAACGATAGCCACCCCCAAATATCTAGATATATATATATATATATATATATATATATATATACTAGTGCTAGCCCGTGCCTACGGCACTACAGCCTTTGAATCAAATGAATCTAAGCCGTTCCAACAACTTGTCCCCACACCCTTCTGTTTTATAATAGATATATATATATATATATAGTACCATTATATCATATCATGACTGAGGATAAATTCTCAAACAACATTTCTATTTGTACAGCAGTACTCGGAGAGATGAAATTGAGTGAAAGTAATATTATTACGAACTAAAGTATTATCAACGATCTGACATGCATCTTAATCTTTGGTCTTATAATTAACATAATGGCTCGAAAGAACTAACAACCCAAAAGGATGTGGTTATAGTTAGAGAAAGAGTACTAATCATGAAAGCTACTCCATATATATATAATAACAAGAATCAGTAGTTGAACAATCGCTTCTGGGGGTCTCGTGTGAATAAGTCTCTTTCACCTAATGTGGTTTACTCAAACTTGACTCTTTAACCCCGAACAGATTGGCTAAGTACGTGGGTATGACAAAACAACTAAAGTGCTTGCTTCTTAAGAAGTCACGAGTTCGAATTTCATGAGAGCCAAACATTTCAAGGTGAGCGGAAGCTAGCCCGAGCATCTGCTCATTTAAAAAAAAAAAAAAAAACTTGACTCCTCTCAACAAAAACACATTCACCATCATTGGAGTAACACCGTAAAGAGGGGTTATTTTTCGGAAAAGGAAAGCCATCAAGTTCTGTCTTTAGGCCATGTTTGGGGATCCATTATCGCATTGCAGTTTCAATCGCAGGTGGTTGGCCGCTGGTTTCAGAATCAATTCTATGAAAATACATTACAAAAAAAAGAATGGAAAATGTAGAATTTAAAAATTGCCACCAAATGAGTTTTTTATATTCTCGTTAAACCTTCAAACACTAATTCTTTTTTTTTCAAAAGTTCATTTCGCAAATATCATGCATTTTTTATTTTTTTTTACATATTATCATTATGATCCAAATACTTATCAATGATGGGGAAAATTTTTCAGTGCCAAGCAGGTACCACGTGGTGCCTGCTTGCGCATCCGAGCTGTCCATTGCGTGTTTGAACGGCTCAGATTTGGAGAGAGAAAAAGGAGAGAGAATTTCAATCCGAACCGTCCAAAAAAAACTCCTCCAATGATGGAATACTATATATAAGACTCAGAATCTAAAAGTCTACAGAAACAGAGTCAGCTAATCATGAATATTGCGGAAATAGTGCTCCACACCTTTTACATATAACTACTTTACTTTCACTACATCCGTAAATCTCACGATTAGCTTTTATACTTTTCTACGCAGCGATTAGATTCTCATGAAGCCATTTGCAAAAATTGCCGCTAATCTTTTCCACTTTTCCTGCCGTTTCATATATATATATTTTTGGTTTAATTGTAATCATTACTAATTCCACTACGAATGATAATTGGAATTTTTAAGTAATTTAGTTGTGTAATGGGATGCTAAAATATAGGAACCCTCTGAATGAACATGCCCAACACTTTGCCCCTTTCATTCTTTCCCTTTCAATTTCTTTTTCTCTGTTTCTCTTTTGTGCTTCTATGTTTCAAATATGGTTTGGCGTAACACCCAAGGGTTGTCGCAGTGGTCAAACGACTTTCGTTGGCATGGCTTATAACCCCAAGGTTCTAGGGTTGATTTTCCTTGACAACGATTTGTCATTGGGGTTTCCTCACCTCACGCGAAACGCACGGAAAGGACGGGAGAGATTAGTCCAATTCATCGGTACGTACACTCTTCCATTACGAAAACAATAAAATAACTTGGGGTCTCTAGCTAATGTGCTGTTTAGTGGTGGGACTGGTGCCTAAAGACTATGCATTTTGTGAGGCACATAGGGTTCTGTTTATCACAAATAGACCTGCTTCGTCTTATCCTAAAGACTATGTGCATTTTGTGAGGCACATAGGGTTCTGGTGTCTAAGTATTTCATGTTCTGATAATATTGCATTCTTTCAGAATATTTATGAAACAGACGGCAGAAAAACTATTTATGAAAACGCCTGGTTGCTTTGCAATTTTTCACTTAAATATATCTCAAACATGGGCAACTCCTCATGGCAGAAATTAATTTAGCCTCATTGATACCCTTTTCAAAATCTTCAAAAAATTACGCTTATAAGTGGAGTCGCATATAGTCGTATATGATATCTTTCTTTAATCGATCTGTATATATATATATATATATATATATATATTATCCCTATATATGTTTTTTTCTTGATAACTGGATGTCTTGACCAGTTTGCACGCACCTCGACTAATTTAGGATCCTTAAGTTAATGACTGGACAAACCGTCAAGTAGCGACAAGATTTATTCGAGTTGCTAGCTAGTACGGGAAATCTAGATAATGGGTTGGGGATGAGAGAATTTATTCGAGTTGCTCACTGGTAGTGGTATGCAAATGTTTTGGCACCATAGAAAATTAGAAATTAAATTAGAAATTTTGACAAGACTTTTGAAAGGAAAACCCCTAAAAGTATCTCTCTCTGTTTTGTGCCTTGAGCTAAATTGCTAAATAATTTCATGTTTTAGAAGGTCCCACTAAAGTTTATGTTTTTGGTGAAAGCAACCTGCTTTACCAGAAAACCCGCGGAAACAATTTGTGATTAGATTCCTACATATGTGTGTGTTGATCCTTTGTGGAGTTTCGGACTGTTAGATTTTTTTTGGATGGTTTCAATCTAAAATCAATTGGTAAAAGATGTAATAGCCTCTAAATTTAATTAACCAAGTTTGGGTGGCTTAGATGAGCAATATGAGATAATTTTAACACTCTCCCTTACATGCAGACCAGATGCACGTGGAGGTGACAAACTAGGAGTTGAGTGATTGACTCGGGTGACAGAGATGATAGAGACTTTCTCACGAGAAGTGAGGCCACCCAAGACCTAGTTTGATTTGATATCATGTTAGATTTCTTGGAGGGTTCCAACCTAAAACCAATTGGCTATAGATAGAGTAGTATCTAAATTTTATTAAGGGAAAAAAACCGAAATGGTCCCTGTAGTTAAGTGTTTGTGTCAATTTGGTCCCTTCAGTTTTAATTGGCTCGATTTACACTATGTACTTTCCATTTTGTTCCAACTTGGTCCAATTACTAACTACCGTTAGCCTTTTTAATGCCAAACGCGAATGAGTCCCTTTTCTGGGGTTAAAACAGTAATTCTCCCATTCCCCTCTTACTCTAATATACCTCTGAACCAAAATACAGCTCATTCTTCCATTCCTAATGTTAATCACTGGTATTAAGTTTGGATTTTGGTAATGAACAAAATTTGGTTATAGTTTTCTACAAAAAAAGTTGCCCTCCAATTCAGCATTTTCATGATCAGCCATGAGGCGACATAGCCAAGTGTATAAATACTAAGATGCCTTATTTTTCTGCATACCCATTCTTTTGAACTTAATTAACTTAAATCTGAAAATTTTGTCCTTATTTTATTTTTTTCGCATTTGTTAGTTTTGCGTCAAACTTTTGTGGGTTATTGATTCGCCTCGACGAGAGGAATCAGAAAAGTAAATTTTTTTTACTTTTACCCAAGTATTTTGAAAAATAACCATTTTTTAGCCCAAAAAAATGACATTTTGATGCTAAAAAGTGGTTATTTCTCAAAATATTTGGGTAAAAAGTAAAAAAAAAAAAAATTACTTTTCCGATTTCTCTCGTCGAGATGAATCAATAACCCATAAAAGTTTGGTACAAAACTAACAAATGCTAAAAAATTTCAAATAAGGACAATTTCTAGATAGGGCCCTGTCATTCCATTCATTTTCGTACACTTGGCCCATGCACTGCTTCCTAACTAGGGATGTTGAAGTTTGAGTACGTAGTTCCACAGAGGGGAATGAAAGAATTACTGTTTTAACCCCAAAAAAAGGGCTAATTCGTGTTTGGTGTTAAAAAGGCTAACGGTAGTTAGTAATTGGACCAAGTTGGAACAAAAGGGAAAGTACAGAGTGTAAATCGAGCCAATTAAAACTGCGGAGATCAAGTTGACACAAACACTTAACTACATGGACCATTCCGGTTTTTTTCCCTTTTATTAACCAAGTTTGGGTGGCTTAGATGAGCGATGTGGGACAAGTCTAACACTTGTTAATATAATATTAGGAAATAATATGTTGCCATATTTTCTACGTTCTATTCTTATGTTTCCTGTTTTTGTCTCATTATTCTTGTTTCCTATTTAGTCGAAGTTTTCATGTTACATATATTTTCCTAATTTTTTTAGGGTTCTTGATGGTCAAGTTTTGTAGCCTATATAAAAGTGTGTTATGATTATGTATTAGACACAATCAATAATACATCATTTTGCTATCTTAACACGGACTATCAGTTATGAAACTGATAAGATCGCAACTCATAGAGAAAATACTACACTAATGTTACTTAATTTCTCCAATTTATTTTTTCTCGATGTATTGTAGAACCCAGGTGGACTCATAGAGAAAATAAATTCTCCAATTTATTATTTCTCCAATTCCTACATTTATGTTTTCTCGATGATTATCTAACCGGTGGGAAGTTAAAATAAACCTAGAACCAATGTCCCTTGAGGTTGAGGACCAGGTGTCTTTAAACCATAGAGCTGAGGTCCCTTGACAATTAACACAACTCTAGGTAAAGGCAACCAGAGCTGATCACTTCAACTTGACAAACAGTCATCTAAGGTCATCCAAAAGCACTAGCTAGCTTGACTACATGCATCAAACGACAAATAGTTAGGTTTGCGAAGCCTCACGAGTAATTATTCATTCAGTGGTCTAGGTGCACCACGCGCGTGACGGTGCCTCAATACACTCCTTCACCACACATTTATGTAGAATCTTTAGACTTGGTACTAGGCCCCACAAAGATGTGTGGTGAAAAATAGTGTTGGGGCACCACGTGGCATAGCTGAATAAATTTTCCTCACATGGATGCCGTGTCACATATGCTCACGGAACCACGTGGACAAATTGAGGAAACCGTCATATAAATTAAGTAGTAAAATTCGTTTTTGAAATGAAATTCTAAAACTCATAATAAATATATATGGGAACATGTAAATCTTGCATTTGACCTTGACCCGTAATAGCTTAATTAGTGGTAAACATGTTATTGATATAAATTTTGATTTTGATCGAGGTGGTCAAGATAGCGATGATCTTGCATGATAGGCAGCGAAGTGGTTGTTGGTTAATCTGGCTACATATGTAGTGGACTTTGTGCATGATTTTTCTTATGCATTTGAATTTGTACTCGATCTGTATTAATTTGGCATGCATTATTTTAGCCTGCCAGACATCACGGCTATGATCATGGATTGTAATTAAGCTAAGTTTAGGTTAATTAGTTAGGTTATGGATGACTCGATCTATTGATCATTTTACTCTGATCCGTATATGATACGTACTATCATAGTATATATATGTATAGTACTCAGCTCTAGCTGGAATTGTTGATACATAGTATTTCAGTACCCTAATTAGCGTGCGATCGAGTTAATCTCGTTGGTTGGTCATGGCTCATGTGCTTTTGGCCGGCCGGGTGGGTTGTGGGAGAGCAATTGTGAGGAATACTCAGCTCGTTTACAATAAAATACTAATTGTTTGGCTTGCATGCGTCATCATTCTTGCTTGATTAATTGCTCTACAACTTCACATAAAAGACTTATTAAGGAATATTTAAATATCCATCCTCTTTATCCATGCTATGTAAAAATTCATCCCGCTCTTTTTTCATGCTTATGTTTTCATCCTCTTCGTGTGTGAAATACCCTTGTTACCCCTTTGCTTGTTTGATTCCTAAATTAAAGGGATTCAAATGAATACCACAGTCCTTGATAAACCTTGTTGACTCCTAAATTAAAGGAATTTGGTTTCATTTCACAATCCTCCAATTAAGTGAGAAACAATAGGATGATTTCCAATTTTCGAATGTGTAGATCACCAAATCCCAATGATTTCTACCTTCCTTCTTGATAAACCGTCTTTTTGCATTTTAAAATTTTTACATTCGTCTTAGTCCTTCTCCTTCCTTTTTCCGCAATGGCCATCTTTGCATGATAAGTTGACCACATCTTTACATTTTTTCTTCATTCTTCAAGTTGGCCAACCAAACAACAAAAAACCATATTTTTCATTGATCTTATTACACGGAACATGGCTAATTAAATTACCATTAAAAAGAAATAACATGACATACTCAGACCGTTACATGCTTAAATTACCATGACATTACATGATTAAATTACCATGACGATTACAACGTGGTCAACTTATCATGATCAATACATGCCAAAATGTCTGGTTGGAGGAGCTCAACTGATTCATGGTTTATTAACCATGAATACCCAAACCAGCCATAAACATAAAACCATTCAATCTGTGTATCGTCATGGAAACTTTCATTAATAATCATGGTAGGAATACCCAAACAAGCATACCCAAACAAGCCATAAATCAAAAAAAAATCAACGAACAAGATGAGAAAAAAAACATGAATATTCAATCGCCGATTAATGGTTAATAAACCATGAATACCAACTCTTTCGTAATCTCTATGGAATGGCGATGGAGGACGGCGGCGGGATGGGCTAGGAGAAGCTAGCAACAGCTGGGAGCGATTCCACATGGTGCAAACCCTTCGTGACTTGGAAACCAACTGGGCCGTTGATCTCGCTAAGGACCTCGAAGACTACATCTTGAAGATTTGCTCCGGCGAAATCGACAGCGACCACGATAACGCCCACTTCTCCGTTAAACTTCATCGACAATAGAAGATGATTGATTGGCGAAAGGGAGGAGGGAATCGATGGGCAGCGATGGTACCGGAGGGAGATTTCTGTCGGCTTCATTGATGACGACGAAGGATGATTGATCGGCGAGAGGGAGGAGGGAATCGGGTCGGCGGTGGTGGTGGGAAACGTGTGAGAACATGGACGATTTTTCTAACGACGAAGGATGATTGATCGGCGAGAGGGAGGAGGGAATCGGGTCGGCGGTGGTGGTGGGAAACGTGTGAGATCGTTGCCGCGATTGAGTTCAGAAGGAGGACTGCAGATGGAATGGTTTTCGGAAAAATGGAGAGCCCAAAGTTCAAATGGAATGGTTTCCATTTTTGTAGAGATTTCCGGGATTGGACGGGTTAATCAATGGCAGATTAATCGCCGGAATAATCGCGGGGACGGGAGGACTTAAGTTCTCATCCCTAATTTCTCTGCTATATATATATATATAACAACAACAACAAAAGGGCAGTAATGGGATAAAAACTAGTACGAGGACGAAATCATAATTAGTTCAAAACGGGAGGACGAAATCTTAACTCTGTTGGGCTTCTAGGACGATTAATTAAGCCTCCCAAGACTTATTAGCTCTCCCATTTCCATTTCAACAAGACAGATAGAGGTCCAACCAAGAGAGTCTTGGGCATCTTAGTTGGCATGCAAACACATGATTTTCAATTTTGTACGTACTCTGGTATATATATATATATGTATATCAGTCTGGATCAAGTCCACACTCTTACGGTCTGCACCCGTCCGCACCTTCCTTTTTCCGATTGAATTTCGATGATCCGAGCCGTTCAATGTGATCAGAACATGATTCATTTTTTTTTGTTGATTTCTTGCGGATAACCTTAAAATCACGTTCTGAACACATTGAGCGGCTCAGATCATCGAAATTCGATCAGAAAAGGGGAGGTGCGGACGGGTGCGGATGGGAAGGGTGTGGATATATACAATGAAAACCAATTAACCTCTCGGGGAAAGAAAGAAAATCAAATTGCAAGAAACTAGCTACCATTGAAATAGATTCTCAAATATGGAAGTCAAAAGCAAGGAAATATATCCTCATGGGGCCGTGGAGGAAGTTTCGATCAATTGATGATGATCTTTTCAAGAATTCCTTATCACGCTATACGTGGTGTACTTTGTACCCCTCCATCGAAGGTCATGTAGATTGGAATATGAAGCCATAAGAATGGAGGTCATGATAAAAAAAAAAAAAAAAAGAATATCAACCCTACCCCACATTAATTGTAGGTATGGGGTAGGGCCTACATTCTTTTTTTTTCTTTTTGTTATCGTGGCCACCATTTTTTTAAATCCTAAGGGCTCGTTTGGATGCGGGGAAAAAATCGGGGGTAAAAAATATGAAAGGGAGATAAGATAGTAGGGGGTATTAATTTTGATAGTTTATGGAGGGGGGATAAAATAGTATATGGTTTGGATGGAGTATTAAATAGGGGGATAAAATTTGACTTTGTTTGGATGGTTTATAGAATGGGGGGATAAGAAGGGGTGGACGATGGGAAAAGCTGTTAAATGACTATTTTGTCCATGTGCAGTGTTAAATTTGATTATGTATTAAAATAAGTATATAAATTCTAAAATTAATATTAAAAAATATAATTAAAACCCATGTAGATCTTTTTTATTACCCAACTACCCAACGTTTCCCCTTTCTTTTTTTATTACTATTACCCAACCTTTCTTTTTTGTTTTACTCCCCATGAAACTGAAGGGTTTCAGCAGTTGCAAAATGATGGCTCCGATTTACCCAAAAAAACGATGGCTCCGACAACGGCACTCCGGTAATGGCAATAACAGGTACCTCTCCTCTCCTCTCCCCCCTCTCTCTCTCTCCCCCCCCCTCTCTCTCCAGTCATCTATCTCTCTCTCTGTTTTTCTGAAAATGGAAAAAAGAGGGTTAGTTGCAGAGATGGAAGGGGAAGGGAATAAGGAAGGGCATAATCGTCCATATACAGCCATCCACAGCCGGATAATTTTTGGGCTGGGGGGGGGGGTGCCAAAAAGTTATCTCCCTCAATTCCTCCACAGCCGGATAAGTTTTGAGGGGGGAAAAATAATCCGGGAGCAATTTTGGGCTTCCAAACGGGGGATATGGGGATTTATCCCCCTTTATCAGGGGTGAAAAGAAATCCGGGAGGCTATGTCCCCATCCAAACAGGGCCTAAAGTAAAAAAAGAATGGAGGCCTTAGATACCCCCGCACCTACAATTAGTCGCTTCAAAAGGCTTAGATTTTGAGTGCTACTGAGTAGGCTGAGTTCCTTCTTTACTTACGCCTACAATGGTATTTTGTCGGCAATGAGTACCTTTTGGCGACAAAATGGGTTTCCTTGCCAAAAGTTACTATTTGGCGATGAAATCCCAGTTCCTTTCCAAGTAGCTCCAATTTGGCGACAAAATAACAATTTCTCGCCATGAGGTACCATTTGGTGACGAAATTTGGATTTCATCGCCAAAAGTCTTTTTGTTGTAGTGTTCGAGTCAAGGTTATGAATCCTGTACCGTACCGGTATTGTCCATATTTGGTACCCTACACCTCTAATTCCGTTCTGGTCAAATACCGGTCGGTACCGGCTAATATCGGACGATACCGAAGATACCGATCAGTACCGGCAAATACCGGATAGTACCAGACTACTTTTAAATTTATTTTTTTCTTCAAGTACAGGACAATACCAATCAATACCAGACGGTACCGGGCAAATACCGGACGGTACCGGACAAATACCAGAATATTTTTTTATTTTTTTTGTTTTAAAAAGTGTATATTATACTATAAATTCTTTTAGGTAGGAAAATAACACTAATAGTGATCAATTCGAAACGGTACCCGGTATCTCACCGGTACCGGTACGTACCGTACTAATAAGAAAACTGATACTCTAGTCGGTACGGTATTCAGAACCTTGGTTTGAGTCCATTTCGTGACTTTGCCACTAAACGTTGGAGCATGTTTAGTGTAGTGTCAGATCTGTCTCCACTCTCTCTTATGGAAAGATAGTCTGGTATGCGCCACTATCCATTCCATATGCCTCAATGTTTACTTTTTTCCTTTCAGAAAAATTTTTGCAGAAAATTGTCACGGGTAGACTTCTTGATGGGAAAAAAACACACGATTAAAACGAGATACAAAAGATATGTCGAAGTTTTTGAAATCTTGCTTTGTACTATAGCAATGAGAACATTTTCGAGGTTTCAGCAAATTACAGACTGCCCTTTTATGTTTGCAAAATTACAAGTATCTCATGTCTCATAACAAATTACTTCCTCGTCGTCATGTAACCGTTAGAAAATTTGACAGAATTTGTTTGACGTCATCATATTCTAATTACAGTGGACCAATATGTTCTTTTTTAGCCTAAGAAATGCTATTTTCATACCTCTACGACATTTCACAAGCTACAAAAAGGAAAATGTGGTTCGCCATATGTAGAATTGATGATTTCAGACAGATTTTGTTCAATTTCCTAGAGGCTACTAGAAAAGGGAGTAATTTGTTATGAGGGAGGGGTATTTTATAATTTTCCAAACGTGAGGGGGTAATATGTAATATACAAAAACATCGGGGCATTTTTGGTAATTTGACCTCTCTCATAATAATATGGTAATTGATTTGAGAGCGGGATCGAGTCAAGAAACATGGAATTGAGTTGATTTTTTTGCAGATGACCCTTGTATGTTTTGAAAAAAAATGAATAGGTTCGGATCATTTATGTAGAACCCCTAAGTGGGTCCTATCCACCCTCAAATTTTGTAATGTGAGTGGATGGCAAAATTTGGGTGAAACACCCATGCCATTTTTTATTTTTTATTGGCAACATGACATTATTCATGCCAAGAAATGACACTAATAATGGAAAAATGACATTCATGGGTGTGAATTTTGTGTAGGTTTGGTGATAGGGTAGAAATTTGTTTTGAGAGCAAGGGAAATACAAAATGTGCGATTAATACGTGGGAGCACATGAACAAGAGGTAAAATGGGTATAAAGCAAAATTATGAAGATGACATCAGCAAAATCCATTATCTCCTGAACATGCGCTTAAAAAATATGTGGAATTTGTAATGAGATTGGGAACCTCAGTGTGTAGAGCGTACTTGCTAGAACAGCTAGGGGGTTTATGTACTATTCGTAAAAATCAGGGAGGTTAGTGTAATTTTCCCCCTTTTTTAACCTTTTTTTTTGGGCGCTGCTATTCACACCCCTCAATTTTCTCCCGTAGCCCTTTAAAAATTTCCATATGTTTCGACAGTTAGTTTTCGAAATTGAGATACATTTTCGACAGTTAGTTACCGAAATTGAGATACATTTTCAGCATCCAATTACCGAAATATATGTTTCTTGTGCATTTCCGACATGTAGTTACCGAAATATAATCTTATTTTCAATAGCTATTTACCGAAATGTATGTTCGGCAGTTGTTTACCGAATGTTGAACATATTTTCGACATGTAGTTACTGAAATATAATTTTTAAAAATTTTTAACGGGTTACGGGAGAAAATTTGAGGATTGCGAATAGTCGCCCCCTTTTTTTTTGGGGGCGACTATTCGTAATCCTCTATTTTCTCCCGTAGCTGTTAAAAATTTTTGAAAATTATATTTCAGTAACTACATGTCGAAAATATGTTCAACCTTCGGTAAACAACTGCCGAACATACATTTCGGTAAATAGCTGTTGAAAATAAGATTATATTTCGGTAACTACATGTTGAAAATGCACAAGAAACATATATTTCGGTAATTGGATGCTGAAAATGAATCTCAATTTCGGTAACTAACTGTCGAAACATATGAAAATTTTTAACGTGCTACGGGAGAAAATAGGAGGCTGCGAATAGCAGCGCCCTTTTTTTTTTTTTAGTAACTGAATTATGTAAACCCCAAGAATGCATGCAAAAGTATTATTTGGCAGAGCATGCAGTGCAGTAGGAGTATTAAAGTAGAAGTTAGGTAGGTATCGTTTTCAAGACTACTGTATGACTCAAAAATCAAAATGAAAGCATTTAATTCATACTTTAACTGTGTGTTTCTTTATTCGATGGACCTGATCTATGCTTTTCCTAGACCTGAAACCCCTACGAACCCGTAGCTTTGTGATGAGCACCCAATAGTGTAAATATTTGGTGCGTCTAATCCTATTTTATGTCATTTATCTTACGTTTTATTGTTCTTTTATAGTTATATTGCACGCAAGATTTTTTGATGAGCGTTTCAGGAGATATGCAATAAAATGGTGAGTTTTGACACCAAGCACAACCCTTGAGGGTAACCGAGTGGCGAGGCCATACGGAACACAGCCGTCGGGCATTGGGAAG
Source organism: Rhododendron griersonianum (assembly GCA_018127125.1). NCBI lineage: Eukaryota > Viridiplantae > Streptophyta > Magnoliopsida > Ericales > Ericaceae > Rhododendron > Rhododendron griersonianum. The sequence continues at coordinate 17,602,831 of CM030795.1, forward strand.
GAAGAACCGAAGAGCCGGAGAGTGCCAAGGGCCGTCGGGTGTCAAGATGGGGCATGGAGAATTGGATATGCCCAGAAAGCTTGTAACGACCTTGATTTTTGGTAAATAAAAATTTCGTTAAATATTTGAATTTTATTTTAATTACTAGGATTGCTTTTAAAATTTCTTTTTAATTTTTAATAATCCGTCATAATTAGATTTGAGACTTTCAAAATTATATTCTTTTCACACCGGACAATCTAGTCATTTTCTAAAGACAAGTATGCTTATAAAAGCACTTGTATATTTTTTTCCAATTTATGGATTTGCGGCCTTAAAATCATTTTTTTACTAGAAATCCTATTTAGCAAGCCTAGTTAGCTTCCAACCGAATAATTGGAGAAACCTAACTACCAATTCCCTTGGTTACTTTTCCCTAACCCTAGATGGACCTTCTTGACCACCTTTGAGCCTTATAAACCCTCCTAAAACCTATTTGAACCATTAGGTCATTAGGGTTAATCACCATGACTAGTCATTCAAGCCCATGCCACCTTCTTTATTTCTTTATCCTTTAGTTAATAAATGTTAGGGGAAAATTTAACCCTTGGATAATAAAATCTAGTCATGCCAATGACTAATTAAACCTATCTAGACAAGTCTTTTCAAAAAGAAGCTCATCATTTTTCTTCCAAAAGAAACAAATCTAGCTTTGCCATGCATGCACACCTAATATAATCATGCCTAATTGCCTAGGTACTGTAACGACCCGGATTTTCGGCCCAAATTTTTTTTTATTAGATTTGCAAATTTTATTCCGGTAAGATTATTTTTAGTAAATTAGTTATAAAAATTTCTTTTTAGTATAGGTTCCATTTGTGCCACATACGCCATAGAATTTTTCCAAACCAAATTTTTTTCCAGCCGTGTATAGATCTTTCTCTCTCCCCACAACATTAATTCTCTTCCATCTCTCCCTCTCCTACTCCTACTCCATCTTTACTTCCTCCCTATCGTATTTTCATCCTCATCTCGTCCATCTCAAAATCCAAGAGATAGAAACCTTTTTGAATACAATCTTATCATCCTCATCAAAATTCTCCTATAAATATCCCATTACTTCGACCCTAGGGCACACCACGCTACTCCTCGTCCATTACAAAAACCAAAAACCAACTCCATTCTCGTCCATATCACGTACCACTGTTCACGGCCTGTTTCTTCCTAGCTAATGTTGTTTTTCGGCCAGAGTTCCTTCACGAATGTTGTAGAGGGTGTCGAGGGCTTCGATTTCAACCCAAGAATCACCCAAAACGATAGAGTATTGATAGAGTTATCGCCGTCCAAAGTTCAGTGAAATTTTCGGATTTCTGTTCCAGACAGCACACAGGACTTATGAAAATCCCCACTTTTCTCCTAGTTCGAATGGTTTTCGGGTTTAGACTTCTTCACAAAAGTTGTAGAGCGTTTCAAGATCTTCGCGCTAGACACAAGAATCGTCCAAAACGGCAGAGGTTTGGTCAAGTTATTCCAGTCCAAAGTTACTGTTAGAATACCGATCTTTCGTCGCCAAACGAAAACCCACCGGACTCCACCAAATCGTTTTGTCCGGATTAAAGGTAGATTAATTGCTATCCCTATCTCCCCCTAAGTATATTAACGTGCTAAGATGTTAGTTTTTATGATTAAAAGGAAAAAGAATCGAATGAACGAAACCCAGTTTTCCCACAAAAAAAATTCACTTTTCACTGTTCATAAGCGCAAACACTATTCACATTTTTTTTACTGTTTATTGCCGCTGGAAGTCAAAGAAATAGCATGACAATTACACTTATCCCCTTGCTCCTTTTAAATGTAATGTTTCGGCCCAGACATAAATTATAAGTGGTCATCTTATTGCAGTTAAGTCCTAAAGACATTGAATGTTTATAGTAAGGCCCAATGAAATATTTTATATGATTATTGGACATGAGTTTTATATTAGTGATTATAAACGATAAACATGTTATGACAGTGTTAACCGTATTGAGTACAATAATTGTAGGTAAATAATAGTAGATCTATTTTTTTTACAAAATTATTATTGCTATTTTTTTTAAAGATTTCTGCTAATAAAAATTTACTTCTTGGACATACAAGATTAAGAGCAACGGCTCATTCATAAAAGGTTACGTGATTATTATGCTTATTGTTTATTTCAATTATTATTCTGATTGCTTATCTATTATTCCAACCTCTGATTGATGTGTTAGATTGGACCCTAGAGACATGGGGTGGTATGCGAAATAGAAATCACCTAGACGATGCTAAGTAATGGATGAATTGGAAAAGTTTTTGTTTTAGATTGCCTGCAGGCGTGATTTTGAAACTGGCAGAGTAAGCCCAGTGTTGTGTGATGATTTTGAAACTGGCAGAGTAAGCCCAGTGTTGAGTGATGTGATTTGAAACTGGCAAAGTAAGCCCAGTGTTGAGTGATGATTTGATACTGGCAAAGTAAGCCCAGTGATGATTGTGAAGTGGTACATAAGATAGGCGAACCCTAGTTATGATTCAGGCATGGTAAGCTTTCTTTAGTTGTAATGAGAGGGATACACACTTGGTACATAACTTAGGTGCAATCCGCGACAGCAAAAGAAAGTGACCCCATGGGACAGAGCATGGCTAGCGGTTGGGGATGAAAGATCTCGTGGATTGAGATCTTAGACTACACGATAGATTAATGGATAGTAATAAATTGATTAATGTGATATATCTCTGTTTTACTTATTCATACCATATTTATCTTGCTGATTGCTAGTTGTAAAGTAAGAGGGGTAGTTGGGTTGGATTATTCTACTGGGTGATTTATCACTCACGGATACGTCTGTATCCTGGTAAATCGATTGCTTCGGCGATCAATTTGCCAGAGGATGCAGGATTCAATGGAGAGGATCCCACGATGGTGCAGTTTAACATGGAAAGAATATCAGGAACGAAGATGGAGTGTGCTTGGAATCTGTATCAAGCCTAGAGTCAGCTCTGAAGTTAATGTATTTTAAATCAGTAGATTTATCTTGAGATTGTAATAGTTAAACCTTTATTTTGGAAAATTATATTTATTTAGCAAATTTTCTTAAAGAAGTATTTTATTTTGCTCCCGAAAAAGCGGGGCGTTACAGGTACACTTTCTAGGAAATTCATTACCCATTGGGCAATAGTTGTTAGGGTAATTTTTATCCTTTAAGTAAAAGGAATAAGTCTTGCCATAATCCAAAGAGTAACCAATTCTAGTATGGTCCTAGCCTTTTATTTTGTTACCAACCTAGGTTATAATTACCTAGACTTATCCTAGAAAGCATAAGATCATAGTTAGTTTATAGTCTTATGTGGCATTTTTCTTCCTTAACCTTTGGTTAATAATTGTTAGGGGAAAAGTTACCCCTTGGGTAATAAAAATTAGTCTTGCTAATAAAAGACTTAGATTGGTAAGGCTAGTCACTTAGGTACTTGAAAAATAGAAGGCCATCATATTGTTTCAAAAAGAAGCAAACTAGTCTTGCCACATGCAAGTCTAAGAACAATAGCCTTAACCCTAAATTGGCCAACCTAATTACATTTCTAATTTTTTTTTTAAAGCTTATATAAGTATACCTCTTGGATCAAGATTTCCTAGGAAATCCTTAACCCCTGGTCAATAAGTTCACACTTGAAAGCCCTAGCTTTTATCATACCACCTTTATTTTATTTTTTTCTTTCTTTTCTTATCCTTTGGTCAATAATTGCTAGGGAAAATATTATCCCTTGGGTGATAGTTATTAGGCACACTTATGGACAAGACAAGCCATAAAATCCTTCATGATTTCCCTAAGTAATGGCCTAAAATAGTTTGACATAGGTTATGGCATGATTAAAGGTGAGATTAGACAACTCAATGGAGCAAAAGATGAGAGAAAAGGAGAGAGGGAGAGAGGCCGGTTGGAGGGAGAAAGAGGTGGAGTGTGTGCATGTGTTTTGTACTCTTGAACAAGCTATCAACTAGCCTTAAGCCTATTACCCAAATGCCAACCCATTTTCTAGCCAACTTTAAACATAAACCTAGCCTTATTCTAGGTTTCTTTAAACATAACCTAGCCAATGATTTTGATCTTCCTTACAAGCAAGCCATGCCTTTCAAAAATTACCCCTTGGTCAATAATTGTTAATTAGGGAAAAATTTATCCATTGGATAATAAGCCAAGTTTTTGCTATAAATAGCACCCCACATTGGCTATTCAACTCACACCTTCATCCATTCAACTTCTCTCTCTAAGAAAGTCTAGTGTTCTTACCATGTTCTTTCTTTGTTCTTAAGTTCTTGAGTTTTTTCTAAAGCTCTTCAAGAAACTCATCCTAGGCCGCCACCAAACCACCACTCAACCCCCTTCGATCCATAAAAAGTTAGAAAGTTAGTCAAGAACTAGTTTCGAGAGAAACCTTTCTCTTTCGAAGCTATCGAAAGCCACCGTATGAAGTTACCCCGTCCGACGTACTTACTTTTTTCCACAGCCGTACCCACCGCCAAGAAGGAAGGTAGAATACCTCTACTCTACCCCTCGTATAAAAAAGAAGAAGATAGTATTTACTTTTATGATCCAATGCATGTTAGTTAGTAATTTTTTTTAAATGGAAGTATGAGTATGAATATAGGATTATTAGATTTACTTGTCTTAATATGTGATAAGGCATAAGTGGTTTTCCACTCCAAAGGTGTTCGTCCATGTGACACTATGCCTTAGATTGTATGTTAATTGCTTGAGCATGATTATGTGAAATCAAGGATAAATTGAGCATGCTAAATAAAATAGAGTTGGATGATCTTGCTAGTTTAGTTTCAAGATTTCAAAATGAATGAATTTTGCTACTTATGTGAAAAAGTCCTATCGCGGAGTCTAAGCATGAAAACGAGACACGGAAATCGAGAAAGTTAGAAACATGGCACCTAGGGTAATTAAAGGCATGACTTGGTAAAATATTTTTGAAATTACATAATGACCGATTGTGGTAGTCATTATGTGAGTTGTGTGTGTGTGTGTGTGTGTCCCATGGGAACCCGGAGCGGCAGAACCGAGGAATGGCTTGGTTATCCGTGGAGAGGAACCAATGCAAAATTTTTGTGCCAATGGGAACCCGGAGCGGCGGAACCGAGGTTGGGTGTGTTAAATGTGATTTTCGAAATGTTGATTTGGAAATGAAAAGTGAAATGATGACACGGTCTACGAAATGCTACGTAGGAGAAACTCTGATGACACGAACACCAACGATAGTTAATAATGAATGTGGATGTGTCATTGTTAACTATTTTATTAGATAAGTATGCACTGTGCAGATAACGTTATCTGTATGATTCATTGTTTGGAAGTTATGGGTTAGCGGGTATGAGATTATTCTGCTGAGCTTTTGTAGCTCATGGTGTTACTGACCCTGACATACTATATCGGTGGTGACGCTGGTATAATGTGTCAGACTTTGTAGATGATCAAGGTGAGCTGTACACCTTAGAGGCCTTTGGAGCAGAGGAGCTGGCTAGGATGGAAGAGCAGGCGGAGCAGTAGTTAGGAACCTTAGTTACCCTCCCGTTGTTGAATAAAAGTACTCTTGTGAGAATTATGATGTAATAATGAGCTAGACTCTATTTAGATTTTCAATAAAATTGTCCTTTTAACGTACCCGGAAAATTGGGGGCGTTACAAAGCTGCTCGGTATCGATACGGATCTTGGAGTATCGATACAGTTCCAAAACAGAGGGTCAGTCAAAGTTCAGCGTATCGATACAAAGTTCTCCGTATCGATACGGTTACTTGTGTATCGATACGGATCCACTACGGGGAATATTGGAAATGCAGGGAAGATTGCTCGGTATCGATACTCTTCCTTTTGAATCGATATGGGAGGCTTACCGACATGTTTTTTGACAGATTTAACTTTCCATAAGTGGCAAATTTCCACTTTTGACTTTGTTTTTGGATATTTTGGAGGCGAGAGAGAGCCACTTTGTATAAATAGGCCTATCTCTTTTCCCCCTTTGTATCTAGTTCATTACTCCCTTAGGTTTTCCTCCATTAATGTCCTTTAAATTTTTGTAGTCTAATCCTTCAAGAACTATAGTAAGTACTTCTCGTTTGTTAATCTCTCGTTTATTAAAGTTGATTGTGCTGACTAGATCCTTTATAATATCAAGTTTATTTTTGTTTCCCTTGGTTAAAAATCATGTCTCGTTTTTATGCTTTGTTTGGTGCTTTAGCTATGTGTGAGTAGTCGTTTGGCTAAGTCTCGGGATAATCTTTCCCAACGACTTAGGTGGTTATTTGGTTCTCAAACCTTCGGACTTAAAAGCATGGTTTTCGGGATTAAGGTAACCTAGCCATTTGGGTCTAAATGAGGGGTGTTAACTCCTTGGTATGTTGTTTAGTCAAGCGGTCTTGGCACGCGACATACCGAGGGCTCGTGGCCTCCTACGTGTTAGATATATTAGCAAAAATAGGTTGGTTTAGTTCCGTTTAATCACATCTTTTGATAATCGTAATCTTTAAAGTAAATCTTCCGAGCGTGAGCACGCGGTCGTGACCCTCGCTTGAGTTATAATCGAGAACCGGTAATGGCCTTTGTCAAGTGATAGACGATCCCTAAACTTGCCTCTTTTAGTTTATAAAGCTCATTTCTAGTCTTTTTACTTAGCGTTTCCACTGTTTAAAGCAAAACCAAGTTGGCCGTTTTAAACGCTGAAATCCACCATATAAAACTTACAATCCGATTAAGTTATATTCGATTCTCTGTGGGTACGATCCCGGACTTCCGGAAATTATGCTATCGACGATCTAGCCATACGCTAAGGGTTTTGAACCTTATATTTGAAGGCATGGTCTTTCCGGTTTAAGCACTTTGTTACTACTCCATATGAATGCATAGCAGGTGAAATTTGGAAAAATCTATCTCGGGGTCTCAGGCACCGCCATGTGGTGCATCAACACCCTTATCCACCATACATTGTTGTGGACCTCAGTGCCAAATGTATAGACCCCATAATATTGTGTTATGGATAAGCGCGACAGTGCCTCAGGACCAGTACTAAATAATTATTCGAAATTTGTGATATACTCCCTAGAAAGTTGTAGTCCCTCTGTTCTTTTGCAAATTAATTGAATTCACTAAAAAACAACGTAAAATTTGTGATAAAAAAATAAAATACTTTCATGCATAGTTTTGTAAAGAAAATCCCACCAAATTAATATCTCAAATCGTTCATTAAATCGCTGTGAATTTTTTTTAACCATTATGTCCGAAAATATTTTAATTTCTCACCCAAAAATTATGTTTCAAATTTTTTTTTTTGGCAATGTCTAACCTTGCGGGACAGAAAAGAATTGCATGTGTCTGCGAAGATAACATGGATAGTTTGTCCGCATGAGATGGGGGGCCCCCAACTGAAAGTATAGAGAGATGTGAAATGGAGACAAGAAAGAGAAATGAGCTCTTTGGTAGCCAAATTATATGTCTATCGAAGTAGGGGTTGACATCATGCATGTAGAGAAATGAAAATAGGGCTCTTGCATGTCCACTTTTCTCAGTTTCTGCACGGCTAGTGATAATGCCAAAACTATTTTTGTTGGTGTCAAAATTCTAGTGCACAAAAGACTTGTAACATGTGCAATATACAAGACTTTCATGCATTGAAGTTTTGACACTAACAAAAACAATTTTGCCATTATCACTTCCCTTGTATTTGTTTTTCTTTTGAGGTGAGGGAGTTTCGCTAACACATATTTTGACACATAAAATGACACTTAATTTCTATGAAACCCGTTTTGGAGTCCAAGCAAATAATCGGAGTCATTCAATTTATTTAAAACATGTTTCTAGGAGTTCCCATAAAAAATTAACTCATTTGGATATCGGTAAGAGCTTGATTGGTTCATTGGGTTTCTCACTGTCGGTCTGTTTGTTCAGTGGTGTTGGCATTGGGCGCTTGGTGGTGGCCGAATGGATTGTCGACGGTGTGGTGGTGGGCAGTCGGAGCTGGTGGCGGAAGGCTTGTTGCGAAATTGCACTGTGTTAGGGTTAGGGTTTTCTTTGGGCTGGGCTTCATCGCTTTATTTGGGCTTTTGGGCCTTTATTTGAACCGAGGTTGGGGTGTTTTTTTTTTTGGGCTTCATTGTTGTATTTGGGCTCTTAGGCCTTTGAGTGTATGGGCTTTGTTCTCACTTGATTGTATTCCAACTTTTGGTTTGAGTCCCCTCCCCCTTTTCCTTAATAAAATGTTACTATTGCTTATAAAAAAAAAAGAGCTTGATTGGTTCATTCAGTCGATTCTTGTCAAATTTTACAAGATAAAACTGAATGAATCGATCAAGCAAAGAGAGTTGTACATGGGATGATCTTGTTCGCAGTGGCGGCTCCAGGAATTTTTCCAAGGGTGTTCAGAAATTGCATTATACTATTTTGAAAAATCACAACTATATATATAAACAAAAAGTCATACATAACATCGAAAATGCGACCCAAAAATAACAAAGTATATAAACTATTACAATTGTCCTCGACGAGTTTTCATATTTTGAAACCGTTGCATGATATTCTCGTTACTTTTTAGGGCAAAACTCGATGAATGTTAGAATGTGTAGAGACAAAGAAACACCCAATATTCAATCTTTATCCATATTCTTGAAGGTTGAAACTCAAAACCCTGAACAATTGAAAGAAAAATCAATTAAACCCAAATATAAATCAGAAATATACAACTTAGGGTTTACCAAAAGCCCAAATCCAAAACCCATGAGTAATTGAGGGAGAGAGAAGGAGAAAGGCAGAGAGAGAGATATATATATGAATCACAAACAAACCTATGTGTACCGTCGTACCGAAGTTCAAATAGAGAGTCAGAACAAGAGCCAGAGAATGGTTTGACTTTGTCAAGATTTAATGTTTTATTTGTTGGGGCCTGGTCTGTTCAGGTGTGTTTGGGTTTGTCCAAACAGTTTTTTCTTTTCTTCCAACCTTTGGTTGGATTCCCTTCTCCCTTTCCCCATCTTGATGTACCCTTTGTAAAGATTTCTGAATAATATTTTGCCTTTTCGAAAAAAAAATGGTTTGACTTCTGCGTGTGTTTTTTTTTCTATTTGTTCATTAATTTTTTTATTTTCTTTTTTCATTTTGTTATTGCTGAAATTGGGTTAGTGGGCTAAAATTTGGGCTTTCAATTTCAAGTGGATTAATTTGTAGGCTATTTTTGGGGTGGGTGTTCAATAATATTTGGATTGGGTGTTCAAACAATTGGATTGGGTGTTCATTGACAATTAGATTGGGTGTTCAAAGTAAGACTAGTCCAAAATTTTTACATGTATTCTAAGCAAAAAAATAATTTTTGGGTGGTCAGTTGACCATGGTTTCATGTGAGTGGAGCCGCCACTGCTTGTTCGTAAAAAAAACAAAAGAGAGTTGTGCTTGGATGGAGAAAGTTTGCATTGCAACTTTTCAGCTCTTGTAGAATATTGGATATGCAACTAACAGGACACTCAAACAACAATTGTGTAATTGCACTGAGATGCGATGGAGTTGTAAGTTGAACTACGTACTAACATGGGAGAAAGTTTCCATTAATTAATGCCTCTCTTTTCACCCTAAAAAAAAGTAGGAAAGCGATGGCCAGTAAAATCGGGTGCGGCAAATATGAAAACAAAAATAAAATCAGTCGACTGTACCCAAATCTAGATATGAGATACTCTTAATTTGACTATCTAAGCTATTTCTCAAATTGCATGATTGACATGCAATTAGAGGTGTCAAACGGGCCGGGTCGGCACGGCACGCACGGGCACGACACGGTTAAATGTGGCACGACACGGGTAAGGGCACGGTCATGCCCTGACACGGCACGATACGACACGGTCTTAGTGAGCACGTGGACGGGCACGGGTACGGTCTTGGCCGGGCACGGCACAACACGACACGATTTTAGTGGGCACGTGGACTGGCACGGGGCACGGACGTGGGCGGGCATGGCACGGAAGTTGGCCTGGCACGGCACGACACAGCACGGTTTTAGCCGGGCACGGGCACGACACGGTAGTTGAACGGGCACGGCACGGCACGACACGGGTTTGACGGGCACGGCACGACACGACACGGGTTTGACGGGCACGGGCACGGCATGAAAATTTGGCCTGACACAACACAACACAACACGACACGGGCACGGAATGTGGAATGATTAGGATGTGGAAGGCCATGCTTGAATGCCATCACTCACAATACATAACAATCTCATTAGCATACCATGCGAAGAGCTCAACTGGCATTCCCCAGGGAGATACCTGTTGAACACAAATTTCGAGTCTGCGAAAAAGACGGAAAAATGTTGAACAATAGTCAATTTTATTGATGTATGAAATTAGGGTTTATAATCTCTGAGGTATTTTCTAATCAAAGAAAATAAAGTCTTCTGATTCTTCTCTTCGGTTGTTGAAACAAGGGCTTGATGCTTGATCTCGAATCAAACGGCGGAATCTTCTCCGTGATTTTGTGGAGAAGTTGATGACTTGGGTTGAATATTCTTCGAGGCTTTGAAGCTTCGATTCGAAGAACCTTCTTGTTGGATGCACACTTGAAGAATTCTGAAGGGCTTGAAGGATTTGATCTTCAGAGCTCTGGAGCTTGTATGCTTCAATGTCCAGATGGAAAATATGAGAAGGAGCACCTCTATTTATAAGAATGTGGGATGGAGACTCCAACCCTAACCTTCCATATTGATCCTTTTAATTATTTCCTTTATTGATTTTAAAAAGAATAATTATTATTTGATAATAACCTTTCCTTTTCCATTTATTTTAAGAAAAGGTAATTATATATAAAGAGATATATTATTATTCACCAAGTAGCCTAATTTGATTGGTCAGACTTGATAGAATAATAACTGTGTCATTTTGACACGTGGCACCATTTGATTGGTCCATTACATGTCTCTGACTTTTGACCACGGACACTTGGCATCACTTGATTGGCCCGTCTATGAAACTTTGACTTTGACTTATAGGCACTTGGCGACATTTGATTGGCCAATTTGTATGCCCTAGTAACACGTGGCAATTTGTGATAGGCTAGAAATTTTACATGCCTACAGATGCCCCCTCGAGACTTGCTCGTGTGTGAAAGTGAGTAGGTCTCGAAATGTTGACTTGACTTGATTTGATGCCGAAAATTTGTGTATGCGGCATTGATTTGTTTTGCTTGACATTTGGTGTCAAGTTGAACTCGTGAGCTGAACTTGCACGACTTGAATTTCTCTCGAAAGGCAACAATTAATATGTGAGAGCCCCAATTTATTTGTGGACTAAAGTTTAACAGCCAAACAATGTACCCCACGAAAAAAACTTGTGTATTCGGCAACGAGTTTTGTTTGAAATTTGGGATGGAACAAATTTTCCGATAATTCTAACTCGTTGGTCGAGTTAAAATTTATCAATCAGCGTACTTGAGTTTTACTTCAGGCAGAATGATTTGATTATTTATCAAATTGAGGTTTGATAATCCAATGAAGTTAAGCCCGGGTGAACCTTGAGATTGTACAGAACGGCCCGACCGTCCAACACATAACAGATTTAGTGCCTGCCTTGCTTGTGCTTGCCGCCCTAATTCTTTTGCTTGGAGGACAATTAATGTAGACTTAGGGAACGCATGAATTAGGAGAGCAACACAGATTCTTTTTTCCTTAAGAAGTTTGTCTTCTTGCTCTATATATTGAGAGGAACAATACCACCGAATCCTCACAATTGAATAGTTTGGAAAGCAATCCTTGAATGCTACTGTAAGTCTTCTCCTTTTGTCTTTAGCTTCTTCTTCTTCTTCTCTTTTTCTGTCCTTTTTACTTCCTTCGTCGCTTCTTGACAGAGAGAGAAAAGAAAGATATGCCATGTTTTGTTTTCTCGGTCCAGCCTTTACTTAGGCAAGGGTACGTGCCCCTCTTCTACCCTTTCCTTTTGCTCTTTAAATTAAATATATACCAGTGCAAAACTCATGTGGCACACCGTTTGACGTTGTAGTGCAATCCATCTACATGCAAAATAATTTTGTTGTTTCTTGACTTCAGGCTTTTTGCGTCAAAACATGCGAACCGAGTTTTGACGGACTACTAGATCAGAATTTATTTGACACCGAATACTTTATTTTGGTACCAAACAGCTGCCTTGTGATGCCACGTCCATATTTTGCAAAATGACTTGGCTTTCCCTGACTTCGTAGCGCAAAGAACACCGCCACTGTTTTGTCCCTCTCTTTTGTAACTGAGACTTGAAGCAGGACTGCTCGATTAGGATTTTCATGATACCGAGTAAATCCTTATATTTTCTGTACCAAGCATGTAAAGAAAAATCTTGCATTCTTTGACTCGTTGTGGTACTACTGTATGTATGGGCAAACAATTGAACGCTTTTCTTTAACATGGTGCATGCTCTCCGTTTGGACAGAATTTTGGCGAATATATGACCCAACTTTGTGACTTGTAGTTTATGGCCAAAACCAATTTTGTTTCCTCTGACTTGGTAAGAAACTAAATTTCAAAGCCTCCGAACCCGAAATAGAATTATTGATAGGTCGAATAATTTTCTTCGGGTGAGTTGGATCAATGAAGTCTTGCTTTTTCTTTTTGATCAGCGTCAACTTGTGTAGGGATTTTTATAAGAGTACCAACGAGCGTGAATTGCTGTGACGTAATCCAGCAAGACATCAACTGTTTTTCATTGCAAAAACAAATTAATTTGTTGGCGTACAGTAGCATGACAACCCATGAGACAGATTTGTTTGGCATTAATTTCCTGACACTGTGCGTTTTACCAATTTGTTTCCAAGACAATTGGCTAACTTTCCTTCTTTGTCTATTTGCAGGTGCCAAATTTTTGGATTGTGTCTTCTTTTATAGACACTCAAAGAGTGACTTGGGGCTCTAGTTTTGAGCACAGTATCCTTTTGACAAAAACATGTTTCGTTTTCTTGTCTCTTGTTTTCCTGTAACGCCTTTTCGATCCGTATAGGTGCACTATTTTCTTTTTGCAGATTTTGGTGCTATGCAGTTGCTTCTTCGAGCTTTAAGCTTTGTATCCACTGCTTCTTCAAGCTTTAAGATTCCGCAGCCATTGCCTCTTCGAGCTTTAAGGCTTTGTTGCTGTTATTTCTTCGAGTTTTAAGGCTCCGTGGCCGTCCCTTCGAGCTTTTAGCTCAGTGGCCGTCTCTTCGAGCTTTAAGGCTCTGCGACTTCTTCGAGTTTAAGGCTTTGCAGCGTCTTCGAGTTTTTAGGCTCTGTGCTATTGCTTCTTCGAGCTTAAGGCTCCCCAGCGTCTTCAAGCTTTTAGGCTCCGTGGCTGCTATTTCTTTGAGCTTTAAGGCGTCGCAGCTTCTTCGAGCTTTTAGGCTCTGTGCTACTGCTATTGTGAGTTAAGGCGTCGCAGCTTCTTCGAGTTTTTAGGCTATGCCACCACTGTTTCTTTGGGCTAAAGCTCTGTGGCTTTTGCTGCTTTGCGAATTCCTTGTGACTATGCCAAGGAAGAGCTCATCAAAGGTCGCCGCGATATCGAAGCCAGCCTATACCATGTTAAGAAGGTCCTTGAAGCCTACCGCGACGTTGAAGCCAATGCTTTGCTCAAAAGATGCTGCCATGATAGGATGGTTCTTGAAGCTTTCCACAATGTTAAAGCCAGCCGATGCCATGTTAGGAGGTTCTTGAAGCTTTCCACAATGTTGAAGCCAGCCGATGCCATGCTAGGAGGTTCTTGCTAGGAAGGTTTTGCCATGAAGTTGGAGTGACCACGACAAAAGCGAACAAGAGAGAGGGAGCGACTTTACTTTCTACCATCGTTCTTGGAGTTTGATGGATTGGCAAGCCACCTACCCTTCCCTTTGCAGTCATCCGTGAAGTTGGAGAGCCTAGTGCAAAAGCCAGCCAGACCCATGGAGCGATTCTACCTTCCACAATCATCCGTGCAACACGAGGATTCACACAAAGCAAGCCAACACATCTTTTGTCATCATCCACGGAGTTAGAGGGATTTAGCAGAAGCAAATGAAGGCAAGAAAGCGACCTCGTGTCATCACTAACGAAGTTGGAAAGTTCATGCCAAAGGAAGCTGAGGCAAAGAACATCTCTTCCTCCTACCATCCTCCATGGAGCTTGAGGGGGTACTTTAACGTGGCAATGCTTGGAGCGCCTTAGGTCTACGTTTGCACAGAAGATGTGTTGGGGAGCATGGGTCTCGATTTGAACTTTGAGACTAAGGATATACCAGTTCTTTTGAGAAGCCAAGTGAACAATCCGTCCACACAATCCACCACATGTCGCTTGCTTTCTTTGATTTGTTTTGATGAATAACTTTCAATATTTAGTCTACTTATCCCTTGAAGAATAAAGTAAACACAATTTTTTGCAAAAGTTGCACGTACCCCAAATGAGATCAAACCAAACGTAGTTCAAAAGAATCTTTTTTTTTTGGATGACTGGGCTCAAAATTTAAGCTGCCTACGTACCCAAAATGGGATCAAGTCAAACGTAGTTCATTGGTAAGACGAATTTTTTTTTTTGAATGACTGAGCTCGAAATTCAAGCTACCTACGTACCCAAATGTGATCAAGTCAAACGTAGTTCTTTTTTTTTCTTTTTTTTTGGAATTTTTGTAAATTTTTTTTTTTTTTTTGGGGCCGTGCACAGTTTTAGCTCATGCAGGCCAGGAGCAACATGCAGTTTAGACTCATGCGTCATGGAGTAGCACTTGCTCTTCAAGGGTAGTAGCGCTTCAAGAATTTGCCGTTTATGGGGCCAACTCTTAAGCCATCTTCAGCAATCAATTTGTAGGCACCGCTTGAGTAAACTTCTTGCACCACATATGGTCCATCCCACTTGGAAATGAATTTGCCACCGATTTTATGGGTGGTATTAATGGGTCTTCTTACAGCAAGAACCAAGTCCCCCTTCTGGAAAGAACGAAGACGAACCTTCTTGTTGAATGACTTTGACATGCGGGCTTGATAACACTCAAGACGTTGTTGTGCCTCAAGTCTCTTTTCATCAAGTGCTTCTAGTTCTTCAAGGCGCAAGCGAGCGTTGTCTTCATGAGTGACACCTTCTTGCACGGCTATCCTTAAAGATGGGATTTGACGTTCAAGCGGCAAAACAGCTTCCACGCCGTACACTAGCGCATATGGAGTGGCTTGAGTAGGTGTTCGATATGTGGTTCGATACGCCCAAAGAGCTTCTTCCATTCTCTCAGGCCAGTCCCTATTTGCTTTGGCAACCACTTTCTTCAATAAGTTCCCAAGAGTCTTGTTGAATGCTTTCGCAAGACCATTTGCGGGCGGGTTGTACATAGTAGAGGTATGCTGCTTGAAGCCAAATTTCTGACAAAGTCTGGTCATGGCACTGTTGTAGAAATTCTTTCCGTTGTCTGTGATGATGCAACGCGATACGCCATATCTAAAGATGAGGTGAGTACGGATGAAGTTGACGACATTTTCCTTCTTCACCTCTTTCAGTGCGATTGCCTCCGCCCATTTAGAGAAGTAGTCAGTTGCAGCCAAGATGTACAAGTGACCATTAGAAGACTTCGGTAAGGGTCCCACGACATCCATCCCCCATGCATCAAAAGGCCATGAAGTGACAGTTGGATGGAGCAGTTCTGGCGGTTGATGTATAAAATTGGCGTGGATTTGGCAAGCATGACATCTCTTGGCATACTCCATGCAATCCTTGACCATGGTTAGCCAATAGTAACCCATTCTTTTGATTCGAAAATGAAGTTTGGGACCAGATTGATGAGCACCGCATATCCCAGAATGAGCTTCTTCCAGAGCTTTCTTGGCCTCATTTTCTTCAAGGCAACGGAGGAATAACCCTTCAAAAGATCGGCGGTAGAGCGTGTCCTTATAGTAAATGAATCGAGGGGCTCAACGCTTCACATCCGCTCTCCTATGTGGATCATCAGGCAGTTTCCCATGTTGCAGATAATCGATAAGAGGTTGACGCTAATCCTCTGTTTCAATTTCAAGCACTGAAACAACATTCACTTCCCTTTCACCATTGTCTTCATCGTCAAAGATTGGAGGTATGACCCAACTTCGACATATCGGAACATGCGTCTCTTGGTCAGGGAAAGCAAGTATAGAGGCAAGCTTTGCAAGTGCATCTGCCTGCTTATTTTCGCCGCCCGGTACATGCTCCAGGGTGACACCACCAAGCCATGCGATCAAGCGACGTGCGTAGTTGTTGAAGGGCATGAGTTCAGCCTTCCTCACTTCATAGATGTCGAGGAGTTGGTTGATGATCAACATTGAATCTCCATATACCTTGAGCTGCAAATGCTTTGCTTCAACCGCCATCTCCAGTCCAAGAATGAGAGCTTGGTACTCAGCTTCATTGTTTGAACAGTTTTGTGTGAGGGTGAAAGCATAAGGTAAGACATCTCCTTCTGGGGAAACAAACACTATGCCTGCGCCTGCGCCACTTCGATGTGATGCGCCGTTAAAGTACATTGTCCATGGGGGGCGAACTTCGACCACCATGACGTCTTCATCTGGCAATTCTTCGGACAACTCCCACTCAGCTGGTATAGGATGATCCGCCAAAAAATCAGCTAAAGCTTGCCCCTTAACGGCCTTTTGAGGTACATAGATGATCTCGTATTGTTGAAAGAGAAGCGACCATCTTGCCAATCGATCAGTGAGGACTGGTTTTGTCATGACGTATTTGATTGGGTTAGCCTTGGAGATGAGATGCACAGTGTGAGCTTGAAAATAGTGTCGCATCTTTTCAATCGCAAACACTAAAGCTAGGCACATCTTCTCAATTGCAGGATAGTTCAATTCATGAGGCAGCATCATTCTACTCAAGTAGTACAAGGCACCTTCTTTCCCTTCATCATTCTCTTGAGCAAGCAAGGCCCCCACTGAACGTTCTTGGGATGCAATATATAATATTAACGGCCGTCCAGGCTTAGGGGCGGTGAGAACAGGAGGTCTCGTCAAATATGATTTAATGCTCTTGAAGGCATTGTCGCATGCTTCATCCCACTCAAAAGGAGTCCCTTTCTTCATGAGGCGGCTGAATGGTTGACATCGCCCAGCCAAATTAGATATGAAGCGACGGAGGTAAGCCAATCGTCCTTGAAGACTCTTCAACTCATGAATATTTTGAGGTTCAGGCATTTTCAAGATAGCATCAATTTTAGCTTGTTCAATCTCTATGCCACGGTGGCGCACGATGAACCCCAGAAACTTTCCAGATGTAACCCCAAATGCGCACTTCAAGGGATTCATCCTAAGTTGGTACCTTCGCAGTCGCTCAAACACTTGCCTTAGATCATGAAGATGATTGGCTCGTTTCTTGGTCTTCACGACTAAGTCATCAACGTAACACTCCACATTCTTGTGAAGTATGTCGTCAAAGATCTTTTGCATTGCCCTTTGGTATGTAGCACCTGCGTTCTTCAAGCCAAAAGGCATAACTTTGTAACAATAGATGCCTTTTGGTGTACGAAAAGCTGTGAGCTCTTCATCTTGCGGAGCCATGCGGATTTGATTGTATCCAGATGAACCATCCATGAATGATAGGACCTCATGTCCAGTGGTGGCATCAACCATGAGCTCGGGAATAGGGAGTGGAAAGTCATCTTTCGGACAAGCATTGTTCAAATCGCGAAAGTCGACACAAACTCGGATTTGCCCATTTTTCTTCTTCAGTGGGACGATGCTTGAAATCCAAGTGGGGTACTTGACTTCTCGAATGAAACCAGCTTCGATGAGTTTATTGATCTCTGCTTCAATTTTGGGGACCAAGTCTGGTCAGAAGCGTCTTTGAGATTGCTTGACAGGTCGGATGCCATGCTTTACTGCTAGATGATGGACTGCGACTCTTGGGTCTAACCCAGGCATCTCCTTATAACTCCAAGCGAAGACATCCTTATACTCGCGTAGAAGCTCAGTGTAGGCAATCTCTTCTTCAGGTGTGAGCAAAGCACTGATGTAAGTTGGTCGTGGGTCATCTTCGGTCCCTAGATTGATCTCCTTCAGATCATCGACAGTGGACCTCACTCCTTCTTCTAACTCTAGTGGAGCATCTTCAGCGTCTTCCTATACTTGAATTTCATTACAAGTCGCCGTGATATGGAAGGAAGAAGTGACGGACTCTTCATCGAGACAATGATCCAACTCTTTAAAAGGCACTTTGGTCAGCACCACAGTTTGTCGCTTTACTCTTAGCAATGCATCATCAGTTGCCACAACGAGAGTAGTTTGGCGTTTCATGCGAGAGGGTATTTTACTCCTCAATTTCTTGTTATCTTCTGACAAAAGAGCAGTCCTCCATCTTGAAGCCGTCTCGATGGCACTGCTTGAAACACCTAATCGACTTTGGATAGACTTTCGTGGAGCATTTGTTGAAGATATTTCACTTGGTAGACCTAATCTACCTTGGATAGACTTGCGTGTGACAGAAGGTGTGGAACTCTTACTTTGTGGCCCTAATCTGTCTTGAATGGGTCTTCTTGTGGGGGTTGGTGAGACAACTTCTTCTTGAGGAGTCAATCTGTCAAAGACTAACCTTTGTGATTTCGGAGCACTCAAGCGATCGAAGACTGATGCCTTTGGTGATGAAGCACATTCTTCCGCCGTAATGTGGTTGTTGCTCGACTTCTTTATGAAGATGCGAGCAGGAGCAGGTGCGGTGTATCCAAGGCCTGCTTGGGACTCCTTAATAGCATATCCCTTCTCCTTGAGCATTTTCTGAGTCGGGTTCAAGCCGTGTATCTTTTCGCCAAGCACTTCAGGCAAGAGTCTCCCTAGAGTGGTTAAACCTCTTGGATTATGTCCAGCCTTTGCAAATAGCTTGTAGGCATTGGGATCGAAGCCATTTGTCCGTTGTGAAGGCAAGTAATCGTGCTCCTCTTGAGGGGCACGTGCGGCTCGAACAAATCCTTTCAGGGGTGGAGCAACCTTTGCTTCATCAAGGTCAGTGACTGGGAGTGTTAATCCTTTCAAGGCCGACTCTTCAGTCTTTTGAAACTTTGGTATATAACGAAGTATCGGCGTACCTTTCATCTTTGATGGATCTTCCATGTGATGCTTGCCACCTTGACTATTTTCCTCCTTCGCCTTAGTAACGATGTTGGTTTTACCAATTTGAAGGTTGTTGGCCTTGGTGGGTTTATAACTTGATGAAGAGGTGGTTGGTACCAATTCTGTCAACACCGTGTTTGCCAAGTAGAATTTAGCATCGGCAAAATGGGATTCAGCTTCGCTAAAGGGTTTGTCATCGGCTACCACCTTCTTTATCACACCATCTTTACAGTACTTGAAGCGTTGATGGAGGGTTGATGGGACAACGCCATTCTCATGGAGCCATGGCCGCCCTAACAATACATTGTACGAGGTTTTGGCATCGATGACATGGAGCAGTGCGCTTGAAGTCATATCATCGATGAGTAAGTCCAGGCGAATGATGCCAATAGCTCTTTGACCCCCTTGATTGAATCCTTGGATCATGAGACGGCTAGGTGCTAGTTCTTCCGCAGAGATACCAAGTTCCTTCAGGGTACGAAGAGGCAAGATGTTGACCGCAGATCCGCCATCTAGAAGCATCCTATTGACTCTTTGTTCGCATATGTATCCTGAGACAAAAAGTGGACGATTATGTGGAGTCGCACCAAGCAATAAATCTTCATTAGAGAGTGTAATGGCTCCAACGCAAGCAGAGCAATCTTTGGCGCAAACTGTAGAGTCAGGATGGATTGGAGAGCGTTTATATGCAGGAAGCGACTCTAGTTCCGTCTCTCCAGTTTCTTCACAACTCACAGTATTGCATGAAGCTTCAAAAAGACTAGTGTTGCGAATCGACTTAGGTAAGAAGTCCCATAAAGTGAATGGGGTTCGCAGTCTTCGGACAGGGACGTCTTCTGATAAGTTTGAAGCTATTTTCTTCATCTTCTTCCTTCTTTGTTGCCTTCTTGGATGCCTCCTTCTAGGACTAGGCTTTGGGGCCATGGATTGAGGATGCTTCACACTTGGCTCGCGATTATTCTTTCTGCGAGTAACGAGGGTCCATCCTTCGCCATCCATGTCATCTACTTTTGCCTTGGCACAGATGCTGCCCCCATGCTGTTGAATAGAATGACATCGCAATACCTCAATTGGATCGAACGACCCAAATTGAATCTTCACACCTTGTGGTGCTTTAGGCTGTTGAATTTCCTCTTGTAGAATAGCCACAATTTGATTTGTAGCTACGGTATCCTTTTCTTCCTCCAATACGATCTTTCCTTGGCTAGCGAGTTCCACTACCTTCTCTTTGAAGACAAAGCATCGTTGGGTTGGGTGACTAACCAAGCGATGGTATTTGCAGTAGTTTGGATCATTAACTTTGTTAGCTTCCTCGGGTCGCTTCATCTCCGGGAGCTCAATGAGTTTCAGATCTAACAGTTGATCAAACATTGAAGGGACCTCTGAATCGGGAAAAGGATACACCTTTTCTTGCATTTCTTTCAGTGTGAGTCTTTTCTTCTTCTTCATTTGCGGCAGAGTGGACCTCTCAAATTGCTTTTCTTTGGGTTTAGTAGAGATCTTGAATGGTGCAGCATTCATAGCCATGGATTCCTTCTTACCTTCTTTGACTAGAAATTTGCCCCTTTTGCGAATATCTGGCTTGCTTCCTATTGTGCGAGAATCTTGCGCTCTTCGAGAATCTTGCACCGGTAGACCTTGCCTTCCATTTGCAGTGATGGTGAGCTCCATGTCATGAGCTCGAGTAGCCAATTCTTCAAAGGTCTTAGGCAGGATTCCTTGAAGAATGTATTGTAGGTCCCACTGCATGCCTTTGATGCACATCTCGATTCCAGAAGTTTCAGACAGCCTATCCTTGCAGTTTAGACTCAAGTGCCGCCATCTATTGATATAATCAATGACAGGTTCATCCTTCCATTGGCGAGCATTCGTAAGCTCGAACATACTAACGATACGGCGAGTGCTGTAGAAACGATTAAGAAATTCTTGTTCCAGCTGCTCCCAACTATCAATCGTGCCAGATTCAAGGTCACAATACCAGTCAAAAGCATTGCCTTTGAGCGTTCGAACAAACTGCTTGACGAGGAGATCACCATCAGTTCCAGCATTGCTGCATGTTTCCACAAAGTGAGCAATATGCTGCTTCGGATTGCCTTTGCCCTCGAATTGTTGAAACTTCGGTGGTTGATAACCAGCAGGCATCCTCAAAAGGTCGATCCTTCGAGTATAAGGCTTAGCATAAGTAGAAGAAGACTTCGGCGCCTCCTCGTACTTTTGCTTGATAGTGCCTAGAATGAAATCCTTCAGCTGGTCCATGGGAATTGAACCATCGCCAGAAAGCGAAAACTCTTTTGGTACTTCCTTCTGTTTGTTTGAAGACCCAACTTGACTTGAATCCCCCATAGTTTCTATTTTGTTCTTGAGGGAGGCAATTTCAGAGTCGCGCTCTTCTACAATTTTTGACAATCCTTCAACTGTTTTGGCCAAGGAAGCAACTTGCTCTTCTAGACTGACCGCATTTATTGTCATAACATCCATGATTGAAGAAATGACAGACTTGGTGAAGGCATTGAGGTTTGACGGAGGAGTGCTTCGAGAAGAGGTGGAATCAGAACTGCTTGAATAGCCTTCTTCTGTGTTCTTCTGAATTTCTGAAGCGGACTCATGAAGCATGGGAGGATAAACAAAGGGATTCTTAATGATTGTTGCCATGTCTTTTGCTGCCTCCATGGTAGAGATGCCTTCCTTCTCTTTTGGTGAGCTTGTGAAGGTTGGTGATACTTTCGGTGGATCAGCACCAACGACGGAATTTGATTTTGGCAGAAGCGAGGGTTGTGCAGATGCTTGAGCTACAGCCTTGGACTTGCTTCGAGTCATTGGACCACCATTTCTAGCCTGAGATCCGGAGCCAGATTTTGCAATGGTTGAAGGCTTGAAGCGTGTCACCTTAGCTTGAAGAGCCTTTGAACTGATGTTCTTAGGAGCCTTTGAACTGTTCTTCTTAGCGGCCATTGAGAGTTTGCTTGATTTGTTGAAGAGAAGAGATGAGAAGCAGAGATTGTCCCACTGGGCGTGCCAAAATCTGTTGAACACAAATTTCGAGTCTGCGAAAAAGACGGAAAAATGTTGAACAATAGTCAATTTTATTGATGTATGAAATTAGGGTTTACAATCTCTGAGGTATTTTCTAATCAAAGAAAATAAAGTCTTCTGATTCTTCTCTTCGGTTGTTGAAACAAGGGCTTGATGCTTGATCTCGAATCAAACGGCGGAATCTTCTCCGTGATTTTGTGGAGAAGTTGATGACTTGGGTTGAATATTCTTCGAGGCTTTGAAGCTTCGATTCGAAGAACCTTCTTGTTGGATGCACACTTGAAGAATTCTGAAGGGCTTGAAGGTTTTGATCTTCAGAGCTCTGGAGCTTGTATGCTTCAATGTCCAAATGGAAAATATGAGAAGGAGCACCTCTATTTATAAGAATGTGGGATGGAGACTCCAACCCTAACCTTCCATATTGATCCTTTTAATTATTTCCTTTATTGATTTTAAAAAGAATAATTATTATTTGATAATAACCTTTCCTTTTCCATTTATTTTAAGAAAAGGTAATTATATATAAAGAGATATATTATTATTCACCAAGTAGCCTAATTTGATTGGTCAAGCTTGATAGAATAATAACTGTGTCATTTTGACACGTGGCACCATTTGATTGGTCCATTACATGTCTCTGACTTTTGACCACGGACACTTGGCATCACTTGATTGGCCCGTCTATGAAACTTTGACTTTGACTTATAGGCACTTGACGACATTTGATTGGCCAATTTGTATGCCCTAGTAACACGTGGCAATTTGTGATAGGCTAGAAATTTTACATGCCTACAATACCCAGAGGGAGATCATGACTCAGCTCTAGGACGAGATCGAATGCTTTGGCCTCAGCTTTGCGAATTGGATCAATAGCCACACATCGTACGTGGCAGCTCTCAACGGATGGATGCAAAACTGCATTTTACAACCCAGGGAGCGGTCCAAGGTCAGAAGGGCATTTTCCCCTCGTCGAGTTATGGGCCCACCTTTATTCTTTCTCTGTCAAGATTGGTCGGCCGGGATTAAATTGCTGCAATCTGAAGAACTTAGTGATTCCATCAAAGCCTTACTAAGTGACCTTAGGGACTCAGTTGAGCAACAAGGGAAAGAAATGCAGAAGACGGAAAGAACAGTGCTTGATACGAGCAACAATGAAGAATCTCTATGTAAGGACGATGAGAATGAGAAGAGTGATGACAATAGTTCTTCAAACATGAGCAGCATACATTCCAGTTTAGGGAAGGTTCTTGATCAATTGACCAAGTTTTCGGAGGCTTCTTTGAAAATGTTTGAACATATTCGGCAGAAAAGTGAAACGGCTCGGACTGAGTATTCGAAGTACATGCAGCCTAGACCTTGAGGGATTTGTGTAGTTGAGGAAATTCGGTTCTTTTCTTACCTTTTGGCTTTTGGTTGGAAATGGGTATTTGTAAATCAGAAGTTGCTGCATATTTTTTTGAGATGAAATTGTTACAATTTGCAGTCTTGCAGATTTGTCTTTTATTTGTTAAGTTATGTTAAGTGAAGGAAAAAGTGGCAGCTGCTTGTTTGAGTCTTCCATTTGTTTCCGTCGGACGTAAAACCCACGGCACGACACACGAATAAGGACCGGCACGGCACGACAAAAAAGCACAGCACGACACAACCCGACAAGCCCGACCCGAAAAAAGGGGCACGGCACGACCCGACAAAAAATGCATGGCACGATCCAACCCGACAAAAAAAGGCACGGCACGATGGGGCACGATTAATTAATCGGGCACGGCACGACACGACACGACACGATTTAAAAAAGGCACGGCCCGACACGACACGATTTAAGTAAATGGGCCCGGTCCAGCCTGACACGATTGAAAAATGACACGGCACAACACGACACGATTTAAGTAAATGGGCACGGCACGATACGACACGATTGAAAATGGCACGGCACGGCACGACACGATTTAAGTAAATGGGCACGGCACGACACGGCACGTAACACGGTTGGCACGGAAGTTGAATGACACGGCACGGCACGCACGTTTGACACCTCTACATGCAATGTTCTTTCAGCTTTCTATCCATCCTGCCTGCATTATTTGTTTCTAATCCAAACTATCTTTGGGTATAAATTAAAAGGAGTGAGGGTGGGGTTTAAACCGTAAACTCGATCTCACCAAATAAAGTGTCCATCATCTGTTCGATCTACGTACCATTTGATATTGAAGGCAACTTCATCCATCTTGCAGTCACCTCTGTTGCACTTTTTCCACGGTCGATCAGGGAAGAATCTCCTGGCCTCTACTATGAACATTTCATTGGCCATGTTCGGGTTATTTGGGTATTTTAATTTTGGTAGTGGGTAGAGAGAGAAATAGGGTAATGATTGGAGAGAGGGGTAATGAGTGGAGAGAGATAGAGAGAGAAATGAAATTAATAATTGGAGAAATAGGGTAATGATTGAAAAGAGATATAGGGTAATGATTGGAAAACAAAGTTAAAACAAAGTAAAGTATGGAAACGAACAAGGCCATTATTGTTCATGTCACTGAGATTCCTAGCAAAAACTAAATTTAGGTACGGTTAACAAAAATTAAATGGACTATGTTGTTCTATGCTTATATTATTATTTTTTTAAATTCCCAACTACATCGGTTTTGGTACACTTGTACAAACGATATTAGAAACCAAACAATATTATTCAGTGGTTTTGAGCATTACGTGGCAGTGCTTCAATAATTTTCTAGAACTAATATCTCACTGCATTAGAAAGTACACCAAATAGCTTTAATAAAATTTCTTTTGCCGAGGAAAAAAAAAGTACACCAAATAGCTTATAAACATTTAAGCCAGTACAATTTGAAATTTAGGAGTCATGGGGCCGATCAACATGCAAACAATTGGGATTTTGATTCGCGGTACTATTGGGAAGTTGTTCACCCGTATGAGGCATAATAATAATAATAATAATAATAATAATAATAATAATAATAATAATAATAATTTTTTGGTGCAAAGGGTACTCTATCTATTACGAATTAGAAATAAGTTTAAGATATTTAGCTCTTACATAGTCTTCTTGTAATTGAAATAACAATGCAATAGGTGCAATAGAAAAAGAAATTAAACCAAATGGCATACTTTGAGCCTCTTTTTCTAAGGAGGTTTGGAAAATTGTATTAACCAAGAATCAAATTGCAAGAACTGTTTTGGGGCTGGCTGAGGAAATTGATTGGGTGTGTTCTCGGATGATTGGTGCCTCTATC
Organism: Rhododendron griersonianum; assembly: GCA_018127125.1. Taxonomy (NCBI): domain Eukaryota; kingdom Viridiplantae; phylum Streptophyta; class Magnoliopsida; order Ericales; family Ericaceae; genus Rhododendron; species Rhododendron griersonianum. The sequence goes on from CM030795.1 coordinate 17,628,192, forward strand.
CCTAGCGGAATCTACAAACTCTCATTGGCAACTTCCATGCATCTACTGGATTTGGCATGAAAGGAATTCCAAAATATTCAAAGGTAAAGCTCTTCTTGCTCCTCTCTTGGGCTCTCACATTATTAATGAAGTTCGGGCATGCCTATGCTCTTGGAGAGGCCTCAAGCGGGCTGATGGGAACCGTTTGCTGGCTGATATTTGGGGTTTAAATTCTAGGATTTTTTGTTCCTAGCTGGTTGTCGTTTTGTCTAGTTCTATTGTTTTTTGTTAGCCGGTGTTTAGGCTTTGGTTCTTATTTCTTTCCTTGTTAAGGCTCCTTGTTGGTAGCTATTTCAGAGTCTGTATTGGAAAACTCCGTATATTCTGTTTGTTTGCTCTATAAAGTGGTTAATTTACCCACACACACAAAAAAAGTCCACACATTTGGGTGCTCTCTTTTCTCTCCCTCTCTCTCTAAAAACCAAAAGCCCTTAAAAGTTAAAACCCTACTTTGGCCGCCACCACCGAGGGGAGGTGACCTCCTCCCCCGAGCTTCCATTTCCAATCCTCTCTCTCTCTCTCTCTCTCTCTCTCTCTCTCTTCCCTCCCTTCTTTTTTCTCCGGCCCAAACCCTAGCTTGCCCTTTATTGTTCTCTCTCATCGTTCTTCCTTGCCGCCGGTTTCTTCCCTATTTCACTCCTCCTAGTGGAGGCTCTGGTATTCGTTGGCCACCACATCTGGGGGTGGTTGGTTGTCCTAACGGCTAGGATCCGATGGCGACTGGAGGTGTTGAGGTAGAATGGATCTCACCTCGTTTTGTTGCTGGACGGATGGGGGTTGGGGCCTATTGGCAAAGTGGGTCTATTCGGCTGGAGGTTGGCCTTGGAAGCTGGGTGCAGCATTTGGTGGTCCGGCGGGCAACGTGGCGGTGGTCGGATATTGGCGTATGGAAGTGCTCAGCCTCTTGTTTCCCAAACCATTTTGAGGACCGAATCGCCAACTCCTCGGTGGCTATCCATGGGATTCAGTTGCTCGTGGGGTTCATGTCGATGTCGGATTACGGGTGGGTAGTCTGTTGTGGCTATTTTGGTGGGTGGAGATGCGACTGCAGGTTGCGTTGATGGTGTTGGGGTGGTTGTGGGTGTTGGCGGCTAGGCCGTTATAGACACTCCAATCCAGACCTCGAAGGTTCTTTAAATGCCCCGATGATGAAATAAAGGAAACAATGCCTTCGAGAGCTTGAATGTGGACTCCCATAGCCTGAAAAACCCAAAAGTACAGGATTAAACCTAGAGGCATGGGACACCACTACATTGAACGATGCAATAAAATTTATTACATTGCACGTGGTTATGGGTATACTGCACGGCGTTTAAGGGAAAAATTCTGATTGGCTCAAAAATTCCTTACCGGACGGCTTGGCAGGGAATACACTTCTAGCCAGCTTAGAAGATACCTTCCCCATTTCCATTGATATTTCTTGGCTTTTGCCTATAAATACACCCCTCCTCTTAGATGAAAAGGGCCCTTACACCCATTTTCTACTCCAAGTCTTGAAAAAGTTATTCTGACATTCTCTTGATATTCTTTCTCTCTCTACAAACATTCTATTCTTCTCCTCTTCCAAAACTTAGTACTCTGCTAGCTTTGCAACCCCACCACTCAAAAGCTCTAAACCCATACCCATCCACACTCATCCATACTCATCCACACTCATCCATCTTCATCGATCCAAGCTCAATACCGAAGGTATAAAGTAAGTTTCCTTAGGCCAAGCTCGGTCTTGGCCCTGAGGGGACTTTCTGCAGTTACACTTGACCTGTTTTTGTTTAGTGTTGACTTAAAAACTGTTTTCAGAAACAAAAACAAAGCCAGTAACTGTACTGGAAATGCTACACCGTGCGGTGTTATGATACACCGCACGATGTAGTAGAGTCCACCGTATGTTATTTCAAAATTCATTGTTATTTGTTCTGACTGCTTTGATCACATCCATCCACTGTTAGGCTCGTTAATGTTGCTTAGACATCGTCATAGGTGTATTTCAGAATGGGGTTTTATTTAAAAAACCATGTTCTTGTTTTCCAAAAGAAGCTTACTTGATCATCCTTAATGATCAAGTGCATCAAAAAGGGTTTACAAACTGTTTTATAAACAATAAAAGCAACAAAAAAGCTGTTTTGGATTAATGGTTTGAAGATATGAAACGATTCTGGAATCGGCTAGGAGCTATATCGTGTGATGTTTTATAGAATATCGTACGAGGTAGCTAGAATACTGTGCGAGATTCTGAGCAAAAATAGTGAACTGATGGTGAGTTACAATACCGTACGATTTACCAGAAAACCGTGTGTGGTATCCTGTTACACAGCACGGTATTGTTTGTGATCTAGGCAGTTTGTTGATAATATGTCGTTCAATTTCTGTACCTCATCCATTTATCATCCACTGTACAACAAATACCACGAGCACGCCAATGTGATATATATTCAATCTCATGTCTCTTTCCCTTACACGTATATTAAAGAGTTTAATCCTCCAAATGATATGAAAGCTTCCCCCCCTTTTGAAAATGTCAAAGAGAGACCAGTCTTGGTCGGGCGAATGAGGTGTTTTTTGACAAAACCTTCCCCATTCGTAACGTGGCTCCCGAACCCAAAGTCTCAATGTTTCGCTAGACCAAAAGCCTTATTCTCTCAAACAAACACTTGGTTTCTCGGATTATCCATCTCAAAAATCCGGGTGGCGACTCTTCGGGTGCGCCGGTCGGATAGCCTACAACCGTTTGGGTTAGTGGTTGGTGCAGCGTGGATGGTGGAAGCGGTGTGTATGGGCGGCAACAGCGAGCTTGTGTGTTTTCCGGAGGGTAGAATTGTCTTGGGCTTAGGTTTTGTTTTGGCTCTTGATTTGGGCAAGGCCCATGAGGTTTTTTGGACTTTATTTTTTGGGGCCTGGCCTTTTGGGTGTTGGTGGGCTTTGACCCATCTTTTTTTACTTTTGTCATTCAACTCTTGGTTAGATTCTCCTCCCCCTTTCCTCCACTTGATGTATCATTTGTCAGGTGTTTTTAATAAAACTTGTGTTGCCTATCAAAAAATAAAAAGTTCGCACATTTGTTCGCTTGGGAGAGGAGCCACTTGCATTCGCCAATCAAATTGTACAAAGGGTGTAAAAAGGCAGTTAAGCTGGTCATTAAGGAGTTTTACCACGGCAGAGCTATCCACACTAATTTCAATCCAGGACCAGTTGTGATCTTTGTACACTCATGAATGCATAATTTTTTTTGAGCTTTACTCCTCTAGAACATCCATGTACACCCATGAATGCCATTTTTTCATTGTCATTCTCATTTTTGGCCAATGAGTAATGTCATTTTTCCAAAAAAAATAGCAAGAGTGCTACACCCATGTATGTCGTTTTGCCTATGCCATTATCATTTCACTCTCTCCCTCTCTATAAAAATGGCAACTTTGCGAAATATTCTGTCAAATTTGAGAAATTTGACAAATTTGGGAAAATTTTGAGTTTGTGGATGTAGGGTACTATTTTCCATTTCGTTTGCCATTTTTGAGAAATGTCAACAAATTCAAATTATGCCAAATTTAGCAACCGGTATGGTTGCTCTAAGGTAGGCTTTTAAATTGTTGGTCCATTTTTCGACAGGATTAGTAGTGAAGGAATGCACAATACTATAAGATATGTAGTGTATGTTTGTGAAAAATTATTTCTGCTTATTTAAAATTCCAACTTTTCCAAATCAGTTTGGAGTGTTTGCCAAAATTTCTAGATAACGAATTCACAGATTTTACAGTTCTGGAAAGCTAAAAATGAAATAAAATTCTCAAAATGCCAAAGCTGGATTTAATTTGGATAGTTTTTGGAATACGAATTCCGTAACACAAATTCTCAAAAAATAAATGAAACTCTCATAATCTCGTAGCTGCAATAAACATGTTTATCAACTTATACTAAAATCGCCAAGCAAAAAAAAAAAAAAAAAACTTATACTAAAATCTGCAGCAGAAGCTGAAGTTAAAATCTAAAATCTGCATCCACAAATATCGCAAACACACCCGTAATCAATTGCATTGTCCAATCACTCAATCGTTGCTGATTAAAAAAAAATCTCTCTGATTCCCCACAAAAAAAAAGGGACCCTTATTCTTTGGGGGAGTGATTTTGGCACTCCCCAAATTAATAATCACACTTCCAAAGGGGAGTGCCAAAATCAACCCCTATATGAAATTGATTTTGGTATTAATAATCAATTTAGGAAGTGCCGAAATCAATTCCCTATTCTTTTATCATCCACCTTCTGACATGGTGGCAAAAATTGTAGTAAATGATGTCCCAGTATCATTTATCAACGACCATTCTCCTTATCCACACAGACTCTGTTCTCAAGATCTGAGCCGAGGTCCTGCATACATACTGCCAATATCGTGTGGTGCCCAACGGACCAAGGCATCGACACATAAGCGTCTCTTTCTAACTTTACATTTTGTTGTTGTCCTGCATTTTTCTGGTAGATTTTTCCCGACATTTGCCTTGATGTTCTCGCTAGCCAACTCAAGGAGGGTGGCCCAAAGACTTTTCCAAATGCGTATACACACCGTAAACCTGATCCCCTTACCAAAACCATAGTGCACAAGTTTTCGCATCTAGGGAAGGTGGCCCGATTTTTTTTGCTCCTAATAGAAGTTGAACCAGAGACTTGTGCTTTTAGAGTTTTTTTTTTTTTTTGAACGGCGAAAGAAGATTTCCATTAATTATAAAGATGCAAATATGAAAACAAAACAACAGGAAAAACAAATGCATTGAGAGAGCTTCGATGAGTGTACTATTATACACTCCATGTGCTTTTAAAGTTGCCTCGATGCGCGCCCTTCTTGTAACTTGGGCTAGCCTTTTGGGTTCAAAACACTTTTATTTGGGACACAGACACAACCACGTACAAAGTTAAGCTCGCATCTTTTCGAGCCATTTTCAATAAATATGCATTCTTACACAAGCATTAATGCACTACAAAGATTTAACAATTGTGTCATGATCACTTCTTCCTAAGAACAAGAACAAAAGTGATTGCCCTTATTTCTTCTTTTTGCACTTCTTCTTGCACTATCGTTCCATAGCAATCGAACAAGCTATCCAAAATTCTCTCTCCAAAATGGTGGCTTATCATCGATTCTTGAATCGCCCTAACAGTCATTGCAACGTCCATTCCATAGCTTGTGATATCCTCAATATCATCGTCTATTTGGAACATTTCAAGCCTGTCCATTACAAAAGAACCCTCACTTCTGATTTCATCTTCTAGCTCATCTGGTGATGGTGCGTAAAATGGAACATTATACATATCAAGCTTCTCCTCCTCGACTTCCCCCTACAAAAACAACATGATCTCTTGCATGTGTCATTGCTTATGGGCAATGGCGGCCCCAAAATTATTTTTCAACGGAGTCGTACAATTTTTTCCCTCGACATGCAAGTTGAGATAGAGAAGTTGGCCTTTGCTTTGAGGTCATACTACAGATATACATTTATCATTATGCAATTTTGATTTTCTCAATTAGCGAAACTAATTCTTACTTAATATTCTTTATTATCAAGTTACAACCAAACTAAACGCTTATATATATAGTTGAGGAAAGTCCACTTTCACCCCCTGTGGTTATCGCCATGTGCGGATACACCCCCTATGATTTAAAAGTGTGCACATAACCCCCTGTGGTTTTCAAATTGTGCGAAAAGACCCCCTGCCGTCATATTTTCCATCCATATTAACGGAGGTGTATCTCACACACCTCTAAAATGTAATTTGAGTCGTTCATAATGTATTAAATAAAGAATAGAGTATCTCTGTAAAAAATCATCTTAATCAGCAATCAGTAACCCAGTGATCTAATTTTTAGTAAATTCAAATTTAAAATTTTAATTTCATAACAAAATCGATTTGACCATAAGCTTTTCATTTTTTGATTGACTTGAATTTTGGCATAGACGTAGTACTCGTCAAAATTTACAATATCAACGGTTTGGATTCAATTTTTGGTATACGGGATGGTGTGGTTAGATTTAAAAAAGAAGAAGAATCAAGGGATGTGATGGGGGTATAACGGTCTTTTAACGTTGTTTCCGTTAATATGGATGGAAAACATGACGGCAGGGGGTTATGTGCACACTTTTAAATCATAGGGGGTGTATCCGCACATGGCGATAACCACAGGGGGTGAAAGTAGACTTTCCTCTATATAGTTTTAGCTAAAATGACACAAGGAAGGCACAATAGTTGTACCTTTGATACCAAGATGGCGAAGGACTTTGCAAGAAGTTCCCAGAAGAATGAGTTCCCTCTGTCAACATGGTTTTTACCCATTCTACCCAACAAGATTAGCACCATTTTCCCTCCTTGAATCAGCTCTTCGGATCTTGATTTCAGGAACAGTGAGAAATCCTCTTGAAACTGCCTCAGGTACGCTTCTGATACATGTAGAGGGCTAGATTCAGATATGTAGATGCTCTCTTTGTTCAATGACCTACCTTGCTCGTCATAAAGAGCTGGCGGAACCTGCAATGTATTACATAATAATAATAATTGGTGTGATCACCAAATGTGTTGAAATGTTTGTTAGATAAGATTACAACAGTTTCATAATCTTATCCAACAGTGCCGACCCTATGATATTGAGGGCCGAAGCAAAGCCCTAATATAGGGGCGCTCTATATACTTCTTTGAGCGAAAGGCGCTCTATATACTTCTTTGAGCGAAAGGCGATCTATATACTTCTTTGAGTGAAATTGCAAAAGGATAAAAACAAGCTAAAATAACAAAATTTCAAAGAAATAACAATTAATAGTCAGGGTTTAGAGGAATTATGTGAAATGTCCAACACTCAAATAATCATAAAATCTAGTTCCTAGTGTATTCATTACAGAAAGTGGCCCCTTTTGCGTGAAAAAAGTTAAGTGGTTGAGCTTCGGACTCATCTCCTACAAGTTTCAAAGAACTGAACGCGCCACTCTGCTAACTTGATATTTCCGTTACCATTGTACCTCCATTATTTATTAGTATAAATCATATTCTAGGACCCATTTTTGGTCAAAAAGTTGGGGCCTTGGGGGCCTGAAGCGGTGGCTTCCTGGGTTTCTTTTATGGGGCGGTTCTGAATTCAAAGCATAGAAATGGGTTATAAACTATGTAATCAGAGAGTCCATGGATTTATATTATAGAGGAGATGACAATGACACAAACCCCAACCCCAATGTCTCCCAAAGCCCACAGCCACTTAAGTGTGTACGATGATTAACAAGCTTTCAACATTAATTTCAGTTTGAAGTGGCAAATGTGCTGAAAACGATGAACCCAAGCAAGCCTTTAGTGCCAAATGGTTTTCCTATTAAGTATGGAACAACCTCGGTGGCATGGGAGTGTTGTGGTTGACAAAGTTATTAGACTTACCAAAAAATAAAAATTTATTCCATAAGTTTATCTCGGCTAGAAAGATGCATGATGAGAGTTGCCAAAAGAGTATCTTGTACTTATATATAAGCAGTGGCGTAGTGAGAATCTGGAATCGGAGGTTCCTAGTGTGTTGTCATTACTATTAGATCCCTAGTGGGGAAAACAAGTGAATATCCAATGACAGTAAGATTATTCGATCAACGCTTTAAATTCTTACCTCTTTGTCTTAATTATTGGTTCATTTTTTTTGGTACATTAATTATTGGTTCATTGTTTACACATACTCCTGATGATATCATATGTCGTATGTTGTTATCTATGATATTATCATCATTAATACACGAAAGTGCGAAGTGTTAATGCTAAAATATTAGATGCTTGAAGAGACTATAGAGGATCTGACATGTGCAAAGAGCAGCAAAGAGTAGAAGTTGGATGGGTCAAATGGCGGAGTGGTTTGAGAGTGTTGTGTAACCACATTATACCCACAAAGTTGAAGAGGAATTTCGAGTGTACCATCATAATACCAACGGTGTTATATAGCATAGAATGTTGGACTACATAGATAACATATAAGTAAGATGAGTGTATTTGAATTCAGAATATAGAGATGCACCAAATTTGACTTTAGAGGAACTTGAAACAATCTATATTAATTTGTTGGATATCATGTAACACAATGCCATTGAAAGAGTTCAATGGAGAGAATTAAATTCTTGTAGCCAACCCCAATTAATATGACTCAAGGCTGGTTTTGGTTTGGATTCGGTAATATCGAATTTGTATAGACAGAGGAGTAATACACTGTTGGATTCCAAAAGAGCTCACTGGAGAGAATTAATTCTTGTAACCAACCCCAATTAATTTGACTCAAGGCTGGTTTTGGTTTGGGTATGGTAATCGCGAATTTGTATAGGCCGGGGAGTGGGACACTTTTGCTTTCCCATGCTTGATGCAACTTGAGACCAAAATTCAAACAAGAGAATTTTACATGATCACAAATTGAAATTGAGCCAATCTTCACAAAGTGTCTAAATTTAATCTTCTACATGACATAAAATATCTACATCTTCTACATGGTACTTCTTTCATCCCAAAATAAATGACAATTCAGACGTTTTTTTGTTGTCCCAAATCCTTTATCCAATTTTGCCCTTCTTTCTAACTATTTGTCAAAGCAAAATGACAAAATAAGTAATGATTGAAGGACATTAGTGGAAAGCTATAGTTTGAAAGGAGGAAATGATTGTGTCTCCTAAATTTTTTAGAATCCATGGTTATCTCGCATTGGCGGCCCAATAGACTAGAGCGAAATTTTTTAGTGTCGGATGGGTACCACGTGGTGTCGCTCGGCACATCAAGATGATCCGGATTAAAAATAATCTCTTAACGGTAATAAAATCTTATTAATCTATTACCGGTAAGAGATTATTCTATTACCGTTAAAAGATTGTTTTTTATCCGGATCGTCCAAAACACTTTTGGATTGGCTCGATGCGCCGAGCAGTCACCACATCGACCTTACCCACCAACACTGAAAAATTTCTCGTACTTTAGGCCGCTAGCCTTTACAGATATCTTCTCCTTTGTACCGTACTTTTTTCGATTTATTGCTATTATCACCCATGCAACTTTAACTTGGTATATATTACTCCCTCCGTCCCTTTTTAAATGTCCTGCTTCGTAACTCCAACTTATTAAAAAGACATCATCATTATACCTTTCACATCAATTTTTTCCTCCACTTTTCCTACTTACCCATCATCATTACACTTTTACTCACTAACTTTTCAAAATGGAATCTACTTTTAGGGACAAAATAGACAATTCACCAACTTTTACCCACTAACTTTACAAAATAGACACTTATTAAGGGACAGCCCAAAATGGAATACTGGACTGTAATAAAGGGACGGAGGGAGTATGTAACTTTCCTTGAGGGCATCTCCAAACCCACCGTCTATATCTCTATTTTGGAGAACCCTCTATCTTATCCTCTACTGTATTTCAGAGGATGAAATTTGACACTCCAAATATGGCCTGGGCAGAAAAAATGTAAGGTTTGAAGCGAAAGTGAATAGTTCTTATTGGAGTAAAAGTGAGGAAATGTTTGAAATAAAGATAAGATGTAGAGAGATAGAGATTTGTGATTGAAATTTGTATAAATGGTAGAATTCCCCATATTTACTTTTTTATTATAATATGTTAATTTCATTCTCTTAAATGAAAAATAGAACATGCGAGCATGGGTTGGAGATGCTCGGAAGGATTTTTGTTGTGTACGTAAACCATCATATACAAATACAAGGCACTCTACCATATTGTATTTATGTAAGTTGTGATTAATTTAACCTATCTTTTTTGTCAAACACATGATGGATTCATATCTAATACTCTTCCGTCCCAAAATATTTGTCTGGTCTGCAAAACAGAATCTTAAAAATAATAGTACAATTCTTGTTAGAAAAATTCAAAAAAATTTCAACAGCTTACTAGATATCAATGAGTTCTTTTAATTTGCGAAAAAAAATTGAATTTTTGCATGAAAAATAATGTAATTTTTAAGACATCATTTTGCGGACCGGATAAATATTATGGGACGTAGGGAGCCCAAGAGAGCGCACAAGATCTTTTGTTATGATAATTTTTTTTTTTTTTTACATATATCTATTTCTAATATGGTGATTTAACATTTGTGTATGTGGAAAGCTAATTGTGCAAATTAACTACCCGTGTAGGCATAAGCAGGGACCATGACGAAGCAACGAATTGATTGGACTTTGGGGAGGCCGAAATTATCGTTGCAAAGAAAAAAATAAACGAACTAACCGTTGATATTTTTATGCAATGAAAATTATCTTTAAATTGCAAAAAAATGAAACAGTTATATATATATGTAGCATACATGCCCGACCTTGACATTTTGAAGGCCCCAGGCGATATATAAAAATGGGCCTCTCATTTTGTTTTATATAAATTAGACCAATTAGTTGTTCAACAAGAGAAACAAGATTGCCTTGTGGCTTAGTGGCATATTGCTTTGAGTGTGTTTTTAGTGTCCTAGATTGCGGGTTCTACTCTCAACGCCATCAATTTGAATGATTTTTTTGCACTACTTCAAAAAAGCTGCTCAAAAAATTGATTCTACCAAGAATCTTAAGGCTAACAGGCATACTTCTTACCACAGCACCACAATCTCTCGTATGAAAAACACATGACATACTTAATATATACTCCCTCCGTCCTTTTTAAATGTCCTGCTTTGTAACTCCAACTTATTAAAAAGACATCATCATTATACCTTTCACATTATTTTTTTCCTCCACTTTCCTTACTTACCCATCATCATTACACTTTTACTCACTAACTTTTCAAAATAGAATCTACTTTTAGGAACAAAATAGACAATTCAGCAACTTTTACCCACTAACTTTGCAAAATGGACACTTATTAAGGGACAGCCCAAAATGGATAGCATAAAAGCAAGTGGAAGTATTTGATAGGCGTACTTTGGAGGAACACTCGTATAAGATACAAAGAGGATAGCATAAAAGCAAGTGGAAGTATTTGATAGGCGTACTTTGGAGGAACACTCGTATAAGATACAAAGAGGATAGCATAAAAGCAAGTGGAAGTATTTGATAGGCGTACTTTGGAGGAACACTCGTATAAGATACAAAGAGGATAGCATAAAAGCAAGTGGAAGTATTTGATAGGAGTACTTTAGAGGAACACTCATAAGATACAAAGAGGATAAAAGCACGTTAAAAATACAGGCGGCTAGTTTATATACGTATTTTGTGAATATTTTCAAGATTTCAAGGGTACTTTAGTGAGTGTCATGGCCACCTCACCCCCTCTCCCTTCGTCCTTTAAGGGTTCGATTGGATGCAAGATGAGGTTTGGAGGTACTATTTATGGAGGGAATAAAATAGTATAAGGTATTATTTATGGAGAGTGAAATCACATTGATCTGTTTTTTTATGGAAGGTGATAAAAAATATAATAGTTGGTTTGAATAGTGTATTAAAGAGGAGATAAAATAGTACTTGATTTGAATGTGGTATAAAATGGGGGATAAGGATGGGTGAATAATGTAAAAAGCTATCAAATTAAATGACTATTTTGCTCTCGTACAATTTCAAACTTAATTATGCATTACATTAATTATATATTTACAAAACTCAAAAAATTTAATTACTTTTCGATAATTAAGCTATAATAATTTATTTACTAATAAATTAAATAATTTAAATTTTAATAGCACGAAATTGGAAAAAATTTCCCATAAAAAACCCTTTATTTTTTACTTAATATGATTTTTGCAAATAGGACTGAAAATGTTTTTACTTCAAATGATTTTTGCAAATAACCTCTTCTCTCTCTCTCCTCCGGCAAAACCACCCCCCTCTTGCTCTCCGATCGATCTCTCTCTCACTCCACCAATTCTCTTCCCGATTTTTCTACGTGATTTCAAGGGTTCCTTCTCCCTCTAGCTCATAGTTGGTTGATGGCGGTGGTGACGATTCACGGCGGCAACGAGCAGTAGCAGTGACGGTGGGTGTTCGTTGAGGTAAGGGTTTCAAAATTTCAAATTAATTGTGTAGGGGTTTGGTTTTTGAACTTCCAGATTTTTTTAAAATTGGGTTTAGGGTTTTGAATTTGGGGGCTAGGGGTATTGGGGATTGGGGGAGGGCGGATGAGGAGGGGTGAAATGGCCAAAAAAATTAGGGGGATAAGGTTGGAAAAAGAAAAAAATTGCCCGGGTCTAAACCCATCTATAATCTATGCTCTCAAAACCGGATAAGCGATGGAGGGGGAAAATTTCGGAACCAAACCAAGGCAAAACAGTCCATTCATCTTCTCATCCGCCCGGATGAGCTATGGAGGGTGTCTATGGCTGCACCCAATGGGATCCTAAGTGAAAAACGGGGAAAAAAATTTTTAAAAAATATTACTGTACCTTTTATCTTTTCTGGATAGGGAGAAAAATAGTACTTAAGTTGGAAACTTGGATATACTCTATAAAAGAATGTTACCTTAGAGAGCCAGTGGAGACTGTAGCAGGAGTAGATGAAGTGCAAGGACTCACTAGGAAACAATCTTCCATAAAAGGAGCCAGGATAGCCAGCTATGTAAATAGGTGGCCCCGCATCATTTCTCCCTCCCCTTAGCTGGTCGTAAAACTCCGGCAAGGCCGCAAAGATGGCATTGAAGTCGTTTGTCGGGAGATCATTGAGGCAGATTCGGAACTCGGGCACCGGTCGAGAAACCTGCTTACGGCTTGCCTCTTCAATGGTATCTACCATTTCTCTGATGATTGACAAGGAGTTGTGGCCGGAGGAGCAGCCCAAGTCAGCAATGCCCAGGCTATTTGGAGTTGTCGCGACGTAAAGTTCTCGAATTGTCTCCAGGGTTATGTGCTTCACCACATGAGAAGCTTTTTTCTATAAAATTAATAACATGGAAAATCATGATCAGCAGAAACGATCGAACAAAACCGTACAAGCAGAGAATTGATTTACAGATAGGTGTGTTTAGTAACCATGTTTCCGGGCCAACGTGCAGTTGCAAAAATACGTATGATATATCTTCTTTTTTTTTTACAATTACTATCCTTTTCTTTCGTGTAAATTAATTTCAAAACCAATTATAATTTGTTAGTACTATTTTGGGAGGGCAATTGCATCCGCCCATGCTTCTAAGATCAGGAATGCATGCCAGCACAATTATTCGAGAATTATCTCTAGAAATTAAAGTACTACAGTCTTTTTCTTCTAGCGGGATTGTTTTGCCGGAGAGAGAGAGAGAGAGAGAGAGAGAGAGAGAGAGAGAGACCTGTAGGGAGCAATTTCTTGCATAACTTGTCTGGCCAACGCCTCCTGTCATGTGGAGTACTTTGTCGACATCCATGGCTGTAGTAGTTGATTACAGTTCTGTGAGTTTTTGAACTCAGGCAAGCTAGGCAAGTAAATCCAGGCTAGAAGCTCAGTACACCTTTTTTAAAGCATGGTGAAGCGATGTGATCCCTCCCTCAACTTTTTTCCTTTCTCTTCTCTGTTTTGAAAAGATTAGGCTTGTCAGTCGAGATAAAAAACAAAAAAAAAATTAAACGTATAGTGCCATTGAAAAGACAAGGAAATCAGGCAATTGGAAAAGTTTAGCACTTTCATGCAATTTATCAATTTGCATCGCACTATAGATTGTGTACATTTACTGGTTTTATTCTATTGGAGACAGTTCCCAAATCCCAGATTTTTTTTTTTCAGATTTGGTCAAATGTCAACTGCCTCAGTGCCATGGGCCCGCTTTGCAGTTGTTAAGAGAGAGAGAGAGAGAGAGAGACGTTTGCTCAGATTTTGGTATTTTGCTGAGGGGCACATGGTTTTTTGGAGCAGTATATAGGAGAAGAGGAGCGAGCAATCTCGAGTAGATGCGGCCCACCACTTTCCTCCCTTTCCAAACCCTTCGACGGAAGGTAGTTTTCCTAAAGAATTCCACTACTTTTAATCATGTTTTCTATTTTCACAGATTCCATATATGTCGTTCAAAAGCGACACGCGCGAGTTAATACAAGTAAAAGACTCTCCAATCTAGCAAGATCATGTTACTTAATTGATTAATGTTCCAAGGAGAGAGACAAACGTGGTTGTTGACATGATCAATATTTTTAACAAATTCTAAAGAATAAACGGGTTTCAATTACTTTTATTAAGTGGTTGGAAGGAAGTAGACGGAGGGATCCTCTCCATTAATTTTTAGTGGTGGGTTTTACAATACAGTCTACAGACGTACTATATCCATCCACCCGGGCGTGCATCTCCAATCTGACTGGAAGTACCATTAAATGAGTTTGTCTCGTGTCTGGGGTCAAATCAATGTGGGCACAAACTCCAAGGCCAAGCATGTTTTCCATCATATCACGCATATGATGTCAGCCAATGCGATTTGGCTCTAAATGGGATTGGATATTTTTTTAGAGCCAGGGCCCCCCCCTCCCCCTCACTGCCCTTCTTGTGTTGTACGACTACTCCAGTACTACTACTATTTATCGTCATCAACATCAGACAAAGCATGGGAATCCAACATGTGTCGGCAGGGGTAGACGTGGCTATCTAGGTTACCCAGGGCCACAAGGGTATACGTGGATCACGAATCGTCAAATTATTAATGATGTTATTTTGGGAAAAAATAAAATTTAACTCTAAAAACACTCATTATTTTTTACTTTTAATCATTTCTATTTTCACTCATTACCTTTATTTTCAATCATTATTCTTATTTCTCTCTCTATCTCTCTTCACTTAGGTCCTGTTTCAGAACACTTTTTTAAAAAATAAATATTTATTTCACATTTTCAAACTCAAAAATAATGTAAATGAAAATTAATTTTTCAATATTTTTTGCACCGTATATCTATCAAACAAAATCCATATTGATAGGAAAATTATTTGCGTAAGCACATGATTTTTGAGCTTAAAATTGTTTTTTTTAAAAAAATAAGTACTTATTTCCCTTTCAAAAAACGGGGCCTTATTAATAACCTTTATCTTCAATTATTATCTTAATTTATCTATCTATTTATTACCCCAAAATCAAATCCAAATTTTTTTAAAATACCATCCAAATAAGGCACAAGACTCTTCTACCACTTAAATTGTAGGGTGAGGTATCCCGTCCCGTCTTGTCCCTTCCTTCTTTTTCTTTTCTCAAACAGTAAGATGCTAATCACCTTGTTTGGTTCAACTCTCATCTCATTTTTTTCTCTACACGTTTCTCAATATTTGGAAAAATGACGGCCTAGAACGTGTTTTGATAATTAATACCCATGCTAAAAACATTTATTAATACTGAAAATGTTCTTAGACGATATTAATTATCAAAACACGTCTTTAGCCGTCATTTTCCCTTCGTATTTTACCATGTTGTCCTTGGCCGTCTGAATAATGTTTTTACTCATTTTTTTAAATTTATATAAATGACATAATTTTTTGAAAGTCAGGACTTGCTTGAACATTGAAAGTCGACGGAGCTCTGAACTAGATTTTGCTTTTGACATATTTTTAGTACTCCTAAAACTAAACCCCCAAATTAAGGATGCCCAATTCCTAATATCCACCCTCCTCTCTGAATTGTTCGATAGAACGTACCATGATTCCACCCGGAGCCTCCAACTTCTCCTTCACCGCCGTACGTACTTTTACGCCTTCACACGCTCTACTTCCTCATCCCCACATCCAAAGCCATCCCAATTTTCAGTTCCTTTCTGTGCCCAGACATAACCACGTATTCCCCAAACAGCACCTACCACGTATTCCCCAACTTTCAACTCCTTTCTGTGCCCAGAGAGAGAGAGAGAGAGAGAGAGAGAGAGAGAGAGAAAAGCATTTTGTATTTGGGAATAGGGTATGTATCAAAAGCATTGGATAATTTTCTAGGATAAGGTGTTTACTGTTATATTCACTCCGTCTTAATTTATTTGTCTAATTTTGAAATTTCAACTTATTAAAGAAACATAATTCCCATGAAAAGACATTTGAAGTTTCCAAAACACCCTAGTACTCAATCTTTTTGAGTCCGGCTCTTCTCCAATCCATTTGGAGAGAACACTCTCTCCAATCCCAGTTCAGAAATAACTTTTTCAATCACATTTCATTGATCGGGACCGTTCATAATTTTTAATTCAGTTAGAGCATCAAATATGTCAAAAATTAGTTTGATCAATTATTGTTTGATATGATTTCGAAACAAGTTTATATTGCAAAAAATTTAGAATGGGATTTTGTTCCAGTGTTGCATTATTATATTTTGCAAGATAATGTGATCAAAATGTGTTGTGAAATCATATCTAATGATGCCAATAAACTTAATTTCTGGCATACTTCATGTTCTCAACGATCGAAACAGGTCAAATGAACTGTTTTGATTATTGACGTGAAATCGTAAGAAATTTTTATGGACCGGGATTGGAGAGGAGCCGGATAAGAGTATTCTTTTCAATGCATAGTATTGTACTCTAGATTTATTTGTTTGTCCTTTAAAAAGGAAGGGCATAAATGAAAACTTTCAGGAGTCAACTTAAAATGGATAAATATTTTTGGACATGGATAAGTTAAAAAGTGGACAAACAAATCAGGACGGAGGGAGCAAGACTTTGTCAATTACGTATTTCTGCATATTTGCATGCAGGGATTTCATGAGAGATGGATTGGGCCGGCCTCTATAAACCCTAAAAATAAATAATGAATATAATTTCAGTTTGACCAAAAAAAATAATAACAAATAATGAATATATAGGGTGATTTGGGTCCATTTGGCTGGGTGAGTAAAAACCGCAGTAAAATTAGACATGTGAGTTACACTCACATTTTTGTCATCAACTTAATTTTAACCGATAAGTAAAACCAATAAGAAACGAGTAACTATTAAAGGATTACAAGAGCTTAAATCCGGCATGGAACAAAGTGAAAATTTCCCAAAACTGCGTATACCAAAATGGTGGACTTTTTTTTTTTTTTTTCTTTTTGGTGAAAGTACATGGAGATCCCCTCAACTATCATTTTTTTTCCCAAAACACTTCCTCACATTTAAAATCGCCTATGAAGACCCCCTAAACTACTGAAAACGAAAAAGATGCTAATTCCATTAACGGAATGGAGGAAATGACCAAGATATCCTTTTATATTATACCCTAACAGGAAAATTAAAAAAAAAACCTGAAATTGTTTACCCCACCTTCCCTACCTGGTCCAGAGAGAGAGAGAGAGGTGATCGGCAACCACCGCCACCGGCAGCGCCACCAACGGAAGGGAAGCTTCGACTCCGGTCAGTCACTCTCTCTTCACCGATCACTCTCTCTCTCTCTCGCGAGCCCTTCTTTCATCTAGGTTTGCTTTCATTCTTGCAATTTTGACTAAAAGTGGGATCTTTTCAGGTACCCAATTCTTGGGTTTGTGGGAATCTTTTTTCTTCCTTCTCTTTAATTTCTGAAACCCAAATCCCTCTTTTTCAGAATTCTCGATTTTTCTGATCAAAACCCTAATGCAATATTACCACACTAATTCTTTTAAATTCTAGTTTCCGCCCTTGTTTCCTCTACGTTCCTATGACTGCCATGGCTTAGTGCACGTAGGAGGATCAACCAAGAGAGAGAGAGAGGAGAGGGGTGTGTATAGTATTGTCAAAGAGAGAAGAAGAAGAGGAATATAGCTGTCAAAGGGCATTTTTGTCCAAAAATTGCTCAAATTACTGACATGTGACCTTCCAGCAAACGTTTTTCAGACGGAAGGGTGTCACATGGGTAATGGGAATAACTGAGGGGGTCTTCATGGGCGATTTTAAATGAGAGGGTATTTTCAGAAAAAAGTGATTATTGAGGGGGTGTCTGTATACTTTCACTTCTTTTTTTTTTTAATCAGCAAATGGTTGACTTTGTGAGAAGGGAAAAAGTTTTTTTTTTTTTTTTGACATAAAAGAAAACTTGATTTATATAAAGCAAGATAATACAAGGAAAAGGGAAACAAAGAAATATTACAACAATTTTATCACAAATATGAAAGAAAGAAAAAAAACAAACGCAGCAATAAACCTTCGTAGCCAAAGCTATCATTAGACTCTAGTAAGCAACCATTCAACGAGCCGCAATAACCCAACCATCCTCTAGTAAGCAAGCAATCATTCAACGAGCCGCAATAACCCAACTATCCGATACCAAAGCCTTCTCAAACCAAACTGCAACCAAAAGCGCCCATTAAACGACGGCCGAAACAAATGAAGAATACGAAACTAGTGCTTGCAATAGAGTGAAATGTGGGTGAGAGTGCCCATGTGCGAAAAAGAACAAAGAAGAAATGACACCACTAAAGGTAGTGCATGAGTGAGGTGAAACATAAGCGGTGACTACAACCAATAGACCCAGGAACAGTAGAAAGGACCGATCGGGACAGGAAGGGGAAAACTTCATCGGGGGGACCGACCGGATCCCAACAGAGAACAAGAAAAAGACCGATATTGGGATGGGAAGGGGAAAACTTCACCGGGGGGACCGATCGAATCCAAATTCCAACAGAAGACAGGAAAAGGACCGATCGGGACGGGAAGGGGAAAACTTCACCAGGGGGACCGATCGAAACCAAATAGAAGATAGGGAGGACTGATCGGGTCACACACGGCTACCACGCACACATACAAAAGGTAAGAACCCCAAATCACAACAAAAAACAGAAAATAAAACAGAAGCCGGGGCCCCAAAGATAGACCCAAAGGCAGCAGGAACACTAAACTCCACATGCAAAAGCAAAGCACAATCACAGAGAAACTAAGAAGACATCTCTCTGCATCACTACAAGAAAATACACATTTAGTGACCACTTTCGGTGACTAAAAAGTTTTTAGTCACAGAAAATTGACACATCAGTGACCAAATTTATTTTATTCACAATAGATTGGTTTATCAGTGACTAAAATTTCCTTTGGTCACGGAAACAATTTAGTGACCACTTTTTAGTCGTGGACTGTATACTTACAGAGACCAAACAAAATTTAGTCACTCAAGATGGCCAAATTTGCGCCAAATAATTCCCTAAAATTTTTGGGCGCGGGACTTGAAATATTTGGAAACGTTTGGGGACCAAATTGTTAGTCACTCAAAGTTTAACAACCTCAAAACTACGTAGTTTAGATTGGGATGAAACATAAAGTCCTAAAGTCCCTGACTCTTGATTTCTCCGTCACAGAGCGCGGCTTCTCTCTCTCGCACAAAGAGAGAAACCTTCCATCATCGCCGACCTCGATCCCCCGCTACATCTCCTCCGTTTGGAAATCTCCCTTTGCCAACAACACCGACATTCCACTTAGAGGTTTTGTTTTCTTCCACTGATCAATTTCTAAGGTTTTGTTTAATATATTATTTCTTGTCTTCTACTGGAGAAAAGCTTCACCGATTCTTATTTTACTAACCATGTTGGACATGTTTTTTTGTGTTTTATCCTGATTAGTTATGAAAAACACCGCCACCGAGTGAAATTTTATATGTTTCTTCACCTTAGCTTTTTCTTTTTGTATTTTGTGTTTGACCTTTATTAGTTCTTATTATTGTGAGTTTCATTACATTTGTACTCCCTTCGTCCCAAATCGCTTGGCCCTTCATGGAGAGCAAAAAAAGTAATGTACTAACATGGTTTTTCCCCAAAATTTTTACACACCAAATTAAAGAACTCATTGAGAAGAAAAAATTGGTGTTATTTTTTTCTATTAGAAAATGTCATAAGTACATTATTTTTTGTGTGCAAAATCCACGGTTTCCAAAAAGGACGAACAATTTGGGATAGAGGGAGTATTGCGCATTTTTCAGTAAGCTTAGTTGACCACTTCTAAAGTTATCATCAGCTATACACTAGGTTTGTTCTTAACCTTTTGGAGTCTAAATTTGTGTTTGTTTATTATTGAGCTAAATGACATACTTCAAAAGCAATGGACTAATACGTATTACACTTTTGTAGGTATATTTTGGGGAAAGTCATTATTTTGATAAAAGTACCTGTGACATATAGCAATTTGATTTAGCAAGTTCATTCGACAAGACATTGAACATATTGGCGTATACATATGCATGCCTGATAGGTGTTAAGAACTTGCTCTTTGTAGGTGAAAGAAATGGACAAGAGTTGGATGACGATAAAAAATAGAATAAAAAGTAAGGACTATAGAGAGGGGGTGCGGTCTTTTGTTGCATTTGCAAAGGCAAATGTTGGCCTGGGGGAAGATATTTGGTGTCCTTGTGTCGATTGCATGAATGATAAAAAACAGAGCATTGAAGTTGTCAAGATACATTTGATGCTAAAAGGAATATCAGCTACTTACAAGACATGGGTGCAACACGGGGAATCTGTTCCCTTGCATGAGCCCTGTGTACCAATTAGTGATGCTCGTCTCGGTAATGAAAACATCAAAGCTGGGGTGGCAACGCACAATCTTGAGGATAGAGATGAATTACCTAGTATGATGGAAGAGGTATACAGGGGTATATTTATGGATGACGATAGCAATGATTTGCCCGATAGCTTCGTGAGGGAGCATGTGTGGAACTTTGATAGATTGTTCGATGATGCTCAGAAACCCTAGCATCCTGGATGCAAAACATATTCTGTTTTGTCGTTCACTATTAAAATGCTCCATATAAAGGTACAAAGCAAGTGGAGCAACAAATCGTTTGACATGAACATGAAGGTCATCAAGGATTTGGTATCTGAGTGTGATGAGACTGTTCCATGGACCCTTCGTGAAGCCAAAAAATACTTGCGTGATTTGGGTTTAGGATATCTTCCTATTCATGCATGCAAAATATGACTGCGCATTGTTTTGGAAGGAGAATGAAAATTTAGATAAATGCCCAAAATGTGAGGAGCCTAGATATAAGTTGAACAAGGGTAAAGGTAAGAAAATCCCTCATAAGATATTGCGGTACTTTCCGTTGATACCGAGGTTGAAGAGATTGTACATGTCAAAGAAAATAGCTGTTGATATGAGATGGCACAAGGAGAAACGTGTGGACGATGATACATTGAGGCATCCGGCTGATGGTGAAGAATGGAAGAACTTTGATCAGCAACATTCTATGTTCTCTCAAGATGCACGAAATGTAAGGTTAGGGTTGGCCACTGATGGTTTCAATCCTTTTGGAAGTATGAGCAGTTCCTACATTATGTGGCCGGTTATCGTCATGCCCTACAATCTCCCACCATGGAAGTGTATGAAAGAGGCTTTTTGCATGATGTCATTGCTTATTCCAGGAAAAACAGCACCAGGAAGAGAGATCGATGTCTATTTGAGGCCATTAATTGATGAGTTGAAAGAGTTGTGGATGGATGGTGTGGAAACTTATGATGCCTCCAATGGAAAGACATTTAGAATGCATGCGGCTATTATGTGGACTATTAACGACTTTCCTGCATATGCTAACTTGTCTGGGTGGTCAACAAAAGGGTATCTCGCTTGTCCCATTTGTAATAAGAATGCATCATCACAGCGCCTACGGAGTAAGATAGGATACACCGGTGCTCGTCGCTTCCTACCTGAAAATCATATTTGGCGAAAGAGTAAGCTCTTTAATGGTAAAATTAAGACCAGGTCAAGACCATCAGAGTTATCCGGGGAAGAGATATTAAAGCAAATTGATTTGGGGACATACAAAGTGATGGGAAAGCATCCGAACAGTAGAAAAAGAAAACGGGCAGAAGATCAAAATCTCAATTGGAATAAGAGAAGCATTCTATTTGAGTTGCCTTACTGGAAGACACTTAAACTTCGTCATAACCTTGATGTCATGCACATAGAGAAGAACATACTTGATAATTTGTTAGGTACTCTAATGAGCATAGATGGAAAGAACAAAGACACAGAAAAAGCACGCAGAGATCTGGAAGATATGCTTATACGTAGGGAGTTGCATCTAAAGAAGCGTGCAAATGGGTCCTTTGAGAAGCCCCCGGCATTGTATACACTGTCCGAAAATGAGAGGGTTGGGTTTTGCAATTTTTTAAAATCAATTAAGTTTCCTGATGGCTATGCGGCAAATATCTCTAATTGCGTGAGTACTGAAGGTAGTAAATTATCAGGTCTCAAGAGTCATGACTGTCATGTGCTTTTATAAAGACTTCTTCCTGTTGGGATGCGTGGGTATCTTAACAAAGAACTTGGAACCACACTATTCGAGTTGGGAAACTTCTTCCAACAATTGTGTTCAAAGACACTAAAGAAAACAGATTTGGATAAGTTGGAGGGTCAAATCATACTTATACTTTGCAAGCTTGAGAAGTTTTTTCCTCCTGCCTTCTTCGATGTCATGGTCCACCTTGCTATTCACTTGCCTCGTGAGGCAATTCTTGGAGGGCCGGTGCAATATAGATGGATGTACCCAATTGAAAGGTTATTTGTTTTCACCTTAAAGTCATGTTCTTATAAAATTTTCTTCTAGTCAGAACTTT
Source organism: Rhododendron griersonianum (assembly GCA_018127125.1). NCBI lineage: Eukaryota > Viridiplantae > Streptophyta > Magnoliopsida > Ericales > Ericaceae > Rhododendron > Rhododendron griersonianum. Next base: position 17,650,617 of record CM030795.1, read on the forward strand.
AAATTCAGATTTTTCTTACTTGCAGGCTTCTCGGTGTTCTAAAAGGGTTTGTTTCCAATAATGCTTTTCCGGAAGGTTCAATTGCAGAGGCCTATATTTCCAAAGAGTGTACTACTTTTTGTTCAATGTATCTCAACAGAATTGAGACAGTGTTTAATCGAGAAGGAAGGAATGATGATGGCGGTGAGTGTGGCCCGGGGTTAGCTGTATTCAGTCAAAATGTTCGACCTTTTGGGCGTATCCAAAGGGAACCTGATGTTGCTGTCAATGACCTCGAAATGGCTCACTGGTTTGTCCTGCATAATAGCTTGGAAGTGGATCACTATCTAGAGTAAGTTCTGCTAAATGCATATTTGGTTAAGTTATTATTGGTATTAATTGCTTATGTTTGACAAGGTATTCATGCATTACCTTTTTTGATGTAGAGAACACAAGAACTTATTACGGACTCAAAATGCAGTTAACATTACAGCTAGACAATGCAAAGAATTTCCAAAGTGGTTCAAAGATCGTGTAAGACAAAAAAAAAGAAAAGGGAAATTTATATAAATGGTCCTCCTAGTTTTATTCAAGTCTCATTTTCATCCCTCAAGTATCAATTACAACTCTTTTGACCTTCAAGTTTGGTTTTTGTACCAAATTAGTCCAATTGATAACTTTTGTCAGCCAAATTGGACAGAAAAAGTCAGATTGATGGCAGTTTGGACGGTGCAGTTCGTACCAAGTTGGTCCAATTGATAACGTCTGCCCTTAATCTGATTTTTTCCATCCAGTTTGGCTGACAAACGTTATCAATTGGACCAACTTGGTACGAAAACGAAACTTGAAGGTCAAAAGAGTTGCAATTGATACTTGGAGGACGAAAATGAGATTCGGGTGAAACTAAGAGGACTATTTATATAAATTTCCCAAAAAAAAATACTAACACAATCATTTGGTTATACACGCTTAGAGAATTAACATAATACACCTTTTTTTTGTGTGTAGATGACTCAATTACGGAACCAACGGTCTCCAGAAGCAACAGATGAATTGTGGTCTTTGGCCAATGGTCCTTTACCAATAGTAAACACGTACGCAGGATGCATTAGTAATGGGATTCGGTTTCATACCATTGAACGTGACAGTCGTCGTAAAAGTCAGAATAGTGGGTTGGTTGTCGAAGGCGATAATGAAGGCCAATTCACTAACTTCTATGGTCACTTGTGCAAAGTTTGGGAATTGACATATTTGTTCCAAAATCAAGTTGTTTTGTTCCAATGTGAGTGGTTTAATACCGGAGGTAACAAGACTTTTCGCGTCGATGCACATTGCACAAGTATTGATGTAAGAAGTCGGTGGTATAAAGATGACTCATTTGTATTACCAAATCAAGTCCAACAAGTGTTCTACATTGATGATACCCTTGATAAACATGGCAATTGGAAAGTTGTACAAAGGATCCAACATCGTGGAATATGGGATGTGCCAGAAAAGGAAGATTTACAAGCTAATGATGCCGAAGAGACGCATGTTCCAGATCATGTGTTCCAGCAAGATGAAACAAATGAGGTTGTAGAAGTTGCTGTGGAAGGTCCCACTATAACCCCTTTGCGTAGACATGATATTGATGCTGAAATCATTCAAGGGAAAGCGGTTTTGCAGTCTAGTGGGCATGCACAAACAGGGGGCATTGGCGATAATGGCTTTATATGTGATGACAATGATGAATTCATTGAGGAGCCTAGCAATGATGAAGAAGAAGAGTTTCCTAGTAGTTCTGATGTAGAGTCTGATGTAGATTCAGATTTTGATGTAGATCCAGACATAGAATCTTAATGTTTTTTGTTTAGATGTGTGTATGACCAAGTATCAACACGTGAGCAGGGGTTATCTGTATAATTAGTCCTTATGTGCGCTTTTGCTGAATAGTTGTTGTGATTATAGTTGCTTGAGAATGTTACATTATTATGTTCTACATCTTTGTTTACAATCCATTTCCCGTATCCCATTGCTTACAATTTATTTCTAGCTAATTAATAAGTTGTCATTCATTGTTTGTTCTACCGTTTTACACAGAATCATGCCTCCAGGTCAAAAAGTGGGTAGGAGATCTGGTATGCCTTCACCACCACAATCGAGCCCAAGTGTGACTGTTGAACCTTCTCTTTCCGAGGATGTTCTACCACGTAATTCTGATGCTTTGGGTGATAATACTTCTTTGGAGCAGTCTAGAGGTGCAGGTAAATTAAGCTTGAACATGCGGTTCTTAAGTAATTATTAGAATGCTTGTCAACTAATGTAATTCATAACTCTTAATAGTTACATCATTTAATAATTGTTAACATGCAGATCTTTGTTTTTTTTGATAATTCATAACTATTAACAGGCCGGCCATTGTCCAACCGCGTGCGTGGTAAGACTCTTGGGAAAGGAGTTGATAAATTGGTTGCTCAGAATGGTGGGAATAAGCTTCCTGTACCGGTGCTAGAACAGTGGAACACTTTATGTGGTGTTAATGCCCCCAAGGCATCCATGCTATTGGGTGTGTATATCAGAAGGATGGCTCCAATTAAGAATACGCTGACGTGGTGGGATATTTCTGAGGCTATTCAATCCGCTATCATACAAGCTGTTCTTGTAATTACTTGCTTATCTTTTTAATTACAAATAAAGTTCTCGTTATTAGATGATATAACAACTTTACTTACTTTGCTTTTAGGACAAGATCAAAATCTCGGATGATTATCGTAACAACCAAGTAGCTCAGAAAGCTGTGCATGCAAAGTGCTACCGTATCCATTTAAATTGGAGGTACAACATGAAGCTTCATTACCGACAACTTTTGAAAGATGGTGAGGACACTTATAGTAGTCCATATGAGAACATGGCTCCAGAGGATTGGCGTCACTTGATTGATGATGTATGGGCCACTGACAAGCACAAGGTAAGATATTACATATTTAAGTTTAAATTTTGTTCTTAAAATTCTTATGTAACAATTATTTGATGTTACCTTTTTTTTTCTATTTGTTTATTTATAGAGGAAGTCAGCAGCCAGAATAAAAAATAGGGGAAAGCTAGGTCCCGGAGGTCATTGTTCGGGGTCTCGATCATTTGTTGCAGGGATGACTACACCGGTGATACCTTTTGCACTCAATATATTGCTTTGTTATTAAATGGTGATCTTATGCTAATGCAAGTTCAATTTCACAGCCGGAGGATAATGGATATGCAAACCTTGAATTTCCAGAATTCTATGAGAAAATGCATACCAAGAAGGATAATACTTGGATCGATGATATTTGCGCTACAAACCACGTAGGTCTTCCAATTAAATTTTCACATTTTTATAGATCATTTTCATGTCGGGTTGAGATAATTATTATTTTTATTACAATCTACAATGGCAGTCAAAGATGCTTAGCCAACGAGAAGAATCTTCTCAGTCCGGTGTACAGTGGACACCCGAGGGGATGTCTGGAGATGTGCTTAGGAAGAGGAAGAGGTACTGTAATACCTGCATTTTGTATACATGCTTCATTGACAAATGAGTGCTTTATTAGTAAGTTGACTAAATTTCAGTTCAATAGAACAAGTACCTGTAAAGACAGTCGTTTGGGATGAGAATATATTAGCTTGCATGAAAATATAAGTGTTCATTTTGTAGGAGTGTGAGCACAGAGCTGGTGCTAATTGTTAACATAGATATGTTTCTTGCTTGAGGATATAATTGGTTTGAGGGTAGATTGTTTTAATGAGTGGTGCTTGAGAAGCTGGGTTATTACAGGTACATACTTGGATTTGGGGTCGGTCCGAAGCCCACTTCCTCTTCTTCGAAAACTGATATCGCGTCACAGGCACGAGATGAAGAACTGCAGAACTATAGAGCTAATATGGAGAAAATAGAGATGGAGCGTGAGGAGGAGAAGAGAGAGCGTGAGCAGGAGAGGAGGGAGCGTGAGCAGGAGAGGAGAGAGCGCGAGGAAGAGAAGAGACAACGCGAGGAAGAGAGGAGAGAGTATGAGGCAGGGCAGAAAAAGATGGCTGATCGTCTACTTCTGTTGGAGGAAAAGACACAAGCACATAGTTCACCTACCCATCGTGGTAGGCACTTCATCACTTCCACTTCTACTGGGAGAGAGATTGAAAAACAGAGGAGACAGCAAGAGGCGGTGCAGAAAAATAAGGAAGATCTTCTACGCATATGGCAGGAAAATTCAAAAGCACTTGGTCCACGTATCGATCATGGAGGGCACATCTCTTCCACTTCTACTGGTGGTAGGAGGGCACATTGGAAAGTTTTTTCCCATCTCTTCCACTTCTACTGGTTATAGGACACTTGAAAACAACTTTGCACCCAACAATGATAAAAAGATAGTGAAAGGCTGTTTGAGTGGTAATATTAACACCAAATTATCTGTGGATGACATTGGAACTCAATAGTGTCAAGACAAACTTATACGAGCCAATGACATCTGTTTTGAACCCAAGGATAGAGATCTGGAAAAACTAATCATAAAGTTATAGAAAATTAAAATTCATCCTTAGCTCGATATGGAGTACTTGCTCTTCTTTATGGAAATTGAATTGCTTTCTTTCTTTCTTTTCTGTGTACAGATGGATCATGGTGAACTTCCCCACAGTTCGAGTATACTTTTTTGGAACATTGATGCTTTTTGTTTGGACGACGAGATCACAGTGAACTTCACAGCTCGAGTCTATCTTGTGGCATGTGGATGCTTTTGGTTGGGAATGCGACTATTTGGAGAAGAACCTTATATATTATATTGCAAAGATTTAGGTTATTTTGAGGGTGTATATATAACACTGTGATGGTTAGTGCACTATGGTTAGGCATAGTTGAATATTGCGTATTATGGCAATGGTTATGATTTTGGATTTTATATATATATATATATAACCAAAAGGGGGGCGGAAGCAGTAGATACAGAGAAGAACAGAAGAAAATACAGAGACAGTGTATTCACAGGAATAATTCCAGATAATGCTGGATCATGTACAAGTGTACAACAAAAAATGTACTAAAGTAGTACACAAATAGAAACTACAAACTTACTGGAGAAGGATGAGGCAGTGTTCCTTCTGAAACCTGAAAATCTAGAGAGAAGGGGGAGAAGAGAGTGGAAACTGAAGAAAACAATTTACAGTCTAAGAATTGCCTAAGTTTTTGCCTATTTCTAACTGAAGTCTGTGGTTCCTTTTATAGAATAAGGAACCAGAAACTGTTTACAAAACATAATTAAATTTACTGTGGCCATGTGACTGCTTTCGGTGAGTGAACAGTAGAAAGCTGAGTGAACAGTGACTTGATTGATTGCTGAGTGAACAGTGATTGTCTTTTACTGTGGCCATGTGACTACTTTCGGTGAAAAAGCAGTTGGGTTACTGTTAAAGATGAATTGGTCTTCAGATGATGACTCCTTTTGATGATGACTGCTTTTGACTTGATTGACATGTGTCCCATTTATGCAAATGGGTCTTGAGCATCTTGGAATACAGAATCATATTCACATTTACTGGTGACTGATCGTTCAGATGATGAGTCTGAGTCTTGACTGGCTTGGGCAATTAACTGTTGTGCTAATTCGAGCAATTTGGTGCTCTTTGATTTACTGGATTTTGATTTGGAAGTTCCAACCATACTGGGTGCAGGACTTCCGAGTCTGACTGTAGAGAGTTCAGGAAAGCTTGAGTGTAGAAGCTTGTTTTTGGTTATTGTGTTGACTGGAAATTCCTGTTTGACTTGATCAATCACACGTTGGTGCTTGTAAGCATCCCACCATTTGACTAGCATTTGGCGAGTGAGTATATCTGACTGGATGTGGTATCTCCATTTGAAGATCCAAGGGACCTTGTATTTAGCCATAAATAGTAGAAATGTAGGGATTTTACTGGTATGCTGATCCGTGGGATACACAGTACTGAAGTAGTTAACTTGGTTAAGTAATTCATTGGGTAGTAGTTCTGGAGTGGCTCCGTGCTGAGAGCTCCGTGCTGAGACCACCATCTAAGAAACCAGGAAGGAATCTGTGACTTGAATTTGTGGTCAAATGAGATGAACCAAGAATGACTAAAGGTACAATTCTCATAGTAGAGGACTTTTGAGAATGCATCAATATAATCGTAATAACTGTAAGGTACTGGATGATTTGGGAGTTCTTTAAGTTGGAAAGGGTGTCCCCAATCTTTAAGACTGACTAGGTTGTGGATATATAGTGAGTGGTAAATAGTGATGTTTGGGTTAACCTTATCAGGGATTGGTTTAATGACTATTGACTTGTGATGAAGCAAGATATCTCTATAGTAAGTAAGGGTTTTTTGTTGATGTGAGGGAATGAAATGCCAATCAGGGGGAAAACAGGCTTTGGCAAGTTGAATCGGGTCAGTAATAGAGACATGGACTGGTTCAATATAGAATAAATTGGAAGATTGAGGTTTTAGTATATACTCTGTTTTTCTGGCTGGAAAAGGAAACTTGGGTTGACTAAGTTGAATTTGTGAATCAAATGGGTCAGAAATTTGTTGTTGATTAGAGGAGGTTGTGGCTAATGCTGACTTGTAATCAGTGACTGGGTTGAGTGGTTGGTATCGATTGGTTAATGCTGGTGGAAGAGCAAGCTGTTTCTTTCTGTCTCCCATCCCTGTTAATCAAAAGCAGTTAGGATGTATCTCCCTCAATCCTCACTGCTCCCTCAAAATGAATAAATGATGAATGATGAATGATGTATCTCCCTCAATCCTCACTGCTCCCTCAATGATAATGATGTTTACTAAGAAGAAATTCTCGTGTGAGGAAATCAGGGATTGAATTTTGACTACCTTTAATATATGTGATGTCAAAATCAAAAATACTTAATATAGCTTGCCATCTAGCAAAAATTTGTTTACTGGCTATGTTTTGAACATCTTGTTCTAAAACATATTTTGCACTTTTACAATCAACTCTTATTAAAAATTTTTGGTTTAATACATCATTTTGGAATTTTGAAACACATAAAACTATTGCTAAAATTTCCTTTTTAATGGTACTATAATTTACTTGGGTTTTATTCCAAATTCCTGAATGAAATCGAACAAGTTGCTCTGGAGAAGAGGAATCTATTTGTTGTAAAAGAATTCCTTCGTATCCTGCATCAGAAGCGTCAGTCTGGATAATTTTAAAACTATGATTAGTAGGAATACCGAGGCAAGGTAAGAATTTAACATATTTCTTGACTTTTTGGACAATCAAAGTGTGACTATTGGTCCAAGGGGGTTATTCTTTAATCTTTCAAACAGAGGTTGACAAATTGTTCTAAGATCTTTATAAAATTCTGCTACATAGTTTAATGATCCTAAAAATCGCTGAAGTTGATTTTTATCAATAATTGTATCTGGGAATTTATCTGCAAATTGAATAGCCCTATTAATTGGGGTAATGTTTGACTGATAAATATCATATCCTAAAAATCTAATTTTAGTCTGAAATAGTTTAATTTTTGGAGCAGAAATTACTAATCCATTTTTCTTAATTATTTCTAAAAATGACTTTAAATGTTTCCAGTGTTCTTCTAAAGATTTAGAAAACACAAGTACATCATCAATATAAACTATAATAAAATGACTAAATGGGTTAAATATTTCATTCATTATATTTTGAAATTCACTTGGGGCATTTTTTAATCCAAAAGGCATAACATTCCATTCAAAATGACCGAATGGTGTTACAAAAGCTGTTTTGTAAGTATCATTTGGATGTAACTGAATTTGCCAAAATCCACTTTTTAAATCGAATTTGGAAAATATAACTGAGGCATAAATCCTGTTAATCAAATCTTTTTTATTAGGAATTGGGTATCTAATCCATTCTAATACATCATTTAATGGTTTGTAATTAATGACTAATCTAGGTACACCTCTTTCAATTTCAGCATTTTTGTTTACATAAAAAGCTGAGCAAGACCAAGGAGATTTACTCTTTTTAATTATTTTATTTTTTAGAAGATTGTTAATTTCTTGTTTGCATATTTCCATTAATTCTGAATTCATTTGAATTGGTCTGGCTTTAGTGGGTATTTGTTTTTCACTGAAGGTTTTAATGTATGGAAGGGTGACTATGTGTTTTTTCTTATACCAAAAAGTACTAGGAAAGTTTGAACAGACTTCTACTTCTAGTTTTTCTTTAAAAGTAGAGATACTTTGGACAACTACAGGATCTCGTAGTTGTTGTTCAATTCTTTTTTGCTTGACCTCTTGCTGTAACTGTTTTAATTGATTATTTTTAATATCTAGTTGTTTTAATTCTCTTTGTTGCTGTCTTTCTAAGAAAGGGAAAAATACTTGTTTTCCGAAAGGCTGAGTTGTTATCCCTAAGTTACTAATTGTGAATGGGTATAGTAGGGTAAGGAAAGGGGTTCCTAGGATTATATTTTCTGTAAGATTTTTGACTAGTAAAAAAGATGTCTTGAAGCAAACATTATTCTGACAAATATGTACTCTGGGTAATTTGTACTGAATTTGCATTTGACTGCCATTAGCTGAGCTTAATTGTTCAGTAGTTTTATGATAATATTTGACTGGTATTAATTCTTCTTTAATACAGTTTAAATCTGCTCCTGAGCCTATAAGTGCAGGGATTTCTATGGTGTAATCCTGGATTACTAGTCTAGGTTGAACATACCACTTGTGGATACTGATATGAGTGGTAGGTGGGGTGGTTGGACTATAGTCTTCTGGTGGGTCCTTTGTTAGTGAAATTATTTCTCTTTTGACTTTCTTTACTTGCTTTTGCAAAGTTTGGACAGATTCCTCATTCTGAGAAAGAACGGACAAAGAGGCATCATTTTGTTTTAGTGTTTTGGTTTTTAGTATGGTGACTTTTGTAGTAGTACTAATATTCTTTTTATAGTAATTTTTTAAATATGAAAAGAACCTAATTTGACTACGAGTATCATTCATATATTCTTTCCATTGACTACGAATTTCCGATCGCTGTTTACTACTGTATTGACTACGGAATTCTTCTCTTTTTTGTTCATTTTTTGTGGATTTGTAATCCCTTTGTAATTTTTCAAGATTTATAGAAAAAGGTTTGTGCAGGACTAAGAGGGTATTATCTATTGGATTTGACTGTGGAATAGCTGATTCAAAGTCAGATTGAGTAGGGGATCCTTGAAGAGTGTCTTCATCATCTAATTTTGACTGTGTTGAATAACATGGTTTACTAATCTGGGAGCTAGAATCTATTCCTCTAAGAGTGACTCTTGGGTTTAATAATTCTGAATCGTGTCTAGGAATACCAGATGTACTATGTCTGGGTATACTTGTGTTACTGTTTGTTCTACTTAATTCTCTAATTCGGAGAGGATTAAGTCTCTGTTGGTCAAAGCTGATCCTAACAGTGCCATCTAAATATTGTTGTATGTAATCAAGGTTGACTGTGTCATTTTGTATTACTTGTGGGAAACTTTCATTTTCTGTAATCCAACTAGTGGGTAACTGGATATCATTCCAAGAAATTGTTTTAGGAACTTGTATATTAGCTTCGGAACTACTTTGAATTAAAACAGTTTTGTCTCTTGGACTTTTGACTAAAGCATGAATATTTAAATTAGTTTTCATACACTTATAATATAATCTATAAATCAATGCAATTGAATGACTACCTTCTAGCATATTGGTAATTGCTCCAGAAGTTTGAATATTTAGAGTTAATGATTTTAATAGGTTTTTATCTTTTAAACTTAAAGGTAAGTCTGGATAACAGTTGAAGTAAACTGGTCCATTGTGCAGGCTTGACTCCATTAATCCTAACAGACTGTCACTAAAGTTGGTGAATCTACTGTCTCTTAATGAGAGTAATACTGCAGAATTTAATCCTGTCCTAGTGAGGGGTTTGACAGCTACTTGTACTAACCCAACGTGGATGTAATTATATCCTCGTTCTAAGTGTCTTCTAATTGACTCTTTACTAAGAAGAATGCATTTTTCTTGTTTTTTTGTTAGAGCATAAACTTGCTCTGAGGTTTTCACAACTTGATCAGTTCTTCCTCTATGGCTTCGTTGTCAGAAATCCCGGATACAGTACACGAAGAAGAATATGAATATAAGAATTTAGACAGTGAATTAGGATACTGGAATATACCAAAGGTTTCTATTAAAGAGATATACAAAACTAGTTTTTTAAATGATACTTATATATATATATATATATATATATATATATATACAGTCCGGTTCCCTTGAGGGATCCCGGATGGTGACGTGGCACGGGATGGTTTTGTGAGCCGTTGGATTGAAATCCAACGGCCAGGACAAGAAAAGGCCATTAATTACACTTAACCCCCTGAAGCCCTCACAGTTCCCCCCTTCTCATTTCATTTCACGGACAGACAGAGAGAGAGAGAGAGAGAGGCGACGCTGTTCAGGAGAAGACGAACCCGTTCAGGAGAAGATCGAACGAGAGCACAGAACGAAGACGAGAAGAAGGTCGAAGATCCACCGAGGTATCTCTGTCTCTCTCTCCCTCGACTCTGTCTCTCTCGAAAATTTTGAAAAATCTGGATCTTCGACCATTCCTCAGAACTTAGGGTTTTTTTTTTTAGGACGAACGACAAAGAACGAAGAGGAGAAGAAGAACGAACGAAGCAACCCAACGAAGATTGAAGCCAGCATCCAAGGTATTTCTCTCGGAAATTTAAAAAAAAATCTGGTTAGGGCTTTTTTCATACATTCGAAATCGGCAGAAAATTAGGATTTTTTTTTGGGATTCGAATTCAGCAAAGTATTTTGAGGAGTGTTTCAATTTCATTCATGGAGCAAACACATGAAAGCTACATTATTGTTTCTTCTGTTAAGCAAGAACAGGGCTGAAGGTCTCTCTCTGTGTGTTTATTTTTTTATCTTTGGTTTGGTTCAAAAATTAGGATTTAGGTTTGTGACATTGGGTCTCTGTGTGTTTAAATACGCATTTTGGATGTTGTGCTTGATGCCTATGCTAAATTTCTCAATAAGTTGTATACAATTCCAATTTCCCTGTTTTACCACAATAATGGAACAACTGCTATGTTAGGAAAAATTACCCTGCTTTGGGAAACAAATAGTTTTGAAGCGTGATTGAGTGATAGATTTGTTATAGTAAAACCTATGGCTAACATATAAAGATCTTGAGCACTTGGTTCAATTTTGGGGATAAACTATAATAATCTTGTTGAAATGGTATTTGGCAGAACAATTGTGGGAGCCTCTCCTTTGTATTAAGAACTAAATGATGTGGAGTAGTTCAATTTTTGTTTTTCTGTGCAGTACAGTAATAGAGAATCAGCTTCCAAGTGGTGTCATATATCAGGTACTTATTCATCGTGTTTCTCACATGATGATTTTGTTCCTCGATGCTTGTAGTTGTTTTTAATTTTTGTCTCGTGCTATCCTACTTGATAGTGAAACAATATTGATTCAAGTTATTCAACTCCCTGTCGAGCTTTGAAATCTTTGATCATATTGAGCTTTCTTGTCCCTGATGAATGTTTCACTTCTGATTTGTTTTATTTCCTTCAGCACACTCACGGAGACTCATATCTTTTTTAAACTTGTATTTAGGAACTTTCGCCAAGTCAAATCAAAAACATGTTCTATGCCAAGTATTGAACTACCATGTACTTGTACTGATAAAACATCATGGAAGTGTCATGTTAACCTGCTGCACTTGAAACTGCTTCTATTTTGTCTGATTAACCTTTTCCTTATTGTGCATTTCTCGAACAGGGAAAAAACTATAGCTGTGGAGGCTTGAAAACTCTCCTCTGGCAGGGAAGAAGATTTGATGGTTGCGCTGGGAGCATCAGTGGAGTTCCACTAAGTGCAAAACCCTGTTATATTTGTCTGCAGATTACAAGTTGAAGCGTGTCTAGATCATATGACTATACTAATGTCAATTATTGTATGTTTGCTTATTGATTTGTTTTGGGAGTTCTTAAGTTAGGCTGTGGCTTCATTGGGCTATCCAATTCCTGGAAACCAAGCTTTTTGTATTTTTACTGCTTAAGTTTCTATATCTCTAGACTGTAGATTTGGATAGGAAAAAGTTTGGGATTACTTTGGATCGCTAAATTTATTTTTTTGGAACGTATTCACACCACATTGGAACTTGCTTTCAAGAAGTTGTAATTGTTGCATAACTTTCTTTCGCGAAGTTGTAATTGTTGCATAACCAACTTTGATCCTTCATGGGTAGTCCTTTGTGCATTCTGGTTAAAAGTATCTTTACGTTATTGACGACTTGCAAGGGAAGGGAAATAGGGTGTCAGTCCCGACTGAGGGGAAGCTTTGTCCCTCATGCTTTGTTTGGTTGATTAGAAAATGTAGGAAAATAGATGAAGTTAACCCATTTGAACTCTCAAATGTCTGCTTTGTTCTTTACCTTTTTCGGTAAATTTCTGCTGGTTCTTAACATTAGCAACGACGACAACGAAAACAAAATGAGAGGGCCGATCGGCGATGAAATGTAGGAAAGCAAGAAGGAACAACGGGAGTGTAGGAATTTATCAATTGAATTTACCAACTGAGATTCCACCAGTTAATTTTGATAGACCACACCTTCCATGTGAATATTGGCATTGCAACAGAAGGTGCACTGGTGTTTCAATCTCAGTTGCAGTGTTGCACAGAAAGCACATCCCTCTTGACCACTTCCTTCTTGGCCATTAATGCCTCTTGTAGCAAGAACCGACCTAGATGCAATTCTATTCTGTTTCTGGAGCTTCCATTGAGCATCAACTCTTGGGATCCTTACTTTTCTTGGATCTTTAATTCCAATGTTCTTGCTTATGTGTTAGGAGTATATGTCGACCAAAAAAGTGTTTTTTTTTTCTCTCCAAAAAAGTGTCTTTCAAATGGCTACCAAAAGGAAAAAATATGCAAACCAGAGAGGCCAAGTGTAATCAGAAACCTTCACGCACCAAAAGAAAAAACTATGCAAACTACCATACACAGTCTTTCAAATGGCTACCTTGTAGCTTCATCTTAACAAAAATAAGTGTATCACTAACGTACTACTACTACTACTACTACTTGAGATCATTGGCTGCTTTTGCCACACATGTAGGACAGAACACAAAAAACAACAATCCAAAGATAATTCCAGTTCATTTTCCCCCCATTTCTCACTCTCATTTGCATTGCATCAAACTCCTTCTGCATGGCTTCAATCTTCATTTGCATTGTGATTGTTGTCCTCTGCATTTCTTCACTGGTCATGGATGCTGAACTCTCGCATTGTTGAACAGTCCTCACAGCCTTTTTTTTGGTCTGAACCATCATTGGCCTCAAATCAGCCCTTCCTTGCAAAATAGAAGGCTCGTACCAGCAAAAAAAACCACAATCCTCCAAGTGTTGGTTCTGTAAAAAACAAGAACACAATAAGAACTTAGGGTTTCAGCTCCAACGAACAACAAACGAATAAATTGGGGCAATGCATATAGTTCAACAATGCGAGAGGGCAAAAAGCACCATCAGAAAGCTTTATCAATTAACTCTTTATCTGCAAACTGAGAAGCAACCAATCCATATAGTTCTCATGTCAAAAGCACCATGAGAAGGCAAAAAGCACCATCAGAAAGCTCTTCCAAAAACAATAAGTGAAAGATAGGGTGCGTCTCTTTGGTGCAAGCAAATGGTGTACCACGTGCACGACAAAAACTCTTCCTAGTTAACAAATCTCTAAACTTTTCTTCCTACTGTAAATGGTGTTTCACCAATGATATGAGACATTCTAGGGGAGTATGTCAGGCACGTAGCCTGTATCCTTGCACAAGGTCAACCGTCCAACTCTTGTTCTTTATACATCTAGAAGAGTCCGTACAATAAACAGCTGGCAATAATTTCAACACATGATACTGCATAAGATACAAAATTAGCATCTTTGGGGTAGCTTAAGCAGTTATAACTTATAATCTACGCGCACCCAACTAACTCTGCAGTCAAATTGACAACCAAACATGTTCATCTTTATGATCTAGCAAATCTAAGAGAGCTAAAAACCATATTCATTCTAGATATAATTTAACAAAGAACAATATAGTAATATTTACGTTATGGAGAAATTCTAAATGCAACTCTTTTGAAACCTTTTCGTTACCTTTTAATCATTGGACTAGAAATAACCCTACCTACTGAGAAATACATTCAGCTGCATGTTTTTGCCTTGTAATGTACCGAATTCTAAAAACCAGCCTTAAGTTTCCTTTCTGCCAAGAAATCCAGTAATCTGCATGAGGTCTAGTGTGTTTTCAACTTGCTCGATCTCATCATGTTAAATCATACCCCTGTGTACTATCAACAAAGTATCACTTTCCCATAGATTAATCAGCTTTAATGAACAACATATTAAGAGGTTTACATTTTAGCCAAGGTTTTAGCAGCAAATCCTACAATGCATAGATCAGAAGAAAAAAAAAATCCTAATTTTCTGCCGATTTCGAATGTATGAAAAAAGCCCTAACCAGATTTTTTTTTAAATTTCCAAGAGAGATACCTTGGATGCTGGCTTCAATCTTCGTTGGGTTGCTTCGTTCGTTCGTTCTTCTCCTCTTCGTTCTTTGTCGTTCGTCCTAAAAAAAAACCCTAAGTTCTGAGGAATGGTCGAAGATCCAGATTTTTCAAAATTTTCGAGAAAGACAGAGTCGAGGGAGAGAGAGACAGATATACATCGGTGGATCTTCGACCTTCTTCTCGTCTTCGTTCTGTGCTCTCGTTCGATCTTCTCCTGAACGGGTTCGTCTTCTCCTGAACAGCGTCGCCTTTCTCTCTCTCTCTCTTTGTCTGTCCGTGAAATGAAATGAGAAGGGGGGAACTGTGAGGGCTTCAGGGGTTAAGTGTAATTAATGGCCTTTTCTTGTCCTGGCCGTTGGATTTCAATCCAACGGCTCACAAAACCATCCCGTGCCACGTCACCATCCGGGATCCCTCAAGGGAACCGGACTGTATATATATATATATATATATATGATGGTTAAAGCATAGATTGTAATTTTCATCCGTCAATGGTTGGGCATTTTGGAGGTGCTATTTGGAGGAACAAGTAGTTGCAGTAAATGCATAGGTTATAGGGGTTTTTATATAAGAAAAAATTATTGAGCTCTGTATAAATTAAAATGAATGAATGAAAAGGAAGTACACATTTCGTGACCAAATTAGAGCAAAAAATTGGTCACTGAGAAAACCTTTTACTGACCAACCTACTGGTAGGAAAAGGATCCCCATTGGTGACCGACTAATTTGGTCAGGGAAAACAGCTTTTGGTGACCAAATTGTAGGCGATTAAAAATTTAAAAAAAATGTATCGGTGACCAATAACTGGTCACTAAAAATAGTCTTCAGTGACCAGACGTTTTCCGTGGCAAACTTAATTGGTCACTGTTGGATACCAACAGAGACTAAAGTTTAGTCACCGAACATACGTTTCAGTGACCAAATTAGAAATTAGTCACAAAAGACTTTCAATGACCAGGGTTCCGTGACTAGATGTGACCAGATAAAAGTTAGTCACCGAAGACTTTTGGTGACTAGATATGGACTTCCCGTGACTAAATTCTTGGTCACAAAAAGTGTAATTTCTTGTAGTGATGCATCTACTGCACTTTAACTTGATCTAGATGCAGTCGTTGATCCACCATCCATTAGAATCTGCAGGCAGCAGGGGGTGGCTGCTAGCACTACTACAACATTGTTAAAAGATGACGCTTCAAAAAGTGAAAAGATGTCAGTTTTTGAAAAAACCGTATTTAAAAAGATTGCAATAGATAAATAATGTCAGTCATCTAAAAAACTGTGATCTAATATATTTATGATGTCACTTTCTAAAATAGTATTCGTTCTTTTTAATGTCAGTTTCTCCTAAACTGTGATCTAATATACTTATGATGTCACTTTGTAAAATAGTGACATAACTATTCTTTCTTTTTAATGTCAGTTTCTCCTAAACTGTGATCTAATATATTTATGATGTCACTTTATAAAATAGTGACATAACTATTCTTTCTTTTTAATGTCAGTTTCTCCTAAACTGTAATATAATATATTTATAATGTCACTTTGTAAAATAGTGACATAACTATTCTTTTTAATGTCGGTTTCTCCTTATAAGTGATATTGAAGAACAAAAATTTATGTTTGGAGAAAATGGTGCCATCTATGAGTGTCGTTGCTTTGAAGTCTCAAATTGGGAGCTAGTCGTTACATATGGTATCAGAGCCTGTACCAACCAAAAATGTGAGACAGAATCTCGACCCCATAAGAGGACGTGTATTCCTAAGTGGGGGAGATTGTGACGCCCTCCCTTTGGGGAGTTGTAGGTAGTGGTCAACCAGCCTGAGGGCAGTTGGGACCCGTGCGAGGGGCTGTCGGATAAGTGACCAGAAGGGTCAACCGAGGGTAGTCCCACATCGCTTGGTGAAGTGTAAGTTGTGTGCTATAAATAATATATCGTCATCCTATCTTGTACAAAGACTTTTAAAGCTATGAGGGTGCCAAAGCCAATTGAAATTTTATAGTTAAGCGTGCTCGCACTAGAGTAATTCTGGGATGGGTGACCTCACTGGGAGGTTTGATGGGGTTTGGTGTTTAAAGCGAAAAATATTATACAGGGCGGGAGCGGGTTGTTACAAAAAATGACAGCTTTAAAGCACTTTAATGATGTTTCACAACTGTCATCTTTTACTTTCAATTACATTTATAAAGTGTCATCTTTATAGATATTAATGACAGTTTCAAACCGTCATTTTAAGATTTAATGACGTTTCACAACTGTCATCTTTTACTTTCAATTACGTTTATAAAGCGTCATCTTTATAGATATTAATGACAGTTTCAAACCGTCATTTTAAGATTCAGACTTTTAATGACAGCTCCATAGATTATAGTTTCAAAACTGTCATCTTTCACGTTTAATGACACTTTTAAACTGTCATCTTTTACGATTATTGTAGTAGTGTAGGTCAGCGGCAACAGCCTACAACGGCTCGCCGACAGTAGAGCGGGCCTGATCAGAAACGAAAGGAGAACAGCGGCCGTACGGCAATGATGACTGGAGAATGAGCCCATACGGACGGCAGAGGAGTGGGCTGCGCAGATTGGAAACAAAAGGGAAAACCTAGATTTGGATTTACGGGTGGAGTTGTGGGGGATGAGGCGGCAGCCTCCCTCTCGGATGGCTATTGATGGAGGAGAGAGAGGAATTTTAGAGAGAAGGCAGAGCCTCTCTCTCTAACGACAAATTGGAAGGGAAAAAGTTAAACTCCACTTTTGGCTTGATCAAGTGAAGTGTCTCATCTAATAGGGAAAATTTCAAAGAGCAGTGCTACGTACACAACATGTACATATGGGTTTTGTGGGGCCCACCTCGGATCCTACAAAAATGATTTGAATCGCCCTTTATTTTTAGAACATTTTTTTATGGAGCCCTATAAAAAATCAATTCAACCCAATATCGTTAAGGATTTTTTCTGAATTTGTAGGGACAAAATTGAACAGTTAAGTAGTTTAATTACTTTTCGATAATTAAGCTATAATAATTTATTTACTAATAAATTAAATAACTTAAATTTTAATAGCACGAAATTGAAAAAAAAATTCCTTAAAAAAAAACCTTTATTTTTACTTAATATGTTTGTATACTTATTTATAGGATTGAAAATGTTTTTACTTAAAATTTTTTTTGCAAATAACCTCTTATCTCTCTCCTCCGGCAAAACCACCCCCTCTTGCTCTTCGATCGATCTCAATTGGGAATTGTACAAATTAATTGCTCAGTTACTGAAACAGTCGTTACTAATATCGGTTTGAGTTAATTTTTTTTAGGAACCCATAAAAAAATATTTTAAAAATAATTTGTAGTTTGAATCATCTTTGTAGGACCCGTAATGGTCCCTGAAAAAAACAAAAAAAATAATCAACAGGAGTGCCCATTTTAGTTGCCCTTGTGCGATAAATGAACTCCCCCTTGATAGTCGTTTTGGGGCACAAAACCTTCCACCCCATACCATCCCCGAGTCCCGTCCATTGACTCCTTTCTTGGTCTTAACGTTGTATATTGCATATGTCATAAGGTGAAAAACAAATACAAGACCATAGAAAAGAAAACCCATGTAATAAAGAATAAAACAACCTCAATTGGGAATTTGTACAAATTAACCATTCCCAGAACGGGATAAATAAGGCTTTCTATCACCTATTTATGTTTAATAGGTATTTTACCACTTATCCCTGTCGCCGAATTTTGTATATGGATCTGATAGAACGTTCCGAGGTTTTGACAGATATTCTCCAAAGTCGACAAAATCAACCTTTCCAAAATGATCAAGATTGGAGAGGCCTAATTCGTCCAGATCAATACGTTTGATTCCCGTTAAAAAAAAAATAAAAAATTGATTGCGAAGCGCTCCTGCATGATTGTTCGTATTCCATCCCCATCTAAATTGCGGGTACAAATGTCATTTTGCCCAGATGTCCACTAACTATATTTTCGGTCATAGAGATTGATCCTGTACATTGCATACATCATCAGGTGAAAAAGAAAAACAAGACAGTAGAAAACAAAACCCACGTAATTTGGAATAAATTTTTTTGAAAGGCAAAAGATAATTTTATTAATCTTTGAAGAGTTACAAAAATTAAAAGGACCATGATGAGAAGGCATGCATCACAACAAGAGAAATGCATCCCTATTATGTTGGCACCCATACCCTTAACAATCATATGTCAATCACAGCCCAAAAGAGAAAAAAACGGCTAAGAAGTAAACCAAGTATCGTACATGAAGGAAAGAAAAGCCAAAAACAAGGCCCCATAACAGAAAACGGTTCCAAAGCAGATCAAAAGGGAAGCCTCTTTATCATTCCCTTGAATTATCTGACCCATTGTATGCCCATCCTAGCCATGCAAGATTCCCAGCAGAACTTTTGTTGTCCCACGTAGAATTAAAATAGAACAGTAATTGTCGAACAAGAATAGTAACAATCATGATGATGAACTACCAGAGAAATTCACGTTTGACCCTCACATAGAAGAGATACCGCCGGCACAGTTGAAGGAGTTTGGTCGTCGATTAGGAGGACGAACCAGATTGATATACAGGACGAACCAGAGACGAACTTGACAGCTTTCCCCAGGCATTGAAATAGGGCAGCTTGAAGTTGAAAACGCATGCAGAAGGTGCAATCATTGAGCAGTAGCAGGATACTTCATTGTTGTCTATAGTAAGTAAAACTTCCTGATTGTAGATTCATGAAGCTAACTCAAGACCCCAATTGGATTTCGCCAATTGATTTGTGACTGCAAACAGACCACTCACCAACCACCCCCCCTCCCCCCCCCCCCCCCCAATTCCCTAATTTTGATACAGGAACACTCACCACCAACATCTGCATAAACAGGCCACTCACCACCATAACCGCCGCCCCCCCCCCCCCCCGGGGCCGACCGGTTAATTTTAATGCCCTGAAAACCAATTGTTGAACTTGTTTTTCTTTTGGTTAGGTTAATTGTTAGGCACTTTTGTTTTCATTCGTAAATATGTGTTCAGTATAAGAAATTACACAATTACCGACTAAAATTCCCGACTAAAATAAATTTAGTTGCCAATTATTGAACAATTGCTGACTAAAATTATTTAGTCGGGAAATAATTATGTTTGCTGACTAAAACCAATTTTAGTCAGGAAATAATAATGTTTGCCGACTAGTAAATAAATTTGCGGGAATATCAATTTTTCCCCTAATTTAAAAACCAATAAATGAAAAACATTTCCCGACTAAATTTAGTAGGGAATAGTAATATTTGCCGACTAAAATTACATTTAGTCGGCGAATATCAATTTTTTCCCAAATTTTAAAAATTAAAAAATTAAAAACATTTCCCAACTAAATAATTTAGTAGGGAATAGTAATATTTGCCGACTAAAATTACATTTGATCGACGAATATCAATTTTTCCTCGCTTTTAAACAAAATTTCAAGAAAGGAAATATTTGTTCCGACGACATTGATCACACGATGAAACCTTCCCGATCGAAACCATTCAATTTTATTTTCCTTCTTAATCATAAGATTTCCGTAAATTTTTGGCTCGATCCGGTTAAGGAAAGCCGTTTATCGGCACGCAAATTCTTAAATAAAAAGAATTTTGTTGTCCGATCAAGTGTCTATCCAAATAGGGTTAACTTCATTCTTGGTACGAATGATCTATTTCGTATTACGTCAAAGATAGATGATTTGGATTGCCAAATAAGGCCTCAGGTGGGGCTCTGTTAGTGCATTATAACACTTAAACGTCTCCGAACGCATTAAATATCTTTTTGATCATGTGGTCGCCGATATCAAATGATCTTCAATTTTGGTGACAATGCTATAATTGGTAAGACGTGAAATCCTAACGGTTCAGATCGAGTATTATAAAAAATTACTCGGCAGTTATGTTTACAATCTATGCTTTTTTCAATTTACTTGATAGTCAAGTAAGTCTTATGTTGCACTCATTGTTACAGAAGCCACACGATCACAAGAAAATTATTACGATCGAGACTGTTCATTTTGCTACACTTGGTGAATAATTCATTCTCGTAAATTTGCGGCTCGATCAGGTTTAGAAAACCCCTTTATAGAAAAAACCCCTTTATCGAGACATGAACTCATTAGAATAAATAGTATTTTTGTGCAATCAATTGTCTAATAAAAAATAATCAACTATAATCTCGATAAGAATGATCTTTTAAACCATATTAATAAAATCAAAGATAAGATGGTTCTAACCGGGCAAAAAAGACCTCAAAGTGGGGCTCGGGTGATAATGTTCTAATTTGCGAATTGGAGAAATAGGTTCTGTCTGTGAACGTGTGATTGAAATATTCTCTTTTTAGTGTGTAAGTTCTAAAAAAAGATTAAGAACTGCTGTAACGAGGTTTTTTTTTTTTAAGAAAGTACATTTAAAGAAAGATAAAAAAAATTTAAAAGCTTATCAAAGAAAAAAAGAAAGTAAATTTAAAAAATAAGGGTAAAACAGACGAAACTAAAATAGTATAATATTTTTATTACCGAAAAGTAAATAGAGTATAGCAGTAGTGGAGTGGTTAGTTACTCGTGAGATGAAAGCGGAGGTCTCAGGTTCGAGGCGCCATACTGTAGCAAAGGAATTGGGTAAGGCAAATACACTTCAGAAATGGAAATGTAATTTTTCCACTTTGGTGACACCCCCTGATTTTTTCGTAATGACATTTGACGCCACAATGCAATTATTATTGCCGACTAAATATTTAGTTGGCAAAAGTTAACTTTACCGACTAAATTAGAAACCACGACTAAGTTTTTTAGTCACCCATTTAATCGCTAAAACTATACATCAGCCGACGACTAAACCTTATTTAGTCGGCAATTACATTTGCCAACTCTCATTCCCCGACTAATTTGCCGACCAAATTATTTAGTCAGGAAAACCCTTTGGCGACTACAAAGTGGACATTCGGCGACTAAAACGTTAGTCGGGAATGGTGTAATTTGTTGTAGTAGTTTATTGGGTAACAACTTTTATTATTCGCTGCTACATGAAATGTGAACATAAAGTCCAACGGGCGACATTGTAGAAAAATCATGTTATGGTTAATGAATCAATAGAAGGGAGTTATGATTTTTTGGTACCTTGTAAACCCCAAAACAGTTCTAGGTCATGAGTGTGATTGGGCATCACACTACGAAGGCCTACGCTTATTATGCTTCTATATGATAGAATGTTTGACTCCGTCATTGAGGTAGTGATCTTAAGCAAATAAGTGGATATAATGTGATTGTCACATCTATTGAACAAGATCTAGATAATGAACACGTTTTGTATATGATAACTGTAAATTTAGAAGGGTAGTTCTACTACGGTTTATATATTTGTTGTCCTTAGACTTGAGAGGCTTGTATAATATTAATTGCTTATTTGTGTAACTTTGATTTTGTCAATCGGTGATGCTGATGTAAAAGGCTATATACGGATTGGGTTATATGGTGGCAATTATATTATATTAGTGCTCAACATGGTATCCGTCATTCTCTATTTAAGAGAAAGTATATTCGAGCAATTTTCACAATAACATTGGACCAAAATAAAATCGGCCAGTGACATTTTCTTTTAAAATGTTTATTTATTATTATAGAAGTATAATATACTAAAAGTTTTTCTAAAACTTTTGGGGTCCAATTAGAAAGTGAAAATTAATATTTTCAGATACATGAATGAAATTATTCTACGGTTGTGATTCATGTGGAATATAGTATGATGGAAGGATATAAATAAATTTGTAGGAAATGGCCTCACTGATAATTTTCTATAGTTAGAATGTAATTACAATATGTTGATGGACATGATTGTAATATATGAATGTGATAAATATCTGTATAACGGATTGATCAGGAAGAGGACAAAGTGGTTTCCTGAGAAAGTGGTCCATGATAAGTCATGGGTTTTTCCCACAACTAACTGAATGAAAACCCTAAGAGATCCCACCACTGTTCTCTCCAAAACTGACGTTGCCTATAAATATGTGGCTAGGATATTTATAGTTGGCCATCAGAATTATTTGAATATTTGAGAGACAGTTATAATGGAGAGAGCAAGGTGAAATACCCAAGGAGGCAATACGCTTTAGTGGATTGCTAAGTGAGTTATTCGTTTGTAATTCGTGGTGTTATTCACGAAGCTTTTCGTTCTATCTGTGAAGTTGTTCGCGGAGTACTAATCCGTGGGTTTTATTCGCGGAGTTTATCCGTTTCATCTGTGGAGTATTTGTAGAGGCCCGTGTTTTATTTCAATAATTTTAATGTTCAAATAAAAGTTAGAATTATGAAATACGGAGTAATGTGAAAGGTGATGTGAATGTGTGTTTGGGAGTTATGTGATAGGATTTGGAAATTTGGGCTGCAACTATGATTGAAGTGTGTAGTGGTATAAATAGGGGGAGTGTGTGTGGCAGGGAACCATTTTTTCCACTACACTCCCACTCTCGTCTTTCTCTCTCCGTCCGACTTTCTCTCTTTCTCTGACTCTCACACACCAACACCCCAAAATACTTCGAACCCACCTCGATCCACCGCAAGGTTTTCGTATTCAAGTGTTCTAGAGCTTCAAAATTCGTAGGTTTGAGTTCGAAGAGGAGTATTTGGTGGATTCAAGGTTTTCGGAGCTAGGGTTTGCTTGATTGAGCTTGGGTTTCGTTCTTCGACTTTAAGGTAGGGATTTCTCACTTCTATTATGTGACGATTTGGTGTTTAAATCATGCCTTAGATCGTTGTCTTCGTTGTTGGATTTGTTCTTGTGAAATCTGAAAATCGTGCATTGAAAATCCAAGTCCTACCGGTAGGAGTTTTGGCCCTACTGGTAGAAATGTTGTCCAGTAGTGTCTTTTTTGTGAAATTCTGGTCTCCTATCGGTAGGAGGTTGTGTCCTACGGGTAGGTAGTGAAAAATCTGCTTTTTTTTTTGAAAACTTCGAACGATCATAACTTTATCATCCGGACTTCGTTTGGGGCAAATTATATATTGAAATTGATGTACAGAAAATCTACTTTCTAATGGTGGTAGTCTTATAATCAAATTCTAAACCTATAAGAAGTTATAGTTAAAATACGGTAGGTTGGTTGTTAGAATCCATACCGATTTTGGAGGTTATGTCGTATTCGAATATTACGGATGATTTGGTACACTCCTAAGTGTCTGAGGTAGATACATTATATGCATTGGGCATCCTTTGCCCTTAGAATCATTTAAGTGAAACACGGATGTTCCTAGGTGCGTTTAACTATTTGAATGGTCTACCGAGCCTTAGGATGGTAGGTTAGCACGCTTGGAAAATGTTTGTCAACACCTAGAGAAAGTATGAGGTTGAGATGGTTGATTGTATATTAAAATTGGATCGGGAATACTTGAATGACGATGATTGATTATATTTATGAAATGAAAATGTGAGTTACAACTATTAATTTCCTCTTGAACTATAAATTGGAAGGTGAAGTCGTTGTTCCTAGCTACTTGAATGAAGTTGAGTTTGTGATCAATTAGTAGATATTTGGTAGTAGAGTAAATGGGTTGGTGACGAGATTAACGATGAGAATTGTGGAAAATGTGATGTGAAATAGTTGGCTACGAATATATATATATATATTGAAACAAGAAAAGGGGATAACCAATCATGTAAGAACTTGCGGGGTATATAGAATATGTATTGTTGCGGTATTGATATGCACTAAGATGATTTGATATTGAAGTCATTCGATTGATGAGAACTAAGAGTTGGTTTACTACATGAAGGATATTGGGATCCTATAACGCCTGGCAGGAGCAATCGCTCGTAACTCATACTAGGCCCACCAGCGGGTGTGGTGCTAGGGCAGGGGAAGCGGGTCCCATAACACCCGGCCGGAGCAATCACTCGTAACTTGTACTAGGCTCACCAGCGGGTGTGGTGCTAGGGCAGGGGAAGCGGGTCTTATAACGCCCGGTAGGAGCAATCGCTCGTAACTTATACTAGGCCCACCAGCGGGTGTGGTGCTAGGGCAGGGGAAGCGGGTCCCATAACGCCCGACAGGAGCACTCGCTCATGACATGGACTAGGCCCACTAACGGGTGTGGTGCTAGACTGCTAGGGCAAGGGAAGTGGGTCCCATAACGCCCGGCAGGAGCATTCGCTCATGAGAACATAAATGGGAAGTTGAGAATAAAAGATGATTATGAACGAGGAACAATTAATGTGGAACACCGATAACTTTATTGGTCACTTATTGATTAGCACCTAAGATTGTAAGATCGGGGTGCTAAAAGTTCTCAAGCTTGTGGCGTTTTTAAGTATTATCGTCGTTTTTATGTGATTTTGCTCGTAAGGTAGTTTGCTTAGTGTTTCAGGCGAAACGCCTTAAAAGGCATATTTTGATTGCAAAGCCAACCCCCAAGTGAGTTCAAGACTCCACGGCCGGTGGAACTTCTGCCAGGATGACCCAAGAGCGAAGGCGTGAGGCGTTGGGGCCGTCGGGTGCCAAGATTTGGAGGCTGACCTAAAGATCTGGACTTAGCAGCCCCGTATCGATACAGTCTGAAGCTGTATCGATACCAATTTCCTTCGTGGGCTTCCAGGTTCCTCCGTATCGATACGGGATACCGTATCGATACAGAGACATTATGGGGGATTTGGCCTTTTTAGGATTATAGCGTGGTATCGATACTTTTCATAATTAGTATCGATACGGGGAGCTTTCGGCCAAATATTTGTTTCTTTTTGGACTTTCCACTTATGGAATAGTTGCCTTTAATGGTATGTTTTTGAGATATTTGTAGAAAGAGAAACCCATTTTGTATAAATAGGGGTGTCTTCTCTCTCCTTTGGATCTAGTTCTTTATTAACTTAATCTTTTTCTCCATTAAAGCTTGTAAGCTCTTTTCAAGTGTAATTCCTCAAGAACGTCTTAAGGTATTTACGTTACGTTAATTTCTCAAGTATTAAAGTTGTAGCTACAGTCTAGATCTTCATTAATATCAAGTTTATTTTCGGTTCTATCGGTTAAACATGTTTTCCATTTTTACCATGCTTTCTAGTCATTTCAATATGCGTGAGTAGTCGTTTAGGCTTGGCCGTGGGGCGATTATCGCCTCGTGACTTATGTTTATCTTGCCTCTCTCAACTCATGACTTGAAGTTTGGTATGGAAAATGAGGAAGGCTCGCCTTTATGTAACAAAACTAGCCGATGTTAATCTTCGGTGATCATATGCTTGCTCATATGGTTCCGTGAGCGATGTCTCGGTTTGTGTTTGCCAAAAGATTAAAAGAGCTCACTTATTTTCCCATACCACATTTCTAGTCTTCCAATGGTTTCAAAGCTAAATCTTCCGGTTGATAGCCTATCCCGTGCGATTCAACTGAGTTTTCGTTGAGAATGGTTCGATGGCCCAAGTTACGGGCGTTAATAGTTCCATTGCCATGCCGCTTGTTTAACTTAGTCAAAACCAATTTTCTAGTCTTTTTCATAAGAGTTTTCATCACTTTTTCAAAGCAAACCAAAAGTTGGCCGTCTGAACGCCGGAAACACTTACTTTTAAAAATCCTAGCAAGCTATAGAGATTATCTCTGAGGGTACGACTCCGGACTTCCGGATATTATGCTGACAACGACCTAGCCCTACGCTCGGGGTTTTCAACCTTTTCCAACGGTTAGGTTGTGGCGAAGCACTTATGAGGAAATTCAATGAGTTATGGTCATTCTCTGCTAGAGTGGCTATATTTTTGTTTACTTTAAAATATGGAGTTGTGGTTTATGAAAAGGAATTAGGGAAAAATGGACAACAATGATTTTATCGATGTTTGGAAAAAGAATTTTTTTTTAAATCCTCTGGTAGTCTTGAGCGAATCAATAGACTCCGGTATTTGGGTACAAATCAATGGACTCAGGTATTCAAACTTGAATCAACGGAGCTTGATCCGTACTATTTTTGGGTTTCTCTACACTACTTTGCTTTTGGGTTAGTTGTCCATTACCACAGGTACGATTAGCACAGACCGCAGAAAGAGGGGCACAAAAGATATTAAAAAACGGAAGGTAATGATGCAAAACGTAGCTTTGCCGTGCTTTTCTTTCTGGGGTTTTTGGTTATTCCTACATACATGCATATTGGGCATTGGCAATCATTCGGATTTCTCTGTCCTGGCTTGACTTTTGGATTAAAGACAACGACACTCATGCATATATCAGGTGTGGTGAATAAAGATTCAAAAATAAGATCGTAGGACAATTGACGAGAATTTACAATTATAGAGAAAGATTAATTAGTGGGAATCCACTACAAGAAAAATGGTCATTCCCGGCATTTTAATTAATGCCGGAAAAGCCACTATTCCCGGCATTTCAAGAAAATGCCGGAAAAAATAATTATTACCGGCATTTGTTTAAAAAAATGCCGGCAAAAGTCGAGTTTTCCGCCAAAATAATACCGCCAAACTATTACCGGCATTTGTTAAAAAAATGCCGGAAAAAACCTCCGTTTAATATAAATATTTTTCAATGTGCAAGTTGACCCAATATGGTGGCTAGCCCAGTTGGTAGCCTCACGCGCGCGCGAGACAAAGGTCACGAGTTCGAAACTTGGGGCAAACAATTTCTCCACAAAATTTGCACGACACGTGGGCGCCACGCAAGGGCCACGTGGCGGACACGCAGGCGCCACGTGGCGGACACGTGGCATTTTTTTTGGGTCTTATATGGTACAATTTTTCCCGGCATTTGTACAAATGCCGCAAATGAGTCCAACTATTCCCGGCATTTATGGAGACCTTTCCCGGCATTTGTACCTTTATCGACACATTCCTAGACGGCATTTGTAATAAATGCCGGTAATACCTAACAAATGCCGGTAATACTCTTTTCCGGCATTTTTTTAACTTTTAACGGCATTTATGAAATGCCGGAAAAAGCAATATTTCTTGTAGTGATCCCACAATGGTTGTATTCCTATAATTTTTACCCATGCAAGGTGTTTCCATGTGTTTAACCTTTGATTCATTTATTCAATCTTCGAGTGTTGTGGAAATCTAGATCTATGTTTTTTATTGGAACCTAAGATCCTTTTCGTTCGAAGGTTTTGGATTTTGAATTCTAATCATTATCATATTACTTTCCAATAATTATTCTCATTTTTCTTTCTATCTCTCTCCAATCATTACCCTTATTTTCAATTATTACTCTATTTCTCTCTACACTCATTACCTACAAATTCATATCCAAAATTCTAAAACGAATGGGGTCTAAGCGATCCAGTTGTACAAATATAATTTCCCATCAATTGTGGGTTATTTACAAGTAACAATTCATTATTAGTTTATATATGGAATCACATCATCAACCACCACCCATATATATACATATGTTTCCTTAGTCACATTATGAAATTGTATTGTGTTATCACAAATGACCTAATCATATTTAAAAGCAACCACCATCACACAATAACGTACAACCAGATGACATTAGAAATCATAAACACAACTACTAATTGACAATAAAAATCCAAACGCAATTGAAGAGAGGAATCCAACAAGCCAATTAGTTTCCATGCCCCAACCATACGCACCCTATTTCCTTGTCATGGAAATTGTCACATTGAAGAATTCAGTTTTCTCTTTCGCCATTCGATCAGCAACGATCTCCTTGTACCTCTGGAAAACCTCTTCTATGATGCCTTCGCCAAAGTGACTGGAAAGCAACGGCTCAGCAACAGATCTCATGCACATGGCAACATCGTATCCGCCGTCCGTAAAATACTCTTCGGAGGGATAGTATTCAGAGTTTCTGCTGGCACTCCAAGGGACAGTAGAAACTTCTAGGCCATTAATGCTGAAGGAGCCTTCTTTTTGGACCTCGGACTTTACTTCGGCAGGGGATGGTGTGTATTGAGGAATGTTAAATGAATCCATTTTTTCTTCTTCTATGAGTCCCTGCATTAATAATTCTCTTATGTAAACTCTGTTTTGGTATTTCACAATTAAGCGTCCATTTATGCGATACTTCTAATTTGAACTGTTGTAAGCCTTGTTTCGTGTTTCATTCTAGAGTCAAATACCATGCGTCAACTATATATATATATATATATATATATATAGTCAAATATCATGCGTCTTCCTAAAAAGATTTAACACACAAGACCTTATTCTATAATATGAATTTACCTCTGCAACCATTTCATTGAGGGCCATGGCCATAAGCTCCCATATGTAACAACCATCTTTGGAAGTCGGATCTTCACTTTGCCTTCCCAAAATTGTCAAAACCATACGACCACCCGTCACCAATTCTTCAGAACGACATTTCAGAAACAACGTAAAGTCTCTCTGAAATTGCTCGTGATAGGCTTTTAGCACGCTTGGTGGGCTATTGCTTCCTATATAAATGTTTCCTTTGTTGCTACTCTCTAACCCTGCCGGAACCTAATATATGGAATGAAAATGAAATTGCAAAAGCAATAGTTACATTAGTTGTCCAATTGGAAGTTATAATATCGTTAAAATAAAAGGTCAAAAAAAGGGCGTACATACCCACACTGAGACAAGTGTTGAGAGGGTAGAACTACGTCCTTTACGTTTGAGATATCCTTAAAGTGACATTTTTTTCTTTTTATCTCTTTGTTTAGCTGCATTTTCTCTTCCTTTTGTTTAAGATTTTTATTTTTATTTTTCTCATTCGTCTTGACTAGATACGTGAACCATAAATATTGTTTGTATTTAAACAACTGGCTTGCCAGTGATCAAAAAATTACCTGCGAGAGCCACATGAGACTGTAAGAGGAGTGGACAAAATGGAGACTGTTGGCAGGGAAAAGCCTATCATAGAAAGAACCTGGAACTCCAGTCACGAAACATGGCCCAAATCCTAAACCCATTTGTTTTTTCATTTCCTTTAGGAAACCTGGCAAGGACTTGAAAATGGTGTTGAAGTCATTTCCCGGGAGGTCGTTCAAGTAGACTTGGAATTCTGGTGTCTGATGGGCCAGTTTCTTGCATGTAATGTGGACCATCTCCATGAGGTGAGAGACCACTAACAAAGTATTTGGGCCGGAAGAGCAGCCCAAGTCCGCGATGCACAGAGTTGTTGGGTTGTTGCTGCTGCTGTTGTAGAGATCCACTATGGCTTGCTCTCTTATGGGTTTTGTCATAGTTATCACTTTTTTCTGCCAAAACCAAAAAAAAAAATTTTAAAATTAAAAATTAAAAATAGTTTTCCTCTGCCTTGAAGTAACACAAATACAATTGTCTTCTTAATTATTCTGTACTTAACGATAGCGAGTTTTGAGTAATTAAAGGTGATGCTAAACTAATTACTACTAATAGCGAGTTACGTAACTTGCTACTCCATATAAGGAGGAGGACTAGGGTTGGTATCAAACATAATACTACTACTAGGCTACTATTAGAGGCCAATATTTTCTCTGGTCTAGAACAACATAAGGATTTGCAATCAAACAAATTTAGTATTAACAAATTTGGTAATACTAAGGTGGTCCAACGTAGGCATCCGAATATTGCCCGTATTAGGACGTCAATTAGTGTCTTAGTGAGCCAAGAGTTCAACTCAACTCCCCATATTGTTGTTATTGAAATTGTAATGTTGTGATTGTAACGCTTGTGACGAGCAATACGACTACGTATTGTTTGAATTCCTTGGAGATAATTTCGTCCGTTTGATGTAATTCGATCTACCGATATACTGGCGAACTTATCTCAATCCGAAAACACTGCACATAATTTGTTCCCGATTCAACTTCAATTGGTGAAAGGTTCCAACATCCAACGCCCGTTCATTGCCATGCGATTGTGTTGTAAAATAACTTGGTGTCTCTAACTGATCTAAAGTGGATGATCAAAGGCCAAAAGTCTGCCAAAGCTTACTCAGAAGGAGCAATAACTCATGCATGAAGTTCAAAAACTAGCTCCTAGTTTTCTTCATACGCTCTGGACTTACCGACACAACGTGATAGTATTGTTTTTATGAAACCGTTCACACTATATACAGGACTCAATATAAAAAATGCTACGATAAATTAATTAGCAAAGAAGCGTGCATTGCATTGCCCAAATCTAATTTTATAAGAGTAAATCCAAGGAAAAAAAATTTGAAGAGTGAAATAGAACAAGTGCAATAGGACCCCTTCAAACTTTAATCGTTAATTTCTTTTATGGGGAAAATAAACTTTCCATCACACTTTCACTACTAAACTGTACCCACTACAATGTAATAATAGTACGTGGATCTTTGGTCAAACAAAGAAATTGGGTGTAATCAATATAGAATCGTAAAAGAATCATGAAAATTTAAGTAGTGTTAACTGTTTCGGGGTTTAATGAGATTAGAAAAGGATTATTTATTTAAATAAGAGGGTTTATTTTGAGACGAAGGTAATTAATTCAAAAAAGAAAGAAGACAGGCATCTAAAAATAGATAATTCAAAGAAGAGAGCTTGCAAGCAAGAGAAGAAAAAAGGGAAATGGAGAAAAAACTCCATAAGCTGAAGCCCCAAGCTAGGAAGAACATACAGAAGCCAACTTATGAACAAAGAAAATCAACTGAGTTATGAGAAAATGAAAAACAAAGAAAATAAGCCACCTACAACTGAAAACACCTTATTCGAGGGAGCTGCGCTAATGCCAAAACTGTGGTGCATTAAACTTTTGCACCATGTGCAATGTACAAGGCTTTTATGCACTAAAATTTTTGCACAAACAAAAACAGTTTTAGTATATCAAAATTAAGACGTACGGAAAATGGCAATGCGATGGCGACTAAATATTGTACATATTCCCATTTTGAATTGGAATTTTTTTTTAAAAACACCTGAACATTTTACGTATTCTCAAAAAAATATACCTGAAATTTAACTAATAACAAAAAGACACCTGAATTTACCATTCCGTTAACAACTAGGCCCCCGCCATCCAATTTCGTCAATTTACAACAGATGTAGCTAACGGAAGGCATAAACCTTCCTCTCTTTTTACTTTTTACTTTTTACTCTTTCTTTTTTAATTAGTAGTAAATATATATGCAATAAAGTTCTTTTTTCTTACTATTCATCAAAAATTACTTCAATATTATTTTTTACAATTTACAAAAATAAGTTTAACCTTTTACTTATGAATTTTATCTTTCCCTCTCTCTTCCTCTTTTTTTTTCTCTTAGAAATTCGACCCCATACCACCAATCAACCCACAACCAACCTCCAAAGCTCTAATCCCAATTGAAGAAATTCGAAATTATTTTTAACCTCACTTTTTTGAAATTTTTTTCTAAAAAGTAATTTTAACTCTTTTTTAGTAATAAATAAATATGCAATAAAGTTCTTTTTTCTTACTATTTTCCAAAAATTACTTTCACCGCCGTTTTTTTTTAACTATTTACAAAAATTACTTTAACTCCCTTTTTTGTACTTTCAAATTTTACCCCTCTCTCTCTCTCTCTCTCTCTCTCTCTCTCTCTCTCTCTCTCTCTCTCTCTCTCTTCTTTTTTAAGAATTTCGACCCACACCATCAATCAACCCCACTACCAACTGATGTCCAAAATGACAAATGAGGTGTACTCTATCAAAACGTGATGATACATCACTGATATCCAAAATGTGATCTCAAGAGTTGATCACAAAAGCATTAGTGAACACAAAAATCTGGCACTACCAAACCACCTATGTAGTGCACCAACTATCAAAGATATCCTGATATTATGGAGACTACAAATTTGGGACAACTCCAGCAAAATTTAAAAAATTTAGCTTCGATACTTAATTTGCTACCTCTAGTAATTTGAAGTGTGAGTAATTAGCAGAGTATAATCCAATAGACTCTGCAATTTTTAATTTTTTTTTAACATTTTATATCTTTAATGATTTAAGAACAAATTGACTTCCTTTCCTTTTAGATATTACAATCCACTATTGTCATTTATTTAATAGTTCAATTTTCAACCTTGGATAAGTTTTCACCTCTTGTTTTTCTAGCCTTACCACTTGCCAATAAATTATCCACCTATTGTGTATGTGATTCAGAGGATTGAGAAGGAAAATTGAGATTGTCCATTATCAATGTAAGAAAGATATTTTTGAATTGTAAAAACATTTTTCAGAAATATTTGTAGAACTCATGTTGAGATTAAAAAATATATAGGAGATTGCGAAAGTTTTGAAAATTGAGTAGTGATAAAACATAAGAACAATTAGACTATAGCAATTGAAAGTCAAAAGGATAAAATTGAAATAGCAAATAAACCTTAAAAAATCAATTAGAAAACCAACGGTAACAAAGAAAAAAGAAAGCAAATGTAAATAAAAATTGGAATAAAAAATGTATTCTTTGATATTTAGATTGTTCATCATCAATAAAATTGTACTCAACTTTTAAATTTTTAGATAGATGATACTCCCTCCGTCCCAATTTGTTTGCTCACCTTTTCTTTTTGGGTTGTTCCAAATTGTTTTCAACTTTCCTAAAGAGTCCGACTACTCACACAGATTTTCTGTGCACAGATTGTGCACAGATCACTGTGTGGGGCCCACTAAGGGTTTTAAAACACTTTTTCAAGAGCCCCCGTAAAAAATCAGCTCAATCCGATACCTATTGATACTCGATCCATACATCTAAACTTTCATTCAGACTTTCGGAAATAAAGTCTGAATGAAAGTTTAGATGTATGGATCGAGTATCAATAGGTATCGGATTGAGCTGATTTTCCTAAAGTCTGAATGAAAGTTTAGATGTATGGATCGAGTACACAGTGATCTGTGCACAATCTGTGCACAGAAAATCTGTGTCAGTAGACTTTCTGTTTCCTAAATTAGAAACCATGAAAAGCCAAAGTTCCAATCTTACCCCTTTGTATCACAACTAATTAAAGTTAGTATTTCAGTGTTGCAAAGGGTACTTTTCAAAATCTCAAGACTTTCCAATCCAAAGTCTTCAAGTCAATAAATTGGAAGAATTTCTGTAATGAGCAAACAAATTGGACGGAGGGAGTACAAATTTTAATGATGTCTTAACTTTTGAATTGTGCTGAAGCTTGCAAAACATGACTGAACGTTTTTAATTTTTTATGCTACTCCATCCTCTATTGGAGATGCTTTTAATGTACCAAATTTGGGACATTTAATTACCATGTATTTCGGAGTGATATTCAATCAAATATTTTAGGGTAGCTAGTTTAGTCCATAAACATAATTAAATTCACTGGACATCTATACCTGAACAGATGAGTTGCTCGCATAACTTGCGTCTCCAATTCCTCCATTCATATGAAGCACTTGATACACTTCCATATATCTCTCTCTCTCTGTTGTTCTGCGTCTCTAAGTGGTTCTCTCACTGGCATGCTATCTGTCTATTTATAGCTAAACTTGCTCTCATGCCCTTTATGTGATCTAATCAGCCGTTGGTTTCAAGGGCTGAGATGGAGTGTCAAAACTTGTGTCAAAGTTTGTGTCCGTGGAACCAACGGCGCCCTTAACTTGCATAGTTAAGGACCTCATGAATTTGATTGATACTGTTTCCGATCAAATTTTGATGATCTAAACCGTTCAATGTGTTTAAAATATTATATTTAAGGTACACGCTAGAAATCAGCAAAAAAAAAATGACCAGGAAGGGCTTAATCCGAGCAGTTTTTTCATAAAAACGCTATAAATGCATTTTTGTGAAAAACTATTCGGATCAAGCATTTTTCAGTCATATTTTTTTACTAATTTCTCGCGTATACCCTTAAAATCACGTTTTGCACACATTGAACGGTTCGAATCGTCAAAATTTGATCGGAAAGGGGAAGTCCTTAACTTAACAAGTTAAGGGCACCCTTAGTAGAAGCTGGGTGTATCTATATAATATGGAAGAGCAGTACATATTTTTCACCGTTGGATTGATACGTATTTTTCAACCGTTGGATTGGAAATCTTATGTCGGTTCAATCATGCCTTTTCAGCCGAAATTAGTGGAAAATTATGCCGGTTCAATCATTCCTTTTCAGCCGAAATTAGTGGCTAACTATGGTACTCTATAATCAAGCCAAAATTGAATACACATTATGGTAATCTATAATCAGCCAAAATTATCTCCAAAATTTGAATACACATTATGGTAATCTATAATCAACCAAAATTATCTCCAAAATTTGAATACACATTATGGTAATCTATAATCAGCCAAAATTATCTTCATCCTAATCTTTAGATCTCTCTCTCTCTCTCTCTCTCTCTCTCTCTCTCTCTCTCTCTCTCTCTCTCCTCTCTTAGCACTATGTACACATATTTTTTGGTCAATTTTTTTTATTAAAAAACCTAGCTCTGCTCTGGAATCTAAAAAAACTAACAGGTACTTTAACGTGAAAATCCTTCGATACACTGAAATTCTACATTCTTCTCATTACGTTCCCTATAGTTTGAGGTGAGTGATTTTCAAAATCTACAAAAGAAATTCTGTTACCTAAAAAATGTACTAATTATATATATGATTTATTTTCAAAATCTACAAAATCTGCACTAATTATATACGTACAAAAATTGCCTAAACTAGTCTAGACCACCATTTTAGGCAAATCATTCAAAACAATAGCCTAACATCAAAAAAATATTCTACTTGTACCTATCTTTCCAAAAGCAAAAATTATGTTACATAGAAGCATCTATATCTCTATGTCTATAAAATATTTAATCTATATTATAAAATAGAGTGGTTTTTGTATATAAATACAAACATGAGCACCTCTACAGTCATTGATCGCCTTCAAGCTAATATCGTAGCCATCTGATTAAGAGAATGTTTCCTCAAGTTATACTTTGACCTCTTGTTGTGAAAATATATACACTTTCCTTCCAATTTATTACCTTTTGATTTTTTTCATTTTAAGTTGATATTATAATTATTATTTCAAGAGGGTTGATAACTAACTTGTAAATTATTGCCTTTTTTATTTCTTCTCTCTACCTTGGCATGAGCTGTTTAAAGTGAGGTAGAGAGTAAGTAGATTATATTGGATAGGTAGAGCAGACAACTTATTTAAATTAGGACTGTATTTCGTTTGGGCATCCACTATGTCTATATAACATGGAGCAACGGTTTGTCTATATAATAAAGAGCGATGATTTTTAGGAGCATTAGAAGTTTCTAAAAATCTAGACCATCCCATGCATGTTTGATCTAAGAGTCATAGGAGGTTGGTTCAGATTAGGGAAACTGTGTTCCCGTTGTCCAAGATTTATATTTTATTTCTTTTCCACCTCTCTTAGACGTCTCTTACTTATGTATCTATAAAATCCTCTCATTTCCCTTTCAAGATTTTACTACGTAATACATACCTACAGTGCTTCCCAAAATCGCTCCCTACAGGAAAATTTGATAATTCTATTGATATTTCCTCCAAAATAAAGATAATCACGCACATAAAGCCACTAAATCGAAGACTGAAAAAATATCAACTACGCCATCCATCAATGGTGATACAGTACCATTAATATTTTTGTTTAAATTTATTTTTTTGTATATATTAATTTTGCGTTAAATTTGTAGACTATTGGTGCATCTCGATGAGAGAAATCAGAAAATTAAGTAAAAAATTATGATCCAAAATCAAAAAAATTCTGTCTTTTTAACTTATTTTCAAAAAAAAATTTAAATGTGGATCATAATTTTACTCTTCCAATTCCTCCTTTCGAGATGAACTAATAATTCACAAAACTAACAAATGCGAAAATACATTGAGTAAAGACAAAAAAATAATACTCCCTCCGTCCCTTTTTAAGTGTCCCACTTTGTAACTCCAATTTATTAAGAAAACATTATCATTACATCTTTCACATCAACTTTTACCTCCACTTTCCCTACTTACCCTCTATGGAGACATCATCATTACACTTTTACTCACTAATTTTTCAAAATGGAATCTACTTTTAAGGGCAAAATGAAAAATGTACCATCTTTTACCCACTAACTTTACAAAATAGACATTTATTAAGGAACAACCCAAAATGGAATACTAGACTTTAAAAAGGAAACGGAGGGAGTAATAATTAGCCAACCCAAATTACAAAGCCAAACCATGTGCTAATTAATTTACGGTATACATTTTCGATTAGAATCCCAACTTGGAAACCGAAATTTTTTGAAAAAGTGGATGAAGATTTATAAGATACTTTTTCAATCAGAAATATTACCTAAATGAAAATACAAGATTTCCTCCCAAGTCCCAATAAATCCTCTATTTATCATTCATCATTATACCCCAAAGCTTTCCAAATAGAAAATATGTGATTTTTCATCATTTTTCGAATGTGAATTTTTTTTTATATCTGTTAACACTTGATTGATTAGTTTAGGCAATTTTTGTACGTATATAATTAGTGCAGATTTTGAAAATAAATCATATATATAAATAGTGCATTTTTTAGGTAACAGAATTTCTTTTGTAGATTTTGAAAATTACTCACCTCAAACTGTAGGGAAAGTAATGAGAAGAATGTAGAATTTCGATGTTCCGAAGGATTTTCACGTTAAAGTACTTGCTAGTTTTTTTAGATTCCAGAGCAAAGCTAGGTTTTTTGATCAACAAAAATTAACGTAGATAATCATTGGCTAGAAGAAAGGAAGGAAGGAAGGAGAGAGAGAGAGAGAGAGAGAGCACTCTAAAGATTAGGATGAAGATAATTTTGGCTGATTATAGATTACCATAATGTGTATTCAAATTTTGGAGATAATTTTAGTTGATTATAGATTACCGTAATGTGGTTGATTATAGATTACCATAATGTGTATTCAAATTTTGGAGATAATTTTGGCTGATTATAGATTACCATAATGTATATTCAATTTTGGCTTGATTATAGAGTACCATAGTTAGCCACTAATTTTGGCTGTAAAGGAATGATAAAACCGGCATAATTTTCCACTAATTTCAGCTGAAAAGGCATGATTGAACTGGCATAAGATTTCGAATCCAACGGTTGAAAAATATGTACCAATCTAACGGTGAAAAATATGTACCGTTCTTCCATATTATAGCTAAGATCGTAGCCATCTGATTAAGAGAATGTTTCCACAAGTTATACTTTGACCTGTTGTAGTGATAATATATACAATTTCCTTTCCAATTTATTCCCTCCGTCCCTTTTTAAGTGTCCCGCTTCGTAACTCCAACTTATTAAAAAAAACATCATCATTACACCTTTCACATCAACTTTTACCTCTACTTTCCCTACTTACCCTTTATGGAGACATCATCATTTCACTTTTATTCACTAACTTTTCAAAATGGAATCTACTTTTAGGGGCAAAATAGAAAATGTGCCAACTTTTACCCACTAACTTTACAAAATAGACACTTATTAAGGGACAACCCAAAATGAAATACTGGACTTTAAAAAGGGAACAGGGGGAGTATTACCTTGTGATTTTTTCCATTTTAAGTTGATATTATAATTATTATATCAAGAGGGTTGATAACTAACTTGTAAATTATTGCATTTTTTATTTCTTCTCTCTACCTCTGCATGAGCTGTTTAAAGTGAGGTAGAGAGT
The DNA here is from genome assembly GCA_018127125.1 of Rhododendron griersonianum. NCBI lineage: Eukaryota > Viridiplantae > Streptophyta > Magnoliopsida > Ericales > Ericaceae > Rhododendron > Rhododendron griersonianum. The sequence continues at coordinate 17,688,702 of CM030795.1, forward strand.
AAGTAGATTATATTGGACAGGTAGAGCAGACAACTTATTTAAATTGGGACTGTATTTCGTTTGGGCATCCACTATGTCTATATAACATGGAGCAACGGTTTGTCTATATAATATGGAGCGATGATTTTTAGGAGCATTAGAAGTTTCTAAAAATCTAGACCATCCCATGCATGTTTGATCCAAGAGTCACATGAGGTTGGTTTAGATTAGGGAAACTGTGATCCCATTGTTGTTTGAGCTAAATTAGCTCAATCTAATAGCAAATAATCGTATGCGGGCGTGCCAGAAAAGAACTAACTTCAGAAAAGAAATTATTCTTTTCAGATTCATTAAAAGCAACTAATTTAAATCAGGCAACTGTGTTATCCGTTCACTTTCTCAACTAAGAGGATTTTTCCTTAAGGTATCAATCAAACAATGGATTGACGCTCTTCAACCAAAAAAGATAAATTTTTTTTTTTGAACGGCAACCAAACCTGAATTTAATCAAAGGTAAGTTTATGTACAAATACTCTTGAGATTTCGACAAGAATAATGCAGAAATATAAGCACACTGAATTTAATCACATGTGAACCTATAAACGACTACTCTTTGGTAAGAAAAAAGCCAAAAGAAATAAGATAACTTGAATTTAATCAAAAGTAGTCTTACATGCAAAAACGCCTTCAACTTACAAACTACTAAACTAATCTAATCTAAGTCCTAAACTACAATAGATCTCTGAGCAATCATTTTGTATGAGTTGTCAAATGATGAATTTTTGTCGGGGCTTCTCTCTTCACTTGCTTCTTCTATTTATAGACAATGAGTGTGCCTTCGATCTTCATCCTCCACGTTCTCAACTGACACCCACGTCTTCGTTCGAACTGCTCATCGTTCCCTCCAAAAAACGGTTGAGAGGGGCCTTCGAACAGTTGGTTGAATTGGTCTCCTCAGAATTCTTCTCCTTCCATGTTTGTTGAAGTCGTTCATGGGTGATTTCTGGGTAATGGGGTTCCTATTTTCATGCAACGTGGTTTAGTGCTACAAAACTGGCTATTCAGATGATTCACTATAACCCTGATTGATTTCCTTCATTAAACGGGGAGCTAATGACACCGTTCGATGGTTTTAGGGATTAATCAACGGCTAAGTTTAATTATCATCTTAATTACCCTTGCTCGAAGTCCAAACGTGGTCGTTTCCAATCAAAACGATACCGTTTGGTACTAAAACAACATAGTCATTAAACCTTCTGATCCTCTGCATCTCAGGTCTAAATAAGACATGTTCTGATTGGGCAAAACACTGTTCAGTGCCACGTGTAATTTTCTCATTGGGTGGCATATTTTAGGATGTAACCACACCCCCCGCATTAACATCTTATTTAAAGTAATTAAATAAGTGTTAATGGCTCACGTCTTCTGCCCACGTCTTCCTACAAATAAGGATGCATGGGGCATGGGAAAGATCTGTTTCCACGCACATCTCTTGAGCTTCCCAAAGATGGTTGTCATTAAATCGTCTATAAATAGTGATTAACGATAGGGTTTAACAAATCACACTATTCGTTCTAAACCCACTAACAACTCTTTTAGCTATGGATTCCCTCCTAAAAATTAATCTTGTCTTAGAAAACCTTGATCATCAATCCAACTCCCCTCAATCATCTCCCTCAATTTCCCCTTAAATGTTGGCTGGAAAGATTCTTTCTGACCGAACCTTTTGCACTCATAACCTCTCTCCTACGGGTTGGGAATCTTCCTCTACCCTTTCGAATTCGGTTAATGAGTCTAGCTGGGGCAATTGGGAGGAAAAGCCCGCTAATACCAACACTGGCACCATGTTGGTCAAGTTCAATCAACTTGACCCTACCCCAAATAGGTTTCACCACTTTCGAACCCTATTTGCGAGTCAATTCTTGCCTCTGACTGGCAGGGATACTATTCACATGAGGATGCTGGAGTCAATCTACTCTTCCCTCAAATTGCTCCTTATCTCAAACACGAAGAGAATTACCTTGGGCCAGCTCCTTATTTTGACTTCAAACGACTGGCCCAAACCCAAAAAACCTTTTGGCTTGCTGAGGTAAAAACTCCACACTATCCTGCTAACTTCAAAGAGTCAAATAAGCTGGCTCCTCTCCCAGAGGAGCCACTACTACAAAATGACATAAAGATCACGGTCTAAAAACTAATAAGATCTCACTTTTCGTAAAAGCGTAATAAAATATTATGGACTATAGTTTTAACCTCAGTTATACAAAAAAACTGAGATGATTTTTTTTTTAATCTCAGTAATTTAAAAAGTGAGATTGTAACTTAAAGAATATATCTCGTTTTCAAAAAACTGAGATTGTATGTAAAAGAATATATCTCGTTTTAAAAAAACTGAGATTGTTACTTAAATATTTTAGATCTCGCTTGGTAAAACTGTGATTGTTTACTTAAAGATCTCATTTCAAAAAGCTGTGATTGTAACTGTAATTAATAACCATTGAAAAATGGTATGCCATGCGGCTCGTAATTAATAACCATTGAAAAATAGTATGCCATGCCCAAGGCTCGAACTCGTACGCTCGTGATTTTCACTCAACCAGTACCACAACTTACAGCTAGCAAGATTCTGGAATATTTTAGGATAGTAAAAATATATATACTATTTCTGACTGTTGCTTATTGAATCAAAGCAACCACGCACGGGCCTGACTTTCTACACAATAATTAAGCGTCCTCATATCACACAGTACGAATAAGTTCTAAACTTAATCAATCGGTTATATTTTAATTTAATGGTTGATCTGAACCATTAAAATTTCATGTCTCACTAATTCCAGCATCGTCACCAAAATTGAAGATCATCGGATATCGGCAATCGCCTGATTGAACTATATTTGATACATCCCGATGCATTAAAGTATTATATTGCAATACTCGACCCCCACTTGGAGTCTTTTTCTTCGATCCTAACCGTCCATCTTTTACATATTATGAAGTAAATCATTCCTGCGAAAACGAAATTAATCGGGTATTGCTACACACTTGATTGGACGGGAAAAATCCATTTTGTTAGTGACATTGTGTCTTGATTTAAAGAAGCTTTCTAAACCTGATTGAGACCAATTTTTTCGAGAATGATATAATTAACAAAGAAAGCAAAAACAATGGTTTGGATCATCGTAATTGTGTCACGGTCGAATGACTACTGTATGTTCACGTACAGCACAAAACATAGTTTGTTGATAACTATATTGTACATATAGAATTTAAAGGTCATTACCAACTCAAATTTTATAGTGGTCGATCCAAACCGTTAGGATTTCACGTCTCACTGATTCCATCATTGTCACCAAAATCAGAGATTATCGGATATGAGCAATCGCCTGATAGGACCACATTTGATGCATTCCGAGTATATTGCAAGACCGGACTCCCACTAGAGTTTTCATTTTTCAATCCATACCGACTATCTTTTACATATTACGGAGTTCATCATCCATGTCAAAAATGAAGTTGATCGGGGATCGTTAAACATTTGATCGGACGATAACTATCATTCAAAAAATAAATTGAGTCCTAATCAAGGAGCTTTTTAAACCCAGTTGAGACAATTTTTTTTACAATAATGATTTAATCAATTAGCAGAACAAAATCAGCGATATTGATTGTTAAAATAGTTTTGTCTAATTGAGATATGCAAAATACTAATATCGAATATTATTAGAAGATATGTAACATATAATATTAGTAGATAAAGTTGCTTGAAAAATACAAAATTGCACGCAGTTTCTAAACCCAATTGCACGCAGCTTCTACTGGTAGATTGATCATGGCGGTAATGGTTTCTAAACCCAATTTTTCCCTGAAAATTTTCCCCACGCAGTTTCCCCCCAATTTCCCCCCCCCCCCCCCCCCCACCCAATTTTTCCCCCCAATTTTTTCGATCATGGCGGTACGACTTACAAAAACCATTATGGAGAAACCCATCTCCTTCAACTCTCTCACTCTCAACCGTTCTGCAAAAACCCTAGAAACGATTTATGCGACAGCTCCTTCTCCTCTCGCTCTCATCTTTCCCTTATTTGCCTTCATCGTGTGACAGCGCCTCCACTGAGTTCTTCAATTACCCTCGGTGAGTACTCCTTTTCCTCTTCAGAAATTAGATACGTTTCGTTGGAGTTCTAGGGTTTTTAGGAGTTGCGATTGTACTCTCTGTTTTGGAAATAGTTACGTTCGTTGGTTTTGCTGCTTCTTTTCTATGAATCATGTTGTCATTAGCTTCTACTAGACTGGTTCCTCTCAACTACGTATGTTGTTATATATATGGAAACCTAATTTCCTTCAGAAAATCGCAAATCGAGCATATGCATGTGTTATTGAGAGTAGTTTTGTTTTTAGATATGCTATCGATTTGTTTGTTTCAACAGGGGAGATGGGGACTGTGGGAACCCCTTGATTAATGGGGATGTTTGTATGCCCCTTGACCAAATACGGACTTCAATCCTACGTGCATATATTGACACCACTATCCCACAACCACGGCACTTAATTCGATCACTTTGGATACGTTTAATTAATTGCAAACTACACTTAACTCTATATTAATTAGGTGTTAGTTCTTGTCCAAGATTTGGATTGATTGCGTTTCGTACTGTGAAAATTCTTTGGTTTGAGATTCTAATCAAAATTCAAACAATTTCTTATCTGTTACATTATACGATGTATTCGCATGTTTTCTTTCTGATATACTAGTTCATACAATTTCTGAACAATATTTGCCCCCATCACTCTTCTTTCTGATATACTAGTTCATATTATGTAGTGCGCCAATATATGCACATAGGATAGTGTGAGGAATTAATAGATGAGTTTAAGGATGAGTGGAAAGAGTTCCTCTAGTTTACTCCAATTTGGTTCCCTCTCCTTATACTGGTCTCGATTCTCATTCTTTTGCGCATTTTGATTTTGGAGATTGCTCAGAGACATATTGAGTAAATGCAGTGGCCATTTCGGTCAATTATCTTCGTACCACTAGTTTTGAAATTGTTTGTCATTTCATTGTCTAATTGCTTTACATGCTAATTGTAATCGGCAGTAAGTCCAACTTGATACAAATTCAACTTACGCTCAATTATCTTTTGTGTCTCCACAGAAAGATCGGCAACAGTGACATGGTTGTGGAGCTTATATCAAGCTGATTGTTAGAAGTGCTCCCTTCAATCCAATAGTATTTTTTTTTGGTAAGCTTAGTTGTTTGCTCTCTACTTATTTAGTTTATATACTTTTAATTTTTTTTTTTTGTGAAATCCTGTTGGTGTTTTTGCATAAGACTGATGGTATAGGGCGCATGTGTGGATATTTGGTTTTCTTAGAAATATGAGAATTGTTTTTTGTACTTCAATCCTCCTCTGTAGTTTTTTTTTTAATGTTCTACCAGTATAGGTATTTTAGAATCTATAAGAGATGGATAGATCCTGGATGCTCAAGGATAGAAGATCAAAAGACTATGAGGAAGGGGTTGAAAGTTTTCTGAAATTTGCTATTATGCGTGGCCAAGATCCCCAATCCATTCGATGTCCGTGTAGATTATGTGGGAACATGAGAAAACAATCCATTCAAGAGATTAGAAATCATCTCTTTTTCAATGGTATTGACCAAAGTTATGATACATGGATATGGCATGGCGAAGCAGCTACCACCACACCACCACCATGTGTCAATCCGCCTGAGTTTTTTCATGAGAAAATTGAGACACCTCCCTTAAATGTTACAGCAGAGGTAAGAGAAATGGTTGAGGCTGCATACAATGACTGCGCGACTGATCCTGATAAGTTTAAAAAATTACTTGAAGATGCTGAAAAACAGTTGTATCCTGGTTGCATGAAGTTTACAAAGTTATCTGCCTTAGTCAAGTTATTTAACTTCAAAGCTGGAAGTGGGTTGTCTAATAAATGGTTTTCAAATCTCCTAGAGATAATCAGTGAGTTGCTACCTGCCAGCAATGAACTACCAGTATCCATGTATGAGGCGGGGAAGACTTTGGCTGCGTTGGGTATGGAATATGAGAAAATACATGCTTGTCCCAATGATTGTATGCTCTACAGAAAGGAGTTCAAAGATGAGACTTCATGCCCGACATGTCAAACGTCTAGATGGAAGTTGAAAAAAAATTCAACAGAAGTTAGAACTGGTGTGCCTGCAAAAGTTATATGGTATTTTCCACCTATTCCGAGGTTCCGAAACATGTATAGGTCAGTAGAAACAGCGAAGAACTTGACATGGCATGCACATCAAAGAGAATGTGATGGCCAACTACGTCACCCAGCAGACTCCCCATCATGGAAGTTGGTGGACAACATGTGGCTAGATTTTGCTGCAGAGCCAAGAAACCTTCGCCTAGCTCTTTCTGCTGACGGAATAAATCCGTACAGTTCCCTTAGCAGTAGGTACAGTTGTTGGCCAGTTATACTTGTCACCTACAATCTTCCTCCGCGGTTGTGCATGAAGAGAAAATTTATGATGCTAACATTATTGATATCTGGTCCAAAACAACCTGGTAACGACATTGATGTTTATCTTGCACCATTGATTGATGATTTGAAAATGTTATGGGAGGTAGGCGTTGAAGCATTTGATGCTTACCAGCAACAACATTTCAGATTGAAGGCTGTACTATTATGGACAATTAATGATCTCCCCGCGTATGGAAATTTGAGCGGTTGCACGGTGAAGGGCTATTATGGATGTCCAATTTGTGGCGAGGAAACTTCTTCTAGTAGATTGAAACATTCCAAGAAGAATATATATACAGGTCATAGAAGATTTCTTTCACGCTATCATCCATATCGAAGGCAAAAAAAGGCATTTAATGGAGAGAAAGATTTCATAGTCCCAACATTAACGTTAAAGTTAGAGTAGGTATTACGAAAGGTTGAAGGGATTGAAACAATATGGGGAAAAAAAAACAAAACAAAAAGTTCACCAAATGACGCATGTACAAAGTGTTGGAAGAAAAAGTCAATTTTTTTTAAACTTGAGTATTGGAAGTACTTGTTAGTCCGACACATCGTGGATACTATGCACACTGAGAAGAACTTTTTAGAAGCACTCCTTGGGACGTTACTGAACATTCCTGGAAAAACAAAGGATGGAATTAATGCTCGCCTTGATCATGTAGCTATGGGTGGACCGGAAGAGTTGGCACCAGAAATTGGAGCCAAGCGAACATACTTGCCTCCAACATGTTATACTTTGTCTAGAGAGGAGAAAAGAAGAGTCTGCAAAACATTGTCTGAACTCAAGGTTCCCGAAGGTTACTCTTCGAATATCAGAAGTCGTGTCTCGATGGAGGATCTGAAACTTTATGGTCTCAAGTCGCATGATTGTCATGTTTTGATGCAGCAGTTACTACCTGTGGCAATAAGATCTGTGCTGCCAAAGGAAGTGAGATACGCGATTATCAGAATATGTTTCTTTTTTAATGCTATTTGTAGTAAAGTGATAGATGTGTCGAAGTTAGACAAAATGCAATCTGATATGGTGATCACATTATGTTTACTTGAAAAGTACTTTCCACCATCATTCTTTGATATCATGGTTCATTTGACGGTGCATCTTGTTAGAGAAGTTCGACTTTGTGGTCCGGTTCACTTTCGATGGATGTATCCATTTGAGAGGTTCATGAAGGTCTTAAAGGGTTATGTTCGTAATCGTAATTGTCCCGAGGGTTGCATTGCTGAAAGTTATATTGTAGAGGAAGCTGTTGAGTTTTGCACAGAGTATTTATCTGGGTTAGATGCAATTGGGATTCCCACCGCCAGGAACATGACAGTTGATAATAGAGAAATTGAAAGACCTTTACCAGGTGGCCATGTTGTGACTGTTGATCGCGAAGCATGGCAGCAAGCACATCATTATGTGTTAGAGAATACAAGCGATGTTCAACCTTATATTGAGTAAGACATTTATATCTCCATCTTTGTTAGATATATTAGGGTATATATGTTAGCTCATCTTATGATACTTTCTTGCAATTCGTTAGGAAGCACATGGAGTGGTTGAAGCAAAAAAATCCTCGTCAATCTAAAAGTCAAAAGTGGCTACAGGTTCAACATAATAAAACATTCTTCAATTGGCTACGTGAAAAGGTATCTTATCAATTACAAATCTATCCATCTGTTGCACTATAAATTTTAGCTAATTATTTAACTATACACAGGTTGTAGAGGAAATAAATTCCGAAAATAATCTCTCTGATGCCTTAAAGTGGATAGCACAAGGACCAAGCCGAAATGTGATAAAGTATCCAGGTTACATCATAAACGGTTGTCGTTACCACACGAAAGATCGCGATAATTCACGAGTCACCCAGAATAGTGGAGTTACCATGGTGGCAACTACAATGCAAGTTACTGGCTACAAGGACAAGAACCCTGTTTATGCAGATATGAGTTTCTATGGGGTCATTACAGAAATATGGCAGCTGGATTATAATGCATTAAGGATTCCTGTATTTAAGTGTGATTGGGTGGATAACAAGAGAGGAGTTAAAGTGGATGAACTTGGTTTCACACTAGTTGAGCTTGGAAAGATAGGTCACAAATCTGATTCCTTCATTTTGGCTTCACAGGCCAAACAAGTTTTTTATGTTGAAGATCAACTTGATCCAAAATGGTCAATTGTCCTAGAACCTCCTCAACGTCGATATCATAGCGACGGTGGTGATGAGCTTGATGATTGGTTTGTTGAGCGTCAAGACATAACACTGCCAGAAGTTGACACAATTGATGATGGATCAGACGACTCTATTTCATCTCACATACGAGTAGATTGTGAAGGGACGTGGATCAACAATACATCATGAAATGACAAATGTTTTGCTCTCTTTTGGAAATAACTTATTAGATTTAAGTATTTAACTATGTTTTATTTGTTCTAGTTGTGATGAGAAATTTTAATTGGCCTCAATTCAATATTCCTTGTTATGTGTCTATGCTTAATGGTTGGAATGTTATGTTTCTATATTCTCTAATGTCAATTTATGTCCATGTATCTAAGATATTTTGCTTAGCTATGCATTGTTAGATGCTCTAATACGATGTTTTAGTAGTATTGTTCAACCTCTACTATACCATCCCATCTTTGCATCTCAAACAGGATGGGTTCATCTCAGAACTTGCCTAGTAATGGCCAGGAGACAGTGCTGTCAACAGATCCAAAATGTAAGAAAAGGAAAAATAGGTGTTCCACTCTGAATTTTACTGATAATGTCGACGAGGATGCACAGTTGTCACCAGATCTAGGAAGTAACATAAGGAGAGGTAGAGGTTCAACATTCCTCCCAGATGTCATAAAGGATAGGAGTTCTGGTGTACGAAAAGTAGTCAAGTACAACAAAAGAGGTCAAGCAATAGGGAAACAAGAGCAAAATACTCAAGCTATCTTGGAGTCTTGGCTCGCACAATGGTCCCAATAGATCGTACATGGAAAAAGGTGTCAGATGAAAATAAAGAGATGCTATGGAGATGTGTGAAGGTATGTACCACATGACTTCTTTACATTACGTAGACTACAGCTTGAACAATTTCATTAATTGTCCTCTTATAATGTCCTCCGTTGAAATGGCATATAAAATTGCTCATTCAATGCCGGTAAATCAGACTACATTCAATGTGGATCAACATAGCAGGAAGAATGTTTTATCTGCTATCGCAGCAAATTGTAGGACATTCAGGAAAGCTCTCACTAGGTACATACGTGCATATAAGTCGGATCCTAACATCATTTCAAGACCACCAGCAATTTATAGTTTCATTGAACGAGAACATTGGGATGCATTTGTTAAACATAGATTGACAAAAGATTTTGAGGTATGTATTCTTTAAGGAAAGTTTCATTTCTTTAAGTAGTAGTCGATGTTGAGCATAATGTATTCATCAAAGTTAACTTATATTCATGTTTAAAATCCATTGAAGAAACATAGTGATGACCAACGAGGTAGACAGAGAGAAAACAAATTTCGTCACAGGCTCGGTCGGAAGGGCTATGCTAATTTTGAACAAGAACAGGTAAGTGATTTGAAATTTATGCAATCACATATGAATTACTGGTTGTATTTATATATTGTGCTCTCAATTACCTTATTTCTTGCTTCTTGTCTAAATTAACTAGTTTCTTATTTTGCAGATAAAGATGATAAAAAAATCAATCGATGGTGCTGAGGATGAGGTTGCTGAAAGTGAGGATGTTGATGATGTTGATGAGATTGATAGGAGCATTTTATGGAAGAAGTCTCGTCAAAATAAAAATGGAGAGTATGATAATGAAGGCATCGAGGAACAAGCTGCAATGATTGTAAAGATTCTTCAAACGATTGGTTTGTGTTAATTATTATTTTTTTAATTCTTCTTACAAAGATGGTAATGCTTGTTGTAGGATGAGTTTACCAAACAAGCACAAGAGGGGAATTTAGATCTTGGAGGAAGTATTGACATTCTGGCATTGGCACTATGTAAACATGAACGTTCTCGGGTACGAGGCATAGGAGACTTTGTAACACCAACTGCCTACTTTCAAATGCCTAGACGTGGTGATCATTCACATTGCCAAGAGAAGATTAAAGCCCTTCAGACAGCTATGTCACAAATGAAAGGCCAATTCCATGCAATGAGTCAACAAGTACCCCACACACCACAATCTGAGTATGTGAGTTCAAACACCATCAAAAGTTATAACACTGGCAGCCCTCAGCTTAATTCTATGACAATGGAGAATATGGTGAGAACACGGAATGACATGCCGCCTGATCCTAAGTCAAAAACAAAAAAGGTATGTTATTTTAACGACTATTCAAGAGTATATTTTTTATATTGCAATTTGTGTTATTAGTTGGTGTTAGTGACTGGTTTCGTCGTTGTAGAGCCAACCATGTAAATTGGCAGTGGGGTCCCTGGATAACATCGTTGCTCACGGAACGATGTTTGAGAAAGTTGGGCCCGAGGAACCACTTCATAATGTACCACTAGGGGAGGCAAATGTCCGGGTGTCTATTGATTTTGTGATTCAAAAAGATGCTATTCTTCCTGTACCCATCCCAGGAGAGATGTATGTTGTTGGAGACGCAACAGGATATCACGTTGCTTGGCCTAAAAATTTAATATTGTTTGGCAATGAGGTATAAATAGCTTATCTTTAAACCTTTAGACGTGTCATTTAATTTTGTGAATGGAGTTGCTGACTTATTTTTGTTGATTTTTGAAATTTCTAACTTAGGGAGCGTCGAAAAACCTTGCAATGGATGGGAATAAGGTATAATATTTATTCTCAAAAGATCTATTAATGTGTTCTTTTCTATAATATTCAACCTGTTGACTTAGAATTGGTATTATGCCAAATTTCTAACTTAGGGAGCTCCAGAAACACCTGCATGGGATGCGAATCAGGTACTATTTGAATGTTATTTGGAAAGGTTACAATGCACTATTTGAATGGTATCATACGGGTCTTTTAATTAATGTTCAGTACTTGTATTTCTTTAATTTGGAATCAATTCTCATTTGATTAGGCAACTTCGAGCAATGTGGATTCTGATAAGTATTTGGAGTCTCTTCGATCTTTTGACGACTATGTGGAGACGGTTGCATACAAGGAAGCATTCACCATTACGCTCGACGAAGACATGTTTGGGGCAAATGTTGAGGTTCCACTTCAAAGGGTAGATATGGAATATATGTCTCAAATGAAGGAATTGTCTGTTACATGCATTATGTTGTACATGAGGTTAGAGGATCCTTGAATTGAATCTCATTATTTTTTCATCATTTTGACTTTTTATAACAAATTAATTTTTCTTCCTTTGTCAGTCAACTCTACCGTGTTATTAAGTCTGCAAATCTTAGGAGGAAATTTTTTTTCGTCAACCCATGTGCCATTAGCGGGACAACTAAGCAAGGATCGCAATCAGCATTGCTCGCAAGTTTGTTGAAGGATGCTGAAAATGACCAACTTGTTTTTATTCCTTATAATTTGGGGTAACTATCTCAGCCTTATTTACTCCTTGTGTTTAAAAAATGAATAACAAGTTAAGCTAATTTCTTTGTGACTTGTTAAATTTTAGGTTTCATTGGGTATTGTTTGTCATTGATCTATCATATCCTACCGTATACTATCTCGATTCACTTCACGGTTCAACCAATCCGAACCTTAAACTCATAATTAAAACGTAAGTTTGTGAATTTTTGATTGGATCGATTTGAGCTTTTTTATGCAATCTATTGACCGTCTGAAATATTTCTTGTGAAGTGCTGTAAAAATTCGCGATAATGCAAAAAACATGAGGAGGACTGTTGATTGGAAGGAAGTTGAGGTATATGTTTGATCTACTTGTTCTTGTTTCTGGAATGGTTACAAACGATTTCTCTAATAAGTATCAAATGTTTATGTAGTGCCCGGAACAACCTTCGACTGTTGAATGCGGGTTTTTTGTCATGAGATTTATGAAAGATTTGGTTGCCGATCCAAGCATGCTATGCAGACAAGATGTGAGATACTTTCTTAGCTTTTATTATTTTTTCGTTGGTCGACTTACGCTACTTTTTTGTTCAACTTTAATTTGTTTATCCTTCATGTGTTGCACGTAGTTCAATGGGAAAAAGACGTACAGCCAAGCCGAGATTGATGAAGTACGAATTGAATGGATGAATTTTGTTATAGAACTTGATATATGAGGTATGTGTGTGCGTGTTTACTATGTTCATGTATGCTAGTTGCGTGTGTGCTAGTTTTGGTGAAATCAGTTGAGGCAACCTTTTCTTATCTTGAAGTACCTAGTTTTGTTGAAATAAAGTTGTAGTTTACTAATCTGAAAGCCTTAACAATGGACCATTTCTTGTTAAGCTCTTGTTATAGATTACACATGGAATTCTATATTAGCATTAGTTCTGCTACTTAAATACTGTACCAATGGAGTCCAACTTTATGTGGTGTGGGCAAATCATGCATGATTAGACAACTCAAAAAGAGCAATGGCAAGGGCTGAAAGCATGATTAGTACTCTTTGAATCTCCACACAACTCATGCTACTCGAACAAATATATAGAACCCTCCAATTCTGGAGATAAGAGTATACTTTATAAAGGAAAATTTAATGCTCTGTTTTGCTTTATTAATCAACCGTTGATGGTAAAAGATGCTGTTGGAACTGCTGGTGGTCTAACTCAAAAGTTTATTGCTTCGATTATGGGAAAGATTATTAAACTTGAGAACACTGTTCTCTGGGCCATATATGGTGCTTAGGAGGGGATCTCATTGAATTTAGGAACTCTCAGATCTGTCAGGGCTGCTCCAGAAGGGATACAGCCTTGTTTTGTTGACTTCTATTTGGGGACTCACTTAGTAAACTCTGCTATATCTTGCAATGGTTGGTGTGAAATCTGTTGATATGGTATGGTATGGGAGCTCATGGCTATCCACTTACATTGAGTGGATTTGGATACTTCATTATAATGACCATGTTACATTAACAGATTGGATTCTGCTTCTACATTGTCTAGGAATGGACTATGCAGTTGTTTGGAAAATCTGATTGGTGAAGCATCATGCTTCTTTACCTATCTTGGCTGATCCAATTGATAATTAGGAGTTCTTAGTTTGGATTGATCTCTTGTCATTACTTGGGATTGAATAGCATACGATTGTCGTGAGATAGTGTCCCAACATTGTTGGGATGATACTCTCATGTTGGGATGCTATCTTTTTGTGCGCCATTATCTCTATCAATAATATTCCTTTTTTCGCCGTTCAAAAAAAAACTGTTGATGGTATCTCATGAAATCAAATGCTCTGTGTTGCAGATCCTCTATTGCTTATATATTGTTGTTGCTACTGCTGTTTGAGAAAGGAAAGAGTCCAAAGGACAAAGGAGTGATGCAATTTCCACCTTAATTTGGTTGTCTAGTTTGTTTGTCTTAGTGTTATTTTGCTACGTACAACTGCTGGATTCCAGCTTATGTTTTTTTGTTTGGTAAAGGTCCCTTTTGATGGGCTATGCTACAGTACTTTTCTTTAGTTGGTTTCCATTGGATTGGCTTCTTGCCTATAACAATGATTAATTTCACTATTGTTTTGGTATTAAATTGAGTTGCGTACCTTATTAGTCTTTTTTTAATCAGCAGCCTAATTTAGTCTGTGATAAAATTCCCAAAAAAAAATAAAAATAAAAGAGATGAAATAATCACGGTTTTTCTCATAAACGAGGTCTTTAAAGGCATCAAAAGGTCACAGTCTTTTTGTATGAACTGAGATCAAAAATACTTTTCAATCACAGTTTTTGATAAAACTGAGACTATTTCATTCCAAATAGTCACGGTCTTAGGAAAAATCTGAGATGGTAAGAAGTTAAAGATCACAGTTTTTACTTTTTTAGTCACAGTTTTAATGAGTTTTAATCACGGTTTTTATCCTGTGGTTAAAAGATAGGGACTTTTAGTTACACCTTGATAGACCACGGTTTTAAATGCGAGATTAAAAGTGAAAGATCACACCAAATGATTGAGACCTTTATCTATTTTTGTAGTAGTGAGCCTGATTGGTTTGGTGAAGTGACCAACCTTGCCATCAATCCACCTTACTTTCAATGGCATTATGGCTACTCTATCTTTCCTTCTGACAAGGGCAAAGCTCCGTCTTGGATGTTTCCATCCTAGAAGAACAAGTTCCATTGACTAATTTCAAATGGGCCTGTGAAACACTTGTTCTCTGCACCATCCACTCTATGGTCTCCTATCAAATCCATTGCTTTTTGGATTTTTTGCCAGCGATCAGAACGTGGCTCGAAGCCAATGCTGCAGCCTACTGCTTCAACCAAGACCTCCAATATTATGTTCTTGCCAAGGAAAGGATTGAGAAACTGAACCATCAGATTTTGAGCTTCAATGCTGAATCGTTCGAAGTGGTGCCTGGCCATGCTAACAAAAAACTTCGAAGGTGTTTCAAGAGGAAACATAGGAAGCACCCCAAGAAGGAGGCTCAACTTCAAAGGAAAGCTAAAGCTTTAGTGCTCAGCTTTAGGCCCCTTCTGGAGAAAAAACTAGAGTCAGATGCTAAGGAGGACATGAGGAAAATGGAGCTACAATTTCTCCAATTTGCTTGGAACAAGTTCCACAGCCTTGTTACTTGGTCATTCCCTCACTACTTTGAGAACAAGAAGGCTACTCCTCAGCACCCAGGCCCTTCGAAGGCCTAATTTGTCTTTGCTCTTTTCCCTGCCAGTATGACTTAGTATTTCCCTTTTGTTGTCACCTTTTGTAGATATGCAAATTTCATCTTTGTAAACCCTGGCAGTTTATTTAATGAAATTTCCTTTGCATAATAATGTTTGTCTGTATTTGAATTATTTCTGATTATGAGCTCTAACTTTTAATACTCAAATAGAAACAAATTCCTTCCAATTTCAACATATTCGCTCTATTAACCCAATAATTGGGCTGGACAGCGGCCCAGTATCAATAAATGGCCCAAATAAGAAAGTATAAAAGTGAAAATGATTCAAAATCACATTTCACGCTCTGCACATTCAAACTTTCTTAAAAAAATCGAACTCCCCTTACTTCAAACTCAAACCGCTAACTCCTCAAATCGAATCAATGGCCTCTTCAAGTCAAACAATCAGGGAGTACCCAACTCCTTCTCTTGCGTTGAGGAGATTCACAACGGGAAAAACCCAAGGTTCGACTAAAGATCCCTACCTCGATGACCGAGTCTTTATCCCAAACCCTAAGGAAAAAGGTACTTTCATTTTGGGTCCTTAGTTCATATGAGAAATACCCGCTTCTCTATCTCTCTATTATCCTCGATTAGGAGACGCTGACATTCGAGCCTCTTCGGCCATTAATTAGCAAAAAATTTCGAGATAATCCTTTCCTTGCTGGCCTACTTTAGATAAGGATTGGAAAATCTGGACTACCAGAATGCTAGCTGAAAAATCAAGTGATCTTGAGAAAGTTGGTTTAAAGAATATTATCATTCTTCTTCGATGGGAAATTTCCCAAAAACCCACCTTTGATTCAAGCTACCCTAGCCTCTTGGGACCCTTCTTTTAATTTCTTTAGATTTAACTGTGGCCTGATGGCTCCCACAGTTTTGGATGTCACCCAAATGCTGGGACTTATCCCTTACGGTCCTCAATTTGATCCCACTAAAGACTACACTGTTCCTGAGGGTTTTGTTCGTTTAACCGCTTCGAATGGTGTTTTTTCCCATTTTTATTCCAGAGAAAAGAAATTGTCAGGGGATGTTTCTGAAATAGAATTTTTTGCTTACATACTCTATACCCTCTGCAAATACATTCTTTGTCACTCTGGAAAAAGAGTAATGAGTGAGTTTATTCCACTAGCTTTGGCACTCTCTAGGGGTGAAGTGTTTGACTTTGCCTTTTACCTCCTTGGTCATGTTTACAAGGTTGGTTCTGATTTTCATCAAAAAGGCTTGAACTATTCTCAAGGAGGACCCCAATGGTTTGTGCAATTATGGCTTCATGCATACTTCCCTGAACTAGGTCCCTTCGAAGCACCTATGTCACCTGCTGGTATTTCCGAAACACCCAATGTTCATGGTGACGACTATATACGGACCGTGGCCAATAAAACTCACACCCTAGTGTACTATCTCTGTTTCTTCTCTGGACTTGCTTCGGATAGGGAATGGTTCTGCCCCTTCTCAGCACAAGTTGGGCCATCTTGGCTCTTTGACATTTTAGCAGACAAACAAGGAAAATCCTCTCTAGCCCTCCAAGCATGGAGCAATATCCTCACAGGCAGGGAGATTTTCATATCCTCATCCAATCCTTCCAAGTCTTTGGCTCATGCAGAAGTATACTGTCCAGCCTAATTTGCCAGACAGCTTGGTTTTGTTCAAGGCATCCCTGTCCCTTATTGTGGTTCTGCTAACAAATCCATGTCTGAACGCTCTTGCATTTCCATTGAGCACTTTCAAACGTGGTTTGCTCAATCAAAACACTTGTTAAGACGAACCATTGTCCAAGACTTTAAGGAGCCAAAAGTTCACACAACTCCTTAATTTGATTATTGGTGGCATACAAATAGCTCCTTCCTTTTTGGATGCACTCCCTTCAAGAAATTTCTCAAACACATTGGCTTTGAGAATTTTGAGTTTGGACACAAAAATCATAATGATTCGTCTTCTTTCTCTTCGGATGGTGGGTTTGGAGCAGTTGGAAGCATTGAAGATACTGCTGAAGGTGAGGTTAACCAAGAAATGACCCCCATCGAAGCCTCTCCTATTTCTATGATCATCCCTCATCCTCCCTCAAGGAGACAGTCCTTGATAGTATCACAGAAAAGAGGTATTTCACTTCAAACGCTCCTCTGTCGTTCTAGAAAGGAAAATCTAATGGTATACAAACCTGTAGGTACTACTTCTCCTCCAGAAATGGCTTCGAAGAGGAGTAAAATTGTTCCTCATTCTGAGAAGGTTATCCCCACTAAGCATTACCTTGAGTCTTCAGCTGAACCACCAGGTTTGTCTCTTCCATCTAATTGTCTTTCTATTTTATACATTTCCTCAATTTTAAACCTGTTTTCTTGTTTTATTTCCTTGTAGCCCCCAAAAGGGCTAATGTCACCAGAAGGCTCAGACTTCAACTTACTTCTAGTGATGAGGAAACCGAAACTGACACAGAGGCTCTAGTTTCCAGGAGTAAGCTCTCTTTTTCTCATTATGAAAAGAATTTTCTTAAGAACATCTTTGTGAATCTGACCTTTAATCCTTGTCTAGGCAAAGCAAAGGAGACACCAAAAGAGGCCCTTTTCTATGAAAGAAAAGAGAAAACAATCAGGAAAACCAAGACCTTGGAGAAACTTTCCCCTTCTGATAAGGTAAACTGTACATACCTAGAATACATACATATGTTCACGTATTCCATATGCATAATTACCTCACTATTAGTTTCCCTTACAGGCTCAAGAAACATTCCCTGAGGAGGCACTGGATTTGTCTATTACCCCCTATCCTTACCAAGAAGTTCTGGAACCTCCTCCTGTTTAGGAGACCTCTGCCCTTTCTTTGAAAGACAACGTACATGAGGTATCCTTAGATTACCCCTATTTCCCAATGTCTTGGCAAATGATTTATAATCTGTCCTTTATTATCCCAGGCAATACCTGTTTTGTCTCATCTTCCAAAGAAGAGCATTGTCAAAGAAGACTTTGACATACAAGCTCTGTTATCACTCTTTACTGAGCCTATCCCACCAATTTCTTTTCAGGTAATGTGGATCTCTTGTGTCATCTCACATCACTTACTGCTTTAGATCCTAACTTTTATTGGATTACTGCAGAAATTTCCAATTTCAATAGAGCTACCTGCCTTTGCCAATATTGTGGCAAATTTGGCTCAGACGAAGGCCATAGAGCAGTTGCAAACTTCAAAGAAAGATCCCTTTCCAAATCCCTTACAAGTTTTGCAACAGGGTTCTTTGCCCACTGAGTCTGTTCCTACTTCAATGGTCTCCCCTGCAAGAGGCTTCGGGAGACAAGATTCTGATACGATCTCCTCTTCATCAGATTAGGTAACCTTACATCAAAACACACTTCTATGCTTCTGCTGCTTATTCCACTCAACCTTGATTTTAGTTTTCTTGTAGGTAACCAAAACCGCCAGAGATATTGAAATAATCCAATCATTGGAGTCTGGCTCATTAGTATCCCTAGATGAGCCTTCTCGTCCTTCGACTGATCTGTCCTTAATGGCCTTTGATATATCATTCTTTAAAAGCTAACTGAGGAAATTTGTGATCAAATTGCTGACCCCATTCCTCTTGTTTCTTCTGACCCATTGGAGAATCTTGAACAACTTTTAAGTCCATCCAAGCTTTCAGATTCTCCTTCCTTCAAAATTAAACATGCTCCCACAGAAGAGGAAGTTCTGATATTAAAAAGCCATCTAAAAGCTTTGAACCATTTAGGACTTCCTGTTTTTCTTGAGCATGGTTTGACCTATCATTTTGAAGTGTGCTATCAAGCTTTATGTTTGTCCAATGAGCTTCCTTCCTCTATTAATTGTACTCTCCAAGAATATTTTGATCAGTTTGGTGAGTTGCTTGCTCACAACCAATTCTAATCTGGGAGTATTGGAAAAACTACTTTGAAAATGGAAAAGTTGGAGGCTCGAGTGTTTAAGACTGCTTCTTATCTTTCATTTTACCAAGCTCGAAGAGATAAGCTTGAAGGACTTAATAAAAGGATGAAATGGTTAGAGGAAGAGATGCAAAGGGTCAGAGATGAGATTCATGAAGTTTCAACTGATTTTCAAGCACTTGAAGATGAAGCTTTGAAGGGTCAATCAATACTTCCACAACTCATTCCCTCACTTCGAGCAATACAAAAGAAAAAGGTTGCTCAAGCTTCACTTTTGGATACCAATATCTGTTCTCTTCATAAAGCACTGTCCAATATTTGTGGTGTAATTGGCCCTTACTTATGACTCTCTTCATAGTCTGTTTGATGCTGGTACAGTAGTATTTTAACTCAATTGCTGGATAAATACAACTGCATTAATTTAGACACAGTTTTTCCTCTCAAAAAAAAAAAAATTTGATGTGCTGACGCTCCATCTACCTCTCTCAGGGACATTAATGACTGTCCCCGAGTTTACTGGTATAAATAAGGGTCCTGAGGAAGAAAACTTACAACCTATTTCCTCTTTTGCATTCCTTTCTCTTAATCCCCAAGGATTCATATTCCAAATCACTTGGTTGGATCTTGAGATTCACAATACAAGGAGCGTATACCATGATGATTCCCCCAGAGTTTGTGAAGAATGGCTTCAAATCATAGCCACATCAGTTCTCATGATGCTTTCCTCTTGGGCTACGGCTTCTAGGTATAGACACATTAGCTCTCATGATGTATTCATATTGGGCGGATACTTCGAAGACCAAAGAATCTAACGAAAATGGTCTTCGAAACCTGTCTACTTACCAATGGAGCTTAGCTCAAGTCTTTGTATCTCAGTTGTTCGATCCTAACAGATACACTCCTGTGATACATTTAGGCTTAATTAGGTTTTCCTTTTGCACCATTTTCTAGATGGATGTTTTGAATGTAACTTTCCCTATGAATGTAATGAATAAAGTAAGTATTCCTCTTGTACATTCATATTGTTTTGTGGTTTGATCAATAAATTGATGATTCATCGATTAGTCCTTTCTTGCTGGTCCAAAATATATATTCTAAGAACCAATTAATCTAGAAGAAATCGCACTATAATGAGGGGGAACAAATATGAAGTGGGCTTATAAGAAACATATGAATATAAGAAGCATAAATTTTCCTTAAAGGTATTCTTTCTGTTGTTGTACTCATGATGGTACCCCTTTCATTATTTGCTTATCACTTCGATGCCCATTATAGACGGAAAACTGCTCATGAGCGATTTAAAATTCGACCGAGTGCTTCGAAACGCCTTGAATCTCGAAAATCAATAAATTTGGCCGTAAATATTTCCATCCAGCTCATCTATTTCCAGAAGCTTCTCAACAGTCTCCTCGTGAGCTGTACAACTTATTACCCATGACGTATGGCGGCTAGCACTCTCAGTCTTTTCATTTTTGAGGCTTCTACATCTGTCCTTCAATTAATAATCATAATAATTAGGGGGTGAACCCCCAACGCCTCTTGGATTATAAATACTCAGCAAGAGCTGTCAGTACCCGTCAAATCTCTTCTTCCTCTCCCTCTCATTTTGGCTAGCCACAACATGGCTGATAATCAACAAGCCCCTCCACCTGCTAATCTCATGGACGAGTTTGCCAGAAGGATGGTAAAACTCATAGCAGAGCTCAAGAAAGACCACCAGGCCGAGCTTTGGGCCCTTCGAAGCGAGATTCGTCAGCTTCGAGCTCAACTGGTGGACGTAGAGGCAGCTTCACGTCCCTATTTGGCTAGGACTTGGGACGACCTCACGGCTGTCCTCTCGGCTCATGTGGCCAAAAGTCCTCCGGAGGGTGGGTTTCCTTATAGACTCACCTTTGGGACTATGAGGATCAGAAATGATCCTCATTTTGGTTTCTGGGCCAGAGTCTGGCCGTTTTTTTTTTTGGGTGAAGATCATAGTAGATCTTCATTTTTTTTTTTTTTTTTTATTTATTTTGTTCAAATCCATTTGGGTCTGTTTCTCTTAAAACCCACTTGGGTTTCCTTTTTTTTTTTTTTTTCTAGTAGCACCTGCTAGGGGGCTCCCTTTTTTTGTAAATGTAAATTAAGTGATAAAAAATCCTACTCAGTATTTTATAACCCTGATTCATGGCTTCGAGTGTTGGTAATATACAATTTGAATAAACACAACTGTATTGACAAACTCCAAACAAGTCTTTGAACACAAATCGACTATGAACCAGACTATCAGGTTAAAGACAGAAGGAATAAACTGACTATCCCAATTAACTCGAGTTTCACTTTGGGTAAACTCCCAGGTTAACTTGAGTTCTAATTGGAGTAAACAATTAATGAACGAGTTAAAGGCTACTTACCCCGTCATCATTTAGTTCCTTGGGACTCTTAATTGATAAGGACTATTGCTTTTTAACACTTATCTATCATGCTTCTTGAAATAAATATCCATCCCTTGGAATTTTAAACGTCTCGGCTGCCTCTCTCTCAATTCTCTTTCTTATTTACTTTCAACAATGCCATGGCTGAGAAACAAACAGTTCCTCAGATGAAAGAAACACCTGGAGAGGAACTCACTCCTGAGCTTGTCATGCTTGCAATGAGTCTTATAAGACAGACATTGTATAGGGTGGAGAATGAACCAAAATATGAAGTTCATTCTCGTTCTTACCTTGCAAGGACGTCAGACCCTTTCACGTTGACTCCTACTAACATTGTTGAGTTCTTTGGTGAATCTGAAGATTCAGAGAGCCAGGTTCAAGAAGACAAAGCTCCACTCTTTAACCCTTTGAAGGGATCTCTTGAGAAGAGTTCGAAGTAGATCGCCTCTGGTTTAATTACTTGTCTCTCTTCCTTTTGTCCGTGGTCCTTCATGACCACCTTTGTGAAGGGACGCACCTCCCCTCTTTGTGAGGTGCACTATATATGTGAATCCAGCCTTTTTACTTGCTCTTGTCTTGTAATTCTTCGGATTATCTTGTCTTTGCTCTGAAAGAAAGGAAAGGGAAGGACTAACCCTTCGAAAAGGGTTATCTTTTATGAAACGATTCCCATATCGAGGGGATATAAGACTTCAAATGTCTCCCATTTATCTTTCTTCGATGAACATAACCATTTAAATTCCTTAAATGATATGCTCCCCCTTTCAGAATTCTATGGATTTGAAAAGGCCCATCCCATGTTGGAGCCCATTTTCCTAATCCATCCATCCTAACTCTTCTGTCTTTGATGGGTAAGATGACTTTCCATACAAGGTCCCCTCATCGAAGGTTCGAAGAGCTACTCTTTTGTTATAACTTCTAGCTATTCTTGCCTTTTGTAACATGATTTGATTTAAAGCCTTCACCCTGGCTTCATCTATGTCTTCTAATTCCATATGCATAGCTTGATGGTATGACTCTGTGTCTAAATCATTTTGAGATGCTATCCTTTGAGATCTTACAGTGATTTCCATAGGTAACACAGCATCGTGTCTATACCTGTGCTAGTTCTCTTTGTGTTTCTATATGCCCATAATGTGTCTAATAACAAGTCATGCCAAACCTCTGGGTTTTTACCCACCATTCATTGGATTCTCTTTTTGATAATTTTGTTGGTTGATTCCGCTTGGCCATTAGACTGAGCATAATATGTACTAGTATATATCAAAGAAATTCCATGGTTATTAGCAAAGGCTTTAACCAACTTTCCTTCGAATATAGAACCATTATCCACTGTTATGGTTTGAGGGCTTCCAAATCTATATATGATCCCCTTTATAAAATCAATAACATGAGTTTGCTTAACCTCCTCATAAGCTTGAGCTTCTACCCATTTAGTGAAATAATCAGTAGCTACCAAGAAGAATTTGTGCTTTTCTGTTGAAGGAGGATAAATCATCCCAATCATGTCCATAGCCCATCCTCTAAAAGGCCACGGTTTTATCACATACTGTAAATCTGTGACTGGTAAATGTTTAAGTGGTCCTATTCTTTGACAAGCTTGACATCCTTTCGCTGCAGTCTTTAAGGATAATAGGCCAATAATACCCATATCTCATTATCAACCACCTCATTTTTATGCCAGCTTGATGGGCTCCACAAATTCTTTCATGGACCTCAGCCATTACTTTGAATGCATTTACCTTGTTTAAACACTTTAAATGAAGGCCATCCATTCCTCTTTTAAATAACTCATTATTGTACATAATGTAATTTATTGCCCTTAACTTGGTTGATTTGTCTGCAATAGCATTAGGTTTGGTTCGAAGGATTTGAAGGGACATTAACCTCTAATACTTCGAAGTCAGTCAACCTAGTGCTTAACATAGGTAAGGATTTTCTCAAAGTTAATTGACAAAATTCCCTTTCATTTTCTGATATGGCCTTATAACTAGATGCCCTTTGAGCTATTTCATCAGCTTCTTCATTAAAGAATCTAGGAATATAGGTCAGGGTAATCCCGAAAAATTGGTCCATCAATTTTTTGGCATGTTGGTAATAAATTGCTAAAGCTGGACTAGTGCATCGAAATTGCCCATTCAGCTGGTTAATTACCTACTGAGAATCTCCAAAGATTTCAGCAGCATTAACTTTTAGCTTAAGCAAAATTTCTAACCCTATAATCAAAGCCTCATATTCTACTTGATTGTTAGAACACTGTCCCTCACTGAGTCGAAATCCATATTTGGTTTTCAAACCTTGAGGGGATTCTAAGATTATGCCTACTCCGGCCATTTGAGCAGTTTTTGATCCATCAAACCATAGCTTCCATGATTTGATTTCAACCACAACGGCCTCCAATGTTTCTGGTATTTTGATCTCACTGGGATGATCAGCCAAAAAATTGGCCAATGCTTGCCCCTTTACTGACTTTTGAGGTATGTACTCGAGACAAAACTCAATTAAAGACACAATCCATTTTCCAATCTTCTCACTAAGCACTGGCTTAGAAAGTATGTGCTTAATTACATCAATTTGAGAAATAACATAAGTTACTCTGGGCAACATATAATGCCTGAGTTTCTTAGAAGTATAAAATAAAGCTAAACATAGGTTCTCTATTGCAGCATACTTGCATTCACAGGAGTTTAAAAACCTACTAAGATAATAAATTGCTCGTTCCTTGCCATCCTCATTGTCTTGAGCCAACAGTACTCCTATTGAGTCTTGGGTTGCTGCTAAGTACAACTTCACTAGCTTCCCTTCGATAGGAGGTACCAACACTAGTGGGTTGGCTAGATACTTCTTGATGGCTTCGAAATCATCATCATGCTCCTTGGACCACCTGAATTCTTCTCCCTCCTTCAGTTTTAACAAAGAAGAGAAAATTTTAGTTTTTCCTGCAGTATTGGATATAAATCTTCGAAGGAAATTTAATTAACCAAGAAACCTTTGCAATTCCTTCTTGTTGGAAGGTGGTTTGGCCTCAATAATAGCCTTTGCTTTGTTTTTGTCAACCTGTATTCCCTTATTGTGGACTAAATACCCCAGAAATTTACCAGCTGATACTCCAAAAGCACACTTCTCCAGATTTAATTTCAGTTGATAATGTTTCATTTGTCGAAATGCCTTTTCTAAATGTTCCAAGTGATTATCATCAGAATTTGACTTCACAATGATATCATCTATGTAACATTCCAGAAAACTTCCAACCAGGTCATGAAAAATAGTATTCATAGCCCTTTGTTATGTGGCTCCAGCATTTTTTAACCCAAATGACATTTTGACCCATTCGAAAATACAAATATTACCAGGGCAAGCAAAAGCTATTTTATGCACATCTTCTTCTGTTATGCAGATTTGGTTATATCCTAAATGCCCATCTAAAATGGATAACAACTTGTGCCCAGCTGAATTGTCTACAAGCATGTCTACGTTAGGCATCGAATACTCATCTTTAGGAGTTGCAGTATTCAGATTTCGAAAATCAACACATATTCTAATACTTCCGTTCTTTTTAGGAACTGGAACTACATTAGATAGCCATTCGACATCCCTGGCTGTTCTAACGAAACCTGCATCTAAGAGCCTCTGCATCTCCTTCTTTACACCTGCAATAGTTTCTGGACTCATCTTCTTGGTTGGTTGTTTCACAGGTTTGAATTGTGGCTTGATAGGCAACCTATGCTCCACCAATTCCCTATCCAATCCAGGTAGTTCCTTGTAACTCCAGGCAAAACACTCTTTATTTGCTTTCAACAGTGCTATTAACTTAGCTTTCATATCTGGTTCAAGCTGTTTGTTAATAAACACTGGATTAGGATTCTCTTCATCTCCCAATCTTACTTCCTCCAAAAGATCTTGGGCTTCGATCTGCTCCTGAGACATTAGCTGGCTCTCCTTCTCACAAGGTTTATCCTGCAAAACATCTTCCCATATATTATCTTCTTGAATCTTTTGTTCGATCCCTAAAAGCAACATATCTTACTAAAGCCAAAGAGTTGGCTTCTTCTTCAGCCTCTTCCTTGGATTTACATCCAAGCTGCATCATCTTTTGGGGTGTCTGATTCATAATCAACAGTTTGTTTCAGCATTGATTTCAGCTCTGCCAATTCTCCCAATTCCATCTCATTGGTTGGGTAAGTAGCAGCTTGAAGTAGTTCACTCAGAGGAACTACATCTAACTTGTACATTTCTGCTTTAGCAAAATTTGTTGTGGCACTGAATGGATGTGGATCAGCTTTGACTCCTTCAACACCCACTTCCTTGCCTTTCTCATATTTAACAATCATTAACTCCTAATGCATAAAGGAAGGAATACACCCATTAACATGAATCCAATCTCTTCCTAATAAAGCATTGTACTTAGCATATATGTCAACTACAAAGAAAACAGTATATGTTTCTATACCACCTACTGTCAATCTAATTGAGATTATTCCCTTTGCATGTTGACTCTCTCTATTGAATCCTGCAATGGATGTACTGGTTGGGATCAATTTTGCTTTTCCTTTTCCTAACTTTTTTAGGGTTCGAAAAGGTAAAATGTTTACTGCAGCCCCATTATCTACCAGGATTCTGTTAAGTGGGATTCCATCGAAATATGCAGTAATATACAACGGTCGTAAATGTTGTCGCATAGCACTAGTAGGCAATTTGAATGGATATGAAATTTCAACATAATTTAAATCAATTACCAACGGGTACTCGATGTCAGACATAGAATCTGGTACAAAACAAGCACT
Source organism: Rhododendron griersonianum (assembly GCA_018127125.1). Lineage (NCBI taxonomy): Eukaryota > Viridiplantae > Streptophyta > Magnoliopsida > Ericales > Ericaceae > Rhododendron > Rhododendron griersonianum. Next base: position 17,715,030 of record CM030795.1, read on the forward strand.
TTCCTTTGAGCTTACCTTTAAGCTTTCTTGGTTCTGCTCAATTTCACATACCAGGTTCTTGTCCATCTCAGTCTGAGCCATATCTGCCAGATCACAATCATTGCAAATGATAGTAAGCTCATCATCACTACGTGTGTCTTCAGAAATGTCAGACTTGCACAGGTTCAACCAAGTATCCCCTTGATTCTTGGATGTTTGCCCATTCTTGAAGAAGTCCATCGAACATGGATAAACCATATTAACTTGTACTTCAGGTTGGCTTCCAAATTGAATGCTTGATGCCTCCTTGGTTGGCTTAACTGTTTCTTCTTTCACTCTCCCCATGGATTCAACCTCTTGTGTTGACAGTTCCATAGGAGAGGAGCTTCCTTCTATCCCTCCTTACTCCACCAACATAGCCTTGAGCAGACCAGACTGGTAGCTAGCCAATGAATTGGGAGAAGGTGGATCGAAGTCCTCTTCAAGCATTGCAGAGGCTATTTTCTTCAAAGTCTCCTCTTCTCGGAAGAATTGGATTCGAAAATCCTCTTCTGGATCCTTTTGAGCTCTATTGAATCTCGGATTAGGCCTTGCTCCTCTTTCTGACTCCTCTCCAGTTGAGGACTCTCCTGACTGAAAAAGTGTGTACTTCCTTTGGAGCATCCTTTTCTGTGTTCTTGAGAGCAAAAGAACCATCTGTGGTATCTTGGATTTGGGGTCCCTTATTAACACCCAATTTCCAGAGTTTGAACTTGGTGGTTTGAATGTTTTGTTCCCACTCCTGGTTGAATTTTTGTATCCTTGAAACAAATCAGGCTTAACCTGTTTTAAAAACCAGTCAGGGACTCCTTTAACCAAAGTAAACTCCTCTTGCTTGGTTTCTTCATGTGGCTCTGATGTCTGGCCAACGTTGGCCTTCTTCAGAGGAGGTATCTCTCTTCTTTGAACAAGTGGGACTGGGCTGGAAGGCACATCCCTCTTCGAAGCTAACCAAGACTTGGTTTCACTTGTGTTGGAGTGATTCTTTTCATCCCTACCTCCTTAGGGAAGAAACTTACTCCCTTTCTGTCCAAATCTGTAAAAACCAAGTAATTGGCTCTGCATCCAACACATAAGCATTCCAAGAATGAGGCTTCCAACATAGGTAAATGATTAGTACCTGAGAATTTCTGTGAAGGAAACCCAGCATTGGTTTGCCTATAGTGGTTTTGCCTTATTCCCATACTTCGAGGGTGACCAGCATACGGCTTACCCCTTCCATACTGAATAGAATTCATATTCACTAGCGCCTCCTTATCTTGCCAATATTTCTTGACAGTTCGAGCCAATGAAGTTGGTACATTGGTGTTAACCTCCTCAACCTTTAGGAAAGGCATGGCATCCAATCCCATAGTCTTTTCAGCGAATTTGATTCTTCCTTTCTTGATTTGTTCCTAAATCCTGTCACGAAAAACATTGCAGGACTTAGTTGAATGAGACCAAGAATCATGCCATTTGCAGTAGGTTTTCCCATTCTTTTCTTCTGTTGTAGGTAGTTTCACATTTAAAGGCAGCTTATTAATCTTCTTTCTTAACAAATAATCAAAGATTTCATCAGCCTTTGATATATCGAAGGAATAAACTTTAGTGGTTTCCTTCTGTTTAAATTTCTGCCCTATGGTAACATTCTTTTGAATTAAGGGCTCACAAACACAAGGATCATGCTCCATAATTTCTGCAACATCAATCTCATAATTGGGGTCTCGATAATACGTGGGGTAAGAAGAATTATGTCTATCCATATCCTCTTCCAATAATGATTCATATCTAGTAACTTTATAGGTTAGGTCTGCAAAGTCTCTAAACTCTGTAGAATCAAACCTCTTTCGAAGTTCTCTTTCTAAACCATCTTGTGCTAATCTCACAAATTCTACCTCTGGCAGTTGGAGTTTGCACTTTGTCCTGGCTCTTTTGAACCTAGATATGAAATCAGCTACTTTTTCATCTAGTTTTTGCCTTAACCTAGCTAAGTCTGCCATAGAGACTTCAGGCTATGCATGGAAGAATTGTGCATGAAACACTTCCTCCATCTGAAACCAATTAGCTATCGATCCTGGTGGTAAATTAGTATACCAGGCAAAAGCTGGTCCAAACAAAGAATTCAGAAATAGCTTCAACTTCATGAAACCATTTTGAGCCAAATTCTTAAATTGGGCAGAAAATCTAGCAATATATTCTACAGAAGATTGTCTCCCATCCCCATAAAATAAAGTAAAATCTGGGATTTTAAATTCTCTAGGGATTTGGAATGTTGTATCTATCCATTCAGGATACGGTTTCCTATAGATCTGAGGTTGTACCCCCTGAGTTTGAGGTCCACAAACTTCTTGTATGAGACCCATAACTTGGTCTCTTAATACTGGATTTTCTACGAGGAGATTTTGCCCTTGATTTCCAACGGGTTGTTCCAAGAAATCCTCCTCATAAACTCCCCTATGGGTATTGATATCCCCTTGGGGGTCTCCCATATGGTGGCTGTTGCATCCCTCCAGTTGCAACACTAGCTTGTGTAGGCCATGGAGTTTCCTTCCTAGGATTTTCTCCATAAGTTGGGAGGTGATCTCTAACAGTGGGGAACCTTTGACGAGGGTCTTGTGGGTTATTACCCTTTCTCTCTGGTCTATACCCTTGCTCTAACTCTGTGTCATCCTCCCATTCCCCAAGTGTTGGTTCGAAGAGAGGATTCACACTCTGCCTATTTCTGGTATTCCTTGGAACTCCAATATTAATACCAAAAGATTCTTTTAGGATTTCATGAACAGGTTTGTTGGCTTGACTAGCTCATACCAAGATTGTGGTACTTCCTCTGGGTACATTTTCTCTTTGCCTAGTCTAGACTTCATCTTACCCTGTCCAACATCCTCTCCAAGCCTTCCTTCGAAGGGGCTTTGGTGAGTGCTTGAGTTAGCATGGTCATTTAGTCCAATATTCCATGGACTATTCCTTGCTGACTCTGGATGGGGAAATCTATTTTTTATGCTTTTGATCATGGCTCTTTGAGTTTGAGCCATTTCTCTAAAAGCTATCATCATTTCTCTAAATATCTCCTCCTTATCGTGGTCTTTACCACTGGCCTGTCCCTCTTGGAAATTTGGAGGCCCCTCATAAGGAGGCCCTTCATAAGGAAGCTCTTCCATTCCTAAGGCCAATTGAGGAAACCTAAGGTTAATAGGTGTACCTGGTTTTGCAGTCTGCTCTGGCACAGCTTGTCCCTCTGGCTCTAGACCACAAATGGATGTCCTTATTTGTTTTCTAAGCCTTAGCATTTTTGACACCTTCGAGTCCCACCAGGCGTGCCAAAAAATTGTTTGGGCTAAATTAGCTCAATCTAATGGCAAATAATTGTGTGCAGGCGTGCCAAAAAAGAACTAACTTCAGAAAAGAAATTATTCTTTTCAGATTGATTAAAAACAACTAATTTAAATCAGGCAACTATGTTATCCGTTCGCTTACCTCAACTAAAAGGATTTTTCCTTAAGGTATCATTCAAACAATGGATTGACGCTCTTCAACCAAAAAAGATAATTGAATATAAACAAATCTGAATTTAATCAAAGGTAGGTTTATATACAAATACTCTTGAGATTTCGACAAGAATAATGCAGAAATATAAGCACACTGAATTTAATCACAAGTGATCCTATAAATGACTACTCTTTGGTAAGAAAAAGGCCAAAAGAAATAAGATAACTTGAACTTAATCAAAAGTAGTCTTACATGCAAAAACGCCTTCAACGTACAAATTACTAAACTAATCTAATCTAAGTCCTAAACTACAATAGATCTCTGAGCAATCATTTTGTATGAGTTGTCAGATGATGAATTTTTGTCGGGGGCTTCTCTCTTCACTTGCTTCTTCTATTTATAGACAATGAGTCTGCCTTCAATCTTCATTCTCCACGTTCTCAACTGACACCCACGTCTTCGTTCGAATTGCTCGTCGTTCCCTCCAAAAAACGGTTGAGAGGGGCCTTCGAACAGTTGGTTGAATTGGAATCCTCAGAATTCTTCTCCTTCCATGTTTGTTGAAGTCGTTCATGGCTGATTTCTAGGTAATGGGGTTCCTCTTTTCACACAACGTGGTTTAGTACTACAAAACTGGCTATTCAGATGATTCACTATAACCCTGATTGATTTCCTTCATGAAACGGGGAGCTAATGATACCGTTCGATGGTTTTAGGGATTAATCAACAGCTAAGTTTAATTATCATCTTAATTACCCTTGCTCGACGTCCAAACGTGGTCGTTTCCAATCAAAACGATACCGTTTGGTACTAAAATAACATCGTCATTAAACCTTCTAACCTCTGCATCTTAAGTCTAAATGAGACATGTTCTGATTGGGCAAAATATTGTTCGGTGCCACGTGTAATTTTCTCATTGGGTGGCATATTTTAGGATGTAAACAGTTGTCCAAGATTTATATTTTATTTCTTTTCCATCTCTCTCCTCCTCTCAAACGTCTCTTACTTATGTATCCATAAAATACTCTCATTTCCCTTTCAAGATTTTACTACGTAATACATGCCTACGGTGCTTCCCAAAATCGCTCCCTACAGAAAAATTTGATAATTCTATTGATATTTCCTCCAAAATAAAGATATCACGCACATAAAGCCACTAAATCAAAGATTGAAAAAATATCAATTACGCCATCCATCAATGGTGATACAGTACCATTCATATTTTTGTTTTAATTTTTTTTTGTATTTATTAATTTTGCATCAAATTTGTAAACTATTGGTGCGTCTCGATGAGAGAAATCAGAAAGTTAAGTAAAAAATTATGATCCAAAATCAAAAAAATTATGTCTTTTTAACTTATTTTCAAAAAAATTTAAATGTGGATCATAATTTTACTCTTCCAATTCCTCCTTTCGAGACGAACTAATAATTCACAAAAATTAACACAAAACTAACAAATGCGAAAATACATTGAGTAAAGACAAAAAAAATAATACTCCCTTCGACCCTTTTTAAGTGTCCTACTTCGTAACTCCAATTTATTAAGAAAATATCATCATTACACCTTTCACATCAACTTTTACCTCCACTTTCTCTACTTACCCTTTATGGAGACATCATCATTACACTTTTACTCACTAATTTTTCAAAATGGAAACTACTTTTAAGGGCAAAATGAAAAATGCACCATCTTTTACCCACTAACTTAACAAAATAGACACTTATTAAGGAACAGCCCAAAATGGAATACTATAGATTTTAAAAAGGGGACGGATGGAGTACTAATTAGCCAATCCAAATTATAAAGCCAAACCACGTGCTAATTAATTTACAGTATACATTTTCGATTAGAATCCCAACTTGGAAACAGAAATTTTTTGAAAAATTGGATGAAGATTTATAAGATACTTTTTCAATCAGAAATATTACCTAAATGAAAATACAAGATTTCCTCCCAAGTCCCAATAAATCCTCTGTTTATCATTCATCATTTTACCCCAAAGCTTTCCAAATAGAAATTATGTGGTTTTTCATCATTTTTTGAATGTGAATGTTTTTTTTTTTTATATCTGTTAACACTTGATTGATTAGTTCATGGCCCATCTCTTCATTTTGATTGATCTCTATTACTATACAGTGTACATCCAAGTTCTTATTATTTCACACCATCCCCTAATTATTGATCTACCGTGCATTTTCTCAGAGATGATCATTCTTTGAGAAGTTCGATCAAATATCCATAACTATACTTCACATAAGTTCTCTCTTTTAAAGCACTCATCATATCATCATTTATTTCTTTTTCATTGATAATGAGACACACCTATTGAAGGAAGGGTCGCAAACTTTGGGCACATCTCTCTAGGATAATTTTCGATACCTAACCATATACAATTCCACGTGTGGGAAAATCAAGAAGTTGTCAACTGGAGACGTTTAACACAAGTCATTTAGTTTTAGGGACCTTAAATTTATTGTTGTTTCCAATGCAACTTTAAACCGTTGAGTTAGCCAAATGATATAAAAAGTTATTGATTCTGTTATGTATATCTCACTTTTCTTGAACTTTCGTATGCAGTAGATTTAATTCACATTCATTTGGTCATTAACTTTTCCCTCTGTTCTTTGTTATTCGTCACAGCAATTTATGGATTGGTTTTTTTTGCATTATGGGAAGTCCAGTTTCCACCAAAAAATTTCATCACTAATTTTTCAAAATGTAAACTACTTTTAAGGGCAAAATGAAAAATGCACCATCTTTTACCCACTAACTTAACAAAATAGACACTTATTAAGGAACAGCCCAAAATGGAATACTATAGATTTTAAAAAGGGGACGGATGGAGTAATAATTAGCCAATCCAAATTATAAAGCCAAACCACGTGCTAATTAATTTACAGTATACATTTTCGATTAGAATCCCAACTTGGAAACAGAAATTTTTTGAAAAATTGGATGAAGATTTATAAGATACTTTTTCAATCAGAAATATTACCTAAATGAAAATACAAGATTTCCTCCCAAGTCCCAATAAATCCTCTGTTTATCATTCATCATTTTACCCCAAAGCTTTCCAAATAGAAATTATGTGGTTTTTCATCATTTTTTGAATGTGAATGTTTTTTTTTTTTTTTATATCTGTTAACACTTGATTGATTAGTTCATGGCCCATCTCTTCATTTTGATTGATCTCTATTACTATACAGTGTACATCCAAGTTCTTATTATTTCACACCATCCCCTAATTATTGATCTACCGTGCATTTTCTCAGAGATGATCATTCTTTGAGAAGTTCGATCAAATATCCATAACTATACTTCACATAAGTTCTCTCTTTTAAAGCACTCATCATATCATCATTTATTTCTTTTTCATTGATAATGAGACACACCTATTGAAGGAAGGGTCGCAAACTTTGGGCACATCTCTCTAGGATAATTTTCGATACCTAACCATATACAATTCCACGTGTGGGAAAATCAAGAAGTTGTCAACTGGAGACGTTTAACACAAGTCATTTAGTTTTAGGGACCTTAAATTTATTGTTGTTTCCAATGCAACTTTAAACCGTTGAGTTAGCCAAATGATATAAAAAGTTATTGATTCTGTTATGTATATCTCACTTTTCTTGAACTTTCGTATGCAGTAGATTTAATTCACATTCATTTGGTCATTAACTTTTCCCTCTGTTCTTTGTTATTCGTCACAGCAATTTATGGATTGGTTTTTTTTGCATTATGGGAAGTCCAGTTTCCACCAAAAAATTTCATTATGGGTTGGTTCTTTCTACTCATTTTGTTTGATTCTGGGTAGTTGTTGTTTGAGGTACAGTTATTCATGGCTATTTTGAGCATGCATTCTCCAACACCACCCCCCAATTCTGCTTTGAAAAGGAAGTTTTTTCCTTAGTCTGTTATGAATCCGACTGGTTTTTTGAAAAACGATTGAGCTGACCGGACCAAACAGCTCCAAGCACACACCGAACTGAATGTTCACTTCCACAGAATGGTCGGTGCAGGTGCATGAGTTTCAAAAACTGACTTGAACGGTTTGGTGTGAAAAGTGGGGAAAAAACCCGACCGGTTCTGAACCGATTTTATCGCAAGCCGTAAGACATGGATTTTGTTGAACTTGCCAAGACTTAGTTTTGGACATAGATCGTCTACCCAAAATAATTTCCACACAGATATGTATGGGGATTGAAAATCTTTCATTTTTTTCATGGTCTATTGCCTCTATTGGAGGTTCAAATTCTTTATTAGCTTAAATCCATGGATATTTCTATTCAAACACAATTAGTATTTATTCATAATCTTATATACATCTTATAATTGAATCGATCATGTGTAAAAGTTATGCGTGGGCAATTTTTTTGATTAATTTTGGTCATTTTGAACTCACATTGGTTGGGATGGTACAATTCAAAATGATGCTACAAGTTTTTTGGGTATCATTTTTCATTCCGTTATGCCTTTTACGGCTTATATCCAATTAAAGATTCACGATAACTCTGAATTTTATGAGGTTTTATGTGCGTTTAATTTGCTGCATGCAGAAGTCAGAGATAAAAAAATTATTTTTTCTTTATTTGTCGAATCAGGTAGTTAGTAATTAACAAGATCAATGAATACGCTTTTTTCATAGTTAGAATTGTTGGACAGTGGCCCACTATTAATTTACCGGCGTTAATTGTCTGAGTGCCTTCAAACACGAGCATGCGCTAGTATATATATAAAACATCACAACAATACCAACATTTTTATTTTCCCCCATGGTCATTCTTTGGTTGTTTTTCACAAATGACCTAACCACATTTAAAAGCAACCACGTACCATCACAAAATAACGTACAACCAGATGACATTAGAAATCATAAACACAACTAATTGACAATAAAAATCCAAACACAATTGAAGAGTGGAATCTAACAAGCCAATTATAATATTTCGATGACCCAACATATGCATCCTAGTTCCTTGTCATGGAAATTGTCACATTGAAGAATTCAGTCTTCTCTTTCGCCATGCGATCAGCAACGATTTCCTTATACCTCTGGAAAACCTTGTCTATGATGTCGCAGCCAAAGTGACTGGAAAGCAACGACTCAGCCACAGATCTCATGCATATGGCAACATCGTATCCGCCGTCCGTAAAATACCCATCGGAGGGGTAGTATTCATAGTTTCTGCAGGCACTCCAAGGGACAGTAGAAACTTCTAGGCCATCAATGCTGAAGGAGCCTTCTTTTTGGACCTCGGACTTTACTTCGGCAGGGGATGGTGTGTATTGAGGAATGTTGAATGAATCCATCTTTTCTTCTTCTATGAGTCCCTGCATTAATAATTCTCTTATGTAAACTCTGTTTTGGTATTTCACAATTAAGCGTCCATTACGTGCGATACTTCTAGTTTGATCTGTTGTAAGGCCTTGTTTTGTGTTTCATTCAATAGTCAAATACCACGTGTCATTATATATATAGTCAAATATCATGCGTCTACCTAAAGAGATTTACACACAAGAACCTATTCTATAATAAGAATTTACCTCTGCAACCATTTCATTGAGTGCCATGGCCATAAGGTCCCATATGTAACAACCATCTTTGGAAGTCGGATCGTCACTTTTCCTTCCCAATATTGTCAAAACCATGCGACCACCCGTCACCAATTCTTCGGAACGACATTTCAGAAACAGCGTAAAGTCTCTCTGAAATTGCTCGTGATAGGCTTTTAGCACGCTTGGTGGGCTATTGCTTCCGATATAAATGTTTTCTTTGTTGCTACTCTCTAACCCTGCCGGAACCTAATATATGGAATGAAAATGAAATTGCAAAAGCAATAGTTACATTAGTTGTCCAATTGGAAGTTATAATATCGTTAAAATAAAAGGTCAAAAAAAGGGCGTACATACCCACACTGAGACAAGTGTTGAGAGGGTAGAACTACGTCCTTTACGCTTGAGATATCCTTAAAGTGACATTTTTTTCTTTTATCTCTTTGTTTAGCTGCATTTTCTCTTCCTTTTGTTTAAGATTTTTATTTTTATTTTTCTCATTCGTCTTGACTAGATACGTGAACCATAAATATTGTTTGTATTTAAACAACTGGCTTGCCAGTGATCAAAAAATTACCTGCGAGAGCCACATGAGACTGTAAGAGGAGTGGACAAAATGGAGACTGTTGGCAGGGAAAAGCCTATCATAGAAAGAACCTGGAACTCCAGTCACGAAACATGGCCCAAATCCTAAACCCATTTGTTTTTTCATTTCCTTTAGGAAACCTGGCAAGGACTTGAAAATGGTGTTGAAGTCATTTCCCGGGAGGTCGTTCAAGTAGACTTGGAATTCTGGTGTCTGATGGGCCAGTTTCTTGCATGTAATGTGGACCATCTCCATGAGGTGAGAGACCACTAACAAAGTATTTGGGCCGGAAGAGCAGCCCAAGTCCGCGATGCACAGAGTTGTTGGGTTGTTGCTGCTGCTGTTGTAGAGATCCACTATGGCTTGCTCTCTTATGGGTTTTGTCATAGTTATCACTTTTTTCTGCCAAAACCAAAAAAAAAAATTTAAAAATTAAAAATTAAAAATAGTTTTCCTCTGCCTTGAAGTAACACAAATACAATTGTCTTCTTAATTATTCTGTACTTAACGATAGCGAGTTTTGAGTAATTAAAGGTGATGCTAAACTAATTACTACTAATAGCGAGTTACGTAACTTGCTACTCCTACTTATATAGAGGAGGAGGACTAGGGTTGGTATCAAACATAATACTACTACTAGGCTACTAGCAGAGGCCAATATTTTCTCTGGTCTAGAACAACATAAGGATTTGCAATCAAACAAATTTAGTATTAACAAATTTGGTAATACTAAGGTGGTCCAACGTAGGCATCCGAATATTGCCCGTATTAGGACGTCAATTAGTGTCTTAGTGAGCCAAGAGTTCAACTCAACTCCCCATATTGTTGTTATCGAAATTGTAATGTTGTGATTGTAACGCTTGTGACGAGCAGTACGACTACGTATTGTTTGAATTCCTTGGAGATAATTTCGTCCGTTTGATGTAATTCGATCTACCGATATACTGGCGAACTTATCTCCTTTTGATTTGGTGGAAAGGGAAAAACCAATCCGAAAACACTGCACATAATTTGTTCCCGATTCAACTTCAATTGGTGAAAGGTTCCAACATCCAACGCCCGTTCATTGCCATGCGATTGTGTTGTAAAATAACTTGGTGTCTCTAACTGATCTAAAGTGGATGATCAAAGGCCAAAAGTCTGCCAAAGCTTACTCAGAAGGAGCAATAACTCATGCATGAAGTTCAAAAACTAGCTCCTAGTTTTCTTCATACGCTCTGGACTTACCGACACAACGTGATAGTATTGTTTTTATGAAACCGTTCACACTATATACAGGACTCAATATAAAAAATGCTACGATAAATTAATTAGCAAAGAAGCGTGCATTGCATTGCCCAAATCTAATTTTATAAGAGTAAATCCAAGGAAAAAAAATTTGAAGAGTGAAATAGAACAAGTGCAATAGGACCCCTTCAAACTTTAATCGTTAATTTCTTTTATGGGGAAAATAAACTTTCCATCACACTTTCACTACTAAACTGTACCCACTACAATGTAATAATAGTACGTGGATCTTTGGTCAAACAAAGAAATTGGGTGTAATCAATATAGAATCGTAAAAGAATCATGAAAATTTAAGTAGTGTTAACTGTTTCGGGGTTTAATGAGATTAGAAAAGGATTATTTATTTAAATAAGAGGGTTTATTTTGAGACGAAGGTAATTAATTCAAAAAAGAAAGAAGACAGGCATCTAAAAATAGATAATTCAAAGAAGAGAGCTTGCAAGCAAGAGAAGAAAAAAGGGAAATGGAGAAAAAACTCCATAAGCTGAAGCCCCAAGCTAGGAAGAACATACAGAAGCCAACTTATGAACAAAGAAAATCAACTGAGTTATGAGAAAATGAAAAACAAAGAAAATAAGCCACCTACAACTGAAAACACCTTATTCGAGGGAGCTGCGCTAATGCCAAAACTGTGGTGCATTAAACTTTTGCACCATGTGCAATGTACAAGGCTTTTATGCACTAAAATTTTTGCACAAACAAAAACAGTTTTAGTATATCAAAATTAAGACGTACGGAAAATGGCAATGCGATGGCGACTAAATATTGTACATATTCCCATTTTGAATTGGAATTTTTTTTTAAAAACACCTGAACATTTTACGTATTCTCAAAAAAATATACCTGAAATTTAACTAATAACAAAAAGACACCTGAATTTACCATTCCGTTAACAACTAGGCCCCCGCCATCCAATTTCGTCAATTTACAACAGATGTAGCTAACGGAAGGCATAAACCTTCCTCTCTTTTTACTTTTTACTTTTTACTCTTTCTTTTTTAATTAGTAGTAAATATATATGCAATAAAGTTCTTTTTTCTTACTATTCATCAAAAATTACTTCAATATTATTTTTTACAATTTACAAAAATAAGTTTAACCTTTTACTTATGAATTTTATCTTTCCCTCTCTCTTCCTCTTTTTTTTTCTCTTAGAAATTCGACCCCATACCACCAATCAACCCACAACCAACCTCCAAAGCTCTAATCCCAATTGAAGAAATTCGAAATTATTTTTAACCTCACTTTTTTGAAATTTTTTTCTAAAAAGTAATTTTAACTCTTTTTTAGTAATAAATAAATATGCAATAAAGTTCTTTTTTCTTACTATTTTCCAAAAATTACTTTAACTCCCTTTTTTGTACTTTCAAATTTTACCCCTCTCTCTCTCTCTCTCTCTCTCTCTTCTTTTTTAAGAATTTCGACCCACACCATCAATCAACCCCACTACCAACTGATGTCCAAAATGACAAATGAGGTGTACTCTATCAAAACGTGATGATACATCACTGATATCCAAAATGTGATCTCAAGAGTTGATCACAAAAGCATTAGTGAACACAAAAATCTGGCACTACCAAACCACCTATGTAGTGCACCAACTATCAAAGATATCCTGATATTATGGAGACTACAAATTTGGGACAACTCCAGCAAAATTTAAAAAATTTAGCTTCGAACCGTACTTAATTTGCTACCTCTAGTAATTTGAAGTGTGAGTAATTAGCAGAGTATAATCCAATAGAATCTGCAATTTTTAATTTTTTTTTAACATTTTATATCTTTAATGATTTAAGAACAAATTGACTTCCTTTCCTTTTAGATATTACAATCCACTATTGTCATTTATTTAATAGTTCAATTTTCAACCTTGGATAAGTTTTCACCTCTTGTTTTTCTAGCCTTACCACTTGCCAATAAATTATCCACCTATTGTGTATGTGATTCAGAGGATTGAGAAGGAAAATTGAGATTGTCCATTATCAATGTAAGAAAGATATTTTTGAATTGTAAAAACATTTTTCAGAAATATTTGTAGAACTCATGTTGAGATTAAAAAATATATAGGAGATTGCGAAAGTTTTGAAAATTGAGTAGTGATAAAACATAAGAACAATTAGACTATAGCAATTGAAAGTCAAAAGGATAAAATTGAAATAGCAAATAAACCTTAAAAAATCAATTAGAAAACCAACGGTAACAAAGAAAAAAGAAAGCAAATGTAAATAAAAATTGGAATAAAAAATGTATTCTTTGATATTTAGATTGTTCATCATCAATAAAATTGTACTCAACTTTTAAATTTTTAGATAGATGATACTCCCTCCGTCCCAATTTGTTTGCTCACCTTTTCTTTTTGGGTTGTTCCAAATTGTTTTCAACTTTCCTAAATTAGAAACCATGAAAAGCCAAAGTTCCAATCTTACCCCTTTGTATCACAACTAATTAAAGTTAGTATTTCAGTGTTGCAAAGGGTACTTTTCAAAATCTCAAGACTTTCCAATCCAAAGTCTTCAAGTCAATAAATTGGAAGAATTTCTGTAATGAGCAAACAAATTGGACGGAGGGAGTACAAATTTTAATGATGTCTTAACTTTTGAATTGTGCTGAAGCTTGCAATACATGACTGAACGTTTTTAATTTTTTATGCTACTCCATCCTCTATTGGAGATGCTTTTAATGTACCAAATTTGGGACATTTAATTACCATGTATTTCGGAGTGATATTCAATCAAATATTTTAGGGTAGCTAGTTTAGTCTATAAACATAATTAAATTCACCAGACATCTATACCTGAACAGATGAGTTGCTCGCATAACTTGCGTCTCCAATTCCTCCATTCATATGAAGCACTTGATACACTTCCATATATCTCTCTCTCTGTTGTTCTGCGTCTCTAAGTGGTTCTCTCACTGGCATGCTATCTGTCTATTTATAGCTAAACTTGCTCTCATGCCCTTTATGTGATCTAATCAGCCGTTGGTTTCAAGGGCTGAGATGGAGTGTCGAAACTTGTGTCAAAGTTTGTGTCCATGGAACCAACGGCGCCCTTAACTTGCATAGTTAAGGACCTCATGAATTTGATTGATACTGTTTCCGATCAAATTTTGATGATCTAAACCGTTCAATGTGTTAAAAATATTATATTTAAGGTACACGCTAGAAATCAGCAAAAAAAAAATGACCAGGAAGGGCTTAATCCGAGAAGTTTTTTCATAAAAACGCTATAAATGCATTTTTGTGAAAAACTATTCGGATCAAGCATTTTTCAGTCATATTTTTTTACTGATTTCTCGCGTATACCCTTAAAATCACGTTTTGCACACATTGAACGGTTCGAATCGTCAAAATTTGATCGGAAAGGGGAAGTCCTTAACTTAACAAGTTAAGGGCACCCTTAGTAGAAGCTGGGTGTATCTATATAATATGGAAGAGCAGTACATATTTTTCACCGTTGGATTGATACATATTTTTCAACCGTTGGATTGGAAATCTTATGTCGGTTCAATCATGCCTTTTCAGCCGAAATTAGTGGAAAATTATGCCGGTTCAATCATTCCTTTTCAGCCGAAATTAGTGGCTAACTATGGTACTCTATAATCAAGCCAAAATTGAATACACATTATGGTAATCTATAATCAGCCAAAATTATCTCCAAAATTTGAATACACATTATGGTAATCTATAATCAACCACATTACGGTAATCTATAATCAACCAAAATTATCTCCAAAATTTGAATACACATTATGGTAATCTATAATCAGCCAAAATTATCTTCATCCTAATCTTTAGAGATCTCTCTCTCTCTCTCTCTCTCTCTCTCTCTCTCTCTCTCTCTCTCTCTCTCTCTCTCTCTCTCTCTCTCTCTCTCTCTCTCCTTTCTTTTGGCCAATGATTATCTACGTTAGTTTTTTGGTCAATTTTTTTTATCAAAAAACCTAGCTCTGCTCTGGAATCTAAAAAAACTAACAGGTACTTTAACGTGAAAATCCTTCGATACACTGAAATTCTACATTCTTCTCATTACGTTCCCTATAGTTTGAGGTGAGTGATTTTCAAAATCTACAAAAGAAATTCTGTTACCTAAAAAATGTACTAATTATATATATGATTTATTTTCAAAATCTGCACTAATTATATACGTACAAAAATTGCCTAAACTAGTCTAGACCACCATTTTAGGCAAATCATTCAAAACAATAGCCTAACATCAAAAAAATATTCTACTTGTACCTATCTTTCCAAAAGCAAAAATTATGTTACATAGAAGCATCTATATCTCTATGTCTATAAAATATTTAATCTATATTATAAAATAGAGTGGTTTTTGTATATAAATACAAACATGAGCACCTCTACAGTCATTGATCGCCTTCAAGCTAATATCGTAGCCATCTGATTAAGAGAATGTTTCCTCAAGTTATACTTTGACCTCTTGTTGTGAAAATATATACACTTTCCTTCCAATTTATTACCTTTTGATTTTTTTCATTTTAAGTTGATATTATAATTATTATTTCAAGAGGGTTGATAACTAACTTGTAAATTATTGCCTTTTTTATTTCTTCTCTCTACCTTGGCATGAGCTGTTTAAAGTGAGGTAGAGAGTAAGTAGATTATATTGGATAGGTAGAGCAGACAACTTATTTAAATTAGGACTGTATTTCGTTTGGGCATCCACTATGTCTATATAACATGGAGCAACGGTTTGTCTATATAATAAAGAGCGATGATTTTTAGGAGCATTAGAAGTTTCTAAAAATCTAGACCATCCCATGCATGTTTGATCTAAGAGTCATAGGAGGTTGGTTCAGATTAGGGAAACTGTGTTCCCGTTGTCCAAGATTTATATTTTATTTCTTTTCCACCTCTCTTAGACGTCTCTTACTTATGTATCTATAAAATCCTCTCATTTCCCTTTCAAGATTTTACTACGTAATACATACCTACAGTGCTTCCCAAAATCGCTCCCTACAGGAAAATTTGATAATTCTATTGATATTTCCTCCAAAATAAAGATAATCACGCACATAAAGCCACTAAATCGAAGACTGAAAAAATATCAACTACGCCATCCATCAATGGTGATACAGTACCATTAATATTTTTGTTTAAATTTATTTTTTTGTATATATTAATTTTGCGTAAAATTTGTAGACTATTGGTGCATCTCGATGAGAGAAATCAGAAAATTAAGTAAAAAATTATGATCCAAAATCAAAAAAATTCTGTCTTTTTAACTTATTTTCAAAAAAAAATTTAAATGTGGATCATAATTTTACTCTTCCAATTCCTCCTTTCGAGATGAACTAATAATTCACAAAACTAACAAATGCGAAAATACATTGAGTAAAGACAAAAAAATAATACTCCCTCCGTCCCTTTTTAAGTGTCCCACTTTGTAACTCCAATTTATTAAGAAAACATTATCATTACATCTTTCACATCAACTTTTACCTCCACTTTCCCTACTTACCCTCTATGGAGACATCATCATTACACTTTTACTCACTAATTTTTCAAAATGGAATCTACTTTTAAGGGCAAAATGAAAAATGTACCATCTTTTACCCACTAACTTTACAAAATAGACATTTATTAAGGAACAACCCAAAATGGAATACTAGACTTTAAAAAGGAAACAGATGGAGTAATAATTAGCCAACCCAAATTACAAAGCCAAACCACTTGCTAATTAATTTACGGTATACATTTTCGATTAGAATCCCAACTTGGAAACCGAAATTTTTTGAAAAATTGGATGAAGATTTATAAGATACTTTTTCAATCAGAAATATTACCTAAATGAAAATACAAGATTTCCTCCCAAGTCCCAATGAATCCTCTATTTATCATTCATCATTATACCCCAAAGCTTTCCAAATAGAAATTATGTGATTTTTCATCATTTTTCGAATGTGAATTTTTTTTTATATCTGTTAACACTTGATTGATTAGTTTAGGCAATTTTTGTACGTATATAATTAGTGCAGATTTTGAAAATAAATCATATATATAAATAGTGCATTTTTTAGGTAACAGAATTTCTTTTGTAGATTTTGAAAATTACTCACCTCAAACTGTAGGGAAAGTAATGAGAAGAATGTAGAATTTCGATGTTCCGAAGGATTTTCACGTTAAAGTACTTGCTAGTTTTTTTAGATTCCAGAGCAAAGCTAGGTTTTTTGATCAACAAAAATTAACGTAGATAATCATTGGCTAGAAGAAAGGAAAGAAGGAAGGAGAGAGAGAGAGAGAGCACTCTAAAGATTAGGATGAAGATAATTTTGGCTGATTATAGATTACCATAATGTGTATTCAAATTTTGGAGATAATTTTAGTTGATTATAGATTACCGTAATGTGGTTGATTATAGATTACCATAATGTGTATTCAAATTTTGGAGATAATTTTGGCTGATTATAGATTACCATAATGTATATTCAATTTTGGCTTGATTATAGAGTACCATAGTTAGCCACTAATTTTGGCTGTAAAGGAATGATAAAACCGGCATAATTTTCCACTAATTTCAGCTGAAAAGGCATGATTGAACCGGCATAAGATTTCCAATCCAACGGTTGAAAAATATGTACCAATCTAACGGTGAAAAATATGTACCGTTCTTCCATATTATAGCTAAGATCGTAGCCATCTGATTAAGAGAATGTTTCCACAAGTTATACTTTGACCTGTTGTTGTGATAATATATACAATTTCCTTTCCAATTTACTCCCTCCGTCCCTTTTTAAGTGTCCCGCTTCGTAACTCCAACTTATTAAAAAAACATCATCATTACACCTTTCACATCAACTTTTACCTCCACTTTCCCTACTTACCCTTTATGGAGACATCATCATTTCACTTTTATTTACTAACTTTTCAAAATGGAATCTACTTTTAGGGGCAAAATAGAAAATGTGCCAACTTTTATCCACTAACTTTACAAAATAGACACTTATTAAGGGACAACCCAAAATGAAATACTGGACTTTAAAAAGGGAACAGGGGGAGTATTACCTTGTGATTTTTTCCATTTTAAGTTGATATTATAATTATTATATCAAGAGGGTTGATAACTAACTTGTAAATTATTGCATTTTTTATTTCTTCTCTCTACCTCTGCATGAGCTGTTTAAAGTGAGGTAGAGAGTAAGTAGATTATATTGGACAGGTAGAGCAGACAACTTATTTAAATTGGGACTGTATTTCGTTTGGGCATCCACTATGTCTATATAACATGGAGCAACGGTTTGTCTATATAATATGGAGCGATGATTTTTAGGAGCATTAGAAGTTTCTAAAAATCTAGACCATCCCATGCATGTTTGATCCAAGAGTCACATGAGGTTGGTTCAGATTAGGGAAACTGTGATCCCATTGTTGTTTGAGCTAAATTAGCTCAATCTAATAGCAAATAATCGTATGCGGGCGTGCCAGAAAAGAACTAACTTCAGAAAAGAAATTATTCTTTTCAGATTCATTAAAAGCAACTAATTTAAATCAGGCAACTGTGTTATCCGTTCACTTTCTCAACTAAGAGGATTTTTCCTTAAGGTATCAATCAAACAATGGATTGACGCTCTTCAACCAAAAAAGATAATTTTTTTTTTTTTGAACGGCAACCAAACCTGAATTTAATCAAAGGTAAGTTTATGTACAAATACTCTTGAGATTTCGACAAGAATAATGCAGAAATATAAGCACACTGAATTTAATCACATGTGAACCTATAAACGACTACTCTTTGGTAAGAAAAAAGCCAAAAGAAATAAGATAACTTGAATTTAATCAAAAGTAGTCTTACATGCAAAAACGCCTTCAACTTACAAATTACTAAACTAATCTAATCTAAGTCCTAAACTACAATAGATCTCTGAGCAATCATTTTGTATGAGTTGTCAAATGATGAATTTTTGTCGGGGCTTCTCTCTTCACTTGCTTCTTCTATTTATAGACAATGAGTCTGCCTTCGATCTTCATTCTCCACGTTCTCAACTGACACCCACGTCTTCGTTCGAACTGCTCATCGTTCCCTCCAAAAAACGGTTGAGAAGGGCCTTCGAATAGTTGGTTGAATTGGTCTCCTCAGAATTCTTCTCCTTCCATGTTTGTTGAAGTCGTTCATGGGTGATTTCTGGGTAATGGGGTTCCTATTTTCATGCAACGTGGTTTAGTGCTACAAAACTGGCTATTCAGATGATTCACTATAACCCTGATTGATTTCCTTCATTAAACGGGGAGCTAATGACACCGTTCGATGGTTTTAGGGATTAATCAACGGCTAAGTTTAATTATCATCTTAATTACCCTTGCTCGAAGTCCAAACGTGGTCATTTCCAATCAAAACGATACCGTTTGGTACTAAAACAACATAGTCATTAAACCTTCTGATCCTCTGCATCTCAGGTCTAAATAAGACATGTTCTGATTGGGCAAAACACTGTTCAGTGCCACGTGTAATTTTCTCATTGGGTGGCATATTTTAGGATGTAACCACACCCCCCGCATTAACATCTTATTTAAAGTAATTAAATAAGTGTTAATGGCTCACGTCTTCTGCCCACGTCTTCCTACAAATAAGGATGCATGGGGCATGGGAAAGATCTGTTTCCACGCACATCTCTTGAGCTTCCCAAAGATGGTTGTCATTAAATCGTCTATAAATAATGATTAACGATAGGGTTTAACAAATCACACTGTTCGTTCTAAACCCACTAACAACTCTTTTAGCTATGGATTCCCTCCTAAAAATTAATCTTGTCTTAGAAAACCTTGATCATCAATCCAACTCCCCTCAATCATCTCCCTCAATTTCCCCTTAAATGTTGGCTGGAAAGATTCTTTTTGACCGAACCTTTTGCACTCATAACCTCTCTCCTACGGGTTGGGAATCTTCCTCTACCCTTTCGAATTCGGTTAATGAGTCTGGCTGGGGCAATTGGGAGGAAAAGCCCGCTAATACCAACACTGGCACCATGTTGGTCAAGTTCAATCAACTTGACCCTACCCCAAATAGGTTTCACCACTTTCGAACCCTATTTGCGAGTCAATTCTTGCCTCTGACTGGCAGGGATACTATTCACATGGGGATGCTGGAGTCAATCTACTCTTCCCTCAAATTGCTCCTTATCTCAAACACGAAGAGAATTACCTTGGGCCAGCTCCTTATTTTGACTTCAAACGACTGGCCCAAACCCAAAAAACCTTTTGGCTTGCTGAGGTAAAAACTCCACACTATCCTGCTAACTTCAAAGAGTCAAATAAGCTGGCTCCTCTCCCAGAGGAGCCTGATTGGTTTGGTGAAGTGACCAACCTTGCCATCAATCCACCTTACTTTCAATGGCATTATGGCTACTCTATCTTTCCTTCTGACAAGGGCAAAGCTCCTTCTTGGATGTTTCCATCCTAGAAGAACAAGTTCCATTGACTAATTTCAAATGGGCCTGTGAAACACTTGTTCTCTGCACCATCCCCTCTATGGTCTCCTATCAAATCCATTGCTTTTTGGATTTTTTGCCAGCGATCAGAACGTGGCTCGAAGCCAATGCTGCAGCCTACTGCTTCAACCAAGACCTCCAATATTATGTTCTTGCCAAGGAAAGGATTGAGAAACTGAACCATCAGATTTTGAGCTTCAATGCTGAATCGTTCGAAGTGGTGCCTGGCCATGCTAACAAAAAACTTCGAAGGTGTTTCAAGAGGAAACATGGGAAGCACCCCAAGAAGGAGGCTCAACTTCAAAGGAAAGCTAAAGCTTTAGTGCTCAGCTTTAGGCCCCTTCTGGAGAAAAAACTAGAGTCAGATGCTAAGGAGGACATGAGGAAAATGGAGCTACAATTTCTCCAATTTGCTTGGAACAAGTTCCACAGCCTTGTTACTTGGTCATTCCCTCACTACTTTGAGAACAAAAAGGCTACTCCTCAGCACCCAGGCCCTTCGAAGGCCTAATTTGTCTTTGCTCTTTTCCCTGCCAGTATGACTTAGTATTTCCCTTTTGTTGTCACCTTTTGTAGATATGCAAATTTCATCTTTGTAAACCCTGGCAGTTTATTTAATGAAATTTCCTTTGCATAATAATGTTTGTCTGTATTTGAATTATTTCTGATTATGAGCTCTAACTTTTAATACTCAAATAGAAACAAATTCCTTCCAATTTCAACATATTCGCTCTATTAACCCAATAATTGGGCTGGACAGCGGCCCAGTATCAATAAATGGCCCAAATAAGAAAGTATAAAAGTGAAAATGATTCAAAATCACATTTCACGCTCTGCACATTCAAACTTTCTTAAAAAAATCGAACTCCCCTTACTTCAAACTCAAACCGCTAACTCCTCAAATCGAATCAATGGCCTCTTCAAGTCAAACAATCAGGGAGTACCCAACTCCTTCTCTTGCGTTGAGGAGATTCACAACGGGAAAAACCCAAGGTTCGACTAAAGATCCCTACCTCGATGACCGAGTCTTTATCCCAAACCCTAAGGAAAAAGGTACTTTCATTTTGGGTCCTTAGTTCATATGAGAAATACCCGCTTCTCTATCTCTCTATTATCCTCGATTAGGAGACGCTGACATTCGAGCCTCTTCGGCCATTAATTAGCAAAAAATTTCGAGATAATCCTTTCCTTGCTGGCCTACTTTAGATAAGGATTGGAAAATCTGGACTACCAGAATGCTAGCTGAAAAATCAAGTGATCTTGAGAAAGTTGGTTTAAAGAATATTATCATTCTTCTTCGATGGGAAATTTCCCAAAAACCCACCTTTGATTCAAGCTACCCTAGCCTCTTGGGACCCTTCTTTTAATTTCTTCAGATTTAACTGTGGCCTGATGCCTCCCACAGTTTTGGATGTCACCCAAATGCTGGGACTTATCCCTTACGGTCCTCAATTTGATCCCACTAAAGACTACACTGTTCCTGAGGGTTTTGTTCGTTTAACCGCTTCGAATGGTGTTTTTTCCCATTTTTATTCCAGAGAAAAGAAATTGTCAGGGGATGTTTCTAAAATAGAATTTTTTTGCTTACATACTCTATACCCTCTGCAAATACATTCTTTGTCACTCTGGAAAAAGAGTAATGAGTGAGTTTATTCCACTAGCTTCGGCACTCTCTAGGGGTGAAGTGTTTGACTTTGCCTTTTACTTCCTTGGTCATGTTTACAAGGTTGGTTCTGATTTTCATCAAAAAGGCTTGAACTATTCTCAAGGAGGACCCCAATGGTTTGTGCAATTATGGCTTCATGCATACTTCCCTGAACTAGGTCCCTTCGAAGCACCTATGTCACCTGCTGGTATTTCCGAAACACCCAATGTTCATGGTGACGACTATATACGGACCGTGGCCAATGAAACTCACACCCTAGTGTACTATCTCTGTTTCTTCTCTGGACTTGCTTCGGATAGGGAATGGTTCTGCCCCTTCTCAGCACAAGTTGGGCCATCTTGGCTCTTTGACATTTTAGCAGACAAACAAGGAAAATCCTCTCTAGCCCTCCAAGCATGGAGCAATATCCTCACAGGCAGGGAGATTTTCATATCCTCATCCAATCCTTCCAAGTCTTTGGCTCATGCAGAAGTATACTGTCCAGCCTAATTTGCCAGACAGCTTGGTTTTGTTCAAGGCATCCCTGTCCCTTATTGTGGTTCTGCTAACAAATCCATGTCTGAACGCTCTTGCATTTCCATTGAGCACTTTCAAACGTGGTTTGCTCAATCAAAACACTTGTTAAGACGAACCATTGTCCAAGACTTTAAGGAGCCAAAAGTTCACACAACTCCTTAATTTGATTATTGGTGGCATACAAATAGCTCCTTCCTTTTTGGATGCACTCCCTTCAAGAAATTTCTCAAACACATTGGCTTTGAGAATTCTGAGTTTGGACACAAAAATCATAATGATTCGTCTTCTTTCTCTTCGGATGGTGGGTTTGGAGCAGTTGGAAGCATTGAAGATACTGCTGAACGTGAGGTTAACCAAGAAATGACCCCCATCGAAGCCTCTCCTATTTCTATGATCATCCCTCATCCTCCCTCAAGGAGACAGTCCTTGATAGTATCACAGAAAAGAGGTATTTCACTTCAAACGCTCCTCTGTCGTTCTAGAAAGGAAAATCTAATGGTATACAAACCTGTAGGTACTACTTCTCCTCCAGAAATGGCTTCGAAGAGGAGTAAAATTGTTCCTCATTCTGAGAAGGTTATCCCCACTAAGCATTACCTTGAGTCTTCAGCTGAACCACCAGGTTTGTCTCTTCCATCTAATTGTCTTTCTATTTTATACATTTCCTCAATTTTAAACTTGTTTTCTTGTTTTATTTCCTTGTAGCCCCCAAAAGGGCTAATGTCACCAGAAGGCTCAGACTTCAACTTACTTCTAGTGATGAGGAAACCGAAACTGACACAGAGGCTCTAGTTTCCAGGAGTAAGCTCTCTTTTTCTCATTATGAAAAGAATTTTCTTAAGAACATCTTTGTGAATCTGACCTTTAATCCTTGTCTAGGCAAAGCAAAGGAGACACCAAAAGAGGCCCTTTTCTATGAAAGAAAAGAGAAAACAATCAGGAAAACCAAGACCTTGGAGAAACTTTCCCCTTCTGATAAGGTAAACTGTACATACCTAGAATACATACATATGTTCACGTATTCCATATGCATAATTACCTCACTATTAGTTTCCCTTACAGGCTCAAGAAACATTCCCTGATGAGGCACTGGATTTGTCTATTACCCCCTATCCTTACCAAGAAGTTCTAGAACCTCCTCCTGTTCAGGAGACCTCTGCTCTTTCTTTGAAAGACAACGTACATGAGGTATCCTTAGATTACCCCTATTTCCCAATGTCTTGGCAAATGATTTATAATCTGTCCTTTATTATCCCAGGCAATACCTGTTTTGTCTCATCTTCCAAAGAAGAGCATTGTCAAAGAAGACTTTGACATACAAGCTCTGTTATCACTCTTTACTGAGCCTATCCCACCAATTTCTTTTCAGGTAATGTGGATCTCTTGTGTCATCTCACATCACTTACTGCTTTAGATCCTAACTTTTATTGGATTACTGCAGAAATTTCCAATTTCAATAGAGCTACCTGCCTTTGCCAATATTGTGGCAAATTTGGCTCAGACGAAGGCCATAGAGCAGTTGCAAACTTCAAAGAAAGATCCCTTTCCAAATCCCTTACAAGTTTTGCAACAGGGTTCTTTGCCCACTGAGTCTGTTCCTACTTCAATGGTCTCCCCTGCAAGAGGCTTCGGGAGACAAGATTCTGATACAATCTCTTCTTCATCAGATTAGGTAACCTTACATCAAAACACACTTCTATGCTTCTGCTGCTTATTCCACTCAACCTTGATTTTAGTTTTCTTGCAGGTAACCAAAACCGCCAGAGATATTGAAATAATCCAATCATTGGAGTCTGGCTCATTGGTATCCCTAGATGAACCTTCTCGTCCTTCGACTGATCTATCCTTAATGGCCTTTGATATATCATTCTTTAAAAGCTAACTGAGGAAATTTGTGATCAAATTGCTGACCCCATTCCTCTTGTTTCTTCTGACCCATTGGAGAATCTTGAACAACTTTTAAGTCCATCCAAGCTTTCAGATTCTCCTTCCTTCAAAATTAAACATGCTCCCACAGAAGTGAAAGTTCTGATATTAAAAAGCCATCTAAAAGCTTTGAACCATTTAGGACTTCCTGTTTTTCTTGAGCATGGTTTGACCTATCATTTTGAAGTGTGCTATCAAGCTTTATGTTTGTCCAATGAGCTTCCTTCCTCTATTAATTGTACTCTCCAAGAATATTTTGATCAGTTTGGTGAGTTGCTTGCTCACAACCAATTCTAATCTGGGAGTATTGAAAAAACTACTTTGAAAATGGAAAAGTTGGAGGCTCGAGTGTTTAAGACTGCTTCTTATCTTTCATTTTACCAAGCTCGAAGAGATAAGCTTGAAGGACTTAATAAAAGGATGAAATGGTTAGAGGAAGAGATGCAAAGGGTCAGAGATGAGATTCATGAAGTTTCAACTGATTTTCAAGCACTTGAAGATGAAGCTTTGAAGGGTCAATCAATACTTCCACAACTCATTCCCTCACTTCAAGCAATACAAAAGAAAAAGGTTGCTCAAGCTTCACTTTTGGATACCAATATCTGTTCTCTTCATAAAGCACTATCCAATATTTGTGGTGTAATTGGCCCTTACTTATGACTCTCTTCATAGTCTGTTTGATGCTGGTACAGTAGTATTTTAACTCAATTGCTGGATAAATACAACTGCATTAATTTAGACACAGTTTTTCCTCTCAAAAAAAAAAAAAACTTGATGTGCTGACGCTCCATCTACCTCTCTCAGGGACATTAATGACTGTCCCCAAGTTTACTGGTATAAATAAGGGTCCTGAGGAAGAAAACTTACAACCTATTTCCTCTTTTGCATTCCTTTCTCTTAATCCCCAAGGATTCATATTCCAAATCACTTGGTTGGGTCTTGAGATTCACAATACAAGGAGCGTATACCATGATGATTCCCCCAGAGTTTGTGAAGAATGGCTTCAAATCATAGCCACATCAGTTCTCATGATGCTTTCCTCTTGGGCTACGGCTCCTAGGTATAGACACATCAGCTCTCATGATGTATTCATATTGGGCTGATACTTCGAAGACCAAAGAATCTAACGAAAATGGTCTTCGAAACCTGTCTACTTACCAATGGAGCTTAGCTCAAGTCTTTGTATCTCAGTTGTTCGATCCTAACAGATACACTCCTGTGATACATTTAGGCTTAATTAGGTTTTCCTTTTGCACCATTTTCTAGATGGATGTTTTGAATGTAACTTTCCCTATGAATGTAATGAATAAAGTAAGTATTCCTCTTGTACATTCATATTGTTTTGTGGTTTGATCAATAAATTGATGATTCATCGATTAGTCCTTTCTTGCTGGTCCAAAATATATATTCTAAGAACCAATTAATCTAGAAGAAATCGCACTATAATGAGGGGGAACAAATATGAAGTGGGCTTATAAGAAACATATGAATATAAGAAGCATAAATTTTCCTTAAAGGTATTCTTTCTGTTGTTGTACTCATGATGGTACCCCTTTCATTATTTGCTTATCACTTCGATGCCCATTATAGACGGAAAACTGCTCATGAGCGATTTAAAATTCGACCGAGTGCTTCGAAACGCCTTGAATCTCAAAAATCAATAAATTTGGCCGTAAATATTTCCATCCAGCTCATCTATTTCCAGAAGCTTCTCAACAGTCTCCTCGTGAGCTGTACAACTTATTACCCATGACGTATGGCGGCTAGCACTCTCAGTCTTTTCATCTTTGAGGCTTCTACATCTGTCCTTCAATTAATAATCATAATAATTAGGGGGTGAACCCCCAACGCCTCTTGGATTATAAATACTCAGCAAGAGCTGTCAGTACCCGTCAAATCTCTTCTTCCTCTCCCTCTCATTTTGGCTAGCCACAACATGGCTGATAATCAACAAGCCCCTCCACCTGCTGATCTCATGGACGAGTTTGCCAGAAGGATGGTAAAACTCATAGCAGAGCTCAAGAAAGACCACCAGGCCGAGCTTCGGGCCCTTCGAAGCGAGATTCGTCAGCTTCGAGCTCAACTGGTGGACGTAGAGGCAGCTTCACGTCCCTGTTTGGCTAGGACTTGGGACGACCTCACGGCTGTCCTCTCGGCTCATGAGGCCAAAAGTCCTCCGGAGGGTGGGTTTCCTTAAAGACTCACCTTTGGGACTATGAGGATCAGAAATGATCCTCATTTTGGTTTCTGGGCCAGAGTCTGGCCGTTTTTTTTTTTTGGGTGAAGATCATAGTAGATCTTCATTTTTTATTTTTATTTTTTTATTTATTTTGTTCAAATCCATTTGGGTCTGTTTCTCTTAAAACCCACTTGGGTTTCCTTTTTTTTTTTTTCTAGTAGCACCTGCTAGGGGGCTCCCTTTTTTTGTAAATGTAAATTAAGTGATAAAAAATCCTACTCAGTATTTTATAACCCTGATTCATGGCTTCGAGTGTTGGTAATATACAATTTGAATAAACACAACTGTATTGACAAACTCCAAACAAGTCTTTGAACACAAATCGACTATGAACCAGACTATCAGGTTAAAGACAGAAGGAATAAACTGACTATCCCAATTAACTCGAGTTTCACTTTGGGTAAACTCCCAGGTTAACTTGAGTTCTAATTGGAGTAAACAATTAATGAACGAGTTAAAGGCTACTTACCCCGTCATCATTTAGTTCCTTGGGACTCTTAATTGATAAGGACTACTGCTTTTTAACACTTATCTATCATGCTTCTTGAAATAAATATCCATCCCTTGGAATTTTAAACGTCTCGGCTGCCTCTCTCTCAATTCTCTTTCTTATTTACTTTCAACAATGCCATGGCTGAGAAACAAACAGTTCCTCAGATGAAAGAAACACCTGGAGAGGAACTCACTCCTGAGCTTGTCATGCTTGCAATGAGTCTTATAAGACAGACATTGTATAGGGTGGAGAATGAACCAAAATATGAAGTTCATTCTCGTTCTTACCTTGCAAGGACGTCAGACCCTTTCACGTTGACTCCTACTAACATTGTTGAGTTCTTTGGTGAATCTGAAGATTCAGAGAGCCAGGTTCAAGAAGACAAAGCTCCACTCTTTAACCCTTTGAAGGGATCTCTTGAGAAGAGTTCGAAGTAGATCGCCTCTGGTTTAATTACTTGTCTCTCTTCCTTTTGTCCGTGGTCCTTCATGACCACCTTTGTGAAGGGACGCACCTCCCCTCTTTGTGAGGTGCACTATATATGTGAATCCAACCTTTTTACTTGCTCTTGTCTTGTAATTCTTCGGATTATCTTGTCTTTGCTCTGAAAGAAAGGAAAGGGAAGGACTAACCCTTCGAAAAGGGTTATCTTTTATGAAACGATTCCCATATCGAGGGGATATAAGACTTCAAATGTCTCCCATTTATCTTTCTTCGATGAACATAACCATTTAAATTCCTTAAATGATATGCTCCCCCTTTCAGAATTCTATGGATTTGAAAAGGCCCATCCCATGTTGGAGCCCATTTTCCTAATCCATCCATCCTAACTCTTCTGTCTTTGATGGGTAAGATGACTTTCCATACAAGGTCCCCTCATCGAAGGTTCGAAGAGCTACTCTTTTGTTATAACTTCTAGCTATTCTTGCCTTTTGTAACATGATTTGATTTAAAGCCTTCACCCTGGCTTCATCTATGTCTTCTAATTCCATATGCATAGCTTGATGGTATGACTCTGTGTCTAAATCATTTTGAGATGCTATCCTTTGAGATCTTACAGTGATTTCCATAGGTAACACAGCATCGTGTCTATACCTGTGCTAGTTCTCTTTGTGTTTCTATATGCCCATAATGTGTCTAATAACAAGTCATGCCAAACCTCTGGGTTTTTACCCACCATTCATTGGATTCTCTTTTTGATAATTTTGTTGGTTGATTCCGCTTGGCCATTAGACTGAGCATAATATGTACTAGTATATATCAAAGAAATTCCATGGTTATTAGCAAAGGCTTTAACCAACTTTCCTTCGAATATAGAACCATTATCCACTGTTATGGTTTGAGGGCTTCCAAATCTATATATGATCCCCTTTATAAAATCAATAACATGAGTTTGCTTAACCTCCTCATAAGCTTGAGCTTCTACCCATTTAGTGAAATAATCAGTAGCTACCAAGAAGAATTTGTGCTTTTCTGTTGAAGGAGGATAAATCATCCCAATCATGTCCATAGCCCATCCTCTAAAAGGCCACGGTTTTATCACATACTGTAAATCTGTGACTGGTAAATGTTTAAGTGGTCCTATTCTTTGACAAGCTTGACATCCTTTCGCTGTAGTCTTTAAGGATAATAGGCCAATAATACTATCTCATTATCAACCACCTCATTTTTATGCCAGCTTGATGGGCTCCACAAATTCTTTCATGGACCTCAGCCATTACTTTGAATGCATTTACCTTGTTTAAACACTTTAAATGAAGGCCATCCATTCCTCTTTTAAATAACTCATTATTGTACATAATGTAATTTATTGCCCTTAACTTGGTTGATTTGTCTGCAATAGCATCAGGTTTGGTTCGAAGGATTTGAAGGGACATTAACCTCTAATACTTCGAAGTCAGTCAACCTAGTGCTTAACATAGGTAAGGATTTTCTCAAAGTTAATTGACAAAATTCCCTTTCATTTTCTGATATGGCCTTATAACTAGATGCCCTTTGAGCTATTTCATCAGCTTCTTCATTAAAGAATCTAGGAATATAGGTCAGGGTAATCCCGAAAAATTGGTCCATCAATTTTTTGGCATGTTGGTAATAAATTGCTAAAGCTGGACTAGTGCATCGAAATTGCCCATTCAGCTGGTTAATTACCTACTGAGAATCTCCAAAGATTTCAGCAGCATTAACTTTTAGCTTAAGCAAAATTTCTAACCCTATAATCAAAGCCTCATATTCTACTTGATTGTTAGAACACTGTCCCTCACTGAGTCGAAATCCATATTTGGTTTTCAAACCTTGAGGGGATTCTAAGATTATGCCTACTCCGGCCATTTGAGCAGTTTTTGATCCATCAAACCATAGCTTCCATGATTTGATTTCAACCACAACGGCCTCCAATGTTTCTGGTATTTTGATCTCACTGGGATGATCAGCCAAAAAATTGGCCAATGCTTGCCCCTTTACTGACTTTTGAGGTATGTACTCGAGACAAAACTCAATTAAAGACACAATCCATTTTCCAATCTTCTCACTAAGCACTGGCTTAGAAAGTATGTGCTTAATTACATCAATTTGAGAAATAACATAAGTTACTCTGGGCAACATATAATGCCTAGTTTCTTAGAAGTATAAAATAAAGCTAAACATAGGTTCTCTATTGCAGCATACTTGCATTCACAGGAGTTTAAAAACCTACTAAGATAATAAATTGCTCGTTCCTTGCCATCCTCATTGTCTTGAGCCAACAGTACTCCTATTGAGTCTTGGGTTGCTGCTAAGTACAACTTCACTAGCTTCCCTTCGATAGGAGGTACCAACACTAGTGGGTTGGCTAGATACTTCTTGATGGCTTCGAAATCATCATCATGCTCCTTGGACCACCTGAATTCTTCTCCCTCCTTCAGTTTTAACAAAGAAGAGAAAATTTTAGTTTTTCCTGCAGTATTGGATATAAATCTTCGAAGGAAATTTAATTAACCAAGAAACCTTTGCAATTCCTTCTTGTTGGAAGGTGGTTTGGCCTCAATAATAGCCTTTGCTTTGTTTTTGTCAACCTGTATTCCCTTATTGTGGACTAAATACCCCAGAAATTTACCAGCTGATACTCCAAAAGCACACTTCTCTGGATTTAATTTCAGTTGATAATGTTTCATTTGTCGAAATGCCTTTTCTAAATGTTCCAAGTGATTATCATCAGAATTTGACTTCACAATGATATCATCTATGTAACATTCCAGAAAACTTCCAACCAGGTCATGAAAAATAGTATTCATAGCCCTTTGTTATGTGGCTCCAGCATTTTTTAACCCAAATGACATTTTGACCCATTCGAAAATACAAATATTACCAGGGCAAGCAAAAGCTATTTTATGCACATCTTCTTCTGTTATGCAGATTTGGTTATATCCTAAATGCCCATCTAAAATGGATAACAACTTGTGCCTAGCTGAATTGTCTACAAGCATGTCTACGTTAGGCATCGAATACTCATCTTTAGGAGTTGCAGTATTCAGATTTCGAAAATCAACACAGATTCTAATACTTCCGTTCTTTTTAGGAACTGGAACTACATTAGATAGCCATTCGACATCCCTGGCTGTTCTAACGAAACCTGCATCTAAGAGCCTCTGCATCTCCTTCTTTACACCTGCAATAGTTTCTGGACTCATCTTCTTGGTTGGTTGTTTCACAGGTTTGAATTGTGGCTTGATAGGCAACCTATGCTCCACCAATTCCCTATCCAATCCAGGTAGTTCCTTGTAACTCCAGGCAAAACACTCTTTATTTGCTTTCAACAGTGCTATTAACTTAGCTTTCATATCTGGTTCAAGCTGTTTGTTAATAAACACTGGATTAGGATTCTCTTCATCTCCCAATCTTACTTCCTCCAAAAGATCTTGGGCTTCGATCTGCTCCTGAGACATTAGCTGGCTCTCCTTCTCACAAGGTTTATCCTGCAAAACATCTTCCCATATATTATCTTCTTGAATCTTTTGTTCGATCCCTAAAAGCAACATATCTTACTAAAGCCAAAGAGTTGGCTTCTTCTTCAGCCTCTTCCTTGGATTTACATCCAAGCTGCATCATCTTTTGGGGTGTCTGATTCATAATCAACAGTTTGTTTCAGCATTGATTTCAGCTCTGCCAATTCTCCCAATTCCATCTCATTGGTTGGGTAAGTAGCAGCTTGAAGTAGTTCACTCAGAGGAACTACATCTAACTTGTACATTTCTGCTTTAGCAAAATTTGTTGTGGCACTGAATGGATGTGGATCAGCTTTGACTCCTTCAACACCCACTTCCTTGCCTTTCTCATATTTAACAATCATTAACTCCTAATGCATAAAGGAAGGAATACACCCATTAACATGAATCCAATCTCTTCCTAATAAAGCATTGTACTTAGCATATATGTCAACTACAAAGAAAACAGTATATGTTTCTATACCACCTACTGTCAATCTAATTGAGATTATTCCTTTTGCATGTTGACTCTCCCTAGTGAATCCTGCAATGGATGTACTGGTTGGGATCAATTTTGCTTTTCCTTTTCCTAACTTTTTTAGGGTTCGAAAAGGTAAAATGTTTACTGCAGCCCCATTATCCACCAGGATTCTGTTAAGTGGGATTCCATCGAAATATGCAGTAATATACAACGGTCGTAAATGTTGTCGCATAGCATTAGTAGGCAATTTGAATGGATATGAAATTTCAACATAATTTAAATCAATTACCAACGGGTACTCGATGTCAGACATAGAATCTGGTACAAAACAAGCACTTTCCTTTGAGCTTACCTCTAAGCTTTCTTGGTTCTGCTCAATTTCACATACCAGGTTCTTGTCCATCTCAGTCTGAGCCATATCTGCCAGATCACAATCATTGCAAATGATAGTAAGCTCATCATCACTACGTGTGTCTTCAGAAATGTCAGACTTGCACAGGTTCAACCAAGTATCCCCTTGATTCTTGGATGTTTGCCCATTCTTGAAGAAGTCCATCGAACATGGATAAACCATATTAACTTGTACTTCAGGTTGGCTTCCAAATTGAATGCTTGATGCCTCCTTGGTTGGCTTAACTGTTTCTTCTTTCACTCTCCCCATGGATTCAACCTCTTGTGTTGACACTTCCATAGGAGAGGAGCTTCCTTCTATCCCTCCTTGCTCCACCAACATAGCCTTGAGCAGACCAGACTGGTAGCTAGCCAATGAATTGGGAGAAGGTGGATCGAAGTCCTCTTCAAGCATTGCAGAGGCTACTTTCTTCAAAGTCTCCTCTTCTCGGAAGAATTGGATTCGAAAATCCTCTTCTAGATCCTTTTGAGCTCTATTGAATCTCGGATTAGGCCTTGCTCCTCTTTCTGACTCCTCTCCAGTTGAGGACTCTCCTGACTGAAAAAGTGTGTACTTCCTTTGGAGCATCCTTTTCTGTGTTCTTGAGAGCAAAAGAACCATCTGTGGTATCTTGGATTTGGGGTCCCTTATTAACACCCAATTTCCAGAGTTTGAACTTGGTGGTTTGAATGTTTTGTTCCCACTCCTGGTTGAATTTTTGTATCCTTGAAACAAATCAGGCTTAACCTGTTTTAAAAACCAGTCAGGGACTCCTTTAACCAAAGTAAACTCCTCTTGCTTGGTTTCTTCATGTGGCTCTGATGTCTGGCCAACGTTGGCCTTCTTCAGAGGAGGTATCTCTCTTCTTTGAACAAGTGGGACTGGGCTGGAAGGCACATCCCTCTTCGAAGCTAACCAAGACTTGGTTTCACTTGTGTTGGAGTGATTCTTTTCATCCCTACCTCCTTAGGGAAGAAACTTACTCCCTTTCTGTCCAAATCTGTAAAAACCAAGTAATTGGCTCTGCATCCAACACATAAGCATTCCAAGAATGAGGCTTCCAACATAGGTAAATGATTAGTACCTGAGAATTTCTGTGAAGGAAACCCAGCATTGGTTTGCCTATAGTGGTTTTGCCTTATTCCCATACTTCGAGGGTGACCAGCATACGGCTTACCCCTTCCATACTGAATAGAATTCATATTCACTAGCGCCTCCTTATCTTGCCAATATTTCTTGACAGTTCGAGCCAATGAAGTTGGTACATTGGTGTTAACCTCCTCAACCTTTAAGAAAGGCATGGCATCCAATCCCATAGTCTTTTCAGCGAATTTGATTCTTCCTTTCTTGATTTGTTCCTAAATCCTGTCACGAAAAACATTGCAGGACTTAGTTGAATGAGACCAAGAATCATGCCATTTGCAGTAGGTTTTCCCATTCTTTTCTTCTGTTGTAGGTAGTTTCACATTTAAAGGCAGCTTATTAATCTTCTTTCTTAACAAATAATCAAAGATTTCATCAGCCTTTGATATATCGAAGGAATAAACTTTAGTGGTTTCCTTCTGTTTAAATTTCTGCCCTATGGTAACATTCTTTTGAATTAAGGGCTCACAAACACAAGGATCATGCTCCATAATTTCTGCAACATCAATCTCATAATTGGGGTCTCGATAATACGTGGGGTAAGAAGAATTATGTCTATCCATATCCTCTTCCAATAATGATTCATATCTAGTAACTTTATAGGTTAGGTCTGCAAAGTCTCTAAACTCTGTAGAATCAAACCTCTTTCGAAGTTCTCTTTCTAAACCATCTTGTGCTAATCTCACAAATTCTACCTCTGGCAGTTGGAGTTTGCACTTTGTCCTGGCTCTTTTGAACCTAGATATGAAATCAGCTACTTTTTCATCTAGTTTTTGCCTTAACCTAGCTAAGTCTGCCATAAAGACTTCAGGCTCTGCATGGAAGAATTGTGCATGAAACACTTCCTCCATCTGAAACCAATTAGCTATCGATCCTGGTGGTAAATTAGTATACCAGGCAAAAGCTGGTCCAAACAAAGAATTCAGAAATAGCTTCAACTTCATGAAACCATTTTGAGCCAAATTCTTACATTGGGCAGAAAATCTAGCAATATATTCTACAGAAGATTGTCTCTCATCCCCATAAAATAAAGTAAAATCTGGGATTTTAAATTCTCTAGGGATTTGGAATGTTGTATCTATCCATTCAGGATACGGTTTCCTATAGATCTGAGGTTGTACCCCCTGAGTTTGAGGTCCACAAACTTCTTGTATGAGACCCATAACTTGGTCTCTTAATACTGGATTTTCTACGAGGAGATTTTGCCCTTGATTTCCAACGGGTTGTTCCAGGAAATCCTCCTCATAAACTCCCCTATGGGTATTGATATCCCCTTGGTTTTCCCTTGGGGGTCTCCCATATGGTGGCTATTGCATCTCTCCAGTTGCAACACTAGCTTGTGTAGGCCATGGAGTTTCCTTCCTAGGATTTTCTCCATAAGTTGGGAGGTGATCTCTAACAGTGGGCAACCTTTGACGAGGGTCTTGTGGGTTATTACCCTTTCTCTCTGGTCTATACCCTTGCTCTAACTCTGTGTCATCCTCCCATTCCCCAAGTGTTGGTTCGAAGAGAGGATTCACACTCTGCCTATTTCTGGTATTCCTTGGAACTCCAATATTAATACCAAAAGATTCTTTTAGGATTTCATGAACAGGTTTGTTGGCTTGACTAGCTCATACCAAGATTGTGGTACTTCCTCTGGGTACATTTTCTCTTTGCCTAGTCTAGACTTCATCTTACCCTGTCCAACATCCTCTCCAAGCCTTCCTTCGAAGGGGCTTTGGTGAGTGCTTGAGTTAGCATGGTCATTTAGTCCAATATTCCCTGGACTATTCCTTGCTGACTCTGGATGGGGCAATCTATTTTTTATGCTTTTGATCATGGCTCTTTGAGTTTGAGCCATTTCTCTAAAAGCTATCATCATTTCTCTAAATATCTCCTCCTTATCGTGGTCTTTACCACTGGCCTGTCCCTCTTGGAAATTTGGAGGCCCCTCATAAGGAGGCCCTTCATAAGGAAGCTCTTCCATTCCTAAGGCCAATTGAGGAAACCTAAGGTTAATAGGTGTACCTGGTTTTGCAGTCTGCTCTGGCACAGCTTGTTCCTCTGGCTCTAGACCACAAATGGGTGTCCTTATTTGTTTTCTAAGCCTTAGCATTTTTGACACCTTCGAGTCCCACCAGGCGTGCCAAAAAATTGTTTGGGCTAAATTAGCTCAATCTAATGGCAAATAATTGTGTGCAGGCGTGCCAAAAAAGAACTAACTTCAGAAAAGAAATTATTCTTTTCAGATTGATTAAAAACAACTAATTTAAATCAGGCAACTATGTTATCCGTTCGCTTACCTCAACTAAAAGGATTTTTCCTTAAGGTATCATTCAAACAATGGATTGACGCTCTTCAACCAAAAAAGATAATTGAATATAAACAAATCTGAATTTAATCAAAGGTAGGTTTATATACAAATACTCTTGAGATTTCGACAAGAATAATGCAGAAATATAAGCACACTGAATTTAATCACAAGTGATCCTATAAATGACTACTCTTTGGTAAGAAAAAGGCCAAAAGAAATAAGATAACTTGAACTTAATCAAAAGTAGTCTTACATGCAAAAACGCCTTCAACGTACAAATTACTAAACTAATCTAATCTAAGTCCTAAACTACAATAGATCTCTGAGCAATCATTTTGTATGAGTTGTCAGATGATCAATTTTTGTCGGGGGCTTCTCTCTTCACTTGCTTCTTCTATTTATAGACAATGAGTCTGCCTTCAATCTTCATTCTCCACGTTCTCAACTGACACCCACGTCTTCGTTCGAATTGCTCGTCGTTCCCTCCAAAAAACGGTTGAGAGGGGCCTTCGAACAGTTGGTTGAATTGGAATCCTCAGAATTCTTCTCCTTCCATGTTTGTTGAAGTCGTTCATGGCTGATTTCTAGGTAATGGGGTTCCTGTTTTCACACAACGTGGTTTAGTACTACAAAACTGGCTATTCAGATGATTCACTATAACCCTGATTGATTTCCTTCATGAAACGGGGAGCTAATGATACCGTTCGATGGTTTTAGGGATTAATCAACAGCTAAGTTTAATTATCATCTTAATTACCCTTGCTCGACGTCCAAACGTGGTCGTTTCCAATCAAAACGATACCGTTTGGTACTAAAATAACATCGTCATTAAACCTTCTAACCTCTGCATCTTAAGTCTAAATGAGACATGTTCTGATTGGGCAAAATATTGTTCGGTGCCACGTGTAATTTTCTCATTGGGTGGCATATTTTAGGATGTAAACAGTTGTCCAAGATTTATATTTTATTTCTTTTCCATCTCTCTCCTCCTCTCAAACGTCTCTTACTTATGTATCCATAAAATACTCTCATTTCCCTTTCAAGATTTTACTACGTAATACATGCCTACGGTGCTTCCCAAAATCGCTCCCTACAGAAAAATTTGATAATTCTATTGATATTTCCTCCAAAATAAAGATATCACGCACATAAAGCCACTAAATCAAAGATTGAAAAAATATCAATTACGCCATCCATCAATGGT
This sequence comes from Rhododendron griersonianum, assembly GCA_018127125.1. Lineage (NCBI taxonomy): Eukaryota > Viridiplantae > Streptophyta > Magnoliopsida > Ericales > Ericaceae > Rhododendron > Rhododendron griersonianum. Next base: position 17,751,698 of record CM030795.1, read on the forward strand.
GATACAGTACCATTCATATTTTTGTTTTAATTTTTTTTTGTATTTATTAATTTTGCATCAAATTTGTAAACTATTGGTGCGTCTCGATGAGAGAAATCAGAAAGTTAAGTAAAAAATTATGATCCAAAATCAAAAAAATTATGTCTTTTTAACTTATTTTCAAAAAAATTTAAATGTGGATCATAATTTTACTCTTCCGATTCCTCCTTTCGAGACGAACTAATAATTCACAAAAATTAACACAAAACTAACAAATGCGAAAATACATTGAGTAAAGACAAAAAAATAATACTCCCTTCGACCCTTTTTAAGTGTCCTACTTCGTAACTCCAATTTATTAAGAAAATATCATCATTACACCTTTCACATCAACGTTTTACCTCCACTTTCTCTATTTACCCTTTATGGAGACATCATCATTACACTTTTACTCACTAATTTTTCAAAATGGAAACTACTTTTAAGGGCAAAATGAAAAATGCACCATCTTTTACCCACTAACTTAACAAAATAGACACTTATTAAGGAACAGCCCAAAATGGAATACTATAGATTTTAAAAAGGGGACGGATGGAGTAATAATTAGCCAATCCAAATTATAAAGCCAAACCACGTGCTAATTAATTTACAGTATACATTTTCAATTAGAATCCCAACTTGGAAACAGAAATTTTTTGAAAAATTGGATGAAGATTTATAAGATACTTTTTCAATCAGAAATATTACCTAAATGAAAATACAAGATTTCCTCCCAAGTCCCAATAAATCCTCTGTTTATCATTCATCATTTTACCCCAAAGCTTTCCAAATAGAAATTATGTGGTTTTTCATCATTTTTTGAATGTGAATGTTTTTTTTTTTTATATCTGTTAACACTTGATTGATTAGTTCATGGCCCATCTCTTCATTTTGATTGATCTCTATTACTATACAGTGTACATCCAAGTTCTTATTATTTCACACCATCCCCTAATTATTGATCTACCGTGCATTTTCTCAGAGATGATCATTCTTTGAGAAGTTCGATCAAATATCCATAACTATACTTCACATAAGTTCTCTCTTTCAAAGCACTCATCATATCATCATTTATTTCTTTTTCATTGATAATGAGACACACCTATTGAAGGAAGGGTCGCAAACTTTGGGCACATCTCTCTAGGATAATTTTCGATACCTAACCATATACAATTCCACGTGTGGGAAAATCAAGAAGTTGTCAACTGGAGACGTTTAACACAAGTCATTTAGTTTTAGGGACCTTAAATTTATTGTTGTTTCCAATGCAACTTTAAACCGTTGAGTTAGCCAAATGATATAAAAAGTTATTGATTCTGTTATGTATATCTCACTTTTCTTGAACTTTCGTATGCAGTAGATTTAATTCACATTCATTTGGTCATTAACTTTTCCCTCTGTTCTTTGTTATTCGTCACAGCAATTTATGGATTGGTTTTTTTTTGCATTATGGGAAGTCCAGTTTCCACCAAAAAATTTCATTATGGGTTGGTTCTTTCTACTCATTTTGTTTGATTCCGGGTAGTTGTTGTTTGAGCTACTGTTATTCATGGCTATTTTGAGCATGCATTCTCCAACCCCACCCCCCAATTCTGCTTTGAAAAGGAAGTTTTTTCCTTAGTCTGTTATGAATCCGACTGGTTTTTTGAAAAACGATTGAGCTGACCGGACCAAACGGCTCCAAGCACACACCGAACTGAATGTTCACTTCCACAGAATGGTCGGTGCAGGTGCATGAGTTTCAAAAACTGACTTGAACGGTTTGGTGTGAAAAGTGGGGAAAAAACCCGACCGGTTCTGAACCGATTTTATCGCAAGCCGTAAGACATGGATTTTGTTGGACTTGCCAAGACTTAGTTTTGGACATAGATCGTCTACCCAAAATAATTTCCACACAGATATGTATGGGGATTGAAAATCTTTCATTTTTTTCATGGTCTATTGCCTCTATTGGAGGTTCAAATTCTTTATTAGCTTAAATCCATGGATATTTCTATTCAAACACAATTAGTATTTATTCATAATCTTATATACATCTTATAATTGAATCGATCATGTGTAAAAGTTATGCGTGGGCAATTTTTTTGATTAATTTTGGTCATTTTGAACTCACATTGGTTGGGATGGTACAATTCAAAATGATGCTACAAGTTTTTTGGGTATCATTTTTCATTCCGTTATGCCTTTTACGGCTTATATCCAATTAAAGATTCACGATAACTCTGAATTTTATGAGGTTTTATGTGCGTTTAATTTGCTGCATGCATAAGTCAAAGATAAAAAAATTATTTTTTCTTTATTTGTCGAATCAGGTAGTTAGTAATTAACAAGATCAATGAATACGCTTTTTTCATAGTTAGAATTGTTGGACAGTGGCCCACTATTAATTTACCGGCGTTAATTGTCTGAGTGCCTTCAGACACGAGCATGCGCTAGTATATATATAAAACATCACAACAATACCAACATTTTTATTTTCCCCCATGGTCATTCTTTGGTTGTTTTTCACAAATGACCTAACCACATTTAAAAGCAACCACGTACCATCACAAAATAACGTACAACCAGATGACATTAGAAATCATAAACACAACTAATTGACAATAAAAATCCAAACACAATTGAAGAGTGGAATCTAACAAGCCAATTATAATATTTCCATGACCCAAACATATGCATCCTAGTTCCTTGTCATGGAAATTGTCACATTGAAGAATTCAGTCTTCTCTTTCGCCATGCGATCAGCAACGATTTCCTTATACCTCTGGAAAACCTTGTCTATGATGTCGCAGCCAAAGTGACTGGAAAGCAACGACTCAGCCACAGATCTCATGCATATGGCAACATCGTATCCGCCGTCCGTAAAATACCCATCGGAGGGGTAGTATTCATAGTTTCTACAGGCACTCCAAGGGACAGTAGAAACTTCTAGGCCATCAATGCTGAAGTAGCCTTCTTTTTGGACCTCGGACTTTACTTCGGCAGGGGATGGTGTGTATTGAGGAATGTTGAATGAATCCATCTTTTCTTCTTCTATGAGTCCCTGCATTAATAATTCTCTTATGTAAACTCTGTTTTGGTATTTCACAATTAAGCGTCCATTACGTGCGATACTTCTAGTTTGATCTGTTGTAAGGCCTTGTTTTGTGTTTCATTCAATAGTCAAATACCACGTGTCATTATATATATAGTCAAATATCATGCGTCTACCTAAAGAGATTTACACACAAGAACCTATTCTATAATAAGAATTTACCTCTGCAACCATTTCATTGAGTGCCATGGCCATAAGGTCCCATATGTAACAACCATCTTTGGAAGTCGGATCGTCACTTTTCCTTCCCAATATTGTCAAAACCATGCGACCACCCGTCACCAATTCTTCGGAACGACATTTCAGAAACAGCGTAAAGTCTCTCTGAAATTGCTCGTGATAGGCTTTTAGCACGCTTGGTGGGCTATTGCTTCCGATATAAATGTTTTCTTTGTTGCTACTCTCTAACCCTGCCGGAACCTAATATATGGAATGAAAATGAAATTGCAAAAGCAATAGTTACATTAGTTGTCCAATTGGAAGTTATAATATCGTTAAAATAAAAGGTCAAAAAAAGGGCGTACATACCCACACTGAGACAAGTGTTGAGAGGGTAGAACTACGTCCTTTACGTTTGAGATATCCTTAAAGTGACATTTTTTTCTTTTATCTCTTTGTTTAGCTGCATTTTCTCTTCCTTTTGTTTAAGATTTTTATTTTTATTTTTCTCATTCGTCTTGACTAGATACGTGAACCATAAATATTGTTTGTATTTAAACAACTGGCTTGCCAGTGATCAAAAAATTACCTGCGAGAGCCACATGAGACTGTAAGAGGAGTGGACAAAATGGAGACTGTTGGCAGGGAAAAGCCTATCATAGAAAGAACCTGGAACTCCAGTCACGAAACATGGCCCAAATCCTAAACCCATTTGTTTTTTCATTTCCTTTAGGAAACCTGGCAAGGACTTGAAAATGGTGTTGAAGTCATTTCCCGGGAGGTCGTTCAAGTAGACTTGGAATTCTGGTGTCTGATGGGCCAGTTTCTTGCATGTAATGTGGACCATCTCCATGAGGTGAGAGACCACTAACAAAGTATTTGGGCCGGAAGAGCAGCCCAAGTCCGCGATGCACAGAGTTGTTGGGTTGTTGCTGCTGCTGTTGTAGAGATCCACTATGGCTTGCTCTCTTATGGGTTTTGTCATAGTTATCACTTTTTTCTGCCAAAACCAAAAAAAAAAATTTAAAAATTAAAAATTAAAAATAGTTTTCCTCTGCCTTGAAGTAACACAAATACAATTGTCTTCTTAATTATTCTGTACTTAACGATAGCGAGTTTTGAGTAATTAAAGGTGATGCTAAACTAATTACTACTAATAGCGAGTTACGTAACTTGCTACTCCTACTTATATAGAGGAGGAGGACTAGGGTTGGTATCAAACATAATACTACTACTAGGCTACTAGCAGAGGCCAATATTTTCTCTGGTCTAGAACAACATAAGGATTTGCAACCAAACAAATTTAGTATTAACAAATTTGGTAATACTAAGGTGGTCCAACGTAGGCATCCGAATATTGCCCGTATTAGGACGTCAATTAGTGTCTTAGTGAGCCAAGAGTTCAACTCAACTCCCCATATTGTTGTTATCGAAATTGTAATGTTGTGATTGTAACGCTTGTGACGAGCAATACGACTACGTATTGTTTGAATTCCTTGGAGATAATTTCGTCCGTTTGATGTAATTCGATCTACCGATATACTGGCGAACTTATCTCCTTTTGATTTGGTGGAAAGGGAAAAACCAATCCGAAAACACTGCACATAATTTGTTCCCGATTCAACTTCAATTGGTGAAAGGTTCCAACATCCAACGCCCGTTCACTACCATGCGATTTGGTATCTCTAACTGATCTGAAGTGGATAATCGAAGGCCAAAAGTCTGCCAAAGCTTACTCAGAAGGAGCAATAACGCATGCATGAAGTTCAAAAACTAGTTCCTAGTTTTCTTCGCATATGCTCCTGGACTTACTGACACGACGTGACATTGTTTTTGATGAAACCGTTCACACTATATACAACACTCAAATATAAAAAAATGCTACGACAAATTAATTAGCAAAGAAACGTGCATTGCATTGCCAAAATCTTATTTTATAAGATCGAGCAAATCTAAGGGAGAAATTTTGAAGAGTCAAATAGAACAAGTGCAATCCAAGGACCCTTCAAAGTAGGGGGAAAATAAACTTTGAATCACATTTTGACCACTAAACTGTATCAACAACTATGTGATAATATTGGACCTTTTGTAAAAACAAGGAAATTGGGTGTAATCAGTAATAGGATCCTAAAAGAATCAAGAAAATTCGAGTGTTAACTGTTTTAATGGTGTTTAATGAGATTAGGAAAAGACGATTCATTTGAATAAGAGGGTTTATTTTTTCTCTTACTGGAGGAATTTTGAGAGGAAGATAATCAACTCAGAAAAAGAAAGAAGACGTCCAGAAAATGATACTTCAAGGAAGGGAGCTAGCTAGCAAGAGAAGAAAAGGGAAAATGGAGAAAAAAACTCCATAAGCCGAAGCCCCAGGCTAGGAAGAACATAAAGAAGCCAACTTATAAAACAAAGAAAATCAACTGAGTTATGACAAAAATAATAAAACAAAAAAAATAAGCCACCTACAGCCGAAAAACACCTTAACCAAAAACTCACAATCAAGACCTACGGAAAATGGCAATGCGATGGTGACTAATATGGTGTTCAAATTTTGAATACCATAAGTTGCATGTGTCATCACTCCATTTATAGAGTACATGACAAATGAGTGTACTCTATCAATAGTGATAATACATCACATGGCCACCGAAGCATTAGTGGATGCAAATTCAATACAAGAAAAATTACTTCTGGTGATGAAACGATTTTCATCGCTAAAGTATCAAATTTTGTCATCAAAAGAATTAACAACAAAATTTTGTTGTCAAAATTCGTCACCTATACATTGTCGTTAAAAGTGTTTGGTAGTCATGGTATACGTTGTCGTAAAAAGTGTTTGGAAGTCATGGTATACGTTGTCGTAAAAAGTGTTTGGAAGTTTATGGTGACGAAAATTTTTGTCGCCTAATCACTTTGGTGACGAAATTATTTTCATCACTAAACCCAGAAAAATAATATTCAACTTCTATGGAACCGCTTCTCCTCTTATTCAAACTCGCGACCTCCAGTCTATGAATATTTTTTAAATTAATCTACGCAATATATGTATTATGTATTTCAAATAACTTGATTTATTTAATAAATAAATGATTCCTCTTAGATTTGGTGATGAAATATGAATTTCGTCTCCCAAAGGTTACCCTTTCAGTGACGAAATATTAGTTTTGTCACCAAAAGCTACCCATCGACAACGAGATAGAAATTTTGTCTCCAAATATTACCCTTTGGTGAGGAAAGAAGATTTGGTACTTTTGGGTGACACCGGCCAATATAGTATGTTTTGTGACAAAATTCAATTTCATCACGTTCCATTTAGCTATGAAATCCGATTTCCTCACAAAAAGACACCACTTGGTGAGGAAATTTGGATTTCGTCACGAGGTTTTGTCACCAAAAGTCATTATACATAAACATTCAATTAGAAATGGGCTTGACCCTTGTTGGTTGGAATTGGGCCGCTTAGCTTGGAATTGGAGTTTCTTGGATGGGTTTCGAGCATTTGTCTTAGGGTTTTGTAGCTGCCTTCTTGTCAACTCCTTTATGCATTTTCTGTTTTTACAAAAAATGTGAGGTGAACTGTAGTGATAGGTTGAGTTTGTCTTTATTGTTCGACACTTCCATTTGGTTGAGTTTGTCCTCTTTATTTGACACTCCCGGGTGTGTTACTACAGAGTTTCTTTTTGTATCATTATTATTAATGATAGGGGAACTTTTTTTGCTGATTAAAAAAAAAAAAAAACCCGGTAACAAAGAACAAAGAAAGCAAATGTAAATTGGAATTGTATTCTTTAAAATTGACATTGTCCATCATCAGTAAAAATGTACTCCCTCCGTCCCTTTTTAAGTGTCTTACTTCGTAACTCCAACTTATTAAAAAGACATCATCATTATACCTTTCACATCAACTTTTTCCTCCACTTTCCCTACTTACCCATTATCATTACACTTTTACTCACTAACTTTTCAAAATAGAATCTACTTTTAGGGACAAAATAGACAATGCACCAACTTTTACCCACTAACTTTACAAAATAGACACTTATTAAGGGACAGCCCAAAATGGAATACTGGACTCAAAAAAAGGGACGGAGGGAGTATCAACTTTCAAATTTGTAGATGGGTGATACAAACTGTAAGGGTATATGCATGGCTTAATTTTTGAAAATTGGGCAGAAGCTCCCAAAACAAAATTGATCCTTTAAATAGTTTATTTTTTGATATTTGCTACCATTGCTGGAGATGCTTTTAATCCACCAAATTTGGGACATTTACCATGTATTTATTTCAGGGTAGTTTAATCCATAAACATAATTAAATACACCGGACATTTATATACCTGTACTGATGAGTTGCTTGCATAGCTTGCTTCTCCAATTCCTCCATTCATATGAAGCACTTGACACACTTCCATCTCTCTCTCTCTCTCTCTCTCTCTCTCTCTCTCTCTCTCTCTCTCTCTCTCTCTCTCTCTCTCTCTCTCTCTCTCTCTCTCTCTCTCTGTTGCTCTGCGTCTCTTGGTGGTTCTCATTGGCATGCTATCTGTCTATTTATAGCTGAACTTCCGGTACTCCCATGGATGATGGATGGTCGGTGTGACTATTTTTTTTTATTTTTTTGGGTAAGTAACCTATATTTTAATTTTTATTTATGTGGTTTCCATATCATTAAACTGGTGTAGACACCTTTAGGTCGAAAGAGATCCCTCAATCAACAACGAACACTAATCTGGATGGAATTGGGGCAGGCATCACATGCATGCACGAAAGTTCTGTGCATTGATCAGCACCCTACATCGTATCCGGATGCATGTCGCACGTGATTTGAGGTCTGAAGTATAACGTATTGCCTGCATTTTTGTCCGGTGTATATTGTTACAAACATGTGTTTCACAATGGATTTTTGTTAATTTTGATTTGAAGCATAATTGATGTGGGTCTTACACAACTTAATTTAGACCTAAGTTCACTAACAAGAGAATATTTACATCTATGAAATTAAAATTTTGGGATGTAAATCTACGCGTTTAATCTCACCAACACACTCCCTTCAAAAAAATATCTCACCGGCCAACACACAAATTCTCTGAATCTTGGAAAATTATGAATCATGCATTGAGCAAACACAAAAGAGAAATTGAAAGCAAAAGGAAACCAAGACACAACATATACGAGATTTGGCAACGTGCCTACTCCTCGGAAGTCATACCAATGCACTATTCAATCAATGGAAAACATCTAGGAGTTTTTTCTTTCTCAATATAATGAAATTTGAGACAGAGATGGATCTTCCTTAGTTTCTTGTTTGGTTGCTGAGAAAAAGAAGCTTCTGACCTGTTTGGCCCAACCTGACCAACCCGGCTGACATGACCCGTAAAAAATAATTGATTTTCCGGACGGTTTACCCAACCTCTCGGATCGATTGCAGGTACGAAAATATTCTACCCGCCAATGTTGGGTTGGGTGCCGGGTCCGGACCAAACCCAACCCGATCCGACATGTGCACACCCCTAACATTAGGTAATGAAATTGTCCAACATTTGTCATTTGATGGGAAGTAATGAGTGCATACGTTTCAAGGTTGCTTAATAGTATATAGTTTTTTTTTTTTTTTTGTCAATCGGTAGTAGAGATCACTCTCTTACCGATTGGTTTATTACATCATGTATGAAGTACAAATTACGGGATACTACAAATTGTCAATCGGTAGTAGCTAGCCCCAGTTGGATAATATATAGTTTGGGCCTCACGGTATTCATAAATTGTCTAATTCAATATGTAGTCTATCGAATTGGAGCCGTTTATTTCACGGGTTAACAAAGAATATTCATTCGATGTACGTAATTCCGCAAGTAAACGTTAATATTAGCCAAACATCATGTATTTTGTCTCCTGAATCAAATAAAAAAACAACAAATATTTGATCCCGGCCGGAGTATAACATTTTGAAACTCCAAGGTTCTCCAACAAACATCAATTTGTTTCGATTTATTAAAACAAAACTTCACCTCAATGAACAAAAAATGTGATCCGACAAAAATGAATTAAACGTTGGATGCATGAGTGACATGGGATATCAAGTACGGGTACATGGATGCTTTATATATGGACGTCATTTACCTGGTCCTACACGAAATTAATCCAACAAAAAAATGAATCAAACGTGCCACCCTTGATATTCACATCTTTTTTTTTTTCATATATGCATGAATTTCGCCGTCCTATCACTTGGGAAAAAATTGTGGACACTGAACAAATAAACCAGCAAACAGTTACAAATCGAAAGATATATACTTCCTAATCATTCTAAAATAAAATGATTCGAAACTAGTACAAATATTACGTTACATGCCAAAATAAATTGTAACATGTCTTTTTTGGATGAGGGCAAGAGAGTAATTCCGCATACCAACTCACCTAGACAATTGCTGATTAGAATTGTAACATGTTCGTGCCTACTGTAAACACCCCTTTGTAACTGACTATAATATTGCATAATGTATAGAAGAAATTAAATAGCATCCTATTTAGAAGACTTATTTATGTGTCAATCCTAGTAGTTTTGAATACTTATATTCTTATCCTCAAAATGCTTTATTGCCCTATTATACCTCTAGTTACTCCCTCCGTCCCAATTCTTTAGTCCCTTTTGGGAGTCCGTATCACTTTTCAATTGATTATATCTTACAATCTATAATCTTTTAGATGATTTTGAAAACATCGTTTAAAGAGCTCATTGAGATCTATCAAACAAGATCTATATTGTATATAAACAGTATTACTAATTAAAAGTTATAATTAGTTTTTTATCCAATTGAGAAAGGACAAGAGACAAAAGAATGAGGACAGATGGAGTATATATTAATGATGATATTGTGTATTTAATATTTTGATTATCCCAAGATAGGAGTATTAACTTCGCTGCTGTGAAACAATGGAGTTGGGACCCGACCCAAGGGCCAAAACCCTATCACTGGCCTAGTACCCCTCTCTCTCTCTCTCTCTCTCTCTCTCTCTTTTGAGAGCAACACAACACTACATGAAAAAGTATATTCAGTGACGAAAAAATAGCTAATTTCGTCGCTAAATGAGTATATTTAGTGACGAAAAAATAAATTCGTCACTGTTTTGACAACTTTCGCACCGAAATTATTTCGTCACCAGTTATAGCTATTTAGCGACGGAAAAAATAATTCGTCACAAATGTATTCACTCCTCCTCCACCGCCGCCGAAATAATTTCGTTACCAATTATTCAGCCACAAATGAATAATTCCTCACCAATTAACTCCTCCTTCGTCACCGCCGCCGCTCTTGTTGTCCAGGTTGAACTGCCGTATGAAGGTTTTCCACTTTGAACGGGCCGCAATCTCTGTCCAGTCCCGAATCCTCATCAACACGTTGACCCACCGCCCCTCCTCACCCAGCCTCGATCAGAGGGACCCGAGTCGCGGTACGCAAGAGCAGCAGCGGTCCTTAATTACGGAATTACCTTTGCATAAACTTATTTAAATAAATGTTAGTCCATAAATATTCTATTTTTGGGGTATAGGTAGAAAATAATTTTAAAAAATGAAGAAAAAAGCGTTATGATAATATTTTTTTTTAATAAATTAAAATTATGAAACTGAACCCATGAAACATAAAAGGACGGATGGATTAGTTCTTTTAAAGGCAAGTTGCTCCCTTTTCTACATAGGGGGTGTTTGGGAGCCTACTTTTTGGCTTTTCATTTTCAGCTTTTTGACTTTTTGGCTTTTTGGATTATTGCCAGAATGTATTTTGAGTATGGCAGGGGTGTTTGGGAGCCTACTTTTTGGCTTTTCATTTTCAGATTTTTGACTTTTTGGCTTTTTGGATTATTGGCATAATGTATTTGAGTATGTGAGTGTTTGGGAGATTTGTGCAGAATGTATTTTGAAATTATAGTAGTGTTTGGTAGATGATTGTTGAGAATGAATTATGGGTTGCATTTTTACCATATTGCCCTTTGTCTTCTAATGTGTCAGTTCCGTTTTTTTTTGTTCTTTTATTTTTTTACTTTATTTTTTTCGCATTTTTAAAATTGTGTTTGTATGGCATGTTTATTAATTATTGTAAAGTAATGTTTATTTTTTCCCTCTTTTTTTTCAGATCCCCTATTTGCCTTTGGCATGAATGTTTACTGTGTTTATTTTTCATATGTAAATTTGTATCTTTTTTTAAATTTGTTGCAGACATTCGGTATGTTTTCCTTCTGGTGATTTAGAATGAAAATAATAAGACCAATGTGTTTGCTTGTAACAATATTTAATTTATTACACAACCACATAACATAAATAAAAGGGAGTGGATAAGGGAGGGCAAATATGGTCAAATCGAAGGTTTATAATGGGTATTTTGGTCATTCAATCTCATAATCCGAAAATCAGAATCCAAAAAACTCCTCTACCCCAGATTTTGGTTTTTGGCTCCTAAACCCATAATCCGAAAATCCATTCTCCCAAAATCCATTCTCAACACAAGTTGCCAAACACTCAAAATCTGAAAATGGGAATCCGAAAATCCATTATTCCAAAATCCATTCTCAACACAAGTGCCAAACACTCAAAATCTGAAAATGGGAATCCGAAAATCTGAAAATTAACCTCCCAAACACCCCCATAGTGCGGCCACTTCATTCAGATTCTTAATTGCGCGGTCACTCAGTCAATGGGGTGACAGATTAATACTTCATCCATCCTATTTTCATTGTTTATTTTTGAATTGCGTGTCATTTTTTAATTGCTTATATCTTTCAATCTATAATATTTTTTATAATTTTGAAAACTTTGTATTATATAACTAATCGAGATCTATCAAACAAAATTCATATTGCATATTTTTCAAGATCCACACTAAAAAATATAGACAAAAAATATAAAAGAGACAAACAGAATAATGAACAATGAAAATCGGACAAAGAGAGTTTGTTTTTGAATAATGGTACGAGGTTGTTGGACTTGGACGTGGCTTTATTTATTGGATGTTCTCACGTGACAGATTAATATTTATGCATTCACACCCAACAACCCTGATCATGTCACTTATCGCTACGCACCCCACGGAGTTTCTCTCCCTTAGAAACTACTGATGATTAGCCCTCTGTTCCAATTATATTACGAGCAGTTAAAACGTTGTTTTACGATCACCTCAAAAAAAAATTTATTGAGTATTTTCTGTACTAAATTTTTTAAATTCACCACCTCACAACCACCATCACCACCACTGCTGCAACCAAAAAAAAAAAGTTGAGAAACTACCACCACTTCAAAATTACCACAACCAAATGGTAAGTTGAGAATATTCACAATCTAAAAAGACTAAGAATTTCTCAGTCCTCAGATTTATATTCGAATCATAGCTGTCGTCGCTGCTTTGACTTCCGGCCACAAAAACGATTGAGAATTTTCTCAGTTTAGAAACGGCGGCAGCGGCGCAAGGAGTTAACGACCAGACGTGCTGCAACCTAGGGATCACCATACAGCTATTTCGCTCTGTGGGGATCAATCCCCATCGTTCGCCCATCAATAAATGGATTATTTGTTACGGCGACACAAGACAAACCTAGAAAGTATTTTTTTCTGCAAGTCATCTTGAGGCTTTCAAACGCATCCGAGCAATTGGTATCCGATTGAAACATAGAAAGCGGTCGTTCACGTCAAGTTGTTGATGTAGTTACGTGTACTTTTCTTTTTCTTTTTTGTTGAGATTGGATTGGTTTTCCGTGTACTTGAGTACAAGATCGAAAAGACTGACGATTTCTGAATTTTGAAAAAGAATTGAATTAATTAACTATTCACAACCTTAACCACGGCTACAAACACCACCGCCCCCAAGAAATATTGAGGATTTTCTCAATATTCCAAAAAAAAAATGGTCCGAAGACTAATGATACTCTCTCTGTCCCTTTATTACAGTCCAGTATTCCATTTTGGGCTGTCCCTTAATAAGTGTCCATTTTGTAAAGTTAGTGGGTAAAAGTTGGTGAATTGTCTATTTTGTCCCTAAAAGTAGATTCCATTTTGAAAAGTTAGTGAGTAAAAGTGTAATGATGATGGGTAAGTAGGGAAAGTGGAGGAAAAAGTTGATGTGAAAGGTATAATGATGATTTCTTTTTAATAAGTTGGAGTTACGAAGCAGGACATTTAAAAAGGGACGGAGGGAGTAATTTGTTTGTTTGCTAGTTTTGGGTATTTTAGTTTTGATAGTGGGTGGAGAGAGAAATATGGTAATGATTGGAGAGTGGGGTAATAAGTAGAGAGAGATAGAGAGAGAAATGAAAGTAATAATAAGAGAAATAAGGTAATGATTGGAGAAAGTAATAGGATAATGATTAGAAAACAAAACTAAAACAAAATTAAAATGCGAAACGAACAAAGCCGATATCTTTTTCATTCAGAATATTTCCACCACACATCACAACCGACATGTCACACCACTCATCACCCTCCCTCAGCAAAAAACAAAAACCAGGAATTGTGACAGTAACTCACTTTATTAATTGTTTTAATTTCGGATCATTCATATATAGATGTATTGTCATTATCATTTCATCACCACCACATAAACCACCACCGGCCACCAATTGCACCACATAAGATTGAGTGTTGTACGATCGAGCAACTTTTTCAGATTCCTTTCGTGTCGTACCAGGTAATTAACGTTGACATAAACCAACCATGTTCCTCGTACTTAATTTATATTCCATGCCACGTGTGTCATGCAGAGTATAGATGTCCGTTGGCCCCGTTCTAGAATAGGTTTTAAGTAATTATTTTTTAAAAAGTAATTTCAAACTCAAAAATAATAGATTTAATGAAATCAAAAAATATATAATATGGATTTTGTTTGAAAGATCTTGATGAGATCTTTTATGCACGAAACTCTTGATATGCACTTTTTTATGGGACGGGAGCATATATCACGAGTTTCGTGCATGGTGCTATAACTTAGGCCCCGTTCGGCTAAATAAGCTAAGTGACTTATTTTTTTGTTCTTATTCAAATTTTTTTCGTATTTGTTAGTTTTGCGTCAATTTTTTGAGGATTATTGTATCTCCCTCCATGACGAGAGGAATCTAAAAAGTAAAAAAATTCGATTGAAACCTAATTTTTTTTAATAAAGACAAAAATAAGCCAATTTTTTCGTCTTTACTCTAATTAATTAGGACAAAATTACCAACACTGAACACACAATAAATTACAAATTAGATTAAAAAAAAAACAAATTACAAATTGAAAGATACTCCTACTTTACAGGGCATGAGAAGTTTAATTTCGTGGTACAATTCTGGCCAATAATATGACGGAATCTAATTAACTAGAATGTAATTCAAAAATAATAGTACTAACATTTCTTTTCGTAATTACTACTCAAAATAATCCGTACGTAACTTGTCTGTGCTTACCGTAAACACCCATTTAATATACTACTATGAAACACATACCATAAGAGCCGTAACTAATGAACCAAAAAGTAATACTCCATTCGTCCCGATTTGTTTGTCCATTTTTTGACTAATGTATATCCCAAATTAACTGTCCAATTTCAAAATCAATGGTTTAAATCATGTAAATTTTCAAATCAATGGATAAGATTTGGTTTTTTTAATAAGTTGAAAACTCGAAATTGGACAAATAAATCAGGACGAAGGAAGTAAATTGAACTGTAAAAAATGCATAACACATTAACCCCATAAAAATCGTAATGAAATATACAGTATGTTTGTAAACCACGTTTTGATATTCATATTACGATAACATTTGCTTTACTCTCCTCCAGGGCTAATGTGAAATTTTGCGCCCTGATTATGGACTTATACAGGAATAACGTATGATAGGAGTATGTGGGAGTACGTCCGCCACCAGTAGGAATTATATGACACGGCCAATGGGATGCATCGGTAGACCACTTGGTGGTCTTTACCGGACTACTTTTATGTAAAAGTTATTTAAATAAAAGTAAATCCATAAACAGCACTCTATTTATATATTGTTATCTATATTTCTGATTCAGTTATACACACTAATTAGTAATTAATACCTTGTTTGGAACAATTTTTGAAAAGTATTTTTCAAAAGATTCCCCCTACATTCCTTCTACTTCCAATCACTTCTCTCTCTATCTCTCTCCACTTATTACTCCTACTACTTTTTCAAAAAAAAATTCAAAAAGTGTTCCAAACACAGCAAGCCTTTAAAAAAATTAGGTTTTCTGGTGTTTAGAATTAGGCTAGGGGTGGTCAATATATATGCATATCTGTCCTTGTTTCGTGTTTTATTTATTTATCTTTTGTTAGCGATGCTCATTGCGTCGTAGAGTTTATAATTCTTTTGAAGGGGACCGGCTTGTACCTTATTTTACATAACTTAGCAAGTGCGTTTACATAACTTAACACGTCACAACATCATTACGTGGTGCCATTATGTCACCGGTGTGAGGTCACATTAATATTAATTAATTTGTTTCCCTAGCCTTAAAAGTGGTTGTTGAACCTGGCTTAGTTTTTGCACCTTCGATTCTCATATCATTAGTAAAAAAGTGTATCGATTTTGTAATTCTCAGTGTGAATACAGAAATGCTCTCTTTCACAAATTGACAAAAATAGAAAAACAAACATCATCAGGTGCATGTGGCCGACAATAAATAAACTCTACTAAAAGCCAACTTGACTTGGAGATCGATAAGATTGGGCTAACATTATTAAAGAAAGAAAATGATTCAAGAATAGGACGTTCACCGTATTCACATTAAATCTGTTATGCATTCACACGATATATACATTGATTTCTATTTCATATCCAGCCTACTTGTTCGTCATTTTAATTACTTCTTTTTTTTCAATATGGTAGAAAATTTTCATTAATAAAAAAGCATAACAATACATCAAATTGATGATTATCGTTCCATATAAAATTCAATAACCAATCAGGAGATCTAGTTTTCCAAGTACGAATACCAGAACCTCGTAAACACGAAGTTGCCAAAGTGTGAGCAACTACATTTGTTGATCTGCGAATAAAAAAAAATCATGAATCCACTATCGTAGGGCAAGATCTTTTGCAATCCAAAATATGAATCGATGGAAAAGACGATCCAATATCGATGTGATTAGTCATCAAGACCACCATTGCCGCCAAAGGACCATCACCACCACCATTGTCAAAACCCAAAGTGGCACCTTGATTATGAAGGAGAATTCGAGAGAAATGGAAAGGGATGAAAAACACAAAGAAACTCTGAGATCTGAAATCGAGAAAGAAAAGACCCTCACTAGACAAGAGGAATTATTGAAAGCGAGGAAAGAGACCATGACTTATGGGGAAGGAAAACACTCATCAAGGGTACGTTAAAGCTCTCCTCTCCCGCGCGCCATCGCAATAGGGTAGTGAAAACCCTAGGGGAAGAGAGAAAGCGGCTAGGGTTTTTCCCTTAGAGAGAGGAGCTCTAGGTTAGAGAGAGGAAAATTTCAACAAATCTTCGTCATTTTATGTGTTAGGTGTCTCTATGTATGGGCAAGAATAATTCAGCAAATCTGCCACCGCCATTTGTGGGTCTTATCGTTCATTCATTGCAGTAATCTGAACCGTTCCATCTGATAGGATGCTCAAAGTAATGTATTCAGGCATGGCCAAAAAAATCAGTTTTATCGGACATCTATAGGTATATCAACAGTTGAATTTTGGTTTACAAAATAAACTGTCTGGATTCTATGACTAGTTTTTATATCATGTTTGGGTAATAATTTTGGCACTCTTTTTATCCAAATGCACTTTCTTTTTTGTTCTTATGCATGTGAAAATACAAGATTGCCCTTCATGTATGAACAAGTGAATTGAAAAATAAGGACAATTTTGTAATTTTTCATAAATAAGGACAAAATTGGGGTGATTATGAATAAAAAGGGAAAATCAATTCCCATTCTTTTTGGTAACGGGTGGATAATCGTTCACGGGACACAGAAGTTGCCTTCTTGCCTTTTTCATATACTAGTGCTAGCCCGTGCCTACGGCACTACGCATCCCGGTTGGAAGGGGATGGCAGTTGTGTGATTTAGGTGAAAACCATAGACACTTAACCTGAAAGTGGGATGATGCATTACAGCCTTTGGATCAAATGAATCTAAGCCGTTCCAACAACTTGTCCCCACGCCCTTCTGTTTTATAATAGAGATGTATGTACATTCCAACAATGGGCTTTCTATCAGTTAACAGATTCCTCCGTGGCCCATGCACCTTAGAGAAAATTAGCCCAAGTTGGACCCCTCTGGAACGAGCAATGCCACTTTGTTCGGTTCCTAATTTAGTTTTAGTTTTAGTTTTGTTTCAAATCATTACTCTATATTTCTAATTATTAATTTCATTTCTCTCTCCAATCATTACCCCTCTCTCCAATCATTACCCTATTTCTTTCTCCACCCACTACCAAAACTAAACTAAACTAAAATGCCAACAAAACACAACCACATTTTGACACCATATTTTTTAGGGCTTCTTCCCGGCTGGTTCCATGTGAGTGGGTTGTGTCCCATCAAGTCCTTGCGCACAAAATGTATTGGGTTCCCTCCTTATGTGAAATTAGTGGAAGCCCAATATTTTGTTAGCCCAATAATATTTTGTTTGGCCCAAAAGAGTGATATTTTCGTGGGCTAGTTTTTGAAATATTCAACACACTTTGAAGCACATGTTTTGTAAGCTTCTCGTGGAAGCCATAAAAAGATAAAGTCTCGATCTTTGGGAAACAAGCATTAGTTCTCCTGGAAAAATAGAAAATCAGAGAGTGCTTCGAGTGTGTGCATCAGTGGCTATGTTCGGTGGAAAGGTGAAGGCTTAAGTCTCGATTTGTTCTCCCAATATTCAGCAGCTTCTTCGTCCACTTTGGGGCAGATTTGTTCTCTGTTTTTGGCTCTCCATTCCGGCTGTTTTGGGAGGGTTTTGATTCATCAATTTGGTGAGGTCTTTCCTCTTTTGTATTGAAGTTTGTTGGATACACCTAAGGGTGTTTGTGAGATCTTAAATCTCTTGTAAACCCATTTGTAAGAATCTTTGTTGATAGTGGAATCGGACTCCGATCTCGTGGATGTACCTCAATTTTGGGAGAACCACGTAAAAATTCTTATGTTCGTTTGGTTTGTAGTTTGCGCATTTCAGACTGTTATTCACTGTATTTATATTTATTTCCTTCGTGATTTACTTATGAAAAACTCCGCATATTTTTTCTCAATAAAATGCGCACAAGTATATTCCCACGAAATCCTTGTTGCACATGCGCACATTTCTACTCTGTTTTTGTCTCCCACTTGCCTTACACGCGCCCATGTGCACGCAAATGCAATAATGGGTGCCCTACTCCTCTTCACCAGTCACAATCTCCCTCTCTCTGATAATATCTCTCTCTCTCTCTCTCTCTCTCTCTCTCTCTGAGAATCTATTGTCTGTCTTTTTACTCTTCTCTCCGCCTTTTTAAATTTTAAAATGAACTAGTATAACTTCTATTTTAAATATCAAATTTTGAAAAAAAACATATATTTTTAAAATCTACTCATGCAATCTATCAAACAAGCCTAGGATTGAATGTGAGTTTATGTGTACAAAAAAATAACTTTTTAGGTGTAGATTTTTTTCTTTTTGTTTCGCTTGGTAAATTTTAAAATGCAAAAAATGTAAGTTATTATTGTGAATTAACAGTGTTAATTTAATAACTAATAGTACTAAAATAAATAATTAACAGTATAAATTTATAATTAATAGTGTTAATGTAGACACCCCAATTTGGACCTATTAATTATCTTTAATTTGTGCCATCGAGGCTCTCCGATGATGAAAAAGAATCAAATTGTGCCCTCAAACCAAAACTATCCTTTTTTCCGACACCTTGAGGGTAAAATCGTCACACATTTCAGCTTATAAAATATATTTGAATGAAACTAATTGGGTTAAAAAGAGGACTTAACTAGCTTTCCAACGCTTCAAAAAACACCCAAATCCGAGTTCGGGAGTGCCCGTGGCGCCCTTCTGAAGTTGGGCAGGCACTCTTGAGCGCTCGGGACTTCATTCTCGAGCGCTCGGGAGTACTGACAGACCTTGGGTGTTGAGCTTGATCTTTGACCACGTTTTTTTCAAGCTTTCAACCTGTAGTTCAACCCTGCATTTGCCAGAGGTCTGCCTTGGCCAGCAGGAATTTGTTCAGCACATGTTTCCCTCCCAAAACCATTTTCTCTCTATTTTTGATTTTATTTTCAAACTAAAGCTCTAATTTTGGGCTTGCCTATATATACCCCCTCATTTCAGCATCAAAAGGACCACGAAAATCTCTATTTAACTACTCCCCATTTTGCTGTCAAATCTCTCTCTTTAAACCCTCTCAAACAATTCCTAAAAGTCTATTATTTTCTTAAGTATTTTTTCAAGAAAATCACAAAAACATTTCTAGTCTTAGATACATCTAAAACTCTTTTCCTTACTGTTTTCAATCCATTTCCAAGTAAACATATTAGTCCAAGAAGCAAAGCTCAAATCAAGCAAAGGTATAAAGGCTCACTTTATATTTCAAATCTACTGTTTTCAAATTTCTTAGGGGAATCAAGGGCCCATACCAGTTCCTCATATGGGTTATGAGCTCATTTCATCTTAGTTTAGCAATAAGAGCAAGAGGAGCACGAAGAAATAAAACTTTTTATGGGCATTATCTTCACTCCCGAGCGCTCGGGACCATTCCTGAGCGCTCAGGAGTGCTGCTGCTCACCACAATCCTGTTTTGTCACTAAATATTGCTTTTTATGTATTTCAGTAAATGCTAGATATACACGGGTCTTTCCATAGCCCAATTAGTTCTATTTTCAATTGCAAGGAAGCTAGGTTTGGATGGTTAAGACCAATTCTTAGCTGTTTAAACCATTTGTTGAGCACTGGTATGCATTAATAGCTTTGTGTTTATGTTTTTAGCATCATGTTACATCTGTTCTAACCAAGATTTGCAGGATGGCTCAACAGAGCTCCTGAGCGCTCAAGAGTGCAATCCCGAGTGCTCGGGAGTGGTTCCAGTGACAGTAGTTGATTTTCTGTCATTTTTCATTTCATTATCATATATCGTACACTTGCACTTGCATACACTTCTTATTTGGTATATTTGTGCATACTTGTTAACTGTTTTCATGAAATAAAATATTTTCGATAAAATCCCACAAACATTGAGTAGAGACCGACCCCGTGTCGGGCGAGAGGGGTGCCGTAAAACCCTTCCCCTCTCGTAACGTGGCTTCCAAACCCAAACCAATATATGGTTTTCAAATTCAAGCAATCATTTTCAATCAAAACGATTTCTCGAGTGGCAAACCATAAATCCGGGTGGCGACTCTTTCGATTTTTCAAATCCGGGCGGGTAGTTCACAGTTAACTAACAATATAGATTCATATTTAACAGTGTTTAAGTAATAATTCATAAAAACAAAACATAAAATAAGAGCCTACACCTATAAAATTAAATTTTTACACATAATTTCATATTCAATATTATTCTTGTTTGGTACATCTCGCCAAGTTGATTTTAAATATATAAATTTTATAAAAAGTGGATATTTACAACAAAAAAGAGAGGCTATTAACATTATTAAGACTTTAAATAAAAAAAGGGGGGAGAGAGAGAGTGGGAATTAATGACAAAATTTCTATGATGCCCCAGTGTGGTATTGGGGCATCATGCCCCCATTTAATATAGACCATTAGATTAGGTTTTAGGGTAATCTGGGTCCTTGGATCAAAATCACCTCCTAAAAGTGCTTGACGATTTCCTAGTCCTAAATTAACGGGTTGCCCCAAGCGTAGGGCGGAGACCGACGCAGCACAATATCCGGTAAGTCCGGAATCGAATCCACAGAGACAGTGATGTGTGCTGACTAAAAACTCAGGTTGTTATAATTTAAACGGGCTCTTAGGTAGCCACCCCTTGTCGGTTTGATTGAGAGATTAACTAAAATCTAGAAATTGATGATTTTACTATTCAGAAAATTTAAAAGAAGGTATGGTCGTAGGGTTCATAGAACTCGTAACCAGTCCGGATTAACCTGCTCTATTTGGAGTTTTTAAAAATGTTAATTGTTAGATTGAAAAAGATACCCCGCAAGATGCGAGACCCTATGGTCGCCGTATACCCATGCGCAGCGGAGAACGAGTTTTGGACCCCCATTCCCCCGTTCACATGGGCTCCGACGATGCCCGGGTTCGTCTTACGAATGTTCTCAATTAACCTAAAATTGCTTTTTTCCATTGTTTGAAAATTAGAGCAGTATCCGAACTGGCCACGGTGTACTAATCACCCCGCGACCCTACCTATACGACTACTCACTAATCATTATGCATGAAACACAAGAAACCCTAATTTGGAACATGCTTCTATTACGCGAGATAAAAAAAAATAAACAAAAGATAACCATTAATTTAAATACCAACGAACAACTTTAATAAAGAACAGAAATCAATACGAGTTACCGAAGTGCGGAGATCTGAACAAAACTTTAAAAACTTGAAAGAAAAACTTGGAAGAAAAGTAAATAATATTCGGAACCAAAAAGCTACGTTCACTGTTTTGCGTCGTCCCTTTTATAAGAGAAGTGCCGACCTAAAAACCCAACCCATACTTCTCTTTTCCCTTTTATTCCAAACCGACTTCCATTTTTCCATTCTTGGCTCAACATTAAGTCAAACCAATTGCTAACTATTGGGCCCACCAAAGTCCGAGGGCAATTGTTATTTATTTGGTTTCAGTGAACATCATCAATTCCCTGGCCAATTGAGTTGTGAATCGTTACTTCAATTGCAGTTCACACTACAAGAAAAATGAAAATTGGTGATGAAAAAGTGGCGACGAAATTTAATTTCGTCACTATTTTGACAACTTCCGTGACGAAATAATTTTGTCACCAATTATACATGTTTAGCGACGAAAAAAATATTTTCGTCACCAAAGGTACCCATTTGGTGACGAAATATATTTTTCGTCGCCGAAAGCTTAAAAAAGGTGACGAAATTATTTTTTGTCACCAAAGATAATCATTTGGTGACAAAAAAATATATTTCGTCGCCAAATGTGACTAATTTAGTAACGAAATATTTTTCCCGTCACCAAATGCTTAACTTTGGTGACGAAAAATAATTTCGTCACCATTTTAACGCTTTCAGCAACGAAAAATATATTTCGTCGTCAAATGGGTACCTTCCGTGACGAAATTTATGAATTTCGCTTTGTCACTAAATGTATTTCGGACATAATTCTTTACTAAAAACTCCGATTGAGATATAATTCAAATTGGGTTTGAACAATAACTCAATTGCCTACAACTTTCATGTTTATCAAAATTGCTAATTTTAATGTTTAAAGGTTCAAAATTACAATCGAAATATATTTTCATGTTAAACATATATGTTATATATTAGATATTTCAAATATTTACTGCAAAGTGTGTGTGGTGCAGTTTGTAAGGGGAAAAAATCCGCTTAGTGCTAACTCTAGCTTTTTGGTAAATAGCTTCACGTGCCTCCTCGCCGGAACCCTAGCCCTTCGCCGGAACCCTAACTGCAAAACAGACAAGGGTGAGCGCACCTTTGCCTTTCGTGGCAAAGGCCCTCCGATGCCTAAGTTAGTATCACGTACTAGTAGAAAAACCCTAATTATCAGTAGGTAAATAACTTGATTGCAGTAGACTGCGTACCTTTCACCTTTAGGTTTACCTTGTATTTATAGATTCACAGATGCTTGTTGCCCAAGTATCCGTGTTGCCCTAGGTTTCCTATCTCATACAGGAAACCCATAATATCTTGGATTCTCATTCCCTTATCAGTTCATTACCTTAGTCCTTTTAGGACTCTTTTCCATAACTGACCGAACATCCCATTCCCGTTGGGTATCTCTCCTGGATCCTATATTCTCGGGATCCCATTCCTTTACGGAACACCACTGTTCTGGAACCTCCTAGAGTATTCCCTCTGCTCCAGCACTTGATTGGAGTTCTTCCTTTGTTCGGCTATCTCATCGCCGAACAACTACTTGGACCAACGTCCTCTCAGGAGCTCTCCTCCTGTTCGGTCATTTTGGACCAGGAACAAACTACTTGGACCAACGTCCTCTTGGACCAACGTCCTCTCAGGACCTCTCCTCCTGTTCGGCCCTCTTGGACCAGGAACAAACTACTTGGACCAACGTCCTCTTGGACCAATGTCCTCTTGGACCAACGTCCTCTCAGGACCTCTCCTCCTGTTCGGCCCTCTTGGACCAGGAACAGACTACTTGGACCAACAACTTCACATGTCACTGGTCCTTTATCAATCTCTTGGTCCAATAACTTCTCATGTTTACTGGACCTTGACCCCATACAGACTTCCTGGACCAATGACATTTCATATCACTAGTCCATATTGCCGACCACCGGCTTGCACGACGACTATCCCCATCATATTTACACCATGGTCCCACGTACCACGTGTTCGGGCCCTGTTTGGCCTTGTTCGGGAATACCTCCCTACAATTGCTCCCCAGCTTTACTCGTTATTTATTACCCAAATGACGAGCAAAGCTCTTAAGGACCGAGCTGATTCGTCCTGTTTCTGCACCTTTATTCGTGGCACATATCTTACTTCCCATATTTAGATGCAAACAGATGTTTTCGTGAAACGAGACGCACAAACGGCGTCCGGGGTGACATTTCACGTACGTCACCCTACTAACTTGGGTACTCAGGGAATCTCGTCCCCAATGCAGACCCACATTTCGTTTTGCTAAGTTCACTCATTTTTCAGCAAATCTTTTTGCACTCTTGCTAAGTTTGTTCGTACTTAGCATTGACCCTAGGTCATTCCGTATCTTCGCAGTTTCTTGGTATTCAGTATTTGCTTTGTCCCAAAATTTTCTCGTACTTCAGCGAATTCCCAGCAATACTCTAGGAGTACTCGTACTCGTCCCAATTCTTGGCCGAACATGGTTGCTACAGGCATTCGATGCCAAGACCTAGGTCTCCTTTGCACCCAACCTATCTCGGGCTCAGCTTGTAGCCAAGGCTTTAAGTTTTGTCGATTTTTGGCATTCCTTACTGCCTTGGCCTAAGCATACTCATTCTTAGCCAATCCACTGTCATGTCTAGGTTTATGTCGTACCTAGCTTATCTCAGGCTTTGCTCACATGAGAGCAATGTTCGTTGCTCGGGCCCCAAGCCTCTCCGTACTGGGGTCTATTTTTGACATTCTACGTTGTCATAGGTTTATTCATACCTATGTTCAATTTAGCTTATGGTCACACAAATTTTCGTGCTTGGTTATTTTTCCAATTCTAGGCACTTAACTTCTGCCATTGTTTATGCTTGACACAGCCAAATAGTTTTTTTGAACTATTACTGTTTGAGCCTATGCATGCTCGGCGAATCATCTAAGTTCATTCGTACTTAGGTAGCAGCCCAAGTGCATTCGTACTTGGGCTTTTCTCAGCATTATTCGTTGCTGTTGTGAGACTAAGTGTATTCATACGTAGCTAAATCTCAACATTATTCACTGCCTTTTGTGAGGCAAATTTCTTTTAATCGCCTCTTTGGCCCTATTCGTGGCCAAGCTCTTTCACACTCAACAGATACTTAGCAATCTTCATCGCTCTTGCATCATTACCCAAGCTTATTCGCACTTGGTATGCCTAAGTATATGCATACTTAGGTTTCGCTCGTACTTGTTCATACTCGGTGAACTGTCTTTTGTCCGTACTCAGGTATTGCCCAAGCTTAATCACCCTCGGCAGACTACCCAAGTTTATTCGTACTGAGGTATATCCTGTGTTCGATCATACTCAATCGAATTTCGGCACCGTTCATGGTCATGGCCTAACTTTACTCATATTTAGCCAAACTTTTGAGTTTGATTGCACTCAATCTGATTGTGGCATTTTTTATCGCCATGGCCTAAGTTTATTCATACTTTAGCCAAATTCAGAGTTTGATCGTACCCAACGAATATTTTTGATGAATGCTCTTTGCTCCCCAGGATGGAGAAAAAGTATCATTAGCTTGTTCTTGCCGGGACCGAACAAGTACAATATTCGTGCTGGAAACAATTTCTTTCGAGCAATTTTATTCATAATTCTACCGAAGCAACTCGTAGCTTAAGAGAAATGTTGAACACTACCTCTTCTGTAAGTAATCCCATTACTTGACGTTATTTTGACTGATGGCCCTTCGTGTCAAGAATA
Source organism: Rhododendron griersonianum (assembly GCA_018127125.1). Classification (NCBI taxonomy): domain Eukaryota; kingdom Viridiplantae; phylum Streptophyta; class Magnoliopsida; order Ericales; family Ericaceae; genus Rhododendron; species Rhododendron griersonianum. The sequence goes on from CM030795.1 coordinate 17,777,200, forward strand.
TAACGTGCTCGGACGCCGATCGCAGCTGCCCAAATTTCTTGTGAGCTTCTTAAGTATTTCATATCTATCGACCTTATGTATCTCATACATAAGCTTAAGTTTTTCATTCTTAGATACTTCCGTGTCTATACTTGGCAACTCTCAAGCATAGTCGTCGTTCGCGCGCGACTCAATCTCGTGCTTGTTCATGCACATACCCTAGTTTCGTGTGTTTATTCATACACATCTAAGCATTCGTACGTAGTCGGGCTTGTGTGTTCCTTCATACACCTCAATCGAACTCAATCCCTACCGGATCTATTTACAGACCTAAACCCTTCGTGCCTGGCCAATTTCGTGCGTTCATTCATACACACTTTTTGTACTGTGTTTGCTCACCCAAGTGTTTCATACTTGACAGACTCCTAAGTGTATTCATACTTTAGATAAATTTGCATGTTTTCGTATGCTCCCAAGTTCCTCGTACTTGGAAATATGTGCATATTCACGTATGCAACTCAAATGTCTCGTACTAGGGTATATTCTGAGCTAGATCATACTCAATCAAATTCTGGCATTATTCATTGCCATGGCCTAAGTTTATTCATACTTAGCCAAATTTGGAGTATAATCATACTCCATCGGATTTTGGCATTACTCATTGCCATGGCCTAAGTTTATTCATACTTAGCCAAATTTGGAGTATGATCGTACTCAATCGGATTTCGGCATTACTCATTGCCATGGTCTAAGTTTATTCATACTTAGCCAAATTCGGAGTATGTTCGCACTCCATTGAATTTTGGCGTCACTCATTGCCATGGCCTAAGTTTATTCATACAAAGCCAAATTCGGAGTATAATCGTACTCCATCGGATTTTGGCATTATTCATTGCCATGGCCTAAGTTTATTCATACTTAGCCAAATTTGGAGTATAATCGTACTCCATCAGATTTTGGCATTATTCATTGCCATGGCCTAAGTTTATTCATACTTAGCCAAATTTGGAGTATGATCGGACTCCATCGGATTTTGGCATTACTCATTGCCATGGCCTAAGTTTATTCATACTTAGCCAAATTTAGAGTATGATTATACTCAATCGGATTTCGGCATTACTCATTGCCATGGCCTAAGTTTATTCATACTTAGCCAAATTCGGAGTATGTTCGCTCCATTGAATTTTGGCATCACTCATTGCCATGGCCTAAGTTTATTCATACTTAGCCAAATTTAGAGTATGATCGTACTCAATCGGATTTCGGCATTACTCATTGCCATGGTCTAAGTTTATTCATACTTAGCCAAATTCGGAGTATGTTCGCACTCCATTGAATTTTGGCGTCACTCATTGCCATGGCCTAAGTTTATTCATACAAAGCCAAATTCGGAGTATAATCGTACTCCATCGAATTTTGGCATCATTCATTGCCATGGCATAAGTTTATTCATACTTAGCCAAATTCGGATCGAATTTTGGCATTATTCATTGCCATGGCCTAAGTTTATTCATACTTAGCCAAATTTGGAGTATGATCGGACTCCATCGGATTTTGGCATTACTCATTGCCATGGCCTAAGTTTATTCATACTTAGCCAAATTTAGAGTATGATCATACTCAATCGGATTTCGGCATTACTCATTGCCATGGTCTAAGTTTATTCATACTTAGCCAAATTCGGAGTATAATCGTACTCCATCGGATTTTGGCATTATTCATTGCCATGGCCTAAGTTTATTCATACTTAGCCAAATTCGGAGTATGTTCGCACTCCATTGAATTTTGGCATCATTCATTGCCATGGCATAAGTTTATTCATACTTAGCCAAATTCGGAGTATGATCGGACTCCATCGGTTTTTAGCATTATTCATTGCCATGGCCTAAGTTTATTCATACTTAGCCAAATTTTGAGTTTTTTCGTACTCAATCGGTTCTCAAGTTTTTTTCTTAAGTCGTATTCGTACTTTAACTTGAAAAACAATTTTTCAAATCAAATTTCGTTTTATTGCTTCATTCCAAGTTTATTCGTACTTAGATGCACACTCTCCCTGCTCCCCAGTATGGAGGCAAATTAAGTGTCTTTGGGTCCATACTTAGCTTAGTCGTGCTAGGACCGAACACAAATAAAATTTCTTAATTCCATCACAAAGCTGCTCGTAGCTGAATAATTTCTATGGAATTCTGATCATAATTCTCTTATAGCAACTCATAGCTAAAATACAAATTGCAATAAGTAATTCCACTACTTATCTGTATATTCCATGGCATATGCATTGGATTCCCATCCAAGACTTTGAGGCGATAAGCTTCAATCTCAGCTATCTCTGTAACCTTGTATGGTCTCTCCCAATTCGGACCAAGCTTCCCATTCGTGGGATCTCATGCAAAAACTTCCTTAGTTTCTTAGCCTTCAGTACTTTGGGCACTTCGTAACCCAACCAACAAGGCTTTGTATTCTACCACATTATTCGAAGCATTGAGCTGAACAACCAGTTCTAGCATCACAACCTTAGGAGAGCATATCATAATTCGTGCTCCTGAATCTTGAACTGTAAACATATAATTTTCACTCCTCTTGATCCTGCTCGGTAGATTCCTTCCTTCATCGTAATCACTCCCGCGTGGGTTTATTACGAGAGCATCGTTGTCCGATAACTATACAATTTCCAGGTTTTTGTCCATAAATGTGCTTGGCCCTTTGGTTTGTTGCCTATTCGAGCACTACCTGAATTCTCCACCTTTCGTAGGCATCTATACCAGTCTTTGATTTCTTGCTCACGTTTTTTCATACGCTAAGCAATTTCTTCAATACTACATTCTTTCTCTTTGAGACCTTTCGTAGTCTCGAGTACGTTGTGATCACCTAACAAATTTAGACCGATCATCATGATCATCTAACAGATTCAGATTGGCCTTCGCGAGAGCCTAACAAATTTGTACTGCTTTGTGCGATTGCCTAAACAATTTAGACTACTCCGTGCAATTGTATAGAAATTTTGAATTGCTCTGCATGGTTGCCTAGCAGATTCAGACTGCTCCTTAGGATTGCCTAGCAGATTCATACTGCTCTGCTACCGAGCAAATTAAGACTGCTCCTTAAGATCGCCTAGCAGATTCATACTGCTCTGCTAACGAGCAAATTCAGACTGCTCCTTAAGATCGCCTAGCAGATTCAAACTGCTCTGCTACCGAGCAAATTCAGACTGCTCCTTAAGATTGCCTAGCAGATTCGAACTGCTCTTTGCAATCGCCTAGCAGCTTCAGATTGCGCTGCTACCGAGCAGGTCTAGACCGCTCCTTAAGATCGCCTAGCAGATTGACGCTTGCTAACGAGCAAATTCAGATTGCTCCTTAAGATTGCCTAGCAGATTCGGATTGCTCTGCGCTGCTATTCAAACTGCTCCTTAAGATTGCCAAGCAAATTCAAACTGCTCTGTGCTACCGAGCAGGTCTAGACCGCTCCTTAAGATCGCCTAGCGGATTCAGACTGCTCTGCACCGAGCAGGTCTAGACCGCTCCTTAAGATCGCCTAGCAGATTCATATTGCTCTGCTACCGAGCAAATTCGATGCTCCTTAAGATCGCCTAGCAGATTGATCGCTCGCTACCGAGCAAATTCAGATCGCTCCTTAAGATTGCCTAGCAGATTCGGATTGCTCTGCTACCTAGCGATTCAAACTGCTCTGCGTGGTCGTCTAGCAGGTTCAGACTGCACTGAGCAGGTCTAGACCGCTCCTTAAGATCGCCTAGCAGATTCGATCTGTGTTCTGCTACCGAGCAAATTCAGATTGCTCCTTAAGATTGCCTAGCAGATTCGGATTGCTCTGCCTAGCAGATTCAAACTGCTCCTTAAGATTGCCAAGCAAATTCAAACTACTCAGTGCAATCAAGGTCTAGACCGCTCCTTAAGATCGCCTAGCAGATTCAAACCGCTCTGCTACCGAGCAAATTCAGATTGCTCTATAAGATCGCCTAGCAGATTAATGCTCTGCTACCGAGCAAATTCGACCGCTCCTTAAGATCGCCTAGCAGATTCAAACTGCTCTACTACCAAGCAAATTCAGACTCTGCTCTATAAGATCGCCTAGCAGATTCTGACCGCTCTGCTACCGAGCAAATTCAGATTGCTCCTTAAGATTGCCTAGCAGATTCGGACGGTCTGCTGCCTAGCAGATTCAAACCGCTCTGCACGGTCGCCTAGCAGGTTCAGACTGCACAGCGGGGCAGATTTTGACTGCACTTTGAGATTACCTAGCAGATTCGAATTGCTTTGACTTCCATCTCGACATCTTGATTAGCTCCCCCAATCCTAGGAGCATACAATATTGAAGGACTTGCTCATAGCCCTACTCAGTGCCTTCTCAAAGAATTACAAAAAGGTGTCCTCTCATTTTCCCTCTTGGATCATCCTCCATTCGCGGAGTCTTTACGCTTCTAGAAAACATTGTTGATCTCAAAGATTTACTCTGTTTTGTATTAGATTTCTCGAATCTCTCTCACTCATGCTTTTTTAATCAGGCGTGCATACCCCTTGAGTTCATCCTACCATTTTATCCTTAGAACTCTAGGACTGAACCAGCGAGTGACTCGTACCCGCCAAGCCATTCCTTTACTCCACCAGCGGCTTTTTTGGAGCCTGCAGTGGCGTTTTGTCACGACCCCCTCAAGACCATGCGTGTTCTTTGGGTCGTATGGCTCTTCTTCCATCATGGTTTCAATGGGAATTCTATCGTTTCCCACAGACGGCGCCAATTGTAAGGGGAAAAAATCCGCTTAGTGCTAACTCTAGCTTTTTGGTAAATAGCTTCACGTGCCTCCTCGCCGGAACCCTAGCCCTTCGCCGGAACCCTAACTGCAAAACAGACAAGGGTGAGCGCACCTTTGCCTTTCGTGGCAAAGGCCCTCCGATGCCTAAGTTAGTATCACGTACTAGTAGAAAAACCCTAATTATCAGTAGGTAAATAACTTGATTGCAGTAGACTGCGTACCTTTCACCTTTAGGTTTACCTTGTATTTATAGATTCACAGATGCTTGTTGCCCAAGTATCCGTGTTGCCCTAGGTTTCCTATCTCATACAGGAAACCCATAATATCTTGGATTCTCATTCCCTTATCAGTTCATTACCTTAGTCCTTTTAGGACTCTTTTCCATAACTGACCGAACATCCCATTCCCGTTGGGTATCTCTCCTGGATCCTATATTCTTAGGATCCCATTCCTTTACGGAACCTCCTAGAGTATTCCCTCTGCTCCAGCACTTGATTGGAGTTCTTCCCTTGTTCGGCTATCTCATCGCCAAACAACTACTTGGACCAACGTCCTCTCAGGAGCTCTCCTCCTGTTCGGCCCTTTTGGACCAGGAACAAACTACTTGGACCAACGTCCTCTTGGACCAACGTCCTCTCAGGACCTCTCCTCCTGTTCGGCCCTCTTGGACCAGGAACAAACTACTTGGACCAACGTCCTCTTGGACCAACGTCCTCTCAGGACCTCTCCTCCTGTTCGGCCCTCTTGGACCAGGAACAGACTACTTGGACCAACAACTTCACATGTCACTGGTCCTTTATCAATCTCTTGGTCCAATAACTTCTCATGTTTACTGGACCTTGACCCCATACAGACTTCCTGGACCAATGACATTTCATATCACTGGTCCATATTCCCGACCACCGGCTTGCACGACGACTATCCCCATCATATTTACACCATGGTCCCACGTACCACGTGTTCGGGCCCTGTTTGGCCTTGTTTGGGAATACCTCCCTACACAGTTGGTCGGAGCATGTGCGAAAAATTCAAAGGTCTCGGGTTTGAAACCCAGCAGGAGCAAGAAAGAAGGATTTTTTTTCCATGTGAAAACGTCTTTTGCAACGAAAAATTTCGTCACCGATTATATATATGCAATTTGTGACGATTTTCATTCGTCACCCAATGTAATTTTTCTTGTAGTGCCAGACCTTCCACTTGATTGAATTCCAACGGCCCAACGTCGAACACCGTTTAATATTTCAATTTTGCATATTCTTTTAGCAAATTCTCCAAATACCTACAATACACAAATTAAGCATTAAGTTCCGAATAATAATATAAATGAGACTTAACAAAGACAAATTAAGGGGCGCTAATGTGAACATTTACGTGCCTATCAAAAAGTAAGATGGTTTTTCGTTTTTTCAGCCATTATACTTACCATGAACACTAGCTCTTCTTACCATATTTTATGCTGATACTTACCACAAAATAAGGCATACTTACCATAACTAAAGGCTGTACTTCAACGTTTTTAGGTGTTTTCAAAATAATTTTAAGAGAGAGGGAGATAGATCCAAGGGTTAATAGGAACCGAATTAATGATGCAAAAGAGAGGGAGAGAGACGAAAGAGATTAGAGAGAGAAAGTCTACTGCACTTTAAAGTGTTGAAAAAAGGAACGTACACGTGATGAAAGCTGTACTTCTTTCACAGAACCATAATTGTAAAGAGAGAGAAGAGAGAGAAACGAAAAATTAGAAAAATGGTATAAATGCGCGTGTGGGCATTAAATGAGCGCCAAGAAAAAGAGATGCACGCGCGAATTGGGGAGGATCCAACCGGATATTGGAATTAATTGGGAAGGGTCCGTTTGGCCATAAATTGTAAATCTAGGACCGATCCGGCATTTTCTCTATTTTTTTATTCCATAGACACAAGTGGATCCTCCCACACTTGTGTCTATGGAGTAAAAAATGCAATGTCACTAGACTTTCCCCTCTCGAATCAACCCACCAACTTCCTTCCATAATCCACATCTCTAACGCCCCAATTTTTCAGAAACGTTAATTAAATCATTTTCAGTTGATTTAATAACTTTAATGAATTTAGGTTAATTATTCTTCAAAACAAAGTTTAGCAGCAGAAGTCTTAAAATTTGAATTAAAGATAAGCATAATTTAAGTCTTATAATGGAAAATACAATACTCAACGTATGTCAGACTACTAATATGACACTCAAGGCTCGACAAACTCCCCTTCCTGGACTAAGAGGTCTTCAACGGGATACTGATCATTGGAATAGAAAATACGTTCTCTGACTTCTTCCTTGGTACCTAGCATGAAATGCCAGGGCCAAAATAGCACCACAAGCGAACTATCATTTAATAGCTAAATCCTACCCAAAACTCATAACTTACAAATAACATGATATACAAAGCGATTAAAGTAGATAACTATCAATTTCAATTACTAGTCTTTAACTCTGTGAATTCTAGAATCTCTTCTTATAAGAAACATCCTCCCTGTTAACCACTAGGGTACTATAGCCATTCGTGATACCACTCTTACTTGCTTGCCTTAACCAGGAGCCCTGATGAAAAGGCCTAAATTATCTACTTAGTCGGAGTTATCGATAGCCTCACAAGGATAAATTTCCTAGGGAACTAACAATAACCACTTGGACCACAATGAACTAACCATAACTTTTGGAATATATAGACCCCACCCTGGTATTATAATACAATATCACATTTTATCTCCTATTCAAAAAGGGTGATCTCACAATGCCATATCCTAAAGTTTCGAACCAACAATCTACTATCATACCCTGGCTTCATTTCTCACAACTGAACTCTGTGGATAACCTCCAACAGATCTGGATTTCACTAGATAACCTCCAAGAATCCCATTAAAACAGCATTCATCTGGCTAACCGTCATTCACATCACTGAGGCTCTGCAAGATAACCCATCCAGATCCCATCACGACAAATCACAACACCAAGACTTTAAAGGATAACCCCCTCAGATCCCATCATAGTTATGTTTCTAAAGCAAATCTGAATTCATGTCAAGTTATGCAATACCAATCAAAACCGTTTTTTCTTTTTATCATCAAACTAGGTGAGCGGCTCATGCCAGCACGAGATGTCTCATGCCTGGTATCGGTAGGATGTGTTTATACGCATTGAAATTAGTTGTTGCTTCGCCACAACCTAACTGTCGAAATAGGTTGAATTACCCCGAGCGTAGGGCTAGGTCGCTGTCAGCATAATATCCGGAAGTCCGGAATCGTTCCCACAGAGAAAATCTCAATAGCTTGCTAGGATTTTTAGATGTAAGGGTTTGCGGCGTTTAGACGACCAACTTTTGGTTTTACTTTGAGAAGTGATAAACACTTATGAAAAAGACTAGAAAATGAGTTTTAGCTAGGAATTAAAAGCGGCAAGGCGTTGGAGTTATTAACGCCCGTAACTTAGGCCATCGAACCATTCTCAACAAAAACACGGTTGAATCGCACGGCATAGGCTATCAACTGAAATATTTAGCTATGAAACCATTGAAAGACTAGAAATGTAGTATGGAAAACAAGTGAGCTCTTTTGTTCTTTTGGCAAACACAAACCGAGACATCGCTCCGGAATCATGTGAGCAAGCACATGATTACCAGAGATTAACATTGGCTAGTTTTGTTACATAAAAGGCGAGCCTTCCTCATTTTCCATATCGAACCTCAAGTCATGAGTTGAGAAAGGCAAGATAAACATAAGTCACGAGACGTTAGCCACCCCATGGCCAAGCCTAATCGACTACTCACACATAATGAAAAGACTAGAGAGCATGCTAGAAAAGGTAAACATGATTAACCGATAGAAATGGAAATATACTTGATTTATATAAGGATCTCAACCGTAGCTACAACATTAATAAACAAGAAAAGATCATACGAGAAAGTCTTACTTGAGTTCTTCAAGAATCTAGCTAGACAAACTTGAAAGCCATTAATGGAGCTCTAGAAAATGAAAAGACTTAAAGTGAAGTAATGAACTAGATACAAAAGGAGGTGAGAGGAGGTCCCTATTTATATAAAGTGTGTTCCTCTCTCCTCAAAAGTCAACAAATATCCCAAAAAACTAGCCATTAAAAGAAAGTTTCCACAAGTGGACAGTCTGAAAAGTTACACAAAATATCTGCTGGGAACAAATGTTATCGATAACACTAAGGGTGTTATTGATAACTTCATTTTGGTGATCTCCCGAAAAGAAAAGTTATCGATAACATAAGGCTGACGTTATCGCTACCCTCAAGTCTGGAAGCTTGTGGACCAAAATGTGACAAAAGTTATCGATAACTGCCCAAATGTTATCGATAATTCCTCCAGAAAATGCAGATTTCAGTCTGCTAATCTGCTTGCCCTGCCTTGGCACCTCCGAGCATCTTCCAAAACATTGTCTCTTGACTTCTAAGATTTGGTAGCACCACACCTCATGGCCTCGGGTGCTCAGATATCCTTGACAGCCATTCTCGATGAATTCAGCTTGCTTGCTGCGCTTTGACACGATTCTTGCCAATGAGCCCACCAAAAGACCTTTGAGGCTTCTTATGACGCTGTTGAGCCGAAAATCATCAGGAAATTGATTTGCAACGTTCCATTTATTAACGCCCAAGCTCCCAAGTAAACAAAGGCTGCCAAACCGGACAACTGGACGACCACAAAACCGGTTGACCACTGAAAAGATCTGGACGTCTGCTTTTTTGTTGGAAAGAACAGATTGGGCCAAAGCTTTGTTGTGATTGGACCAAAATAGATTAGTAGTAGCCTAGTAGGTAATAGGTTTCCACATGGACCAGTCATGATTTGGGCCAAGGGCCTGTGAAAAGTTTACATGTGGGTTGAACAAAAATAAGATTTGGGTCCAAAGGTTTAAAAAAAAGAAGAAGAATTGGTCCTATCTATTTGCCGAAAACTGATATTATAAAATGACAATCACGGGGTGGAAAACAACTTGAGCAAATAAGGGCTGAAGGTTTAGAGTACAAAAACAGTATAATTATTGCCCATTAAAGAGCTTTTTTGCACAAAGGCAAATTAGCGAAACTCATCTCAATGCTTTAGTTTTATTGAGGATTACAACAAAGCATTTCCTTGTTTTTCAAAATGAGTTTTTAATAAAAACATTTTAACAAAGCTTTTAAGAAATCGATTTTGTCATAAACCATAATCAAAATCTATTATATCTAACATGATGAAAAAATGTAAGCTTCAAATCTAACCTATTCATATTCATGGCGAAGGCCCAATAGTACATCCTATATGTCGAAGGCCCAATAAATTAATGGTTCAATATAGGTGGCACATTGGAGTTATTTTTGACACTTTTACGAGCTAAATGGTTAACCTTGTAGCCTTGTAGTAAATAATTTTATAGTGTCTATTGGAGATGCTCTTTTGCCTTCCAATGAGAACCAATTGTTACTAACATGACTTGATAATGTTGAGAAACTTCTCAGTGTATGATTGTTGTAACGAGAATTTTCTGAACTAACCTTTTTAAATTCACCACCTCACAGCCACCATCACCACTACTGCTGCAACCAAAAAAAAAGATTGAGGAACTAACTACCACCACTTTGCTGATAAAAAAAACAAACAAACTACCACCCCTTTAAAACTACCACAACCAAATGGTTTGTTGAGAATATTCCCAATCTAAAAGGATTGAGAATTTTGCAGTCCAATGATTTATTATACTCACATCAGCGCTGTTGTCTCTGCTTTTACTATCACAAAAAAGATTAAACTTTGGAAATGGATCTCTTATTTATTTATTTTTTTTTTATAAGATTGGATATGAAACTTTAAGTAGATATGAATGTATATTTTATGTGTTTCCCTTATCTTGGTGGTGGGTTTGTGGTGATTTGGTGGTGCTTGGAGGAAGTGTTCTGGCCTTGGATGGTGGCTGTTGCGGTCTATTTTAGGTGGGTGGCAGTGGCTGATGGCAGTTTGAAAGGGTTACAGTTTAGTGTATTTAGGTTTTGGGTCTTCTTTGGGCCAACTTTTGGCTCGGTCTAGCCCACTTTGGTGACTTTAGGTTTTTGTTGTGCTTAATTGTAATATTTGGACTTTCAGGCTTTCAGGAGTTTTTGGCCTTTATTTGTAATATCTGAGCTTTGTAAGCCTTTAGGTGTCTCGAGCATTGTCCCTAAGAGCATCTCCAAATATTACAATTAAGAGGATGGGAGAAAATATGGAGGATCTATAACACTATTCACCTTTTAAAATGATATTTGTATCCTTAGAGCATCTCCAACCCATGCTCTATTCCTCAATTTGAGAGTATGGAACTCCTCCAACCCATCTTCTCAAGCCTCCTCTATTTTAGAGGGAAAAATAGAGGGTTTGTGGTTGGAGTAAATAGGAATAGTAATTTCCTCCAAAATCACTTTATGAATAAAATAGAGTATTTTGATACTCTCAAATAGAGTATTTGTAGACACCCCGATCTGGATCTCCCAATTGTTTTACTTTATTTTACGATTTTCTTGTTTTTCCGATGATGAAATCGGATCAAACAAGCTTGGATTGGAAATGGATTGAGCTTGGAGTGCCTGGAACCCCACTTAAAGCCTTTTGAACCCCTCTGAACCTTCAGTCAAACCCTAGGGTCAGGATTGACCATCGCGCGATCCTTCATGTTCCTCGCGCGATACTCAGCTTGCCAGGTGTTGGTCAAAGTCAAACTGTTGACTGTTGACCCTCGCGCGATGGTTTTGAACCCTCGCGCGATGGTTCTCCCCTGTCACTATCACACAATCCAGCTGAATTTGTGATGATTGGATGTCACATGGGTCCCCATGGGCTGGAACCCCGTTTTCCTCAGCTGAACAGCGTCCTGACAGGTTCTAGCCCATCCATTCTCCCAACCACTTCACCACCTTGTTGGCTAACCTCTCCACCAAGTTGTGACCAGCCTTGTTGGCTGGTTGCAAAGCCAAGTTTGGCCACCACCTAGCCCACTCACTCCTCCTATAAATACCCCCATTTGTCTTCCATGTTAAGGGTTGGTTAGTTCCAAGATTTGCAAGGTTAATCACTAATTACCAAGCAAATCACTCTCATTAGCACAAAGTTACTAACCTAAGCTACTTCCTAGTCTTTCAAATCTAATATCCAATACACACTTAGTTGCAAGGTTACAATATATCAAGCAATCCATTGTTCAAACCCTTTCCAAGCAAAGGTATAACATTTAGCCTGTTTCTGTTTTGATCCCTGAGGGGGGTTGACAGGGCCAAGGCTGGTAATCAATACCAGTCCTGGTCTTAAAGTTAGCAGAGTTACAAGAATCTGTGGCTGGCCAAACCCTCGCGCGATGGACCCACATACTCGTGCGACGCTTCTGTCAGCAAGAGATTGGTCCTCGTGGGGAAGGGAGGCTAGTCTTTTATTGTTTTGATTACATGCATGCCTGTTGTAATTTTGTCTTGATAAATAGATCACTGTGATGCATGCTAAAATAAATGCAGTAGCTTAGTTTATCATTTTAGTTAGCTCTGAATGCCCTTGGGATACTCCTGAATATGTCTCAGAGCCCCAAGCATGCAAAGCAATTCCTGGAAGTCCAGTCAGGAGCATCGCGCGAGACTTTCACTCTGTCGCGCGATGGTTCTCTGATTTCCAGAGGTTGCCCTTGTATGGGCAACTAGGCCTTAGCCTCTGTTTTGATACCCCCTCTGTTTAGGGGTTGTATTTTATTCCATTTGGCTCTTGTTTGAATCAATTTGTAATATTTAGGTATTTACAGTCCCCTTTAAACTGCTTGGTTTGCCCCCTGGGTGTGCACTAGTCTTCCAGAGCCCAGAAGGGGACGAAATTCCACATGTGGCAGAAGATCAACCCTCGCACGATGGAGTGGATGTGTCGCGCGACGGTCAGCTTGCATGTACGTAGATCCATGCATGCAAGCTGGCTGTTGTGCACTCCACACTCACTCCTTGTGTGGTTTTTGATGTTCTGATCAGAGGGTGGGGTTTTATCCCATGTTATTTTTCATTATTTCATCCATCCATGCTATTCCTCACATCTTGCAAAACGTGTTACAGTTTTAATCCCCGATTAACTGTTCCCCCGCCCTAATTGGCTAAAATCTGATTAATAAAAGAAGAATCGTAAAACTTTTTCAAAATGCTCAAGTAGAGACCGATCTCCGGATTGGGCGAGAGGGGTGCCTTAAAACCCTTCCCCTCTCGTAACCTGGCTCCCGAACCCAGATATGGTTATGACGGACTGGTGCCTTCACTTTTTCAAATCAAAATAGCGCGGCAGGTGCTTCGAAATACGGTTCCTTGGGTGTCGGACCTTCAAAACCCGAGTGGCGACTCTGTATTTTTCGAGCGCTTGCCCCCTGCGCTCGCGCTCCCTCGATTCCGAGAGCCTTGCCTGAAAGTTGTCGGAAAGGGAACGGAATCCCTTCTCCGAGGGCATGCTGCCCACAGTATTGGATTGGAGATGCTCTAAGGTGTGATCGGGCTTTGTCCCATCTTGTTGTAATTTTCAACTTTTGATTGGATTTTCTTTCTCCTTAATAAAATATTACTTTTACCGATAAAAAAAAGAAAAGAAAGCATATGGCAATAGAAATATTACTAATTGTTTTTCTTTTCTTTTCTTTTTGGCAAAAGTGAGAAGATTGATTGATAAATACTCAGCGGCACTTACAAAACGGAGATCATTATAAAGAACTTGGACAAAGCTAAATTAATCGTCTAACAAATACAAAATAAGTAAATCACAAGGCAATCGATATCTTTCATCCTAACTCATACATGACCTGAGGCAATAGCGACACTTTTAAACTGCATAACATCTAATTAGGAGTCTCAAACGAGAAAAAGTGCAAAATTAAGGACAAAAGACACCAAATACCCAAACGATCAGATGAACTCCACTTAAGTATGAACGCACCAATGAACTCCCAAGAACTACAGATCTGCCAAACCGTCAAGGGTTGCCTCGTCAAAGACATCGTGTAGGGATAGAACGCTAAAGCATAAATATCGTTGTGAAGCAATCTCGATTGAGAGAACCCAGTCTGTAGACAAAATTTGTCCAAATACAAAACTAATAACTCTTGTTGAACGAGAGACAAAACTCTCACAGATCAGACGACAAGTCGTAGATCTGGAGAGACGGAAAGTGGAAAAAAAACAAAAAACAAATAAAGAGAGTCGATAGTACCATGGCCTCCTCCTCCCGCCGCTGCACACGGGTATAGAACACACAGGGGGAGGGGAATGGAGAAGATCAAGGAGTTGCGGTGGCTAGGGTTGTAAGAGAGGAAAAGAGAGATAGAAGTAATACTAATTGTGAAACCATCCGATTGTGCGTTGCACGTACGTTTGCCACTTGTACTACTAAAAAGCACTTCAAAAAACCTTCAAACATAGACAAATTAATAGACTAGCTGGCTTTGATGTTATGTTTGGGTCATGGGATGCCTAAAATCTTTGGGGGATGCGGGGTTTCGTTTTTTTTAATTTTTTGTGCGTGCTAAAAACTAATTGAAAAAAAGTCCATTTGTTTGCCTACATAAAATATTCACTCTAGCTATAAAGCCCCAACCATGACTAGACACAAAACGTCTAAGAAAAGTAGCTTAGAGCAAACAATTACTCTCTCCGTTCCAATTTAATTATCCCTTTTTCTATTTTAACTGGCTAAAAAATTAGTTATATTTTTAAATCCGTACTGAATTTTATATCGAATATAGATTTTGTTTAATAGATTTCGATTAGTTCTATAATACAATATTTTTTAAATCACGTAAAATATACTAATAAATTACAAAATATAATCAATTGAAAAATAACATAAACTCCCAAAAAAGACTATTAAATTGGAATGAAATGAGTACTTATTAATTTGTTTTGTCCCTCGCTTTCATTTTAGATTAGAAACCAAAAAGACAAAAATGGAAAAATCATAATTTTGGGTGTTTGGATGGCTCATTTTCACATTTTCTGTTTCACCTTTTTCTATTTTGGGTGTTTGGCTGAGAACAAGAAAAGTCATTCTCTGAGAATGGTTTTTCAGATTTTAAGAAAAGAGAAGAGAAGTGAGAAAGAGCTCTGGAGGAGCTTTTCCCATTCTCATTTTCTCATTTTCTTCTTCCAGCCATGCCAAAAGACATCAAAGCCCCTCAAATTACGTTATCCTCTTCATACCTCTGCATCTCCCACCATAAGAACAGGGAGACGTTCTTCTGGGTTAGAATTATGGTTTCCATTTCGATCTGACCATAAGAGAAACCCAGAACATAAATTCGATTCTCTGTATCTTCTATTCCAACACATACAAATTTCGACAAAAATTAACAAATTTCATTGTTTCTGTTGGGATTATTTCCCCTAATCAATCCCACCCGCAATCGGAAGCGTAATCGGACAAATTAAATACGCAATAAAAAAGGCACAACGAGAACAACCAATATTACGTGGTTCCCCAAACTCGGGTACGTCCACGGGAGAGAGAAATCAATTTCCACTATCACCAAAGGTATACAAGGGTTTACAAAGAGATCAAAGATCTCACAAACACCCTATCCAACAACCTACAACCAAAGTGGAAAGATCTTACCAAATGCTCTCCAACACGGCTGGAAATGAAAGCCCGAAACTGAGATCAAAACAGCCTCAAATGTCGTCAACAAGCTGCCACCAATTTGCTTCAGTTGAGAGGACCAATGACTGCCCTATAGCTTTCCCTTTTCCACCGAGAACACACTGATGCACTCCCTTTTCTATCTCCACCGAGATCACCAAACACACAGTCACACACAGTGAATGTTTCTGTTTCTTTTTCTTCTCTCACACACTCTTCGGCTACTACTTGCCAGGAGACAAAAAAAACCTTTTTAGCTTCTAAGAGAAGCTAAGTTACTCATGTGCCAAATGGTGTGTAGAAACTTCTACAAAAATAACGAGCCCACAAAAATAATCTTTTTGGGCCAAACACTATTGGGCTATTTTCATAAGCAAAAACCCAACAATCACCCCCTTTGCTCGTGAGAAATATACCCTCACTCGGACCTCGCACCCCCTCACTTGGGCGCCTTGCACCCCCTTCATCCGGGTGCCTTGCACCCCCTCACTCGGGTGCCTATCCGAAGACATCGGCAACCAAGTTGGTTGCAAATGTGACCCTTTTCCTTGCACTTGTTTTTCCTTTGTCAACCCTTTTGTAGACACCCCAATTTGGACTTTTCAAAATTCCTTGACTTGTGGCCCGGAGGCTCCCCGATGATGACTTTGGATTGAAACAAGCCTGATACCGATTGGAACTTTGCTCCTTGAAAGATTTGAAGAGGGATTAAAAATGGTAAAAAGCATTTTCAAGCGCTTGGGAGCAATCCCGAGCGCTCAAAATGAGGTCCCAAGCGCTCGAGATTGATCCTGAGCGCTCGAGACTGATCTGTTGCCCAATGGATGGCAGTATCACCCACTACCCTTGCAACTCATCATTATCACCACATTGAGCTGATAAGCCCTCAATAGTGTAAATAACCGGGCTTATCTCGCTCATTTTTGCCACGCTCACGCGCATAACTCTTTGTTTTTGTTTGATATTGCGCGAAAGGTGCGTTTTTTATGATTACAGGTTTTCCGTGTGAATAAGGCTTGATTAAAGCCAAGTTTCGCTCCAACAACGTTCGGTGATCCGAGGGCTCCAATCGGAGCGATTCCGGAGCTTGGGGATTGTCGTGGAAGCCCCGGAACAAAGCCTGACATGAGCTGACATGAGCTGCTGTGGAAGGCTGGCAGACACAATGTCTACCGGTAGACATTCAATGTCTACCGGTAGACATTCAATGTCTACCGGTTCAATTCCAGATCAGTGAGGACACCATTTTGCATCATTCTGAAACGACCAATGTCTACCGGTAGATGTTCAATGTCTACCGGTAGACATTCCCAAATTTCTGCATTTTTTTGCCCGACTGTTGGACATTTCAGGGGTAGTTTAGACTTTTGTATCCCGAATGTTTGGGACTATAAATAGTTTTTAACCTCATTTTGACAAAATATCTTTTATTCTCAGCCCTAGGAACTTCTCTCTCTACCTCCCTCTCCTCTCAAACTCGTCATCTCTCTTCAAAGGAGATTGAAGAGTTGGGTTTTGAGGTATTTCGTCTTCATTAATGTTGTAGGTACGGTTGAGATCTTTCGTAATCTTAAGTTTATTTTCGTTTTCATCCATGAATCGTACTTATCCTTTTATGCTTGTTCTTTGTTCTTGTTCTATGTTTGAGTAGTGATCAAGGCTTGGTCTTGGGGTGATTTCTACCCTGTGATTTGGGTAGTTTAATGGCTTCTCTCATTTCTTGTGCTTAATGTGGTTTGTGAATGGATTAAGTTCATTTTTATGTAACAAAATCTAGGGTTGTTAACCTCTTTGATTATGTGTAGGCAAGGACTTGATCTCTTGCCACATGTAATGCTTGGAGCTATGTCACTCTAGGTGTTTGCCAAAATGCCTCAAAGAACTTGTTGAACTCTAATCTTTGGTCTAAACTTAGAGTTGTTAACTTCTTTGATCGGGTGTAGACAAGTCTCCTTGGCACACCCAATGCTTAGAACCATGGCACTCTATGTGTTTGATAAAATGCCTAAATGAGTTCCTTTCCATTTCCAAACCCCGTTGTATGAGTTAAACTTGATTTTTATGGTTAAATCTTCCGAGTGAGATCAAATGATAATGACTCTCACTTGAGTTATCAAAGAGAAGCATTGAACGGCCTAAGTTATGGGTGGAATGAACCCCTAGACCTTGCCGCTTTTAATTTCTAGTCAATCTTCGTTTTCAATTAAGTAGGAGGTAGAGAGAATTCCACCACTCAAAAGTTGGCCGTCTCAACGCCAAATCTAAAGGTTGGCGGTCCTAACGCTAAAAACCCTTCGTAAATCAAACCTCCGGCCTAGCTCCATTGGCTCCCTGTGGATTCGACCTCGGACTTCCGAGTTTATTATGCTACGACCGACCTAGCCCTACGCTTGGGGCACTCTTTACTACGGCACACATTAAGGTCGCAAGCATTTTTGGCGCCGTTGCCGGGGAATCAATTGGTAGCTAACTTGGAGGTATTGCTTTACACCGCACTGTAAGTATTCCATCTTTTGTTTTTAATTTATATTTTTTTATCTTTGTAGTAGAATGGCGGCGTCAAATGAGGAATTAGTCCCTCCTACCGCCAGTGTTTTTAGTGCTAAGCCGAGCATGCTTCAAGTGTTACCCTCTTTTCATGGCTTAGCCTCTGAAAATCCATGTGCGCACATCTTAGAACTTGAGGAGCTTTGCATGAATGATAAAGTGGCCTTATTTCAGATATTTCCATTATCTTTGAAAGATAGGGCTAAGAGTTGGTTTCATTCATTGAACCCAGGATCAATAGTTACATGGCAAGATATGGAAAATCAATTTTTCAAAAAGTTTTCCCCAATACATGAGACTCATATGCTGCTATGTGAAATCGTAAATTTATATCAACTTGATAATGAGTCCTTTGCGTGTTGTTGGTGGCGGTTTAGATATCCCATACTCTATTGGTCGCAGCATTGCTGTGAAACAAGGCACCTTATTCCCATTTTCTATAAGAGTTTAAATTCTACAACGCGTCAGCTTGTAGATAAGATGGTTGATGGTGCATTTTTGGATAAAACCGCTAATGAAAATTGGGATTACTTTGATCAATTGGCCGAAAGTTCAGAATCTTGGGTTTATGATTTCAATGTTGAAGATGCCAACTTAAATGTTGAGGAAGATGAAAGAGAGCCGCTTGTCATTATTGAAGAGGTTGGTTTCGATTTGCAAAACACCTCGGAGCTTGGATACCGTGAAGAGCTTAATGTTCAATGTTCTCCTCATGAGAATTCGGTAGATGTTGTTGGCACTCTTGTTGAGTCTCCACCATTCCAAGATTTTGTGGGAGTGGAACTAATTGATTTTCTTGGTGTTGATGACTTTGATTTGGTTTACCATCCTTACATTGTAGATTTTGTCAACAGTTTGAAAATCAATCTAGTTTGGAATGCTCATTTGGTTGAATTTAAATGTCTTAAACGAATTCGGCAATTGCGCTACTCAAAGTATCTTATTTTGTGGTATGGCCGAATTCAATTTTTGACCAAGATTTTGGAGTGTAGTGATGTGCTCATGTTAATAGCTTTTGATGGCATAATCAATGTTCGAAATCCACGTTTGGCTGAAGACGTTTGAACTTGGCTTTCCATTTTTTTTGTTTTGTTTTTTCTATTTCGCTTTTGTGGTCCGGTATAGCCACCTGTGTCGTGCCTAAGATGTTGTATGACTTGCTCTGCGGCGCCTTAAGCGAGACACGGGGAGAAAAGTAGTACCCGTCTAATCACGTGACGATTCGGTGGTTTCAATACTTGTTAATAATAATTTGTGTGCCGGGCTATCACGAGCCGGCGGTACTAATGTCTTTTGTCTCCCGTTTCGTGGTTGGTTCTTAAGCCTGATTGCAGGAATGAGCTTTGGAAGCCTTGCTAAAGACGGACGGTGATTTGGACGCAAATCCTCCAACTTGGTCGAGGTATAGGGTGGTTGACATTCCACCCCGTGGGTACTTTTGTTCTATCTCTCTCCTTACTTTTTTGTCTTTTTGCATTGAGGACACTGCATATTTCAAGTTGGGGGGGATGGTTTATGCTTTAAGTTTATTTCGTTCTCGGTATTGCATATCGTTCTCGGTATTGCATAGAAAAATTTTAAATTTTTGTGCAATTTTCCCTTATAATTAGTGAATTCAAGTGCTAGATACTTAGTTTATGCTCAATTTTCCCTAATAATGGCAAGAGTCGTGCACCCCGTCGAATTTGATTATGTGTTGAATCCATGTTGCATGCATATACGTGAACTTTGTTGAACAAATTGAGCTCCAAGGTGTGTCAAGTAGTATGCATCGCTTAGAGTTGAAGTTCATTTTAAAGCATCCCATGCTTGTTTGTCTCTATTTCCGCACTTGCGTAAATAATATCCGTTTGTTCATACTTGAGTAGTTTAGATATCTTTTATGCATCATATTGGAGTTGATTGGCGTACGTAGGAAATGATACAAGGCAATTTTTGCGTGATAAAACCACAAATGTGTCCCCTTGTCCTAAATTGTTGAACCGTTGTTCGAGTCTCCGTTTTTGTTCAAACTTAGGTAACCGGATGTTTGGAGGGTTGTGTGAAATTGATTTTCAATGATTCAAGGAGGTTTGGGGGTGGTGTGAATGTGATAGAAGTGGTTGGGTTGCAAAAGGGCGAAGAATTGATACATGATTCCCTATCTCTCCTCTCCCACTTCAAAAGCTAAAGCCCCAAATTTTCATCTCCCTCTCCAAAGCTCTCGAAATTGGACCCTCAATCTCTCTCACAACAAATCTCACCGGAAATGACCCTATTCCTCAAAGAAAAATAAAAGAAATGCTATGAAAGAGCAAAATCGAATTCGAAAAAGGGTTGAAAATCATGATGAGAGGATTGGTTAGACCTCCGGGCTAGCATACATTCCGAATGAGAAGGAGTCCGATGAGAAGGGGGAGCTCGAGGCTCAATACCGTGAGGAGTCGAATGAGGAGGACGACGGTGTGGTGGAGTCGGTGGTAGTAGTTTAGTAGGATTAATCTAGTAGATTTTCTTTATTTCTTCTTCGTAGCTTTGTTTGGTGATTGGCCAATTCATGTGGCCGTGCCTTGGGTAGTTTAGGGTCGGTGGTGGCCAAGGGTAGATGAACCATGCTAGCATATGGCCACTACACATTTTGTAGTCCATTTCCCTTTGTATCCAAGGTCGTTATAAGCTAATAAAGTCCTTAGTTGATCCTAATGTACGCTCGTCTAACTCCTTTTGATGCATGATCGATATTTAATGCTAATCTAGTATGAAATTTCTGTTGACTTTGTTTGTTGTGAATAATTACTTAACTCTATTTGTCGGCGCTCTTTTGATTAGCATGCATAGCTTTTTGTCTCTTGCTATTGCAATTCTTGCTAGCGCTTATCATGGGATGTTCTAGTTTATTACTTTGTGCAAGTTCATATCAGAGTACGCTCTTTTGAGTCCTGGAATTGAAATTCAAGGTGGATGTGTATTGCTTGGCCGTTGGCATAATTTGTTCACCTTAGTTCATTGTATGCATGTGCGTGGGTTGCATGTTGATGTGATTGAGTTCGAAGGGGTGTTTGTCTGGACTCTTGCCGAGTGTCGTTGAGCATAGTTGTTGTATCTTGTTTCGGGGGAAGATTGCATAGCATTAGTTACTTATGTTTTATTTTAGTTTTGCTAGGGACTAGCAAAGTCCAAGTTGGGGGGTGTGATAAGCCCTCAATAGTGTAAATAACCGGGCTTATCTCGCTCATTTTTGCCACGCTCACGCGCATAACTCTTTGTTTTTGTTTGATATTGCGCGAAAGGTGCGTTTTTTATGATTACAGGTTTTCCGTGTGAATAAGGCTTGATTAAAGCCAAGTTTCGCTCCAACAACGTTCGGTGATCCGAGGGCTCCAATCGGAGCGATTCCGGAGCTTGGGGATTGTCGTGGAAGCCCCGGAACAAAGCGTGGCATGAGCTGCTGTGGAAGACTGGCCAATTCAGAATGTCTACCGGTAGACATTCAATGTCTACCGGTTCAATTCCAGATCAGTGAGGACACCATTTTGCATCATTCTGAAACGACCAATGTCTACCGGTAGACATTCCCAAATTTCTGCATTTTTTTGCCCGACTGTTGGACATTTCAGGGGTAGTTTAGACTTTTGTATCCCGAATGTTTGGGACTATAAATAGTTTTTAACCTCATTTTGACAAAATATCTTTTATTCTCAGCCCTAGGAACTTCTCTCTCTACCTCCCTCTCCTCTCAAACTCGTCATCTCTCTTCAAAGGAGATTGAAGAGTTGGGTTTTGAGGTATTTCGTCTTCATTAATGTTGTAGGTACGGTTGAGATCTTTCGTAATCTTAAGTTTATTTTCGTTTTCATCCATGAATCGTACTTATCCTTTTATGCTTGTTCTTTGTTCTTGTTCTATGTTTGAGTAGTGATCAAGGCTTGGTCTTGGGGTGATTTCTACCCTGTGATTTGGGTAGTTTAATGGCTTCTCTCATTTCTTGTGCTTAATGTGGTTTGTGAATGGATTAAGTTCATTTTTATGTAACAAAATCTAGGGTTGTTAACCTCTTTGATTATGTGTAGGCAAGGACTTGATCTCTTGCCACATGTAATGCTTGGAGCTATGTCACTCTAGGTGTTTGCCAAAATGCCTCAAAGAACTTGTTGAACTCTAATCTTTGGTCTAAACTTAGAGTTGTTAACTTCTTTGATCGGGTGTAGACAAGTCTCCTTGGCACACCCAATGCTTAGAACCATGGCACTCTATGTGTTTGATAAAATGCCTAAATGAGTTCCTTTCCATTTCCAAACCCCGTTGTATGAGTTAAACTTGATTTTTATGGTTAAATCTTCCGAGTGAGATCAAATGATAATGACTCTCACTTGAGTTATCAAAGAGAAGCATTGAACGGCCTAAGTTATGGGTGGAATGAACCCCTAGACCTTCCCGCTTTTAATTTCTAGTCAATCTTCGTTTTCAATTAAGTAGGAGGTAGAGAGAATTCCACCACTCAAAAGTTGGCCGTCTCAACGCCAAATCTAAAGGTTGGCGGTCCTAACGCTAAAAACCCTTCGTAAATCAAACCTCCGGCCTAGCTCCATTGGCTCCCTGTGGATTCGACCTCGGACTTCCGAGTTTATTATGCTACGACCGACCTAGCCCTACGCTTGGGGCACTCTTTACTACGGCACACATTAAGGTCGCAAGCATGAGCCCGCCGATAGCTCGGTCCACACTCAACCTCTGGTGGCAGAGATTCAGGCCAAAGATTTTCCCATTAAAAAAAGTGTTTTATTCAAAACCATTTCATTTGAAAACCATAGGTTATTTTGCCTATATATATGGCTGGTTTTCAGCAGAGCAGGGGGCTACGAAAATTTCATTCCTGCAGAACCCCAACTCTCTGCTCTCTTTCTCTCTCTAGCTAAGAACCAAAAACTTCAAAGTTCACCTTCCAAACTTCGAAAATTTTACAAATCACCAAGGAAAAGGGCAAGGAATCGAGAATACTCTTCTGATCTCTTGCACTTTTCTCTCTTCATCCACATTTCAAAGCTACTCCAAGGAGCAAGGTTCAAGCAAAAGGTAGAAACTTTTACCTTTGATCACAACTAAAAGGGCTGTTCTTCCCTTCTGAGGGGGGTCTCTCAGCCTGACCCAGTCTTCAATCTTGGGTGCATGGTTGGGAGACCCTAGTGTAAAAACAAGAGCAATGGGGTACAAAAAAATATTTTCATAAAATCCTTACTGGAAACACTCCCAAGCGCTCGAGAGTACTCTAGAGCGCTCGGGACTGTTCCCAGCTTCATGCATGGTCCTTTGTGATACAGTAGGTTGGGAATGATGTGTGATCTTAAAATAAATGGTTTCATTTTGGCATGCATGCACAGAAAATCATTTTCCCCAAAACAGAAGCGTTTATTACAAGTTTTCATGTAAAATAAGGTATTTCCAAAGTTAAAAGACGTTTTCCTCTTGGGAAATACCGAAATAAGGACTTTTGCATGTCAAGATGGTGCCATTTCCCGTTTGAGAGTAAGCTGATATGCAGCTCACTCCCAAGCGCTCCGAACCATTCCAGAGCGCTCGGGAGTGGATGCATGTCATTGCTTCCCATTTTCCAGTCTGCTGTTTTATCTGGTCTCTGCATGCATTAGTGTGGCCTGTTGCTCTTTTAAATTTGTAGATTTAGTCTAGTTGGGGCAGGGATGCATGATCTGAAAGATGGAAAGCTTAGCTCAGTCTTTCAAATCCTCTGCTGAGCCAGTAGTGTACTTAATATCATTTCAGTTCCCAGCTTTGCATTGTATTCCGCCTGTTCTAACAAAATCTGCAGGTTGAGTGTCAGAACTCCCAAGCGCTCGGGACTGCTCTCGAGCGCTCGAGAGTGAAGTCAGTGGCAGTCTCCAGTTTTCTGTCATTCATGCATTTGCTCACCGTTACTCCATCATTGCACTTCCCCCTGTACAACTGCACATGCATGCACTTCTTACCTGTTATAACTGTGGATACTTGCTAAATGCTCTAATGAAACAAAATCCCTTTTGAAAATCCCACAAACGTTTAGTAGAGACCGATTTCGAATCGGGCGAGGGGGGTGCCGTAAAACCCTTCCCCCCTCGTAACGTGGCTTCTGGACCCTCAAAATGATCTCTGGTTTTCAATTTCAAATCAACCAGTTTTCAAAACAAAACGGTTTCTCGGGTGATATACCGCAAATCCGGGTGGCGACTCTTCAAACACCATTTTCCTTCAAAGCGGGGAAATGTTTTGTAATTTTTTTGGGCAGGTAGCCCACACCTTTCAAAACTCATCACTTGGGACACTTCTTTTTTGGTGTTGCTCGCCACACATATCGACTCATTTGCTTGCGCCTTTACACGCCACACTTGTGTAACTCGACGCTTCTCTTTTCCGCTAGCTTGGTGTCCGAAACTTGTATGCCTCCTCTCAACATGACCTTGAAGCTTGTACAAGTTCCCCACCATCTTGCCTCGTAACACCACTTTCTCATTCTTGAAAACCTCAAGAACTCCATCCCTTGATGCAAAGCTACAACCCTTTGTGTCCAACATTCCCAAGGAAATCAAGTTTTTCCTCAAACCCGGAACATGTCGAACTCCAGTCAATGTCACAAACCTTCCATCGGCCATGCGAAAACGTACTATACCAATGCCAACAACCTTGTTCACCGTGTTGTTTGCCATCCTAACGGTACTTTTCTCACAAGCCTCATACGAACAAAAATACTTCCGATTTGAACACATATGGAACGAACATCCGGAATCCATAACCCAACCAAAATGCTTCGTACCTTCAAAAGTCACCGCAAGCAAATCCCCATCATTTTCGGTGGAGCTCTCAACCACCGCCGCTTCGGATTTTCCTTTCTCTTGCTCTATCTTGGCTTTAAGCTTTGAGCAAAACTTCATTATATGTCCTTCTTCATTACAAAAGTAGCACTTTCTTTTGTCAACACCCCGTGACTCGCCACTTCGCGAGGATGAGCGCCCTGTTGGCTTAGACCCATTTCGCCTTTCGGTCGTCCGCCCTCTAGCTTGACTACCGGAAGATGCAACAATAGCACGATCCTCCGATATCCTCTCGCTCTCCTTCCTCCGCATTGACTCGTGGGATAGGATTGTAGCAATAACCTCATCAAGTCCGAGAGTGTCTTTCCCAAACAACAATGTAGTTTGGAGATGCTTATACGATATCGGCAAAGAAACCAACAAAATGATCGCCTTATCTTCTTCCTCAATCTTTGCGCCAATGGCTTCCAACTCCGTTATTAGCCGATTGAACTCATCCAAGTGCTCATTAATATTTCCTCCCTCGGGCATACTTAATGCATACAATTGCTTCTTTAACGACAACCTATTCGTCAAAGACTTAGACTTGTACCCAGGGGCGGACCCACCATAGAGCACGTGGGGTCACGTGCCCCCACGCCCTTAAAAAAAAAATATATATATATTTTACGGTTTTGTATATATATAATTTATGTTGAATGCATGTAAGTAGTTGTATGTTGGTGCAGTGGTAAAGTGCTGTCCTTTTAACCAGGAGGTACTAGGTTCGAGACTTACCCCATGCGCACCTGCAGGTTTTTTGGCCTTTTTCCTGCTAGTTTCCAGCTATGCAGTGGTAAAAGTGCTCCCCTGCTAGTTTCCAGTTATGCAGTTTTTGTGGAGCTTTGTGTGTGTTTTTTTTCCCTTTTTTCAAAAGGCAGTCTGGAGGTTTTTTTTGCCTTTTTCCTAAAAGGCAGTAAAAAAATGTGTGTTTTTTTTTCAAAGGCAGTAGAAAATAGTAATGCGTACCTTATTTTTTATATTATTCGTGGGTTCGAGTCTACCCTAAATTCCATTTGTATACTTTTTGTCCTCAAAACTGTAATAATAGAGTTAGTAATAGAAAAATAGATGATGAACATGTGATAATGTTGTTTTAATGCATTTAGTCAAGGTGCGCAAGTTTGCCCAAGTAGCTAATTATTAATATATATATATATATGTATCGGGACGGTTCAAGGGACACCCAAATAAACACCTAAAAAAACACCCCAAATCTCAATCTCATAGTTTCCGATCAAATTTTTATGATCCGAACCGTTCAATGTGTGCAGAATGTGATTTTAAGGGTACTCGCGAGAAATTAGCAAAATATATGACCGGGAAGTGCTTATTTTGATCAGTTTTTAATTGAACCGTTCATTAAATCTAAGTTAAAAACTGCTCAGATCAAGCCTTTTTCGGTCATTTTTTTTGCTAATTTCTCGCGGGTACCCTTAAAATTACGTTCTGATCGCATTGAGCGGCTCGGATCATCAAAATTTGATCGAAAACTATGAGGTGTTTTTTTAGGTGTCTAATTAGTTGTTTCCGGAACTGCCCCGTGTATCTCATTAAAATTGTTAATTTATCTAAATGCTAAAATTATTTTGGAGTAAATGTGATTAACTGTAACTCGTATATTACGGTTACAAAAAAAATTGGTGCCCCCGCTGTGTCAAATTCCTGGATCCGCCACTGGGTGTGAAGGATTAGATTCCTCCTGAATTGGGAGATTAGTAATCTCATTCTCATTTTCACTCTTCACAAACATAGAAATATTAGAGTTTCAGAATCACATTTCTATTCACCCTTAAGATATATGTCATCTAAACACAACTAAAAGGAAAACTCAAAACACCCCCGTAAATGTGGAAGGAAGTTGGTCGGTGGATTGGAGAGGGGTCCAAACTGGTGTTCATTTCATTTCCTCGGAAGTGGGCCAGGGGAGGCCATTTTTCCAAAATAGGAGTACATTTATACATGGGGTCTTGGATGTTGAAAAGTCAAATTGTGGGCCCCGTGAATGATTCAGTACCTCCTGATGAGTATATTTTTAGGCATTTACTGTCGAGCGTTGTTCTTTCGACACGTGTCAAGAGGCGACCTGCTCGGTCGGACAGTTGTCGCTCGGTCATATTCGAGTCGCTCGGTCAGATTCCTCCAACCTCGCTGGGATAACAGGATAAGCGCTGACTGGGTCAATACGGTTATACCCGCCGATATCCTCGGACGTGAGGGAGGCAGCCCCACGTCTCCTGGATTCCCGGACTGCAGAGCCATGTCTCCCACGTCCACCACTCACTCCAGTTCCGACGGGAGTCCCCCCACCTCGGGAACTTCAACCGTCATCGTGGCCCACGATCTGCCACCTTCGTGTCCCTCGCAGGGACACGAACCACCTCGCCTATAAATGGGCAGCTCGTCCATGGGTTTAAAGTACGTACTCTATTCGATACACAGGGCACATAGAATTCTACCCTTACATACTCTTACTAACTTAGCCATCGGAGGGTCCCCGACTGGCGACACCCCCAGTCCACGGACGCTGTTTTGCAGGAATCCTCGAAGACGGAGCTCGGATTGACCGTCCAATTTCAGATATCAACAGTTTGGCGCCGTCTGTGGGAACGACGAGTTTCCTACTTCATAAATTCAACTGTATCAAAACTCCATAGAATGGTCAACACGAGAGCCGGAAGCCAACGAAACGGCCCAGATGGAGAAGATCGTGGCAACCCTCTCCAAGAGCAGGTTAATCAACTCACTCAGATGGTTAATCAGCTCCGGGAGCAGAACGCGGAGCTTCTCCAACGCCTCCCTCAACCAACTCCCCCTAACGAAGAGCGGGAGGCGAGCGGAGATTCACCAGAGATTCAGGGCACCCACCATGATGGGGACCCCTCCGACACAGCTGATCATCGCCAGTCCGCGGCGGCTGGCGATAATAGCTTCGTCGCCCTCCGACACAGGAATGCTCCCAACTCTGGGTCATCATTGGCTCAGGGGGCTGCGTTCAAAGAACTACAGGAGAAGATGGACCAGGTGCTGAAACAGGTTAACGATCGAGGGTCCAGGACTGTGGAGAATCTGGTTCAGAAGACCAATCTCCCTTTCACGGCCGAAGTCACTATTTACCCACTCCCTCAAAAGTTCAGGCTCCCATCGCTTGAACCTTTTGATGGATTGGGTGACCCGCTCGACCATCTGGAGACATACAAGGCCTTCATGACGTTGCACGCTTGTCCGGACCAGATCATGTGTCGAGCCTTCCCCACTACTTTGAAAGGCTCGGCCAGGGTTTGGTTTGGAAAGCTCAAGCCGGGCTCAATTGGGACGTTCGACGAATTGAGCAAGCTGTTCATCGAGCATTTCTACAGCGGACGACGTCAGCACAGACCAGCTACCTACCTTCTCAACGTCAAGCAGAAGGAAGGAGAATCGCTCCGCGATTACCTTAAACGCTTCAACAACGAGGCGCTCCTAATTGACGAAGTAGACGACAAAGTGGCTCTCACCACCTTTATTGGTGGGCTCCAGCCTACCAAATTCTTCGAATCTGTCTCGGAGAAGCCGCCGTCTAGCATGGCGGAGTTAATGAACAAGGCTCAGAAGCACATCAACGCCGAAGAGGCGATGGCCGCTCGACGTCACTCGGATGAAGCATCAGGCAGTGGTAAACGGAGGCATGAAGCGGAGCAGTCCAAACCCCAGAAGGAGGCCAAGCCGGAGAAGAAGTCGAGAGGGGAGGATCGTCCACGTGCTCGAGGACGTTTCGAACGGTTCACACCGTTAAACGCAACGCCCGAACAGGTGCTGGTTCACTTGATCAACGATCCAGAGCTTCGTTGGCCCAAAGCAATGAAACCAGGGGTCCCTAGAGACCGAAGCAAGTATTGTCGCTTCCACAGGGATCATGGACACGACACCTCCGACTGTATTGAGCTCAAGAAACAGATTGAGAATCTGATCCAGCGCGGGCGCTTGCGGAGGTTCCTTCAAGACAAGCCTGAGCCACCCGCTCGGCCCTAGCACCAGGACAGGCGGGAAGACCGTAACCCCGCAGAGCACTTGGAGAAATCCACACTATCTCTGGTGGGTATGCCGGGGGTGGCGAGTCCAATACTTCCAGACGTGCCCACGCCCGCAGGTTGCGATCGACAGAGATCCTCCACACCGAGAGGCCTTTGAAGGAAAGGAGAATGGAAGAGCAAACCATCAGTTTTCATGCCAGCGACTCCACAGGCGTCCAACACCCTCACGATGATCCACTAGTGATCACCGTCACTATTGGAAACTTCAAAACCAGCAGGGTCCTTGTTGATAATGGAAGCTCTGCAGATATCCTTTTTTCCGGGGCCTTCCATCAAATGGGGATCCCAAAGGACAAACTGCAGCTTGTCTGGTCCCCGTTGGTGGGTTTCTCCGGCGAAAAGGTTCAACCCATGGGGACGATTGATCTCCCAGTCACCATGGGGGCTGAGCCTTGCCGGATCGTGAAAATGGTCAAGTTCCTCGTTGTGGACTGCCCCTCCGCTTATAACGCAATTCTTGGGCACACGGCCCTCAACAGCATGAAGGCGGTTACCTCCACATACCATCTGGTGATCAAGTTCCCAACCGAGAACGGTGTGGGGACTCAGAAGGGGGATCAAGCTTCAGCACGAGAATGCTACGTCGCCACCCTTAAAGAGAAACGATCACAAGAAACCTTCGTGGTAGGTGCCCTCGAAGTACGCGACGAGAAGGAGGAAATTCACGCGGAACTAGTAGAGAAGCTGGACAAGGCAGACATAGGAGAAGGCCGGTTTCTTCAGATTGGCTCACTGCTCCCCTCTCAACTAAGGGAGCAGTTGGTCACTTTCCTGAAAGATAACAAGGACGTCTTCGCCTGGTCTCATGCGGACCTGACAGGGATCGATCCCGACATAATGACCCACCATCTGAATGTGGATCCTACCTTCAAGCCTGTAAAACAGAAACCAAGAATCTTCGGAAAAGAGAGAAGCGATGCTGTCCTTGAGGAAATTCAGAAGCTGATCGATGCCGGATTCGTCCAGGAGGTGCAATATCCTGACTGGTTGGCCAACGCGGTGCTAGTCAAGAAGGCGAATGGCAACTGGCGCATGTGTGTGGACTTTAAAGACTTGAACAAAGCTTGCCCGAAGGACAGCTACCCACTCCCCAGGATTGACCAGCTGGTTGATTCAACAGCAGGGCATGAACTCTTGAGTTTCATGGACGCTTTCTCTGGGTACAATCAGATCCTGATGCACCCGGCCGACCGAGAAGGTACGTCTTTCATCACCGAGCGAGGGCTATTCTGTTACCGGGTTATGCCGTTCGGACTAAAGAATGCAGGAGCAACCTACCAACGGTTGGTTAACCAGATGTTCGCCGAGCAAATTGGCCGGAATATGGAGGTATACGTAGATGACATGCTTACTAAGAGCAAGCTAGCCTGCGATCACCCAACCGACTTGGCTGAAACCTTCCAAATCCTCAGAAAATTTGGCATGAAGCTTAATCCAACCAAGTGCGCATTCGGAGTAGGGGCAGGAAAATTCCTTGGATTCATGGTTAGCCAGAGAGGAATCGAAGCCAATCCTGAGAAAGTTCAAGCAGTGATCAACATGCCTGCACCGAGAACGATCAAAGAGGTTCAATGCCTTACCGGGCGAGTAGCAGCGCTCAACCGATTCGTCAGTCGGTCGACGGACAAGTGCCTACCCTTCTTCAAAACTCTGCGGAAAGCTTTCGAGTGGACCAACGAGTGCGAAGAAGCGTTTGCACACCTAAAGGCCTACCTCAGTTCTCCTCCCTTACTCTCCCGGCCCATTTCAGGAGAGCAGCTTTACCTATACTTGGCAGTCTCCCCAAACGCGGTCAGCTCAGCCCTATTTAGGGAGGAGCAGGGCGTGCAGAAGCCAGTATTCTATGTTAGCAGAGCTTTCCGCGGCCCTGAAGTCAGGTATCCACTCATTGAACAACTAGCTTTTGCTTTGGTTATCTCGGCGAGACGCTTGCGCCCTTATTTTTGCTCACACACCATTGTGGTGCTGACTGACCGACCGCTCAAGCAAGTGCTTCAAAAGCCTGAGTTGTCTGGCCGGCTCATCCAGTGGTCTATCGAGCTCAGTGAGTTCGATATTGTATACCAACCGCGCAAGGCAAGGAAGGGACAGGTCATGGCAGACTTCCTAGCAGAATTCACTAACCCTTTATAGGATGAAGATGGTGTGATCAAAACAAAGGGACAAGACGTGGAATGCTGGACAATCTACGCAGACGGCTCGTCCAACAAGGCCGCGGCGCGGGGATTGTGCTTATCTCCCCATTTGGTGAACAGATGGAATATGCACTACGATTCGGGTTCAACGCAACCAACAACGAGGCCGAGTATGAGGCAGTCGCTGTAGGGTTGCTGCTATGCTCACAGATGGGAGCCAAAATAGTCAAAGTCCTCAGCGACTCCCAGTTAGTGATCCATCAATCCAACGGGGAAGCCGAGGCCAAAAACGAGAAGATGAAGAAGTACTCGGAGCTAGTCGCCAGGATCAGAGCAACCTTCAAGAAAGTGACCTTCTTACAGGTCCCACGAGAAGAAAACCAAAAGGCGGACTCCTTGGCTCGCTTGGCAAGCGCTCCTGATGAACACTTGGGACCTATGGCTGCTATCCAGTACCTAGCAGAGCCAAACATCATTGACCAAGAATCCGGGGAAGTCCAGGTTATCCATTCTCATGCAGAATGGGCGGAATCCATCGTTAAGTTCCTCCGGGATGGGGAACTTCCCTCGGACAGGAGGGAAGCAAAGAAGCTCAGGTACCGGTCAGCGAGATACCTCCTCCAGGATGGCACCCTCTACAAAAGAGGCTACACCTACCCTTATCTCAGGTGTGTCTCAGATGTGGAGGGTCAGTTCATTCTAAGGGAGATTCATGAAGGAATCTGCGGCAATCATTCCGGGGGCCGAGCGCTGGTGTTCAAAGCACTCCGAGCGGGCTATTATTGGCCCACCATGAAGGCTGACTCCAACACCTTCGTGCGCCGATGCGACAAATGTCAACGCTTCGCCAACATTCCCCATCAGCCTCCAGAGCCACTCACACCCATCGATAACCCTTGGCAGTTCGCACAATGGGGGATCGACATCATTGGCCCCTTCAAGTTGGGGCCAGGGCAGCATAAGTTTGCCATAGTCGCAATCGACTATTTCACTAAGTGGGTGGAGGCAAAGCCGCTCGCCAAAATCACTCAAGAGGCAGCAAGAGATTTCGTCTGGAAGCACATTGTTTGCAGGTTCGGGATTCCCCATGCCATCGTCTCGGACAACGGCAAGCAATTCGACAATGAGATGATGCGAGATTTCTGGGAGCAGTTCAACACCAAGTGCAAATACGCAACTCCTGGTCACCCTCAAGCCAATGGGCAGGCAGAGGTCACCAACCGCACCCTTCTTGGCATCATCAAAACCAGGCTGGACGATGCCAAAGGGTTATGGGCAGGAATGTTACCAAGCACTCTCTGGGCATACCACACCACTGTGCGCACCCCAACGGGACAAACTCCCTTCCAGAT
Source organism: Rhododendron griersonianum (assembly GCA_018127125.1). Taxonomy (NCBI): domain Eukaryota; kingdom Viridiplantae; phylum Streptophyta; class Magnoliopsida; order Ericales; family Ericaceae; genus Rhododendron; species Rhododendron griersonianum. The sequence goes on from CM030795.1 coordinate 17,809,520, forward strand.
GGCCTTTGGCTCTGAAGCGGTCATCCCAGTTGAGGTCGCTATCCCAAGCTACAGGGTCCAACACTACAATGCAGAGCAGAACGACAGAGCCCTCAGCCTAAACCTCGACTTGCTCGAGGAAACCAGGCGAGCGGCCGCAGTCAGAGTGGCTGCATACCAACAGAAGGCGAAGCATTACTTCGACAAGAAGGTCAAGCATAGAGCTTTCCAAGTTGGCGATCTAGTCTTAAAAAAGGTGCTGGAGAAGAAGAAGCTAGGCAAGCTGAATCCGAAGTGGGAAGGCCCGTTCCAGGTCCAAAAAATCATCAAGTCCGGGGTATACCAACTGGTCACCATGTCTGGTTGGAAACTCCCTCACCCGTGGAACGCGGACAATCTGAAAATTTATTACCAGTAAATTTCAAGTTACTTTTCTTTAAATTTGTTTCTTGACCCTCGTACAGTTGGGTCTAGTGCTATTCTTTTTCTAGGCTATACGCCCCTATCCCTATCTCATTCGATGAGTTTCTAGACGATCGATTTGTAATCTCTCTTTTAATCATCAATGGGAATATCCTTGTCTTTCCTTTACAAAAAGATGGTCTTAACAACTTTTCAAACAATGATTGTCCCGGAAAACCACGAGTTAGTACAGCGACTTGAAGAGACTAACATGGCCCTCTTCGGTCGGTCAGCGAGTTAACACGCTCTCCTGGCAAGACGGCACTCGTCTATAAATAAAACGACTTGAAGAGACTAACATGGCCCTCTTTGGTCGGTCAGCGAGTTAACACGCTCTCCTGGCAAGACGGCACTCGTCTATAAATAAAACGACTTGAAGAGACTAACATGGCCCTCTTCGGTCGGTCAGCGAGTTAACACGCTCTCCTGGCAAGACGGCACTCGTCTATAAATAAAACGACTTGAAGAGACTAACATGGCCCTCTTCGGTCGGTCAGCGAGTTAACACGCTCTCCTGGCAAGACGGCACTCGTCTATAAATAAAACGACTTGAAGAGACTAACATGGCCCTCTTCGGTCGGTCAGCGAGTTAACACGCTCTCCTGGCGAGACGGCACTCGTCTATAAATAAAGCTTTTTGAGAGACTAACATGGCCCTCTTCGGTCGGTCAGTGAGTTAACACGCTCTCCTGGCAGGACGGCGCTCGTCTATAAACAAATGATCTTGAGAAACAAACAGACTCTCCCCAAACAGGCGACGGAACTACACGAGTTAATACACAGCAGTCTCTTGCAGCATTTCAAAGGGTGAACGGTATCACTTCACTTTCGTTTAAGTTTTATGCATGAGTAACCATATTGCATGAATCTAGGCCTACACATTTTTTGTACAGTCATTCACAATGAGGTTTCGGGATGAAAGGATAATTTTTCATTAAACTAAACCCCCTCTTTTAATTCAGGAGGAGGGGGAAGACTCCCGTTACAAAAATATATATATATATATAAATAAAACCTAGAAGCCTATGCGAGTCCGCAAGGGGCCATTAGTGTGGCCCGTCCTCGCGCCCTCTCTTGGCCTCGGGGGAGGCCGACGGCGAGCCATCGGGGGATGTTACCATTCCCCGTGGAGGAGAAGGAGTCGCCGGCCGGGGGCCATGAAGGGGGTTCCAGCCTGTTATCAGCAGGAGCCGGACCACTTTCTCCGCGTTCCGAACCGTGTCCTCCATCACCTCCACCCTCGCTGACAGCCCCTCCACGACACCTCTCAGTCCCTGCACCTGCTGGCAAAGGCTCTCCAGAGTGTTGTTCATATCACGCGACATTTTGCAGACTCTTTCCTTTCTCTCGTTCCCTCAGAAATGAAAAGTTTTGTGGGGGAGAAGGAGTACCAAGGGTCCGCTTTTATAGAAAGAGATATCAACCAACTCTTTCGAAATTTGAATTAATTACTAACTGCCTTAATGGCGGTAGAAGTGGAAGTGTTGTTAAAGTTCCTTGGGAAACTAAGCTACTTTGATGTCTAGCCAAAATGCTCTCCTCGTTTGCTGGGATACACTTACGCCAACTGCCAGAGCGTACACGATTACTCGCTCGACGGCGTAATTACTACCGCTCATTTGTCTGGGCGTCAACCCATGAGTACGGGATAGCCTGCATTAATTAATTAAGTACATTTCACATGATTACTTTCTTAGCTGTACAAAGCATGCATTTAATGATCAAATCTGCTTGATTCGGTGAGCCTCTCTCGCCCATCATTGAAATTATCCGGTACTCCCGCGGAGGACCGCTCGGTCTTACGGACGCACTCGCTCAACACCTGTTTATCCGCTCGGCTCTCGACGGATCATTCAGCGTGACAATCCACCCAAGATTCCCTTGGGGCGGAGTCAAAGACAAGCAACAGATGGACAGATACAACAACAACGGTCATGCCTCTAGAGGGACGAACCCCGTTCTCCATCTTGGAATAATGAGCAAGAAAACATTGTTATACCCAATTAACGGTGGAATGCCCAGTTACACGGTCGAGTGCCTAATTATACGGTGGGATGCCTGATTATACGGGAGTACGAGTTTTCCGATCGCAAAAACAAAACACAGTACATCAAAACAAAAACACAGGAGATCAGGGCGCAGAGGGCAGCCAGGTTCAGCTCTGGGCGTCATCATCTTCGTCATCACCTCCACCACCACCTATCTCGGTGTTCTCCACATCAGACGGAGGCTCAGGCTTCAGTTCGCTCAGATCAAAGTCGGTATACTTGGCCTTCACACGCTTAATGGCTTGCTCGAAGTCACCAGAAAAGTACAGCATTTGCTCGCTAGCGCATTCTTCAGAAGCCTTGTACTCCTCTACCGCCTGGGCAGTAGCGGCCCTCGCTTGGCTGAGATCGCTTTGAAGCTTCAGGATCATGGTGGACTGCCGGGTGGTGGTGTTCTCGGTTGCCTGCTTTAGTGCTCTCAACTCCTCCTCCCTTCCTGACAAGGCCTCCCTCAAGTTCTTCAGGTCTGCCTCGGACTTCTCTTGAACTTCTTTGGCCGCTTGACGCAGCCGCTCCGCCTCCTCCCTCGCCCGGTCGGCTTCCTCCACGGCTTGTCGCAGTACTGAAGGACAGCCAGAATGAGTCTTCTCCAGCTGTTCCAAGGAGTTACGGCACTCCAGGGCTTGGCGCATGGCACCATGAAGCCTCAGCTCTCGGTCAGCCAACCTTCTAGCAACGACTACACCTTCAGCCATGGCCTGCAAGTACGAGGACAGTCGTAAGGCGTCAAGGGACTTCATCAAGGGAGACAATACAAAAAGAAGCAACACTTACCCTGCTCATGTGCAGCTCGAAATTTCTCAGCAGTTTCTCAGCCGGCAGCGAAGCGAGGCCGTCGTAGACAGGTTGGGCAAAGGCGTTCAACGCTCGGTGGCTGGCAGACGGATCCGACAGGATGCTCCCTTTCACCGGGATTGTTGCATAGTCGTTCGCCGCTGGGTATATTAGCCCAGCCATGCTCGCCATTTCTGTTTCCGTCCACGGGGCTGCAGGGGCAGAAGGGGATGTTTGGAATGCAACTTTCTTTAAAGGAGTCGGGTCCTTTACCGGTGGAGAGGGTGGCCGCTCCTTCTCGCTTTTCTTCCGTTCGGTCGGACCGGGGAGCTCACCTTCTTTCACGAGGGATTCTAACACCCGGCCGATCGAAATATCGGGGTCCGCCATCTCCGCGACAAGGGCCTCGTCCTTGTCGGTTATCTCCGCAACTCTCTTTCTCTTCTTCTTGCCTAGGGCCTTCAGGGCCGATCCACCGGCTGCTTCCAGTGTTTTTTCCAAAATCTCCTTGCCAATCCTCAGGCGGGAGAGCCTGGTGGGAGCCGCTGGCGGAAGGTTCGTTGGAACGGCCGCTCGGGCCCTCATCTGGGTATAAGCCACCTTGTCAAACGGCTTGATATCTGGAGGTGAGAACATGATTAAAGCAGTAGTCAGAAAATGGGAAGGACACGGTCAAAGACAGATAAGGGGAAGGGATTAAAACGTTACCCGCAGGATTTGGCCCCAGTAGGTGGTCAAACAGCTTCTGACGGTTCACCAACTCCTCAAAGGGGATCTTCTCTTTCCGCATGGCCGCAATTAGTCCGTCGATGTCTGGGTTGGGGTTCTCCACCCGCCGGAAGTCACTCGGCTCGGGGTCTCCCCACACTGTCTGGATCCCTGGGGTGTTGGGACCAACCACTTCATCACTCTGATACTCCCATCCCTCTCCAGAAATAAAGAAGAATTTCTCTTTCCATTTTTTGACAGATGACGGGTACCCAAACACAATCTGGCGACCGTCGAGTGCTTGGAAGTACCAGAAGCCCGCGTCTCCCACCTTCGGGGTATAGCAGTAAAAGAAATCGTCGATCGTCATAGGGCGGCCCTCTGCACCCAGCGCCTCGAACATCATGAATGCCCCAAAGAAGATGTTCCAAGCATTTGGCATAAGCTGCCCAGGGGCAAGCTTCATGCGACCCAGCAGCTCTCGGACGATCCGTGGAAATGGGACTCGCAGTCCAGCGAAGAAGGCGTGCTCATAGACACACACCTCGCCCTCTACAAAGGAGCAAGCCCTCTCTTCCGGACGGGCCGCTCGGAGGGTCACTGAATCCGGGATCTGGTAGGCCGCTATGATCGTCCCCAGGTCCTCCTCGTAAATCACGCTCACGAGCGTTTCAGCCCTAAAGGATGGGACCTTGACGACGGTCTCCACATCGATGACATTGGCGGGGGCGGTCTCTTCCATCTCAGGTACAGGGGAATCAGAAGCGAGGCAGGAAAGATCCCTCACAAAGTGCAAGAACGGCTCTTGACCGGTGTATGAATGGAGAAGGGATTTTAGGGCTTGTCGCTCAAAACGGAATCGCAACAACTGGTTCCACACGCGAAGAGCACCAAATAATTCCTTTAATCTGTAATGAGGAACCACGGGCTCGATCGCTTGAAGGGGAAAATCAACCCCGGGTATCGGGTCACCCGGATTGGTGTTTGTTTCTGGATCCAGCGTTGCAAATCGACTTGGGGGGCAGAAAACGAGGAGTGTTGGGGAATAGCTGCATGATCATACTTATACCCTCCCTCGGGTGCGCGAATCAAGGAAAATCCTTGGACTTCTCGACCGTCCGATCATGAGCAGGCAGGATCTGTCGCCAGATCCCCAACCACAGCCGTCCTCGTATCTCGGGAATTTCGAAATTTGGAAAACCCAACTTCACGTGGGGTGTATATTCTGGCGGTTACTCATCATTATCCTCGGGTAAAGGGAGGCTTCTTTCCCTCGCATTAACTACCTCGAGCGCCGCGTTCGCAAGCAGGGCAATTATCCCCAGCGTCGAGGCTCGCTCTGCTCGACTTGGGAATGGGGGGCAACTGATGAGTATATTTTTAGGCATTTACTGTCGAGCGTTGTTCTTTCGACACGTGTCAAGAGGCGACCTACTCGGTCGGACAGCTGTCGCTCGGTCATATTCGAGTCGCTCGGTCAGATTCCTCCAACCTCGCTAGGATAACAGGATAAGCGCTGACTGGGTCAATACGGTTATACCCGCCGATATCCTCGGACGTGAGGGAGGCAGCCCCACGTCTCCTGGATTCCCGGACTGCAGAGCCATGTCTCCCACGTCCACCACTCACTCCAGTTCCGACGGGAGTCCCCCCACCTCGGAAACTTCAACCGTCATCGTGGCCCACGATCTGCCACCTTCGTGTCCCTCGCAGGGACACGAACCACCTCGCCTATAAATGGGCAGCTCGCCCATGGGTTTAAGGTACGTACTCTATTCGATACACATGGCACATAGAATTCTACCCTTACATACTCTTACTAACTTAGCCATCGGAGGGTCCCCGACTGGCGACACCCCCAGTCCACGGACGCTGTTTTGCAGGAACTCCTCGAAGACGGAGCTCGGATTGACCGTCCAATTTCAGACATCAACACCTCCCATTATTTAATGAGAATTGTCATTCTTTCATGCAACGTAAGTCTCATCCCATGCATAAAAGATTACCAAATTTTATGCCAAGGTTTATAAGTTGCAAATGATGGCCCAGTTTTTTTTTTTTTTTGAAAAGCCCATTTTTTATATGTGAACTCTCACTTAAGGCCATGTTCTACTAAAGTTCTTATATTTGAAGTTTTTTTTTTGTGTTACGAAACAAGTCATCATTCTTTCATAATATATCGCATTTAATTCAAAAAATAAGTATTTATTTATTTTTCTTAGCGGAACGAGGGCTTAATTGGTTCACTTAGTGAATGTCCATATTTGGCGTTTGGATTTGCCCTATTTTGACCATTATTTTCTCTCTTTCTCTAGGTTGATGGTACCCACAAATGCAGTATATTGATTGTTAACTTATTGGATGTACCCAAAAAAAAAAAACAAGATTGTTAACTTATTGGTAAATTAAAACTGAAGAAAATATATTTTGCATTATTGGACCAAGGTTGTTAATTAATCTACATAGTTCTGCCAAATTTATCTATTACTCCGTAATATGTTATATCCGTAGAAGTTATGGAACAATAATATGTTTTTGTGTTACGTGTCACAAAGCACCTTAGTGCATGGTTAAATATCAACGGCTTTAAGAAAACTTCTTGCAAATTTTTACAATTAGAAGCCAAACATTAATTACAATTTCCGCACGCTACATGATTTACATAGGGTAGTTTCGCTAGTTTTTCTTTTTTGATAACCGAGAAACAGCCTTACAGCCGAGTCACAATTGGACTCGACTGCGCAATTCAAATCTCGAAGGAAACTAGCGTGACCACACTAGTTACGGCCCCCCCACTTACTATCAAGGTACTCACCCGGCCGTGAGGCATCGAACCCCTGACCAAGGGGAGTTCTCCCAAAGTCAGTCATTCGCTAGTTTTGAAGACAAGTTTTCATTATTTATTCTATCCCACGCTACTGTTGGCCACCCTTAACTCAGGTCCTCAACCTCTAGCTAGTCACCACCTCTGGCGATCCTCCGATGCCTCTCCCGTAGCAACCACCACTTCCAGATGTGGTCACCATCTTCAGAGTATATACGTTCAATGAAAGCAACGCTAGGAAATGTAGGTATTCATTTGAATGGGCATTATGAGAAATTGAAATTGGTGCTGTAGAGAATTAGCTTGCGTCTAAATAAAATCACTCTTCTAAAGCATATAAAGGGGTCTTGAAGTTACTTTTTCGATTCACAGTAATTATTTAGTAGTCCGGGAATACTGAATAATTAATAGTGCCTGTGCTCCCTCTCATATAACATGCATGTGGGACCGACGAGATGGACCCACAAGTCATATGTGGGTTTGGCATTTTATGTGAGAGGGAGCACATATACTATTTCATGCTCCGGGACTATTAGTGTCGGAAAACTATTCAACGCCCAAGGGCATTGCCACATAGTGTATCGATTGATGTATAATTTGTGATTAATGCTGAACCCATGAATTTTTATGGGAAAATGACGGCCAATGACGTGTTTTGATAATTAATGCCCGTTAAGGATATTTTTTGAGCATTAACAAATGTTCTTAGTTTGTCTTTGGCGGGTATTAATTATCATAACACGTCCTGGGCCATTATTTTCCCAATTTTTATTGGTGTCTTTGGGGGGGTCAAAGTGACATGCATATATGCATGTGGGATATTGTGAATTGTATATGAATCAATACACGAAGACCACTGTGGAGGGCGTGGTCCGACGGAGGGACCAGGACGGTGGCCACGTTGCACCAATTAGCCGGACCAGTGGAGCTACTACCCATGGGTCGGCGGTCTGGGTCGGTAGCCGATCCGAGTCCGGCCGGGCCTGGTTAAAGTTAACCGAAGTGTCGATCCATGGAAGGAAATGGTCTGGTTCGGCGTATGTATTAATCGATATGATATAGTTCGGCGGTTCCCCGCCGAACGGGTTGGTGTTTTCCCCTGTTGAAGTAATCATCACCGTACCATCGGTCCGGCAGAACCCGTACTCGCCGAGCCTCCTGTCCCCTAAACTTGAAGAGGAAGTTAGGAAGAGTTGGGCAGGAGGAGGGAACCTCGCGTCTTATCCCATCCCTTATATTCAGGAGCAGAATATAGGAGATTGGATAGGTTCAGGATTGAGATGTCTATCTGGATCCGAGATAGGCGGGCTCGTCATACAAATAAGTATTCTAATGGGATTTGGACTCTACATTTCCTTTGGCTATAAAAGGAGGTATTTACCTCTAGAATAAGGTACGTTCAGAACACTTTCTCAAACCCTAAACTATACTTTGATATCTCCTCTCCTGTTTATTGACTAGAGCGTCGGAGTGCCTGCCCCGGACACCACGCTTCGGGTTTGGGCACTAACGCGGTTGCTTCGTGCGCAGGTCTAGCCCATCTTCGTCCAAGCCTCAACCATCCAAGCCACAAGATCCAACCATAGAAAGCTTGCCACCACAATTGGCGACTCTGCTGGGGAGAATATTAACAAAACACACCTTGTGGTGAAGCTTTCCCTCCGTTCTTCTCTTTTTCCAGTTCAAGATGACAACCCCGGACGGACGACCTCTCGGTCTTGATAACGTCAATCCAAACCTGGGTCACCACTCCTCTCAGCGGACGGTGATAGGGCGGGATGGCATCCCCGCTGGGGGTCCCGGCGACCCCAGGGTGGCGGGTTCAAGCGTCCCTGACCCTAACAACCAAGGTTTAGGAGCAGCGGCGTTCCACATAGATGGTGTGCACCGCTCTGCAACAAGCCTCATGGTTCCTCCTCCCCCTCCACCAGTGCTCCCGGTGAGCATGGCGGAGGAGTTAATGCGACTAAAAACACAAGTACAAGAGATCCAGGCACTTCAGAGTCCCCCACCCGTTTCCAGGTCGCGGGAACGGCGACGAAGGAGGAATGCTCTCCAAACGGCTGACACTGTTAGGGCCTCTGCCTTTGCAAGGCTCGGCCCACTGTGTCGCATTGATGCTAGTGGCATTGTCCACCTGGAACCCGGACACCGAACCGATGCGTCCGGAAACGGTAACGTTCGCCGAGCATTATTTCCGGCAACAAGCGCCACGGCATCAAGCGCTCGTTCGAAGTCAAGGGAAAGGCCGGACCAGACTCAAGGACTTCCTCGGCTCGGCAACACAAGAGGTAACGCGGGAGATCCTCTAGATCACCCTTTTGGGTCGCAAGGTCACCAGGATAACCAGCGAGCGGACAGATCTGAGGGGTGGCGATACGAAGAGGAGGAGAGGGAAATGAGCACTCGGCTCCGCCAGCGGTCGCCGGCCCATTCTACCAGTCGCTCCCACCACCGGCAGTCTGACCAGGGACACCACCGGCGATTGCCGGGTCGATCTGCCGGACAATCCAGACTTCAGGAAGAGAACGGCCAGGGGCTGCTACCGGAGGAGAGGTGCGAGATCAGCGCCGGCGGCGGGGCTTTAATAGTGGTAAATACTCGCACCGGCGAGAGAACTACCTACCGGCACGTCCGGCATCAGGTAGAACCCCCGGTAGTGGGAAACAGGAGGGCCTCGGGGTCGAATCGCCGAACCCCAGAGCCAAGTATCGGCGGCCGAAGGGCTCGGACCCCACCAATCAATAAAAGGATAAGGGATGATGCCCAAGAGAAAAGCTCCGCGCCTTCGGCAGCAGTCCCGCCGAAAGAAGGGGTTACAGCCACCTCGGCGAAAGGTGTCTCCCCCTTTTCCAAGGCTATAGCGGATGAGGCTCTCCCTCCCCACTTCAAGGTCCCCAAATTCACCATGTACAACGCAAAGTCGGATGCACCGACTCATGTGCAGCAATTCAAATCCATGGCTGCGCTCTGCGGATTGAGCGAGGCAATGATGTGCCGAACGTTCTCCCTGAGCCTCCCGGATACTGCCATGCTGTGGTATACACAGCTAAAACCAGGTTCAATAAACAGCTTCGGCGAACTAGAGCGTTCGTTTACGGCACGGTTTGTGGCAAGTAACCGAAGGCCAAAAACAATAGAAGCCTTAACGGACCTTCGGCGGAAAATCGGCGAGTCCTTGAAGGATTATTCTGAGCGCTTCTATAACGTATACAACATGGTTGAGAGTTGTGACCAAAAGACTGCGGCTACGTCGTTCAAACGTGGACTGGATAGGAATTCTGACCTATCCAAGGAATTGATGCTTCGGCCGCCGAATAATATGACGGAGCTCATGCATACCGTTGCTCGGTATATAGAGCTTGAGGAGTACATCAGTGGATCCGATGCAACACCAGTCGCCGAGCAGGGTAAAACGGCGGCCAAGGAAGTGAAGAAGCAGGTTAACGTAGTGTCCAAGAAGGAGGGCCCAGGGTTCGGCTGAAACAAAGGAAGCGGAAAGGCATGGGACTGCCCTCCGAGCGATGGGCGGGACCACCTTGCCATCACGACCTACTTCAAGGAGCCAATCTTCCGTATGCTCTGGGAGTGTGGACGGCTTCCTGGTTTCCAATGGCCAACAGGAGCGGCGGAGAAGTTGGGAACTGCCGATGGACGGGAACCAAACCAGAGGGTGTACTGCTCATTCCACAACGAACAAGGGCACTATACGACAGCATGCCAGCCTTACAAAGTCTACCTCGAAGAGCTAGTCCAGCAGGGAAGGATGGATCGGTGGATCGACCGAACCAAGTCACCAGATGCAGGGATCCAGCCGAGAGCCCAAGTTCTCGACGGCGTGGTGCATTGCATTCATGGGCCAATGAGCAAAGCCTAGGCCGACGAGCTCCACGAGAAACTGTACCACTCTTCCCCGCCAGGAGTGATGGTGGTTCATAATTTCTCGAAGCGGAAGATGGACGCTCGTAGCACGTGGGAGATCAAGTTCACCGAGCAAGATTTGGAGGGGTTATCCTTACCCCACAATGATGCTTTGGTTCTCTCTTTACCCTTCCAGCGGAAACTTGTCCGGAGGGTATTGGTCGACCAGGGTAGCTCGGCAGAGATCATATTCTACTCGGCGTTCAAAGCTCTAGGTCTCTCAAAAGACCAATTGATCCCGGTGGAAGCCCCTTTAGTCGGCTTTACTGGGATTCCGGTCTACCCGCTCGGCAAAGTCGTACTCCCAGTATATGCTGGTTCGGTGAAATTAGATATGGAATTCATAGTGGTCAGTTCGCCAAGCCCATACAACGCAATCCTGGGAAGAAACTGGTTGCACGGCATGAGGGCTGTGGCATCCACGCTTCATCAATGTGTTCGATTCATTGGAGAGTATGGGAGACAGGAGACCATCAAGGGGGACCAGGTGGCCTCCAAAAAGTGTTTCGTCAACTCTGTCCGCGGGAAGGGCAAAGCAAGGGAGGTACAGAGTATAGAGGTACCTGAATTGCTAGATGAGACCACCCCCGGAGAGGAAACGAGAGAGGCGCTGCAAGGGCCTGGAGAAGTTGGAAGACCGGCAAGCGACAGGGCCGTGGAAGATTTGGTTCGGATTGCGATCAATGAAGATGAGACCCGTTTCTTCCTCATTGGCTCGGCTCTTGATGAGGTCGAGAAAACACAGATGGTCGAGTTTCTCAAAGAGAACATGGAAGTCTTTGCTTGGACTCCATATGAAATGCCGGGTGTTAGTCCCGACGTGATAAAACATTCTTTGAACGTTGATCCGGCTAGGAGGCCCGTTGTGCAGAAGCCTCGGCGATCCTCGGCCCTACATGCCGACGCGGTTAATGAAGAGGTAGAACGCCTCCTTGATGCCGGAGCCATTCGGGAGGTCCAGTATCCGACATGGCTAGCAAATCCAGTGGTGGTCCGGAAGAAGAACGGCAAATGGCGCGTCTGTGTCGATTTCACCGATCTGAACGACGCATGTCCAAAGGATTGTTTCCCTTGCCCATGGATCAATCAGTTGGTGGATGCTACCGCTGGATACGCTCGGCTGAGTTTTATGGACGCATACAGGGGATACCACCAGATTGCTATGGATGAAGAGGATCAGGAGAAGACGGGGTTCATCACTCCCAGTGGCACTTACTGTTACCTGGTGATGCCGTTCGGCTTAAAAAACGCCGGGGCTACATTCCAACGTATGATAGCTTTGTTATTCAAAGGGATCCTCGGCAGGATAATGGAGGCGTACGTTGACGATATGGTCGCCAAAAGCAAGGACGCAGCCGATCATCTTCTCCACCTCGGCGAAATTTTTGGTGTTCTTAAACGGTTCGGCTTGAAGCTGAATGCTGAAAAGTGTGCATTCGGCGTTGGCTCCGGCAAGTTCCTTGGACATTTGGTTACTCGCCAAGGGATTGAGGCCGACCCAAGTCAGATCAAGGCCATACAAGAGATCAGGGCTCCGGCCACGGTGAGGGAGGTTCAGCGCCTCGCCGGCATGGCTGCCGCCCTTAATCGCTTCATCAGCAAATCTTCGGATATCTGCCGACCTTTCTTTCAATCCATTAAAAGCAATAGCCGAAGAAGCTTTGTATGGACGCCGGACTGCGATGACGCGCTCACCGAACTGAAAAGATGTTTATCTCGAGCTCCTTTGTTGGTTGTGCCCAAGGAAGGGGACGAGCTTCACCTCTACCTTGCAGTTTTCGAGCATGCTGTTAGTGCTGTCTTGGTTCGGCAGGAGACCTCAAAGAATGTGACGGGCACGGATCAAAAGCCAGTCTACTACATCAGCAAGGCGCTTCTCCCCGCCGAGACCCGCTATCTCCCAATCAAAAAGCTGGCTCTGGCATTAGTAATGGCGAAGAGGAAGCTCCTCCCATACTTCCAGAGCTTCACCATTGTGGTCGTTACCGAGTACCCTTTAAGAGCGGTGTTACGCAAGACAGATCTCTCTAACAGATTGTGCAAGTGGTCCCTGGAGTTGGCAAATTTTGATATCCGTTACAAAGCCAGAACGGCAATCAAAGGTCAAGTGTTGGCTGATTTTGTCGCCGAGTTCTCCCCTGGGGTGGAAGATGGCAGGGGCAGTGAAGAGGGCCTGGCCAGAGAGTCCACCGGGCCGGCCCCTGGACCTCGGTCGAGCCATCCAGCTCACGAAGAATATATCACGAAGCGGCCCATCCCTTCACGCCGAGCGAGCTTGTTCACCGGGCACGCTTGGAGACTCCATGTAGACGGAGCGTCTAATAACCGAGGGGCTGGAGCCGGGATTGTTCTGGTGTCACCAAGCGGGACCTTGCACGAGCATTCATTAAGCATTGGGTTTCCAGCAACCAATAACGAGGCGGAGTATGAGGCCCTCATTGCCGGGCTCAAATTAGCTCGGCATATGGGTGCTGAAGAAGTTCAGGTTTACAGCGATTCCCAGCTCGTTGTTAATCAGCTCAATGATGATTACGAGGCCAAGGATGCACGCATGAACAAATACGTGAGCCAAGTTGTTGCTCTTGCTGGTTCATTCAAAAATGTATTTTTTGACCATGTTGGGCGTGATCTCAATTCTCATGCCGATGCTCTTGCCGGACTGGGAGCCATATGTGCCGATCAGGGAGGGGAAAGAACGATAGTCCTCGGCGAAGTCCCATCACCGAGCTTCGAGCCGGAGCCACAGGAGGTGATGGAGGTGATGGACATCCATCAGGCACCGAGCTGGATGGACCCCCTCGTCTCCTATTTGAAACACGCCGTGCTTCCGACCGACCGCAAAGAAGCCCATAAGATCCGTTGTCAATCTGCTTCCTACTTCCTCGATCCCTCTGGCACGCTGTATCGCCGATCATACACCGGTCCAGACCTCCGCGTGGTGCACGAGTAGGAGGTGCCCGGCATTCTCGAAGAATTGCATGGTGGAAGTGTTGGTTGTCACACCGGCGGCCGGTCCTTAGCTGACCGTGCCCTTTCCCAGGGTTATTGGTGGAAAAGAATGGTACACACGGCTACAGAGTTTGCCAAGCAATGCAAGTCTTGTCAAAAGCATTCTCCTCTTTTCAACCAGCCGACCCTACCTTTGCAACCAGTTTCTAGTCCTTGGCCCTTTGCTCAATGGGGGGTGGACATTATTGGCCAGCTGCCGAAGGCTACTGGCGGCTTTACCCACATCATTACTGCTACGGACTATTATACCAAGTGGGTTGAGGCCAAAGCACTCATAACGATCACGGCCGCCGATGTGGAGAGTTTCCTTTGGAAGCATATTTTTACAAGGTTCGGCGTGCCGTACGCCATTGTGTCAGACAATGGTACCCAGTTTGTCGCCGACGCAATTAAAGCTTTATACAAGAGGCGCGGCATACAGATGAAGACGGCTTCCGTCTCCTATCCTCAGGGAAATAGACAGGCCGAAGCTGCCAACAAGGCTATCTCTGCCGGCCTGAAACGCCGACTCAGAAACAAGCGCGGCAAGTGGGCGGAAGAGTTGCCTGATGTTCTATGGGGCTACCGAACCACTCCACGGCGCGGCACTGGCCGTACTCCTTACTCCATGGCGTTCGGCGTCGAGGCCGTGCTCCCTGTGGCTGTTACTCGACCCACATCTCGAACTGCAACGTTTGACGTTCCAACGAACGATGCAATGCTAGCCGCCGAAGCAGATCGAGCAGATGAGCTTCGAGACAATGCCCATATAAAGTACGTAGCTTATCAGCAGCAGTTGGCTCGGAGTTACAACAAGAATGTGCGGAGCCGCCCCTTCAATGTGGATGATCTTGTCCTTCGGCAGATAGTCCAGAAGAAACATTTGAAAAAATTCATGCCGAAATGGGAAGGTCCATTCCGGGTGGTTAAGAAGGTTGGCTATGGCTCATATGAACTCGCCGAGATGGATGGTACGGCGATACCAAACCACTGGAACGCACAGCTGCTACGGAAATTTTATGCTTAATTTTCTTTTTGGCTTTTCGCCTCGGCTATGTGTTCAGCCTTCAGTTTTTTTTTTTACAAGAGATTTGTTTCAATAAAGACTTGTTTGTTTCTGTTTTAAAATGTATTCTGTTAACCTCGGTGGTATTATTATGCTCGGTTTGCTGAGGCACGCCTTTTCAGATTCTGTTCGGCAAAGACTTTGCATGCCATATCCTGAAGGGGGCATTCCCAGCTTCGGTCGTTCCTTTTGATCCGGCGGAACCAACCTCGGTGGTTGGTTTCCTCCGACTCAGGGGCTGGGTACGGCGAGCTGGGACGGATAATTATTAGAGAGATTATTGTTAAACTATGTGCATGAAGTGCAATACATGGTCTTAACACGCATGAAGTGCAAATAAGTATGAAACATAGACACAAAAACTTTAAACTTTCATCATAACAAAGTTGGTCCATTACAAATCAAAAAACAGGGGCTCAGATGATACTTTTGCCGACCCTAAGATTCTACAACATGCAAAATAAATTCTACTCTACGATGGGTGCATCAGTAGGCTTGGCCGGCTCCACAGTAGGCTGCTCGGTGGGTTTGACAGGCTTGGCCGAGGCGGAATCTGGGGTTTCAGCAGGATTGGCCGGATCGGCAGGACCCAATGGCTTGTCAGCAGTTGGATTGGGCTGCTTGACGGGGCTTGGTGGCACGTTGGCGGATGGGTTGACCTGATCAGTTGGAAGCAGGTGCCTCGGCAGATCCACTGGTAGCACCACGGGATTCTCCCTTCGATGGTCGTCCTTGGGAACCTCGGCGTAATCTAGGCCGACCTGGAACCCGCGGAGGAAAGAGGAGGCATGCGCGTCTTCAAATCCTTTCCGCTCTCCATCCCTGAACGCCTTTGTGACAAGGGCTTCCACCTGCTCCTTGTAGTAGTCGCCGGCCTCGTTGAAACCCTCATCACTGGCCTCCTCCAGCTTTGCCGGCAGCTCATCCTTCATCTGCTGCATCCCCTCCTTCAGTCGATCCCGCTCAGCTTCAACCTCCTTGAGCTTCAGCAGCAGGAGGTCCCTCTTCTCCAAGCCAATCTTTGCTTCGGCAACTTTGGCCTCCAGCGCCTCGATCTGGTCATTGGCCTCCTTCACTTCCTTCCTCATCGCCTGGAGGTCCCCCCGTTGGGTCTTCTTCGTTTCAAGGAGGACCTCCATGTCAGTAAAGGCTTTACTGGCACACTGGCCGGCCTGCACAATGAGAAGAAAGAGTTAGCATCTGAAACGGGCAGTAAACTTGAAGGGACATTCAACTTTAAAAACAATAAACAAAGGAAATTCGAACCTTGGCAAGGAAGAGGCACAGTTCGGCCATGTTGTCGGCCTTGCCTGATTGCAGCTCCTCCATATCCTTTGGGAGGGCCAGGCCCTTTAGAAGGGTCATGGCCAGATGGGGGATCTCCCCCAGGCTGTCGCCGGTGGAGATCACATGCCCATTAGGGCAAACCAGGCTTGGCACGAAGGGCTCCGAGGATGCACCTTCAAGATGGTCGGCGTTTAGGACCTCCGCATCTTCTTTGGAGATCCTGGCCTTCTTAGTAATCCTGGGGCCCTCCCCCTCGGCGGTTGTGCTCTTCTCTCTTCGGCGAGAGGGGCGCGGTATCACAGCAGCGGCTTCGGTGGGCTTCTCCTGGGGCTCCGGCTTGCTGGTGGGAGCTTGCACCTTCTCCTCCCTTTTTGGCAGCCCGGAGGAAGAGAGATCTTGGACCAAGTGCTGCTGCTGCAGTGCTTGCCCGGCGAAAGTGGCAAGGTCGACTGTTTTCCTCACCATGTTATCTTTATTCTTTCGACCGACGTACCCATGGTAGAAAGGGGTGTAACCGAGGAGGGTCGGCGCGTCTCGATGGGGGCACCGAAGCAGGGCGATCAGGTTCGTCCACTTGCCGGATATGAGAAGTCCCTTGTTCGGTGCGGAGCAATCTGCAAGTAGAAGAAGAAGATTAGTATGAAGGATAACAATCAATATAGAAGACAATGCACAAAGAGAAATGTATACCGGGCTTGTCCCCGTAGCCGGGGAACCCTCGCACTCGAGGGATCTTGTAAGGCCTCTCGATCTCCGTCCCTTTCCTGGTTGGAAAGGGGTAGTCGAGTTGGGGGTTAATGGGACCCCACTCGAAATTGCCGGACACCTTGACCAGGACCATCCACCACTTTTCAGTATCGTAGAGGCGGTCCACCAGGTGGTCGAAGTGTTGGCGGGTGGTGAGGTAGTACTTGTCATACTTGGGGATCCTTGATACCACGTACATTAGTATCAGGTCCCCAAGGGTGATCTACAGGTTGTTGGTCTCTGCCAACTTGATCGCCGAGCTCAGGATGCGCCAGGTGTTGACTGCAACCTGGATCGGTGCAAGGTTGTAATCCGCCAGAAACCAGCGAAGGAAGGGGTTCATGGGGAACCTTACCCCTCCCTCAATGATGGCGTAGAGAGGAAGAACGATGAAGTCTTCGCCGAAGGTAATCCGTTCGGTGGTGACCCTTTCGACTAGGACGTCATCTGGGATCAAGTATTTGGTCCGGAAGGCTTGTGTGAAGCCACCCGGCCCATCGCCGTAGAAGTGACTATACGGCATGGGTCCAAGACCTGTTGGTAGCGGAGGGATGAGGTTGACGTCCCTCGGCGGGGGAGGTTCGGCACCTCCTGCTGTATCAGAAGTGCCCGGCGGAGCACCAGTTGACGTCGATGTGCTGGCCTGGGCCCCGGTTGCCGTTCGTTCCTTGTTGGCCTCTTCTGGGACGGAGCCATGAGTGTCCTCCTCGGCGGGTTCGCCGGGGGAGTCACTCCTCCCATAGAGGATGTCCCTGGAGGACCTGTCGTCAATTTGGAGGGGGATGTGGATGCCGGGGATGATTGGGCCACCGGCCTGCTGGGCGAAGTTGCTGGAGCTTTCATTGAAGCTCCTATACCCTCTGCCGAGCGCCTGGATGGTCGCTTGGAGGTCTGGGTAAGCTTCAGGATCGATGCTCGGCAAGAGTGAGTTAGGATCCACCATGCTGAAGACCTAAAACAGAGTAAGAAATTGAAGGGGTGATGAGAATTCCTACTTCAGCATGGCTACTCATATGCATCTAGATCCCTGCCGAGGGGGATCCTTCAGGATCCACCTCGGCGGAAGCCGTGGTTTCTTATCAAGTACTAAAATTGGCTCGGTGGAGGACCGCCGTTGTTGGCGGTCCAGACGGCGTCCCACGGCCGCAGGCGGCCATGGAAGATCGACACTTTTCAAGTAAAAAGTGTTTTTGTGCAAACGTGGGGCTGTGTGTAGGGTATTACAGTATGAAATACTTGGAAAGAATCAGAAGGGGCAGCGGAGTTACCTGAGAGAAGCTGGAACTGGATGGCGGCGAGTGGAGGAGCAACGGAGGCGATCGAAGTAGCAGCAGCTGTTGAAGTTGCAGAGCGAGAGGCGAGAGGAAAAAGTATTCTTCTGTCCCGCCTCCCCTCTTATATAGGGGATGAAAGGGCTGGGTGGAACCCTAAGCGTCGAACGCGAGAACCGAAGCGTCGCCGCTCCGCCCACTCTCTTCATGCCACGTGGAAAGCCTGCACCATGTCGTACCGGCGTCGTCTCCCCTTCCACCACGTGGTACCCCACGCCGTTTGGGTTTCCTGATGGACCGTTCGATCTCTAGCTCCCAACGGTCCCATCAGCCCCCGTTTGCTGCAGATGCATCATTACCCTAACGTTTCGAGAAGGCTCTTCACTAACCCCCACTGGACCGGCGGTTTACGCTCGGCACGTTTGCCTCAGGACGCCCTCGGTAGCAAGTTTTCCTTATGTGGTCAACCACTCCCACCTTTTACAAAAGGGGGAGAGGTTGAGGGGCTATTGTGGAGGGCGTGGTCCGGCGGAGGGACCAGGACGGTGGCCACGTTGCACCAATTAGCCGGACCAGTGGAGCTACTACCCATGGGTCGGCGGTCTGGGTCGGTAGCCGATCCGAGTCCGGCCGGGCCTGGTTAAAGTTAACCGAAGTGTCGATCCATGGAAGGAAACGGTCTGGTTCGGCGTATGTATTAATCGATATGATATAGTTCGGCGGTTCCCCGCCGAACGGGTTGGTGTTTTCCCCTGTTGAAGTAATCATCGCCGTACCATCGGTCCGGCAGAACCCGCACTCGCCGAGCCTCCTGTCCCCTAAACTTGAAGAGGTAGTTAGGAAGAGTTGGGCAGGAGGAGGGAACCTCGCGTCTTATCCCATCCCTTATATTCAGGAGCAGAATATAGGAGATTGGATAGGTTCAGGATTGAGATGTCTATCTGGATCCGAGATAGGCGGGCTCGTCATACAAATAAGTATTCTAATGGGATTTAGACTCTACATTTCCTTTGGCTATAAAAGGAGGTATTTACCTCTAGAATAAGGTACGTTCAGAACACTTTCTCAAACCCTAAACTATACTTTGATATCTCCTCTCCTGTTTACTGACTAGAGCGTCGGAGTGCCTGCCCCGGACACCACGCTCCGGATTTGGGCACTAACGCGGTTGCTTCGTGCGCAGGTCTAGCCCATCTTCGTCCAAGCCTCAACCATCCAAGCCACAAGATCCAACCATAGAAAGCTTGCCACCACAACCACCAAATAACTTGTCGGTGACACCATTATATAACTTGTCTCTTCACCTTGTTGCTTGAATTTTTATTCCCCTATATCCATGTCCAATTGATTTTTGAACAATTAAGTTTGGATCGCATAAAACAAAAACTCAGTTCTGCAGCGGCATTAATAGAAGCTTTGTGGAGTATTTTTTTTCCAGTTGACAATGTATGTCGGCCTCATAGCTTAATTCTTCAAAACAAAACTAAGCTTGTATCAAAGCAACTGATATCTCATTTGTTAACTTTCTAAGTCTACGCCGGTTGTGGTTTGCGCCTTGTCAGCTACACAATCTTATTTTTTGTCTCGATTTTTTGGTTTTTTTTAGAGAGACAAAGGGTTATGTTAAGTTTTTGTGAGTTGCATCATTAGGGGAGCTCTAGTGTACACTTTGAAGCTCACTCATGGCATCTCTTTTCCTATTGTACAGATTTCAATTTTTTATTTTAGGATAAAAGATACTTTTTTTTGCCGATCAAAAAGAATATTGTATTAATTACATTGTAGCATTTAAGCACTTATACTATCCATTCATATCGACAACTTTCTCTTACTTTTTTTTGTAAAGAGGAAAAACAACATAATGTAAAATTTGACACGGTAATAAATTATTAAAAATGCAATCCAAAACTTGTATTCCGTGTGAAAAAGTACATAGAAAATTTTTCAAAAGGAAAAATAATTTTGGCACTCCACTTTTTCATGATAACACTTCAAAATTTATCTTTTAGTGTGCCTTGATATGTACTATAATTTATATACTAAAAGACAAGTTTTGGAGTGTCATAATAAAAAAATAGTGTGTTAAATTCATTTGCCTTTTCAAAGGTTCCATTGACACACATTCAAACACACTAGCCCCGTTTGATAACCCTCCAAGGGGTTGGGATTGGATTGGTAGAGTGTTGGTATTATTAATACCTTGTTTGGTAACCAAAAATGGTTCGGACTAGTAGTCCGATGGGATTAAAAATCCGGGTAATAGGGGGTATTGCTAATACCCCGTGGGACTTGGTATTGAGGGGTATTAATAGTCCAATCCCAACTACTTCACATTACCAATCCCTTTTCATTACCAATTTCTTCTATCAATCCAATCCCATCATCTAATCCCATCTCAAACAAACATGATATTAATAATCCCATCATTTAATCCCATCCCAAACAAACATACTCATTATCAATCCCTTCTCATTACCAATCCCATCTCCTTACGAATCCCAATCCTAATCCCATCTCCTTACGAATCCCATCCATCTATCACTGTTATCAAACGAGGCCTTCTCTCACATACATTACGGGTCCCGTATGTCCATGTGGATGGGACCCATAATGTATGTGAGGTGTGTTAATGGAGTGTGTACCTAGCATTACTGATCCTATTTAGACTTTGGTCCACTTTGTGTTATATTGAGTTCAACAATTCGTACTGAAAGAATGGGTACCAAAATTGTACAACGACTTGTGGAGTTCACTTTTGGTTTTCACACGAATAATCCGAACAATTCATTAATTCCAAATAATTTTTTGAGTGGCCCATAAGAAAAATCAACTCAATTAGATATGTGTAAGTTTCATTCAGAATTTAATGGAGCTGATGTTTTGCAGGACTACTCGAACAATAATTCTAAAATTAATGAACAGTTCGGAATTTTTGTGTGGGACCCAAATGTGGGCCTCACATGCTATTGTACATTTTTAGTGTCCAATTTTTTGGTGCCACTAGCATTTATGTTTATATTTTAGGGGGTAATTCGAAAATGGGTGTTTGTTGATGGGGTTGGATATGATTTACCCTTAAATTTGGATGGGAACATCGTATCCACCCTTTTGTTTCTTTTTTTGGTTCCACTCAAGGGAGGGAGTACACCCATCATGGGTTGGGCTATAGCCCCAGGTCCACTTTAGAAACCCCATCCAAAAAAATTATAAATATCTAGTTTTTACTAGCAACGGAGTCAGAATTTTGATCTGAAGGGGCCGGCTTAATAGTTATATATATATTTTTTGTCGGAACGTATACTTATTACTCCATATTATAAAGTGTTAGCTTTCTAACACATTAAATTTTTACATTAAAATAATTTTAGCCTAATGTAGTTAAAGTATACCAATCATTTTGCATTTTTCTTTAGGCTATTTCAACAGTCACGTGTTTATTTTTTTTATGAAAAAAATTGAGAAATGAGAATATAAAATAACCGATTTTTTTATCAAAACCAAAATTATTATGATTATAAGTACCTATACATGAATAATTATCGATAATATTCAAAACCAAGTATATAAAAAATTTAAAACTCTGGGTCGGGGCATCCCGGGTCCCAACATAGCTACGCCCCTAATTTTTAGAAATTCTAAAATATCTAGCTCTGGAAGCTCTAAAATATCCTTGTGAAATATCTAGAATTTTTTTGTAAGAATTAGTCACATGTGTAATTCTAGAATTATCTCAAAATTTTTCTTGTATGAAAATATCTTTGTACTAGAGTTTTCCATGAAGTATTATAAATAGGGATAGGTTCTAGCCATTTTGTACCAAGCAAAAAAAAAATTTGAGTTCAAATGTAACACAAATATTCTCCTTTCCCACTCTTGCCTTTAGTATTCTTCATCTTCCAAAAATCGTGAACGTATTTTAAGATACGCAATACGTATCCGATACGATTTATAAAATTGAAAAAAAATTTGCCCACCAAAATTTTTTTTTGGATTAGCCCAAGATAGAATCAATTCCTGGTTCTGCCCTTGGTTCCACTGAATCCGTTTTTTGTTTTTTTATCAGAGTTGCAACGGAATTACTCCACCATTTTCTTTGTGCACAGTACACACACCCCCGTCGTGCTCTTGCGTACACTATACAGCCTATACAAAATCCCTCTGTGCCGTACCATTTTTTGTCTGTTATAAAAAGGAAACACACCATCCTTCTCTCTACTCTCCATGACCGCCTCCCGGCCTCTCTCTCTCTACAATGGATCTCACAGCACCAGATAGCTCAACTACAGCAACAATGGATCTCCACTGGTACTACACCTCCACCAAAAGAATATTGTAAAAATTATTTTCCTATAGAAGAGCTCTCTTTTCCTACCGTAAAATGTCTTCCGGAGAAGCTATGAAGGCACTTCGGGAAGTGGAAACGGAATACAGGGCTTCCGACGACTACTCCGAGAACCCGAATGTTGCCGCGCTCCGTCGCAGTGCCATAAACACGATTGAAAAGGTGATGAACTGATACCTATTTTTTGCTCTATTTGTTTTCGATGTTGAATAAACCTTTTTCATCCATGAACTCTCTGTTTTTTTGTGCTTTGCTTGTATAATCTTTAAAGCGGTGTTGGCATTCAGATTTGAGTCAGGTTGTGGGAGTAATTTTCATGCGTTTTGTAAATTTTTGTGTTGTGGGAGTTGAGTTTTTACGTCTTGTACAAAAAGAAAATGGGAAACATGTCTTGTTCAGTTGTTCTGTGGGAGTATTTGTGGGTTTTGGAAGTGGCCGGAAACGGAATACAGGGCTTCCGACGGCTACTTCGAGAACCCGAATGTTGCCGCGCTCCGTCGCGGTGACATAAACCCGATTGAAAGGGTGATGAACTGATACCTATTTCTTGCTCTATTTGTTTTCGATGTTGAATAAACCTTTTTCATCCATGAACTCTCTGTTTTTTTGTGCTTTGCCCGTATGGCAATCAGATTTGAGCCAGGTTGTGGCCTTGTGGGAGTAATTTTCATGCGTTTTGTAAATTTTTGTTTTGTGGGAGTTGAGTTTTACGTCTGGTACAAAAAGAAAATGGGAAACATGTCTTGTTCAGTTGTTCTGTGGGAGTATTTGTGGGTTTTGGAAGTGGAAACGGAATACATGGCTTCCGACGGCTACTCCAATAACCCGAATGTTGCCGCGCTTCGTCCCGTGCCATAAACGCTGATGCACTTGTAACCTTTTGTGTTAGGTCTATAAGAAGCAGAATGTTGACGCAATTGTACCTTATCTTGCCATCAACTATTTCGATTGCTTCATCGATCTCTAGAAAAAAATTGCCGGTAATTTTAGTTTATTTCCGAGTTTGGTTCATAATATGTGTTAAGAAATCTCTGGTTGATTCCATTTGATTTTGGAACTCATTTTCAGGAAATTGTTTCTACTAACAAAGGAAATAATACACTTCTACTTATCGCTTGCCTTGCATTAGCATGGAAGACGAGGAATTCGACCTTCAAACTTGACGAGTTTTTGGTAACCAACTTCTAGTTTTATTCTTTGAATGCATTAGTAGCAAATGATATTCATCAGCGCGCGTCTTTCTTTTTTCAATAGAGGAACATAAAGTCAAAAATCAGCGAGGATCAAGTTTTGAAAATGGAGTCAACAATTACCAATGCATTGCAATCGCGAATGCAACCGTCAGATCTAAGTTTATTAGTTCAATTCTTCATTCAGCTCTTCAAGTTGCCATCAAAGAATTCATTGCTACAACTCGTGTATCAGATTATCGTCAGATCTCAAGCGGGTACACAAAATGATACTTGAGTCATTTTACTTTCCTTTTTCTCACTCTTAACTACACAATTGTTTTTGCTAATAAGTTTGAACTTATATTTTGAACATGTGTGTGTATTATGACTAGGTTAGGGGTGTGTTTGGATTGGGTGTTGTCTATTTACATTTTTTGGGGCTGCTATTTTGAGTATCATTCTCTATTATTCTCGGTTAATTTACTTAACTCTAATCAGTCACTTATATTATACCTACTTTCACTTCATGTAGTTGGGTCCGTTCGATATCACAGTTTCCATTTTCTACAATTGAGAAAAACCAGATTATCCCTACTCGTTTTAAAGTCCCTGAAGAGCCAATTATTCGGTTTTCCTTGTTTGGTTTGAAACAGTGGCATTTTAGTTAAGTGTTGAATTGGCATTTCGTTCAGGGTGCTTGCAATGAGCCGAACTTTTTGGGGATGACATGACCCACAGTTGCCCATACTTTTTATCCATAATTTTTTTGACGGGCATCCAACTCGTCCATCTTCAACCCATAATTTGTATCTATGTACCTACCCAAAACCATCCAAATCCGTCCAAGGTTATACACGTATTTGGTATCTTGATTTTAGATTTTTGTTTTCTTAGGTACTTCATATTTTCCTCTTGCATCCAATCTTAGCTACTTAGAAAATACTTGAGACATAGTTATGTAAGGTTTTTCTGATTCTTGCTCTGTTTTTAAATCGTCAGACATTGGATTCACTCAGTTCACACCGTCAACCATCGTAGCAACTTCTGTTCTCATTGTTTCATTGGAACTGTTCCCGATGGAAGCTGAGAATTTTAACAGGGTCATTTCATCTTCCAAGTTCATTCGAAAGGTATATTAAATTTAATTATCAATCTCAGTAAATTAAACTCCTCCTCCACAACACACACTCATGCATGTATGCACAGTTATAAAGTTCTATATGTCCTTTACAGGACGAGGTGTTACGGTGCATGAATGACATGCAGAATAAGTTTAAGGGCGATAAGGCCTTGACTTTGTCAATTAGTCGTTGGTCTGGGGAAGACATTCCTTTTATGAACTTTGAACTGCACTGGACTAATGACCCTCAGCCTAAGGTAACCTCAAAGCCCAACCTTTTACCATATTAGCCCACTTGCTCCTCATATTACCATCCCCACCGACCCAAATATTAACCCCCCTACCCGAACCACAAACATACCCCCTCCCGACCCGAATTTCTTATGCCACTCTAATACTGTCCTACCCAAAAATCCCCAAATTGAAAACCCTACTCAGCTTATTAGTTCACAGGAATTCTCGGAGGGAGTCTTTAGTTCTGGACTGGCTCCTTCTTCGCAGAAGAAAAGAGGAAGACCTGTTGGTAGTAAGTCTAAGTCTGATATACGGCGGGGACAAATACCTCGGAGAATCGGCTCTAAGTTGGTGAACGAGGTGAGCTCTTCCTCCGGCACAACTATGCGTGTTGGAAGCAAGCGACCTAGCAGCGTGGATGACAACCGAAGCTCGGCTTGTGATGGCGATGAAGTCTGGTCTCCTGCTAAGAAGCCTCGGCTTGGTGGGGGTAACTCAGAGGCAAGTCAGGATAGTGTTATGGACAAGGCGCTTGCTACGGATACGGTGGAGGAAGCCAGCCAGAATTGGCCCCAGGGTGCCAAATGAAGCTACTATCGTGGAATTGTTGAGGTATCGGGAGGCCTCGGACATGCCATCAACTTAAAGCGTTGGTCAAATTCCACTCTCCTGATTTTGTTTTTCTTTCCGAAACAAAAAATAAACCAAAAAAATTAGATTCAGTTCGTAGAAGAATAAATATGAATAACGGCTTCTGGATTGACCCAATCGGCCTCTCGGGAGGATTGGGTTTTTTTTGGAACGATTATGTTGCTTTTGAAGTTTTTAAGTATTGTAATTTTTTTGTTGACTTCATTGTTAAATGCTTAGATTCTCATTCATCTTGGCATTTACTGAATGTGTACCTTAGTCCAGAAGAGCATGTTCGTTACCAACAGCTTCTTTACTTGTCTGATTACATTCGGGACCTTAATGCTGAAGTTGTCGTTTGGGGAGATTTCAATGATATTTTGTATCCGGAGGAAAAACGGGGAGGTTTGTAGCGTAGTCGTGGAAGCTGTGGGCGTAACATTGTGGTTTGCTGGATTTGGGCTTTCGTGGATATCCATTTACTTGGCGTAATAACCACAGTGGAACTGATTTCATTGAATCTCGTTTGGACAGAGTATTGGTCTCCTCCTCCTGGAGTACCCAACATCACCAGGCTGTGGTGGAACATCTAGAATGTGTGGGATCCGATCATAAGGCTTTACTTTTGTGCACTAAGCCTAACACTAGGCGATATGTTACCCCGTTTCGTTTCGACGCCCGGTGGTTTGAATATGACGATGTTAAGCAAATTGTGCAGACTCAGTGGGAAGATGACATTGTGGGGTCCCGGCTGTTCTGTATTAGCCAAAAAATTAAGAAGTGCAGGTTGGCTCTCAAGTCTTGGAGGTCATCCAAAAATCTGAATTCTAGAAAGGAGATTGATGGCATTAAGGTGGATATTGATAGACTGGAAGCACACGGGCGCGAACTTCACTTGAAGGAGATTGCAGGTTTGGAGGATAATTTGGCCAAAGCATGGGAGAAAGAAGAATTGTATTGGAAGCAAAAGTCGCATCAGAAGTGGCTTCAGTTTGGAGATCGTAACACTTCTTTTTTTCATGCAAGCACGGTAGCAAGACGCAAGCGTAATCACATTTCGGGGATTGAAAATTCAGCAGGGGTTTGGATTTCAGAGCAAAAGACAGTTCTAGCAGAGTTTCAAAGTTTCTTTACTGGGCTATTCACTCGTGAGGATGATCAACAAGATAATGGGGTTGTTCACCTTATCCCCAGGCGGGTCACGACATCTATGAATAGTTCTCTAATCAGAGCTTTTTCCACAGGAGAGATCAAAGCTGCCTTATTTGATATGCATCCCAGCAAAGCGCCGGGATATGATGGAATGACTCTAGGTTTCTTTCAGAAATACTGGGACATAGTGGGCTTGGATGTTTGTCGGGCTGTGCGGAATTTTTTTCACAGTGGAAAGATGCTCGGAAGCTTGAATCGCACTAATATTGTCTTAATTCCAAAGATTCCAACTCCCACCAAGGTTAGTCAGTTTCGGCCCATTAGTCTTTGTACCACAATTTACAAAGTCATTGCAAAAGTCTTGGCTAACCGTCTTCGTCAGTATCTGCCCTCTATCATTTCGGAAAACCAAAGCGCTTTTGTAGGGGGTCGCCAGATAACGGATAATGTACTCATTGCGCATGAACTAACACATTACATTCGGCATAAACGGTCTGGCACAAAAGGGGTGGCTGCATTTAAACTTAATATGGCCAAGGCATACGATCGATTGGATTGGCGTTATCTTGAGCAGGTAATGAGGCAGTTAGGTTTCCACGCCTTATGGATTGGATGGGTCATGGAATGCGTAAAGACGGTATCCTTCTCTATAACCGTGAATGGGGAAGCCGGGGAGTCTTTTCACCCGAGTAGAGGTATTCGCCAAGGCTGCCCTTTATCACCTTATTTATTTCTGTTGTGTGGTGAGGGATTTACGGCGCTTTGCAATGATTATGTAAGTAAAAAGCTTCTCTATGGCTTTCGCATTAATCGTCATTGCCCGGTTGTTTCCCATTTATTATTTGCAGATGATTCTGTTGTGTATTGTCAAGCTACGGAGCGAGATTGTGCTACCCTTTATAATATTCTGGAGTTGTATGAAGCTGCTTTCGGTCAGAAAGTTAACAAATACAAGTCGTCGGTTTTTTTCAGTCCAAACATCTCTCCTGAAGCTCGTCTTACATTAGGCAATCGTGTCGGGATCTCCATGGAAGCCAAAGAGGCTAAGTACTTAGGCCTCCCTGTCTTCCTTGGAAATTCCAAGCGTGAGCTTTTCTCATATGTGAAAGACCGTACGATTAAACGATTAAGATCATGGACAGATTCAAGGCCAAACTCAGCTGGTAGGGAAGTCTTAATCAAATCAGTCCTCTTGACAATTCCGAGTTATGCTATGTCCTGTTTCCGGTTGCCTAAACAGCTCATGAATCAAATCTCTGCCGAGATCGCAAAATTTTGGTGGGGTTCGAAAGAAGGGGAATGCAAAATTCATTGGATAAAATGGGATAAGCTGAGTCGGTGCAAAGGCAAAGGTGGATTGGGGTTTCATGACTTGGAAGCTTTTAACAGGGCCTTGATAGCTAAACAAGGGTGGAAATTGATTTCCGGTGAACCGTCTCTCTTCAAACGAATTTTCAAGGGCAAATACTTTCCCAACACAACTTTCTTCAATGCAAATGTAAGCAACCAGGCATCGTGGGCTTGGAAAAGCATTTGTTGGACTAGAGAGTTACTCAATAAAGGTTGGAGGTGGCAGGTTCGTTCAGGAAAAGACATTCGAATTTGGGAGGACCCTTGGCTGCCAAAACCACCGGCATTCAAGGTCAGCCCGAGTTCAGTAAGGAGTAGCACCATAACTTATGTTTCTGATCTTATTGACGATTCCACAAAGACTTGGAAGATGCGGCTGATCAAAGAAAGTTTCAATGAGGAAGAGGCAGCCATTATCCTTTCTTTACCTATTAGTACCATGCAAAGAAGGGATCGCAGAGTATGGCACTACTCCCCAAATGATGTATTCACTATAAAATCTGCTTATTGCTTGGAAAAAGAGAGCTTGATCAATGAGCTGGATAATCACGGAGCTCAATCTAGTTCTACTAATGTGATGGCACAGATTTGGAAGAAATTATGGGGCTTGTCTATCCATCCAAAGATCAAATTTTTTGCTTGGAAGTGTTTCAATGAAGCTCTAGCAACAAACTCAGCCCTAACTGCAAGGAAGGTACGTTCTGATCCAATCTGCTCATTGTGTGGAAATGCGGAGGAATCTATTTGTCATTTGTTGTTCCGATGTGATTTTGCTTCAAAAGTGTGGATTCTTTTGCCTTTTCGCCTTTGACCTGAGGAACTTAAAGACTGTAGACATATGTCTGACTGGTGGCATTGTATTTGCGATCGTATCCGTTTAGCTCATCTCCCCTTTTCAACATTGGGTCTCGGCCTTTCTTATTGCTGGTGGATATGGAAAACCCGAAACGATTTGGTGTTTAATGGTACTAGTTGGCCTGCGGAGGCAGTTAATGGCAAGGCACAAGCAGATTTTATTGAGTTTCTAGAGGCTAATGTCAAGCCTTCCCCTATTCAAGTGGCTTCTTCAAATCCTGAGACTCTGGTTTGGAGGAGACCTGATGAAGGCATGGTAAAAATTAATGTTGATGCAGCGGTATCAAAGGCAACGAGTACTATTGGAACAAGAGCAATTGCCCGGGATGTGAACGGCTCCATTTTCGGAATCTTACTTAAGTCATATGAAGGACTCACCTCTCCACGGCTTGCGGAGGCTATGGCAATTAGAAATGGTATGAATTTGGGCATTGCTCTGAATGTAGGACGTGTTCTCATTGAATCGGATGCGGAGTCGATTGTCCGAAGCTTTTCCATGTCAAAAGATCCACCTTCTGATATCGCAGTTTTGGTACAAGATTGTCTAGCATTGAAGGAT
Source organism: Rhododendron griersonianum (assembly GCA_018127125.1). Classification (NCBI taxonomy): domain Eukaryota; kingdom Viridiplantae; phylum Streptophyta; class Magnoliopsida; order Ericales; family Ericaceae; genus Rhododendron; species Rhododendron griersonianum. The sequence goes on from CM030795.1 coordinate 17,839,009, forward strand.
TCGTTTCAGTTGTGTGAATTTAGTTTTGTCAAACGTGATTGTAATAGGGCTGCACATGCTTATGCAAAGAAAGCCCTTTCTTGTAGTTTGTCCGGTCTGTGGACAACTACCTTGCCCCCATGGGGTTCCTCTCTCTCTGATGTTTAGGCGTTTTTTTGCCTCTCAGATTTATAAAATCTTCTCCTTTTTGTCAAAAAAAAAAAGCCCAACCTTTTTACTATTAGCATAGGGTGGGAACAAATAATAATGTAATATAAGGAGAGAAATTTATTTTCTCTATGTTGAATGTGCAATAACAATCCTTTTCTTTTGACGTCCTCTGTTTTTCCATTGGTTCTGACATTTGAGGCAATTGAACAATGAAATGTTTTCGGGCTAATATTTTCATGATAAATTTAACAGAGTGATGGTTGTGTAGTGAACACATTATTATGCATGGCGTTAATGCCAAAAATATGTTAGTGTCACAAGAAATTATTTGAAATAACTTTTTTGTTTTCATCTACTTCTAATTGACTAGCATTGATTAAGAGGGCAAAAATGTCATTCCAATTTGATGTTTGTGACCCTAGCACTATCAGTTTTCGTATTAACACCGATTATACTTTTTGTTTTTCTGCGGAGAGCGGATCGGTCTATTAATGATATTTATGTACCATGAGTTTTCTGTAATTTTTTTTGACAGGAGGTGGAAAACTTACCTGCCCTGATTGCACTACCTCGTTTTAATGTAATCTCTCTCTTCCTCCTTATATGTTTTATATGTGTGTTTATCTAAAATTGCTACTCCATCATCTGTTAAATAGATATTTCTACTTTGATTAACAAAGCATCTATGAAACCAATACTAATTAAAGCATGCACAATGCACATGTTGAGAGTGAATGGTTGGGTCAAAATTAACAAAACATCTAGGAAATCAGCAAGCACAATGCACATCTGAAGGATTAGAGTTGGGTCAAATGTACAAAGTAGGGGTTACTTAATTTGGCAAGTGAGGGTCCTAAGATCATGGAGCTGCTTGGACGTTTGCTAATGTTGTTAGATTTTAAATTGAGAGAGAGAGAGAGAGAGAGAGAGAGAGAGAGAGAGAGAGAGAGAGAGAGAGAGAGAGAGAGATCCCTATGTTGTGCCCCGTTATTTGTCAAAATTTAACACATTTAAGATTTAACAGAGATGCTACATACACAACAATCTAAACATGTGCGTGTGCCTCATATGTTTGTGAGGGATTGCGTTTGATGTTATGTTTGAATTGTTGTGTACCAAGACTTTTTGCACATTTAATGAGGCAACAACCAACCGAGTGGTCTTGCTACCAAATAGCTCCTTCGGTCTTTATTTTCTGGTATTTCAGCTATGTGTCATTTATTTTTAGCAAGTTAGTTCAGGAGGTCCATAGCTTACCGGTGGCTAGCGGGGTTGCCTAAACCCCACCTCCTCAGTGTATCTTACCTTCATTTAACACAACCCTTGAGAATAAAAGAAAAAGAGCCATAAAAACATTCAACTCCTAAAATAGCTCCACATTTGGTTTTGTGTATTCTCATCTATTTGGCATGGCTTTGTTTTCGTTCTATATAACTGCCTTCACCACTTCAATTGTGAGATTGATATCTCCATTTCAATAATTATGCATATTTATTACTATAATACATCACCAAATTAAAACATTTTTTTTCCCTGATCTCAAACTTAATTAGTCTAATTATTGGTATCTTTTGATACATTAACTACTTTGGCATTGAAGTTTTTTATTTGGTTAAATTGACGCGAACACTCATTCTAGAAAAAGAGAGTGGATTAATTTTCACTCTTTTTTTATTTTATTTTTTATGTAAATACACCTCATTTCTTGTCTTTAATTGTAAAATTGCCATAATCTCCCATTTATTTTCATACTATTTTAATAAACTCGAGTATGGGAATTTTATTTTTTTTAGAGAAAAGGACAAAAACAAAAAACTTGAGTTTTTGGTACCACAAATTAATAAATCTATAATGTTAATTTTCGAGAATCAGCAATGAGGAAAAAGTAAAGTAAAACTACAAATGGTTGTGAAAGTCGTTTCCTAAAAGAAAACTCCATTTTATTCCTGAAATAAAAAAGGATTTAGATTGGGTCCAAGAATGCCTTCCTTTTTTGTTACTGGTAACACACACACTTGGTCCTTCAAATTTTTCTCGTTTTGACAACCACTCTCTCAGCGGATCGACAAAAAAAAGAGAGCTGTTACTCCCCCCCCCCCCCGTGTCAGGGGGGGTCTGACACCGGACCCACCAATTTCCCATTTTACCCCGACCCATCCACCATCCCTCTCTCTCTCTCTCTCTCTCTCTCTCTCTTATTTTATTTTTTTTAAATAAATTTTTAAATGCTAATAACTTTTTTTCACATATTTTTTTTAAATAAATTTTATATTTATGAAATCTATTCAACGAAACCTATCAAACGAGCCTAATATTGATGGTGAAATAATGTAAAACGAAAAAACTATATTTTTTTCGGCCTAATATCTTATTTTTTTGTCCTTCATTTTTTTTAAACTTCTATATTTGAGTTTTCAAGTAAATTATGTATGTTGAATTCACTTAAATTTTCTTTATATTTCTCTGAATAGTCAATAATGCAAACTGAAATCAAACTTCATTTAATTATAATTGAGTATATAGAACCAATACATGAACATAAATAAATACACAAATTTAGTCAATATTTCTGCCAAATTGTGGTTGTCGTCCCGGTGGATCTATCTGCATTACTTCGTACCACAATTGGAGGCGTGCTTCATAAGGATGAGCCCATCCTTGTGCTTCATTTGATGCATTTGGCCTCCACCATATGATGATGGGTGGTACAGGGTAATGACGGTATAGAAAAACTTGCACAAAGTGATTGCCATTAACACGGCCAATAGCTATATGTGTGCGCGTTGCTAATGGAACTGGATGGGAGCTCAACGGCAAGTGAGTGAGACAACTCGAAGCAATCATATCGAATGTATGCAGTACAACGTTGTACGTGTAGACACCTCCCAAGCGGGGAATCGCCATACAGATTGATCACGTTGTGTTTGCTCGATTGGTTGCTCACTTCATAAACCAAAATCATGGACATTCCCATGGCTAGGAACATCGCCACATGATAACGGTTATCATCAAATAGAGTCGCCACCCAGTTTATTAAAACTGGGAAAACAGATAGAGATTCTGGATACGGGAGCCAAGAGTACAATAAGGAGAAGGTGTTAGGCACCCTTCTTTGCCCAGTCGTGAGACTGGCCCATAGTCATTCAACATAAGACATATAGATGCTTTGTTTAATTCTAACACATAGTCTGTTTAATTATTCCTTTAAACAGCAAGTAAAGTGAGCCAGTGCGATAGATGAGCATGCATCAGAAAGCAGAGAAAGCAAACAAAATGTCCCAGGGAGGTGGATCTCGCGGCCGGTGAATAGATGTCACGGCCGAGGGATCCTCCTGGTTTGATGTACCGGCCGAGGGATCAAAGCCCCGGTCGGTGTTCTTCCTCACACCAGACAGAAAGATTAATGGATAATCAAAACGCTACAGTTAATCAAAATGCAGTAAATTAAGACAAACCAGAGGCCGTTGGGCCTCACCACCTTGATCCTCCAGTTGCTTGATTGCTTTGGATTGGGTGTGATTGATTGATTGCTTGATCGAGAACCCTAGAGTTAGGGTTTGAACTTCGGGGTTTGATCGCCGGATTGACGGCTACCTTCGGAAGGTTAGGGCTTTTGGAGTATGGGATTGAGAGAGTATTTGTGCAGAGTTTCGAGGCTTGAGAGAGTGTGTAGGTCTATCAATTTCTGTGTGTATTTCGGAGCCCAAAGGCCCCCTTATATAGGCATAGGGATGACTCACTCCGGCCAATCAAATCACGAGATGGCAATTGCAATTGCAATGCATCTCTAACTCTACGTCGTGATCTTTGAGCGTAGCCCGAACGCATCGGAAAGGTAGTGTAGTTGGATCAAACCAAACGTTTGACAGAACGTTCCAGAGTCTGGAAAAAGGTCGATCTGGCGGCCGAGTAATAGATCACACGGCCGAGGAATGGATGTCTCGGCCGAAGGATAGATCTTGGGGCCGAGGAATTGATCTCTCAGGGAGATTTTGCTGGCAACAGGTTGCTCGGGTGAGGGATTGATGTTATGGCCGTTAGATCGATGTTACGGCCGTCAGATGGATTCTCCTAGGCTTCTGTATTTCTGTCTGAATGGCTGTATGACTTTGAATTGGGTCCTCTAAGTGGTTCAAAGTTCTCACCGAAAGTCCTAAGGTCCTCAAGGAAGCAATCAGCAATCATTGTATCCATTTCATCATCGAGATTGTCCCAAGGTGGGACTTGAAATAATCGTTAGGCCAAATTGGGGTGTCTACAGATGCCCCTCTTTGACTGAACTCAGATGGATCGCGAGACATGTTTGAGTAAGAGTCAAAGCTATAAAAAGCAACTCAATTTGGTCCAACCACTATTCCAAGGGGTTTTCGAAAAGGGTTTTGTTATGGTCGGGCCGGGAGGCTGCCTACGTATTCCACAAGGGAAATTCAAACCAATCGTAGTTCGGGACATAAAACAAAAGTAAAAAGTTTGGAGGGTTAGAGACAGAAGACGTACCTTAGGGCTTAAAAAGCCGTAGTGTGACGTACCTAGACTGAGCCAGGGTTTTGGCGAAGAGTAGTTGAAGGAGCGCGGGGCTACCGGGGGAGTTTTTGCGGAGAGCTTCCTTAGTTATTTTTGGGTAGATCAGTACACTGCAGGTGCGTTTGCTTTTCTTGATCATCCTTACTTTGACTAAAAGGAGCTCGGTAGAGTAGCCTATCCTTGCGAATGAGCTGGAAGGAATTGATGTAGTGGGGTGGAATCCAGACCATCTGCTGAGATGAGTTGGACGCCGTTTGCTTTTGAGATGTAGGGGGCGCAGGGCCAGTAACATAGAGCACGGAGCTTTTGGAGATGAGGGGACCGAGGCACGGAGCCGGTTGTAGTCATAAGGCGAGAGCCTGGAGAGTGATGAAATCGAGGCGTGGAGCCTGTTGCAATCTTGAGGCGAAGGCCTGAGGTGAGCTTAGAGCTTGATGGGACCGAAGCGCGGAGCTGGTGTTGATCATAAGGCGAGAGCCTGAGGTGATTGATAGGACCGAAGCGCGGAGCTGGTGTTGATCATAAGGCGAGGGCCTGAGGTGACTAATAGGACCGAAGCGCGGAGCTGGTGTTGATCATAAGGCGAGGGCCTGAGGTGACTAGATTGAGGCGTGGAGCCTGCTGTGGTTTATGAGACGGAGGCCTGAGGTGAGCTTAGAGCTTGATGGGACTGAAGCGCGGAGCTAGTATTGATCAGGATGAGAGCCTGAAGTGATTGAGGCATGGAGCCTGTATGCAGTCTTGAGGCGAGGGCCTGAGTTGTCGGAGCTTAGAGCTTGACATGATATGAACCGAAGCGTAGAGCTGGTTGCATTCTGATGGTCTGTGCACGGAGCTTTCTCATCATAAGTGTTGACGTGGAGCCAAAGGATCGAGGCGTTGGGCCGATCAATAAGACCGAGGCATAGAGCCGGTTGATTGCAGGGTTGACCTGTTTCATGAGAGATATGCAGAGTGTGTATATGTGATGTTTTGTTCGTTAGATGTGAACAAATATGATGCAGACTCGATGTGAAAATGTTGATGCAAATGTGCACGGGCCCTTGCGTGTGTGTTTGTTTTAAGCTTAGAGCTTCTATCAAGTTCCGGACTTGAGCATTCAGAGCGTAGAGCTCGAGCATTCGGACGGCAGAATCCGAGCATTCAAAGTACAGGCTTTGAGCGTCCAGTACGCAGTGGTTGGGCATCCAAGCGTAGAGCTTGAGCATTCAAGTATATGACTTGCGCATCCAGTACACAGTGGTTGGGCATCCAAGCGTAGAGCTTGAGCATTCAAAAATGTTAGATTTTTGAGCATTCAGGCGTAGAGCCTGAGAATAGATGTCTTGATTGTTGGGGCGGCTTAGAGCCTGTTGCTTGTTTACGGCTTCGAGCCAGTTGAGGTGATGAATACAGGCTTCGAGCCTGTTAAGAACTTGATTGTGTACGGCTTCGAGCCAGTTGAGATAAGGGGCTTGGAGCCGCCAAGTTGAGTGATAACAGGCGTAGAGTCTGTTGTTGTGATAGTGAGCACAGAGCTGCTGATTCGAGGGCTTCGAGTCGCTGGGTGATAGTAGACGTAGAGTCTGTTGAGATAGGCTTCGAGCCTATTGAGGTGATGGCTTGGAGCCACTTGAGATAATAGGCTTTGAGCCACTGAGTTGTGATAAAGGGCGTAGAGCCTGTCGATAATGGGCTTAGAGCAGCTAAGATGGTTGTTATGGCTTCGAGCCAGTTGAGATAGCGGGCTAGGAGCTGCTGAGGTGATAGACATAGGCTTCGAGCCTGTTGAGACAATGGGCTTCGAGCCGCTGAGGTAATAAACATAGGCTTCGAGCCTGTTGAGAGCTTGATTGTGTACGGCTTCGAGCCAGTTTGAGACAAAGGGCTTAGAGCCGCTGGGTTGGTTGTTACGGCTTTAAGCCAGTTGAGATAAGGGGCTTGGAGCCGCCAAGTTGAGTGATAATAGGCGTAGAGTCTGTTGTTGTGATAGCGAGCACAGAGCTGCTGATTCGAGGGCTTCGAGCCACTGGGTGATAGTAGACGTAGGCTTCGAGCCTGTTGAGGTAATGGGCTTCGAGCCGTTAAGTTGAAGGCGTAGAGCCGCTGGGTGAATTGATATGGGCGTAGAGCCTGCCAATAATGGGCTTGGAGCCGCTGAAGTTTTGAGCTTAGGGTTGCTGAGTGTCTTGTTTTGCTGGCCAGCAGTTTGTGGAGAGAGATTTTCCTCATGCTTGGGCATGCCCCCAAGGCTAATTGGTTGGTTGAGGACTTAGAAGTCATGATGACTTGAATTGGTGCACTGAGCATGATCTGATGTTGCTGAGGGAATTTGATTAAGAGGCCAGGAGATCGATCCCTCGGCCGAAGAATTGATGTCTCGGCCGAGGAATCTGTCTCGGCCGTGAGAACGCCAAAAGCCAGGAAATCGTTTTAAGTTTAGTTAAATCGATCTCGCGGGTCATATATTTCTTTCCATTCCTCATTCTTTCCTTTCGTCCAAACGATCGCCGCCGTTCTCTCCTCTCTCTCCTCGTCGGCCGCTGCCATCTCCCCGCCGTCGTTTCTCCTTCGACCCCACAGTTCCGGTCATCCCTTCCCTTGGCGCCATGGCCTCGTCTCCGCCTCCTTCTCCGCCATCTAGTGTTCCTGCCGTGCCTAGGGACACGGGTAAGGCTCCGGCCGTTGAGGCCGAGATTCTTGGCGGGGTTTCAAGTTCCCGCGTCTTGCGTTCAAGTCGGCGTAGGGCCGCTGCTGGGGGGAGTTCCTCGCAACCCATTCCTCCCGGGGTTGAACCCGAGGTTTCCACTGATGTGGGTGGTGATATTCTTCCACCTTTTGACGTTACCACTTACGCTCCTCAGGTTCACTTGGTCGGGCGTGGTGGTTCTTTGCGATACCGTCCTCCCCTCAGTGACATCCCACCTGAGGTCTTGCATAGGGAGCCAGAGCAGCACTTCGGTTTCATCAACAGGAAGGTAGAATTTTATCCTGTTAAATGATTTTTGTATGTGAGATTTCATAGAGTGATAATTTGATATTTTGATAGGGAGTTTGAGTTCTAGAAGTTGCCCCCTGTATAGGCGATATCTTGTGTGTTTGATTCCTTCTTCGTATTTTGTCAGGCAAACGAGAGGCTGCGCGTGTGGGGAAGCTGCCCCCAGGTGTTTGAGTGGTATGAGAGGCTTCCTCAGGAAGCCAAGGATGCAGTTGCTTTGACTGGCTTCGAGCCTTTGATACTTGGTTTCCATCTTCCGAAGGCGGAATTGGGATTGACCACATCCTTGGTCGAGCGGTGGTGGGATACCACTAACACTTTCCACCTTCCGGAGGCTGGGGAGATGACGATCACTCCGGGCGACTTTGCTTTGCTCACAGGTCTGAGGGTTGGCGGCGATCCTCTTCCAATTGACCCACGGATCCATGAGCGGAAGGGCGCCCTTGGATATCTTTTGGGGAAGGTTCCCATTGTATCAGAGAGTGGCCATATCACATATACCTGGCTTCGGGAAGAGTTTGATCAAGTTGATATCTTGACGGAGGTTCCCCTTTCTCAGCTGGTACGAGCTTTCTTGCTTTATCTCCTTGGGCAAACTTTGTTTTGCAACAAGGAGAATTCGGTACATGTCCAGTTTTTGGCTGCTTTGGTGCACTTAGAGACCATAGCAGAGTTTGATTGGGGAACTCCTGCCCTAGCCACGTTGTACGGACACCTCAGTGCTTGTTCCCGGGGAGTTAGTTTGTCGCTTGGCGGACACCATCGTATTCTCGAGGTATACATTTTGATTTCTGCATTATTCTCTTGTTACTTCTATCTTTATTATTCATGTTTTTCGTCTTGTAGCTTTGGGCTTTTGAGCACTTGTTGCAGTTTCCTCCTCCGACTGGGCATAGAGAGCCTAGGTTCGTTCCGCGGGCAGCCCGTTGGTTGAAAGGAGTTCGGAAGTCACGGTCGCCTGCCATGGACTTGCTGGCTTGGAGGCGAGTTTTGGATCGCCTAACGGTGGATCAGGTATGACATCTCCTTTATCCTCTGATTTTCGTGCAATTTCCTCATTCTGTCATTTTGATGCTATTTCCCTTGTTATAGGTGCGTTTTGACCCATGGGGCGTGCTACTTGATGATGCTCCTCTGGAGTTGACCTCAGCTCGGGCGTTGGACAGCCAGCACTTCCTTCTGGAGGGGCCATTTTCGAGAGCCTGGTATCTTGGAGAGAGGGTAGCGAGCCAGTACTTTCCACGTTCCGAGGCGTTACAGCTTGTTCCTCTCCCTCCTCCAGTTGGCATGAGATCGACCCATCTTTTGACCGGGGATAGCTTGCTACTTGCTCTTGAGAGACAGCCAGCCCTGAGTTTTCTCGTAGTAGGAGACTACTCAGCCTTTCGTTCGGCCTCCTTGACCCTTCCTATCACTACTGCTGCTGCTGCTCCTCCTGTTTGGCCACGGGCCCCCAGTTTCATTTCTTTCCACAATGCAAATGGAGAAGAGGAGCACTTGCCACTGACACCATGTACTACGCAGTTCTACGTGCTTCCTGCCGGGATTCAGCAGGTAATATTTGTTGATTCTGCTCTAGTTTCCTTCAGCATTCCTTGCTTACTTGACTGTATATGCAATTGCTTCCTCTGCAGGTGCCTGCTGGGGTGTTTCAGGAATGGTTGCGTGCTTTTCAGAGCGCAGAGGCTTTGGCTCGGCGGCAGCGCGGCCGAATAGCTGCGGTATGCATCCTTTGATCTCTTCTTTTTCCATCCTATGTTTCATGTGAAACTAAATGCCTATATCCTATGTCTCTGCAGCTTGAAGCAGAGCGAGTACCGACAGTGTCGGTCACCTAGAGTGCTGGAGTTAGCGAGGGCGGGAGTACTGGAGCTGGTGATGAAAATGCCGCGGCTGATGAGGGACAGAGGATCAGTGTCTCAGTTCCTGAGCGTTTTCGTCCCGCACCCAAGAGGGGTCGTGGGCAGTAGCTAGCCTTTCCTTTCTTGTACCTGTATTTGTTAGTTCTAAAAACAGATAATTTGACATTTGTATTTTTTTGTTTGTATTTGAAGCATCCTCAGCACGTATGAGAGATTAGATATTCATGCAATAACTTTCAAAGTTTTGTGAATGCCTGGATTTGGGCCGAGGAATGGATCACTCGGCCGAGGGTTCCATTCTTCGGCCGCTACTTCCATTTCCTAAAGAAGTTAGGTTTTTGCTATTAGCCAAACGGTGTTTTTCCCATCTTACACTTGCATTTGATTCAAGCTCTTTTATTTGCTTTTGTTATTCTTGCAATCTCTTTGCCATGTTTTGTTAGAATGCTTGGTCCCTTATGTCGACGACTTTTGAGTCAGAGAGGACGAACGATGATTCTTGTATACCTTTGTTTTTGCCAATTCCCTGGAAAATGACTAACTCATCTTTTGTGAGCTCAATACGCAGGGTTAGCTATGCCTATCATTGAGTACAAACCCTTTTGGTATCATCTTTCTTCTCTCCAAATATTTGGGCCGCATCTTGACGCGAGATTGCCTACGTATCCCAATCAGGGAATCAGGCCTTTTACGTAGTTCCTAAGATTACCACCTTTGGGGGTTGGGTTTTCACTCTTAGTTTTCCTTTCTCTCATGCTCTAGATTTTGCCTAGGTTACCTGATAGAGATTGAGTCCCTAGCGAGCTTTCCTTCGAATGCCTTAACTTTTGCCTAGGCTGCGTTTTCGCTTTTTCTTTGTCCTAGCAGGCTCTGCTCTTACTTTTGCTTGGGTGTATAGATTGCCCAACGAGCATTTTTCTCTCAAGAGGTGTTTGGAGAGGAATCTGATGGAGATGTTTTTATGAATCTCCTGTTGTGTTTGTACTTTCACAATGGGCAAGCTAACCCTAAGTGTTCTCACGAAGATAGCGTCTTTTTCCTGAGTTTTGATAAAAAGCCTAGTTCTAAGTAATCAGGGTTCGTCCCCTCTTTCCTTTTGGTCAGTAACATAAAGAATTAGATTCTTGAAATCCTTTTATCTTTGGCAGAGAGATTGTAGTGTATAACAATCACATTTTAAAGATGGAATCATTTGTCAAGCATAGAAGTGATAAAATGGGGATTTATTCAATCGTAGATAATGCCCAAACAGGGGCCCAAAACATGTCCTAACTTGTCCTTAGGAAATGAAAGCAATGTTTTTGTCATGCGATTTACTGCAATATTTCAGGAGTGGCTCCTTTTCCTTTTGCAGTTTTATACTCTTCTTCACCCTCTTTGCCAAACAGAATCTTTAGGTCGAATTCAGCAAGCACCTCAATCCAGTCTTCGGGAGTAGGAGATGAATTGGTTGGTTCTTCTTCCAAATCACTGTCGGTCCATTCCTGATCAAAGAAGATTTGCATTCCAGGGTACCGTTGCTTGGTAACTTCGTCTTCCCATGTTTCTGCGAAGCCACAAAATGGAAAGTCTTCTCCTTCTCTCACAAACCAGCCATTGAGCGTTTTTGGGATCACGAATTTCTCTTCCTTGACCCTGCTTCCTCTTGCCTTAGCCTTTTCCATGCTTCTCTTCCTTTTTACCTCGGCTTCTGTCGGGGTGTAGCCAAGACCAAAGGCGTATTGATTATGCGGAGGATCAATCATTTGCGGGATGCCTTGTGATCTTTTGCCTAAACCCAACCCTGGGAGGTATTTTTGCTTCTTCATCATCCATATGGCGGGGGTGCTTACGTAGAAGTTTCTCTCAGCCATTAAGGCTTGCACAGCGGTTGCTTCCTCAAGACTGAATCCAGTGAGGAAGGTTTCCTCGGTTTCTACCTCTTGGACAGGTGTATCAGAATGAGTTCGGATTGATGAATCCCCCAGAATGGTTATGACCCTTCCGTCTACCGCGAATTTGACTTTTTGATGCAAAGTGGAAGGTACTGCCCCAGAGTCATGTAGCCAAGGCCTCCCTAATAAGAGATTGAAGGTGGCCGGTATATCTATCACATGGAACTCCACGTCCCTTTTGATCTTCTCCACTTCTACTGGCAGTGTGACACACCCAACCACTCTTCTCTTTGAATTGTCATACCCCCTTACTCCCTGGCTTGAAGGGCGTACGTCGGTGGCGTTTATCCCTAGCTTGTCGAGGGTCCTTTGAGGACATACGTTTAAAGCAGACCCATTATCCACCAAGACCAGTGGGATCCATTTAGTGAGACATTTAAGTGAAATGTAGAGAGGTTTGTTGTGTGCAGGCCCTTCAGGAGGTAGATCCTTGTCAGTGAAAGCTATCGTTGGTTTTGGAGCCTTTGACGCCATTATAAAACCCACAAGTTCTTCGGGGGTGATGTCGATGGGAACTTTGGCTTTCCCCAAGGTTTTGAAAAAGGAGTTACGATGCTCGTAGGAGGACATAAGCAATCACCAAATAGAGATATCAGCTTGGATTTTCTTTAGTTGTCTTAGTACCCTGTCTTCCTCAGGTTCGGTCCTTTGGCTTTCTTCTCCTTCTTCTTCTTTCATTACTCGTGTTGAGGTTGAACTTTCTCCACTTAGTTTAGGAGGTTTATACACTCTTCCGCTTCGGGTGAGATGACCCACTTCTTCTTCTTGGGTACCCCAAGGATCAGCAGGCTCAATTCTTCCAACTTTCCAGTCATTGGGCAGGGCTTGACGCATGTCCAACCACCAATCCCCATCATCAATAGCATAGATGTGGGGTTCTCCCCCTGTTGCAAAGCATTCCTCGTTCTTGGAGAGGATTAGGGATGGTTTGGCTTGGGTATTTGGAATAATGTGTAGGGCAGGATTATATGTGGGGCTATTGGATAGGCTTATGAGATTGATATTTTGGGGCAGTGATTCGTTGTTGTGAGCGGGAAGTGGATTGGTTTGTACATTAGGCTTAGGAGGTTTTATGGTTTGACTATCAATGAGATCCTGGATGTCATGACGAAGACGCATGCAGCGGTCTGTCTCATGTCCAGGGTGTTGATGGTAAGCACATTGCTTATTGAGATCATAGCTTGGGCCATAAGGTGGCTGAGGAGGTGGATTATTCAAGAGCCTGAGGTGCCCTTGACGGCTTAGGATGGCTAAGGCTTGGGATGGAGTCATATAGAGTGGGTCGAAATTGCGGCGAGGGCGATTCGTGTTTCTAGATGAGCTAGCTTGAAAAGGGTCTTGTGGTAAGACTGAGTTAAGGGTGTTGATGGAGGCAGGGGATGCACGGGTTGGAAAGGTTTTTCTGGGTGGAGGAATGGCCTCTTCTTTCCCAATGAGTCCTAGCTTGATTCCATCTTCGATTTGCAACCCAGTGGCATGTAGGCGTTTGAAATCAGTGATAGATTGAGTGTAAATGTGGGTGAGGTATTTGGGCTGTAGGTTCTTGACAACTATCCTCACTTGATCTTCTTCGGAAGGGCGGCTTTTCATCTTGGCAGCCTTTTCTCTCCATCTTGCCACAAAGGTAGCAAAGTCCTCACTGGATTCTTGTTTAGTCATCTCCAAATCTCGGGTAGTTAGCTCAATTTGGACATTGTACGCATACTGCTTGACAAAAGCGTTAGCAATTTCAGGCCAAGTTTGATAGTGCACAAATTCCAAAGTGAGAAACCAATCGAGGGCGCTTCCAGTGAGAGTTCTTTGAAACAATTGAGCGATGAGCTCGTCGGTCAAGCCCATAGACTTCAGAGTGTTGATGACATGGCGGACATGGCTGGTAGGGTTACCAGTCCCGTTGAATTTCTCGATGTTTGGCATTTTGAACCGTCCAGGCAATTGAGATTCTGGAAAGAGGCAGAGTCCTTCGAAATCTAGAATTTGGTCTCCTTGTGAGCGAGCCAAAGCGTGCTTGATCTCCTTGACCTGTTTGGCCAATTCAGGGTTTTCTATAATTTCATGAGGATTCTCTGCTTCCTCCTCATTTTTCTTGTCTTCAACATCTCTTGCTGCTTTCTCAGCTTGTAAATAGGCAATTTGGGCTCGGAGCTCGGTGATGGTAGCATCATTATCTGCCATTTTTGGGATGTAGGTAGGGAGATTGTTTGGTGAGGCTTGGAACTGGGTAGATAATTGGTTTTGTTGAGGAGACGATCGCGAAGTCCCTGAAACTGATTGGGACCGTTGTGGTGAGGGTGTCTCGGAAGGTGACCGATGAGATGACTGTAAAGACCTCTGTTTGGCGTGACTTCGGGTATGGTAAGAGTATAAAACTGGCTGAGGTTGCTTCTTTAACTTACCTATTGTGCCTGCTTGAAAAATAGAATACCTGGAAGTCAGTATTCGGCCTGTGTAGGGTTAGGATTTGGGTTTGAAAATCCCAACCCTTCTGCACAGAAAGAGTTAATACAACAACAAATGATACAAGGTGTGAGGAAGAACTTTTGCAAGTAGAATGCAAGTAGGTTCCTAGCCTGTAGGTTCCTGTCTTAGTTTGGTAAGTTCTATGGCTTTCTAAGGCATGCAAGGTTTTGGTAGTTTCAGGGTGCTCCGTTGTCAAAGGGCACCAATCCTCTCACCAGCCCATCATAGGCGGTGATTTGGTGATTTCCTTTTTGATATAGCACTAGGTACGAGTGACTGTGGAGTTTGCTGGAACCCTCAACATAGCCCGTGTCATGCCGGGATATCAGTGAACTCAACGGGTTGCCCGCTCGATGCATATGATAGATGAATTAAACAAGGCATGTATTAGTCTTATGCTGAATTTTCTGGTTATGGCTCTCACATCCCCAGCAGAGTCGCCAAAAACTGTAGACACCTCCCAAGCGGGGCATCGCCATACAGATTGATCACGTTGTGTTTGCTCGATTGGTTGCTCACTTCATAAACCAAAATCATGTACATTCCCATGGCTAGGAACATCGCCACATGATAACGGTTACATCAAATAGAGTCGCCACCTAGTTTATTAAAACTGGGAAAACAGATAGAGATTCTGGATACGGGAGCCAAGAGTACAATAAGGAGAAGGTGTTAGGCACCCTTCTTTGCCCAGTCGTGAGACTGGCCCATAGTCATTCAACATAAGACATATAGATGCTTTGTTTAATTCTAACACATAGTCTGTTTAATTATTCCTTTAAACAGCAAGTAAAGTGAGCCAGTGCGATATATGAGCATGCATCAGAAAGCAGAGAAAGCAAACAAAATGTCCCAGGGAGGTGGATCTCGCGGCCGGTGAATAGATGTCACGACCGAGGGATCCTCCTGGTTTGATGTACCGGCCGAGGGATCAAAGCCCCGGTCGGTGTTCTTCCTCACACCAGACAGAAAGATTAATGGATAATCAAAACGCTACAGTTAATCAAAATGCAGTAAATTAAGACAAACCAGAGGCCGTTGGGCCTCACCACCTTGATCCTCCAGTTGCTTGATTGCTTTGGATTGGGTGTGATTGATTGATTGCTTGATCGAGAACCCTAGAGTTAGGGTTTGAACTTCGGGGTTTGATCGCCGGATTGACGGCTACCTTCGGAAGGTTAGGGCTTTTGGAGTATGGGATTGAGAGAGTATTTGTGCAGAGTTTCGAGGCTTGAGAGAGTGTGTAGGTCTATCAATTTCTATGTGTATTTCGGAGCCCAAAGGCCCCCTTATATAGGCATAGGGATGACTCACTTCGGCCAATCAAATCACGAGATGGCAATTGCAATTGCAATGCATCTCTAACTCTACGTCGTGATCTCTGAGCGTAGCCCGAACGAATCGGAAAGGTAGTGTAGTTGGATCAAACCAAACGTCTGACAGAACGTTCCAGAGTCTGGAAAAAGGTCGATCTGGCGGCCGAGTAATAGATCACACGGCCGATGAATGGATGTCTCGGCCGAAGGATAGATCTTGCGGCCGAGGATTTGATCTCTCAGGGAGATTTTGCTGGCAACAGGTTGCTCGGGTGAAGGATTGATGTTATGGCCGTTAGATCGATGTTACGGCCGTCAGATGGATTCTCCTAGGCTTCTGTATTTCTGTCTGAAAGGATGTATGGCTTTGAATTGGGTCCTCTAAGTGGTTCAAAGTTCTCACCGAAAGTCCTAAGGTCCTCAAGGAAGCAATCAGCAATCATTGTATCCATTTCATCATCGGGATTGTCCCAAGGTGGGACTTGAAATAATCGTTAGGCCAAATTGGGGTGTCTACAGTACGTTGATGTAATGACAAGTCCCAATGATATAGAATCCATCCAATGATCCTCTGGTGCCGATGACTGGAAGTAACGAAGTCTTTGTAGCACCTGGGGTACATAATTATGTTCTGGATAAAGCTGTTCATACAGGACCCAATTTTGTTCAATCTCTTAGATAAGGTCCTGTCGTACTTGAGCCCATCCATCTTCAGAACCATAGACTTGCGCGGCTATCGCCCTGAAACCACAATGACCGTCGGGTCGAACGTCAACACAGTGGGAAATATAACGCTGATATTGTTGAGGAAATTTCTCAACGAGGTGATCCCTCTCATTGCTCCTTCAAGATATTGGAATACGTGAGGGCGGAGATTCTGAAGTGGATACTGTGAAGGAAGGTATGTGACCTCTACTCTGCTCATCTCTACCTATAGGTCGACCCCCTGTGTTCTGTGTTGTATGCTGGGGGTTGAACTGTGCAACAAGATGGATCCGCCATATCGAGAAACCTGTCCATCATAGACTCTCGACTGTCGGAATCCATTTCATTTAATCTTTCAATAAGCTGAGCTGCCCTGTCAGGTCGTGCTCCCTCGTCAGTATGCCTCTGGGCATGCATGGATAACGTACTCCAGTGAGGGTGGATAGAGCTTAACGGAATTGGTCTGTCCACAGAACGGTAAAGTGCAATATCATGAAAGCATGGCAATCCGTGTGTCCTTTTGATCTTACAAAAGCAAAGGCCGGCTTCGTTATCAGTGCGTTCTGCCTGCTTATGGATCAAGTTCATTGCCTGTAATGAAATGCGCCCTCTGATTTCACTATAAATGCCTTCATGTAGATGTCTGTGTCGTGGAATGTTGAGAGATTTCTGGAACGATCCCTGAATATCCGCGAACTGACTGGTCAACATCTTTTCTATTTTCTGAAAAGATGTTTGAAGCGAGGACATGGTATCTCCTAAGTATTGTTTGAGCCTCGCATGCGCAGACTCCGCCCTGCAATTTAATAATACACTGTGTTAAATAGGAAAGTTACATAAAGTATTCTTTAGTGCAGGACAGTAAATATACAATGACTATAGGAAAGTTACCTTTGGCTTGAATTGCTCCCAAGGTGCATAAACTGGTTTATATATGCTGCAACAAATCGCTCTTTGTAAGGACTTAACCATGTATCCCAAAGATATTGCATGGCATTGGAATATTGCTCAAACTCTCCACACATGGCAGTCCACCTCTGTTGCAAAGACATCGGTGTCGATGAATGAATAAGAACTTGCCATGCATTCGAAAACTCGTCCCACCTCGTACCAAGCATAGGCCTGCACTTCTTCATTACACACTGATTTATGTGCCAAATACAAAGGATGTGTTGTGCGAAGGGGAAACATATTCCAATGGCGCCAAAAAGTGCCAGATCCCTATCTGAAACAATCACCGATGGCAACGCTGCCCCTTTTCCATCCATCCATCTTTTTAAAGTATCCAATGCCCATATCAGTCGCTCTTTTGTCTCATTATGCAAATATGCAAACATAATAGAGTAAGTTTTCATTGTGGATGTGATACCCACAACTTCCAATAGTGGAATCCGATACTCATTACTCTTATATGTCGCATCAATAATCAACACGAACGGAAAATTGACAGATAGCTCAAGGCTTCTAGGATGAACCCAAATAATATCTGTGATTTCGTTGTGTTCATTTGTAAGATAGTCGTAAATGTAATTTTTCTCGTTTAATTCATTCAAAATGTACCCAATATGAGATAGACCCCCCAGTTGCTCTTTCTTATACTGTGCCTTCACATTGTAAATACTCCTGATTCCTGTACTAATTGACGAGTCTTGTTGTCTCAGGATATTAAGAATTTCTCGAGGCGCGGTGCTGCTAGACATGTCACGAACAAATTGCTGCTGGATTGGGGTCAACCTTGACGGGTACTCATGTCCCTCAAAACTTTCTGCTGGTTCATGGTTATGAAAACCTTTAACAACCTGCAAACTCCACATGACACAGTCTGGAGGTTGTGGTACACCTCGCAGCTTGAACGGGCAGTCACATTTTTTTGTTCCAGTAATCCTTTGCATTGAATGCCCTTCCAGTGACGGTCTGTACAATCCTCCCCTTTCACAAATAAGAATGCATTTCGGCATCTTGTTGCCCTTTATACTAGCAGATTTACTTATGACAATCACAAAATCATTGTCCTTACCAACTCTCCGCACCCAATCTACCATTACAGCTCTAGTTTCAAATATCTATAACAAAAAAAATGAATACGTATAAGCACAATGTAATGTCTCTCTTTGGATTTTTTTTTTTTAAACATGAAGCAATTAGAGGCTAATAAGAAATCTTAACAGTAACGTAACTTAACTTCAACAAGAAATCTAAAACTCAATTTTTTTTATTAAACATGAAGCAATGTAATACTTTTTTTTTCATTTTCACACGGGGGCAATTAACAGCTCTGTAATACTTATTAAACATGAAGCAATGTAATACTTTTTTTTTCATTTCCAAACAGTAATGTAACTTCAACAAGAAATCTAAAAAGTTAAAATTTAGTTCAAACTGGTGATAGTTTCATTTTTGTGTAGGGATGGGTCTTTTAATTCTAATCCATATTGAACTCATTTTCAACCCACCTAAATTCATGTAAATATGGGTTAATATGGGTTCAACCCATATCAATTCATTATACAATATGGGCGGATTGGGTTATAAATGGGCGAATTTGTACGGGTTTAAATATATGGGTTGAGATTGCCACTTCTAAATAATATTATATGGAGTAAAGGTGTATTTGCCGTTTGAGAAACAAAAAAAGGAAAGAAACAGAGGTGGCATTATGCATGGGTGTGTATAGGTGGCAAAATGTGGGTTTTTATAAGGGAAGTGAGGTGTTTCATTTACTCAATATGGTGGCATTATGAAATTTGACGGGTCTTGTGGGTGTGTGCACGTGGGAAGCTAGTATGCTTGAAACATGACAAAATAAGTAACAAATGTAACACCCATAAAATACATTCTATTAATTAGAGGAATTAAATTACTTTGTCTGGAGGAAAATAACTTCTAACCTGGTTAGTCGTAAATTCGACTGTGTAATCACGCCCATCGTAGGAGCTGCTCTCCTCACACGGAATATCATTAGCAACATCGTTCCCAACTGACCAACTATCCGAAAATGAAAAATTGTACTGATCCATAATGTTCTTCTATGAATTACGAAAATGAAATGAAAGTTGAGAAAATTGTGAGGATATGATGAATGAGAGTAAGTGTGAATATATACGCAACTGATTATATAGGCGCTACTGTCAAATTTGCAACGGGCAACAATCCTCTCAATGCTGCAGGTTCAACTTTCAAAGACTACTGTCAATGTAACCCAGTTCCTGACAAGCAGAAAGACTTTTTTCCCTCCAGTAAATTAGTCAACAATGGCCGGCTCTTTTGAACCACGAACTGCAACTTTCAAAGACCACTGTCACACGGAATATCACTAGTGAAATCAATTTTTTTCCTTTTTGTCCCAAAAATACAATAACCTATTTTTTGTTATTTTTTTATTTAATTAATAATGTTTATACTCTATATATTTTTCCTTTGTTATTTATTTAAAATTATTTTAGTGTTCCGATTTTTAATCCGGTTCAATTGGTGGAAAGATCTTGTTTTTTTTATCATTTTATCTTAAATGGTCATAATGAATTTTTGATCTCGTAGAATCAAATATCTCTTAGGGCTTATCAACGAGAGTCCTAGAGTCAAAATTTAATTATGGCCATTTAGGATAAAATGATCAGAAAACTAAAATCTTTCCACCAGTTCAAACGGATTGAAATTTGAAACACTTAATTTTTTAACCTATTTAGACAGTTTAAACTACCACATAAATATAATTTTTCCGTTTTACATCATTTAACCATCAATATTAGGTTCGTTTGATAGGTTTCGTTGAGTAGATTTCAAAAATATAAAATTTATTAAAAAAAGTATTAACATTTAAAATTTTATAAAAAAAATTAAATAAGAGAGTGAGAGAGAGAGAGAGAGAGAGAGAGAAAGAGAGGGTAAATAATCTCCCAAAAAAAAAAAGAAGAAGAAGACAACCCCTCCCTCTCTCTCTCATGTAGGTTATAATAGCCTTCGGTAAATGCTCGTTCCTATAATATGTTTCCGTACAATTGCCTATTCCACTTAACTGCATTTTTTTCCCCTATTCATTAAACCTAATATAGTCTATTCTATCGGACTTGGGGAGGGGGATGAGTGCTTACGGGAATCGAATCCTGTTCATTTGCATGATAAGAGAGGCACCAACTGTACTCCACTCCACTTACCACTTAACTAGTGTTTGGACAATCGTACAATAAAATAGTTACCAGTTTCATTTGCTAAAATAGCTACAACCAAAGTTAAGTAGTCGTTTGGTCTATGAGTGACTTTTTAATAAGGACAATTTTTTAAGGAAATTGAATTTTACACTCTTTTTTTGACATCTACACTCCTTTTTTTTGGATTTTAGTGTTGAAAAAATATATAAATTTTTTGCTAGAGGACTAAAGAAAAAATATAAATGTTAAAAAAGGGAGTGTAGAATTCAATTTCCTTTTTTAATTTCACATGGATAAAAGGATAAAAAGGAAGTACCCCACAATCCATTTCCATTCTGTTTTTATAATTGGTTGTTAATCATTCACGGGGCCCACAAGTTGCCTTTTTCATGTAGGTAGGTATACAGATACAGATATATACTCCTATATACATGTCCAAAAATGGGCTTTCAGTTAACAGATTCCTCCATGGCCCACCTTTGAGGAAATTAGCCCGACTTGGACCCCTCTCGAATCAACCCACCAACTTCCTTCGGGGCATCCATTTCCACCATCTCTACATACATGAGTCCGCTTGGAATGCCTCAAACACTAATAATTTTTTGATTTTTAGAATTTATTTTGTAGCGTAGTTTCCAATAAAAATTCATATATTCCATCTCGTTTAAGAGAATAAGAAAATTCCTTCACCTTTCAATTTTCTTTAAAAGTTCACAAAAAATATGAAAATAGTTTATTTTGTGAGCTTTTAAAGAAAAAATATGAAAATAGTTCATATAGTCCATCTCGTTTAAGAGACTAAGAAAAATTTGCTTTGATTGCTCATTCAGTTTTGTGAACTTTTAAAGAAAAATTTGTGAACTTTTTTAAAGAAAGTTCAAATTTTTTTTACCATTTGTGATTAATTCCTCTATATATGAATGAGCAATCAAAAGAGTAAATTATTTCTGCTAAAGCTAAAACCAAGAAAGCAAATAGAAATTCCTTAGAGAAACATAACCTGGCAATAAACTAATGGACCTTTCCCACCGTTTCTTGATAGAGCTTTTGCTCGTATAGAGAAACCTCAGAGCCTACAACTTATGCAATTCGTATGCACTCTTAAGGACAAGGAGGTTTATGTGCCTTAATCAAGTCGTACGCCGACTATTACTTAAAAATTTCTTTGTGCATTCTAGCTACGTGTTGACAGTTCTCCAAAAGTGACGAGTTTAAACCTCTAATTTTGTTGAGGGTTTACCAAAAATATACCACATAACTTAAGTACTGTTCTCTAATATTTTTCCTAAAAGGAGGATACATCACAATATTCGGTTTGATTTTGTCATAGGATCTAAATTCTTTATTTTGTTTGAAAAGATTGGTTGTTGTGGTGGTTAAAGGTTGTTTGTTTGTATGTAACACTGAGTATAAATACTGGAGTAGTATTTATATATCTTGACACCAAAAAAGTACGTAGGAGTATAAATTCTATTTAAGTTTTCAAAATGCTACCAGCATTTTACGCTTATAAGTTGCACGAGTTATTTGAAACTTATGTATTGTGACATATAAAGGATCTAATTAATGGATGCAGGGGGAGGAACCTGAAGGTTTTCAGCCGGAACCTTACTGTGACTGGCGCATACGTAATGGTGGCATGTTGAACCCAGTAAAAGATCAAAAACAATGTGGTAAGCAATATTGGAATTCTGTTTGCTCTGAACTGGATTGTTATGTTATGGAAAGTCAATCCATTGTATGCATTTTATTTTTTGTTTTGCTTTATTTATTAGATAGAAGGAGCCCCAAGGCCATTTCTATACAGAATGTGATATTGGTGAATTTTTTAATGTCTCGAAATACATCTGATTAGGGATGCATGGCATTGGGTAGAGTATGGGTTGGGGACTCAAGTACACTCCCGCTCGCCAATTGAGGGATCCTTTCCGGTACCCGTCTCCATCGGACCATCCCCAATGAAGATATTGGACATACTATCAGAACCGTCCCTCATCGGTTATTCGGTTTAATTTCCAAATATACTTATACCTGAATCACGTCACCAAATCACTAAGAAATTCATCACACTAGTGAGAAAAAATAGTGCTAAAACCAAAAGTAGAAGTATATCATAACCACAACTAACTAATGTCAAAAGTGTAGTAATTGAGTGACATTAATAGTACTAATATAGTAACATATATAAGAGCAAAGTGGTAAAACCTAGAGCAAAATTCAAACCATACCTGCTCCATAACCGATCGGGGATCCGACTTGTATTGTTCTACTATACGTACCCGCTCTTATCGGGTAAAATTTTGGGTGATACCCACCTCCAAATGGAATGCATACGGATGGGTATGAGGAAAATTGTCATTCCTATGGATGTATGATCACAAAATTTAGTTTAAACAAAGATATTGAATAAATTTCATCATATAAGTTAAAACAACAACTTATTTTATCTTATATTTAGTTGGACAGATTTAGTAAATGATAAGAATTTTGGCCGAACACATCTTAGGGATGGCAATAAGTGGGGCATTTTGATTTAACTTCATGCTTCAATCATCAATTACGCTAACCCACCTAACAAATGGGTGAAAATCATTTAAGCATATGGTACGGTGAGTCCCATTTAATGAAACGACCCTGCTATTTCAGTGAAAGTAGAACAGAAGCCGGCCTCTCTTCTTTTCTTTTTCTTTGATTAGTTGAGGCCTTTTGAAGGTAGGTGGCTCTTCTACAATAATGAAGTAGTTTAGATTTTTGTGGTTATGCTAGAAAAATTGGGGCCTTTTCTGCCGGAGAGGGCCAAAAGTAAATGATTTAGCCAGTAGCCACCTTACAACATTTGAGCTGCCACTAAGCGTTCAATAAATCTAAACATACCATCCACTCATACTTATCATCGAGATGTAAAACACATTCGTTATTCTTCGTGTTTTCTTTCATAACGGTGGGGCTGTGTCAAGAGAGAAAGTAGCTAGGAAGTAAAACCTAGGTTTTTGTTTTATGTATATATGTTGTTGGAAAAATGGGAAAGGAAATTAACAGAGGCTGTGCTGGGCCATTTATTGTGTAAAATTTTATCTTGTAAATTTTATTTTTGCAGATATGTGCTGGGCCATTGTAACAGCAGAGGCTGTTGCTGTTGGCTATAAAATCAAGCACATGGAGACGGATTTATTGGAGCTTGCGAGTAAAGAATTACTCGACTGTTGTGCAGTAGCTGAAACATGCTACCCAAATAAATTATCCCGCGCATTCAATTGGGTTGAAGCTAATGGCATAAGGAGGGAGGAGAACTATCCTTTTAAAGCTGAGAAAGCTGACTGCAGGCCTAAGACTGAGCAAGAGGTGATTATACAAAAGTGTAATTAGTGTTTTTATTATTACTCTAGCTAGTATAGAATAACCTCGCACGTGTAGATCATAAACTATTAATTACTTCTTTTTGTCCTTTATGCTAGATTGAGACTTCTATTTGGATTACGGGATGTGTGAAGGTTGACAGTACAAATGAAGAAGAGTTGATGAAGGCTGTCAATAAGCAACCCGTAGCAGGAGGCATATGTCTCTCAGACGAGTTCAGGGATCTTAAACATGTAAGTTCAATTCTTCTGTAGTAGTAGTTCTTAAAATAATTAATTTAAAGCATGCATTTATTTTTATGTAACAAAATAGAAAAATAAAATATATATATATGATACAATAGAACTATAAAACTCACAACTTGCCTACTTGGCTACTTGCTACTCCTAGCTGAAAAGTTGGTACACTTGTTCTCGATCGTTTATATTTGTTCGTACCATAAAAAATTTGTAACTTCTAGTTCTTCAAATTTGGATGACCAACAAGTACTCCACTATCATAAGATGTGTTATGAGAAGTTTATCCCATGCACCACGAATAGGCTTATTACAATGTTTGATTTTAAATTAAAAAAGTGTCACAACTTTTAAATTCATATGTATTCTTTAAATTAACGTATTTATCGCTACCCGAGATCCATCAAATAAAATTCATGTTTGAAAATTGTTAAGTAATAATTTCATCGAATTCTACGCAATATAAGTTTGTTGCATTTCCACACAAATAAAATTAACTTGTTTAGGAGAAAAAATGCACAATTGATTGACAGAAAGAAAAAAATACAAATGTGGAGGGAAAGAAAATGACAAAATAAAACACACAAATTCTCTACCTTAACCAACACAAATATTTTCACCAGATAGCCTTGCGTGTTACACTTGGAATTTAGATTTTTTTATGCTATATATATATATATATATATAGTTTGATTATTAACTTCAAAGAATTATATAAGTTGTAAACCTTTTTTGGTACAGCTATTTATTCCCTCGACTAAAAGTTTATACAGTTTTACAAAATAAGCTGTAGAATGACTACCAGATGAATTACAAAATTGTCCATAATAGCTCTCTATTAAGGGACTCTTGGGATTAAGTGCTCATTTGTTTATACACGTTTATAATAGCTCTAAATAACCAAAAAGAGTTTCAAATTGTCTATATATATAGACTTTGTCTAAATGTATCTTCTCTCTATAGCTATTCAGCCCTCTGAACTAAAATAGATTTTATTTTCTTATTATATGTTTGTTAAACAGGAAATCTATGAAGGGAGTGACAAATATTGGACAATGGAGGGCCCTAAAGGGATTGAGATCATCCAAAAACATGCAATCTTGATAGTAGGATATGACACTGATTTGAAGACTGGGAAGCGATTTTGGATTATCAAAAATTCAGTTGGCGAGAAGTGGGGCATTAATGGCTATGGAAGAGTTGCCCGTGCTTCTAGTCTTCCAAAAAATAAAGGATCACTAATATGTCACACTCGCTATCCAACTTTTGACTAGTATGTTTTCTTAGGGTATTTTTGGTTTAGTTTGTGAAGAACAAATAACAAATAGGTGGTTTGATGTTTGTTTCAGCTGATGAGTTGTATTTTCTATGGGTTCTATTTTGTCTAATTGTTCTAGTCAATTTTCTTCTTCTTGCTCAGTCTATACTTGAACTGGTTGTATGATCTTTTTATCAATACTACGTGCCAAAAAATGTACTCCACTCCAAGTTTAGTCTAGTAATGCTTTCTAGATGGTTCCAAATTAATTACGGAAAGTAAATTTGGCTTGAAAACCAAACAAATTCAAACTTCGATTGCCTCTTTAGTTTTGTGGTTTCTTTATCTTCTGATGGCCTGAATCACCCCATTTGAGGAAAAACAATATTTGGGAAAATCTCAGCCCTAGGAATTTGATGGAAATAGTTTTCACAACCGACTAAAAGCATCTTCAATTTTTACCTCAAATTTTCGAAAACCCCCCTTAATCAACCTTCATTATGAAATTTTCCGATCTCTTGAATGACTTAACCAATGGCCTATTTATAGACTTATAGGCACCCTTATGTGAAATGTTGTGTCTTTAGAAGAAACACACATTAGAATGGTCATGTCTTTTAAAGACACTAGTTAGGAAAGGTCATGTCTATTAAAGACATTTAATTAGAAGGAAACATGCCTCTTGGTAGACACCCTTTCATGAAACATTTAATTAGAAGGGTCATGCTGCTTGGAGGCACCCCCATGTTTCACATCTTTTCCCAAACGAACACACCCTAATTTAATGGGTACTACAACCATTTACATACAGTCACAACTCATGTGAAAAGGTGTGGCAACCTTTCACAAAAATCTCACTTAGCACCTTTCCAAAAAATTCCAAACTAAAATCCAATTTTATTTTGAAAAAACTCCAACAATCCCCCACCATTTTCGAAATAAAGAAGAAGAGTTCTTGGTTCTCTTAGAAGTTCTTGGTTCTCTCAGAAGGCTTGTGCATATATGAATAGTGTCTTACGACTTCAACCATCCACTTAGTGAACCATGTCAAAGCTAGTCAGGGCAGCATAGTAGACGTATCTTTGAACTAGTTGTCCTCTAGTGACCAACCGGACATGTCTCATATACAATCCTCCAAATAATGCAGATATCCCAATCGGTTGACCTGTGAACTGGCCTTGGGTCTTTATCTTGATTTCATGAGCGCTTTAAGGTCTAGCCCCCTTGACCTATAGAAAGCGGCACCACTTCCACACTCACATAGGTAGATTCTTACCAGTGCCCCTGTAACAACAGCACCTAAAATCTATTAAGAGCTAAGTAGCTCATCCTCCTTTGTTTACACATTACAAGTACCAAGCACTCTAACTTGGGATGAATAAAATAACATTTTGAGTGCTTACAATCACGAAATATGGTGTAGTTTCTCATTGAACTCAAGAGATTGAGAGCATCGATCGGTTGAGTTGAGTTTCCACCAAGAGTGATCAAATAAAATGGGCAAAAGTCTCATTCCCTTTGATGTCTTTCACACCAAATCTCTTGCAAGAATAAATAAAACCATTGCTATGATAGCAATATTTTCCATAGCTACATCATCATAGTTCATGACGTGATTTCACTTGTCCGGACTACCACCACAGTCATAACTATCAACTCTCTCTTAAGTGATTTGAGAAATTTATCCGTAACAAAATACCATGTCACCTAATCTCATTATAAAAACCCCACTTTAATTCAAGAGAGAAAACCCCCCACAAAATATATTTACTATTTATCCATGGTATTTATGCTTTAATTATATCAGGCGCCTTTGTATCCATCATAACTAATGGATACCAATTACAAGCATAAAAACCAACTCCACCAAATAAACTAATTTGGATTTAATTAACTTGTGGGCCATAATTGTTTAGAACAACTATGCAACCAAGATAATAGGAATTTGTCATTCCTCTCCATATCTTTGTTTAATCTCCAATATACACAGGAGAACATGTGACCGTAGGCCACATAATGAACACTCCTTCCAATGAAAACCATGTTTCATACTTCTTGGAATAATCATGACTCTTCATTTTAATTCAAACACCACACCGCTTTATTTAGCCTCCAATGGTTACACCATTTAGGTTAAATCCAAAAGCCACACCTTTCAGGTAATACCACTTGTTAAATCCTTAACCTTCACATAAATACATTAATATGTATATGTCAAAGTGTATTTTGGTAAAGACAATAGAAGAGCCGCACCGTCCGTTTTATTTTCCTATACAAAAACGAACCCATTCAATTAAGAATTCACAACACCCATCATTGTGATTACTATATGCTAAGCACATGCATTAATTTACAAACTTATGATGGTATGTTCAATTTAGAAATGTCATCCAAATCAAAGATATGAAAACCACATATTTAGTAATTGCGTAAAGCAAAACATTCGAGATAATTTAAATAGCCACCGATTCGGTTAACCACCGACCACGTGTTCAATAGTACTGTAACCTTGTACTTTCCCCAACACGATTCTATCAAAGCTGTCAAACACTGCTCATCAAGAGCCACATAACACATTTCCGTGTTACCGAAACACTACCATGACACAAACACCATGTCAGGCATCACCGTCGACAGGCCACATATACCTTGGCTATATAAAAATATTTCTGACACTAAATATGGCAAAAGATTTCCATCAATAAAATCTTTTTCCATGCTCATAAAAGAAACATTTTATAAACATGACCATTCCATAAAAAGCAAGTGTCAAGAAATCTCACTTGGAAGAGAGATGCTCTACATATAGAAAATAATAATAAATCGACACACCTTTTCCAAAACAGCACCAAAGTGAAAAGTTACGTTGACCCGTTGCCTACCGATAACTAGTAGTTACATGGAATAGTTGCCACTATTCAACTCCAACGGTCAAACTTTTGTGCTTCCAAGACCACGAAATAAACAGTATAACTTAACACAAATATCATTGTTCTCTCGTATTATTATTCTCTCCATCTGGTACATGCAATGCAACAAAATTCCCTTAGATTAAAAGTAGCCGTGAAAATTCACGTATCTCTCTCCACTTTCCCTTCTCTACTGTCTCCATCTCCATGGAACAAACTCCACTAATTAAGTCTTACCAAAGGGAACCAAACTATGAAATAAGTTCTCCTTACCAACCAATAAAGTACATTTAAATGTACAAGGCATTATTGGAGAATGATGAAAACAAGGAAATCTCTTACTCCGTATATCACATGCATATTACATGCCAGGTAATAATGGTATATAAATCACCGTGAAAATAATCATCTACTGATAAGCCCTCAATAGTGTAAATAATAGGGCTTATCCCTCTCATTTTTGTCACACACAAGTGCATAACTTGCTTGATTTGAACGATATTGCACGAAATGTGTGTTTTTGGCGTTTAATTGTAAATCGTGCGAATAAGGCACATTTGAAGGCCATGAATAGCCCCGAGTGTGTCCAAGTACCCAAGACCACGTGGCGCTCCGTGACTGAGTCCCAAAAGTCATGAAAAGAAGCTTTGAAGCATACTCGGGATGTCCAAAGATCAAGGGAAGTGAGAGAGATGCAATGATGTTACCCAAAGCAACTCATTTTCCGACCAGCTGAGGGTAGAATCGGCATAACTTTTGATGTAAAAATTACTTTTGATCCAAACCACTTGGGTTAAAAAGTAGACTCAACAAACTTTCCAACGGTTCGAAGAACACCCAAAACCAAGTTTGGGAGTGTCCGGAGCAACCCCGCGAAGTTGAGAAAATGTCTGCAGAATCCAGCCAGCCAGGGATCGATCCCCCTATCATTAGGGATCGATCCCCCCCACCCTTTCAGCTCCTGCAGCATCCAGAAAGCACCGGGATCAATCCCCCAATGTTTAGGGATCGATCCCTCACTCCTGCGCGGACATTTAAGCGGCATTTTTGTAGTTTTTTTTGTAAAGGGGGTATATATACCACCCTTAGCCCGATTTTAGGGCATTCTTCACTTTCACTTTCTCTCTCTACCTCCCTCTTCTCCTCTTTTCTCTAGCTCTCCTTTTTTCTTCAAAGGAGAGGGATTGCTAAGGTTTTGGGGTAGATTTCCTTCATTAATGTTGTAAGTACTCTTGTTCTTTACATTAATCTAGCTTTTATTTTCGTTTTTGCCCATGTTTTCATATCTCTCTTCATTTTGCCTTGTGTTTACACCCACTATGGTGAGTAGTGATTTAAGCTTGGTCATGGGGTGATTTCTACCCCATGATTTAGGTAGTTTAATGGCTAATTCTCTCATTTCTTGTGCTTAATGTGGTTTGTGAATGGATTAAGTTCATCTTTATGTAACAAACCATAGGGTTGTTAACCTCTTTGATTATGTGTAGGCAAGGAATTGATCTCTTGCCACATATAATGCTTGGAGCTATGTCACTCTAAGTGTTTGCCAAAATGCCTCAAAGAACTTGTTCAGCTCTAATATTTGGTCTAAACCTAGAGATGTTAACTTCTTTGATTGGGTGTAGACAAGTCTCTTGGCACACCTAATGCTTGGAACCATGGCTCTCTTTGTGTTCGATAAAATGCCTAAATGAGTTTTCATCCATTTCCAAACCCCGTTGTATAAGTTAAACTTGATTTTCATAGCTAAATTTCCCGGGTGAGATCAAATGACAATGACTCTCACTTGAGTTATCAAAGAGAAGTATTGAACGGCCTAAGTTATGGGCGGAATGAACCCCTAGACCTTGCCGCTTTTAATTTCTAGTCAATCTTTGTTTTCAATTAAGTTAGGAGGTAAAGAGAATTTCCATCACTCAAAAGTTGGCCGTCTCAAAGCCAAACTAAAGGTTGGCGGTCCTAACGCTAAAAACCCTTCGTAAATCAAACCTCCGGCCTAGCTCCATTGGCTCCCTGTGGATTCGACCTCGGACTTCCGAGTTTATTATGCTACAACCGACCTAGCCCTACGCTTGGGGCACTCTTTACTACGACTCAATTTGGTCGAGCAAGCATCTACTAATTATTTCCAGCCATACCCGTATCAAATGATATAAACAACTCCATAATCATGAACTCAAAATATGCATACGCCAAATAAAGAATCGTAATTGCCAACTTAACATCCTTTATTTAAAGCACAAGAGTACACAACATACATCTCCAAAATTAAAAGAATTGTAGATAAAACCTAGTTAGCATGGTGATACATAAACCATAATCAATATGATAACACACATTACAACACCCTAATCCACCGAAAATTTTGATCTTATTTAAAGATCCAGGACAATGAACGCCCTTACGCGCCGTTCACCTAATTATTAGCCCTTTGTGACCAAAAACATCATGACGTTTCTTTCGCGCCATTTCCATCGTCCGCAATTGACGCAAAGGAGTCGAAGTATAAATACTCTCACTCACTCCTTCAAATGCCGGCGGAGGGGACAATTCACGGTTCATACCGTTAGGCGAACATCCCATTGCTGCGGTAGAATCATCGGAATCCTCCATATTTTCCAATGGAGCCATCTCCTTTGGAGTATGAAAATCATCATACGTGGATGAATCTTTTCCAATTTCTTGAGACCCATGTTCCGATATTTCCTTAACCGGATTTGTTACGCCCGAGCATTTTTATATATTTTATTAATTACGTAGCCATTTATTATATGTGTGTTCTGGTTAGGTCCCAAATAATTATTTTGCGAGCGCTATGGGTATGTTTGTCACGATTGTAATCTTCAGAGTATGAGATTGATTTTGGGTAATTAGTGGTTCGTGTTGGATTATTGAATTTCATAGCAAGTCAGATTAAGTAAATTTATATTGCTATGTATTTACCTAAATTCTAATTAATTAGTTAGCTACTCCCTCCGTCCCTTTATTACAGTCCAGTATTCCATTTTGGGCTGTCCCTTAATAAGTGTCCATTTTGTAAAGTTAGTGGGTAAAAGTTGATGAATTGTCTATTTTGTCCCTAAAAGTAGATTCCATTTTGAAAAGTTAGTGAGTAAAAGTGTAATGATGATGGATAAGTAGGGAAAGTGGAGGAAAAAGTTGATGTGAAAGGTATAATGATGATGTTTTTTTAATAAGTTGGAGTTACGAAGCAGGACATTTAAAAAGGGACGGAGGGAGTATAATTTAGGGTACAACGTGAGTAGTGGGTGATTTTAAGAGTACTACTTAAAGCCTCATGTTTATACGCTGATTAGGGTTCTACTTTGGAGTTAAGCGCTGAGGAAAAAGAAAAAAAAGAAGAAGAAGAAGAAAGAGCCGCACAATTGAATCTAGGGTGATCTTCTGAGGTAATGCTAAATTCTTAATCTGTTTCTTTCTTTTCCGTTGGTCGGCACAGATGCACAGTCATGGAAAAACTTGGGTTTATTGGGGGAGTAGATTAGTGGAGTTAATGATGGGATAAATGGATTTTGTTCGAGTTTTGGGCAAAGTTCTCTGCGAGAATTATTTTCTTCTCATCATTCTATTGGACCATGGAGTTTGGAGGTGATTTGTGTGCGTGGCTGTGCGTGAGGATTTGTGTGAAGAGGTGGTGATATGAAGAAAGGATTTTGAAGTTGCTCGATAATTGGTTTTGGACTGATATAGTTAGATATGCCTTATACGTAATTTATTAGTGAACAAGGTGATTATCTGGGAGGGGCTTGTAGCTAGGTGGATTTTTGCTGGTTACTGTTGGATTAGGAAAATTAAGGCATGTTTAGGTTTGGGAAATTTTATAGCAGTGGTGTTCCTAGTTTCTGTCGTCCGTATTATATTTAAATTAGTTAGTTACTCGTATGCTCTATTTTTGTACAGGATAGTCTCGTTTTGCGTGTTCGACTTGCATTACTTTTGGACCCAGGTGAGTGGTTAAGCATGTTACGTATTTTCGAATTTCCCCGTGTCCCTTAAATTATTGTTTAGAAGATTTTATGATTGGAATTGGAAATCCGTAACTGTTTATTTGGTTACTTAAATTGGCATGCGGTAAAACATTTGGTGAAATCTTTTATTGTTCTGATATTCTTTTTGGTGAGAACTTTATGGATATCGTTGGGAACATATTTTGGAAAGTCCAGGGAAATTAATCCTCTGTGTGCGGGTGACTCTGGCCATTAGGGAAGAGACCGGATTAAGCTGGTGACCCTAATGCTCAACGGTTGTTTATGACCGGATCATTCTTGGGGAAAAGTTCTACGGGCTGCCTACTCGTGGTGACTCTAAGTTTTGATATTGGATCCAATTTTGAGACATTTATTCACTGGCACTTGGTACTATTTGGTATTGGTTGTGGTTCCTCATTGTTGTTGGAGTTTGGATTGTAATCACCATTGAGACTATTTGGTAAATGATTTATGGCCTTATTTGTTGGTTTGATGCACACCTTCGCATGCCAAAATATGTTAACATAATAATCTATTTTTAGCCATGTTTTGGAACTGTATTATTATACATGCTTTACTACTCACTGAGCTCGTCAGCTGACGGATTTATTCCAACTTTTTTTTCAGGAAAGTTGGGAATATAGGCAAGGACTCTGGCGGCATCTTGGGGATTTCGTTTGTTGACCTCCTTATGGTGTCTCATCCTAGCTTATTGTTTTATTTTATCGCTTCCGCATTGAATCATTTTGTCAGATATCCAGATTCTTTTATTACTGTTGGATCATTGGATATTATTGGGTTCATGGGATTTTGTACCCATTCTTTTTGTGGAATTTATTGGTTGTGGATGTTCTAAATAAATAAAAAATGGTTGACTGTTGGTGGATTTTTACTTGGGAGTTGTTATAAAATTTCTTTTTAGGCTACATGTTTTACAAGTTTTGGTCTTGTGGTTCATGGCCGGTCACTTCTCATTTTGGGGTGTGAAAGGATTAGCCGCAACGTTTTGGACTGAACGTTCTACCACAAAAGAGTCCTTTTTATCAGAAGAGATATCAATCCTCACCGGTTGACTCTCATCCAAGAGGCCTCGCCTTGCAAAGACCTCTTTCCGGCCATTCTTTAAACCAAAGAATATCCTCGGGACTTGGAGGTGATGAAGAGTCTCCCAAAACGATGTTAAACGATGGAAGAAAAGGAACCGAAAGGCATATGATATTCAAAGGAATTTCTGAAGACATTTTGACGAAATTGATGTGTTGCTGTATGTATATAAAACTAGGTACATCGCAACGTGCAAGGCACGTCAGTCATGCCCGTTGAAGAGAACGATTTTGAATATTTCTTAAATCATAAAAGTAGATGAGTGTAACAAAAGTAGGTTGCATAAGTTTGATTAAGGGTTTCATATACATAAAGTATTAGCCTCCTTGCAAGCTAATGCAACCCCCGCCAACGCATGCTCCCTAAAGCTTGTCTGTGCAATAGTAGCGAATGGAGCAACAGCTTCAGTAAGGCTGTCTCTGGCTTGTTCAAGCCCCATCTGTTGTATATTGACTTACCTACAGCCAGAGAAACAAGGGGAAAATAGGGAGGAAAAGCAAAAGGTTAGCACCCAGAACATTGATTGCAAACTCTCATGCCAGGAAACGGATAAGCTAAAACTTTACTTGGTTTTACTTATGGGTTATGCATGCATACATATAAAAGCAACAGGGATAAAAATTAAAAACAAGTTCCATACCCATTAGGTGGTCATAATTATTGTCTCCTTAAGACTATGGTTGGATGGGAAGAATTAGGGAATCTAATCCAGGGAGATTTATGTTGACATTGCTGTGGTTGAAGGTCTTCAAGGGTCAAACTGCCCTCCATAAAAGTGCACGCAATATGTATGAGGCCAACAAAGCTTTTCTTAAAATTTATGCACTTTTCTTCTACCTCCCTAAGTTGGTGTTAAAGTGAATTGCTACAGGTATTTAGTTTCCTTAAGATTTGTTGCGATGGGTTAGCCGAAGATTACCTTGATTGGCATGGTTTATCAGATTCCCAATGCATTCAATAATTGAAATTAGAAGGTTCAGGCAAGAAATTTTGGCAAGAAAAACAAGGAATTGAAATATGTTAGGACTTGGGTTGAACAAAACGAATTCTGAAACCAAAGCATGTGACCTCATCCAGGGAACAATTACAGATGATGGATTGGTTTTAGGCAACAAAGTACATATAACAATGAACTTTAATTTACCTGTGATGAAAACAAAGTACATCTTGAAACTGCTTCTTCATTCCAAGTATGAATTCCATCACCACCGTAACAGATATTTGCTAGTGAGAAGATGCTATTGAAGCTCCCCTGGAGCATCCAATTGTGCCCGATGACTCTGATGATTGCTGACTTTCTGCACGCAATTCCTCCACCTGAATTATATAAAAGGTCGTCATACCATCAGGTAATAACAGAAGCTAGAATCATTACACGAACTGGCCCACCCCACAAAACCAAGCAAGGGAAAACATCAAAACATACAAAAAGCTACAAAAATAAGAAAAACAAAACTTATTAACTACACAAAGTTCAATTCCATCTGCTGTAAAACTTTTGATTGAGCTAATGAATAAAGCGAATAATTGAAGCCGCCTAATGATCATGTCTAGTAAATAGCACCATATAACACCATTAGATCAGCAATTGGAAGTGACCAAAGGAACTTCATGAACCCACATTTTTTAGAGTGAATAGATAGTAAGTGTCCCACAAAGCATGCAAGATCCTTGGCCATGTACCCCATGACTCCCAGTCTTCCAAAATGGAGAATGAATGAACTCCAACCCGTCTCCAATTCGATTAACCAAAATAGATACTTAAATTTGAGTCTCAAAATTTAGAGACCCATTGAACATGGAGACTCAATTCTTCAAAATGGAACTTTTGGAATGAGAAAATACACATAGTCGGGACTCAGGAGTTAATCACCACACCAGGAATGAAGAAAAATTGCCAGAGGCCGCAATATAACATTTTCAACATACGCTTGGTATTTTCTTTTGCATCTTTGATCCCACAAAAGGTATCAATTCTACTTTTGCGTCTTTGATCCCTAAGGTTGATTGCCCTTCTTCTTTCAAAGAGTTTAGACCTATTAGCATGGTAGGATGGGTGTATAAGATTCTTTCCAAAGTTTTGGCTAATAGATTTAAATTGCTTCTCCCTTCAATCATTGGGGAGGCCCAAGTTGCTTTTATTGGGGGGAAACAGATACTGGATAGTGTCCTTATAGCTAATGAGGTGATACATAGCTGGAAAAACAGTCGTATTGGGGGCCTCATTCTTAAAATTGACTTTGAAAGAGCATATGATTGTGTTAACTGGAACTTCTTATTGGATTTGCTTGCGAAATTGGGCTTTGGGCAAAAATGGTGTGGATGGATTAAAGAGTGTATCTCGTCCGTAGCAATGTCTATTCTTATTAATGGTTCTGCTACGCAGGAGTTTCACGCTCAAAAAGTCCTCAGGCAAGGGGATCCCTTATCCCCATTCCTTTTCAACATTGTGGTGGAAGCTCTGAATATTTTGTTGGAAAGAACTAGAA
This sequence comes from Rhododendron griersonianum, assembly GCA_018127125.1. Taxonomy (NCBI): domain Eukaryota; kingdom Viridiplantae; phylum Streptophyta; class Magnoliopsida; order Ericales; family Ericaceae; genus Rhododendron; species Rhododendron griersonianum. The sequence goes on from CM030795.1 coordinate 17,874,427, forward strand.
AGTTAAACATTATCAAGGGTACTAAGATTGGGACTAATGGAGTTATTCTTTCTCACCTACAATTTGCGGATGATACGATACTATTTTGCAATAATGATAGAGTGGAGATGGCTAATATTAATAGGATTCTAAGATGTTTTCAGCTTATGTCGGGCTTAAAAATCAATTTCTCAAAAAGCTCACTGTGTGGAGTTAAGATTTGTCATCAAGATGTCCATGATCTTGCTCAGGTGATGGGATGTAAAGTCGAGACCTTGCCAATCAAATACTTGGGGCTGCCTTTGGGTGCAAATCCGAAAAGAATTAAGACGTGGGAACCAGTCTTGGACAGGATGGGTAAAAAACTGAGCATTTGGAAAAGTAGATTCAACTCAACGGGAGGTAGACTTACCCTTCTGAACTCTAATTTCGGTCATTTGCCTATATATTTTATGTCTCTCTTTAAACTGCCAGTAGCGGTTGCTCAGTCAATAGAGAAAATGCAGAAAAAATTCTTTTGGGGTGACTCTGTTGATAAGAGGAAACTCCATATGGTGAAATGGGATGTGGTTGCTAAGAAAAAAGAGAATGGAGGTTTGGGAGTGAAAAATCTGAAGATTCAAAACCTAGCACTACTTGCTAAATGGTGGTGGAGGTTTAGTAAAGACAAGGATTCCCTTTGGGTCAAGGTCATTCGAAGGAAGTACAATCTAGCTCAGGGTTGTTGGCTTCCTCATCTCCCCAATTCTGGTTAGGTCACGAATATATGGAGTGATATTTGCTCCATAGGTAATGCATCTTCGTGTATTGGTACTATTATTCAAGAGGGTTTCAAAGTGCAAGTGGGGGATGGCCAAGAAACGTTATTCTGGGACCATATTTGGTTAGGAGATGTAGCACTCAAACATGTTTACCCCAGACTGTTCCGAATTTCTTCTCAGAAGGAGCTATTGATTAGTGATGTTAAGGAAGGGGCTGGGGATGGCAATTGGAATCTACTTTTCGGTAGGCATTTGTATGACTGGGAAAAACTCCAAAAGGAGGAATTACAACAAAGGTTACAGAGTGTAACTTTGGACCCTTCCAAACAAGATTTATTGCAATGGAATTGGTCTGCAGACAAGAGCTTCTCGGTGAAATCAGTTTATGGTCAATGGGAACAGCAGGTTCAGGTTAAGAATGAGGTATTGGGGTCTTTATGGAAGAACCTTAGTCCACCCAAGGTGGAAATCTTCTCTTGGCTGGCTCTACAAGGAAGGGTGGCTACTAGATCACTGCTCGCGAGCAGAAATTTGATTCGGGAGGGGCCATTGTCAATGTGCCCTTTTTGTTCTACCTTCGAGGAAACCCCTGCACACCTCTTTTTGCATTGTCAGTTTTCATGGAACACTTGGTCACTGATAGTGGTGTGGTGGCAGATGTTCTGGGTGTGTCCCTCTTCTTTGGCGGACCTAGCAAATTGGTGGTTTGGCAATAGGTTTAGAAAATTGGAAAGGCACATTTGGGAGGTAACTTTCTTTGCTACCATATGGTCTTTGTGGCTTGCAAGGAACGACCTCATTTTAACAATATTTCACGGTCTGCTAGTGAGGTAGGGGACCAGATCAAGACTTGGGTGGCGAAGTGGATGAAAGCAAAGTTCGAAATCAAGGTGTACACAGTGGAGGATTTTAAAATTTTTCTTGGTGGAATTCGTAAGTTGAAGCTCTAACTGTTGGGTCTTAGGTGATATACATCCAACCCCCAGCTGGATGTTGTATTTCTGTGTATGTTTTCTTGTTTTGTGGTTGAGCTAGTTTGGCTCTTCTTCGTTTTCCCCTCGATGTACCCCTTTCGAGATTTATAAAAATGTTTCGTTTGCCGAGCAAAAAAAAACCAACACAAATATTTTCACCAGGTCTTGCGTAAGAATTTAGATTCTTTTATGCTAACTTCAAAGAATTAAATAAGTTGTAAACATACAGCTATTTATTTCTGTGACTATAAGTTCATACTGTATTACTCCCTCCGTCCTATTTTGGTCATCCATTATTCATTTTGTCTTTTTTGTGTCTATTACGTATATCTTTCAATCTATAATATTTATCCTGATTTCAACAACTTTGTATTATAGAACAAATTGAAATCTATCAAATAAGATCCATATTGCATATTTTTGAAAATTTACATTGAAAGATATAGGCGATTAAAAACTAATACGAACATCAAAAAAGGACAACCAAAATGGAACGGATGGAGTACTAAATAAGCTGTAGAATGACTAGTAGATAGATGAATATCAAAATTGTCCATAATAGCTCTCTATAAAGGGATTCTTGGAATTAAGTGCTATTTTGTCTATACGTGTTTATAGTAGCTCTAAATAACCAAAAAGTGTTTCAAATTGTCTATACTTTGTCTATATGTATCTTCTTTTTTATTGTATGTTTGTTAAACAGGAAATCTATGAAGGGAGTGACAAATATTGGACAAAGGACCCTAATGGGATTGAGATCCAAAAACACGCAATCTTGATAGTAGGATTTGGCACTAATTTGAAGACTGGAAAGCGATATTGGATTATCAAAAATTCATTCGGCAAGGATTGGGGCATTCATGGCTATGGAAGAGTTGCACGTGCTTCTAGTCTTCCAAAAGATAAAGGGTCACTAATATTTTACACTCGATATCCAACTTTTGATTAGTATGGTTTCTTAGGATGATTTTGGTTTAGTTTGTGAAGAACAAATAACAAATAGGTGGTATGAGGTTTGTTTCAGCCGATGAGTTGTATTTTTTCTATGGGTTGTATTTTGTCTAATTGTTCTAGTCAGTCACATCTTTTTTTCTCAGTCTTTGTATGATCTTTTTATCAATATTATGTGCGAAAAAATATACTCTAACATTAGTCTAGTAAGAACATCTCCACTCCTTACTCAATTTTTTACCCAAAGTTGAGTAAAAATTTGGGTAAAAATTAGATTTGGTATGAAGCAATGCAATGGGCAAATGCAAATATAGGCATACATTTGAGTAAAGGTTTCATTAATGGTATAGTTGTAAATTTGAAGGGAGAAAAAAGCCTTCAAAATTTGAGTAAGAATTTTGGTTCAAACCAAATTTGGGTAGAAATTTGAGTAAATTTAGTATGAGTTTGAGTAAGGAGTGAGTGGTGTTTTGGGTGATTTTTACTCAAATTTGAGTTTGAGTTCAAATTTAAGTAAGGAATATAAATGCTTTAATGCTGCAACTTTAATTTGTTGTAGACAGAAAGTAAGTAAATTTGGCTTGAAACCTAACAAATTCAAACTTCGATCCCCTCTAAGTTTTGTTGCTTCTTTATCTTCTGATGGCCTGCATCACCCCATTTGAGGAATTTGATGCAAAAAGTTTTCACAACCGCGACTAAAAGCATATTCAATTTTTACCTCAAATTTTCGTGGGTTTTTAGGCCGGAAGCCCCTTAAATCAACCTTGACCTATTATAAACCCATCCCATGGGCTACCATCTTCTAATTGCCCAAGCCCATAACTCCAAAATAACCTTTTCCATCCACATATATAAAACGCGAAAGCAGTGAACAGTGTTATTTCTAGGGGTGTCAAATGGGCGAGTTTGGGCTAAAATGGGCAAGTTGTAAGTGGGTTAGGTCTTTAATGGGTCATTAACCCATTTAGACCCATTTATTATGAGTTCAATTACCCACACCCAACCCAACCCATTTATTTAAAATCAAACCCGACCCGCCCATTAACCCAATTACATACTATATACTAATATTTTAAAATGACTAAAATACTCATATACACTAAAATGACCATATTACCCCTATACATTTAAATGACTAAAAAACCTATGCACAAAAAAATTACCATATTATTTTATTTATACTAGAATGACCAAATTAAACAAAAAGTCTACCGCCACTCTGTTTCACCGCTCTCTCTATTATTTTAAATGACTCTTCTATGGCTGAAAGAGATTTTTCAAAATTTGTACCATTGATTGCCGAGACGGACGGGAGATTGAGTGCTGCGGTGGGGGAGCGACATCGCTGAAAGTGGAAAAAAAGTCGATTTTTTTTTTACTTAAAAGTGGTTATTTCCCAAAATATTTGGATAAAAGTAAAAAAAAATTTACTTTTCCAATTCGTCTAGTCGAGACGAATTAAATAGTAAAAAAAAAATAGCACAAAATGAACAATCACGAAAAAAATTGAATAAAGACAAAAAGTACTTAAAGAAAAAGTTGTTAGCGGAACGGGGTTGACCGGATTCAGGTGTAGGTGCGGGGATCTGTTTTGTTCGGAGCTCCGGTACTCCGATCGGCACAACTGTAGCTATGATTACAAGGCCGCCGGCCGGGAGGCGATAGAGCGAGAGAATCCCGTGGTCAGACCGGCCAAAATCCTCAAGGTCTGAAGAAGGAAGGAAGAAATTATTCGTAGAAGAGAAGATTCGTGTTTTTTTTTCTTTCCTCCATAGGATTCTCTTGGCTGGGTTGAACCGGGGGGTGTTGATTGTTAGTTGGGCCTGGGAAAATTAGGGGAAAGAGTGAGGGTGTTATGGTCATTTGAATTTGTTGTCGTAAGACTCGTAATGGATTTTTATTTATCTATTTATAAACGAAATACTCTGGTGTACGTGCTTTTCACATTTCACGACTAAATGCGTGAATAATGACGTCACGGACTTCGAGTTTGAGGGTGTTATTGTCTTTTTAATTGGTCATCGTACTGAATTCGCTAACTACTATGACATGCGAGAGAGGTAAGGAGTATTTTTTGTTGGTGGGTTATATCCATGTTTTGTTGAGTTATTTAAATTGATCCAATTGATGCCCAATTAGACCCATTAATAGATGGGTTAAACGGATTGAGACCCATTTTAACCCAACTTATAAATGAGTTGGGTTGGGTCTATTTTTTAGTTGACAGGTTTGGATTTAATTTGTCACCCCTAGTTCTTTCGTCCATCGATGAACAGTGAACAATCTTTTTTCGTCCAAGGAGGATTGATGTCAGGTATGCCTTGCGTATCAACAGTATGACGCTCTGCTTTTTCTGAAAGTTAAACTCAAGGAATGTCGAAGATGTGGTGGTGGACTTACCTTGTAACGACCCGCTCTAAAAGGATTAGCAAAAACTGTCTCAAGAAAGCTAAATATCAATCTTAATAACATTCATTCCATAAATGCAGGACAAGTCGACCAAAAGATTACACCTGGCTTCCAAAATAACATATACAACTGAACTATACAAGATGAGTTCACATCCACATGAGTTACAACAACTCTCCAAAAAATTATATTACAATATGTACAATGCCAAAAGAACACCAAGTCGTCCCTCATCTCCACTCCTACAGCCAGTAAGACCAGTAGTGGACCAAAACTCTAGTTTGGATACCTGAAAGGATTGTGAGTGTTACTGCTTCATTCAAGTGGAAAGCTTAAAACGGTTTACAAGAGCAAACATGGATCGAGTAATGCTTCTAATCATATTTAACAAAAAACATACTATCTTTCACAAACAAATAAGTAAGCAACAATATTTCAAGAAGCCATAGGGTTGCTTCCCTCGCAACCAGGAGTTATGACGGTACCGTGACCCTGTGAACAGTGTACTTCCAACAATTTATATCCTGTTTGTGTGTACAGCAAACAGACAATTTATACCCTTCTTGTGTACATCAAGAAGAAAGAAAATCCAACCAACAATACAGCTATGGCATGCTCTTGAAATAAAAACATGTTTCAAGCAACTTGATCCATATCCACAACTATCGAAAATTCCCAACATTCGCAGAAAAAGCATAAGTTTATTTTTAGCTAATCACTTCAATGAAACAGCACACTCACCTTAGAGATCCAAAAGACAAAAGCAAAAAGCCTCATTCTCAACCTTGAGGTGGAGACTCGTCCCCCGATCCTAGAATATGAACGACACTACACTTAGTATTATTCGAACTCCAACTCATGTTAAAATGCAAGTAAAATGCATCGATAAGTCTAGCATATGATCTTCTTTTTAATCTCCATCCCTAATATGATAATGAATGAGACCAATGCAATAAAAATGATGGATGATGTGCTTCAATACTCCAAAGATGATTCAATGAGATTTGATACAAGAATTCCCAAGAATAAGGCTTAGTCCATGACCAACATGTACTATTCTGACCGTATCCAAAACATAATCGTGAATTGAAGAATGCCACTTAAACCATTGAAAAGTAAACTTCTTCCTCTTCAAATCGACAATTCATACATCAAAAACGGAGTTCGGATAACCTTACTACGGCCTCGCGATTATAACTTAACAATATAAAATCTGGTGCAGAGACAAATTTTGGGTCAACTTTAACAGCAAATCTGTTATTGCTCAGGCATAACCACAGCGCACGGGTTGCATCGTTGGAAAGCTCTATGTGTCTAGTTTTCAGCAAAGCAAGCGGAATGTATTTTCGAGTCTCGAGCTAAGAGATATGACTGTTTTTCCAACTTGTGTCAGCGTAGACTGCTCAATTCCGAATTTGAGTGATGCTAGTTTAAAATTTTCTATAGAGCTCAATACTTTGAACTAGATCCCGAAATTTTTACTGTAGATAGAAGACTCATAGAGGAACTCTCAGAAAAATTCCCAGAAATTTCAGAACTTCCGAACTATCTCAATAAAACTCCCCAAAATCAGACAAATATGAACTTTCCAATTCTGCAGAATTCTAAACCAAGAAATTTCTGTTCTAAACTACTTTAACTACACAAAATCCATTCTTATATGACCTAATAAGGATTTAAACTACATGAATATGCAGGTATACACATGTTTGATCAATACCCAAAACATAAATTAGGTATAAAATAGGGTTTACCTTCAATTAGTTTCCCTAATTCTTTTCTTCTTCTTCTTCTTCTTCTTCTTCTTCTTCTTCTTCTTCTTCTTCTTCTCCTCTCTCTCTCTCTCTCTCTCTCTCTCTCTACGTTGAACAATAAACGGGAATGGAACGGTGTAGAATACCGTGGAAGATTTATTAGGGAAGAATTATCCCATGAGGTTGGGTGTATGGGTTTAAATGGCTATAACTCATCTTAACCCTTCATTCCACCTACCAAGTCAATCCCTTTTTAATTAACTTAAGTAAACCCTCAAATTAAATCATATATTGCTAGACAATTAATAAATGATATGCGGATGATAACACAACACATGAATCAAATAGCATGACCTATGCAACACAAAGTTAAATGTCATATGCGATGCACGTGCATGCTCGGAACGGGTGTTACAATTCTTCCCTCCTAATAAAATTTCGTCCCCGAAATTTACTTACCTTGTCCAAATAAATGAGGGTATCGCTTCCGCATATTAGTTTCAGCTTCCCACGTTGCATACTCTGTTGAACGACTCCACAATACCTTTACTAGCGATAAGGTTTTGTTACGAAGGACTTGTTCCTTGTGATCCAAAATCTGAACTGGTTGTTCCACGTAGGTCATATCATCTTTCAATTCCATCGTTTGAGGAACCACATTAGATGAATCTCCTTTGCACTTACGAAGCATGGATACGTGAAAAACATTATGCATCTTAGCCAATTCTGAAGGAAAATCTAGTTGATACGCTGACGAGCCCACCCGTTTTACAATCTCATAAGGCCCGATATATCTTGGACTTAATTTACCCTTTTTACCGAATCTCAACACCCCCTTCCATGATGATACTCGAACAAATACTTGATCGCCCACATTAAACTCCAAGTCTCTTCGTCTTGTATCAGCGTAACTTTTTTGTCGACTTTGCGCTACTTTCAACTGTTTTTGAATCACTTTTACCTTATCAATAGTAACTTTTACTAATTCTGGGCCTAGAAACTCCTCTTCGCTTACCAACTTCCTTTCACCCACCTCACCCCAATACACTGGAGTCCTGCGTTTTCGGCCGTACAATGCTTCATATGGTGCCATGCCAATGCTTGAGTGACAGCTATTGTTATATGCAAATTCAATAAGAGACAAATATTGATCCCAACTACCCTGGAAATCAAGTACACAAGCTCGCAACATATCCTCCAAAGTTTGGATTGTACGTTCGGGGACTGTCCATCAGTCTGAGGATGAAATGCCGTACTGAATTTCAGAGAAGTATCCATAGCATTTTGAAGTCTAGGCCAGAATCGTGAAGTGAATCTAGGATCTCTGTCTAAAATAATAGAAACTAGAGCGCCATGTAGTCGAACAATTTCATTCACATATATGCTAGCAAGTTTATCCAATGAATATGTGCTTTTAACGGCTAAGAAATGTGCAGATTTAGTAAGTCTATCCACGATTACCCATTTACTATCATTTCCTGTTTTGGTTCGAGGTAATCCAAGGACAAAGTCCATAGTAATATGCTCCCATTTCCATTCCGGAATAGGAAGAGGTTGCAGCAAACCTGCAGGATGTTGATGTTCTATCTTCACTTGTTGGCATACCAAACACTCGGATACAAATTTAGCAATTTCACGCTTCATACCAGCCCACCAATAATTCTCTCGAAGGTCACGATACATTTTGGTACTACCAGGATGCATAGCATATGCGCTACTATGAGCCTCCTCAAGAATTTCTCTTTTCAAAGACGGATCATTAGGTACACATATCTGATTCCCAAAGTACAAAACATTTTCATCTCTCATTGCAAAGTCATTGTGTTTTTCCTTTTCTAACCTTTTTCTTAATCTCTTCCAAATTCTCATCTGATTGTTGCATTTCTCGAATACGATCTACCAAAAGGGGTTTAAGAGTAAGGCTAGCGAGTAGAGCTGCTCCATTAACGGAAAGTTTTACCCGCAAGGAACGTAGATCATCAAGTAAATTCTCTTGTATGCCCCGCAAAAAAGTCAAAGTGCCTGCAGATTTCCTACTCAAAGCATCAGCTACCACATTGGCTTTACCCATATGGTACTGAATTGTGCAGTCATAGTCTTTCACTAACTCCATCCATCTACGTTGTCTCAAGTTGAGCTCCCGTTGTGTGAACAGATACTTCAAGCTCTGATGGTCGGTGTAGATTTTACATGTTACCCTATACAAGTAATGCCTCCACAACTTCAATGCAAAAACAATAGCAGCCAATTCTAGATCATGGGTAGGATAATTGTATTCATGAGGTTTCAGTTGTCTAGAGGCGTATGCAATTACTTTGCCATGCTGCATCAAAACACAACCCAATCCTTGTCTAGAAGCATCGCTATAAATAACAAACCCATCATCACCTGAAGGAAGAGTTAACACTGGTGCAGTAGTCAACCTTTTCTTCAGCTCCTGAAAACTCTTTTCACAATCTTCAGACCACATAAATTTTACCCCTTTTCGAGTTAATTGGGTCAAAAGAACAGCAATAGAAGAAAATCCTTGAACAAACCTGCGGTAATAACCAGCCAAACCCAAGAAACTGCAAACTTCTGTCACACTAGTTGGTCTCTCCCAATTGGTAACTGCCTCTATCTTTTTAGGATCAACAGAAATTCCTTCCTCTGACACAACATGTCCCAAGAACACAACAGAGTCTAGCCAAAAATCGCATTTACTTAACTTTCCATATAACTTCTTTTCACGTAGAGTTTGTAATGCGATTCGAAGGTGACTTGCATGTTCCTCTTTACTTCGAGAATAGATAAGAATATCATCAATAAATACTATCACAAATGAGTCAAGATATGGCTTAAACACTCGATTCATCAAATCCATAAAAGCAGTTGGGGCATTCGTTAGACCAAATGGCATAACAAGAAATTCATAATGGCCATACCTTGTACGAAAAGCAGTCTTCGGAACATCCTCCTCCTTTATTTTTAACTGATGATATCCCAATCTAAGATCAATTTTAGAGAATACTATCGCCCCTTGCAATTGATCAAACAAATCATCAATACGCGGTAAAGGATATTTGTTTCGGATGGTCACCTTGTTCAACTGACGGTAGTCAATACACATCCGCATCGTACCATCTTTCTTTTTAACAAACAAAACTGGAGCACCCCACGGAGAAATACTAGGTCTAATAAATCCTTGCTCCAATAGATCTTCCAATTGGATTTTCAATTCCTTTAATTCGACAGGAGCCATACGATAAGGTGCAATTGAAATTGGTTGTGTACCTGGCAGAAGCTCAATAAAGAACTCAACTTCTCGGTCTACTGGCAACCCTGATAATTCTTCGGGAAATACATCAGGAAACTCACAAACTATTAGTATATCCTCCACCCGCGGTGTACTTTTGCTGCTATCAACAATATGTGCAAGGAATCCTTGACAACCCTTTTTCAACAACTTCTCGGCCTTCATTACAGAAATTATACTAGCAAAAGTTCTATCCCCACGGAATTTCAGTTGTGGATTATTTGGAATCTGCAATGTTACTTCTTTTCGGATACAATCAATAGAGGCATGATAAGCAGATAACCAATCCATAACAAGGATTATATCGAAATCTGTGATATTCAATGGCATCAAATCAACTGACAACTCCCTATCGCCCATTCGAAATTTACAGTCCCGATATACAACTCTAGTTAATAGAGTCTCTCCCGCAGGAGTGGAAATGGCCATAGTATATTCTAATGGACTTGGGGGTCAGTCTACATGCTTTGTAAATGACAATGCTATGAATGAATGTGTTGATCCAGAATCAATCAAAATACGTGCTTCTTTACCAAAAATAGTGAGCATACCTGTGACAACATCTGGAGTTGCAAGTGCTTCTTGTTTATTCATAGCAAAGATTCTCCCTTGTGCTTTAGGTCTACCAACTAAACCACCACCACGGCTTTGATTTTTACCCTGAGAAGTACCTCCACCCATCTGAACGCTACCCGAAGATGAAACAGACCTCGATGTTCTGGGACAACTTGAAGCCAAATGTCCCGGATCCCCACATCTAAAACACCTACGGAATGATTCTGGTTAGGGACAATCTCGAATAAAATGATCAGGTGATCCACACCTATGACATGTAAGGGCATTGCTGCGACCACTAGAAAAAGTAGAACCCGTTTGACTTTGTTGCTTTAACACATTCGCTCGCTGCCCAGATTGGAATCCCCGAGATTGACTCCCACCTCAGCTCTGAAAAGTAGAAGTTCCTCTCCCTTTATTTGTGGATTGTTGGCCAATGTTCCTTCCACCTGATGTAGATTCAATTTTGCTTTTCTTATTCTGGTCCCGTTGTTCATTCAATAACCCCAAATCCCGTTCTAAATTCGTTGCCACTTCGATCATATCCGCAAAATTATTTAACCGTTGATTTACCACATAAGGCCGAAGTTCTATATTCAACCCATCCTCAAACATTCTGCACTTGTCCTCGTCCGTGCTAACAAGATTCAAAGCAAAACGTGATAAGGTTGTAAATCGGGCTTCATACTCTGCTACCGTCATATTCCCCTGCTCCAACCTCATAAATTCCCGTCTCTGACCCATTGGGTAACTCCTTGGAAAATACTTTTCATGGAAAGCTTTGGTGAACATAGCCCAAGTGATGACTGTAGGTATAGGAGGAGCATCATTATTTTCAAGATTTGCCATTGGTGCAAACCATCTTTGTTTGGTAACCTCCCATCAACGTCGAGCATCTCCTTTTAACATAAAGGTAGCCAACAAAACTTTTTGTTCATACGTCACGGCCATTATCTGAAAGATTTCCTCTATCTTTTTTATCCATTCCTCGGCATCCAAAGGGTTAGGTGGTCCATCAAACTCTGTAGGCCCAAGCTTTTTAAACCGACTATATATGGTGTCCCGCTCAGTGCGTGCCCCAAAGAAACTCGATTGTGCGGCTGCCTGAGACTCGAAATATCTTGCCTGTTGAGTTGTTAATTGCACTATCGCATCCAATAATCTACCGTCCATGGTTGGCTGATTTTGTGCAATGCTAGGATTTCCCCCTCCAGCATTATCATGATGACCATCGTGATCCATAGCTAGATATGCAAAAATTTATCAAATAACATCTCAAATAACAAAAGTAAATGCATGACATGTTTCATGATCATTCTATTCCTTCCCATCCCCACGGACACAAGACAAACACCCTATGGTCCACCACTAGCCTAAACACGACTAGTCTACAGAATTTACAACCTATGCTCTGATACCAACTGTAATGACCCGCTCTAAAAGGATTAGCAAAACTGTCTCAAGAAAGCTAAATATCAATCTTAATAAGATTCATTCCATAAACGCAGGACAAGTCGACCAAAAGATTACACCTGGCTTCCAAAGTTACGTATACAAAAGAACTATGCAAGATGAGTTACAACAACTCTCCAAAAAATTATATTACAATATGTACTATGCCAAAAGAATACCAAGTCGTCCCTCATCTCCACTCCTATAGCCTGTCAGACCAGTAGTGGACCAAAACTCTATTTTGGATACCTGAAAGGATTGTGAGTGTTATTGCTTCATTCAAGCGGAAAGCATAAAACGGTTTACAAGAGCAAACATGGATCGAGTAATGCTTCTAATCATATTTAACAAAAAACATACTATCTTTCACAACAAATAAGTAAGCAACAAAATTTCAAGAAGCCATAGGGTTGCTTCCCTCACAACCAGGAGTTATGACGGTACCGTGACCCTGTGAACAGGGTACTTCCAACAATTTATACCCTGTTTGTGTACAGCAAACAGACAATTTATACCCTTCTTGTGTACATCAAGAAGAAAGAAAATCCAACCAACAATACAGCTATGGCATGCTCTTGAAATAAAAACATGTTTCAAGCAACTTGATCCATATCCACAACTATCGAAAATTCCCAACATTCGCAGAAAAAGCATAAGTTTATTTTTAGCTAATCACTTCAATGAAACAACACACTTACCTTAGAGATCCAAAAGACAAAAGCGAAAAGCCTCCTTCTCAACCTTGAGGTGGAGACTCGTCCCCCGATCCTAGAATATGAACGACACTACACTTAGTATTATTCGAACTCCAACTCATGTTAAAATGCAAGTAAAATGCATCGATAAGTCTAGCATATGATCTTCTTTTTAATCTCCATTCCTAATATGATAATGAATGAGACCAATGCAATAAAAATGATGGATGATGTGCTTCAATGCTCCAAAGATGATTCAATGAGATTTGATACAAGAATTCCCAAGAATAAGGCTTAGTCCATGACCAACATGTACTATTCTGACCGTATCCAAAACATAATCGTGAATTGAAGAATGCCACTTAAACCATTGAAAAGTAAACTTCTTCCTCTTCGAATCGATAGTTCATACATAAAAAACGGAGTTCGGATAAACTTACTACGGCCTCGCGATTATAACTTAACAATATAAAATCTGGTGCAGAGACAGATATTGGGTCAACTTTAACAGCAAATCTGTTATTGCTCAGGCATAACCACAGCGCACGGGTTGCATCGTTAGAAAGCTCTATGTGTCTAATTTTCAACAAAGCAAGCGGAATGTGTTTTCGAGTCTCGAGCTAAGAGATATGACTGTTTTTCCAACTTGTGTCAGCGCAGACTGCTCAATTCCGAATTTGAGTGATGCTTGTTTAAAATTTTCTATAGAGCTCAATACTATGAACTAGATCCCGAAATTTTTACTGTAGATAGAAGACTCATAGAGGAACTCTCAGAAAAATTCCCAGAAATTTCAGAACTTCCGAACTATCTCAATAAAACTCCCCAAAATCAGACAAATATGAACTTTCCAATTCTGCAGAATTCTAAACCAAGAAATTTCTGTTCTAAACTACTTTAACTACACAAAATCCATTCTTATATGACCTAATAAGGATTTAAACTACATGAATATGCAGGTATACACATGTTTGATCAATACCCAAAACATAAATTAGGTATAAAATAGGGTTTACCTTCAATTAGTTTCCCTAATTCTCTCCCTTTCTTCTTCTTCTTCTTCTTCTTCTTCTTCTTCTCTCTCTCTCTCTCTCTCTCTCTCTCTCTCTCTCTCTCTCTACGTTGAACAATAAACGGGAATGGAACGGTGTAGAATACCGTGGAAGATTTATTAGGGAAGAATTATCCCATGAGGTTGGGTGTATGGGTTTAAATGGCTATAACTCATCTTAACCCTTCATTCCACCTACCAAGTCAATCCCTTTTTAATTAACTTAAGTAAACCCTCAAATTAAATCATATATTGCTAGACAATTAATAAATGATAAGCGGATGATAACATAACACATGAATCAAATAGCATGACCTATGCAACACAAAGTTAAATGTCATATGCGATGCACGTGCATGCTCGGAACGGGTGTTACATACCTTGTCAGCAATTGTATGTTAATCTTCCCCTTTTGGCTTCATAGAAATAGATGGCAGCTTTTCGTTTATTACGTGTAAGGAAATGGTAAGAGTTAAAAGAGTAGAAGAAGAGGAAAAGTGAGGAGGAGTTGCAGGGAAAAAGTGGGGAGGAGTTGCATGAGAAAGGTTAAAAAGTGAGAGAAGTCAGTTATTGGTGTGGGTTCAGTTACCGAAACTGTCTGTGTTGCAAAGGAAAGCAACTGTATTGTGACTTGAGAGTCTTGAACGTGGGAGCCTGGGAGGTGGGATTTTTGGTTTTGGGTGGTGGAACACGTGTAAAGGGGTGGTAAATTTTTTTTTTTTTACTGTTTTTATTAAAAAAGTACAAAAGCCAGGAAACTGTCTTGCGTGGCTTGAACGTGGGGGTTTTTTGGTTTTGGGTGGAAAACACATGTAAGGTGGCATTTTCTTTTTACTGTTTTTAAAAAGTAAAAAAATCAGGAAGTTAGGAATAGGGGTTTGGAGGCTTTTGGGAGGTCCAACTACAGCCCCTTAGGATATCCTATAAGAATGAATGTAGTCTACCTTCCAAAACCTCGAAGCCTCCAATCCTAATTTCCTAGATTTTCCATTTTTTTAAAAAATAAAAAACCCACTTAACACATGTTCTACCCTAACCCACTTAACACATGTTCTACCCTCAAAACAGAAAACAAAATCTACGTTCAATTCTTTTTTTTAATCGGCCCCACGTTCCAAACAAAGTGGCACCACGTTCGATTCCCAGAAACTGAAACGTTGAATTCCAAACTAAAAACCCTCAATTCCTTTTTCTTCTTCCACACGTCCTCCTTTCCCCCTCTTTCTCTTCTCCCCTCTTCTATTTAAACTCTTCTCATGCAACTCCTCTCACTTTCCCTCTTTTCCATTTCTGTAACTTTTAGAAGCTGCCAGCTATGAGGCCAAAAGGGGAGGTTTACACATCAATCCATACGTAAATGTAAGTCCATCACTCTAATTTTGTCACGTATCTTAACTTCTCCCACAGTTTTTTCCTAATTAACGAAATTATTTCGACTTTTTGGTTCTCCAGATTTTGAAAGTAAGAGGGGCTATGTTCAAGAACTCCACTGAATTTGGAGAATATTGCTCATTTCACTACAACGTTCGGTTTAACTTCTCCTCAACTGCTCAAAGGTTAAATAAATTGTATTCATGCACTTTTCTTGCCTCTTTCTTTAATATTCCCACATTTCCTTTCCTAATGGTGTTTTCATTTCTTTGTCTTTAGATTTTGATTTAGAGGTTGTGTTCACCAACGTTTGGTTTCAGTGCTCATCCACTGGTCAAATGTCCATTTCTAATTTTCTGAATTTTGAAATAAAAAAGAAGAAGCAAAAAGTACGTGGCACCCCCTCTCTCTCTCTCTCTTCATTCTCACACGTCTCCCCCTATCTCCTTATACCCACGTTCTCTTAATTGGAACACCCCCCCTTCTCTCCTGTCTCCTGTAAGGGGCGGACCCACCTTGGGGCACGTGGGGTCACGTGCCCCCACGCCCTTTAAAAAAAAAAAATTCCAGATTTTGTTTGTATATATATTTAATATGTCCTACATGTGAAAGAAGTCAGTCTGTGGTGCAGTGGAAAGCAGCATTTTTTGGGAATGAAAGGACGTGGGTTCAAGTCCCCACTCCTCCAATTTTTTTGTTTTTTTTCAAAATACACTAGAACTCTTTCACAACTAATGTTTCTTCCACTCCCCAACGTCTCCAATCATTTGTGTAGTATTTAATATGAACCCGCACATTATATTTATACATTTTGGTTCCCGAAACTTGTACTTGTATCACAACCAATGTTTCTCCCACTCCCCAACGTCTCCAATCATTTATGTAGTACTCAATATAAATCCGCACATTGTATTTGTACATTTTGGTCCCCGAAACTTGTACTTGTAGAATTAATAATAGAAAAATAGATGATGAACACGTGATAATTTTGTTTTTACTTTTATAGTCGAGGTGCGCAGTTTGCCCAAGTAGCTTTTATTAAAATACATATATACTTTATAAAATTATTACATTATCATGAATGCTAAAATTATTTTGGTGTGAATGTGCTTAACTGTAACTCATATATTACGGCGTTACAAAAAAAATTGGTGCCCCCATTATGACAAATTCCTGGGTCCACCACTGCTCCTGTAAATAAATATAACTACTGTATTTGCTTCTTCCCCTCTATTTGCAGTTTCTTTTTTTCCCTGAGCATCCCTCCTATTCTAATTGGTCTTCGGAACCGATGTTCTCAACAAAGGTTAATATCACTAAATTAATCTTTCCATTATTTTTTAAGTTCCCATCAACTGCTCAAAGGTTTCAAATTTTTTTTTTTTTGTATTCATGCATTTTTCTTGCCTCTTTGTTTAATATTTCACATTCGCTTTCCTAATATTGTTTCCACTTTTTTGTCTCTAGATTTTGAATAAGAGGTTGTGATCAACAACGTTTGATTTCAGTGCTCATCAATTGTCTCAAGATTTTGTTTAATAGTCATGCCCTTTTTTAGGATAATTTCATGCCCTCTTTATGTTACCAGAAATGAAAAATCTAAAATGCTACATACACTCCTATCAACCACAACTTTCTCACATATGCGTAGGGCTCATCCCACACATAATGCAATATCAATTATCGTCCATGTTCATGCACGGAACAGAACAAAACTTTGTTTTTCTTAGATGGGGGATACCACAAAATTAAACTGACTTCAATATTTTTTAGTTGTTCCATGCACCAAGCACTAGCATTGTGCCCACTCGATGTACTGGACAACGATAAAGGCATTAAAGTTTTGTCGCTTTGTGTATCGAACAACCACAATGCTAGCGTTTGGTGCACAGAAAAACGGAAAATAAAAGGTCAAACTCAATTTTTTTTCAATTGTCCCGTTTTTTGAATGGGGACAACGCTACTCAATACCCTACAAAATGTGATTGAGCCCCAAATGCCTCCAATCTCCCAATCCTAAATTCCTAGATTGTAATTTTCAAAACATAAAAAAAAAGAAAAGAAAAGAAAAAAAGAAGCACGTAAATGTCCCAACTCCCACGTCCATACTCCATACTCTCAACTCTCACGCCACACATTCACTTCCACTTCCTGACTTCCATACTCCCATGGATGGCACAAATTGTCCACTTAAAAGCAAAAAAGGAAACGAAATGTGCACTGCTACTCGCTGTTTTATGTTCACATGCTACGATTATATTTTTCATAAATTAGCGTTCAACCAGTTTTATGTACGTGCAAAACTAACCCGTTCTAGCGTTGTGCCCGTTCGAACCTACTTTTTTTAATTGTCCCGTTCATCGAATGGGCACAACGCTAGAACGGATTAGTTTTGCCCGTGCATAGAACGGGTTGAACCCCGGGTGAAGCCCATCAGCGCCAAGTGCTTTCCAAGGATTAAATTGATGGAGAAGAGTCCCAAATTCCTCCATACAAGGCATGGCGCTAAGGTTGTCTGAGCAGGGCTAATGTCCACAGGAGCACTAAGGTCCAAACTAGTGTTCCAATCCTCATGCACTCTATCGGTAGGAAAAGGTTATCAAAATCACGCACAATATGGTCCTTAATGTCCTCTAAGTCATGCAACCAATTACCCACTCTATCTTTCATCGCAAGGATTTTATTAGTTTTGTGATGGACAAACATAGTAACATGAAAAAACCATCCCCTTTCAAAATCCAATTTGTACGGGCCTTAAGAGCCCAAAATTCTTCCTCAATACGAAGAATGCTATCAAACTCTTTGGTGAGACGTTTTCAAGATTTAACAGGAAACTACAAGGTCTGCTATCCAAGGGTTTTTGGCTGCCTAACAGATGAGCCAACGTTTTCCTTTTATGACTGAAAATTATACCTAAGGTATTTTTTTCCACACAGAAACTTTTCTCAGAAAATATTTTTGACCTTTCAAAGAAATGATAGTCAGCACACTGCCAGGATTCAAGAATAACATTGAAAATAGAAGGATCGCTGAACCAAATAGACTCAATTCTAAAGGGTTTGTCAACGAAAGGAGGATGGGAAGAATCTGTATTCAATAGAATTGGGCAATGGTCATAGTAACAACGAGGAAGATGCAAAACATAATTCTCTAGAAATTAGAATTAAGAGGCACACCTATCAATTCTTTCTTGATTAAACCACCATTAAGTCTAGAGTTAGTCCAAGTAAATTTAGGGCCAGAAAGCCCCAGATCAATCATCCCACAATAGTTCAAGCTTTCAGCAAACTTTAAGGCTCCGTACATATTTATGGGAGCTCCTCCAAATTTATCAGAACTATTAAAAACCTGGTTACAATCACCCAACAAAACCCAAGATAGAGTATTTGTATCTGTAAGATTTTTAAGATTTCCCCACAATTCTCTCTTAATGTCTTACAACTATTATATGGGCAAACATAAATGGCAGAAGGATGCAAGGAGGCGCAAAAGAACTTACCATGATGCGAGCATGAATTTCCTGTTGACATGTATCCAGCACATTCACATTCAACCTTCCAGAGAAGCCAAATCCCTCCTGCAAAACCCTCTGTTTCAACAATGTGATAGTTGGAAAGATCCAGATTAGAGCAGATGACCTCTGCCTGCCGGCAAAACCTAGTCGACAAACAATTGTTTATCTAAAAGATTATTTCAAGATACTCTTCATTTCTTATATCATCGCCTTTTCCAGATATTTATCATTTCCTATAAAATGATAACTAGAGCTATCAACTTTATATAGCTACATTTCCAAGTCATCATGATGCATACTTCAGATGATCCATCTGGGTCTATCATTTGCTTTTGTCGAAGATGGAAATAGAAGTAATTGTTCTCATGGTATTAAAAAAAAAACCCTACTATTACCTCAGAAGCATGGTGAAAACCACCGAGATCACCCAATAGCAGTCATACTTTTTGTGCACATCAAGGATGATCACCCTCCAACTTCTGCACTGACATTTGAACCTGTAAAATTTTCAATAGAAAAAAGAGAGCCTTGCTTCCATAGTGTAGGGAATACATGAACAAATGAGTTACCAGCCAATAAAGACGAAAAGATAAGACTATAAGCACTATAAGCATTTTTCGAAAGCCAAAAAATGGGCTCCCTCTTGCCCCAAGACTATTAAAAGACCTCAATAATAACTACAAAATGAACAACAACAACATAACAGAACCCGTCTAGTTCCCAATCATTGGGGGTATGGGCGGGGATGATTAGAGACAGACCTAACCTTTGGCAATATATGCACAAAGTGGCTACCCTCAGAATAGCACTGAAATAACTACGAAATGAAAAATAGTACTAAATAGAAGGACGGGGGGGGGTGGTGTGGTGTTGGAAGACATTAAGAATAAAATGGACGATTTGTGTAAGGGGAAAAAATCCACTTAGTGCTAACTCTAGCTTTTTGGTAAATAGCTTCACGTGCCTCCTCGCCGGAACCCTAGCCCTTCGCCGGAACCCTAACTGCAAAACAGGTGAGCGCACCTTTGCCTTTCGTGGCAAAGGCCCTCCGATGCCTAAGTTAGTATCACGTACTAGTAGAAAAACCCTAATTATCAGTAGGTAAATAACTTGATTGCAGTAGACTGCGTACCTTTCACCTTTAGGTTTACCTTGTATTTATAGATTCACAGATGCTTGTTGCCCAAGTATCCGTGTTGCCCTAGGTTTCCTATCTCATACAGGAAACCCATAATATCTTGGATTCTCTTTCCCTTATCAGTTCATTACCTTAGTCCTTTTAGGACTCTTTTCCATAACTGACCGAACATCCCATTCCCGTTGGGTATCTCTCCTGGATCCTATATTCTTGGGATCCCATTCCTTTACGGAACCTCCTAGAGTATTCCCTCTGCTCCAGCACTTGATTGGAGTTCTTCCCTTGTTCGGCTATCTCATCGCCGAACAACTACTTGGACCAACGTCCTCTCAGGACCAACGTCCTCTCATCGGCCCTTTTGGACCAAGAACAAACTACTTGGACCAACGTCCTCTTGGACCAACGTCCTCTCAGGACCTCTCCTCCTGTTCGGCCCTCTTGGACCAGGAACAAACTACTTGGACCAACGTCCTCTTGGACCAACGTCCTCTCAGGACCTCTCCTCCTGTTCGGCCCTCTTGGACAAGGAACAGACTACTTGGACCAACAACTTCACATGTCACTGGTCCTTTATCAATCTCTTGGTCCAATAACTTCTCATGTTTACTGGACCTTGACCCCATACAGACTTCCTGGACCAATGACATTTCATATCACTGGTCCATATTGCCGACCACCGGCTTGCACGACGACTATCCCCATCATATTTACACCATGGTCCCACGTACCACGTGTTCGGGCCCTGTTTGGCCTTGTTCGGGAATACCTCCCTACAATTGCTCCCCAGCTTTACTCGTTATTTATTACCCAAATGACGAGCAAAGCTCTTAAGGACCGAGCTGATTCGTCCTGTTTCTGCACCTTTATTCGTGGCACATATCTTACTTCCCATATTTAGATGCAAACAGATGTTTTCGTGAAACGAGACGCACAAACGGCGTCCGGGGTGACATTTCACGTACGTCACCCTACTAACTTGGGTAATCAGGGAATCTCGTCCCCAATGCAGACCCACATTTCGTTTTGCTAAGTTCACTCATTTTTCAGCAAATCTTTTTGCACTCTTGCTAAGTTTGTTCGTACTTAGCATTGACCCTAGGTCATTCCGTATCTTAGCAGTTTCTTGGTATTCAGTATTTGCTTTGGCCCAAAATTTTCTCGTACTTCAGCGAATTCCCAGCAATACTCTAGGAGTACTCATACTCGTCCCAATTCTTGGCCGAACATGGTTGCTACAGGCATTCGATGCCAAGACCTAGGTCTCCTTTGCACCCAACTTATCTCGGGCTCAGCTTGTAGCCAAGGCTTTAAGTTTTGTCGATTTTTGGCATTCCTTACTGCCTTGGCCTAAGCATACTCATTCTTAGCCAATCCACTGTCATGTCTAGGTTTATGTCGTACCTAGCTTATCTCAGGCTTTGCTCACATGAGAGCAATGTTCGTTGCTCGGGCCCCAAGCCTCTCCGTACTGGGGTCTATTTTTGACATTCTACGTTGTCATAGGTTTATTCATACCTATGTTCAATTTAGCTTATGGTCACACAAATTTTCGTGCTTGGTTATTTTTCCAATTCTAGGCACTTAACTTCTGCCATTGTTTATGCTTGACACAGCCAAATAGTTTTTTTGAACTATTACTGTTTGAGCCTATGCATGCTCGGCGAATCATCTAAGTTCATTCGTACTTAGGTAGCAGCCCAAGTGCATTCGTACTTGGGCTTTTCTCAGCATTATTCGTTGCTGTTGTGAGACTAAGTGTATTCATACGTAGCTAAATCTCAACATTATTCACTGCCTTTTGTGAGGCAAATTTCTTTTAATCGCCTCTTTGGCCCTATTCGTGGCCAAGCTCTTTCACACTCAATAGATACTTAGCAATCTTCATCGCTCTTGCATCATTACCCAAGCTTATTCGCACTTGGTATGCCTAAGTATATGCATACTTAGGTTTCGCTCGTACTTGTTCATACTCGGTGAACTGTCTTTTGTCCGTACTCAGGTATTGCCCAAGCTTAATCACCCTCGGCAGACTACCCAAGTTTATTCGTACTGAGGTATATCCTGTGTTCGATCATACTCAATCGAATTTCGGCACCGTTCATGGTCATGGCCTAACTTTACTCATATTTAGCCAAACTTTTGAGTTTGATTGCACTCAATCTGATTGTGGCATTTTTTATCGCCATGGCCTAAGTTTATTCATACTTTAGCCAAATTCAGAGTTTGATCGTACCCAACGAATATTTTTGATGAATGCTCTTTGCTCCCCAGGATGGAGAAAAAGTATCCTTAGCTTGTTCTTGCCGGGACCGAACAAGTACAATATTCGTGCTGGAAACAATTTCTTTCGAGCAATTTTATTCATAATTCTACCGAAGCAACTCGTAGCTTAAGAGAAATGTTGAACACTACCTCTTCTGTAAGTAATCCCATTACTTGACGTTATTTTGACTAATAGCCCTTCGTGGCCAGAATATAACGTGCTCGGACGCCGATCGCAGCTGCCCAAATTTCGTGTGAGCTTCTTAAGTATTTCATATCTATCGACCTTATGTATCTCATACATAAGCTTAAGTTTTTCATTCTTAGATACTTCCGTGTCTATACTTGGCAACTCTCAAGCATAGTCGTCGTTCGCGCGCGACTCAATCTCGTGCTTGTTCATGCACATACCCTAGTTTCGTGTGTTTATTCATACACATCTAAGCATTCGTACGTAGTCGGGCTTGTGTGTTCCTTCATACACCTCAATCGAACTCAATCCCTACCGGATCTATTTACAGACCTAAACCCTTCGTGCCTGGCCAATTTCGTGCGTTCATTCATACACACTTTTTGTACTGTGTTTGCTCACCCAAGTGTTTCATACTTGACAGACTCCTAAGTGTATTCATACTTTAGATAAATTTGCATGTTCTCGTATGCTCCCAAGTTCCTCGTACTTGGAAATATGTGCATATTCACGTATGCAACTCAAATGTCTCGTACTTGGGTATATTCTGAGCTAGATCATACTCAATCAAATTCTGGCATTATTCATTGCCATGGCCTAAGTTTATTCATACTTAGCCAAATTTGGAGTATAATCATACTCCATCGGATTTTGGCATTACTCATTGCCATGGCCTAAGTTTATTCATACTTAGCCAAATTTAGAGTATGATCGTACTCAATCGGATTTCGGCATTACTCAATGCCATGGTCTAAGTTTATTCATACTTAGCCAAATTCGGAGTATGTTCGCACTCCATTGAATTTTGGCGTCACTCATTGCCATGGCCTAAGTTTATTCATACAAAGCCAAATTCGGAGTATAATCGTACTCCATCGGATTTTGGCATTATTCATTGCCATGGCCTAAGTTTATTCATACTTAGCCAAATTTGGAGTATAATCGTACTCCATCAGATTTTGGCATTATTCATTGCCATGGCCTAAGTTTATTCATACTTAGCCAAATTTGGAGTATGATCGGACTCCATCGGATTTTGGCATTACTCATTGCCATGGCCTAAGTTTATTCATACTTAGCCAAATTTAGAGTATGATTATACTCAATCGGATTTCGGCATTACTCATTGCCATGGCCTAAGTTTATTCATACTTAGCCAAATTCGGAGTATGTTCGCTCCATTGAATTTTGGCATCACTCATTGCCATGGCCTAAGTTTATTCATACTTAGCCAAATTTAGAGTATGATCGTACTCAATCGGATTTCGGCATTACTCATTGCCATGGTCTAAGTTTATTCATACTTAGCCAAATTCGGAGTATGTTCGCACTCCATTGAATTTTGGCGTCACTCATTGCCATGGTCTAAGTTTATTCATACAAAGCCAAATTCGGAGTATAATCGTACTCCATCGAATTTTGGCATCATTCATTGCCATGGCATAAGTTTATTCATACTTAGCCAAATTCGGATCGGATTTTGGCATTATTCATTGCCATGGCCTAAGTTTATTCATACTTAGCCAAATTTGGAGTATGATCGGACTCCATCGGATTTTGGCATTACTCATTGCCATGGCCTAAGTTTATTCATACTTAGCCAAATTTAGAGTATGATCATACTCAATCGGATTTCGGCATTACTCATTGCCATGGTCTAAGTTTATTCATACTTAGCCAAATTCGGAGTATAATCGTACTCCATCGGATTTTGGCATTATTCATTGCCATGGCCTAAGTTTATTCATACTTAGCCAAATTCGGAGTATGTTCGCACTCCATTGAATTTTGGCATCATTCATTGCCATGGCATAAGTTTATTCATACTTAGCCAAATTCGGAGTATGATCGGACTCCATCGGTTTTTAGCATTATTCATTGCCATGGCCTAAGTTTATTCATACTTAGCCAAATTTTGTGTTTTTTCGTACTCAATCGGTTCTCAAGTTTTTTTCTTAAGTCGTATTCGTACTTTAACTTGAAAAACAATTTTTCAAATCAAATTTCGTTTTATTGCTTCATTCCAAGTTTATTCGTACTTAGATGCACACTCTCCTTGCTCCCAGTATGGAGGCAAATTAAGTGTCTTTGGGTCCATACTTAGCTTAGTCGTGCTAGGACCGAACACAAATAAAATTTCTTAATTCCGTCACAAAGCTGCTCGTAGCTGAATAATTTCTATGGAATTCTGATCATAATTCTCTTATAGCAACTCATAGCTAAAATATAAATTGCAATAAGTAATTCCACTACTTATCTGTATATTCCATGGCATATGCATTGGATTCCCATCCAAGACTTTGAGGCGATAAGCTTCAATCTCAGCTATCTCTGTAACCTTGTATGGTCTCTCCCAATTCGGACCAAGCTTCCCATTCGTGGGATCTCATGCAAAAACTTCCTTAGTTTCTTAGCCTTCAGTACTTTGGGCACTTCGTAACCCAACCAACAAGGCTTTGTATTCTACCACATTATTCGAAGCATTGAGCTGAACAACCAGTTCTAGCATCACAACCTTAGGAGAGCATATCATAATTCGTGCTCTTGAATCTTGAACTGTAAACATATAATTTTCACTCCTCTTGATCCTGCTCGGTAGATTCCTTCCTTCATCGTAATCACTCCCGCGTGGGTTTATTACGAGAGCATCGTTGTCCGATAACTATACAATTTCCAGGTTTTTGTCCATAAATGTGCTTGGCCCTTTGGTTTGTTGCCTATTCGAGCACTACCTGAATTCTCCACCTTTCGTAGGCATCTATACCAGTCTTTGATTTCTTGCTCACGTTTTTTCATACGCTAAGCAATTTCTTCAATACTACATTCTTTCTCTTTGAGACCTTTCGTAGTCTCGAGTACGTTGTGATCACCTAACAAATTTAGACCGATCCTCATGATCATCTAACAGATTCAGATTGGCCTTCGCGAGAAACTAACAAATTTGTACTGCTTTGTGCGATTGCCTAAACAATTTAGACTACTCCGTGCAATTGTATAGAAATTTTGAATTGCTCTGCATGGTTGCCTAGCAGATTCAGACTGCTCCTTAGGATTGCCTAGCAGATTCAGACTGCTAAGTGCAATCGCCTAGCAGGTTCAAACTGCTCCTTAAGATAGCCTAGCAGATTCGAACTGCTCTGTATGCTAGCAGGTTCAAATTGCTCCTTAAGATCGCCTAGCGGATTCAGACTGCTCACCAAGCAGATTCAGATTGTTCCTTAAGATCGCCTAGTAGATTCGACTACTCTGCTGCTACCTATGATTCAAATTGATTTGCGCGTCGCCTAGCGAGTTCGAGACCTTTGCTGGCTGTGGAGCGAATTTTGATTGCTCCTTAGGATTGCCTAGCAGATAGACTGCTCTGTGCAATCACCTAGCAGGTTCAGACTGCACTGCGAGATCCAGACTGCTCCTTAAGATTGCCAAGTAAATTCAAACTGCTCTGTGCTGCTTCCCGAGCAGGTCTAGACCGCTCCTTAAGATCGCCTAGCAGATTGAGGCTTTGCTACCGAGCAAATTCAGAGTGCTCCTTAAGATCGCCTAGCGGATTCAGACTGCTCTCTATCGAGCAAATTCAGATTGCTCCTTAAGATCGCCTAGCAGATTGATCTTTCTGCTCTCGCTACCGAGCAAATTCATCGCTCCTTAAGATTGCCTAGCGATTCGGATCTTGCTCTGTTTGTTGCCTAGCGATTCAAGCCGCTCTGCGTGTCGCCTAGCAGTTCGAGACTACCGCTGCGGTTGTGGAGCGATTTTAGCGCTTCTTAAGATCGCCTAGCGATTGGGCTGCTCTGCTACTGAGAGCAAATTCAGATTGCTCCTTAAGATTGCCTAGCAGATTGATCGCTCTGCTGCGCCTAGCGATTCAAAGCTGCTCCTTAAGATTGCCAAGCAAATTCAAACTGCTCTGTGTTGCTACCGAGCAGGTCTAGACCGCTCCTTAAGATCGCCTAGCGGATTCATACCGCTCTGCTACCGAGCAAATTTAGATCGCTCCTTAAGATCGCCTAGCAGATTCATATTGCTCTGCTACCGAGCAAATTCAGATTGCTCCTTAAGATCGCCTAGCTGAGATTGCTCTGCTACCGAGCAAATTCGAACTGCTCCTTAAGATTGCCTAGCAGATTCGGATTGCTCTGCTACTGAGCAAATTCAGAAGCAGATTCAAATTGCTCAGCGAGGTCGCCTAGCAGGTTCAGATTGCGCTGCTACCGAGCAGGTCTAGACCGCTCCTTAAGATCGCCTAGCGGATTCAGACTGCTCTGTATCGAGCAAATTCAGATTGCTCCTTAAGATTGCCTAGCGATTCGATCGCTCTGTGCCTAAGCGATTCAAAGCTGCTCCTTAAGATTGACAAGCAAAATCAAAATGCTCTGTGCTGCTCGAGCAGGTCTAGACCGCTCCTTAAGATCGCCTAGCGGATTCAGACTGCTCTGCGCCGAGCAAATTCAGATTGCTCTATAAGATCGCCTAGCAGATTCGAACCTGTTCTGCTACCGAGCAAATTCAGATCGCTCCTTAAGATCGCCTAGCGGATTCAGACTGCTCTGCTACCGAGCAAATTCAGATTGCTCTATAAGATCGCCTAGCAGATTCATACCGCTCTGCTACCGAGCAAATTCAGATTGCTCCTTAAGATTGCCTAGCAGATTCGGACTGCTCTGCTTCGCTGTTGCCTAGCAGATTCGCCTAGCAGGTTCAGACTGCACTGCGCTGTGCGGCTGTGGGGCAGATTTTGACTGCACTTTGAGATTACCTAGCAGATTCGAACTGCTTTGACTTCCATCTCGACATCTTGATTAGCTCCCCCAATCCTAGGAGCATACAATATTGAAGGACTTGCACATAGCCCTACTCAGTGCCTTCTCAGGAGCACCAGGCAAAAAAGGTGTCCTCTCATTTTCCCTCTTGGATCATCCTCCATTCGCGGAGTCTTTACGCTTCTAGAAAACATTGTTGATCTCAAAGATTTACTCTGTTTTGTATTAGATTTCTCGAATCTCTCTCACTCATGCTCTTTTAATCAGGCGTGCATACCCCTTGAGTTCATCCTACCATTTTATCCTTAGAACTCTAGGACTGAACCAGCGAGTGACTCGTACCCGCCAAGCCATTCCTTTACTCCACCAGCGGCTTTTTCGGAGCCTGCAGTGGCGTTTTGTCACGACCCCCTCAAGACCATGCATGTTCTTTGGGTCGTATGGCTCTTCTTCCATCATGGTTTCAATGGGAATTCTATCGTTTCCCACAGACGGCGCCAATTGTAAGGGGAAAAAATCCGCTTAGTGCTAACTCTAGCTTTTTGGTAAATAGCTTCACGTGCCTCCTCGCCGGAACCCTAGCCCTTCGCCGGAACCCTAACTGCAAAACAGACAAGGGTGAGCGCACCTTTGCCTTTCGTGGCAAAGGCCCTCCGATGCCTAAGTTAGTATCACGTACTAGTAGAAAAACCCTAATTATCAGTAGGTAAATAACTTGATTGCAGTAGACTGCGTACCTTTCACCTTTAGGTTTACCTTGTATTTATAGATTCACAGATGCTTGTTGCCCAAGTATCCGTGTTGCCCTAGGTTTCCTATCTCATACAGGAAACCCATAATATCTTGGATTCTCATTCCCTTATCAGTTCATTACCTTAGTCCTTTTAGGACTCTTTTCCATAACTGACCGAACATCCCATTCCCGTTGGGTATCTCTCCTGGATCCTATATTCTTGGGATCCCATTCCTTTACGGAACCTCCTAGAGTATTCCCTCTGCTCCAGCACTTGATTGGAGTTCTTCCCTTGTTCGGCTATCTCATCGCCGAACAACTACTTGGACCAACGTCCTCTCAGGAGCTCTCCTCCTGTTCGGCCCTTTTGGACCAGGAACAAACTACTTGGACCAACAACTTCACGTCACTGGTCCTTTATCAATCTCTTGGTCCACCCTTTTGGACCAGGAACAAACTACTTGGACCAACGTCCTCTTGGACCAACGTCCTCTCAGGACCTCTCCTCCTGTTCGGCCCTCTTGGACCAGGAACAGACTACTTGGACCAACAACTTCACATGTCACTGGTCCTTTATCAATCTCTTGGTCCAATAACTTCTCATGTTTACTGGACCTTGACCCCATACAGACTTCTTGGACCAATGACATTTCATATCACTGGTCCATATTGCCGACCACCGGCTTGCACGACGACTATCCCCATCATATTTACACCATGGTCCCACGTACCACGTGTTCGGGCCCTGTTTGGCCTTGTTCGGGAATACCTCCCTACAATTTGTTACCTCAAGAAATAGGCACGAGAAAATAAAGCCGGTTAGGCAAAAGCGTCAAATATAATCATGCACATAATGCACTCATAGAACCCAAGTGGTTGAAGAAAGAGACTAAGAGTCGAAGAAATAACAAAACTAAAAACCAAAAAGATGCACTATAAATGATTCACACTGCCATCAGGATAGGAACCAATATTGGCATACGGAGGTAAGTAATCTATCAGTGAGATACTTGATGAAAGAGTGATAAAAAGCTGGAAATAGATGGAAGGTCTTGTACTCTTTTAGATTCACTACCACATTACCTTGCTAATAAGAAACAACAAAAGGAAAAGTAAGGCAAGAAGAAAAATATTTTTATAGTAAAAAGGAAAAAAGAAAACAACTAAAAGCCATTATAAAAATTTCACCACTTCTCTCTTTACGCTGCCAGTGAGGTCGGGCTGGAGCAAAATTGTATGGTTGAGAGCATCCCTTCAAGTCTCTGCTATCTCGATAAGGGAGGCCGCTTCTCCTTCCCTAGAGATGGGTTTGCGGGCATCGCACAATAGTTTCATCTAGTGAGGGAAACCCTACTTATCATCAATAGACAAAGAAAGCCTATTTAGTTTAGGGAAAGAAATTCCTTCTTCTAAATAAGCACAGATCAGACTTTGAGAGCCCTAAAAATCAATTTCAATTTCAAACCCTCCTAAGTCATCTTCACAAACGAATTTGGAAATCAGAAAAAGAACCAACTTACAAGAGCAACAAACCTATTAAAATGGTTCAACAAGGTATCAATGGAGCAGATGAAGATATAAAAGCTATCGCATGAACACCATCACCCATAAGACGGGGTTCTACAGCCGTAGAATGCAGTAGCTGAACAAAGAGGACACCATTTAGGCCTTAAATTAGTGGTTTTTTTAATGCACTCTACTCATTTATACTACATATCTTATACATGCAAAAGAATAGGAGAAAATCATGCATTCATAATCCAAGGTTCTAACATGTTAACACAACTCTTGGTACATCAAAAACAGCAATCAGATCGCTTGCTTAAACAGAGTTCTTAAAGTCAACTTTAAAAGGCCGGAACTAATTTGACGAATAGACACAACAAACAAATCTAGAAGAGCAAATTGCATTAAAAAAAAAAATAGAACACCCAGTCCCCCATATTTACACTTAACATAATATATGTATCTTTATCATCCTCTTCAATTTTTCATCTTGATCATATCGGGAATTTCTTTTTGAATCTTGTTCTGTAAGAATTCCACTGAACTGGCCTGTTGAAATCTAAATACAAGTCCAGAATCAAAACAGGGGGAAATTAGCATTAGTACCACCAATAGGTACGCTCGCAATCATTCACTGAAAACCACGGTATGCAATTGGAGGTTGATATCAGGACTCAGCACCAACATATCAGAGCTCTCAAGCTTGTGTTCGTCAACAAATAATTTCCAAACATAGCCAACAAAGTGCCCAGCAACATACCGCACAAACCAACTTCTTCCTCTCGACACCAATCTAAAATATTCTTAGCCATGAGTTTGGCAAAATAGCTGGAATTGCATTGGCATTTCCTAGAGGTAAAACAAAAAGTTCTTTTAATGTAGGCATACATTCTAAAATATATATTCTTATAGAGTTTTCAGAGTTGATCACATAATTAAGCCTAACCAGCCTCTCAAGATCAAAAGGCGATAGTAGTAGATTGCACCACAATGCATGCCCAGAAGCCCTAAAACTACTTAGTGGACAAGCAGTTAAAGCGGCAGCTGTAGGAAGGCACACAAAGTATCATCAACTATTTGGAATTACTCGAAATAACAAATGCAATAGTAAATGCATGCTTACAACCATTAGCATTAGACATAGCCAACTCTGCATCCCATCCAATTGGAGCATTCGTTTGATGAATTGGTAGAGTAGTAGACCAATCATAGCTAACCTCGCACCCTTCTTCATCAAACACAAATAGATCGAACTGTAGGTGCCTAACTAACCCAAACATAAGGATATAATTCCTTCCAAGATTGTGAGTAAGAGCAACACGATCCCAACCTACAGTCAATTCATCATTCTTCAGTTTCACATGGAAGAATCGAGCACCACTGTGGATTATCACCACAGCATCTGGTGGTGCGAAGATAT
Source organism: Rhododendron griersonianum (assembly GCA_018127125.1). NCBI lineage: Eukaryota > Viridiplantae > Streptophyta > Magnoliopsida > Ericales > Ericaceae > Rhododendron > Rhododendron griersonianum. The sequence continues at coordinate 17,905,200 of CM030795.1, forward strand.
ATGGAACGAACTCTTCCGGTATAGTCTGCATTTAAATAAACAAACAATTCAGCTCAAGCTCAAGCATGCATGCAAAAATCAACAATAACTAACTCTTAAATGACCTTTAAAATCTTCTATTGAAATGGTATTTCAAATCTTACCACTGTCATATTCTCTCTGACTTGGACAACATCCACAAACCAACAAAAGTGGTGTTCTACAAAAGAATGAGGTTGAACAAATTTTAGTTGTTTATTGTTAGTACTTACAATCAGCATTGTAATGTGGAACACGTTTTCAGTAAAAGTTCTTAATTACCAATACCGTGAGGGGAAGTAGGAAGAACAGGTAAAGCATTGGCCGAACGGTAAAAATGCTGAATGAACCTTGGCCTTGCATTGACAATTGAAGTCAACTAGTCTTCAAAGTCTCCAGCTTTTACCCACTCAAACTGCTCACCAAGCTCAAACAAAACTGAATATTTCTTTATGAAAGGCACATCAGCGGTGTATTGTAAGTTATGTGTGCTTCGTGACGTTGACTCTCCAACCCTTACAATTGTGTCATTTGAACTCCTCAGATAGTACACTGCTCCAAGTTCAGTTCCAAGCCTTGCAAAACTTCAACAAAGTGCGGGCAAGTAGATGCCAAAGCATCTTGTAAGCTTACAGCCATACTAAACGCCAGAAACCTTTATGGGTAATTCCAAGAATTACAGCAAAGATGACTGATATATTGATAGTATGATAGCAAAATACTTAATAGACCGACACAAGGGCTCTAAAGATCACTAAACGGCGTAAAATGCCACACGTAAACGAGATCACAAACCAATTTAAGCAAGCATAAACCGTATCGTCTTGTACAATATGGAATAATTTTCAACAAGGATAAACTTACAGCAAAAAATGCATGTGAATTTAATTCTTAGTTGAATACATCATTGGGAGTTAGTTCAATCCTATTCCAGTGACTCGCAAACGTAACATCTGCAGCAAATATGATCTGGAAAACTGTTTTCCCTAAATCATGGAATCGAGTCGGATTCGAAACTGCGGGTGAATTAATTTCTTAGTTGAATACATCACTGGGAGTCATAGCATTCCTATTCCACTGGCTTACAAACGTAAAATCTATAAAAAAAAAAGATGGTCTGGAAAATTCTTTTCCCTAAATCATTGAATCGAGTTAGAATTGAAACTAGAAATAAATCAATAATTTACCTCTTCTCACGCCTCCTCTTTGATTGTAGCACGGCCGGAATGCGGTGAACCAATAACAAATCTCGCATCTCCTTTAAAGATGTGGACCGCCGGAGCAACAGTGTTGTCATGATGAGTTAGGAACAATAAATCGGCTCAAAAGGTACAGAAATTCTGTGAATTACGGAACCGAAGTACCAAGAGTGAAGCCTGCCTCTCGTTCAAAGACGGCGTCCAGCGTACCAAGTACAAGAATTCGGCGAAATCGGCAACAAGAGTACCAATTTTAAGCGTGAAAATCGTGGTGGGAAATGATTCCCAGAACCGCGTACAGATTAGACAACAAGAAAATCGCAAAACCCTACAAGGCGGAATTAGGATTTACCTCAACTCCCTGCGAACACGAACGCACGGACTCTTTCGTGGTCTGTTTGTTCTCTCTAAATCTACCTCTATTTTTGAATAATAGCAACGTCCAAAACGTCAATCTGACCTAGAGAGCATAACGTGTATATATAGGACTACAATAGGGACCCAAGGAGTAATAAGTCTGGGCTCCCAGTATAAATAAGAAAACTTAATCCCACCAGGATTCTATTTCTTATTTCACTAATTATAATTCACCCCGCTACAGAATTATAATTGCACTTCCGTCCTTATCTCAATTATATTACGAGCTCCATGATATTAAATACTTATAAATCTCCCCACGTTAAGATTACAGATACCCGTTGATTAAAATAAATTACTAACAAACCGGACGACTGACCATGTCTCTATCGCTTCTCTCACGATCGAGCGTTTGCAAGAATCAGAGCGTACAAGAATTTGGCGAAATCAGCAAAATAGAGTACCAATTTTAAGCGTGAAAACCAGACGACCGACCATCCTCTGTCGCTTCTCTACGATTGAGCGTTTGCAAGAATAACGTAAGATATCAAACCTACCCATACACAAACACCTGCACGACCAAACGCAAAGGAAAAACTCAGAGGGCATTAATGTAAATTCACACAATGCCTTGGCTTACCAACCCAGGATCTTTTATTACAAGTGTATTGATAAGAAGTAGAAAAAAATAAACAACAACAAAAGCTCCCAAGAAAAAAGATTTAAAAAATAACAAAAGTAGCTTACAAGGTGCCAACTGTGACGATCCTAATTTTTACCCGAAATTTTTCAAATAAAAATTTATAATGTTAAATTCGTAATTCAATAATTAATTAGATTGAATAATTAAAATACATTATTATGTGTATAATTGATATTACGTACAAAATTATATTCGATATAGATTATACTTTAGATATACATAGATCCATACTCATTCCTTATCATTCCTAGCTAAAATCCTATCAAAATTATCTCTCCGCTCCCCTTCAAACTCTCCCTAAACTATATATCTCTCTAATCTCTATAACATCCCACTCTCCCACCTTCCTCCACTACCCCCCCACCCATCTTCCCCATTCCCATTTCATTCGGCAGAGAGAGAGAGAGAGAAGAAATCTGGAGAAAGAAGAAGAAATTAGGTAAAGCAGGAGAAAGAAGAAGAGAAGAAAAAGATCATACACCATTTCGTTTTTCATCCATATCACGTACCTTTGTTCATGGCCTGTTTCTTCCTTGTTGATGTCGTTTTTAGGCCTGAGCTTCTATTTCAACCCAAGAATTGCCCAAAATGGTCAAGAATTGATAGAGTTATTGCCATTTAAAAGTTCGGTAAAATTCTCGGATTCTGATTTCCAGGCAGATTCAGCGACCCTTCTAAACTTCCATTTTTGTCCTACTTAGAGTGGGGTTCAGGCTTAGACTTCTTCACAAAAGTTGTAGAGCGTTTCAAGTGCTTCGCGTTAGTCACAAGAATTGTCCAAAAACGGCAAAGGTTTGGTCAAGTATTCCATTCCAAAGTTACTGCTGGAAAATCGAACTTTTGCCGCCAAACAAAAATCTACCGAACTCCACCACTGATCATTTTGTCCGGATTAAAGGTAGAATAATCGCTTCTCTACTCTCTCCTAAGTATATTATGTGAATATGTATTGATTTTTATGTCCCAAAGTGAAAAGAAATTGATTTCGGTGTCGCGTGGCCGGATCTAGTTTCCTTTTTGTTTTCTCGACAAGAACAGTGATCCCACGAAGTGGGTTTTGAATTGTTTTGTTAGAATAACACTTTAGACTCCTAATTATATAGTGTACTGATTTCGGCCCAATGTATTAATAACATATTACATCTAGCCCCTGAGTTTAATAAGTTTATAATTTTGGCCCAAATAATATGTTCTGTCCTTTTGTGATTTCAATTTATATGTTAAACATAGAAATGGAAAAAAAAATAGTTTCATAAACAAGTTGCTTTTGTTTAGTATTAATTAAATATAATGTTTATAGTAGATAATATTAGTCCTAACTATTTATGAATCAAACAAAGGATAGGTATTTGTTTATAGCTTAACCATTAAGTATATTTTTTTATGCATAAGTAGAAGTACAGTAGGTATAAAAGAATAAAAGAAAAATAATGTCAGCCAGTAAAGAACATGCGTTTCTACAAACTGATAGAATCACACTATGGACGAATAAATAATTAGTAGCTCTAGGTTTCACCAACTGCTAGGTCATCGTGTGAATTATAAAAGTACAATAGGACCCTGAGGAAATTAGACAAACCTAAGTCCTAAAACGCATTCACTATAGATAACATTTTTTTAAACCCGCCTAAATACTCAATGGGCCATAACAGTTACCAAGTTAACCTAAGGTTTATGAAATTACTACTGGCCAATCTAAGTTAGTAAAATTACCAATGAACAATTGTTCAATAAAAATTATAAGTAACTCTAAAGACATCGACCCAATTCAAATCCCTTATGTGTTTAGTTATTTGCACCTATCAATTGTTTTATTGTTGTCTCACTGAAATGTATCATGTTTGAGTTGTTGATTAATTGTATCATGTTGCACATGCTAGAATGGATTTAGATTCATGGGATGATTTTGAATAGTGAACACATAGACATGAATAAGTAAAGGATTAAAATGGTAAAGTTGATTGAGGATGTTGGGTGCCGGTAAAGGACCCTGGTACAGTAAAGTACCTTTAGTTGAGTTGAGGAACAGTAAAGGACTTCGGGTATAAATACAAGTTCACAAGAAGAAAAAAGGGTTTCCATACCAATCAAGCCCAGCGCTTAAACCAAAGTCTTCCCAGCGAAGCAACTATATTTACTTTTCCTGCATTCACTTAATTACTTCTTCAAGTAATTCGGGTTTTACTTTTTCTTGTACCCAACTTTATTATTCCGACATAATAAAGTTCGTCTTTACTTTTACGTTGCTCTCTTTCCTACACGGTTAGGAAATAGCTAAGTCCACGCTCATTGTGGCAAAACCATGAATCGTCACTGCAATCTAGCCCTTAGGTTTGCACCACATTCGACGTACAGTTACAAAGTCAGAAAAGGGACGCCCAATCCTTACGTTAGACGCGACAAGTCTTGGCACGCCCGCGCTCAGCCCTTGAGCCATTTCAAAGCCAAACATCTTTTTGGCACGCCCGGTGGGACCCTAATCGTCCAAGGGTTTTATCATGGTGAAGAATCAACAACAACAACAGCAGTAACCGGATCCACCACAGAGTCTTGAAGGAGTGGCAATCGATGTGCCAATACTCCAGGAAGTTGGCCCTCCGGTAAGTGCTCAAGATCTTAGCGACGCTACCGACAGCGTCAGGAATTATATGTTCATGGCAGGACGCGAGATCTCCCACAACGTTACATAGTCCATCTCACAATCGTTCTCTCAGTCCTTGGAACCTCTGACCATAGCAGTCAACAAAATGGTTGCTACGCTTACAGAGAGGCTACCGCTTTCTCCTCAGCAGCAAGGCTTTCCAAGGTTTGGTGTTTATGGCAACGGTCAAGACCCAGCTGGCTCAAAGGTGGCAATCCCACCTCCTCAAGCATTTTACCACGCTACCTCATCTAACAACAGCCCCGCACTCGGGGGGCAAAAGGAGAAAGGAGTTGTGATTGGAGGAGCCCACACGCCTCCAACAAGTAATGAACAAAGGTTTGTACTGGCAGAAGACCAATCCAAACTTGACAGGTCCGACAAGATAGATAAAAGGCCTCTGCACAGAGGCCAGGGTTCTGGAAAAGACAAAGGAATTGCTCATACTCCTCAAAGCTTTGATACTGGGGGGGCAAGTTCAGTCCAGAATCAACAAGCACAAGTGGCACGCCCACAGCCGCCTCATGTGCTAAAACTTGTTCATGGGAAGGGATCAAGTCCTGAACTTGCTCCAGGAGCAGTTAGGACCTGGTTTCAGACCTTTGGGCAGGCCAACATATAGGAAGCCTCATACTGAAGAGGTGGACAATACACATTTCTCGAAGGGCTATAGAGTTCCAGAATTTCAGACCTTCAATGGAGAAAGCATGCAGTCAACAGTGGAACACATTGCCAGGTTTTAAGTTCAATGTGGAGAAGTTGGGACCATCGATACTCTCAAGTTGAGGCTTTTTCCCAATTCTTTTACTGGGACAGCCTTTACTTGGTACATCAATCTCCCACCTAACTCCGTGCAAACCTGGGCTCAATTGGAAGATATGTTCCACCAGCAGTTCTACATAGAACCAGAAGTGGCGTTGGCAGACCTGTCGTGCTATCGTCAAACCCATCTCGAATATGGGATAGAGTTCAGAGACTTGTTCGAATTGTCCTCTAAGGCCTCTTATTATGAAAGGCTCTTGGCGGAGGTGTAGACACCTCCCAAAGCGGGACATCGCCATACAGATTGATCGTTGCTGTTTGTTTGGTTGTTTGCTTCATAAACCAAGATCGTGGATATTTCCATGGCTAGGAACATCACCACACGATAAGGGTTATCATCAAAACAGAGTCACCACCTAGTTTATAAAAACTAGGAAAAACAGATAGAGATTCTGGGTACGGGAGCCAAAAGTACAATAAGGGGAAAGTGTTAGGCACCCCTCTTTGCCCAGTCGTGTGACTGGCCCATAGTTGTTCGACATATGATTAACACATGCTTTATTTAATCCTAACACGTAATCTGTTTATTTAGCCTTTAAACAGTTAATGGTGAGCCAAGATAGTAATTGAAAGCATTCATCGAAATAACCAGAATAAAATAATAAACTGTCCCAGGGAGATGGATCTCGTGGCCGGTGAATGGATATCACAGCCGAGGGATCCTTCTGGTTTGATGTACCGGCCGATGGATCGAAGACCCAGCCGATGTTCTTCCTCACACCAGACTAAACAATTAACAGATAATCAAAACATTATGATTAAGAATATAAATAGAAAATACTGATTTGCTTCTCGAAACCCTAGGGTTAGGGTTTGTACTTCGGGGTTTGATTATTGGATCGGAAAGTTAGGGCTTTTGTAGAGGGGATATGAGAGAGTATATTTGTAGAGTTTCGTGGCTAGAGAGGGTGAATTGTCTTCTTAATTTCGGAGCCAAAGACTCCTTTATATAGGCACGGGGGTGACTCACTCCAACCAATCACAATCCATGATTAAAATTGGAATTATAGGGCAACACAAACTCTTCATGGCAATTTCCTTGCGTAGCCTGAACGCATTGGGATTTGGCTGCTAGGGTTTTGTGGGCGGATCAAACGATTGACAGAACATTCCAGAATCTGGAAAATAGACGATCTAGCGGCCGAGGAATGGATCTGGTGGCCGAGGAAATGATTAGGCGGCCGAGTGATTGATCTCTCAGGGAGATTTTCAAGCAACAAGTTTCACGGGTGAAAGAATGATGTCGAGGCCGTGAGATCAATGTCACGGCCGACAGATGGATTCTCCTAGGATATTGTATTTCTATCTGAAAGGCTATTTGGCTCTGGATTGGGTCTTCTAAGTGGCTAAAATTACTCACCATAAGTCCTAAGGTTCACGAGAAGTCAATCAACAATCATTGTATCCATTCATCATTGAGATGGTCCCCAAGGTGGGACTTGAAATAATCGTTAGGCCAAATTAATCGTTAGGCCAAATTAGGGTGTCTACAAATGCCCCTCTTTGACTGAACTTAGACGGATCGCGAGACATGTTTAAGTAAGAGTTAAAACTGTAGAAGCAACTCAATTTGGTCGAACCACTATTCCAATGGGTTTTTGAAAAAGGTTTTAGTTATGGTCGGGCCGGGAGACTGCCTACGTATTCCACAAGGAAAATTTAGACCAACCGTAGTTCAAAGGGCAATAAAGAAAAATAAAAGTTTTGGAGGGTTAGAGACAGAAGACGTACCTTCAGACTTTAAAAGCCATAGTGCGACGTACCTAGGCTAAGCTAGGATTTTGGCGGAGGATAGTTGAAGGAGCGCGGTGCTGCCGGGGAAATTTTGGCGGAGAGCGTCTTCAGGATTTTGGGGTAGATCAATACGAGTGAGTCGTTTACTTTTCTTGATCATCCTTACTTCGACTGAGGGGAGCTCGGTAGAGTAGCTTATCCTTGCGAATGAGCTGGAAGGAATTGATGTAACTGGGGTGGAATCCTAACCATCTGCTAGAGACAATCGGACGTCGATTTTGAGATATGGGGGGCACGAGGCCAATGAATGGAGCACGGAGCATTGAGATGAGAGAACCGAGGCGCGAAGCCGGTTGCAGTCATGAGGCGAGAGCCTGAGGAGTCTGAGCTTGGAGTGATAAAATCGAGGCGTGGAGTCGGTTGCAATCATGAGGCGAGAGCCTGAGGAGTCGAAGCTTTAGGGTTTGAGGTGGTTTAACCGAAGCGTAGAGCCGGTTGCATTCTGAAGGTCTGTGCACGAAAGTTTCCCATCATAAAACCGAGGCGTAGAGCCAAAGGATCGAGGCGCTGGACCGATCAATAAAACCGAGGCGTAGAGCCAGTTGTTTGTAGGATTGACCTATTTCATGAGTGAGAAAGATAGATGCAAAATATGTATATATGATGATAGTTAGATGTGAACAGATATGATGATGATGCTGACTCGATGTTACAATGGTGATGCAATTGATGCTTTATGTGCACGGGTCCGTGCGTGTGTGTTTGATTTAAGCGTAGAGCTTCTTTCAAGTTCTGGACTTGAGCATTCAGAGCATAGAGCTCGAGCATTCGGAGGGTAGAATCCGAGCATTCAAAGTACAGGCTTTGAGCATCCAGTACGCAGTGGTTGGGCATTCAAGCATAGAGCTTGAGAATTCAAGTGTAGAACTTGAGCATCCAGTACACAGTGGTTGGGCATTCGAAGAGCTTCAAGGATTCAAAATGTTGGATTTTGAGCATTCAAGCGTAGAGCTTGAGAACAGATGATATCTTGGTGATGAGGCGTAGAGCCTGTTGAGAATTGTTACGGCATAGAGCCAGTTGAGATAGTGGATACGGGCGTAGAGCTGTAGACACCTCCCAAACGGGGCATCGCCATACAGATTGATCACGTTTGTTTGCTCGATTGGTTGCTTGCTTCGTAAACCAAAATCATGGACATTCCCATGGCTAGGAACATCGCCACATGATAGCGGTTATCATCAAAACAGAGTCGCCACCCAGTTTGTTAAAACTGGGAAAATTGATAGAGATTCTGGGCACGGGAGCCAAAAGTACAATAAGGGAAAGGTGTTAGGCACCCCTATTTGCCCAGTCATGAGACTGGCCCATAATCGTTCAACATAAGACATATAGATGCTTTATTTAACTCTAACACATAGTCTGTTTAATTAATCCTTTAAACAGTAAGTAAAGTGAGCCAGGACTGTTATTGAAACATGCATCAGAAAGCAAGAAACAAAACAAAGCTATCCCATGGGAATGGATCCCGCGGCCGGTGAATGGATGTCACGGCCGAGGGATCCTCCTGGTTTGATATATCGGCCGAGGGATCGAAGCCTCGGTCGATGTTCTTCCTCACACCAGACAGAAAGATTAACAGATGATCAAAACGCTACGGTTAGTCATAAATACAGTAAATAAAACAAACCAGAGGCCATTGGGCCTCACCACCTTGATCCCTCAGTAGCTTGATTGCTTCGGATTTGATTGTGATTGACTGATTGCTTGATTAAGAACCCTAGGGTTAGGGTTTGAACTTCGGGGTTTGATCGCCGGATTGACGGCTGCCTTCGGGAGGTTAGGGCTTTTGAAGAGTGGGTTTGAGAGAGTATTTGTGCAGAGTTTCGTGGCTTGAGAGAGTGTGTACTCTATGAATTTTGTGTGTTTATTTTCGGAGTCCAAAGGCCCTTTATATAGGCAATTGGTGACTCACTCCGGCCAATCAAATCATGAGATGGCAATTACAATTGCAATGCATCTCTAACTCTACGCCGTAATCCCTGAGCGTAGCCCGAACGCATCGGAGAGGTAGTGTAATCGGATCAAACATCTGACAGAACACGTTCCAGAGTCTGGGAAAAGGTCGATCTGGCGGTCGAGTAAATGATATCACGGCCGAGGAATGGATGTCTCGGCCGAAGGATAGATCTTGTGGCCGAGGGATTGATCTCACAGGGAGATTTTGCTAGCAACAGGTTGCTCGGGTGAGGAAATGATGTTAGGGCCGTGGGATCGATGTCACGGCCGACAGATGGATTCTCCTAGGCTTCTGTATTTCTGTCTGAAAGGTTGTATGGCTTTGAATTGGGTCCTCTAAGTGGCTCAAAGTTCTTACCGAAAGTCCTAAGGTTCTCAAGGAAGCAATCAGCAATCACTGTATCCATTTCATCATCGGGATGGTCCCAAGGTGGGACTTGAAATAATCGTTAGGCCAAATTGGGGTGTCTACAGATGCCCCTCTTTGACTGAACTCAAACGGATCGCGAGACATGTTTGAGTAAGAGTCAAAGCTGTAAAAAGCAACTCAATTTGGTCCAACCACTATTCCAAGGGGTTTTCGAAAAAGGTTTTGTTATGGTCGGGCCGGGAGGCTGCCTACGTATTCCACAAGGGAAATTCAGACCAATCGTAGTTCGGGCAATAAAGAAAAATAAAAGTTTGGAGGATTAGAGACAGAAGACGTACCTTAGGGCTTAAAAAGCCGTAGTGTAATGTACCTGGACTGAGCCAGGGTTTTGGCAGAAGATAGTTGAAGGAGCGCAGGGCTGCCTGGGGAGTTTTTGCGTAGAGTTTCCTTAGTATTTTGGGGTAGATCAGTATACGGCAGGTGCGTTTGCTTTTCTTGATCATCCTTACTTTGACTGAAAGGAACTCGGTAGAGTAGCTTATCCTTGCGAATGAGCTGGAAGGAATTGATGTAGTGAGGTGGAATCCAAACCATCCACTGGGGTGAGTTGGACGCCGTTTATTTTTGAGATGTGGGGGGCGCAGGGCCAGTAACTGGAGCATGGAGCTTTGGTGGTGAGGGAACCGAGGCATGGAGTCGGTTGTAGTCATGAGGCGAGAGCCTGGAGAGTGATGGAATCGAGGCATGGAGCCTATTGCAATCTTGAGGCGAAGGCTTGAGGAGATTGGATAGGACCGAAGCGCGGAGCTGGTGTTGATCATAAGGCGAGAGCCTGTGGTGTCAGAGCTTTGATCTTGACGTGATGAACCGAAGCGCGGAGCTGGTATAAGGCAAGGGCTTGAGGTGATTAGATTGAGGCGTGGAGCCTGCTGTAGTCTCGAGGCGAGGGTCTGAGTTGTCGGAGCTTAGAGCTTGACGTGATTTGAACCGAAGCGTAGAGCTGGTTGCACTCTGATGGTCTGTGCACGGAGCTTTTCCATCATAAGTGTTGGCGTGGAGCCAAAGGATCGAGGCGTTGAACCGATCAATAAAACCGAGGCGTAGAGCCGGTTGATTACAGGGTTGACCTGTTTCATGAGAGATATGCAGAATGTATATGTGTGATGCTTGTTTGTCAGATGTGAATAGATATGATGATGCAGACTCGATGTGATAATGCAATATGTGCACGGGCCCGTGCGTGTGTGTTTGTTTTTAAGCTTAGAGCTTCTATCAAGTTCCGGACTTGAGCATTCAGAGCGTAGAGCTCGAGCATTCGGACGGCAGAATCCGAGCATTCAAAGTACAGGCTTTGAGCGTCCAGTACGCAGTGGTTGGGCATCCAAGCGTAGAGCTTGAGCATTCAAGTGTATAACTTCATCTAGTACACAGTGGTTGGGCATCCAAGCGTAGAGCTTGAGCATTCAAAATGTTAGATTTTGAGCATTCAGGCGTAGAGCCTGAGAATAGAGGTCTTGATTGTTGGGGGGCGTAGAGCCTGTTGAGATTTGCTTGTTTACAGCTTCGAGCCAGTTGAGATGATGGGCTTGGAGCCGCTGAGTTGGTTGTTATGGCTTCGAGCCAGTTGAGATAGTGGTCTTAGAGCCGCTGACTGAGTGATAGCGAGCATAGAGCTGCTGAGTCGAGGGCTTGGAGCCGCTAAGTGAGGATATACGGGCGTAGAGCCTGTCAGTAATGGACTGCTGAGATGACAGACATAGGCTTCGAGCCTGTTGAGGTAATGGGCTTCGAGCCGCTGAGATAGCAAGTGTAGAGCTGCTGACGGTGATCTGGGCTTGGAGCCGCTGAGATAGTTGCTATGGTTTGGAGCCATTCGAGATAATGGGCGTGGAGCCGCTGAAATGGTATAAATGGGCGTAAAGCCGCTATGATAAAGGGCTTCGAGCCGCTGGGTGATAGTAGACGTAAGCTTCGAGCCTGTTGAGATGATGAGATGATAAATACGGGTGTTGAGATGATTGTTTATGGCTTCGAGCCAGTTGAGATGGTGGGCTTCGAGCCGCTGAGTTGATGAAACAGCGGGCGTAGAGCCTGAGAATTGTTATGGCTTCGAGTCGCTGAGTTGATGAGATGGCGGGCTTGTAGAACTGCTGAGCTGTTGAGTATTCCATCTTCCACGGGGTTTGATTGGTTCCTTATGCTTGGGATGTTTCCAAGGCTTGTTTTGAGTATGCTCGGGATTGCCCCCAAGGCCAGATTCCACATGCTCGGGACTGTCCCCAAGGCTAGTTCTGAGTATGCTCGGGATTGCCCCCAAGGCTAGTTCTTGAGTATGCTTGGGATTGCCCCCAAGGCTAGATTCCATATGCTCAGGGTTGTCCCCAAGGCTAGTCCTTGACCATATTCCAATTTGTTAGGGAGATTTCCATTACCTCCACTGCTGGGAGTGCCTTCCGGAGGCCAAACGCCTTCTAGCGACTCAAATGTCTTCTAGTGGCTAAATACTTTCTGCAAGCTGGCAACATAAACGCTTTCTGGAAGCTAGCAACATAAACGCCTTCTGGAGGATGCATTGAGTGGAAGCTGCAGGATTGTTTTGCTGGCCTGCTGAGCGCGAGGTTGTGTACATGGCGTGGCATAGAGCTGTTGAGGTGTGGGCGTAGAGCCGCTGAGCAGCACTCGAGCGTCCTCAATGTTTCGGTAAGCTTCGGTGGAGGCAAAGAGGTGCACAAGTGGTTTGTGACGTTGCCGGAGCAGGCTCGGGAGTTAGTACGCGCTGTTGGTCTTGAGCCGTTTGTTTTGGGCCTCGATCTTCCGAAGATGGATTGGTCGTTGATGACCTCGCTGGTTGAAAGGTGGTGGGATACTCCCAACACGTTCCACTTTCCTTCTATTGGCGAGATGATGATCCTATGAGTTGGTGGAGCTCCTCTTTGGGTTAACCCTAGAAGTAGGGGATTTGGAGTGGTTCTTGGGCAAGGTGCCCCCTCTTCACTCGTGTGGTCATGTTGACGTCTCTTGGCTGATCAAGACTTTTATGAAGGTTGATATCTTGACTCAGGTGAATGTTGAGTAGTTGACACGGGCCTTTCTTCTCTTCCTCGTTTGTTTGTCAACAAGGATAGTTCAGTGCATAGGCAGTCTCTAGCTCCTTTGCAGTATTTGGAGGCTGTTTGGGAGCTTGATTGGGGAGCATTTGCCTTGGCCACCTTGTATGGCCTCCTTAGGGCTTGTTCACGGGACAGGACTCTTGGCGGTCACTGCCGGGTACTTGAGGTATATCCTTCTTCTTTTCTCGTTGTGATTTTTCCCTTGCTACGAGCGAGGGTTGGTGGGGCAACAAAAGCCACGATCGCCAATTGAGCCTTGGCGACGAGTTTTGGACCGATTGACGGTTGACCAGGTACCTTTTGCATTCCTTGTTTTTAGATCTCCATTCCTTTGTGCTGTGGCTGATTTAGACTTTGTTTGTAGGCGAGGTTCGACCCTTGGAGTGGTGTATCAGAGGACACCCCTCTTGCACGTTCCAGGGTTCCAAATTGTACTCGTAGCCTGTTCGAGGGTCCCTTTTGTTAAGCCTGGTACTTATGTGATCGGGTGGCTAGCTAGTGGCGCCCGTGTGCTGAGGATCTTCAGTTTGTTCCTCCTCCTCCTCCGGCGTTTGATGAGATCTACTTCTTCGATGTCTAAAGTAGACTTGGAGAATGCTCAGATCTCAGATCTAGGCGAGTTTGCTTCTTTAGGTAGGTGACTGTATAGAGTACTGCCATTTTTCCCTGGTTCTGCCTGCTGTTCCTTTGGTTGCTCCTGTTTGGCCACGGGCCCTTTCCTTTGTCTCTTTCCACTCTGATGATGGAGAAGAGGAGCACTTGGTCTTGCCCCTTGTCTTGTATTCTTTTCCTTGTAGCTTGAGGATGAGTGAGAACCAGCTGTCAGTGGGGAGGATAGTCAACGATCTCTTTCTTCACCTCAGAGATCGTCTCGAAGACGCCGTCACGACCAGCTTTAGGATTTTCTTTTTCCTTCCTGTTCATGGTTAGCAAAGAAAGAAGCAGAAACTATATTTGCATAGTAAAAGCAACCACAGTGATGATTTTGTAGGCAAGCTTTTGTTCATGAAATGAGAAATGCTTTTTCTGCCCCTAAATGTCTTGAGTTTGCATGCGATAGTCAGAACATGGCTTTTTGAACAAGTATTTGCTGATAGACAGTAATTTGTGTGAAAATGAAATACTGGCCGAAGAATTGATTATTCAGCTGAAAAGTCGATATTGTGGCCGATGTATAGATTCTTCGGCTATTACTTCCAAAGGTAGATTTTGTTTTGGCCAAGTGGCATCCCCTTTTCTCTTCCTTCATATGCTTGGTCTTGATTTTCTGCCCTTTGCTTTTGCCATGTTCCATAGTCTGATTGCCAAACTTGAGAGTTTTCGAGGTATCCTGCTCATTGTGTTAATGACCTTCAGGTTAGAGGGGATGAGCAATAATTCTTGTGTCTATTGTTGTTGCCAATTCTTCGAGAAAAGCATACTCATCTTTTGCGAGCTCAATACGCAGGGTTAGCTATGCCTATCATTGAGTACAAATTTGTTGATGTTTTTCCTTCTCTCCAAATGTTTGGGCCGCATCTCGATATAAGATTGCCTACGTATCCCAATCAGGGAATCAGGCCTTTTACGTAGTTCCAAAATCATTACCTTTGAGGTTTTCCACTCTTGGTTTTCCTTTTCACATGCTCTTGATTTTGCCTAGGTTACCTAATGGAGGGTGAGTCCCTAGAGAGCTTTTTTTTGAATGCCTTAACTTTTGCCTAGGCTGCGTTTTTGCATTTTCTTGCCCTAGCAGGCTTTGCTCTTACTTTTGCTTGGGTTTTCAGGTTACCCAACGAGCACTTCTCTCAAGAGGGTTTCTGTGTTTCGGAGAGGAATTGGATGGAGATATTTTTCTAAATATCTCTTATGTTTGTACCTTTATAATGGGCGAGCTAACCCTAAGTGTTCTCGCGAAGATAGTGTCTTCTTTCTAAGTTTTGACAAAAACCTAATTTCTTAAGCAATTAGAGTTCATCCTTTCCTTCCTTTTTGTCAGCGACACAAGGAACTTGATTTCTTGAAATTTCCTTTGTTTGGCAAAGAGACTATAGTGTATTGGTAATTGCAATTTAGGAAATAAATCATTGAATAACCATAGTCTAGAGGATGAAACAGGAATTCACTTGGTAGAAATTAAATGCCCAAGCAGGGGCTCAAAACATGTTTAGCTTGATAAAAGCAATGTTTAATGTTCTTTGCCATGTTGTGACTTCTTAGCTATTCTAGCATTTCGAAGTCGTTTTCAAAACCTTTGCCTTTTGCAACTTTATACTCTTTTCCACCCTTTTCTTTGCCAAACAGGGCCTTTGAACTGGATCCATCTTCACTGGTGGCTACTTCTTTGAGACATGAGTAGTCCCCAAATGGAAGTGTTGGTCTAGGTTTTCATCACCCTTTCTTCCTCCTTATTGATTGTGTAGTCGTCAGCTATTTCCACTTGATTGAATAGTGATGCTAAGGAGATTCCATCCAGTGGATCATTGTATTCTCCTTCCATTTCCTTAGCTTTTCCTCTTTTGCTTGCTCTTCGCTGCTTATGTCGGACATGTCGGGATCGATCACTTCCGATTGATCGGACTCATTGTTTTCTTCCTCCTCCATCATAAAACATTCATCCTCCTCAGGGAAGGTAAATGTTGGCTTGGCTTGATTGTTTTGGACAATGTATTGGCCAGAATTGTATGTGGGGTTGTGAGATAGGTTTATGAGATCAATGTTTCGGGGTGGTGGTTCAGCATTGTGAGTAGGAAGTGGATTGGCTTGCACATCAGGTTTTGGAAGTTTCATAGTTCAACTATCAATGCGATCTTGAATGTCATGGCGGAGACGCATGCGGTTATCTGTTTCATGCCTAGGGTGTTGGTGGTAGGCGCACTGTTTGTTAGGATCATGGTTTGGGCCATAGGGTGGCTGAGGAAGTGGTTTGTTTAAAGGTTTGAGATGCCCCTAACGGCTCAAAATGGGTAAGGCTTGAGATGAGGTCATATAGAGAGGGTCAAAGTTGCGACGGGGGCGATTTGAGCTTCGGGATGAGCTAATTTGAAAAGGGTCTTATGGTAAGGTTGAGTTAAGGGTGTTGACGGAGGCAGGAGATATACGGGTTGAGAAGGTTTTCTTGGGCGGAGGATTTTCTTCTTTCCCAATGAGGCCTAGCTTGATCCCCTCTTCAATCTGCAGCCCAGTAGCACGCAAGCGTGATAGCCTGAGTGTAAATGTGCGTTAGGTACTTGGGCTGCAAACTCTTGACAATTATTCTCACTTGATCTTCCTCAGAGGGGCGGTTCTTCATCTTGGTGGCTTTTTCTCTCTATCTAGCCACAGAGGTTGCAAAGTCCTTGTTTGACTCCTGCTTAGTCGTTTCCAAATCTCGAGTTGTTAACTCAATTTGGACGTTGTATGCATATTGCTTGACAAAAGCATTGGCAATTTCTGGCCAAGTATGATAGTGCACAAACTCCAAAGTGAGGAGTCAATTGAGAGCGCTTTCGGTAAGAGTCCTTTGAAATAACTGAACAATGAGCTCATCATTCAAGCCATTGGCTTCAGAGTGTTGATGACATGGCGGACATTGTTAGTGGGATTGCCAGTTCCTTTGAACTTCTCAAGTAGTTGAGAATCTGGAAAAAGGCAGAGGTCTTCAAAATCCAGAATTTGGTCCCCTTGTGAACGAGCCAGAGCATGTTTGATCTCCTTGACTTGTTTGGTCAATTCGGGGTTTTCTGCCAATACCACTTCTTGAGGATTCTCATCTTCCACTGATTTCTCTTCGTCCCCAGCATCTCTTGCTGCTTTCTCTACCAGTAATGTAACGACTTTGAGCTTGGTGATTAGCAATGATGGCGTCGTTATCTGCCATGAGAGTGGGAGGATTACTTGATGAAGCTTAGGATTTGGTAGATGATTGAGTTTGTTGAGGAGATGACCGCGGAGTCCATGAAAGTGATTGGGACCGTTGCAGTGCAGGTGTTTTGGCCGGTGAGGATGACAGATGGGACGGCTGCAAAGACCTTTGTTTGGCGTAACTTCAGGTGTTGTAAGAGTATAAAATTGGTTGTGGTTGCTTCTTTGTTTTACTTATTGTGTCTGCTTTGAAAAGTAGAGTACCTGTAAGTCAATACTTGGCTTGTGTAGGGTTAGGATTTGAGCTGAAAATCCCAACCCTTCTGCACAGAAAAAGTTATTTACAACAACAGATGATACAAGGTGTGAGGAAGAACTTGTAAGTGAAAATGTAAGTAGGTTCCTAGCGTGTAGGTTCCTGTCTTAGTTTGATAAGTTCTATGGCTTTCTAAAACATGCAAGGTTTTGGTAGTCTCAGGGTGCTCCGTTGTTAAAGGGCACCAATCCTCTCACCAGCCCATCATAGGCGGTGATTGGGTGATTCCCTTTTTGATATACCACTAGGTACGAGTGACTGTGGAGTTTGCTGGAACCCCCAACATAGCCTGTGTCATACCGGGATATCAGGTGAACTCAACGGGTTGCCCGCTCGATGCATATGATAGATGAATTAAACAAGGCATGTATTCGTCTTATGTTGAACTTTCTGGTTATGGCTCTCATATTCCCCAACAGAGACGCCAAAAACTGTAGACACCTCCCAAATTGGGCATCGCCATACAGATTGATCACGTTTGTTTGCTCGATTGGTTGCTTGCTTCGTAAACCAAAATCATGGACATTCCTATGGCTAGGAACATCGCCACATGCTAGCGGTTATCATCAAAACAGAGTCGCCACCCAGTTTGTTAAAACTGGGAAAATAGATAGAGATTCTGGGCACGGGAGCCAAAAGTACAATAAGGGAAAGGTGTTAGGCACCCCTATTTGCCCAGTCATGAGACTGGCCCATAATCGTTCAACATAAGACGTATAGATGCTTTATTTAACTCTAAACACATAACCTATTTTTAGCCTTTAACAGTGAGTAAAGTGAGCCAGTGCGATATAAAACATGCATCAGAAAGCAAGAAACAAAACAAAGTTGTCCCAGGGGAAGGATCCCTCGGCGGTGAATGGATGTCACGGCCGAGGATCCTCCTGGTTTGATAATCGGCCGAGGGATCGAAGCCCGGTCGATGTTCTTCCTCACACGAAAGATTAACAATTATGATTAAGATTATAGACAGAAATTAAATCAAACCGTAGGCCATTGGGCCTCACCACCTTGATCCCTCGGTAGTGTTTGATTGCTTCGGATTTGATTGAGTTGACTGATTGCTTGATTAAGAACCCTAGGGTTAGGGTTTGAACTTGGGGGTTTGATCGCCGGAGTTGCCTCGGGAGGTTAGGGCTTTTGAAGAGTGGGTTTGAGAGAGTATTTGTGCAGAGTTTCGTGGCTTGAGAGAGTGTGTACTCTATGAATTTCGTGTGTTTATTTTCGGAGTCCAAAGGCGCTTTATATAGGCAATTGGTGACTCACTCCGGCCAATCAAATCACGAGATGGCAATTGCAATTGCAATGCATCTCTAAATCTATGTCGTAATCCCTTAGCGTAGCCCGAACGCATCGGAGAGGTAGTGTAATCGGATCAAACGTCTGACAGAACACGTTCCAGAGTCTGGGAAAAGGTCGATCTGGCGGTCGAGTAAAGGATATCACGGCTGAGGAATGGATGTCTCGGTCGAAGGATAGATCTTGCGGCCGAGGGATTGATCTCTCAGGGAGAATTTGCTAGCAACAGGTTGCTTGGGTGAGGAAATGATGTTAGGGTCGTGGGATCGATGTCACGGCCGACAGATGGATTCTCCTAGGCTTCTGTATTTCTGTCTGAAAGGTTGTATGGCTTTGAATTGGGTCCTCTAAGTGGCTCAAAGTTCTTACCGAAAGTCCTAAGGTTCTCAAGGAAGCAATCAGCAATCACTGTATCCATTTCATCATCGGGATGGTCCCAAGGTGGGACTTGAAATAATCGTTAGGCCAAATTGGGGTGTCTACAAGAGCCGTTGAGATGGTGAAAACGGGTGTAGAGCCGCTGAGACGGTGAGAATGGGCGTAGAGCCGCTGAAATGGTGAATACGGGTGTAGAGCCGTTGAGATGGTGAATACGGGCATAGAGCAGCTGAGTGACTTGGAGTAAATGAAGCTGCTGACCTAGCGAGCGTAGAGCTGCTTAGATAGCGAGAGTAGAGCTGCTGAAGTAGTTGAGCTGCTGAGGCTGCTGAATGACTTTGGTATGGGCGTAGAGCCGCTGAGATTGGCGAAGTAGAGAGATAATGAGCATGTAGTGCTGCTTAGATAGTGGGCATGGAGCTGCTGGGATAGCGAGCGTGGAGCTGCTGAGATGGTTAGCTAGGAGTTGCTGAGCAATAGTGGGTAATGAGTACGTAGTGTTGTTTAGTGATAGTGAGCGTAGAGCTGCTGAGATTGCTAGCTTGGAGCTGTTGAGTGAGGCTTAGGGTTGCTGAGTGAGTACGGGCGTAGAGCCACTGAACACGAGGCTACAGAGTTTGAGGTGTAGAGCTTGCTGGGTACGAGCCTAGAGCTTCTGATGGTGGAGATGGAGTTGCTGAAGTGGGATAGAGATAGCTGTTGTACTTCGGAGCACAGTAACTGAGGCGTAGAGCCGGAGCTTGGGGTTTATAATTGGTCAAGTGACCAGCATCTGGTGAGTTTATTGCTATGGAGAGAGCCTGTGGAGAATTCCAAAGTGGGTCCAATGCTCGTGTAGGACATTCTTCATGCTCGGAGATGCCCCCAAGGCTAATTGCATCATTGCTTCTATTGGTCACGGACCCAGAGCTTCATAATTGCTTGAGTTGGTGCACTGAGCAAGATTTGATGTTGCTGTGGGAAATAGATTAGGGGGGCCAGGAGAATGATTTTGCGGCCGAATAATTGATGTCTCGGCCGTGAGAACTCCAAAAGTCAGAAAATCGATTTTAAGTATGGTTTAATCGATCTCTCGGTTCATTTAATCTTTTCCCTCCCCCCTTACTTCTCCTCTACTCCTCTCATCCGAGTTCCTCCGGTGATCGTCACTGTCCCTCCTCGTCGCCGTCATTCGCCGTTGTTGCCATTGTTCTTGGCCACCACCGCTTCTCCACCACCGTTCCATCGTCGCTCGTCCTTCTTCTTTTGCAAATGGCTTCCACCGAGTTGCCGCCATCTTCTTCTACCGACGTTCCACCGTCCGTTGCGGGTTCTTCTTCGCACTCTCCATGTAGGTGTGAGCAACCTTCTTCTAACAAAGAGGCGATTGAGGAGCCTAGCATGTTTGATGCTGTTACCTACGTTCTTCCTTCGCGTAGGTTGGGTTCTGGCTGTTTCTTGCAGTACCGCCCTCCCGTTGGTGGCCCAGAGGCCGAGGTAGTTCGCAGAGAGCTTGAGCAGCACTTGAGCATTCTCAATGTTCTGGTAAGCTTTCGAAATTTCCTGGAAAACAAAAAGTTTGCTTTTGTTAATTCGTAGTACGATCAAAAATGAATTTTATTTGCGGGATGAAATCCCTTTTGGCTAGGGGCATGAATGAGTAGTGTTGATGCCCAAAACTGGACGGTCAATCCGAGCTCCGTCTTCAAGGAGTTCCTGCAAAACAGCGTCCAAGGACTGGAGGTGTTTCCAGTCGTGGACCCTCCGATGCCTAAGTCAATAAGAGTATGAGAAAGATAAACTCCGTGGACTTAGTGGGTAGAGTTTAGTACGTACCTTAGACCCATGGATGGTTCTCGTATTTATAGACGGGGTGGTTCGTGTCCCTTGAGGAGCACGATGGTGGTGGATCGTGGGCCACGATGGCGGTTGAAGTTCCTCGAAGTGGAGGGAGCCCCGCCGGAACTGGAGTGAGTGGTGGAAGTGGGAAACATGGCTCCGCAGTCCAAGAATCCAGGGGACGTGGGGTTGCCCCCTCCACGTCCGAGGATATCGGCGAGAGTAACTGTGTTGACCCAGTCAGTGCATATCCTGTCATCCAAGCGAGGTTGGAGAAGTCCGACCGAGAAGTCCCATGTCCGACCGAGCGAGTCACCTTTTGACATGCGTCGAGAGAACAGTGCTCGACAGCAAGTGCCTAAAAATCTCCTCATCAGTTGCCCCCCATTTCCAAGTCGAACATAGCGAGCTTCGACGCAGGGAATAATTGTATCGACTGTAGACGTTGGGCTCGAGGCAGTTAATGCGAGAAAAAAGAAATCTTCCTTTCTTCAAGGATAATGATGAGAGTAACCGCCAAATCCAAACCCCACGTGAAGTTGGGCTCTTCGAATTTCGAAACTCCCGAGAAACGAGGACGGCTGTGGTTGGGAATCTAGCGACAGATCTTGCCCGTCCACGATCGGACGGTGAGACAAAAAGGGGTTTTCCTTGATTTTCGCGCCCAAGGAGGGTATAAGGAAAAACATGCAGCTGCTCCCAGGCACACCTTGCTTCCTGCCCCCCAAGACGATTTGTAACACTGGATCCAAAAAAAGACGCCAATTCGGGTGACCCGATACCTGGGGTTCATTTTCCCCTACAGACGGTTGAGCCAGCTGTTCCCCATCACCGGTTAAGAGAGTTATTTGGCGCTCATCGCGTGTGGAACCAGTTGTCAAGGTCCCGTCTCGAGCGACAAACCCTAAATCCCTTACTCCATTCGTACACCAGTCAAGGGCCATTTCTGCATCTTGTGAGAGACCTTTCCAATCTTGCTTCCGATTCCCCTGTATCCGATATGGAGGAGGTTGCCCCCACAGACATTATCGACGTGGAGACCGCCGTCAAGGTCCCGTCCTTCAAGGTTGAGACGCTTGTGAGCGTAATCTAAGAGGAGGACCTGGAGACGATAAGAGCGGCCTACCAGATTCCTGATTCCGTGATCCTGCGAGCGGTCCGTCCAGAAGAAAGGGCTTGCACCTTCACGGAGGGCGAGGTGTGCGTTTATGAGCACGCCTTCTTTGCTGGGCTGCGGCTCCCTTTTCCACGGATTGTTCGAGAGCTGTTGAGCCGCATGAGGCTTGCTCCTAGGCAACTTATCCCAAACGCCTGGAATATCTTCTTCGGGGCGTTCATGATGTTTGAGGCACTGGGTGAAGAGGGCCGCCCCATGACGATTGACGACTTCTTTTACTGCTACACCCCGAAGGTGGGAGATGCGGGCTTTTGGTACTTCCAGGTCCTTGAAGGTCGTCAGATCTTGTTTGGGTACCCTTCTTCTGTCAAGAAGCGGAAGGAGAAGTTCTTTTTTGTCTCTGGAGAAGGATGGGAGTACCAGAGCGATGAAGTGGTTGGTCCCAACACCCCAGGGATCCAGACAGTGTGGGGAGACCCCGAGCCGAGCGACTTCATGCGGGTGGAGAACCCCAACCGGGACATTGATAGACTGATCGCAGCCATGCGGAAGGAGAAGATCCCATTCGAGGAGCTGGTGAACCCTCATAAGTTATTCGACCACCTGTTGGGACCGAATCCTACAGGTAACATTTAATCTTTTCTCTTTGTCTGCCTCTGCCCGTTTTCTGATTGCTGCTTTACTGGTTTTCCCACTTCTAGATATCAAGCCATTCGACAAGGTGGCTTATACCCAAATGAGGGTTCGAGCGGCTATTCCAATGAATCCCCCATTAGCAATTCCCGCTAGACTCTCTCGTCTGAGGATTGGCAAGGAGATTTTGGAGAAGATGCTTGAGGCTGCCGGCGGGTCAGCCCTGAGGGCCCTAGGAAAGAAGAAGAGAAAGAGGATCCAGGAGATGACAGAGAGAGAGGAGGCCCTTGTTGCGGAGATGGCGGACCCCGATGCTTCTATCGGCCGGGTGATAGAGTCCCTTGTGAATGAAGGTGAGCTTCTCGAGCCGATCGAACAAGAAAAAAGAGGGAAAGAGCAACCACCCTTCCCAGTGTCGAAGGACCCGAACCCTCTAAAGAAAGTTGCATTTAAGGCGTCCCCTCCTGCCTCTTCAGCCCCGTGGACGGAAGCGGAGAGGGCGAGCATGGCCAGGCTGATATATCCAGCGACGAACGATTACGCGACAGTCCCAGTTAAAGGAAGCATCTTGTCGGACCCATCTGCTAGTCACAGAGCATTGAACGCATTCGCCCAACCTGTCTATGACGGCCTCGCTTCAATGCCGGCGGAGAAGCTGTTGAGGAATTTCGAGTTGCACCTGAGCAGGGTAAGTGTTTTCTTCAATACCGACTCCTTTGGTGAAGCCCCTTGTTATCTCATGACTATCCTTGTATCTGTAGGCCATTGCTGAAGGGGTAGTTGTTGCCAGGAGGTTGGCTGACCGAGAGCTGAAGCTTCATGGTGCCATGCGTCAAGCCCTGGAGTGCCGTAACTCCCTGGAACAACTGGAGAAAACTCATTCCAGCTGCTCTTCAGCACTACAGCAAGCCGTGGAGGAGGCTGGTCGAGCGAGAGAGGAAGCGGAGCGGTTGCGTCGAGCGACCAAAGAAGTCCAAGAGAAGTCTGAGGAAGACTTGAAGAGTTTGAGGGAGGCCCTATCAGGGAGAGAGGAGGAATTGAAGGCACCGAAGCAGGCATATGAGAATGCCACCACTCGGCAGTCCACCATGATTCTGAAGCTCCAAAGTGATCTTGGCCGGGCGAAGGCTACCATAACCCATGCTGTAGAGGAGTACAAGGCTTCTGAGGAATGCGCCAGCGAGCAAATGCTTTACTTCTCGGGTGGCTTTGAGCAAGCCATTAAGCGCGTGAAGGCCAAGTACGTCGACCTCGATTTGAGCGAGCTGAAGCCTGAGCCTCCGTCCGATGTGGAGAACACCGAAGTGGGTGGTGGTGGAGGCGTTGATGAAGATGATGATGCCCAGAGTTGAACCTGGCTGCCTTTGATGTTCGAATTTCTTGTGTTTTTGTTTTGATGTAGCTTGTTTTGTTTCTGCAACTGAAGGACTTATATCACCATATAACTAGGCATAACATCGTTTCCTTGTCTTGAATGGTGAAGTAGAGAACGGAGTTCGTCCCTTTGGGGGCATGACCGTTGCTCTGTTAATGTCAATGTGTTGCACTTGTTTATCTGTTGCTTGCCTTTGATTCCAACCCAAGAGAGTTTTGGGTGGATTGTGTCACACTGAATGATCCGTCGAGAGCCGAGCGGATAAACAGGTGTCGAGCGAGCCGGCCCGTCAGACCGAGCGAGGCCTCATGGGAGCACTGAATAATTTTGCTGATGGACAGAAAGGTCTCATCGAATCAAGCAGATTTGATCATTGAATACATACTTTGTGCAAGGAGGAAAGTAATCATGTAAGATGCACTTAGTTAATGCAGGTTATCCCGTACACTTGGGTAGAGCAAACAGATAAGTGAGTGGCTATAATTGTGGCGAGCGAGTAATTATGCATGCACTGGCAGTTGGTGCGAGCGCATTAGGGTGTTTCGCAAAACGAGGAGAGCATATCGGCTAAACATTAAAACAGTTAACGTTTCCCAAGGAGTTTAACAACACTTCCACTTCTACCGCCATTAAGGCAGTTATTAATTAATTTGAACATTCAAATTTTCGTTCAAGAGTTGGTTGATTTTTCCTCTATAAAAGCAAACCCTTGGTACTCCTTCTCCCCCACAAAACTTTTCATTTTTGAGTGAGCGAGAGAAAGGAAAGGAAAGCTTGAAAAATGTCGAACGATAGCAACAGCATACTGGAGAATCTCTGCCAACAGGTGCAGGGACTGAAAGGCGCCGTAGAAGGGCTGGCGGCCAGGGTGGAGGTTATGGAGGACACGGTGCGGAACGCAGAGAAGGTGGTCTGGCTGTTGCTGATAACAGGCTGGAACCCCCTTCACGGCTCCCGGCCGGAGACGCCATCTCCTCCATGGGGAATGGTGACCTCCCCTGAGGGGTCGCCGTCTTCCTCCCGCGAGGCCAAGAGAGGACGCGAGGGTGGGCCACACTAATGGCTTCTCGTGGTCTCCCTTAGGCTGTTCTCTCTTCTTCTTTTTTTAGGAATAGCCCCTCAATGGGGCCTGTTTTTGTAATGGGAGTTTTCCCCCTTGTGGGCTCCCGCGCCCGACACACGATTCGACATAGTCGCCACCCGGATTTTTGAGATGGATGATCCGAGAAACCGAGAGTTTGTTTGAAAAGAAAAAAGGCTTTTGATCTAGCGAAAACGTTGAGATTTTGGATCCGGGAGCCACGTTACGAGCGGGGAAGGTTTTGTTGAAAAAGCACCCCGCTCGCCCGGTAAAGACCGGTCTCTACTAAGCATTTTAAATGGGGAGATTTAATATCATTTGAAAAAGCTTAACTTTAAAACATGTAAGGGAAAGGGACATGGGATCTAATATAACACATTGACGTGCTTGTGGTGCAAACTGTACAGTAATGATAAGAATGATGCAATAAAGAAAAGAAAGGAAAAACTAAACAAACTGTCTGGACTATGGCTATCTCCATCACGGCATACCATAATGCCGCGCACGGCCTTAAGGTATACCGCGCGGGGTACCTATCATGCTACCAGTCTGTCAGTAGCATCCAGAACATCGTCCGGCACATTGTATATCACGTGCGACATTATTCAGAAACATCAGAAAGTGCACAGCGACCAGATCATCTTAAAACAATACCATTTCTTCAAGCCAAGAACATAAAATAACCTTTTTAGGCGTTCGATCATTCAGGATGATCAAGAAAACCTTGTTTATGAGATAGAATATGGCTTGTAGATATGGTCCTGTTTTGATAATGCTAATGACAGATATCATAACAACAAAAGCTGGCCCAATGAAGGGTAACCATGATCCAGGCAGTTTGAGCAAGAAAATAATAGCTAATGAAACACCGCGAGCCTGAACACACTATGCCGTGCGACGCACCAAAGCGCCGCACGCCGCACGGTATGGTGTGTCCAATACAGTGACCTTCTTTTTTTGTGCTTTTTGAATATAAAGCTCGTTTGAGACCCAAACTCGGTATAGAAAGACCGAGAAGGGCCTCGATCGGCTCCCCTCAAAGCTAAATGTGATTTAGCTCAAGGAAATCGATTTATACCTTTCGATCGAGGCTTGGATGTGCTTGAAGATGGAGGAATGAAGGTTGATCTGGACTTGAAATGCTTGAATGAGGATTGAAGGATGTGAGGTTGTTTGGATGCTTTGAGGTGGAGGTCCTCCTAAGTCAATAGTTTATTGAACTTAAGAGGAGAAGAAGAATGGGGTATTTTTAGAGAGAGAGAGAGAGAGAGAGTTTAGAAAATGGCAGAGTAACTCTATTTGGAGTTGAAGGGGTCCTTCTCAACTAGAGGGGCGGTTGTATTTATAGGCAAAAAGATACTTGGAGAGCACCCAAAGAGGGGAGGTGGCTTCTGGGCCGAATAAAACTTATTTTATTGCCAAGACGCTCCTCCTGCAGGCGTGGCCGACAACTTTCTGCACCTGTCAGAACTTTTCCCAAAATGCCGTGCTGCATATTTAAATACCGCGCGGCGGAGTGATTTTCTTGAATTTTTCTGAAATGCCGTGCGGTTTTTCGAGACAGCTCAGCACACAAAACTTCGCAGGGGCGCCCCGGACACTCCCGAACTCGGATTTAGGCACGGTTTGAAGCGTTGGAAAGCTTGTCGAGTCCTCTTTCTAACCCAATTGGTTTCACTCAAAGGTATTTCATACATTGAAATGTGTGCCCATTTTACCCTCAGTGTGTCATGGAAAAAGTTGTTTTTGACAAAGCAAACGCATCTTTCTCTTTTGCAATTGAACCGAGAGCCACCCTATATGTTTGGGAAGGGATTTTCTTGAGGTTAGGGAAGGAGTAAGAAAGGAACAACAATCCAAGCCTTGAAGGTATATTTTTCCTTATTTCATCATCGGGGAAACTTAAAGATTATTCGGAGGCCCAAATTGGGGTGTCTACAGTAGTCCCTCTTTAACGGAACTTAGGTACCATTGCTTGGTATAAGTGACGTTAAAGATTAGACATCCCAATCCATTGCTCCAAAGTCTTTAAGTTAAATGCAAGAATGCAATAAAGGTGGTCGCGCTCATGGAGCTGCCTACGTACCCCGTTGTAGTGATCAGACCAACGTAGTTCAATTGGGACAATGCAAGTAAAGCGAGTCCCGAAGAACTAAAATGAGCTTGTTAATCGAGGCACGGCGTTTTAATGATTCAATGCTTAAATGGCCACAATATGTCAAACCCGAGGACGACATGCTTGGACGGCGTAGAGACTTGATTTTTTTTTTTTTTTAAAAAAATCTTGAATTTTGGAAGAGACTAGAATTTGAATCTTGAATTTTGGAAGAGACTTGAGCTTGAATTTTGAAAGGGACTTAAACTTTGAAAAGCTTGAATTTTGGCAGAGACTTGAACTTGAAAAGTTTGAATTTTGAAAGGGACTTGAATTTTGAAAAGCTTGAATTTTGGCAGAGACTTGAATTTGAAAAGTTTGAATTTTGAAAGGGACTTGAATTTTGAAAGAGACTTGAATTTTGTAAGAGACCTGAATTTGAATTGCTTAAATTTTGAAGAGACTTGAATTTGAATAGCTTGAATTTTGAAGAGACTTGAATTTTGAAAGAAGCTTGAATTTTGGAGATTTTGAATTTTGAAAAGCTTGAATTTTGAAAGAGACTTGAATTTGAGAAGCTAGAATTTGAATAGAGACTTGAGTTTGAATAGCTTGAATTTTGAAAGAGGCTGGAATTTTGCAAGAGACTTGAATTTGAGAAGCTTGAATTTAAATAGAGACTTGAATTTGAATAGCTTGAATTTTGAAATAAGCTTGAATTTGAATAGCTTGAATTTTGAAAGAGACTAGCTTGAATTTTGAAAGAGACTTGAATTTGAGAAGCTAGAATTTGAATAGAGACTTGAGTTTGAATAGCTTGAATTTTGAAAGAGGCTGGAATTTTGCAAGAGACTTGAATTTGAGAAGCTTGAATTTAAATAGAGACTTGAATTTGAATAGCTTGAATTTTGAAAGAGACTTGAATTTTGAAATAAGCTTGAATTTGAATAGCTTGAATTTTGAAAGAGACTAGCTTGAATTTTGAAAGAGACTTGAATTTGAGAAGCTAGAATTTGAATAGAGACTTGAGTTTGAATAGCTTGAATTTTGAAAGAGGCTGGAATTTTGCAAGAGACTTGAATTTGAGAAGCTTGAATTTAAATAGAGACTTGAATTTGAATAGCTTGAATTTTGAAAGAGACTTGAATTTTGAAATAAGCTTGAATTTTGAAAGAGACTTGAATTTTGGAAAGCTTGAATTTTGAAAGAGACTTTAATTTTGAAAGAAGCTTGAATTTTGGAGATTTTAAATTTTGAAAAGCTTGAATTTTGAAAGAGACTTGAATTTGAGAAGCTAGAATTTGAATAGAGACTTGAGTTTGAATAGCTTGAATTTTGAAAGAGACTTGAATTTTTGAAAGTGGCTTGATCTTGAAGAGCTTAAATTTGACGTTTGATTGAGGCAATACATGAATGATAATGCAAGTTGATATGTCAATGAATGTCACGTAAACATGCAAAATCAATGCAAGTATGACAAAAGTAAGTCCCGGAGGACAAAGTGCTAGACAAAGTGAAGTCCCAAAGGACAAAGTGCTAAACAGAGTGTAGTCCCTTTGGACAAAGTGCAGTCCCAGAGGACGAAGTGCAGATAGAGTACGAGTCCCGAAGTGCTAGACATAGTGTAGTCCCTTTGGACAAAGTGCAGTCCCAGAGGACGAAGTGCAAGACAAAGTGAAGTTCCAGAGGACAAACCACTACTCGAGAGACTAAAAATCTTCTAGGTCAGCTAGACTACGGGCTTTAAAAGACCGTGGGTTGATCTTGGAATTGACTCTTGAACAATCATTCGAGATTCGCCTATGACACCGAACGACAATGATGATATTCCTTGAAAAACAGGAGACGTGTCTGAGCACCCTATTTGCTTTACTGTCTTTGGCCAGTGGACTGGTATTCTCAAGAGTTTCAAATTTGGGTTAGATTCCGTGCCGGATTTGAGCTAGGGTTTGCTTTTGGCCGGGGTTTAAGCCTTAGATTTTCTTTTCCCGGTAAACGGCATTGAGCCGATGTACCTCAGTGAGTAACGACCCCCAGTCCTGGTGGTTTTGACAAGCAGTTGACCAAGCACAGTCCAAGCTATGATTATAGCCTAACGAGCTTCTCTCAGGGGTGGTGTTCTTCCATGCATTGAAATGACTTCCACGAGTCGAGAATTGACCAAACCGATATGACTCTTTTGACTTTTGGCAAAATGGGTGAATTTTGACAAGACTATGTTGACGCAAATGAGGGAGAGAAAGATGAAGCGACTTTTGAATGGTGCCCCTGATTGGGTGAAGAGTTTGACTATTTTGAAATGGCAGACATGCCCAGGTTCATGGAATTCTCCTTTTGGAATTTCAAAATTATTTTACTCCATCAATTGATTTTCATTCAAATCTTTCGATTTTGCTTTGTCAAAACACGAGAGTTTTTTATCATGAACCGTGCCCCAGGTTGCTGACGATGGCCCGTGGATCAAAAACGTCCCAGTTTGGATTTTTGCTTTGGGCAATGCTTTGACTTTTCTCCATGTATTGATTTTTGGTTATGCCTCTTAACACCTAGGGTTCTTGCTATCAAGTTGCGCTTTCCAATCTAAAAGGACTTTTTGGGTTGTAACGTGGCCAGGGGTTTGGGCTTGACAAAGAAAGGATATTAGGCTCGAAGATTTTATTTTCTTTTGGGTTTTCAAAGCTAGCAGCTATCTTTGAATTGTAGGTGCCTTCTTTTCATTTTTCATTTGCTTTCTCATGCCTTCAATGCCTTTTAGTGTGTTTGGCACTTTCATCCTGTTGATGCTTTTGAATCTCGATGTGTTTGGCACTTTCACTTTTTTGATACTTTGAATTTCAATATTTCTTCTGGCACTTTTATTTTTCATTTCACCCCGATACGGGGGATAGCTGGCTAGCTGGGGTTCAAAGAATTTGATTGGGGCTCAAAAGAGGCTATCAAAAGATATAACTTTATGCGTAGGATGAAAGAAACCATGGCCTTTCTTCATTTTGGATTGCGCAACCTAACAACTGAATCCTAGATGCTCCATTGAGAGGCTTTTGTTTGCATGCTCTAACTTTTGCCTAGGTCGGATTTTGAAGTTTTGACCTAGCGAGCCTTTTCAGAGTCACGACATTGCTTCTTAGAACGGATATGGCATCGGGAAGTGATCCCTTGAAATTCTTCTTCTTGCCTGAGGTGAGGGTTCAATAAAAAATCATCTCGTGTTTTGAAGTGATTATCATGATTTTCAACTGATGGTGGAAAACAATTTCGAAACACTGAGTTTATTACAGAGATGCGACGCTCAAAAGACAGCAACTGAACGACTAGGGGTTGACTCAAAAGACCATGACCGAACTTTGGGATTGACTTGAACGCTTGTGACCGGGCCTCAGGATGAGGCTGCCTACGTATCCTGTAAAGGAATCAGGTCACAACGTAGTTCAGGCCCACGAAACTAACTCTTTTTTTTTCTTTTTTCTTTTTTTGACTCTTACAGACTTAAAATTGAGAACACACAGACACAACAGTGAAAGCGTGAGAGACTCGAGGTACAAACTGACTCAAACACAAAGATGGTTATTTAGAGGACAAAGACTCAGAGCTTGAAAACTCCCAGACTCATGGAAGATCGGACCGTTGCATGGCTCTTGATGGTTTACCCTTCTCTGGTGAAGAAGGCGGAGTTGATGCAAGGATTGCGCTTGGACACGGAGTCTGGCTTTGGTTGAGGAGGTGCCTTAATGACCTTGTTGTCAATGAGATCTTGGATAGCATGGCGAAGGCGGATGCAGTCGTTTGTGTTATGGCTGGGCATTTGATGGAAGATGCAGAAGGTACCGGGGTTATGGGATGTTGAGAGCTTTTGAGGTAAAGGAGTTTGGGGGAGTGACTTGATGAGGCCAATTTTGAGGAGCTTTTCATAAACCAGAGATTGAGATTCAAAGAAATGGGAGAAGGCCCTTGGTTTGGTTCTGTGACTGAGTTGAGGGTTCACGGCGGTGCCCGGGGTGCTCCTAGCAGAAGCCTTACTTGCTTTGCAACTGTATAGCATTTTGCTATCAACGGGACAAACCCTTTTGCCTTTGGGATTGATCTCATGTATTTCTCCCGAGACAATATGCATGTCGGCACTAGTTTCGGACAGGGGTCCAGTATCTTCCTTCGAGCGAGCCCTAGCATCATGAATTTCAGCTAGTTCCTTGAACATTTCTGAGAGCTTCACCTTTGGGGGTAAATGCCCTTCATCCATGTCTTCCTTAGCATTTTGCTTTAGATTTGGATCCGAGACTATGAAGGCGAGGAGACTATCCATCTTTTGTGTTAAAGCCCCTATTTGGAACATCTGCATATTCATTTTTTGGCCCATTTCCTCTACAGCCTTCCTTAACTCTTTAAGTTCCGTTGGCTCCGTTGTTGGTTCAAATTCCAATACTAAAATACTGGATCCATCGGGAATGGGTACAATTGGTTTGGGTAGGTGAGCAGGGATGATATAGTGAGTGGGGTCAAATATTGTGGAGCTAGTGTTGATGTGGTGGTTTGACAAGGTGCTTGATTCATATGGTGGTGGAAAGATGGTTTCGCTATCGATAAGGTCTTGAATTTTGTGACGGAGACGGTGACACTTATCGGTAACATGGCCGGGCATTTGGTGAAAGGTGCAAAAGGTATTTGGGTCGTGGTATGCTGGAAGCTTTTGGGGTAGAGGAGTTGGGAGGAGTGGCTTGACGAGACCGGCTTTGAGGAGCTGTTCATAGAGTGTGGATAGGGATGTGCTGAATTGGGTGAAGGTGCGGGTTGATTTATCAGCTATCTGGTTTATTTCGAGGGGTATGGCATTTGAGGAGTTCCCGACGTGGAAGGTATTGCCGTTTTCAAAAAGGACTTCGCCATTGTCGGGATGGAGTCCCTTGCTTTTTAAGGTGGGTTCTTTCATCTCGAGGGTACCATCCCTAAGGGCTTCTTCAACAGCTAATCCAGAATTGTAGAAAGTCTCAAAATCGGGAGACGATTGCGACAAAACCATGTAGGGGGCAAAGGCACTGGGCAGGTTTTTAGTGATGATACGCATCTGCTCTTTTAGGTCTAGCTTATTGTGCATTTGGGCAGCCTTGGCTCTCCACCTTTTTACATAGTCAGCGAAACTCTCATTTTCGCCCATTTTGGTGTTCTCAAGTTCTCGGGTGGTCATTTTCAGCTCAACGTTGAAGTCGTATTGGGACACAAAAGCCATTCCAATGTCCTCCCACGTCTTTTTCTTCGAGGGTGCCAAGGAAAGGAACCATTGTAGAGCCGGACCAGTAAGTGACTCATGGAATAGTTGAGCCATGGCATCTTTTTCGACCCCTCGCATGGAAAGGGATCCAACATACCCTAACAGGTGGGCCTTTGGATCAGTAGTCCCATCGAATTTGGCAAAGTCCATTCCTTTGAACTTCTCAGGCAGTTTTGCATTGGGAAACAGACTTAAACGATCCATGTCTATTTCACCCCTCCTCATCCTTTCTGTTTCGAGGATAGATTCCTCGAGTTTGTTGATTTTGGCAATCAATTCTGCCACTTGGGGATCAGCAATGGGCGTATCCCTGGCGAGTGATGATTCTGGATTCGGAGTGGATTTGGCTGGTAAGCGGTCACTGATTTCTTGCATTAATTCGAACATCATGGTCATGTCTTTTTGGACATCGGCGACGACTGACTTGAGCTGACCATCTATGTTCGTAATTGACTGCCTGAGTTGATCTTCTAGGTCAACCATAGCCTGCCTGATTTCCCCTATTTCGTTCCTTTGACCCACCATTTCAGATATCACCACCGGTGACTGAGCTTCTCTTTGCGGACGGTTCCAATTGGGTGAAGTCCTTCTGACAGTAAAGCAAAAAAGGTGGCTCAAATTCTGCCCGAGAATCATGCCCATGCAATGTCGTCGGTGTCGTCTACATCCTAAGACCTACCTTAGCTCCAAATCTCACTTAGGATATGATTGTACCAAGGGTTTCAGCAACCACGGGTAAGTCGTGTCAGGCAGGTTAAATTCCGAATGTTTCAGAACCAGAGCCAATCTCTTTATCTTGACCATCCGAGACAAAGCAATAAGGTTGCCGAAACCTAGATACAAGCACTTCCTAAGGCTAGATCCAGACCAGAGGGGCCGTTCGGGCACGGCGAACACCGGAGGTATCTCTTACTCCATAGATTTAAGGTCTCCTAGACCCACGGAAAACGATTTTAAAAAGTTGCCTCGATCCTCAGAGTTTCTTTTGACAATGTATCCTTTATAAACAACGAAACTTAAGAGATGTCAAAACAAACTAAGTCTTCATCAAATTTTTTTTTAAAAGGTTCAATAGCTGTTTCTGGAATGACGTGGTAAAAATGACGCGGTATTATGACCAGGTGGCATAAGCGACGTGGCGCTATTAGCCTAAATGGTGTAAGTATAGCATCATTAATACTTTAGTCATTTCTTCGTATATATTTTTTTGAACCTTTGATCGAAAAATGTATCGAAAACTTAGTAAGAATTGATTTCCCCTAAATGCGTCATTTTAAGGACTAATTAGTATTAAGCAACGTGCGTCCCATGGGGCACGACTCTTCATCGAATGTTATCAACCTTCCTATCTCTTTTTTTTTTGTATAAAAAAAACGTGGGAGGGAGAGAGAAGTCCTAGAACGACTCTAACGGTCAAGCAATACATATGCAATGTAGCATGATGATGAGATATGTCATGTGAGCAAGATATATGCAGCACGTAAGCAAGGTATAACACATAAGTCCTAACCATGGGTTCCTGTCCTAGTTGGGAAGGTTCTATGGTTATGTACAAGTGCAAAGGCCGGTTTTGGTTTGAGAGGGGTTCCCCGGACTAGAGCCAAGATGTACTACCCCATGTCAAGTGTATTGCAAGACAATGGTCGAACAGCACGATGTCCCATCATAGTCGAGGGTTGCTAGGCAGCCCGGGAGAGCTTGTCACCGGTAAACCGGGCAAGATAGACGAAACACACTAGCGAGGCTTGTGCGGTGCAAAGTGTAAAAAAAAAGAGTTAAGATTTTCAAATGATTTCGAATCCCCAAAAAAAAAAATGCCTTTCAAGTTTGGCCCTCTTGATTATTCAATACTTTTTATTCTCTCTTTTTAAAAAAAAAAAAAACGAGTAAAGTATTAAATAAAAGTCCCCAGCAGAGTCGCCACTGTGGGCTCCAGCGCCCGACGCACGATTCGACAGAGTCGCCACCCGGATTTTTGAGATGGATGATCCGAGAAACCGAGAGTTTGTTTGAAAAGAAAAAAGGCTTTTGATCTAGCGAAAACGTTGAGATTTTGGATCCGGGAGCCACGTTACGAGCGGGGAAGGTTTTGTTGAAAAAGCACCCCGCTCGCCCGGTAAAGACCGGTCTCTACTAAGCATTTTAAATGGGGAGATTTAATATCATTTGAAAAAGTTTAACTTTAAAACATGTAAGGGAAAGGGACATGGGATCTAATATAACACATTGATGTGCT
Source organism: Rhododendron griersonianum (assembly GCA_018127125.1). Classification (NCBI taxonomy): domain Eukaryota; kingdom Viridiplantae; phylum Streptophyta; class Magnoliopsida; order Ericales; family Ericaceae; genus Rhododendron; species Rhododendron griersonianum. The sequence continues at coordinate 17,939,606 of CM030795.1, forward strand.
TGTGGTGCAAACTGTACAGTAATGATAAGAATGATGCAATAAAGAAAAGAAAGGAAAAACTAAACAAACTGTCTGGACTATGGCTATCTCCATCACGGCATACCATAATGCCGCGCACGGCCTTAAGGTATACCGCGCGAGGTACCTATCATGCTACCAGTCTGTCAGTAGCATCCAGAACATCGTCCGGCACATTGTATATCACGTGCGACATTATTCAGAAACATCAGAAAGTGCACAGCGACCAGATCATCTTAAAACAATACCATTTCTTCAAGCCAAGAACATAAAATAACCTTTTTGGGCGTTCGATCATTCAGGATGATCAAGAAAACCTTGTTTATGAGATAGAATATGGCTTGTAGATATGGTCCTGTTCTGATAATGCTAATGACAGATATCATAACAACAAAAGCTGGCCCAATGAAGGGTAACCATGATCCAGGCAGTTTGAGCAAGAAAACAATAGCTAATGAAACACCGCGCGCCTGAACACACTATGCCGTGCGACGCACCAAAGCGCCGCACGGTATGGTGTGTCCAATACAGTGACCTTCTTTTTTTGTGCTTTTTGAATATAAAGCTCGTTTGAGACCCAAACTCGGTATAGAAAGACCGAGAAGGGCCTCGATCGGCTCCCCTCAAAGCTAAATGTGATTTAGCTCAAGGAAATCGATTTATACCTTTCGATCGAGGCTTGGATGTGCTTGAAGATGGAGGAATGAAGGTTGATCTGGACTTGAAATGCTTGAATGAGGATTGAAGGATGTGAGGTTGTTTGGATGCTTTGAGGTGGAGGTCCTCCTAAGTCAATAGTTTATTGAACTTAAGAGGAGAAGAAGAATGGGGTATTTTTAGAGAGAGAGAGAGAGAGAGAGAGTTTAGAAAATGGCAGAGTAACTCTATTTGGAGTTGAAGGGGTCCTTCTCAACTAGAGGGGGGGTGTATTTATAGGCAAAAAGATACTTGGAGAGCACCCAAAGAGGGGAGGTGGCTTCTGGGCCGAATAAAACTTATTTTATTGCCAAGACGCTCCTCCTGCAGGCGTGGCCGACAACTTTCTGCACCTGTCAGAACTTTTCCCAAAATGCCGTGCTGCATATTTAAATACTGCGCGGCGGAGTGATTTTCTTGAATTTTTCTGAAATGCCGTGCAGCGTTTTGGAAATGCCGCGCCGCGTTTTGAAATGCCGCGCGGTTTTTCGAGACAGCTCAGCACACTAAACTTCGCAGGGGCGCCCCGGACACTCCCGAACTCGGATTTAGGCACGGTTTGAAGCGTTGGAAAGCTTGTCGAGTCCTCTTTCTAACCCAATTGGTTTCACTCAAAGGTATTTCATACATTGAAATGTGTGCCCATTTTACCCTCAGTGTGTCATGGAAAAAGTTGTTTTTGACAAAGCAAACGCATCTTTTTCTTTTGCAATTGAACCGAGAGCCACCCTATATGTTTGGGAAGGGATTTTCTTGAGGTTAGGGAAGGAGTAAGAAAGGAGCAACAATCCAAGCCTTGAAGGTATATTTTTCCTTATTTCATCATCGGGGAAACTTAAAGATTATTCGGAGGCCCAAATTGGGGTGTCTACACCCCTCCTCCCGAAATAAAAGAGGAGGTTAAGTTAATGAAAAAAAATTTCTTTTGTCTATAACTGCCCATTTATCAAGTTTGTATGCTTTCTTTTGGAAATATAATCGCAGTGAGTGGAATATAACGACGATGCACAATCGGTGGCTCGATGTAAGGCATTTGAGATATTCATGCCGGTGAACATGAACTTTAACTTTCTAGCAACTTAAAATATTGATAATGCAAATCAGTGTGAGGTGCCTAAATCCTCTTGTGAATGATCATAGACTTGTGGAACGTCATATGAAAGTGCGTAAGGTTAAATTCAAGCAAAAATTCAAACGAAGATGAAGTGGTACCATTCACCCTTTGAAGTGCTGCCAGAAGGTGTTGCATGCTAACTTGGCTAGGTCTTCAGTTCGCCTAGGGTTGAATGTCGCCCTGTTTGGGGAGAGTTTGTTGGTTCCTTAGAGCGGTTTGTTTATAGACGAGTTCCGTCTTGCCAGGAGAGCGGGTTAACTCGCGGGCCGACCGAAGAGAGCTATGTTAGTCTCTCCAAGTCGCTTTATTTATAGACGAGTTCCGTCTTGCTAGGAGAGCGGGTTAACTCGCTGGCCGACCGAAGAGGGCTATGTTAGTCTCTCTAAGTCGCTTTATTTATAGACGAGTTCCGTCTTGCCAGGAGAGCGGGTTAACTTGCTGGCCGACCGAAGAGGGCTATGTTAGTCTCTCCATTTGTTTACTCGCGGCTTTTCAGGATAATCTTATTAAAGTATTCTTGAGACAATCTTTTTTAGAAAAGAAAGACAAGGATATTCCCATTGACGAATTTAAGAGAGATTACAAATCGATCATCTAGAAACTCATCGAATGAGATAGGGATAGAGGCGTGTAGCCTAGAAAAAGAAGAACACTGGACCCAACTGTACGAGGGTCAGGAAACAAATTTAAAGTAAAATAACTTGGATTTTACTGATAATAAATCTTCAAATTGTCCGCATTCCACGGGTGGGGGAGTTTCCAACCAGACATGGTGACCAATTGGTATACCCCGGGCTTGATGATTTTCTGAACTTGGAAAGGGCCTTCCCACTTTGGATTTAGCTTAGTTAGTTTCTTCTTCTCCAGCACATTCTTCAGGACTAGATCACCAACTTGGAAAGCTCTGTGTTTTACTTTCTTGTCGAAATAGAGCTTTGCCCTCTGTTGGTACGCTGCCATCCTGATTGCAGTTGCTTGCCTGGTTTCCTCGAGCAAGTCGAGGTTTAGGTGAAGGGCCTCGTCGTTCTGCTCTGTATTGTAGTGCTGGACCCTGTAGCTTGGGATGCTGACCTCAACTGGGATGACTGCTTCACTGTCGAAAGCCAGTTGGAAGGGAGTTTGTCCCGTTGGGGTGCGTACTATCGTATGGTATGCCCAGAGGGTGCTTGGTAGCATCCCTGCCCCCAACCCTTTGGCATCGTCAAGCCTAGCTTTGATGATGCCAAGGAGGGTGTGGTTGGTAACTTTTGCCTGCCCGTTGGCCTGTGGATGACTGGACGTCGCGTATTTGCACTTGGTTTGAATTGTTCCCAGAAATCTCGCATCATCTCGTTGTCGAATTGCTTGCCGTTGTCTGAGACGATGGCATGGGGAATTCCGAACCTGCAAACAATGTTTTTCCAGACAAAATCTATTGCTGCCTCTTGAGTGATCTTGGCAAGCGGCTTAGCCTCCACCCACTTAGTGAAGTAGTCGATTGTGACTATGGCAAATTTGTGTTGCCTGGGCCCCAACTTGAAGGGGCCAATGATGTTGATCCCCCACTGTGCGAACGGCCAAGGGTTATCGATGGGCGTGAGTGGCTCTGAAGGTTGATGTGGAATGTTAGCGAAGCGCTGGCACTTGTCACATCGCCGTACGAAGTTGCTGAAGTCGGCTTTCATGGTGGGCCAGTAGTAGCCCGCTCGGAGTGCTTTGAACACCAGCGCTCGGCCCCCGGAATGGTTGCCGCAGATTCCTTCATGGATTTCTCTCAGAATGAATTGGCCTTCCACGTCCGACACACACCTGAGGTATGGGTAGGTGTAGCCTCTTTTGTAGAGGATGTCGTCCCTGAGGAGGTATCTTGCCACCCGATACCTGAGCTTTTTTGCTTCCCTTCTGTCCGGGGGGAGTTCCCCATCTTGGAGGAACTTGATGATTGGTTCTGCCCACACAGCATGGGCATGAATAACTTGGACTTCTCCGGGCTCTTTGTCATTGATACTTGGCTCTGCAAGGTACTGGAGGGTAGTTATGGGCTCCAGCTGTTCGTCAGGAGCGCTTGCCAGGCGAGCCAAGGAGTCCGCCTTTTGGTTTTCTTCTCGTGGGACTTGTAAGAAAGTCACCTTCTCGAAGGTCGCTCGGATCTTGGTGACCAACTCCGAGTATTTCTTCATCTGCTCGTTTTTGGCCTCAGCTTCCCCGTTGGACTGGTGGACAACCAACTGGGAGTCGCTGAGAACTTTGACCACTTTAGCTCCCATTTGTGAGCATAGCAGCAGTCCAACAGCTACTGCCTCATACTCAGCTTCGTTGTTAGTTGCTTTGAATTCGAACCGTAGTGCGTATTCCATCTGCTCGCCGAGTGGTGAGATGAGCACAATCCCAGTGCCACTTGCGGCCCTGTTGGACGAGCCGTCTGCGTAGACTGTCCAGCATTCCACGTCTTCCCCTTCTATTTTGATCACGTCTTTATCCTGCAAAGGGTTAGTGAATTCTGCCAAGAAATCTGCTATGACTTGTCCCTTTCTTGCCTTGCGTGGTTGGTATACAACATCAAACTCGCTGAGCTCGATAGACCATTGGATGAGCCGACCGGACAACTCAGGCTTTTGAAGCACTTGCTTGAGCGGTCGGTCGGTCGGTCAGCACCACAATGGTGTGTGAACAGAAATAAGGGCGCAAACGTCTCGCCGAGATAACCAAAGAAAATGCTAGTTGTTCAATGGGTGGATACCTAACTTCGGGGCCACGGAATGCTCTGCTAACATAGAATACCGGCTTGTGCACGCCCTGCTCCTCCCTGAATAGAGCTGAGCTGACCGCGTTTGGGGAGACTGCCAGGTATAGGTAGAGCTGCTCTCCTGAAATGGCCCGGGAAAGTAAAAGAGGAGAGCTGAGATAGGCCTTCAGGTGCGCGAATGCTTCTTCGCACTCGGTAGTCCACTCGAAAGCTTTCCGCAGAGTTTTGAAGAAGGGGAGGCACTTGTCCGTCGACCGACTGACAAATCGGTTGAGTGCTGCTACTCACCCTGTAAGGCACTGAACCTCCTTGATTGTTTTGGGGGCTTACATGTCGATCACCGCTTGGACCTTCTCAGGGTTGGCTTCGATTCCCCTTTGGCTAACTATAAACCCGAGGAATTTATCTGCCTCTACTCCGAATGCGCACTTGGTTGGATTAAGCTTCATGTCGAACTTCCTGAGGATTTGAAAGGTTTCGGCCAAGTCGGTTGGGTGGTCGCAGGCTAACTTACTTTTGGTAAGCATGTCATCCACGTATACTTCCATATTTCGACTGATCTGCTCGGCGAACATTCGATTGACCAATCGTTGGTAGGTTGCTGTTGCATTCTTTAGTCCGAAAGGCATAACCCGGTAACAGAATAACCCCCGTTCGGTAATGAAAGACGTACCTTCTCGATCGGCAGGGTGCATCAGGATCTGATTGTATCCAGAGAAGGCGTCCATGAATCTCAAGAGTTCATGTCCCGCTGTTGAATCAACCAATTGGTCAATCCTGGGGAATGGATAACTGTCTTTCGGGCAGGCCTTGTTTAGATCCTTAAAGTCCACGCACATGCGCCATTTGCCGTTCGCCTTCTTGACCAGCACTACATTGGCCAGCCAGTCCGGGTATTGCACCTCCTGGATGAAGCCAGCATCGATCAACTTCTGGACTTCCTCAAGGATGGCATCGCTCCTTTCCTTTCCGAAGATTCTCGACTTTTGTTTCACGGGCTTGAAGGTGGGGTCAACGTTCAGGTGGTGGGTCATAACCCTAGGATCGATCCCCGTCAGGTCTGCGTGAGACCAAGCGAAGATATCCTTGTTGTCTTTCAGGAAAGTGACCAACTGCTCCCTCAGTTGAGGGGGGAGCAGTGAGCCAACTTGGAGACTCTGGCCTTCTCCCATGTAGACCTTGTCCAGCTTTTCCAGAGGCTCCGCGTGGATCTCCTCTCTTTCGTCTCGGACTTTGAGCGCATCCACAACGAAAGTTTCTTGTGAGCGTTTCTCTTTAAGCGTTGCGACGTAGCATTCGCGCGCCGAGACTTGGTCTCCCTTCTGAGTCCCCACGCCATTCTCAGTTGGGAACTTGATTACCAGGTGGTATATGGAGGTAACTGCCTTCATGCTGTTGAGGGCCGTGCGCCCGAGAATTGCGTTATAGGCAGAAGGGCAATCCACCACAAGGAACTTGATCATTTTCACGATCTGGCAAGGCTCAGCCCCCATGGTGACTGGGAGGTCGATTGTCCCCATGGGTTGAACCTTCTCGCCGGAGAACCCAACCAATGGGGACCTGACAAGTTGCAACCTGTCCTTTGGGATCCCCATTTGGTTGAAGGCTCCGGAGAAGAGAATGTCCGCAGAGCTCCCGTTGTCGACAAGGACCCTGCTGGTTTTGTAGTTCCCGATGGTGACGGTGATCACTAATGGATCATCATGAGGATGTTGGACACCTGCAGAGTCGCTGGCGTGGAAACTGATGGTTTGCTCTTCCATTCTTCTTTCCTTTAAAGGTCTCTCAGTGAGGAGGACCTCTGCTGATCGCAGTCTGCGAGCGTGCGCACGCCTGGAAGTGTTGGACTCGCCGCCTCCGGCATACCCCAGAGATAGTGTGGATTTCTCCAAGTGCTCTTGGTGGTTCCGGGTTGGCGCGAGGGTTGCGGTCTTCTCGCCTTTCCTGATGCTGGGGCCGAGCGGATGGCTCGGGCTTGTCTTGAATGAACCTCCGCAGACGCCCACGTTGGATCAAATTCTCTATTTGTTTCTTGAGCTCAATGCAATCGGACGTGTCATGCCCATGGTCTCTGTGGAAGCGGCAGTACTTACTTCGGTCTCTAGGGACCCCTGGTTTCATTGCTTTGGGCCAGCGGAGTTCTGGGTCATTGATCAGGTGAACTAGCACCTGCTCGGGAGTCGCGTTTAGCGGTGTGAACCGCTCGAAACGTCCTCGAGCACGTGGGCGGTCTTCCCCTCTTGGCTTCTTCTCCGGTTTGACCTCCTTCTGGGGTTTGGATTGTTCCGCTTCATGCCTTCGTTTGCCACTTCCTGATGCCTCTTCTGAGTGCCGCCGAGCAGCCATCGCTTCCTCAGCGTTGATGTGCTTCTGAGCTTTGTTCATCAGTTCCGCCATGCTGGATGGCGGCTTCTCCGAGACGGACTCGAAGAATTTGGTAGGCAGGAGTCCACCAATAAAGGTGGTGAGAGCCACCTTGTCATCTACCTCGTCAATTAAGAGCGCCTTGTTGTTAAAGCGCTTCAGGTAATCACGGAGCGACTCTCCTTCCTTCTGCTTGACGTTGAGAAGGTAGGTGGCCGGTCTGTGGTGACGTTGTCCGCTGTAGAAGTGCTCGATGAACAGCTTGCTCAGTTCGAAGAAAGTCCCAATTGAGCCGGGCTTCAGCTTTCCAAACCAAACTCTGGCCGAGCCTTTCAAAGTGGTGGGGAAGGCTCGACACATGATCTGGTCTGGCCAAGCGTGAAGCATCATGAAAGCCTTGTATGTTTCCAGATGATCGAGGGGGTCACCCAATCCATCGAAAGGCTCAAGCGATGGAAGCCTGAACTTCTGAGGAAGTGGGTAAGTAGTTACTTCGGCCGTGAAAGGGAGATTGGTCTTCTGAACCAGGTTCTCCACAGTCCTGGCCCCTCGGTCGTTAACTTGCTTCAGCACCTGGTCCACCTTCTCCTGTAGCTCCTTTAACGCAGCCCCCTGGGCCAGTGATGACCCAGAGTTGGCAGCATTCCTTTGTCTGAAGGCGATGAAGCTGTTATCGCTAGCTGCCATGGATTGGCGATGATCAGCGGTGTTCGAGGGATTCCCACCGTGGTGGGTGCCCTGGTTCTCTGGTGAGTCTCCGCTCGCCTCACGCTCCTCATTGGGGGGAGTAGGTTGAGGGAGGCGTTGGAGAAGCTCTGCGTTCTGCTCCCGGAGCTGATTAACCATTTCTGTGACTTGATTAACCAGCTCCTGGAGAGGGTTGCCTCACCCTTCCGGATCTGGACCGTTTCGTGCACTTCCGGCTCTCGTATTGACCATTATGAGGGGTTTTGAAACAGTTGAATTTGTGAAGTAGGAAATTCGTCGCTTCCCACAGACGGCGCCAAACTGTTGATGCCCAAAACTGGACGGTCAATCCGAGCTCCGTCTTCAAGGAGTTCCTGCAAAATAGCGTCCAAGGACTGGAGGTGTTTCCAGTCGTGGACCCTCCGATGCCCAAGTCAATAAGAGTATGAGAAAGATAAACTCCGTGGACTTAGTGGGTAGAGTTTAGTGTAGACACCCTATTCTGGACTGTCCAGATTAGTTTACTTACGGTCTTTGATTCCCCGATGATGATTAAGGTCAAGAACATCCCGAGTTTGTGAATGAGTTTGAGCTTTGAGCATCCTGAACCTCATCCGAACTCTTTTCAAACCCTTGTCGAACCCTCAAGTCAGAACCAAATGGCCTCAGCAAAACCCTACTGGAGTACGCTGGTTCTTGACTAGCGTGCGCAGGAAGCACTGCCACGTGTCAGTCATCGCCAGTTACTGGCGCACGCCACTCAACAAGGTGCGTACGCCAGTCAATGCCAGTCAAATCAACTTTATTCAGCCAGACGCGCGGGAGTTTTTGTAACCACCTGACGTCAGCTACAGCCCCCCTAAGGATTATATCGGCCAGAACTGTCCCCTTCTCTCCTACACCTCCTTTCAACCCAAGTTCCATGCATTTAATGCATGGGAGGCTCCTCCTTGCCACCTTCCTAAACAAGCCTTAAGGGGCCAACTGATTTCAGTCAGCCCCTTCTCCATAAATACCCCCCTTTGCATTCATTTGCAAGGGGTTAAGCTCATTAAGAGTCCATTTCCTCTATTCCTCTCTTGCTTCCTTGTTTCCTTTCTTCTCCCATAGAAAGAGCAAGCAAGGAACACCTCTCCACAGTCCATAACCTTCACCACACTCCCCATCCATCATCATCTTCAAGCTCAAAGATCAAGTCTTTCCAAAAAACTCACAAGCAAAAGGTATACCACCTTTTGTTTCTGTTTTCTGTTCTGACCCCTGAGGGGGGCTGGCAGGGTCAAGGCTGGTAATCTATACCAGTCCTGGTCCTAATGCTGGCAAGGTTTCAAAACCGTATACAATGATCAGTGGCGCACGCCTGTAGTGTGAGCCGTACGCCAGTCATGGTAGTACGTGCAAAACTGGCGTGGGGATCATGGATCATTGTTTTCTTTACTTTATTATTGTCTGATCACCCTGATGCATGCTAAAACCAGTCTATTGCTTTCTGTATTTTAGAACTGCTTTCTCCTCCATCTGTATCTTAGTGTAGTATGGCCTTTGGGAGCCTTCTGGTCATATTCCAGAGCCCAGATGATGCAAAGCCAAAGCATTGGAACAAGTGGACAACTGGCGTGCGGCCATATACTACTGGTGTACGGTAGTAGTCTAGCTTCCAGTGGCTTTGCCCTTGCATGGATCTTCCATCCAGGCCTCTGATCATCCTCCCCTCACTGTTTAAGGGGTTTCCTGTTCATTTGGTGGCTTCTTAGCCCTTTAATCTGTCTGTAATAGCTTAGTAACATATATCAACTGCGTGATTTGTCCTAGGTGTGCACTGGTCCCTTCAAGAGCCCAGAGGGTTGAGAACAGAAGCTGTGGTCTTAGGTTCACCGGCGCACGCCATTTGGGGGGTGGCGCACGCAGGACATGGCTGCGTGCAGTGGCTTAGCCAGTGCATGCAGGCTTGCCTCTGTGTGCATCACTGCACAAACAGCGTGCACTAGTTTGTCTAAAATGTCCACAGAAGCTTGTTCTCAATCTATTATGCTTGTGTAGATCAAACATCAAACATCCATAAACATTTTGCCATGTTCTTGTACATAAATGCAAATGTGTTACAGTTTTAATCCCTATTAACTGTTCCCCCTGCCCTAACTGGCTAAAAAATGATCAAACAAAGAGAGAAATGCAATGTTTTTATAAAAATGCCTGAGTAGAGACCGATCTCCGGATTGGGCGAGGGGGGTGCCATAAAACCCTTCCCCTCTCGTAACCTGGCTCCCGAACCTCAGATTTCAAAGGTGACGACGGTCCAATCTACAAAAAGCCTTTTTCAAACTCAAAATCCAAACGTTTTCAAAAAAGCACGGTTTCTTGGGTACTCTCCGCAAAACCCGAGTGGCGACTCTGAATTGCGAAGCGTTTCGCCGCGCTGTCCGCAAAAAGGGCGCACCCGGGATTTTTACAGACCAAAAATGTAGGAATTTTTGGGGCGTGTGCCCACAGTGGCGACTCTGCTGGGGACATTACATTAATCTACATTTGAAAATTAATAAATGAATGAACAATTTTCAAAAGTCTGTCAAAACAGTACGCTCCGCGCTGCTGAAGAACGGAATGGTAACGTAACAGGATTCTACATCTGACCACTCCGAACTGGGGCTTTTTACTATTGTTCGCTTATGTAGTTTTCTCCGAGTGTCGATTAATGAAGTGAGCCAAGCTTCAAAAGGCGTTTTTCGAAAAGCATTTCATTTCTCTCTCTCTCGATCATTTTTTCGGCACGCATTCATTTGCATCGGTGTTCTATCAGCCCCGTTGAGGCGTTTTGGGTAACCGGCACAGTTTACTGGAGCCCGGGGTTCTCGAATGCCCAACAACCATGGATGATGATGAGACATATTACCGTTTGGCCATTGCTTTGCTACACGCGTTGCGATGGGAGGTATAAAACATCTCTAGCCTGAGGAACTCCCTTAAGCCAAAACTAGCCTCGCCACGCGTACAAAGCACTAGAACCTTCCAAACTAAGACAGGAACCCACTTGGTAGGATTACTTGCATCTAACCTCCATAAACTGTCTATGTGTTACTGCTTTCCCTATCGCATGCCTATACATACATTCATACCGTTCTGCGTAGGAGCATGCTAGGGCGGCTTTTAGGGTTTTCTCTCTTTCAAACCCGTTTTATGCCTGCTGGGGCGCTGCCTGGACCGATGACGAGTCGTGCATCGTGATGGTGCACGTTATCAACTTTCCAATTCCTTGGGTCAACGAGACTTTGGGAAATCGAGACTTTCTAAGTCCTTGTCTAAACCCCGATCGTGGTTTCAAACAGAAAACTAGGAACAATGGGAAACATGCCATGATGGTCACACCGCTCAGGTTAAAAGTACTAAACACTTACACCGCCCAAGGCTCCGGTACAGTGCTGCTTACGCCCTCTTGGTCACAGCATCATGACATTAAAACCCCGAATTGTTCCGTTCCAACATTGAAACTTCGAAAGCGGAATAGTCAAAGGCTTAGACTGTTTCGACATCTCTTAGCGTTAGTCGATTCCATCAAAGGTACACCGTCGAAAAGAAATCCGAGGACCTGGGCAGCGTCCAGCTGTCATAAAACGGTTTTGTCTGCTAGTTCTAGAGTCTAGGAGGACGCCGACGACGTTGACATGAACATCTTTCGTTCTCTCTTTCAAATAAAATTGCTGCAGGCTGTCACTGAGCTCTTATACTTTACTGTAAAGCCGTCACACTGTCCAGATTCAGAATCAAGAGCCAAACACGCTTGGCCCCGACTCTTTCAATTCTCTCGAGGATCCAACCTCCCTCATCATGGAAGCTAAGGGTGGTATAAATAATTGCATTTTCACTCCGCATCTGACATGCATTGACGATGTATCTGAGTCTGCCACAGAGTCTGTCAAGTCTAGGTCTAGCTCAGAGTCGGAGTTTGTGCCTCTTGGCCCTCCACGTCGTAGCTTCTACTTTGAGTTTGAATCCACCGTACTTGGCAACCCGCTGGGGTTTTATGAAATGCACGATGCTACTTCCGAGTACTGTACTGATTTCCGAGTATTTTGCTGACTTTTGAATAAACTGTGTCGGCCCGGACGACGAAGGAATAGATTTCGATGGGAACATCCCCAAGGAAATGTGTTCCCTCGCCGAAAGGGAAGACGAAAGGCATGCTCAGCCTCTAAACGAAGAAGTAATTTCTGTAAATTTGAAAGACGAGGATAACCCCCGAATGATGCAAATTGGTTCAACTTTGTCCCCTGAGGATCGTACCGCACTGATTGATCTGCTCAAGGAATACTTCGAGGTTTTTACAATCGAGGCCGCTAACAAGAACATCGAGGTGATCATCAAGAAGACTATTGAGTCCGCAAGGGACTGGCACAAGCAGCTGCCTCTGGCACTATGGGGGTATAGGACGTCGATTCGAACTTCAACCGGTGCAACTCCTTTCTCCTTGGTCTATGGAATGGAAGCAGTACTTCCTATCGAGCTGGAGATTCCCTCTCTGAGGATCATGGTTGAGAGTGGCCTGGAAGAATCTGATTGGCTCAGCGGGAGATTTGTCGAATTGATGCTATTTGATGAAAGGAGACTCCGAGCTCTATACCACGTACAAGGTTACCAGCGTCGAATCGCCCGGGCATTTGATAAGAAAGTGAAATCCAGGGGCTTAGTCGAAGGGGACATGGTCACGAAAGAGATACGGGCTCCAGTGTTTGACGCCCGCGGGAAGTTTCGGCCAAAGCGATCCGGGCCATTCATTATCAAGACCATCCTATCTGGAGGTGCTGCTTAACTCATTGATCTCGACGGCAATGAATTCAGCACTCTGGTCAACCTGGATCAACTCAAACGTTTCTACCCCTGAGAGATGCTCGTTGGGCCGAAAACCACAAGGGTGGGCGGTTCCAAGCAAAAGTTAGAGCAGCCTGCTAGACCGAAAACCTGTGAAGGCGGTCTAGGCAAAAATCGAAAGCTCGCTAGGCCGAAAACCTGTGAAGGCGGCACTAGGCAAAAGTTAGAGCGTAAAAGGAGAGGTAAAATACACGAGCGAACCTTAGCCTGAACTACGTTCTGACCTGATTCCTTGAAAAGGGATACGTAGGCAGTCTCACTCTGAGACCCGGTCATATTCTATCAAATGTGATCCATGGTTCAATGTTCCGGTGCCGTAACATGATCCGAGTAAAGTCAAGGGACAAGTCAAAGTTTCATCGAGAAATCTGAAGGGGGAAACCCTCCATCTTTCAACTTTATTTTACGATCACAACTTCTAATACCAGGGCTGAGCATGAAAACCTTAAAAACAGTGAAGCATGAAAAACAGAACGAAATGCTTGAGAAGCCTAACGGCTCACAGTTTATTCTAACTACAGCAAAGTGGTCCAGAGTCAGTCGACGTTTTCTCTTGCTGCAATATCTGCTCTTAACCACTGTCTGTAAACGTTCCTTAGTCTTGGGGTGAAATCCGGAGATTCGGCCTGCCGAGCCCTGTCCGCCCAGCGCCTATCATACCCATGGAGCGTCTGAGCATTGAAATTGGGGACTCGGAAATCCCCGGCAGTGATACGAACATTCCCCTGAGGGATACCGAGTTGACGAAGGATGCGGCCCGGGATGTAGAAGGTGAACTGTGTCAGCCCCGCGATCACCACCCTGTCAAAACCATCTGAGTAAACCACCATTTCCTCCAGTTCCAGCCATGGGCACCTCCAGACGATCTCATCGGGCTGTATCTCCCGCATGAAAGCGAACCATTCCTCCTCATTCATCTCAGGGTACCTCATCCCCCTTTGATGAAGTCTCTTCGGAAAAAGATGCCAGCCATCCTCCGGAGGATGCAACAGGTTCAGCTTGTCAGATAACCACAGCTGCATGAGTGAAAAGACAAGTAAGAAGCCAGATAAAGCCTGAGCGAAAAGACAAGTAAGGAGCCAGCAAATAGCCTAAGTCGAGTGTCGAGGTAAAACAAGAAAGTGCGAAAAACCGAAAAAAGGTGAGCTGAGTGAGATTACCTGTAGAAGAAGCGGACTACCGCTGAAGGTGCATGTCACCCCAGTATACACCAAATCCAAACCTTGAAGCGTTTCGGCGAGTACCAGAGGGATCACGTTTTGCCGATCCGCGCCTCCCATCTGGAGAGCAACGCTCACGAGCAGGGGACTGACCCGCCCATCAGCAGGGATAAGCAAGTAGCCGGCCATGAGGCAGATCACCAGGGCCCGGCGGTGCCGTGCCTGCCAGGAAGTGTCCCTCAAATCACCCTCCGGGCTATACCGCTCGATCAACTGCAGAATGTGGATTTCGCCACCCTCTAGCATAGAACGGGCCAGGCCCCTGGGAATATTGAGCGCAATGGCCAGCAGTCTAGGCATGCTCACCTGGTAAGGAGGGACGACAAGTGTGGGAGACGTGTACGTCCGGAGGTACGCTTGAAACTCCTCGACCGTGGGACATATTTCATCGTCCCCGAAACGGAAGACATGGACGTCTGGATCCCAAAATCGGAGCGCGGCTCTCAAAAGTGCAGGAGGTATCGGAATGAAGACAGGCCGTGGTATTGGAAATTTAGCCAGTCAACGCCTATCATTTCCACTAACCAGGGCCTCATCAAGGTTGGAATTGGGTTCTCCATTTTGAAACAGTGTTACAATTGGCTGAATATATGAGGAGGACGTATCAGTGTGACTTTGCCAAGCTTGCAACTCCCAGTTAAATACCAACCTACGAATCTAACTTTCTATTCCATGTTCAAAACCAAAGACTACATGCCAAAGGCCTTACACTAAGGTACTCTGCCCCCCAGGTCCAGAAACCGCGTGCAAACCGTGTGAGGGTGAAGACAAAAAACCCCAAGAAAAAGGACAGACGGTCAGACAAGTGGCTCTGTGTCACACTTTTGTGGCGTGCGCCGCTAATGAACCAGCGTGCCCAGGTAATCCACATTACTGGCGTACGAAGCACAACTACTGGCGCACGCCAGTCAGGCCTGCACCAGATTCCAGTTCACAGCAGCAACTGTCATCAAGCAACCAATTTCGATTCCGGGGTTTGTTTGGCAGGTTTGTCGATTCGTACAAGTCTTAAATGGTGTTTGGGACTGTAAGGAAGCATCAGCTCGAAAACGTCGCGTTTAACGAAGAATTCGAACCTCCGGCGGCCCGTATCCTCCTAAATTTAGGATACAGAGACTCAAAGTTCGTACCAAGGGTTTCGTGCCAAGTTTTCTTATACCGTACGCGTCATGTAGGCCTTATGTGACTGTGCGGGGGTGTCGGTTTCAGTCCGGGACCATATCGAGTCATCTTTGGCGTCTTATGTCCATGTTGTGGCATTTTTTTGGGCATTTTGCGACTTATTTCTCATTTTGGTTTGTCTTTCATGAGTCTTTCCACTCGTACAGGTCTTTGTACATATCTATGGTCTCACAAGAGTGTCAGTTTCCCTTTCAGAGGAGGATTGGGCGTTTCAGCCCGCCAATGCCAAAACGTCTGTATCCTCCGCGTGTCTTAAGGATACGCGACGTATCCTGGGACTTCCCTCCCATTTTATTCGAGCTAGATCAGTCCTACACGTATCCTAGCATTTGTCGATTGGTTCAAGACGTTTGTCAATGCATGTCAGATGTTAGTGGTTGTTTTGTTTACTTCTATCATCAATGTCATCAATATAGAAGTCAAATGAACAGAAAATGCAATTACTATACTATCCAAAGCATGTATCTCTAGAAACAAAAGGTGGAAATGTATGAAACGGCACAACGGCCCGAGCAAAGCAAGCAAAATCATGTACTGGGCAACATCCGCCCGCAAATCAGAAGGCACGCAGGCCCTATCTCAAAAATCAAATCAAAAGTCAAGTACCAACAGTATCGAAAGGCAAAAAGACGGTAAAGTATCTGAGGCTCAGTGGTAGCCCTCACTCGCTAAAAAGCTCGTCGGTGTCGCTCTCCTCTCCCGCAGCCAAGTCTCCCGGGGCTAGTCGGAACCCAGGGTTGCTAGCAGACCCAGAGCCGCTGCTGAGGGACATGGGCTCCTCGTCCTCGTCCTCCTCGTCCTCGTCCTCCTCCTCTCTCCTCTTCTTCTTAGCGGGCCCCTCCGCTGGCTTCTTCTGAGCAGGCCTCTTCCGCAGCTCTCTCTGAGGCGGTGGTGACCCTCTGTCAGGAGCGATCACCACCCCTCTGGTCTCAGGCCGTGTGGTCCTCGCCAGTCGCTGGACCACGATAGGAGCCTTCCCCTTGCCCTTCTGAGGGGCTAGCCTCGCTGTCTGCCGCCTAAAAGCCGTCCTAGCGTGTCCCTGCATTGTCATTCAATTCAAATCATTATGTATCAATATTGTGCATGGTGTATATGTAAATGCTGAAACAGGAATCAAGAGCAGGTACTTCTAAACATGCATTGTAACAGACATGCACAGTTGCTAAGTATCGAATGCGGAATTCTGGGTTTATACCTGAGGCTGCGTAGTAGGCGCTGGAACTGCCGGTGGGTAGTGCAACTGCAAGGGAGTACCGCTCGCTATCTGGTGAAACTTCTTCTCCATGGCAAGCATCAAGCGCATGGCCTCCCTCGCCCACTCTAGCGGTACCTGAGTCACAAGAATTGGAAGTCAAAGGCAGTTCAAATACAGTGCAAATATGATACAGGAAGTGAAAAAAGCTGAAAGTACATCATACCGGTCCCATGACCTCTGCTGGCTCTGTCCTGGCAAGCTCAAAGCGAACCTCTGCGGCCTCCCCCTGAGGGTCACGCGCCGTCAGCGTCCAAGAAAGCTGAGTGAGCCCGGTCGACTCCGCAAACTCACTCCTCTCCCTGGAACGGCCCGACCTGCTCCGCCGTCCCGACCTCTCCTCACCAGCAGCCAAGACCTCTGCCCGCACTGCCCTGTGCTCCATCACCCCAAGCGCCCCGGCCAAGTATCGCTTCTGGTAGACGGCGTAGTCTCGCCCCCGCCTCAGAAAGGAAGTCGCAGCAACAGGGACAATGAACCTCCTCAGCTCTCTCAGCGTGTACCTCCCAGTGTGCGAAGCACGAGGTGGAAGTGGCCTCGGAACAACAAACTCGGACGAGTCAAGCGACTATCGTGTCACTCGATCGCCCAAGTACCACTGCCACCCGAAAGCCGACTCCAGCAGCACCCGGCTCGCTGTCACCACCCTACTCCTCGCCAGGTACTCAGGCTCAGGCCCTGTAAACCTCCACGGGTCCCACTCCACCTGTAAAGCAATCAAGGGCATCAACGACAGCATTAAAGCAATTCAAAGGCACGAACTACCAAAAAGGGAAAGCTAGCCTCATCTGAGAGTCTGTCAGGTGGTCAAGGTACAGCCGGAAGTCTGAAAGCGTCTTTTGTGACCTCTTTTTCCCGACGCGGAACGGTCCCCAGACCATCGCTCGTGGGAGCACCCTCAAGTCCGGACTCCTGTTCTCCGGAAGGTACATCCTCAGCACCTCGTAAGCCCACAACTGCAGGGATTTCAAACAGTCAAACAGTCAAGGCGTCAGAAATACAGCATATGCAAGATAAAGTGCAAGTATGGAATGAAATTGAAAGACAGTATTGATTCCTTACCTCCCACACTCTCCAGTACCCAACAGCTGCCTTCCTCCCTCTGGAGAACTCGCCCAAGAAGCTGTAGCACGTGCCTAAGGCCGCTCCTCCCCAGTCAAATCGAGAAGCCGACCTCAAGTCAAAAAGGGCCGGCAGGTAGGACAAGTGCACCGTGGACCTCTTGTTCGGGTACAAAGTAGCCCCGAACAAGTGCAACAGGTACACCCTCGCTAGCTGTGCCAACTCTAGCTCAGAGACCCGCTCTCCTGCCAACTCCAGCACCGGAACCCTCTGTTCCACATGCTTTGCAAACTGATCGTGTGAGACCGTCTCTGAGCTCCCCGCCGGCACCATGCCTAAGAACCACCTCAGCGCCTCAGTGTCCCTGTGGATCCCCGAGTCAAACGGGATCGGATCACCTCCAACCCTCAGGCCAGTGATGGCCGCGAAATCTGTTGGTGTCACCGTCATCTCCCCGATCGGGAAGTGGAAGGAGTTCGACGTGTCCCACCACCTCTCGGCCAGGGCAGACAGTACGCCGTGGTCGCTCCTCACCGCTGTCAACGTGGGGATGAACAGGCCAAACCCCGCCGCGTCCACCAGCTCTCGTGCCCCCGCAGGCAAACTCAAGTACAGCTTAAGCGAGTGCGCTGGACCACCGTGCCCCCGCGAGCTAACCACTCCTCTCTGCACGTCACAACAAACAAAGCAACAGGAAATAGCATCAGTACAACAGTTCAAATTCAGTGGATAGTCGAATCAAGGACCTTTTAATAGTATCTAAAGCTTCGAACATGCATGCAGTCAATTATCAAACTACCAGGCATCCTATTCAGTCGATTCAAGTCACTTTTAGGTCGATTCAAGCTTTGAACATTCAGGCAGTCGATTATCAAGCTACCAGGAAACTATTCAGTCGATTATCGTTTTCAAGCATCCTGTTCAGTCAATTCAAGTTGTCAGAACATCAAAGGCACTTATTTGGTCGATTATCATGTTTCAATGGCATTCTACAAAGTCAATTCAAATTTCAAAGCGATCTACCAGTCGAGTTACGTTACACGGCATACTACAAGTCGATATCAGTTATTCACAGGCATTCTATGGTCGAATTATGAAGTCGAAGCATTCTATAGTCAACCCAGTCTATTCCAGGTCGAGGTATCACTAACTCTACACAGTCAATCAAAAGCAAGGGTCCGAGTATCATGCATCACAAGTACGAAATAAAGGCTAAAGCAAAGTTCAAAGGTATACCTGAGTCCAGCCCCTGGACAAGTGCTGCTCAGGGTCTCTCAGCACCAGCTCCTCGTCGTAGTCCCTCTGGCAAAGGACGTAGCTCTCGGTGCCTGACGGCACAAACACGTGCGGCTCTGGAGGAACGTACGTCTCAGCCACAAACGGGGTACGAGCAGTCTGCCGCCTGGCCTCCGCTAAGTCAACCGCCACCTCGTACACCCCGGGACCCTCCTCTTGCTCCCTCTCAGCCTCCTCGGTCTCTCACACCAACTCCTCCTGGTCCCTCGCCGCTGCCTCAGCCTCTCTCCTCAGTCTCTCCACCTCGTCAGACCGGGCTATATCCCTCAGCCTCTCCTCTCTGGCCGCCAAGACTGCTCTGACAACCGTAGGGCTCTCTCTCATGAGCCGAGCAAGCTCAGACTCCCCCACGAACTCCGCTAAGTCACGGCTCATGATCGGCTCATGACTGGACGACCCCGCAGGAGGTGCGAACTCGACCCGCTCCGTGTGAGTCGGCCTCGGAACCTACTCCTCCACCACCGGGTCTTTCCCCCTATCCGAACCTCTCGGCGGCGACCCCGGTCGGACTTCACCAACACCACCACTGCCGCCGACCCCAGCCGAACCACCGCCGGACACCACAAAGCCCTCTACGCCACTCCTCGAGTCCAATCGTTGCACCCGTGGGCCCCCTGGACTCGCTGCAACTGACGTACGCCCTAGATCAACTGGCGCACGCCGCTCGTCGCCACCATCGACCTCCTCTGCATGGCTACCATTGCTGCCGCCGTCGCCTAGGATCTCTGCACAGGCGTCTGGGGAAGCCTCCTCTACCGATTGATCGTCAATTCGAGCCTCAACGGACTCGGCCTCAATCCTCGGCCGAGCCACCTCTTCGCCACTACCTTGCTCACCACCGCCGCCGCCGATTTCTGCCATGGGTGAATGTGGGTTATGGATTTTGGATGAGAAGAGTAAAGGATTGGGAGATTAGGGAAGAGTTTGAGAAGTTTTGGAAGTTTTGAAAACTGGTAATGGCGGTTCCTGTTCGTGTCCTGGCAGTTTAGTCGACGTGGGAAGCATCTGGGCTGGATCTGGGCTTGGATGTTGCAGCAGGACCAGCGTTCAGCACATATTACTGGCGCACGCCAGTAGGTTTCGGGCCCGAGGCCCAAATCACATTCCATGATCAGGATCAAGGCCCATGGGCATCAAATTCATGTTACCACCTCGGATGGTTACTTCCCAAGCAGAGCCCGTCCAATTTCAAATTAACGACGATCTATCCGTCCAAATATCGAATCAACGGGCGACCCTGAGTTGCTCACAATGGATTATTCCCTCGGGAGTGTCCGCACCCCATGACAGCCTGTTCTGTCCATTCCAAATCAACGACGATCCGTTCGTCCAACTTCAATCAACGACGGTCTGTCCGTATGCTAGTATCTTTCCCCGGTAGAGTCGGCCCATCCACAATGGATTGTTACCCTAGGAGAGTTCTTCATCCATCTCATCCCGTCAAATCAATCGAGCAGCGGTTTGTATCGTTGTTATCCCCAGCAAGTGACAGCCTGTTCTGTCCATCTCAAATCAGCGACGATCTATTCGTCCAACTTCAATCAATGACGGTCCGTCCGTATGTCTGTCTCTCTCAACGGAGCCGATTCACGGCTTATCTTCCCCAGCTGAGTCTCACCTAGGCCGGATTGTCAAAGGCCAAGGTCAGCATCAACCTATCTTTGCGTATCAATATCCTCGGCAACAGCGATCTATCCGCTCCAGTCAATCCCGTCAATCAGGTTCTTTAAATTTTTCGTCTATCATTGAACTCGTATGTCCTGCTCTGGATGGCCTAGATGGGTGTCTAGAAAACTGATGAGGATATTTTTAGGCACTTATTGTCGAGCGCTGTTCTCTTGACGCGTGTCAAGAGGTGACCTGCTCGGTCGGACACCTGTCGCTCGGTCGTATTCAAGTCGCTCGGTCAGACTTCTCCAACCTCGCTAGGACGACAGGATGAACACTGACTAGGTCAATACGGTTACACCCGCCGGTATCCTCGGACGTGGAGGGGATAACCCCACGTCCCCTGGATTCCTGGACTACGGAGCCATGTCTCCCACGTCCGCAACTCACTCCAGTTCCGACCCCCCCCCACTCCGAGGTACTTCAACCGCTGTCGTGGCCCACGATCTACCACCTTCGTGCCCCTCGCAGGGACACGAACCACCTCGCCTATAAATGGGCAGCCCGTCCATGGGTTGAAGGTACGTACTCAATTCTATCCACAGAACACACAGAATTCTACCCTTACATACTCTTACTAACTTAGCCATCGGAGGGTCCACGACTGGCGACACCCCCAGTCCTCGGACGCTGTTTTGCAGGAACTCCTCGAAGACGGAGCTCGGATTGACCGTCCAGTTTCAGGCATCAACAGTTTGGCGCCATCTGTGGGAAACGACGAGTTTTCTACTTCACAAATTCAACTGTTTCAAAATCCTTTAGAATGGTCAACACGAGAGCCGGAAGCCAACGAAACGGTCCAGATGGAGAAGATCGTGGTAACCCTCTCCAGGAGCAGGTTAATCAACTCACTCAGATGGTTAATCAGCTCCGGGAGCAGAACGCGGAGCTTCTCCAACGCCTCCCTCAACCAACTCCCCCTAACGAAGAGCGGGAGGCGAGCGGAGACTCACCAGAGATTCAGGGCACCCACCACGGTGGGGATCCCTCCGACACAGCTGACCATCGCCAGTCCATGGCGGCTGGCGATAACAGCTTCGTCGCCCTCCGACATAGGAATGCTCCCAACTCTGGGTCATCATTGGCTCAGGGGGCTGCGTTCAAGGAGCTACAGGAGAAGATGGACCAGGTGCTGAAGCAAGTTAACGACCGAGGGGCCAGGACTGTGGAGAATCTGGTTCAGAAGACCAATCTCCCTTTCACGGCCGAAGTCACTATTTACCCACTTCCTCAAAAGTTCAGGCTCCCATCGCTTGAGCCTTTCGATGGATTGGGTGACCCCCTCGACCATCTGGAGACATACAAGGCCTTCATGACGTTACACGCTTGTCCGGACCAGATCATGTGTCGAGCCTTCCCCACTACTTTGAAAGGCTCGGCCAGAGTTTTGGTTTGGGAAGCTCAAACCTGGCTCAATTGAGACGTTCGACGAATTGAGCAAGCTGTTCATCGAGCACTTCTACAGCGGGTGGCGTCAGCACAGACCAGCCACCTACCTCCTCAACGTCAAACAGAAGGAAGGAGAATCGCTCCGCGACTACCTGAAGCGCTTCAACAGCGATGCACTCTTAATTGACGAGGTAGATGACAAAGTGGCTCTCACTACCTTTATTGGTGGACTCCAGCCTACCAAGTTTTTCGAGTCTGTCTCGGAAAAGCCACCGTCTAGCATGGCGGAATTAATGAACAAGGCTCAGAAGCACATCAATTCTGAGGAAGCGATGGCCGCTCGGTGACAATCGGAAGAGGCGTCAGGCAACAGCAAGCGGAGGCATGAAGCGGAACAGCCCAAAACCCAGAAGGAAGTCAAACCCGAGAAGAAACCAATAGGGGAGGACCGTCCACGTGCTCGAGGACGTTTCGAGCGGTTCACCCCGCTAAACGCGACTCCCGAGCAGGTGCTGGTCCACCTGATCAACGACCCAGAACTCCGCTGGCCCAAGGCAATGAAACCAGGGGTTCCCAGAGACCGAAGCAAGTACTGCCGCTTTCACAGGGATCATGGGCACGACACCTCCGACTGTATCGAGCTCAAGAAATAGATTAAGAATCTGATCCAACGCGGTCGCTTGCGGAGGTTCATTCAGGACAAGCCCGAGCCATCTGCTCGGCCCCAGCACCAGGAAAGAAGAGAAGACCGTAACCCTCGTGCCAACCCGGAACCGCGCAGAGCACTTGGAGAAATCCACACCATCTCTGGCGGGTATGCCAGAAGCGGCGAGTCCAACACTTCCAGGCATGCTCACGCTCGTAGGTTGCGGTCGGCAGAGGTCCTCCTCACTGAGAGGCCCTGGAAAGAAAGAAGAATGGAAGAGCAAACCATCAGTTTTCACGCCAGCGACTCTACAGGTGTCCAACATCCTCACGATGATCCACTAGTGATCACCGTCACTATCGGGAATTACAAAACCAGTAGGGTCCTTGTCGACAACGGGAGCTCTCTAGACATTCTCTTCTCTAGAGCTTTCAACCAAATGGGGATCCCAAAGGACAAGTTACAGCTTGTCCGATCCCCACTGGTTGGGTTCTCCGGCGAAAAGGTTCAACCCATGGGGACGATTGACCTCCCGGTCACCTTGGGGGCTGAGCCATGCCAGGTTGTGAAAATGGTGAAGTTCCTCGTGGTGGATTGCCCTTCGGCCTACAACGCGATTCTCGGGCGCACGGCCCTTAACAGCGTGAAGGCGGTTACTTCCACATACCACCTGGTGATCAAGTTCCCAACCGAGAATGGCGTAGGGACTCAGAAGGGAGACCAAGCCTCAGCATGTGAATGCTACGTCGCAACCCTTAAAGAGAAACGTTCACAAGAAACCTTCGTTGTGGATGCACTTGAAGTCCGAGACGAAAGAGAGGAGATCCATGCGGAGCCAGTGGAAAAACTAGATAAAGTTGATGTGGGAGAAGGCCGGAATCTTCAGATTGGCTCACTGCTTCCCCCTCAACTGAGGGAGCAGTTGGTCACCTTCTTGAAAGACAATAAGGATGTCTTCGCCTGGTCTCATGCGGACCTGACAGGGATCGATCCTGAGGTAATGACCCACCACCTGAATGTGGATCCTACCTTCAAGCCCGTGAAACAAAAACCAAGAATCTTTGGAAAAGAGAAGAGCGATGCCGTCCTTGAGGAAATTCAGAAGTTGATCGATGCTGGATTCGTCCAGGAGGTGCAATATTCTGACTGGCTGGCCAACGTGGTGCTAGTCAAGAAGGCGAATGGCAACTGGCGCATGTGTGTGGACTTTAAAAACCTGAACAAGGCCTGCCCGAAGGACAGTTACCCACTCCCCAGGATTGACCAATTGGTTGATTCAACAACAGGACATGAACTCTTGAGTTTCATGGACGCTTTCTCTGGATACAATCAGATCTTGATGCACCCGGCCGATCGAGAAGGTACGTCTTTCATTATCGAGCAAGGGCTATTCTGTTACCGGGTTATGCCTTTCGGACTAAAGAATGCAGGAGCAACCTACCAACGGTTGGTCAACCAGATGTTCGCCGGGCAAATTGGCCGGAATATGGAGGTATACGTGGATGACATGCTTACTAAAAGCAAGTTAGCCTGCGATCACCCAACCGACTTGGCTGAAACCTTCCAAATCCTCAGAAAGTTTGATATGAAGCTTAATCCAACCAAGTGCGCATTCGGAGTAGGGGCAGGAAAATTCCTCGGGTTCATGGTTAGCCAAAGAGGAATTGAAGCCAATCCCGAGAAGGTTCAAGCGGTGATCGACATGCAAGCACCCAGGACAATCAAAGAGGTTCAGTGCCTTACAGGGCGAGTAGCAGCGCTCAACCGGTTCGTCAGTCGGTCGACAGATAAATGCCTCCCCTTCTTTAAAACTCTGCGGAAAGCTTTCGAGTGGACTGACGAGTGCGAAGAGGCGTTTGCACACCTAAAGGCCTACCTCAGCTCTCCTCCTTTGCTTTCCCGGGCTATTCCAGGAGAGCAGCTTTACTTGTACTTGGCGGTCTCCCCAAACGCGGTTAGCTCAGCTCTATTCAGGGAAGAGCGGGGTATTCAGAAGCCAGTATTCTATGTTAGCAGAGCTTTTCGCGGCCCCGAAGTCAGGTACCCACTCATTGAACAACAAGCCTTTGCTTTGGTTATCTCGGCGAGACGTTTGCGCCCATATTTTTGTTCGCACACCATTGTGGTGCTGACCGACCGACCGCTCAAGCAAGTGCTTCAAAAGCCTGAGTTGTCCGGCCGGCTCATCCAGTGGTCTGTCGAACTCAGTGAGTTCGATATTGTATACCAACCGCGCAAGGCAAGGAAGGGACAGGTCATGGCGGATTTCCTGGCAGAATTCACTAACCCTTTACAGGATGAAGATGATGTGACCAAAACAAAGGGACAAGACGTGGAATGCTGGACAATCCACGCAGACGGCTCGTCCAACAAGGCCGCAAGCGGCGCTGGGATTGTGCTTATCTCACCACTCGGTGAGCAGATGGAGTATGCGCTACGGTTCGGATTCAACGCAACCAACAACGAGGCCGAGTACGAAGCAGTTGCTGTTGGGTTGCTACTATGCTCACAGATGGGAGCTAAAGTGGTCAAAGTCCTCAGCGACTCCCAGTTAGTGATCCATCAGTCCAACGGGGAAGCTGAGGCCAAAAACGAGAAGATGAAGAAGTACTCAGAGCTAGTCGCCAAGATCAGAGCAACCTTCGAGAAGGTGACTTTCTTACAGGTCCCACGTGAAGAAAACCAAAAGGCGGACTCCTTGGCTCGACTGGCAAGTGCTCCTGATGAACACTTGGGGCCCATGACTGCTCTCCAGTACCTTGCAGAGCCAAGTATCAACAACCAAAAACCCGAGGAGGTCCAGGTTATCCATTCCCATGCGTAATGGGCGGAATCCATCATTAAATTCCTCCAGGATGGGGAACTTCCCTCGGACAGAAGGGAAGCAAAGAAGCTCAGGTACCGGTCAGCAAGATACCTCCTCCAGGATGGCACCCTCTACAAAAGAGGCTACACCTACCCTTATCTCAGGTGTGTCTCAGATGTGGAGGGTCAATTCATTCTGAGTGAGATTCATGAAGGAATCTGCGGCAACCATTCCGGGGGCCGAGCGCTGGTATTCAAGGCACCCCGAGCGGGCTATTACTGGCCCACCATGAAGGCCGACTCCAACGACTTCGTGCATCGATGCGACAAGTGTCAACGCTTCTCTAACATTCCCCATCAGTCTCCAGAGCCACTCATGCCCATCGATAACCCTTGGCCGTTCGCGCAGTGGGGGATCGACATTATTGGCCCCTTCAAGTTGGGGCCAGGGCAGCACAAGTTTGCCATAGTCGCAATCGACTATTTCACTAAGTGGGTGGAGGCAAAGCCGCTCGCCAAAATCACTCAAGAAGCAGCAAGAGATTTCGTCTGGAAGCACATTGTTTGCAGGTTCGGGATTCCCCATGCCATCGTCTCGGACAACGGCAAGCAATTCGACGAGATGATGCGAGATTTCTGGGAGCAGTTCAACACCAAGTGCAAATACGCAACTCCTGGTCACCCTCAGGCCAATGGGCAGGCAGAAGTCACCAACCGCACCCTTCTTGGCATTATCAAAACCAGGCTGGACGATGCCAAAGGGTTATGGGCAGGAATGTTACCAAGCACCCTCTGGGCATACCACACCACTGTACGCACCCCAACGGGACAAACTCCCTTCCAGATGGCTTTCGGCTCCGAAGCGGTCTTCCCAGTTGAGGTCGTTATCCCAAGCTACAGGGTCCAACACTACAATGCAGAGCAGAACGACAAGGCCCTCAGCCTAAACCTTGACTTGCTCGAGGAAACCAGGCGAGCGGCCGCAGTCAGGGTGGCCGCATACCAACAGAAGGCAAAGCTTTATTTCGACAAAAAGGTCAAACATAGAGCTTTCCAAGTAGGTGATCTGGTCTTAAAGAAGGTGCTGGAGAAGAAGAAGCTAGGTAAGCTGAATCCGAAGTGGGAAGGCCCTTTCCAGGTCCAAAAAATCATCAAGCCCGGGGTATACCAACTGGTCACCATGACTGGTTGGAAACTCCCTCAACCGTGGAATGCGGACAATCTGAAGATTTATTATCAGTAAAGTCCAAGTTATTTTTGCTTTCAATTTGTTTCTTGACCCTCGTACAGTTGGGTCCAATGCTGTTCTCTTTTTAGGCTACACGCCTCTATCCCTATCTCATTCGATGAGTTTCTAGATGATCGATCTGTAATCTCTCTTAAGTTCATCAATGGGAATATCCTCGTCTTTCTTTTCCAAAAAAGACTGTCTCAAGAGTGCTTTAGTAAGGTTGCCCCGGTAAACCGCAATTGGATAAATAAAGCGACTTGAAGAGACTAACATGGCTCTCTTCGGTCGGCCAGCGAATTAACCCGCTCTCCTGCCAGGATGGCACTCGTCCATAAATAAAGCGACTTGAAGAGACTAACATGGCCCTCTTCGGTCGGCCAGCGAGTTAACCCGCTCTCCTGGCAGGACGACACTCGTCCATAAATAAAGCGACTTGAAGAGACTAACATGGCCCCCTTCGGTCGGCCAACGTGTCAACCAGCAGACTTTTCCCAAATAGGCGGACTATAGATCAGGCCAAAATAGCATGCAATATTTCCTCGCAAGCATCTCAAGGGGTGAACGGTACCACTTCACTATCATTTAATTTACGTTTGAATTTTATGCATGGGCAACCTTTTTGCGCTTTCATATGATCATTCATAAAGAGATTTTAGGCATCCCTCGCTGGTCTACATAGTCAATATGTTCCGTTACTATTGAAGTTCATAGTCAGGGCACTATTTTCTCAAAACACCTTGCATAAAATTCTGTAAATGGAAAGTTATAGACAAAAAGAAATTTTTCATTAACTAAAGCCCCCTCTTTTAATTTGGAAGGAGGGGGAAGACTCCCATTACAAAAAAAAAAAAGATGAGACCCCAGGGAGACGGTGAGAAACCACTAAGGTGGCCCATCCTCGCGTCCTCTCTTGGCCTCGTGGGAGGAAGACGGTGACCCCTCGGGGGAAGTCACCATTCCCAGCGGGGGAGATGGCGTCTTCGGCCGGGGACCATGAAGGGGGTTCCAGCCTGTGATCAGCAGCAGCCGGACCACCTTCTCCGCGTTTCGCACCGTGTCCTCCATCACCTCCACCCTCGCCGATAGCCCCTCTACGGCCATCGTTAATCCTTGCACCTGCTGGCAGAGGTTCTCCAGTATGTTACTGCCATCATTCGACATTCTTCAGGCTTTCCTTTCTCTCGTTCCCTCTGAAATGAAAAGTTTTGTGGGGGAGAAGGAGTACCAAGTACCAAGGGTCTGTTTTTATAGAGAAAAAGATCAACCGACTCTGTTTTCGAAAAATTTGAATGTTCAAAGTAATTACTAACTGCCTTAATGGCGGTAGAAGTGCAAGTGTTGTTAAAACTCCTTGGAAAACTTAACTGCTTTAAATGTCTAGCCGGAATGTTCTCCTCGTTTGGCGAGATATGCTCTTGCCAACTGCCAGCACGTGTACGATTACTCGCTCGCCACAATCGTTGCCACTCACTTGTTCGTTTGCTCTACTCGAGTATATAGGGCAACCTGCATTAGCTAGGTGCATCTCACATGATTATTCCCCTCCCTGCATAAAGCATGCAATCAGTAATCAAGCCTTAATGATTCAATGAGGCCTTCCAGTCTATCAGCAAAATTATCCAGTGCCCCCATGGGGGTTCGCTCGGTCTGACAGGCGTACTCGCTCAAACACCTGTTTATTCGCTCGACTCTCGACGGATCATTCAGTGTGATAATCCACCCAAAACTCTCTTGGGGCGGAATCAAAGACAGGCGACAGATGGAACAGATAAACAAATGCAACGTACTAACATTAGTAGAGCAATGGTTATGCCCCCGAAGGGGCGGACTCCGTTCTCCATCTTGGAATTAAGAACAAGAAGACAGTGTTATGCCTGATTATACGGTGGTACGAACAGTGTTATGCCTGATTATACGGTGGTTCGAGCAGTGTTGTGCCTAATTATACGGTGGTACGAGTTTTCCAGTTGTGAAAATAAAACAAGCTACATCAAAACAAAAACACAGGAGATCAGAGCACAGAGGGCAGCCAGGCTCAACTCTGGGCGTCGTCATCTTCATCATCACCTCCACCGCCACCCACTTCAGTGTTCTCCACATCGGACGGAGGCTCAGGCTTCAGTTCACTCAAGTCGAGGTCGGTGTACTTGGCCTTCACACGCTTAATGGCTTGCTCGAAGCCACCTGAAAAGTACAGCATTAGCTCACCAGCGCATTCGTCAGAGGCCTTGTACTCTTCAACCGCCTGGGCTGTGGTGGCCCTCGCCTGGCCAAGGTCGCTTTGAAGCTTCAGGATCATGGTGGATTGCCGGGTGGTGGTGTTCTCGGACGCTTGCTTCAGTGCCCTCAACTCCTCCTCTTTCCCCGATAGGGCCTCCCTCGAGTTCTTCAGATCTACCTCAGACTTCTCTTGGATATCTTTGGCCGCTTGACGCAGCCGCTCCACCTCCTCTTTCGCCCGGCCGGCCTCCTCCACAGCCTGCTGCAATGCTGAAGGGCAGCCGGAATGAGTCTTCTCTAGCTGCTCCAAGGAGTTACGACACTCTAGGGCTTGGCGCATGACACCATGAAGCCTTAGCTCTCGGTCGGCCAGCCTCCTGGCAACGACTACTCCTTCAGCAATGGCCTACAAATTACGAATATAGGGACAGTCATTAGGCATCAAGGGGTGTCGTCACAAGAACAGGTATTGAAAAGCAACACTTACCCTGCTCAAATGCAGCTCGAAGTTCCTCAGCAGCTTCTCCGCCGGCATCGAAGCGAGACCGTCGTAGACAGGCTGGGCGAAGGCATTTAACGCTCGGTGGCTGGCAGACGGGTCCGACAAAATGCTCCCTTTAACTGGGACTGTCGCATAGTCGTTCGTCGCTGGGTATATCAGCCCAGCCATGCTCGCCATCTCTGCTTCTGTCCACGGGGGTGCAAGGGCAGGAGGAAATGTTTGGAATGCAACCTTCTTCGGGGGATTCGGGTCCTTCGTCGTTGGAGAGGGCGGCCGCTCTTTCTTACTCTTCCTTTGTTCGCTCGGCTCGGGGAGCTCACCTTCTTTCACGAGGGACTCTATCACCCGGCCGATCGAAATATCGGGGTCCGCCATCTCCGCAACAAGGGTTTCCTCCTCCTTCTTAGTTATCTCTGCAATCCTCTTTCTTTTCTTCTTGCCCAGGGCCCTCAGGGCCGATCCGCCGGCAGCCTCAAGCGTTTTTTCCAAGGTCTCCTTGCCAATCCTCAGACGAGGAAGTCTGGTGGAAGCTACTGGTGGGGGATTCGTTGGGATAGCCGCTCGGGCCCTCATCTGGGTGTAAGCCACCTTGTCGAACGGCTTGATATCTAGAAGTGGGAACACAATTAAAGCAATAATCAGAAAATGGGTAGAACATGGTCAGAGGCAGATAAGGAGAAGGGATTAAACGTTACCCGCAGGATTTGGCCCCAGCAGGTGGTCGAATAGCTTCTGAGGGTTTACCAGCTCCTCAAAGGGGATTTTCTCTTTCCGCATGGCCGCAATCAGTCCGTCGATGTCTGGGTTGGGGTTCTCCACCCGCCGGAAGTCACTCGGCTCAGGGTCTCCCCACACTGTCTGGATCCCTAGGGTGTTGGGACCAACCACTTCATCACTTTGATACTCCCATCCTTCTCCAGAAATAAAGAAAAACTTCTCTTTCCATTTTTTGACAGACGAGGGGTACCCAAACACAATCTGACGACCGTCAAGTGCCTGGAAGTACCAAAAGCCCGCATCTCCCACCTTCGGGGTATAGCAGTAGAAGAAATCATCAATCGTCATGGGGCGGCCCTCTGCACCCAGTGCCTTGAACATCATGAACGCCCCAAAGAAGATGTTCCAAGCATTTGGCATAAGCTGCCCAGGAGCAAGCTTCATGCGGCTCAGCAGCTCTCGAATCTCGAACGATCCGTGGAAAAGGGACTCGCAGCCCAGCAAAGAAGGCGTGCTCGTAGACACACACCTCGCCCTCCACGAAGGAGCAAGCCCTCTCTTCCGGACGGGACGCTCGTAGGGTCACAGAATCTGGAATCTGGTAGGCTGCTCTGATCGTCCCCAGGTCCTCCTCGTAAATCACGCTCACAAGCGTCTCAGC
Source organism: Rhododendron griersonianum (assembly GCA_018127125.1). NCBI lineage: Eukaryota > Viridiplantae > Streptophyta > Magnoliopsida > Ericales > Ericaceae > Rhododendron > Rhododendron griersonianum. The sequence continues at coordinate 17,969,924 of CM030795.1, forward strand.
CCTAAAGGATGGGACCTTGCCGGCGGTGTCCACATCGATAACGTTGGTAGGGGCGGTCTCCTCCATTTCAGGTGCAAAGGAATTGGAAGCGAGATTGGAAAGATCTCTCACAAGGTGCAGGAATGGCTCTTGGCTGGTGTATGAATGGAGAAGGGGATTTAGGGTTTGTCGCTCAAGACGGAATCGTGACAACTGGTTCCACACACGAAGAGCACCAAATAACTCCTTTAATCGGTAATGTGGAACAACTGGCTCAATCGTTTGTAGGGGAAATCAACCCCGGGTATCGGGTCACCCGGATTGGCGTCTGCTTCTGGATCCAGTGTTGCAAATCGACTTGGGGGGCAGGAAACAAGAGGTGCTGGGGAATAGCTGCATAATCGTATTTATACCCTTCCTCGGGTGCGAGAATCAAGGGAAATCCTTTGACTCCTCAACCGTCCGATCATGAACGAGCAAGATCTGTCACTAGATCCCCAATCGCAGCCGTCCTCGTATCTCGGGAATTTCGAAATTTGAAGAGCCCAACTTCACGTGGGGAGTGTATTTGGCGGTTACTCATCATTATCCTCGGGTAAAGGGAGATCTCTTTCCCTCGCATTAACTACCTCGAGCACCGTGTCGACAGGCAGAGCAATTATCCCCAGCGTCGAGGCTCGCTCTGCTCGACTTGGGAATGGGGGGCAACTGATGAGGATATTTTTAGGCACTTACTGTCGAGCGCTGTTCTCTTGACGCGTGTCAAGAGGTGACCTGCTCGGTCGGACACCTGTCGCTCGGTCGTATTCAAGTCGCTCGGTCAGACTTCTCCAACCTCGCTGGGACGACAGGATGAACACTGACTAGGTCAATACGATTACACCCGCCCGTATCCTCGGACGTGGAGGGGATAACCCCACGTCCCCTGGATTCCTGGACTACGGAGCCATGTCTCCCACGTCCGCCACTCACTCCAGTTCCGACGGGAGTCCCCCCCCCCCCCCCACTCCGAGGAACTTCAACCGCTGTCGTGGCCCACGATCTACCACCTTCGTGCCCCTCGCAGGGACACGAACCACCTCGCCTATAAATGGGCAGCCCGTCCATGGGTTGAAGGTACGTATTCAATTCTATCCACAAAACACACAGAATTCTACCCTTACATACTCTTACTAACTTAGCCATCGGAGGGTCCACGACTGGCGACACCCCCAGTCCTCGGACGCTGTTTTGTAGGAACTCCTCGAAGACGGAGCTCGGATTGACCGTCCAGTTTCAGGCATCAACAAAAACCTTTGACGTTACTTACGCCAAGTCAATGGTGCTCTAAGTGCCGTCAAAGGGGGGCTACTGTAGACACCCTATTCTGGACTGTCCAGATTAGTTTACTTACGGTCTTTGATTCCCCGATGATGATTAAGGTCAAGAACATCCCGAGTTTGTGAATGAGTTTGAGCTTTGAGCATCCTGAACCTCATCCGAACCCTTTTCAAACCCTTGTCGAACCCTCAAGCCAGAACCAAATGGCCTCAGCAAAACCCTACTGGAGTACGCTGGTTCTTGACTAGCGTGCGCAGGAAGCACTGCCACGTGTCAGTCATCGCCAGTTATTGGCGCACGCCACTCAACAAGGTGCGTACGCCAGTCAATGCCATTTTCAGCCAGATGGGCGGGAGATTTTGTAACCACCTGACGTCAGCTACAGCCCCCCTGATGATTATATCGGCCAGAGTTGTCCCCTTCTCTCCTACACCTCCTTTCAACCCAAGTCCCATGCATTAAATGCATGGGAGGCTCCTCCTTGCCACCCTTCCAAACAAGCCTTAAGGGGCCAACTGATTTCAGTCAGCCCCTTCTCCATAAATACCCCCCTTTGCATTCATTCGCAAGGGGTTAAGCTCATTAAGAGTCCATTTCCTCTATTCCTCTCTTGCTTCCTTGTTTCCTTTCTTCTCCCATAGAAAGAGCAAGCAAGGAACACCTCTCCACAGTCCATAACCTTCACCACACTCCCCATCCATCATCATCTTCAAGCTCAAAGATCAAGTCTTTCCAAAAAACTCACAAGCAAAAGGTATACCACGTTTTGTTTCTGTTTTCTGTTCTGACCCCTGAGGGGGGCTGGCAGGGTCAAGGTTGGTAATCTATACCAGTCCTGGTCCTAATGCTGGCAAGGTTTCAAAACCGTATACAATGATCAGTGGCGCACGCCTGTAGTGTGAGCCGTACGCCAGTCATGGTAGTACGTGCAAAACTGGCGTGGGGATCATGGATCATTGTTTTCTTTACTTTATTATTGTCTGATCACCCTGATGCATGCTAAAACCAGTCTATTGCTTTCTGTATTTTAGAACTGCTTTCTCCTCCATCTGTATCTTAGTGTAGTATGGCCTCTGGGAGCCTTCTGGTCATATTCCAGAGCCCAGATGATGCAAAGCCAAAGCATTGGAACAAGTGGACAACTGGCGTGCGGCCATATACTACTGGCGTACGGTAGTAGTCTAGCTTCCAGTGGCTTGGCCCTTGCATGGATCTTCCATCCAGGCCTCTGATCATCCTCCCCTCACTGTTTAAGGGGTTTCCTGTTCATTTGGTGGCTTCTTAGCCCTTTAATCTGTCTGTAATAGCTTAGTAACTTATATCAACTGCGTGATTTGTCCTGGGTGTGCACTGGTCCCTTCCAGAGCCCAGAGGGTTGAGAACAGAAGCTGTGGTCTTAGGTTCACCGGCGCAAGCCATTTGGGGGGTGGCGCACGCAGGACATGGCTACGTGCAGTGGCTTAGCCAGTGCATGCAGGCTTGCTTCTGTGTGCATCACTGCACAAACAGCGTGCACTAGTTTGTCTAAAATGTCCACATAAGCTTGTTCTCAATCTATTATGCTTGTGTAGATCAAACATCAAACATCCATAAACATTTTGCCATGTTCTTGTACATAAATGCAAATGTGTTACAGTTTTAACCCCCATTAACTGTTCCCCCGCCCTAACTGGCTAAAAGAATGATCAAACAAAGAGAGAAATGCAATGTTTTTATAAAAATGCCTGAGTAGAGACTGATCTCCGGATTGGGCGAGAGGGGGTGCCATAAAACCCTTCCCCTCTCGTAACCTGGCTCCCGAACCTCAGATTTCAAAGGTGACGACGGTCCAGTCTACAAAAAGCCTTTTTCAAACTCAAAATCCAAACGTTTTCAAAAAAGCACGATTTCTTAGGTACTCTCCGCAAAACCCGAGTGGCGACTCTGAACTGCGAAGCGTTTCGCCACGCTGTCCCCAAAAAGGGCGCACCCGGATTTTTACAGACCGAAAATGTAGGGATTTTTGGGGCGTGTGCCCATATTTAGTACGTGCCTTAGACCCATGGATGGATCGCGTATTTATAGACGGGGTGGTTCGTGTCCCTTGAGGAGCACGATGGTGGTGGATCGTGGGCCACGATGGCGATTGAAGTTCCTCGAAGTGGAGGGAGCCCCGCCAGAACTGGAGTGAGTGGTGGAAGTGGGAAACATGGCTCCGCAGTCCAGGAATCCAGGGGACGTGGGGTTGCCCCCTCCACGTCCGAGGATATCGGCGAGAGTAACTGTGTTGACCCAGTCAGTGCATATCTTGTCGTCCAAGCGAGGTTGGAGAAGTCCGACCGAGCGACCTGGATCCGACCGAGCAACCCATGTCCGACCGAGCGAGTCACCTTTTGACACGCGTCGAGAGAACAGTGCTCGACAGCAAGTGCCTAAAAATCTCCTCATCAAGTAGGACCCCGTGATGGGGTCGAAATTGTTTTGTTTTAAGAAGGCTAAAATAACCGTGCCCCCTGTTTAGGCAATGCATGCTTCTTTAATGTCAAGTTGATGCCCCTAGCTTTTCATTTGTTTTATGCAATCATGAGATTGACTCCCTTTTTGTCTTTGGTGGGATTTTACAGAGAAACAGGAGACTGGAGGCTCGTGGCAGAGGTGAAGAAGTACACAATGGTTTTTTATGCTGCCAGAGCAGGCTCGGGAACTGGTACGTGCTGCGGGCTTTGAGGCATTTGCTATGGGCCTCAATCTTTCGAAGATTGATTGGTCGCTGATGACTTCATTGGTGGAGAGATGGTGGGACACCACCAACACGTTCTACTTTCCTTCTACTGGTGAGATAACGATCACGCCAGGTGATTTCTCTCTTCTGATCGGCCTGCGAGTAGGTGGAGTTCCTCTTCGGATTGATCCAAAGCTTTGGCAGAGGGAGGGAGCTTTGGAGTGGTTCTTAGGCAAGGTGCCCCCTCTTCACTCACGTGGTCATCTTGATGTTTCTTGGCTCAGTAAGACTTTTATGAAGGCTAACATCCTTACTCAGGTAAGCGTCAAGTAGTTGACACGGGCCTTTCTTCTCTACCTCCTTGGGCAGACTTTGTTTGCAAACAAGGATAGCTCGGTGCATACACAATTTCTGGCCCCTTTGCAGCACTTGGAGGTCGTTTGGGAGTTCAATTGGGGAGCATCTGCTTTGGCCACCTTGTATGGCAACCTTGGAGCTTGTTCGCGGGACAAGAGTTTTATTCTTGGCGGACATTACCGAGTTCTGGAGGTATATCCTTCTTTCCCTTTCTCCTTTCTTGTTTTGATTTTTCTTGGTATTGAACCTATTCCTTTAACCCATTTTTCAGCTCTGGGTTTTCGAGCATCTCCTCTAGTTTCCTCCTGACACCAGGCACGAGGATGCAAGCTGTATTCCTCGTTACGAGCGATGGTTGGCTGGCCAACGGAAGCCACGGTCACCAGTTTTGAGCCTTCCCGAGTGGCGACGGGTTTTGGACCGATTGACGGTCGATCAGGTAGCTCTCATCTCCCTTTGTATTCCTTGTCCTTAGATTCTTGTGTTGTGGCTGATTTGACCTTGTTTGTAGGTGCATTTCGACCCTTGGAGTGGCATACCGAAAGACGCCCCTCTGGTGTAGTCCAGGATTTTGATTGTACCCGCAGCTTGCTTGAGGGCCCTTTTTGCCGAGCTTGGTACCTAGGTGATCGGGTGGCTAGCCAGTGGTGCCCGCATGCTGAGGCTCTTCAGTTTGTTCCTCTTCCACCTCCAGCATCACTGAGATCTACTTCCTTGATGTCCAAGGAAGATTTAAAGAACGCTCGAATTAGAGATTGAGCGGGCTTGCTTCTCCAGGCAGGGGACTATACGGAGTGCTGCCATCTTTTCTTGGCTCCACCTACTGCTCCTCCAGTTGCTCCCGTTTGGCTGCGGGCCCCTACTTTTGTCTCCTTTCACTCTGATGATGGAGTGGAGGAACGTCTGGCGATTACTCCTTACTTGACTCAGCTCTATGCATTGCGGGCCGGGGCTTCACAGGTATCTTTGACTTTCTATTCTAGCTTCTGCTGCTTTGCATTGTTTCCCACACTTAAATGCTTGCAATGTTTGGTTATCCCACAGGTACCTGCTAAGATAGTGTAGGAATGGCTACATGCTTATCAGAGTTCTGAGGCTTTGATTCGGAGGCAGCGTCGTCGAATCCTTGAGGTATGATTTTTCCCATGCATTTCCTTTGCTTTGCATTATTTCTCGAACCTGAGCGTTCGTATTCTTTTTCTGCAGCTTGAAGCTGAACGAGCACATGCTGCTAGTGGAGAGGATATGGGAGCTAGTGAGCAATCCCCATCTTCAGCTCAGAGGCCATCTCAGAGGCGCCGTCATGATTAGCCCTAGGGTTTTCCTCTTCCTATTCATAGTTAGTGAAAGACAAGCGGAAATTGTATTTATGTAGTGAAAGCAACCACAGTGAAAGTTTTGTAATCAAGCTTTTTGTTCATGAAATGAGAAATGCCCCTAAATGTTTTGAGATTGCATGTGAAAGTCAGAACATGGCTTTTTGAAAAAGTAATTGCTGTTTACTGAATAAACAACTTAGAGTTTAAAAACATATAGTAATCTCTGTGAAATGAAACACCAGCCGAGGAATTGAACACACGGCTAAAGAATCAATGTTGCGGCCGATGTATCCATCCTTAGGCCATTTCTTCCATTTTCCAAATGAAGCTAGATTTTGTTTTAGCCAAGTGGCATCCCCTTTTCTCTTCCTTCTTATGCTTACGCCTTGCTTTTGTTGTGTCCTATAGCCTTATTGCCAAATTTGAGAATCTTTGAGATACCTTGCTTATCATGTCAATGACTTTTAAGTTAGAGGGTATGAACGACAGTTCTTGTGTCTTTTGTTGTTGTCAATTCCTCGAGAAAAGCATACTCATCTTTTGCGAGTTCAATATGCAGGGTTAGCTATGCCTATCATTGAGTACAAATCTATTTGAGATTTTTCCTTCTCTCCAAATGTTTGGGTCGCATCTTAAAGCGAGATTACCTACATATCCCAATCAGGGAATCAAACCTTTTACGTAGTTCTAAAATCACCACCTTTGAGGTTGGGCTACCACTCTTGGTTTTTATTCTCACGTGCTCTTGATTTTGTCTAGGTTATCTAATGGAGGTTGAGTCCCTAGCGAGCTTTTCTTTGAATGCCTTAACTTTTGCCTAGGCTGCGATTTTGCATTTTCTTGCCCTAGCAGGCTCTGCTCTTACTTTTGCTTGGGTTTCTTGGGTCACCCAACAAGCATTTCTCATAAGAGGTTTTTCGTACTTTGGGGAGGAATTTTGACGGAGATATTTCAGGGCCTCCTTTGTGTTTGTACTTTCATGATGGGCGAGCTAACTCTAAGTGTTCTCACAGAGATAGCGTCTTCTTTCTAAGTTTTGACAAAAAAAACCTAGTTTCTTAAGCAACTGAAGTTCATCCTTTCCTTCCCTTTTGTCAGTGACACAAAGAACTTAATTTCTCAAATTTTCTCTCGTTTGGCAAAGAGACTATAGTATATGGCAATCGCAATTTAGGAATCAAACCATCAAGCATAGTTTAGAAGATAAAATAGGAATTCATTTAGCAGAAATAGATTGCCCAAACAGAGGCCCAAAACATGTCCTAGTTTTATTTAAAAAGCAGTGTTTAATGTTCTTTGCCATATTACGACTTTTCAACTACTGCAGCATTTTAGGGTCATCTCCTTTTGCTTTGTCTTTCACAATTTTATACTCTTTTCCACCATCTTCCTTGCCAAACAGAGCCTTTGAACTGGACCCATCTTTGAAGCTTGTACGGTGGCTACCTCTTTGAGACATGAGCAGTCCCCACATAGAAGTGTCAGCCTGGGCTTTCATCACCTCTTCTTCCTTCTTGTTAACTGTGCAGTCACAAGAGAGATCAGTTACTTGGTTAAATAATGATGCTAAGGAGATTTCATCAAGCGGATCATCGTATTCTCCTTCCATTTCATCGAAATCACTTTCCCCCGTTTTGTATGGATCTGTGTATATGAAGTCTAGATTTTCTTCTTCCTCTACCCATTGGCTGTAGTCACACTCTTCGTAGGGATTGACCCACGGCTGCATCTGGAATTCCTCCACTTCTTCTATAAGGTTGTGTGGGCAGCATGCCCTTGGAAAAAGGATTTCGTTCCTTTTGCCAAAGCGGCCCTTTTTGGATCGAGGGAGCGCGAGCAGGGAAGCAAGCGCTCAAAAATACAGAGTCACCACTCGGGTTTGAAGGTCTGACACCCAAGGAACCGTATTTCGAAGCACCTGCCGCGCTATTTGATTTGAAAAAGTGAAGGAACCAGTCTGTCATAACCATATCTGGGTTCGGGAGCCAGGTTACGAGAGGGGAAGGGTTTTAAGGCACCCCTCTCGCCCAATCCGGAGATCGGTCTCTACTTAGGCATTTTGAAAACATTGTAATTCTTCTTTTATTAATCAATTTTTAGCCAGTTAGGGCGGGGGAACAGTTAATCGGGGATTTAGACTGTAACATATTGCAGGATGTGATGAATATGGCATGGATAAGCAGTTAGTATAGGATGAGAATAGACTGCTGTGAGAGTTTAAACAGACTGGAAAGCCCATGTTTTGGAGTGTCGTACGCAGGAGGAAACCAGTATGCACTGATTAAGTCAATGCATGCTGATCATACCTGCGCGCGCCACTACAAAACCTGCACGCGCCAGTAAGCCTAAGCCCACAACTCTTATTCCCAAACCCTCTGGGCTCTAGAAGGACCAGTGCACACCCAGGACAAACCGAGCAGTCAAAAGCAACTATAATGTACAGTTTAAAGGCCGAAAAGCCCTACAAATTAACAAAATACCCCATAAACAGTGTGGGGACAAAATAATGGCCTAAAGCCAAGTTACCCATGCAAGGCCACTCACTGGAAATAGGCTGACCATCGCGCGACTAATGCGCTCTGGCGCGCGATGGTGTGCCCTGGCACGCGAGTGTATGAGCCAACCTTCCAGTGTTTGGTTTTGCTCATTCTGGGTTCTGGGACAAATCCAAAAAGATCCCAGGGGTATTCCATAATAACAGAAATGCATATTGAAATACAGTTAGCAGTTTAAACTAAGAAAAGCAGTAAATTGATTATTAGCATGCTTACAGTGATCTATATACAAAGTAGGACATAAAATAACAAGGCACCCGTCCCCACGCTGTCTTGTGCGTGCAGCCACAAAGTGTCGCATGCGTATGTGGGACTGTCGCGCGCGGGTTCTTGCCACCACGGTTTTGAAATCTTGCCAGCTTTAGGGCCAGGACTGGTATTGATTACCAGCCTTGACCCTGCCAGCCCCCCCCTCAGGGATCAGAACAGAGAGCAGAACAAAGGTAAGCTATACCTTTGGTCTTTGAGTTTGAATGGTGTTTGAGCTTTGATGTTTGAAATTGAAAGTAGAATTTTTTGAGTGAGAACAAACTATGTTCTTGAGTGCTAGGTAGGAAACCAAGTGTTTCACTTGCTAATGGAGGAGAGATAAACAAAGGGCTAGGGTTAGAACCTTTGTGCTTTGAATTTTTTGGAACCCCTTGAAAGAGAACAAATGGGGCTATTTATAGGAGGAGAGGGATGTGAAACTAGTTGGTGCAAGGCGAGGAGCTCAGCCAGTCCATGAGGCTGGCTGAAGTTGCATTGGTGGCCAAGTTTCTACCTCAAGAAAAGTTGGTGGGGACTGACCATCGCGCGATCGAGTCAGTCTGGCGCGCAGGGGTACGCCCTGGCGCACGATGGTCAACAGTCAAACTTTGACTGTTGACCACCACCTGGCAGTTTGACCATCGCGTGAGGGAGTCAATCTGGCGCGCGATGGTGCGCCTCAACGCACGATGGTGCGCCTCGGCGCGCGATGGTAGGGTTTTTGGCCTTTGAAGTGGCTTAGGCTAGGTTAAGTTCAAGGGTTTTACAAACACTCAAAACTCAAACACTTGACATTCCCGAGGTGTTCTTGATCCGTTTCATCATTGGGGAATCAAATACCGAAAGTAAACTAATCTGGAAGCCCAGATTGGGGTGTCTACAGTAGCCCCCCTTTGATGGCACTTGGAGCACCATTGACTTGGTACAAGTAACGTCAAATGTTTCTAGACACCCCTCAAGGCAATCCAGAGCAGAACATACTAGCAAAGTAGACATGTAAACTTAAGGAACCTGATTGGTTGAATGGACGGACGGACCGTCGCTGGAGATGAACATAGAAGTGGACGATTTCATCGCCGCTTGTTGATCTAATTTGGACATGACAGGCTGTCGCTGCAGATTTGGACGGGACAGGCCGTCGTTGCTGGGGATCAGGCTATCCTCGGCACAAAGTATTCCAACAAATACGGGTAGGTCGTGTCAGGCAGGTTGAATTCCATCTGTTGGGAATCAGAGTCAATCTCCTTATCAAAGACCATCCGAGACAGAGCAATAAGGCTGATGGAAGATGCACTTGCGGCTAGACTGAGGGTGATTGTCGTTCGGGACAGGCCAAGACGGACTCTCCTGGGGAACAATCAGTTGCGGATGAACGGACTATCGGACGATAATCTAATCGTTGTTGTGGATATGACAGGACTGGCTGTCGTGAAGGCGGACGGGGAGATCAATGTGCTAAATGATCAAACCGTTGGGGAGCTTTGACAGGACCGGCTGTCGAGAATGCAGACGGGGAGATCAATGTGCTGAATGATCAAACCGTTGAGGGATTGTGACAGGAGACGGGGTGATTAGTGTGCAGAATGATCAAGCCGTTGAAGGATTTGACAGGACCGGCTGTCGTGAATGTGGACGGAGAGATCAATGTGCTGAATGATCAAACCGTTGAGGGATTGTGACAGGAGACGGGCTGATTAGTGTGCAGAATGATCAAGCCATTAAGGGATTTGATAGGAACGGCTGTCGAATGACTGATATGGCTAATCGTTATGGATGATATGGCTGACCATCGTTGAATGACTGATATGGCTGACTATCGTTGAATGACTGATATGGCTGATCGTCATGGATGATATGGCTGACCATCGTTGAATAACTGATATGGCTGACCGTCATTGATGATATGACTGACCATCGGTGAATGACTGATATGGCTGACCGTCATGGATGATATGGCTGACCATCGTTGAATGACTGATATGGCTGGCCGTCATTGATGATATGACTGACCATCGGTTGAAAGATTGAGGTGGACGATACGGCTGACCATCGTTGAATTGGAAGGGCGGATCACTATACAAAGTGATCGAGCCGTTGGAAGTTGGACAGGACCGGCTGTCGTTGATTTGAAAGGGCGGATCGCTATAAAAAGTGATCGAGCCATTAGGGTTGGACAGGACCGGCTGTCGTTGATTTGAGATGGCGGATCGCTATAAAAAGTGATCGAGCCATTGGAAATTGGACAGGACCGGCTGTCGTTGATGGAGACGGCGGATCGCTATAAAAAGTGATTGAGCCTTTTGAGCCTTTGGAAATTGGACAGGACCGGCTGTCGTTGATGGAGACGGTGGATCGCTATAAAAAGTGATCGAGCCTTTGGAAATTGGACAGAACCGGCTGTCGTTGATTTGGTTCCGCAGGAGATTGCATCGCATCCGTCGGCAAACAAATCAAGGGTTTAGGGAGATTTCCATTGCCTCCACTAAACAAACTGAAACGAAACCACAGGAGATTGCATCGCATCCTTTGGCAGACAAACTCGTATGATGGCAACCATGCTGGCTACCTTCCTTCTTACAACATTTAATATACACAATATGCAATGACGTGTATAAAATATTGAAAATGCAGATGCAAGGTAAAGGCGGCTCCTAGGAGGACAACAACACCTAAGGACTACCACTGAGCCTCATTACTGTATGGTCTGTTACTTTTGAGATAGATAGATGCTGAACAGGCTGGCGTGCCCCAGTTGACGGAATTGGGCTTGCGTGCCCTTTCTGCGAAGCTTGGGCAGATGTGCCCCAGAGATATGTTTTGCTTGGCCTTGGGCTGACGTTCCCTTGCTGCTTTACGAGATTCCACTACTTGCGGATTACTGAAACTAGGGTAGCAATGTAAAAATTGCATTTTCCAGTTTATTGACTCTCTTTTACAAGTGTTGAAGAGAATGCAAAAACTAACCACTAATATCTAATTTGCATTGACAAGTGCTTTGAATCGACACACAGACGTGCGCACATGTGTACAGACTCGCCTAGCTCGAACGAAAAGGGGGAAAGAGTCCCAGGGTACAATGCGAACCCTTAGACACAGAACACAATGAAATTTTGGGCATTTAGGGGCCAAAACTCACAACATTCCTTAGAAAGGTGACACTGACACTTACGAAAAGTGCAAAAGGTACAAAGACATGTATAAACAAAATCGAGAAAGTATCTCGAAACGACAATTGATTAAAAAACTAGAAAAATGTCGCAAAGATGGACATAAGACGCAGAGGATGACTCGTATAGGCCCGGACTGAAACCGACACCCCCGTGCAGTCACATTAAGTCCATATGACTTGCATGGTATGACAAGACTTGGCAAAAGCCCCTGGAACGACATTCGAGGGCAGTAGCTAACTGCTACGCTCTGCTGCAGGAATTGAATAAGCGTGCACAGGTTTGAGACCAATGCGCATCACTTCGAACAAACGCATTGCGGTTGCTTACACCAGACTTCACTGAACTTAGAATAAACTGTGAGCCATTAGGCTTCTAGCATTTTGTTCTGTTTTTGATGCTTCAAATATTTTAAAACTTATGCTCAGCCTGTAAATTGAAGAAGTAGTTTGTAATAAAATTGAAAAACGAAGGTTTTCCCCCATCTGGTTCCTCCAATGCAGTTTGATCTGATTTTCGATCCACTTCGACCTTTGATGTGCACCAAAACGTCAACCATGGATCCAATTGATAGATTTGTGACCGAGTTTCGAAGAGAGACTGCCTACGTATCCCAAGCTAGGGAATCAGGTCAGAACGTAGTTCAGGCCAAGGGTTAACTCTCGAGTATTTACCTCACCTTTTGCGCTCTAACTTTTGCCTAGTACCGCCCATTCGGGTCTTCGGTCTAGCGAGCTTTGATTGATGCCTATTTATTTTTGCCTAAACCGCCTTCATAGGTTTTCGGTCTAGCAGGCTGCTCTAACTTTTGCTTGGACCTAAACCGCCTTCATAGGTTTTCGGTCTAGCAGGCTGCTCTAACTTTTGCTTGGAACTGCCCACCTTTGAGATTTTCTGCCCAACGAGCTTCTCTCAAGGAAAAGTAGCTTTTGAAATTGATCCAAGTTGACCCAGGTATTGAATTTGTTGCCGCCGAGGACGACGATCTTTGGTTGCAGAATGACAATCTTATTGTTCTTGCTCAAGCTCCTTTATCCGTTAGGGAGTTTCTAATTCGGGACTGCCAAAACATTAGGCAAATTCTAGACTAGCTTAGGATTTCCTTTGCTGTTTTCCTGTAGTCCAATCTCAAACCTTTTTTCAGCACTCCTGATGCTTGTCTCCGTACTGGTTTAATATTTATGAATTTCCGTTTGACAAAAAAAACCAAGCACCACTAGAGAGGCTCTTAAAAAGCCATAGACCAAGGGGCGAAGGCTTTTATAAATAGAAGGAAAGCAATATCATCAACCAAAAAAAGCAAGATTTAATTGAACCCGAACTCTCTAAATCCAATTCTTCCAATCGCATTTCCTCTCGCCTTTTCAGCTTTTAATTGTATTGGTGCGTGGGGTGGATGGATTTATGATTCACAACAATAAAAGTGACAAGTACAAACTACAAATTTCGGAAAATAAAAAAATATCAAAAAAATCTGATGTTTTTAGCTTGTTATTAGTTTCTTAAGAGACTTTTTTACCAAATGTGGTTCAAAGTTTTAGTTTTTCTTTTTCTCTAGACTAAGATTGAATAGAAACATAACTGTTCGATAAAATCGTAAAAAACATCATTTTACTAATAAAGGAAACCGATTTTAAAACGTTCATGCAATGTACGTGCTACTTTTGAATGCATTTCATTAGCTCGAATAATCAGGTAATGAGATAATGAAGCTTATTTGTTGCTCTTGCCTAACTAAAAACAAGTCTCCCATATAGAGGACTAAATCACAAACATGTGGCGTGGCTGCCGTGGCAACAATAAAGTAGACTACTGCCACATTTCCGAGCACAAAAAAAAAAAGGGTAGGGTAAAGCAATCCTGTATTTGGTGAAAGATATCCTCACATGTATCATAGAGAATTGCTTCAGCTCTTGTGCATCAATACACCAACAGCATAACAGGCCATAAATAGGACGATGACATAATTAATTTTCCTCCCAACTACCAAAAACGTCATTATCGGTCCAATAACTTACATCGTACTTCCATGTGATGAAACAAACATACTAAGCATTAGTGACCTTTCCAAAACCATTCATTCCAATGATTGCCTGAACCTTCTGAAATGAAAAAAGAAGGAAGAAAAAAATAAAATCCAAGTTAGATATTTGTAGAACTTCGTAGAAATTACTTCTCAACACCTACACAATTAAATGAAATACCAGCTTATATTGTGTCCAAGAAACAAAGCACGAAAGAAGAAAAGATCTAATTCCTAAGCAAATATACTATCCCATACAGTATTAATGGGTTATATCAGCAAATTACTGGAAGAAGGTTTTGAAGGATGGGATCTGATTTACCTTGTTCATCCTCAGGAGGTTTAAGCCTAAAGGATAGCACATTCAAATCATCTGCCGTCCACCACACCACAGCTTGATAGATCTTAATCGTCCCCCCATCAGCAAGATCCTTGGCCTCGAAGGTTAAATATAACATGATAAAAGCACATAGCTGAGACAGTGCCATTAAAACCTTCACAAACTCCAGCTCACTATTTGCATCCTGAACAGCACTAGATGTAATCATGAGGTCACTATTACTACTAATTGAATTTAAAACATGAATATAGGAGTGTTTGAGCCAAACCGATGACGAAGGTACAAGCTCCCCCGACCGTGCTTTTTTCCCCTTTTATATATAGATATATATTTTCACAAAATGGCATGTGACAATTGGAGTAACATTGCCAAAACACGCTTAGAATACTTAAAGATAGCACTAGCATTGCTATCTCTCATTAACTGTTGAAGAGGCTCTGAAAAGATAGGTACAACTATTTTTAAGTAATAAATGTATAATTATATTAATCAAGTAATAGATAAGATAAAAAGAAGAAGAGAAGTAGCCCATGAGACCATCTGAGTTGTGAGAAGTTTATTATAGCTTTAGCTTTATGTACATAGATTGAAACCAATATTTATCTTTGAAATCCAAAACCATCGCATAATTATACTGCATTTGTTCTACCATACATTGGACGATCATTTGATACTTCCCAGCTATGCAGCACGGACACGGATACGGGATAGGACACGACACAGACACGCATACAAGTCATTTCTCTGAAAATTAGGACACGGACACATCGGGGACACGTCAAATGTAAAGTGTATTTGTGTTATAGTGGTATATTATGATTTCATAAAAACGCCAGAGATATTTTTAGGTGTCCTTAGCATGTTCCAAAATCCAAAAGTGTTGCCAACATGTCCTAGAGTATCCACAATGTGTCTACCTAAAATAAATTCCGTAAAATCATTAGACAAGTATTTAGGCATGTCCAATACGTGTCCGGAGAGTGATAAATTCAGTAAAATCATTAGACAAATATTTAGGCGTGTCGAGCACGTGTCCAGAGAGTGTCATATCGTGCCTGTGACCGACGCGTGTCCGACACGTATATGTGAGGTTGGTAGTTGTGTCCGTGCTTCTTAGCTTCGCAGTATATATTTTCATAGATGTTTAAAAAAATTCAAAGAAATCAAGAAATAGATAATTTTATCTCACATTCTATTTTTCGTAACTTGAATGCGGTCTGATCATGTGCTTTTCTGACAACCAAACAACTGATTCTTTGCATGGCCAAAGTGGGCCTACAATGTGCCCCGATTTGATTTTAAAAAAAAGGGACCATAATCCAGTCTCCAAGAAATAAAAGGGCAATGTGTCTTCTCTCTCGGGGTGTGTTTGGATTGAGAGAGTTGGAAAGAAAAAGAAGCAAAACTCTTTACCCCTAATCACTTGTTTGGATAAGAAATAGGAAACAAAGGGAGAGAAATGGAGGGATAGAGTTTCCCCTAAACCCTCACTCTTCTAATCTCTCCAAAATGGAGAAATTTGGAGAGAAAAGAAACAAAGTAATTACTCATATGGCAGTTCAGTCACCTGTTTCGGTCGTCGATTTTCCTCCTTTGGGCTTTGGTGGGTGTGGTAGCCCTAACCCTAAGTCTTCAATTGGGGCTGCAGAGCCGGGTGCAGCACACAGTGGGCCTAGGGCTCCTGTTTCCTCTCACATGATACTTGAAGGTAAATCTCCAGGTCCTATTTCTACTTCGTCTTCCCCTTGGAAGAATTTGCTGGTTAATGAGGGTAATACGGATGGGGTTTTGGAACTTCAGTTCTTTCCTCCTTCTGAGGAAGGTGGGAAGCTTATTGTAACCCCTCCCCCTACAATTGGGGAGCTTGGTGTGAAGAAATGGCAGTCTAGTCTAGTGGGCTATTTTCTAGATAGGAAAGTCAATTATATGACTGTTAAATCCATTGTTTGCAAAATATGGGAAAATTTTGGGATCACTGATGTCCTTTCCAATGAGGATGGCTTCTATTTTTTCTTGTTTAACAATGATGATGCATATAAGCGTATCCTGGATTCTGGTCCTTGGCATATTGGTGGTCGTTTGATGATTCTAAAGAAGTGGGAGCCTCAGATGTGTCTGGTTAAGGATCAATTGAATAGGATTCCTATATGGGTTCAGTTCTATAATCTTCCCCTTGAATACTGGACTACTCCTGGTCTTAGCTATGTTGCAAGTGCAATTGGGAGGCCTCTATATGCAGATTCAATGACTGAAAAGTGAAAAAGACTTAGTTATGCCAGGGTATGTGTTGAAGTAGAGGTTGGTGCTTTCCTCCCATCTTCTTTTTGGCTTAGACTTGGTAATGGGAAGGAAGTTGAAATTAAAGCACATTATCCTTGGAAGCCTCTTCAGTGCTTGGATTGTAAGGTTTTTGGTCATAATGGGGTTGGATGCCCCAAGAATACTCAGCCTGAAGTCACTTATCAGGCTCCCCCTCAGGTTCCTCAGCAAGTTTGGATGCCACGCAAGGGGAAGGTTGTGGCTACTGTGGGCTGCCCTAATGGTGGGCAGCTTGGGAGCCCAAGGAACAGATTTGCTGCTTTGGAAAACTTTGATCTCGCCTCTGATGCTGCTTTAGGTTTTGTGGAACCTATTGAGGTGGTGAATGTGATCAGTACTTCTTCTGAGCCAGAGATAATTCAACATGGTGATCAGACTTATGAGACTTTTGTGTGCACTAATAATGCTTCCTCTTCTCAAATGGTTTCTACTGAAGTTAAGGGCCTATCTGTGGTTCCTCCCCAACTAGTTTCTCTTATTGATGGAGAAAGTTTACAGTCTTATGAGGATAAAAAATTGGTAGCTCAGGGTTTTGACCAGGTTGCTGAGGGTTTGGATGAGGGTCTTGCACCCCCTGGGGTTAGGAAGAAGCCTAAAAAACCAAATAAGAAACGATGATCAAAATTGGTGCATGGAATATCAGGGGCTTGAATGATCCTTCCAAACAATTGGAGGTTAGAAAATTTATCCTTGATAATAGATTGTCCTTATGTGGGATAGTGGAAACAAAGGTCAGGTCTCAAAACCTTCCTGTTACTTTAAAAAATTGTCTTCCTGCAAATTGGGAGTATATTCATAATATAGGCTCTGGATTAATTGCCAGGGTTATTTTTACTTGGGATTCTTCTTTAGTCAAGGGAGATCTAATTTCCAGAAGTGCACAGCATATTACTTGTAGACTCCAACATGTCAATTCCTTACATTCTTTCATTGTCACTCTAGTTTATGGTTTGAATCATGCTAGTGAGAGGGTTATTTTGTGGAATGAGCTGAGAGGACTTCATGGTTCTCTGGGTACTGAACCTTGGCTTTTATTGGGAGATTTTAATGCTGTTCGAAGATTGAATGAGAGGAGTTGTACTGATCATTTTGATTACATAACTGCAGATTCTTTTAACTCCTGTATTGAAGATATTGAGATTGATGACCTCCCAGTCAAAGGGTTTTGGTTTTCTTGGTCTAATAGGAGTGGAGGCATGGGTCATACTAAAAGTAGGATTGATAGGGCTATGGTTAACCATGTTTGGCAGGATGTTTTCACTGAGTCTGAGGCTATATTTACAGCTCCGGGCCTTTCAGACCACTGCCCTCTTCTGGTGTCTATTCTCCCTTACAAGCACCAGAAAAAACCTTTTAAATTCTTTAACTTTTGGATGTTCCATCCCCAATTTTCAAACTTGGTTCAAGAAGCTTGGAGGCAGGATAAAGGGTCTCATCCTATGACAAGACTGTTTTTCAAACTTAGTTTTTTGAAGGGTTTGCTCAAGAAGCTCAACTCTACCTGCTACAGTCAAATTAGTGCTAGAGTGGCTGATGCAAAGGCCAAGTTAACCAGTATTCAGGAAGAAGCTGCTCTGGGTAATGTAACTACAGTTTTGGTTGCTCAAGAGAATGAGGCCATGCTTGCTTATCGTACCCTTAGTGCTGCTGAGGAAGCTTTTAAGAAACAAAAATCAAGGGTTCATTGGTTGAAGTTAGGGGATAACAACACTCAGTATTTTCACAAGAAGATGGCTACCAACAGATTACGTAATAAAATCTTATCCATTCATGATGATAATGGGGTAAGGTTAGACGACCCAAAGGATGTCAAACAGGAAGTTGTTTCTTTTTATAAGCAGCTGTTAGGTACCAGTTTTCCTTATCATATTGAAGCTACAGATGTTCTGAATGATCTTGATGTGACCAAAGTCCCTATGGAATACCATGATGCCCTTACTAGCCTTGCTTCTGCTGAGGAAATTAAGAGTGCCATGTTTTCTATTGGAGGAGATAAAGCTCCTGGTCCGGATGGATATAATGCGGCTTTTTTTCAGAAAAACTGGGGTGTGGTTGGTCCAGATGTGGTTCTAGCTGTTCAGTCTTTCTTTGTTACTGGAGGGATGCCTAAAGGGTGGAATGCCACAGTTTAAACTCTAGTTCCCAAGGTTGCTGTTCCTATTAGCATGAAAGAATATAGGCCTATTGCATGTTGTAATGTCCTTTACAAATGCATTACAAAAGTTCTGGCAAAAAGGATGCAAGGGATTCTGCCCCTAATTATTAATCATGGTCAATCTGCTTTTCTCAAAGGAAGATCTATAGCCGATAACATATTGCTTATGCAAGAATTAGTAAAGAATTACCATAGAGATGAGGGGCCCCCACGGTGTGCCATCAAGATTGATCTCATGAAAGCCTATGATTCTGTATCATGGGGGTTCTTGTCTGAAATGATGGTTGCTATGCAGTTCCCAATTCAGTTTATTCAATGGGTCATGTATTGTGTTTCAACTGCCTGGTTTTCTGTGTCTCTCAATGGGAACCTTGAAGGGTTTTTAAAGGAGCAAGAGGTTTGAGGCAAGGGGATCCAATCTCACCCTATCTTTTTCTAATAGTTATGGAAGGATTCTATTCTATCCTCCATTCCAAAGCTAATACCCCATCCTTCATCTACCACCCCAAATGCAAAGAACTGCAGATTCACCACTTGTCATTTGCAGATGATTTGTTTGTTCTTTGTGGAGCTGATCAGGGGTCTCTTACCATTGTCAAAGATGCTTTGGATGAGTTCCACTCTTTCTCTGGCCTTAGTCCCAACCTCCAGAAGAGTGCTGTTTTTTATTCTGGTGTAAGCAATGATCTTCAAGAAGTCTTGGAAGCAATCCTTCCTATTCCTCACGGCTATCTTCCAGTCAGGTACTTAGGGGTACCTCTCATCACTTCTAGACTTTCTTACTCTGATTGTATGCAACTTAAAGACAAAATCATACAAAGGATTAATAGTTGGACCACTAAGCTGTTATCTTTTGGGGGTCGCTCTCAACTTATTAGCTCAGTTTTATGGAGTCAGGTACTTAGGGGTCCCTCTCATCACTTCTAGACTTTCTTACTCTGATTGTATGCAACTTAAAGACAAAATCATACAAAGGATTAATAGTTGGACCACTAAGCTGTTATCTTTTGGGGGTCGCTCTCAACTTATTAGCTCAGTTTTATGGAGTATGCAAGTGTTCTGGTGCTCTATCTTTATCCTCCCCAAGAAGCTGCTAAAAGAAATTGAAAGTGTGCTCAGAGCTTTTTTGTGGACAGGAGTCCAACTCAAGCAGACGGGGGAAAAAATTAAATGGGAGTGGGTGTGTACTCCAAAAGATGAAGGTGGTTTGGGTTTCAAACCTCTCACAGTATGGAATAAAGCTACCATGATCAGACATTTGTGGGCTTTAAGTAAAAAATCTGATTCTTTATGGGTCAAATGGGTGCATGTATACATTGTAAAGAGGAAGTGTCTTTGGCAGATGAGGTTGCCTCATGATTCTTCTTGGACTATCCGAAAGCTTTTTAAACTCAGAGAGGAAGTGCAGCCCCTAATCAAGTACGTGATTGGTAATGGGAATACAACTTTTCTTTGGTTGGATCATTGGCATGCTGTCGGTCCTCTTTACAATCTATTTGGTGAGGATATAGTTTGCAATGTTGGTAGCTCCCTCCTAGCAAAAGTCTCATCTATCATTCAAAATGGGGATTGGCACTGGCCCAGGCAAAGGAATAGGGCAATCATGCAAATTATGAGGAGTACACCTTCAACTCTTAGGCCTGATACAGCTGTGGAAGACTCTGTGACATGGTTGCCTGCTCCTAATGGTATCTTCTCAGTTAAAACTGCTTGGGAAGCCCTAAGGAACCCTTTTCCTAAAGTTCCATGGGCTCATGTTGTTTGGCTCAAACAAGGTATTCCAAGGTGGGCTTTTATCATGTGGCTTGTTTGTTGGGGTAGGCTATCTACAAAGGATAGGCTCCTCTCTTGGGGGATGAGAGTGGACCCTCAGTGTGTTTTTTGTCATAATGTGCATGAATCTCATGAGCATCTCTTCTTTCACTGTTCGTTCTTAGCTTGTATCTGGGGTAGAATCCTCCTTTTGTTTGGTATGTCTAGAAGTCCAGGGGAATGGGAGCATGAAATTAACTGGGCTGTTCAACATCTCAAGAAGAAAGGGTTCTCTTCTGCTCTCTATAAGTTAGCATCGGCTGGTACAGTGTATTACGTGTGGAAGGCTAGGAATGACTCTATCTTTAGTAACAAGCAATACATTACGGATCTTGTTTATGAGCAGATTGTCAAGGATGTGCGGGATAGGGCGTTCTCTTGGAGGAATTGTGGCCGTAGCCTTGTAAATAGAGCTTTGTGTAGAGCTTGGAACATCTCTGAGAAAATTTTGTAGATAAAAGTAGTTAGGCCTGGTTCTTTGTTTTGTTTTGTCTCCAGTTTTTGGTGGACTATTTGTTTTTGATGGGGGTATGCCCCTAAGTTCTTGTATTTCTCGTTTCCTTTTTGGTAATAAAATCTCTCTTTACCAAAAAAAAAAGTAATTACTCATTTTGCAAAATACCCAAATTGCCCACCTAAAATAGCATTGGACACTTCTCATTTCTCTCCTACTCATCCAAACAAGAATGAGAGAAAACACAATCCTTTCTTTACTTGTCTATCCTAAGTTACCAAACGGACCTAAGAGCTCCAGAGGCAAAAGTTCCTTAGCAATACTATATGTGCATACCAAATTTACAAAACACTATGGGAAACAGAAACAAAGTTATACTTTGGGGATATTAATTGTAAGAAATTTTTTATGAGAAAGAGAAACAAATTCTGTGGGTATAC
The DNA here is from genome assembly GCA_018127125.1 of Rhododendron griersonianum. NCBI lineage: Eukaryota > Viridiplantae > Streptophyta > Magnoliopsida > Ericales > Ericaceae > Rhododendron > Rhododendron griersonianum. The sequence continues at coordinate 17,991,114 of CM030795.1, forward strand.
TAGTATGTTATAAGCATTTTCCCTAAGTTTTATGCCCTAAACAGCTAGGGTAATCCATAAAACAGGAACAAAAGCAAACTGGAAAATAGGCAAAACAGAAACAAAGACCTTGAAGCGACGGTTGTATTCTTCCACCGCAACCTGCGAGAACATCTTGAAATCCAAGCCAGTCTTGTCGCTTATGACCATCCGATAGGTATTGTATACACCAAACCCCTGAAGAGGGCGGGGGGGAAGCACCAAATTGAAAACATAACAAAAACAAAAAACGGAAAACAAAATGTGATGTTTTGTTTTATTACTTACATCGCTCTTCTCAACTGGTACGGTTATGTCTTCATTGTCACAACCGCTATCATCATCACTCCACGAATACGCCCTTGGTGATCCTGAAGGAGGCAACTCCATGTCTGGTTTTTTGTCCCCAAACAACTGAACGAGGCCAAACTCATCGTCGCATGAATTTGAATCTGAATCTGAATCTGTATCGAAGCACGAATATGGAATATCCGAATCAAACAATGCATCCCACATTTTCGAGCAACTCACGCGGCAATCAATAACAGAGAAAACCCCGCCCTAAAATCCGTGGGGATGTTAGCAAGTGTTAGTCCGCTTGTAAATTACATTTTATTCCTTTTAGTTTATTTTATTTTGATTTTGGCATCTTGAATTTTTTTATGATCTCTTTCATCCTTTAATTTTTAATTCTTCAAATTTATTTCACTAGATAATCCTTTTCTTTTTATCGGCAAAGGAAATTTCATTCGCCAACCGATAAAAATATGAAATTGATATATTTACAAATTGACCACTTTCCACTACTTGGCTTGTTAATAATGTTTGCTTTGCTCAATGAAATGCATGACCTGAGAAATTGACCCAGGGCTTACAATGGCCCACATCGAACGGGTTTATACTAAACTCGCTAGTCAATTAGAGTGATAAAAACCAACATGCTCCACTTCTCCTGAGAAGGTCGACCTAAGTGGCCTGCGTTCACCAAAACCGCCAGAGCCTCTAAGGAATATTCTCAAAATATGTGAAATAAGTTACACCAGATAATATCAACACCTATAAATAAGCTTTCTTCAGCCACAAAACGGGTAACGCGTTCAACCCTCCAAGTACTATTATTATTACTTAGATTCTTTTATCCCTTCAAAAAACTACGACATCCGAGGTGTTTTGGTTGACATCTCACCAGTGTCAAGCACGCTGTTTTGCAAGTCATCAGTTGAGCACATCGAAAAACAATTAATCAGTACTATAGGAAAAGAAAAGCATTGAGACAGCTTTGGAGAGTAAAAAACCAGACTAGCCTATTGTTTCTACTTGCTAATTCCCAACATATGCCTCAGTTCACAATTTTTTTTAAATAACAAGTAGCAATAAATAAACAACAAAAGCACCCAAGAAAAAAGATTAAGAAAAAAAAAAACAAAGTAGCTGACAAGGTACCAACCATGATACGAAATTGAATGCTTAAATCCAAAAAAACCCCCAAAATCCCTAATTTCTCCTCTGCTTACGATGGAAGATAGTATTCTTGGATGTATAACCCGAAGCGTAGGGCTTCTAGTCGTTTGCAGAATAACTTGGTAAGACCGAGATCGTACGAATCGAATATAGCTTGTTCGGATTGTAGGCTTTATGTGAGGTTTTCAGAGTTTAGACGGCCAACTGTCGGTTTTGCTTTGAAAAGTGGAACTATTGTTGTAGAGACCCGTAATTTCAGAAAAAATATTTAAAGGTTGAATAGATATCAGAAATTGAGAAAAATGTGATTTTGTTAAACTTACGTGAAATTGGGGTTAATGTGAAATTTGTGAAGTTGATTTGATTTGGAGTTAGTATGCTAGAATTGTAATTGGAAGGAGTGCTAGTGTAATTTGGTGAGTGTATGAGTATATATAGAGGGGTGTGTGTGTGTGTGTAGGGGATTAAAAATCCCAAATATCTCTATCACTCCTCACGTCTCTCTCTCTCGGTTCTCTCTCTCTCTCTCTCTCTCTCTCTCTCTCTCTCTCTCTCTCTCTCTCGGCCATCTCTCCCTTTCTCTTGCTCCTTTGAGCTCAAAACCCACCCATCAACCTCCACCTCTTCATACCTCGACCTTCAATTCACCTCATACGCGTGATTCGAGCTTTGGATCATGTGGGTTTGAGCTTGGCTTCGTTCTTGGAGGATTTCAGAGCTTGGAAGCTAGGGCTCGTTCGTTGATCTCGTGTTTGAAGCTTCCAACCTTGAGGAAGGAATTTCTTACTCATTCTATGTGTTTGAGTTGATTTCACGATTTAATTGAGTTTAGATCATCAACCATTGTGTCTTTGAAAAGTTGTCAAAATCTGCAGAAAATCGCCCAAAATCGCCTAGGGATCGATCCCTCTTGCTTAGGGATCGATCCCTCATTCTTGCCCTTAGGGATCGATCAACATGAGAGGAAAGATCGATCCCTCCCCTCTCTGGAAATTAATTCTGCTCGTTTTTTGGGTTTCAGCCCAACTTCAAACGGCCATAACTTTTTCGTCCGATATCCATTTCATGCAAACTTTATATTGATTCGAAGGTCTTGAAGTCAGCTTTCCATTGCCACCAGAATCACTTTAAAACTCTAAGTACACAGAAAGTAATGATCATTTGAGTAGAGGTGTGTCAGTCTGCCGAGGTCTATGGCTATTCTTAAGGTTGTTCTCGTTCCGTGTTATGACTCCCTATATAATTAGAACATGTTTAAGTCACTCTCGAGCATGATTACTTGTGTCCTAATGACTCGTTCGATCTTGTCTCTTGGCACTCATTAGAGTATAATATTAGTGTCATTGGATAGGAAATGTACCGTAAGGTTGATAGGAGTATTGTGGACTGTAAGGGGTAATGTGGTGAGTGTTATGGGTAGACTTGAGCTTGTCTAGTGATTCGATGGATAGGACTATGACTCATATCCTCGTGCTTCGTCTTATTGATCTTCCTAAGTCCCTTTGGCACTCGTCCATATGATTCTCGTTTAGAACCTAGCGGGTGGTGTGTCGGGGAGTTGTTGTGGGTTCGGTATGTGACGTAGGGTGTCATGATAGACTTTGAGGAATAAGGTGAACTTAATGTATTTATCAATGTACAATGGGACGTGTTTTGGAGTATGTATTGCATTGTGTGATGTTGAATGAAAGAATGTGAATTTAGAAAACGTTGTCTTCTTGTATATAGATTGATAATGCATGTGTGTATGTATGAGTTGATGATTCTAAATTGAAGGTCCTGCAATGCAAGGTGCGGTAATGCGGAGACTCTAAAGGGTCCGCAACGCAAGGTGTGGTAATGCGGAAACCCAGGTGGAGAGAATTCATTATAACGCAAGAGGTGGTAATACAGTTGAATGTCTCACATGAAGAATGAAGTTATGGTTGATTATAGAAGTTCATGTTGTTGTTTGGGTTGTTTATTGCTTGAGATTGTAGTTGTTGAAAAAGGGAATAAACGATTGATTTCATCAAAGTTTTTGAAAAGAAAGGAATTTGGTTTTGAAAAAAAAGGATTTTTATGAAAATCCCCCGGCTATTCTTGAGGGAATCAACGGTTTCCAGTATTTGGGCACAAATCAATGGATTCCGGTATTCAAGCTTGAATTAACGGAGCTTGACCCGTAAAGGTCGAGAGTTTTCTCGAAAATCATTTTGGCAACCAAAAAGGAATCTTTTTTTTGTAAGGAGGCTTGATGGTAAATGGTGAGAAATGAGGAAGTTAATTGTGGCATTCATTTGTGGAGTCTTAAAACGGTTTGAGAAACAGTCTTGGGTTATTTAGATTAATATGTGCATTGATACTACTCCTAGTAGATGTACGAATGGCTAGAGATATCTTTAAGACGTATTAAATCCCGTAGTCATTGCCCGTCGGTTCATTGTGGTGCCCCTTTGTATCTGTTGGTCGTTTATTTGAAATCATTCACTCTTACTGCATGTTTCTTCGCATTTGCATATAGCTTGAGTATAGAATTCTCTATTGGGCTAGTGTAGCTCAACCTAATCAATTTCAGGTACATCTCAAGGATCTTGACGTGGAGTGCATGGTGTGCATGCTTAACTTCATATCTTTTGAAAGCTGTCATTGAGAAGTGGTTCCATCATCCATTGTATGATCTTTTGAAAAGATGTAATCATAAATTCATTTGAACTCTTTTCATTTTAGATATCATGTAACCTCTAAATTTATCGTTTTTGTCTAACTATGGAATTTGGGCCATAGTGCTAATGTTGTAAATCTTAATACTTGGGGGTTTGGTTTGTAAATAATCATTTGGAAACTCTCTTTTGGGTACTATCTATATTATGCGAGATTGCTTATTGAAATGAAATATTTATCTATGTCGAAAATCGAGGGCGCGGCAATTGTAAAAAGACTATAAATGATATTTGAACTAAGATAAAAAGGCGGCAAGGTCTAGGAGATTAAGCCACCCGATGACTTAGCAGTTTTAACTGTTTCTTTCTAACAACTCAAGGACAAGATATAGACAATCTTGAACCCAAAGCACTCAACGTTAAAAGTCAAGTATAATCATGGATTTAGTTCGAAAATGACTTAAACTCGTTTAGTAAACATTTAATTCAAACACCGGGAGCGTTAAAAGCTCCAAGCACCAATTGTGCAAGATGAAGGTTAAAACTTCGGCCAGCACACGATCAAAAAGGGTAATAGCGCTTGCCAAACATAAGAGATTGGGCCTTTTCCTTACTAAACCATGATCAAGTCATAGAAAACCATTAAAACTACTAAATTATGGGGAAGATATCACCCCATGACCAAGCCTAAGTGACTACTCAACCATACTAGAAAGATGAAGCATGCTAGGAAATTGAGACATGAGATTTAACAATAGAAAATGGTAATAAACTTGATATTAAGGAAGATCTAAGCCGTAGCTACAACATTAATAAGCGAGAAATTAATGAAAAACAAGTAACTAAAGTAGTTATGGAAGAAACAAAGTTTGAAAACCTTGAGAAAATAATGGAGAATCCTAGAAAGCAAAAAGAAAGCTTAGGCCTAAAATTATGCTATATAGCCATCCTTTCCATAGATGACATGCATCCATATATATAGGGCCTAAAAGATGGGTTCCAAACGACCAAAAGGCCCCCAAAAATATCCCAAAAACTTGCCAAAAGTGGAAACTTTTTATAAATGGAAGGTTGAAAAAGTTAACAAAAATCTACAGATTTTTTCAGGTGGTACCGGTACCGGCATTTTCTCAGTACCAGTACCGGTGTTTTTGGCCAATTTGGACAGCCTCTGGACTGGCAGTACCGGTATTGGCATTTCCTTAGTACCGGTACCGTTGTTGCTTGACAGATTTTTGGGCAACTTCACGGGTTTGCTCAAGATACTCTCAAGTGGTTTGGATCCAAGGTAATTTGTACATCAAAAGATATGATTATTCTACCTTCAGCTGGTCGAAAAATGAATAGCTTTGGAAAAATCTTCACATCTCCTTCAATTCTCTGACCCTTGGGCGACTCGAGCAACCTCCAAACCATCTTTTCATTACTTTTCAGCACAACAACGGGTGGCACGTGGCCTTGAGTACTTGGTTGCAACCGGAGCATTCCTTGGCATTTAAACGCGCCTTCTTTATACGAATTACCTAAAACACACAAAAACTTACCTTACATGCAATATCGCATAAAAACACTAACTTTATAAACATAAATACAATAAAACTAAAGACTTAAACACCAAGAGGATCGGTTACGATTTTGTCCAAAGATTTTAGCAAAAATAAAGCTCAAGCATATATCCCACACTAAAAGGGAAGAAAGTTACACACAGAATTAAGTTTAACACCACCAAAAAGTACTTGTTACATAAACTACCAAAGACTTACTTCAGAAATTAGATTCAAAAGAGTCTAAACACTAAGTAGATTGTATCATTACAGTACATAACACTAACAACTTGAAAATAAATGAACTACTGAAACTAAACTAGGGTGAAAATAAATGAACTACTAAAACAAACCTCTCTACATCTCTCTCAAGTGTCTCACTAAATGGATCCCACTAGTTTTGGTGGATAATGGGTCTGCTTTGAATGTGGGTCCTCAAAGGACCCTCGACAAGTTAGGAGTAGGTACTGCTGATATACGCCCCTCAAGTCAAGGTGTAAGGGGCTATGACAACTCAAAGAAAAGAGTGGTTGGGTGTGTTACCCTGCCAGTGGAAGTGGAAAAGATTAAGAGAGACGTGGAATTCCATGTGATAGATATACCAGCCACCTTCAATCTTCCCATTTTGGTCAAAGAAGAGAAACTCATGATTCCTAAAATACTCAACGGTTGGTTTGTAAAAGAAGGCGAAGACTTCCCATTTTGTGGTTTCGTAGAAACATGGGAAGATGAAACCACCAAACAAAGGCATCGTGGGATGCAAATCTTCTTTGATCAAGAATGGACTGACAGTGGCATGGAAGAAGAACCGATGAATTCATCCACCAGCCCCGAAGATTGGATTGAGGTGTTAGCTGAGTTTGACCTAAAGCTTCTGTTTGGCAAAGAAGAGGGTGAAGAAGAGTATAAAACTGTGAAAGGCAAGGAAAAAAGAGCAACTCCCGAGATGCTACAGCAATTGCATGACATGGAAAAAACACTAAACATTACTTTCGTTTCCTAAATCAAGCTAGAACACGTTTTGGGCCCCTGTTTGGGCATTTTCTATAATAAACTCCCATTTTATCTTTCCATTTTGTGCTTATTGAATGATTTGATCCTTAAAATGCAATTGCCATACACTACAGTCTCTTTGCCAAAAGAGGGAAATCTTAAGATTCTATTTCTTTATGTTGCCAACAAAAAGGAAAGAAGGGACGAGCCCTGATTACTTAAAACTAGGTTTTTGACAAAACTTAGAAAGAAGACACTATCTCCGTGAAACACTTAGAGTTAGCTTGCCCATTGTGAAAGTACAAACACTAAAGGGGATTCATAAAAACATCTCCACCAAATTTCTCTCCGAAGTAAAGAAAACCTCTTGTAAGAAACACTCGTTGGGTAACCCAAGCAACCCAAGCAAAAGTAAGAGCAGAGCCTGCTAGGGCAAGAAAATGTAAAAACGCAGCCTAGGCAAAAGTTAAGGCACTCAAAGGAAAACTCACTAGGAACTCAACCTCGATTAGGTAACTTAGGCAAAATCAAGAGCACATGAGAAGAGAAAAACAAGAGTGGAAACCCAACCTCAAAGGTAGTGATCTTGGAACTACGTAAAAGGCCTAATTCCCTGATTGGGATACGTAGGCAATCTCACATTGAGATGCAGCCCAAACATGTGGAGAGAATATATCAAAGCAGTTTGTACTCAATGATGGGCACAGCTAACCCTGCATATTGAGCTCGCAAAAGATGAGTTAGTCATTTTTCAGAGAATTGACAAAGACGAAAGGTCAGGAGAATCATTGCTCGTCCTCTCTGACTCAAAAGTCACCAACATAAGGGACAAGGTATCTCCAAGATCCTAAAACATGGCAAAGAGGCTGTGGAAATGGCAAAAGCAAATAAAAGGCATGAATCAGATTCAAGCATAAAAAGGAAGGAACGCCACTTGGCTAAAAACAAAAAGTCCAACTTCTTTAGGGAATAGAAGTAGCGGCCGAAGAATGGAATCCTCGGCCGAGCAATCCATTCCCCGGCCAATATTTCAAAAGACAGATTTGCTACAAAATCATTATCAACCCTTATTGCTCATTCAAAATAGCAAATACCTGTTCATACAAATCTGAAATATCTCAGGACAAAGCATGTTCCCATAAGACAACAAAGTTTAAATCACAAAACTCGCTAAGATTGCTGAAGTTGCTTCATAAAGATACATAACATTGTCTGTTTTAGAACTAACAAATACAGGAACAAAATGGCTAAACTACTGCCCGCGGCCCCTCTTGGGTGCATATCGAGAAGAAGAAGGACGAAAGCGCTCAGGAACTGGGACACTGATCCTTTGTCCCTCACCTCCGTCGTCAACTCCAGCACCTCCATCATCAGCTCTGGTACTCCCACCCTCACTGACACCAACACTCTGAGTAACCGACACCGTCGGCACCCGCTCCGCTTCAAGCTACAAGAATGTGGACATTCAGGTTCACATAAATATGGGACGGTAGAAAGAGAAATTGGAGGATACATACCGTAACTATCCGGCTACGCTGCCGTCGAATCAGGGCCTCTGCACTCTGGAATGCACGCAGCCACTCATGAACTATATCCATCGGCACCTGCAAAGGAAGTCGCGTCATTTATAGCAAAGTATAGGAAGGATATCAAAGGCAACCAAAGCTCTCAAAGTTACCTGTTGAATCCCGGTAGGTAGCACGTAAAGCTGGGTGGCACACAGTGTTAGCGTCAAACGCTCCTCTTCTCTGTTGGCATTATGGAAATAGACGAAGCTAGGAGCCCGTGGCCAAACAAGAGGAGCAGTAGCAGTGGTGGTAGGCAAAGCCAACGAGGCCAAACGGAAAGCCGAGTAGTCTCCCGCTTGGAGAAAATCTGTAGCTGGCCATCTCTCAAGAGCAAGAAGTAGGTTGTCCCCTGTCAAAAGATGAGTCGACCTCATGCCAGCAGGAGGTGGAAGGGGAACAAGCTGCAACGCCTCAGAGCGTGGGAAGTACTGGTTCGCTGCTCTCTCCCCGAGATACCAAGTTCTCGAGAACGGCCCCTCTAAAAGGAAGTGTTGGCTGTCCAACACCCGAGCTGAAGTCAACTCCAAGGGAGCATCATCGAGCAAGGTGTCCCACGGATCGAACCGCACCTATGAAAAGGTAAATAACATCAACATAACAAAAGTGAAGAAATGGCATGAAGATGAAAAGGTAGGATGCGTCATACCTGATCCACCGTCAAGCGGTCCAAAACTCGCCTCCAAGCCAATAAACCCATAGCAGGCGACCGCATCTTTCGAATTCCTTTTATCCAGCGGGCTGCCCGCGGAACAAACCTTGGCTCCTCATGCTTGGTCGGAGGGGGAAACTACAACAAGTGCTCAAAAGCCCAGAGCTGTGGGCAAAGACAAACATAAGTCGCAGGAATTAAAGCAACAGAAGAACAACAAAGAAGAGTAAGACAAGTACCTCAAGAACACGGTGATGCCCACCCAGTGAGAGCCTAACACCTCGAGAGCAAGCACTCAAGTGCCCATACAATGTAGCCAAAGTAGGGGTCCCCCAATCAAACTCTGCTATGGTCTCCAGATTCACCAAAGTGGCCAAGAACTGAACGTGCACCGAATTCTCTTTGTTGCAAAACAAAGTCTGACCAAGGAGATAAAAAAGGAAAGCTCGTACCAACTAAGGAAGAGATACCTCTGCTAGAATACCTTCCTAATTGTACTGTGCCTGAAGCCATGAGTAGGTGACATGACCGCTCTCTGAAACATCAGGGGTCTTCCCCAGAAGATAGTCGAAAGCACCCTTACGTTCATGGATCCGTGGGTCAAGTGGAAGAGGATCACCACCAACTCTCAAACCTGTAAGCAGAGCAAAATTACCCGGTGTGATTGTCATCTCTCCAATCCCGAGGAAATGGAAGGTATTCATGGTATCCCACCACCACTCCACTAGCGCCGTGGTCAAGCCCAACTTTGCCTTCGGAAGGTGGAAGCCGAGTATCAAGTGCTCGAAACCGGCCAAGGCAACCGCATCCTTGGCACCCTGTGGAAGCCTCTCATACCACTCATAGACTTAGGGACAGCTTCCCTACATGCGCAGCTTCTCATTTGCCTGACAAAATGCAAAAGAAGATCAATACAATAGCAAAAAATCGCCCATACAAGGGGCAATTCTCGAAACTCAATTTCGTTTTCAAATGTCAATCATAAATTCTTATACAAGCAATATTATTGACAGGATAAAGTTTACCTTCACATTGGTAAAGCCAAAGTGCTGCTTCGGCTCTCTACGCAAAACCTCAGGCGGGACATCACTGAGAGGAGGGCGATATCGCAGCGAGCCGCCACGCCTGATTATATGAACTGAAGGAATATATGTATCAGCATCAAATGGCGGCAAAGCTTCATTGTCTTCATCAGAGGGAGTCTCAAGCTCGGTCTCAGGAGGGTTCGGTTGCGAAGAACCCCCCCCCCAACAATCGGTGTACACCGACTCGAATGAAGGACGCGGGAACTCGAAACCCCTCCAAGAACCGTGGCCTCAACGGCCGGAGCCTTGCCCGAATTTCTCGGTGCGGCAGTAGAAGATGAAGGGGCACCAGTAGTGGTGTCGACTAGAGGTGGGGGCGACGAAGCCATGGCAGCCAAGAAAGAAACGATGGCCGGAACGATGGTGGTCGGAAGAACGACAACGGCGAGAGAATGACGGCGGTCGGAGAATGGGGATGGAGCGGTTTCAGACGAGGGAAGAGAGGAAGGAGGAGAAATCAAATGACCCGTGAAATCGATCGAACTTAACTTAAATTGATTGTCTGACTTTTGATTTTCTCACAGCCGAGTCATCGATTATTCAACCGAGACATCAATTCTTCGGCCACGAGATCTATTTCCTGGCCCTCCGATCAATTTCCCACAGCAACATTGGATTTTGCTCAACACCCAATTCAAGTAATTATGAAGTTTTAGGTCCTCGACCAACAAAACTATTGATCAACATTGATTGGGTCAGCCTGGGGGCATGCCCAAGCATAAAGAAACTCTCTCTCCATAATGGCAAGCTCACAACTACTGGTCGGTTGGCCACTGAGGATTATCGAACCCGAGCTCTTGCTCCCCAAAACCCATAGGTCCACTGTCTCAAAGCTCTGTGCCCGCCTTGCACCATCAAGCCACTCAGCAGCCCCGTGCCTACTATCTCAACCGTTCAGCAACCAAGCCATCCCAGCGATTCTACGCATGTGCTCACCTTCACTCAACAGCGGCTCCACGCCTGTAACCACCTCACTAGCCTTGTGTTCAGTCACCTAGCAGCTACATGCTCATGCCTGCTACCGTCAAACCACTCAACTATACTCACCATCCTTGTCAACAGCTCTATACTCCCAACAGCTCAGCAGTCCTATGCTCGAGTCAATCAACAGCTCCATACTTACCTTCTCTATGTTCGCTGCCTCAATAGCTTTGTATTCACTCCTCCAGCAGCTCTGAGCTCAAGTCACTCGACAGTTCCAACCACTGAACAGCTTCATGCTTGTTATCTCATAACCACCTCAGTAGCCCCACGTGCTCATCAGCACTATACTCAAAAAGCTCAACAGCCCTGCACTGACCACTTCCAAATTCACAACAGCGCCATACTTCTTGCACCATCACCGCTGTTATCAAAGCTACTCAAATAGCTCCACCGTCTTAACAGCAGTTTCATGACCATCCTTGCTCACTCAGCGGCTCTACGCCCGTACTATCGCCCAACTACTCGACAACTCCCAACCATTCAGGCAACTCTATGCCCAGTAGCTCCATATTCACTACTCAGCGGCTCTGCATTCACCATCTCAGCGGCTCTACGCCCATGCTCATCATCTCAACGGCTCTACGCCCGTGCTCACCATCTCAACGGCTCTACACCCATATTCACCATCTCAGCGGCTCTACGCCCGTATTCACCATCTCAACGGCTCTACGCCCACTATTTCAACTGGCTCTACGCCATAACAATTCCCAATAAGCTCTACGCTGTAACCATCATCAAGATATCATTTGTTCTCAAGCTCTACGCTTAAATGCTCAAAATCCAACATTTTAAATGCTCGAAGCTCTTTGAATGCCCAACCACTGTGTACTGGATGCTCAAAGCTTGTACTTTGAATGCTCGGATTCGATCGTCCGAATGCTTGAGCTCTATGCTCTGAATGCTCAAGTCCAGAACTTGAAAGAAGCTCTACGCTTAAATCAAACACACACGCACGGGCCCATGCACATAAGCATCAATTGTATCACCATTATCACATCGAGTCTGCATCAATTACAGCATCTGCTCGCATCTAACCATCATCATCATATACATATTCTACATATCTCTCATGAAAGAGGTCAACCCAGCAATCAGTCGGCTCTATGCCTCGGTTTTATTGATCGGTCCAGCGCCTCGATCCTTTGGCTCTTCGCCAAAATTTATGATGGGAAAGCTCCGTGCACAGACCTTCAGAATTTAACCGGCTCTCAGAATTCAACCGGCTCTACGCCTCGGTTCCATCAAGCTCTAAGCTCTGACTCCTCAGGCTCTCGCCTCATGACTGCAACCGGCTCTACGCCTCGGTTCCATCAAGCTCTAAGCTTCAATTCCTTAGGCTCTTGCCTCATGACTACAACTGACTCCGTGCCTCGGTCCCCTCATCTCAACGCTCCATGCTCCAGTTACTGGCCTTGTGCCCCCCATATCTCAAAATCGACGTCCGATTCGTCTCCAGAAGATGGTTTGGATTCCACCCAATTACATCAATTCCTTCCATCTCATTCGCAAGGATAGGCTACTCTACCGAGCCCCCCTCAATCAAAGTATGGATGATCAAGAAAAGTAAACTACTCACCCGTCGTGTATTGATCTACCCCAAAATACTAAAGACGCTCTTCGCAAAAATTTCTCCGGTAGCCCCGCACTCCTTCAACTATCCTCCGCCAAAATCCTGGCTTAACCTAGGTGCGTCACGCTACGGCTTTTAAAGCCCGAAGGTACGTCTTCTGTTTCTAACCCTCCAAACTTTTTATTTTTCTTTATTGCCCCTCCGAACTACGGTTGGTCTGAATTTCCCCTGTGGAATACGTAGGCAGCCTCCCAGCCCGACCATAACAAAAACCTTTTCAAAAACCACTTGGAATAGTGGTTGGACCAAATTGAGTTGCTTTTACAGCTTTGACTCTTACTTAAACATGTCTTGCGATCAGTCTAAGTTCAGTAAAAAAAATGGGCATCTGTAGACACCCCAATTTGGCCTAACGATTATTTCAAGTCCCACCTTGGGGACCATCCCGATGATGAATGGATATAGTGATTGCTGATTGACTTCTCGTGAACCTTAGGACTTATGGTGAGTACTTCTAGCAACTTAGAGGACCCAATCCAGAGCCAAATAGTCTTTCAGACAGAAACACAGTATCCTAGAAAAATCCATTTGTCGGGCGTAACATTGATCTCACGGCCTCAACATCATTCTTTCACCCGTGAAACTTGTTGCTTGAAAATCTCCCTGAGAGATTGATCCTTCAGCCGCCAGGTCCATCATTCGGCCGCTTAATCGTTCACTCGGTCGCCAGATCCTTTCCATGGTCGCCAGATTGTCTATTTTTCAGATTCTGGAATATTCTGTCATACGTTTGATCCGATCACCAAAACCCTAGCAGCCTTTTTCCGATACGTTCGGGCTACGAAGCAGATCACGTCTAAAGATCTTGTTACCCTAGAATTCCTTTTTGATTCACGCCATTTGATTGGCCGGAGTGAGTCATCAAAAGCCTATATAAAGAGCCCTTAGGGTTCCGAAATTAATAGGTCAATACACCCTCTCTAGCCACGAAACTTTGCAAAAATACACTCTCAAATCCCCTCTACAAAAGCCCTAACCTCTCAAAGGCAACCACAATCGGATGATCCAAACCCCGAAGTTCAAACCCTAACCCTAGGGTTTCGAGAAGTAAATCAGTCAATCACCCTCAATTCGAAGCAATCAAGCCACTGAAGGATCAAGGTGGTGAGGCCCAGGGGCCTATATAGTCTGGTTTATTTACAGCTTTCATTGATTAATCGTAGCCTTTTTGATTTTCTGATAATCTTTTAGTTTGGTGTGAGGAAGAACATCGATTGGATCATCGATCCATCAACTGGTACATTGAACCAGAAGGATCCCTCGACCGTGACATCCATTCACCGGCCGCGGGATCCATCTCCCTGGAACATTCTATTTTATTCTGCTTTTCTGATGTATGTTTTTCAATTACTGTCTCGGCTCACCATTGATTGTGTAAAGGCTAAATAACCAGTTTATGTGTTTAGAATTAAATAAAGCATGAGCTAATCATATGTCGAACAATTATGGGCCAGTCTCACGACTGGGCAAAGAGGGGTGCCTAACAGATTCCCTTTATTGTATCTTTGGTCTTCGAGAAAGGTGCTATTTGTGAAAGTGTATTAATATCCGTGAGATATGCATTGATATCCGAACTTGTTTGAAATTATGGATATATTATCTTCCGCCTAGTGAGCGGAGGTTAGCAAAATTGAAAAAAAAAAAAAAGCAGCAAACCAAACTCAATCCCTAGATAAAAAGAAAAGAAAAGAAAAACCCTCTTACTTTACTCTCTACATGCCTATAGAGTACAGAGGTTTTGTTTGGATTCGGAACTTCCATGGACGCCACTTTCTCTGCAAAATCCCCCTCCGCTTCTTCCCCGTCCTGCTCTTCCTCTATTTGGCCCCTTTCTTCCTTGTCCAAGCTGCTCTCGATTCCTTGGCCTCGTTGAGGTACTATGATAGAAAGAAGTGGATCTCTCACCAACACAAGTGAACAGTTCTTCGTTGAAACACACGAGGAACTGTACTCCTGAGGCTATTTCCAAGATGCTGATAACACAGGGGTTTGGGGTTTTTTTGGGGGGTTGGCTTGCTACTTTAGTTTAGAAGAGGGAGTAGAGAGGGAGATGTGGATGCTCTAAATAATTAGGAATTTCCGACAGCTAATACCAACCTCCATTGCTCCTCTCTTTCTAAAACTGATGCAATAGCCCAAGAGGAGGAGTATCACCGTAAGCAAATCAAAAATTGACTAGTAGAAATCAAAACTGACCGAAGGATTTAGCGTTGAGACCACTTGGGTTCGATCCGAAACGGCCCAACGGTCAAGACACATCGCCTACGGCCATGTGGTTTTCGTTTTTTAGCCGTTTTCGGCCGTTTAGGGCTCCGAAAGGCCAAATTTGCCGTTTTAGGAAATAATCTTTTTGCTTATAACTTTTGGTAGGAAATTCTATTAATTTCCGTTCTTGTTGGAGAAATTTTGTTTTTCCTTATATTTTCAGAATATGTAATAATTTTGGAACTTTCCAAAATTGGTAATTTTTCCTTTTCCTAGTCGGTTTAGGGTTTGCTTCTTATTTAAGGAGTTGTAAGCCTTAGGGCTACGCAGTTTTTGATGATTATTGATTAATAAAGTGTCTAGAGAGTGTTTCTCTATATCTATCCCGTTTGTGATTGTCCTTGTTACACGTTTGTTCTTCGTTTCATAATTCCGCCCTGCATCCGTTGGTATCAGAGCTGTGTTCCGATTTCGACTATGGCCGCGAGACGTGCTGCTGGTGGTCGTGGGGGACGTGGTGATCGTACTGCTTTTATGGAGGACGTTTATGAACGGGATTACATCGCGCAAGAAGCACGAACATAGGCGCGGATCCAACAGGTCGCTGCTCTAGCTGATCAGGTCGCTACCCTTGCTGTTACGAACCAGCCTCGCCGTCGCTCGATCAACCTAAATCCTCTGTATGAGGAGGAGGCTGCGAGTGATGAAGAGACCGGAAACCCTTTTGCAGTAGGAGCGGCCGGAGGGGCGGTTTCTATCAACGGAGGGAAAGCGGTCGTGGGTTCATGGCGGACCGCGATTCTCGGCAATGGGAATCGGGGTTGAAGGTTGATCTTCCTGAGTTTCAGGGGGGTTTGGCACCGGAGGAGTTCCTTGATTGGGTCGCAACTATCGAAGAGATCTTGGACTTCAAGCGTGTCCCGGAGGACAGACGGGTCGCGTTGGTTGCTACCAGGTTTCGAGGTAGGGCTGCAGCGTGGTGGCAGCAGTTGAAGCTATCCAGAGCAAGGCAGGGTAAGGAGAAGATTAGTTCGTGGGAAAAATTGAAGAAAAAGATGCGAGTGGCTTTTCTTCCCCACAACTATTCTCGTTTGATGTATCAGCGATTGCAGAATCTCCGCCAGGGTTCCCGTTCGGTGGATGATTATACTACAGAGTTTCATCAGTTGGTGGTCCGGAATGATATCGCTGAAACGGAGGAGCAATTGGTTTCGAGGTACGTTGGAGGTTTGCGTGAGCAGTTCCAATTAACATTGAATATGTTTGACCTGTATTCTGTTTCGGAGGCACATCAGAGAGCCTTGCAATTGGAGAGGCAAGCAAACCGCAGATCTGTTGCACCTACCTGGGGTGTCGCTGCCCGAACAACGCCCAGCCCAATGCCAGCTCGGCCTACGGGCAATTCAACACCTGTTGTTCCGCAGGCCATTAGAGCGGGTGTTTCGGGGTCTAAGTGTTTCAAATGTGGAGAGCTTGGTCATCGCGCTGTTGAGTGTCGAAAAGGGGATAGACTGGGTAAGGCCTTGTTTGCAGATGCTGATGGGATTGTTAGTGAACGTTATGAGCAGTATGACCAGGAAGCGGTGTATGATGAGTCCCAACGGTCGACCGACTCACCTGATGGAGATGTGGAAGAAGTTATAGGGGATGTCGGGCCATTATTGGTGGTTCGAAGATCCTGCTATGCTCCTCGAGAAGTAGAGGGAGATTCTTGGCTGCGTGGTAACGTCTTTCAGTCCACCTGCACAATAGGAGGAAAAGTATGTCGTTTTGTGATAGATTCGGGTAGCTGTGAGAATGTGGTGTCCGACGAGGCAGTGCAAAAACTCGGATTGAAGACGGAGCCGCACCCCAACCCGTACAAGCTGGCGTGGCTGAAGAAGGGCAACGAAGTTAAGGTAACCAAGCGCTATTTGGTTTCGTTTTCTGTTGGTTCTAAGTATAAGGATCAGATTTGGTGTGATGTTGTGGGGATGGATGTGTGTCATCTCTTGTTGGGAAGACCGTGGCAGTTTGATCGTAAGGTGATGCATGACGGAGGTTCTAACACATATACCCTTAAATCAGGGGGTACGACGGTTAAGTTGCTCCCTGCTAAGGAGATTATATCCAAACCACAAAGTGGAGAGGGTACTAATCTTCTAACAAAGGTACAGTTCGAAGGAGAGATATCGGCCACCAAAGTTGTGTTTATTGTTGTGGCAAAGGAGAGTTTACCAGCAGGTTTTGAGCACAAAGTGCCAGTTCCGATCCAGCCCCTTCTTGTTGAATTCGCAGATGTGTTCCCAACTGAGTTACCCGATGGGTTACCTCCGTTACGAGATCTTCAGCACCAGATTGACTTGGTGCCGAGTTCTAGTTTGCCTAATCGACCCCATTATCGAATGAGTCCAAAGGAGCACGAGGAGTTGCGAAAACAAGTGGAGGAGTTGCTGTCCAAGGGTTTTATTCGGGAGAGTCTTAGCCCTTGTGCAGTTCCAGCATTATTGGTTCCCAAAAAGGATGGGTCGTGGAGGATGTGTGTGGATAGCAGGGCAATTAACAAGATTACAGTGAAGTATCGTTTTCCGCTGCCGAGATTGGATGATTTATTAGATCAGTTGGGAGGTGCTCAGGTTTTTACCAAGCTGGATTTGAAAAGTGGTTACCATCAACTTCGTATCAAGCCGGGAGATGAATGGAAGACAGCGTTTAAGACCAGAGAAGGGCTGTATGAGTGGTTTGTTATGCCGTTCGGTTTATCCAATGCGCCGAGCACTTTCATGCGAGTGATGAACCAGACGCTACGGCCTTTCATCGGTAAATTTGTTGTCGTTTACTTTGATGATATTTTGATTTATAGTGCCACTCCTCAATTACACTTGCAG
Source organism: Rhododendron griersonianum (assembly GCA_018127125.1). NCBI lineage: Eukaryota > Viridiplantae > Streptophyta > Magnoliopsida > Ericales > Ericaceae > Rhododendron > Rhododendron griersonianum. The sequence goes on from CM030795.1 coordinate 18,008,760, forward strand.
CATTTACGTGAGGTTCTTACTGTTTTGCGTGCTGAAAAATTGTATGGAGCTGTTAAAAAGTGTGTGTTTATGACGGATTCTGTGCTTTTTCTTGGTTATGTCGTCTCCAAGAATGGGATTTCAGTAGATGAGTCTAAGGTTGAGGCAATTCGAGACTGGCCACAACCTCGGACTTTGTTTGATATTCGCAGTTTTCATGGGTTGGCTTCTTTTTACCGTCGTTTTATTCCGCACTTTAGCACTATTACGGCTCCTATCACGGATTGTATGAAGGGTGGGAGGTTCTCTTGGAATGAAGCAGCCTCCAGGGCATTTCAGTTGATCAAGCAGAAACTAACTTCTGCCCCGGTTCTAGTGTTGCCGGACTTTTCACAACCTTTTGAGTTGCATTGTGATGCGTCCAAGGTTGGAATTGGGGCTGTCCTTAGCCAAGGCTCCAAGCCTGTGGCCTATTTTAGTGAGAAGCTGAATGGGGGAAAACTGAACTATAGCACTTATGATGTGGAGTTCTATGCCTTGGTTCAGTCGTTGAAGCATTGGTATCATTATCTCATACACAGCGATTTCGTTTTATATTCGGATCATGAGGCGTTGAAACACCTCAACTCGCAGGACAAGCTTTCCAGTCGGCATGCTAAATGGGCTGCTTATGTACAGCAGTTCTCTTTTGTTATCAAGCACAAGTCTGGTGTTTTGAATAAGGTTGCCGATGCCCTCAGTCGCCGTACCAACCTGCTCACAGTAATGCGCAGCAAGGTAGTTGGATTTGATGCTTTTCGTGAGTTGTTGTTGGCTGATCCATTTTTCTCTACTGTTCTTGGGAAGATCGCAGGTGGAGATCAGTCTGATTTTCATGAGCATGGCGGTTTTCTGTTTAAAGGGAATGCGTTGTGTGTTCCGGAGGGTAGTCTTCGTCTCAAAATTATTAAAGAGTTGCACGATGAGGGGCATGTGGGGCGTGACAAGACCTTTGCATTGGTGTCTGCTTCTTATTTTTGGCCAACTTTACGGAAGGATGTTTACAAATTTGTGGGAAGCTGCCACACTTGCCAAGTCTCCAAAGGTACGGCTTCTAATGCTGGTCTATATATGCCATTGCCCATCCCATCACAACCTTGGGCTGATGTTAGCATGGATTTCGTCTTGGGGTTGCCGAGATCACAGCGAGGTAATGATTCTGTCTTTGTGGTGGTGGATCGGTTTTCCAAGATGGCTCACTTCATCGCTTGTAAGAAGACAACCGATGCGGTCAAGGTGTCCCAATTATATTTTTCTGAGGTTTATCGCTTGCATGGCCTGCCCCAGTCCATTGTTTCTGACCGTGACACGCGGTTTCTGAGCCATTTTTGGCGTTGCTTGTGGAGGATGGCAAACACCAATCTGGCTTTTAGCACGGCTTATCACCCTCAAACAGATGGTCAGACTGAGGTTGTAAATCGTTCTTTGGGCAATTTGCTCCGTAGCTTATATGCAGACCATCGTGGGAGTTGGGATCAGAAATTATGCCAAGCTGAGTTTGCTTTCAACCGTTCCGTTAATCGAAGCACAGGTCTCTCCCCATTCCAGATTGTTTACGGTTTCAATCCTCGTGCCCCGATTGATTTGGCTCCTGTTCCTGACTTGACACGAGCTAGTAAGGGAGCTGAGGAGTTTATGAGAGATCTACAGCAACTTCATAAAACTACTGAGCAGCGCTTGCACAGTGTTACTCAGAAGTACAAAGAGGCCGCGGACAAGAAGCGCAGGGTTGTGGAGTTCGAGGTTGGTGACTTTGTTTATGCCGTCCTTACAAAGGACCGGTTTCCAGAAGGGGAGTATAACAAGCTTGCGGCCCGCAAAATTGGTCCTGTTGAGGTTGTGGAGAAGATCAATCCGAATGCATACCGTTTGAAGCTGCCAAGCCATATCCGAACTGCTGATGTCTTTAACGTGAAGCACCTTGTTCCTTTCCAAGGGACAGTTCGTCGGATGATGGGGCAAATTCGAGGGCGAATTTCTTTTCAGAAGGGGAGGATGATGCAATAGCCCAAGAGGAGGAGTATCACCGTAAGCAAATCAAAAATTGACTAGTAGAAATCAAAACTGACCGAAGGATTTAGCGTTGAGACCACTTGGGTTCGATCCGAAACGGCCCAACGGTCAAGACACATCGCCTACGGCCATGTGGTTTTCGTTTTTTAGCCGTTTTCGGCCGTTTAGGGCTCCGAAAGGCCAAATTTGCCGTTTTAGGAAATAATCTTTTTGCTTATAACTTTTGGTAGGAAATTCTATTAATTTCCGTTCTTGTTGGAGAAATTTTGTTTTTCCTTATATTTTCAGAATATGTAATAATTTTGGAACTTTCCAAAATTGGTAATTTTTCCTTTTCCTAGTCGGTTTAGGGTTTGCTTCTTATTTAAGGAGTTGTAAGCCTTAGGGCTACGCAGTTTTTGATGATTATTGATTAATAAAGTGTCTAGAGAGTGTTTCTCTATATCTATCCCGTTTGTGATTGTCCTTGTTACACGTTTGTTCTTCGTTTCATAATTCTGCCCTGCATCAAAAACCTTCTTCCATTTCCTCTCATTCTTCATCCTCTTCATATCCAGCTTCGTCCCTGTCATCTTCTAATCCCCTTCCCTCATCTCTCTCTCTCTCTCTTTACCCTCTTCTACTTCTATTTCTCCTTCTTTCTTTTCTCCCTCAATATCTTTCCGAAATAGTTTTCTTTTCCATGACTCGGGCACCAATTGCTTCTCCTCTTCATCTCTGATTCTTGACATTTATTGTGCTAGTATTTCCAATGCCTAGAGTTTTATAATCTGTGATGGACCTCTTTTCTCTATCAATTCTAGGATTGTGGGCTCTTCAATCAAAAAAATTTCATCACTCATGTGCTGCAATCTCATCTTTCATTGAAGCTCTTGAGTGGGCACTTGCTCATAATTTTCTGCATATTAGTACTAAAACATACCATGCTTCTACTTTCCAACACTGTGAAGATACATCCGAATTACCAGCCATGGCCACCCCTTTTTTCTATGACTTTTTTCTTGGCTCAGTGTTTTCATTCCTGCAGGATTACACTCAGCCATCATTTATAACTTACTAGTTGATTTTAGCCATGGATATGCTGCTTTGATGATTGAATTATGCTTATCTTTTAGGCTTGTAATGTGTCTCGGCTTCTACTTTGTTTTAGGCTTGTGTTAGGCATGTCTTAGCCTTGTATTTTGTCTCAGACTGGTAGTTTAGCTCTATTGTTGCTCTATTGTTTTTTGCATGGGTTTGTACTCAAACTCTCAAACCTTTTGTACCTCTTATTAACTATGCTATTCTCATTTTACCCAAAAAAAAAACCTTGTCCACAAAGCTCGTCAAAGAAAAAGATGACAATCGCTAAAAGATCTAGAGGTATGTCCACTCAAAAACACTATTTGCGGGGTGTACGGCAGAGGGAATGAAGGGGAGTGAGGGATGTGCGCAGGATAGCAGTGGAAGTGCATGACGAGAAGCTTGGTGGTTGACTCCACAGGTTAGTTACTCAAGGGGCTTCACCTAGGCTTCCCTGTTCTTCTCTCATCAGAATGGTAAGTACCCTCCCTGCTCTTGTTAGGGTTTGACATTAGGGTCTTTGCAAATCATGGGTAAACAAAAATCGGTTAAGAAATTAACTCTACGGGACTTTCACGACAAAATTGATAATGGGTATGGTTTTTCTGATGTCGAAATTGTCTCTATTAATGAGGAAGATGATGATGAGTCTGATGATAATGATTTAGTGGTGGCAATGGCAATTGATAACATAGTTCAGGATGCGACTATGGTGTGGATGGTCACCACTGATGCATGGCCGAAACTTGGCACAATTAACTCCAGTCCTAGATTGAAAACTTCAGCCAAGGCAGCTGAGCATAGTGCAAGAGTGATCATGACACCACCTCAAGGTCCGTCTACTAGACCTCTGAGTGTGGTTGCTCGAATTCCTCCTGTTCAAGTCGACAAACCAGAAGGTGAAACTACTGCTTGGACAAAACAGAAGATTTTACTTACCAATGAAGTTAAAATTGGAAGGCTAAGTAAACACCTTAAAAAGGTTCCAATTGTGTATGAGAACGGTCAAGTCATGATTCCGACTAATATTTCTGAAAATGGGGCTTTGAAATGGAAAAATGCCATTGTGGGCTACTTTGTTGACAAACGATTATCCTACTTTCAAGTTAAATCCTGGGTACAACAGGTGTGGAAAACGAACGCTGAGGATGTCGTCACCCTAGACAACGGTTTTTTTGTGTTCAACTTTAGGGACACGGAAACTTTGGACTCCATTCTTGAGAACGGCCCATATTTCTGTGAGGGCAAACATATTGTGATTAAAAAGTGGCATCCTGGGATGCATCTTACTAAAAGTGCCTTCTCTAGTGTTCCGATTTGGGTTAAACTCTACAATGTTCCCCTTGAATCATGGACCGAAGATGGATTGAGTTATATTGCTAGTTATATCGGTAATCCCTTTTCCTTAGATGATTTCACGCAAAATCATAGCCAGTTGACGTTTGCTCGTGTCTGTATTGAAGTAGAAGCGGCAAAGGAGATTCCCAAGTCCTTTGTTGTTATTTTGGGTTATGGTGAGCCATATGAAATTAGAGTAGAGGTTCCTTGGAAACCCCAAGCCTGTAACATTTGCAAAATTTTTGGCCATACTACTAATGCTTGCACAATCTAGCCCCAAGCTCCTCCTTCTCAAGTGTGGAAAGCCAAGGAGCCAGTAGGACAGGAAGTCCCCGTTGCTCAAGAGCAAATTTTCAAGGAGCGAGTTGGAAACAAAGATAAAGCGTGGGAAGAAGTTAAGAGGAAGAAAGACCATAGATCCCCTCCGAGCAAGGCTTTGGTTACCTCCTCTCCTTGCAATTCGGGTGCCTCCTCCGATGTGCTAAGGAAAGATGATATGGGGAATGTGCCTCCTTTGGTGATGGTATCTTCTAGTTGTTTTGTTGTGCTGAAGTCGTGTGACACTAACGATTATTCATGTGTGACGAACCAAGTGTTTTATACTTCTCCGATTGTACCCATCCACAATCAGGCTAGTAAAAAACAAGAGGTTCCTGTGGCTCCCCGTCGGTCTACATGTTTCCGAAAGCCTCCAAGGATTCCTTTGGAAGGCAACTTTGTAGGGCCTAGTCATGGCTCGAATCCGTTGGTAGGGGAATCTTCATCCTCTCGAGGTGAAAATAAAAGGAAGCTTCATGAGAAGATAAAAATGTTAAAGGCTTCGAGGGCTTAAGTAGTTGGGACTTAGGTGGTTTAGGCTTGCCTTTTAGAGTTGTGTTGCTTCTTTGAAGTGTGCATTGAGCGTCATCGGATATCTCTTTTACGTTGTTTAGATTTTTTTTAGTTTATATTTGCTTTTGTTTGCCTGGGGTACGCCCCTTGTAAACATGTACATTCAGTTATCCATTATAGTGTACCTTGCACCTTGAGGAAAAATAGTACTCCCTCCGTCCCTTTTTAAGTGTCCTACTTCGTAACTCCAACTTATTAAAAAGACATCATCATTATACCTTTCACATCAACTTTTTCCTCCACTTTCCCTACTTACCCATCATCATTACACTTTTACTCACTAACTTTTCAAAATGGAATCTACTTTTAGGGACAAAATAGACAATTCACCAACTTTTACCCACTAACTTTACAAAATGGACACTTATTAAGGGACAGCCCAAAATGAAATACTGGACTGTAATAAAGGGACGGAGGGAGTATCTGCCATTTGAATACCTAGAGAGATAGATACATAGTGACGACTACATCAACCTCAACCAAGATCGTAAGAGTACAACATAATGGAGAGCAAAACGAGGCTTTGTGTAAACAATAAAAATGCAAAATCAGCCCTAATTCAATCCTTGCATCTATCTCCAAGCTCACTCAGTCATTTGCTCCATTGGTGGGGTACAAAAAGGGACTCCTAGGTAACAAGCAGTCAAACATAATCGTTGAATGCTAAGTTGACTTCGAATCTAAAGGATCTTAGAGCATCTCTAGTGGTGCTTGTTAAGCCCTTTGTTAGGCTAATATGAGTCAACTTAGCAAACAAAGAGGAATTTGGCCTCTCCAATGCATATGTTTGTTTTGTTGTTAATGGTGTCACTTGTTAGTCTTGCTGCTAACTTTGGGAAAGTTACTAGCAACACCAAATGGGGCCAACTCCATTTAATTTTCTTCCCACTGGTCTCTTCACTTCATAAGGTGCAAGTCCATTGCATTCTGTAAATATGTATACTAGCAAACATATTTAACAAGCCCCATTGGCATACTATCTCATCTTTACAAAACTAGCAAACTCTAACAAATACAATTGGACCCCACATATGCTTAGGTGTCCAGCAACCTAAAAACACTAGTAAACAAACACCACTAGAGATGCTCTTAAAAGCCGTAGACCAAGGGGCGAAGGCTTTTATAAATAGAAGGAAAGCAATATCATCAACAAAAAAAAGCAAGATTTAATTGAACCCGAACTCTCTAAATCCAATTCTTTCAATCGCATTTCCTCTCGCCTTTTCAGCTTTTAATTATATTGGTGCGTGGGGTGGATGGATTTATGATTCACAACAATAAAAGTGACAAGTACAAACTACAAATTTCAGAAAATAAAAAAATATTAAAAAAATCTGCTGTTTTTAGCTTGTTATTAGTATCTTAAGAGACTTTTTTACCAAATGTGGTTCAAAGTTTTAGTTTTTCTTTCTCTCTAGACTAAGATTGAATAGAAACATAACTGTTCAATAAAATCGTAAAAAACATCATTTTACTAAAAAAGGAAACCGACTTTAAAACGTTCATGCAATGTACGTGCTACTTTTGAATGCATTTCATTAGCCCGAATAATCAGGTAATGAGATAATGAAGCTTATTTGTTGCTCTTGCCTAGCTAAAAACAAGTCTCCCATATAGAGGACTAAATCACAAACATGTGGCGTGGCTGCCGTGGCAACAATAAAGTAGACTACTGCCACATTTCCGAGCACAAAAAAAAAAAAAGGGTAGGGTAAAGCAATCCTGTATTTGGTGAAAGATATCCTCACATGTATCATAGAGAATTGCTTCAGCTCTTGTGCATCAATACACCAACAGCATAACAGGCCATAAATAGGACGATGACATAATTAATTTTCCTCCCAACTACCAAAAACGTCAATAACGGTCCAATAACTTACATCGTACTTCCATGTGATGAAACAAACATACTAAGCATTTGTGACCTTTCCAAAACCATTCATTCCCATGATTGCCTGAACCTTCTGAAATGAAAAAAGAAGGAAGAAAAAAATAAAATCCAAGTTAGATATTTGTAGAACTTCGTAGAAATTACTTCTCAACACCTACACAATTAAATGAAATACCAGCTTATATTGTGTCCAAGAAACAAAGCACGAAAGAAGAAAAGATCTAATTCCTAAGCAAATATACTATCCCATACAGTATTAATGGGTTATATCAGCAAATTACTGGAAGAAGGTTTTGAAGGATGGGATCTGATTTACCTTGTTCATCCTCAGGAGGTTTAAGCCTAAAGGATAGCGCCTTCAAATCATCTACCGTCCACCACACCACAGCTTGATTGATCTTAATCCTCCCTCCATCAGCAAGATCCTTGGCCTCGAAGGTTAAATATAACATGATAACAGCGCATAGCTGAGACAGTGCCATTAAAACCTTCACAAACTCCAGCTCACTCTTTGCGTCCTGAACAGCACTAGATGTCATCATGAGGTCGCTATTACTATTAATTGAATTTAAAACATGAATATAGGAGTGTTTGAGCCAAACCAATGGCAAAGTTACAAGCTCCCCCGGCCGTGCTTTTTTCCCCTTTTATATATAGATATATATTTTCACAAAATGGCATGTGACAATTGGAGTAACATTGCCAAAACATGCTTAGAATGCCTAAAGATAGCACTAGCATTGCTATCTCTCATTAACTGTTGAAGATGCTCTGAAAAGATAGGTACAACTATTTTTAAGTAATAAATGTATAATTATATTAATCAAGTAATATATAAGATAAAAAGAAGAAGAGAAGCAGCCCATGAGAGACCATCTGAATTGTGAGAAGTTTATTATAGCTTTAGCTTTATGTACATAGATTGAAACCAAGATTTATCTTTGAAATCCAAAACCATCCCATAATTATACTGCATTTGTTCTACCATACATTGGACGATCATTTGATACTTCCCAGCTATGCAGCACGGACACGGATACCGGATAGGACACGAGTCATTTCTCTTAAAATTAGGACACGGACACGTTGACACGTCAAATGTAAAGTGTATTTTTATTATAGAGGTATATTATGATTTCATAAAAACCCCAGAGATATTTTTAGGTGTCCTTAGCATGTTCCAAAATCCAAAAGTGTTGTCAACATGTCCTAGAGTATCCACAATGTGTCTACCTAAAATAAATTCCGTAAAATCATTAGACAAGTATTTAGGCATGTCCAATACATGTCCGGAGAGTGATAAATTCAGTAAAATCACTAGACAAGTATTTAGGCATGTCGAGCACGTGTCCAGAGAGTGTCATATCGTGTCTGTGACACAGACACGTGTCGGACACATATACGTGAGGCTGGTAGCCGTGTCCATGTCCGTGCTTCTTAGCTTCGCAATATATATTTTCATAGATGTTTAAAAAAAATAAAAGAAATCAAGAAATAGATAATTTTATCTCACATTCTATTTTTTGTAACTTGAAAGCGGTCTGATCATGTGCTTTTCTGATAACCAAACAACTGATTCTTTGCATGGCCAAAGTGGGCGTACAATGTGCCCCGATTTGATTAAAAAAAAGGGACCATAATCCAGTCTCCAAGAAATAAAAGGGCAATGTGTCTTCTCTCTCGGGGTGTGTTTGGATTGAGAGAGTTGGAAAGAAAAAGAAGCAAAACTCTTTACCCCTAATCACTTGCTTGGATAAGAAATAGGAAACAAAGGGAGAGAAATGGAGGGATAGAGTTTCCCCTAAACCCTCACTTTTCTAATCTCTCCAAAATGGAGAAATTTGGAGAGAAAAGAAACAAAGTAATTACTCATTTTGCAAAATACCCAAATTGCCCACCTAAAATATCATTGGACACTTTTCATTTCTCTTCTACCCATCCAAACAAGAATGAGAGAAAACACAATCCTTTCTTTACTTGTCTATCCTAAGTTACCAAACGGACCTAAGAGCTCCAGAGGCAAAAGTTCCTTAGCAATACTAAATGTGCATACCAAATTTACAAAACACTATGGGAAACAGAAACAAAGTTATACTTTGGGGATATTAATTGTAAGAAATTTTTTATGAGAGAGAAACAAATTCTGTGGGTATACCAGTATGTTATAAGCATTTTCCCTAAGTTTTATGCCTTAAACAGCCAGGGTAATCCATAAAACAGGAACAAAAGCAAACTGGAAAATAGGCAAAACAGAAACAAAGACCTTGAAGCGACGGTTGTATTCCTCCACCGCAACCTGCGAGAACATCTTGAAATCCAAGCCAGTCTTGTCGCTTATGACCATCCGATAGGTATTATATACATCAAACCCCTGAAAACAAAACAAAAAACGGAAAACAAAATGGGGAAGAAAGAGTATTATAGGGGCCGCGTGTGATGATTTGCTTTATTACTTACGTCGCTCTTCTCAACTGGTACGGTTATGTCTTCATTGTCACAACCACTATCATCATCACTCCACGAATACGCCCTTGGTGATCCTGATGTAGGCAACTCCATGTCTGGTTTTTTGTCCCCAAACAATTGAACGAGGCCAAACTCATCGTCGCATGAATTTGAATCTGAATCTGAATCGAAACATGAATATGGAATATCCGAATCAAACAATGCATCCCACATTTTCGAGCAACTCACGCGGCAATCAATAACAGAGAAAACCCTACCCACCAAGCCTCGCCCTAAGATCCGTGGGGATGGATATATCTTCTGTCCCGTCTCTCCAACGTTGCAAGTGTTGGTCCGATAGTAAATTAGTACTTATAGTCCCTAGTTCAATCTTTTTTTTTTTTCCACAGCCATATACATCTACGGGGTTAGCGGAGAGTTTAGAGATAGCACGGATAAATCATAAGCTATCCATATTCCATAGCACCTCCCACAAAGGGGAGGCAATGACTTACCAACTACACTAAGCAGTGGTTGTCGTCCCTAGTTCAATCTTAACCGGATAAAAAATGAGTTATATATTTAAATTAGTTATGAATTTTATATCTAATATGGATCTTATTTAATAGATCTCAATTAGTTCTATAAGATAATTGTAACGCCCCAATTTTCGGACACGTTAATTAAATTATTTTCACTTGACTTAATATTTCCAAAAATATTTTGAAGAACTTTAATCTCGAAAACAGAGTTTAACAGCGGAAGTCTTAATATTCGAACTTTAAAGATAACATAATATGAGTTTTACAAAAAGGTACAGAGTTAATGATTACATTTCTTAGAATTGAAAGTATGGTATTAAAAGTAGATCAGAGCGACATCTAATAGTTTCTTCAGGGTTTGACGAACTTTTCTTCCTGATCCGGGAGGTCTTCAGTGTTGTACGGCTCCTTCAGTTGGTTGTACTGTCCTTCTTGGTACCTAGCGTTTTAAACGTCGTGAGTTGACACTCAAAAAGATAAAATCCTTACCCTACTAACCCCTTACTTTACAGCTAGCAGATAATACAGTTGATAATAATTGAAGGACAGAAATATCACATGTCATTATTTTCTTACGATCCATTCTCTTACGTGTATCTATGATCTTTTCCACAAGATCGATCCTCCCCCCAATCACTAACTATGACCGTGTCATGGGTCAATCCCTCATTGCCTGTCCTGCGCGCGGGGCTCTAAAAAGATATATTCCATTCATAGCCATAACAAGGGCACAAGGACCTCTTGGAACTGCACATGGCGTATCACTAGTTAAGATTGCCGCAATCATTGAAACTGGGCCGCTGTTCGCACTCATTTCAACAATTCGGTCCCCGTAAACATTTATTAACACAGGACTGGGCCCCTGTTCGCACCCATCCTCCTACAAGACTGGGCCCCTATTCGCACTCATCTTACTACAGGACTGGGCCCCTGTTCGCACCCATCCTCTTACAAGACTGGGCCCCTGTTCGCACCAATCTTACTACAAGACTCGATAACTTTCCAGTTCATCCATTATCTAGTATCAGCTAAATGAATACTAACGTTCACCAACCCAGTTATCCTAATCCCGATCTTTTGTCAAACATAGCTTAATAGAAACTTTAAAGTTGACACAATGTATGAAAAATAGTAACTCAATCATACAATGGTGTCCAGGCATCAATTCAACTCATAACGTAATAAGAAAGCATGTTCTAACTTAAATTAACATGTAACATGTTAAGAATGCATGTTCAGGCGTTTAAATTAACTTGTACAATGTTAGGGTTGTATGGTAAATAGTCAAATATAAATAATGATCGAGGGTCAAAACAGTTCATAAAATTATGCCCGGGGTCCTCCAGAACATGTTCAAAGGTTCGAAAATGGAAAATACAACTGTTCTGGCCGTAAGGTTGAGTTCGCAGCTGCAAGGTTAAAAGTTTTATGCCACAAGGTTTGACTGTCCAGCCGTAAGGTCTGACCTAGAACTCCAGCTGCAAGGTCAATTGGGTCAAAGTTTGCGGCCCGTAACGTTCGAGGTTGCGGCCGCAACCTGCGTTCGGTTTTTCTGCAAAAACTTCTATGGCTTTGGGTTGATGCATGGGGCCTTCTAGAGACCATGGGTAAGGTCCAAAACACTTAAATATACATAGGAGAAGGTAGTTTAAGGGTTTATCTACCTTAGTTTTGGTTGTATGAGCTTGAAACGCAAACGGAGCGTTTTCGATAGTTTGGAGAAGATGACCAGAACGGGGGCCGTTGGGGCTGCCTCCTTGTGACTTGTTGCTGGGTTTAGGACCCTTGGGAATGGTATTGAACTTTGGAACTTCGAATTGGGCCGTAGCACGTCATTACGATCAAAACCCACTTTCTTTCTCTCTCTAAACCTCCATAACCGAAACTTAAGCTTTCTCTCTCTTTCCTTCCTATTTCTGTGACTCCAGTGATGGTGGTGATGTTGTGTATTATTGGAGGGGAGTTGGAGAGGTAATTAGAGAGGAGTGGAGGCCAAGGAAATGGGGAGAGAGAGAGAGAGAGAGAAAGGGCTATAAAGAAGGAAGTGGAAGTCATGGTAGGGTGCAAGTGGTGAGGTGGTTGGAGGGGGTGGTGTCTTAGTTGCCAAGCAAAAGAAAAGTATGGGGGAGGGAGAGAGAGACTGAGAAAGAGAGAGAGGGTTCACGGCAGAGAGACAGAGATGGTGGGGTTGGGTGATTAGGATGGGTGTGAGAGTGAGATGTGTATGTATATATATATATATATATATATCATTTAGTAATATTTTTATTATTGATTAATGTTTCAAAATTATCCTAATTTTATTCTTGCTATGACATATTAATTTCTTGATTTTAATTAAGTTAATAAAATCTAGGATGAAAGTTTATATTTTTATTCGAAAAAAATTACAATAATGATTTCAAAATTACATAAAATATTATAAATTACAAGATATAATCAATTGAAAAGTGACACGAACTCCCAAAAAGGATTATTAAATCTGGACGAAGAGAGTACATTTTATTCTTTTTAGTTTATTTTACTTTCATTTTGGCATCTTAAACTTTTTTTATGACCTCTGTCATCCTTTAATTTTTAATTCTTCAAATTTATTTCAGTAGGTAGTCCTTTTCTTTTTATCAGCAAAGGAAATTTCATTCGCCAATAGATACAAATATGAAATTGGTACTATATGATAGGTACAAACTGACCACCAAGCTGAGTCTAGTTTGTTCAGCTTAGCCAGTTAAAAATGCCTGCTTTGCTCAACGAAACGCATGCCTTGGGCAACTACCTCAGGGCTTACAACAGCCCACATCCAATGGGTTTCCACTAAACTCGTCAGTCAATTGGAGTGATAAGAATCAACACGCTCCACTTCTCTCGGGAAGGCCGACCCAAGTGGCCCACGATCACCAAAACCGCCAAAGCCTCTAAAGAATATTCTCACAATATGTGAAATAAGTTACTGTAACGCCCCGATTTTTTAAATATACTTGGAGGCATTAATGACTAAAACAGATAATTCAACATAAGAAATTGTTTATTACAACCAAATGTGGAAATACTAAATTTGACTGTGGTATTGAATTTGACAAAACTCAGAGCTAAGTCCTAAGCTTGATACGGATCCCAAGCATACACTGGCTCAATCTCCATCTCCGGATTCATCTCTGGATAGTATTGCCCTCCTTCAGGGTCCTGTCTCTCCTCCTGGTTTTCTGCAAAATTTGACACGGATTCCAGACAATCCGTGCTTGAGTAAAAGAGTTCACCCGTAGTATAATCCAACCCAACCACCCCCTTACATAACAGCTAGTATGTAACAATATATTATCAATGCAGAAAAGTAAAATAGAAGTAGCACACATAAACCTATTCATTACTGTCCAATAGCCTAACAACATGGGAAAGCTAGTCATACCTGGACCATAACTAGGGTTCGCTTACCTTAATCACCACATTAAAATCACCACTGGACTCTCGTCAGTTCTATCATCACAAAACATCACTGGACCACCCGCCAGGTTTTATCATCAAAATACCACTAGACCCGCCAGGTTTTATCATCACAAAATATCACTGGATCTCACCCGCCAGGTTTTATCATAAAAAATATCATTGAATCACCCGCCATGTTTTATCATCGCAAAACATCACTGGACTATCCGTCAGGTTTTATCAACAGAAAACATCACTTGACTACCTGTCAGGTTTTGAATCATCACTTCACACAATTCGCCTGCAGGCATCTTCTAACATCTCCTTCCTCCAAATAACCATTGCCTAGTAACGTCTACGTGAAATCTTACTCGTAAATCACCCCATATCTCTAGGGTCCAATCTAGCACAATAAATCAAGAGTCGGAGCAATATACAAATAATCACAATGATAACTGAAATAAATAGTAAGTATAGAAATCATGTAACTTTTTATGAATGGGCCGTTGCCCTCAATCTTGTATGGCCAATGAGTTAATATTAATACAAGAAATTTTATCTAATAAAAATTTTATAAAAAAATAATAATAATTCTACGCTTGTATTAGTTTTATTTAAGAATTTAGAATGATTAATAACCATAATAAATACAATAATAGAATAAAATATTTAAATAAATAGCATGACCTTCGTATCATGTTCGGGTATTAAAAATAGGGTTTAGAGGGTCTCGAGGTTATTTTAATTAAAGATATTACCGAAAATTACCGAAAATAAAATAATTAGGTAATAAATAACTAAATAATTAAAATATGTTGAAGTTAACAAGATTTTGTCTTAAGAGTATAAAGAGTCAAAGAAAATTATCAGGGCATTAAAAACGTGGTTCGTAAGGTTGCAAAGTCGTTTTGATTGAAAACTTTGTAAGATAATTAATAAATAGATAATTAAATAAAAAAATTTGATACTAACAAGATATCATTTTTGAGGTGTAAGGAGTCTAGGAAAAATAGTTCGGGTGTCGAAAACATTGTTTGGGAGGTCGCAAAATGGTTTTGAACCATTTTTTAGGAAAATCGAACCGAGTTTGCGACTGTACAGTTGCCGCAAGGTTTGACTCAGTCAACCTTGAGTCAAACCTTGCGGTGGGAGCTTCCACCGCTATGTTTTCTCTGGATCTTGCGGCCGCGAGGTTGAATTTTTTTTTTTTGTCTCGGTTTTGATGCATGGGACCATTTGGGATCATGGGTTAGGGCTTAAAAACACTTAAATATACTTAGAGAAGAGTTGGGTAGGATTATAATACCTCAAATTGGTTGAATTGAATCAAAAGTCGAAAACTTGTATTTGGAGAAAATGACTTCGGTTTTGGCTTCGGGGGAATCCTTGGGGTTGTAGGAGATGATTGGTGTGATCTATTTTGGTTTCGGTTGGGTGTAGTTAGTAAACCCACTTTTCACTTTTTTTTCTTTCTCTCTCTAGAACTCCATGGGATTGGAACTTTTTTTTTTTCTAATTCCTTTAAGTTTCAAAAGTGTTGGGAGGTAGATAGGAGGTGTGTGTGTTCGTATGGCAATGGGTATAGGTATTTATAGAGAATTTGGAGATGGAGGGATAAGGTGGCATTAATGGTGGTTGGCTTTTAGGGCGGTTAAGGGACGAGGTAGGGGAAGTAGGGGTTAGGTAGGGTTCCAGGAGAAACAGGAGGTGGCACGGTGGGAGTGGTAGCCGAATTCTTGGAGGGTAAGAAAGAATTTGGTTGGACAAGTTTTGGAGGAGAGAGAGAGAGATGGGTTTGCTTAGGTTGGAAGAATGGTGGTAGGTGGGGAGGGAAGCAGCTGGGTGGCAAGAGGTGGTTGGAGGGTGAGGTGGTGGTCGTTTTCTTAGCGGAGAAGAAAACCGGCTAGGAAGGTGGGAGGAAGGAGAGAGAGAGAGAGAGAAAGAGAGTTCGGGCGAGAGGGAGGAGAGAGAGACAGAGAACTGTGAGAGGGGGAGAGAGTGACACAGAGAGAGATAGAAAGAGAGTTCGGGCGAGAGGGAGGAGAGAGAGACAGAGAACTGTGAGAGGGGGATAGAGTGACACACAGAGAGAGAGAGAGAGAGAGAGAGAGAGAGAGAGAGACAGGTATGCGTGTGTGCATGCTGTGGGCACACGCCCCTGAAAATCTGGTGTTTGTCAGGTGCGCCTTTTGGAAAAGCGCGGCGAAACGCTCAATTCAGAGTCGCCACTTGGGTTTTGAAGGTATGCCACCCAAAGAACCAAACTTGAAACGTCTACTACGTTGTTTTGATTGGAAAAGGTTTGTAGACTGGTCTGTCCTCACCTTTGATATCTGAGGTTCGGGAGATTATGAGAGGGGAAAGATTTTAAGGCACCCCTCTCGCCCAATTCGGAGATCGGTCTCTACTCGGGTATTTTATAAAACATTTGCGCTTCTCTCTCATTAATCATTTTTTAGCCAATTAGGGCGGGTGAACAGTTTAAAGGGATTAAAACTGTAACATGTTGGCAGGATGTGATAAATGGCATGCTCGTTTTATTGAAACAGTTAACTTAGGTTGAAAACAGACTCTTATGGGAGTTTTAAACAGACTGGAAGGCACTGTTCTGGAGTGACGTGCGTAGGAAGAAACCAGCATGCACTGATCAAGTCACTGCATGCTGATCAAACCTGCATACGCTACAACACAACCCGCGCACGCTAGTAAGCCTAAGCCCACAGCTCTTATTTTTCAACCCTCTAGGCTTTGGAAATGGCCAGTGCACACCTAGAACAAACCAAGCAGTTTATAATATAGTTTACATACAGTTATAAGCAGTTTAAATAGGCTACAAAACCACAAAAATAACAAAACACCCCATAAACAGTGTGGGGATAAAACAAAGGCCAAGGCCTAGTTACCATGCAAAGACCAGCCACTGGTCAGAGCTCGACCTGCGTGCGCCGGTAAGCCATTGCAGCACGCAGGTTAAAGTCCTCTGATCAGTGCTTGGCTTTACATTTAACTACAACAAATAGTTTTAGCTAAGGAAAGTAGTAAACTGATTTTTAACATGCTTTAAAGTGATTAATATGGGGAAAAAGACATAAAAATCAGTGCTTGGCTTTACATTTTCTGGGTTTTGAGACATATTCAGAAAGACCCCAGGGATATTCTATAGCAGCAAGTAAGAATATTGAACTACAACTAATAGTTTTAGCTAAGGAAAGTAGTAAACTGATTTTTAACATGCTTTAAAGTGATTAATATGGAAAAAAAGACATAAAACAACAAAACCCTAGTCCCCACGCTGACCTGCGTGTGCAGCCACGGAGTGGCGCACGCGTACAACGGACTGGCCTGCGCTGGTCCTTGCTACGACGGTTTTTGAAACCTTGCCAACTTTAGGGTCAGGACTTCGTATTGATTACCAGCCTTGACCCTGCCAGCCCCCATCAGGGATCAAAACAGAGAGAAATACAAAGATGATATACTTTTGGCTTTTGAGTTTGAAAGCTTTGTAACTTGTAACCTTTTGACAACCAAACTTGTAACCCCTTGAAAGGCCAATGGAGGGGAGGTATATATAGGAAGAGGAGGAGTGTAACTAGCCAAATATGGCTGGTTGGCTTGGAGTATTAGTCTCCCTCTCATTAAATGAGGGGGGGGAGGTGATGGGAGTTGTGTGAGAGTGGGGAACATCCCCCTGTCCGGAGATCAACTTCAGACGGATAAACAGGGTCTGGGGGTGCTCCAAAAATCCTATGATCATGGCTGAATAAAGGTGATGGGACAAGGTTTGACCGGCGTACGCAGGTCAGTGACCTGCGTGCATGGGTCCAAACTGCCCTGCCCTGGTCAACGGTCAAAACTGACCGATAACTGACACGTGGCAACTGTACCGACGCACGCTGGTGTTGGACCAGTGTATGCATGTAGGGTTTTGACTGAGGCTTTTTGGGTTAGGTTTAAAGGGGTTTAAACGCTCAGAACTCAAACACACTAACATTCCCGGGGTGTTCTTGATCCGTTTCATCATCGGAGAATCAAATACCGTAAGTAAACTAATCTGGAAAGTCCAAAATAGGGTGTCTACACATGCATGCATGGATGTGTATATGTATGTATATTTTAATTAAATGATATATTACTAATATTAATTATTAAAGAAAAATACTAGTATCTTATTTTTATTTCCACGTAAATAAAATAAATCGTTTTAAAAAAAAATTATCGAAAGCTTCGGAACATTACAAAGTCGTCCTAATGTTATTACGACATAATAATAGTCAATAAAAGAAAATTTTGGAAATATATATTTTCAATCGAAAAAAAATTAGGGTAAAAAATTAGGATCATTACAGTTACACCAGATAATATCAACACCTATAAATAAGCTTTCTTCAGCAACAAATGTTTAACACCAATCTTCCAAATACTATTTTTACTTGGATTCTTTATTGTAAAGGCAAAATATTTATGTTTGTCAATAGCATGCGGTCAAAACACATTTGTCCGTGTAATTGTGATTATTTGATTATCGAGTTATAATTTCTTGTGGAAGAAATATCAAACAATTAAATCGAGTCGTCTGTCGATCTTTCAACAATCACACGGCATCAAACAATCTTTCTAATTTGAAGAGGCCGAATTTATTCTAATTGTTAAAAGGAATAATTTTTATTGTATTTTCTGAGTGCACTAGGATTTAGTCAAGAACTTGCAGCCGAACTTGCTCGAGCCAATCTAACGCATCGTGTCAAGCAAGTTGTTCTGTCTAAAGTTGCAGCCGAAGTTGCTCGAGCAACATGGTCAAGATTCAATTGCTCTATAAATATATTTCAGTTAGGTCAAGGAAGATACCGACATATTGCAGCCATTTTGAAACGTTCGTGTCCTCTTTTCCCAACATATCAAAGTGCTGGTTTGATGAATCCTGAAGGGTATTGAAGATCTATGGATCCGTGGTATTAATCGTTCAACTTCAGGCGGTTAAGTTCATCAACAATCAAACTTTATTCTACATCCTTTCGTAGAGTTTGAAAGGGTTCTTTGGAAGACTCATGGATTTGAGGCAGCGGCGGTCAAGCATTCAGAGAGGTGTGCGTGGATTCGGTAAGAGCATCTAGGTTTAGGTTTGAGGAGTTCAAACTTATCGTAAGCGTTCTTGTAACCTCGTGTTTAGTAGTGCTTGATTTCTTCCCGTGATTTTTACTCTTTCAAGGATTTTTCACATATATCTTGTGTTGTGGTTTAATTGCCAGTTCGCATATCTAGTACACACTCACCCAGGATTTAACTTGTTTAATTTGGATATAGATACATTCTTAGAAGTAATTAATCCAAAATCGCAAAATTCAAGCCGTATTAAAATACGGTGTAACAACCCAAATCCTCAAGCACCACGATATTTAAAAGACCACAATCTGTCTTTTATTCCAAAAATCATATAATTTACAACTATCTCTAAAGTAAATAAACAACAACCCACTTCGCAGCAACTCAGACAAGCTCGCACCACCGGCACCTGACCCGCTAACCAACCTGCAAGCTGGAATCCAAAAGGACCCCAGGAGAGTGTGAGACATAATAACGTATACAATATCAACACTAAAATAATTGCACAACATCAACCACTACGTATTAACACCAACCATGAATATAACACATTCCACATAAAAGGAACCATATATTCGGTCCTCCTTAGTATATGATGGGTGACATATCATCTCACTAGCCTCACCATAGCCATTGGCTAACTTGTCTTTTGGCATAATTTATTAGCCTAGTCATCCGGTCACATACCAAACAGTTCCACGATATATAGTCACCGCATATAACATAACCAACAAGAATCCAACATTAATATTGTACAAGAAATATGTATCTCACACTCACCCTCAAATGGCCTTGCCATCAGATATAATCCCACCTTATACTCCTCTTCAAAGAACGCCGTACAAGATCTCATCAGAACAAGAACCCATAATTATGCTCATCACGGCTTCTCCTCCCTAAAGGCCTTTGTATTATTTTTGTTTTGTTTCTCGTTTAAGCTTGGCTGATATATACAATTAGAAGACTAAGTGTGGTAGCATATGACTCCTCTTACTAAAATTTGACACATGCTCCATAAAGATGACTAATTAACACATGCCCACCTTCTATCATTTTGTCTTGTTATCAAATATATATTTACCTTAAAAATTCAAGGTATAAACTAACATTTCTCACATGCACACATGCACGTGTACCACATCATCAAGAATAAAGTGTTTTGTCAATTTAGTAAGAATTAATATATCAAATATTACATTTCTGAAAATAGTGGAGAAATGTATGGCAAGGTATTACACACGGTATTTCATATCCCTCTAAAAAACTACTGACTAAGGCATCCGAGGTGTTTTTGTCGACATCACACCGGTGTCAAGCACACTATTTTGCAGGTCATTAGTTGAGCATAGCGAAAAATAATTCCGCTGTATTATTGGAAAAGAAAAGCATTGAGAGAGCTTTGGAGAGTAAAAAAACCAAACCAGTCTATTGCTGTTACTCGCCAATTCCCAACATATGCCTCAGTTGACGATTTTTTTAAGATAAGAAGTAGGGAAAAAATAAACAACAACAAAAGCACCAAAGAAAAAATATTAAAAAAAATACTCCCTCCGTCCTTTATTTAGAGTCCAGTATTCCATTTTGGGTTGTCCCTTAATAAGTGTCCATTTTGTAAAGTTAGTGGGTAAAAGTTGGTGCATTGTCTATTTTATCCCTAAAAGTAGATTCAATTTTGAAAAGTAAGTGAGTAAAAGTTTAATGATGATGGAAAAGTATGGAAAGTAGAGAAAAAAGTTGACGTGAAAGGTATAATGATGATGTCTTTTAAATAAGTTGGAGTTACGAAGCAGAACACTTAAAAAGGGACAGATGGAGTAACAAAAGTAACTGACAAGATGCCAACCATGACATGAGATTGAATGTTTGAACCCGGAAGAAACCCCCCAAACCTCTATTTCTCCTCAAAACCCATCAATCTTCATCTAAAATGTTGCACAACTACTAAACTTCTGTCTTGCAAACGTCACATGGCTACATAAAAAGTGCACAGAACAATTGTTGCTCATTGGGTTACAAAAAGAAACAAACGGAGCCTAAGTACCAGGATTTTTATTTTTGGCAAAAGTACATAAACACCCCTCAACTATCACTTTGTCCCACGGTGACCTCTCCTCACATTTAAAATCGCCCATGGAGACCCCCTCAACTACTTCCCGTTACTCAAGTGACACCCTTCCGTCTCACAACCGTTTGCTGAGAAGGTCACAATCAGTAATTTGAGCTTTTTGGACAAAAATACCCTTTGCCAGTACTCTCTCCTCACCACTTCTTTCTCAAATCCTATTTCTGGGTTTCGTACCCATTCTCAAATCTTTACGTGGGTTGGAATTATTTTTCCAACATCAAGGATTGTTCACGTTTCTGTCCAATCATACACCCATCTCTTCTCTCTCTCTCTAAAAACTCTGTCCTCACAACTTCTTTCTCGAATCCAATTTTTGGGTTTTGTTGCAATACTCAAATCTTTATCTAGGTCGGAGTTAGTTTCCCCAAAGACCAAGGTTGTGTTTACGCGTTTGTACCCGTATTCATATATATATATATATATATATATAGGTTATTGTATAGTTTGTGTATATTTATTTGGGTATGGTGAGGACAGTGGCATCACCTAGGAAGTTAATAAACATGGTGTTTCAGAGATTTGACAATGAGAGCAATTAGAAGAAGCTGAAGTACGATGTTCAGGATGATTGCAAGGGGGAAGGGACGGTGGAGATGATGAAGATTGGGGTGGAAAGGACCAAGAATGTGATGATTGATGAGCGATACTGTAACAATCCAAATTTCAGGCCATTTTTTTCGGATAAGAATATATAGACGTAACCCAATAGTAAAGATTTATATATATTTTTAGTTGAATAGTTTCATTTTCATTTACACATATACATATATATGCCTTTAAACACACACCCACCCATCACCATCCCACCTCTCCTTATCACCTTGACCCACCAGCCACCTCTTCTCCCTCTCTCTCCTGAATATCTCTCTCTCTCTCTCCATGCCATTGTTTGGCCACCAAGTTACTTGGTCACCACCCCACCAATTTTTGGAAACCTAGGACCTAAGCCACCTTTGTTGACTTCTTGGCCACCTCTCATCTCTCCCTCTCTGCCGTCTCTCTCTCTCTCTCTCTCCACGCCACTTTCTTCTTCCTCACATAAACTTGGGCACCACCCCACCCCCACCCTAAAAATACCTCTCCCTTCTTCCTCTCAACACATACCTAACATCACCACCACTAAAAAATCAGTGGAGAAGTGAAAGAGAGAGAAAGCTTAGAGGTATTTCCATAGAGTTTTAGTGAGATAGAGGAAAAGTGGGTTTTGATCGGAACAACATGCTACATTCAAATTCGAGCTTCCAAACTTCAATACCATCCTCAAGCATCCCAAACCCATCAATCAATCACCCCGAGGCAGCCCCGAAGTCCTCCGTTCCCTTCGTCTTTCCCGTTTTACCGAAAATCCAAGAATCACATTTTAAGCTCGTTCGACCGGATTAAAGGTAGATAAAATGCTTATCCTACTTCTTCCTAAGTATATTAATGTCTTAATATGTTAACTTTAAGGTTTAAAATCAACAAGAATCGGAATTGGCATTGAAACGGATAAAAACCCATTATTTTGTTGTTCTCGGGAAGGCTACTGTTAGTAGCTGTTTTTTTAAGAGGGCGATTATTTGCAGCCCTGTATTTTCTCCCTTAGCCCGTTACTTCACATAGCCCATTTCCAATATTTTAAAAAATAATAATTTCTCCACAGAACCCACCATTATACCCTTCCCCTCTCAAAAATTACACTTTAACTCCCACCCATCCATCCAAATAGAAACCCTAAGCGCCCCCCCCCCCCCCCCCCCCCCCCATTTATGTCTCCAACGCCATTTCTGTCTCCCACCACCTCCACCTCCATAGCCACCACCGCAGCACCGCCACTCCTGCCGCCACACCACCGCCTCTCTTCAAGGTGTCGTTCTCTCTCTCTCTCTGTTCGTCAGTCTCTCTCTCTCTCTCTCTCTGTGATTATATACATACATGTATATATACAATAACAGCAATTAGATCCTGTATTTGTGTAGAGATTTTGGTAATTAGATCCCATATTTGTTTAGAAATTTTGGTAATTAAATCCCAAAATTTTGGCAATGAGAACGAAAGCAACTGCTGCCCCTTACTTCCGTTCTTCTTCTGCGTTGTCTGCAACGTTAAAGCTTTGTTTTCAACTTTGAATCCGAGTCGGCTGTCCAATCCACATCCTTCTGTTCTTGTAATTGTTGTTGTTGAAGTCTGTTTTTTTGTTGGGCTGGATTAGTTTTGAGCGTTCCCATTTCTAACTTCTCCAAACCGAATAATTGGTTCGGTCCCAAATACATGTCCAAATTGGACCGAACGAGACTGGTATCACCCCTAGCAGATCCTATATGATTGGGACTCAGGCTCGGTTTTGTTTGGTTTGGCTTGGCTTGGGCTATATACATAACGACGGAATTTTTTTGTTAATTCTGGCAACAACATTGAAAACTTTGAATTGCCGACTTCAATCTGGATTTCAAAATTTTCTAATTGACTTTGAATCGCACCAATCCTACTACATATGGATGGAACAAAGCAGATTGATTTCAATTTGACTCGTGAGTGTGTTTTTTTTTTTTTTTGTGCATGTGGGGTTCGTAATTTAGGGGATGCTCATGTTTTAAAGCCACATTGGAATGTAACATAGATTCTGTGGGCAGCATGCCCTGAGAAAAAGGATTCCGTTCCTTTTCCAAAGCAATGGGCCCGAATCGAGGGAGCGCAAGCGGAGAAGCAAGCGCTCAGAATACAGAGTCGCCACTCGGGTTTGAAGGTCCGACACCCAAGGAACCGTATTTCGAAGCACCTGCCGCGCTATTTGTTTTGAAAAAGTGAAAGCACCAGTCCGTCATAACCATATCTGGGTTCGGGAGCCAGGTTATGAGAGGGGAAGGGTTTTAAGGCACCCCTCTCACCCAATCTGGAGATCGGTCTCTACTTAGGCATTTTGTAAACATTTGTGATTCTTCTTTTTTTAATCGATTTTTAGCCAATTAGGGCAGGGGGAACAGTTAATCGGGGATTAAAACTGTAACAATTTGCAGGATGTGATCAATATAGCATGGATGGATGGAATGTTTGTAAAATAAATGGAATAAAGTCCAAAACTGTGATCAAACACCAGGACAGTGCCTTGTATGGATTTGGCATGAACAATGGCCAACTTGCATGCATGGATCTACGTGCATGCAAGTCCTCCATCGCGCGACAAACCCATACAAATGCGCGAGTGTTGATGCTTCACCAACAGTTTGAATTTTATCCCCTTCTGGGCTCTGGAAGGACCAGTGCTCACCCAAGGGGCAAACCAAGCAGTTTATATGTACTGAAAGTAAATAATTTATTACAAACCAATTGAATAAAATTAACTTGCAAACCCCTAAACAGTGGGGGTATTAAAACAAAGGCCAAGTTGCCCATGCAAAGGCAGCCTCTGGAAACAAGCAGACCATCGCGCGACAGAGTGATAGCCATGTGCGAGAGACATGACTAGATTTCCAGGAATTGCTTTTGCATGCCTGGGCTTTGAGACATATTCAGAAACAACCCAGGGGCATTCCAGACTAGATAGAAAGGAAATCTAAGCTAAGCTATAAAAATTAGCATGTAAATCAGGAGATTAGTTTTTAACATGCATCACAGTGATTTATAACTTAATAAAAACAGGAAATAATTGGCATCACCAACCCCACGTGGACCGTCGCATGCAACCTGTGACAGTCGAGCATGTGAATGGGTCCATCGCGCGAGGGTGTACCAGCTAACAATTTCTTGTAACCTTGCTAACTTTAGGGTCAGGACTGGTATTGATTACCAGCCTTGACCCTGCCAGCCCCCATCAGGAATCAAACAGGAAACAGGTAATAAATTTATACATTTGCTTGAGTAATTGGGAAATGGATTGAACAAGATGGTAGGGCTTGTGAAATGAGTGTATGGAGATCACAAGAGTGAGAGAGTATCAAGTGTAGTAGGGTTTGTATGCCTCTTTTTGCTTGAAATTTGGTAACCCTTTACTTGGAAGAGTAAGGGGGTATTTATAGGAGGTTGGGTGGTACAAGGTTGGTGGAAAACTAGGCTTAGCAACCAGCTAACAAGGTTGGCCAGCCACACTTGGTGGAGGAAATGGCCAACAAGGTGATGGGAGAGGTTGTGTGGGTGGAACAGCCCATGCAGCCTGCAGAACACTGTTCTGTCGACGAAAACGGGGTTCCAGCCCCACAGGCCACCTGATGATTACAAAATCCAGTTGGAAAAAGGTGATGAGGACAGGCATTGACCATCGCGCGATAGAGTGGAGCAATCGCGCGAGTGAATCCATAGTCGCGCGATGGTCAAAGGTCAATACTTTTGTAACGACCCTGATTTTTGGGTCAGTAAAAATTTCGTTAAAATTTTTGAATTTTATTTTAATTACTTGGACTTCATTTAAAATTCCTTTTTAATATCCAAAAATCCGTCGTTACTAAAATTCTAGACTTGTAAATTCGATTTCATCTCGCCTATCAATAAGGTCATTTTCTAAAGACAAGTGTCTAGCATATTGAGAAGTCTTAGAATCCCATTTCTTGGCTGGAAATCTTACTTAGCAAGCCTAGTTAGCTTCTAACCAATTCTTTGAGAAAACCTAACTACCAATTGCACTTCCAACCCTAATTGAACCTTTTGAACCTTTCCAAACCTTAAAGGAACCCTTTGGACCAAAGTCATCTTTGACCTTTACCCATTGGACGATAAATGTTAGGAAAATCTTTATCCGTTGGACAATAGGCTTTCCACCTAAGTTATTCTATTAAGGTACACCTATAAAGTAATATATAGGAAGATATATATATAATAATCCAATATTATACTTTGCCCTTTTATCCATTGGATCATAGAAGTTAGGGAAAACATCGCCCATTGGTCCATAACCTAGTTTTGCCACCTAGCACATGATCTATTAGTTTAATGAACTCACCATGAGTCATTGTACTTATATACATAGATTATATAAGCATAGTACTTCCATCCATTAACCATTGGATGATAAAAGTTAGGGGAATTTTGGTCCATTGGTCAATAAGGCCAAGTCAAGCCATAGTACTAGGTTTATTTTAGTTAATTACTTACTAGATATGATATGTACCTATTTACTTAAAGTATTAGATATGTATATGTCATCCTAAGATTCTAAGTCTTAGAATATAGTTTGTAAGTACATAGGTGGCGTTTAGGCTTATTCTATTAGAAATTTTGACCTAAAAATCTAGGATAAGATCACATAGTACCCTTGTCCTTTATAGTTAGTCATCCTTTATATTCTTATACTAATCAAAGGAGAGAGAGAGAGGGAGAGAGAGAGAGAATCCGAGAGAGAGGGAGAGGAGAGAAAGTCGAGAGAGATGGGAGAGAGAGAGAGATAGGAGAGAGAAGGAGACTAAGGTACACTAGCCTTGGATTTTCTTCTTTCAAATCCTAGTATATATATACTTAAGTACATGTACTAATGAAAGAAGAAAGATATGAAGATTTTGAGATAGATTTTAGGGTACCAAATCTCTTACAACCTTACACCATAATCTTATACTCTTCCTAAGTCAAACACCAACCATTGTCCTTGCATGCTTAGGTGTACATTGGACTAAGAGAGTGAGAGAGAAAGAGAGAGAGAGGCCGAGAGAGTGAGAGAGAAAGAGAGAGAGAGGCCGGATGGAGAGGGAGAGAGAGGGAGTGATGTGTGCACTTGTACTCACTCAACCTAGTCATAGTCCTTGGCCAATCTTCATACCTCATCTTGTACCACCAAATCTAGGGTTTTCTACTCTTTCATATCCAATCCAATCTTCCAAAGTACTAGACTAGATCAAAACCCCAATAGAATAACCTAGATTTGTCCTAGAATTGGAAGGAAAATCTTGTAACCTTTCCACCTATGTACTTATGCATTGTACCAAAGAGAGAGAGAGAGATGGCCGAGAGAGAGAGAGAGAGAGGCCGGGAGAGAGGGAGAGAGAGATTGTGTGATGTGTGCATGTGTACTCTTGAGCCTAGTCATGTCCTTTGAGCCTCTTCCTACCTCATCAAGGTACCATCAAATCTAGTCTTTTTATGAACCCTTGGACAACAAATGTTAGGAGAAAATTTACCTCTTGGATAATAATCCAACCTTTGGCTATAAATAGCACCCATTCCTTCCCATTTCAACTCACACCTTCATTCTACAACTTCTCTCTCTAGAAAGCTTAGCATTCTCTCTTGTTCTTGGTGTTCTTGCTTGTTCTTGAAGTTCTTCCCAAGTTCTTCAAGAAACTCATCCAAGGCCGCCACTAAACCGCCACTCCGCCACCCTATCGATCCAAAAGTTTAAGTAGTGTTAGTCAAGATCTAGTTTCGAGAGAAACCTTTCTCTTTCGAAGCTACCGGAAGCCAACCCTAAGAAGTTACTCCGTCCGACCACCGACGACCATCTTTCCTCCGTAGTCATCACTACCGCCAAGAAGAACGGTAGAATTCTCCATCCCCGTTATTCCTAAGTATACGTAGGATTTTCCTATACCTCCTAAACTCTAAGTATAGCGTATTGTATGCGTATTTTGAAGTGAATGTAGATTTTTCTTATACCTTATAATCCTAAGTATAGATAATTGTATGATCATGTAGACTTTTCCTATGACCTTTAACTCCAAGTATATGTAGATTTTTCTTATACCTTCTAATCCTAAGTATATAGATAATTGTATGATCATGTAGACTTTTCCTATACTTTCTAACTCTAAATATAAATAGTATGTGTATGAAGTTATGTTGTTAAAATGAACGTAGATAAATCTAACTCTATCTCTAAGTATTCGTATTTTGATCTTAGAATGGTTATGAGCATGTATACGTGTTTACTTGTCTTACTTGGTGAATGTGTGATAAAGCATAAGTGGTTTACCACTCCAAAGGTGTCCGTCCATGTGGCACTATGCTTTACTTTGTGTGACTAAATGTTAAGCATGATGATGTGATAAAGTGAGCATGCTACTTAATATAGAGTTGGATGATCTTGCTAGTTTAGTTTCAAGATTTCAAAGAATAAATATGATTTTGTCCTAAGAAGTCCTGCCGCGGAGTCTATGCATGATAACGAGACACAAAAACCGAGAAAAGTTAGAAACATGACACCTAGGGTGTGTTAAAGACAAGGTGTGTTTTTAAAACCGCAATGTGCCCGGACTTGCCCATTGTGTGGTGTGTGTGCGTGCATAAAATATTTTTGAAACTACATAATGACCAATAATGGGAGTCATTATGGGAGTACGGTGTGTTTTGTGTGCCAATGGGAACCCGGCGCGGCGGAATCGAGGTTGGGTGTGTGCCAATGGGAACCCGGCGCAGCGGAACCATTGTGAGGATACTCGGGAACCCGGTGCGGCGGAACCGAGGTTGGGTGTGTTAAAAATGTGATTTTCGAAATGATTTTGGAAGTGTTAATAAAGTGAAAAATTGATGACACGGTCTACGATGAGTCGCGCAGGAGAAACACAGAAAATCATGACACCAACGATAGAAAGATAGTGAATGTGGTTGCATCATTGCTAATTATGTTGTTGAATGAGCATGTGTAATTGTTTATATGCTTCTTGTTGTACGTTAAGGGTTGGTGGGTATAGGATTATTCTACTGAGCTCTTGTGGCTCACGGTGTTACCTTTGGTGACCCTGACATATTATATCGGTGGCGACGCTAGTATAATGTGTCAGACTTTGTAGATGATCAAGATGAACAGTACACCTTGGAGGCTTTTGGAGCTAAGGAGCTGGCTAGGATGGAGGAGCAGGCGGAGCTGTAGTTAGGAACCCTAGAACCCCTTCATTGTGTAAATATTGAACTCTTGTGGGAGTTTTTGTTGTAATAACGAGCCAGACTCCATTTGATTTTATCAATAAAATGTTTATTTAACGTACCAAAAAATGGGGTCGTTACAACTTTGACCAACACCTGACAATATTTCCAACGCGCGAGGGATCCACAATAACGCGCGATAGTCAAACCTTGGTTAGGGTTTGGACTCAGGGTTTTGGGGTTTACAAAGGGATAGGAAGGGTTCCACTCATTCCAAGTTCAATCATTTCCATACTCAAAACTGTTTTGATCTGATTCATCATCGAGGAAACAAGAAACCGAAAAATGAAGTAAAACAATTGGGAGACTCAGATTGGGGTGTCTACAGATTCACCTTAAATTAATTATACATTTTTGAAACCCCACCAGTTTATTCTCTCTCTCCTCCCCTCTCTCTTTCAAGCTCGCTTTTTCCAACAATAAAGGTATGGCTCTGGCGCTCTGCTCTATTCCTCCTCGATTTTAATGGGAAGTTATCAAATGCTAGCGATCTGATTTTAATGGCTGCCTCAGCATTAGTGGCATTTGTTGGAGTTACTCAAGTCATTAGTCAGCTGGGGCTTCCCTCTGACTAATAGATTTGGATTTTTTTTATGGGCATTGTTTATAGTTTTAAGGATCATAATAGTCTTGATTACTGCTATTTAGATTTGAATCAAATCAAAAGGCTTATACTTGGTGTATACTGCATCTTTAAGGGGTGTGTGATAAATCCATTGTGTCTATTTCAACTTGCAACATGGTGTTGTTAGTCTAGTGGAAACTATTTTTGTGTTTCTGGCTTTGGAATGTGGCAATTTAATTACTACAACTCAGTAGTCTTCTTTACCCTGTATTGTTCTCTGTTTAATGACCTCATTTAGTCTACAACTCTAATTGCACAGCGTTAATGTTTTACTCTAGTTAACCCTCTTAAGTTGTGGTATGAACTCAGCATACCCTTTTCTTTTATCAGTTCAATGATCTCATTTAGTCTACCACATTAGTTGTGTTTTCTGTTATGCTGTTATTTGAAGGTACTTTGGATTTAACATAAGTACACCAACTGTCTGTACGTTATAGACATTCCCAGCGAGTTCTCATCTTTTCAATTTCTTGCATTGTTTGACTGGATTTATAATTGGGTTCTTGTAATTGAACTTATACATGCAGTTCGGCAAACGCTTCTTAAGATTGCATTGCAAATTTTAGCTTGGTGCACGTTGAGAATTCTGGTGTTGTTGATCTTGGATTTGTGGAATCAGAGTTTTGCTTTGGTTATGAATGATTTAGAATACATGGGGAGACTTTTTTTTAATTATTTCTATCTTTACTTTATGAAATCAATCGTTGTGCCATCATTTAAGAATTCAACTAATTTTGGGGTGTAGCAAAAATGAATAATAGTTGTAATTTCGAAGGTTTGTAGTTTCATCATGAAGAGAGTCTTACTGGAGTTGGAGTTTTTGTTTTTGTTTTCTTTGCTCGATAGTCGATAGGATAATTGACCAAGTTGTTGAAGTTCTTAAAAAGCCAATACTTGTGGATTTGAGTTTGATAGTAAACTACCTATGTGAATGACTCAAATCAAAACTTTTTCTGGGGTTCTACTTCCATTTCCAATCACGATGGGTCTAACTTAGAACCTTGTTAGTGAGCTGATTAAGTTTTCATCTGTTTGACTACTAAGCTGATTTGGTCAATGAATAAGTCTAGTCTTTTGATGATATGCTGAATAGTTGTCCTCTCACATGGGCTGATGGTGGTCTGCAGATGATTTTTGGGAGAAGGGGTGGTTGTGGCATGAAGTTAAGTCTAGCTGTTTGCTTCTAATGACTTATTCTCTACATTGGGTTCATGGCAATTCTTTATTTTCTATCTTCTTGTTTCTTATCGGTATGAGAACTTCCATTCGATGGAGCTTTCTTACCTAGATGAATCCAATGAGTAATTCTCTCACCGGAGTTGGATTTGCTTTAAAGGATTTTTTTTATTTTGCATACCTTGTTTATCTGAATCATAGTGTAAAATTATAATATAGGTGATGCTGGTTTCCACTTTGGTTGCATTTGCGTCTATTCTTGAACTGAGTTCAGTTCAGGGGAACTAATATCTTATTTCCCTCTAGTTCATGATAGGAATTATCTTGTTTCCGATTTCTGGTTCCATACTGCGACCTTTGAATCAAATGAGAAGCTGGGCGTTGGCTATTTGCTCCCGGAATTCTGGGGGTTAGTCTCTAAACAATTGATTTTTTTGGCAGAATCCATAACATTAACGCTAGTAATCCACTTAAGAACCAAATTCTCTCCGTAGACCTCCACTCCCACGCCGCCTCTTTGAGAACATCTCATGCATGAGAAATGCCCAACAAATATTCACCATGTAACTGTTTCCCTTCCATGACGGCGGTGCCCTAGTGCTAATGGGCTACAACGACTGAGGAAGAATCACTTCCTTGCGCATGTTAGTTGGATTCCTCAAGCCTTCAGCTGGAGAAATCCGCTGGAATTGTCAACTCAACCAGCTCTTACAAAAAGATGCCATCAAAGACGAATTCACATTCCTTGAATGGGGCTTGGAAGATTAGTGAAAGAGAAAGCAAGAATGCTCTATGGCATTTGATTGAGACGGGATGAAGTAGAGTACATTTTGTTGCAGAGCACCGGAAGGACAGGATGATCATTGTGGAAATGCATTTGCCTGTGGAGATTGAAGGTGCCATGTATTTGAGGATACCGCCGAGGTTCCCAGAAGGATGACTTTGGCAGATATGCTCGATCTAGTTGGTTGGAGAAATTTAATGGTAATTCCTTTGTGTTTCGGACTACATTGATTCTGGCCCTTCTGGATAAATTTACTAGACATTTGGGAAGTGTGACTCGTTTTTTGTTTTGCCCAGATGAAGAATCTTAGCCATGTTCAAGGCTTGTGTACTCAACATCTTACAAATTTTTTATTGTTTGATGGAGTTAATTATATTTTCTTGATGAAATCTAGGACTGTAATTTATATTCTCACTTGTTCTGCGAAATCAATGGATTTGCAGATTGCGTAGCAAATAGAAGACCTGTTTATAAGCTAAATGTGAACTGAGAGGCTGGGACATTCAGGATCGGAGAGTGAGGCAAAAGGTGCCTCAGTGGTCAAGAGCTGGTTTAATGGCACTATTAACCTAGCAGCACTATTAAGTATTAACCTATTTTAGTGGGGGAAAAAATAGTAGGAGTGGTAGAATAATGTGAGCGACATGCTCTTTAAGTATTTTCTTCTTTATGGTGATATTTATTCATTTCCACCTATTCACCACCGTACTCCAACCTAAGTCATATAATCCTTTGCTAGGACACTTCGCTCTTGCTTTTAATCTTCACTCTGCGCTCTCATTCTTAATCATCACTTTCATAAATTTTAATAGTTTGAGATGATTACGGAGGTCGCTTTTATGCTCACGCACGAGCATTTTGTGACTAACTCAAACATGTGAAAAAGAAGGTTAAAAAATTGAATAAAACTAAAAAATAAAATACATTCGTTCAATTTTTGGTTAATAAATAAAATAAAATACATTCGTCTTTGCCTAATTTGACGTGCAATTTTTGGACTAAAAAATAAAATACATTCGTGTGTATATACACACACAGTCCGGATCCCTTGAGGGATCCCGGATGGCTGGTTGGTGCGGGACGTGTTTCTCAGTCGTTGGATTTAATCCTACGGCCAGGAAAAGAGAAGGTATTAAACTCGCGGAAATTACACTTTTCCCCATCAACACTCACACTTGCCCCCTTCGTTTCATTCCACGGCTTCACGCTTTAGAGAGAGAAAGAGGGAGAAAGACGCGAACCAGAGAACCATTGAATCACAAACCCGATGGCTTTATGATAATCACAAACCCATTTTCCTTGCCGGTAGATGTTATCCAATCTCTCAACATATCTTCGGATGGAAAAACCTACAAACATAATTGAACAAAAACATTTAATAGCAGTAACAAACAAAATCAAAAGAACCATTGAATCATCCACTTGTTTGAAAACACTCACATTCTCCGTTGTAAACCCCCGAATGAAATCATATAAGGCCACTGGACCTATGTGGCTGCCGTGCGCACTCACATTCTCCGTTGTGAACTCCGGTGCTATGGTCACAGGACCTATGTGGCTGCCGTGCGTTGAAGCATCACCCTGAATAAAGTATCAAAAATTCAAAAGTCCATTAAAACAAGTTTTCTACCTCTCTGGATCTGTTTCGGTAAGTGAATGTCAAAAATACATAGAATTTGGTATATAACTGTTGAACATAAGTATCACTATCGGTAACAACATGTCGAAAATATTTACAAAATTCGGTAACCAACTGCCGAACTATGTATACGAAAATCATACATAACATTTCGGTAAATAGCTATTGAAAACAAGATTATATTTCAGTAACTACATGTCAAAAATATGTTCCACCTTTGGTAAACAACTGCCGAACTACTATATACGAAAATCATATATACATTTCGGTAAATAGCCATTGAAAAAAATATTATATTTCAGTAACTACACGTCGAAAATATATTCAAATTTCGATAAACAACTGCCGAACTCTACTATAGAGGAAAATCATACATACATTTCGGTAAATAGCTGTTGAAAACAAGATTATATTTCGGTAACTTCGTGTCAAAAATATGTTCAAACTTCGGTAAACAACTGCCGAACTATATACTATATAGGAAAATCATACACACATTTCGGTAAATAGATGTTGAAAACAAGATTATATTTCGGTAACTACATGTCGGAAATGCATACAACAAAAACAAGAAACATATATTTCGGTAATTGGATGCTGAAAATGTATCTCAATTGCGGTAACTAACTGTCGAGTATGGTAATATTTTACAGTGGTTAGCTAGCGAAATTACAGTGGTTATTCTATTCAAACCAGAAACATCGAAAAACCCTCGAAAAATTGGATTTTATGAACCCAGACGCCACAACAACAAAGCAGAGGCCATTGTTCACGGAAAAACTTACCTCCTCACGCGGCTTCCAAGATACAATGTCCATCACAGTATCTTTCTTCTCCTCTGCCATTATATGGTTGCCAATAGAATTTGATTCAATTTCAAAATCCAAACCTACAAGTGGGTCAAAAAATGGATCATTGGAAGGACTTGAACCTTCCATTGATACAATATTTGGCCCTTCCTCCTCCATTGGAAAATTTGAGAGAGAGGAGAAAAGAGAATGATGATTTAGAGAGAGATGAGAAGTGAAGATGAAGAACAGGAGAGAGAAGAAGAATAGGAGGTCGGGGAAGCCTGGTGTGTGTGTGTGTTTTTTTTAAACGTGAATGATGATTTTTTAAGGGAAGGGGGAAAAAGATAATTTAGGGGTTTTGGTCATAAGGGCATGTAGATCATTTCATGTATAGGTATAAGGGTAAGTAGGTCATTTTGCATTAGGGGGTCATGATGTAATTAGTTGAAAATTTTTAACGGGCTAAGGGAGAAAATACGGGGCTGCGAATAGTCGCCCCCTTTTTAAAAAAGAATGATGCTGAAAATTATAGTTACCCCATTTAGTTTCTCAAGTGTATTGATTCCGACTCAAAGGCATTCCGACTCAAAGGCATTAATAGCATATCACAATTTGTCCCTCATGTTAATAAAAGTCTATATTTCGGCCCAATCATAAAATATTAAGTATTTTATTTACTCGCACATTATTAATTGATATACTTGTTATTTTTTTGAATTATATCATGTGATAAGTTAAAAGTTGTTATTGATGAATCATGTGGTATGTGCTAGTTCGAATTTAGACGCACTGGGTGGTTTACAATGTGAGAATTGATAGACGTTTAATTAAAGGAAAATAGATGAAAGGTTTCGGGTTTAACAGGGCCTCGGGGTAGCCTGACAGGGCCTCATGCTAAGTGAGGGTAGTCTAGCAGGGTCTTGAGGGCAGCCTAAAAGACCCAGGGTAGCTAGGGTGGCCAAGTAGGGCCTCAGGGGTAACCTGACGGGACTTCAGATATTGAGGGTAGCCTAGCAGGGCCTTGAGAGCAGCCTAATGGACCTAGGATTGTGATGGTAGCTTAGAAGGGCATGCGTTTAGAATGTAAAGGATTGGATAACAAGCAATGGATGACGTGTTATATTTATGTTCTTCATTTGTTATCAACTGTACTACCTGTTGTCTGTAAAAGTAAGGGGTTAGTAGTGTAAGGGTTTTATCCACTGAGTGTTGACTCACGGCGTTTTAAATGCTAGGTACCGAAGAGGAACAATACTATCAACCCGAAGAGCAGTTTCCAAGTGAAGGCCTCTCGGTTCAGGAAGGGGAGTTTGTCGAGCCATGGAGGAACTATTATTAGGCGATGCTTTGAATAACCTTAGTAATGTAATTTCAATTTCAAGAAGTGCTTGCACAACTGTCAAACTTTGTTTATTCAAAAATATGTAAGACCTTATATTGGCAACTTAAGCTTTTATAATAAAAGACTTCCGCTGTTTAACTTTGTTGTTTATTAAATTCAGTTTTAAGGATATTAAATCATTTTAAAAGATTTAATTAACATGCCCCAAAAATCGGGACGTTACAGATACGGGTGGCGGCCACCGCGCCTCGGCGGAGGCAATTCGAGACGCGTTTAGGTTGGAGTTTGGCAACAAGTATCAGGTGGTTGACCCGTTTCTTGATCTGGGTCTTGATTGATTTTCTTTGCCTTGACCATTTCTTGCCATAGTTTTACATTAAAGGTTTTTTTGGGGAGATGCTCCGGTGGTGGTGGTTCGGTGGTAGAGAGGGGCGGTGTGGTGGTGGTGAATTAGTGAGGGAAAAAGGGGGGGGGTGTTTATTACAAGGGTATAATATATGAAAGGGTATTTTAGTCATTTTCTTTATTGAATTTTTTTAGTTTGCAGTAATTGATGGGGTCTCCATGGATAATTTTAAATGTGAAAGGGCCTTTGTGAAACAATGTGATAATTGAGGAGGTGTTTATATACTTTAACCTTTATTTTTGTATGTTTTCCTTGACACTTTCTTCTTACTCTGTAATTCTTTCTTCTCTTCTTTCCAAACACAGATCCGTCACACTAAGATACGTTTTTGGTACGAAAATCTCCGTTATACGCCTCTACCTGCTCCCGCACCGGGCACAGAAAGTCTGTACACAGACTATTCGAGCATAAATTATGCACAAATTTTGTTGTGAGGCTCAGTACGGGTCTCATACAAATGATTCGAGCCGTTCATTAAATGTAAAATATTTTTTCAAGGGCCCTCGCAAAAAATAAGCTCAATCCGATACCTATAGATGCTCGATCAAATTGTCTAATTTTTCATTTAGATTTCGGGATAATGAAAAGTTAAACGATTGGATCGAGCATCTATAAGTATTGGATTGAGTTGATTTTTAGTGGAAACTCGAAAAAAATATTTTATATTTAATGAACGGCTCGAATTATTTATGTGAGACCCATGGTGGACCCCACAACGAAATTTGTGTACAATCTAAGTACAAATTGTCTGTGTGTAGCAAGAGTCCGGGTTCCAACTAGTGTAGTCCAATTTGAATTATTTGTGGATAATTGTGAGTCTTTTTCGAGTCCACAACAATGATGGGAACCATTCAATTTTTAGAGCTTGTTGAGACCACGCAAAAAATTACCTTTGATCTAATATCGTTTGATATGATTTCAAAATACATTTATCTTCTGATAATTGTGTCAAATGCATTTATCGTTTGACACAATTATCAAAAAATAAAAGCATTTCGAAATCATATCAAACAATATTCGGTGATTTTTGGCGTGATCAATAACATCGACAAGATCTAAAAAGTCAACGATTTCGATCATTTTCATAGACCCAGAAAATACCCACGAATAGTCCAAAACTGGACCGGAATGATTGGAACCCACACCGAACAGGACCCTTGACCACCGGCACCACACCCCCACTAAAGCCTCGTATTTTGCCGGAGCTTCTCAGTGTTACCCATCTGTAATACTCCCACAGAACCCAACTTGACAAAGATAAACTGCAATCCCAATCAAACTCCGAAACTCAGACCGATAAAATGGTAAATCAGGTGAACAGGACCCTCCAAGTTTTTTGCATCGGCACAGCTGATACGAAGCTTGAGGAGCTCCGATTCCTCTCCGATTCCGTTCGATCCAATCTCAACAACTTTTCCGCTCATTCTTCCTCCAAGGTACAATTTATGTACTTCATTACTTATATCCCTCTCATTTCTCTATCCTCCTTTCCTTACACACTCTGCATTCACACATACATGTTTCTGTGTTCTAGTAACACGTTTGGTATTATTATACCACGTGTTATCTGAATCAAACGTATCAACTGTTGGCTGTTCGGTATTTGTAATTCGGCAAAAAGGAAAATGGGATCCTCACCTCGCGGTCTGTTGGAACTAATAATCACAGCTAGATCCAATCTTTCGAACGTAATCTAATAATGAACTCTGCATTTTATGTTGTTTCAGTTTTGTCCATAATCTTTTTCCAATTCGCCACTCCTCAGTATTTTTTCGCCCTGAAGAAATATGCAAACCTGAGTTTGAAATAACGTATAAATAAAGGTTAACTTCATAATTCCCGTCATTTTTGAAATGCATTACATTTCATCATCAAAATCTTTAAGTAAACTGCTAATCTTGTTTATAATTTTGGAACTTAATATAACTAACTCTAATATCCAAATATTCTAGGAAAAAAGAAGGGAAAAAAAAAATTCTAATCCTACAAATTCAAGAAAAGTTTAATTTTCAAAAGTTGCTATCCTCTTCAATCAAGCAATTTCTCTCTATCAGATTTGTTGTTTCAATCACTACTCTAAATGTAATCAGTACGGAGTGACATAGCATCGTGTAAGGAAAGAGGGAAAAAATGAAGAAGTTAGGGTATGTCTTGAATTTAGAGAATCAAAGGAAGAGAGAAAAATAGAAAATAAATCTTTTCCATTTTTTGATATGGGAAGAAACGGAAAAAAAAAATAACAGAACAAAATATTGAGCACAATATTTTTTTTTTAACACTTCCCTTATTACTTATTTTCTCTTCTCTTCCTGTCTTTCCTCTGAGGGGCCATTTGGGAGCCAATTCCTTTTTAGATTTTGAACTTCAGATTGTGAATTAAGATTTTGGAATCCAGTCAGAATAGACTATGAATTCGTTTAGTGTTTGGATGGTGTTTGTAGGATAAATTTTGCATCAAAGTAGTGTTTGGAGTAAAACTTGAGGAATAGATTCTAAGCTATTTTAACCATTTTGCCCTTGGTTAGTAATTTAAGAAGAAATTTCATAAAAATGTTGGGGTAAGTTATTGGTATTTGTGTGTAGGCGAAATGAGAATGCAAAAGCTTCTCTTGGGATGATTCTCAAATTGTTCAGCTTTGAGAATGAATTCAATCCGTAATTTTCTCCCAAATGCCGAAACATCCCCCATGTTTCAAATATTGTGTTAACGAGAGGTTGTAGGAGGAATACTTTGACAAGCCCACATGAAACTTGGAGAAGATAATACAAGAGCAAAAAAATATAAGAGCTTGGTTAAGTTCATTGTTCTGTCCTTTCCTTTCTGGATTTGGTTTAGCATTCAAAATCTGGTTCAGAATGTAATTAATTAGAATTTTGGGGTCTCAATAAGGTAATTTCTTTACCCTTATTCCTGGAACAATGGAGATGCGACACATCCTTTTTTGAAGTAAATGCAACATGGATCATGTCTGTAAGTGTTAAATTTACAATTGTCTGTTATGCTAGCTGAATAGTTTTGAAAATTGCAGTTGCCATTTATTTAATCACCCAATGATTGGACCTTCTGTTTACAGAATTTGGCTACCAATCTTTGCAACATGTATTGGCTTGTATTTGAACACAATCTCTTTTTGGTTCATGCATGATGGAGAGGGAGATACTGGAGATGTAAGATATATCTTTGCAACTCAAGATAAATCTTTGCATTTCATGCTTGAGTTGTTGCTGGCGCCGACTTTATAATCCAGGCCAACAAACCTTTCTTTCACCAACCTAAGTTGGATGAAGCCGGAGTGTCATTTCAGAGGGACAAAAGCATTTCCAGAAAGGAAATTATTCTATAATACATGTACACTCTTAACACTAGCAAGTGTGAGTGACTGTGGTATGAATATTAGTCTTTCAAGAACCATAAGATGTTGTCACAAGAATGACCAAGTAATTTTTAAACAAGACCAAATGGTTAATCAAATAGAAAAAGTATCAGCCCATTTACCGGTTAAAAATAAAGTATCAGCCCATAGCATCTGATTATGGTATGAATATCATTCGCTGCAAAGTTGTATGATATTTCTCAAGAATGACCAAGTGATTTTTTTTTTTATGATCGGCAACCAAGTGATTTTTAATCAAGACCAAATGGTTAATCACGTAGAAAGTACCAAATGGTTAATCAAGTAGAAAGTACCATCCAATCAAATTAATCCATTGAACAACAGAGTCCTTGCTTTAAGCGATGCATGCCTCTTCATCAAGGTTTAGAACCTTCCGAATGGTTGGGTGGAAAAGGACACTGCCAATCTTATCACTGTGAGTGTCTCTGAGTTGGTTCCCCCATGGGATGCTGCTACTATTATTTTTGATATCTTCAGTCTCTTGTTCTGAGTTGGGCTTGGCTTTGCTTTGGAGTCCCAGGGAGGGGAATGAGGCAGTAAATTGGATGGCTTCTAGAAATGCAGGCTCTCTTAACCACACGTGGGTTGCTTCTCCTTAACCTGAGATCTCTCAGATTCTTTCCAATGATAGGGAAGGTGTCCCTAGCTAGATTGCTATTTCCTTGTTTTCTTTTTTTATTGGTCTTTCTTGTTTCTGCTTCTCTTTGTATTTTGGTGTTCAAGAAGGACCAAAAAGAAATAAAAGCTTACTTGTTTTTATCTTATTCAAATGATTAGTTTAAAGAGTTTTTTTTCTTTTTATCCCCTAAACTATGCACTTTTTCTCTACTTAGTCCCTGAACTATCAATTTGGCGATTTCATCCCATCAACTATCATTCCGTTACCTACTTAGTCCAATAGATAACGGAAGTTAAGAATTTGGACGGAAAATGTCACATAAGGCCCTGTTTGAGACCCTGTAGAGCAGATACTTGATTATGACAGCCCTAGAGATAAAAATTAATTATGACCCTTTAGGATAAAATGATCAAAAAAATAAGACCTTCACACTGGTTCAAATGGATTGAAAATTGGTGCACTTAATTTTTTTAGAAGGTTTAAGTGCTCAAATTTTCAATCCGTTTGGACCAGTGCGAGAATCTTATTTTTTTTAATCGTATTATTCTAAAGGGTCATAATTAATTTTTTTCTCTAAGGCTTTCTTAGTTAATTATCTAATTTTTATTTGAGACCCCTTAGAGCAGATACTTGATTATGAGAGCTCTACGGACAAAATTAACTATGACCTTTTAGGATAAAATGATCAGAAAAATAAGATTTTCGCACCAATTCACATGGATTGAAAATTAGAGCGCTTACTTTTTAACCATATTTTTAATATATAAACAGTCTAAATTCTATATAAGGAGGTCAGTCTTTTTGGAAAAAATATGTATTTGTTAGTCTCTATAAAGTGCCATGTAAGATCTTGATTTATGAACCTCGTAAAAAAAATTAAATGCTCCAATTTTCAATCTGTTTGAACCGGTGCAAATGTCTTACTTTTTTGATTTTTTTATTCTAAAGGGTCATAATTAATTTTTATCTCTAGGGCTGTTATAATAAAATAACTGGTCTATAGGGTCTCAAATAGGGTCTTACGTGGCATTTTCCATCCAAATTCTTAATTTCCGTTATCTATTGGACTAAGTAGGTAACGGAATGATAGTTGAGGGGATGAAATCGCCAAATTGATAGTTCAGGGACTAAGTAGAGAAAATGTGCATAGTTTAGGGGATAAAAAGAAAAAAATCTCTAGTTTAAAATAGATGACAAACCAAGTGAATTAATCAACTATTGTGATCCATAATGATAATTTCCAACTAAATTTTGCGAGAGTTTTGGGTGGAGTAGTTCAATCGGGAGTTTGGTGAAACAGTAATGGAACTACTATCCATAGTGGTGGTGCTTAAAATCTCAAGGGGCCTGGGCCACTCTTGGCAGTCCCTAGCCCAATTATCTATGTAATCGAGCTACTATAAATATTGGTGATGTTATGAACATAAATTTTCACATGTGATTTAAGTTTCTCATTCCCATTGCATTGTAAAACGGGTTTGTGTTGCTTTCTTTATAACTAAGGATACGTGCAGGTAGAGGTGACAGTTGTTGATGTTTCCACGAGTCAGAAAGAGGCACAGAGCTGCGGGGATTTAAAATACGTGTCAAGGAATGATGTCCTGTCTTGCTATTTTGGTTCAGGGGAGCAATCGCATACTCTCCCAGATGATAGGGGCACAGCCATTACAATGATGAGTGAGGCTGTCAAATGTTTTCTACAGAAAGCACACAGGGACTGTGTTCTTGCTGGTGCTATTGGAGTTGGTGGAAGTGGGGGAACGTCTTTGCTATCATCTGCCTTCAGATCTCTTCCGATTGGAATTCCTAAGATCATTGTATCGACTGTAGCTAGTGGTCAGACTGAACCGTATGTTGGGACATCGGATCTGGTATTATTTCCATCAGTTGTAGATATTTGTGGCATTAACAAGGTTAGTAGGGTCATCCTGTCTAATGCTGGAGCTGCTTTTGCTGGAATGGTGGTAGGAAGGCTCCAAGCATCTTCTTTTTCTAAGGATGATAAGTTCACTGTGGGTATAACCATGTTTGGGGTTACAACTCCTTGTGTAAATGCTATCAAAGAAAGATTGCTCAAAGAAGGTTATGAGACCCTAATTTTCCATGCTACTGGGGTTGGAGGCAGGGCTATGGAGAATTTAGTTAGAGCAGGCCTCATACAGGTACTTTATGCCAGTGACATTTAATTCACTCGAAATTCTCAAGCTTGGATTGGTTGGGACAGAAGATTTATGTTAGATCCTGCTACTTTATTTCTTGTATGTCAAATGCTTGATTATTCTCATTACCGAGGTGTTGGATCAGAGCTAACCTGTTACACTTGTCCATATTCCAGCAATCCAGCATTAGAACTGGATCAAATAAAATAAGTAGATTTCTTAAGAATTAGGCAATTACGTGGTCTTGATGACCTGTTACCGACTTGTACTTCCATATTCATGCACATGCTTCAAGCTTACTGAGATTCTTGTTTAGCTTATGCCCATGCCTTATTCTAAAAGTTACATTAGGAAGAAGTCAATTCATCGAAGCTTTAAGTTTCATGTTCTTTTTCCTTCAACTTGGTCATTTATTCACAAGATTTTGGACACATCAAATTCTGGTAAGCATCTTCAACTTTTTTCTTCCTGTTGATTGTTAATATCCTACGACTGATGTAACCAGTTTTCAACATTTCAGAAATCATGGCGGCATATATCTTTTCGTTTTTTGTTCAGGGAGTTTTGGACATTACGACAACAGAGGTTGCAGATCATATTGTTGGCGGTATCATGGCTTGTGACATTTCACGCTTTGATTCCATTATAGAAAAGAAGATCCCTTTAGTTCTGAGTGTGGGAGCCTTGGATATGGTGAATTTTGGGGCCATAGATACCATACCTTCTGATTTTAAGCAAAGAAAGATATACAAGCACAATGAGCAGGTACTCTCTTTTTTTGCTTGCTCTTTTCCTTTGTGATTCTTTGTAGCTTAATTGTTTATTATCAATCTTTTTAGCATGATGTAATACTTGCATACATATTACTCCATCCGTCCCAAGTTGCCAACAATGTACAAACTAGAGCGTAGAACAAAAGGCCAAAATGCTGGCGATACTGAAAAGAGACCGAACAATAAGTAGAACCTATATACATCTCTAAATGCCAAAAATATCTAACATGTCAAGGAATTTATCAAGTGTTGCTTTGCACTCCCTTGAATCCCAACTAAACAAACAAGAAAGGAAAAGAATCTTAATTTTAAGCATTGTTGCATTGACATCTCGTCCCGTCAAAATATCTGCAATTCTCTCTCACAAAATGAGCCACATTAAGCACAACGGGATCAACCTCTAAAGCTTCTGCCTTCTTCTCTCAACTCTAGCCCCATACCATTGTTTAAGAAGCTCCACCACCGT
Source organism: Rhododendron griersonianum (assembly GCA_018127125.1). NCBI lineage: Eukaryota > Viridiplantae > Streptophyta > Magnoliopsida > Ericales > Ericaceae > Rhododendron > Rhododendron griersonianum. Next base: position 18,051,604 of record CM030795.1, read on the forward strand.
TGTAGGGAACCACGACATGCCCCTCCAGACATGACCCGCAACCCAAAGATTTCTGGTGATCGAACATGAACGGAACAATAGGACAAGTCATTTCTTAAAAAATTAATACAACACCTAAGGGACGTGCTAATTAAAAGTATGTTGGAGATGTAACTTATGGACCCATATGTTGGATATGTATCTTCTGGACCCATACAAAGTCAAAAATAGTGGTCCTATCTCAATTTAACTAGACTCCACAACTAGTATTAACACTATGACGAAATTATTCAACGATTACCAGTATTCATGAACTCAGAACGTTTATCCATAGAAATTTTGACTCTAGGCCAATTTTAAAAATTGTATTTTAACCTTCTAATATGTCATTAACGTGTCCAGTAGCAATATATAGGAGAAGAATCAGACACGTATTTATGCATGTACGACACATGGTCGGACATGGATATGTGAGGCCGGTGGACGTGTCTCTGCTTCTCACTGGGTGAATTGAAGGATCTGAATTATGTTTCTTTGTCTTTGATTTATCATTGAAACCAAAATGCGACTAGATTCGCTATATTGATGAAATTTACGTGTTGACCAATGTCTGGTAATTCAACTGTTATGGGATCTGTGCGTCATCTGCAGGTTTCTTTGATGCGAACTACAGTAGATGAAAACAAGAAATTCGCTGCCTTCATAGCAGAAAAACTGAACATGTCATCTTCGAAGATCTCTGTTTGCCTGCCGGAGAAAGGAGTATCTGCTTTGGATGCACCAGGGAAACCCTTTTATGATCCTGAGGCTACTGATGCTCTTATAGATGAATTGCAAAGGCTTATTCAGACAAATAATGATCGAAAGGTACATGTTATTATTCAGACAAATACGGTTGCCTTCCGTACTTGATTGGTATTATTCATGTTTTGTTTTATGACGATCGTTTGATTGACTCACCATCTCAACATACATCTTATAGTAGTCTTGTATTTACAGGTAAACGTGTTTCCTTACCATGTAAATGACCCTGAATTTGTCACCGAAGTAGTTAACTCATTCATTGAGATTTGTAAAAATTCCGAAGTTACCACTGATCCACAAGCTTTTGTTGAGCCTTACCTGAACGTCCAAGATGGGTCTGTTTCCATGACGACTATACCTTGCCACAAAACAGTTCCTTACAGCTTGAGCGACTTTCCTGATGCAAAACCAGGTCAGTTTGTTTCATTCCTGTTATGATTTGCATCAATTTCTTGGATTGGAATGTAAGCTGATAGAAATTTAGAGCATATACGTAGTGCATTCATATTTAGTACGAACTGAGACTTTTGAAAGATATTTTTTGTTATGCACTTGTGCTGGCTTTAGTACCATATATGTACTTCTGTTCTTAGTTACAGTTCCAGTAGCAACTGGTCACCCAAACTGGCTACAGTATCAATAGGTTCACTGTTCCTACTTATATAGCCAAGACTGCCCATTTAGTCCTTCGTCGTATGACTCAGCACACTCCAGCAGGTTGAGGACAATCTGTATTATAGGTTCATCACCAACATCTACACTACGTCTAAATTGCTATACTGGTAACAGTTATAGCATGCTATGATGAGAATGTAAAGTAACACAATTATGCTGATCAACTATGAACAGTCGTAGATTAAGCACAATGATATACTCTTCCCAACTACTTACTCTGATTATGGCCTAGGCTGCCTCCGTCATTTGCACACACTCCCGCATTCTTTTTATGATACACTCAGGTCCTTCTTGCCCATATGGTCGAAGTGTGCCTGTACGGAAGGGCAATGGAGGTTTAGTTGGTTGCATAAGAATATCCTTGAAGTTGTTCCTCGATCTCGATGGTTGAAGAACAAAGTTGTTACCTTAATAACATCTGGACAGAAAACGTGCTTCCCAAAACCTGTACATAAGGGCCGTAAATTCTCTGTGATGTATAGGCAATGTGTTCTTGGTTAGCTGGTGTTTCACTTGAGATTGCTTCAGAAAGCTGCCCCCAAATCTCTGTTATTCCATTTAATTTAATCTTCAAACCCCCTCCACCCCCTGTAAGAAAATATAGAAAGCACACCACAAATGCCCTACATCAAAAGTAAAAAAAAAAAAACCTTATCAAAAAAAGTTTGTGATGCGTCATATACGATTTGAAGATTGGGCCAAGCCTGATATCACGTCATAGCGCATGGCTGAAAGTAGTTTAATGATGAAGCACTTCTAACGGAGATGTTTTTCTATTGCTCACCTGAATGCAGATTTATTGATAAGTCAGATGCTATATACTATTTGGACTAAGCGGAATCAGGAAATTTTTTTCTTGACAGAAACATTGCGAAGAACTCAACTGATACTGCAGCAGCTGAAAGATCAAATGAGAGCAGGCAAACCCATTATAGGGGCTGGTGCAGGGACAGGCATATCTGCAAAGTTTGAGGAAGCTGGTGGCGTGGATCTGATAGTGTTATACAACTCAGGGCGCTTCCGAATGGCAGGAAGGGGATCCTTAGCAGGTCTTTTACCTTTTGCTGATGCAAATGCTGTGGTCGTTGACATGGCCAATGAAGTATTGCCTGTGAGTACCAATTGCTTGCTCATTCTCAGTTACTCCAAGAGTCATGAAATCAGTGAAGTGCTCAGTCCTGTTTGAACTTGATTCCAACCCATTGCAATTCTTACTAAATAGGTTCGTATGGCAGAGACAACGTAGAAAACATATGCTGAATTTCAGGTCTCAATATTATCAAGTGACTTTGCAATGACAATGTTTTAGGCAGAATTGAAGAATCAAGATTCGCTCATGTAATGATCCCAAAGTACTTCCTCATGTGATACAAAATGGAACTCATCACAGTGGCATGGTCTCACTGGGTCCGTGAAGTTAATTTTGTATGCCTCGATACGTCAATTATCCATTAAAAAGTATGTCAAACATAGATTGGTCAGAGCCTGCTTGGTTTACAACTTTCTTTGAAGAAGTGGATAGTCAGTATTTATTAATTTTTGTCTATGTTTCTCCTTATGTAGTATTATAAGTTATAAGAAATGGAGTTATTACGAGAGTGGATCAAGAACGGCAAAAATAATGGAATACAACAACCCTATAGACCTTCTAAGGGTTTGTTTTGTACTTTTAACTCTTTTTAACCAAAAGCAACCTAAGTAAAATTCATGAATGCTCATCTCTTGGAAGTTGCAATAGAAGCAACTTACCTATTACTCCACATTATAACCAAATCATCATTTAGAAGAAGCTATATATTGATTTAGGTATAAAACTTAGTAACCAATATAGTATATATATTTTTGTTACCCTAGTCAATAAACATATGTTTCCATGCATTGTAGAAATTATGACCAAAATCGGAGCGATTCATGATTCGATTCGATTCACGATTTGGAAAAGGACCATTCGATTCTTGATTCGATTCACGATTTGACAACCTTGGTGTAGATATACACAGAATGAGTGTACTGATCCCCCACCTTTGTCACCAACTAACGACCATTATCTACCAATTACCACCACAAAATCGTCCATACAGCACCAGTAATACACCAAATCAGGAAATCACCCACAAATTGAGTAGTTTCAAGGTTCCTCTCACTGTAAACAAAAATTTGTTAAAGTATATTATCAAAAAATGCTTCATTCATGTATTCAGTGGTTATGTAAGGTCCGAAAGTCAGAATTGATGGCATTTTCAACCAATTTCTACAAGAACCACTTACTAAATCTCATTCCCCGTGATTTGTGAAATTTTTTGAGTTGAAATTTGGATTTTGGGTTTAATTCTTTGGAGTTCATAAATATATATACATGGGTACAAGAAGGTGGTAGTATCTATGGGAGGAGATAAAATTAGATCGGCCTTGTATGTATCAAACAAGGGTATTTTTGTATTTATCCAAAAAAAAGAAGAAGGGTATTTTCGTCCAATTCATAACATTTGTCATTGATACTTAGCGGTCTTTTGACAGAAGGGTACTGATTGGTTAACGGTTAGAGACAGAGGGGTCTGTTTGGGGATTTTAAATGTTAGGGGGGTCTCCGTGGGAAACAGGCATAGATGAGGGAGTCTCCATGGAATTTCACCATATTTCTATTGTAACAACTATGATTTGTTCGCATAGATAACGATGACCGGTCAACTTTACTTTTGTATAGGTTTACATTTTGAGGCCTCTAGAAAATGAGTGGCTCGATTCTTTAAATGGAATTATGGTGGGCAAGTGTGTCCCATTTTGCATCATATGATATGAGGAATCACTTGATGGATTATCTTATGAGAGGATCTTGATTCAAATTGTGTGTGATAATCCTCGTAGTCACATGGAATTAACCTCCCCTGATGTGATTTCCACATGTAACTATCATGTGAGGCGAATGGGGGCCCCACCAGAATCTTATTTTGATAATTTGAACCATTCATTTTAAAGGTCTCAATAGGCAAATTATTAATTCAAAAAATTGGGTTAATGCCAATTGTTTCTTTAGAGACAAATATAGGTCGCTTTCTTAGTTTATTTACACCTGGAATCTGCTGGCCCATATCGATAGAAAACAAGGGGGTAAGGGTAAGCGTTGCATGGATGATTTGCAAATTGAGACTCACCAAATGTACTGCACGGATCATCAAAACGGGACCATGTTGGCCCCATTTCTATTCACGTGAGGAGATCACATGGGGGAATTACATGAGGATCCTAATTCAATTGAGTAAAACTTTCTAGTTGAAACAAGTAAGGTGAAAGGAATGGATTAGGCTGTTCAAAACAGGAAGGAGAAAGGATTCAAGGATGGTATACATAAGTTGTCTTTGGCTGCGTCCATCTACTTTCTGTGGAAGGAACAGAATGGTAGAATTTTTCAGAGGAAATCCAGTTCCGAGTCAGTCGTATCTGGTGTTATTCTTAAAGCCGTTAGGATGAAACTGTGTACTTGGCACTCTGTGAAGTTCACTGCTCCAAACAGGAAGTTGTGTGACAAGTGGTTGCTTGATTCTAGTGTGTTTTTGGTAAACCACTGTAGATAGTATCCTTTCCTTGGTAGGTTTGATTGTTAGGTTGTTGTCTGCCTTGGGTTGTATCTGTTTTTTTCTTTTGCCAGAGGTATGCCTCTGAGGTTGTTGTGGATGGTGCTTTGTGGTGATATAAAATCTTACTTACCCAAAAAAAAAAAAGAAGAAAGTATTTTACTGATACATAATTTGAATTCCAAAATGAGTCATGCTTCTAGTTGGTGTGCTATTAATTTTATGTTGGACGATGGAAAACTAGTTAAAATGTGATGCTGTCAAGCTGAAGTGGGAGCGACAAATAGAGGACAAATTTAGTGATTGGCCTTGTTAAGATTCTTTGGTTTAATCTTGGTTCATCATCATCATTTTAGTAGGACGTCTAGAGCTTAAGTGAGAATTTTAGTGGTGTTAAAGGAAATCTTCTGTTTTGGGGGTCTTAGGTGCGAATCTGAGTATTCAGGATTGTCATCATTTATATTTTATGTTAAGGGTAGTCTAGTCTTTTGGATTTATTAGTTTTTTTAATGTTGTTAGGTTAGCTAAGAAGCACGGGTACAAGCATGACAAGACACAACACGAAAACTTAGACACGCTATTTCTCTAAAAATCAGGACATGGACACGTTGGGGATACATTGAATATATTGTATGCATTTCATATATTTTTCTAACAAATTTATGTATCGTAAGTCATTTTATTTAAATAACACAATATAATTTTTAATATAATTTATTTCAGCTCAAATGTAAAAAATAAACGCAAGTCTATAAGTAAAGGCACATGTCTTGATGACCCATGGATGAATGAAATGCAAAGCCTTAAAATTATAAAATAACCTGAGTGCATACACACAGGTTAATAGTAGGATGGGAGATTGTGACAAAATGATACTAATAGTATATACCATTCACCATTGCTCATCATCAAATATGATTTAGATACACTGTCTAGGGTAACTTAAAAGAAATATTGATAATATCTCCAGTAGTAAGCAAAATCATAGCATTTTCTAATATTCCAGAAAATGTCCATATAATTGTCAGCAACCTCAGGGTTACTTTCCATGAAAAAAATCAAATGCTGGAAATCCTGGAAAGTAGGGGTGAGCAACAAACCAAGTAAATCATCAAACCAGACCGGTCTCATCCTACTCATGGCCTCAAGGACTGTTTCAATCAGGTACCATTTGGTAGCTCGTCTAATCCTTGATTTTGTTTGGTTTTTAGTCAGATATGGGGTAATTGTTGAGTGCACCTGCTGAAAAATGTCCCATGTGTTGTCATGTGTATTCTTCATGTAGTAGAATTGGATACTTTGGTTACAGGATTTACCATGATAGGCCGGAGACTGTTTTCAATGGCAATCCGCATTGGGTTGTAGGTGGTTCAGGTTTGGGGATGGATATTGTGATTGTTTATTTCAATGCTACAGAGTAGAAATTCAAGGAGGTGGCCCAAAACCTGATTGTTGGTTGATGATTTGGGGGTTTGGGGTGAAGTATAATGCTGGGTTCAATAATTGGTGTCATTTTCCTATGTTGTAAATACTGCTGAGTTTGTTGTTGAATGAAGAGAAGAAGTGGGTTGCTTGTAATGGCCACATAAAGGCTTATAAGGTCCTCTAAGGGTAATTTGGTCTACTCACATTACTTTTCAGTGGGAAATTTTACCGCCAAGCTATTTAGTACACTTATGTGCTAATTATAAAGGAAAACTTGATGTTTTAACTTTAGTTGAAAGTTTAGAAGTGCAAGTATTGAATAATGGAGTTGAAGCAGTGCAAGTGAAAAACGGTCAAAGTACAAGAGGTGTAAGTAAAGTTCCCTTAATTAATATTTTTGTAAACATCCAAAAGCCCTAAATACAAAAAATAGAGGCCAACCTTTGGTTGGGGAAAAAGGGGTTCCTAAAACCTTCCCCTTTCTTAACCCTATACACCCCTAGCTCCTGGACTATGAGAATCTCGACATTGTTTCTTGGTTCTAAAACCAACTGGCGACTCCTCAACGGGTATTGGGAGTTCGCAAGGAAGGATAAAAAACAACCATGTGGGGTCCTGCCCCGCAATGAGCGGGTATCTGGACCTAGTACACATGATTATGTTCTTTATACTTGCCGCACTTCTACTGGTTTAGTTCTTCTGCTCTTATATTTGGTTGTGATATGATCGTTACAGGTGATGCTACTATTAGCGACGTGAAAGTCCGTTTGATCACGAATTTGAAATGAAAGATTTGGGAGCTCTTCGTTACTTTCTTAGCATTGAAGTTGCTTCTTCTACTAAGGGATATCTTTCTCACGATAATGTTGTTGATATTCCTATTGAGTTGCATGTTATGTTCTCTGCTTCAAATGGTGGTCCTCTTGATGATCCTACGTGGTATCTCGAGCTTGTTTGTTGCTTAAATTATCTTATTGTGCCTCTTCCTTATATTTCTTACTTGGTCCACATTGCTAGACAGGTTGTTCAGCTCCTCGTTCTACTCATTGTGTTGCCTTGTTACGCTTTTTGGATTATGTTCATAACACTACCTACCAGTGTTAGCTGTTCTTTTCTTCTTCGTGCTCTCTTCCACTTTGAGCGTGACTCTTTGGACTTATACTGATGCTGATTGGGTGATATATCTAATAAGAAGTCCACCTCTTGCTATTGTGTTTTTGTCGCCTTGAAATCTAAGAGAACTTATAATTGTTCGTTCTACTACTGAAGCTGAATATTGTGCTATCGCATCTGTCCTATATGGGTGCCTCTCTTGCATCTCTCTTGCTCTTCCTGTTGTTTGACTCTTTGATCCTCTGCTTCTGTTACAATTACTCTTTTTGAACTGGTTTTCTCCTTTTTATTTTGTAGTTAATATATGAAGACCAGTTCTGGTCTCAAACTACGTATAAAAGACCGTTGTTCCTGCTCAATTCTGCATGAGTAACTGGAACTTTTCAACTTATGGATGTAACTGTGTCAAATGAGTAGGTTGTGAAAAAAGTACCAGTTCTTGCCGGAGTCTGTGCAACAGATCCTTTTCGCCGAATGGATTTCTTTTTGAAGCAGGTGGAGTCGATAGGATTCCATGGAGTGCAGAACTTTCCGACTGTTGGGCTTTTCGATGGTAATTTTAGACAAAATCTGGAAGAGACAGGAATGGGATACAGGTTGGTACTAGTCATATATTTTGTTAAAACTTCCTCTAAACCAAGAAGACTGGGAGTCTCTAACTGTTCATTACTGTTTTCATTTTCAGCTTGGAGGTTGCTATGATAGCAGAAGCACATAAAATGGGCCTATTAACAACCCCTTATGCTTTCAACCCCGATGAAGCTGTTCAAATGGCAAAAGCAGGTGCTGATATCTTAGTAGCCCACATGGGTCTGACAACTTCTGGGTCAATTGGTGCAAAGACTGCTCTCTCCATGGACGAAAGTGTAGTTCTTGTGCAGGCTATTGCAGATGCTGCACACAGAATCAATCCTGATCTTATTGTGCTCTGCCATGGAGGTACCATCTTTTATCCCTTCGTTGTTCAGTGAATTTTGGTTGTCCCAGTTATCAGTCCTGAATGCTATTGTCTCTGCAGTCTGCATGGAGGTTCCATCTGGTTAGTAAGTTTTGGTGGTCAATTCCTGAGATTGAGATGTGGTGACATGAAATGATTAAACTAAAAATGGATTTTTTTATTAGAGCATCTCCAACCCAATTCTTCATTTTGAAGAGTCAAGATGACAAGTTATATTGAAAAACTGTGTTTGAAAAATTATACTATTCATTCTAATTCCAACCACAAATCTTCATTTTTATCTCCAATTTTCAAAAGCTCTTTCATTTCCCTTTAAATCTCAACTATTTCCTCATTTCTCCTCCAAATTTTCTCATTATGTTTAAAGATTTCATTTGTATAACTAATTTTCCTCCAAAATTTAGATTATTTCATTTTATAGTTTCATTAAACATGCTAAATATTTGTCCTATCTTGATGTCCACATCTTTTTAACGTAACAATATTTGTATTTGGATCAATGTAGTAAAAGTAATATGTATGTTACATGAACTACCATAAAGAACAAAGGATATAATGGGTACTATAATTTTTAAAAAATACAAAAGAGTTAAAGAGGAATTTTGGATGTCTTCATTTTCAAGTATGACTCTTCAAAATATTGTTGGGTCTCTATATATGAAGAATCAAATGTGATTGTTCATCTTGAAGAATGTAAATGAAGCATGGTTGAAATTAGAGAGCTTTCGTCCTTCATTTTAAACATTTGGGTATGGTTTTGAAGGCATGAAGGTATGCTTGGATATGCTTGTTGTCAGAGGGCTGTCTGGTGCATAATTCTATGAGTTGATCAAAACTCGAGCGAAGTTAGATGGGTAGGATTTGGCCTAACATATTTTTCATTGTAGTATTGGTTGATTGAATATGTATGGATAACACAGCCAATTATATACATTGGCTGGTTAATTGGGGGATTCTTCTTACAACCCAACCTTGTCACACCCATTTTCTGCTCTGGAAAAGTAACTATCAAGATGTCTGTGATGCTTCTAGATCTTAGCAAGTGAAGCTTCCCAGTTTTCAAGCATTTAGAACTGTTTCTTTCTGGTACATGAATCAGTAAAAAATTAGGGAGGTTTAAATGATGATCTCCAGAGGATCTAAGTATAAAAAATTCTCGGTCTTTATATTGTCTTTCCAAATAGTTGTAGAAGTGTGAATGTTGATTTGGTACCCGCTTGCTGGTGAAGGATGATATTGTTTCCATTCTAATTTCATGGACCATAAAAGTAAGTTACTAAACTTGAGCTGGAAAGCCTGGAAATGTTCTTTCAGCTTTCTCTCCTTTTGTATCTCCCTGATAGATTTATTATACATGTGATCGTGTTTGTAACTTACAGGCCCTATATCTGGTCCAAAAGAGGCAGAATTTGTTCTGAAGAGAACCAACGGAGTTCATGGGTTCTACGGTGCATCGAGCATGGAAAGGCTACCAGTTGAACAAGCTATAATAGCCACAGTCCAACAGTACAAATCAATTACTCTAACGTGAACTTGAGATTTTAGAACAGTGGTGGAAACCTTTCTCGTCCCCCAGTATCACAAGAGTTTTCTCTTAAACTTTTCGAGTTTACTTTCTAGTTTTCACCGACTGAAGCTTGCTCGAGTATGTGTCATTGACTCATTGGTAATGTGGTTTCTCTGTGTTGCTGTAAATTTGCTCTTATTATGCTGTGAAGTTTTATTAAGCTCACAAGAATAATGACTTGCACTCTCATCTGATGATGATCCAGAATTGCAGGCACTTGAAGAACAATTCCCTTCAGAGGTTTTCAAGGAAAAATCTCAATACAACTCACCAACTTGAATCACAGTAGAAAAATATACATTCTTATTTAGCATGAGAATATATTTCCCGCATCTATTAAATGTCGTACATATTAGTGCCGATCCAAAAAAAAAAAAAAATGTTGTACGTATTACAAGTTTTTTTAGGACTGAGCTGGCCTGGTTCTTTTTGACACCCTAATATGCAAAGCAAAAGAGTGTCTCAACTTGTCTTTGCTTACTTGCTATCGTTTATGGACGTTAATGTTATCGGGCAGCTGCTCCTCAATTTAGGATTATAAGCTTTCCTTTCTTGGGGTGGACCTAGATCATCAACCGTAAACCTACAGAAATAAATCTGTAGGATTTCAGCACTGAGAGTTAAAATGGAAAAGATTGAGAACTGTATTAACTCAAAAGTAGTGATTGTTGCTACCTAATTTTAACAATCAAGGAAAAGTTTTGGGAAAGCTCCCACCTGGAAGTCATTACCGCATCTCGCTTAGACTTTAAATGATACTCATTAAAATGTCGCACATTGTTTCAAGTACTATCCCTTCTCCGCACCATGATAAATTTGTCAAGGCTAGTGATCAGTTTAGTACTTGGTCTACTTGGGCTTCTACTGAGCCAAATTGGTATTAGTGACCATTGTTTCAGGCAAATAATCGATGCATCTAGTTTCGCCACGTAGAGGCATTTCGGTTTTGGTTTTGGTTTTGGTTTCCCCAAGTACAAAGATATTACAGTCAGGTATGAACACACGTGCATTCATGGTCAGAGGGAGAGAGGTTAGGGAGGCCGGAAGTAGTACTATATTTGAGCAGTTCAGGGGCCTGAAAGCGCAGCAGCATCTGTTGTGACCTGAAACGATCAAGTTTTGGGCGGAAAACTGAGATTTCCATTCCCAGCCATTAAACCATGCGTACTGCGTACTTTTCTTTCTATCTTCTTTTATTGTCTTTATAAATGTGTGTTCTTTCCTTAAATACATCTCCCGTGGTCCTTTCTTGTATGGACTGCGTCATTAGAAAACAATCCCAGATGACCCTAGTGATCATTAGATATTCGGTATCAAAAACTGTCGCGGACAAGGAAAAGCTGCTGATATAAAAGCAACAAACAATGATAATTGATAAATGGAGAGTGCGATAGGCAGAGGAGGAAGAAGAATGCGGGATAGGATCAGATCTTAATATTAACTTCATATTGAATTTGAGCAATGCAGCTTTTCTTGTCCTCTGCCAGTTTCTCCAACCTTTCATAGAGCATCTTGCGGATTTCTGCACAAACTTGGCTAATGCATGGAGAAAGCCGAAAGGATCGGATTTAAGACGCCAAAGCCTTTTTTTTTGGACTTTCTTGAGTAATAGTACATAGCAAGCTCTTCTTTCCAAATGCGTCTCCCATTGATTTCACGTAACAACGTGCAGTCATTTCCATATATTGTCCTTTAACCCTCTGTGGAAGGAATGAACACGTGAATCTTGCCAAATATCCTTGTATTTGAACCACTTTGCATGACCAATTTCACTATATGATCAAATCTACTCGAGTTAGCAGTTTCAGTAGCAAAAATTTACCATTCCTAGATATTAGTAGAGTATAATAGTAATAACTATTTGTTCGATTCAAGAAGATTTGAAGAAGAGGATAGATAACTGACAATAGTGCATCGTCGGACTCTAACAAAATCATAGCATCCTTCGGTGCATGCTACTAGCTGCTGGGAGAACTGAATGCATGGGTGATTCCCAACGGAAAGGTGGAAAAGCTCGTCGGAACCTTTGACACCTCTTAATGCCTTGTGAGAGAGAACATGCAACTCGAGTAAAAAGATTCGTTCTCAACATACGTACTCATAGCATTTTTGATCACCGATAATGTCATAATTGCTATGTACGAGGAAGAAAAGCTTGTATACATGAATCAAGTTATTAATGGTAGTATAATTTTCCTTTTTCAAATTATTTATGTTGTAAGAATTTGAAAATTCTCTATATGTCCAAGGCGACCTAGAAGAATGCAAAATTTATGAATTTGAACTACAAGCTAAAGAAAAGTGAACTTTAAACAGTGGCGGAGCCAAGAAACGAAATCGGAGGGGCCGAACTAGGAAAGAAATTTTGGTTTGGTGATTTTTCAAGACTAAATCCAGTCATTCAAGTTTTTACAGAACGGTTTTGATAGATTAAAGAATTAATCTCAAGTATTGTTGTTATCATATCATTCAATAACACACAGAACATTACCGCACGATACTAATTACCATAATTTAGTGTGCTCAAAATGAAAAGAAATTGGGTGGGGCCGGCTAAAAATGAAAAGAAATTGGGTGGGGCCGGGCCGCACCACAATAGCTCCGCGTACCAGAATTTGCTAATTCTTATAGATATCGTATTATTACGAAAAAATGAAGTTTAAACCTTAGCCAAAATTTATGATTCAGAACTTTAAGTAGTCAACCAATAAATGTTGGTGTTCAAAGCTTAATCAATAATTAATCGAAGTACATGTAATATAAAACTTATGTTAGTAAGTTGTATATAAGTCCATAAATACACTGTAGATATGAATGTGGGGTCAGGCCGCAAAAGAGAAATTCTTTGTGAATCTCCTAATTTTGACGAGGCCCACCATTCTTTAAAGGGAGTGAACATTCCTGTGATTGTTGTAAATTTTCTTACTTTCTAAAATGAAAAACAAGGGATAATACTTTCCCAATGCGTCAGGTAGCATATTCTAGTGATTCGTATAGATCGAGTTCCAATCAAAGTTTATGAGAAGTAGTAAAAGATATCATCTCAAATTCCTCTAGTCCTATATCGATCCGTAGCTGATACTTCAGAATTACTTACTAGTCCTGTGCTCCTCGATCTCTTAATTCTCTTCCTCTTTTTCCTCCTCCTGTTTCTGACTCTCATCCCCTTTCTCACCTAGTAATTGATCTCCATCTACCCCATTCTTGGCCTTAGCAGCCTCCTCATTTTCCATCCTCTTGTCGGTGAGTAACTCGATTAAATCGCGGAGTACCTCATCCGGTTCATCGCTCTTCAACAGCTGCTCAGCTACTTCAGCTGGGGTCACTTCAGTCGATCGAATCAGTTCTTCGATTTCTCCGTAAAGCTCATGGGATTTGATGCCGAGGTAATTGGACGCTAAGAGTCTGAACCCGCATGGGGTGCAATAAGACATGTGAATGTGGAAGTCCATGCGACCCGGCCTCAGCAGTGCCGGGTCGAGCTTCTCCTTGTGGTTTGTGGTGAAGATTATGATTCGTTCATCGCCACAGCTCGACCAGAGACCGTCCACGAAATTGAGCAAACCCGACAGTGTAACCTATAGCAAAATAATGTAGAAACTTGTCAATAAATTAAATCGATCGCTACTTGTGGTTTTCATGAAATGATCCTACGTACCTTATTGAGTATTGTAAACAAGTAGTATATATAAACAAAAGGCTTCGATCTCTCAATTGAATTACTTTACAAGCTAGTCCAATTAAGTGGATCGATGCGTGCAATGCATCATATCTAGTGCTAGGTTCAGGTTCAAGTCTTTGTATGTAACGTAGAGTGGCCTCTTGGTTCTTATAATTACACTAAATATATATCCAATGAACTGGAGAAAAAGTCAAGAGTCCCGCCCTCCCACTCTTGTTCCTTAAAACCTGCAATTCTTCAGTGGAGTTGGTCATACTCTATTTGATTTTGAGAAATAGTAGTTGCTAATTGCCTTCTATATTTACGAAGTTGCAAATTTGAATTTGATAACCAACCACCCTAATTAAACAATAGACAATACACATGTACTGTACACAACCATATTAAAAAGGTAGAATTTTGATTGGTATTCATGGGCTTCATTATAACTAATTACTAAACAGAAAACAATTGCATGCATACTAGAATTTCAGGTTATTATTGCTTTCGGTTAACAATATTCATAAAGTTTGATTATCAATTCTTCTGATTTCTATCGTCAAAAATAAATAAAGAACGAACGAAATTGTTTTGATTAATAGGTTAAGAAATAGATTAACTCCAGTTAAAAAACTAATCCTCTACACATATCCCAAATAGATTTCGTAAAGAGAAAAGCGGTAATAAGATGGAATGAGTTTTGTATTGATTTTGAGATTTGCAATAACGGTAATTTCAAAATATAACAGCTCATTTGGTACGCTAGAGTTCGCGAGAGAAGAAAAGAAACGGAAAGAGAGTTCAATCTCTCCCTCGTTTGGAAGGGGAAGAAGGCGAGAGAGGGTGAGAGACGGAGGGAGACCAGAACCCCTCCCAAGCCCAGTTCCGTTTCTCGCCAAACGTGGCGAGAATTCGTGAGAAAGGGGAGCGTGTGGTCCACCCCCTCGTCAGATCGTCGTCAGACGAGTGGTTATGCGTCGCCAGAGAAGAGAGAGAAAGAGAGTACCAGGTTTGCCGGAGATGAGAGGGAGAGAATTTCAACTTGTCGGAGAGTCACTAGAACTCTACTAGTCGCCTGTGAGAATTTGATTTCTCACTGTTATTTGGATGGGAGGGTGAGAAATCACGCCCCTTTCTTTTCTTTTCTCACTAATAAGGGAGAACACACCCCTTTCTTTTCTCTTCTCACCCCTCCATCCAAAGGGGCTGTTTGATAATTCGTATTGTCTAAATAATATTTTTGGTATTTTTGACATCTTGTCTACTTTGTGAAGACAACATCTTGTTTAAATGATATTTTATGAAATGATCAAAAAAACCATTTAGACGCATTGGTCCAAAAACAACTCGAGTTTTAAAGTATATATATTCAAAATACTTAAAAGTATAACGTGAACTCACCTTGACTGGAGGGATAAATGGAAGATATATAAAATACTTCCTATAAGAAGGGTACAAGTGTAAAAAAAAAAAAGCAGGGGTCACGTGACCCATGTGGGTAAAAACTAAAAACAGATTAGTTGACCAATTAATCCGATCGACGAAGTTGCAAATTTGAATTTGATAACCAAGCACCCTAATTAAACAATAGACAATACACACACAACCATATTAAAAAGATACTCGCTCCGTCCCTTTATTACAAGTATTCCATTTTAGGCTGTCCCTTAATAAGTGTCCATTTTGTAAAGTTAGTGGGTAAAAGTTAGTGAATTGTCTATTTTGCCCCTAAAAGTAGATTCCATTTTGAAAAGTTAGTGAGTAAAAGTGTAATGATGATGGGTAAGTAGGGAAAGTGGAGGAAAAAATTGATGTGAAAGGTATAATGATGATGTCTTTTTAATAAGTTGGAGTTACGAAGCAGGACATTTAAAAATGGACGGAGGGAGTAGAATTTTGATTGAGTTGAGTTTTGTTCACCCTCCACTTAAAGGGTGAACATTACTGTTACGGCCTAGCATATTTATTTATTTAATTATGACGTAGCCACTTATTATATGTGTGTTATGGTTGGGTCCCAAATAATTATTTTGTGAGCGCTATGGGTATTGTTGTCATGATTGTAATCTTTGGAGTATGTGATTGATTTTGGGTAAATTAGTGGATACATGCTTGATTATAGAATTTGTTATTAAATCAGATTGAGTAAATTCATATTGTTACTTATTTACCTAAACTTTAATTGACTAGTTAGCTATAATTTAGGCCGCAATGTTAGTGGGTAGTTATAAGAGTTCTACTTAGATATTCATAAGTTTGATAGGGTTTTATTTGAGAGAACTTCCGACTTTCATAGGAGAGCCACAGCCGTCAAACTTCTTGGTTCCCCGAGGTAATACTCCACTTCATCCGTTTTTTTTTTTGTTCTTTGATGCGTACAGTTTACAGATTGGTCAAACCCTTGGATTGGAGACTAGTTTAATGGGTTTTGTTGTGTGGCAGTGAAGGTGTGCGGCGTGGTGTGTGTGACGGTGATTGGTACGTGGTAATCAGTTGGGGTTGCTTAAATATTGGACATTTGTGGGATGATTTGAATATTAATACCAGTGGTGGGCTTTTAATGGTGCCGATGCAATAGGCTAGATCGATTTGGTGCATGTGTGGATAAGTTGTCGTATATGTTGAAGGGAGTAAAGGTGAGTTCAGTTTTGGCACTTAGAAGGCACATTGGGTTGTTCGTGTTTACGTGGAGCTTGGACTTAGGAGTTAGAGTTTTGGGTTTGCTAATTGTATGGCGATTTGTGTACAGGATATTTTCTTTTCCCGTGATTGAGTTGCATTGTCCTTGGGCTCAGGTGAGTGGTTAAGCATGTTACGTATTTTTGAACTTTCCCGTGTCCCTTAAATTGTTGTTTTGGAAAATTTATTATTGAAATTGGAAACATATATTGTTTATATTTGATTATATTAAATTGGCATGCGGTATCGGTGAAACCATTTGTTGATCGAATAATCTTTTGGTGAGAACTTTGTGGATATCGAATGGGAACATATTTTTTGGAAGTCCAGGGAAATTAATCCTCTGTGTGCGGGTGACTCTGGCCATTAGGGAAGAGACCGGATTAGGCCGGTGACCCTAATGCTCAACGGTTGTTATTGACCGGATCATTCTTAGGGAAAAGTTCCACGGGCTGCCTACTCGTGGTGACTCTAAGTTTCGATATTGGATTCAATTTTTGAGAGATTTATTCACTGGCACTTGGTACTATTGATTTTGGTTGTGGTTCCCCATTGTTGTTGGAGATTGGATTGTGATCACCATTAAGACTTATCGGATGATTCGTTGATTGGATTAATTGATTATGTTGTTGTTACCCGAATGCCAAATTTATATTGACATGGTAAATTATTTTGATCCCTGTTTCAGAACTTTATTCCAATATACATGCTTTGCCATTCACTGAGCTCGTCAGCTGACGGATTTATTCCAATTTCTTTTTCAGGCTAGTCGGGGATTTAGGCAAGGACTCTGGCGGCATCTCGGGGTTTTCGTTTGTTGACCTCCTTAGGGTGTCTCATCCTAGCTTAGTGTTTTATTTCATCGCTTCCGCATTGAAACATTTTGTCAGACATCCGGATTCTTTTATTAATGTTGGATCACTAGATATTATTTGGTTCATGGGATGTTTGTGCCCCATTCTTCTTGTGGAATTTATTGGTTGTGGATGTTCCAAATAAATAAATAAATAATGGTTGACTGTTTGGTTGATTTTTACTTGGGGAGTTTTTATAAAATTTCTTTTTAGGCTGCATGTTCTACAAGCTTTGGTCTTGTGGTTCATGGCCGGTCACTTCTCATTTTGGGATGTGACAATTACCCTCCTTCCTATTGATTGAAATGATATAGACCCCACCACAAAATGATGTCATACTTACCAAAAAGTGTATTGCATGGTAAGTATGACATCATTTTGTGGTGAGGTCCATACTATTTCAACCAATAAGAGAAAGGGTAATATTCATCCTCTTTTAAGGAGGGTGAACAAAATTGCACTTTGATTGATTGGTATTCATGGGCTTCATTAACTAATTACTAAACAGAAAACAATTGCATACTAGAATTTCAGGTTATTATTGCTTTCGGTTAACAATATTCATAAAGTTTGATTATCAATTCTTTTGATTTCTATCGTCAAAAAGACATAAAGAACGAACGAAATTGTTTTGATTAATAGGATAAAAAATAGATTAACTCCAGTTAAAAAACTAATCCTCTACACATATCCCAAATAGAATTCGTAAAGAGAAAAGCGGTAATAAGATGGAATGAGTTTTGTGTTGATTTTGAGATTTGCAATAACGGTAATTTCAAAATAAAAGGTTTTTTTTTTGCCATCCAAGACAAGCACTAGGGTAGTTCGTATTGTCTAAATAATTTTTTTGGTATTTTTTACATCTTGTCTACTTTGTGAAAGACAACATTTTTACATCTTGTCTACTTTGTGAAAGACAACATCTTGTCTAAATGATATTTTATGAAATGATCAAAAAACCATTTAGACACCTTGGTATTTTTACCAGAAACAACTCGAATTTTAAAGTATATATATTCAAAATACTTAAAAATATAACGTGAACTCACCTTAACTGGAGGGATAAATGGGAGATATATAAAATAAACAGAGGTGCTAGAGGTACAACAAAAGCTCTACAAACAGCTTGCACAGATCCGTTTTGGATCCCACAAAGATGATCGAAACCGCTTATTTTGTTCAAAATTTATTTTTTAGGGTTTCTGTAAAAAATCATCTCAATCCAACATCGGTAAGGGCATTTACAAATCATCCAACTTTGCTTCAGAATTTAGGCAACCATAGTTAATTGGGATGATTAGAAAATAATATCTTCGCACCGGCTCAAACAAAATAAAAATTAGAGCACTTAATTTTTTAAGAATGTTTATATATTAAATAATATGATTAATTCCAATTTTTAATCCGTTTGAACCGGTGCGAAGATTTTATTTTTTTAATTATTTTATTTCAAAAAGTCATAATTAATTTTTGACTTTACAGCTTTCAACGAAATCCCTCAGAAAGCTTTAGAATTAATTAGAGAGCATAATATTTTGCCATTTTCATACAAAACAACGACGTGGGATAGTCGGACAAGGGAGTGGGACAGAAGCCGTCGGACAGAGAATCTGCAGTCCGATTCAGGCGGCCAGTGGTTTACACTAGAGGTGGCAAACGGGTGGGTCTGGGCGGGTTTGGGCGGGTTGGAACGGGTCGTGGGTCAAATATGGGCGGGTCGAATATGGGTCAAAAAGTAAACGGGTTGAAATGGGTCGGGTCAAATATGGGTCAAGTCAAACCCAAACCCGCCCAACCCGACCCGTTTTCCCCTTATTTATTTTTTTTTTCCCCTCCTTTTTTTCCCTCCCCCCATTCAGAAAGGTAAAATTTTATGATTAAAACTCAATTTTTTTTGAATAAAAATGAAGCAATTAGAGGCTAAAAAAATCAGGTTTTTACTTTTTTTTTCCATTTCCAAACAGTAACGTAACTTCAACGAGGAGTCAGAGGCAACATCAAAGAATTGTCTGGAAGGCGATGATTGCGCCGATTGTACAGTTTCGGTCTTCGTTGCGTTCGCCGAAGCCACCGCTTAGGTTTGGACTTTTTTTTTTTTGTCTCTATTCAAATTTTTTTGTATTTGTTTGTTTTGCGACAAACTTTTTATCCCTATTAGTTCATCTCGACGAGAGAATCGAAAAAGTTATTATGCCTAAGTCGTTAACATTATCTCCAAGCACAATAATGTTTTGCATCGAATTAAGATCGAAACTCAGATCGCATTCCGCTAAGGGTTTTTTTTTTATCTCCATGCGGGGCCCACCGTTGGTTTCCTTAGTTTTTTCGTTTAGCAGAATGTCGACGTAAAAATTTTCATGTAATGCTGCAAAAATTCCAAATTCAATGTACGATCTTATAAATACATTTGATTTTAATTTGTTTTTTAACAACTACGATATTATCGGACAATGAATAATTTTTCTAATTTTATCTCCAGTATTTATACTAGCTTTAATTTAAAAAATTTCGGAAATGCCGTGATTTCCTAAAAGAAGATAGTCCAGTAGATCGGGGAGCTAGACATCAGCTCTTAGGGGCTAATATTGAAGACGAAGAAGACGAAAGAAGAGAGTCCTGCTTTCGGGAAATTTAATTTCCAAACCCAAGTTTGGGCCTTTTACTTCTAACCCATATTGAACCCACTCTCAACCCATCTAAACCCATATAAATATGGGTTGATATGGGTTGAACCCATATTAACCCATCACACAATATGGGCGGATTGGGTTGGGTTATAAGTGGACGGATTTGGACGGGTTAAGAAATATGGGTTTGAATTGCCACCTCTAGTTTACACGGTGCTCAGAAGGAAGGTCATCTCACTCGTATGACACTTCACCTACTCCTTTGACGCAAATGAGAAGGTACATGCTCTCATGCATTGATTTGAGAATATTTGACAACAAATACTACTAATACTGTAACTTCATACAGGCAAGAGTGCATTTATAATTTGAAGTAATCAAAACGGATACTAGGCACGCTAAGATTTTTGGAATTTTGAAGTAATTTTGTGCTTACCTTTTTTGGATTATTCATTTGTCCCAAGGAATCGGAAAAGTAAAAAAAAAAAATATGACTTTTACTCAAATACTTTCAGAAATATCCAAGAAAAAAATTCTAAAAAGCCAGTTTTTTGGCTTTTATCTTGGATATTTCAAAAAATATTTAGGTAAATCATAATTTTTTACTTTTCCGATTCATTTTGATGAGACGAATCAATAATCCACAAAAATTAGAGGCAAAACTAATAAACGTGAAGAAAATTTAAATAAAGGCAAAACAAGAAGAAAAAAAAAACTCCGAAGAATCTTAGCACACCTTAGCCTAAATTCTTAACGAAAATATTCGCGTTTGAGTACTTTCATGGCACGTTTAGTTTAATCAGCATAAAAAAAATTAAATAAAAAATAATAATTTTAGCATTCTACTTTTTAATAGTAAATGCATTCCAAAATTTGATTTTAAGTTAAAAATATGTGTAAAATTTAATTTTTGATATGGGTTAGGGCTTGAGTGCGATTTAATACATTTTACTAGTTCAAATTTAGGTTGTCAGTTTATAAAATAGACTAAGGGCGAGATGGTCTAATGTGGCCTAAATAACAAAGCTCATTGTCCACGTAGTTCTTCCTTTTGTCAATAAATCAAAATTAAAAGAAGAATAACGAATTAGTACTACTACTAGTCTTAAGGCCCTGTTCTAGAACGGATTTTATGTACTTATTTTTTAAAAAGACAATTTCAAGTTTAAAAATAATGAGTTTAATGAAATCTAAAAATATGCAATTGTTTGAAAGATTTTAATGAGATCTTTTATACGGTACAAAAAAATATTTTTCATTTACATTATTTTTTAATTTAAAAATATAAAATAAATACTTATTTTTTAAGAAAGTGTTCTGGAACGGGCTCTAAACATTTACTATCAAAATCAGAAATAACCTCCCCAACATAAAAACTGACCTTGTTCTGGTTATGGTTCCCACCTGGCTCTGAATCTCTCACCGCCGCCCCCGCCGCGCTCCGATCTTTCAACTCTATGGTGCAGTCAATATCCTCCACCACCAAGATCGACCGGTTCGCCGTCGCCACCAGCAGCCGCCGCAAGTCCGAGTTGCAACTCAGCTCCGTCAACTCCAAATCATAAATGTCAAAATTCAAGAAATTCGCCATCGCCGCGATCAAGCTCGACTTCCCCGTCCCCGGCGGCCCGTACAACAAGTATCCTCTCTTCCACGCCTTCCCCACCCTCCTGTAATACTCCCTCCTTTTCACGAACCTCTCCAAGTCCTTCACTATCCTCCCCTTCAACTCCGCGTCCATCGCCAGGGTCTCGAACCTGGCCGGGTGATCGAGGTTCACCGCCGTCCACGCCTCGTTGATGTTGTACAAGTTCTCGATATCCACCGTATGGATCTTCACCGTCTTCTTCTCCTGTTTCCAAGGACGGCTCCAAGTTTTTAGTTCACATCCCACAAAAAAAACGTAAAGAAATTTCTAATGAATGACTCAGTGCTAATCATATACTAGAGAAAAATCAAATTGCACTTGAAAAAATACAAATTTTGAGGGTATTTTTGAACCCCCTCAGGATATATTGTAGCCGTCCTTGCCTGTTTCAACGACTTGGCCTGTTTCAGCAAGTAGGGAAAATAAGAATCAAGAATCCTCTGCTTGTGCTTCTTGTGGAAAGTGAGTTCGAACGACCGGACCTCGGACCGGAGGGTGGAGTTCGTGTCACGAGGGTTGTAAAAATGCCTGGACGACTCGACTTGACGGACGACCCACACCCATTTGAACTCGGCGCCCTCGAACGAATCGACGACTTCTTGGTTACGTTCCATCGAAACGTTTATGCTCTGTTCGTTCTCGGATTTGCTTACTTTGAGGCGGCGGGTGGTGGGGGAGATTTTGGGGCCCAGGTAGACTTCGGCGGCCTCGTAGATTTCGTTGTTGACGAGGCCGTCGAACTCGTCGATCACCATTGTGAGTTGGGAGGAGAATCGGCTGAAGAATGTGCGGAGGCCGGAGGAGAGGTAGTCTTGGAATTCAGGGGGGAGGTAGTCGTTGGAGACGGTCCGGATCACCATGGCCGCCGCGGCGATCGAGCCGACGGTGGAGAGGACGGTCTTGACCGTGGCCAGGTGGGACTCGGCAGTAGTGGAAGACATTTTTCAAGAATATTGGGGTTAAAGAAATCGGTGGTCTAGTTCGAGTTCGAAGGAAGGAGTTAGGGTCGACAAAGAATGGTGAATGGAGAGAGGGATGGAGAGGAAGGTTTTGAGAGTTGGTTATGGAGTAGGGCCGATGCTTCTCTTAAAGAGAAATTTCTATTGCAATACTATATTATAAGGAAATATAGAGAGAATTTTTAAGTTAGAAATTTGGAAAGCCGATTTGCCAAGTCTGGTTGACCGTGGACTTTGAAGTCATTGATCGGGGTTTCTTTCCATGAAATTGCATTGAGGCTTTTTTGTTTGGGAAAATTACCGGCAGGCTGTGTGGACCGGACTTAATTACCACTTTCATGGTGTGAAGTCTCAAAATTACCAAGACATGGCACCTGCAAACAATATCACCAATACATGGTATGGGGTAATAAACATGATGAGGTTGGACAAATTTGCCCTTTGTTAAGACGACACCGTTCAATTTAACAATCCCTTTCCTTTTTCCTTCTCTCTTCTTCTTCTCATTCCCCACAGACGAACCACATCCTCCCCTCTCTAGGGTTTCGCTCCTGCCGTTCTCTCCTCTGTACTCCCCACACTCTGAAGACTGCTGACTACTCCCTCCTTCGAGAGCCAACTTTGTTCCCCAACTCCCTCCTTCGCATCTGTTTGAATCCTCTACCTCGGAGACGCTGCCTTCAATCGTCCACGCTTCCAACATTGCCATCCCCAGTTCATCAGGTTTGTTTAATCGTTTCCCCTTCCTGGTATGCATAGCACACACTCTCTCTCTCTCTCTCTCTCTCTCTCTCTCTCTCTCTCTCTCTCTCACATCGAACTGAGTCAGTTCGAGCTCTCTCGATCTCGTACGGAACTGCAACAAAAAGGAACGAAAACCCTAGGTCCCGTACTCAATCAAGTATTGTATATCACATGTATCGACAATTCAAGCACATTTTTGGCGTTTTTGTTTTTATATGTAGTTATTGGAATTTACCTCTTTGTGTTGATGTTCTTGCCATGTGTAATTTAGTTGTTTAATCAACTGTCGGGGTTCGTTACTTGATGAATTTTGGGCATTTTTCATTGGTGCGATTGAATCACACACACATATATAGTCTGAAGAACACATCTCATTTGAAGAACAGACCTCAATCGTGTTGTTTGAAGTTATCCGGACAATTATCGGATCCTCCATTAACCAGAAATCTTTCCATCTTTGAAAGGTAATTTAAGTACCTGGTTTAGCTACCAATGACCATTTACTATATTTGGCTACACCTCTGGTTTCCACCTCAAAAAATTTCTTTCTCAGAATAATTCCTAGCAGTGACTTGTGAACTTCTCAGTATGCATATGGTAGGTGAAGGGCAATAGCTTAGTCTCATAGAGTCACCTTGTTCAAGAATAAAGGTAGGCATATTTTGGTCATGGAGAGTACAGTTCCGGTAATATATTTGAAGCATGCTTGACATTAGTTCTTGGTGCAGGAACAATTTTTTTTCCTTGTGTCAGATTCATAACACTCCATTAAATCCTTTTCTGCAAGAGGACTTGTTTGGATATCTACAGAATGAATCATGGGTCTGCACTTCGTGGGACTATATTTGTAGCGCTTTCTTGTTCAGCCGCCTCAACGAAAATAACTATATACAGGGTCTGCACTTAGTGGTCCACTGTATATGACATGTATTAGTATAGTGTCTTGTTTTTGCGTATCAAATCTCAATCAATCTCATCTGTCTAAGTGGTCTTAGTGTCTCTCGGGGGGAGATTTCTGAAAACAATGTGGTTAACATAATGGGGAAATTTTAGTACACGTATGGATTTCCAATTATGCGGTTGTTTTCAATCAATGTTCTTTCTTTATTTTTTTCGAATTCAATCAATGTTCTTAATACCCTCCAGGTTTGACAAGTGTAAAAACTTGTGATTCTTTCAGATATTGTTTTGGCTCTCATATCTGACAAAGTCTACTGGATTCTGTAGGACTTTGATGTCCAGCAAACAAGAAGTTTACTAGTGAGAGGGGGAAATAATCAGCTAGAAATTGTGCACTTGTAAAATCGTAACTTTGAACTTTAGATAAATGACACATTGACACCTAGTAGGTAGGCTCAATCGGGAACAAGTGCTTCGTGCAAGTTATGCAATCTGTGGATGCCAGCAAAGTTGAAAGCTTTGCAGAAAATCTATGAGGTAAGAATTTTGGGCAAGTGACAAACAACAATGTCATAAAATGAGTGTAGTTCATATGGGGATACTAAGATGGTTTCAAGGGAAGATGATCGAATTAGTACACTCCCACAATGGTTCATTCAGTGGGAATATACAGGGGAGTCCTCCCGATGTAATATCTGCTGGTTGCATCCCACTTGGTGTAGAGAAATGAAGTTAGTTGATTTTGAGTTGTGAAATAAAGGTATCTCCTATGTTTGTTTTTCTTTTTGACAAGTATAAAGCTTTAGCTCTACTTTGTTGGCCTGTTATGGTTGTCAAATCTGGTCCGGAAGTAGCAAGACAATTATGCTGCTATTTATGTACAAATGACGGGGGTACTATGCTGATTGGTGGTCATTATATGTGTTTCACTCCTCTCGCTTAATACTACTAGTTTGCTCTAGTGGTTTGTGTAATGATAATTGGTGATAACTCTTATTTCTGCTCTTCATATTCTTGTACGATTTGACTATTACTTTTAGTGCAGTACTGCAGCATGTCAGAGTTGGGCCCTTTTTCCCCCTCTATGGTATTAGCAATGGTCGATAGGTCTCTAATTACTCCGCAACTTTCAGGTTGTAAATGAAATATTTCTATCTTTTCATCCTACTATAGGGTGGCTTCCTGCGAGGGAACTGTACATGTTTGGAACAGCCAAACAGGGAAAGCTAATATCTATATTTGTTGAATCATCTATGAGCTATGTGCATGCTTCGAGCCCTTTAACTTCTCCATCAAAGATAAATGTTGATCATTCCAATATGCTGAATTCCAATCCACCATCAAGTGGGCTATTGTCCGCTGCATTTGATGGGAGCTTGTACACTTGTATGCATCACTTGCAGTTCAATGAAAAGCTTGTATGTAATATCCCGACTTTTAATTATGTTCAGAATTTAATTATGTGTTGAGCTTGATGTTAATTATGTGATTTTGGCCTTGTTTTGCTAGTTTATTAGAAAATGGAGCATAGGTGGTTATAGGACACACCTACACATGATAGTTTTTCTTATAATCTGTTAAAATGAAGGAAACGTGTATCAACTCCCCTCATCCTCATTACACGTAGAGAGAGAGAGAGAGAACTGTTCGGTGAGAAGAGGAAGAAAGGAAGAGGAAAATCTGGGAGATTTCTTCTTAGGTTGGGATTGAAGCCTTATTTGGTAAGTACATGCCTAGATTTCTTGTTCTTGATGTTCAATTTTTGCTAGAAGTGCTGAATCCAAATGGGTTTAGGGTAGAGATTGAAGTTTGTATTGAAAACCAATGAACCTTATTTAAATTCCTAGAGATTGACATGTTTAAAGTTTGTGTGATTCATGAATTTGGTATATTTGAAGTAGCCCATGAGTATGTTCAAGTGTGCTTATGTTTTGTGAAGTTCTGAATGAGTTTTGATGTGAATTTTAGGGTTTTACTTCAGAAAATTCATACAGCTTGTGGGAAGTCAATTTAGAGCTTCAACAGAATTGAATCTGCCATGTTCTTGAGGAATTTTTCTCACCAACTTCCCGACCTTAATATTTTTTGATATTTTTACTGAAGATGCCTGTATGTGTCTATTTTACTGTGTAAAATTTTCAGAACCTAACTCAAAATGTGGAAGGAGTTAAAATTCGTTAACTGACCTGCTGTTATGGTATCTGCAGTGCTGACAGCATCGTCACACTTTACGGAAACGGTCATATTTTTTAGCTCGAGCGATGAAATCGCGAACCGTTTTCTGATTTTGAAACTACATTCATAGACCTTAAAAAGTATGTGAAGTTTGTACCTTAGTTATTTCTGTGCAAAGTCAGATTTTAAGTTGAAGTTGATGAAATTGCAGATTCTGAAATTATTTCTTGAGATTGGTTGTCTAACTTCATATCTTCCACTCTAGGACCTTAAGTTCATTAAAATAGGCTTGTTTGGCATCTTCTAATAATGTTTTGTTGCCTAATTGTCTTAGGAGGTTCGGGTGACACGTGGATACAAGGTGAGTGACTTAATATCCAAAACACATGGTTTATTGCAAGCTTTTCACTTATATGACTTTTTGTGCTATGATATGAACTCCATGGAATATCAATGAAAGGTGGACATGTTTTATATCTATTAATGGCATCCTCCCACGTCCCAGCTTGCTAGGGGACACATGCTAAAAGGCTAGCAAGATATGGCTATTATATCGGATAATGAAAGACGTATTAACTTATCTACTACCGGGGACGCCTGGTAGACATGAAATGGATAGAGGATGTGCATTACTATGTTATGTTGCTATGAAATGTGATTCATTTTCAAATGGTTTTATCATTGTCCATGAAAAGCATGGGAATTGCATATTAATCATTCATACGAGCTTTGGCTTATGGAATTTCCCACCTTTCAGGCAATGGGGAGTAGAGTGGTGGCGTGCAGCCCTTCTTTTGGACTTGCTTTGTAGATGTGGACTTGTAGTTAGGAGTTGTTCTTTGTGAACACTTTTGTCATGTAAATATGCACAGCTCTGGGTGGTTTGCCATGTAAAGACCCTTGTAAAGACTTCTAGTTTTGACTACGTAATAAAATGGGGTTTTGCTTCCGCTATTGGTATTAGTGTCCCTTTTAGTCATTTGCTAATTAGATGTTTAACTTTAATATGGCCTTAGTGATTGAATCACTGGCGCTTTATTGTGGCTAGAGCCTTTAGGGGCGGGCTAGGGTCGTGACATTGTAGTTGGCACACGAAATGGTTCACTCATGTATGCACTTATTTTAGAGTCAGATTTCCATTCTTAGCTGATACATAATGAGCTTAAGATTAGGAAGATGAGAAGTTCTTCATGTGCAGTTTGGTCCCTTTTAATGGTACTGTTTCGTGCAGATTCATTGATGTTCCTCGACATCAAAAATTTCATCTCTGGGAGATTGAACTTGGAGAATCCAGTTTGCCTTCTCTCATTTCTTCCATATGTGCATGTGGTTCTAACAAGATGCAAGCTGATAGAGATATATTCTAGTGTATTGGTTGGACTTCAATTGAAGTTTTTTCTCTACGTACTAGATAACTCCTTTTTTGTATCAAGACATGTATAGCTAGGCAACTTAGTTTTGAGAGATTTGAAATATGATCTCTTTGCAAATGTGTTAGCAAGTGGAGGATAGTTAGCTACTGTATTTTATACTTAAATTACTGATATTGAATGATACAAGTCTCCTGTATTTTTATACTTAAATTAGCCTTACATGTGGGGCTATTTTTATACTTAAATTAGCTACTGTATTTTTATACTTAAATTAGCCTTACATGTAGGGCTATTAAGTGAGGTTATCCTTAACCGTCGTGTTTATTGCATCCTAAAACCTACATTATTGCTAAATGGGTGAATGTTGATCTTAGTTGTCCATTTATGCAGCTATATCCTTGTTAATTAACTACTGGTGTATTTGAGATTTCAGTGCATACTTGCCAAAATCGAAGTTCTACTGTTCTAGTGTTCAATTCATATTGATGTTTGGTTGGCTATTTGTAATTTCAATTCACATTGATGTTGTCTTCCACTCTATGTAGGTCTGTGGCTTGAAAGAGAAATTGATGGTCCGTGACTTTTTGTCGGAGATGTAGATACGATCTTGCCAGTGCTCGTTGGAACTTCGAAGCCTGCCGTTTCTATGATACATGTTCTCGTACTGATATTCTTGTATATAAGTTTAGCTTAGTACTTGATGCTGTTGGATCAACTTTTGTTATTTTGGAGATGTAATGCTTTGAACATATTGCTAAGGAATGAATAATAAATTGTGTCCTTCAGTTTCTATGAGTAAATTTGTATGAGCTTGCTATGAAATGCCATTCAAGTTTTTGAGAGTGTTAGCTATGGAATTAATGCTATTAATTTGAGTTTAAAGAGCTACAAAAACAGCTTCAAGATATACCCGATTCACAAAAACCAACCATAGCGTTCCAAACATGCTATTGAAGGCAAATTAAATACAGCAGGCTAAAAACGCTATGAAAGGTAGCTTAAAGACATCATGCCAAAAATGCTATGAAAGGTCACCTATAGATAGCGGTCCAAGAACGCTATTGAAAGCAAAGACTTTTAATTGCATCGGCTAATAAGGCGTTCTTCGAACGCTATGTATATCATGCTATAGCGTTTTTGGCACTCTATGAAAGGCCTTATTTGTTGTAGTGTGTGCTCATCACTACCATTGTTATTGTTTAGATACAAGGTTTTGTTGTGCTAATAGGAACCAATGTGAAATAATCTAATGGCCAAAAGTGTGAAAAGTTAGGTGGTGGTTATTTCAAGACCAAGTCCATATTGTCAAAAGGCTACACTCTGTATATGTGTAGACCACATGTTTATTATATAAAGAGCAAGTTATATTTTTTGGGAAGTGATGAGTGTGAAAAGTTAGGTGGTGGTTCCTTCAAGACCAAGACCAACTCCATATTGCCAAATGACTACACTCTGTTGTAGACACCCCAATCCAGACCTCGAAGGGTCTTTGTACACCCGATGATGAAATAAAGGAAACGGAACCTTTGCGAGCTTGAATGAAGGATTCCTTCACCCCAAACAGATCCTCAACCCAAAACAAACCCAAAAGCCCAAAAGCCCAGAAAAGCCCGAAAGCCCTGGATTGAACTTGTAATGCCGCACGTGACACCTCTACACCGCACGGCGTATCGAAATTTAATACCCCGCGCGCAGTTATGAGGTTAGCCGACGTCCATCCATCACCATCCATCCTCATTCAAGCTCAAGATCAAAGGTAAAAACCAAGTTTCCTGGGGCTAGGCTCTGTCCTAGCCCTGAGGGGGCCTTTCTGTCTTCAGGCCTAACCCTTTTGGTTAGGATCTGACCCAAAACTTCTTTTACAAAACAAAACCAGTGTTCTGTGCAGGGTGTGTTACGCCGCGCGGCGCTCTGAAGAGTCGCACGGCATAGTAGACTCAAACGCACGGTATTTTAAGGCACTGCTATTTCCTTGTCTGAGCTGTCTGGATCACGATCGTCTGTTGTGGGATCTGTTTCTATCTATCCAAGGCAGTCCCAAATGAGGCCATATCTACAAGCCATGTTTTAAACTCCATGGATCTTTCCAAAACAAACAAATACATCAAAAATGGTTTTCTATTCGTGGCTTGAAAGAATGGTGCAGATCCTAGATGATCTGGTGGCTGTAAGCTTTCTGAAGTTTTCAAAATAATACCGTGCGTTGTAGTGATATGCCGTGCGATGCCTTGTAAAAAGATAAGAGTTGGGTATCAAAGTTGGAATCACGCACGGCCTATCAATATACCGCACGTTGTAAAAGCGATACGCCGTCTGACGGGAAATGGTGGTCCAGACAGTCTATTTGCATTTTTTCCTTCTGTTTATGTTATCGTCATGACATCTTCATCATTCCTGTACAGCATGCACCACTAGCACGGCAACGTGATATATTCTACCTTGTTCCCCCTTCCCGTACGTGTTCTTTTAAAGCTTTCCGGATGGTATTAAATCCCCCATTTAAAGTGTCCAGTAGAGACCGATCTTTATCGGGCGAGCGGGGTGCTTTTTCCAACAAAACCTTCCCCGCCCGTAACGTGGCTCCCGAATCCAAAATCTCAACATTTTCGCTAGACCAAAAGCCTTTCTTTTCTTTCAAACGAACCCTCGGTTTCTCGGATCATCCATCTCAAAAATCCGGGTGGCGACTCTCTCGATCGCGCTTCAGGCGCGGGAGCCCACATCTGTGTCTGTGTGGACCACATATTTATTGTATATAGAGCAAGTCATATTTTTTGGCAAGTGATACGTGAAAAGTTTGGTGGTGGTTCTTTTAGGACCAAGACCAAGTCCATATTGGCCAAAGACTACACTTTGTGTCTGTGTGGACTACATGTTTATTGTATAAAGAGCAAGTCATATTTTTTGGCAAGTGATAAGTGAAAAGTT
The DNA here is from genome assembly GCA_018127125.1 of Rhododendron griersonianum. Taxonomy (NCBI): domain Eukaryota; kingdom Viridiplantae; phylum Streptophyta; class Magnoliopsida; order Ericales; family Ericaceae; genus Rhododendron; species Rhododendron griersonianum. The sequence continues at coordinate 18,082,245 of CM030795.1, forward strand.
TGGTGGTGGTTCTTTCAAGACCAAGACCAAGTCCATATTGCCCAAAGACTACACTCAATGTCTGTGTGGACCACATGTTTATTGTATATAGAGCAAGTCATATTTTTTGGCAAGTGATAAGTGAAAAATTTGGTGGTGGTTCTTTTAAGACCAAGACTAAGTCCATATTGCCCAAAGACTACACTCTATGTCTGTGTGGACCACATGTTTATTGTATAAAGAGCAAGTCAAATTTTTTGGCAAGTGATAAATGAAAAGTTAGATGGTGGTTCTTTCAAGACCAGGATCAAGTCCATATTGCCCAAAGACTACACTCTATGTCTGTGTGGACCACGTGTTTATTGTATAAAGAGCAAGTCATATTTTTTTGGCAAGTGATAAGTGTAAAAAGTTAGGTGGTGGTTCTTTCAAAATCAAGACCAAGTCCGTATTGCCAAAAGACTACACTCTATGTCTATGTGGACCATATGTTTATTTTATAAAGAGCACGTCATATTTTTGAACAAGTGGTAAGCATGAAAAGTTGGTGGTTCTTTTAAGACCAAGACCAAGTCTATATTGCTAAAAGACTACACCCTATATCTGTATGGATCACATGTTTATTGTATAAAGAGCACGTCATATTTTTGGCGAGTGGTAAGCGTGAAAAGTTGGTGGTTCTTTCAAAACCAAGACCAAGTCTATATTGCTAAAAGACTACACCCTATGTCTGTATGGACCACATGTTTATTCTATAAAGAGCACGTCATATTTTTGGGCAAGTGGTAAGCGTGAAAAGTTGGCGGTTCTTTCAAGACCAAGACCAAGTCTATATTGTTAAAAGACTACACCCTATATCTGTATGGACTACATGTTTATTGTATAAAGAGCACGTCATATTTTTGGGCAAGTTGTAAGCGTGAAAAGTTGGTGGTTCTTTCAAGACCAAGACCAAGTCCATATTGCTAAAAGGCTACACTCTATGTCTGTGTGGACCACATGTTTATTGTATAAAGAGCAAGTCATATTTTTTGGGAAGTGATAAGTGTGAAAAGTTAGGTGACGGTTCTTTCAAGACCAAGTCCATATTGCCAAAAGACTACACTCTTTGTTTGTGTGGACCACATGTTTATTGTATAAAGAGCAAATCATATTTTTTGGCAAGTGATAAGTGAAAAGTTAGGTGGTGGTTCTTTCAAGACCAAGACCAAGACCAAGTCCATATTGCCCAAAGATTACACTCTATGTCTGTGTGGACCACATGTTTATTGTATAAAGAGCAAGTCATATTTTTTGGCAAGTGATAAGTGTGAAAATTTAGGTGGTGGTTCTTTCAAGACAAAGACCAAGTCCATATTGCTAAAAGACTACACTCTATGTCTTTGTGGATCATATATTTCTTGTATAAAGAGCACGTCATATTTTTTGGCAAGTGGTAAGCGTTGAAAGTTAGGTGGAGATTCTTTCAAGACCAAGACCAAGTCCATATTGCTAAAAGACTACATTGTATGTCTTTGTGGACCATATCTTTATTGTATAAAGACCAAGTCATATTTTTTTGACAAGTGGTAAGTGTGAAAAGTTATAATTAATAACTTGGTCTTTTATACACATTTGTTGGGTAATCCATCTTTAGTATGGGAGGTCTGAAGAAAAATCATGAAAATGGTGTCATGGATAATTACATCGACTTCCCCTAAAGTTCGCCAACATCTTATTTATATAAGTGGGAAACAAAAGTGCCAACATCTTGTTTATATAAGTGGGGAGCGAAAGTGGTATCATGGATAGTTACATCGACTTCCCCTCCAGTTCACCAATATCTTGTTTATATCATCTGTGTCCATATGTTGTTAGAGTCGCCTTCATCAAGGAGAGATGGCACTGGTGGATTCCAATTGTGACACAACACTGGACAGCTCCCCCAAAGAGCTCAACATGAAAGATTTCCATTGCTGAGATGATCCTATATGTAAGTAATCTAAACATACAAACTGCTTTCAAAAACTTCTCCATCTTGCTATGCATCCTACAAACCAATCTCAACATTAAAAGTACCTTGTTGATCAAAAAAAAAAACATTAAAAGTACCATAACTATCTAACCGTGTCGTTGCCGTATCAAAATTATTAATCAAAACAAAACTATTACAACTACTCCGTAGAATAGCGGCAAAAGTCCGAGTATCGTTCCTCAGGGACAAGAATATGCATCTTATCGGTTTCATTCAATTCCTACTCCAATTCAAGAATGGGATTCAAGTTTGGTTCTAAATTCTAAACTAAAAAAAACAAAAGAATTTTGGTTTTGCATGCGAAACAAATGAGAAGAGTTCTAGGATATTGAATCCAATTTTTCCCTCGCAACAATTTTTTTGCTAGGTCAAAGACTATCCGTCGAAATTATCACAAAATATTCATGGATAACCGATTGGCATAGGATATCCTTGTGTAATACATGTTGTCTTACTAGTACGAGCCGTATCTAAGTACGACTCATCTAATAGCACACCTTGTTTTGCCAAGTATAGCCTACTCAACCAACTCCATGAATCAATACAAACCATGTATGCAAGTGTTTGAAATCTAGAATACAAACACAAGAAATTGATAAAATAGGAAGCATATTCAAACCATTCATGCTAAAAATGAAATTATCCTTGAGTCATACATCCAAGATTTCAGAGGAATAGTCTTAGAACACATACAAAACTCAAATTACTTGAAAGGAAACCTTCATCTAACCCAAGAAATGGAGTCTAGCCAACCATGGATGGAAGAGACTTCAAGTTCTTTTTATTTGAAGTCATGCCCTCTTGAATCTCCTCCTTTTCCTCTTCTTTTCTCCTTTCTTCTTCTTTCCTTAGCCTTGAAGCAAGTCCAAGTGAGTTCAAAGGCCAAAGTCCTGCCCTAGGTAAGCCCCCAAGGGCTTATATAAAGCTTAGAACCAAAGTTGGCTCTTCAAAATCTGAAAAGTTATAGAAAACAGTTGTAGGTTGGCTAAATCCGCCCAGTTGGATGCTGGAATGTGATCGGTTGTGTCACACCCCATCCCGGAAAACACCACGCTAAATTATTTTCCAAATGGGATGGACACACGCCTGGCCCTGATCAAATTGTAAATAAAAACACCAGCCAGGTGTCCAACACATAAAAAAAAAACTTGCATATATACGGAAATAACTGTTGTACAAGACGTGCCCACAGGTATTTACAACATATACAAGCTCCAAAAATAGGCACATAACCAAAAGAGTCAAAAAAAAAAACCTAGACTACTATATCAACAACTCCTGTCTAGACTCTGCAGTGGACCCACGTGCCGTCACGCACCTGAAAAGAAAACATTGTGGGGGTGTGAGCTATCAACATTCTCAGTGAATGCTCTTATCCATAATAAGAGAAGCAATATGATAAGTGCTTAAGAATGAATTAAGCGACAATATTCAGCACAGCAAATAACTTTCCACTTCTTTTAACAACACATATAAATATATAGGCTCTTGGCCAAGACTATCTCAGCACCAACATAGTACTCATAACGCCTCTAAGGCAATATTCATAATCACGCCACTAAGGCAATATACTTTCCGCCACTAAGGCAATACTTGTTACGCCACTAAGGCAATATCATTCGCGCCACTAAGGCTATAATACTCGCAATGCCACTAAGGCTATAATACTCGCAACGCCACTAAGGCCATATTCATAACGCCACTAAGGCTATATAGCAATTAACTTCAAGCCAAGCATGATTATCACCGTTTACCATTTTTCACAAGCTATACACATTACCATAATCTTCTATAAAAACAGATAAGTACACCCACCTCGAGGCCCAGCCAAAAAAAAGTACCAACACGAGTTCACTCCCTACGTGGAGTCGCGGTGCTCGTCGTCGCTTCCGAACCTGGCGTGTAACGCATAAATCCACACATGTGAATATGGAGTTGAAACCATAAGGAAAACACAATCAATTACTCAAGTGGAACACTCCTTTCCTCAGTCACAATTAGGAGACTCCCAATAAGGTATACTTTCAGTTCCCAACTCCAAATATTAAGAAAAATTAAAACTATTGTAAGTTGCAGATACAAATATCCATCAGTTAGCATCGTATTCCAACTCTTATAAACTATTTCAGCACTTGAGCATTTATTTTTAGCATTCCGGTTCAAAGCCTGCCAGATTACAAGAAAATTCAGCACGTAACAATCATTTACAGCAGTTTCAGAGGTAATTTCCAGCATCAAGCACAAAATTCCTGCACCTAAATAACCGGTTTCAGCATTCTAATACAGTTTCAGCAACCTAAAATCCATTTTTCCAGCACAGGATTCGAATTTCCAGCAACTAATATAAAATTCCAGCAACCATTACTCACAGTTTTAGGGCTGAAAATTTGTGGCTAGGGCTTTGAAGTGTTAAATATATATGAGGGTAAAATTGTAAACTAAATTTTCCTTACCATGTATAGGTGAATACTTTTTGGGATGCCATGATAGTGGTGATTTGTGAACTTAGTTGTCCATGTATTGGTGAATTAACCAGGTCAACTCCACCTGCCGGTAATTTTCCCTTGAAATTATTAGAAAACTTAGCGTTCTCTTAGCAATATCCTCCACTCCAATTAAGGAAGCCAAAAACTTGCTATTTGGTTGACTAGTTCATGGGGAAAAAAAGAGGGAGAGAGGAAAAGCTGGTATATGATAATAGGTGCTCCAATTCCACCAAACTATAGCAACATAAATGAGCAAGAAATACCACCATCAAAGTAGCTGGGTGAAGTGCCCTCATATTGTACTCGCACCACAAAACAATGTAAAGTTTGCAACATAACCACCTTGAAAATAGAGGACATTTTGTCACGACCCTAGCCCGCCCCTAAAGGTGTTAGTCATAACAAAGTGCCAGTGTTATAATCACTAAGGCCATTTCAATAATAATCATCTCGCTAGCAAGGACTAAAGGGACTCAAATAATGACAAGCGAAAGCAAAATCCATTTCATTACATATCTACAAAACTAGTTGTTCTAACAAAAGGATCCTTACATGGCAAACCACTCAGAGCTGTGCATAATTACAAGTCAAAAGTGTTCACAAAATGCAACTCCCTATCTACAAGTTCACATTTACATAGCACGTCCAAAAGAAAGGTTCCACGTCTCCACTCTACTTTCCGCTGCCTGAAAGGTGGAAAAATAACATAAGCCGAAGCTCGTATGAATGACCAATACATAAGTTACATGCTTTCCATAGATAATGATAAAAACATTTTATAGAAATTCAATCATAGAAAAATAGCCTTGATATAAAGCACATTCCACTAGTCTTGTGTGGCTACCAGGCGTCCCCAGTAGTGGATAAGCTTCGACGTCTTGGCATTATCCCTAGTGTTTTAAGTGTCACATTGTAGGAATGTCTTTACTAGATAGGAAAACGTATCCACCTTTCATTGATATTCCATGGAGTTCATATCACAATACAAAACATGTCTGATAAAGCTTTGCAATAGAAAACTTGTATAAAACCATGTAATTTAGGTATTAGGTCACCCACCTCGATTCACGTGTCACTCAAACCCCCTATGACAAGTAGGCAATAAAAACATGATTAGAAGATGTTAATAAACCTATTTTTATGAACATAAGGTCCTAGGGTGAAAGATATGAAGTTAAACAACCAATCTCAAGAAATAATTTCAGAATCTGCAATTTCATCAACTTTAACACAAAAACTGACTTTGCACAAGAATAACTAAGACACAATCTTTATGCATTTTTTTAGGTCTATGAGTCTAGTTTCAAAATCAGAAAACGGTTCGCTATTTCATCGCTCGAGCTCAAAATTATAGCCGTTTCCCTAACACGTGTCTGTGCAGTCAGCACAGTCAGAAACTGCGCGCTGTAAGGTTACGAATTTTCACAGAATTCAATACTTCGAATCTGATCGCAAAATTTTTACCATAGACACAGGACTCATAGGGGAACCTTCAATAAAAATCTCATAATTTTTGGAGTTTAGGAACTGCCTCAACAAAAATCCTCAAAATCAGGTCAGACTTAGAGTTTTCAATTCTGCAGATTTCCAGAAAAACGCAGCTTGTTCCTCTTCCGATTTCCGACTCCAAAACCTTTCAATACACTTCAAACTCACACCAAAACCTCACTAATCATGCTAAAACTCAGATATATTAAAGAGCTACTCTAGAAACATCAAATTCAAGCATCAAAACAAGTTCTAAACATAAAATTCAAGAGGTTAAATTAGGGTTCTTGAGCTTCTTTAAGATTTCAACCCAAAACCCAAGTTCAACTTGCAATCAACATCTAGAGCATGAATTCTACAATCAAAGCATGGTATTTAAGTCAAGAAACATGATATTCAAGTAGAAGAACAAGGAAGTGATTAGAACAAGGAGAGAATTACACGTATAACTCTGTTTTTGTTTTACCAGGCCTCTAGGTAAATTATTGGGTGTGGCCTAGTCTATAGCTTATTTTATGTTCCAACTCTATTAAGCATGTAAGACAAGTATTTAACTCCCCCAATTAGCCCAAGCATAACACAGAATTAACTTAAATGGCAATTAAAGGTCAGGGGTATTACACATGTAAAGGGTGAAAAGGAAGGTCGACGAAGATGAGCTAAAACATAAAAAACACAGCAGAAACATATTAAAAACATACCTCAGACTAATCATAATCACAAAACTCATACAAAGAGAAAAATGAAAGGAAAGGAGGACATAGAGGATAGAATTGAACTAAAAAAATGTCCAGGTTAAGAACGTCCTAAAACTAATCGCGCTAAAACTTGAAATCCACTACATTCAACCTAGGACAATGACTTAAATCTTTGGGACCAAGCCTATGAGAACAGAAGCTAAATCTTTTGAAGTCTTTTCGTCGTCACTTGTTACTAACGGAGCAAGGAAACTGCTTAGGAAAAAAAACGGTGCAAGGAAACTCTTTCAATTTTGAACTCTGTTTTGTTCGATGGCAAGAGCTTTTGTTAAGTTAAAGACCTTGACATGTATTCCGGTGACTTAGGCATCTTTTGGTCGTTGTCTTCCTCTTTTTTTTTTTTGGTACATAAGAGGGCCTAGGCACTAAGAAACAAAAATACTTGATGCAGTAGCTCGATGAATTCCAAGCCCATTGCGGTCATTGCACAAAGCCTCCGTCACTGTTGATGGGGCTTGATCAAACACTTGCTCTTCTTGATCTAATTGAAGACCAATCTTGCTAGATTATGAGCGCAACCATTAACCTCTCTCAAATCAAATATTAACTCTCCATATTACGTAGCTCATTGATCAACATAATTAGGTTGTAATTAGGATCAGAAGGATGTTGGTCCGAACAAGAACAAGACCAAGACCCAAGTATCACTTAACCCAAAAAAGAAACAAGACCCAAGATGCAATTCTTGGTTCATTTTCTTCCATTTTCTAACAAACCAAACAAGAAAATCAAGAAAGCAGAAAATATTTACCAAGATAATCAACGGGGATTCTCCCGTTACAGAACCGTCTATTGGTGTCGAAATCTAGCCCGTAAAGAAGACGATCGGCACGCGCAAAAGTAATGCTTACACACACATACGATTGGGTCAAAATAGGTGTAAAACAACCACAAAATTGTCTCAAATGCCCGAATATTAGAGAAGGAAAGAGACAGAACGATAGAGAAAGAGGAGAGAGAAGAGAAAGCCAGAGAGAGAGAACGAGAGAGAGGTTCAGAGAGAACGAGAGAGGGGTTCAGAGAGAGAAGGGGGGAATACCTGGATAACTCTTGCGGAGAGAAGGAAAACGTTGCAATGGAGTGTTAGGGCTTCAATGTTGCATATATATCTAGGGGTAGAATTGTAAACTAACATAGCCTTACCATGTTTTGGTGAATAATCTTGCTTGTGTCATGAGAGTGGTAATTTCAAGAGTGGATACCATGTATTGGTGATTAATTCCGGTCCACACAGCCTGCCGGTAATTTTCCCTTTTTGTTTTTCTAGTACCAAAGTCGTTGGTGGCATTGAATTTTTTAAGTTTTGTTTTTGTTGGTTGTAAATAGTATCCTAGATTAATTAGTTTTCATATCTTTATTGATTTAGAGCATCTTCAAACCCATCTTTAAAACTTCAAAATGAAAAACAGATTGACCAATTGGAGGAAAATTTTATAATTTTTTATCACTTTTTGCATAAAGAGAATCTAGAAAGGATCCATCGTAATTTTTATATATTTTGTCTCCAAAATAGGAGTAGAGTCTCCATATTTGGAGAACCGAATGCAATTTGGAGATCCAAATATCTAAAACATGATGGGTCCCTCATAAATTCTCTCATAAAGTGTAAAAAGTGATAATAAATTATAACATTTTCTTCCAATATGTCACATCCGTTCTCCATTTTTGGAGTTTTAGAGATGGGTTAGAGATGCTTATATAGTCTTTTTAATTTGTTTGGTTGACAAAAATAGTTTGCTTCTAATTTTATTGTTAGCGAATGCTTCAATACACATCTAATAAAAACACATTCCATATGCAAAAGGTCGCAGCTCATCATTGTAATGTTGCCTGAAAAACTACTGTTCATCCAAAGTTCATCTTATTTAACCACAATTACTCATATAAGATGGATCACAAAATTCATAAAATTAATAACCCATGACCCAAATTTATAGGCCACAACAAACTCAAGTCACAAACATTTATAAGAAGTAAACGGACCACCAATTTTCATAAACAGCGATTCATAATTTACTGACTTCCCTTACTTTATTTAAAACAATATACATTTACTGACTTCCCTTACTTTATTTAAAACAATATACATTTTTTCCCTTCTGTTAAGTTAAACTCTAATACCGTCAAATTTGAGGTCCAAATGACTAAAATACACAAATTGGGGATGATGCTGTGCAATGGTGTGCACAACACCATGCTGCACACCTCCAAGCCTTCGGATCGTGCATCCAACGGCCCGGATCTCATCTCGGCAATGAACGGCTCTTGATCGTTCGTTGCCGAGATGAGATCCGAGTCGTCGGATGCACGATCCGATGGCTCGGAGGTGCGCAGCACAGTACTGTGCACCTCACTTCACAGTACCAACCCGAAGTCCAAAATACACATCTTGTCCAGTTATATGCTTAACAAAGAGACGGTAACAAAGATTCATATATAACACGAGATCAAAAGTGCTTGAACACAAATTCTCATAATTAGCACCACTAATGATCATAATTATGTGTCATAAGTAAGCAAGCTAAATTTCATTGACATCCTCTAAGGTTTGCCTTAATGACACATGGTCTCTTCACGAAAGAAAAATGACTATAAAACCCACATAGTTTTAATATATATTTTACTGTCTGACACACAACCAAACACGTGATAGAATTAGCCAAAAATGTCTTATATTGACAAAATTCATCATTTTTAATAACAGATAGATGATAAAAAAAAAAAACTTCAATTTTTATTAAAAATAGTTATTTTACCCTGGTTAATTAAAATAGCTTCTCCAATTGGTATATAAAAAAAAAAGAGGTCATTTTTCATTCAAAATATGTGAGTTGATAATTTTTTTATTACTTTTTATTATCCAAAAAGAGCAAATGTTTAGACACATGTCACTTTTGGCTCATCACATCACCTGTTTGGACAACCAATTGTCAATTGGGGGTGTCATAAGTGAGGGTATTAAAACAAACCTTAGCCTCAGTGGGTGTCTGAAATTTACCCTTTTTGTTAGTCATTTCCAAAATCGATTAGCGTATATTCTACCCATGAACAATTGGTTTGAGAATCGATTGTTCTAAAGTTTTGATGAATTTCACAATAAAATTTTATCGAGAACCATTTCAAAGAATTTGAAGCTATAGAATTAAACTAGTGTCACGCGACGTGCTTTGCACGAATCGCGTGCTCAGTATAATGCTTTGAATTAGAATTTTTACTATGTGGTCTAATTTGGATTGTAAAGTCGTTAAAGACTTATAAATGGTATAGGAAAGTTATGTTGTTTTGGTGGATAGAGAAGATGTAGGAGCCCGAGTTGTAATCGACAATTTTGAACATGTGAACATGCCAAATCTGCGAGTTGGAGTATCGGTGTCAAGTCGTGTGCCCGTGTCGGTTCAAGTTAAGTCACTGCCCATTGCCCAATGCCTTATTGTTGGGATTCAATAACACTCAATAACGATTTGGCAAATGGGTGTTTTCTAAAAGGGATGGAAAGGAGAGAGAACTAACCCAACTAATGAAGCTCAAATAACTACAATTAAAAAGGAAAACTAAAGTAGAACATTGCAGTCACTACTTGCCAATAATCGCCCAAAGAAAATCCCTCAAACAAAAACTCTACCAACTGATCACAAAAATTAGTATTACAACTGAAAACATGTATTCAAAACCAGTATTTTACAGAAAAAGTGAAAAACATCCTGTCCATATTTTCAATAGATAGTTTAAACAGAGATGTTTCGGAAAAAATTAACATGAAAGAATGAAACCAATTTATGATGTCCTTTCAAGGGCAAATGACAAGAGAAAAGGAAGGAAACCTTCTTGTATGGTGTCTGGCCTCCCTTTCAATTCTGACTTTGTCAATCTTCTTGATGGCCTTCAATTCTGACTTTGTCAATCTGCATTAGTTTGAAGTCATTTCACGAGTCGCTAAGAACTAACCATCAATTTCTCATGCCAAACTTTATACGTATTAGATCAATCCATGAAGACAATGACACAATTCCAACTGCAATTATGGGATGCATCTCTCCATAGGATTCTTACGAATGGATTTGGGTATAAGTAACTACGCAATCAACGTCAGGTTTAGGTTTCTATCTAAGTTGGGTATTCGAGAGAGCAACTATGACTAACACAAGGTATTTGTCTATATTCAAGGTCTTATACAATATACACTGACAGGAAAAAATGATTAGACTAACATATCACATACTACATCAATAGTTAGAGAAGATCTCATATACCATTTTTTTGGAAAAAATAGAAAACAAATAATTGATGACATATGCATCATTGCACTCCCAAAGATTGGATGCCTAAAAATTGAAGCATAGCTTTTCAATTGGCTAGCTTTCAATATACAGCCATGTTGCAGCTCCATTTGTCGTTCATATCCTCCTTGTTTACCAACAAAGCACCTAGGCCAATCCACATTACTAAGTGAAGTAACGGGAAAACACCAATAGCTAGTAAGGCTTGAATGTTTGACTGATTGACCAAAGCAAAATAAATTAATAACTAACCAACGTGGCAAAAAAAAACATCCAGCTCTAATTTCTCAGAAAATTAAAATTCTATGACTACTAGTCTCAAAAGTAAAAGGTATAATTTCTATAACTAAGAAAAATAGAGAAGTATACGAGGCATGGAAATGGTTTTTCTATTTTGATAGAGGAAGAATAATTACACTATGGCACACCACCTTTGGAATGACTACATCGCGGGCAAAGAGAGACTTTCCAAAAGGGACTAACCTGTAAAAGAAATACACAAGCAATTAAAAGCGGACACGTTATTCCTTTAAAAATTAGGACACAGACACGTTGGGGACACGTCGAACATAGAATATCTTTTCATTGTAGGTGCATCTGTATGAATTCATATCGAAGTAAAAAAACATTGTCTCTATCAAATTAAGACTAACATCTGAAGAAATAAATCACTGTCCCTATATAAGTACCCTTGAACCATACATATATGAAAATTTTCATTCTGGGTCAAGTCTTAGAAATGCTTTTTAACCTCCTAATCTATCCTTAGCATGTCCCAAGATTGTCCCCAACTTTTCCTAGAGTATCAACACAATGTTCAGAGTAAAAGAAATATAATGAAAAACCAAACATGTATTTAGGCATATTTGACATGTGTTAGAAGAGTTTCGGGTCGTGTCCATGACGAACACCTGATAAGCCCTCAATAGTGTAAATAATAGGGCTTATCTCTCTCTATTTTGTCACACTCACGTGCGTAACTTGCTTGATTTGAACGATATTGCACGAAAGGTGTGTTTTTGGCGTTTGCAGGTAAATCGTGTGAATAAGGCGCATTTGAAGGCCATGGATAGCCCCGAGTGTGTCCAAGTACCCAAGACCACGTGGCGCTCCGCGACCGAGTCCCAAAAGTCATGAAAAGAAGCTTTGAAGCATACTCGGGATGTCCAAGGATCAAGGGAAGTAAGGGAGATGCAAGGAAGTTACCCAAAGCAACTCATTGTCCGACCAGCTGAGGGTAGAATCATCATAACTTTTGATGTACAAAATACTTTTGACCCAAACCACTTGGGTTAGAAAGTAGACTCAACAAGCTTTCCAACGCTTCGAAGAACACCCAAAACCGAGTTCGGGAGTGTCCGTGGCGCCCTTCTGAAGTTGGGCTGCCACTCCAAAAAGCGCAGGGATCGATCCCCCAATGTTTAGGGATCGATCCCCCCCTCCCTTTCAGCTCCTGCAGCATCCAGAAAGCTCAGGGATCGATCCCCCAATGTTTAGGGATCGATCCCTCACTCCTGCGAGGACATTTCAGTGGCATTTTTGTAGTTTTTTGTAAAGGGGGTATATATACCACCCTTAGCCCGATTTTAGGGCATTATTACCTTTTCACTTTCTCTCTCTACCTCCCTCTTCTCCTCTCTTCTCAAGCTCTCATTCTCTCTTCAAAGGAGGAGGATTTCTAAGGTTTTAGGGCTTTTTCCTTCATTAATGTTGTAAGTACTCTTGTTCTTTACATTAATCTAGCTTTTATTTTCGTTTTTGCCCATGTTTTCATATCTCTCTTCATTTTGCCTTGTGTTTACACCCACTATGGGTGAGTAGTGATTTAGGCTTGGTCATGGGGTGATTTCTACCCCATGATTTAGGTAGTTTAATGGCTTCTCTCATTTCTTGTGCTTAATGTGGTTTGTGAATGGATTAAGTTCATCTTTATGTAACAAAACCTAGGGTTGTTAACCTCTTTGATTATGTGTAGGCAAGGACTTGATCTCTTGCCACATGTAATGCTTGGAGCTATGTCACTCTAGGTGTTTGCCAAAATGTCTCAAAGAACTTGTTGAACTCTAATCTTTGGTCTAAACTTAGGGTTGTTAACTTCTTTGATTGGGTGTAGACAAGTCTCCTTGGCACACCCAATGCTTAGAACCATGGCACTCTATGTGTTTGATAAAATGCCTAAATGAGTTCCTTTCCATTTCCAAACCCCGTTGTATGAGTTAAACTTGGTTTTCATGGTTAAATCTTCCGAGTGAGATCAAATGACAATGACTCTCACTTGAGTTATCAAAGAGAAGCATTGAACGGCCTAAGTTATGGGCGGAATAAACCCTAGACCTTGTTGCTTTTAATTTCTAGTCAATCTTCGTTTTCAATTAAAGTTAGGAGGTAGAGAGAATTTCCATCACTCAAAAGTTGGTCGTCTCAAAGCCGAACTAAAGGTTGGCGGTCCTAACGCTAAAAACCCTTCGTAAATCAAACCTCCGGCCTAGCTCCATTGGCTCCCTGTGGATTCGACCTCGGACTTCCGAGTTTATTATGCTACAACCGACCTAGCCCTACGCTTGGGGAAATCTTATTCTGACGCACATTAAGGTCGCAAGCAACACCAATACGTGAGCCCGGTAAACGTGTCTGTGCTTCTTAGGTTAACACCCAAACCCAACACTTTTTCAATCAAACATCCTGAATGTCAAAATGTAAAGGTCACATGAAAAGCGCGCACAACCCATCCTAGTTTCATAGAATCTGAACTTTGCAATTTGCATAGAACCCAAATACAATCAACAACAAACCAAATCAATTCACAATCGAAAAAGAGCCATAATGAAATCAGAAATAGAAACCAAGTCGACAATAGCCACTGAACTACCCCACCAACATTTGAACCTGTAATAAGTTTAAAAGAAAAACGATAACCTTAGCTTCCATCTCGTTGGAAGGGTTATCATTAAGCCTTGGTCCATTTAACCTTACGCGGATTTCTCTTCATTTCAAAGTTCTTGTGACATTTTGACCGACAAAACCGGAATCTTTGAATTTCGGAGTGATTGTCAGCGGTCTTAGGTCAAGAAGCTTTATTAGCTCTAACCTGAACATTGACACTAACACTAACACGAAAAAAACGAGACCGAGGAAAAAAAATACCTACGGAGGTGCGAAATTGGTATCGATGACTCGTTCGGAGTTGGGCACTCATGTCTAGGGCGTCCAAAGTAGATGTGAATTCTTCCAAAAGTTTTTGCTTTGGAGGCAATCTCACCTTGTGAACATACGACAAATTCTCCAAATGGTGATGAGATGAGGGCGATCTTGTAACATCAATTCCTACCTTATTAGCCACACGGCCACTCAATGTGGCTAGGCACTTATGCTCACCATTTTAACAAAATGGTAAGAAACATATGGGAAAAAAGGGTTGAAGTAAAAATCCAAATGATATGATCATTTCATAAACACATCCGCACTGTTTTATTGTTGTTGTTACTTGAACTATCAAATAGTTTCCATTATATATTGATGAGAAATGTGAAAGGTAAAAGGAAAGGACAAGGGGAAAGATTCGCGTATAAATTCATCAACATTGGCAATCCACAAGTCATAAAGAATCAATCTTCCACTTGAGTAAAGAACCATAGATTAACATTCCTCAACAGAATCATAAAGACCTAAAAGATGCAAATACTACATTATGGAGCAAATATTAACCGAAGCACTTGACTTTTGTTATTCAGTCCACAAACTATAGCCGAAGATTCAACACGCTGAATCAAAGAGTAAACTAATGCATATCATATAAGTGGAGTTTGAGAAGTTAATGACAAGTGACCTTTTCAGCTTCACTTTTTGCTCTTCCTATCTTTTCTCAATACCACCCTTTCTTTCTTTCGTAGTGAATTCTATTGACCCAAAAAGAGATGCAAGGGTCCACTTGGAAGATAATAAAAAGAAGCGAAATAAAAAGTAGGTATCTCAGAACTTGTTTTCATATCCATTTCTTAGCTGCCGCCTGCCAATGGTATAGCCATATAGGTATTCAGGTGGCATATTCTGTGTTTTTGAAAAATTTACAAAAGTATCTAGCAGACTAATGCGAGAAAATATGCAATATTACTGCCCACAACATATGTGCTCCGTGTGGCCAAACAATACATGTATCCACAGAAATATATACAAGAGGCTGGAGTGAGGAGGTTACCAAACCAGGTGATTTAGTAAGCTCTGAGTTGACCTCAACAATCTCGCCCGGTAATGCCTTGAGCCACGGAGCTGCCAGGCTTCGGCACCTCCACAAACACCACTTCTCTGAGATGGTTTTGTATAATTTGCAACTCAACAACTTTTCAGTTTTGAAACTTAGTTTGAAACAATTTAGAACCTAAGAAGCAAATTAGACAACACCCCAACTTAAACCTTTAAACTAACTTCTGGGAACTTACTGATACCAGTGGTATTTGAATTATGCTCATAGAGTCATAGTAGAATATCAGAAAAATGGTTCGTATATCTTTTGGAGAAAAAGAGATTAGCCCCTGCCTCCACTTGTATAGCTTGTGGCCAATATGTATGCGATACAACAATTTTCCAAAAAAGGATCAACTCTTGTAAGGGAGTAAAAGTATAGTATATTCGGAAAATTGTGTGTAACCTACATGGGCTCATAATATTCCAAGGATAGTAAGAAGAAGATTAAGTTTTACTATTGATGGTTAATTGAAGGGCTTTGTTTACCATACAAGGTCATACTGCTCTTACCGCTCAAATGCAAAAGATACATAATAAAACAAAATTGATAATTCTATAGAAAAGGATTCATATATAATGATACAGATATTTAATGCCCAACGATGGGGCCTATTACGTTCAGTTGTAAACTGAAAAGTTTGTTACCGCGGTTCACAGTTTCAGAAAAATATATTGAAAATTCTCATCATTCTGTATGAATTTTCTGTTATGGACTATAATTGGCCATGTTTCCTCTATGTAGAATTTTCTGCCAATATAGTGATTCAATTGCGCAATTTCCATGAAATTTTCCATGGTCTGTCCTAATGAAACAACTGCAACGAAAGCGTAAACAGTTTCAGAAAAGATCTGACTTTCCACTTCCCCTTATATCAATGGCCTATGATTTTTCTAGCCTCTTTCAAAGATAATCCATTTTGGTAAACAATTGAACTTCTAGAGGAGGCTAAATATCGGACTTCACCAGATGCATATGAAGCTTCAATTAGAGCATAAGTATATTTCTCCTTTTAGATGCACCACACTTCATCATTTCTTTTGCTAAACTTTTTGGACTTCAAAATGTTCTCCTACCCATAGGCTAAAATGGTTCCTCATCTTAGTTTGTTAAGACGTCGTGCTTGTGATTTGCAGGATAAGGCCCGTGGTGGAAGAGGCAATAAAAAGGAGAGTGGAGATGAAAGCCAATGCAGGATACGATTGTGCTTTACCAAACAACACGATTACAAAGACCTACGGTGTGACAAAACAGTGTCTATGACACTACATCTCTCTCACACATTTCATCGAACACCTGCCTCGCAAACCCAATCGTGCCGCACCCAGAGTACATCCTCAACAGTGTATTCCCCACATACCGATCCGAATCAATACCCATTTTAACAACCAACGAATGCACAGCCCCACCAACTCTAACTACCGAACAACGGTTGCAGGACTTGAGAACAAAAGGGTACGTAAATATAGAGGAAAAAGGATTTGATTCGGTACACCAAATAAAACCAAGATTGGTTATTGGAACCCAAATTTCCAAAAAAAAAAAAAGAGATCAAATATCCTCTTGGAACACTAATTTGAAACCAAATCCCTAATTTCATATGAACACGGAACCCTAATTTTTTTGGTTTGAACAAGTTCTAGTGAGGAACTTGAAAACCTATCTCATACACAGAGAGAGAGAGAGAGAGAGAGAGAGAGAAATACCTTGATATGGCGTCGATTCCGGTGGTCGTCGATTGTATTCGTCAATACTGGTCGGAGCACGTTTCGCCTCCTGTGGTGATGGCAGGAGTTGGAGGTGGGGGCGGCTCCGGTAGTCGTGGTCGTCGGTGCTGTTGGTCGACGGTGGTGGTGAGTTCGTCGCCTTCCCACCACCACCTCTCTCTCTCTCTCTCTGTTCTCGTTAAATTCCAGAGAACGCAATTTTTTTTTCTCATTCCAGCGTCCGTTGTTGGGGAGACAGGAAGCCCCAATTTCAGGAGGAGACAGATGAGATTCCCGGATGCACAGTGCAAAGGATAGGTGATTTTACCGGAAAGCCCCCAAGCCCAACACCACTACATGACAAAATAGTGTAGAAAATTCGGGACGCAGACGGAAAACATCGAAAGTCCGAAAACCCATTAAAGTAATTCAAAAATAACCTAAAATAGTGTCTATGGCCCACCACTTTTGAGCGCGAAATGACGAAAACGCCCAAAACCCAAAAGAAGTAAATGTAATTGGCTAGTTTCCGAACCGAAGGGTATTATCGTCCGGAGATGGCCAAAATAAGAGCCACATTTTGAAACTCCATTCCTTTTATAGCGGCCTGTGGATATGTGATCGTGTTTGTCTAGCAGAGAAGTAAAACTAAGTTGTTTTGTATTATATTTTACCAGTTGAGAAGTTTTTTGAGTAAACGATTTCAGTAGCCATTCTCCCTTAGCATCCCTTCCTTTAGATGTTGGATTATAAGGTACTATACTCCAACTTGAGTCTTGGCCCAATGGGTTATTGAACAATGATGCATTGTAGGGACTTTTCCCCTTCCCCTACTTAGTGATTGTGTGTATCCTGAGAAACTCTGTTTGGTTTGGATTTTGAGGAAGATTTTTTGGATAATGTGTTTAAATATAAATAGATAAATAAAAAATAAGAGTAATAATTTAAGAGAAAAAACTTAATGAAGACCGTAGGCAGATAAAGGGGTTGACTTTGGGAATCCAAAGTGAACACAGTAAGCTTGAGTCACTTTCTCATGATTTTGTTTCCTTTTTCCCACCTGTACATCATCACCTGATTTTGTTTCCTTTTTTGCACTTCCAATAGTTTTTGCCAACACTTCTGATGTGTCCCCTTCAGTTTCTACCACCTCCAAGTTTTAATGACATATATACAAATACACCATAGGATCTAAATCTAAACCTAATCGATCGTGTTCATCGTTCTAGCGTGCCCCGTACTAGTAGGATAATGGCAAAATCCGTCATGCATCAATAGGTAAGCAATTTTTTTTAATAAAGGATCTAAGTACTCCTAAAACGTATACATATTTGTTACTATTTAAGACTTGAGTGTTTTACTCGAGATAAATTATATAGTGAAAAATCACAAAAGAAAAAAAATGTCAAAAAAGTAATTGGCCTCTTCAGACATTTCCAAAGAGGGATAGTCATTTGGAATTGACTCATTTTGTAGGACAATTTTTTTAGAAATAAAATCAAATGAAAAAGAATTATCAGAATGAATAAAAGTATATGCTGTATACGAAAAACAATCTTCCACGAATTATTCTGATGGAGTTTTTTGGTATCACGTGCACACCAGTAAAATTATGACTCGCCTGTGATTAATGGCTTAAAATGCATGTCAAAATACTACTAAAGATTTATGTACGTTGTAACCAAAAAAAAGAAGAAGAAGAAGAAGAAGAAAGGGAGATGGTTGGGCTGGGTTTGGTGGTTAATATACATATGTTATAGGCCCATTTAGTAAAGTGTGGTCCATTAATATATATTTATAACAAACTGACTCATAAGCTGGCCCATGTCCACTATTGTTTTCGCTATGAATTCCACGAGTCCGTAAATTCTTTTGACGTTCTTCCGGGCCGGTCCTATGTGAGTGGCTTATATACTCCATTTGAGCACAAGTATTTTCCCACGAAGCCCTGTCCCCCATTCGCACCTCTCTCTCTCTCTCTCTCTTTTATTTTAAAGTTTAAAATCTTATAATTTTTATAATTTTTTTGTACATATCCTTTTTTTAATATAAAATTTATATTTTTAAAATCTACTCGTAGAGATCTAACTAATGAGACCGATATTGGATATAAAATTATGAAAAAACAAAATCTCTAATTTTCAATGTTCTTATTTTGTCTAAATTTGCAATTAACAGCTTATATTTACAATTAATAGTGTCCACTTAACAATTAACAGTGTTAAATTTAATAATTAATAGTCTAAATAGAATATTAGCAGGGTTCATTTTAAATATTAAAAGTGTTAAAATTACAATTAATAGTCTAAATTCATAATTAATTGTGTTAAAACTAATAATTAGCAGTATAAATTCACCATTAATATTGTTAAAATAGAAAAATAATAGTGTTAAATTAAAAATTAATAGTGTAATTTTACAGTGTTAATTTTTGTCTAAATTAATAATCAAATATGTAAATTCACAACTAACAATGCTAAATACTGCAAATCTAGGCCTTTAAAAAGATATATATATATATATATATATATAAATTTCACAATTTTAAAGAACTCATTGATATTTATTGATTTGGAAAAAAAGTTGAATTTTTTAACGAAAAAAATGCATCTTTTTGGAGGACCTAGCGAGAATGGGTAGGCACGCATGGGATTTTTGAAGAGGACCTAGCGAGACATGAAATTTTATGGGGAGGACCCCCCCAAGCCATAACCGAATATAATTCATTATGAAGTACATTTTCAAATTTCAATTTACCTTTCATTTTAACAAGAACAAGATGACAGATTTATTCATTTTTGATTGACATAATTTTTTACAGAGATACTTTATTATTTGATTAATACATTATGAACGGCTCATATAAAATTTTGGTTAGATTTAAGAGACGTGTGAGATACACCTCAATTAATTAACATAAACGGAATGAGGTGCATGTGCATGTTATAATAAATCAAAAAGTGGTTATGTGTCCACTCTTAAACTATAGATGGTGTATCTGCACATGTGACATGACACAAATCACAGGGGGTCAAAGTGAATTTTGCCCTTATAAAAATGCACTTTGTAACTGATAATAAGGGGGAAAAAATTCATATAACATTCATCATTTCTGGAAAAAGTAAGCATAGTTAATAATCAAATCCAATGGACTGTGATGTTCAGTTGAAAATTTAAAACTGCGGGCAGGGTCGACCCTGATATTTTGAAGGCCTAAAGCGAATTTAAAAGATTGGGCCCTAGGATTTATTAACCAAAAAAATCCAATATAAGTGGCTAAATATAGAGTAAAAATATTAAACATGATGGTTTAGCTTTGTAAATTAACTAAATAAATTTTTTTATACCATTGAAAAAAAAGAATCAAACGTAATGCAGTACCGGTCATACACTGCGCTTTCTCTTACTAACTTTAATTGTAAGAATACTATCTTGAACAATAATAGAATTATCTATTTTAAATTTTTTTTATCAAAGTTTGATGAATGAGAATAAATTATTTGATTTATTTATAAACAAAAGTGGCTTATTTTGTGAATTTGATATTAAAATTTAAAAATAAAATTAAACAAACAAAAGAAAAAAACTTATCAAAACATTGATGGTGTGTAAAAGATTTGAACCTCTTGGTCTTGAGCAATACCTACAAGTTGTAGGCTACAACTACTAAAACATAACTAATTTATAATGCAAAAGGTGTAAGAGATGTATATATTTTTTCCTAGATCCAAATGAAAAATAAGAAAAAAGAAAAAACTTTGTCAAAAGAAAACGTCTGTAAAAATTGAACCAAGGATCTCCTATCTCAATTTCAAGTACCTCACATGGACCACTTGTACTAGAATTGGCATTGTGTTAAAGTAAGGAACAATAATAAATATATATAATATATCTGATTTTTTTTTTGGGAAAATGAGGCCCTCATTTTTCTGAAATTTCGGAGGCCTAAAGCGCCGGCACCTCGAGCTTTAGCCCAGGACCGACCCTAACTGCGGGTGGGGGTGGCACCTACCCTGCCCTTCCATCAGGTGGTCCGCCGGCTTGATTATCTTTTGAAGTTTGAACCTAGATCTCCCTTAAATGATTTTCTGTCAAGTTGAGCTCAATCTTGTACCAACCTAGAGAATGAATTCGCTATTCGAGTCGAGCGTAAAATTTAATAAGTTTCTTCCATTAATGAACATATTCATAGTCGACGAGCCAATGTTAAGTGATGACTTTTAACAAGTTCCATACGGTGCGAAAGTACTTTGGATTCATATTCCCACGCTTATAGGCAATAACATGCATTTGCATGTATGTGGCCGGACTATAAATTATGATTGAGTATAAAAAGACTTTGAGTATACTTTATAATGGGCCTGAATTTTCCTAATGGGCATGCCAGGCACGCAAAAAAATTGTCTAGTACTTAAGTGGCTTTGTTCACTTGGGTTCTCAAAACCTTTTTATGTCTCGGCGCACCGTTTTCAATAAGTTTTTTTTATTTTTTTATTTTATCTTTCTATCTATCTCTATTCACCTAATATCCAAAAAAAACCTCCATAAGAAGATATATACGACGACATCTCAAGGTACCTGTTTTAACTAGTCTCAGCTCTCAACCATATGGGCAACTTGTTTTGTTTTCTTTTTTTGGCGCACAAATTGGAAGTGCAGATATGGACAGCTTCTGTAGGTGGGCGCCAGACAAAACCCATAAAACATGGCCAACCTTCATATCCAAAAACTGCAGCCATATCTACACATTATCATGAACGAATAATGGCATATATAGTAGATCTGCCATTCCTTTTCTAATTAAGTTTACATGCATGACAATGACAGCAATGAGGTATTTTTGCAAAAATGAAAATGCAACAAATAGTTTTGGTATATCTTTTGTCTTTGCCTTTTTTCCGACAAATATTTTTAGCACAACACTATAGTTTGGGCTTTAAAGAATAATAAAAAAAAGGAAATTTTTCCTCACAACAAGACAATTGGGCATCTTCTTATATAGAATACCGCTATTATTGGTACCACTTAGGTATTTTCTTCTTTAGCCTAACTTTTTAGGGTCTTTTTAGCACAGTCTCTTTTTTGTTGTTTTCGTTTAACCTTTACAAGATTCGGGTCAAACTTTTACATCATAGTTTCCATCTTGATGAGAATATCGAGAAAGTATAAAAACGTAAACCAAAATTGAAAAAAATTCATATAATAAAATAGGAAATTAAAGTCAATACAAGACGGATTTGGCCATTTGGGTATCCCATCTATCCAAATTGTTACTATTATCTCTTTACAACTCCCAATCGTGGAGAGGGCTAAGAGATAGCTGGATTATTGGCGTTTCTGAGCATGCTTTATTGTCCAACTGCTGATGCTCCTAGTGATTTTGGTCATGGCTGTATAATGAGTTTGAACTATTCCTGCAGTATTGATGTTTCTTGCTGGAAACCAGTTTGTTGGGGTGTCAATGGGAATGCTTTTACTCCTTTTGTTGCTAATGGAATTGAGCTGAATAAGGACCTGATTTCTACTGTGAACTCTTGCTGAAGATCCTTTTGTGAATTCATAATACTCTGATGTGTAACATTTCTCTTTCCAACTTCCAAAAAGTGGGGAGGGCTAAGAGATGTTGGGTTAGTGGAGCTTTGAGCATGTATTTTTACTTTCCAAAAGCTGATGCTCCCATGGCTTTTGGACATGGCTGATTAATGAGCTGGACTATTACTGCAATATTGATGTGCTCTGTACCCTTTGTCGAGTTAATAAAATTCTATTGTCGATCAAAAAAAAAATATTGATGTGCTCTGCTGCAAATCAGTTTGCTGGGATTTCTTGATCTAATGGGATTGCTATTGATGCTTTTGGTGCTGATGGAAATGTGCTGGCCGGGTGAAGAGATGAGCTCTACTAAATCCTTGTGGAAGATTCTTTTATTGAGTTCATGATCTAATGCGGCTGCTCCTGAAATGTTTTAGTCTTTGTGTTGGAAACCATTCAATTTTCATTGAATGTTATTTTCTTTTCTTTTCTTTATGTTTTAGTCTTTGTGTTGGAAACCATTCAATTTTCATTGAATGTTATTTTCTTTTCTTTTCTTTTCTTTTCTTTTCCTTTCCCTCAGGTCTATACAGTACATCTTTCTCAGTGGTCTGTATTTGGTCTCTTCTAGATGTACCATTTGTCGAGTTTTTAATAAAATTTTGTTGCCTATAAAAAAAAAAAGAGAGATAAAATGTGGACTTCCTTTTTTTTCTTTTTCTTTTCCTTTTATCACAATATGATACAACTCCATCACAAGTTTCTTATTTTGTGGACTTTCTCGTTAGGCAGTTAATTTTTCTTTCCGTTTGTTTTGATCAATACATTCATCAGTTTTAACACACAAAAAAAAACGCTTTTGCATTAAAGTCGAAAATGAAGTTTTGTTTTGTTTTCCAATTTAGATCTCATGTTTTGTCATATTTCACTCCATTAAGCCATTTAACTAGACTTCGAGCTACTAATTAGAGCCTCTTTTATTAAAAAACAAATTTGTTAAAGAACCAAAGAGTGAGTATGTAACAAAAATTAATATTAGAAAATCTGGTGCACAAAAGACTTGTACCATGTACAGTGCACAAGACTTTTATGCGCTGAAATTTTAACACCGACAAAAACAATTTTGATACTATCACTACCCTATATATATAAAATGCAGAGACATGCATACGGGGGTGAAAGATAATTGAGGGTAGGGAAGAAGGAAAATCAAGTAAAGAATCGAATTGGATGCCTTTTTGTACATGTTCAGTGTCGTGTCGGGCATGCTCCTCCGAATACAACTAGCATGCTTATAATGTGCAAATCAATAGTACATTATTTTCTTATCTTATAGTGCCAAGAATTAATCATTCTCGAGAGAAATTTGCGTTGTTTTGAAATGCATGTCCCTTTCTTCAGACTCTATCTAGAGATCTAATCAAATCAAACCAAACCAAATCATTGTATCTATAAATATCCCCTAATTAGTGCTTACTCCGCAACCTAACCTCATAGAAAGGCTTGCACCCAAGCATTGGGCTAGGTCATTGATAGCATATAAACCGGAAGACCGGATCGTTCCCACAGAGAAATCTTCTTCAGCTAATTCGGATTAGATGTAAAGTATGGAGTTTCGGCTTTCAAGCGGCCAACTTTGGTGTTTGGTTCGATTGACGAAATTGAACTTGAAAATAAACTAGATTAAG
This sequence comes from Rhododendron griersonianum, assembly GCA_018127125.1. Classification (NCBI taxonomy): domain Eukaryota; kingdom Viridiplantae; phylum Streptophyta; class Magnoliopsida; order Ericales; family Ericaceae; genus Rhododendron; species Rhododendron griersonianum. The sequence continues at coordinate 18,106,413 of CM030795.1, forward strand.
ATGGTCGAGTCAAAAGGATTGATTTACCCACGACTTAGCCATAAAAATGGTTCCTTCATCTAACTCGAGTGTGGACCGAAACCATTCGAATTCCACTAGGAGAATTGAAACTGAAGACTACTTGTAACTTAATTCAAAGCTCTAATTCAAACTGAACTCATTTAATGCAAGTGAGAGACGAAAAAGGATCGTTCGCACGCATAAGATTAGCAAGCACGTAGCATAAGGCGATAGACCTCATTATCAAAGCTAGAAATCATGGGTTTAATTCATTCAAAACTTTGAGATTAAGCTAAAGCTTAGGCGAAACCATTTAAACGACTAATCCATGGAGCAAACCTCACCCCGTGACCGAACCGATTAACTACTCACTCATAGCAAAAAGACTAGAAATTATGCTAGGGAATGAAAACATGATTCACCGATAAAAACGGAAATAAACTTGATTTTATAAAGGATCTAGCTTGTAGCTTCAACGTTAACAAACAAGAATTAAACAAACAACCAAGACTTACTTGTGTTCTTGAAGAATTGAAAGCAAAGTTTGAAAGAAATAGCTATGGAGCTCTCAAAACCTAAAAGACTTAAAGTCTAGGAAATTACATAATGGCCAAAAAAGGCATAAAAGACTATAAATAGGCTAAAACAATCAGCCAAAAAGTGGACCAAAAGGCCCCCAAAATATCCCCAAAACAAGCCTAAAATGGAAACTTTTCATAAATGGAAAGTCTGAAAAAGCAGTAAAAATATCTGCTGAAGACCAAAGTTATCGATACCTAAGGCAAAGGTATCGATAACTCTCTTCAAAATCATCCCCCGGAACAAACTGGTATCGATAACTTTAGCTTGAGTTATCGATACCCTACAGGCTGGAATCCTTATGGACCAAGATGAGGCAAAAGTTATCGATAACTTATGGTATGTTATCGATAACATACTGCTAAAATGCAGATTCCAAGCCTTTAAGCTGCCAGCCCTGCCTTGGCACCATCGGGCAACTTCCGGGCCATCGGTCCTTGACTTTAGGGACTTGATAATGCAGTTCATGGTGGCCTCGAGCACTCCGATATCCTTGAGGGACTTTCTCGATGCAATTTGGCTCGCTTGCTAAGCTTTGGCAAGACCCTCGCCAACTTGGCCACTAAATGAATTCCACGGCTTCGTAGGACGCCGTTAAGCCGTGGTGAAAATGAAATTAGTACCGGCGGGCAATTGATCACTTGCTTACATCCCGGAACCTCCTTTGGCACCAAAAACCACGTTATTGGCACCTTTCACCTACAAGGCTCAATAAAACACCTTACGAGCAAAAATTGACTTTAAACAATAAATAAAGCATAGAAACATAACAATTTGGAGGATTTGAGCACCACGATTGTACAATCTTAGGTGCTTATCAATTAGCAACCCAAAATGTGGACATCGTTGCCTACTTGCTTTTCATCATATATATATAGCTAGCCACGTCACAATGCGATACTTATTAAGCACTACGAATGCTAGGTCGTACTCGACTTCTTTAAACCAAGCGTGGGTTACAACAGTACAAAATATTTTCCCTACTTTTAATTTCCGGCGTTTAATTGGTTTGACATGATTTTTTTACCGAACAAAGTAAACTCGAGTGCCTGAACCCCAATGGTGGCATTGCATCTGCCCTGGAGTGCTCTTTTGGTGGAGGACGAGGTGCCAGAACCCCAATGGTGGGAAGCACCTCAGAGAGAGAGAGAAGATGGAAAAACTTAGTCGTCAAACGATATGAATGACTACATGCAATAACCGAGGAATAAGCTTAACCACTATAAAACTAGTAGTAAATTAATGCACACATTTTTGTGAACAGAGGTGCATCAATCATATATGAATTTAAGTTATATAAACAATATGAATGGTTACAATAAATCGAGAAAGAAGTTTAACCATTATAAAACTAGTAGTAAATTCTATTAACATATATGTGGACAGAGTTGCGTCACGTATGAATTTGAGTTATGCTTTATGAATAATAAGACAAATTATCCAAATAATGGAAGTAAATTTAAGAAAGTAACAAATCATTGGTGGGGATAAGGAATATTTACAGGTTCAGTGGTGAGAAGTATTGAAATCACCAGAAGCATGGCATCACCAACAATAATGACCAATACAAGTAACCATGACTTGCCGAGACCATTTTGCCCTTATTTTGGGGTAACCATGAAGTTATGAGAGCAAGTACTTGGTTTTTTATTTTGTGAGACTTATGCTGTGTTTGGTTTGGTTTTTGAATTTTTTTTTCAAAAATAGTAGGGGTAATAAGGGGAGAGAGATAGAGAGAGAAATGTTGGAATCTAGGGGGAATTTTTTTTAAGATTCTTTTTGAATCCTAAAGAGAACACAGTAGTCCTAAAAGGAGTGAACATCCCTCAAAAAGTAATCATTTCATGGACCCATTTTAGGTGACCATATATTTGCACTCGCCATTTTTATTCGGTTGAGTTGCTCCCATAAGTAGTTTAGGAACTTGTTTGTTCTTTTTGTGAGACTTGCACCTCAAAAAAGGCTGCATCCCTCGGAGAGTAATTAATTAACGGGCCCAAATGACCATTTTTCAACTTGCCCTTTGTATTCGATGGCATTGCTCCCATAATTTTATGAACTTATTTTTTTTTAAATTTTTTATAAGACTTGCATCCCAAAAAGCTTGCATACCCTCCGTGAGTCATCATTCCACGGATCAACTTTGGGTGACTATCTTTGGACTTGCCATTTTGTATTAGATAACTTACTGTAATTGTTTCTTGTTTTTATTACACTTGCATTACTAGCCTAAACCAACAGCTTCACGTACGCCGATTTATCTTAAGACTACTACTGTATATTACTTTTCGCATACATTGGTTTCATCATGGAAGATCGATCTTGAAGGTTTTCAGAACAATACTAAGCCCCACATTTTATTTTTGTGAAACGAAGTCTTGATTACTTATTATTAAAAGCAAATTGGGCTCACAAAACCCAGAGATCAACCACATGTCCATGTACATGACAATTACAATGGTGGCTCTAGAGAATTATCCGAAATTCGATTGTTCTATGTATAAAGAATAATTACTTCACACTAATAAAATTAAAGCAACCATTTATCTCCAACCAAAAACAAAGTTCTAAATATCGATATACCTGTACATAAGGTAAAAATTTAGACTAATTTTCAAAATCCATACCTATAAACGTACCCAAGCTTTTAATGATAGAATCCCTAAATATATTACCCACAACATTCAAGGTTTATATATTTCCTCAACATAATTAGTAACATGCACTTTTTCCAATTGTATATTCCTCCAATTTAAAACCATAAATTCTTGCTAAGTTTTGATGGTGTTTCTTGCCACAATCTCTTGAGTGCCAATATGCCATTGTTTCTTGAGTGCCATAGCTTTTTGAGATAGAGCTGGTAGGGATTTAAAAAGTCATTTTTTGGATGGATGGATGGATGCATGGAGAGAGAGAGTAATCAGCATAATGAAGCTGTGGGTAAGCAAAGAATTTTTGAAACCACCACTACAAAAAAGAAAAAGAAAAAGAAAAATAAGAAAAAGAAGGGATGTGGACAGCCATACTCTAATTTTGTGAGTAGAGAGTAAGTGTGGGTTTGCCTTAAAAAATTCGTCTATAGCTTAAGAATTTTAGATAAGCTCTTTTCGCTTAACGAACTTTTATTTGATGTATGTAAGAAGCATGTTTAATTTGTTTAATCCGTTTAGATAATAGGAAAAACCCAACGTTCGATAGATAGACAGTAAGAGTAAGTGGACTACAGTTAAGGGGCATTTCCACTAAGATTTTTGGGCAATAACTTATGCCATTTCATCTGGTTTACACTAATCAATAAGTTTTGATATTTTAACATTTTGTTCACACTAATCAACAACTTATTCACTCTATTCCACTCACAATCAATAACTTATTTATTATCTTATTCACACTAATTAACAACTTATTATTTGTTTAGACGATTTGATCGAGAAGAAATTCCCTAGGACGATGTACTCTATTTAAGTTTTAATTTTTTGAAGTTCCGTTTGTTACCAAAAAAATCCCCTATTATTGGAGTGTGGTTTTAGTCTTTTTGACTAATAATACTTGCTCTCTCTCCCTCTATCACTAAAAAACTTCAAACCCTAGCCGCCAACAACCCTTCCCCTCCCCCCCTTCTCAGGCGGCGGGAGGGGAGGGATCATTCCCCTCTGATCTCTCTCCCTCTATTCCCTTCTCCCCACCATCGAACCGTCTCCTCTCTCAATTCTGCGACTGAAGTTCGGGCGTCCATTGGGAACTTTTCAGCCAGATCGTTTTCCAGCAACGTTCCGGAGCTTCGCTTTCAGTGGTTGCGGGTAAGATATTGTCCACCACCGTTCTCAGCCTCCATCTTCTCAGATCTGTGACCTGACGCCGTCTACCACGTTTGTTGGGCGACCACCTCCCAACGATGTGTTCCTATTTTGTGAAGCAGAGGTGGTGGTTACGAGTCTATCAAGATAGTTGCGAAAGAGTGGCGGCGGATGTCTCGGCGGTGCTTCTTTTTTTTTTTTTTTTAATAATGTCCCCTCTTTGGGGGGTTTGTCCTCCTCCGGGAGGTTTCGTCCTCCTTTGGGGGGTTTCTTCTTATTTTGTAGGGCGGCGCATCTATGCGCTTATACGCTCTTTCTGTTGGAGTGTTCGATCTGTGGACTCCCAACCTGCCCCCATGGGGATCTTTTGATAAATACTACCTCTCAACTTTTGGCCAAAAAAAAAAAATGTCATTGGAAATAATACGGAAAAGCCTTTCACTCTCTAGCACCTCTCTCTCTCTCTCTCTCTAATCCTAAAACAACCGTCATACTTCATCATCTCCTTCTCCTCTTTCCCTTGGGTTTATACCCTAATTTGGGTGGCGGGAGGGGAGGGACCAATCCTTGCCTTACATATATGGTTTCCCTTTCCTCTTCTCCACCAAAACCGCTTGTTGTTCGTCGTCGCACCACTTCTGGGTTTGCAGCGGTAGGGGGCTAGGCAAGAGAAGGGTTGCTCAATGACGGAGGGGAGTATATTTTTTGCTTTATTTTGTTTCTATCCGAATTTAGTCCAGTTTCTGTCCGGATTTAGTCCAGTGGTTTGTTAGTCATGTGATTGGTATTAGTTTTATTTTCTGCGAATCTGATCTCGCTAGGCAAGTTTGAAATAGAGTTGCACATACTGTACTCTGATTGCCCTCTTTAATGGTTTGTTCGGTCTGTGGACATCCATTTGCCTCCATGGGGTTTCTCTCTGTTGTGTAGGCTTTCGCCTTATAATTGATTACAACTTCTCATATTTGCCAAAAGAATATTAACGTAAGTGATTTGATGGACTTTTTGACTGTTTTTTTTATAGGCAAAAAAGATTTATTAAGAAAACTTGACAAATGGTACATCAAGTTGGGGATAGGGGAGGAGAATCCAACCAAGGTTGGAAGACAGTGGACCGAGGTCCAAAAGATGTTTCTCCGTCCCTATCTTGTAAGGGAAAGAAGGAAAGCAATGTTGAAAGACTATTAAATTGGGACGGAAAGACTAGATATGTTCATCGTATTTTTTATGGGATGTAATTTTGGCACTTCACTTTTAACCAATGACACTCCATTTTTAGTTTTACTTTCTCACATGATTAAAACACAAAGTGGAGTGTTATGGGCTAATCCAATTAATTCCCTTTTTTATTTGCCTTGTCTCTAGTGGTTTGGTTAAAAATTGTGTATTATATGACATAAAGTGTATAAAATAGGTCTCATTTATTGTTTGTTAATAGTGTGTAAATTTAGAAAGTGAATGTGTATTATGGGGTGTTTGGCAGCCTCATTATCCCATTTTCCGTTTCTCCTTTTTGCATTTTGGTTGAGGATGAGAGAACTCATTCCACCAGAATGGTTTTTCATATTTGAAGAAAGGAGAAAAGAAGTGAAAAAGAGGTCCAGAGGAGTTTTTTCCATTTTCGTTTTCTAGCCACACCAAATGACATCCATACCCTCTCTGTTTGTCTATAATTCCACAAAACCCTCGAACATTGTCCTCTCCACTATCACTTTACTCACATTCTTCCACCACACAAGACGAAAGATCAACTTGAAACCTTGATTTGTGAAAATTAGATCGCTTCCAAAACCTATTAAAAGTAGAAATCAACGGAGAAATTCCACCATTAAGATATCCCGATGTGGACGTGTTTGTTCTTCCCTGATGTTGCTGTTTTCAACCTAAGAATCATGGATTGAAAAGATTACACCTTTATCAACACAACAATCACTGTCGACGGGATTAGGGAGGGTTTGGGCTACTTCGAGACGGCTGCTGTTACTGCTGAGGGACTTCCGTCGTCGGAGTATGACGGACTTCCATAACCTTTCAGTTAGCCACATCCATATCCAGAGAAAGAGAGGGGGGGATAGGGGTGAAATGTAGGGAGGGCGACTAGTGATAAATAACCAAGGGTAATATGGTAAAAAATCAATCCATAATTCATTTTCATTACATATCTCTCAAACACTATTTTTGTTGCAAATTGCATTCTGCACATATCATCCAAACACTCTATCAAATTCAAAATACATTATAACCATAATTCAAAAAAGCCAAAAAGACAAAAAAGTTAAAAATGAAAAGCCAAAAAGTAGGCTTCATAGTGTAATTAAAATGTGTGATGTAGTTAAAGTGGGTCCCTCCACCCTCTCTATCTCTCTTCCACATCTCCCCTCCCCTCTCTCTGACTCTCTGTGGTGTAATTAAAGTGGGTCCCTCTACCCTCTCTATCTCTCTTCCACATCCCCCCTCCCCTCTCTCTCTCTCTCTCTCCTCTTTCCTCATTTGCTGTCAACACCAGCCTTTGGCAGAGAAGGCTGCACTTTTCTCTCACCTTCTCTCTCTCTCTGTCTCTCTCTTCTCCCTTTTGCGTTTAAGGCTTGGCTACAGTTAGAGCACCTGCAAGTGAAGGAGGGCCTGATTTGCCCAGTTACCAATGTACTACTCCTCTACCATTAATTAGATGCAAAATTTTAATTTTGTTCGTTAACTCAGTTAACTTCTGAGCAAATATACCTCTTTAACTCTATCACTAGAGATGCCCTTAAAGCACAATCCAATGGGCAAGTAAACAGACTTTCGTATATGCGTGAAAAAGTAGTACTCCACATATGAGTGAAGGGAAAGAGTAGTATTGATACCCTCATGTCATGTACCTTTTCAGAGCTAAAATTGTAAAATGGACCTTTCCAGAGATTCGGGGTATCGCTCAACCCAAAAGAAGATGTACTCACTGTTCCGCTTAACTTTTACTAGTAATTTTTTTTGGTGGGGTGCAAAAATATACTTACAGGAGAGTGCCGTTAACAAAAAAGAAAATGGCAAAATCATTTTCCTTTTTTTTTGGAGGTTTTGTTCTAATTCAAAAAAAATTGCGTTCGTTAGTTTTGTGTTGAATTTTTGTAGATTATTGATTCATTTTGACGAAAAAATTCAGAAAAGTAAAAAAAATTACTTTTACCCACCATTTTTTGAAAATATTTAATTTAAGCTAAATTAAAACCAACTTTTCGACTTTTTTTTGGCTGAAAAATGGTTATTTTCCAAAATATTTGAATAAAAGTCATATAAATTTTTACTTTAAAGAAGTGTAGAACTAACAAACGCAAAAAAAAAATTTGAATAAGGACAAAATCAAAAATAGTTCTAAAAGTTCTTAATGGAACAACGATGACGTGTCCCAATCCTTTTTTTTTTTTTTCAGAAAACGGCAGAAGAAGGATTTTACCTAGAATTATTGTTCACCTTTCCTGTTAGTTTCGTTCCACTTTCTCAAATAAGGACTTATTTTCAAACTTAAAAATAATGAGTTTACGAAAATAATTTTTCAATTTTTTTTGCAGGGTTTGATAGATCTGATCGATATCTATCAAATAAGATCCATATTGCATATATTTTAAATTTTAGTAAGCGTATTATTTTTAAATTTGAAAATTACAAATTAGTATTTATTTTTTAAGGAGCCTAAACTTTTATTGAATTAAAGGTATCTATGCATGATCCCATAAAAAAAATATATAATAATAATAAAATGATGCCTCTAGTCAGTGCGATGAATCATGGAGCATCTTGGGTGACTCACGTTTGGCACTTACATAACTTTGGCTCCTTCTGCTACAAACGAGGAAATACCTAGCCCATCAAAAGGTGTCAAACGGACCGGACTAATACATTTAAATAAATATGGCACGACACAGCAAGGGTAGGGTTTTAGATGGGCACATGCATGTTTAAATGTGGCATGGCACGGGTACAGTTTTAGATGGGCACTTACGATACGTTTAAATGTGATACGGTACGGCACAGGGCACAATTTTAGACGGGCACGACACGGGCATGGCAGACCAAATATTAAATTTTGATACCAAAAAAATATTAATTTCTTATTTTATACTGTAGCATAACATTTTACACTTTTTGTGTTGATAAATATTTTACACTTTCCGAATTGTAGTCGGTAGATCATTGCTTTTCTAAAAATATAGTGAATATTATCTTAATAAATCTACCATTTTTTCTTCTTACTTTTTAGGGAATGTATCTCTATTTTTAAATGTCTTTTAAGTATGATCAAATAGGAAAATATCTCAAAATGGTAACTGACACTATGTGTAGATCACTTTTATCGGGTAGATTGGGTAGTTTATTTAAGTTGAGAGATTATAATACATTCTAACGTGCCCTAGGCACGGACATCTGCTAGTATTATATAAGAGAAAGGGAAGATAGACATAGTTACACATCATACACAATGCACTTATAGAGGGGCAATATCAGAAATCGTGTGGTGCAGGGGATGCACTATAGGGTGTAGTGCAGTATTTGAGCCTCCTATTCAGTAATTAATGGTTCAGATTTCATCTCGGCTCCTGCAAATCTGAGCCGTCTATTGCCGAGATATGATCTGGACCAATAATTCTCGAGACAGACGACCGAAATGCCGCACTACAGGATCCCCATCTCACAGAAGTAACGGAGGGAGGAGAGAGCAATGGAGAGGCCGAAATAGAAAGACAAGCAGTGTGCCCAATCAATTTTCTTGACAAATAATGTACTAATTTTGGTAAATATACAATTGAAACTTCCATTCACAAACAAGAAGGGTAAATTTCACTAACCTCCGCTAATGTTTTTGACAAAAGAAAAGACTTTCCTTGAATTTTTTGAAATGTTACTTTTCTCCCTTATTTTACCTTACAATATTACGGAGATTTACCCATCTACCAAATGGAGATCCAACTGCGTTAAAAGTGAGGAATAACGAAAACACCCTCACATTTGTGAAAACATAACAAGTATTCTCTTCATCTCATTTTCTTCAAATTTCTTACTTTTACACCCAATTTCTCTTTTTAAAAAAAATCACAAAGAAAGAAAAACCTTAGGAAGCTTAATTAGAAAGAACCATCTTCTTCCTCCCATAAGTATAACACCAAATTTGTGTCTACACTCACCACCTTTCACAATGACAGGCCGCCTTAATCCCCTTGGCAACTACCCAACACAAGAACCACCATCACCAAGACTACTTAACCATAACTCACACAACCCAACACCACTTTCTCTCTATCGGTCTATTACTCTCTATAGAATTGATATCCATATTGGAGGATGGTCCTTGGATAGAGCTTCTTAGAATGGGTAATTGATTGGTTCGAATTTCCCCATCTTCCGCTGATACTTTCGGTGGTGGACTCCTTAAGGTTCGATACTCAATTTTCAATACTTAATACCCAATATTAATTATTCTTAGTCTCTCACACAAACACATAGGTGGCAAACGATTATTGACGAAGAACCGAACATATATAGATTAATTTAGTTACAATGGTACCAATATTAGGTCGAGATTGAATGCAATATTTGACACTCCAAAAACAAAACAAAAGAACCAGAACATGGGGTGTTTCCCTAGGTTTTTGTTCTTCTTTGAGGATTTCTTTGGAGAGAGTGGCGGAGATTGTAGTGAAGGAAAAGGTTTGTAATGAATTTTTGGGTGTTAGAGTGTGTAAATGAATTTAGGTTTATATTAATACTTTGATGACCACATCTAGGTACTACATTTTGGGTACTATGCAACGCATTACTAAAACATAGGTAACTTTATGTAGTAGGCCGGATTAACATCTTCGTCCGTTGGGCCATTTGGGCCCATTGCCCTTCGAGCCCATTCATGAGGGGCTCTTCATAAATAAGCATAGAAATCCCAAACCCGTCTGGGGGACAACCGGGTTGAAGCCCTGGCTCGGATTGCGCCAGAAACCATAGTAAATCTCAGGTGCACCAGTACGGAGCGGATCGGTTCGGTCACATGGCACCAATACTAGTTGGTCGCGTGGCGTGGACAAATAGAATACAATGAGCTCACCGCAGAATGAGTACAAGTCCTACCACGTGTCCTCTTGACTCGAAGCCACGTGGCGCAATCCTCGTCTGAGCCAAGGTAAGACTTTCGGCGGTCGTCGGTACGGGCGCGCAGAGCCAACCCTGCACTTCCACGTAACCCGACCGAGCCCTGCCTGACAAGCTCAAGGCTGAACTCCAACCTGGCTCTGTGTTCAGGCGGGGGTTGGTGGTCGATGATGTCATCCGACACAGGGGAAGCATGCTCTCTCCAAACTTGGCTCTCAAGGCAGACACTCTCCTATATATACAACAATGATAAACCCTAACAGGTATGGTCTCTTCTCCTACTAAGTTCAGTTTCCTTCCTCCCATCGGAACTAACTTAGTCATCAGAGTGTCTGCCAGCCACCTTCGGTGAGAAAGCACTAACCATATGCTTCATGTGCAGTGACAGGTAGCTAGCATCCAACACCAAAGTAGAGTAACCCAGATCATTGTGAGAGAGGTTTAATTGAGTAGAGTGAACACCAACCCACACTTTATAATGCTTGGGTGTTATATACGCATATAACAACAACAATTTGGGGGACATTAATGAGGGCAACGATATAGAATCGTAGAGGCAATGGAGAAAATTATGCCGCCTTTCATCACTCAAATGATATGGAAGTGTCGGCTTCCGACATACGTACCTTTATATTGCTTGTGAAAAGATGTTGACAGTGGCAGAGCTAGGATTTAAAACAACGGGTGCCACTGTTTGATGGAAGACCATTAATTAGTGTTATTTTCTTATGATTGGATGTTTGGGTCAGCTCCCGCTCACCTCAAGTAATTCTGGAGCCCTGAAGTTAAAAACCGAACAAACCCTTCAGAACTACTAAGGTTTGAAATGTTTGACCTCCGTGAAATTCAAACGTGCGACCTCAAAAAGGACAAATGCTTATTTAATTTCTCATGTCACCTTAGCCAAACCCCTTAGGCTTAAGACCATTAGTATTATTGCAGGTTGTTCACAAAAATACGAAAACAAATGTTTAGTGTAAAGTCGGGTTTCACCGTAAACTTGGTTGTTTTGAAATATACTAATAATGTTGGAAATTTTATGGAATTTCAGATGAATGAAATCGGGGCTACCGGAAGGTCTCTTGAGGCAACCGAGCATATACCGGGTTCGTTGTATCTAGACGCACCACAATCAATACACATATTGATGTGTGGATTTCGTAACTCCCGTAACCCCTCACCATGATGGAGTATTAAATCTTGTAACCTCCCTCATTCATTGGCTGAATTCATATCAGCAATTGATGGCAGCATTACACCTTTCTTACCTCCTTCACCCTATAAAAGAAGGCTCACGTTTTGGAGAAGGTATTAGAAAATCAAGTGTACTTCTATACCTTCCAGCATATTGTTCTATGAGAGAGGGACAAGCGGTAGTCAGTTCGCCAAGGCGGTCGACGGTGGTGTTCCGACGGCTTGCGGTTTAGCTGAGCCAATCCTGGGAGGAAGACGCCGAGCAAGATCCTACAACACCCACGGTATGCAGCGAATCTTTCTTAAGGAGACTGTGGTATCACATAGGACTCGGTTTGATATTCTGAAAATTCAATTTGTATCTCGAATGTTGCAATCAATCTGTTGTGTATTTGTATTTTGTTTCGATTATGTAACTGTTACATTGTCAATGAAATTTGTGGGCTCCCGCGCCCGGCGCGTTCGAAGAGTCGCCGCCCGGATTTTTGAGATGGATGATCCGAGAAACCAAGAGTTTGTTTGAGAGAAAAAGGCTTTTGATCTAGCGAAAATGTTGAGATTTTGGATCCGGGAGCCACGTTACGAATGGGGAAGGTTTTATTGAAAAAGCACCCCGCTCGCCCGGTAAAAACCGGTCTCTACTAAGCATTTTAAATGGGGGATTTAGTATCATTTGAAAAACTTAACTTTAAAACATGTACGGGAAAGGGACACAAGATAAAGTATACCACATTGTCGTGCGAGTGGTGCTTACTGTACAGAAATGATAAAGGATGTTGTGACGATGATATAAATAAGGAAAGCGTCTAAACAAACTATCTGGATCACCATCCTCTGCCACGCGGCACACCACTGTATGGCGCACGGCTTTTTGATATGCCGTGCGTGGTTATGACCCTGTTATTAAACTTTTGCCATTTTTCAAAGCCTCGCACGGTATAGCAGGTATGACGTACGGTGTTATTTTTTAAAATTTCAGAAAGCTCACAGCCATCAGATCATCTCAGAGCTGTACCATTCCTCCAAGCCACAAGTAGGAAACCATTTTGATATGTTTGTTCATTTGAAAAGATTTATAGAGCTTAAAGCATGGCTTGTAGATATGGTCTCATTCCGAGACTGCTTTTGGTGTACAGAAACAGATCCAGCAACAAGCGATCATGATCCAGACAGTTTGAACAAGAAAACAATAGTTAACTGAAATGCTGTACGTGTGAGTCCATTATGCCGTGCGACGCTTCCAAAGCGCCACGCGGCGTAGCGTACTCAGCACAGAAAACTAGTTTTGTTTTGTATAAACGATTTTTGGGTCAGATCCTAACCAAAAGGGTTAGGCCTGAAGATAGAAGAGTCCCCTCAGGACCAGGGCAGAGCCTAGCCCAAGGAAACTTGGGTTTTACCTTTGATCTTGAGCTTGAATGAAGATTGATGATAGTGGATAGACGTCGGCAAGGTTGGAAAAGAAAAGAGAAGTATGGGTGTGTGTAGTAGATGGGTGTATTGGGTGGTTGGGGTCTCAAAGTTAGTAAGGAACTAACTTTAATGGTGATGAGAAAAATGGAGTAAAAGGCCTAGAGAATGTCTTTTGGAAGCAACATTCTCAAGACTTGGAAATTGGAAATGGGTATGAAAGCAAGAAGAGAGAGAAAGGGTATAATGGTGATCAAGGGCCCTTTTCCCTTGAGTGGAGGGGTGTATTTATAGGCAAGAGCCATGGATTTTGAATTTCAAATGTTGGAGGTATTTTCTGGGCGGGCCAGAAGTGTGCTTTCGGCTGAGCCGTTTTGCAGCTGTGGCTCAAATAGGCATGGCCGACAGCTTTTTGAGCCAGTCAGAACTTTACCCAAAATGCTGTGCAGCTAACCTCATGATCGCGTGCGGCGTAATGACTTTTGATACGCCGTGCGGTGTAGAGGTGTCACGTGCGGCATTACAGGTTCAGTTCAGGGCTTTTGGGCTTTCTCTGGGCTTTTGGTCTTTTGGCTTTGTATGGGGCTGATGGTTCATCTGGGCTGAAGATCTGTTTGGGGCTGAGGGAATCCTTCATTCAAGCTCGTAAAGGTTCCGTTTCCTTTATTTCATCATCGGGGTGAACAAAGACCCTTCGAAGTTCGGATTGGGGTGTCTACAGTAGTCCCTCTTTAACGTAACTCAGATATCATTGGTTTGATACGAGTGACGCTTAAAGAATAGGCACCCCGATCCGTTGCTCTAAAGTCTTTGAACAGAGACAAAATGCTCGAAAATGCAAGTAAGTGACAATGGTGGTCGCGCTCGTGGAGCTGCCTACGTACCCCGTTTGTAGGGATCAGACCAACATAGTTCAATTGGGACGGTGTAAGCAAAACAAAATCATGCAGTAAACTTAAGAAGATTGAGTGCTAGCAGGGTGTCGTGGAAAATGCGAAGCTAGCCTTCAGGAGGCTAAAAAAATTGAGACGAGCCTTTGGGCGGTTTTGAAAAGTCGAGACAAGTCTTCGGGAGACGAAATTTAATCTGAGACAAGCCCTCGGGAGGCGAAATTTGATTTGAGACGAGCCCTCGGGAGGCAAAATTTGATTTGAGACGAGCCCTCGGGAGGTGAAATTTGATTTGAGACGAGCCTTCGGGAGGTGAAATTTTGATTTGAGACGAGCCCTCGGGAGGCGAAATTTTGATTTGAGACGAGCACTCAGGAGGCGAAATTTGATTTTGAGATGAGCCCTCGGGAGGCGAAATTTGATTTTGAGATGAGACGAGCCTTCGGGAGGCAAAATTTGATTTGATACGAGCAACACAAATTCGGCGAGTCCAGGGGGACGAATACTGCGAACAAATGCGAATATGGCGAGTCCTCGGGGGACAAGGTCCGAATAATCCCATAATTAATGTACGTCGTTCTAAAAGATTTTTGCTGCAAAACGGCTGGAGTATTTGATTTCCGAGATGATTTTGGTGACTGAGGTGATCAATTCCCGATAAGACTGGAGTTAATCCTCTGGAGTTAAAATGACGTGCGGTCGTTCATTGTGACGTGCGGCATTTCAAATTTCCATGCACCCCTTCGATTTCCGAGGACAGTTCGGCTGGTTTGAAAGTGCCCATTAATACAAGCGTGCCCTTTCGTCGGCTGGAATTGCTTTTTAAAGGATGGTGGTGCCTTATTCTATGCACCATCAACAAAACACTTCAAGTCTTTTCATCTCCTTGCTTCTTTTCTACCAAAACAGACTAGAGTATGGCCAATAACAACCTCGCTGCGCGTATGGCTGCGCTAGAGACTGAGATGGCCTTCTATCTCGGGGAGATTGAGCAACTCAACGCTCAAATCTCAAGGTTGATCTCTACTATCCGCACCCTCCGTCGTGCAGTGTCCAACCTGCAAGACTTTGCATACGACCAACAGGATGACAAGAGCGAGGCGTGGTTCGCACCGGAGTGCTTGTCCAGCGACACCGCGGAGGATTCCGAAGGGAATCCGAACGGTTCCGACAACCGCTCGGACAGGGCGAACGATGCGTCCGACGGGAAAAGCGATTGAGGTGGAGGGTCTGGAAGAAGAAGAAGAAGAAGGGCAGTAGGACCCTTTTCTGTTTTTTTTTTTTGTTGTTTTTTTTTTTTTGAATGATGTAATGGGAATCCCGAGGGTGACCTCGGGTTTTATGAAATGCAAAGCCCTCTTTCTTACTACTATCTGTTATCTGCCTTCTCTCTTTTGCGAATGAATACCGATGCCACCGCCCTGACTGCCAGGAACTGCTTCCAGAATTCGAACTGTCGAAATAACCTAGTACGCCGTGCGTAACATACGAAATGCTGTGCGTCGTGGCAACTCGAGAAATTTCATACAGTCAAGCTGTTATGCCGTGCGTCTATACTCATTATGTTGTGCGGCACACCTGGCTTCAAACCCGATCCATTTTAATTCCAGACGAACCGGTTCGAGGGGGGATATATATATATATATGCGGGTGTGCGTTCGTTCAAATTTCCCTCTCTCTCTCTCTCGTTCTCTCCGATCATCTCTCTCTCTCTCGTTACTCTCTCTCGACTCTCTCTCTCTAATCATCTCTCTCTCTCTCGGCTCTCCATTCTCTCTCTCTCGGCTCTCTTCCCTCTCTCGGCTCTCTCTCTCCATTGACCATGGACGATACGGATACACCCGGGGGTGATCATCCACCGCGGGTTGAGGTTGCACCGGCCTTGGTGGCTCCGGAGAGTGGCACGACGTTCGGGGAGGGGCCGGAGACCGTCGGGGTCTCGGCCCAAGCGGCATTGGCCGAGGAGGCCATTGCCTCGACCGCCACAGTGGGCGGCGACGATGTTGACAGTTTGGTAGTGGCCGGCTAAAGCCAGGGCACAGAGAGTTCGGGTGCAGTGGAGCCTAGGGGTGAGGACGAGGCTACAAGCCGAGCGGAGGGTACAGTTGGTTTAGAGGAGAGGGCCACGGAGGCTCGCGGTGGTGACGGGTTTGACGGAGTAGAGGTGGAGACAGAGGCTTCTCCTGTGAGAGAGCCTCGGACTGACTTGGAGAAGGGCCTCGTTGTCGAGGAGGAGTTGATTGAGGAGAGGGAGACACCGGCTATGTTTGTCGGTAGTGGTGAGGGCGCAGGGTCGTCACGACCCATAGGGTTGAGTGACTACTTAGAGGTGGTGTCTCTTGATGACCTGGTTGAGACCTTTCGGGGAGTGCCGGGGTTAGCGGAGGCTTTGCTTGAGGCTCGGGAGAGAGCACTCCAGGCTGAGCTCGAGACGAGGGCCGCTGGAGGGCCACAGGGAGTAGAGGAGGCGGCCACTGGAGGTGAGATAGCCCCTCGGAGGAGCGTTGTGGAGGAGGCGACGGAGGCCTTGAGAGGGCAAGGAACTTACGTGGCGGAGTCCTACGTGCCCTTTCAGCACGTGGTGGTCCCTACCCTTTTAGACGCCTACAGGCCAGAGCGGCCTACGTACGACGAGGCCCTGGTCCTGAGGGACCCACAGCAGCACCTTTCCTTGCGCCGAGACGAAGTATACCTTAAACACTTGCATTTCGAACTTCAATGTATCATGCTTTCATTTCCTTATTTGAATATCGTATTTGCCTTGAACAGTATACCTGTTTACTGAATATTATCAACTTATTGCAACAGGCGATCTCTATCTCGTGCTACGGCGGTGCGGCCGACGTGCCGACGTTTTGGGAGAGGCTTCTCGAGGCCGTGAGGGGGATAGTGAGACAGGCAGGCTTCAGGGAGTTCGTCAGCGTGTTGACGAGGGCGAGCAACGATCGCCGGTGGTGAGGGCACTTTCCGAGAGGTGGTGGGACACGACGAATACGTTCCACTTCCTTTTCGATGAGCTGACGGTGACGCCTCTGGACTTCGCGGCGATCACCGGTCTGAGGGTCGGGGGCGACCCTATCCCCTACGACGTTGTTACAGGGAGGAGTGCGGCGTTCCAGCGGGAGATGCTGGGGTACGTGCTGAGGGCAGAGAGGGAGGATGCCCAGTACGCCCAGCTCTTGGGGTTTTGGACGGAGGAGCTTCCGACGGACAGGGTGTAGGAGGAGCAGATGGTGTGGTGTTTCTTGTTGTACTTGCTCGGTGCGTTCCTGTTTCCCAACAGGTGCAACCGAGTACACCTTTCGCTTCTACCGGCCTTGAGGGACGTCGGGGAGATAGCCCGCTTTGACTGGGGCGGCGCGGCTTTGGGGGCGTGCTACGCCTTCATGGGGTCTCTTTCCCGGGGAGCGAGGAAGAGCCTCGGCGGTTACTGGAGAGTCTGGGAGGTACATTTCAAACTTTTTTAAGCTTATTTGTCTTTCCATTTACTTATTGCATATCATGTGCTAATCCTTGATATTTAATTCTGCAGCTGTGGACGTACGAGGTACTAGACATGTACCTTCCCGAGACCTCCTACCCTAGCGACACAATACTTCCCCAGGCTCTGCGTTGGTCTAAGGAGTTCCGGGGAGTGAAGAAGGGGAAGGGCGATCTGAACGCCTACCGCCTCTTTCTGGACGAGCTACGTCCTGACAGGGTATGACTATACCTTGCATGCTTCTATTTGTTGATAGTTCTATTCAAATCTTATGCTGATGTTGTATATCCTTGATTGCAGGTTCGCTGGCGTGTGTGGGACCGTTTCGAGCTCCCTTACTTGGTCCGGAGTAGGGAGGTGACGAGGGGGAGGGTGCTTCTCGAGTCCCCTTACGGCTGGCAGTGGTACCTGGGCGACCGGGTGTCACGCCAGTCGTTGAGGCTGGACATTTTTCGAGTCCCTGGTCCCCTTCCTACTTTGGTGCAGAGGACGAGCTTGTACACCAAGGAGGAGGTTGAGTGGTTTGTGCGACCGAACCTTGAGCTGGAGCCGCTTTTCCAAGCAGACGCTGACTACTCCGAGTACCGGGCTCGGTACTTGATGCCGAGCTTTGGGGTACGAGCTGCTGCCTGGGAGGCAACGCTTCGAGCGTCAGGTGGTGCAGGCGGTAGAGGTGGAAGAGGAGGGAGAGGAAGAGGAAGAGGGCGCGAAGGTGGTGGTGGTGGTCAGGGTGACGGTACAGGTCCGAGCGGGGTCAGCTTGCCCCGACTCTCCTGAACGGTGGACGTGACGACTGCCCAGGGGGCTTCTGGTGTAGTGGTGGTGCCACGTCCCACAACTGCAGCCCAGGAGTTTCTTGCTCAGGTATGACACATATTCTTTCGCCTTTTGCATGCACTTGCTATTATCACTGTACATTCTAATCAATTTGCCTATTATGCAGGCGACTCCGGAGTACGTGAGGGAGATGGCGGAGGCCATGATGGGCCTAGAGCAGTTTGAGGCAATACACGATGGGCCATGCCCCAGAGGTGCTTTTTCGCGTTGGTGGGACGATGGTAAGGCTTTCAAACCCTTTGCTTTTACTTCTTATTGCCTATACTATGATTACAATGCAAATGATGAATGTCACATTATTGCAGGCTGGAGGAGGGGCTTCACGCGGGCTACGTAGGAAGTCTGTGTGCACGCAAGGGCGACAGGCTTCCTCTGTTGGCTCTCGGGAGGAGCCTCCGTCGAAGAGGCCACGACTTTCTAGGGAGACAGAGGATGAGCCTATCGACGTCTCCAACGAGACCGAGGAGCCCACAGACGTTGACCTTGGGGACACCTCAGGGAGCACTGTGCCCAGAGTGACGGGTACTCAGGAGGCGGCCAGTTCCCAAGCGGAGGAGGTCTCCGGGGAGGACGACGAGGAGGACGCTGAGGAGGACGAGGATGAGGACGAGGATGAGAGTTGAGCTCCCTCTTTTGTTTGTTTTCACTTTTGCCTTTTAGTGGAGCCTGCGTGCTTCTTTTTGAGAGGGTGCTTGTTTACCTTCAGTAGATAGGTCTTTTGAGCATTGGGCTTGCACGCCTTCTTTTAGCTTTGTACTTCGACTCATGGATATTTTGGAATTATATGAGAGTTTGTTCTTTCAATGTTCATGCCATTCAATTCCTTTTATTTGTCATTTGTATAAAGAAGATTGAATAACTAAAACATTAACCGGCGCATGCAACTAGTCTTTGGCCATAAACTGAAGTGAACTCAAGCTTTGTGATAAGCAATATGTCGGGACATAGGCACATTGACGCTGAAATAGAAATCAAAAAAGGTAAATGAATAATTCTGAAAAATTGACACTTAATACAAGAATTTGCAAGAATGCCCTTGTCGTGGACTCTCGTACGACAATAGCGACCTCTAACATTCGACACACAAACTCTCGTTTCTAAAATTGCTTGAAAAGCAAGAAAACGTTGACTTTAGAAGGCAACATTCTCAAATTTTGACTTTGACCTCGAAACGGAACTTGGACCAGGTCACTTTTGACCATTATGACCTGTGGGACTCGAAAAATCACCTTGGAACGACTTGAAACGGACTTCGATACCTTGACACGGCTTAAAAAACGGATTTTATTGACTTTTCGGTGTCATCACGTCGAGTTTTGAATGTTGACTCGAAGCGGAACTTCCCTGGAGTCCCAAATACCCATTGAGGTGTGTCCTGGGGGCTGGTGATGCCTGCAAGTGCCTCGAATTAGTTTCAAGCCTCTGCTGTCAAAGTCTGCAGAAATGCAGACTTGATATGCCGTGCGGGGCTCCAAAGTGCCGTGCGGGATTTCTTCTGATCCTACGGCGTATCCGTGTTATGCCGTGGTTTTTCCCTTGGATCTATTATGCCGCGCGTTACTCCAATATGCCGTGCGGCACTATTTTCCTGACATCCTGCCATTTGCTGCTTCCCAAGACAGATTGCACGATGGTTGAAGTTTGACCTATTCAATGGCATTTCCGAGCCAGTGCATGTCTGCTTTGCTCTTTTAGGGCATGACCAAGCTTTTCCCTATGCAAGACTCATGGAAAATTTACACTTTTGGAACCCAAGACTCTTTTGAAAGTTGAAGTTGTCTCCTCTATTCTTCTTATAAATTCAGGCCTTGGGCCTCAAACTCACCATATCTCTCTTAGTCTTTCACCTTTCTCAAGCATCCACTTCCTCCCAATGGCTCTTTCTCTCACCGGTTCACTACGCCCATGGTTGGTTTCTATGGAGGGGGTCGATTGGCTCAACTTTTGGGCACATGGTCTCTACTCCATGAGATACCTTCGTAACATCCGCCTTCGTCCCGAGCTCTTGAGGGCCGCCACAAGTCTTTGGGACCCAGAGGTGCACGTATTCTACTTTGGTGAACAAGAACTTTGTCCTACGATTGAAGAGTTTCGCGCCTATCTCGGCGGCTTCGGCTCTGGAGAGGTCATTGTCCCTCCTGTGCGCGAGAACATGTCCAAGGTTCTTGCTACCTCTCTAGGGTTGAATGACGGTGTTGCTCGTTACTTGGTTAGCAACGGTCACCTCAACGTGATGCGCCTCATTGAGATGTTTTCTCCTCTTGGTAACCTAGCGGACACGACCTACCACACTCGGCGCATGACCGCTCTATGCATGTGCTTACTTGCTGCCTACTTCTTGGTTCCTTCCACTGGGCATTCTAGCTCGGCGTTGGTTAGCATTGCGGTGCAGATTGAAGCTCGGAAAGATGTGATTACAATGGTATTGGCTGAAACGTTGATGGGCTTGGACAAGGTTCGTTCAGGAGAGACCGAGACTGTAGAGACCGTATTTTTGAAAATCGTTTAAAGGATTTATTGAAGTTAGAATATGGAATAAATGAGAAAAATGTGAAATTTGTTGGATTCATTTGATGTGGGGCTTAGGTGATAAGGATTAGAAGTGGAGGGAGTGCAAGTGTGATTAGTGTGTGTCCTAGTATATATATGTGTGTGGGGGTGTATGGGATCAAAATCCCCAATCCCACTCTCTCTCTAACTCTCGGCCTCTCCCCCCCTCTCTCGGCTCCTCTCCCTCTCTCACTCTATAACTCAAAAATCTTCACCAAGACTCAAAACCCAAGAGAAACAGCCACCATCCTACCTTCCTCGCGTGTTCTTGAGCTTGTTGTTCATTGGGTTTGGCTCGGAAAGGAGCGTGCTTGGCGTATTCCGAGATTTGAGTTCAAGAGCTTGCGTGGCCCGATCTCTCTTCGTGTTTGCTCTCCAACTTCGAGGTAGGGATTTCTTACACACTCTATGGGTTTATGTGATGAATTTATGCATGGTTCGTACCTTAGATTGTTGTGTTCGTCGTTGAGTTGGATCCTTGAAAATCTGCTGTAAATCTGCTCGAAAGCCTCCTGTATCGATACGGCTCTAAATCCGTATCGATACAACACTCGCTGGACAACTTCATAACTTACCCGTATCGATATAGATTTCTTCTGTATCGATACAGTGAGCTTAAACCCAGTTTTCACTATTTTGTTCCGAAACCCATCGTTTTG
Organism: Rhododendron griersonianum; assembly: GCA_018127125.1. Taxonomy (NCBI): domain Eukaryota; kingdom Viridiplantae; phylum Streptophyta; class Magnoliopsida; order Ericales; family Ericaceae; genus Rhododendron; species Rhododendron griersonianum. The sequence goes on from CM030795.1 coordinate 18,127,927, forward strand.
ACCCCCGATCACTTCTAACACCTTTAGACCATCTCTAAGCTTGGTTGCTTGCCCTTTGGTGACTCATTGATCGTTCCCATTCCTTAGGGACTTGTTAAGTTTAATCTTAGCATCATTGTGAACGAAAAACGTATCGTAGAGTGCATATGAGTACTGTAGGTTGTATGAACATCATGGTGGGTATAAATGGTAAATGGGAGCCGTATAAAGACTTTAAGGATAAAGTAGTAACTTGTGTTTTCACGACTCGTTGAACCTCTTGACTTTTTTCCTTGTTACTCTTGCTACGGGATTCAAGAATAGGAATTAAGGGATTGGATACTTTAGAACTGTTTGTGAGTAGCATGTCGTGTAGGTAAGGGGATATACTTGGAGGTACAGTGAGGACGTAAGTAATTGCTTACATGCGATACGGTAGATTGTGGGTCTCGTAATGCCATGTGATTGATTAAATGACTTTTTAGATTTGATTGAATGAGTTGATATTTGTAAAATGGAAACATGGAATGAATGTGGAACGTGAAATGAATGTGGGTGACAAATGGTCACAAAGAGAACTTTCTGGGCTCTTGAATGAGTAAATGCCTGGCAGGAGCTAAATGCTCATATTGTATGCTTTCAGGGCTCTTGAATGAGTAAATGCCTGATAGGAGCTAAATGTTCATATTGTATGCTTTCAGGGCTCTTGAATGAGTTAATGCCTGGCAGGAGCTAAATGCTCATATTGTATACTTTCAGGGCTCGTTATCGAGTAAGTGCCTGGCAAGAGCTCCGGCTCAGACTTTTAACGACATGTAATTGGTTTATGAAGTTAATGAGAAAACTTTGGTTTTGGTTAAAGGATTTTGATGAAAATCCTCCGGTATTCTTGAGCGAATCAACGGTTTTCGGTATTTGGGCACAAATGAACGGATTTCGGTATTCAAGCTCGATTCAACGGAGCTTGACCCGTTTTGGTTTAGTTTTGTTTTCATAAGTCACTTTGCAATAAAAAAGGAAATTTTTAAGGGAAAGAGATTTGATAATTAGTAATGTGAAATTGAGATAGATTGTGGTAATCATTCATAAAGTAAGTGAAGTGATTGAGATTCTGTTGTGGGTTTGTTCGATTTGATGAGAGTTTTGTACAGCTTCTAGTTGACTTGTGCTTTGATAGGAATCCCGATATGACGCTTAGAACATCGAAGTTGATGTCCGTTTATCCATCTTGGTAAAACCTCGTTGCTTATGCTTGTTCATTGAGACTCATTCTTCCCTGGTGCATCTCTCATCACATTTTCATATAGCTTGTGCAAAGATTTCTCTACTGGGCGCGTGTTTGCTCAAACCTATTATAAATTTCAGGTATAATTCAAGAGTTGACTTGGCGTACGTGATGCACATGCATGATCATGTTATTGAAGGATTTTCAAGAGAAGCGTTCGGAAGAGTAATGATTATAAATTGTAACGTTATTTAGCTTCGGATACTTATATGAGATAATTTGGGGCCTCGAGCCAGGATTAAACAGGTGTATTTAATTTGAGAACAGGAAAAAGAAATGTTATTTGGGTATTATCTACACTTCAGCGAGGATTTTATTTATTACAAATGATTATTATTTATGTTGAAAATCGAGGGCGTGACAGAGACTTTTGGAGGTAGCCTCTCCTCTTACAGGTTGGTTTCCCCCTCATCTTTCCCTTTTTCGAACTTTTCTCATTTTTCCTCAACGTTTGGCTTGGCTTTCTATGGTTTCTCACTTGTTTTCCCTCTTTGGCAGATTTGGCTTTGCGACAAGGTGAATGTGCTGACTCTCCCTCCTGGCAACTTGGTGTATGAGGCTAGGTTATTATCCTTGCGGTGCTTTGAATTTGCAGACTGGCGAGCTTCCGAATGGGTCAACTTCTTCAAACGTCAGCGGGCTGAGACTATTTCCTGGAGATGCTCATGGCTTGACCTTCCGCCTATGACTGTTCACTACATGGGCCCTCAGTGGGTGGTTCTTGCTAGTTTGGAGGCTTTTACCTTCTACATCCCCTATCGGATTCAGCGTCAGCTTGGTTTGAGGCAGGAGGCTCCTGCAGAGGTCCTGGTGGATGTAGTTCTGCCTTTCTTCCGCCATTCAGCTCTTTGCAACTACCAACGATTCTAGAGGTCTCGCGAGGTGACTGATACTCATCCTTACCCATCTGTGGCAGTGCGCGGGAGTTACAGGAAGTGGCTCAGGAAAGACATTGCTGCAAGAGCGGGAGCCCAAGGAAACTGACGATCTTACTACCCTAACCGTTGAATAAATTGTGGACCCCCTTTTATTGTATTGCACTTTTATTTTCGAAAATCATGCTCAGCCTTATGTATTAGAAGCAGTTATTTTAATAAAGTGAGTTATAGAGGGTCTCTGTCACGCCCTCGATTTTCAACATAAATAATGAATACTCTTTCAATAAATAAAGTCTCTGCAGAAATACGATTAATACCCAAAAGATCTTCCTTTCCCCTGTTCTTAAATAAGATTCAGATATTACATTTTTGGCTCAATGGCCCTAAGTTATTGAACTACCAATCTCCGAAGGAAATAATATTACAGTTGTAACAAATGTCTTTCCAAAATGCTCCTTTCGAATCAAATGCAAATAATCGCCTCTTTTATACCTTTGAAAGACATGACCAACAAGCAAAATATGCACGTCATGCCAACTTCCTTGTTTTGTACCTGAAAATGATAGGGTTGAGCATACCCGCACCCAGTAGAAAGATCTATACTTGATTTATATGTAAATAAGATGATCAATGCACTTAGGGGAAATTAGAATACGACAAGATATCACCACAAGGACCTTGAGTCTTGTACCACAAATGACCAAACTACAACCTTGGGAAATCAAGTTTACATATACGTATCCCTAACAACTCACGTCATACTGCAAGCAATAACCAACACGAATCAATCTAATTTACTACATCATGTTCACATCCGTTCTCAACTGTTCATCACATTTCATTCGATACAACAGTCCTCCTTGTTTGTCATCCGTTCCTTACCACGCAATTCCATTTACTCATTTTTTTCTCATATGAATACTCAATTCCATCTCAATTCCACATTGCCGATTTTCAAACTTCTTTTCACATAAAACCTTTCTTTCTTTCTCTTTTTTTTTTATTTCAAAACAAAGTAGAAAGTACTCACTCTATTGATTCAAGTCAGAATACCGAAATCCGTTGATTTGTGCCCAAATACCGGAAACCGTTGATTCGCTCAGAATGCCAGAGGATTTTTTTATCAAAATCCTTTAACCAAAACCAAAATCTCTTTCATCAACTTCATAAACCAATTTCGTATCGTTATGTGTCTGAGCCGAAGCTTCTGCCAGGCACTTACTCGATGACGAGCCCTGAATATAGATAATATGAGTATTTGCTCCTGCCAGGCACTTGCTCGATGACAAGCCCTGAATATAAATAATATGAGCATTCGCTCCTGCCAGGCACTTGCTCGATGACGAGCCCTGAATATAAATAATACGAGCATTCGCTCCTGCCAGGCACTTGCTCGATGACCAGCCCTGAATATAAATAATACGAGCATTCGCTCCTGCCAGGCACTTACTCGATGACGAGCCCTGAATATTGATAATATGAGCATTCGCTCCTGCCAGGCACTTGCTCGATGACGAGCCCTGAATATAAATAATATGAGCATTCGCTCCTGCCAGGCACTTACTCGATGACGAGCCCTGAATATTGATAATATGAGCATTCGCTCCTGCCAGGCACTTGCTCGATGACAAGCCCTGAATATAAATAATATGAGCATTCGCTCTTGCCAGGCACTTGCTCGATGACAAGCCCTGAATATAAATACGAGACGTACGACCGCAAGGGTCATGGCTGCGGCCATAAGGTGCTGAGACAAACCTGCGCGTGCCAGTTTAAGGATTATTCATGGGTTCAGTAACTTCGAACCGAAATTCTACAGATTCAACAGAAAACAAGGGAACAACCCCGAACAAGGATTTTAAACACGATCTACCAGCTTAATCAACTCATAAACGCATAAAACAAGCAAGAAATCCCTATCTCAAAATTGGAAGGCGTAACACCCACGAGATCGAACAAGCTTTAGCTCCTGGAACCTTGTAACTAACCGGATACTCTTCTTCCAAGCTCAATCTCCCGATTCCTCACGTACTTGGTCGCTCAACCAAGTCAGCCGAGAACAGTAGGATTTTTGAGGTTGTCCAATTGTGAATTTTCTTGGATAGATAGAAAGCCCATGCTCCGTAGAACAACGTTAATTCTTGGACTTTGTCCGGAATCACGCCCCAAGTAGATGAAATCGAGGAGAGAAGGTAAGAGGGAGTTTCTTTTTTTTTTTTGTTCAAAGGGAGAGCAGAGAGAACGAGAGGACGCAGGAGAGAGAGAGAGAGAGAGAGAGAGAGAGAGAGATTGTGATGTGTGTGGGTGTGCCTGGGAAAGAAGAAACAAGTGGGGGAAAATAATTCCCTACACACACCTACACATCCACACCTATGCACTTTACACTTGCATCCCGAACTTCTAATTTCCAGCACATTCACCCCAAATTAAATAACCGCGCCATTTCTCGTATTCCACTATTTTTGCCTTACCAACGACTGTAACATTTCTTAAAAAAATTTATAGGTCTCTACAGTCTCCCCCTCTCTGATTCTGCCTTTCTGAATTCTGTCAACCTGGATTTTGTTTTGATTGATTGTGACCGGGTCTCATAGTGAGACTGCCTACGTATCCTTTTTGGGTGAAGGAATCAGGTCATGACGTAGTTCAAGGATAGGGTTCGCTCTAGTTTTGACACTCTCCTTTTGCGCTCTAATTTTTGCCTAGTACCGCCCTTTCGGGTTTTCGGCCTAGCGAGCTCGTTCATTGTATGCCTTAACTTTTGCCTAAGATGCCCTTGCGGGTTTTCATCCTAGCAGGCTTTTGCTCTAATTTTTGCCTGGAACTGGCTGCCATTGCAGCTTTCAGCCCAGCAAGCTTCTCTCAGGGGTAGTAGCGCTTGAGTTGATCCAGGTTGACTAGAGTTGAGAATTCGTTTCCGTCCAAGTCAATGAGTTGCGTAGCTCCTCCAGACAGGATGGTCTTGATGATGTAAGGCCCGGACCACTTTGGTCGGAACTTTCCTCATGGATCATAGACTAGTGCCCGGATTTCCTTCAAAATCATGTCGCCTTCCGCTAAGTCCCTGGGTTTTACCTTTTTGTTGAATGCGCGCGCGATTCTCCTTTGATATCCTTGAATATGGTAAAGTGCCCTTAAGCGGCGCTCATCGAACAGCATAAGTTCTTCAAATCGGTTGCTCAGCCAGTCTGCCTCTTGGACATTACATTCGATCATAGTTCGGAGGGATGGAACCTCTAACTCTATGGGAAGTACAGCCTCCATACCGTAAACCAAGGAGTACGGAGTTGCCCCTGTTGGTGTACGTACGGACGTGCGATATCCCCATAATGCCAACGGTAGTTGTTCTTGCCAATCTCTCGCAGACTGAATGGTCTTTTCCAGGATGGTTTTGATTGTTTTGTTAGCTGCTTCCACGGCCCCATTGGTCTACGGTCGATAGGTTGTTGATTTATGTACTTGGATCTAGAACTCATCCAAGACTTCCCTAGCTCGACCTTTGAAATGAACCCCGTTATCGGACACGAATGCCTGCGGGACCCCATACCGATAGATGACGTTTTGCTTGATAAAGTGCGCGACTTGAACTGCGGTCAGGGTTGCATACGAGGCTGCTTCCACCCATTTCGTGAAGTAATCAATAGCCACTAGGATGAACTTATGGCCATTAGAGGCTGCTGGCACAATCCTTCCGATGCATCGATACCCCATGTTGAGAAAGGCCACGGCGAGGTCGTTTGCTACAGTTCATGCGGTGGGACATGCGTGAGGTTAGCGTGAATCTGGCACTTATGACACCGTCGTACGTATTCCACGCATTCCGTCTCCATGGTGGACCAGAAGTAGCCCTGTCTCAAAATCTTTTTGGCAAGCATCATACCATTCATGTGAGGACCGCATACGCCCTCGTGAACTCCCTCCATCACTCTTTTTGTTTCCGCACCATGAATACACAGCTTGTGGGTGCCGCAGTGGGATCTTCGGTATAGACTTCCCCCACAGATGATGTATTGAGCTGCCATTCTCCGAAAAGCGATTCTGTCTTTCTTACTGGCCTCGACGGGATACTCCCCCCTTTCTACAAATCTCCAGATATCATAAAACCAAGGGTGACCATCTTCAGGCTCATTGATGACCATCACATGCTGGTATACCGGGGTATCCCTTTGCTCGATCACAATTGGCCTTAGCTTTATACCGACAGGGATTTCGACCATGGAGGCCAATGTTGCCAAGGCATCGGCGAATTGATTTTTGAGTCTCGGGACATGAGTGAAAGTTACTTTACTGAAATGGGGAATGAGATCTTCGAGATCTTGATGGTATGGCTTTAACTTCTCTTCCTTGACCTTCCAATCACCGTTCGCTTGAGAGACAACCAAGTTTGAGTCTCCCACAACTTCCAATTTTTCTATGCCGATTTCAATGGCTGCTTCCATGCCTACAATACAAGCCTCGTATTCTGCCTGATTGTTGGTGACCTCGAAGTTAAGCTTGAATGCGAGTGGGGTATGCGACCCATCCGGTGAAATCAGTAGTACACCGATCCCAAACCCTTTCTGATTGGCCGCTCCATCAAAATACAATCGCCACACGTCTTCGGCTACGGTCATTATGTCTTCATCAGGGAATTCGAATTCAGCATCTTCTCCTCCCTCGACTAGACAGTCGGCCAAGAACTCGGCGACATCTCTCCCTTTTACTGACTTCCCGGTGATGTACTTTAATTCAAATTCTGCCAGTATCAATAGCCATCGTGCCATTCTTCCTGTGAGTGCCGGCTTCTCGAATAAGTACTTCAAAGGATACATTCGGGATATCAACCTTACCGAGTAGGCCAGCATGTAATGTCTCAACTTTCTGGAAGCCCAAACGAGCGCCCAACACGTCTTTTCTAAGGGAGTATAGCGTTCCTCGGATCCGACCATCTTTTTGCTGAGGTAGTAGACAGCTCTTTCAACCACATCGTCTCCTTCCTGTGCCAGCATACACCCCTTGGAAGACGGAGTGACTGACAAGTATAGGATCAAAGGTTTTCCTGGTTCTGGTGGCATCAAGACTGGTGGATTCCTTAGATAGGCTTTGATGGCCTCGAAGGCTTGCTGACATCTGTCGTCCCATACAAATGGTGTTCCCTTCTTGAGCAGGCGAAATATGGGTTCACATGTTGAAGTCAATTTCGCAATAAACCGGCTGATGAACTGCACTTTGCCGAGGAAACTCCTTACGTCTTTCTCTGTCCGCGGTGGTTCCATTTCCAGAATGGCCTTAATCTTTGATGGGTCGACCTCGATGCCACGAGTGGTGATCATAAACCCAAGCATTTTCCCTGTAGTGACCCCGAACGTGCATTTAGCCGGATTGAGGCGCATCCTGTATTTTCTTATTCTTTCAAAGAACTTTCTGAGCGCGGGTAAGTGGCCTTCCCGCTCCTTTGCCTTAACGATCATGTCGTCAACATAAACCTCCACATCTTTATGAATCATATCGTGTAACAAGGTTGTAGCAGCTCGCTGATAGGTGGAACCGACATTCTTCAGCCCAAAAGGCATGACCCGATAGCAATAAGTTCCCCACTCAGTGATGAACGTGGTTTTCTCTCGGTCTTCCGGGCCCATGAGAATCTGGTTATACCCTGAGAAACCATCCATAAAAGAAAGCAAAGCGTGTCCTGCGGTGTTGTCAACTAGCACATCAATATGTGGCAAAGGGAAGTCGTCCTTGGGGTTGGCCTTGTTTAGGTTCCTGAAGTCCACACAGACCCTGATTTTACCATCCTTCTTTGGAACGGGAACAATGTTTGCGACCCATTGGGGGTATTTAGTTACCATTAGGAACTCAGCATTGATTTGTTTGGTTACCTCCTCTTTTATTTTAAGCACCTAGTCGGGCCTCATGCGTCTCAGTTTTTGTTTTACTGGTTTTGCGTCAGGATAGAAGGGAATCCGGTGTTCCACGATTTCAGAATCGATTCCGGGCATATCAGCGTGCGACCATGCAAAAACATCTTCGAATTCTTTTAGCAAATTTACGAGAGCCTGGCGCTCTTCTTCTGACAGCGTGGAACCGATCTGAACCATTCGGGGATTCCCTTCATCCCTCAAATTTATTGAAACAACCTCTTCTTTTACAGGCTGAGCATGCCTTTCGTCTTCCCTTTCGATTAGGGACCGAATTTCTTTAGGGATTTCCCTATCGAAATCGATCTCTTCATCATCGGGGTTGACATAATTTATTTCATAGTTAGGAAAGTAAGCGGAACCAGATTCATTTATTTCATCATAAGCAGAGGCTTCGGGGGCGTCATACACACGGGTAGACTCGAATTCAAAATACAGACTCTGAGGAGTTGGGCCAAGAGGCACCGACTCGGACTCAACTGACTCAGAAGACTCGGAGGACTCTAGGGACTCAGATTCAGACTCAGGCTCATGACTGGTTGCACTTGGTATGAAAGTCCAATTCTTATAATCCTCAGCGGCATCAATGATGAGCGAAGTCGGGTCTTCGGGGGCCTCCTGCCCCAGCATCTGCACTTCTGCTTCCATGGCTATACCCAATGGTTCGTCTTCCTCAAATAAGGTCGCCAGACTACCCAGGGCAAAAGTTTCAACCCAGTCAGCTATCTTTGCTTGTTTGATCACTTCTTCCAATTCTTCATCACTTTCTGGCCAAACATCGTTAGCGAATATCTCAAACCCCGGTAGGAAGGTGTTGGTTTCTTTGTCCCAGAATGGTTCCGGCTGTCCTTGGTAAACCTGCTTTGCCTTCTCTTTGACAAAATAATCCTCCAATCTATCCCCCTTCTTTTCTTTCCTGTCCTCCGAAGGGTGGTATCCCAAGCCTGTTATGCGGGTTAAAGTTCTCTGCTCTTCAAACTGCGCTGGCCCTTGGAGATTCTTTCCCAACCCCAAACCTGGCGTGTAGGACATTTTCTTCATTATATTTATGGAAACATTACTGATGACGAAGTCGTCATCGATTTTGACAGTGAAAACGAAATTAGAGGTGTCAAGAGAGAAGCCGCCTAAAGCAATGTCCTCCTCCCCGTGTTATATCTCCAAGAGTGGGGCATTGTCTTCTACGGGAGCGCGAATCCCAGAGTCGCCATGAATGGTGAGCATCCCAGTCTCAAGTCTCAGTCTAATTTTCTGATAGAGTGTTGAAGGAACTGCCATGATGTCAGGTCGATGCATCCAAGGTCTACCCAGCAGTAGATTGAAAGCGGGAATGTTTACTACATGAAATTCCATCTCTGTTTGGTAGGGTCCGAAAGTCATAGGAAGCATGAGGGTTCCAACCACATCCCGACGGGTGTTGTCATATGCCCGGACTTTGACTTCTGATGGAGAGAAATCATTATTTTTGTACCCTAGGCAATAGGCAACACGGAGTGGACAAACATTGATTGCTGACCCATTATCAATCAGGATTACTGGTACCCATTTTCCGTGGCATTTCAGAGTGACATGGAGTGGCCGATTGTGATCAGTTCCTTCAGCGGGTAAATCTCGATCAGTGAAGGTGATAGCATATTTGACGGGTATAGTTTTGATGAGTGCTACGAGTTCATCAGGAGTTATGGCGGAAGGAACTTTCAGGTGAGAGAGGACTTGGATGAGTCCTTCGCGATGGCGGGTGGAGTGAACGAGCACGTTCCAAACAGACATTTTGGCTTGAGTCTGTTCAAGTTGGCGCTTGATCAGTCCTTCAGGGTTTTTCTCAGGGCGAGAAGGCTCCTTAGCTGGTGGGGCAAAGGGTTGGAAAGTATCTTTGATTGGGGTAACGAACGGGTTAGAAGGTTCTTTGGTTAGTGGAGCTGGAGAGTTGGAGGATTCTCCGATTTGAAGATTAGGGGGTTGATAGATTCGACCAATCCTGGTCAATTGACCAATATGTCGGTACTTAGACTCCTTATTCCACAAATCAGCAAAGGCCTTGCGCTTATTTCCAATAGTGGTGTCTTGGAGATTGGCAGCCAAGTCAGCGATAACCAGATCCTCCCACAGATCCTTGGGCTTCCATTTCTCAGCTTCTGCCACCGCCCTGTTTACGGTCCATTCTTCATTTCCCACATTTATGTTGATGATCTCTGTATTTTCCCACAGATTTGTCTTAGCCCTTGGTTCATCTTCCCACAAATTCATCATGGCGACGTCAGCGTCCTTTGGGAAAGTAACGGATGACTCTTATTTAGCTTCATCTGCCAGGTAGTCCATTGGGTCAAACTCATTACTAGCCACATCTATTTCTGGCCCTGGCGGTTCCGGGTATGGGGCGAGACCTACATTGTTGTACGGGTCGATGATGATAAGGTCGTGGAGGTAGGAGGGATTCGGTTGAAATGGAGCAGGCTTGGGCCAATTGTAGGCTATCGTCTAAGGTTGGTATTCCTCTGCAAATAGCATGTGTATAGAGAAGGTATCCAGAGGATCATTCCAGGATAAGAGTTGGTATTCATCCGGGATTGGGCTCCATTCCCATTCAGGCATCCCTGGAAAGTTCTCGTTTTGGTTTTCGAACATCATGTACAGAGAAAACCCGTCAAGAGGGTCAGCATGAATGCTCTGCCAATCAATTTCCCATCCAGGTTCAAAGAATGGGTTCACGTCTACTTGAAAATTGGTGGCCTCGAATTCCTCCCAATCAGCAATCACATCTTCGGGAATTTCCACAACAGGCTTTGGTTCGGTATCAGGGATGATGAAAGGGGTAGGATCAAAGTTTTGGCTTTTGGTTTGGGTGATTTGGTTGATATGGAATGGGGTATTATGTTGTGGCAAGGGATTTATCTTGGTGTTTGGTTTGTCTGAAGGAGGGGTATCAATGACTTTATTGTCAATGAGGTTTTGAATTTCATGACGGAGGCGGATACAGTTGTCAGTGGTATGGCCATGCATTTGGTGGAAATCACAATAGACATTCTGGTTCAGGTTAGGTAGAATGGTTTGTGGTGGCAGGAAAGTGTTCAGCACTCCCACTTCGGTAAGCTTCTTGAGTAAAGCAGATCTAGGAGTGCTAAACTGGGTAAAGACTCTATTTTGGGATTTTGGCTTTTCGGAAATTTGGTTTACTTCCGCCGGCTTGGCGGATGAAGCTCCAGCCTGATTGGTATTCCCGAAGAGGACATTGCTGTTTCCCGAATATACCCTTTTGGACTTTGATCCGGATTCCTTCTTCTCCAATGTACCATCTCGTAGGGCCTCCTCTATAGCCAAGCCCGAGTCATAGAAAGTTTCGAAATTTAGGGCTGCTTGGCACATTGGAGAAGAAGGAATGATCCTTATCTGTTCCTTCAAATCTGGTTTGTTTTGCATCTAAGCGGCTTTAACCCTCCAACGTTTTACAAAATCAGCGAAACTTTCTTTCTCGCCCATCTTGGTGCTCTCTGGCTCTCTTGTGGTCATTTTTAAATCAACGTTGAAATCATATTGAGCCACAAATGCTGTCCCGATATCTTCCCAAGTCCTTTTCTTAGAGGGTTCAAGAGTAAGAAACCATTGCAGGGCTGGTCCCGACAGAGATTCATGAAATAGCTGAGCCATGGCTTCCTTCTTAATCCCCCTCATGGTGAGTGAACCAACATACCCTTGGAGGTGCGCCTTTGGGTCTCCGGTACCGTCAAACTTTGCAAAATCCACACCCTTAAACTTTTCTGGCTGCTTAGCGTTAGGGAACAAACACAATTTATTCATGTCAATTTCTCCTCTTCCTAATCGCTTATTTTCTTGCACAGATTCTTCCAACTTTCCAATTTTAGCCATAAGGGCGACTAAATTGGAGTCAACTGCTGGTGTATCTTTGGCCGGTGTCTCACCCTTGGGTATGTCAGGCTTAACTAGGAGCTTGTCGCAAACCTCCTACATAGACTCCATCATCATATTCATGTCATTTTTCATGGATGCAACCGAGGCTTTGAGTTGCGTATCCATGCCAGCGAGGGATTGCCTAAACTGGGCGTCCATGGTGGCCATGTTCTGTCTAAGCTCTTCTACCCCATTTCCTTGATCAGCCATTGGCAAGGGACTTTCACGTGACAGAGACTCCTGTATTGTTAAACTTGGCGAAACCGCTAATGACGACTGCCCTTCCTGTTCTATGTGGACCTCAAACAGTTGGGTTCCTTTCAGGGTGTCTATGCGAACCAACCTTCGAGACGAACGAAACTAATTGGGTATAGCCTCTTCTTTTCGCAGGTATCCAATGTTTCTGAACTGGCAACAAGGCAAAAGGGAATAACTCAGAACCCATCCCGAATGTCTGTCCTACCTTCTACGCGCCTCCTAAATCCTAAGACCTACCGTAACTTGAGTCTCACTTAAGACATTTGTACAGAAGATTTCTGATGGTCCGGGTAGGTACTGTCAGGCAGGTTAAATTCCGATCGTTTCGGAACTAAAGCCAATCTCCTTACCTTGACCATCCGAGGCAGAGCAATGTGACCGTCAGAATCCAGATACGCACACCTTCAAGGTTAGTCCCAAGTCAAGAGAGCCGTTCGGGCACGGCAAACACCAGAGGTATCGCAACCTCCATGGATTTACGGTCTCCTAGACCGACCAGAAAGTCCTAAAGAATTCTAAGGGAGCCTAATCCTCTAGCCTGCAAGATGCAATGATGTGTGAATGATATGTATGTACAAGAAAAAGATGCACATAAACAGGATATATCACGTAAATCCTAGCCACGGGTTCCTGTCCTAGTTGGGAAGGTTCTACGGTTATGTACGAGTGCATAGCCCGGTTTTGATCTCAGAAGGGTTCCCTGGACTAGAGCCAAGATGTACTACCCCATGTCAGGTGTATTATAAAACAATGGTCGAACAGCACGATGGCCCATCATAGTCGAGGGTTGCTAGACATCCCAGGAGAGCTTGTCACCGGTAAACCGGGCAAGATTGCCGAGACACGCTAGCGAGGCTTGTGCGATGCATAGTGTAAAAGAAAGTTAAGTTTTCCAAATTGCATTAAGTCCCCCAAGTAAAATGCCTTTCAAGTTTGGCTCTCTTGATTATTCAACACTCTTTCATTCCTTTTCTTTTTTTAAAAAAAAAGTAAAGTATTGAATAAAACTCCCCAGCAGAGCCGCCACTGTGGGCTCCCGCGCCCGGCACGTTTGAAGAGTCGCCACCCTAATTTTTGAGATGGATGATCCGAGAAATCGAGAGTTTGTTTGAGAGAAAAATGTTTTTGATCTAGCGAAAATGTTGAGATTTTGGATTCGTGAGCCACGTTACGAACGGGGAAGGTTTTATTGAAAAAGCACCTCGCTCGCCCGGTAAAAACCGGTCTCTACTAAACATTTTAAATGGGGAATTTAGTATCATTTGAAAAACTTAACTTTAAAACATGTACGGGAAAGGGACACAAGATAAAGTATACCACATTGTCGTGCGAGTGATGCTTACTGTACAGAAATGATAAAGGATGTTGTGACGATGATATAAATAAGGAAAGCGTCTAAACAAACTATCTGGATCACCATCCTCTGCCACGCGGCACACCACTGTATGACGCACGGCTTTCTGATATGCCGTGCGTGGTTATGACCCTGTTATTAAACTTTTGCCATTTTTCAAAGCCTCGCACGGTATAGCAAGTATGACGTACGGTGTTATTTTTTAAAACTTCAGAAAGCTCACAGCCATCAGATCATCTCAGAGCTGTACCATTCCTCCAAGCCACAAGTAGGAAACCATTTTGATATGTTTGTTCATTTGAAAAGATTTATAGAGCTTAAAGCATGGCTTGTAGATATGGTCTCATTCCGAGACTGCTTTTGGTGTACAGAAACAGATCCAGCAACAGGCGATCATGATCCAAACAGTTTGAACAAAAAAACAGTAGTTAACTGAAATGCCGCACGTGTGAATCCACTATGCCGTGCGACGCTTCCAAAGCGCCGCGCGGCGTAGCGTACTCAGCACAGAAAACTAGTTTTGTTTTGTAAAAATGATTTTTGGGTCAGATCCTAATCAAAAGGGTTAGGCCTGAAGATAGAAGAGTCCTCTCAGGGCCAGGGCAGAGCCTAGCCAATGAAAACTTGGTTTTTACCTTTGATCTTGAGCTTGAATGAAGATTGATGATGGTGGATGGACGTCGGCAAGGTTGGAAAAGAAAAGAGAAGTATGGGTGTGTGTAGTAGATGGGTGTATTGGGTGGTTGGGGTCTCAAAGTTAGTAAGGAACTAATTTTAATGGGAAGGAGAAAAATGGAGTAAAAGGCCAAGAGAATGTCTTTTGGAAGCAACATTCTCAAGACTTGGAAATGGGAAATGGGTGTGAAAGCAAGAAGAGAGAGAAAGGGTATAATGGTGATCAAGGGCCCTTTTCCCTTGAGTAGAGGGGTGTATTTATAGGTAAGAGCCATGGATTTTGAATTTCAAATATTGGAGGTATTTTCTGGGCGGGCCAGAAGTGTGCTTTCAGCTGAGCCGTTTTGCAGCTGTGGCTCAAATAGGCGTGGCCGACAGCTTTCTGAACCAGTCAGAACTTTACCCAAAATGCCGTGCGACTAACCTCATGATCGCGTGCAGCGTAATGACTTTTGATACGCCGTGCGGTGTAGAGGTGTCACATGCGGCATTACAGGTTCAGTCCAGGGCTTTTGGGCTTTTGGGTTTGTTTGGGGCTAATGGTTCATCTGGGCTGAGGATCTGTTTGGGGCTGAAGGAATCCTTCATTCAAGCTCGCAAAGATTCCGTTTCCTTTATTTCATCATCGGGGTGAACAAAGACCCTTCAAAATTCAGATTGGGGTGTCTACAAAATTGTTCTCTGGATTTTCTGTATTGCCAAATTTTTCCCAACAACTACAACTTGGTTCAACTATCTTTTCATCTTTAAAATGAAAGACTATTGATACTACTCCCTCCGTCCCTTTATTACAGTCCAGTATTCCATTTTGAGCTGTCCCTTAATAACTATCCATTTTATAAAGTTAGTGGGTTAAAGTTGGTGAATTGTCTATTTTGTCCCTAAAAGTAGATTCCATTTTAAAAAGTTAGTGAGTAAAAGTGTAATGATGATGGGTAAGTAGGGAAAGTAGAGGAAAAAGTTGATGTGAAAGGTATAATGATGATGTTTTTTTAATAAGTTGGAGTTACAAAACAGGACATTTAAAAAGGGACGGAGGGAGTATAACTTTTATGAATCAATTTGTTTATTTTCTAAATAGCTATACTACTTTTCATTAGTACTCCTATTATTTAAAAATTTAATTGTTTGGACACCAATAAGTTTCATACTAGTAACTAGTACAGTACAGAAAAGTTGTTTTTCTTTTTCTTTTTTTTTTAAATATGGGGGATTGCACATGCTATGCCGGTTACCTCCGCCTATTAATATGCCCGCTCAGACACCACGTAAGCCAGGTGACGTGGTACCCATCTGGCATTGAAAATTTTGAGGTGCCGGGTGGGTACCACGTCACCAGGCGGACGTGGTGCCCGAGCTGGCATATCTGAGTCATCCAAAAGTGTATTAGACGGCTCAGATTGGAACATTCTCTCTCATCTTTCTCTCTCCTTTTTCTCTCTCCAAATCCAAACCGTTTAAAACCAAAATGGACGGCCCAGATGTACTGAACGGCCACCACGTGGTACCCACTCGGCACTGAAAAATTTGTCAAAAAATTTCTCGTGGAGAAGAGAAAGAAAGGGTAATTGGGGGTTATTCCAATAGTAACAAAAATTCCTAAAGTTTTTGACCCCAACATCACGGACGCGCGAGGGAATTTACTTTTTAGTTGGAGTAAAGCACTAGATGAGAGTCATGATATGTCAAAATCTCATGGTTCCTTGAATTTTTCGTCAAAATTCTCAATGTAGATAGGTGAAATTGACCTCCAATCATCATCCGTATAACAATGTACCATAATAAGAACTCATTTTTAACTCTCATGTTAAGTACTATGGGTATCCACAATGCTATAATAAAAAATTGACAATCAAAAGTTGTCACATCAGTTTTTGATTATTCATTTAAGAGATTTTTAAGTTTAGCAATGTAGATGTCTACAATGACATAATCAAACTTAGATAACTAAAACTTATCACATCATATTTTCAAACTACAAAAAACTAAAAACTGTGAACATGCAGTAGAAAATTGTTTTTGAAACTTTTGTTTGGAAAAAAACTATTTTTAAGAAACTGTTTTCTAAAGAAAATATTTAGTTCAAATATATTGTTCGAAAAGAAATAGAGGAAAAGGGAAGAGAGATAGCACATTTTTGTATAATGATTGGTGTATTTGATTGAGAATATGTAGGGTCTATTAAATTTGGTTATTTTTAAAGGTTGTTAAGTTTGATTATAGCATTGTAAGCCATATTTTGCAACAATATTGTAAATTTTAAAAATATTTTACTTTTAATTATAGTATTGTGGATACTCTAATGACATAATTACAGCATCACTATTTGATATGACCTTATATGGTGTAATTATTTTTGCCCTCAATTTTTTTTTATAATGAATGCACTTTCATATTTGTCTTTTAGTACTACTTAAAATTACACAACACAAATACTAGAAGAAAAACTTTACATTGTGGTATTTATAAAAAAATAATTGAGTGCAAAATTCATTTTAGATTTAAGCAGGAGTTTCTTCCAAGGGGTACATAAAGTGACAAGTTCTTATCAGAAACATATGATTATAGATTTGGGATCTGTATCCACGCGTATATATAGATTTGTTTTGGAATGTCTCGTGTCCTACAAATATTTTCAGCACTCATTATGTTAAAAATATGTTATTCAGGGTAAGTTCTCCTCAACTTTTAAGAAAATAAGTTGATTTTGTCCTTATTTGAATTTTTTCCACATTTGATAATTTTGTGCCAAACTTTTGTAGATTATTGATAAATAGAAAAGTAAAAAATTTTACTTTCACTCAAATATTTTGAGAAATAACCAATGTTTGGCAAAAAAAGGTGAAATAAGTTGACTTAATTCGCTAAAAAGTGATTATTTTCCAAAATGTTTGGGTAAAAGTAAAAAAAATTTACTTTTCCGATTCTTCTCGTCAAGACAAATCAATATCACAAAAGTTTAGCACAAAACTAACAAATGAAAAAAAAAGAGAGGACAAAACTAACTTATTTTCTTAAAAGTTGAGGAGAACTACCTTAGGATCCTTGTGGAAAATCAACTCTAATGATATTGGTAAGGGTTTTTACATACATTCAACTTTGCGTCAAAATCAAGCCTGAATTTTGGGATAAATTAAAATGTTTTGTAAACACCCTTATAATGATTAAGGTAATTTTTTGAAGGATTGTAAATAAAACGGTTTCGATCATCTATGTGGGACTGAGACAGGTACAATCATTCTACAACTACAAATACTTACAGAAATATTTACACAAACACATTCACATTGGGGTCCACACACACTATACCTCCAGTGCGTGTGAACCTCACCAAAAGATGTGAGTGTATGTGTAAAGTATTTGTGTGAGTATGTGTGGTTATATAATTATCAGCAGTGCTACCCACACAGTAATAATACACAGACATCGTGCACAGATTTTATGTGGGGCACACAACGGGTTCCACATAAATGATCTGAGTTGTTCATTAAATGTAAAATATTTTTTCAAAGGTTCTTGCAAAAAATCAGCTAATTAAATTTAATAACTTTATATGCTCGATTCAATCATCTAACTTTTCATTCGGATGTCAAGATAATGAAAAGTTAGATAATTGAATCGAGTATCTAAAGATATCAGATTAAGCTGATTTTTTGCGAGAACTCTTGAAATAATATTCTACATTTAATGAACAATTCGAATTATTTGTATGGGATCCATAGTGAGTTCCATAATAGATCTGTGTACGATCTATGTCTACAAAAGTCTGTTGACACAGACTTTTCCAATTCAGAAAGTCTACTGGCACAGTAGATCTGTGCATAAATCGCATTGTGGGGCCCATTAAGGGTCCCATACAAATAATCCGATCCGTTAATTATGTTTAAAATATTTGTTCAAGTGCCCCCACGAAAAATTAACTCAATCCGACACCTATAAGTACTTGATCTAATCGTTTAACTTTTCATTCTCTAAAAACCCGAATGAAAAGTTAGATGATTAGATTAAGCACTTATAGTTATCGGATTGAGCTAATTTTTCGCGGAGGCCCTTGAAAAAATGTTTTGAACATAATTAACGGATCGAATTATTTGTATGGGATCCTTAGTGGGCCCCACAATGCGATCTGTGCACAATCTGTGCACAGCTCTGCTGTGCCAGTTACAAGGTTCATTCCAATTTTGTACCAATAGCAGCCCTGAGAGGCCAAAAGGCAACATTAAGTCTGGTACCGAAATTCTGTACAGATTTTGCGTACAGATTTTTTGTGGGGCCCATTATGAGTCCCACACAAATGATTCGAGCCGTTCATTAAATGTAAAACAGTTTTTCAAGGGCGCCCGTAAAAAATCAGTTCAATCCAATACTTATAAATGCTCAATCAAATTATCTAACTTTTGATTTAGATTTCCGGATAATAAAATATTATATAATTGGATTGAGTATCTATAAGTATCGGATTGAACTATTTTTTCTCGGAGGCCCTTGAAAAACTGTTTTATATTTAATGAACTACTTGGATCATTTGCGTGGGACCCATGGTGGGCCCCACAAAAAATCTATATGCAAAATCTGTACAGAATTTCTGTACCAGTAGACTTACCGGAAAGGTAAGGATATTACTGGGACACGTGGCCCACGATAAAGCATTGTCGTTAACAATACGGCACGAATCTCATGGCGTAGCTAAAGATAGTGTCATCATGACTCATGATCGTTGTCCTTTTGTTCGTTCTCTAGATTCTTCCTTCAATAATGGGGGAGTGTTTTTGCATTTTCGGTTCTATTTTTTTATATAGGTGCTTCACTTTTTTTTTATGAAGTTATTAGTAGTTTCACGTTAAAAGTTGAGCGTTTGCATCAAAAAAGGAGCACGAATATCAATTTCCTTATCCCTTTTTGCATTTAAATGAGTGTCTAGGTACCTCAGACCAAAACTCATTCTAGGATAATGAGGTTTTCATTTTGATGTTTAGATAAGAGAAGTGAGAAGTATGAGGAAATGAGCTTTTTTTTTACTTCTCATTTTTCAATTTTCCCATTTTTGACAACAAAAAAAATCTACAGAATATATTATGCACATATCTCTCAAACATTAATCATGTTACAAAATGCATTCTGCTCATATCTCCCAAATACAATATCATATTTAAAACACATTTTGACCATAATTCCAAAAACCAATAAGACAATAACTAAAATACGAAAAGCCAAAAATTGAGGCTCTCAAACACCTGGATTGGAAATTAACCAAAGATTAGGCCTCCATCTAAAGAAATTGCACAGGTCAAAATCCATTACTAAACATATATCAATGATACCTATTGGTTCTAGGAAAAAAAAAAATCAAAAGTTACGACTAACACACCTGTGGACCTCGCAAACCTCGAAATATGTAGACGGATATTGGTGGTAAGATTAAAAATTTATTTACCAAAATTCAATTAATCTGATTTTTGGCATGATTGATGTTCTCAATTACATCTAAAAGTGAACGATTCTAATTATTTACATGGGTCAAGAATGGAGCCAACCTGGAAGATCATTCTCCAAAAGGTACAATTTGGAGACAAAATTTGGAGTTCGTCATTAGGTTTTGTCACGAAAAATCATTTTTGTTGTAGTGAATGGATAAGAACCGCAGAAGGCCGGATGTATATCAACAGAAATTCAATTTAAGTATGGTTACATACTCATGGACTTCGAGTTGGTGCTATGCAGTGAGGTGCACAGCACGGTGCTGTGCACCTCCGAGCCGTCGGATCACATCTTGGCAACCAACGATCGAGAGTCGCTCATTGTCGTTATGAGATTCGAGCGGTCGGATGCACGATCCGATGGCTCGAAGGTGCACAGCACGGTGCTGCGCACACCACTTCATAGCACCATCCCCCAATTCCATACTCATATACGCCCCCGTCCCCATTTAATAGTTCATCGTTCTATTCTAATCGGATAAAAAATTAGGTATATCTTTAAATTGGTAATGAATTTTATATCCAATATACATCTTGTTTGATAGATCTAAAAATGGGTACATTTCTGTCCCAATCGTGTAATGGTGATATCACGGGGTATTTATAGGCTCTAAGGACGCGCACGGAATATTCCCCAAAGATCCTCTGAGATTCCCTCGCTAAGGCCTCGGTACCGATGGCAAAGGGCTTAAAATGCTGATAAGCTCTCGGTACCGATGTCTCCAAAATTTCCCATCGATGCCTAGCGGGTTATAGCTGCTGGCTGAGATAAGGGCTCAGTACCGATGTCTCTGATTCTTCCCATCGATGCCGAGCGGGTTATAGCTGCTGGCTGAGATAAGAGCTTGGTACCGATGTCTCCATTCTTTCCCATCGGTGCCTAGAGCTTATCTTCAGAACTTGTCTTGCTCGGGCTGCTTTGCTTGAGCTTGGCCATTGCTCGGGCCACTTGCTCGCTCATGCCTTGCCTTGGCCTTTCTCGGGCCACGCTTGGGAACGGGCCACGCCTTGCTCTTAAAACCCCTTTATTAGGTGCTTTACCAACAAAACAAGACTAACATACTCTACAAGCAAAAGCAATTAAAAGCAACTAATTAGGCGATGAAATAAACAAAAACTAACTACTAGCGCACCCTTTATTACATTCTCGGGTGCTTATCAATAGATCTTAATTAGTTTTATAAGACAATGATTTTAAAATCACATAAAATACTAAATTACAAGATATTATTAATTAAAAAATTATACGAACTTCCAAAAGGGACTATTAAATGGGGACAGAAGAAGGAGTTGTTTTGTTATGAAATATTCTTTAAAAGAAGAACTTTGAAATATATGGTTCGAGTATCCGGGCATAATAAAAAATAGATAGCCAAAAGTTGTCACATCAATTTTTTGATTATCCATTTAAGAAATTGCTCATGTTAGTAATGTAGAGGTCCATAATGACATGATGAAAATTGGATTATGGGCTGTTTGATAAAACTGAAATTGAAAGCAGAAAAATTAAGTACTGAAAGTTGAATTTTTTAAGCTGAACAACTGTTTGATAAATATATTAAGTTCTGAATTAAGAAATAATGAATTAGTTTTAGTTTCGATTCTCTCTTAATTTACTAATAGCCACAATGTACTTATTGTAATGGTGGAGTGGTGAAGGTGGCTGGGGATGGAGTGAGCGTGGTGGTGGTGGTGGTGGTGGTGGAGTGGTGGCAGTGGTACTGGTGTAATGGTGGGGGTGGCGGTGGTGTAGTGGTGGCAGTGAGTGGTGGTGATGGTGTAGATACCCGTAAAATTTTTGTTTTATCTTAATTATTGAAAAGTTTATTAATTGGCTAATTATGAGAATATAGTTTGTTTGGTGGATATTTGAATTAGGGAGTGAAGTGAAAGAATAGAAGAATGAAGGGAGAATGTGTGATTAAGTTATTTGGTGGTATATAAGGTGTGTGTGCATTGTAGGGGATATTTTTTATCTCCCATTCACTCTCTCTCTCATCCGGCTCCCTCTCCTCTCCACCGACCTTTCTCTCTCTCCTCTCCTCTCTCTCAAAACTCACCCAAATACCTCAAACACCTTAAGAACCCATCCTCATTTCACCTCCTCTACGCAACTCCGGGCTCGTATCGTGTTGGGTGAGGCTCGGGAGAAAGATCTCGGTTGATTTCCAAAGATTCGGAGCTAGGGCTCGTTCGAGTTTCTTGGGTCTCGTTCCTTGAATCGAGGTAGGGATTTCTTGCACTTGTTATGTGTTTATATGTTGATTATGCACCTTGATCGTGCCTTAGAATGTTGGTTATTGTTGGGTTGTGTTTTCTGAAAATCTGCAGAAAATCTGCTCGAAACCTCTCCGTATCGATACGGGATTCTTGCCGTATCGATACCCAGTTAAAACAGAATGGACTTGGCTGATTTGCATCCTGTATCGATACAGCTATTTTGGCTGTATCGATACCAGATGCTTATGGGCAGTTTTTCAGCATTTGTTTCATACTTCATTCCTTTGGCCCCCGGTCACTTCCAATTCCTTTTGGACACTTCCAAACCTATTTCTAGCATGCCTAAACGAATTCCTTTGGTTTACTTAAATTATCCTCGTCTCATTGGCTTTCCGTTGTTAGAGAAAGGGTAGTATCCCATTAGATAAAACTTAATCAAGCGTATTTGTGGGATTGGTGGTGCTTGAGAGTCTTTGTGGCCTGAGGTGAAGCATGCTATAGGTATGTTAGGTGCTATGACTAGACGTGGCAAATGGTAGGAAGAAAATGCATATTGTAGAGAGGTTATTGCGTATTGTAGGATATGAGGTATAATGTGGGACGCATGTGATCAATAGGGTAACCAATATCTTCGTGCTTCGTCTCGAATGTTCATCCTAAGTTCCTTTGGCATTAGTTCTTTAGGCTCTTGCTTAGAACCTAGCCGGTGGTGTGTTGTAGAGTTGTCATGGGTTCGGTACGAGGCGCAGGGCGTCGTAATAGGCTTAGAGGAATAACGTGAACTTAAGGTATTTATTAACGTATAATTGAACATGGTTGTGAGTTGTAATACATTGAATGGTGGTGAATGAAAGATTGTGACTTGGGGGAAAACATTGTCATCTTGTATTCGAATTGATAAGGTATATGTGATAGGTGAGTTGTGAATTTTGAACTGAGGGTCCTGCAACGCAAGGTGTGGTAATGCGGAGACTCTAGAGGGCCCGCAACGCAAGATGTGGTAATGCGGAAACCCAGGAGGAGAGAATTCACTGTAACGCAAGGTGTGGTAATATAGTTGAATGTCTCTTATGATGAATGCAGTCGTAATTGACTTATTGAAGTTTAAGTTATTGTTTGGGCTATGAGCTACTTGAGATTGTAACTGTTGAAAAGAGGAAATAAACAATAGATTCAACCAAAGTTTTTGAAGAGAAAGGAACTTGGTTTTGGAAAAAGGATTTTTATGAAAAATCCTCCGGTATTCCTGAGTGAATCAACGGTTCCGGTATTTGGGCACAAATCAACGGATTCCGGTATTCAAGAGAATCAACGGAGCTCGACCCGCGGAGGTCGAGAGTATTTCTCAAAATTATTTTGGAAACCCAACGGGAGTGTTTTCTTTTCATGAAAAGAGGTTCGATGGCAATGGCATTGAATAATAAGACTGTTCGTGGCATTCGTTTAGGTAGTTATAAAAGGGTTGAGAAGTCGTCGTGGTTATTCAGAATGATATGAGCTTAATGTTGCTTCGAGATGACGTACGAATGGTTAGGGATGTCTTAAGAAGCATAGGATCCCATAGTCGTAGCTTGTTGATTCTTTATGGTGCCCCTGTGTATCTCTTGTTTGTTAGTGGAGATCATTCATTCTCATTGCATAAATCGTCACATTTTCATACAGCTTGTGCATAGAATTCTCTCTGGGCACGTGTTTGCTCAACCTACCATTTCAGGTTCATTGCAGGTCATGGTCATGGAAAGTTCGGAGTGCAGGCGGGCATTATCAAGTAAAGCTATTTTGATGAATACTTTGTTATTCTTGTAAAGTGAAAATCTTGTTATGGTTTTGTAATTTGGAAGATTGTATTTGTAGACCAATTGAAGAATTGGAAACTGTAATGTATTTTGGGGTAATGTAAACACGATTGTGAGAGTTTTGTATTTCAAATGTTATTATTATTTATGTTCAAAATCGAGGGCGTGACAAATTGGTATCAGAGCGACTAGGTTTGAATACCTAGAGACCGTGGGGAGACTTTTAGTCTCATGGGTTCAAAAATCACTGCATCTTTTTACGAAACCACATGTGTGATTGCATGAGTGACATTAGTCCATCGATGTATCATTGCATAAGTATTGTGGTAGAGTGGTCTATAGTTGTTAACCTCATGTTGGAAAGGTTGGAGCCTTGCATTTGATAGTGATGTGATTAATGCTGATGATCCTCTTTCTTATGTCTTTTTTTAGTAGGATGCTTTCGAGACGTGAAGTTAGGTGGGGTGAGAACGGGGATCAGGATAACCTGGGTTGTAGTTTGTGCGGGGAGAATGAGGCGAGTCAGTATACTAGGGATGAGATTATGTTTCCTGAGATCGTTGAGTGCGCGAAGGGTGTTGAGATTCTGGAGGGTGCACAAGGCGGTATGAGTGTGGGGGAAGCTAGGCATCGAGTCGTTAGCGTGAGATCATCTTTTGAGGGTGTTGAAAGTTTAGGAAGCAAGAAACTAGAGGAACTAGATCAGTCTATGCAGGGCCAGCGAGGCCTCACACTACCATTTCATTTAGAAACTTCGGGAGTTCTCCTTAAGTGTCAGATTGTGTGTCACCGATGTGGTCAGCCTGGTCATATTCGTTCTCAATGCCAAAGGGCTCAAAGATCTTGTTTTACTTGCGGGGAATTTGGCCATCTCGCGAGGAATTGTCCTCAGAAGAAGAGAATGCAAGAAGAGTCAGACTTAGTACAGCAGCCAGGAATTCGACAAATCGCTATCCAGCCACAACCCCAGAACGCACAAAGACTACCAACCGCTAGCGTAAGTACGTCGCCAGGGATTGTCAAAAGTCAAAGGAGGAAAAGACAAAGGGAATCAAGTCATCTATCACAGAATCAGATTCGTTTTGGGCTACCTACTTTATCCGGGAATCAGAGAGTCTCACAGCTCGATAAGCATTGTTATATTTGCCGCAAGCCTGGCCATTTTGCGAGAAATTGTCCTCGGGGATCTGGAGCACATGGTGAGTCGAGTTCAATGCAGCCGTACAAGCGTACACCAAATCGACAACGGATGCAGTTCCGTAGTTAAACTACCACCTCCTACTACTCTCTAGCTCTTAGAAACGTCACTTGTTTGAGGTATCACCTTTTCCAAATTGTTCTACTCCTTCGTTGCAATGCTTTCGATTCAGAAACACTTCACCCATTGTGGACACCATTCTTTTTCGTGTTTGGAATCAAAGGTAAGAAATCTTAGTCCATGCGTGTCGAGAGACATTGATAGATCACATTTGTTGAAGATTAGGGGTTAATCGTTCCATATGGAAGTGTTGTCTTTGACTTCTTTGATTTACGTGTGGCAAGGATAGATGTGATTTGGGAAGAGGTTGATTGTATCCATGGTAGTAGTTGGTATTTCAAAAGCGAACCCGTAAGCGTTGTTTCTTTAAGTACTCTATTTCGTTGGCTAAATTGAAATTTTGATTAGAGTTGTATCGTAATTAGTTTTTCGTGAAGTTCGTCGTACCGTTAAACCCTTATAGATCTTGACACTTAAGTTAATCATCATAAACCGTTTCTAGTCTTTCTTGGGAGTATTCGAAATCTAGTGTTGAAGCACCCCATGACATGTTTGCTTTTGCTATTGGTGACTGTTTCCGGTATCCCATACGAAGTTTTATTCTGACATTATCCTGCTTGATATAAGTTTTATTTGGTCGGTTGAGATCCCTTTGTTGCACTATCAGTTTGGTCGTCTGTCACAGTTGGTCTGTGCAAGTTCTCGTATTGCTATTTTAGTCTATTAAGCTCAATCTCTGGTCGCATACCTTATGGCATACAAATTTGTTGGAATCGTTAAACTCAGACTTGTTACTATTGTTGCTCGTATCCACCTTGTATCTGTTTGTTAGCCTAGAGATATTCAGTTGGGTTGAGTTTCCTTGTTGCACCTATCGATTTATTTGTTGGAATGTATCATCCTGCGCAAATTCTTATGTCAAAATTTGAGCCAAATCTTGTGGTGGCATATCTCTCGAAGTCCATTTGTTACTTTTGTTCAGTTTGAAACCACTGGTGATAGTTGTCTTCGGTGCTATTCGATTCGGTAGTGGTTTCTCAACTCGAGAGGCATATGATGGTTCAATCTGTGACACTCAGTTTCACTTTGTTCGAAGTATGGCTCGAATCTGGTATTGAACAAATTTTCAACCTAGAAGGGCTTAATCACTAGAGATCTATCTCATCATTTTGTGTTTGTCCCCAGTAAAGTTATGATCGATTGTTTTAAGATTGCCTCGGATTATCATGAGTTGTTCTACAAGTTTGTTATCTGACCATTCTAAAGATCTCATGTGTCCTTTAGATTCGGGTACCTTACTACCGTTCTCGTATACTTGATTAACTTTGTTTGAGTTTTAGAGTTCGCTTGTCTCGTTTGAGATAGTCAAGAATCGTGTTGACCGTGTCTTCACTTATTGTCGCTCGACGTGGGAAGATTTTAGTATTTCGTAAAGTACCGTCGCGTTGAAGTTTGTCTCATCTTAGAAAGAAAGGGAAGCGTTCACCGCTAGAAAGAGAGGTTAGGTATCGGATACGGTGCGTGTCTTTCGGATAACCAGGCGACAACCGATGAAATCCAATTAGAAGAGGCGCTTGATCACCGCTCCTTCTAGATGGAGGTCTCGGGAAGTCAATTGGGATATCGGGTCGTATTTAGAGGTAAGATCTAAGTGTCGAGATAGATGATCGTATGTAGGAATAAGTATCGTTTGGAAGTGTCACCGCAAACTTTTAAGCATTTGCGATGCAAGGTATATACGAATATCATGTACGAGCAGAATCCATTGCATGAGTTAGAAAGATTCGAACTCGAGTTAGAAGTCGACGTGTCCATGGTGAGAACCCGATACGTGTCCTAAATTTGCGTAGTCAAGTGTTGAGAGATAAGTCAATGCCGTTAGCGCGAGTTTACATGGGAAAGAGAGGGCGAAGTTAGACAAATGTAATCATTTTTGTTGTGCCTTGATTGATGTAAACCTTGATATGTATTTGATGGTTACTGAATTGTTGTGTGGTGGATAGTGACACGATTGGAGTATGTTGATACGTTGATTGGCAGGATAGAACTCGGTTTATTAAATTTCGAGGACGAAATTTCTTTAAGGAGGGTAGGTTGTAGAGACCCGTAAAATTTTTGTTTTATTTTAATTATTGAAAAGTTTATTAATTGGCTAATTATGAGAATATAGTTTGTTTGGTGGATATTTGAATTAGGGAGTGAAGTGAAAGAATAGAAGAATGAAGGGAGAATGTGTGATTAAGTTATTTGGTGGTATATAAGGTGTGTGTGCATTGTAGGGGATATTTTTTATCTCCCATTCACTCTCTCTCTCATCCGGCTCCCTCTCCTCTCCACCGACCTTTCTCTCTCTCCTCTCCTCTCTCTCAAAACTCACCCAAATACCTCAAACACCTTAAGAACCCACCCTCATTTCACCTCCTCTACGCAACTCCGGGCTCGTATCGTGTTGGGTGAGGCTCGGGAGAAAGATCTCGGTTGATTTCCAAAGATTCGGAGCTAGGGCTCGTTCGAGTTTCTTGGGTCTCGTTCCTTGAATCGAGGTAGGGATTTCTTGCACTTGTTATGTGTTTATATGTTGATTATGCACCTTGATCGTGCCTTAGAATGTTGGTTATTGTTGGGTTGTGTTTTCTGAAAATCTGCAGAAAATCTGCTCGAAACCTCTCCGTATCAATACGGGATTCTTGCCGTATCGATACCCAGTTAAAACAGAATGGACTTGGCTGATTTGCATCCTGTATCGATACAGCTATTTTGGCTGTATCGATACCAGATGCTTATGGGCAGTTTCTCAGCATTTGTTTCGTACTTCATTCCTTTGGCCCCCGGTCACTTCCAATTCCTTTTGGACACTTCCAAACCTATTTCTAGCATGCCTAAACGAATTCCTTTGGTTTACTTAAATTATCCTCGTCTCATTGGCTTTCCATTGTTAGAGAAAGGGTAGTATCCCATTAGATAAAACTTAATCAAGCGTATTTGTGGGATTGGTGGTGCTTGAGAGTCTTTGTGGCCTGAGGTGAAGCACTATAGGTATGTTAGGTGCTATGACTAGACGTGGCAAATGGTAGGAAGAAAATGCATATTGTAGAGAGGTTATTGCGTATTGTAGGATATGAGGTATAATGTGGGGCGCATGTGATCAATAGGGTAACCAATATCTTCGTACTTCGTCTCGAATGTTCATCCTAAGTTCCTTTGGCATTAGTTCTTTAGGCTCTTGCTTAGAACCTAGCCGGTGGTGTGTTGTAGAGTTGTCATGGGTTCGGTACGAGGCGCAGGGCGTCGTAATAGGCTTAGAGGAATAACGTGAACTTAAGGTATTTATTAACGTATAATTGAACATGGTTGTGAGTTGTAATACATTGAATGGTGGTGAATGAAAGATTGTGACTTGGGGGAAAACATTGTCATCTTGTATTCGAATTGATAAGGTATATGTGATAGGTGAGTTGTGAATTTTGAACAGAGGGTCCTGCAACGCAAGGTGTGGTAATGCGGAGACTCTAGAGGGCCCGCAACGCAAGGTGTGGTAATGCGGAAACCCAGGAGGAGAGAATTCACTGTAACGCAAGGTGTGGTAATATAGTTGAATGTCTCTTATGATGAATGCAGTCGTAATTGACTTATTGAAGTTTAAGTTATTGTTTGGGCTATGAGCTACTTGAGATTGTAACTGTTGAAAAGAGGAAATAAACAATAGATTCAACCAAAGTTTTTGAAGAGAAAGGAACTTGGTTTTGGAAAAAGGATTTTTATGAAAAATCCTCCGGTATTCCTGAGTGAATCAACGGTTCCGGTATTTGGGCACAAATCAACGGATTCCGGTATTCAAGAGAATCAACGGAGCTCGACCCGCGGAGGTCGAGAGTATTTCTCAAAATTATTTTGGAAACCCCACGGGAGTGTTTTCTTTTCATGAAAAGAGGCTCGATGGCAATGGCATTGAATAATAAGACTGTTCGTGGCATTCGTTTAGGTAGTTATAAAAGGGTTGAGAAGTCGTCGTGGTTATTCAGAATGATATGAGCTTAATGTTGCTTCGAGATGACGTACGAATGGTTAGGGATGTCTTAAGAAGCATAGGATCCCATAGTCGTAGCTTGTTGATTCTTTATGGTGCCCCTGTGTATCTCTTGTTTGTTAGTGGAGATCATTCATTCTCATTGCATAAATTGTCACATTTTCATACAGCTTGTGCATAGAATTCTCTACTGGGCACGTGTTTGCTCAACCTACCATTTCAGGTTCATTGCAGGTCATGGTCATGGAAAGTTCGGAGTGCAAGCGGGCATTATCAAGTAAAGCTATTTTGATGAATACTTTGTTATTCTTGTAAAGTGAAAATCTTGTTATGGTTTTGTAATTTGGAAGATTGTATTTGTAGACCAGTTGAAGAATTGGAAACTGTAATGTATTTTGGGGTAATGTAAATACGATTGTGAGAGTTTTGTATTTCAAATGTTATTATTATTTATGTTCAAAATCAAGGGCGTGACAGATGGAGTGATGGTTGTGCAACAACGGCGTGGTGGTGGTGGCAGCAGCAGCGTGGTACGTAGTGGTGGCGGCGGTGTGGTGGTGGGCTGGAATAGGTGGTGGTGGTAAACGGTGGTGGTGGAGTAGTAGTTGTGCAATGGTGGCGTTGTGGTGGTGGTGGCGGCATGGTAATGGTGGCGGCGATGTGGTGGTGGGCTAAAGTGGTGGTGGTGGTGGTGGATTGATGGTGATGGTGATGAAGTGGTGGTGGTGGTGGTGGTATGATTGTTGAATGCAAGTATACAAAAATTCAGCTAGAATTAAGTAGCTCAAAACTACTTAATTTTTTTAAATTTTTTAGCCTACATTTTAAGTTGTACTTAATTTGTTAAGCAATGTAAAATGTGATTATCATACCTACTGAATCACTTATTACTTAATTGATTCAGTTTTAAGTACTGAATAAACTTGCCATATCACATTTTCAAACTATAAAAAACTAAAAATTGTTAACATAGAAAATAATTTTAAAACTAATAAAAACTATTTTATTAGAAATAGAAAATAATTTTTGAATTTTTTGTCAATTTTTTTTTTTTTTTGCATGTAACAGATGTTTTTGAAAAAAAACACTCCCTCCGTAGTTCTTATAGAATCCAGTATTTCATTTTTGGTTGTTTCTTAATAAATGTCCATTTTATAAAGTTAGAACATCCACAATGGGTTTAATAACGAGTGTTTTAGTTGTGTATATTAAGACTTAGCAAAAATGTATTTTTTGTGCCACAATGCTTGTATTAATTTATGTGGTAGAGTGTAGTAAATCTTGTAATATGCTAGCATCTGTGCTAAATTTGGCAAATATGCTAGTAAACAATAAGTAAATCCCATCTCTTTTTTATAAATTCAAACTCCAATCATAAAACATAAATGCCCACTATTTCTAATACACACTTGTGATACCCATTTTTTTTTATCATAACAAATATTTTAACACACAAATTTCCCAAATTCATTGCGAATGTTCTAACACACTTCTACATTGCCAATTTTTTATATATACTTGTGGGACCCAATTTTATCCTAATACACACTTTAACACAAAAATATACCAAATCCATTGCGGATGCTCTTAGTGAGTAAAAGTGTAATGATGATATCTTCATAGAGGATAATGAAAGTGAAGGTAAAAATTAATGTGAAAAGTGTAATAATGATATCTTCTTAATAAGTTAGAGTTACGAAACTGAATACTTAAAAAGACACACATGGAGTAGTTTTTTTTTTTATAAGAAAAGGTTATGAAAAGAATAGTTTAAAAAAATAGATTTTCAAAAAAAATAGTTTTTTTATAAAAATTGTTTTTGAAAAACAGTTAAAAAATTTATTTTTGGGGAAAAATAATTTTGTTTTAAAAAAACATTTTTTTAGTAAAATACTCTCTCTGTCCATTTTTACATGTCTACTACGTTTCTGCATGCCATTTTCAATGACTTATATCTCTCGACGTATATTATGTTTTATACTTTTAAAATCATTGTCTTATAAAAATAATTGAGATCTATCAAATAAGATCCATACTCCATATTTTTAGTAACATACATTGAGAGATATAAACAATTAAAAATGTCACGCAAAACTGTAGTGGACATTTAAAAAGGGACGGACTAAGTATTATTTTTGAAAACATTGTTGTGTGTGTGTGTGTGTGAGAGAGAGAGAGAGAGAGAGAGAGAGAGAGAGAGAGAACGTTTCTATGTAATGATGAGTGTTTTTGATTAAGAATATGTGATATTCACTAAATTTGATTTTGGATAAAAGGTTCCTAGTTTTGATTATCTAAAATTTAAAATTTGATTATTTTTAAGGAGGTTGATAAGTATTTGATTATACCAATGTGAGCTATATTTTGCACCAACATTGTTAACTTTAGAAACCTATTACTTTTGATTATGTCATTGTGGATACCCTTAGTGATAGGAAACTGATTTTCGCGCTCCACTTTTTACTGATGACGCTCCAATTTTAACGTGAAGTTACTGAATAAAGTAGAGCGTCTTCAGTAAAAAGTGGAGCGCGGATATCAATTTCCTACTGATAACTCTGTTTTGAGTTTTTATATGGCGAGTAGTTTTCCCACTCACTCTTTTGATATTTACACTTTTTTTTTTTAGTGTTTTATTGATAAACTTTGTTAAAAAATACATACCCTCTCAATATTAAAAAACAAAAAAAAAATGAATATCAAAAAGAAGAGTATAAAAATTATTTTGTTATATTACGTAGTTAATTAGGATCAATTATTAGAGGAAACGTAAGGCAGGTAGACCCTTCTGTGCGCAAGGCAGGTGTACGTGATGTAACTGTATGTATGGTGGAGTCAATTATGAGAGGAAACGAAAGGCAGGTGGACCCTTCTATGCAATAAGGCAGGTGTGTCATACTGTCATGTATGGGGTCACGGATTTCATCTTTTAGTATTTTACTATTTTTGTTTCTACTTTTACAGTAGTTTTTTCTTAAAATTATTATAATGGGATTCCGTGCTATTTTTTTGTTGAACCCAAAAAAAGTGCATTAATTTCAAAAAGTAATACTACTAGTAGGAGTATTAATTTCCAAGAATTTAGTATTACTAAAAAATGACACGAAAATCAAATATAAATACAATTGTGAGACGGATGGACTAGTATATAGTACTCCACTTTGAAATATGTTTTTAAATTGCAGCTGCATAAGAGCATCTCCAACCCATCTTCTAAAACACAAAAATAGAGAATGAATGTGACATATTGAGGGGAGATTTTGTAATTTATTCCCTCTTTTTTCACTTTATGAGAGAATATTGGAGGGACCCATGGTACTTTTTAGAGATTTGGTCTCCAAATTTACTCTTGGATCTCTAAAAATAGAGACCCTACTTCCATTTTGGAGACCAAATCACTAAAAAGTACCACAAGATTGTCTTATAAAGTACAAAAAAAAGAATAAATTATAAAATCTCCCCTTAATATGTCTAGATCCATTCTCTATTTTTGTATTTTAGAACTTGGTTGGAGATGCTCTAAGTGATTACCATGTTTTCCTGATCTTTTGCACGTTGGGTGAGATTACGTTTTCCAACTTTGCAGATTCGCTGAGATTATGTTTTCCACACTGGGTGAGATTATGTTTTCCAACCAGAAAGTCTCCTGGTACAGCAATCTATGCACAGATTGTGCACATATTTTTTTGTGGGGTTCATTAAGGATCTCACACAAGTGATCCGAGCCGTTCATTATGTTTAAAACATTTTTTCAAGTGCCCCCGCAAAAAATCAGCTCAATTCGACACCTATAAGTGCTTGATCTAATCGTCTAACTTTTCAATCTCTAAAAATCCGAATGAAAAGTTAGATGATTAGATCAAGCACTTATATGTATCGGATTGAGCTGATTTTTTGAGGGGGCACTTGAAAAAATATTTTAAACATAATGAACGGCTTGGATCACTTGTGTGGGACCCGTAGTGGGCCCCACAAAAAAATATGTGCACAGATTTCTGTACCAATAGCAAGGTTCTTTTCCAACACACCTTCAACGGGGACCGACGGAAAAGGGAACCAACCAATTATGGGGCCCACTTCGGGATCCCACACAAATGATCCAAACCGTTGATTATTTTTTAAATATTTTTTCGAGTACACCTGCAAAATTATAGGTCAATTGGATATCTACAAGTGTTTGATCCTACGTTCACTTTCTGTTTTAGATTTTAGGATCTTGAATTCTGTATGAAACATTAGACATTTGGATCACATACTTGCATTTATCCAATTGATCTGAAAATTTATAGAGTCACTTGAAAAAAAATACTTAAAAAATAATCAACGGTATGGATCATTTGCTTGGGATCCCGAAATGGGCCCCACAATTGGTCGGTTCCCATGGGTTCCCTTTTTCGGCGGTCCCCATAGTGTTTCGCCTTTTTCAAGGTATGTAATTTAGAAAGCCTCGTGCATCAGAATAACTTGTTCATGGAGGCTGCAAATCTCATCCGTTTATTTCGGCAATGGACGGTCCGAATTTTAAAAAAATTATTCCCTGGTAGGAAAGAGTTCAAGAGTTTTTTTTATAAAATGTGATTTGGACGTGCGTGATATCTCCGTAAAATCATATTTACGGAAATCTCTGTAAAAAAAAAATTGGACTCGGGCATTAGGTGCCTTTTATAGAAAGCTAACATAATTAGCTGATGTACTATATTGTTGGACCACACTGTTTATTTATACTTCTCTTTCTCCTTTTAGCTGTACTGCAATACTACTATTGTAGTAGTGCTCATTGTGGAAATGTGTTTTTTAGGAGTCCTGCTGCGAGGGCACTGACCGTCAGAACCGACGGTTATGTGGGGCCCATTCCGGCCTCGCATGAATGATTCGAGCTGTTTAATAATTTTTTAAAAACAATTGAATAGCTCTTTAAAAAAATTAGTTCAATCTGATATGTATAGGTGCTCGATCCAATCTTCTATATTTTCATTCGGATTTTGGCTCCATGAAAAAAATGAAAGATTGGATCGAGCACCTACACATATCGAATTGAGCTGATTTTTCACAAGCTCACTCGGTCTTTTTTTTAAAAAATATTAAACGGTTCAGATCATCCGTGCGAGATCCAGAGTGTGTCCCGTGGCTGTCTGTTCCCACCGTCAGTTTCCCCGATCGGTTTCCTTTCATCTTTTTCGGTTTTTTAGTACCACCCTATAAATCAACACATATATGGCAATCACTTGAGTAAAGTACTGGTTGGACTTGGGAGCATTTGTACTCCATTGTCTCTGGATTTCTTCATCGTCATCAAAAAAAAAAAATCATCTTGAGACATCCAGTACTACTACCCTCAACCATGTTTTTCCTAAAAAATATGCCTTCCCCATCATCAGTGTTCTCAGCCTATGCATCCCTATCAGCTTCATTTCTCTTGTTCCAAACCATGTTCAACCAATTCTTACCCAATAAAGCCCAACAATTCATCCTCTCAGCATTCCAGTACTATCTAAGTCCTCAATTGTCGAGTAATGTAACCCTAATCATTGAAGAAAACATCAATGGTTTGGCTAGAAATGAACTTTTTGAAGCTTCTGAAACGTACTTGTTCACAAAGGTCACCTCCGCCAGTGCTGAAAAGCTCAAGGTTAGCAAAGGCTCCAGGGACCAAAACTTCACCACCAGATTTGCACAATGTGAGCAGATCTTTGATTCTTTTGGTGGAATGGAGCTTAAATGGAGATTTCATTGCCAAGAATCCCAGAAAGACTGGAAAAGTGAAGATGATCGGGCGTCCGAAAGGCACTACTGGTTTGAGCTGAGTTTCCACAAGGAACACAGAGACAAGGTGGTGAATTTTTTTAAGTTCCAAATTATGAAATGTCTTCTAGATTAGTAGTATTTCGTTTGTGAATTTATAACTGGATTTAGCAAGGAACACTAAATTTATTCCGCAAATAGTCCAGGGCTGCCCGAGGATCGGTTTTGGGCGAATTGGTTCGTTTCCAATCCGATCCGCTCGCGGTGGATTATTGTTTTCTCCATCCGCCAACCGTCCGTGAGTGTTGGTCGGTTCGGTTTGGATATGGTTTGGTCGGTTTAGGCGGATTTGAGTAAACAATTTATTTTTTATATATACAACAAAAAATTAAAAAATAGATCTCCAAAACTTCCGGTTCAAACATTCATCCACCTTAAAGTACGAACAAGTCTAAAGATAAACTATTACTATCATTCACCAAACCAACAAAATTACACATAGTCAACTACATATGAGTAATTTAGGGTGAGTCTATCCGAGCAATTTAAGATTTTAGTTTAGGGTTTTCAATTTGCTTTTGCCTTTTAGTCCTTTTATTGCATTTTAATTTTAATTTTTTGTTTTGGGCGGACAGTTTGATTTGAACTGCCAACTGAACCGAACTGATCCGATTAGCATCCGTTAGAATTGTTATATTAGGATCCGTGTCCATCCGTAACCTATGTTGGTTTGGTTCATTGGAGGTTCGGTTTGGGCGGATTGGTCCATCCGCAGGACAGCCCTAGTGAATACCGTAGAAACTTTTATTTTTACTTTTCAGTGTATTTTGTTTTGTTTCATAAATTAATTTACAAATCAGTGATCTAAATGCAGGCTTGATGAAAGAGTAGTTAGACTTATCTAAATAGAGTAGAGCATCCATTATTACAAGTCGTCATGTATATGTTTCTCCCTGTTCCATACCTACCAGTGAAATGCAAAAGATAAAATTATAAAAACAAAAGAGAATTGATTTTCACACCCGTTTTTATAATTTACACTTCTTTTTTTTATCTACTTGAATTTACTATCTTGCCCTTTATTCAATACACTTTTTCACACATTCAAGGACAATATCATAAATTCATGTGGATGAAAAAAAAAAAAAAAGTATGAATGATTAAAAGGGGTTGTGAAAATCATTTTCCACAAAAATCAACAAGAATGCATAATTATGTATAGTCATTAGGGCCCATTTGGGAGCTTCATTAACAGTTTCTGCATTTATATTAACTCATTCCGAAGGTTTGGGAGGATAGGGTAAAAAAAATGCATTCTTTGATAAAGCGTTTTCAAAGCAACCCAATCGAATTCTGGGGTATTTGGGAGCCTACTTCATTTTAATTTTTTGGCTTCTTGGCTTTTTGAATTATGGTCAGAATGTATTTTGAATTTGGTAGAGTGTTTGGATGATATGTGCATAATGTATTTTACAACATGATTAGTGTTTGAGAGATATATGCAGAATGTATTCTGTAGGTCTTTTTGTTAACCAAAATAAAAAAAGTGAAAAATGAGAAGTCAAAAAGCTTCTCCTACCCTCTTTTTCACTCTCTTCTCTAAACAACAATTTGAAGAAATCATTCTGGAAAATGAGTTTTGGGTGGCCCTTGTCAAACACCCAAAACTTGAAAATGCAATAATGAAAATGCAAAAAGGAGGTTGGCAAACAGACACAAATACAGTTTGACAATCACCCTTGGGGACGTTTCGCATGCATTTTTTATTTTGCATTCTCATTTTCCCATACCCCTGAGCTTCTATGAGATTTCCGCCCTTATCCTCGTGCCATAGTCTTAATTAGGAGTATCTCTCTCAGCAAATTTAAGAAATTTATTTCGTCGTTTATAATTTTACTTTCAATTTGGGTTAATTTATGTTCTAACTATATAAATAATTTTACTTATAAAAAAAACTACTGGTATATAATAATTTTATTTTCGACGTTTACAAATTTATTTCTTATCTCTTTCACATTATATTGTCGCACTTTGCGCAATAATGGAAGAAACACTTATCCTAGGCATTTTTCCTTAAGTACAAAAGTATGCCAACGTATTAGTAAGGTCAAAGTACCGTTGATAAAATTTAAACTAATAATTCATACAAGAGTAAACACTCAAATTCATATCATTTTAATGAATATTATCAAGGGCAACATGGTCAAGAACAACTCATAATCTGTGTTTCACATTATACTCCCAAATTATAAAACTCTCTTGCAAAATATATTATGCACACATCTCTTAAACACTTGATATCAAATACAAAATATATTTTTACCACAATCCAAAATTCACAATTTATAATCTAAAATGCGAAATAAAACAGGCTCCTAAACGCCCCTAGATAACAGGGAACTCGTAATGCCTATCAATTTTGCATCCTATATGTTCTTTTCTCCTATGGTCAGCGTATTCGATGCAATTTTTGAGATTAATCATTTGTCACGTTGAGAGAAATAAAACAAAGTATAAAATTGTAGCTGAAAAAAGTTAGTAATATAAGATGACACTTCTGACAAAAAATAGTACTACAGTAGTTGTTTGGTAGGAGTATTTTTTTCATCTTTGTAGTGATTTTTTTAATTTTGATCAGTATTTTTTACTTTTTAAACTTGTCTCGTCGAGAGAAATGATTAATTCAAAAAATATTAGATAAATTTAAAATTTTCAAAAAAGACAAACAAGAACAGCAAAACGAAAAATACCAAAAAGTTAGGGAAAAAGTGGGTAATTGAAAAAAGCTTCCCCTAGGCTAGTAGTTTGGGTGTATATAGGGGTGACCAAAAAATCCGTCAAATCGCGAATCCAGTCCAAACCAAAATGTTTGGTTCGGTTTTTTAGTAATATGGTTTGATTATGGTTTAAAAAAATTAGAAACCGCTTTATATGGTTTGGTTTGTGGATTCACATTCACGGTCGTGATTCCAAACCGATCTGAACCGTATAATAAAATTATATATAATTTAATTATTATCACTGCTCTTTTGCTGCCTTATTTCAAGTCAATGGTTTTTAGAAATTATCTTTGGCATTTTATTTTGGTTAAATTATCTTAAGATATTTAATAGTTGGTATTGTTAGTTTGTTCATTTAGTGACTTACCAGTATTTCATTTTCTTAGTTTAAGATTTGAGGCAATTATTGGTATTTCTACTCTTAATTAGTTGGTTGAAGTTAGTATATTTTGATAATTTGAATGGAATTGATTTTAATATAAGTTTTCTTTTAATTTATCTTTGTAATTTTAAGTACTTTAAATATTTTTTGAAGATGATAGTTTAGTTCAAAGCAAACCGTGGTTTAAACCGAAACCGAACCGTATTTATATGGTTTGGATTGGTTTGGTTCTTGGTTTACTACAAAATCGAACCAATTCAAACCATGCTCAGCCCTAGGTGTATAGATTCCAATTTTATAGGATGTCGCCGAAGGGACATACAATTTGGGTGTATAGTGGAGTATGAGTGTAATTACTACTATTTATGTGGGTAATTAAACGTACACAGGTGTTGGAGTCATATTTGGGTTTCATTCTCTCAAGAGCCAAAGCCCTGAAGAACGAAAAGAAGGTTGTGAAACTATACACCCTAGCACAATGCTCAACATATGGAGTAGCAAAATGGGACAGCATCAACTTCGAACACCCATCGAATTTCAACACGCTGGCCATGGACACAGATATGAAGAGGGATATAATCGAAGATCTGGATAGGTTCGTGCGAAGGAAGGAGTTTTACAAGAAAGTGGGGAAGGCTTGGAAACGAGGCTACTTGCTGTACGGGCCACCGGGAACGGGGAAATCGAGTCTGATTGCTGCCATGGCTAATTACCTCAAGTTTGATGTCTATGATTTGCAACTATCGGACCTCAATTCTGATTCCTACTTGAGGAAAGTGTTGCTGGCGACCACCAATAGGTCTATCCTTGTTATCGAAGATATTGACTGCAGCGTGGACCTGACGACAAACACACAGTTCCAGTGCGCGGCTGGGGGTCACGGTGAACTACAGGTCTCTCTCTCTCTCTCTCTCTCTCTCTCTCTCTCTCTCTCTCTCTCTCTCTCTCTCTCTCTCTCTCTCTCTCTCTTCTATATGCTACATATTGGTAATGACAATATGTTTTTTTCTTTCTTAAGAATTTTTTTTATTAATCTTTATAAATAATTTCAAAGATTAAAAGGATTAAGAACGCACTGGCAATAAAACAAAAAAAGGAAAAGAAAAGAAAAAGAGATAATTCTATGGTGTCCCCGCCTTTTTTAAGGCCAGTATTACAAACTACAAAATGACATAATATGTTATGCCATTGTGTGTATCATTTTTTAAAATGGCATAACATTTTATTATTATTATTATTATATTAAGTCATAACAATTTTTAAAAAATGACATAACGTAACCACTTGAAGATATGTATAACATAACCACTCGAAGGCATAATATTAAACCTTTGGGAGGCATAACGGTGTCCCCTTTTGGGTGGAGACACCATGACCACGTTCGTTTAAGGGTTTTGAATTTTGGAGTTCTAATTATTATCTTATTTCTCTTCAATCATTACTCTCATTTTTTTCTCTATCTCTCTCCAATCATTATTTCTATTTTCAATCATTACTCTATTTCTGGACGCGGAGTCCCTGCAGTGAGGCTAACTCAATATGTTCTCTTTACAACTCAAAAAGAATTTTTCAAAAAATTTCTCCTAGATTCTCCTTAGATTCCTCCTACTTCCAACATTTCTCTCTCTATCTCTTTCCACTTATTACCCCTACTATTTTTAAAAAAAAATTCAAGGAAAAATTCTTTGCTTGATTACCAAAATTGATTAGAGATCAAGGAAAAA
The DNA here is from genome assembly GCA_018127125.1 of Rhododendron griersonianum. Taxonomy (NCBI): domain Eukaryota; kingdom Viridiplantae; phylum Streptophyta; class Magnoliopsida; order Ericales; family Ericaceae; genus Rhododendron; species Rhododendron griersonianum. The sequence continues at coordinate 18,167,568 of CM030795.1, forward strand.
AAATTCGAGTCTGGACTGACCGACTGAATAAAAAAGCTAAATCTTTAGAACACCGGGTTACGTTGTGCAATCATAAAAAAAGAGATGTCCTCCGGTTAATGTTATCATACTTATTGTCCTGACCTACAATGGAAAATCTCCCAGCCTCATCATCCCTTTTGCTAACCCATTCTCTCTTCTCTTCTTGAAATTCCCTTTTGTGTTTGTTGGACTCCAATGATTCCCAGCTCCTGTGCATGGCTCCAATCAGCAAGTACTCTGTTCACTGTATTTTATTTCTTGGAGAGAAGAAAACAAAGTAAGTAGGGGAGAGAGAGAGAGAGAGAGTCGGAGTTGGGTATAGAGAGAATACAGACATAGAGGGAGAGAACAAAAATTCTGACCCTTGTGTTTTGTGAGAAAGTGTGTATTTGGGTGTGTGATTTTGGGTGTGGTTGTAGCATCTCTCAGGAGAGAAAGGGTTCACGTGTGTTTTACCCAAAACGGTGACGTTTTGGTGGGGCTGCATGGTCCTCACTGCAGGGACTCTGCGTCCTCTATTTCTCTCTTAAAAAAGAAAATAAAAAATCCAATTTTTTAGTACTGTGTTAAAGCACGTTGAAAATGAGTACTACTCTTGTACTATCTACCTAATAAAACAGAAGGGTGTGGGGACCACACAAACACAAGTTAAAAGAAGGGTTGAGATTCATTTAATCCAATGGCTGATGTGTGTTTTTCAACTCTCTTAAGAAAACACCCACACTCTTACGAATATATTAGTACAAAAATGCCATCAAATAATGGGTAGTGCCGTAGGCACGGGCAATCACTAGTATTCTATAACCAACATTTTTACATCAATCCTTCTACCACCACACCCAATCACACACCCAAACACACACCCACTACTCACATGAGTGGTGGGTTCTACACACACTACACACTCTAGTGTGTGTATGGGGCCCACCACTCATGTGAGTGTGGGTGTGTGATTGGGTGTGTCCCTAGAATTATTGTGTGACCGGGTATCCTAAACTTATTAAAGCATCTTCAATCCAATACTCTATTTGAGAATATCAAAATATTTTATTTTATTCATAAAGTGATTTTGGAGGAAGTCACTATTCCTATTTACTCCAACCACAAACCCTCTATTTTTTCCTCTAAAATAGAGGAGGCTTGAGAGGATAGGTTGGAGGAGTTCCATACTCTCAAATGGAGGAATAGAGCATGAGTTGGAGATGCTCTAAGGATACAAATGCCATTTTAAAAGGTGAATAGTGTTATAGAGGGGATCCTCCATATTTTCTCCCATCCTCTAAATATAGAGGATCAAAATCCCATCCTCTCAAATAGAGGAGGCTTGAGAGGATGAGTTGGAGGAGTTCCATACTCTCAAATGGAGGAATAGAGCATGGGTTGAAGATGCTCTTAGAAAGACAAAAATAAAAAATACTCCTAAAAAAATGGCTTATTTTTGTTTTTATTCAAAAAATTTAAATTTTGATCATAATTTTTTTACTTTTTAAATTTCTTTTGTCATAAAAAATTAATAATCTACAAAAAATTAACAAAATACTAACAAATGCAAACAAAATTTGAACAATAACAAAAAAAATAAGCCACTTAATTTATTAAACCGAACAACCTCTAAGTTTAGGAGAACTCACCCATAGTGGTAGGGAAATTGATTTTGATACTTCAGTTTTAATTACTAGTACTCTATTTTGTGTCTTTATCATATGAGATTACGAAAAAAGTGAAGTGCCAGTGGCTTTAGTAAAGTGTCAAAATCACATTCATTTATGTAGATGTACTCTATTACTATAAAGTGACGCCATGTCGCAAGAGTATAGCACAAAAATTCCACGTCATCATCAAGTAGGACCATCCGTTTGTATTTAACGGATTTTACCCCTGGGCCTTAATTGAATGAAGAGTTTTGAATAACTTCGGGTGTTTATATAATTGAAATTTTACTCCATTTAGGTATTTATGAGACATTTAGGTGTAAGTTTATGAGTGTTGTTAAAGAAACAGATACAAATTGCACAGCCCATAGGCCAAAACGAACAATGAAAATAAAGTATACGCTCCACAACCTGCACAAATCAACTATAACTACGATGTCGAACCCAAGCCTCCGAACCGGAGGTGGGTGGAATATAGATGATCATCGAAGGACCACACTCCCGCTGAAGGATCATCTTGACCTATAATTTTTATTATAGTTTACTATAATAAAAATGGGTGAAATATCATTTACTATAGTTTTTATTACGTAATTTTAATTTTTCCTAGATTCAATACTTTTTCTATTGTAGTTCATCTTTTTAATTTTTTACTAGTATGTAATATATTTCGCCACTACTTGGGTAAATGCAGCCTTACCACTCTCTTAACTTAAGTTGTAATCATTACTTTGAATAATTCAAAATGAAATTATTTTTTGCAAATTTTTGAAATTTAAAATCCTAGTTACATGATGATTTTTCGGATTGATAGTTTTTTCTCTTTCACACACACTCTCTCTCTCTCCTCACCTTATTTGATTGGTTCAAGGTCTGTGCTTCTATATTAATTTGAACTTATATTTTTCGTCTAAACAATATTACACAAAGACATAAATCTTGCGGGGCCCAGCTATAAGGCTAGGTATAGTAGAGCATTTTGCAAAATGGTGCACAATGGAAACTGTTTTCAAGCGGGAGAAAAATGTTCAACGAATAGTAGTAAACAAGTACCCACTAGCTTAGCGTTTATGCCCGTTCGATGTATGGGTTAAAAAAAATCACATTGGTTTTTTTGGCCCAATGTATCGAATGGACTTTGACATTGGTTTTTTTGGTATCGAGTATCGAACGAGTACATCGCTAGTTGATATAGTTTTATATTTTTTTCAATCTTGTATTCGGTGCACGCTTGCATTGGTTTTATTCCATGCATTAAAAGACATATTTGTGATGAAAAATGAATTTGGAATACCACGTGACGGTGCCTCAGAAGCATAGAATGATTTTTTTTTCTCTATATTCAACCCCCCACGTCTCTCTCTCTCTCTCTCAAACAAAAAAAAATTACTCACAATCTAGAAAATTAGGATTGAGAATTCGGATGTTTTTTTAAGGCAAAACACATTTGCATATAGTATGTACTAGCATTTGTGCCCGTTCGACGCACGGGACAAAAAAAATCATATTACAATATTATTTTTTCGGTCATGTGTATCGAACGGGCACAACGCTAGTTGATAAAAAAGATAGGATTTTTTTTTAGTTTGATGCACGCCAGCAGTGTTCCCTTTGTATGTACTGAAAGACATACGTGTGGTGGAAAATGAGTTTAAGGTATCACATGATGGTGCTCTATGGGCGTAGAATAATTTTCCCTCTATATCACATCTCCCCCTCCCCCCACGTCTCTCTCTCTCTCCCTATTTTTATAAACAAAAGAAATCCAAAAATCTAGAAAATTAGAATTGAAAATTTGGATGCTTTTGAAGGCAAAACACGTTTGCTTAGTATATAGAGATAGATTGATGATTGTGGTTTGCATAAAACTCCAACCACCGGCCGCTCCAAGATTTAAGTGTTACGGTGATAAAAACGTAAGCAATTTTTTGTACACAAATCTCTATGTATAGTAAAAAAAATTATTCTGGTTGAGAATTTATTGGGCCTAATTTATTTTATTTTGTTGAGCTAGATTATCTATTTATTCACAAACTTAAGTGAATTTTCATTTACTCTGGCTCCATATACATAATTCAGCACCGACAACAAGAGAAGTCATAATTATATGGAAACAATTAATTTGAGTGCATCTTTTGAGTCCAAGGGGTCCACTTGAACCCCCACAATACATAGTGCAGCCACCCTTGAGTCATCCTATTACATTCCCTTTTTGATCTATAGGGCATTTGACAAAAAATCATCGATCTCAATGATATTGGATTTCAAGTGATTTGTGCAAATGACCTCAAATTTTGATTTTAGAAAAACTGAGTTTGGGTGCTTTTGAAGCAAATTTTAAAGTTTCAGCTATTTACAAGTTGTTTTTCAGCTTTTGCAGTGACCATTTTAAACTTGTTTTGCAACTTCATTCACAAGCCAACAAGTGTGGCAAGCAAATTTCTTATTTTTTACAATCCCAACTCTACAATTTTAAGCAAATTAATCTAAAGTTATAATTTAAAATTTCCTTCCATGAACTGCTATCCAAAACATTCCCAAGTAATTGTGACAATAATCACGATATTTTGCATGTCAAATAAGAATTTTCTTATCAAAACTCTCTACTTTAATTTCTAGCTTGTCAAAAAAGAAAAGAAAAGAATTTTGTGGAATGCCCATTTTTCCTAATGAAGCTTTATTTTCCGCAGTTGACGCTCTCAAGCCTTTTGAACTTCATAGATGGTCTTTGGTCAAGCTGCGGAGACGAACGCATCATCATATTCACCACCAACCACAAAGACAGGCTCGACCCTGCTCTATTGCGCCCTGGTCGTATGGACATGCACATTCACATGTCTTATTGCAGTTTTCAAGGATTCAAGCTCCTAGCCTCCAATTACCTTGACATTAATAACCACCACGGGTTGTTCGGCCAAATAGAAGGATTGATGGATAACACAGAGGTTACCCCAGCCGAAGTAGCAGAAGAATTAATGAAGAGTGAGGATGCTGAAATTGCGCTCTCTGGAGTTGTCAATTTCCTCAAGCGCAAGAAGATGGAAGCCAACAGTACTGCCGATACCAAGGAAGAAAAAAGTAGTGCCATTGACGTCGTGGAAGCAAAGAGGATGAAATTGGAGGATGTTATGAGGAATTCTGGTAGAAAGATTGGGAGAAGAGTTGTAAGAAGAAAGTGTCGCCAACGCTAGCTAATGAATAAATCAAGAAATTGAGTTCATCGCGCGCCGACGCTAAGATTGTTCCACCAAGGCTAGAAAATTTGGTTACAATAATGTAACATTATTTATGTTTACCACTTAATCCTCTCGTACGGTTTTGGAATGCATTTCATATTTCCATTGCATGTTCCAGTACTCTAGCCCGCTCTTTTTAAGGATAGATAGTGTGGTGGCAAGCTTTCTACAGTTGGACCTTGTGGCTTGGATGGTTGAGGTTTGGACGAAGATGGGTCTGACCTGCACACGAAGCAACCGCGTTAGTACCCAAACTCGGAGCGTGGTGTCCGGGGCAGGCACTCCGACGCTCTAGTCAGCAAACAGGAGAGGAGATATCGAAGTATGGTTTAGGGTTTGAGAAAGTGTTACCTTATTCTTGAGGGGAATGCCTCCTTTTATAGCCAAAGGGAGTGCAGAGTCCAACTCCCATAAGACTTCTACACGTTGTATGATAAGCCTGCCTTCCTCGGACCCAGATAGACATCTCAATCTTGAATCTATCCAATCCCCCATATTCCGCTCCTAAATATAAGGGATTGGATAAGACGCGAGGTTGCCTCCTCCTGCCCATCTCTTCCTAACTTCCTCTTCAAGTTAGGGGACAGGAGGCTCGGCGAGCACGGGTTCTGCCGGACTGTTGGTACGGCACTGATTGCTTCAACAGGGGCAACCTCCAATCCGTTCGGCGGAGAACCGCCGGACCGGATCATACTGATTAATAAGTACGCCGAACCAAACCGTTCCCTCCCATGGATCGACACCACGGTTATCTTAACCAGGCCCGGCTGGACCCGGATCGGCTACCGACCCGACCCGCCGACCCACGGGTAGAAGATTTACTGGTCCGGCTAATTGGTGCAACGTGATCACTGCCTTGGTCCCTCCGCCGGACCACGCCCCCCACAATAGCCCCTCAACCTCTTCCTCCCTTGCAAAAGGTGGGAGGGGTTGACCACATAAGGAAAACTTGCTACCGAGGGCGTCCTGAGGCAAACGTACCGAGCAAACGCCGCCGGTCCAGTGAGGGTTAGTGAAGAGCCTTCTCGAAACTTGGGGTAATGATGCATCTGAAGCAAACGGGGGCTGATGGGACCGTTGGGAGCCAGAGATCGAACGGTTCATCAGGAAACCCAAACGGCGTGGGGTGCCACGTTGTGGAAGGGGAAACGACGCCGGTACGAAACGGTGCAGGCTTTCCACGTGGCATGACGAGAGTGGGCGGAGCGGCGACGCTTCGGTTCTCGTGTTCGACGCTTAGGGTTTCACCCGTTCAATCCATCCACTATATAAGCGGGGAGGCGGGGCAGAAGAATACTCTTTCCTCTCACCCCTCGCTCTGCAACTTCAACTGCTGCTGCTACTTCGATCGCCTCCGTTGCTCCGCCATCCGCTGCCATCCAGCCCCAGCATTCTCAGGTAACTCCGCTGCCCCTTTATGATTCGTTCTGAGTATGTCAAAGTGCAACACCCCACTCACACCCCCATATTTGCACAAAACGTCATTTCCATCTGAATAGTGTCGATCTCCCATGGCCGCCTGTGGCCGTGGGCCGCCGTCTGGACCGCCAACAACGGCGGTCCTCCACCGTGCCAATCTCAACACTTGATAAGAAACCACGAATTCCGCCGAGGAGGATCCTAAAGGACCCCCCTCGGCAGGGATTTAGATGCACATGAGTAGCCATGCTGAAGTAGGAATTCTCATCATCCCTTCCATTTCTTATTCTGTTTAGGTCTTCAGCATGGTGGATCCCAACTCATACTCGCCGAGCATCAATCCTGAAGCTTACCCAGACCTCCAAGAGACCATCCAGGCGCTCGGCAGAGGGTACAGGAGCTTCAATGAAAGCTCCAGCAACTTTGCCCAGCGGTCTGGGTGTCCAATCATCCCCGGCATCCACATTCCCCTTCAAATCGACGACAGGTCCTCCAGGGACATTCTCTACGGGCGGAGTGACTCCCCCGGCGAATCCGCCGAGGAAGGCACGCACGGGTCTGTCCCGGAAGTGGCTAACAAGGAACGAGCAGCCACCGGGGCTCAGGCCAGCACATCGACATCAGATGATGTGCCGCCGAGCACCTCTGACGTAGCAGGAGGTGCCGAACCCCCACCGCCGAGGGACATTGACTTCATCCCCCCGCTACCAACGGGTCTCGGACCTATGTCGTATAGCCACTTCTACGGCGACGGTCCAGGTGGCTTCACACAGGCCTTCCGGACCAAATACTCCATCCCAGATGACGTCTTAGTCGAAAGGGTCACCACTAAAAGGATTCCCTTCGGCGAAGACTTCATCGTCCTGCCCTTGTACGCCATCGTCGAGGGAGGGGTAAGGTTCCCCATGAACCCCTTCCTCCGCTTCTTTCTGTCAGATTACAACCTTGCACCGATCCAGGTTGCAGTCAAAAGCTGGCGCATCCTGAGCTCGGCGATAAGGTTGGCAGAGACCAACAACCTGCTGTTCACCCTTGGGGACCTGATGCTAATGTACGTGGTATCAAGGATCCCCAAGTACGACAAGTACTACCTCACCACCCGCCAACACTTTGATCACCTGGTGGACCGCCTCTACGATACTGAAAAGTGGTGGATGGTCCTGGTCAAAGTGTCCGGCAACTTCGAGTGGGGTCCCATTAACCCCCAACTCGACTACCCCTTTCCAACCAGGAGAGGTACGGAGATCGAGAGGCCTTACAAAATCCCTCGAGTGCGAGGGTTCCCCGGCCACGGGGACAAGCCCGGTATATATCTCTCTCTGTGCATTGTCTTCCACATTGACTTTTATCCTTCATACTGATCTTCTCCTTCTACTTGCAGATTGCTCCGCACCGAACAAGGGACTCCTCATCTCAGGCAAGTGGACGAACCTGATCGCCCTGCTCCGGTGCCCTAATCGAGACGCGCCGACCCTCCTTGGTTATACCCCCTTCTACCACGGGTACGTTAGCCGAAAAAACAAAGAGAACATGGTGAGGAAGACCGTTGATCTTGCTTCCTTTGCCGGGCAAGCACTGCAGCTGCAGTACTTAGCCCAGGACATCTCAACCTCCGGGCTGCCAAACAGGGAGGAGAAGGTGCAAGCTCCCATCAGCAAGCCGGAGCCCCAGGGTCCGCCCACCGCCATTACTATTGAGAAGACCCGCAACATCCGCCAAAGAGACAAACACTCGCTCGGCGAGGGGGAAGGTCAGGGTGCTGGGAAGAAGGTCAGACCCGAAAAAAGGGACGCGAAGGTCCTCAATACCAGCCTCGCCGGGGGTGAGCTCTTTGCACCGGACTTCCAATGCCCAGATGGGCATATGATCACGACCGGCGACAGCTTGGAGGTGAATCCCCATCTGGCCATGCCCTTTTAAAGGGCCTAGCCCCCCCAAAGACATGGAGAAGCTGTAATCAGCCAAGGCCGAGAACATGGCCAAACTGTGCCTTTTCCTTGCCAAGGTACGGATTCCCCTTGTTAGTTTTTAAAGTTGAATTGAATGTCCCTTCAAGTTTACTGCCTGTTTCAGATGCTAACTCTTTCTTCTCTTTTTGCAGGCCGGCCAATGCGACAATAAAGCCTTCAATGACATGGAGGTCCTTCTTGAAACTAAGAAGACCCAAAGGGGGGACCTTCAGGCCATGAGGAAGGAGGTGAAGAGGGCCAACGACCAGATCGAGGCGCTGGAGGCCAAAGTTGCCGAAGCCAAGACTGGCTTGGAGGAGAGGGACCGCCTGCTGCTGAAGCTCAAAGAAGTCGAAGCCGAGCGGAACCAACTGAAGGAGGGGATGCAGCAGATGGAGGATGAGCTGCCGGCCAAGCTGGAGGAGGCCGGCGATGCGGGTTTCAACGAGGCCGGCGACTACTACCGGGATCAGGTGGAAGCCCTTGTCACAAAGGCTTTCAGGGACGGAGAGCGGAAGGGATTTGAAGACGCTCATGCCTCTTGTTTCCTCCGCGGATTCCAGGTCGGCCTTGATTACGCCGAGGTCTCCAAGGATGACCACCGAAGGGAGGCTCCAGTGGTGCCACCTGTGGATCTGCCGAGGCACCTGCTTCCAGCTGAGCAGGCCAACCCAGCCACCGATGTGCCATCAAACTCCGCCGGTCAGCCCAATCCAACGGATGACAAGCCGTTGAGTCTTGCCGAGCTGCCTAATCCCACTACTGTCGAGCCGGCAAAGCCTACTGATGGCCCTATCGTAGAGTAGAATTTAATTTCCTTTGTATGTCGTAGATTCTAGGGTCGGCAAAAAGTGTCTTGTTCAGCCGAGCCCCAGTTTTTGTAATGGACCAGTTTTTGTTATAATGAAAGTCTGAAGTTTTTCAGTTATGTTTCATACTATTTGCACTTCATGCGTGTTAAGACCATGTATTGCACTTCATGCACATGGTTTAACAATAATCTCTCTAATAATTATCCGTCCCAGCTCGCCGCACCCAGCCCCTGATCCGGAGGAAACACACCACCGAGGTTGGTTCCGCCGAATCAAAAAGGAGCGGCTGAAGCTGGGAATGCCCCCTTCAGGATATGGCATGTAAAGTCTTTGCCGAACAGAATCTGAAAAGGCGTGCCTCGGCTAACCGAGCATAATAATACCACCGAGGCGAACAGAACACATTTAAAACAGAAACAAACTAGTCTGTATTGAAACAAATCCGTGTAAAAAACTGAAGGCTTAACACATAGCCGAGGCGAAAAGCCAAAAAGACATTTAAGCGTAATACTTTCGAAGCAGCTGGGCGTTCCAGTGGTTCGGAATCGCCGTTCCATCCATCTCGGCGAGTTCATACGAACCGTAACCAACCTTTTTAACCACCCGGAAAGGACCTTCCCACTTCGGCATGAACTTCTTCAAATGCTCCTTCTGGACTATCTGCCGAAGGACAAGATCATCCACATTGAAGGGACGGTTCCGCACATTCTTGTTATAACTCCGAGCCAACTGCTGCTGATAAGCTGCGTATTTTATGTGGGTATTGTCGCGAAGCTCATTCGCTCGATCTGCTTCGGCGGCCAGCATTGCATCGTTTGTTGGGACATCAAACGTTGCAGTGCGAGACGTGGGTCGAGTAACAGCCACAGGGAGCACGGCCTCGACGCCGAACGCCATAAAGTAAGGAGTACGACCAGTGCCGCGCCGTGGAGTGGTTCGGTAGCCCCATAAAACATCAGGCAACTCTTCCGCCCACTTGCCGCGTTTGTTGTTGAGTCGGCGTTTCAGGCCGGCAGAGATAGCCTTGTTGGCAGCTTCGGCCTGTCCGTTTCCCTGAGGATAAGAGACGGAAGCTGTCTTCATCTGTATGCCGCGCCTCTTGTACAAGGCCTTAATCGCGTCGGCGACAAACTGGGTACCGTTGTCTGACACAATGGCATACGGTACGCTGAACCTTGTAAAAATATGCTTCCAAAGGAAACTCTCCACATCGGCGGCCGTGATCGTTATGAGTGCTTTGGCTTCCACCCACTTGGTATAATAGTCCGTAGCAGTAATGATGTGGGTAAAGCCGCCAGTAGCCTTCGGCAGCTTGCCAATAATATCCACCCCCCATTGAGCAAAGGGCCAAGGACTAGAAACTGGTTGCAAAGGTAGGGTCGACTGGTTGAGAAGGGGAGAATGCTTCTGACAAGACTTGCATTGCTTGGCAAACTCTGTAGCCGTATATACCATTCTTTTCCACCAATACCCCTGGGAAATGGCACGGTCAGCTAAGGACCGGCCGCCGGTGTGACAACCAGCACTTCCACCATGCAACTCCTTGAGGATACCGGGCACCTCCTGCTCGTGCACCACACGGAGGTCGGGACCAGTGTACGATCGGCGGTACAGTGTGTCGGAGGGATCGATGAAATAGGAAGCAGATTGACAACGGATCTTATGGGCTTCCTTGCGGTCGGTCGGAAGCACGGCATGCTTCAAATAGGAGACGAGGGGGTCCATTCAGCTGGGTGCCTGATGGATGTCCATCACTTCCTGTGGCTCCGGATCGAAGCTCGGCGATGGGACTTCGCCGAGGACTATCGTTCTTTCTCCTCCCTGATCGGCACATACGGCTCCCAATCCGGCAAGAGCATCGGCATGAGAATTGAGATCACGCCCAACATGGTCAAAAAATACATTTTTGAACGATCCAGCAAGAGCAACAACTTGGCTCACGTATTTGTTCATGCGTGCATCCTTGGCCTCGTAATCATCATTGAGCTGATTAACAACGAGCTGGGAATCGCTGTAAACCTGAACTTCTTCAGCACCCATATGCCGAGCTAATTTGAGCCCGGCAATGAGGGCCTCATACTCCGCCTCATTATTTGTTGCTGGAAACCCAATGCTCAATGAATGCTCGTGCAAGGTCCCGATCGGTGATACTAGAACAATCCCGGCACCGGCCCCTCGGCTGTTAGATGCTCCGTCGACGTGGAGCCTCCAGGCGTGCCCGGTGAACAAGCTCGCTCGGCGTGAAGGGATGGGCCGCTTCGTGATATATTCTTCGTGAGCTGGATGGCTCGACCGAGGTCCAGGGTCCGGCCTGGCGGAGTCTTTTGCCAGGTCCTCGTCACAGCCTCTGCCGTCTTCCACCCCAGGGGAGAACTCAGCAACAAAATCAGCCAATACTTGACTTTTGATTGCCGTTCTGGCCTGGTAACGGATATCAAAGTTTGCCAACTCCAGGGACCACTTGCACAATCTATTAGAGAGATCTGCCTTGCGTAACACCGCTCTTAAAGGGTATTCGGTAACGACCACAATGGTGAAGCTCTGGAAGTACGGCAGGAGCTTCCTCTTCGCCATTACCAATGCCAGAGCCAGTTTCTCTATTGGGAGGTAACGGGTCTCGGCGGGCAGAAGCGCCTTGCTAATGTAGTAGACTGGCTTCTGGTCCGTGCCCGTCACACTCTTTGAGGTCTCCTGCCGAACCAGGACAGCACTAATAGCATGCTCAGAAACTGCAAGGTAGAGGTGAAGCTCGTCCCCTTCCTTGGGCACAACCAGCAAAGGAGCTTAGGATAGGCATCTCTTCAGTTCGGTGAGCGCGTCATCGCAGTCCGGCGTCCATACGAAGCTTCTTCGGCTGGTGCCTTTAATCGATTGAAAGAAAGGTTGGCAGAAATCCGAAGACTTGCTGATAAAGCGATTAAGGGCGGCAGCCATGCCGGCGAGGCGCTGAACCTCCCTCACCGTGGCCGGAGCCCTGATTTCTTGTATGGCCTTGATCTGACTTAGGTCGGCCTCGATTCCTTGGCGAGTAACCAGATGTCCAAGGAATTTGCCGGAGCCAACGTCGAATGCACATTTTTCAGCATTCAGCTTCAAGCCGAACCTCTTGAGAACACCAAAAATTTCACCGAGATGGAGAAGATGATCGGCTGCGTCCTTACTCTTGGCGACCATATCGTCAATGTATGCCTCCATTATTCTGCCGAGAATCCCTTTGAACAATAGAGCTACCATACACTGGAACGTAGCCCCGGCGTTCTTTAAGCCGAACGGCATCACCAGGTAACAGTAAGTGCCACTGGGAGTGATGAACGCCGTCTTCTCCTGATCCTCCTCATCCATAGCAATTTGATGGTATCCCCTGTAAGCGTCCATAAAACTCAGCCGAGCGTACCCAGCGGTAGCATCCACCAACTGATTGATCCATGGGCAAGGGAAACAGTTCTTTGGGCACGCGTCGTTCAGATCGGTGAAGTCGACACAGACGCGCCATTTGCCGTTCTTCTTCCGGACCACCACTGGATTCGCTAACCATGTTGTATACTAGACCTCCCGAATAGCTCCGGCATCAAGGAGGCGTTCTACCTCTTCATTAACTGCGTCGGCATGTAGGGCCGAGGATCGCCGAGGCTTCTGCACAACGGGCCTCCTAGCCGGATCAACGTTCAACGAATGTTTTATCACGTCGGGACTAACACCCGGCATTTCATATGGAGTCCAAGCAAAGACTTCCATGTTCTCTTTGAGGAACTCGACCATCTGTGTTTTCTCGACCTCATCAAGAGCCGAGCCAATGAGAAAAGAACGGGTCCCATCTTCATTGACCGCAATCCGAACCAAATCTTCCACGGCCCTGTCGCTTGCCGGTCTTCCAACTTCTCCAGGCCCTTGCAGCGCCTCTCTCGTTTCCTCTTCGGGGGTGGTCTCATCTAGCAATTCAGGTACCTCTATACTCTGTACCTCCCTTGCTTTGCCCTTCCCGCGGACAGAGTTGACGAAACACTTTTTGGAGGCCACCTGGTCCCCCTTGATGGTCTCCTGTCTCCCAGACTCTCCAATGAATCGAACACATTGATGAAGCGTGGATGCCACAGCCCTCATGCCGTGCAACCAGTTTCTTCCCAGGATTGCGTTGTATGGGCTCGGCGAACTGACCACTATGAATTCCATATCCAATTTCACCGAACCAGCATATACTGGGAGTACGACTTTGCCGAGCGGGTAGACCGGAATCCCAGTAAAGCCGACTAAAGGGGCTTCCACCGGGGTCAATTGGTCTTTTGAGAGGCCAAGAGCTTTGAACGCCGAATAGAATAGGATCTCTGCCGAGCTACCCTGGTCGACCAATACCCTTCGAACAAGTTTCCGCTGGAAGGGTAAAGAGAGGACCAAAGCATCATTGTGGGGTAAGGATAACCCCTCCAAATCTTGCTCGATGAACGTGATCTCCCACGTGCTACGAGCGTCCATCTTAAGCTTCGAGGAATTTTGAACCACCATCACTCCTGGCGGGGAAGGGCGATACAGTTTCTCGTGGAGCTCGTTGGCCTGGGCTTTGCTCATTGGCTCATGAATGCAATGCACCACGCCATCGAGAACTTGGGCTCTCGGCTGGATCCCTGCATTCGGTGACTTGGTTCGGTCGATCCACCGATCCATCCTTCCCTGCTGGACTAGCTCTTCGAGGTAGACTTTGTATGGCTGGCATGCTATCATATAGTGCCCTTGTTCGTTGTGGAATGAGCAGTACACCCTCTGGTTCGGTTCCCGGCCATCGGCAGTTCCCAATTTCTCCGCCGCCCCTGTTGGCCATTGGAAACCAGGAAGCCGTCCACATTCTCGGAGCATACGGAAAATTGGCTCTTTGAAGTAGGTGGTGATGGCAAGATGGTCCCACCCATCACTCGGCGGGCGGTCCCATGCCTTTCCGCTTCCTTTGTTTCCGCCGAACCCTGCGCCCTCTTTCTTGGACACTACGTTAACCTGCTTCTTTACTTCCTTGGCTGCCGTTTTACCCTGCTCGGCAACCGGTGCTACATCGGATCCACCGATGTACTCCTCAAGCTCTATGTACCGGGCAACGGTATGCATGAGCTCTGTCATATTGTTCGGCGGCAGAAGCATCAATTCCTTGAATAGGTCAGAATTCCTATCCAGTCCACGTTTGAACGACGTAGCCGCAGTCTTTTGGTCACAGCTCTCAACCATGTTGTATACATTGTAGAAGCGCTCAGAATAATCCTTCAAGGACTCGCCGGTCTTCCGCCGAAGGTCCGTTAAGGCTTCTATTGTTTTTGGCCTCCGGTTACTTGCCACAAACCGTGCCGTAAATGAATGCTCCAGTTCGCCGAAGCTGCTTATTGAACCTGGTTTTAGCTGCGTATACCATAGCATGGCAGTGTCCGGGAGGCTCAGCGAGAACGTTCGGCACATCATTGCCTCGCTCAATCCGCAGAGCGCAGCCATGGACTTGAATTGCTGCACATGGGTCGGCGCATCCGACTTCGCGTCGTATACGGTGAATTTGGGGACCTTGAAGTGGGGAGGGAGAGACTCATCCGCTATAGCCTTGGAAAAGGGGGAGACACCTTTCGCCGAGGTTGCTGTAACCCCTTCCTTCGGCGGGACTACTGCCGGAGGCGCGAAGCTTTTCTCTCGAGCATCATCCCTTGTCCTTTTATTGATTGGTGGGGTCCGAGCCCTCCGGCCGTCGATACTTGGCTCTGGGGTTCGGCGCTTCGACCCCGAAGCCCTCCTGTTTCCCACTACCGGGGGTTCTTCCTGATGCCGAATGGGCCGGTAAGTGGTTCTCTCGCCGGTGCGAGTATTTACCACTATTAAAGCCCCGCCGCCGGCGCTGATCTCGCACCTCTCCTCCGGTAGCAGCCCCTGGCTGTTCTCTTCCTGAAGTCTGGATTGTCCGGCAGATCGACCCGGCAATCGCCGGTGGTGTCCCTGGTCAGATTGCCGGTGGTGGGAGCGACTGGTAGAATGGGCCGGCGACCGCTGACGGAGCCGAGTGCTTGTTTCCCTTTCCTCCTCTTCGTATCGCCGCCCCTCAGATCTGTCCGCTCTCTGATTATCCCGGTGACCTCTCGACCCAGAAGGGTGATCAAGAGGATCTCCCGCGTTATCTCTTGCGTTGCCGAGCCGAGGAAGTCCTTGAGTCTGGTCCGGGCTTCCCCTTGACTTCGAACGAGCGCTTGATGCCGTGGCGCTTGTTGCTGGAAATAATGCTCGGCGAACGTTATCGTTTCCGGACCCATCGGTTCGGTGTCCGGGTTCCAGGTGGACAACACCACTGGCATCAATACGACACAGTGGGCCGAGCCTTGCAAAGGCAGAGGCCCTAACAGTGTCAGTCGTTTGGAGAGCATTCCTCCTACGTCGCCGTTCCCGCGACCTGGAAACGGGTGGGGCGCTCTGAAGTGCCTGGATCTCTTGTACTTGTGTTCTTAGTCGCATTAACTCCTCCGCCATGCTCACCGGGAGCACTGGTGGGGGGGAGGAGGAACCGTGAGGCTTGTTGCAGAGCGGTGCACACCATCTATGTGGAACGCCGCTGCTCCTAAATCCTGGTTTTTAGGGTCAGGGATGCTTGAACCCGCCACCCTGGGGTCGCCGGGACCCCCAGTGGGGATGCCATCCCGCCCTACCACCGTTCGCTGAGAGGAGTGGTGACCCAGGTTTGGATTGAAGTTAGTAAGGCCGAGAGGTCGTCCGTCCGTGCCTGTCATCCTGAACTGGAAAGAGAAGAACGGAGGGAAAGCTTCACCACAAGATGTGTTTGTTAATCCTTTTCCCCAGCAGAGTCGCCGATTGTGGTGGCAAGCTTTCTACAGTTGGACCTTGTGGCTTGGATGGTTGAGGCTTGGACGAAGATGGGTCTGACCTGCACACGAAGCAACCGCGTTAGTGCCCAAACCCGGAGCGTGGTGTCCGGGGCAGGCACTCCGACGCTCTAGTCAGCAAACAGGAGAGGAGATATCGAAGTATGGTTTAGGGTTTGAGAAAGTGTTACCTTATTCTTGAGGGGAATACCTCCTTTTATAGCCAAAGGGAGTGCATAGTCCAACTCCCATAAGACTTCTACACGTTGTATGATGAGCCTGCCTTCCTCGGACCCAGATAGACATCTCAATCTTGAATCTATCCAATCCCCCATATTCCGCTCCTAAATATAAGGGATTGGATAAGACGCGAGGTTGCCTCCTCCTGCCCATCTCTTCCTAACTTCCTCTTCAAGTTAGGGGACAGGAGGCTCGGCGAGCACGGGTTCTGCCGGACTGTTGGTACGGCACTGATTGCTTCAACAGGGGCAACCTCCAATCCGTTCGGCGGAGAACCGCCGGACCGGATGATACTGATTAATAAGTACGCCGAACCAAACCGTTCCCTCCCATGGATCGACACCACGGTTATCTTAACCAGGCCCGGCTGGACCCGGATCGGCTACCGACCCGGCCCGCCGACCCACGGGTAGAAGATTTACTGGTCCGGCTAATTGGTGCAACGTGATCACTGCCTTGGTCCCTCCGCCGGACCACGCCCCCCACAGATAGATAGAGATTGCCGCTGTTTTTAGGCATTGAGAATAATTAGTATTCATGAGGTCAATAGGATTGAGCTAAGTTTGAAGCCCAGTTAACGAAGGTGGTGTGATTGGGACTGGGAATAACATCGAAGCCTAGCTCACAGATCTTTAACCAACAACGTGTAGTGGGCCGAAATATCCGAGGGTTCAAAGGGCTCAATAGGGTGACCTTGTGGACCCACTGTTCAGTTGTCTCAGTTCGTCTGTACGAGAGAAATCATCTTTACACGTCATCCCGGTTGTTTACCGAGTGACAAGCGGTCCTACGGCTGCTCACCGAGCTTCGGCTGTTTCTCCGAACGTGAAGCCATGTTCTTCTTCGGTGACGCACCCCTATCTTCGGTAGGACATCTCCTTTTGGACTAATGGTTGCCCGACGAACGAGTGTTACGTTCAGAAAAACCTTATGTTCGGAAGGTTTCTTCGGGTATGGCGGTGGGAGAACCTTCTAGAAGCTCTTCTTGATAAGACCGATGATAAGCACGTCTACCTCTCTGATAACTGATGGGACGTCTTTGATATGGACCCACGTGGGTCTGCAAATCTTGAAGGGCGGCATCATTAAATGCTCCTGACATATGACGTCATCCGAGTGAAGCGGTGCGCGTGTGGTACACCTCCTTCTTGTCCAGCACTCCAGAGCCTTGCCTATAAATAGAGGATTACCTCTTCTAGGAAAGGGGTCAGACAATCTCTTACCTAGCAAAAATATCTGCTATTCATCTTCTTTTCTCCTCCATATTCTGACTAGATCGTCGAAGCTTTTACCCGGAGGAACACTCCCCTCCGGTTTGCAGGTACACGGCGTCGCCTCCCTTCACCGCGCGGTCCAATTTCGAGCAACGAGAACGGAAAGAAGGGTCAGAAGGTCCAAGGATAAATCAGCCCCCCACACAACGCCACTTTGTCTTCTCCAATAACATCAAAAATCACCAACCCCAAGCAACAAAAGTAAGTTATTTTCGGTTTTGGTTTTGTAATTCTCTTCTCGATCCGGTTGGGTTGTGTTGGGTGTGCTGATGGTGGTGTCAGGACCAGCCCAAGGGTAAGCTCTTGGGCAGCCCCAGGGCTAGGGCAACCAAAAAAGAAAAGAAAAATTTCATGTCCATTTTTGTACGTATATTCATATTTTAGAAAATTAGAAGCCGGTTCTAATTTTTAGGTTCAGTTTTATCCCAACCCTAAATAGTTTTCCAAACCTCCGTAGGCTCGGATATGTTGGGTAAAGACTTTTTTATCCCGACCCCTACCCAGACGATGACAATCTCAGACCTCTCCATTTTCATTCCCTAAATCTAGAGAGAGCGAAACACCATTATCCCGACCCTCTCCGACTGCCCAACAAACTAAACAGCCTCGAAAACCCGTTGGAGTTACTCTTCTTGCAAATCTACGGCGACGCTTCCACGGGTTTCCCGGACCATGAGCAGAACATCTCCACCGCCTCCTCTCCTCCTTCCGCCTCAACGAAGACCTTCACCGGGTACCACGCGGCAGATCCACCTTCGAATTCGTGGAGAAGAGAAGGCTATGGACAGACATCGGGTACATCGACTTCATCTGGCCGTTGTGGAACAAATCGTCGGCCGAGATTGGGGATTCGTTGCCGTTAGCTACACTCGAGAAGGAGAAATCTTCTTCTTTGTCGTAGTCGTCAAGTTCTTCATCGAACGACGGTGATTCCTGTGTTTTATCATGAGCAGAGCCTAGATATTCCCTTTCTCTTCTCTCTTATGAAACACTAGTGCTTACCCGTGCCTACGGCACTACGCACCCCGGTTGGAATTTTCCGTGCATACGGCACTTGCTAGCCAGTGGCTCAAATATTAGTGTGTAGTATGTGATCCTCTTTTTAATGGCATAAAAGAAAATTACTCGTGCTTATGGCACTCCCCCAACTATACATTTAAGTTAACTACAAAAAACTACTGGAGTATCAATTTGCTTATGAAATTCTAGTAAAAACCTGGTAAAAATTTAAAACCAAGCATTCCTCCTGTATTTTCATTCCCTTAGCATAGAGGTTGCCTTAACTTTTCTCTTACACGCCAATTACGTTCTTGCAGATTTGCACGTGCCGAGAACGCATGTACCAAGTAATCTGATTGCTTAACTTAATCGTATACACTGCCGACTACCAACCAAACCAACATGGCTTCTTTGAAGAGTATTACACATATAACACGTACCCATCAATAAAGTCAACACCCGTCATCATTCATAAAAAGAGCTTTTTAAACTTAAAGCAATCTTCCATCTAAGAACTGGCTACAACGAAAGTAAAAAATAAGTTAAAGCAAGTGGATTTTTGCTAACATCAATCCAGGTAGAAAGAGATTTCCAACACCTGTGTTTGGTCAAACACATAGATTACCATTCACGTGTCTCTCATACATTTTGTCGAACACATAGAATACAAAAAAAAAAAATGGGAGCACACTTTGAATGATGTTCACAAAGACATGTAGTCAAAATAAATTGGTGTGGTACCAAAGTCACGGCTAAGGGACAAAAGAGTATATCTGATTACCTCTTTCAGGGATTGAATCATGTAGACCAAAGAGTATATCTGATTCATAGGACCCCCAACATGAGATCTAGAATGGAAAAGACTCCACAAAATCACATGATCGTTTCTGAAGAAGAATTGAATCTGAAATGAAAATAGAAATCAAAATCAGCCGGGAGCAAAAAAGAAAGAGACTTATTGACTTGTTTGAGAGGGGTGGGAGTGTGGGAAGCAGTTAAATTGCCGTGTGTGCGGGTGGGTGTGCGTTGAGAGAGAGAGGGGGGGTACGCCAGCTGCGGCGACGGGAAGCCATAGTTGTTGTTGGGTCGTTGTTTGGAGGTAGCGCATGTAGGCGGAGATCGGCGATTCGACTGCCGCGTGGACGTATGGGAATGGCCTTTTCTTTTTCTTTTTTTTCTGAAAACAGGGGGCCAAGAGAGGGGGGAAAAGGAGGGAGAGAGAGAACTCACCAAACATGGAGCTCGCCAGAGGTGGATCGTAGGAGAAATGGAGCAGGGGGATTTCGGGAGAGAGAGAGCAGTGAAGCTGTCAATAGGGTTTTTAAATTTTGAAATTGAATTTGCTGGCGTACAGCACTGGGCAAAAGGGAGGGTTCATAAAAAGAGCTTTTTAAACTTACGAAAAGGCTATTGTGTAGAGGATAGAAGTTGGGGAGAAATTTAGACCGTTGGATTTGTTTGTATGGGTAGATAAAATTTGTGTCATGGAGAAATCTGAACCGTTGAGAGAGAATATTCTTTAAGAATATTCCCAAAGACCCTTCTGTTTTATTAGGTAGATTTTGAAAAAAACGGAATAAAGATTTGGGGCAAGATGTATAAAGATTTGAATAGAAATTGCATTATTTTCACTAGATTAGCAGTAGTTTACGAAACAGTGGAGTTGCTCCAGTTTTATAAGGCTCCGTTCCGCAAACCTTCTTAAAAAATAAGTATTTATTCCTCTACTTCTCATTCAAAAATAAACCAGCCTTCTTATTTTTTCCAAATAAAAAGTTCCTTCCACATTTTCAAACTCAAATATAACATAAATGAATTTTTTTTTTTTTGCACCGTATTAAAGATCTCAATGAGATTTATCAAATAAAATCCATAGTGGTAAAAAAATTATTTGCGTAAACACATGATTTTTGAGCTTGAAGTTGCAGTATACAAAAAAGAGGACTGTTGGTATGAGAATGAGGGCCGGCGGACAGATATCGTACTGGTAGCTGCGCTGGGCCATCTCCGGCCACCGGACGGCCGATCCGAGCCGTCCAAAAATTCTTTAAAAAAAATCAAGGGGGCCCCACGCGGGAATCAACGGCATCCGAGGTGTGTAGGGTGCTTGATTCGAGCACCAATTTTTCGTGTACATATGAAGTTTCATATCCTTCATATGTACACAGAAAAGGGGTGCTCGGATCAAGCACCCTACACACCTCGGATGCCATTGATTTCCGCCCGGACCCCCTTGGGTTTTTTTTTTAGAATTTTTAGACGGCTCGGATCGGCCGTCCGGTGGCCGGAGACGGCCCGGCGCGGCTACCGGTACAATTTCCGTCCGCCGGCCCTCATGGAACCTATA
The DNA here is from genome assembly GCA_018127125.1 of Rhododendron griersonianum. Taxonomy (NCBI): domain Eukaryota; kingdom Viridiplantae; phylum Streptophyta; class Magnoliopsida; order Ericales; family Ericaceae; genus Rhododendron; species Rhododendron griersonianum. The sequence goes on from CM030795.1 coordinate 18,188,347, forward strand.
TAAATTCTTCCAAGCCTTCTTATTTTTCAGGAACTCCCCTTTTTAATCAACAAAAAATAAGAACTTATTACCTTTCTGGAACACAGCCTAACTATATTTGAATATTTATAATTATATTTGATTTTGATTTTTTTTTTTTTGTTCAATTTTGTTAGTTTGTTTATTTTTCTATGAGAACTGTGTGTTGTTCATGAGAACTGTCTATGAGAACTACGTATTTTTCTATGAGAACTGCGTATTTTTCTATGAGAACTGTCTATTAGAATCGTGTATTTTCTATGAGAACTATATATTTTTTATGAGAATTGTGTATTTTAGTGTGTGGTAAGACTATATGAATTGTGTATTTTTCAGTTCACATATTCCATTTCTTATAACCAATTCACAAAGCTAGTTGTCTATGAGAACAGTCAGCTCTCATAGTCAATTCTCATATAATTGACTATGAGAATTGACAATTCACATATCCAATTCTCATAGTTAGTTCACATAACCAGTTCTCTATGAGAACTGAGCAGTTCTCATAGAACTGCCTATGAGACTTAGCAGTTAAAAATTCAATTTTAAATCAATTTATTTCCTATGTGAACTATTACTTTTTTACTTTGATTACTTTTTTAAGACATGGCGGTGAGAACATTTATAACTATATTTGATTTTGATTACCTTTTTTATTGTTCAATTTTTGTTCGTGTGTGTATTTTCTATGAGAACTGTGTATTTTTTTATGAGAACTGTGTGTTGTTTATGAGAACTGTGTATTTTTTTTTATGAGAACTGAGTATTTTTCTATGAGAACTGTGTATTTTCTATGAGAACTATATATTTTTATGAAAATTGTGTATTTTAGTGTGTGCTAAGACTATATGAATTGTGTATTTTTCAGTTCACATAGTCCAGTTCTCATAACCAGTTTACAAAGCTAGTTCTCTATGAAAACAGTCACTTCTCAGAGCCAATTCTCATAAAACTGATTATGAGAATTAGGAGTTCACATAGCCAGTTCTCATAAGCTCAGTTCACATAGTCAGTTCTTATAGTCAGTTCACATAGCCAAGGGTATTTTTGTTCGAAATAATATGATTCAGGAATTGATTCTAAAAATATAGCTCTCATAGCTCCAATTCTCATAGCCATAGTTCAGGGGTATTTTTGTCCAAAATAATATGTTAGCTCGGGCTATGTGAACTGGCGGGGATATTTTTGTCCGAAATATTATGTTATCTGGCTATGAGAATTGGCAGTTCTCATAGCCATTTCATATAGACAGTTCATATAGCAAAGGGTATTTTTGTCCGAAATAATATGGGTCAGGAGTTGATTCTAAAAATATAAATTTTACTAAAAATGGACATGTACACAAAAAATTAAGAAGAATTGGCAAAATAGTAAAAATGCATGAAAAGTCTAAAAAAAGGACTGAAATAAAGAAGGAATATTTTTGTCAGGACTAAATTAAGTCCGAACCTACTTTTTAGGGCTGGTCTCTAAATTCCCCTTTATATTTTGACAAAGATGTAGCATAGAATAAGAAGTTGGTTTTTGGTTATATTTTAATTTTTTTATGTAATTTAAACTAGAAGCACAATGTAAACTTGATTTTGTTTTTTTTAAGTTGTATGTTTTTTTATTTTTTATAACTTAATAGTAGGAGGGCAATCAAGCTTGGAGTCGGGTTTGGGCAACCCAAACGTCAAGGCCGGCCTTGGGTGGTGTTTTTCTGGTTAGGTTGTCCTAACGCCTAGGGTTGTGGGTGGCCGGTGGGTGGCCGGTGTAACGACCCGGATTTTCGACCCAAATTTTTTTTATTAGATTTGCAAATTTTATTCCGGTAAGATTATTTTTAGTAAATTAGTTATAAAGATTTCTTTTTGGTATAGGTTCCATGTGTGCCACATACACCATAGAATTTTTCCAAACCAATTTTTTTCCCCAGCCGTGTACAGATCTTTCTCTCTCCCCACAACATTAATTCTCTTCCATCTCTCCTACTCCTACTCCATCTCTACTTCTTCCCTATCGTATTTTCGTCATCATCTCGTCCATCTCAAAGCCCAAGAGATAGAAACCTTTTTGAATACAATCTTATCACCTCATCAAAATTCACCTATAAATATCCCATTACTTCGACCCTAGGGCACACCACGCTACTCCTCGTCCATTACAAAAACCAAAAACCAACTCCATTCTCGTCCATATCACGTACCACTGTTCACGGCTTGTTTCTTCCTAGCTAATGTTGTTTTTAGTCCAGAGTTCCTTCACGAATGTTGTAGAGGGCGTCGAGGGCTTCGATTTCAACCCAAGAATCGCCCAAAAAGATCAAGTATTGATAGAGTTATCGCCGTCCAAAGTTCGATGAAATTTTCGGATTTCTGTTCCAAACAGCACACAGGACTTATGAAAATCCTCACTTTTCTCCTAGTTTGAATGGTTTTCGGGCTTAGACTTCTTCACAAAAGTTGTAGAGCGTTTCAAGATCTTCACGTTAGACACAAGAATCGTCCAAAACGGCAGAGGTTTGGTCAAGTTATTCTAGTCTAAAGTTACTGCTAGAATATTGATCTTTCGTCGCCAAACGAAAATCCACCGGACTCCACTGAATCGTTTTGTCCGGATTAAAGGTAGATTAATTGCTATCCCTATCTCTCCCTAAGTATAATAACGTGCTAAGATGTTAGTTTTTATGATTAAAAAGAAAAAGAATCGAAATTAGAATCGAATGAACGAAACCCAATTTTTCCCGAAAACATTCACTGTTCACTAGCATGGTTACTGTTCACGCTTTTTGTTGGTACTGCTCATGCCGGTTGGTTTTAAAAAAAAAATGAAACCTAAATTACAGTTTTCCCCTTTATCTATTAAAGTGATGTGTTTCAGCCCTCATGCATTGTTAACCTATTAAAGTTTGCCCCTGAAGTTTATTAAGTTTATGTTTCGGCCCATTCATAAAAGGTTACGTGATTTTTATGCTTATTGTTTATTTCAATTATTATTCTGATTGCTTATCTATTATTCCAACCTCTGATTGATATGTTAAATTGGACCCTAGAGACATGGGGTGGTATGCGAATAGATTTCACATAGACGATGCTGAGTTAATGGAAAAAAATGGTGAAGTGTTGGAGTTATAAAATTGTGGAATTGTGATTTGGGCCATAGCTATGGCAAGGGTGACCTGTTGGGCCCTGGATTGATGACATTGTGGTGACCCTAACGTATGGTACGCCATGGGAAGTTCCAAAGGGTAATCGTGCCTTGCAAGGTCAGCAATGGGGATTGTCCCATGACACGGTCATAGTTAGTGGAATAGGAATGGTGTGACCCTAATGTATGGTACGCCATGGGAAGTTCCAAAGGGTAATCGTGCCCCCTGCTATGGTTGTAATTGAATTCATGCGAAGTACATAACTTAGATGAACTCGTTTAGAACCCCGTGTACAGGACAAGCAAGGGGGGGATTTTCCATGACACGGTCATAGTTAGTGGTTATGGGAGGAAAGGATCTCGTGGATGAGATCTTAGATTTCACGTAGGGTTAATAGATAGTAATAAACTGGTTTGTGTGAAAACTCTCTGTTTTACTTCCTTGCATCATTATTATATTGTTTGCTTGCTAGCTGTAAAATAAGAGGGGTGGTTGGGTTGGATTTTTCTACTGGGTGATTTATCGCTCACGGATACATCTGTATCCTGGTAAATCGATTGCTTCGGCGATCAATTTGCCAGAGGGCGTAGGATTCAATGGAGGAGATTCTACGATGGTGCAGTTCGACACGGAAAGAATATCAGGAGCAGAGATCGAGTATGCTTGGGATTTGTATCAAGCCTAGAGTCAGCTATGAAGTTAATGTATTTTGGATCTGTAATTTATCTTGAGATTGTAATAGCTAAACCTTTATTTTGGAAAATTATGTTTATTTAGCAAATTTTCTTAAGAAATTATTTTATTTTGCTTCTGAAAAATCAGGGCGTTACAAATGGTATCAGAGCATAGGTTCAACCCTCGGCCTTGGGTAGATTGGGTAGATCACATTCTGAGAACGAAAATCCGAGTAGCTAAACACATACCGTACCTATTACCACGAGATATCCTACCTAAGTATATCATATAAATATTTATTTACTTGTTGCGACTCAAACTCCGAGGGGATACAAAATCAACGTGACTCCGATCAGTAGGAAGCGAAAGAAGAGCCATTCCTTTTATAATTGGTTGACTAATCAAACGAGACGAAGAATCCCAGTACGAAGAAGACAAAGAGACAAACCTTGACAATAAAGGAAAAGGTGTTGTCTAAGGAGGCTACTCAGTAAATAGAAGACCTGTCGAGGATGAATTTTCCTTCTCTAGGTAGATAACGATCTAAAATAGGTCAAATAGGGTAGGACCAGTAGGAGATCGTTGTTGCACACATTCCATTTCGAGAACCAGGTATTCAGAAACCCTCAAGACCCCGAACCTAACTTTATGGAGTAGTCGTTACAAGATTAGTACCAAAGGTCAACGACGTCACTTTTTACGATCATTTTGTCAATCTCATCAGCAAGGACAATACGCGTAGCCCTAATGCCAACGACCACGTTGCCGACGTCGATAACAATGATTCCGTGAATCTCGAGATCAATGTCAACTCAAACCTCAACGCAATACGGGTATCAACAAAGTTATGCAACTCATACGAGCGATTATTGCCATGATTACGCCTAAACTCCCACCTCAAGCTCCGAACACCACTCGTCCCTAAAAGATAGATAGATCATAGTAGAAGGAGTTTTAACCCTAACTTTGCATGAACGTTAATGCCAACGTAACAAGCGATTGCCACCTCGACTATTTCGACACCCCAACCTCACGCGTCATAGACTCCTCAACATAGTAGATCGAAGAATAAAAACATGATGCTGTCAGAGATTCGCAATCGTCAACCAACTATATACCATGCAAACTACATCCGACGACGACACCATCGTAGTTCAAACAGATCGAGAAGAGTTCAAGGTCGTGAATAATTGGGAAAACGGTGACCATTCTCTTTGAGGGAGGTTATATGTTTTTCTTTAAGGGGATAGGAGAACTACTGACGATCATTCATCTTAATCCTCTTTTTCATTCGATTGATTGTATTCTAACATTCCGCTGTTTTTGCATCTCTCATGACTCTTCTTAAAATCACCTTTGTCACTGTGACTCTTCATAGTTAGAGTTACAACTTCAACTAAAACTCAAATCGTTGAACTCCTTGTCTATTCCAAGCACCTGACTTTTGTAACTTTCTCTTTTGTGAGTTGGGTATTCCTACAGATCATTTTGTTCCAACCTTTCTTAATTTGACTTGATTTGATTTAAAGTCAACAGTTTACTCGATTATGAGTCTAACTTTTCTGATCCATTGAATACTGCAGTTTGAAGCAATCCTGATTTTTTCTGACTAGCTCCTCATTTATTCTAACCAGCGCACTATCAGTTATCCACAACCTTTGATTCTTTTGATATCACAACAATACATGTGTTCAATCTTACAAAACTCTAATTTCGTAAAACGTCGTTCAATTTTCAATGTTGAAGTTGATAAGTTCCTGAGGGCACAGATCATTGTCATGCTTCGCTTTCTTTAAGCTATATATCCTGTCTTGAGCTAATGAAAATCAATAATCATCCTATCAATTCCTTGTTCTATTTTAAGAATGGATTCGTAAGCCATTGCTTATTTTTCATTTGTGCCCCATATTTTCTATGATAACTAGAGTTAGATGCTTGTTTTGAAACGCATTTGGCCAATGTGTTACAAAATAAATATCTAGTTCGGTTTCATCGATTGGACCTTGTAATCCTTTTAAACCTATCGATAGATCGATATTTCTAATGAGAACCCTTGTTAAATTATTACATTGCATGTTTGGTAGATCAAATATTTGCTTGTTTCACCCGCATGTTAAATCTTCTTATCAGCACTATTCCAATGATGAAATCCTCCAATTCCAAATCATCATTGAGTATGACTTCGGTTAACTTGATTCTCGTTGTCCTCATGTTCCAACACAACTCAAACTACTAGTACTTCGACTCGCAGAAGAGGATCTGTTCGTACCTTCTTTTTGGTGCTTTGACCTTTGAACATTTGACTCATGTTTGAACCTCTTAAAAATTCTTGTAATCCTCTCGTTTCTTTGAGAGAAGAGTACCCACCTTCTAAGAGATAGGAACCAAACTTTCAAGAACTGACCAAGGAAGGAGATACGTTGACGACTCCCGATCGCTCGAAGTCAATAAAAGAGCTACGCCGACAAAAGGATGAGACCGTAGATTTTGAACGTACTTTTTGTTCAAACCGCGCCGTGGGATCACCCGATTTGTCAAGAAAGGAAAGTTATCGCCTCGCCACATTGGTACGTTTGAGATCTTGGAGCAAATTGGAGAAGTTGCCTATCGCCTAACTTTACAACCCCAAATCGCCAAAATTCATATTGTCTTTTACGATTCTACGCTGCGGAAAGATATGACCCATTCCACCCACGTACTCAATTGAGAGGAAGTCACACTAGACGAGGAAACGATCATCAAAGAGCAACCGGTGAAAATTCAGGATCATGGAGAAAAAGTTACCCGAGGATGAACAATCAAATTAGTCAAGATCTTGTGGAGACACCGAAGATTGGAGGAATCAACTAGGGAACGAGAAGACACGATTTGTGCCAACTATTGACAATTGCATTCACCAGAAAGTACACTTTAATTTCGAGGACGAAATTATTTTAAGGGGGGTAGGTTGTAACGACCCGGATTTTCGACCCAAATTTTTTTTATTAGATTTGCAAATTTTATTCCGGTAAGATTATTTTTAGTAAATTAGTTATAAAGATTTCTTTTTGGTATAGGTTCCATGTGTGCCACATACACCATAGAATTTTTCCAAACCAATTTTTTTCCCCAGCCGTGTACAGATCTTTCTCTCTCCCCACAACATTAATTCTCTTCCATCTCTCCTACTCCTACTCCATCTCTACTTCTTCCCTATCGTATTTTCGTCATCATCTCGTCCATCTCAAAGCCCAAGAGATAGAAACCTTTTTGAATACAATCTTATCACCTCATCAAAATTCACCTATAAATATCCCATTACTTCGACCCTAGGGCACACCACGCTACTCCTCGTCCATTACAAAAACCAAAAACCAACTCCATTCTCGTCCATATCACGTACCACTGTTCACGGCTTGTTTCTTCCTAGCTAATGTTGTTTTTAGTCCAGAGTTCCTTCACGAATGTTGTAGAGGGCGTCGAGGGCTTCGATTTCAACCCAAGAATCGCCCAAAAAGATCAAGTATTGATAGAGTTATCGCCGTCCAAAGTTCGATGAAATTTTCGGATTTCTGTTCCAAACAGCACACAGGACTTATGAAAATCCTCACTTTTCTCCTAGTTTGAATGGTTTTCGGGCTTAGACTTCTTCACAAAAGTTGTAGAGCGTTTCAAGATCTTCACGTTAGACACAAGAATCGTCCAAAACGGCAGAGGTTTGGTCAAGTTATTCTAGTCTAAAGTTACTGCTAGAATATTGATCTTTCGTCCGCCAAACGAAAATCCACCGAACTCCACCGAATCGTTTTGTCCGGATTAAAGGTAGATTAATTGCTATCCCTATCTCTCCCTAAGTATAATAACGTGCTAAGATGTTAGTTTTTATGATTAAAAAGAAAAAGAATCGAAATTAGAATCGAATGAACGAAACCCAATTTTTCCCGAAAACATTCACTGTTCACTAGCATGGTTACTGTTCACGCTTTTTGTTGGTACTGCTCATGCCGGTTGGTTTTAAAAAAAAAATGAAACCTAAATTACAGTTTTCCCTTTATCTATTAAAGTGATGTGTTTCAGCCCTCATGCATTGTTAACCTATTAAAGTTTGCCCCTGAAGTTTATTAAGTTTATGTTTCGGCCCATTCATAAAAGGTTACGTGATTTTTATGCTTATTGTTTATTTCAATTATTATTCTGATTGCTTATCTATTATTCCAACCTCTGATTGATATGTTAAATTGGACCCTAGAGACATGGGGTGGTATGCGAATAGATTTCACATAGACGATGCTGAGTTAATGGAAAAAAATGGTGAAGTGTTGGAGTTATGAAATTGTGGAATTGTGATTTGGGCCATAGCTATGGCAAGGGTGACCTGTTGGGCCCTGGATTGATGACATTGTGGTGACCCTAACGTATGGTACGCCATGGGAAGTTCCAAAGGGTAATCGTGCCTTGCAAGGTCAGCAATGGGGATTGTCCCATGACACGGTCATAGTTAGTGGCTTAGGAATGGTGTGACCCTAATGTATGGTACGCCATGGGAAGTTCCAAAGGGTAATCGTGCCCCCTGCTATGGTTGTAATTGAATTCATGCGAAGTACATAACTTAGATGAACTCGTTTAGAACCCCGTGTACAGGACAAGCAAGGGGGGGATTTTCCATGACACGGTCATAGTTAGTGGTTATGGGAGGAAAGGATCTCGTGGATGAGATCTTAGATTTCACGTAGGGTTAATAGATAGTAATAAACTGGTTTGTGTGAAAACTCTCTGTTTTACTTCCTTACATCATTATTATATTGTTTGCTTGCTAGCTGTAAAATAAGAGGGGTGGTTGGGTTGGATTTTTCTACTGGGTGATTTATCGCTCACGGATACATCTGTATCCTGGTAAATCGATTGCTTCGGCGATCAATTTGCCAAAGGGCGTAGGATTCAATGGAGGAGATTCTACGATGGTGCAGTTCGACACAAAAAGAATATCAGGAGCAGAGATCGAGTATGCTTGGGATTCGTATCAAGCCTAGAGTCAGCTCTGAAGTTAATGTATTTTGGATCAGTAATTTATCTTGAGATTGTAATAGCTAAACCTTTATTTTGGAAAATTATGTTTATTTAGCAAATTTTCTTAAGAAATTATTTTATTTTGCTTCTGAAAAATCAGGGCGTTACAGACGGTGGCTAGGGAGTGTATGTAGTTGGGCTAGGGTTTTGGTTTTTTGGGCGTAATTGTGTATTCGGGCTTTTACGTCTTTTTTGGGTGTTTGGGTTGCGTCTCATTTGTGCTTATTGTCTTATCTGAGCTTTTAGGCCTCTTAAGTGCTGGGTTTGGCCCTTGGGGTGTCTCATTGGTTGACATCTTGCCAATCAAGGATAAATTATGGGCCAGTCCAAAAATTGCCCCTTAATTCCAATTAAGGAGTATGGACTATTTTTTTTTACTTGCAAGTTAAAGTGGGAAAGTGTGAGCCTTTTTTTGATGGTGCATTTTAAGGTTGGACTGAAGTTCATGGGAATAGGGGCAAATTACTTGGATTGGCCCATTATTTATTTGCCAATCAAGGGTTTAGGTCTCGGATGAACACTTGTTGCTTTTTTCATTGTCCCTTTTAGGCTCCATTTGTTTGGGTGTAAAATATTTTCCGATAAAATGTTTTACCTATTTTTTTGGAGTTTGTTTGTGTAAAAAATAAGGAAAATATTTTCCATAAATTGAATGAAAATAACTTACCCTTAAATTTTTCGTAAGTTATTTTTCGAAATTAATCAGCTGCCTTCTACTGCAATTCTCACTTCTCAGTTTCTTTGATCGTCAGTCCTAACTCACGTTCAATTCCAATATTCTCAGATCTATTCACTGTTTAAGCCCCCCCTCCCTCTACACTATTTTGTCTATTTCTGAAAATATTTTTCAAGTGCCAACAAAACACCGAAAAATAAAAGTTTAAAATTTAATTTCTGAAAAAATATTTTACATTGTAAAACATTTTATATCATAACAAACGGAGCCTTAGTCTTTGTTTTCATTTCAAAGATTAATAAAATTTCATTTTTTCACCGTTCAAAAAAAAAGATTTTGTAATTCTCATGTAGCCATTGCTAATCGGGAATGCATGGACTCCTACATTACGTTGCACGAGTATAAAATTTAATCTTGTTTAAAATATTCAATAATAATTTCATAGAAATATACGCGGAATTATTAGTACTAAGTTTGCCGATTAATCAATAATAATTTCATAGTCACACAAAAAGAAACGATGTGTAGAGTGCAATGGGATTTCTCATCAGCCTTGTTAATCATAAGCCTTGCTAATTAATCAATGTTAATTTCACAAATTTCTCCGTAAGAAGTCCATTCTAATCATGACAGCTTTAAGAAAATCCCACTACCCCACCCCACGCCCACCCCCACCCCCACCCCCACGCCACTTATCAAATGGTGAGACTGGAGATAGGCTACATTAATGCCCGCAGTTGTGTTGTGCAATGCACACACTTATCATTTTGCCGTGAAAGGAGAGAGAGAGAGAGAGAGAGACGTTTTGGGAGATTCAGTTGAAATTGGGAGGATCGGTAGGGAATTGAAGGGACTGGCTTGCATTTCGCAACCTCCTCTCTCTAAAATTAGTTGTGAGGGGAGCTCGAAAGGGCAATGGAGAGGAGACTCCGTCAACGTAACGGATCAAACCAACACCACATTCTCTCTCTACAACTTTTTTTCTCTTTCCTCCGTTTTCTCAGCTCGATTGAGGATTATTCGGTGATTTATACACTTCTCTTTACCTCTCCCCCTCATTTACAAGAGGTACTCTCTCTCACTTTCTCTCTCCTCCATTTTCATCAATTTCCTTGTGTAAGTGTGATGCTTAGGAATTCCATTGTTTATCATGAACACATAATCTCTGATTTTGTTTTAGATTGAGTAGTTCTGTAATGATTGAATCTCGTGGCGAATGTAACGAAATCCAGAGTTTGTGATCTTGTTATAAGATGTTAAGAATGTTGCGATGTATTTGGTTTTTCTGTCAGGAAATTTTATTAGAAAAGTTATGAAGTTTGTGGTTAAATTTTGTTGTAATTTTTTTTTCCAAATTTTAGTTGTGGTGCTTTGCTGTGTTTAATTAGTTATGTACCATTGTGGTGACGGCAAACAAAATTGAACATTTGGTGTGGTGTACCGTATCCGGGCCGAACATTTTTTGTTGAATATTCGGATTCCCATTTTTGGGTCGCCGGCTATATTAGTTGTCTTCGCTAGGATTCCTTGCAGTTTTCATCTAGGAATTTGAGTTCACTCAGGAATAAACATATTTAGTGTAGGAATTTGAATTCATGTAATGTTGGGACTAACTTTCTTGTAATTATGGTGAGATATGCAGGCATTTGGTTGTGGCCTTTTTCCTAGCATCGTGATAGGAGTGTTTGATTCTTCTGCTCTTTCGACGCATTGTCCAATTCGTTTTGTTGGCAAAAGACTATCACGTAGGTGATATCATGTCTGGACCCCTATCTCCCAAACCAGGTAGATATCTTTTAGTTTATCATCTTTATGATTTTCTTCATATTTTCTTAAGTTCTGTATGAAACTTGTTATTGGACATGAAGGTTACAAGTCAAATGGAATACATTTAAGTTAAGGTCTGTAAACTTTTGATTCGCTTTGAACGTTTATTACCACGACCACATTTCTGCTGCAACGAAATCCAAGTTATTGCGCACTATCTCTCATACCCGCGTCCATCATTCTGGAAGGAATCATGCAGTCAAAGCGTGTGGAACAATTTTTTGAACTTCTTGTTATTGTTGAATAGTAATTTAGTTTTGTGAACAAGCCAACAAATACAAGCAGTGGCATTCAGTTTCTTGTTTTCATTTCAGATTTCTTATAGTATATCTTGTGTTTAAGCCCTTGTTATCAAATCCTGTTTTTATTGCTCTTGAAGTTGAGAATTCTGAGGATGAGAGGAAGACTAGAATTGGGTCTCTGAAGAAAGCGGCAATAAATGCCTCAGCAAAGTTCAGAAATTCCTTGACAAGGAAGGGCAGGAGAAGTAGCAGTAGAGTCATGTCTGTTGAAATCGAGGATGTGCATGATGCTGAGGAGGTGCAGGCTGTTGATGGATTCCGTCAAGCACTTATCTTGGAGGAACTACTACCCTCAAGACACGATGATTATCACATGATGCTCAGGTTGGTTTCTTTTCTTATTCCTAAAATTTGCTTTTAAATGTTGGATTTAGTGCATTTGTGGTGCAAAAATTAGTTGCAAGGAGCTTCCAAAGTGGATGCGCTCCCAAGACGGGAGCTCAAATTTGCGATCCCGAGTAAGAGAGCACGCTCCCGTCTCGCTCCTATCGAGACGGGAGCGGGCTTGTGAGCTTCCACACTAATCTCAAGGAAAAAATTTAAACATCTCTTTACAAACATATTCAAGAACGAAGAAAGAGAAAATAAATAAGAGAGTTAGGACTCTCGTCTCATACTCAGGGCCAGCTCGGGGGTAAACCCCGCAAGCCCTTGGTCTTGGGCAACCAGGAAAAAAAAAATTTCAAGTTAGATTATAAATTTTAAAAAGTTTCCCATAGTCATTGCAATTGTCAAAACTTCCATGGCTCTTGGGTTCGATTCCCAGCGGCTCCATCCTCCTCTTTCCTATTATCCTCCAATTTTTTTTCTACCTCCTTTTGTTTTCCTCCAATCCACAATTTTTGTTCTACCTCTTTTTGTTTTCCTCCCAACGATAATCTACAAATGCTATGTTCTTACATTTGATTTTAAAAAAAAAGTCATAGTTAAAATAAATCGAGCGAGCTAACACGGTTTTTATTTTTATCTTCGAACTTCCATTTCGCAATAGAGATTAAAGAGATTGGCTATGATCTCAATTGTAAATGAGGCGCAACTCCACTAAAGAGTATTTTTGGGCATTTGGGGCTTTTTTAACTTCTTATGTTTTTCAAGACAGACCATTCTCCTCATATGTATCAACGAAAAAGCCCAAAAAACAAAAAAAACAAAAGTTAGCGAAATGGGCCCTTGAGTTTTTGGATAAGTAAAGTACGATGGCTCAATTAAGAAATTTGCTTCAAAAAATGCAAGAAAATGTTTTCTTTAAATTGGACCATGCTAATCATAATAAACGGGGTTTACATTTTAATGTTGATTTTCTTTATATAATTCAAGCTAAAAAAAACAATGTAATTTTGATTTTTTTAAAAATTTTGTATGACTTTATAGTACGTGGGCAACAAAGCAAGAAGTTGGGTTAGGGCAACCCAAATGTCGGGGCGGCACTGCTCGTAATTGACTTATCTATAATCTAGTCCATAAAATTGATATAAAGCTATATTATGCTGTCTTTTCTCACTCATTTTTATGTATAATAAATAGTTACTCCCTCCGTCCCAATTTAAGTGTCCACTACGGTTTTGCGTGTCATTTTCAATTGCTTATATCTTTCAATGTATATTGCTAAAAATATGCAATATGAATCTTGTTTGATAGATCTCAATTATTTCTATTAGACAATGATTTTAAAAACATAAAACATAATATATGTTGAGAGATATAAGCTATTGAAAATGGCACGCAGAACCGTACTGGACACTTAAATTGGGACAAAGGGAGTATATACTCCTCCCAACTAAGGATCTTCTACATATCCCCCCTCCCACTTTTGTTCCCGCTTCGTGCAACTATGGTGCAAAATGTATTGATACTTGGCTGCATTTCCTGAAAAGTGAAAACATATGAAGCACATAGAATATATATGTAGTAGATAGATACCAACCCGTTCGTGATTTTGTGTATACTTTTCTGACTTATGAAAAATAAACAGACAAGTATACAGAATCAAAACACACTTGTTAGTTAGGAAACTACTGCAAAATGGAGCTAACCATTAGGCGGACTGGCATAGGTGGTCGAGGTGCTCCCTTACAAAATGGGATTAGGTTCGAGTCTTACCATTGCAACAATCGCAGTAACTCTTCTACTGATTACAACAGTAACACAAAACTGCTACCTTGTTCATCTATTTAGGTTGTTACCAGAATCAACAAGTTGTTGGAACTTATAGAATGGACCAAATTTTTGTTACATACTTTATAGTCACTCATGAAGACGAACAACAACAAAACTGCTTATTGATCTACTGAGGTTGTTTTTTTTTTTTTTGGATCAGCAATCTACTCATGTTGTTACCAGAATCAAGAAGGTTCAAAATTATAGGATGTACCAAATTTCTATTACAAATTTTTGGTTAGCAAAAGACTGACCTACCCTTTTCATTTATAGTAAAACTCAACATTCAACTGATCAACTCTATTTTTCTGTTGGATTTAAATGTTAAAACCTAATTATAATTAGGTTATACTTTAATCAATATTGGATAATTGCTTATGCATTTCATATTTTAAAATTATTATTTCATTTAAAAGTACCATTTTTCTCGTAATTTATCTCCTTACATTAAAACTCTCCTTCTCAAGCGAAAACTGACATAAATTTACATAAATCCTTTTTTAAATAGACCGTGGACATATGATACCAACAGAAGCTTATAGCAAGAATTGTATTTGTTGCAATCCTTGGTACATGTCAGAACATTATTGTTCCAAAAAGCAAGTCACTTTGAGGAATTTTTTACCCCTCGTTACTTAATTACATGAATTTATTGAGCATAACCACATGGTAACTTAATTAGAACATGTGAAGCACAACATTAATAAACTATATATATACATAAGATAATACCGTAATATGCTTTTTTTGTCGGCTTTTTTTTTAACCGTTCCCCGAAAGGAAACGTTGATAAAAAAAATCAATATGAAGTTTCTTGCTATTATGGAGAACTCCATCCTTAAACCTCCACCCTGAGTAAATCCGACCCTATGACAGGCTTATTAATTAGTTCATTAGAGGAGTTTGGATACATTGTAGGTGTCAAGTTTCTATGCAGTCTTTTTTGTTTTTTAAACAGTCACATTTAGGTTTTAGCCCATCAAATAGGCCGCACTTGATGTACATACAACTAATTCAATTCACTTAATTAGGCTAATTTATTTGGCCATGTTTCACTATCTTACATACGCCCTCCGGCCCTAAATAAATGTCCGGCCCGCAAAACTAGGCCTTTAAAAAATGTATTTTTACATTAAAAAATTTAAACTTTTTTCACAACTTGAAATAACTCATTGATATCTTTTGATTTGTGAAAAAAATTTGAAATTTTTAACGAAAAAAATGCATCATTTAGAGGCCTAGGTTTGCCGTCCGGACATTTATTTTGGGATGGAGGGAGTAGTATACATCACACAGTCAAATATATACCAAACCGAGCCTTATGTTCCAATCACTTGGGGTTGGCTAACACTGTCAAATATATAGTTATAGAAAATGCTAAAAAAATTTCATAACCATGGGAATTGTGCAAATTAGACTAAAGTGACATAACATTCGTACATAGTCACCTAGCATGCCTAATAATGAGACAAATTTAGTCTGACTTAGGCAATAAAAAAACAAGGGCAGTACATCAAGAGACAGCCTATATGTAGCAAGGTAAATAAATGCTACGCACTACATTCCACAAAGATAGCCCATTTTCACTATTCACGCATTTCAAAAACTATCTATTTTTAAAGTTACGATATTGTTTATAATTTTGAAAACTTTATTTAATAAAACTAATTAAGATCTATCAAACAAGATTCATATTGCATAAAAAAAATATCATGAATTAGAAGATAAAGATAATTGTATGAAAGGTATGACTAGTGAAAGTTGACATTCTTTATGGGATGGAGTAGTGTAGTATTTTAATATAGTAATTGTTTATTGAATGGTTTCAACTTATAGCATTAATAATAAAAATTATGGTGTTTAAGCAAATGTTACTTTCTTTTGAATATATGTTGATGAGTAGTAGAAGGGTATTCTTGGTATCTGTGGGGAGAAAAGTGATGACATCAGCAGTTTCTATTAGCTAAGTTAGCAGAAGTTAGAGGAGGGGGGAATCTAAATGATACTTTGTAAAGTAAGGGAGGTCAGCGCATTTATCATAACCTCAAGGGAGGTGGTTGTATTTGTCATAAACCTCAAGGGAGGTTGGTGAAATTTACCCCTTTGTATATGGTTTGGAATTTACACGTAGGAATGACCACATACTTTCAATTCTGTCTTCAATCAAACTGCAAGAACATTATTTGTATGCTTTTAAATTCTAATTAACTCCCTAGTTAACTTCTGAGAATGCAGATTTCTGAAGGCCAGAAAATTTGATATAGAGAAAACAAAACAAATGTGGGCCGATATGCTTCAGTGGAGGAAGGAATTTGGTGCTGACACCATCATGGAGGTATTCATTTGAGATATAAGTGGTCATGATCTATAATTCTCCTATGCAATTTGTTAGCAATGGAATTTTATTTTGATTGTTTTAGCTCTTTTATTTGTCATACAAGGACTTTGAATTCAAGGAAATCAATGAAGTCTTAGAACATTATCCCCAAGGACACCATGGAGTTGACAAGGAAGGCCGACCCGTCTACATTGAGATGCTGGGAAAGGTAGATGCCACCAAGTTGATGCAGGCAACTACCATGGACCGCTATGTGAAATACCATGTACGGGAGTTTGAGAGGACGTTTGATGTCAAGTTCCCTGCTTGCTCAATTGCAGCAAAGAAGCACATCGATCAAAGTACAACCATCCTTGATGTGCAGGGAGTGGTATGTGATAATTTCCCTAAAAAGGGTATTTTAAAGACCACACATCCTTCTAACTTACATCAAGTGTAGACATTGTAGACTGCTATGGATATATTTGTGGCATTAAACATTATGTCTAACCATCAAGGAAGAGAACCTGCATTAATGTTGTTACTAGAATTGTTGATGCAGGGACTTAAAAATTTCAACAAATCTGCTAGGGAACTCGTACAACGCCTTCAGAAGATTGATGGCGACAATTATCCTGAGGTATTTATGACTTTATTAAGGTGCACTTTTATATTGCTAGCTTCTGTTTATGTTTCTGTAGTACGAATTTATTTACAGAACCTTCATGTTATTTCACTGTAGACACTGAATCGTATGTTCATCATCAACGCGGGTTCTGGATTTAGATTGTTGTGGAACACTGTTAAAAGTTTCCTTGACCCTAAGACCACTGCAAAGATCAATGTAAGTACGCTGCGTCAATAGCTAAAACTGCTATATTTTATTTTTAAGGAGTTAAAGTTAATATGTGAGGTGCTATTTACTAGGTTCTTGGTAACAAGTACCAGAGCAAGTTGCTTGAAATAATTGATGCAAGGTAAATTTATCAACGGTCAATATAGGGCCACTCCCAATTTTGGTTTCCTGTCTTACTTCTCAATTCAAAGTTATTATGATCTTGTCTGTCAAGTGAATGGAAAACATCTAATTGCCTTTTTACTTGTGTTCATAGTGAATTGCCAGAATTTCTAGGAGGCACCTGTACTTGTGCTGACCAAGGAGGCTGCATGCGTTCTGATAAGGGGCCATGGAAGGACCAAGAAATAATGAAGGTTTCTGCTGCTACCTCTTTCATGTATTTTCTCCTATACATACTAGCCATTCTTTATAATTGTTTGGTATTTTTGGTTTTAGTATTTTTGTTTGTCTTTTCCAAATTTTGTCAGAGCGTTATGTTTTTTTGGATTAATCATTCGTCTCAACGAGAAGAGTCGAAAAAGTAAAAATTATAACCAAAAGCAAAAAAAAAAAACGAAACAGCTCGTTCTTTGGTATTTTTGTCGTCTTCTTATATGAACTTTTTTTAGCATTGGTCTACATTTACACTCTTTTGATCTCTCTCGTTGACTCGAATCATTAATCCCAAAGATTTCGACAAAAAAGCTAAACAAAAAATTACGAAAAGAAAAAATACAGGGAAAAAAAAAACAGACCGAAAATTTAGGGAGAATGGGCCACTATAGAGGATGTACCTGAATCTTTTTATTGTTCCAACTTGACCAACTGTGTCTCAGTGAGTTATTTACTATTATGTCTCACAGAGGGTTCAGAATGGTGAAGCCAAGTGTACAAGGAAATGCAATACTCAAGGCACTGAGGAAAAGACAATATCAGAGGATGAGACTGCATGCATAAAGGTTCCTCCTAGTCTTTGATAAAGAAATTTCTTCCCTTTAGGTTATGTATGTACATGTTTTAATGTCCTATAGGTGATGTTTTTGTTGCTTTGTTCCCCTAATTACTATGCTTGTTAATGTTTTGTCCTTGTCATTGAAATAGTACTTACATAAGTTACATCTATATAATTAACTAGGGATGTGATTCTTCAAATCTGTATGGAGCTCCAGTTGCGGACGAGGTGCCTTCTGTGTGCCCAAAACGTCCAAAGGACATAGAGCATCCACTTTCTCCTATTCAAGAAGAAGTAAGCATTTTAATTTTTCTTGGTACAATTTAGCAACACAGCCACAAACAAATCTTGTATGCCCTTGTTAGGAGTTGAAAGGTCACCATGTGTAAAATTGGCAGATTTTTGCTACAATTTAGAGTAGTGAGAGGTGGGCTTCTTGATTCATTGAAACTGTGGTGGACTGGCGGGTCAACATTGCTTGATGGATAACCAATTCTGGACATGCACTTATATGATAAATTTTCCATCTTGGTTCATGAATTAGAAGAGGGTGTAGTTTCATGGCTTTGCAATGTCATTGAGCCAAAAATCTCCCTTATGCCATTGACAGTATTATTTTTATTGGTGCTTGAATGTTGTGAAATATGCACAAGATCAATCTTCTTTTATCATTCTATCTCATACACTACTAGTCTACGTAAGTCTTCATAGATCATACTAAAGTGTTCCTACCACAGAACAGTCGCCAGCTTCTTTGTACTTGTAACCTGAAATTTTTCCTTTTCTTTTTACTTTTGCTTTACTTGGTCTATATAAGGTAAAATTTTAACACATCGATCCTTTCTCCAAATGTCTTTTGGCAAAAAATGTCAGGTTTATACTACCAAAAAAATTCCTAAATCATTTGATTATCAAGACTTCATGCCAGTGGTTGACAAGACAATGGATGCGTCTTGGCAGAAAATGGTAGATAATGAGAGATTTACTCCCTCGAAAGGTATGTTTGTGCTTCTAGAATTACGTACATTTGCATGCTTTCAATATTTACTTCTTTATGGGCTGCAAGCATGCAACTGTTAGGTAATGGTATGGGTCACTCTGGCATCTCGCTATGGCTGCTATAGCAATAAGACTGAATTTTAACATGCATAACTGCTACAACCAATCAACCAGTAGGTAAAGGCTTGCAACAAGCCTTTTTGACCTTTATGCAACTATGGGTGGAAGTTTACAATAATGTTATTTAGGGTTGTAATTTGTAAGCTATATTAAGATTACTGGTGTAACTTAAACTTATTAGAATATAACTTTTGTTTATGTGATAAAATAATGATCATTACATTTGTGATTCTTACAATCAGTTACATATTAGTTTCTATTATTTAGCGCATGTGTCTATCGGTTTGAAATGCAATAATGCGATGTGGATCTCAATATTAAAATAAAAAAAACACAATGGGACTGATGTCTATCCAATGCTTCAAAACATAAAGATAGATTAATGTTATATTGTAACGTAAAATAGAAAATAATTGTACAATAATGTAAAAAAATCATGTAAGAAAAAAACACCCTTAGTAAAAACTTTTAAATACTACTAACGTCAAGTCGTCAACGCATATAGAATTATAAATGATCATCTCTAAGAATGCACAAAACTGCTTTTAAAAAAATTTGGTTATCGAGTACAACAACACATTTCAGTTTTAATGAGGTAGTGGAAAAAAGAAAAGTTGACGGTTTCAGTTACCGCCACCATTATGCTACGGTTGTTTCACCAAGAAATAGCATCACAACCTATTTGCCGCCCTATTAATGGTAGTGGTAGGTGGTGAATATGACTGAAATAGTGAATACCTTTAGATCTAACCGAAAAGCCTGAGCCATAAGGTGAAGAGTTCTCTATTGTATATTAAATGATCATCCATTTGATATCCAAGCAATATGGATCATATTCTTGACAAGCCCCTTATATCTAGCCGCTTTTTAGGTTTGTTATCTGTAGCCTATTTTATGTCTAACATTCCGTTGCCGTTTTGTTGGACTTTTTTCTTTGTTAACAATGGGTGGAATGGGCCACTTTCTTTACTCTAAGGAACTTTATGTCCAACCCCAAAACTTAAGCTATTAGGTGAAGATGTCCGTCATGCATATTAAGTTATCACCCATTCCGTATGCAAGTAATGTAGGATCATATACTCCTTACAATATAGTTTATACTATGAATCATAGAACAATAATGAAAATTGAAATATATGATCAACAAATATTTGTTGAATTTGAAAAGGAGTCAGAAGAAATGGTTAGGTTCTTTTTTTTTTTTTTTGGTTTTGATATGAGATATCTATGAATTGAGATTCTGATGCATACAGATAAAAATGGTTCAATGGGAGCAAGGGTTGGGGCTTTTTTATTCTAATATTACTGAAAGAGGAAAACAAATTAACATACCGAACTTGTTTTATTTTCTTTTTTGATTTACTGTTTACAAAAAAATTATTGCCGAAAGTTAATTTTGTTTACCGAAAACGGAATGCAGCTTTTAGTTTTTCGCAGACAAAGAATTGGAAAGCAAAACATGGCCAAACACACGCATAAGTAACTAAATGGGAGTAACTAGTAGGTCTGGCTAAGTTCTCCCTTTGTGTAATTTTCACATAAAAAAGTATGTCTATCCATTTTCACAGAGAAAGTAAATAAATGGGCTAAAATCTCGTTTTTGTTAGATTGGACATCTAAATTAATGGTTGTTTGATTGTATCTTATCTTTGAGGTCTACCTGCATGTTCCTCAATCTAGAGTAGTTTATTCGCAGTTGTATGTCTGCATGCGCAAATTGCTGAGGCTTGATTGTTACTCAGTGGGGCTAAACTAAGACTCAGTCCTTCATAAGGATTTTATAAAATTTGGGAGTTCATGATATTTTTATAGAAAATTTACTAGACAATCTGATACAAGTTTCAATGAAGTACAAAAAACCTGAAGCATAGAATTGTCATGGTACATGAATTTCACAATTTAGATCCAGTTCATGGCACAAAACACTAACTGTGAGTCTGTGATACATGAAGACAAACACTTTTAAGTTCAAAGCACGTCCTCTTATGGCCAAAATTTGGAGAAAATTGAAGCGTTTCTTGATGATGTAATTCGCACCACAGAATAATTGGTGAGTTATTATTATTATTATTATTATCATTGAGGTAATGATTCGCACCCCAAATGCACGGCCAAAAGGTAACAGGTTACCACATGTTCTATGCTCTTCCACAATCAACATCTTCCAGTTTCTTTATATATAGTTAGCACTACCACTGATATTTAAGGGGGACCCCTTTTGGGCTAAAAGCATGGGAGGCTGAAGCCGTGGCTTGGCAAATGGTCTAATGGAGGAATCCTTGACAAGTTTGAGTGTTAAACTACAGCTTTTTTAATTAGTGTTGTTTATGAGATATTGATGAGAAAGTTGTGGACCAAAATTTTCCCACTTAAACGTTTGCACCTTTTCTGTATTATGACTGAAATGGATGAACAATTCAAAGGGTTGTAAGGTTTTGTAAAGTCTTTTTATTAGTTACTTCTGTATCTGGTAAGTGATATTCAAGTTCAAATCTGGCAGGGGCAGATTATTTCACCATGCATGATGCTTGCAAGTCTCCTGATGGATTTAGCAACCAGGTCTTCAGTGGCGTCATGACCTTTGTCATGGGCGTTGTCACTATGATCAGAGTGACACGGAACATGCCCAAGAGGCTCACTGATGCCTCTCTATTGTCCAGCTCATTGCACTGTGATGACACAGTGGTGAAAGGCCACGTACAGTCACAAAAGTTACCAGCACCTGCCGTCTCTAGTGCAGAGTTCATGTCAGTCATGAGGCGCATGGCTGAATTGGAAGAGAAAGTGATTGTTCTGACCGCCAAACCTGCAGCCATGCCTGTTGAGAAGGAGGAAATGCTGAATGCTGCTGTAAGCCGGGTTGACGTCTTGGAGCAGGAGCTAATGGCAACCAAGAAGGTATCATTAGTTTCGTGATCTCTTTTTTCCTATTTAAATTATTGAAAGAGAGCACTAAGCACCACTAGTAATTTATATGTGGCTACTTTCTGTCTAGAGTATAGCTCGGAACATAGTTATGACTTTTTGCTTGGGCTTTAAAGAGGTGCAGAAAGGAAGTATAACATCTTTCTTTTTTGTTTGTTCATGTGTTGGTGGGTTCATCCCCTAACAAATCCTAAACTTTGAGCTATTTCTGTTTCCAGGAAGAAGTTAAGTAACCTTTGGTATTTCGTATGTATTCAGCTAAGCGACACAAACTGTTTCACCTTTGAAAAAAAAACTACTATCATTTAGTCATTTATAAGCCAGGTGTGAGTAGTGCGTTTTGAAATGAGTACTTAATCTGTTACTAACTACGATTTCTAATGTAGGCTCTGGAGGATGCCCTTGTCCGACAAAATGAGCTCCTAGCTTACATTGAGAAAAAGAAGAAGAAGAAACTGGTATACTACTAAGACCAGGACATTGTTGCTTTTTGTTCATTAGCACTGGATTCTCTCTGATTACCTCTCAATTTTATTGAATGTCTCTGGATGCAGTTTAGCTGGTAAAGGGAGCGATGGTGAACGCTGATGGATGCTCTGCAAGCTCGTGCTTCGTTGATGTCCTTTTCTACAAGGTCACCCAATTGTATTCTGATTGCATGTATGATAAACATTGTACCCGGCCCAAGGTTTTGCTTCAATACACAAATAAAACTTGAATAAAACTCGGCACTTCAACAGTATACATAAAATTCCTATCTATTATGTAGTGTAATAGGTTAATGAAGAGCCATGTTTGTTTTGACACTTTGAAGGACCTCTGTAACAGGACACTCAAACCTAGATCTGTGTTTTGTGTGAGTTTTGTGTTTGGGCTTAAAATTTTCAAGAGGCATGGCCCCCTTGAAACCAGATTGTTCTGCTATATTTTCAAGTTTCTTGGGACATAGCCAACACCCTGAGATGGGAATTTGATTTTTTAATTTCTGATGCCCTAGAAACTAAATTTTTCTGCATCATTTCAATGAGGTCCTGCTGCGGAGCGAAAAACTTGAGATTGGGTTTTCAATTTCTTCCCTTATGGTTGTTCCCCGTGACCTACTTTGATTATAGTGGTCTGGAATTCGACATTCACTAGATCACCTATTTAATACAAATCCAATAAAAAAAAACATCGCAATTGAGTTTACTCGAACACTCTCTTCTCCCATTTTGTTCATAACTCAAGGTGTCTAGACAATAGAGGAAAAGACGGATTCATGTAGCCGAACCTAACTGATTAGAATTTTTTGTTTGGTTTATGGTGATGGGTCCAGTGGAAATTAATTCTAACATCTACTAACACTAGCCCATTTAAAGTCGGGGCAAAACTTGTAAATTGGCCGAACCAGGGTGGATAGCGCCTTGGAGATTTTGACTCAAGACTTAAAAGAGAGGACAAATCCCTTAAGTCTCAAGTATTGAGGTTCACTCTATTCTCCCATTGGCACTTCGCAAAGATGGAACTGTGGTTTCATCTTCAAGGGGCCTAAATGATAGGTGAAAGTTTGGGCGGGCCAATCATATTAGAGTTGTGCTATAATCACAAAAACTTACACAAACACACACTGCACATACAAAATGTGTGTGGATCTCACACTTTAATGTGTGAGAGTTTGTGTGTTCGTGTGTGTAAGTATTTGTGATTGTATACTTATTGGTCATATTATCGTGGGAATGTATACAAAGTTGCGGGTGGTATCTTCAATGAGTTTAGTGAAAGGCGGGGAGCCATGGCACTCTAGTGTCAACTCCAAAGGTGTTCCCAATGGAATAACCAAAACTCAAATATTTTTATAGTTTGCAATGTTGGTTCAAAATATAGCTCACGATGGTATAACCAAACTTAACAACCCAAATTTTAGTCTTTGGATAAGCAAAACTAGTAACTTTTTTTCTTTGGATAACCAAATTTAATGGGGACCTCACTCCCTCTCTTTCCATTCTCTCTCTTTCTCCCTCCACCTATTTATATTTATTCTCAACTCTCCCTATCTCTCTCTACTAAAAATGAGTTTTTGATTATGGATGAGACTTCACATTGTTAATATTAGCAACCAGTTAAATGGATAATCAAAAGATGAGGTGACAAGTTTTGATTCTCCAAATTTGGTTATGCCATTGGAGATGTCTCTTTTGTTAGGAGTGTGATCCACAAATGATTTTCTCATGTACGCTTAGTGTCACGCATCGCCCCGCAAACGGCACCCAGAGTGGGCCCGAGTCAGCACGGCCACGTGGCATTCCACACAAAAGACCACACCTCACTCTACAATAATCAGAATAAAACTCAGCGGAAGACTTCTCACATAAAATACAACCAAGTCAACGGTAAAACCTCAACTCACAAGTTATAATAAATATCCCTCTCTCCAATTAATTACAAAACACTTAACTTCTAGATGAATCAACTACACAACAATCTAACCAAAGACGTCACCCGACGCTAGTCTCAGCACTCCCCCAAGCGTCTGGTAGTAGACCCACTCTAAACCACCTGCTACCTGACAGTCCAAAAAGGAAAGCCAGAGTGTGTGAGATATAGAAATGCTCGATAAAATATCACAATACCTAAAGGAATATCATCATGAATGAACTCACCAGCCTAACAGAAATATCCAATTGAATACAATAGATATAACCACCACATCCTCCAAAACACAACAATATTACCCAATGAATAACCACATGATTATAACTAAAATAATAACAGCATGAATGTAAATCACACAAGCATGCAGTGACACGTCTGCCACATTCCCATGTACCCAAGGCATTGTGTCCCACAAACCATACTCCCAACCTCCGTTAATTAGACGGAATGGCATACGACATGGCGTGACTCACTCCACAATCCTTTTGCAGGTACAATCAACACACAACAACATGCATATCAATAACTAAACCTCGGTTAGCATGATATACAATCTCCAAGCATGCATATCAACAGCTAAATCATCAATTAGCATGATATAATTGATACACAATCACCTCCCGCATTATCTATTTAACGATAATCATATCGAAAGCTAAAATATTATTAGCAAGATATACACACACCACCACAACAATATCTTATTGAGAAGAACCATATCAAACACACTCACACCCATGTCTCAAAAACAAACCCACAACAAAACCCAATGAACTCGACCCAAAACATGAACTTTGTCAATTTTCTTCCAAAACTCAATCCATGGAGAATCTAACCACACAAACATGAAATTAAACGTGGATTACACTTCTAGAGTACAAGAACTTGTTACCGGATTGGATCACCGAAAACAGACCTCTCCTTCCTCCTTCCCCTTAGCCGTGGCCTCCTCCTCCTCTCTTTCTCTATTGCTATGTCGGTAAAAGAATGAGGAAATATCCTCCTGATGGCTATTTATTCACTTAGGAAGAAATCCCATGTGGTCACCTCTCCTCTCAACTTATACTCCAAACCAATAACAATTCTCCATGCAAATCACACCAAGACCCCTCACAGAATCCAACGGATACGAATTAAGCCCCGAACCTCAAAATTAAATTGAAATTCTAAATATCCCGGGATGGGTGTTACGCTTAGGCTCAATCCATTACAGCTCGTTTGGTACGCGAGAGTTCGTGAGAGAAGAAAAGAAGTGGGGAGAGAGCTCAATCTCTCCCTCATTTGGAAGGGGAAGAAGGCGAGAGAGGGTGAGAGACGGAGAGAGACCAGAACCCCTCCCAAGCCCAATTCTGTTTCTCGCCAAAAGTGGTGAGATTTCATGAGAAAAGGGAGCGTGTGGTCCACCCCCTCATCGGATCGTTGTTAGACGAGTGGCTGTGCGTCGTTGGAGAAGAGAGAGAGAGAGTACCAGGTTTGCCGGAGATGAGAGGGAGAGAATTTCAGCTCGTCGGAAAGTCACTGGAACTCTACTAGTCGCTTGTGAGAATTTGATTTCTCACTGTTATTTGGATGGGAGGGTGAGAAATCACACCCATTTCTTTTCTTTTCTCACTAATAAGGGAGAACACACCCCTTTCTTTTCTCACCCCTCTATCGAAAGGGGCTGTTAGTGTCCCACAGAATTCACACCACATCGCTTGGGCCCAATTTAGGTTAGAGAATATATTTTAGAAATATTCCCTCTAGTATGCTTGAAATATCTCACAATTTCATCACTTTAGTACATAGTGTGTCAATTTTAACACAATAGTTTACCTTCCGTCTCAATTTCGTTACTCTTGTTGATGGTGTGGTTGGAACGTACACAATTCATAGGCAAAATTGTCTTTTGCTCTTCCAGAGCGACGAGATTGAGATCTCATGCAAAATAGAGGAATTATTATTAAAATTTTATCTTTGACACCATACACAATATAGTTATCACCTCAATTTTTTTTAGTTTAATAATCAAATTATTTTGAGGAAATTGCAAATTTTAGTTTATTATGTATTACAAATTAGTATGTTAGGAAATTCCATATGCAAACCCTTGGTTAAATGTCCTTGAATCGTATTTTCTTTTTCAATTGTTTTGTCTTGATATTTATAATCTCTTGATTTTTTTCACCTGATTAAAAAATATTATCCAAAAGCCATTCAGTTAAATCTTCTAATCATTAATTAAGAATTGGAGCACCATGGAATGTTAAATAACCAAGTGCAATTTTCGAGTATTCCAATCTCGAAAAAAATTAATTATTGAGTAATAAAAAAAAATTGAGACCAGAAGTATACTACATACGATTATTTTCTTTTGCAAAAATGAAAGTAAAGGCAAATTTTAGTTTGCATAAAATCTCAATTCATCCTTCTAGTAGGAGAAATGACAATTTTTTCCGTGAATAATGTATATTGCAATGACGCCGTAAGTTAAAGGGACCAAATGAAGACGAAATGTTAACTATGGGGTTATAATTGATACAATTTGTACTAGAGGGACAAAATTGAGATTCCATACAAATTAGATGGACTATATCTAAAATTTACCCTAGATTAAATGAGCCAAGCCCACTTAAAAGCTTGAGCTTTGTTAAGTATTGAGCCACCTAATTGTATATTAAAAGTTTAATTCTTTTTCTGTTTATTGGATGTGGGACTTAAATCTTTCACACATACTCCAACAATCTCCCCCTCACGTGGAAATTAGCTATTGGGATTGGCTCTTCTTAATCTGGTTTGCTTCACTCTCCTTTGATCCATGATCTTTTACTCTCACATACTAATTTAATTAATCTTGAACCTCACCGCACCCACTCCACCGAGCAATCCACCTCTTACTCCGTTGATAGACACCTTACTGTGTGCCACCATGCCACATGTAACTTGCTCCATCGAGAGTCACTAGGATTTGCTCCCACGAGTTCCTTTTTTTGCAACCCACCAATATCGATGCTCTAGGAGAGTAGCCCAAAGATCACCAACCTAACTCTGATACTACTTGTTAGGAGTCTGATCCATGACGATTTTCTCCATATGCTTGTAGGTCCAATCCATTAAGAAGTATCCATATGGTCCACACCATGTAGGTTTAATATACCTTGAATAGTCCTGAGTCCACTTAAAAGTTGTAGTGTAAAGCCTAGTTTACGGGCATGCATCCAAACGTGAGAGATGACATCCAGACGCTCGGCTTGGGATTAAGTCCAAAAGATGCAGTAAATTGTGTCCGGGCATTGGGCAGCTTGTCCAGACACGCGATGGGGGAATAATCCAAGGACGGATTACTTTCCATCTGAATGAGCTAGGAACATATTCGTAGTTATATCCCTAATTCATCTTTTAGGGCTAGAACTAAAAGATGTACGTGCCGGGTCATATTTAGGATTAGAACTAAAAGATGGTGCTGGGTCATATTTAAGGCTAGGACTAAATATGAATTAGGTATATAAGAGCATTAGGGCTAGAACTAAAAGATGGTGTCGGGTCATATTTAAGGCTAGGACTAAATATGAATTAGTTATATAAGAGCATCTCCAGTAGAATTTACAAAAACTAGTTTCAAAACTGTACTTTGCCACTTTTCTACAAATTTGAAAGATGAGCTATCGAGTTATCGAATGTGCACTCCAGCAGACTCTACAAATTTTGTTATATTATTATTATTATTATTATTATCATCTTTTTTTTGTAATAGTATTATTAATTGTGAACATAAATTTAATTACTATACATACTCATCATATTTTAACCATTTACTTTATTATTATATTTACTTATATACATATATGTTTATTTCATACATATAATTTATATGTTCATAGTATATACATTTTTATTTGATTATGTATGTGTTCATGTACCTATTATCTATCCATTATATTTAAATAAAATGCTATAAAATATTTTTCAATAATTTTTTTTATAAATATTATTACAATTCATGTAATCATCTAGATACATATTTATAGATATTAATTATATATTGTATTTGTATATATTATTCATATGTATGTCTATATTTATATAATAGTTTTAAATTAAAATTTTGTTTTTATAAAGTAATATTATAATTCTAATGAAATTTATATATAGTACATATTTGTAGACATTACTTAGGGAAAGTGATTTTTACACTCATTTTTGTCTTTTTGATAACCATACTTATTGTTTTGTTTTTCATTGTTGAAAGTGTATATTTTTTTTTATGGTCAAAGACAAACAAGTGAGTGTGAATATAAAAAATGGGAGTGCAAAAATTATTTTACATTACTTGTATATTGTATTTGCATGTATTATCCATGTTTTGTATCTTATGATATATTTGTTTATATATGAATAATACATGTTCATTTATAAACAAATATGATTGTATATATAATTGAAGAATCAATAAAATATTATATTTTAATGTTTAAAGATTGTGTTAAATTAGTTGGTATTTATTAACTTCATGTCTGTGAGAGAGGTAATGGAAATTCAGAAAATTCAGAAAATTACCTGTGGATCTAGAAAATCAAGACTTAATTTCCACTAAGGATGAACTCAATTTTATTCATCTCTAAGGACAACCTCATATGAAGATTACCCTTTTACCATTCATTAAATACAACCACCCCCTCCCATCTTCATTGCACAACCACTTCCGGCCGGCAACTTTTTCGGCGACCACCTCCGTCCGACGACTTTTCCGATGACTTCCTCCGGCCGGCAACCACTTCCGGTTAGCAACTTTTCCGGGGAAATTTCATTACTTTCATAAAAAAAAATGCTGTAAATCACTAATTTCACGAGCTTGGAGCTCTTGAAATTCACTAATTCTGAAATTTAACTATTTTTTAAAAAATTCAAAACTAATGAATTTAACTAGCCGACAACTTTTTCGGCCGGCGACTTGAAGCTCGTGAATTTCCCAAGTTCCAACCTTGTGAATTTCACTAACTTGGAGCTCATGAATTCCACTACTAGTTAAAGTAGTTAACCTAAACATCAATATGGTATTGATAAACTATCATCATCAGTACGGAAAAAAAACTATCATCATCAGTACGAAACTAGTGAATTTCACTGGAATTCAAAACAATGCAAGAATTTCACTAGAACTCAAAACACAAAATCCAACTATTGAAATTCATTACTTCTCAAATTTCACTAAATTAATTTCAAGAAATTACACAAATGTTAATGAAATTCATTACCGTTTTTCATATTGCCTCCAAATCATAGAGCGGGAGCGAGGGGAGGGTGGGGGGGAGGATGTCGTCTGAGCTTGGCGACGCTGGAAACCCTAGAAAATGGCGATTCACCTGGGAAGCCCAATCCCAAATCCCTACCTTCAAATTACTCCTCTTCAACCCCGACACCAACACCAAACCCTCGACTCAATGCCACGACTTGAAAGTGAACTTGCTTCTCCAGCAATCTCTACTCACACTTACTTGGTTCGAAGCCGGAGCCGAGGTTTCTCTTAGGGTTCCGATTCCTAGGGTTTTGGTCGACCCCGAATCTCCACTCCAGTGCAGAGCACTGGATGATCATATCGAAGTTAAGCTTGTTCTGCTCCTTCCCGTTGACCATCCTATCTTTACGAGCTTGGATTCCGTGCTCAATTTATCTGACGATGAGTCTCGTCGTCGAGAGAGTCTGTGTCCGTATTATTCGCGACCACTATCGATGGAGTCGGATGTTGAGAGTTTATCGTCTGCGGGAGAGGTGCAGTTCTACTGCAGGAGTTGCTCAACGCAGCTCACCAGGTCCCTCAGGTATGAAAAGTACATTCTTGTTGATGCCAATCGTTTCGTAACTGTGAATGCGTTATTGCGTCGACAATGATACTGTTTTTCAGCTTAGAAAAATTTTATTTGGTCTTTTTTTATTGTGTTCTACCGGTGGACCTTTTCTAAAAGAGAAAGAGGAAGGTTATCTGGATATCGATATCATGGCAGTATATGACTATAGCAGAGAAATAACACTCAAATACCCAGGACAAGGGAGGCATACATCGCATTACAGGAGAAAATCAACACAACAAAATGGAGGGGAAATCGCATCTCAGTTAAAAAGGACAGAAAAATAATATCACGGTATCACCATGGCGGAAGCTGAATCATAATTGCAAAGACATGGAATTTTTCGGTTGAAACTAGAAAAATCTCCCTTGTTGCAAGGGCAAGATGGTCCATCCCCTCAAAGGGACTAGAAAGTGATACAAACTCGTGGATAGAACTCACCCTTGAAAACCGGCTTACAAGGGGAGGGTGCCCAAGAGCTTATATACACTAAGCCAAGCCCATGCTTAGGCGATGTGGGACTTTAGGATCGTAACAGAAAGGATCTAATTCCTTCTTATAAATCAATTAGAAGAATCTGTGGAGCCTAACTCCAATTCGATTGTTTGCCAAAACATCTAACACAATGAGGAGAGCTACATCAGAAAAGAAAAAAAAAGAACAGGCATCATGATTAGAAGCAGCTTTCTTGGCTGTTAGATATGCAGAAAAATTAGCCTCCATGATCCAGAATTTTATCTCTGGGGCCAACACATGACTAATTCATAATCTGTGATATTCTGCTTCAAGGACAAATGCATAATCTCATATGATAAGTAATCTCATCGAACTAATAACGAGGGGATTAATAATAACATATCTGCAAGGTATTGATGATCCGTATACTCAAGGTATTGGTTACCCTAATTCCTAGGGTTTGGAAGATTTCATATACGATTAATCTTGACTGCCCAAGTTCCAACTAGACGCCGAAAATGTGATTCTCTTGGATTTATAGTTCAATCCGATGGTTTAATCCAGGCAAATAAATGGGGCTAAGATCCAACGTTAAATTAATAAACACAAACTAAAACAAGTCCACGTAGTGCTTAGACAACTTCTCAGATCAACCTCACGTGCTTCCTCGCCGGAATCCTAGATTGCAAGACAAACATGGCGAGTGCAGTTTGCCTCTCGTCATCAGAGCAGAGGCTCTCTAATGCCTAAGTTAGTCTCACATACTAAAAAAAAACCCTAATTATCAATAGGAGAGCAATGTGATAGCAATAAACAGTGTACCGTACATCATGGGTCTTATGTTGTATTTATAGATGTTTAGCCAACTTGCTCACCAAGTCACCCATTCTGCCTAGGTTTCCTATCTCGTCTTGTAAACCTAGCTCTTATGGAATTCCTCTCCATTAACTGCAGTCCAATCTCTGTTAGGAAACATAATCAGATCCTATAGTCGCGGGATCCTGCGCTATCACGTAGTGCAGTTGTTCTAGATTGTTCCAGAATGACCTTACCGCTAGGGCGGTTATTGCTAGGGTTTCCCCTTTGTTCGGGAAACACGCTATACCTGAGTACAGGTGCTGGGTAATGTTTCTGTGCACCTCCTCATGGTGTCGCCGACCAATACCCGGTTCAGCGGTATGTCCAACCATCATGTGGTATTCTCCTATTGCTCACGTGTCAGCCATTGGATCGGCTCTAATTCGTACTGTTCGGGATAACCCTCCTACACAAGTATGTATTCATCCTTGTGAACTCAATAAAAGTCAGTTGTTCATACATGGATAAGATCGAGGATCTATTCATTTTCAATAACATCCTTACCTATACTTCTATACGCTATCAAGTTGTGGAAATGATTTTTTACATTTATCCCACACAATGGGGCTATTTCTGATACACATATTTTGTTTCTCGGGTGAGTGGAAAGGAAATTAAGTGGCTGTCTATAGAGTAACCATATGGCACAAAATTGGAGTCCATTGGGGCCATGGCACCTCATGGCCTTCTCATAGGTGACCGAATCGCTGCATTGTCAGAGTGAAGGGGGGCCACTTGTAGTCTTTTCATAGGGTTGGTCACTGGTCTGTATGATACATATGCACTCGCCACTCACACCTGGAAAATTTGCTGCTAATTGCAGGCTGTCTTCAACATATCGTGCAGCTGGTAATTCCTCGAGTCCAAGATGTGTTCCTTCTTGGACAGCCTACCTTTCTTAGACAATTAAGATAGCAAAACGAGCCCTGCATCATTTCTAAACCTGCAAGGAAAGGGTTACCTTACTGGAAAACTATCTCAACTTCCAGTTTTCTAAAATCCACTCTCTAATAATTCATAATCACGTGACAATCAAAACATAGTACTACTTGGATTTTTCATGAATTATGATCTCCTTGTTTGAGTAATAGGAAAACTGTTTTCCTGATCGTAATCATCATCCAAATTGAGAGCAGAAATTACAAAACCAGGAGGGTCAGTCACTTCTACAAAAGACCAGAGAAGACTGTCGGACTAAACAAGCATCAACAAGTACACTTTGTGAAACACGGACTAAGATGAAGACTATAACAAGTTAACAACTAACAGGAGAGGCCGAGCAAAAAATATTAAACTGATAGGAGAGAATCTAGCTGTAATATTAGGTAACTACGCAAAGACCCTTAATGGTATTGGCTCCCATACCACTACCGAGGCCACTTTTACTGCTCGAAATCCTAGCTACTATCACCTTGCTGTTAACTTGAGTCGGCTGCACTAGGACAATACCAACTCTACCACCCCACACCTGTTTCATAGTCACTACAGCATTCTGATATGACAAATATCTCTCTGATGTTCAGGAAAGAAAATGATGGAGTTGCATAAATAAAAGTATGGAAAAATTGTGAATGTATATGATTGTGATCTCATAACTTCTATTTTAGGCATAGATTGTATCGTAATCGTATCGTGATCATAACTCTAAGGATAGGTTATCTTCTTGAAGGTTGGATATAATCTTTTGCTTTCTATGTTTTCCTCTATTTAAACATTTGGTAACATTGTATTATGTATCTCAATCAGTAATACAAATCTGTTCTTTTTCTGTAAACTTACAAAAATACCGTAACTGTGAAGTTTAATATATCCCTCCGGTCAGTGGGATTGTTGGATAATACAAGGCAGTGCTCTTGCTTATGCTGCTCTGAGTTTTTATTGTTCATCCAAGTATTGGAATTAACTTCAGATTGTTTTCTGTGGATGCAGATTGTTTTCAGAAATGCCGTCAACCAACTGGCGTGAGGTGGCGGACAACTGGTTTGGGGCATGTTGTTGTTCATTTGGAGGTGTAAGTGAAAAGTTAGTGACAAATTATGCAACTTCCTACGGCTCTCCACCAGGCGTGTGCCTATTAAGTACCACTTTTGTCCTTCTTTGCAAGGATGACTTGGTGGACTGTAAATTTCTTCTCTCTCATAGAAATGAACAACATCAGTCTGAAACAGATGTCACTGCTGATAAGTGTTTAAAGGGTATGCTAGATAACGGAAGTAATCAGGAAAGGGTGGCAGGTTGTGACAACTATCATAAGGACAGTATGCTTCGTTTTGATGAAAATTTAAGCTGCAGTGACTGTGACGAAGGTAAGCTGGCTGTAAATTTAGGAATCCAAGTTTCTGAGAAAGAATCTAATGTTGAGACTTTATCCTGCATGTTTCAAGCATTAGAATTCTCCAAGGATTTTGTGTCTGCACCTGGATTTTCTGTCGATATGACAGGCCATAAGCTAACTAATGAGATAGGAGACTGCTGCTCATCCCAAGTGTCAGGAACTCTTCCAAAGGAACACAAGACTGCAACATATGTTGAGCTCCTAGAAAATCAGAAATCTTTCGTTAATGGTTTCCTTGGAGATGTTTTCATGGCTAGATCCTCCAATCTCTCAAAAGATGTTCAGTGGTTTGAAGTTTTGTGTCCTCAGTGTTCATCTCTTCTTGGCGCATACCCTTCTGGTAATGATCATGTACCATTGGATGGTGGAGTTCGGTTCTTCAAGTGTTACATTTCGACTTGTCTGCCAGTTGGTGGATCAAATGATTTATTTAGGTAACCACGAAATGCCCTACAAAACATACTGGTAAAAAAAAAGGTTCTCTACAGCAGTACCTTCCATTCTGTCGATGTCTGAAAGATTTCTTTTCGTCATCTTGCTGTGCCTATCTGCTGTAAGACTACCTTCTTCATTGGAAACATAAAAACTTATTTTTGAAGTACTCAAGTTAGTGTTTGAGAGCTGAAAGTACTTTTAGAGTTTTCAATTGTAGGTGGTTAGTAGTTTGTGGTTTAGACCTACTATTGATGTTCCAATTGTAGGTGGTTGGTAGTTTGTATCTGCTATATCACAGGAGCCTTAGCTTCAAGAGGACACAGGAAAGGGTGCACAATGCGAGTTTAAGGCCTGTTCATCATCTTCTTTTTTTTTTTTAATTAAGAAAAAAGAGTGAAGACAAGGAATTTTTCTGTGCATTGTTCTTATTATTGCTTCAACATGCATTTGGGGAGAAGACATAGGTTTGATATGCAAACTATGTTCGTCTCGATGAACAGGAAATATTCCTTGGAACGGATGTTCACAAATCAGCTGCTGGAAAATGCACAAGATGAATTATCATTTCGAACTGTGGTGCGGGATTTGCAAACGAGGTCTGCTATGCTGCAGATTATTGTCTTAAATCCTAGTTCATGGTGCTGTAGTGGATACTGTTTGGGCACAGAAAAGACTACAGAACCAGTTGCACAGGTAGCTTTGTTCCCTTCGATCAAGGTGCTATTTTCTGACTGTTGCAGCAGTAATAAATCAGAATTCAGGTTTGTATCCATTCAGCTTCTTTCTCATCTACCTACGAGTCAATAAGTCTGTCTTATTAGCTTTTACTTCATTAACTTAAGGTTCTCAGATTTTTGAAGTTTTATGCTCAAATACTCGTTCGTAATTCATTTCGTTTGTGAATATCTTTTTTGTTGTTTCGTTCTTAGGACAGCAAATCTCTCTCACCTTGTCATCATTATGAGCATGTTCCTTAGTCATTAATCTTGTGTTTTGATGCTGTTATTTCCTAATTGGTTTGTTATACAGCCAACGAAGTCACATAGTTTTTCATGAATTGGTAGTTCATTCAAGAGCAGAGATGGCAAAATATAACTTGTCCCTTCTTTGTAACTTAGTAAAATAAGCTGATCACTACTTAGCCTCTTCAATATTTTTCTCAATGCGCTCCTTCATTGTCAGGTGTGTTCAATTTTACTCCCCTTCATCCCATAATGTTAAATCCTTTTTGAGAGTTTCAACATTTTAAAGAGACATGCAAGTATTACACTCGAATCCAATTGCAATGCAGTGATTTCCAATAGTACACTTTTTATTTACCAGTTTTTGATGTACACACATGCCACTAGGGATACCAGGAAGCTATGATGCACGGACACGGACACGGGGACACGGAAATTCTAAAAAAATGAGGACATGGACACGGCGGGGGACTCGCCACGTGTATATTTATTTATTTATATTTGTTTTTAATTTTTTTCCAAGTTTAAAAGGCAAAATGTGGACAAAACAAAAAATCCATAGTTCCAATACCATTCAAACAAAACAAGACATCCATAAGTTCAATACAACCCAATTGAAAATTTACAGTTTGACAAATACAACAAAAAAAACAGAACCCATTTAGTCCCCAATCATTGGGGGTATGGGCGGGCACAAAATTTACAGTTTGACCCTGAAATTTTCAAAAATAAATTGCAGTTTAACCCCCAAAATTTTTAAAAAATATAGTTTGACCGCCAATTTTTTTAAAATTACACTTTGACCCCCGTGCGTCCCCATCGGTGTCCCTCCCGTGTCCCCAGCCGTGTCCCCAGCTGTGTTCCTCCCAAAAATTTAAATTAAATTATGGTGGCGTGTCCCATACGTGTCCGACACTGCAATCTGTTAACCTCTAGAGGTGTCGGTGCTTCATAGCCAGGAAGTACTGGAAATGTAGAAGTTTCTTTTTGACTTTGCAAGGATGACTTACATTTTCGGACATCCCAAATATGGAAGGGACTAATTTTTGTTTTTTTGTTTTTATTTTGGAGGGAGTGTGTCACGACCCAAATCTAGCGGTTTGAATATCGTGACCGGCCAGTGAGTCTGTCTCACCAAAGGCCTCCATCGACATTTAAAAAAAAAATTGAATAGAAATATATGAACTTAACAGTTGCGGAAGCCATTTCAAATAATAGAACCACTGACTCTTTATTCATTCTGCTAACGATGACGTAAGTCACATTATTACTTTTTTTTCTCCATTATTCATTACATGTCCATAACATAAGCTTAATAACATTGTTATTCGCCCCGCCCTTCTAATCCTGATTACCTGAAAAAGGAAAGATTTCAATAAAATAAGCCACTGCTTGTGTGAGTTCATGAATTATCAGAGTTACATGACCTACCATGGAATCTTTAAAATTCTTTTTATGTTTGAATAAACACAAGGAACATAACTTCAGTTTTTCATGTTTTAAACTGTAACCAGTATCATAAACAAAACCGTATATACGATATACCATCCAACGATTACCGCCGGTAATGAGGGAGCGACCCCCAACGCGTATAAAGTGAATTGATCAATTCAATTGGACACCCGGCTGTGCCCCCTTTCTTTCCGCCCTTATAACACCGTTCCGACTAGTATCTTTACCGTCCCCTAGATTCCAGGGACATTACTTTTTCATAAACTGTTCAAAACATCATAACTCCATGGTATATTTGCTACAAAAGAATTCAAATGTTAAATAAACATACTTTTGTAAGTCAAAAATATAAATTTTACGAAAATTCATGTAACAAGGATAATTCATAACTCACCTCTTTGATTCTGAAATTAATGGTAAGATCTATTGAATCGTACTAGTCCTCCTGGCAATTCCCTTCCTCTTTCTTTTTTTTTCCCTCTCTCCCCTATTTCTTTTGCCCCTCTCTTCCTCTCCTTCCCTCTCTTTTTCCTTCTATTTATTTGCTAGTGGTGGTGTGTGTCGTGTGTGTTGTCTTGTGTGAGGTGTGTGTTGATGTGAGTGTGGTATTTATAGTATAAGGGTTAAGAGAATAACCCAAGCATATTCCTAGAATAATAAAATCTAGGGGTTTGATGCCGAGAATAGTCTTTTGATGTTTAGGATAAAATCTAGGGATACCTAGAATATTCTTTCTCCGGATTATTCTTCTTAAAACCCCACGACGCTACGTTTTGTGGCAACTCGTGCCACAATCTAACGCTGTGGTGCGTCGTTAGTAAGGTTGGTACGATATCTAAAAATCTCTAAAAAAAACATACTCGGAAAATAATTTATTATTATTTTTATCTAAATCCTAACGATAAACAGCCCGCTAAATGCTAACCTTTTCTTATTTTATTTGTATCATTTTTATTGTCTTATTTGTATTTTTAAAAGTCGGGGTGTTACAGAGTGTGGCTGGTGTGAATTCTTAAATTCACGAACTATTGATCTAATACAGCATTTATTTTCTGTCCACGTTATTTGATTAGATAAATTGGAATCTGAGATTTATGCAGAATGATAGAAGAATGGGTGACAAAAAACCAAGTTGATGAAGTTTTCATGTTGGCACATCAAATAAAGGAGTCGATCAAATGCTTAGAGTTGGCAAAGGACAGATATCCGCTTTCATATGCATCTATACAGGGTCTGATGTTGTCATCCATGGCACGATAATATCTTATTGGTTTGGAGCTTTAGGTCTTTTGCCTTGGAATTATTTAATGGAAGGAAAATGAGGTTTTTTCATTCCTTGTGTGATGCCTTAAAAAACCCAGATATTTTGGGTTGAATCATCAAAGCATTAGATGGTGGCCTTCTGGCATCGGTTTCATTTTTCTCTCTTAGCCATTCATTGGCTGCTTTCCTTCTTCTGGGGTGTATGTACAGGGAACATGTTGGTGGCTATCCCCTAATGAGTGGTTCTCTTGTTCAACTCTCTGTTCTTCATCCCAAGTTTTGCTCAAGTCGGGAATCCCTTTTTTTTTGGACATATGGTGTTAGTACTTGTGCTATCCTTATTCAAGTTGCTTACAGAAATGTGTTTTTTCCTTCTTTGGAACGAATGCAGTTGAAGCTGATTTTGATCATGACCTCTTTCTTTAGGCAATGTACACGAATACTAATCTTACAATCTTGCTCTTCGAGAAAAACTTCAGCCTGTTTTTCGATCTCAGGTGTCGTTATATAGCATGGAGAGGCTAGAGTGAAGTTCAAGTCCTATGCACACCAGATTGCAGATAATGATTTTCTTTAACTTGCATTGGAACAAGATTTCGGCATTCTGAGGTTAGCGAAAAGGAAAAGAAGCATCAGTCTTTGAGTTTGAATTTGGATTGTGAATAGCTTTTTGTTTTTGGATCAAAGAGTTGAGATAGCTGAAGCTCCAGTGTAAATATATGAGGCAATGAGCACCCAATTTTGTTGCTATTCTCTTGAGAAATCGCAGAATAGATCACCTGTGTGTTGGGCACGCACCCTATGAGGATCATTTTGCACATCCCGGTATCCATTGTGCAAATGGACATTGACGTATTAGAAAAGATCTGGCAAAGCAGTGCATTAATATCGGCTCACAAGCTTTTCGCTTTTGAAATTGGTCAGGTTCAAATATAAAGCACGGTAAAAGAGCAGTTCTCCAGCAATTAGACTGGACCTTGGGTTTTCAGATCATCAAGAGAATTTTTATTTTTTTTTCTTTTTAACATCACAACCAAGAGTTGTTGATGTAGCATAATTTACTTTGATGTAGGGATGACAATTTGCCTTGAACCGATGGGTACCCGAATTGAACCGCTCTTTTTCTCGCAAACCGTAACCGATTTTTTTCCTGTGGGCACGGATACGGTAGAGGTGTAGGGATAACCGAACGGGTTCAATTCGGTTCGGTTATGGTTTAGCTATTACGCGAACGGGTAATACCTGAACTGAACTGAAGTAATGAAATTACAAATATGCCATTACTATATATATAGGGTTTAGAGAGAAAGTAGGGTTCAGTGTTCACTACTTCACTTCACACTTTGTTCACCTTTTTCACCGTCACTCCTCCGACACCTTCATACTTTCTCCCTGACCATCGGTGGCATCATCTCCATCGCCGATCGAGATGCTGTCGTCGCCTAGTTCCAAACCCTCCGGGAACACATCGTCTCTAGAAACTCCAAGTTCAACGCAGTTGCTTCTCTCTTTTGAACCTCGACGCAGTTGCTTCTCTCTTTTGAACCGCAGCTCCGTCTCTCGAGTTTTTTTATATGAACACTTCAAAAACAAAAAACAAAAAAGTTTGGCCAATGAAAATTTCGTTTGAATTATTGGAATGCAAATATGTCGACTGTGTTGTCTTAGAGAGTTTTCTCCAGGCTGACTCAATCCATGGGAAAGTTTTTCTCTTGTTTGGGAATGGAGAAACGGTGGTGGTAGCTTCCGTTAAAAGCAAATAGTGAAGACTCAAAACTTAAGAATGTATCATATACTTGAGGTACTGAATAAACGGCCTTCTTCTCTCTCTCTCTCTAAACTTTTCTCCAAATAGGGTTTGTGTTCGGAGGGTGGGGCTGCCGCCTCTTACCTCCACCTCTCTCCTCTAGCCGGCTACCCTCCTCCACCACGCCGCCTCTTCTTCACCCTCTCATCTGCCTCATTCCTCCCACTGGTTCGGAACCTCCATACACAGCCTGCCTCTCTTGCGACCCTTTTTCCACACCCCCACCTCCTCCACTACCGCTCCAGATCCAGACACCTCCTCCTCCGTCTTCCTATCTCGAAACCCTCCTCCCCTCTTCCACCGCCTACTTCGCGGCTCAGGCTTGGGCCAGATTTGGCGAAGTGATGTAGCTCGGGTGGCTCGGCTCTTCCTTCGGCAAATAAGTAGTTGGATTCGTGGCGGCGCTTCTGGCGACATAGACGATGACTGGAGTTTTAATTTCCTATTTTTAGTTTAGGTTTGTTTTGGATCCTCTTCGATTTCGGAGAGTTATGTTCCCTACATGGAACCTATCCCACCTTTTGTGGGTGTTTCTGTTCTCTCAATGAGTTGCGCGAAGGGGAGGACAGTGAGGCTGGTCAAATTACCGCTACCGTCCTCATTACCCTTTGCGTATTATCTCTATGTGGAGCTTATTTTCATGTGCATAGGTGAGTGCCCACCCAACGCCTTGTGGATTCGTCCTTGGATAACCCAGTTGTTGAGGTCTATGTACCTAACGACAGGCTTTGGATGTTGGGATTTTGTAGCCTTCGGGCAATTTTTTGTTCTTTTTGAGCAATGGAATTGTCTGTTTTATAAAAAAAAGACTCAAAACTTGGTGCTACGATTTAATCTGGGCTATCCATTAATTCATTAATGAGGTAGCATGTTTTGGTGAAAAAGTGTGGTAGAGAAAAACTTTCAGGGATCGGGTACGGTTATTCTAATATTCGTCATGATCTGCCCCGTTATCATTCCTACTTTATGCCGGTTGGCCAACCCTTGCGGAACAGATTGCAATTATGGCTCAAGCTTCATGAGACAAGTGTGGCCAACCCTTGCGGAACAGATTGCAATTATGGCTCAAGCTTCATGAGACAAGTGTCATTCCAGGCATTTTGGATGCTGAACATGGGCTCGATCAACAGTCATATTTCAAGGAGTCATGCTGAAATGGTGCAAAAGGCCTAATGGTACAGAAGATCGAACGGCAATACAATTACATTGGAGCTCTATAAATAATTAAATACCAGTTTGCAAGGATTTAGAGTCCG
This sequence comes from Rhododendron griersonianum, assembly GCA_018127125.1. Classification (NCBI taxonomy): domain Eukaryota; kingdom Viridiplantae; phylum Streptophyta; class Magnoliopsida; order Ericales; family Ericaceae; genus Rhododendron; species Rhododendron griersonianum. Next base: position 18,229,390 of record CM030795.1, read on the forward strand.
TTCCAGAACACCTTCTTAGACTACATATGTGCAAATACCAAATGGTTGTATTTTATTAGCCTAAAAAGTTGTTCTGGGCAGCTGGGCCAATAAAGCCTATTAGAAAGGACTTGCCAATTTATAGACAAGTATGTGTAGGTTCGTAAATCTCGCGTGAGTAGCTGACGTGGAAATCTACATGAGTTGGAGAGATGCGATTAGTTAATGATTAGTAAAGGGAAAAGATGAGTGATCTAGAGGGGTGAGGGAAGAAGCAGGAGGATAGAAGAGACAAAAGCAGTATGTCTCTTGTCTTTTCGCGTGAGGTAGTGGCAACTTTCTCTAGATATCCGGGTGCTAAAAAGTAGTTAATTCCCAAAATACTTGGGTAAGAGTAAAAAAAATTTACTTTTCCAATTCTTCTCCTCGAGACGAATTAATAATCCACAAAAGTTAGGCGCAAAACTAATAAATGCAAAAAAAATTCAAATAAGGACAAAACAACTTAAATTTTTTTTAAGCTTACGAGAACTCACCCTTAGTGTTGACGTAGCATAATTTACTTTGATGCAAGGATGACAATTTGTCCCGAACTGATGGGTACCCGAACTGAACCACTCTTTCCCTCAAACCATAATCGATTTTTTTTCCGGTGGGCACGAATACGGTAGAGTTGGGATAACCGAACGGGTTCGGTTCAGCTATGGTTTAGCTATTACCGGAACGAGTAATACCCGAACTGAACCGAAGTAGTGAAATTACAAATACACCATTACTAAATATACATATATAAGAAATTGATATTTACACTCCCATATATATATATATGGTTTAGAGAGAAAGTAGGGTTCAGTGTTCACTACTTCACTTCACAGTTCACACTTTGAGACACTTCGTTCACCTTTTTCACCATCACTCCACCAACGACACCTTCATACTTTCTTCATGACCATTGGTGGCGTCATCTCCATTGCCGATCGAGGCGCTGCCGTCGCCCAGCTCCAAACCCTTCGGGACCACATCGTCTCTGGAAACTCCAAGTTCGACGCAATTGCTTCTTCTCTCTTTTGAACCGCAGCTCCGCTAAGCGCGGCGACGATCTCGGCATGTATCTCCTTTCTTCTCCCTTTTGAACAGAGTCACCGTTGCTGGATCCCCTGCCGTAGTGTTTGTCGCAGTGACTTTTTTGTTATAGATCTAATTTCTGATTTTCCTCGTTTTGCCGGATTTCACAATTTATGGTCTATTCATTAGTTCTAAAATACTACTCCCTCCATTCTCTGATAAATGTCCAAAATAGTAACATGGATGTCAATTGGTTCTATTAGACAAAGTTTATATCTTGTAAAGTATAGTATTATTTTTTTTATTTGCAATATATACTTCGTTTAATAGATGTCAATTAGTTCTATTAGACAAAGTTTTGGAAATTATAAAAAATAGTATAAATTGAAAGATATAATTAATTTAAAAATAATATGAAAAAGTGCAACTAGACATTTATTTAGGGACGGAGGGAGTATTTTTTTTTACGTTGTGGGTGACTGTTGGTGATGATCATTTCGGTCAAGCACAGATTATTTCGTATGTCTTATATGTTGACTAGATCTCTCTCTCTGTATCCGTTAAGTTCGGAGATTACCCGAAACCCATCGGGTACTCTTACATTACCGCTTCTCCAGTCCCGGACGGACTCGGATCCTCTCCCCATATCTCCCTCCCCACATCTACCATACTTTTTCACCAAAACATGTCACCTCATTGATAAACAAATGAATGTTCCAGATTAAATCGTAGCGCCAGTTTTGAGTCTTCACTATTTGCTTTTAATGGAAGCTAACAACCACCGTTTTGTTGAGGTTATTTTGTAACTAGCTCTTAGTTAAAGGGTCTTGCATGTAATTAGTTTGTTTTATTCTATTTGGGTTGTATATATACCATGTAAATGAATGAGATACGTAATACAGTTGAGGTTTTTCTCCTAATTCACATGGTATCAGAGCTGTACACAATATTCTCACCAATATAATCAAGGATTTTTGAAAGCAAGGTATCTGACATCATGGGTGAGAAGATTGAATCATCCGGATCGAAAACATCTCCGTTGTTTGTTCAAGCTGAAGCGCCTTTCAACGCTGGAATCGTTCTTACTGAATCAAACTACGATGTCTGGTCCCAACTGATGGAGATGCATATCGCCGAGGGGGAGAAACTCTCCTATATTGACGGAAAAACCCAGCAACCGGCATCCGATGCTGGGTATGGAAAATGGTATTCTGAAAATCAAAAAGTGAAGAGGTGGTTGTTGATATCCATGACCCCAGAAATCATGAAGCGCTATTTACGCGTATCCACCGCCCGTGAAATTTGGGTTGCCCTATCATCTGCTTTCTACGATGGCAGCGAGGAACTCTAGGTATACTCCTTGAATCAAAAGGCTTTTACTGCGAAACAAAGGGGAAAACTCCTTTCCGTATATTATGGGGAGTTATGCGAGATTTTTCGTGAATTGGATCACCGTGATAGAGTGATTATGGAGAACACTAATGATATTGCAGCATATAAGAAATCTATCCAACGACAACGGGTACACATTTTCCTTGCTGGATTGGATGAGGATTTTGAACAGGTTCGTGGAGAAGTCCTTCGCAAGGACTCTCTCCCAGGTTTGGAAGAGTGATATGCGCTAATCAGACGTGAGGCTGTTCGTCGTGCCACTTTGAACGTGGAATCAGAAAATATAGATTCCTCGGTCATGGTGGCTCGCAATCGGCCCAACTTGAAACTACAGGAGCAACCTCGTCTCCAGCAGACTCAACCCCAAGATCAATCGCGCTCGAATGCTCGCTCCCGGGGTACTACGAAACAATCATACAAATGTACACATTGCGATCAAACTGGGCACACAAAAGAGCGTTGTTATGAGCTTGTTGGGTACCCAGAGTGGTGGGATCACAACCGTGATTCAAAGAAAAGAGGGTCTGGTCGGAATGCGGCAGCTGCACTTACGGAGGGAAAGGTAGATGGAGATAATGAAGTTGCCAAACATGCCATTGCATTGATAGCAACGGCAGGTAACAATATTGGTAAAGTTTTAACGGTCTTGCTATTGTCAGCCCACTGGGCTGACGATAAGCACACTAAAAGATAAGAAAAACACGTATTTCTGTGTACTTTTTATACCCTTTAATACACATTCACACATTCATTATTGTCAGCCTATTGGGTTGATTTTAGAATTTTCCAAGTTTTAAATATGTCTGTACCTGTTTTGAATAATACATGGATAATTGATTCAGGAGCAACAAATCATATGACATTTGATTCTAGACAAATTTCATCCTTAAGACAATCTTCCCATAAATGTGTGTCCACTGCTAATGGTGCCTCCGCTCCAGTTATTGGAGAAGGGGCTTTGTCACTTACAGATACTTTAAACTTGGAGTCTGTTCTAGTTGTCCCATCCTTGGAATATAATTTATTGTCAGTTGCTCAAATAACCTTGACATTACACTGTGTTGTGATTTTTTGGCCTGATTTCTGTGTTTTTAAGGACATCCGAACGAGACAAACGATTGGTTATGGTGTTAGGTGAGGGAAGCTGTACTACCTGGATCTTGTGTCAACGAGTTCAGACAAGTTATGCAAGGCATTGGCAGGGGAAAGTTTTGAAGGGGAGAAGAAAAAATCTGAAATTTGGTTATGGCATTGACGTTTGGGACATGTCTCATTTAGTTATTTGAAGAAGTTGTTTCCTAGTTTATTTTCAAAAGTTGATATTTCTGTTTTCCGTTGTGAAGTCTGTGAACTTGCGAAAAGCCACCGTGTGTCCTTCCCAGTAACTTTAAATAAAAGTTCCGTTCCTTTTATGCTTATTCATTCTGATGTTTGGGGTCCATCTCCGGTTACTACCATGAATGGATCACGTTGGTTTGTCACATTTATTGATGATTGTACTAGGATGACTTGGGTATGCTTAATGAAGTCAAAAAAGGAGGTGAATTTGTTGTTTCTGAAATTCCATGCCTTGATTCAGACTCAATACAAAGCACAGGTTCAAGTTCTTCGTAGTGATAATGGCGGAGAATATACGAAGTCTGAACTTCAACATTATTTGTGTCACGACCCAAATCCGGTGGGTATAGATTCGTGACATGGCCAGTGATTTAAGAATCACCCCAGGCCTTGATATCACACAACCAAAAATTTCTTTTCATTCTAAACTCCCAGGATCGTAAATTAAAAATAAAATATTACATTCAGAGCTGTCTAGCGTCCTCACCAATTACAACTTTAAAATTACATAATTGTGGCTAGCTCGCACATACAAACGCCACTCATTAACACCTTATTTCCTTATTTAGCCATGACAACTGATATCTATGCAACGGATGAGCCTTCTTTAATCTTGATTTCCTGAAAAGGTTTTATGAAAACACAAAACCAATCCAGTAAGTTACGATATACAAAGGTTACATAAGAAAACATGAGATAATTTGAATAAAGTATGCAGAGCATAATCTCAATTACCATGAAACGTGGCATCAACATAAAACATCCCATAGACATAAAATCAACAATATTTTTAACAACTTCCAGGCTCGAATCCGTAATGGGCGAAATACCGGCGGTAGCATGGGGAGCGACCCCAGCAAAACAAAGGGAATGATATCAATTCCAAAGGGATACCCGGCAATATCCATCGATAGGCGCCAAGAGCAACTCACTGTGTAGAGACCGTAATTTCTGAGAAATATTTAAGAGTTTATTTGATATTGGATATTGAGGAAAATATTACTTTTGTTAAGTTTATGTGAAATTTGAGGAGTTGATTTGATTTGGAGTTTATATGACGGAATTGAAATTGGAAGGAGCGCTAGTGTAATTTGGTGAGTGCCCAAGTATATATAGGGTGAGTGTGTGTGTAGAGGATAGAAACATCCTCCCTCTTTCTCTCCCTCCCGTCCGTTCCTCTCTCTCCCTCTTCGGCTCCCACGCTCTCTCTTGCTCTCTCACCGAAAAACACCACAAAAGCTCAAAACCCAAAGAACCCAACCTTCTCTCTACCTTCTACGCGTGCTAATGAGTTCGTAGCTTGTCCGGTTTGGCTCGGAGAGGAGTATTTGGGGCGTATTTCAAAGTTCGAGTTCAAGGGTTCGCGTGGCCCGATCTCCTTGAGTGTTTGTTCTACAACTTCGAGGTAGGGATTCTTGCTCTTGTTATGTGTTTATGAGTTGGATTCATGTGGTAATCGTGCCCAAAATTGTTAGTTGTTGAGTTGTGTTGCTTTTGAGTTTTCTGCACAGAATCGTTGTTCGTAACGTCCCCGTATCGATACAATCGTTAGCGTATCGATACGCTGAAGGGATTCACATTCCAGTAGCATCTGAAATCTGTTGTATCATAGCCGTATCGATACTCCATAACCGTATCGATACTCCAGACTCAGCCGTATCGATACTCCAATTTCCGTATCGATACTCCGGACTCTGCCATATCAATAGTCCGATTTCTGTATCAATACTCCGGGGCTTTCTGGGCAGTTTTGCCCAACTTGCTTGAACTTTGATTGTTTGATTCCCGATCGCTTCTAACACTCTTTGAACACTTCCAAACCACTTCTAAACTTAATTGTTCGTACCTTAAGTGCTTCATTGATCGGTCTATCTCCTTGACTCTCGTTGTACTTGAAGAACGTGTTAAATCCTATGAATGTGGTAACTATCCATCCTTTAAGTCTGAGAATGAATACGTGAACTTTGTGACAAGGTTTGATGAATGATGTAGACGTGTTAGGTGTTATGACTTGACGTGGTGAATGATGGGATAGAACAACGTATCGATGAGAGGTTAGTCGAACATCGTAGGCTATAAGGTATGTCGTGGGGTGCATAGTTGGTTGATGGGGGTTTATCTAATGGTCCGGACAAGAATAGGGTAACTCGTTTGCTCGTGCTCGTTAGATTGATTATCCTAAGTTCCTTAGTACTCCTAATAGATCCTTGTTTAGAACCTAGCGGGTAGGGTGTCATATAGTCATTTGAGGGTTTGGTACGTGGCAAAGGACCTCATGATAGACCTAGGGAGATAACGTGAACTTAACATATTTATCAATGTGCAATGGAACGTGTTTACGAGTTTGTATTACACTGAGTAGTGATGAATGGCTTGGAATGGATGTACGGGGTCATGGTTACCCGGAATGTGAAGTTGATGTACGGGGTCTGAGACCCGGAATGAGACATGGATGTACGGGGTCATGGTTACCCGGAATGTATAGTGGGTGTACGGGGTCCGAATGCCCGGAACGTCTCTCGGTCCACCAATCGGTGAGTCCCTTAATTTGAAAGTACGTAAAGGAGAGCCGTGAATTGAAAGGAATGAATAGAATGATTAATGGATTTAGGTGACAACCATGGAGAGTTGCTTGAGTCTTAATTCCTGGTATGATATCGGCGTTTGATTGTATTCTTCCTTGTTACTCGAGACTTAGTTTCTTAAATATTCTTCTCGGAGCTTTATCAATCTCGTATGCATATAGCTTGAGCATAGAATTTCCTACTGAGCTAGTGTAGCTCAACAAAATCCTTCTTTTCAGGTCTTGATGCCGGACAATGTTTTGCATGCTACGATGTGCTTGGACACGAAGAATTTTGGAAGTTAATTTGACTTAGCTACTCACTCATCTATGTAATAGACTTACTTTTGATTGGAGATGACTTGTAACTAATATACGTTTGAGATATCTTTTGACTTAAGTGTGTAATGTTCTAAACACTTTGTACTTGTATCGAGGTTAATTTGGGCCGTAGTGCCAAGGTTATAATTATTTTAAAATGGGGAGTTGTTTGTAAATCGAACAGGTGGGAAATCATTTTGGGTAATAATTACTTTATGCGAGGATCTTTTATCGAAATGGTTTAATTATTTATGCTGAAAATCGAGGTCGTGACACACTGCCCATGCTAACTCACTGCCCACATATAACTCGCTGCCCAGATATTGCCATAAAACTTTTTGTCTTCTTTTTAAAATTAATCCCATGTTCCTTTAAAAATTCCTTTTCGCAAAAAGTCGTGCTTAATATGCACTATGGACAAAATGTCTATTTTTAATATATTCGAACATAACATTTTATAAAAATAAACATAAACAATTCGAAAGAATTATGTAGCCAGAGTATATTCGTAACTCACCTTTTTGCATCTGTAATTTACCATATCGTACTGGAGCTTTTATTTTATTTTATTTTTCTTCTCCTCCTCTCCGGATTACCTTGCTTCCCTTTCTTTCCTCTTCTCTCTCTCTCTCTCTCTCTCTCTCTCTCTCTCTTTTTCCTTCCTTCCTTTGCCTTAGCTAAGTGTCGTGTGTGTAGTGTGCAAGTGTGGTGTATGTGGTGTGGTGTGTGGAGGGGAGTGGAGGGGAGGCCTATTTATACTAATTGGATTAGGGTATAAACCAAGCATATTCTTTTCTTGATCTTATCCAAAGAAATCTAGAATAATCCAACCATATCTAATAATATCTAAATCAAATCTAAGAAAATCCAACCATATCTAAATCAAATCTTTTATAATCTAAGAAAATCCAACCATATCTAATCAAATCTTATATAATCTAACAATATCTATATAGAATCTAATAAAATCTAAACAAATCTTATCAAATCCAATATCAAATCTAAATCAAATCTTATCTTATCCAATAATATCAAATCAAATCAAATCTTATCTAATCTTATCTTATCCGTTCATATCTTAATATCCCAAGTATATACATTTGATGCTTAGGATATTCCTAGAATTATACTCATTCGATGCCTAGAATATCCTTAAATTATCTAGAATACTCTTTCATAAAGTCTAGAGATATTGTAGTGTAATAATAGAGTACCGACTCATTTTTGTTTGACCCCACGGTTCCCTGCCCTGCAGAGATCTGTGCCTCAATCTCGTGCCAGGTTGTTGTTAATAGGGCTAGGGAGCTATTTATAGAGTTTTTTAAAAAATTTGCCACCTAGATAGAAAAATACCCTAATCTTTACTAAATCCTGAGTTACGATTGATATACTCCTTAAAACCTAACGGTAAGTGACTTGCTAAATGTTAGCTCCTTATTACTATTATTATTTTCTTCTAATCCTTTCTAGTGTCTTATCTGATTATAAAAGTTGGGGTGTTACACAATATTTAAGGATATCTAGATGAAATCTAACATTATCTTTCTTAAAATCTAACTATATCTTCTAGAATTATCTCCCATAGAATCCATTAAAATCTAGAAATATCTAATCATTATCTATTAATATCTAATAAAATCTATATCAAATCTTGGTGAATCTAATAAAATCCAAGTGTATCTATATCAAATCTTAATGAATCTAATAAGATCCAAGTGTATCTATAAGATTTATAGTCTAGAATAATTCCACAAGGTCTAATCCAATTCCTTCCGGATAATTCTTTGATCCTTACGGTTGTCCGCCTTGCAAGGACTCTTCCCGTGCTGCGATAAAATTTTAGAGGATTGAGACCATATTGAAAATCTTAGAAAATACGCTAATTCTAAAGGTAAGTGGGCCGCCAAGTGTTAACTCTTTATTCTCTTTTTATTCTTTTTATCACCTTATTTGCTTGTAAAAGTCGGGGTGTTACAATTTGACTACACAAGGTATTGTTCATCAAACCACATGTACTTCCACACCCCAGCGAAATGGGGTGGCAGAGAGAAAAAATCGACACTTGTTGGAGGTTGTTCATGCTTCCTTGATTGAAGCAAATATGCCTGTGTCATATTGGGGGGATGCCCTTTCCTCAGCTGCATACCTCATTAATCGTGTTCCATCAAGCACTGTTAAATTTCAGACACCATTTCAAGCTCTACAAGATGTCACCAACGCTCCCACTGTCCCTAATTTACAACCTCATGTTTTTGGGTGTGTTGTGTTTGTCCACCTTCATAAACATCAACGGAGTAAATTAGAGCCTAGAGCATTACGGTGTGTTTTCTTAGGGTATGCATCTCATCAGAAGGGTTATCGATGTTATCATCCTCCCACAAAAGTCATGCATATTACATTGGATGTGGTTTTTCATGAAGATAAGATGTATTTTTCACCTGAGTTTGATCTTCAGGAGATGCATCATAAGGCGGAAGTTCAAACTCAGACTCGGAGTTATGATTCTTATAATTATGAAATTCTGAATTATGATTATGCTGGAGCATCTGAAGGTGTGGATACAGGTGTGAGCAGTTTGGATATAGATGTGGATATAGGTGTGAGCAGTTTGGATATAGATGTGGATACAGGTGTGAACAGTTTGGATACAAGTAGTGTTGAAGACTCTCTTGTTATTGAAATGGCATCACTGTCTGAGCCTCCCTCACTGTAACCTGCAACGTGACACACATAACCAATTGCTCGTTGAGGATGTTCCTGAGTCTGTTCCAAACACTCCCAGAAGAAATCCCCCTCGTAGTAATAAAGGTATTCCTAAACCCGTGTATGAACCTGAACTTACTAGCAAGGCCAAGTATCCCATGAGTCAGTATGTGTCCACCCATCGCTTGTCTGAATCAAATAAGTCATTTGTGAATCAATTATCTGTTGTTTCTATTCCTAACAGTGTGTAGGAGGCCTTTGCTGATTCAAGGTGGAAAGCAGCGATGAATGAAGAAATGAAGGCCTTGCAGAAGAACAAAACATGGGAGCTTGTTGATCGCCCGTCAGGAAAGAAGCCAGTTGGGTGCCGATGGATCTATACCATTAAGTATAAAGCTGATGGTACTATCGAACGATTCAAAGCTCGACTGGTGGCGAAGGGGTACACTCAAACATATGGAATTGATTATATGGATACTTTTGCTCCTGTGGCTAAGATCAATAAGTACTGTTCGTGTTTTGTTGTCTCTAGCTGTGAATTTGGATTGGCCATTACAGCAGTTTGATGTGAAGAATGCTTTCCTACATGGTGACTTGACAGAGGAAATTTATATGGATCCCCCACCTGGATGTCTCGTGCAAGGAAACCATGAGAGGAAAGTATGTAGATTGAAGAAGTCATTGTATGGATTGAAACAATCCCCAAGAGCCTGGTTTGGAAGGCTTTCAAAGTCCATGAGAGAATTTGGATACCGACAGAGCAACGCAGATCATACTTTGTTTCTGAAGCAACAAAAGGGTAAGATTACTGCACTCATTGTATATGTGGATGATATGGTGGTTACAGGAAATGATCAAGAGGAAAGAGAAGCTCTACAGAAGTACTTGTCCAAAGAATTTGAAATGAAAGATCTTGGTTCATTGAAATATTTTCTCGGGATAGAAGTTTCTCGATCTGGCCGAGGAATTTTTCTGTCTCAAAGAAAATATGTTCTAGATTTGTTGAAGGAAACCGGAATGTCAGCGTGTGAACCCGTAGATACTCCATTGGAGGAAGGGTTGAAGTTATGTATTACTTCTAATCAAGCTCTAACTGATAAAGGTAGATATCAGAGACTCGTAGGGAGATTAATGTATCTGGCACACACAAGGCCAGACCTTACCTACGCTCTGAGTATTGCTAGCCAATTTATGCATAATCCTGGAGAACAACACATGAGTGCAGTGATGCGAATCTTGAAGTACTTGAAGTCTGCCCTTGGAAAAGGAATCTTGTTTTCCAAGAGTACTGATTGTCACAAAGTTGAAGCATATACTGATGCTGATTGGGCTGGGTCCATTGATGACAGGCGATCCACCACTGGTTATTTCACCTTCGTAGGAGGTAATCTTGTTACTTGGAGAAGCAAGAAGCAGAATGTTGTTGCTCGTTCAAGTGCGGAAGCCGAATATCGAGGTATGGCCCTCGGTATTTGCGAAGTCTTATGGCTGAGACAGCTCTTAGAAGATTTGGGATATCCACCAAAGCAATCGATTCAAGTGTACTGTGACAACAAGGCTGCCTGTGATATTGCCCACAATCCAGTTCAACATGACAGAACAAAACATGTGGAGGTTGACAGATGTTTTATCAAGGAAAAGTTGGAAGCAGAGATTATTGAATTACCCAAGATTCGATTTGAGGATCAGCTGGCGGATCTCCTCACCAAAGCTGTGTCAAATAAATTGTTTTCAAAATTTGTTGACAAGTTGGGCATGTGTGATATCTATGCACCAACTTGAGGGGGAGTGTTGAGGTTATTTTGTAACTAGCTCTTAGTTAAAGGGTCTTGCTTGTAATTAGTTTGTTTTATTCTATTAGGGTTGTATATATACCATGTAAATGAATGAGATACGTAATACAGTTGAGGTTTTTCTCCTAATTCCTCCATTCCCAAACAAGAGAAAAACTTTCCCATGGATTGAATCAGCCTGGAGAAAACTCTCAAGACGACACAGTTGACATCTTTGCATTCCAATAATTCAAAAAAAAAATAAAACAAAATTCTCGTTGGCCAAACTTTTTTGTTTTTTGAAGTGTTCATATAAAAAAAACTCGAGAGATAGAGAATTTGATTCATTTTGACAACGTAAAACCAGATTCCAGTGTAGATTCCCAATTCAAACATACTACTACTCGTAATACTACACACACAAACGCACGCACAAGTGAATCAGTTTGTACGGAATGAGTGGCAGCGAAGCGGAAGGGAGTTCGGGGCACTCGGCCAGGGCGGATTCCTAGCCGGCGGCAGGGATGGAGAAGAAGGAGGAGAAGGCGAGGGTGAGCAAGACGTCGCTGATACTCTGGCACGCCCACCAGAACGACGTGGTGGCGGTGCGGAAGCTGCTGGAGGTGGAACCGTGGACGGTCCACGCCAGAGACGACGACAACTGGACCGATGTTTCCCGGACTGATCAAATGGAGGAGTTGATATTGATTTTGAGTTTGAGAAAGAAGAAGGTTGAGTTTGGTAGACTAAGAGAAAGAAACGGCCTAATGTTTTGGAGGAAATATACCAAATTAAGAACGACATCGTGTAACTTTAAGGACTCAAATCTTGGGTTACGAGTTAATCTGGGCCGTCCATACAATTCATTAATGATGTGGGGCACGTTTTGGTGAAAAGGTGTGGTAGATGTGGGGAGAGGATCCGAGTCCGACCTGGACGGGTATCAAGGAGAATTTAGGTACACGGAAAATTTCGGGTACGGTTATTCTAATATTTGTCCAAATCCGCCCCGTTGTCGTTCTTACTTTATGCTAGTTGGCCACCCCATCAGGCAATTTATAAAATCCATTACATTAAAAAATCACCTATCTATGTTGGCAAAATAAATACTGCAACAAAAGAGACATGCATGTAGGAGTACGATAATGGCCGGGTATATATTGGGATATAGATATCAGATGTGATCCAAATATTGAGTGATAATGTGGGACTGGCCGGCCCGATTTCAGTGGATTAACTGATGAGTTCCTATCTAATGTTCTCTATGTGTCTAAATTGAAATGTACTATACTACTACTATTGTTTTTTTTTTTTTTTTTTTTTTGATCCGATACTACTACTATTGTTGCTTCAGACATTTTAACGAGTCAAGTCGGTGAAGCGGCTGACCATGGTTGGAATAAGTTCAAAGTTCAAAAGTTAGTTGACTTTGGTGGAAGTTGGACTAATGCGATTTGCGAGCTGACCCTACCTAAGAGAAAATGGAGACCTCAAACCTTCATTTCATTGCATCAGAGTGCAGCACAACGACGAAATTAATACACATTCAAGAGGCACAGGATCTGATCCTCTGTCTCTCTAACTCTCTCCTCTCTCTTTCTCTCTCCTCGTTTTCTTTTCGTTCTCTATGAATGTCTACATAGAGAAAGATCTGACAAAATCAACCCTTCCAATCTCTTTTCGTTCACATTCATGAAATTCCATGTCCCTTATCTAGATGGAAGGGCAAGAGAACCATATCCTTTTCTTCCTTTTTCTGATAATTCAGGTGTCCGGCTCAGTTTACGCTCATTTCGATCGTGAGGTGATCTGGTTCCACCGCCTATTTGCGAGAGTCCAATTAAAACCCGAGTAATTCTCCATGTGGACTGACCTGACTCCAAATCAATTGATATAGCATCTTAGAGGTTTTGAATCTGAGATAGAGCAAATCTCTAACATTGACCACCAAATCAACCCCTTGGCTTTAAAGAGAACCATATCTACACAGATTTGTTCCATATATGTTTGAACGGAATCGATTCCCTTGTGGGCGGGTGCATTGATTCAGTCATTGGGGTGGCAGAGAAAAAGAAATAATAAGAGAGAGAAAAGGCCTTCTTTCTTAGCCACATGCAAACTAATTGGAAACCTAAATTGCAGCTATATATATATCTAGTTCTCAGCAGGTATGCTACTCCATATAAATAGCTAGAGAGGCAAACAGGCCATAGCATTGGCACGTGGATTGGAGCATAAATGAATTGTATAGAAGAGGGGTCTTACATGAAGGTAAGAGTCTTAGTTTGGTAGCCAAGAATGACTTGTCTGCTCCTTCCTACACAAGGGAGATGTACGTGGCAACAAGTATTCAGGCCATGTTTGGTTATCAGGCAGGTCATCTTGGCTAATTTGACTGACTCTTCTCTCTCATGTTAGGTCTTCTCTTCTCGATTAAAGATTACTTGATTTTATCTGCGTAGCAAATAATTTTTGCCTTGTTGGCATGAAATTGTTTGCATTTCCAACAGGAAAAATTTGTCATGAGCCAAAAGTTCTAAAGATATGTATAGATGCACCATTTATATACACACACCAGGGTTAGCACACATATACTATACACGTGCTAACTAAATGTCAATCACAGTATGTTGGTTAAACATTTAAGTAGCAGTATATCATCGATTTTCTCCACCATCACCATTATTCCCCTCCATTGCAGGACTAACAAAGCGCTTCACTTGATCAGGTTTACATTTTTTTTTTATACCTTTTAGCACACCACTGATCACCATTTATGAATTCTCTAACATCGCCGAATCACTATATGCATCGTTTTCGTAATTACTGTATCCCTGTGAATTAACGAGATCCATATATACCTTATGTCATTTACTTGTAGTCTTTGACGCAAAATATTCAACAAGTTTGCAACATTTTTTTTTCACCTATTGTACAATACTTGTCAAAAGAAATGACTCTCAAAAGACTTTTTGCATCATCGATCTGTGCTGAGTGGCACTGTGAATTTGCTTCCCTCATCAATTACTTTAATGAAAATTCTTTGCCTTGATGAAGAGCCGAAGAGGACACATTTCGAGAACACGTACAGTGTTGAGTTTCAGAGGTTGACATGTGATAGGGATCCAGCTGGTCGAATAGGCCCAGAAGTTCAAGACCAAGTAAACCAATACCTAATGGATCTAGTGCGGCCCATTTTGCTAATTGGTGATTTCATAACTTAACTAGTTGATAATCCCTCAATAGTGTAAATAAAAGGGCTTATCTCTCTCATTTTTGTCACACTCACGCGCACAATTAGTTTGCATGTAGTTTGCGTTTTTTACCATTATAGGTTGAACGTGAGAATAAGGCGTGTTTTGGCGCCATGAATGGCTTCCAAGAACATCCAAGGCCCCAAGACCATGTGGAATCCCGTGGACGAGCTCAAAAAGTCATAGCAAGAAGCCCCGAAGTGTGAACGGAACGGCCAAGGGTGATTTGAAGATGAAGCAAGGAAGTGGAAAATCTGCCCAGGTGGTACCAGTACCACTCAAAACTAGGTACTGGTACCAAAGCACCAATTCGGCCTCCAGAGAAGTTTGGTACCAGTACCACTCAAAACTTGGTACCGGTACCAACCTGGAATTTCTGGCATTTTTGTGCCCGACCAAGAATTGATCTAGGGGCATTTTAGTCTTTTGTATCCCGAATGTTTGGGACTATAAATAGTTTTTAACCTCTTTTTCAGCCATATCTTTCATTCTCAGCCCTATGAACTTCTCTCTCTACCTCCCTCTCCTCTCAAACTCTTCATCTCTCTTCAAAGGAGATTGAAGAGATGGGTTTTGAGGTATTTCGTCTTCATTAAATGTTGTAGGTACGGTTGAGATCTTTCGTAATCTTAAGTTTATTTTCGTTTTCATCCATGAATCATATTTATCTTTTTATGCTTGTTCTTCGTTCTTGTTCTATGGTTGAGTAGTGATAAAGGCTTGGTCATGGGGTGATTTCTATCCCGTGACTTGGGTAGTTTAATGGCTTCTCTCATTTCTTGTGCTTAATGTGGTTTGTGAATGGACTAAGTTCATTTTTATGTACCAAAACCTAGGGTTGTTAACCTCTTTGATTATGTGTAGGCAAGGACTCGATCTCTTGCCACATTTAATGCTTGGAGCTATGTCACTCTAGGTGTTTGCCAAAATGCCTCAAAGAACTTGTTGAACTCTAATCTTTGGTCTAAACTTAGAGTTGTTAACTTCTTTGATTGGGTGTAGATAAGTCTCCTTGGCACACCCAATGCTTAGAACCATGACACTCTATGTGTTTGATAAAATGCCTAAATGAGTTCCTTTCCATTTCCAAACCCCGTTGTATGAGTTAAACTTGATTTTTATGGTTAAATCTTCCGAGTGAGATCAAATGATAATGACTCTCACTTGAGTTATCAAAGAGAAGCATTGAACGGCCTAAGTTATGGGCGGAATGAACCCCTAGACCTTGCCGCTTTTAATTTCTAGTCAATCTTTATTTTCAATTAAAGTTAGGAGGTAGAGAGAATTTACATCACTCAAAAGTTGGCCGTCTCAAAGCCGAACTAAAAGTTGGCGGTCCTAACGCTAAAAACCCTTCGTAAATCAAACCTCCGGCCTAGTTCCATTGGCTCCCTGTGGATTCGACCTCGGACTTCCGAGTTTATTATGCTGCAACCGACCTAGCCCTACGCTTGGGGCGCTCTTTACTACGACACACATTACTGGTAGTGAATAAGTTGTTGAGAATTTTTTTTTTTGATCAATAGGAAAATACTTTATTCATCACTGAATCTAAAAAAAGTCTAGAGAAACTTCCCTACGAATCCAGTTCGGAAAATCTCCTTCCCAGATCGTAAGTAGCTCCATGGATAGGACATATTTGGCTATTGCATGAGCCACCCTATTACAATCTCGACGAACAAACAAAAAAACGAAAACGAAAAAGAACGAACAAAAGTTACAGAACTAATAAAATTAAGCATATCTGTGATAATAACGGCTAAATGAGACTTGGCACATTGAACTCCCTGCAGCATCCGAATTATCCCTTGCGCATCTCCTTCCAAAATAAGATCATCTCCCCATCCATCCCTTGCATGGCTTGCTGCCCATCGAAAACCCAAAGCTTCTACTAATTCAGCTGATGTAGTATTTTTTTTTTTGCTCGGCAAAGGAAATTTTTATTAGACTCGAAAAGGGTACATCGAGTAAAAGGGAAGAGAGAACCAGAGAGTTCATCACAATCCCTAAGGAAAAGAAAATTAAACAAAAAATAAAGTTACACCCAAAAGTACACCTAAATCATGAGCCTTCTAACACCATCAAGGTTCCTTTTGAAGTCTTCCACCGAATACACCTTTACATCAAATCTGACTTTGACCCACAGAGCTGCCCTTGTTTTGATTAATTCTACCACTTGGTTGAGATTAGCAGTTTTGTTGTTGAAGACAACATCATTCCTTGTAATCCAAATAGACCACAGCGTTGCAAAAAAATAGCATTCCCAAAAGTATTTTTCCAGATTTCTAAACCGAAGAGAAAACCACCAAGAAGATAACCCCAGCAGATTCGGAGGAATCACCCAATCTATATTCCACCACTTTGCTATTTCCGACCAGATTTGCCTAGAAAACGGGCACGATAGTAGAACATGCTCTGGCGTTTCCACTTCCAGTAGACAAAATGGACATGCCAAAGCCTGTTCATCCATTCCCAACAAAATGTTTCTGCTATTCAAGAAAGATCTAGTTGCAATCCTGTTTTGACACGCCTAGGAATGGTATTGCTAGAATAATCTTTTATAATCTAACCATATCTAATAATATCTAAATCAAATCTAAGAAAATCCAACCATATCTAAATCAAATCTTTTATAATCTAAGAAAATCCAACCATATCTAATCAAATCTTATATAATCTAACAATATCTATATAGAATCTAATAAAATCTAAACAAATCTTATCAAATCCAATATCAAATCTAAATCAAATCTTATCTTATCCAATAATATCAAATCAAATCTTATCTTATCCAATAATATCTAGATCAAATCTTATCTAATCTTATCTTATCCGTTCATATCTTAATATCCCAAGTATATACCTTTGATGCTTAGGATATTCCTAGAATTATACTCATTCGATGCCTAGAATATCCTTAAATTATCTAGAATACTCTTTCATAAAGTCTAGAGATATTGTAGTGTAATTGTCACGCCCCAAATCCGGGAGCATGACCGGCCGTGTACCATGAAGCAATCATGGGACACAAAGCCTAATTAAAAATATTTTTAGAAACTTGAAACAAGTAAAAACTGAATATTTTATTAAAGCAAATGTGCAAACCCAAAACCAATATTTTTCCATAGCAAGATGGCCACAAAATCCGATGTTCTCCAACTCCAAATTCCACAATGATCTGCCAAAAAATAAAAGTGCGGAAGCGATTTGACCATAGAAAAGAAATAAAAATGAAGACATCCTAGAGGTCCAAACACAAGGTCCCGACAACGCCGCAGAGTCCACTACAATGCCCCATGCACTAACCTGAAAATAAATGTGGAATAAATCCGTCAGCTGACGAGCTCAGTGAGTAGTTAAGCATGCTAGGGTAAAGAATATAATGTGGCATACTTTTAAACGAAAGATATAATGGGTTCCAAGAAATGGTTTCAAATAATGATGGTCGATGGTTCAACAATTCATATCAACGAACTAAATAACGAACGACAAAGTCAATGGCTCACAAAAGGTATCGATGAGATGAATCACTGTTTCACAAGAACAATCTGGATAACAATAACATGCCTTTTATACCAATAGGTTTGCTCAATAATCTCAGAACGATGAACCACGATAAACGGAAATCCAAACCAAGGTTGGGAACCATATCTTCCAATTACCAAGTACCAAATGCCAAATATTTTCTCAGGGCTTCGCCCGTTGGATCCAACACCGTACTTAGAGTCACCACAGGATGGCGCCTGGGACCTTTTCCCTAAGCCGATCCGGAATAGAGTCACAGGGTATTTCACAAGTCTTTTCCCTATCCGTTGAGCACTAGAGTCACAGGGTATTTCACAAGTCTTTTCCCTAGCGGCCAAAGTCACCACAATATTTCACGGGTCTTTTCCTTGGACTTTCACAAATATAAACATAATCCATGGTCCTAAACACATAAGAACAACGGCGAACTGGAGTCACCTGACCGGCCAGGATTATTCCCCGTGTCGTTGCAGAGTCACAATAATATTATGGAGTCAATAGATCAATGACAACAAAAATAAGGGCAATCAATCAATCATAATTCTATCAATGAACCTTGTATGCCAAAGGGTACGTCAATTGTCAACAATTATGAGAACAACGAATAAGAATAATTATCATCGGATCACAACCAATAACGAACTGTCAAGAATTGATAGGCTCAAGAGGATTCCAAGAAAGGGATCACATGTTTAACCACTCACCTCGATCAAAATGGTAGATCACAAAATGAAATGCTTGCGTACTCTGCTAATCTGTATTTTTAAGGATGCACATAACAGGAATCAATTTAAATGGAAAAACTACTAATCTGATTGCAGTGAGTACTACTAGTAGACTTCCGATGCCCAAGATCATCCATGTAGACTTCCGATGTGGGACGGGGTGTTACAATAATAATAGAGTACCGACTCATTTTTGTTTGAACCCCACGGTTCCCTGCCCCGCAGAGATCTGTGCCTCAATCTCGTGCCAGGTTGTTGTTAATAGGGCAAGGGCGCTATTTATAGAGTTTTTTAAAAATTTGCCACCTAGATACAAAAATACCCTAATCTTTACTAAATCCTGAGTTACGATTGATATACTCCTTAAAACCTAACGGTAAGTGACTTGCTAAATGTTAGCTCCTTATTACTATTATTATTTTCTTCTAATCCTTTCTAGTGTCTTATCTGATTATAAAAGTCGGGGTGTTACACAATATTTAAGGATATCTAGATGAAATCTAACATTATCTTTCTTAAAATCTAACTATATCTTCTAGAATTATCTCCCATAGAATCCATTAAAATCTAGAATTATCTAATCACTAGCGAATGCCCGTGCCTGAAGGCACGGCTTGAACATTCAGCACACGCAATTAAATATTGAACAAACTAAAACGCATAGAACAAACTTGAACGCTTAAAAATTGATCAAATCAAAAAATACTATCCAAAACACCGATAAAACTAAAAAATGATACACATTAACGAAAATGCCTGCCTCGATGAGACTTCTAAAATGAAAATATAGAAACATGTGAAGACTAAAAATCTTGAAGACTATTGATCCTTTTGTGCTTCAAGGCTTCTCGATCCCAATCCTAGAAAAAAATAATATGTCAACAGAAGCCTAGTTAGTATGCCAAGTCATTTGTTTAAGGGAGGATATGTCAACTAAAGTATAATACTCTGCAACTCGTTGTATCTCGTATGATAAAGCAAATTACAGCAAAATTTCAGGGCAAACAATATTGGTAGTGAAATCTATTTCTTCTTCTGGGAGAAGGACAGTTATAAGGTCAAAAGATGTGGACCTTGATAATGCCACATATAGTTGTCCTTGACTAAATTCATTTGAGAAATAAAAACTATTAAAATCATGGTTAGTAATAACAAATTTTTAAAAAGTAGCCGTATTCACAATGTTTTTTCTATGCATATAAGACAAATTTTAAAAAATTAGCAGTACCACAAATTTTTAAAAAGTTGCAATATATTTTGTCTATGCATGTAAGAGAAAAGCTCTAGTTAGTTAGTCTAACCCCCAATATTTTTGTTCAAATAAAAGATAGAAGATATGTGTCAACATGTGATATCTGTGCGTTTTCCTTTCCACTGCCTACGTATGTTGCATTTCCTTTCCTAGCCATTGCTTCTATTATTTGTATATCATGCTAAAAGATACGTACAATGTATTAGGGGTGATAAATAGGGTTTGCAGAAAAATCCGTATTTGTATGGAGACTTACCTCGTGAACATGGACGGCAATGTTGCTGTCTCGGAGAGGTAGAACCTTTACATATAAAAACATGGTTAGAAGATGCAGATAGTCGACCATGATTTTGCTTGATAAGAGTCTTACACTTGTATCTCCATGCAACTGTTGTTTAGATTGCCGAGCAATATTACTTTGCTTTAAAATTCATTCTCATTCTCGTCGTGCACGTTGTGCAAGTGTTCCTTTTGATAGCTCTTTTCCAATCTGTGCCTAAAGTATGTACAGAAGAAAACCATACGAATTATTATTGTAATTCCAATACTCCTAACAAAATTAAATCACTATCAAATTTTAGTTGAGTTAGTTGACTACCAATGAATTTTTCAAAAGAAAGACAGAAGATGTGCCAAAGAGTGATACCTGTGAATCTTTTTCTCCATTGCCCATATGTGTTGTCTTCCTTTTCCAAGTCATTGCCTTTAAGTTTTTCTAATCCCAAGATTGAAAGATGCCTAATGCAAGGGTAAGGACCAAACCACAAAAAATTCACAATCAAAGGATCCATACATGCTTACGGGAAATGAAAAATGAAACCCAAAAATCTCATTCAAACATTTCAATATTTCAATTGGACAGAAACCTTACTAAATTTCAATTTCAGAAACTTCCAGGCCGAAGGGTACTCAAATACATTTAATTTTTTCCGAAGGATTTTCAAGGATATTATTTTGTTTCAATAAAAGAAAGTATGAAAGGCACGTAGGAAGGAAAGAAGGGAGGGAGAGAGAGAGAGAGAGAGAGAGAGAGAGAGAGAGAGAGAGAGAGAGAGAGAGAGAGAGAGAGAGAGAGAGAGAGAGAGAGATAGATGTCTAGGATAACTTCATTTCCGGAATATTAGTCTTAGATTACCATCGAGTATTATATTTACCATAATCAGTCTCACCGAGTATCAAATTTCCAGAACATTAGTGAGAAATTTCCGGAATATTAACACATTATTAGCAAAAAAGAAAGGATTTAGGATAAATTAATTAGTTATAGAGATTACCATAATTACTCTCAAATTTACGGAATATTGGCATCATTGATTCATTTCAAATTTTGGTTGTTTACAGGATTAGGATAACTTCATTAGTTATAGGATTAGGATATTTGAAATTAGTGACTAATTTCCGGAATATTAGACAATAAAAGAAAGAAAGGGTTTGGTTAGTAGACAAAGGCATTTAAAAGGATTTCCAATCCAATGGTGGAAAATATGAACCAATCTAACGGTAGAAAATATAAACTGCTCTTCCATAAGTTTTGAATTTTAAAATTAGTTTTTATTTTAAAAATTCAAAACTAAAACCCATGATAGTGTAGTCTTATATAGTGAAAACGAAAAAGTACCAAACAATTGGTATTTTTTGTCTTATATAAACTTTTTTTCAATTTCGATCTATATTTTCATACTTTTATGATTTCATAAGTTTTTTAAAAATTCATACTTATGATACTTTTATTTTTTTCTCCATATCCGCTTATGATAAACGATAAAAATCCACTTGTATCATAAAAACTAATTTAAAAAATTCAAAAATAATTTAAACTTTTCATCAGATTCCATAATCTAGCGCATGCCCATGCCTGAAGGCATGGCTCGAACATTCAGCACACGCAAATAAATATTGAACAAATTCAACCAACTAAAACACATAGAACAAATTCGAACGCTTAAAACTTGATCAAATCAAAAAATTTATCTCGAAAAATTACTTGGTCGTCACTTATTAACATACATCTCAAACCAATTCATAGGCCCAATCTCTGGGGAACACCAAGTAAACGTAAAATTCAATCAAATATCAAACATATTCACATGGTACAACTGAAGAGAAAGCAAGGAACGACAAAGAAAAAGAATTATCATGATAGTAAAATAATTGGGACAAATCTATTGATATTATACATATGTTTTCTCTTTTAAAAAAACATATATGTTGAAATGTGAAGGGAGAGTGGGGTGATAAAATCTCAACCAAAAAAAAAATGATCTCATTGTGGTTATAAACTTTGAAAAAGGATAATCTAAGGATATGTTTTCTCTTTAATGGGAATCTATCAATAATTATTTTGTTGATCTTAAAATATAAAAGATAATTCCTTTGAATCCGTAATTGATTTCCTTAAGTAGGATTACTACTTTCTAGTTTGACCGGAACATTCCTTATGTACGTGTGTGTAGCTATATCAATAAATTGATTGATTAGGATTAGAATATGTCAAATTTGAAATTAGTGACTAATAAAAGAAAGGCATTTAAATTAGTGACTAATTTCCAAGGATTTTCCATCCAACGGTTGAAAAATATGTACCAATCCAACGGTGAAAAATATGTACCGCTCTTCCATATTATATAGATATCTATTAATATCTAATAAAATCTATATCAAATCTTGGTGAATCTAATAAAATCCAAGTGTATCTATATCAAATCTTAATGAATCTAATAAGATCCAAGTGTATCTATAAGATTTCTAGTCTAGAATAATTCCACAAGGTCTAATCCAATTCCTTCCGGATAATTCTTTGATCCTTACGGTTGTCCACCTTGCAAGGACTCTTCCCGTGCCGCGATAAAATTTTAGAGGATTGAGACCATATCGAAAATCTTAGAAAATACGCTAATTCTAACGGTAAGTGGGCCGCCAAGTATTAACTTTTTATTCTTTTTATCACCTTATTTGCTTGTAAAAGTCGGGGTGTTACAATTTGACTACACAAGGTATTGTTTATCAAACCACATGTACTTCCACACCCCAGCAAAATGGGGTGGCAGAGAGAAAAAATCGACACTTGTTGGAGGTTGTTCGTGCTTCCTTGATTGAAGCTCAAATGCCTGTGTCATATTGGGGGGATGCCCTTTCCTCAGCTGCATACCTCATTAATCGTGTTCCATCAAGCATTGTTAAATTTCAGACACCATTTCAAGCTCTACAAGATGTCACCAACGCTCCCACTGTCCCTAATTTACAACCTCATGTTTTTGGGTGTGTTGTGTTTGTCCACCTTCATAAACATCAATGGAGTAAATTAGAGCCTAGAGCATTACGGTGTGTTTTCTTAGGGTATGCATCTCATCAGAAGGGTTATCGATGTTATCATCCTCCCACAAAAGTCATGCATATTACATTGGATGTGGTTTTTCATGAAGATAAGATGTATTTTTCACCGGGAAAATTTCAAAATAGCACCTGACCTTTCACACAAATCACGTATAGGCACCTGACCTTTTAATATTATCAAAAAAACACCTGACCTATTTAAAAAACCATCAATTTTCCACCCGCCGTTAACTTTCCATCCAAAAACAGACGGAAATGTTGAAATGGCCTACATCTGGCCATTTGGAGGGAAACCAATATGCATTTTGAGGGAAAAACACATTACTCTACTAATTTCTCCCGCCAAAACTCACCTGTGGGACCATGGAGTTCCAATAACAACTACTCCGTATTTTTACTTTTCTACAACTTTTAGTTTTGTTTTTGTTTTTCTTTTTTTTCTTTTTTTTTGCATTTGCTAGTTTTGCGCCAACCTTTTGTGACTTATTGATTCGTCTTGGACGAATCGGAAAAGTATTTTTTTTTTTTTACTTTTACCCAAATATTTTAGGAAATAACTACTTTTAAGTAAAAAAAAAAAGAAGACTATTTTCCAAAATATTTGGGCAAATATATAATTTTTTTTACTTTTCTGATTTGTCTTGACCAGAAGAATCAGAAAACAAAAAAAGTGAGATGCAAAACTAAGAAACACGAAAAAAATTTAAATAAGAACAAAACTAAAAGTTATAGAAAAAGTTAAGTGGAATGGGGATGTCCCAAAATCCCCAAACATTTTCTTCTTCTCCTTCATTTGCCTCACACCATCTCAAGCTCTGCCGAAAAAAATGACACATAAATTTGATCCCCAAAATATGCAATAACCAGTTCAACAAAAACAAACAGTTACAATAACCGAGATGAAGTCTTATAAACATTATTCCCATAACAAACCATTGGAACTCCATGGCCCCTCAGGTGGGTTTTGGCGGGAGAAATCAGTAGAGTAAATGTGTTTTTTCCCCAAAATGTATATTGGTTTCCCTCCAAATGGCCAGATGTAGGCCATTTCAGCATTTTCGTCTGTTTTTTGATGGAAAGTTAACGGCGGGTGGAAAATTGATAGGTTTTTAAATAGGTCAGGTGTTATTTTGATAATATTAAAAGGTCAGGTGCCTATGCGCGATTTGTGTGAAAGGTCAGGTGGTATTTTGAAATTTTCCCTTTTTCACCTGACTTTGATCTTCAGGGGGTGCATCATAAGGCGGAAGTTCAAACTCAGACTCGGAGTTATGATTCTTATAATTATGAAATTCTGAATTATGATTATGCTGGAGCATTTGAAGGTGTGGATACAGGTGTGAGCAATTTGGATACAGATGTGGATATAGGTGTGAGCAGTTTGGATATAGATGTGGATACAGGTGTGAACAGTTTGGATACAAGTAGTGTTGAAGACTCTCTTGTTATTGAAACGGCATCACTGTCTGAGCCTCCCTCACTGCAACCTGCAACCTGACACACATAACCAATTGCTCGTTGAGGATGTTCCTGAGTCTGTTCCAAACTCTCCCAGAAGAAATCCCCCTCGTAGTAATAAAGGTATTCCTAAACCCGTGTATGAACCTGAACTTACTAGCAAGGCCAAGTATCCCATGAGTCAGTATGTGTCCACCCATCGCTTGTCTGAATCAAATAAGTCATTTGTGAATCAATTATCTGTTGTATCTATTCCTAACAGTGTGCAGGAGGCCCTTGCTGATTCAAGGTGGAAAGCAGCGATGAATGAAGAAATGAAGGCCTTGCAGAAGAACAAAACATGGGAGCTTGTTGATCTCCCGTCAGGAAAGAAGCCAGTTGGGTGCCGATGGATCTATACCATTAAGTATAAAGTTGATGGTACTATTGAACGATTCAAAGCTCGACTGGTGGCGAAGGGGTACACTCAAACATATGGAATTGATTATATGGATACTTTTGCTCCTGTGACTAAGATCAATAAGTACTGTTCGTGTTTTGTTGTCTCTAGCTGTGAATTTGGATTGGCCATTACAGCAGTTTGATGTGAAGAATGCTTTCCTACATGGTGACTTGACAGAGGAAATTTATATGGATCCCCCACCTGGATGTCTCGTGCAAGGAAACCATGAGAGGAAAGTATGTAGATTGAAGAAGTCATTGTATGGATTGAAACAATCCCCAAGAGCCTGGTTTGGAAGGCTTACAAAGTCCATGAGAGAATTTGGATACCGACAGAGCAACGCAGATCATACTTTGTTTTTGAAGCAACAAAAGGGTAAGATTACTGCACTCATTGTATATGCGGATGATATGGTGGTTACAGGAAATGATCAAGAGGAAAGAGAAGCTCTACAGAAGTACTTGTCCAAAGAATTTGAAATGAAAGATCTTGGTTCATTGAAATATTTTCTCGGGATAGAAGTTTCTCAATCTGGCCGAGGAATTTTTCTGTCTTAAAGAAAATATGTTCTAGATTTGTTGAAGGAAACCGGAATGTCACCGTGTGAACCCGTAGATACTCCATTGGAGGAAGGGTTGAAGTTATGTATTGCTTCTAATCAAGTTCCAACTGATAAAGGTAGATATCAGAGACTCGTAGGGAGATTAATGTATCTGGCACACACAAGGCCAGACCTTACCTACGCTCTGAGTATTGCTAGCCAATTTATGCATAATCCTGGAGAACAACACATGAGTGCAGTGATGCGAATCTTGAAGTACTTGAAGTCTGCCCCTGGAAAAGGAATCTTGTTTTCCAAGAGTACTGATTGTCACAAAGTTGAAGCATATACTGATGCTGATTGGGCTGGGTCCATTGATGACAGGCGATCCACCTCTGGTTATTTCACCTTCGTAGGAGGTAATCTTGTTACTTAGAGAAGCAAGAAGCAGAATGTTGTTGCTTGTTCAAGTGCGGAAGCCGAATATCGAGGTATGGCCCTCGGTATTTGCGAAGTCTTATGGCTGAGACAGCTCTTAGAAGATTTGGGATATCCACCAAAGCAATCGATTCAAGTGTACTGTGACAACAAGGCTGCCTGTGATATTGCCCACAATCCAGTTCAACATGACAGAACAAAACATGTGGAGGTTGACAGGTGTTTTATCAAGGAAAAGTTGGAAGCATAGATTATCGAATTACCCAAGATTCGATCTGAGGATCAGCTGGCGGATCTCCTCACCAAAGCTGTGTCAAATAAATTGTTTTCAAAATTTGTTGACAAGTTGGGCATGTGTGATATCTATGCACCAACTTGAGGGGGAGTGTTGAGGTTATTTTGTAACTAGCTCTTAGTTAAAGGGTCTTGCTTGTAATTAGTTTGTTTTATTCTATTAGGGTTGTATATATACCATGTAAATGAATGAGATACGTAATACAGTTGAGGTTTTTCTCCTAATTCCTCCATTCCCAAACAAGAGAAAAACTTTCCCATGGATTGAATCAGCCTGGAGAAAATTCTCAAGACAACACAGTCGACATCTTTGCATTCCAATAATTCAAAAAAAAAAAAAAAAATTCTCGTTGGCCAAACTTTTTTGTTTTTTGAAGTGTTCATATAAAAAAAACTCGAGAGATAGAGAATTTGATTCATTTTGACAACGTAAAACCAGATTCCAGTGTAGATTCCCAATTCAAACATACTACTACTCGTAATAATACACACACAAACGCACGCACAAGTGAATCAGTTTGTACGGAATGAGTGGCAGCAAAGCGGAAGGGAGTTCAGGGCACTCGTCCAGGGCGGATTCCTAGCCGGCGGCAGGGATGGAGAAGAAGGAGGAGAAGGCGAGGGTGAGCAAGACGTCGCTGATACTCTGGCACTCCCACCAGAACGACGTGGTGGCGGTGCAGAAGCTGCTGGAGGTGGAACCGTGGACGGTCCACGCCCGAGACGACGACAACCGGACCCTGCTCCACGGCTGGACCGATGTTTCCCGGACTGATCAAATGGAGGAGTTGATATTGATTTTGAGTTTGAGAAAGAAGAAGGTTGAGTTTGGTAAACTAAGAGAAAGAAACGGCCAAATGGTTTGGAGGAAATATACCAAATTAAGAACGACATCGTGTAACTTTAAGGACTCAAATCTTGGGTTACGAGTTAATCTGGGCCGTCCATACAATTCATTAATGATGTGGGGCACGTTTTGGTGAAAAGGTGTGGTAGATGTGGGGAGAGGATCCGAGTCCGACCTGGACGGGTATCAAGGAGAATTTAGGTACACGGAAAATTTCGGGTACGGTTATTCTAATATTTGTCCAAATCCGCCCCGTTGTCGTTCTTACTTTATGCTAGTTGGCCACCCCATCAGGCAATTTATAAAATCCATTACATTAAAAAATCACCTATCTATGTTGGCAAAATAAATACTGCAACAAAAGAGACATGCATGTAGGAGTACGATAATGGCCGGGTATATATTGGGATATAGATATCAGATGTGATCCAAATATTGAGTGATAATGTGGGACTGGCCGGCCCGATTTCAGTGGATTAACTGATGAGTTCCTATCTAATGTTCTCTATGTGTCTAAATTGAAATGTACTATACTACTACTATTGTTGCTTCAGACATTTTAACGAGTCAAGTCGGTGAAGCGGCTGACCATGGTTGGAATAAGTTCAAAGTTCAAAAGTTAGTTGACTTTGGTGGAAGTTGGACTAATGCGATTTGCGAGCTGACCCTACCTAAGAGAAAATGGAGACCTCAAACCTTCATTTCATTGCATCAGAGTGCAGCACAACGACGAAATTAATACACATTCAAGAGGCACAGGATCTGATCCTCTGTCTCTCTAACTCTCTCCTCTCTCTTTCTCTCTCCTCGTTTTCTTTTCGTTCTCTATGAATGTCTACATAGAGAAAGATCTGACAAAATCAACCCTTCCAATCTCTTTTCGTTCACATTCATGAAATTCCATGTCCCTTATCTAGATGGAAGGGCAAGAGAACCATATCCTTTTCTTCCTTTTTCTGATAATTCAGGTGTCCGGCTCAGTTTACGCTCATCTCGATCGTGAGGTGATCTGGTTCCACCGCCTATTTGCGAGAGTCCAATTAAAACCCGAGTAATTCTCCATGTGGACTGACCTGACTCCAAATCAATTGATATAGCATCTTAGAGGTTTTGAATCTGAGATAGAGCAAATCTCTAACATTGACCACCAAATCAACCCCTTGGCTTTAAAGAGAACCATATCTACACAGATTTGTTCCATATATGTTTGAACGGAATCGATTCCCTTGTGGGCGGGTGCATTGATTCAGTCATTGGGGTGGCAGAGAAAAAGAAATAATAAGAGAGAGAAAAGGCCTTCTTTCTTAGCCACATGCAAACTAATTGGAAACCTAAATTGCAGCTATATATATATCTAGTTCTCAGCAGGTATGCTACTCCATATAAATAGCTAGAGAGGCAAACAGGCCATAGCATTGGCACGTGGATTGGAGCATAAATGAATTGTATAGAAGAGGGGTCTTACATGAAGGTATGAGTCTTAGTTTGGTAGCCAAGAATGACTTGTCTGCTCCTTCCTACACAAGGGAGATGTACGTGGCAACAAGTATTCAGGCCTTGTTTGGTTATCAGGCAGGTCATCTTGGCTAATTTGACTGACTCTTCCCTCTCATGTTAGGTCTTCTCTTCTCTTCTCGATTAAAGATTACTTGATTTTATCTGCGTAGCAAATAAATTTTTGCCTTGTTGGCATGAAATTGTTTGCATTTCCAACAGGAAAAAATTGTCATGAGCTAAAAGTTCTAAAGATATGTATAGATGCACCATTTATATACACACACCAGAGTTAGCACACATATACTACACACGTGCTAACTAAATGTCAATCACAGTATGTTGGTTAAACATTTAAGTAGCAGCATATCATCGATTTTCTCCACCATCACCATTATTCCCCTCCATTGCAGGACTAACAAAGCGCTTCACTTGATCAGATTTACATTTTTTTTATACCTTTTAGCACACCACTGATCACCATTTATGAATTCTCTAACATCGCCGAATCACTATAAGCATCGTTTTCGTAATTACAGTATCTCTGTGAATGAACGAGATCCATATATACCTTATGTCATTTACTAGTAGTCTTTGACGCAAAATATTCAACAAGTTTGCTAACATTTTTTTCCTCTCAAAAGACTTTTTGTATCAACGATCTGTGCTGAGTGGCACTGTGAATTTGCTTCCCTCATCAATTACTTTAATGAAAATTCTTTGCCTTGATGAAGAGCCGAAGAGGACACATCTCGAGAACACGTACAGTGTTGAGTTTCAGAGGTTTACATGTGACAGGAATCCAGCTGGCCGAATAGGCCCAGAAGTTCAATACCAAGTAAACCAATATCTAATGGATCTAGTGCGGCCCATTTTGCTATTTGGTGATTTCATAACTTAACTAGTCCTGTATATATTTTTTGATAGGCAAATTTTTTTTTTTTTGGATAGTACTGTAAATATTATGATGTATTTTCCCATAACCAAGCGACTGGATGTATTTGGTACATACAACAAATCCCCAAAAACTTGGAGAGTGCTTCCATGAGCCCATATATTCGAAAAATTATTTAGTGGTACAAGGGCCCAGTCACGTAGTGTCCAAACATTTCCTCACGGCACATTTAGTGGTCTTGAGCTAGCTCAATTAGTCGGTTGTTGATCAGCTAGCTAGTCATGAGACAAGTGTCATTCCAGGCATTTTGGATGCTGAACATGGGCTCGATCAACAGTCATATTTCAAGGAGTCATGCTGAAATGGTGCAAAAGGTCTAATGGTACAGAAGAACGGCACTACAATTACGTTGGAGCTCTATAAATACCACAGTTTGCAAGGTCTAGACTATACATATGTGCAAATTATACCAAATGGTTGTATTATTTGGGGTGTTTCTGGTAGTGAAAATTTTTGTAGATTTTTATTTTTGGTTGAAAATTTGTTAGGTGTTTCTGGTAGTGAATAAGAGTAAGTTGTTGAGAAATTTTTTTTTTTTTTGGGGGTCAATCGGCAAATACTTTATTCATCACTGAATCTAAAAAAAGTCTAAAGAAGCTTCCCTACGAATTCAGTTCGGAAAATCTCTTTCCCCGATCGTAGGTAGCTCCATGGATAGGGCATATTTGGCTATAGCATGAGCCACCTATTACAATCTGGACGAACAAACAAAAACGAAAACGAAAAAGAACGTACAAAAGTTATAGAACTAATAAAATTAAGCGTATCTGTGATAATAACGGCTAAATGAGACTTGGCACATTGAACTCCCTGCAGCATCCGAATTATCCCTTGCGCATCTCCTTCCAAAATAAGATCATCTCCCCATCCATCCCTTGCATGGCTTGCTGCCCAGCGAAAACCCAAAGCTTCTACTAATTCAGCTGATGTAGTATTAGTTATAGGAATAGCAACAATTTTCTGAAGTTGACCCATTTCATCCTGCAACACTAACCCCACTACTATTCCTTTGTGATTCCTCTCTATTCCTTTGTGATTCCAGAGGCTGCCATTTTGGAATTTCAGTCCTTTGTCACTACAAGAAAAAACACCTTTCCCGACTAACTGTTTAGTCGGCAATGGTAGGGATTTTAGTCGGCAAAAGCCTTCCCCGACTAAATATTTTGGTCGGCACGTTAGTCGGCGGAAGAAGGTCGGAAAAGGTGTTTGCCGACTAAAAACAGTTTAGTCGGTAAAGATTAGGCTATTTGCCGACTAAAGTTTAGTCGGCGAATGTGATTCTATTGGCCGACTAATTGTTTAGTCGGGGATGTATATCCTATTTGCCGACTAATGATTTAGTCGGGGAAAGTGGTTTAGTCGGGGAAGGTTGACCCTATTGTCCGACTAAATATTTCGCCGGAAAATGTGCTACCTATTTACCGACTAATTGTTTAGTCGGGGAATGTGTTACCTATTGGCCGACTAAATGTTTAGTCGGAGAATGTGTTATCTATTTGCCGACTAAATATTTAGTCGGGGAATTTGTGTCCATATTTTGCCGACTAAATATTTAGTCGGGAAATGTGTGTACAATTCAACAAATGAATACCCTTTTGGCAACTAAATTTTAGTCGGGAAATGTACTTATTGTCCGTACCAATTGGTCAATATCCCATAATTTTCTACAAATTTTTTCTCCATTCATTCCCTGTATATTTGAGCGACCCTGTAAATTTTATTTTCCCTCCATTTTCATTACATCCACAAAATTGCAACATAATGTATTTAATAAAAAAATAAAATTCCAAGAAATAAATCTAGAATTCCATAAATAGAAGTATCCACCAAATACTTAGGATACAACTTGTATCCAAATTCCTAAAACGCAAAATAACGACACATCAACCACAAGGGGGAAATTAAAAAAAAAATCCAAGCTCAATAACAAAATGTATCAAAACCCCTAGATTGCAAAATACTAAAAAGTTCAACCTCGACAGATGGATAACCTAATTGCACGTTCACAACCAAAATCCAACTTTGATCTTCATAGTCAATAACCAAAAGTAGAACTGCAGGATACTCCGTTAAGCGTCAATCTGTAAAAAAAGAAAAGAAAAGAATAATCCACCATTAGTATTTATGAACTAGTGTATCCCATTGCTCAAAGTATTAACATAAGTAGATACAAACTTTGTGTGTGCTTTTTTGTTTATCTCCCTGGGATATGGGAATATTTTCCTCTCTGTGGACAAAACTATAAATACTTCAATGCTTAAGCACCGTTTTTACCAAAAAGTGACAGGGCTCCTCTTACTTCTAACCCAACTTACAAGTACAGTTTTTGTATATGAAATAAGGGTTACGAAACAGAGGAACAAAATGATTTGAGTGTAAAGAAGCAGGGCTTTCTATTGCTGTGTTGTCTGCCATTGAGAGTTATTTATAAGCCATGTAAAGTGACATGGCTCAAGTAGGGATGATTAATTAAATTCTTTGAATGTTAACTGACACAAGGGCCACTAATTGTGCTAAAAATAACCTTATATGGCATACTTTAGTACCTAACTAAGTACTACAGTGGCTCCTACTGCCACCCAAGAATTACCGCTTGAACCTTATTCTTTGTCAGCTGCACCAGGTTCTTAACCATCGCAAATTCTATCATATTATATGTTATAGTCATACACTCTTTCAATTTGTTCATCTTCTTCCTCAAGGCATGTTCTGTTGTGCGACAAGGATTGGCAAACCAAACACACACACATACACACGAATCGAGTCAAACACATAGAAAGAGAGAGACACGATTTTACGTGGTTTCCCAAAATCGGGTACATCCATGGGGGCAGCGGCGTATTCACTATATGTAGGAGGATTACTATCACTCAACTCACATACACTCAAAACAAATTGCTCTCTCAACCTCACTGATTGCTACCACACAAATACAAGAGCTATACACTAGATTTTATAGCCAGAAATGGAAGAGGGGCCTCAGGTGGAACTACGGCTGGATATGGCACAAGAAATAAGGGAGTCTTCAATGCACTGTGAGCTCCTTTAATTTTTTGTATTTACTGATCCTTGTTGCTGCTAAACCACCAATCTTCTAGAAACCTATATGAGAGCTAACCAAAAACACGTTCGGGGTGCCACCCATGGAATTAAAATTGAACGCTTAATTGCTGCTAATGATGGCACCAAACTTGTTGCAGAGGTTTCTCGGGAGGCAGGAGCTCTAGTTGGGGTAATTGCCACAAGGTTTGCCCTTTGGCTTGGTGAATTAGCACACGTGCGCCATTGAAGGACATGGAGAAGTGGGATGATATTCCTACTGCTATATATTAAAGCACCTACCATACAGGCAGCACGAGTATTTTTCTTTTATTTTAAGTTGAGTATTTTTCCTCTTTCTACGAATCTACGGCCTTTATGGGTTCTAATGCATTTGGTTTTTATGTGGAAAACTTATGCTGCTCTAGTTGTTGCATAACTTGCATTCCTTACACATAAGTCTACTGCTGTTGCTACATTTCATACACATAAGTCTACTGCTGTTGCGACATTCCTTACACATAAATTTGATGGGTTTATTCAATTTTTGGCTGCAGGTTTTTCATTTTCGTTCTTGCTCTTTATGTTGTAAAAACAACAGTTAGTTTTACACTTTGATTACACCTCAACCACTAAGTCCAGCACTAATAGTAAAATGAATCTCAGAAATTACATTGTCCAAATGAAGGGAAGGGATTAGTTATGAATTCTGAAGTTTCTTTCAATCACAATTAGGTCGTACTACTAATATGTAGATCCATTTATATATTTGAAGCTCTAGTTGAAGCTCTATGTGTCTAGTTTCCAACAAAGAAAGCGGAATGTGATTTCGAGTTTTCTAGGCCGAGTTATAGCCGTTTCCGTGAAGTGCAATCAAATAAACAGTTAACAGACTAACAAACTAACAGACTGGAGGGGCTAGGCCGCCACCTCAACTCAGCAAACAGAATATGCGAGGGGTTATGCCACCACCTCGGCTAAGCAATGCAATCAAATAAAACTAACTATACTAACTAAAAACAAACTCAATATTTAACTTGGCTTCGTTACACCTCAGGTTTGGCATAAAACCAGGTTAGAGGTATCCACCAAGCTAAATACGAGCTACTAACTACTACTACAAGAAAGAAGCGGGACACTTACAGTGGTTCTGCAATACGAAAACCCTCTCGAATCAAGAATGAAAAGCCTCACCAAGAATGCTTTAGATCACGAAGTCTGCAATACAAAGAAGATAACCACAGAATCAGTTGCAGGAAAACAACCACAAAAAGTCTCTTTTGCGAGAAATTAGCTTGGTCGCAATTGAGTACACCATTTAGCGAGGAAAATAATTGGACGCTAATATTAAACAAATTAGTCGCCAAAGGTATACCGTTCCTTGCAAAAAATCTCTCATTGGCGACGAAGTATTTTCTCGCTAAAGCAAAAAAATCTTTTGGCGAGTAATAGGTTCCTCGCAAAAGACCCTTTCTTTTGCCAAAATAGGTCTTGCTTTTTGCAAGGAAATTTTTCGTCGCAAAAAGTGAATTCTTTTAGCGAGGAAGAAATACCTCGCCAAAGACGATTTCTTTTGACAAACTAGTGAATCCTTTTTGCAAGGAAACTTGCTCCTCGCAAAAAAGAAATTTCTTATAGCAAGGAATTTTTTGGGCAAAAAAATTTCTTTTTGCTACAAACAAAACCATCACACAAAAATAGTAGTTTCTAGATGTTTTCTTTTTACTTCCTGTCATGATTTCAAAGGCATAATTCATCAAATTCAACGGCAATAGCATAACATTAACTTAAAACCAAACCAGTTCACATAAGTCAAAATATGATATCTTTAACCTTAATCTTCTTCAATGCCCAAAACAAAAGCCAAAAACCCCCGAACATAACATCAAGTATTAGAGGCAAGAACCACAATCCTTCTTCTAAAAACTAAAGACATCCTTCTTCCATCTAGAAGTACCCAAAAATAAGACAAAAGGCAGCTTTGTCTTCGAAAATCATTTTTTGCCTTGTAGAAAGTCTTTGATCCAGCGACATGGTAAATCCTAGGCTTTTTTCGATTATCCTTATACTTGTTACACTTTGTTTGCATTTTGACTAACCAAGTAGGAGTACCACAACATCTATATGATAAAGAAAGTCATGCTACATATTATAATTTGTAACAAGAGTTCG
Source organism: Rhododendron griersonianum (assembly GCA_018127125.1). Taxonomy (NCBI): domain Eukaryota; kingdom Viridiplantae; phylum Streptophyta; class Magnoliopsida; order Ericales; family Ericaceae; genus Rhododendron; species Rhododendron griersonianum. The sequence continues at coordinate 18,264,292 of CM030795.1, forward strand.
AGGGATCAAGATATTAACAGTACCTAACTATAGAGAATCTTTTTTTTTTTTTGATCCGCAACTATAGAGAATCATTCCAACTACCAAGTTGCTTCAGGAAGATCCAAATTTTCCTAGATATCTCACAAATTCATCCAGTCAATTGCATACATGAAGATAGCAACTTAGATGTCAACTTAGACTCAAAACTGCATCAGAATATTATTACATACTCTCTCAACTAGTATCCAATTATTCTCAATTTCATACGAAAGGACCAAAAAAACTCCCAACAAATGTTATAACATACTACTCCGAAAAATAACAAGGTCATGTTACTAATACTTACTCGAATGTGCGCAATACAGATATCCATTGCATCTCGGGGCACCTTCTCCCAACTTTTGGTAAGTCCATTACCGCATAATTAAACCTCAAAGCAAACTAAGATAAAGGCACGACCAAAGCCCTAAAGACACTTCCTTTGTTTCAAAACCAATTACAGTGAAAACAAACAAATCATGAAACAACTGAAACAACCAAGAAGCGCAAAGACAAATAGCATGCTTACCAGGGGAGGAACAAGAGTGTAGGTGGTGTTCCTTCATTAGTTGCCCGCTGATTCTGACTCTAGAAAGCTCAACAACAACCCCCCAAAAAAGGGCTTAATGTCAATATTCAAAATGGTCCAAAATAACTGGCAAGGCATCAATGTAAAAAATTAAAGTGTCTTCTTCCACTAGGTGGCATCCCATGGCTAAATGTGCAACCAGACCTCTTCCTCAAAGTGTTTGGCCAACTAAATTATTATCTTATTGACTGATTTGTTAAATGGGCTTCAGGTTTACAGAGTAAAGAGATGGAGGAATGGCAATTGGGTACGTTGGGCATAGACCAAACATAACCCATCTTCCTGCTTTCTAGACTCCACTTAACTAAAAAAAGTTGTTTTGTCCCAAATCCCAATTACCTATGGACTACTACAAGATTCAACTTCACGCAAAGAAGAACTAAGCTTCAAATAGCAGAGTACAAGACCATTCTAGAACCAGTACCTATGAGGGCCAATCCCAATATAGACAACACCATCAGCATTTGGGGTGGGGGCATCAAACAAAAGCTCAAGCATAAAAACCCAATAGCAGAACAAGCCTGTGAACCACTATTTTATCTCACATCCAGAAATATTAACGAAGAACACTTTCTTCCTAATGTACAAGAAAATTGTAGAGAAACCCTTTTAGCAGCATGAATGCCAATCACCTAGTGTAGGTACCATCAATACTAGTATTTCTTTTAGGATTAGGTTTTCATCAATTTTCAGCCATTATTTCTCTCTCCATGTGTGAAAATTTTATTGAGCTTTTTAGTTCTGGATGGTTTTAACGAATCTTTTTCAAGGACATCAGACCACCAAAATCTAAGAAAGTGTAACCCATAAGCTCAACCTAACACCTCCTATGAAGAGAACTAGATCCATTACCAGTTCCAATTGTAGAATTTTACACTAATAGTGAATAGTTTGGAATGAATCAACACAAAAGCTCCAATATCTTTTCCGATTGAAAACAGATGCCCCAATTTAAGTAAATCCAAACCCTCTAATGTCAATAATCTGTGCAAATCCTTAAAATGATTATCACAAGCTAGTAAAGGCGATTAAAACCCTAGCCATGTAATTGGGAAAGAATTAAGGGAAGAAATCAAATCAAACCTGGTGAGGAGTCTCCGACCTATGACTGTATACTTCAACTGGTCCGGACAAGGGAAAAACCTGTTCTTCATGAGCCCTAGAATAAGGGAAAAACCTGTTCTTCACGAACCCTAGAATACCAATAGATCGATATATTAGAAACTGATGCCAGTTCGGGGAATTAACAAAATAGGGGAGAAGACGAGATTATTGGAGATGCTCACACTATGTTCCAAGTCCGTGGAGAGTGGAGAGGCAGCAAATCGATAAGCCCTAGGTAGGGTATAGCGGGAGATTGGAAGGGAGGGGAAAATTTTCTAGCGCGAGACTTGAAAATTTTCCAGCCCTAGGTAGCGGGAGATTGAAGTGTGTTTTGGAAGGGGAAATAGGAGAAACTTTTTAGTATACCGGGGATACCAACACCCTTGGTATCCCCTCCGGTCCGTTTTCAATTTTTCGGCCATTTTTCGATCACACTTAGATGATCGACTCCGTTCATTTTGTAGAGTTCAACGAGAACCATAATCATATCAAAAATTATGTTCATTCGACTTTAATTGATACATGATCGGTACACGTGAAAATTGCAAAAAAACAAAACTGAGTTCTGATTCAGTGTGGTTTTGGATCCAGTTTTGATTTTCTTCAATTTTCATGTGTGCCGATCATGAAAAATCCGATGAACACGATTTTTGGTATGTTTAAGGTTTTCGCCAAACTCTACAAAATGAACGGAGTCGATCATCCAAGTGTGATCGAAAAATGACCGAAAAATTATAAAACGGGCCGAATGGGATACCAAGGGTGTTGGTATACCCGGTATACAAAAAAGTTTCTCGGGGAAATAGAGGTTCTTTATTAAACAGTGTCGTATTCTATTTGCAATTAATTCACCGTAGTGGAAAGAGGGGAAAGGAAATATTGGGCATTACACATGAAATGGTGCCGGTTCTATGAACGGTGCAATTAGTTCGTCACGTTTGGATTTGTACTCGATAATCCGAACCATTCATTTTGTAAGACTCGTCAAATTGAATCTACACGCAAAAGTTCGAATTGATCGGACGTCCGCAACTACCTCATCGAAATACTTTTATGTAATATAAAAAAAATTAGATGAGTCTAATCATTTTTTGGCATGACTAAACTATTCCAATGAGGTGGTTACGGGTGTCCGTTAAACTTCATTTTCGCTAGGAATGATCTACTCTACAAGGTACAAAAGATAGACGGTTTTGATCGCGAATAAATACCTCAAGTGGTGTTCGGGTGGTGCATTTTGAGACTTTAATACTTCCGAACGCATTAAATGTCTTTTGATCAAGTAGTTGTTGATATCCGATGATCTCCAATTTAGGTGACACTGATTGAATTGGTAAAATATAAAATTCTAACGATTTAGATCGCCCATTATAAGAATAGACTCGGCAATCACCTTTAGAATCTATACATTCAACTTACTTGGTAGTAAACTAAGACATCTGTTGTAGGTGAATGTACAGTAGCCACGCAACTACAACACAACCATGACAATCGATACCGTTGATTTCCTTTAGATTGTCGATTAAATCATTAATGTGAATTTTTGGCTCGATCGGGTGTAGAAAACCCCTTCATCGGTATGCAAATTCGTTAATAAAATGAAATTTTTATATCCGATCAAGTGTCTAACGATACGCGCTCAACTTCATTCTTGAAACAAAAGTGATTTTGTCCATATTACGTAAAAAATAGACGATTCTGATCGCAAAGAAAGGCCTCATGCGGTGCACTATAAGACTTAAATTTTCTTGGACGCATTAATTTCTTTCTGCAGCAACGTCGATTCCTCGCAAAATGCAACTGTTTGGGTGGACTAAATTAGCCAAAAAAAGGAAGTATAGGCTTATAACGACAAATTTACAATTTCCTCGCAAATAATCGGCATTTTTTGCGAGGAACACAATTCCCCACAAAAAGTAAGTAGAGGCTTTGAGCGACCAATTCCTTATTTCCTCGCAAATAACCAACGTTTTAGCGAGAAACTTAATTCCTCGCAAAATGTTTACAGCTTTAGCGTCCAAATAAGTTTGACATGAAAAATCACTGCAACCTTTTGGCGACAAATTTTTTGTATTTCCTCGCAAATTCATTTTTCCCGCCTAAATAAGAAATTCCCGCCATGTTTTCGGCGGCAACAATTAGCGAGGAATTTTGAAAATTTGTCGCAAATACTCTTTGGCGACAAGGAAATAGCGAGGAAAATATGTCTTCCACGCAAAAAAGTGCCACTAATGTACCGCCAGCGATCGTTAGCGAGGAAACAGTAATTTCCTCGCCAATACTCTTCCTTTAGCGAGGAAATTGATGTCCTCGCTAAAAGCACGATTTCTTGTAGTGCCCGCATGAGGTCTTTTTTGGCAATCAAAACCATCTATCTTTGACGTAATACGAATTAAATTATTCATCCTAAAATATGAAGTTAACCGCGTATGAATAAACTCTTGATTGGACAACAAATTTTTTTGAATTGATGAATTTATGTGTCCATAAAGGGATTTCCTTAATCCAATTGAGCCAAAAATTTACGAGAATCTTAGAATTAAGAAGAAAAGAAATTGGAACAGTTTCGATCATAAAAGTTGCATTGTAATCAACGCACTTGGATTCCAAATATTTCTTTCTTGAAATTTTGTGAAAAGAAGAGGAAAAAAAAAAAAGGACACTAACTGATTTTTTAACTTAATATTTGCCGACTAAACTTTTATTTAGTCATCTAATATAATTAATTTCCGACTAAACTATTTTGTCGGGAAAATGTATTTTATTTATTGATTTTTTAAATTGGTTAAAAATTAATATTTGCCGACTAAATCTATATTTAGTCGGCTAATATAATTAATTTCCGACTAAACTATTTTGTCGGGAAAATGTATTTTATTTATTGATTTTTTAAATTGGTTAAAAATTAATATTTGCCGACTAAATCTATATTTAGTCGGCTAATATAATTAATTTCCGACTAAACTATTTTGTCGGGAAAATGTATTTTATTTATTGATTTTTTAAATTGGTTAAAAATTAATATTTGCCGACTAAATCTATATTTAGTCGGCTAATATAATTAATTTCCGACTAAACTATTTTGTCGGGAAAATGTATTTTATTTATTGATTTTTTAAATTGGTTAAAAATTAATATTTGCCGACTAAATCTATATTTAGTCGGCTAATATAATTAATTTCCGACTAAACTATTTTGTCGGGAAAATGTATTTTATTTATTGATTTTTTAAATTGGTTAAAAATTAATATTTGCCGACTAAATCTATATTTAGTCGGCTAATATAATTAATTTCCGACTAAACTATTTTGTCGGGAAAATGTATTTTATTTATTGATTTTTTAAATTGGTTAAAAATTAATATTTGCCGACTAAATCTATATTTAGTCGGCTAATATAATTAATTTCCGACTAAACTATTTTGTCGGGAAAATGTATTTTATTTATTGATTTTTTAAATTGGTTAAAAATTAATATTTGCCGACTAAATCTATATTTAGTCGGCTAATATAATTAATTTCCGACTAAACTATTTTGTCGGAAAAATGTATTTTATTTATTGATTTTTTAAATTGGTTAAAAATTAATATATGCCGACTAAATCTATATTTAGTCGGCTAATATAATTAATTTCCGACTAAACTATTTTGTCGGGAAAATGTATTTTATTTATTAATTTTTTAAATTGGTTAAAAATTAATATTTACCCACTAAATCTATATTTAGTCGGCTAATATAATTAATTTCCGAGTAAAATATTTTGTCGGAAAAATGTATTTTATTTATTGATTTTTTAAATTGGTTAAAAATTAATATTTGCCGACTAAACCTATTTTTAGTCGGCAAATATAATTAATTGCCGACTAAAATAAGTTTAGTCGGGAATTATTACCATTTCTACCGACTAATTATATTAAGCCGGTAATTTATCAATATTTGCCGACTAAAGTTTTTTTAGTCGGCAATTTTGGTCGGGAATTATGTAATTTGTTGTAGTGTGTGATTCCTCTCTATTCCTTTCCCCCTTTTCTATTGCCAACCCATACTCCGTGAACTCGCTCATCGATCGCAACGACTCTAGGCCATTTGCACCAGAACCAATCTCTACTAAATTCTTCCATACCTCCCCCAAGCTGCGCTGTACGTACTCAACCTCTCTGGTCTGAACCGAAAAGGGGATAGCAGCCACACTCTGCATGCTCTGTCGCAACCAAACAACATATGAGAAATTGTTTCAATTTCCTAACCACAAATTGGACATAACAGCCCCACTGGCACCTTCTTTTGTACCAAGGCTTGGTTAACTGGAAGTATAAATTGTTGTCAAGTTATTTCGGGTAGTGAAAAAATTGTTGATGGGTATATGAGTGAAAAAAATGTTTGAGAAAAGGTTGTTGGTAAAACTTTTTTGTTAGTGAAAATGAGATGGTAAAATGTATTAAGTTTTTAGTGTTCTTTGTTAGTGAAAACGGGACCTAAGTTAGTTTAAAAAGTTGTGCTAGGCGGCTAGGCCAATAAAGCCTATTGATTTGGTGAAAGATCCACTATAGAGATTTCATAAGTTCACAAGTCCACCTATTAGTTTTGTAAGGTGTCAAGTCCATTTTATAAAGTTCCGTAAGGTGTCAAGTCCAATCTCTAGGAAACCCTATGAAAGTGCCTAAACCACTAAAATCCTATAATAGAAAAGTGCATCCTAAAATCCTTTGAAAGTGCCTAAACCCAGCTAGGGTACCTTAAAACCCTATGGGACCCTAAAATCATAGGGTATCCTAAAACCTTATGAAAGTGCTTAAAACCCCAGGGTATCCTAAAATAGTAAGGCATCTTAAAATCCTAAGGTACCCTAAAACCCTACCCTACCCTACCCTAAGGCAATTTTGTCAATTCAAGAACCTAGACTCTACAAATACTTAAGGTGGACTAAATGCCTTATTGGGCCTATCATTTTGGACCTTAGGCCAATTAGCTGTGTAGTAGTATCGACTTGTCAATTTATAGACAAGTATGTCATATAAAGAAACAAAACCTAGACTATAATAGGCTGTATTGGCCTAGTTCAAATTTTTAGACTAACACAATTTCAAAAACATGAAGTCAACGTGTTAATCTTATTTCACTCTCAAACACTCGTCCAATTTCAAAGCTTGCAAACATTAATGTCTTTCGTTCCTTTGACAATTCAGTTGCTAACTCTGGAATATTATATTTTCCTTCAGTTGTGCTACAGGTACAGCAACCCACGTATAGCAACCCACGTACAGCAACTGCGTATAAATTCATTTTTCGCTCATCTCGGGTTCCATAAAGATGATCGGAGCCGTTAATTTTGTTCTTTATTTATTGTTTAGGGTCTCTGTAAAAAATCATCTCAATCCGATACCGGTAAGGGCGTTTAGCCGTTTACAAATCATCCAACTTTGCTTCAGAAATTCAGGCCAAATTCTGAAGCAAAGTTGTATGATTCGTAAACGCCTTTACCGGTATCGGATTGAGATGAAATTTTATAGGAACCCTAAATGATATATTTTGAACAAAATGAGCGGCTCTGATCATCTTTGTGAGATCCGAGACGGGTGCAAAATGGATTTGTGCGCAGTTGCTGTACGGGGTTTGCTGTACCCATAGCATTTCTGATTTTCCTTCTGCAATTAATCAATAAAATTCCTAGTGGTTTTGATGCTTGCAATTTGTTTTCCCATTCACAAACCCGATAAATTGTGAAGATCTTGATGTGTCCTTTGAGAAAAAGAAAGGATCAAGCAACTTCACCCTTAAGTTGCATACCGTTCCCTGTTTTGTTAGTTAGATTTACAACGCTCACCACCAGATTCTCTCAAGTTTAGACTATTGATCGAAGTCCTGGCATGTCCGCACATTCAGGGCCGGCCCAAGGGTTTTTAATGTCCAAGGCCTAATAAAAAAGAAGAAGTGTGCCCTTACTTTAGTTAGTTACGTACTGTTCTTCGAGTTTTTTGGTGCGCGTTGGTCTTCTTCTCTTGATTTCGCCGAGATCGTTAAGTTTTTTGGGAGAAACGATTTTGGGGAGGTGTTATTCGGTGGTTTGGGGGAAATAATTTTGGGAATTTAGTGGGTTGGGAACTTGAGTTTATGGAATGGTGGGTTGAGCTAACTCATTACCTCTAATTGGGCATTTTTTTCATTCTATTGAGCTTAAAAAGAGTCCTACTCAAACCCAAATAGTGAAAATATTAGAATGCCCATAAAAATTGGAATTTTTGGGATGCCTAAGGCCTAGGCCTCTTGGGCCTTGGGGTTGGGCCGGCCATGCACACATTTTAACTTTGGCAGGAGTCGGTGGCAAACACAGGATTTTTAATATGGCGGGACCAAATCACATGTATTCATAAATTAATAACAAAATCTCATCACTAAATTAATAACGAATAACTGAAATTGAAATAGATATTACTCCAGTGTTTAGCTCTCTTTACATCTTTCTTTTTCAGCACTTCGCTGGATACCTTTGTTCGGCCACCTACTTGGCTCGTCTCTTGGATTCTGGATTTGGCTTCTTTCTCGATGTACCATTTGTTGAGTTAAATAAAATTTTTGTTGCCGATAGAAAAAAAGAGTTAAAATGCAATAAGTAACCAAAATTGAACATTGTGAAGTACATTTTCAGCTTGCATACAATAATTAAAAAGACTAAAGTGAATTATATCAGCTTACATTTTAGAAGAAAACACTGCATGAATTGACTTAGGCTAGCTTGTGATGGAGGAGCCATCTTCATGACTTTTACAAACAAAACAAAAAGTATAGTAGAACGAATGGGATAATTGGGAGGTGTGTTCCCCAAGCCCCCGCTTGCACCATCCTCGGCAGGACTGTAGACTCTTTCTTTGAAAAGCACTGATCTTTGAAACATTAATCAAAGTTATACTTATATATTGACCATAAATATGAAAAATATAATGAAGCCAAACCTCAAATTCTCACAATCATACATAGGCTCGAGCATTACATACCCAAAAGAACATATACAACTATTTGGAAGAGTTTCACAGGGGTTGTTGAATAACTCAGATTCAGCACTTAATACTGAATGAATTAAATAATAAGTGATTAAGTAGGTTTGATATTAACATTTTTTATTGCTAAAAAATTAAGTTCCTCTTAAAATGTAATTCAAATCAAGGATAGAGCCAGAGGGGGGCTAGTAGGGGTGGTCGCCCCCCATGATTCTTAAAAATATTACGATTACATTGGGAAAAAAAACTAGTATCAAAATATATATATAGTCTCGCCCCTCCCTCCAGAAATATAGCTCGTCCCCCTTACATTTTTTTTGTTGAAAAAAAGAGAGAGAGAGAGAGAGAGAGAGAGTAAGTGTTTAGTATTTTTTGACCTATAGCCATAATTCCTGAGATATGTAGTGTTGTTGCTCGTCATAACCTTAATGTTCAAAATATCCGTGGCCAAGGATACGATGGTGCTAGCAACATGCGAGGAAGATAGAATGGTTAATTTGTAGGCTTCATTTTTGAATGAATGTCCATTTGCATATTATATTCACTGCTTTGCTCATCGGCTCCAATTAGCATTGATAGCGGAATCTAAAAGAGGTTATATCAGTGGGTCAATTCTTCTCTTATCTAACTCTTGTTATTAATATCATTGGCTCCTCCTAAAAAGCGTGATCAATTTAGAGGTATTCAAGCTAAAGAACTTGCTGGAAAGCTAGCCATTCACAATGATGATGAGGAGGAGTTTGAGCATAGTTCTAACACGTCTGATTTTAGTAGATAGGATTAGGCAAACGTTAATACTTTTACAATCTAAGTTGATATGAGAAACGTGTTTTCTTTTTGGCACTAGATATGAGAAACGTGTTTAGTTTTATATGTATTGGTGTTATTTTGTATTTTTTTGAGTTAGTAAAAATTCGCATTATTGTGTCTCTTTTTTTTTTTTAAACTTTTGTGTAAATTCGGCCCCACTACGCGAAAATCCTGGCTCTTTCCACAAAGCATATACGGTTTTGAGGTCAGGATGAAAACTTAATTGGGTTTCTTTTGAGGGAATTTAGCTGGGTTTCGGTTGTTATCTTACTCTTCTTTTTTTTTTTTGGACGGCAAGAGTTTCGGTTGTTAATTTGTTATCACAGGCTATGGAAGATATATATACGCAGAATATCAAGTAGAGTAAATATAGCTACGAAGGTACGTTATATATGCGGAATATCAAGTCGGAATCAGTTATAGTTTGGGCTCCTAGCCAGAGCATCTATATGTTATGAAGAGTACATTTTACCCACCAAATGAAAAGGTAAAATACCCCCAAAAGATCAAATGTAATATACAAAAGGGAAAATTACAACTTTTTTCTCAGCATCCGATCAAAAAGCAAGCGTATGTTAACAAATAATTTGTAGCTACTAGCTAGGACTTCAAGTAAAGCTAGCTAAATGATATACACTATTTATTGGAGCTTCTTTTTTTCGATTGCGTTCTTTATCTAATAGAATTCGATTATGCCCAAAAAAAAAACTTTGAACGCATGATCACACAATTCATAGGGGTTTCTTACCAGATCACTGTCGTTGTGCCACTGGCCCGTTTAATCTTTATTATCTTTTTCAAAGATTAATAAATTCTTTTTGCCGTGAAAAAAATGATTACTGTCTTTTTTGCCATACAATATACAAGTAAGCAAGAACAGAAGAATTTATTTTTGTCGGTAGCATCTTAATACTGCATTCTACATTGGAGTATCTCATGCTTAGACTTTCTTAATTGATTGGCACCTCCTACAGCGAATTTCTAATTCCGTCCCATTTACCATGAGTCCACGACCCATTTGGGTTGAAAGTTGATGTGATCAAATAGACTTTGGTGCAAGTTGGGCCAATGCGGATGCGCGCGCAAGGTGGCCCGACCAAAAGAAAGAAATGCGCGCAGGTCTCAATTCATACAGGGAAGGATTTGGGTACGATCAAAGGAGTCTTTCAAGCACTTTCCTGAGGGTTGAAATTCTACGTCCCCAACTAGGCAACTAGCTAGCCGATAAGGTTTTTTTTTTTTTTTGATCTGCAGCCGATAAGGTTAAGAAGAATATCTTTATAGATTGGTTCCATACTGCATGTTGAACAGAATATGTTCCTTTTAGTATGGGCATTCATATGCATGCAGATAAGGGGTCGCAGAGAAAAAAGGGAAAAAAGAAAACAGAGAGGAGAGGGGAGTGTTTTTATTAGAGCCGGCCTTAACTTTTCGGGGGCTTAAAGCAAAAATTAAAAATAGGACATCTTTTGTTTGACTATAATAAGGGATAAAAAAGTAAGAGGGGCCCTTATAATTCAGAATTTTTTGGAGACCTAAAGCGACCGGAACACTTGCTTTAACTCAGGGCCGACTCTGATTTTTATTTTCTAACAGTTGGAAATTGATTTAAAGAAAGCTTAACTTTATTTGTATGTACTCCTGTGATGGGCTATAAATAGAGGCAAACAGGCCATAGCATTGGTATGTGTGATTGGAGCAAGAATTAATGAATTGTTTAGAAGAGGAAGAGAGGTCTTACATGAAGGTAAGAGTCTTAGTTTGGTAGCTAAGAATGACTTGCCTGCTCCCACCCAAGGGGATGGAATGGTGCATAATATTTCAGGCCTTGTTTGGTTATCAGGCAGTCATCTTGGCTAATATGACTGACTCTTCTCTCTCATGTTAGGCCTTCTCTCCTTCCCTCAAGACCACCTCGTTCTATACTCTAGAATGAACTAGTTGGCATTGCATCAAATCTGTTTACATTTCGAATAGAATAAGTTGTGATGACCTCTGGTTCATGTAAGCGGACATCCCGGCCAAATCACGTAACATAATATTGGGGCCGGGTTGTGTGTGACCTCCAACACGTATTGCACACCTATATGTTTGTGTTTTTAATCAATTCAGGTGGCGAAAGATCGTTCAAGCAGGTTGTTTCCTTAACAAACGAGTTCGAACAAGACATTTCTACGCTGAAATATTGCTAAAATTTTATTTAATTTTAGAAATATACAATGTAATTATAATTTTTCTTTGCTCAATGTAGTTAATTTACAGGCTTGATTTTGCTTTTTATATATCAGCTCGAGCTCAAGCCATGCTTGAATTCACCCAACACAAGAAAGATTTGAGCCAAACTCGAGTTGAACTCGATGAGATCATTGCATATAAAATCTTTGTACCATGTGCAAGGTACAAGGCTTTTATGCACTAGATTTTTTTGACACAAACAAAAACAGTTTTGATATTATAATTTTTAACAAAACAAACCTCGAGTTGAACTAATGCGATGAGCTCAAATGTACGCTCCGAAACTTAGCCAATATATATATATCAGTCAATCTCCTGTGAGTGGGTCCTCATTTTAGTTAAAATGCGGACCTCCTTATTTCTCCTATTTTCCGATCGAATTTCGATGATCTGAGCCGCTCAATGTGTTCAAAACGTGATTTTAAGGGTACTCAAATGAAATCGGCAAAAAAATGACCGGGAAGGCCTTGATTTGAGCAGTTTTTATTTGAACCGTTCGATAAAAAAATAAACAAAAACTGCTCGGATGAAGCCTTTCCCGGTCTTTTTTTTTTTTGCTGATTTCATGTGAGTACCCTTAAAATCACGTTCTGAACACATTGAACGGCTTGGATCATCGAAATTCGATCGGAAAATGGGAGGTCCGTATTTTATTAAAATGAGGTGATCCTTACGGGAGAGGGACTGTATATATATATATATGCAGCCTTGCCAAAGTATTTATACTTATCAATATTCCACGTACAAAATTTATGGTCAGATGTTTTGTTTTTTCTTAATATTCAACCAAAATTTAATTAAGCTTTTTGCTAAACAATTTTTTTGACTCATATCCGGATTTCAGCATCCTGATGAAATTTGGATGGCGGATAGAGATGAGTCCTCATCAAACCAATATATTTTTATTTTTGATTTGGTACATATAAATCTGTTTGTATTGTTTTTTGGTAATTGCATCGAAGGAGGGAGATGGCCGTAAGGTGTTCCAGTTTCTCAAAATAGGAACTTTTAGAAAAGGAAGGTAATTTCAAGCTCAAAAATCATGTGTTTACGCAAATACTTTTCCTACCAATATGGATCTTGTTTGATAAATCTCATTGAGATCTTTTAAACGGTGCAAAAAAAATCAAAAAATTATTTTTCATTTTCTTTATATTTAAGTTTAAAATTACCTTCTTTAAGCGGAACGGGATACAGTGCCTTACTAAAGACAAAGATGGAAAACGTCGATAGCATGTAGAGAGTGCGTACCTGTTTTGTGCAAAGATGAAAATTCTCTTTCTTTCTCTCTCACTCCAATTGATGGGATGGGCTAATCTGATAGTGGCAAATTTTCTCTCCAGAGCTATCTTTAAGACTTTAACATTAATAATTACCTGTATGGATTGGATTGTTCATCTAGCACGTGGCATGGTAGGTACAACTGATCAATTGCCGCGGTCAATGAAGTCATAGGCTGGGCACTCCACATTTAGTCATTGACACTTTACATTTTGTCTTTATCCTACGATATTATAGCATATCTCAATTTGGAGGGTATCATACGATTTACATATTGAGAAAAAAGTCGTACTATATTTTAAAAATTGAAACACCAAATGCGTTCTGAATCGTTTGATCTAACTATATCAGTATGCAAACAATTTGAAGAAATTAAACCAAAACTCAAAATTCAAAAAGAAGAAAGAACATATCTCGATCATATTTTGCATGAATCAAATAAGATTACTTTTTCTCTTCTCTTGACTCAGGCACTAGAAAGCCTCAATGTGGTAGACCATACTCATGAGAATTGAAAAATTTTATCTTAAAAAGTCTATTCTTAAAATGATCGAAATAAACGATACGCGATACGTATCCTAATTTGAAAACACTCAAGACACCTTGGGAATCACGACGAAATAATTCCCACCCCTACATCATTCTCCGTATCAATTAATCAGCATTAGGATAGCATTATCCTATTCTGTTTATAAGAGTGCTGGACTTATTCCCCGTGAGCGGTGAAGTGTTGCTTTGGGCTCTTGGAAACAGCGATATATATCCCTTCTCGCTCCCACCCACCCTATAAATTATCTTATCCACAACCGACACCAGATTACACTTGTCCACCTTTTGGCGCAGCGCATCCTATCCTTCAAACCAAACGTGGCACTTCCATTATTGGAAAGTGGGCACGTGTAAGCTTAACTCTTTTGCCATGCACGTAACTCTCAACTAGATCTCCACCTTAGTTCCCTTATATATACGTACTCTACTTCTCAATGCAGATCATACATCGAAGCTTTTATTGTCTATTACCCAAAACATTTATAGTAACTCAATATATATATATACCTTCGTTCGAATTTCGGTTGAAGTTTGTGGTCTTATCCGGCCCCGGTTAAACATGGCACAATATGGGAGTGGTGGATACCCAGGTCGCCAAACAGACGAGTATGGCAACCCGATTCGCCATACAGACGAGTACGGCAACCCGGTTCGCCAAACAGACGAGTATGGAAACCCGGTTCACCAGACGGGTACTATGGGAGATTATGGAACAACTGGCACCATGGGCGGTGCTTTCGGGCACGGGACAGGCACTGGCACTGGCACTGGCACTGGCATGGGGCATCAGCAGCAGCAGCAGGAGCATCATGGTGTTGCTGGGATGCTTCACCGCTCCGGCTCCAGCAGCTCTAGCTCCGTATGTCCCCTCTAATTATATATGCACTTAATTACTTATTGTCTCTTTCCTTTTACCCAGAAAGAAAAAACTCTCTTTATCTTCAAAAAAGAAGACGACGCTTTTAAGTAATGTACTCCCTCTTATCGATCTGTCCCCAAATGTTACACTTTCGGAAGTTCTAACTTTTTAATTAAGGAGGAAATATTATTGTATTGTTCCCAAAAGGAAAGGGTAAAATGAGAAGTTTATCGTATTTTACTTTGTGATTTTTTATAATAGACAAATTATACGGGACAATAAAAATCATGAAATTAAGTGTAACATTTCGGGTCGGAGGTGAGTAGTTGATGATCATGTTAACGTACAGTAACTACTACATCATGATTGTCCACTTTCCAGGTATGTTAAGCTATCATTAATTTTGATGATGCACTACAATTGTTCTTTGTTAATTAATTATGGATAATGGGCCCCCCGGGTGGGTGGGTGTGTGCAGTCGGAGGACGATGGGCAAGGTGGGAGAAGGAAGAAGAAAGGGATAACGCAAAAGATTAAGGAGAAGTTACCAGGTGGCAACAAAGACCACCAGACCCACGACACTACTGCAACCACCACTACTCCTGGAGCAGGTGGTGGGTACGGCTACGGCTACTCTGGAGGTGATCAGCAGCATCACGAGAAGAAAGGGATGATGGAGAAGATCAAGGAGAAGCTGCCTGGCACTGGCCACCACTAAAATCACCTACTGCATGGACTAGTCTTTTAATTTCGTGCATGTGTCAAATAAGCGAACATATATATAATATGTGTGGCGCCACCGTTTTTAAGTGGCAATGGGTTGGTCATAGTTCGGTCAATGGATCGAATTGCTCTTAGGAAAGAGCAAACCCTAAATAAGCGAACATGTTTTGTCGTATTATGCTTCCTAGGTCTAATTGTGGTGGTGTTTTTTTTTTTTTTTTTTTTGTGTTGCTAGTTCTCTCCTGTATACGTACGGCTCCTTCGTGTTTTTCAGTTTGTGTTAATTACTAGTAACTTCTGTTGCCGCCGCCTCTTGATGCTTTACCATGGGCTTACATGCCACTGTGGCTTTGAGTTTTATTCTATTTCATTAATCTTGAAAATGATACAAGACTAATAGAAGGAAGGAAACGACTGTCATGTTCAGAAGTGAAAGAAACCAATCGAGGATCGAGGACATCCTAATGGGACAAAGTCTACCTCTAGGCCGAAGCCCAATCATCTCTATTGCCATCAACTTTATAAAATTGTTTTCGATCTTCTGTTTCAAAATAAACATACTTATCAATGACAAATTAAAATTCCAAGACTTTGTTCTAAAACAAAAAAAAAGGGGCATTCGATCGGCGTCAAGTTCGTAATTAGGAGGAAAAGTACCACTACATCCTCCCAAGAAAAATGATGACATGTACTGTAATTCTCAAATTTGAAATGTCCCAAAAATGCCCTTTTAATATGTTCTTTATCTAGATCGAAATTACATATTTGACTTTTTAAAACTAAATTCAAACAAGAGAAGTAATAATGAAAAATAGTTTAAATCTAGTCGCTGCATGCAGTGTGTACATGAAATTTTTATACCATATTCGTTGATACCTCGTTACATAAGATGGAGAAAATGAAATATTTACTTGCCAAAAAGCAATGGATAAATTTGTCAGCATCACTGTATCAGTAAATTATTTTACAATTGATAAATTCATCAAAACAAGAGTAAGAATAATGACATCATGAAAATAAGTCGATGTCCAAAAATCTTAAAATTTAGTTTTTTTTTTTTGGTCAAAAGTGAGAAGATTATATTGATAAACGCTCAGCGACACTTACAAAACAGAGATCATTACAAAGAAATTAAACAAAGAGCCAAACTAATCGTCTAACAAATACTCCCTCCGTCCCTTTTTAAATATCCTGCTTCGTAACTCCAACTTATGAAAAAGACATCATCATTATACCTTTCACATCAATTTTTTCCTTCACTTTCCCTACTTACTCATCATCATTACACTTTTACTCACTAACTTTTCAAAATGGAATCTACTTTTAGGGACAAAATAGACAATTCATCAATTTTTACCCACTAACTTTACAAAATGAACACTTATTAAGGAACAGTCCAAAATGTAATACTGGACTGTAATAAAGGGACGGAGGGAGTATAAAATAAGTAAATCACAAGGTAATCGATATCTTTCTTCTTAACCCAGACATGGCCTGACGCAACAGCGACACTTTTAAACTGTTGAACATCTAATTAGGAGTCTCAAATGAGAAAAAGTGCAAAGTTAAGGACAAAAGACACCAAATACCCAAACGATCAGATGTACTCCACCCAAGTATGAACGCACCAATGAACTCTCCAAAATTATAGATCTGTCAAGCCACAACAGGTTGCCTCGCCAAAGACATCATGTAGGGGTAGAACGCTGAAGTACATATATCGTTGTGAAGCAACCTCGATTGAGAGAACCCGATCTGTAAACAAAATTCATCCAAAGACGAAACTAATAACTCTCACAAGAGATAAAACTCTTGTAGAACGAGAGACAAAATTCTCATACATCAGACGACAAGTCTTTGATTTGGAGAGACGAAAGAAAAAAACAAAGAGAGAGAGTTGGTAGTACCATGCCCCCCGGACACGGGTATGGAACCCCGGGGGGGGGGGGGGGGGGGAGATCGCATTTCAATCCGAATTTTCCTTCAAATTTTGTTCAAACTCCTACTAAATGTTTCATTTGATGGAACTTGTAAACTGTCTGATAGAATTAAATCGATCCAATGTTTGATCAATATTTCCTTCTAAAAAAGAGAAATTCAAACAATGAATTAAAGTGAAATTTCACATCTTTTTCTTAGGTTTCGGTCAAACTATTTGAGATTCATCATTCTTCGCCATGAGATAATTAAAATTAATTAAAGATGAAGTGAAAGTAAAAGAAAAGTTCAAGACAAATAGCTCAGGGGAAGGGGGGGAAAAAAAAACTTCAGCACTCCGTGATACGCAATTAGCTCAAAAAAATCAACTAAAGTTGTGTAGTACTAGTGGGCCGAACTGGGGAGGACTTTGGGCTTGGACGTATGGATATGAAGGCTTGGAGTTCATGAGCCAAGCCTGTAAGAACGGCGTGTGTAAGTGTAAGGCTTTGTGGCCGGACTGAGCTGGTACCAGTTCACGTGGGTGCATTTGGCTTAGGTCGGTGACATGGAGTCCGTTAACGTGACAATCAATGCGTCATTCTTAGGGCCCGTTTAGATGCGGGGAAAAAATCGGGGGTATTAGTTAATAAGAGGGATAAGATAGTAAGAATGATGGCCCAAATTGATGTGATGTTTATGGAGGGGGAATTAAATAGTAGGTTGTTTGGATGAGGTATTAGAGAAGGGGGATTAAATAGTAATTTGTTTGGATGGAGGATTAATAGGGAGTATAAGGAAGGGTGGATGATGTAAGAAGCTATCAAATGACATTTTTGCCCTTGTCCAGTCCCTAAATTAATTATGTATTACTTCTTATATAATTGCAAATTTAATTATTCTTTCACAATTTAAGAAGTAATAATTTATTTTACTTATAATTTAATTAATTTAATAAGTATCAAAAATTATAATTTGTTTTATTTTATAATTTCGTTTATTTTGGATCAAAGGCAAGCAATAATTTCGTTTTTTTTAAACAAAGTGGATGGGTGGGGTTGCATGGGCACACATGCACTGAATAATTTTTCCTTTCCTATTCTCCTTGTTACTGGCGTAAACACACAGAGAGAGAGAGAGAGAGAGAGAGAGAGGCAGAGAACGACGGAAGAAAAAGAAAAGAAGAAGAAGAAGCGCAGCCTTAAAAAGCGGCTCTCTCTCTCTCTCTCTCTCTCTCTCTCTCTCTCTCTCTCTCTCTCTCTCTCTCTCTCTCTCTATTTTCCATTTTTCCCAATCTGGGTGTGCATGTGTGTGCTACAGAAATGGGAGGTTGGGGGTGAGGGCAGGGGGATAAAGAAGGGTAAAATCATCAGATTTCGAGGGGGATTAGGGGGTATAACTTATGGGCACCTCAAACCCTATCTGAAAATAATACCCTCGATTCCCCCCTTCTCCGGTCTTAGCTAAGAAACGGGATAAACTAAAACCCCTCAGTTTGGGCTTCCCAAACGGGGGTAAAGAGTGGGGGCCAGGTCTTATACAGGGGTGTAAGCTAATCCCCCAGCTATGGACGCATCCAAACGGAGTCTTAGAGTCGATTATTGGTGAAGTCATGAGACATATGCGTCTAGCTAGTTATATTTGTTCTTTTTACAAAATAGAATCTGATAGAGTACGCTTTGTTTATACATAGGGATAGAGTTTTGTTAAACATCACATCTTCAAACACCAAACTTAAAGTTAAATTTGGAAATTGGTATGAAGAATGAAAGTTTGGTTCGTGCTTTCCCATACAAAAATACAAGTACTGGAAATTATGTAAGCTCGGTGGAAAGTAACCGGATCCGAAAGCTGATGTGGGACAGCATACACTTGGCCTTCCCCAAGACGTTGACACATTTATACAGTAATAAAATCCTCCGTCGTCCATCGTGGCCTGACATGCCAAACAATCTCCGCTAAAACTTTACCACACAGAGGTGACAGATCAGTCCACCTATCGGCCTCCACCTTTGCTTATCCATGCAAATAGCAAAACAAAAACTCTACGCATGCACACAACTCTAACACACAATTACGGACACAACTATCTGGAGACAAATTAAATTGTATCTGAAGCTGTGTGCAAAGTATTCCTAATAGCAAAATCCCTAACGTATAATTAGAGAACGCCGCACTTGTTGTGGTTGAGAGGTCTTGAGTTTGAGTTCTCATGGAAGATGTACTCAACTCCTGTCGTAAAAATTAACAACTTAACCACTAACATCTTATCGTTTGAAATAAAATAAAATAAACTAAGAGAAATAAAGGCAGCCAAGCTTTAAATCCTATTGTCACTTGTAGAGGCCACCACTTGCATCGCTCTTTATACTTAATTTGCCTTGGTAATACATATTGCTTTCCTGCTTTAGACAGTGGGTAGGTTGTGGTTTGAGAAATCAAAGGATGGCAGACATTTATGGAGACATCCGACCTCGGCAAATAGACGAATTTGGGAACCCAGTGATACCCACTGGTAGCTTGAGAGACTACGCTACCATTGGTCCACCAATGGGAGCTTATGGCACTCTCGGCACCGGACTCGTTGGTTCCTTAGCAGCAGCAGCAACCGCTGTCGACAACATCCCCATCATAGCCTCAGACCCCCGCCCAGCTGTATGCCTCTGCCTCTACTCCCTAATTAAATTTACTCCTATAATTTTACGTACCAAATAATTGTCCTTTTATTCAAAAAAAATTTGAAACTTTTTTGTAATGACTAAAAGTTATAGGATGGAATGGGTATCTTTTGCCGTACATACTAAAATTAATGGTGTGTTTGGACCAATTTTTTTTTTGCGGTCAAATTTTAGATCAAATTGTTATGAGGATGGAGCCAGAGGGTCTAGTAGGGCGGCCGCCATGACAAGAATTTTAGAAAATGTAATTATTATATATAAAAAAAATTTGTTCCCATCTTATATAGACTCGCCACCGCTAGATTTTTTTTTCCTTAATTTTTGCTATATACTAGTCCTAAATCCTCTTCTTCTTTTTTCTAAGAAAGATGACCCAGAATAGTATTCCAAAACTAAATTCAATGGGCCAAAGTGAAATAATACAAAAGATGAGGACTAATTAAAGGAAAAAACCTTCACACTTTAACCTAAAATAACTTAACCTAAAAATTTAAACAAGTTAACCAAAATAGTCAGCACTGTGCATGACTCGACAGTAGTGGATTTTTCATTTAGTGGACTTCCAAATTTCCAAAGCCACCCTGTGCAGTAGTGGACTTCCGAAAAATTAAAAAATCATTCATCATTTGGCGTTTTGTGTGGATTTCTCAAACGCATAGTTAGCGACTGCAATATGCATAGTGGACTTCCAAATTTCCAATGCCGGCACTGCACTGTGCATGACTTTTCCTAGAGTCGATGACTGCTCATCGTTTACCGATCTTGACCTAGAAAAGTGACCGACCCGGGCCCTATTGATGGCCAGATGGAAGTCGAAACTGTCACATTATGAGAGTCCAAAAACATGGTATAAATGACATTGCGGAAAAATCGGTTAAGAGTGGTTGTTGGATTCAATTTTATACCCTACTATGCAAAACAAATAGGCCCTTTGGTCTAATGCTATACAATCAAAATTGGTAAATAGAGATTTCTCATCCAGAACAATGTGATTTTTATGGCACTTGTATTTAACCGATGCATCTAGCAATGTGAGATATCATGCAAGACACATAAGTTTATGAATAAAAATTACTAGACTATGGTTTGGATGAGAATTGTGTTTACTGGAGTATTCTTTTCATGCTGTTAATGCACTTTCAGGGTGAGGAGGAAGAGGGTGGTGGTAGGCAGAAGAAGAAAGAAAAGGAGGAAATAAATTTGAAGACAGCAGGTGGACAGAAAACCCAGCAGTCACAACCACATCTCCACAAGCAGGCAATTACAGAGAAGCAGCAATTGAAATCAAGAAAGGAATGAATGAATCAATGCTAATGAGAACTTTCCAATGTTATGTAAATAATCCCACAATCACTTCTGTGTGAGGGTGTGTGCTGTTAAGAGATGTGTAGAACTGTGTTGTTCTTGGTTGCTGCCTAGTACCGGCGTGGGTCGCTCGTAGGTGTGTGCTATATGCAGAGTTTCCTAATTTGCTCCAATACACCAGTATGTTTGGCACGTGTGGTTTGTGGAATACTAGTTTTAGGCGACGTGCTTTGCACGTAGACGTGTGCTCATTGGTGTTTGTGTTCTTGGTTTTGTGTCTGTAAGGGGGAGAGGCGTAAGGCAGCTGGTAAATTGATCTATCCATGGTGCCTGGCTTCAAAATGTTGAGGTGTTCTGTTGGATAATGTGATTATCCTTGTATGCAATATAGTGAATGCAGGAGTGATGAGCAGTGTTAGAATATTGTCAGGCTTATGTTAGTCCCACATTGACTAATTGAGTCATTGTAATGAGTATCTCATATTATAAATAAAGTCTATGTGTGTGTTAGGGTTAATTAACACCCTATACACTTTTGATGATACCAAACAACATGGTATCAGAGCCTCACCGTGATCCTAAACCCACACTACCATAGCCGTAACCCTTTCCACCGCTGCCGTACGTCATCCTCACCATCTCCAGTCAACCAAACCTTCTGAAACTCTAATTCTACCATCGTCTACTTCAATATACCCAAAAACCCATCCCATTACCCCACCAATCTTTCTTCGACCCTAAACCCCATCCCTGGAAACTTTCAAAACCCCTCGAAACCCACTACCCAGCCCTCGTACATCACCAAAAACCAACGAAACCCCTCGACCAGTGTCCGGCGACCCTCGTCGGCCATAACCCAGTCACTGGCGATCACCCTCCAGCCTTGCCGCCCACCGGCGACCATTCTCCAGTCTCGCCGTCCACCGGAATGTGCTTTCCGACGCCCGGCGACCTTCCGTTGCACATCTGGTCTTCTGATTTCGTCCGACTTTCACTCCAGCTTCACGGGTTCTACTAGAAACTGCCTGGTCTTGTCGTTTTCTGTTGAGATCTGGTCTTCGTCTGCCTCTGGTGAACATTGCCGCCCTCCGGCTACCATCTTCATGCATTGACACGCATCGTCAGGCCCTGTTTTCTCTTCTTTGCACTTTCCGTTGATGTTTCTCTCGATCTGATAACTATTTTCTATGTTGTTCTTGTCAAGTATCTCTGTCATGTGGTGTACTGGTGGTTGTGAAGAATCTGGTATGTTGGGGTTACTGATATTGGGTACCTATCCAGTCTGATGACCTGTTCGATGCTAGTATATTACTCCCTCCGTCCCTTTTTAAATGTCCTGTTTCGTAACTCCAACTTATTAAAAAGACATCATCATTATACCTTTCACATCAACTTTTTCCTCCACTTTCCCTTCTTACCCATCATCATTACACTTTTACTCACTAACTTTTCAAAATAGAATCTATTTTTAGGGACAAAATAGACAATTCACCAACTTTTACCCACTAACTTTACAAAATGGACACTTATTAAGGGACAGCCCAAAATGGAATACTGTACTGTAATAAAGGGACGGAGGGAGTAGTTGTTTTTGTTGGTTAGTAGTTATTCTGCTTGGTTGGTATTGCTTTGGTTGCATGCTGGTTATTTACTAGTTATTGGTTGTTGCTATTACATTGTTCGGTAAAATGTCTGAGGAGAAAACAGGTTCAGCCCCTCTTTCTACAGTTGTTAGTACTATTTCTGGTTCTAATTCTACTGGTATTGGTAGTCTTTTTAGTGGCTTTCGGTCTCGTGAGCGGCACTCTATTACCTCCACACCATTAAATGGGGGCAATTATGTTCTTTGGGCCAAAGCTGTTGAGGTGTATTATATGGGTCAGTCGGAGGACTCTTATTTGACTGGTGAGCCCCCTGCTGCAGATGCACTCACATATGGGGCCTGGAAACCTATTGATGCCCGTATTCGTTCAAAATTATGGAATAGTATGACGGAACAGGTTGCCAGTACGCTAATGTTCTGTGATACAGCTAGAGAAGTGTGGACACAGGCAAAAGAATTGTATTCAGGTGTTGACAATCTTCGTCGTACGTATGATCTTCATCAGTCTTTCTTTAATATATCTCAGGGTGATGATTCTTTTGAGGAGTATTATGCTAAGTTCCTGCGTATTTGTAATGAGTTGGACATCTGTGAGCCACTTTCTGCTGATATTCAGGTTATACGGCGCCAGCGTGAGCGCATGAGGGTTACTCATTTCTTATCTGGTGCATCATCCACTTTCAGACCTGTGGGTAATCAGATTTTGGGGGATCGTGACTTACCTTCTCTCAGCGAGGTATTTAGTCGTCTCCGGCAGTCATCGTCTATTTCTGGTACACCGGCTTCTGACCGTTCTGCTTTGACTTCCGCTGTTTCTGATAGCTCTGTGTTCTCAGTCAGCCGTGGCCGTGGTCGCGGCCGTGATTCTGGGTTTCGAGGTCGTGGTCGCGATTTTGGGATGAATGGCCGTGGTTCTAGTGGCCGTATAGACACTGTTATTGGTGGTCGAGGTGATCGTACATTTAGTCGTGGTGGCCGCGTGACAGGGGGAGGCCGCGGTCGTGGCCGTGGTCCTCGGTTGTGTACTTATTGTGGGGGGACCAATCATTGGGTGGACACATGTTATGAGTTGTATGGCTTCCCTCAGGCTCATCAGGCCACTGTCTCTGAGGATACTGGACAGTTTGCTCAATCTTCAGCTGATAGTGTGGTTGTTTCAGCTGATGAGTACCAGTGCTTATTGTCATTTCAGACAGCACCAGGATCTTCCACTGCTACGCTTGCTCAGACCGGTCCATATCGTGCTTGTGTTGCTTCCTCTTCTTCCTTTCCTTGGGTTATTGACTCGGGAGCTACAAATCATATGACTGGTACACATGCTTTCCTTTGTGATCGTGTTACCTTAGCTGATGGATCTACCACTGCTGTTACTGGTTTGGGTTCAGTTCCTGTCTCTTCCTCTCTTACATTGACATCTGTATTACATGTTCCTCGTTTTCCATTTAATCTTATGTCTGTGAGCCGTCTTACAAAATCTTTGAATTGTTCCGTTACATTTCTTCCTCATGGCTGTGTTTTTCAGGATCTAACGACGGGGAGGAAGATTGGTGGGGGCATTGAGCGAGGTGGCCTATATTACTTGACAGTGTCCCAACCCGTTTCCCTTCAGGCATCAGAGTCTCCATATCAACAGCACTGTCGTCTTGGTCATCCCTCTCTTCAAAGTTTGAAGCGTCTTGTGCCCTCGTGTCGTTCCATTAATAAGTTGGTTTGTGAAGTCTGTGAGTTTAGTAAACATCGTCGAGTCAGCTTTTATCCTAGGGTTGAGCGTCGTGCGTCACGTCCTTTCCAGTTAGTTCATTCAGACATTTGGGGGCCTATTCATGTGCCCAGTATTTCTGGTTTTCAGTATTATGTTATATTTGTGGATGATTTTTCTCGTATCACATATCTTTATCTAATGAAAGAGCGATTTGAATTGAAATCTGTTTTTAAATCCTTTTACATGGAGATTAAGAATCAGTTTGATACCTGCATTAAGATATTTCGTTCAGATAATGCCCGTGAATATTTTCATAGTTCACTATCTCAATTTTTTGCTGATCATGGCATTATTCATCAATCGTCGTGTTCTCGGACTCCACAACAAAATGGAGTTGCTGAACGCAAGATTCGGCACTTGTCTGAGGTTATGCGTGCCTTACTATTTCAAATGCAGGTTCCTAAGTCATATTGGAGTGATGCCGTCCTCACTGCCTGTTACTTAGTCAATCGCATGCCCTCTACGGTTCTAGGTGGTCAGGTTCCCCATACGGTCTTATTTCCCGATCGGCCTCTCCATTTATTACCCCCTCGGGTTTTTGGGTGCACCTGCTATGTCCATGCTCTTGACCCTGATAGGAGTAAACTAGATCCTCGATCTTTTCGGTGTATTTTTTTGGGATACTCACACACCCAGAAAGGGTATCGATGTTACTCTCCTACTTTACGTCGCCATTTTGTCTGTGCTGATGTCACGTTCAATGAGTCCTTGCCATATTATTCGGCTCCTGTTACTACCAATGATCTCCTTACCCTAGAGTCTGTATTACCTATGGCTGTTCCAACCGGCACTGTTCTACCAAACCCTTTGCAGGTTTATGTTCGGCGTTCCCACGCACCGACACCGCCCCAGCCTCCAGCACCAACTCAGTCTCCACCTCCAGAGCCCTCCCAGCCTGCCGAACCATCTTTGCCAGCACCTCCGTCTTCCCCCCCGTCGCCAGATCCGCCTGCTCCTCGCTATCCGACTCGTGAGAATCGCCACCCGCCGGTAAAATATGGTTTTTCTAATTGTTCTAGCACTTCTCATTCTCTTTCTCGGGTTCTCTCATATGATCATCTCTCTCCATCTCTCCGTGCTTTCACTACTACTGTTTCCTCTGTTTTTGTTCCTAACACTGTTCAGGAGGCATTATCACGGTCTGAGTGGCGGAAAGCTATGGAGGATGAAATGTCTGCTCTTCATAATAACGGCACGTGGGAGCTGGTTACTCTTCCTGCTGGTCAAACTACTGTCGGCTGTCGTTGGGTCTATACTGTTAAGTATCTTCCTGATGGCACTGTTGAGCGCCACAAAGCTCGTCTGGTTGCGAAAGGGTACACCCAGACTTATGGTGTTGATTATTCAGACACGTTCTCTCCCGTTGCCAAGCTTGGTTCTGTGCGCATTCTTATTTCTCTTGCTGCCAATCTTGGTTGGCCGTTGTTCCAGCTCGACGTCAAAAATGCCTTTCTCCATGGCGATCTCCAAGAGGAAGTCTACATGGAGCAACCACCTGGGTTCGTTGCTCAGGGGGAGCGTCATAAGGTATGTCGTCTTCGCAAAGCACTCTATGGACTTAAGCAATCTCCTAGAGCATGGTTTAGCAAGTTTAGTGATGCAGTTATGAGATTTGGCATGTGTCGAAGTCAGTCAGACCACTCTGTATTCTCCCTCATATCGGCTCGAGGGAAAGTATTGCTCATTGTTTATGTAGATGACATTATTATTACCGGAGATGATCAAAAAGGGATTGATGAGTTGAAACAGTTCTTACATAGTCAGTTCTACACTAAAGACTTGGGTAAGCTGCGATATTTCTCGGGCATTGAGGTAACAAGGTCCAAGGAAGGGATCAGTCTGTCCCAGAGGAAATATGTGTTGGACATTCTAGAGGAGACATGTTTATTGGGAGCTAGACCTGTGGAGACTCCAATGGATTCTAATGTGAAACTCTGCATTGATCAGGGGGAGGTATTTCCTCATCCAGACCGGTATCATCGATTGGTTGGTAAGTTAAATTATCTTACCAATACACGTCATGATATCTCATTTGCTGTTAGTGTGGTGAGTCAATTTATGTCTGCTCCTCGTCTTCCACATTGGGAAGCTTGTATTCGCATTGTTAAGTACCTTAAGACTCATCCTGGACGCGGTTTGTTTTACCGTTCTAATGGTCATTTTCGTATTGAGGCATTTACGGATGCAGACTGGGCAGGGTCACCTTCTGACAGACGTTCAACAACTGGTTACTGTACGTTTGTTGGTGGCAACCTAGTTACGTGGAAGAGTAAGAAGCAAACTGTTGTTGCAAGATCTAGTGCAGAGCCAGAGTATCGTGCTATGGCTCATACCACATGTGAGATTGTTTAGCTGAGATCATTTCTTGAGGAGCTAGAATTTCAGGTGCAGTTACCCATTCCTATGTATTGAGACAATCAGGAAGCGATACATATTTCCTCAAACCCGGTGTTTCATGAGAGAACCAAACATATTGAGGTAGATTGTCACATTGTTCGAGAGAAGGTTGACAATAGTGTATTGGTTACGCCCTTTGTGTCCACAGGAGCTCAAATCGCAGATATTTTTACCAAATCACTGTTTAAACCTCGTTTAGAATTCTTATGTAACAAGCTGGGACTTTGTGATATTTACTCTCCAGCTTGAGGGGGAGTGTTAGAATATTGTCAGGCTTATGCTAGTCCCACATTGACTAATTGAGTCATTGTAATGAGTATCTCATATTATAAATAAAGTCTATGTGTGTTAGGGTTAATTAACACCCTATACACTTTTGATGATACCAAACAACAAGCACTACATGTGGGCAGGAAAGGTAGAGATAGATGAGCACTACATCCGGAAGATGATAACTGATTTAATTTTCACTGGATGGGTGAATTATGGTATCAGAACTTTGGTCATAGGAAGCAAGAAACTTTCTTAATACAATATAGGTAACTATCAATGCAAGTCAATAGACATTGCTTCGTTTCATTATAGTGATGAACCCAGAAAATAAAATAAGCAAGCGACGAGCTGTCATGCTTTGAAGCACAACTGAAACCCCTGAACCCCTTTTAGTACATTTAAGTCTAGGTATTGAAGCATCTTCTGAAATTGTCATGTCATTTTCGTCATCGGTCATGAAGTGTTCTGCTTGTTTTGTTCACCCCATGTCTAGCACAACATCAATCCTCGATAGCGGTCCATAAGTTTGGACGTTTCTAGTGCCTTGGATATATTCGAGATCAGAGTTTCAATGTGTGAGACTAAAAAGAAGATAGCTGCTGTTGTGTAAAAGAGACGGTACAACAAATTTCTGGAGAGGAAGATTATAGAAGATAACAGATACTTGTTCAAACAGAAGCAGCCTACAAAGTTCTATGTTGTTAGATCTAAAAGATCTAATCACTGTTTAGGTGTCCAGCGGGGTAAACAATGTTAGAAATGCACAACTCTCCATCATGTTGCATACAGAAACACTTGGTCCGAGAAAGACTTGCTTCATTTTTGTTTCACTCCTATCAGATTGCGTCCAAGTTGAATTAATCACTACAAAGGTTTCAGAAATGGTTTCAAACAAGTCTTCATACCAGGAAGGCTAAAAAGAGTTGTAAGCAAACCCAATCCAATTATGGTCACAGCACAACATTGGCAACATCATCATCTAACTCCCAGCTAGTAACTTCTTGGCATCTTTGCGGCTTTAACTTCCAGTAATTGCAATAAAAACACAAAAGTAGTATCTCTTAACACAAGATAATAGAAGCTAAAACTTGAAACAACAAAAGGAAACATGCAAGGAATGAAAGAACTAAGAAGAGATGGTATACAAAAGGGAAACATATTGTCACATATACCTCCAAACACAAAGAACATGGTTTTCTTTCCTCATGCTTTGCCCTTGGAATCAAATCCAGATCAAAGTCTAGAGACCTTTTTTCTAATAATTCTGTGAGAGACTTTGTTGTTTTTTCTTTTTATCTTCAGTCAAGAGACTTTGTTGTTCAGCTAAAAAACTAACTATTGAGATTCCAAAACAAGACCTTACAAAAATAGGAACGCTCTCTACTTTTTGTTGGTAAGTGGGAATGGCAATTTAGAGAACCTTGGAGCCTGTAGTTAACTCATTCTAAAACGGAATGTATGCTCGAAATCTGGAAAATATAATCCCGAAAACTGCAGCAATATTGACGGAATTGGAGACTTTTGACTGGGGCGTTGAACTTTTGCTTCACCTGAACGAAGAGCAGATGGTGTACAAATGTGGAACAAAAAAAATTGAAAACTAATTCAAAACCATGACCAATGAAAAAAGCCCATATTCTCAAACTATAAAGCCGACTCTCCCTTAGAGGAGCACGTTCTCTCTCCATTTCCTCTCCCTCTACATCTCCATCAACGTTTAGTTCTTCCAGAGGCAATGCCATAAGTCCCCGGAATCTATTTTTGAGTTACTGATCCGAATGTTAGTCGCGCCTCAGAAATCTTTATCTAACGATTTGATACCAAGACCAAAATGACTCTTCTAGTTGGTAAATGAACACCCAAAGCTGCTAATAACAGTCGTTCGTGAGAAATACTCCCTCCGTCCCTTTTTAATTGTCCTACTTCGTAACTCCAACTTATTAAAAAGACATCATCATTATACCTTTCACATCAACTTTTTCCTCTACTTTCCTTACTTACCCATCATCATTACAATTTTACTCACTAACTTTTCAAAATGGAATCTACTTTTAGGGATAAAATAGACAATGCACCAACTTTTACCCACTAACTTTACAAAATGGACACTTATTAAGGTACAGCCCAAAATGGAATACTGGACTGTAAATAAGGGACGGAGGGAGTATTAACTTATCAAGCAACAACTAGCAATAAGCATCACAAAAACTCATTCACTCTGCTTTGGGAACTTCAGAAACCCTTTAAAAACTCATTCATCTTCATGATACTCCTATAAACAATGTCATGCGTGACATGAAACTGATCCAAATTTATATTTTCTTTCTTAGCAATTCAAAAGATAGCCAGCGATCAAGAAATAACAGAAGTGGCTCAAGTCTATTGATTGAAATTCTGGGGGGTTGGTAGAGTGGGTTTTATAGAAAATTATGTTATTAAGACTATAAAACGGAGAACACCTTATACAATCAAGATCATCGAAACAGATTAGGGACACATAGGTAGTACCATTCAGAAACTATATGAATAAATATGAAAAGCTAGCATGGATTTTGAAATTTGACGGATGACAACAGATAAAATCATGTGAATTCAATTTTGAACAGCCTACAACAGAAATTCATGAGTCCATTCCCAAGGATAACAAGAAAACACAAAATGGGGGAGCAGGTGAAATTTGTTCTTGGAGGATGAATTACTAGCCTTATGGAGAGAATCGAGAGAAGTGAAACCTAAAACCTAAACACAAAACACATGATCAAAACTTTTTCCTCCAATGAAAAAAAAGTGCACACACGCCATCAAAACACACAACTAAAAATAAAGCACGAAAAACAGAAACACATGGGTAACTTAAATTTTGTAAAGGTCATTCATCTGAAACACATGGTTGTGAATTGGGGTGGCAATGTCGTTGCATTGGTAAGACATGTATCCCTCCTTAGTCATTTTGACAAAAGTTTCTCACTGTCTTATGCTTAAATATACTCTCTTTTTTTGGGTTGAATTTTGTTTGTCAACTGAATAGTGGTGGCTCGATGATTTTATAGGTGTTCGGAAAATACTTTAGTTATACTAACTCTGTTAACCAACAATTGAGACACAAAATCTTATATAATAATAATGTGTAGTGCGATTGAAAAACATAACGGAAAATGACGGCCAAGGATGTATTTTGATAATTAATACCCGCCAAGGACATTTTCAGCATTAACAAATGTTCTCAGCATGTCCTTGGCAGGTATTAATTATTAAAACACGTCCTGGACCGTCATTTTCTCAAAACATAAGAATGCATACAATTGTCCTCACAAGTTTTCAGTTTTGTAAGCCAAGCACCCGGCACATTAATCCACTAATATCCTGGGTTGGTATGGAACTTTTTTGAGATATATTCTTCTTATTTCTTTCCTATCATTAGAATTATAATAATATTTTTTCATAATCCTGGATATGAATGGAAATTGTCCAAGTCCACAGAGATTCGCTTAGAAAAATCTTGAGTGGTACTATCGACAAAAATTCATTATAGAAGACGAATCTAGCAACGTAGTTCAATTTTTTTAAAAGAAATTTGTCCATAATTTCATAAACTAAACAAATAAAAATTTAATAGCAGTTGATGTTAATGTTATGATCCTTATGGATACTAAATCAATACAGTCGATACTATTATTAAAAGATTTTTTTTGTCTCTTTTTTGCTTTAATTTTTATCGGTATGAGTGTGGGCCTTGTTTAGAAGCTAATGTTTTAGGTGTTCAACTAGGAGTTACGTGAGGTGTTCAACTAGGAGTTACGTGAGACGAAGGGTGTTCATAATATATTATGCACTGTGTTAAAAAAACCAAACATAAGATTACTAGTGGTAAATTTCCAAAATGAAAAAGTTTAGGGTGTTCAGCTGGACACCCATTCAGTGTGCAGCCGCCACAGCGACTGAATACCAAAAATACACAAACTTTTCTTTTGAAAGCGAAACAAGCGCAGGGTGAGAAACTAGAGAGATCCATCTACTTCGAAGCATGAAGGATTGGTAGACCAACCTGAGAGAGTGACCAAGTCCTCAAGTGATGGGCCCTTTCTGGCAAGTGATAGGACATTGGCAGAAGGGGGAGGGAGATTCAGGAGAGCATTTGATTCTTGAGAAGTTCTTCCATCTTTCCTTCCTCCACGAACTTCATAGCGTTCAAACTT
The DNA here is from genome assembly GCA_018127125.1 of Rhododendron griersonianum. Taxonomy (NCBI): domain Eukaryota; kingdom Viridiplantae; phylum Streptophyta; class Magnoliopsida; order Ericales; family Ericaceae; genus Rhododendron; species Rhododendron griersonianum. The sequence goes on from CM030795.1 coordinate 18,295,589, forward strand.
ACCAGACTAATGAGAAAGAAAAAATCACAAAATCATTAGAACGTGATAAGTATTTTAATGCTTTGCCAACGTGCTTCAAACACATTTGAATGGAGCTTACCAGAAGAACGCTCTCTCTATCAGCAAAAGTGAGAATGTCAGCACAAGAAACAACACCAGGAGTCCAGGACAATCATTTTCCAAACCTCCTTGATTTGATCAATCAGTTCGAAGTAGGATTGACCTGTCACATCCCTGGGTGTCACGATAGAATAAAATTTAAGGTATAAGAACTCGTTAAAGACTTAAAGGTACTTCAGCCGTTCAGCGCGCGCAACTAATAAGTAAAATCTGAAAGTGCTACTCACCCTTACAAAGCAATCATGAAAATGCATTCTTATTATCCTAGCCGGAACTCTTTGATCTCCAATAGACAATGTTGTCAGAGATAAGAGAAAGTGTATAGGGTGTTAATTAACCCTAACACACATCACTGTTATTTAATACCTCGTTACATGACTTAGTTAAGCAATGTGGGACTAATACATTCTATCAGACAAGTTTGCCATCATATTGGCTAAAATCCCCTCAGCACGAGGACATGATTCCCGGAAGTAATTCTGTTTTAAACCATTTTCGTCTGCATCAACGCAGAGGATGGAAAAGTTGAATCGTAATGCAAGGAGCCAGGGCAGTCAAGATGCTTTTGATATCAACCCTGTAGAATTAACCCCAGTTCTGGACCCTTTGGAGGTATGGGAGGACTCCATCTACTTATAAGGAACATTGAGAACTACTCTACTTCTTTAATGATAGGGAAAGTTGAAATACTTCAACCATAAGCTTTCTAAGAAAGACGTAAATCATACTCTCAAGTTTCCCACACCCCATACAGCCTTGCTATGTTACACGGACACGGGTACGCAAATCGGATTTGGGTACATATCTAAGGGTCAGACACGTCAAAGCTAAAAAAAGAGGATTCGGGGATATGTATCCGAATTTGGATACGGGTGCGGGGATCCGCTGAATATTTATATATGTATAAAAATATTTATATTTTCTATATAAATATACGAAAATTATCTCATAAAAAATATATTTTCTTTGCAAAAAAAAAAGTAATTTCCTCAAATTATAGGGTTAAATTGTATTATTCTTACAATTTAGGGGCCATAATGTATTATTATTAAAGTAGAAGGGTTATACTGTAATTATAGTTTATTTTTTATAATACGGTTTCTAACCTAAAATCAGATCTTCTTCTTCTGCTGCCGCCGCCGCAGCGCTCTCTCTCTCTCTCTCTCTCTCTCTCTCTCATACGATGAAGACCAAGACGACGTCGGTACCCCTCTCTCTCTCTCTTCGTCTTCTTCTTCTTCCTCCTCCTCTTGTTCATGTTGCAGCAGCTACTGCTACCACCGGCGACGACGACGATGCTCCTTCTCCGACGAGGCGACGACCACGAAGACGATCTTCTCCGTCTTTGTGACTCTCAGATCGACAGGTTCTCCCTCTCTCCTCTCTCTCCCCTTCTTCTTCTTCTGGCTAACGTGTCCAGATTTTTTGGGCGAATCCGGTAAGGGATCCCGTACCCGTGTCCGTGTCGTGTCGTGTCGACACGGGTACGTCGGCCAAAATCACGGATCCGTGTAACACAGCAGCCTTGTGAGTAGTATTTGTCCCAAGTTTCCCACACCCCATATACCCAAAGAATAGCCTTGGGAGCTGAAACTACTCTTAGATGGAGTGGGCCTCCCTCTAATGCTGATTAGCTTCAGGCCTTCTACTTGATCAACTAATCGCAGAGCGCCAAGTCAAAGAAGCCGTCACATAGTGTGATATCAGACACAGCTGTCGCCACAATATTAATGACTGTATGCAGGTGGCCTTCCGATTACTCTGTGATTAATGAGTTTTTTAGGATTCCAATCTCCGACACATTGCTCTCTAACATTTCCAAAGTTGTAGCCCTATGTTTCTGTATTCCCAACTTTTGGGGATTTACCCCTTCTTTTATGTTACTACTATTTTCCTATCAATTTAGAATAGTCAAATGGTAAACTATATGTCTATATCCAGTCAGAGTTATGGACGAGCAGTTGGAGGTAAAAAGCTTCATGAAAGTGGCTTGTGAATGTAAAGGATGTGATCTGGCATGAGTGGATTTTCTTCTAACTCGAGAGTATTCTGGCAATGGAGAAGAGGAGGTCAATGATGAGCATGACCTGGCCACTGACGAGGATCCACCTGATGAAGATGCCAATCTCGCTGTTTATGAAGATGGATTTTACTAGTCTATTTTTGTAGATGTAGAATCAAGAGACCATTCAGAAAATGGGAAAGGAGAGGGATTTTGTTGATAGATTGGCCCATAAGGAAGCACAAGACCACAATATTACCCTCCTATTTCAGGGTTATTATTGTTTGACTAGCTCTAAAGACATCAGATTCAGTCTGGGGAAGGGAGTGGAACATCATAGGGTTGAAGATTGTTACCTGAAATGGGAGAAATTTGGAGGGGGATAGGGAACTATTTTTTCATAGCATTGTGGTTCACACGAATCAAAGTGGTTAAATCCTAATCAGGGTAATTTAAAAACGTGGTGGCTGCAGAAAATAATTAGTTACTGCTGAAATTTGTCGTTGAATTTTTTGGGGTTGTTCAAAAGATTTCAAGTTGTGGCTTAATTGGGTGTTGCGTTGAATAAAGTTGGTTCTTCAAGCGGTGGTGAAGTCCTCTAGTCTTGTCTTTTCTTTGATGTCATAGTGTCTACCTATCATCCAAGTCTTCCAAGTAATGGGTATTTGGTTGTTGATTTCTTACCAACTCTGTTAGGGTTTAGAAAAGCATATGATTGGTCGGGTTTCTTGTGCCATATTTTTGGGATATTCATCCTCAACCATGATGTTCACAGTTCTCTTATCTAAATCCTTATAAGCTTCTTGCAATCTTACTCAAGTTAATAAAGTCATTTTTCTTATCAAATACACACACTGAAGCTTAGCTTGGCTTGGCTGGTTTGAAGCCCTCTATGAGAAGCATGCGAGCCGAGAGCGAGTAATAGTTTCTCCTACTTACCCTAATGACCCTATGAAAAAACTTCTTTTCACAAACAACATCAACTATTCAGTTACATGAGACAGAAAGTAAAGGACAAATAGAATTGTATGGCACTATACCTGATTGATGATGCCGCTGATGCATCAAAGTTGCATCCAATAGAAAGTACCTTAGGGGTAATATGGCAATGTGATTTGTCATTCCATATATTCGCAGTAAGAACTTACACCAACTATTGTACACGGCTGTTATAACTTGTGTATTTGTAAGTTAGAAATAAACATCGACAACAATGAGATCCCAGCTTCAATCACCAAAAATTACCACAAGAGCACTTCCCATCACTGAAATGGTGAAACCTCATGTTATCTCTAATTACAATCTCCCTGCCGGCAATCTGAGATGCACCACACATAACCGAGTGGCAATCCTCGCAAATTCGGAGATTCTTCACAATCCTAATGGTGCAACCGGCACTTGTGGAGAGCAGCCCAAACGCCAAAGCTAGCTTCTCACTATGAGTCATTAGTATGCGCTTCTTGTCTTCGTCACTCACATCATAAGGAACGCAACTCAGATTTGGCTTGTACCCATGTAATTGTAATTTATTCACAATGTCCTCCAACGCCTGGCTAATTTCTCTAGATTTCACATGGGTCACATCACCTGCAAAGAACTCATGTATTTCTCCTTTCTTTCCTTCAACCCAACTACTCCCAGGATCCTTTTTCAAGCCCTTTTCTCTCATCAATTTCCTTACCCTTGCAACATCGTCCCACCTTCTTGCTGAAGCATATATGTTGGAAAGCAAGATGTAGTTTCCAATGCCATTAGGTTCGAGCTCAAATAGATGGACAGCAGCAATCTCTGCAACGTCAGGATTCGCATGGATGCGACAAGCTCCAAGAAGTGCTCCCCACACACCCCCATGGGGATTCATTGGCATAGTTCTGACAAGCTCAAGGGCTTCTTCCAAGCACCCACCTCGCCCAAGGAGATCAACCATGCAAGCATAGTGATCTGCAGTTGGTGTAACACCATAAGATTTCTCCATCGTAGCAAACCAATGCCTACCATGCTCAACCATACCTGCATGGCTACAAGCTGTGAGCACCCCAATAAAAGTAACCCCATTGGGCCTTATATCCGTCTTCACCATCTCATGAAACAACTGAACTGCAGCATTCGCACGCCCATGCATTGCAAACCCAACAATCATTGAACTATAAGAGAACACGTTCCTTTCTCTCATATTATCAAACACCTTAAACGCTTCATCCACACTCCCACACTTGGAGTACATATCTACCAATGCAGATCCAATGACAACATTATTGGTCGGCCCATATCCAGATTTCTCGGCAACATGCCTAACCCAATTTGCATACTTAGTCGCACCCAGTTGAGCACAAGCTGATATGACACCAACCAACATAACTTCATCCGTTTCAATCCCCGCATCCTGCATCCTGTCGAAAAAACACAACGCCTCCCTCGGCCTAGCGTTTTGCGCGAAACCAGTGACCATTGCCGTCCATGCCACCATATCCTTCAAAGGCAACTCATCAAACAAACTACCCGCCGAATCCATATCTCCTCTCCTTGCATACCCAACAATCAACAACGTCCACGAAATAACATCCCTATCAGGTATTTCATCAAACACCTTACGCCCACAATCCAAAAACCCGCATTTCACGTACATATCAATCATAGTATTACCAACATACAAGTCAGATGCAAACCCACCAATCGTTATAGTCTGACCATGTATCTGCCTGCCCAAATCAGCATCAAGAGCAGCAGCACAAGCCTTGAGCAGAGCAGTAAAAGTAAACGAGACAGGACCTGTCCCAACTCTTCTCATAGAATTGTAGAGAAGTATAGACTCGTTCAAGGGTCGTTGAAAGGAGTAACCACGGATCAAGGAGGTCCATAGAAAGGGGTTGGGTTGTTTGACCTGTTGGAAAGCGAGGCGTGGGTATGGGTCCATTGGGGTATTGAGTTTGGTGAGGGTGCGAATGAGCTTGGCGAGGAGGAAGCTGGATTGATGGAGGCCGTGGCAGATGATTTGGGCGTGGACTCGTTTGATGTGGTTGAGATTGGTGCAGTGGTGCAGAAGAGAGATGAGTTGGGATTCTAGGAGCTGCTTATTAGTAGTGTGTTGAGAGATGGGAATGAAGGAGATGCTTCGTGTGGTTTGTGCGCAGAGTGTGTGAGACGGGGCAACCATTACGCTGTTGTCTAGACTCAATCTCGCACCCGCTGCGAAACAGACGACATATGGAGAAAGTGAGAGAGAGAGAGCAGAAGATGTTCGCGATTGTAAGCACTGAGCAGAAAACAGCGAGCTTTTTGGTGCACTAATCCATTGCCAAATAATGTAAATAACTTTCACTATTTGAAATTTTCAGAAAGTATCGAAACCTTACTTTCACTTCTTCCAAAATTGAAAAACAGGCTGCCAGAAGACCCGAAACCTTCCGCTTGCACTTATCCCAGTCATGCGCGGGTTCATCAGACATCAGATCGAGACAACTGTTCAAGCGGCCAGGTTCTCTCTCTCTCTCTCTCTCTCTCTCTCTCTGGTCTCGATACCATTTGCAATTCCGCTCTGGTTTGTTTCTCTCTCCTACCTCTCCTGATCGAGAAAACTGTGTTTGTGTTTCTGGGGTTTTGAACTATGTAAGAGGTATTCGATCGGCTTTTGTGAAATTTTGGTGAATGAATTGACTTCAGTTTGGGGAATTAGCTCTGTAGATTCAAAGTAGATTTGAGACTTTGCCAATTCGGTTCATAGGTGGTTTGAAAACCTTTTCTCCGTATTTTTAGAATTCTTCCCATCTGGTTTTAGTTTCTTTTTCTATTGATAGATTTATATTTGTAATTTGCTCGAAATCAACTTTTTACATCAAAAGCTAGAATGCATTATTGATTCTCACCTTCAAGGTTCTCTCTCTCATAGCTATTCTATTATTTATCTCCTCGCGAGCAGTTTATGTGTTGTTCAATTTCTGTTCTACTTGTAAATTTGAGTTAAAAGCCTCAAATATCCTTCCCCACTTCTCTTCTCAAACTTATATCAAAAACTTTTACCCAAATCCTTAATCGTCGATTAATCACTGGCGGGCCTATCAGTCATTAATTGCCGATTACTAGTTAATATGCACCGATTAATCGCTCGAAGATTGCCCCCCACCCGACTAGCGCCTAGGGACTTTTAGAACATTGCAAATCATTTATAGCTTTTGCTTAAATTCTTTTTCCCCTTGAGATGTTTCGTATCAAATAAAGCTTTATAAGTGGAAATTGAGTAGCAGGCTAGAACTGCTCTAAGACTCGAGAAAATATTTGCCCCGCTTTTCCTTAAAGTAGCTCAGTTAGCGGTCTCGGTGTAGTTATGGTTCTGGTGAATTTGTATATGGATCAGTACATTACGATCATGAGATTTTGGTTTAAAATTTTATGATAGTATTCCAGAGATTATTTTCTCTCTTCGTAGTATTCCCGAGATTGAAATGCTTGATATATGGTAGTTGTGCATTGGTAATTTATGGAAGTTAGGGAAGTTGTACCGACCCTTTCATCAACTGGTTATTGTTTTGAGGATCTTGCCAAGAGAAGAGGACCTTTTCCATCCGATTCTCCTCAAACTCTCTCGTAGAACCACCTTTGAAAACCAGCTTGCTAGAGGAGGATGACCTAGAGCGTACATACACATATAGATAAGCCCGTACGTAGCCAATATCGGGCATTGCCATCATGTCAGATTAAAGCACAGTAGGAATTTCTTGTTCCAAAAGCAGTCTAAATAAGAAAAACAATTGTTGAAATCTGTTGCCGAACAACATTATCCAATTGAACGAGTTCTTTTCATCTAATTTTTCTTATGTTATCCAGGTCTCATTCAGTGTTTCCGTGAGATCTTATATGCCAGAATGTATTTTAGATTTGGTTACTGATCTTTCTGGAAGCTGACCTATAATTTCTGCTGCAGGTAAGAGGGCAGATTACTGAAACCGGGTTTACAGTGTGAGTGCAAGGAATTGCTTTACTGGAGTAGAAGGTCATCATGTTTGCAACTGCAATTAGGTATATTGCCAAGAAACCAAAGCCAAAGATGAAACCGATAGAGCTCAAAACGCCACCAGAGCAGACACAAACCATCACTAGAGTTATATTTGATGTTTTAAAGGAGCATGGTCCTCTCACAATCACAGACACCTGGGAACGATTGAAGGTAGCCTCCAATTCTGCTCTCATATTCTTATTTTCATGGCTATTTCGATTCTGACATTTTTTGTTTGTACAAATTCTAGCTATGGATTATGCTTCTTTCTCCAGTTTAGTGTTTTAACAGAATTTGAGAAAAGAAGGTAAAAAGAATCCTAGAAGAAAGTCAATTAATCTCAATCTAAGAAAGTAAGGCTCATTTTGGATACTGCATTACCTTCCCTTATTTACTTCCTTTTTCTGCCCTCTTGGTGTCAATGATTTCAACAATAGATTATAGATTTTCTATACTTTTTACCTCAAATATTTCAGGGATTTTAACAATGGATTATATATTTTCTTCATTTCTAATAATTACTTTTTGAGAGAGAAAATGGATGCATGTTGATAAACAAAATTTAGTTTACCTTCTGTCATGAATGCATTATCGGCGAAATGTGTGTAAGGCAGTTTGGGTACGTTGACAATCATGCTCTGTCAGACACTTGAAGTGCTGCCATGGCTCCTATAGTGGTATTGTCATCATTCGTAGCTCCATTTGACGCCTTTCCTTTACCCATGACAAGGCTTCTGCATCTTCCATGATCTGGTTATTTAGGCTGCATTTGGTTTACGATTATTGGAGCCTGGAAAATGGTTTTAGAGATTCCCCTTGCATTCTTTGCTGCACGAGGGGATTAAAGTGACTGTATTCTCACATGTTATGAGTTTTATCTTTAAATCTCGTCGACCAAGAAATGAAGGTTGTACATGATTGCGATCCCTTATGAACGAATGGCTAGATTTGCTAGAATACTCACTGTGGCTAAATTCTAGAATACTCACTATACCTCTTAGACCGCTTGCCAAATGCATTTCAAGCATCACATGTACTTGGGTTTGGTTTCAATGAATTAACTTACCCAAACAAAAAAGGATGTTTGAGCCATTCGGGGTGGTCCAAACCCAACAAAGAATATTTTCTAGTCAAAAGATACCCATGGCAGGACCAAGTAATCCGTCTTTGTGTGCGGCTTGCTTCCTCTTCTTCCTTTCGAGTGAATAGACTTCAAGTCTTCGAGAGGTTGTTCCCCACCAGAGGTTTGAACTTAAAAACATAACCCTCATTCAGCATATGTCCTTTGTGAAACCAAAATGCATTTCAATAATGCTGCAATACGCTTACTTAAGTATTTTAGGATTGAGAAACTAGATTTGCAAAGTGGCTTAATGCCACATTATTGTTTGTTTTTTTGTTTGATCATATGGCACATTAATGTTTGACAGAAGGTTCTTGTTCTTGATTTTTTGTTGCTGACGGATTCTGTAATAGTTATGGGCAATGCACATCCCCATATTCCTCATCAATGTGTTGCGCTATACGTCATCAATACCACACCCTCTAGTATAAGAAGCACAGCTATGCACCATCATTTAGCTGCAATTTTGCCTCAAGTGCCATCTTTCATTCCTACATTAAACAAATTGAACCTTTTTTACGCCCTGCCTTAAACTGCCATCTGAGTCCTCAATCATAACACATTCCCTGGTCCAACAAGAGAGTAACGTATAGAGAAGGCATGTTGCTATGTACTGCCTCCATTTGTGTGGTTCCAACCATGTTTATAAATGGCTCTTCAAGATAATCATGATGATTGTTGCATTGCAATTCATTCTGTGAATGATGCATTTGGTGAAAATTGGTTTAGGTATTTATATTTCCAGTTACTTGTTTCCGACAATTTTTTTCTAATTATTTATCTTCCATGAATCTTTATGTGAACTGACTAAAATGTAATTCTAACATGTTCAGGAAGTTGGTGTGAGAGGGCTGACAGGCAAAAGGCACATGAAAACAATTCTTAGATGGATGGGGGAGAGGCAGAAACTTAGGCTAATTTGCAACCACGTAGGTCCCCACAAGCAATTTATGTATACAACGTGGTTCACCAAACCCAATACCAAGCAAGCAAGGCCAGGAAATGTTTCTTCTCAACCGAAACTCCCATGATCTTCATGGATTACTAGCTGAGAAGCTTCTTTATTTGAACCCTGCCTGAATCATGTCATGGAAAGTGCTGTTTTGTTTCTGTTCTTGTTTGTAAGCAGAATTTAGACATTAGGATGATGTTTTTGGCATCAACATTAGGTTGATATTGAACTAAAGGTTTTTTATCCCAAAGTATTTAGAGCTTCATCACCCACCTCTCAACATGTATACAGATTCTATATTATATACCATAAGAATATATTTACCTGAAATAAAACAAAACTCTTTCCTTAAGTACTCTCTCTCCTACGTGGAATTTTTTCATCTTTTTACTCATTATTCTACACTTTATATATATATATAATATAAAGTACATATGTTATTTTGCTTGAAAAGGAAACTAAGTTCAATTAATAATAACGGAAATACTCCTTGAAACCTATCTCTCTTTCTTCATTTCTTTGTTTTTTCTGTTGTTGTGGAATTTCCTTAACTATTTTGCAAGAAAATGGAGTAAATTCCAGGAGTTATAAGCGCTAATCTATGTACAGGGAAAAAGTTCTCACTGACATTTTTTTTTGGGTCCCTGTGATAGGCAAGACGCTAGTTTAAAGACTAGGAGGATGTTGAAGTAAGGCATCTCTTAATCATTTTCCATTTTGTGGAGACTCATAATAGTATATTTTGTAAAAATGTTAAGTTTAGAAATTTTTACTATTCACGTCAATTTCAGAATGCATATTGTTTCTATTTTTTAAAACTTCCAAAACTTTCCTCTAATCCTTCATTTTCATTTGGTTATAATTAGTAGAGGCGGCTCTACATGTATGCTTCCACGGTCAACTGAACGCCCAAAATAAATTTTTTTGCTAGGAATACATATAAAAATTATGGACTAACCTTATTTTGAACATCCAGCTCAAATATCAATGAACACCCAACTCAAATGTCATTGAATACCCAATTGTAATAGTCTTGAACACCTAACTCAAAAAGAATTGAACACTCAACCCAAAACCAATTAAACACTCAATTACAGCTCATCATTTCAGGATTTATTTTTAAACACGTAACACATTACCTCAAATACAGTTCACAATCATAATGAAGAAAATGAAAAAAAGAAAGAGAAAAAGAAGAATCTATAGGGGTAGTAAGTATTATGCTCTGCATTCTCTCTCCATCTTTATTGTTGATAATATAAATGTGTTAATTTCGCATTCATGATATCAACTACATTTTTTGTTTAGTTAGCTTATAGAATTATGGACAAAAGCTTTAAAAAAATTCTACTACATTGCAAAATCCCGTTAACTTGAATAATATTCATTTGAATTTCAAACTACAATAAAAAATCTCATCATGTCATCCTAAAGAACAATATATTTTCGAGAAAGTCAGCCTCAACATACTCGTTTCAATTTCTCTCCAAAAGGTTATAGTAGATTAAACGTTGGTTAAACGCTGACACAAAATGTGAAAACCCGTCTAGGACAACTGTAAAATTTTACCGTCTCCATTCTCGAAACATTGTCTAATACACAATATGAAAACTTTCAAAAAAACTAATTTTCTTGTAAAAAATAATACTATAGCATATATTTTTGAGTTCTCATTTTGCCTCGTAGTTAATTTTTTTAGAATAAAGGTTATGTTTTTTGACGACAGTATTTATACTAATTTATGAAAATTTGTACATATATTGTTGGTTAATAATTCAGCTTGTAAAGTTAAGATAATTTATGAACACTCTACCACAAAAATCCTAGAGCCGCCACTGAATTAGACATGATCAACAATGGTGTAAATTTAAAGTAACATTAGATTTGTGAATAAAAATTATGTTTACTTCATAAACAAAACCACTAAAAGTGCAAAGAATATGATTGATATTGGAATTTAAAGTCATAAGGAAAATAGGATAAAGTAGAAAATCAAAAGTCTTCAACATTGGGTCTCCAAAAATACAATGGATCTTAATGACTTAAATTTAATTTTGGAGAATTAAAATGGGGCCATTTACCCTCTAACTCCACTATAAATAATACTATTTGTCAGTCCAAGTCTACCCTATATGTTCCAAACAGTTCGTCTACTTTTTTTTGGTAACTTAGTTCTAGTCTACTTGCATTGCCAAGTTACATTTTTACCCTCAAGCCTTGACACTACTATCTACCACCACCTCCAATCGTAGGCCACCACTTCCGGCAACCTAATCCTGCGACTTCCTTCGGCCACGAGCTATAGCGACCTTCCCCGGCTGCCACCTCCGGTGACCTCCTCCGACCACCACCTTTGTCGAGTGTCGTCAAAGACGAAACTAGGATTTTACCCTATCAGTGGCGAAATATATATTAAAAAAATCTAGTGGTGGCGAGACTATATAAATTGGGTATAATTTTTTTTTTTACATATAATAATTGCATTTTTTAAAATTTTTGTCGTGGCGGTCGCCGCCACTAGACCCCCTGGTCCTATCCTTGACTGTCGTCCACCTGCAATCTCTACCTTCGACCACTACCTCAAGCAACTACCTCCGACAACTTCCCCCAATTGGCGACCTCCAACCACCAATTCCTACGACATCCGACCACCTTCTACTACCTCTGAACAATGATCACCTCTCGCGACCTCCAACCAACACCTCTGGTAACCTCCGGTCACCTCTGCATTTGTCCAAAATAACTCATAGATTAACTTATCTCTGTAAAAGTTTATCTTGTATTTGTCCAAATAATATAAATATAAACTTACCTTTCCAAAATTTATTTCTATACATGTCTAAAATTATGAACAGATTAACTTATTTTTCCATGTCCAGATTCTTGTTCCCCGTTTGGAAAACCCTCTTCCCCGTTTTGGTGGGGATATAAGTGTTTGTGCTAAATTAGCTCAATCTTTGGCAAAATTATTGTGTGCGGGCGTGCCAGAAAAGAATAGAAATTATCCTTTTCAGAACTCAGAAATAGCTAACTTAATCAGACAATTGTGATTATCTGTTCGATTACCTCAATGAAGAGGATTTTTCTAAAAGGTACGTATCAATTAGACCGAATCGACACACTTCAAACAGAGAAATCAGAAAAGATAACTAAATATAAGCAAGTTTGAATTTAATCAAAAGCAAGTTTATACATGATTACTCTTAAGTTTTAAGCAAGAACAAGACATAAATATAAGCACGCTTGAATCTAATCAAAAGCAAGCTTATACGCGATTACTCTTTAGCAAGAACAAGACAGAATGATGTAAAACAATTTGAATTTAATCAAAAGTAAGCTTACATTCAAATAAGTCTTCAAACTTGCAAAATATTAAGCTATAACTACATTAACTACTTCGAACTAATTCCTAAGTCCTAAACTATTTTAGATCTCTAAACAACCATTTTTGTATGGGATGTCAGATGATGATTTGTCGCAAGGGGGCTTTCTTCCTTATTTGCTTTTCTATTTATAGACAAAGGGTCTGTCTACTTTTCTTATTCTCCACGTTTCATTGAGTGTTAAAGTCTTTATTCAAATTTGATTTGAAACGCCTTGATTCCCTCCAAGAACGGTTGTAACTGAATTCGAACTACTGTTGACTTGGTCTTCTCAGGAAACTCTTCTGCTTCCCACGTTTGTTGTTTTAAGTCGTGGCTAAACATGTTGATAATGGGCTCTCTAATCCTGTGCAACATGGGTTAGTGCTTCGAAATAGGTTTCTTAAACAGATATAGATGAATATAACTGTTTCCTACTTTAAAATGTCTCTAAATGACATCGTTCGTTGATTAAAGAGTTAATCAACTATTATTCTTAATAGTCTTTTGACATCTATCACTTTATGACCAAACGTGGTCGTTTCCAATCTAAATGATACCGTATAATACTAAAATAACATCGTAATTAAACCTGTCGATCTCATGTATCTCAGGTGTAATTATAATGTGTTTTGATTGGCTCGCACACTGTTTAATGTCACGTGTAATTTTCTTATTGGGTGGCATATTTTTGGATATAAACAATAGGGTAAAAAAAAATTCCCATATGGAATTGGGGCGGGGACAAGAAATGGATTCATGGAAAAGGAACGGAGATAGATATCTACCCGCTCTGTTGCCATTCCAAGCGCAGCTCAAAAGTCAAAACAAGAAAAAATTTAGTTGCACCTATGTACCAACCTCTTTATGGTTGTCTTGATTTCTCCCCTACGAATGACATCTAACCCTTGATATTGATTTGTGATTGAGCATGATACAACAGCAGAAGCAAGAACAGGGGTGGCAGGAAAAGAGGACATAAATTCTTCGCTATGGGTACTACAATTTTATACCGAAAGTGTACAGCACGCTGCTTTAATCGAAAAAAGACATTTGCCTTAGATATAAGGTTTGAAACCCCAAGCGTAGGGTTAGATCGTCGATAGCATAATTTCCGGAAGTCCGGGATCGTACTCACATAGAATCGAATATAGCTTAATCGGATTGTTGGTTTTATGAAACGGATTGTGGCATTTAAGACGGCCAACTTGGTTTTGCTTTGAAAGGTGGAAATGCTAATGAAAAAGATTAGAAATGAGCTTTATAAACTAAAAGAGGCAAGTCTCAGGATCGTCTAACCCTTGACAAAGGCCGTTAACGGTTCCCAAATATAACTCAAGCGAGAGACACGACCGCGTGCTCACGCTCGGAAGATTTAGCCTTAAAGACTACGTTTATAGGAAGATATGATTTTCCGGAACTAAAACAACCTATTTTTTTTTGCTAATGCATCTAACACATAGGAGGCCACGAGCCCTCGATAAGTCGCTTGCCAAGACCGCTTGACTAAACTTCATATCAAGGAGTTAACACCCCTCGCTTGAACCAAAATGGCTAGGTTACCTTAATCCCGAAAACCATGCTTTTAGGCCCGAAGGTTTGAGAACCAAATAACCACCTAAGTCATTGGAAAAGATTACCCCGAGACTTAGCCAAACGACTACTCACACATAGCTAAAGCACAAAACAAAGCATAAAAACTAGACATGATTTTTAACCGATAGAATCGAAAACAAACTTGATATTAATAAGGATCTAGTCCGTAGCTACAACATTAATAAACGAGAAAATAACAAACGAGAAAGACTTACTTGAGTTCTAAGGAAATTATACTTGAAAAGCTTAAAAAGACATTAATGGAGTAAAATCCTAAGGAAGTAATGTGCTAGCCTCTAAAGGAGGGAGAGAGAGGGTCCTATTTATACAAAGAGACTCTCTCTCTCCTCCAAAATATCCAAAATACAGCCAAAAGTGGAAAGTTGCCACTTATGGAAAGTTAAAAGCTGTCAAAAAGTAAGTCGGTAAGCCTCCCATATCGATACTCCAAAACCGTATCGATACCGAGCTGTCTCCACTGCAACTCCAAAATTCCCCGTAGAGGAACCGTATCGATACACAAGAACCTGTATCGATACGCTGAAGGCTGGATTTCTCTCTGTTTTGAAACTGTATCGATACACAAAGATCCGTATCGATACCGAGATGCTTCATGGCAGATCAAGTCCCTCGTGCCCCGTTTTGACACCCGACGGCCCTTTGCACTCTCCGGCCCTTCGTTTGTTCAATCCCAAAGCCCGGCGCTCCATATGGCCTCGCCACTCGGATACCCTCAAGGGTTGTTCGAGGCATCAAAACAAGCCCTCTTATTCACGTATTACCTGAAACGCTCAACGAAAAATCTTACGCCCAAAATCACTAAAAATGGCAAATAAACATAAAACAAACGACATAAAACAGGACTAGGCGCACCAAATATCTACAATTATTGGGTGCTTATCACATCCCCCCAACTTGAACGTTGCTAGTCCTGAGCAACAAAAACATATTACTAATACTAACTAACTATGCAATCCTTCCGACAAAATAACTTAGCACATGCGCATATCGTATACAACTAGCAAGAGTTCCAAAAGCAAATCTATTCAAATCCCACAACGAACAGCTGAAAACTTAGATGGATAACTAAGTATTGAGCACATTCCAAATCAAGTACAAAAGTCCGTATCCTTATCGAAAAAGGAGGATACGGCCAACACATATGCATTTGCACGCTACAAACCATATCCCAAGAAAAAGGGCTCGAAACTAGAAAATGGAGAACAACAAAAACCATGCCTTATATGAGGAGAGCACCTTTAACAGATTTCATAATTACAAAGCCGAAAGCTAAAGTACCGAATGGAAGCATGCCACAAACTAAATATGCACATCGTCAACAATTGAATCAAAGCGGAACAAACGCGCACTACGGATCAACTAAGGACTTCATAGCTTATATTGACCTTGGTTAACAAAGAAAGGTTAGCAAAATGGGTGGCGGCCATATGCTGGCTTGGTTTATCTACCCTTGGCCACCACCGACACTACACTACCAAGTCAACGGCCACATACCGGCCTCAACAAAAACTTCCTAAAACTACTAATTACGAGTTTAACTAATAAAAGTAAAAACAAGATAGGATAGGTGGGCTGTCAACCACCAAGCACCCCGACCAAGTATAGGGATTTCAACCTAAACCACCGACTACTCCTCGTCGCCCGACTCCGGCTCCTCTCCGGCAAAATCATCACTGTCCTCGGCTTCCTCAACGGGTGGTGGTGCATAGGGCTCACTCGTCGACCCTTCTTGCCTCCTAACAACGTAATCCAACTTGTGATCAATCCTCTCCTTAGGGCTGTCCACACAACCGACCATCTGACCCGAAAACAGACCCAACGGACGGTTCAGATCGGATGGATCGGTCGGGTTCTGGTTGTATGGTCGGATTTTTTAAACTGTCGGTCGGGTGTCGGGTGTACCATATAAAATTTTGGGTGACTCGACCCGACCGACCTATTTTGTATAAAAGCAAAAAAAACCCCTACTTTCCCAAATCCCACCCCATTTGTTCTACTCGGCTTCACTCCTCCAGAGTCCAGACCTCTACTCCTCCTCTTCTCTTCCAGACCTCCACTTCTCCTTCTCCCCCAACTTCTCCTTCTCCCACAGTCCCAATCCCACGGTCCACCCTCACTCCTCAGTCGTCTTCCTCCTCCAATACAGAGACTCCACGGTCTCCACCTGTCTTCAACGACGACATCTTCGTCCTCAACAACTATGGTGGCGGCTCCACCTCGTCCTCAACGACGTCCTCGCCGCAGTCGTTCCCAGCCGTCCACCTCGCCTGATTCCTCCTCCACCAGCTGCCACCTTGCCCGATTCCTCCTCCGCCTCTAGGTCACTGTAATTTTGGATTCAAAAATATGATTTTTTAAAAAAAGGTGTGTAGATCTGTGATTGTGAATCGTGAGTTTGTAATATTATGCTGTGAATCGTGATTGTGATCTGATCTGAGGTTGTGATTGTGTAGATCTGTGACTGTGTTTGTGATTTTGTGACTGTGTTTGTGATTTTGAACAACCCGACAATCCGACCCGAACCAATTAAAACTCGGTTTGGATGGAACCCGACATGTGTTTCGGTCGGGCTCGGGTCCAACCCGACCCGAACCCAACCAAACCCACCCAATGGACAGCCCAACCTCTCCTGCCTCATAGCATTCTCCCGGATTTCTTTTTTCAGCTTTCGGTGGCTATTCATGAGCGCCACACCCTGACAGAAAAGCAATTTAGACCACACTGACTGTTTAGCACGCTTGGACAACATTGTCGTGAGATAGCTACCACAAGGAACACCCTCACCTTCCATCGTTCCACGCGATTGAGAGACACTCTTCGTCAAAACGCTGCTATTGAGAGTCCCCAGCTCGAGTTTACCACGCTCCTCATAAGCATCCTCCGGGACACCTTGTTCAATACAAATTTTAGTAACCATGCACGGATAGGGCATCCTAGTGTAGGTAGGCACGTTGGCCTTAAACTCAACCATTTGGCAGAAGATGTATTTAGCCCAATCACACACGGCTCCCGGATTTATAAAAGCATAAAGCATCTCACCCTCACTCTTCGTCGGCTTGTTCTCAGTACCCCTCGGATTCAAGTTATGATGCACAAACTGATTAATCAAACGGTATTCATCTTTAAACTTTCCCGGAACATGGGGACGCTTAGCTTCCGCCGGGTTCGTATACAAAGCCTGGTTTACATCATCTCTCGAGGCATAATTCTCCCTCGGCAAATTAACAGACGAAGTAGGAGGTCGCTCATAATTCAAAGCCCTAGCAATAACATTCGGGTCTACCACAATCTTGACCCTACCAATTTTTGAAGTAATTTTGGCACCCTTTTCATCTATTTTGCCCAATTCGGGGACTTTCATGTTCTTATAAAAATCAGCCACCATGCTCTTAATATAACCAGGATTTTCAGTGAAAAAGTAAGCCAAACCTTGGGTGATGATTCGCTGGACGCAAATGTGGTTCAGGCCGATACTCTCCACGTCGACATGGCATCCGTTCTTAACCCCCCTTTTTGCAAAACTATTCTCCCACCTAGCTTGTTTATCAGCTCGGACCTCCTCTGAAGTCCGCTTCCGCCTTGAAATGGGCTGAACCACTTGCTCCGGATTCTCCATCATTTCCTCTTCCTCCTCAATGTCTCAAAGCACCTCATCCTCCTCCTCAATGTCAGGTTGACGGGAGGAGGAAGCCACATTTGGAACCGGGACCCTGCGGGGTTTCCTAGCAGTTTGCTTGATACGAGGCATCCTCAAAATTTCTTAAGATTTCAAATTTGGAGGGGATACAGTTAGGGTTTCGGATTTTTGGCAATTGGGGGTGAAATTGATGTTGGAAAAGGGTTTGGGATAGGGAATATAGAGGAAATATAGAGGTGGAATGGTGGTGGAACGGAGAGAAAACGAAGAGAGAGAGAGAGAGAGAGTAAACGGATTACCTTGATTTTGAAGGATTGAACCAATTAAAACCCTTGGAATCCTTGAGAACCCTTGAAAACTTGAAGATTGGTGCAAGATCTATGGTGGAAACGTGGATTTGATTGAAGAATGGGAGTTTTGGGGTTAGGGTTTAGGTAGAGGTGGGTGGTTATGGAGGAGAGGAGAGATGGAATTGAGTTTGGAAGTGAAAAGTCGAGCCTTGATCTGCTTTAGAAAAACACAGATTTCACACGTGTATCGATACGCTGTTACCGTATCGATACCGAAGCAGTTCACCATGTAATCCGTAGGTCACGCGTATCGATACACATTGTTCCGTATCGATAAGCTGAAGCCTGCAAAACTCTCTGTTTTGAAACTGTATCGATACACGAAGATTCGTATCGATACGGTTCTGTTTCCCCTGCATTCCTCAATTTCCAAGCCCTTTTTCTCAAAGTCACTGCCCATATGCATCACAGAAAATACCCGAAACATTCCCGAAGCCATGAGAAACCAGTAATTCAGCCGCTAAAAAGCAATCAAGTCCAACCAAACATCTGGTTTCCTAAGGTTAAAGGTAGGAACGACTTGGACTTGGCTTTTTCATAAGGACAATGAGACTCCTTTGTGGTTTAATCATACAAAAATGCCTTGTATCATATCCTAAGTGCGCCATAGATTCCAAAATTGATTCAAATTAGACAACAAACATATCTAGGCATGAACATGAGATTATCTATCTAACTACGAATGTAAGAAAAACAAATACGGGATATGGGCCAAACTCGATCAAAACATACTCAAACGTCGTGAATTCCACTTTAGTCCATTCATGCAAGTTGCGATAGACAAAATTTGCGTAAAACAAACTCTTGCCAAATAACAATTAATGAGCATGTGCCAAGCTATTTTAATCCACTAACTTTGTAATAACGGAAGGATTGCGAAACTAAAAACGAAAAATTGAACCGAAAACATATAACCATATTTATAGCATAAATATATCCCTCCTCCCAACTTGAAATATGCTATGTCCTCATTGCATGGAGAACAACAGTAAGGAAAGGGAACAAAAGATCGTACCAACAAGGGAATGTCAACCCCCTTATACCTCGACTAAGTTGGAGGCTTTGGCGTCACCGGCTCCTTTGGTCATCCAAACGGCTTTCAAGGTCAACTCCTTCGGCTCTTCCAACGGAACCACAGCTAGTCACACATGATCATGGTTAAAGCTTTATTGGACTAACAACTGCGACATGTAATCGCACTCATGCTTAGGGCTCCTGAATGCTGTATTCACTCCAACTTTAGATCCAATCCACCGAGGCTGGTGTGGTAGCATGTACACCCTGCAAAAGACTTAAGCTCGAACTACCTACTAAGAGCCAAATGACATTAGAAATGTTATCTGGGCACCAACAAACAAATATATACACTACAACAATGATGACCTTTGATAGCATTATCTAATAGCGTTTTTTTAAGAATGCTATGAAAAGGAACCAATTACAGCGTTCGGTGATGAGAAGCGGAGGAAAATCTCGCCCCTAAAACACTATAGCGTTCGTTGAAGTATACAATAGCGTTCTTACTTTATTTGGCGCCCTAAACTGCACCCCTTCTGAAAATTTCATTTTTCCTCCGAAATCAGATGAGTTATGCCTGTCTGGAATTAAAGAATCGGCTGAAAGAGAGAGAGATTTGAAGAGCGATTTGAAATGCTGAAACCCAAGCCCCCGACCCCCGCCTCCTTCGGCGGCTATCACCGGCCGCCTTCCTTTCCCCGAACCTTTTCCCTCACCCGTTTTTCCCTCGAGTCTGCCTTTCGATCACCGACGCAAGTTTCTGCAGGCTTCCAAACCCATTCACCACGACGCTTTTCGCCGTCGCTGATCGCCCATCCGTGGTGACGTTTCGGCTTCAAATCCAGATCTCTTCTCCTTTTCGTCACTAATCGCCGCCTCCTTCCGTTCATCGTCGTCGCAGATCGCCCATCTCTTTCCAGATCCGTGGTGGCTTTTCGATTATCGCCGTCGTCTCTGCATCCCGTGGGTTTGGGTCGCCGGCAACCCCCTCCAACCTGTGGGCTTGAGGTACCAGTTTCGAACCTCTATTTGGCAATTTCGGCTGTTTCTTTTACTATTTTGGTGGCTAGGACAGTTTTGAAATTGATAAGGGGGTTTATTGTCTACATCCACTCCCTACCAACATTCACGTTTATTCAACTCCCTCCTTCCTGCTCGGAGAAGAATCAAAAGCTATTTTGTGATTTGCTGCACCAGTTGAAGCAAAGAATCATTCTCTAGGGAAGCCCTCACCAGGTTTGATTTTTTTCCTGTAATTCTTTCCCAAAGACAAAACTAGGGTTTTCATTTCATCCATTATCTTGTGAAAGGTAATAACGGTTAGGGATTTGTATAGATTATACGCTTAAAGGGTTTGAATGAACTGTAATTGGGGTTTTTTGTTCTCATTCGGATATGATTATTGGGACTTATGTTTTGCCCAGAAAACATGAGAATACTAATTTGGGGTTTCCGATTTTTTCCTTCAGAAGGAGGTGGTTTGATTTTCATTAGTTGAGATCTGATTAGGCTTACTTTTGTAGCAAAAGAGCAGCAAACCTTTGATATCCTGCCACCATTGTTGAACCAGAGCACTTTAAACTATCATCAAAATCCAAAACCAAAATTAGTAGAGATTGTCTTTGGTCACAGTTTATATCTCTAATAAGATCTAATGAATCCTTTACTAGAGACCCACCAATCAATAATGGCGTAAATAGAAGAAAATGGCTGCCTTTTAGTGGATAACGACTAGAGGAGATATAGTCCTGTGTTCTTCCTAAATGTGACATACCCTTGTGCTCTTAATTTTAGTTGTAAACACCAAAAAAGATCCAGCCTTAGTGGGTCAATCAATTAAATGGATTTTGTTCTTGTAGAGAACTCTTTTTCCCCACCTTGCTGAATGACATTGTGACCACTCAACCATCATGTAAGTTGCCTTGTTACATAATCTGACACTTAAGCCACTTTTTTTTTTCCTAAATGCAGGCCAAATTTTAATCTTCTAGGCGAGGAGGAATTGGAAGAAGGTAATGCCTGCTCTTGTTTGCTTGGTGTGGATGTCTATTATAGCTCTTGTTGCAATTGTTTTAATTGCTGCTTCAACTCTTGCTAGTGAACTCTTTCAGATGATGTGATGTTGGAAATCTTGAATAATATTTAAGAGTTTCTTTCCCCCATGCTGCATCCTTTTTGTTCCTTTGAAATGGAGAGGGAGTGGAACTATCACATTCAATTGCATTTGCATTTGCTTCTAATTGTTTGTTACTCGTTCGTACCCGTTGAATCGTTGAATGAAGAGGGGGCTTTTCTTTTGGAGTTCAAAAAATCCTTTGTTGATCCCTCTAATAATCTTCAAAGTTGGAACTCATTAGATTCAACTCCATGCAATTGGAGCGGCATAGGATATGCCGATAATGTTAGGGTATTTTCCATCAATCTCAAGGCCTTTAATTTGTCTGGTAATCTATCCTCATGCGTTTGTAAGCTGCCTTACTTGACTGAGTTGAACGTGTCGACCAACTTCATTTCTGGTCACATTCCTAGCGATCTTGCTCATTGCCATAATTTGGAGGTTTTAGACCTATGCACTAACAGATTTCATGGGGAATTGCCAACCCAACTTTTCGAAATGGCCTCCCTTAGAAAACTTTCTCTGTGTGAGAATTACGTCTATGGTGAAATTCCAGAGGAGATTGGGAACTTAACTTTGCTTGAAGAGCTTGTTATTTATAGTAACAATCTCACGGGAATGATCCCCTCGTCCCTTAGTAAGTTGAAAAGGCTTGGTATTTTAAGGGCGGGTTGAAACTTTCTAACAGGTCTGATTCCTGCAGAAATCAGCAAATGTGGGAGGTTAGAGGTACTTGGGTTGGCACAGAATAGGTTAGAGGGTTCTTTTCCTATAGAGCTTCAAAGACTTAGGAATCTCACTGACTTGGTGCTTTGGCAAAACCTTTGTCTGGTGAGATTCCTCCTGAAATCGGAAACTTCAGTAGCTTGGAGCTGCTTGCTTTGCATGACAATACTTTCATTAGTATTATTGGTATTAGGGACTCTCATGGATTGGGTTCATTGTTTGGGAGTGTGGACTCTCTTTTTTTCAATCGGCTTTGTTGTGTTTAGGAATTTGGGCTTTGCTTTGTTTTGTCTTTATTGTGATATGGTTGCATGTTCGATTAGAGTAATGAATAGCTCAAAAAAGGGCCCCTAATTTATTTATTCCAAGTGATCTTTTGTCTATGGTCCCCTTTTTGCTTCTACTTTATAACGAGTTCACATATATAGGCCACTCAGAAACTGGTTGACTGTCCTTATCAAAATGTGGCAGACCAAATGCTGCCCGGACGCGCGAAAATTGGGAGGGCAGAAGTTACACGTGTTACCATGGTCTTCTTTTATTTCCTTCGACACTGTCATTATGTCAGTTTACGTGCATCTCAACTAATCTCTAAACAATCAACCTTGCCGTCTACTGTCAGGGACTCAGGGCCTATTTTCAAGCTAGTGGCGGAGTCAAAATTTCATCATGAACCTTGTTAAAGAAAAGACCTCATATTCATCATGAACTACAAAATCAGTACTTTAGTTTTTTTTGTTGGTTTCTTTGAGAAAATGTAAGAGAGCGAGTACATTAGTGATGGGCAAGAGTTGAACCACTAACCATACATGAACTTAGCTAAGCACCCAACTAACTGGACGAACTTCCAAGTTCCATGATTTTCTATTGACAATATGTATTCACCAATAGAATTATCCATAACATTAACAATCCTAATAAAATAGGGCACAGCCATGGCCCCTCCCTAACATTGTGTAGCTCCGCCAATGCGGCAAGTCCCCGTATGAACTAACCCACAAGAGTTTATAACACTTAGGAAATTCTGAATCTCTTTTTGTTCTTCCAGATTTCCGAAATATCTGGAAATTTGGATGGATCACCAAAATATTTAGTTTTGAGACTTGTATAACTCAGAAGCTCAAACTCAGTGCTAACAAAATTTCTGCAGCATAGACTTAGTTATTAGTTATTACAGTAGACCAAGAGATTGGGGATTTATGGTTCCTGCTATGAGCTGCATAGTACAAGTTTCATTTGCTTCACCAAAATTATTGCAAACTAAACATAAGTATACATAGGAACTCCCTCAACAAAGGGACTAACGCAGCTAGTTGCTACAGCCTCGATCGATCTTATTCGTAACTTTCTCAAGAAACCCTCTTGTATGCTCTTCTTTTTTACATGGAAACTTGGCTTTCTTTTATACATACTTGGAAAGTAAGTGCCAATTGGTTACCACTGGAGACAGGATCCTGTGACCGCGCCTCCCAGGAGCTCCTTCCACGCCTCCAATTTGTTTCTTCCGTCCAAAACTTCAAGATCCAACTAGATAGTGGTTCCATCATCAATTGTCGCCTTCTCTAATAGGATAGTTATCCCTGACCGAATGTAGAATCCTTCCTTTGGTCTATCTGCTTCTTCAACACCCTAATATAACAGAAAGATGAAATGCATGAGAAAAGAAGTTGAATATCTAGTTCATAACCAAATATTCATTTTCTCATAAAGATAAAGGAAAAACTCAAAATGGGCATGGGAACTACTATGTACATCTTTGTTCATGATGACGATGTCTTTCCCTATCTTCACATTCTTATCGATTAAGCATTTTCTTCGTATTACAACCACCACATAAAAAGGAATTGTCAGCAGTCAAAGTATTAATTACCCATCATAGTTGTAAGATTTTATCTCGTCGCATGGGCTTACCTGATTTGGTATTCTTTTCGATCCCTATTGGGATTTTACCCTCTGCCACTAGAGAAGCAATTTCAGCTTCTGTTTGGTAATAGTCTGCCCCCATCATCAAGGTATCCTACAATGACAAATTGTAGGGAAAAAACTTGGCCTCCTTTTGAATTTATGGAAATAGGGGAATATGACATTCTTACCTTTAAGTTCAACACCAGAGTCCAAACGCGAACGTTCTCCTACGATCGAGTGTTCAATGCTACATTCTCTCAAGAAACAGCCATAAGAGATAAGATTGTATATGCTCATATATGCTAAGATTGAACAAGTTGCAATTCATATATGCTCATTAGCTTGTTCAGTGTTTCTTATAATGTAGCATAGATTTTGCTCTTATGGCCATGAGACTGTCACAGATTTTGGACACAAATTATATATTTGTGTATGACCCTTCAACAAGTAACATTCTTGCAATCTTCCAAGTCTTTTTCTTGTATTGTATGTAGGTTGAAAGACAAGATCGATATTTCATCACTTTTTGCTCGAGATGGAGATTATGATCTTGCTAGTGTTGGACGTTGGATCTCAATTGAAGTTTTTGCATTGATATCTCCTTTTTTTTTTAGAGCCTCAATGCTCCTTTTTTGTATGAAGACATAGCTGGGATGATTCTTTTTTGTATGAAGACATAGCTGGGATGCTCCTTTTTTGTATAGCTGGCCGGGATGCTCCAGCTCCTTTTTTGTATAGCGGCAACTTTCCTCCTTGCAAATGTTGTTAGCAAGATGAAGGCTATAGCTAGCTAGCTCCTTTTTTGTATGGAACAATTAATGTATGATATATGGGAGCTTCTTTATGGCAAGTAATTAAACTCAACGATTGGTTTTAATTGGTTCTTTTCAGAGCTTCGCATAGGATGCGAAGAGCTTTGCATAGGATGCGATGAATGCTTACAATTGTATTTATGAAGAAGTTGACAAGTTATAGCGAGCATAAACGCTATGGAATGTCCCTTTTTATTTAGTGTAGTTACTTATTTATAGCAGTCTTTGAACGCTATGGGAGGTCTCTTATTTACAGCAGGCTTTGAACGCTATGGAAGGTCTAGTATATATAATAGCAGGGGCTAGTATAGCGTTCATCTAAACGCTATGGTTAACATTTTATAGCGTTCTTTGTTTGCTGTGAAATTTGTTAACAATAGTAGACAATGAACGCTATTGAAAGAAAGGACTTTTAATAGCATCGCCTAATAAGGCATTCTTCGGAACGCTATGTATATAATTCTATAGCGTTTTTGGCACGCTACTTATTTGTTGTAGTGATACAAATGAACATGAAAAACACCACCTGATTTTCACGCAATCTCACGAGTCATACTTTTCTTCCTGAGTCTCACCGACGAGGTAAGACACGGGTGGCTATACTAGACCGTCGAATTTGTTACATCATGCCCGAAGTAAAATTCACCGCTTGACCTCGCCAAGCAATTAAGCCAAGCGTTCCCTACGATCGAAACAAAGTGAGACAAGACAGAGCCTAGCACCAAAGCATGAGAATATCAAGTCACACCCAAAGACCTAAATTGCTCCTGATAGGGACATATCTGGTAAGCATGGATCATTAACGGTAAACTACTACAAAGAGGGCTAGTTAAAGCCCGATACAATGATGCATTGGTGAAATCTTCTAATGTGAAAATCCCAAAAACATAGTAAACATGCATAAAACATAAAAAACATAGTAAACATGCATAAAACATAAACACATATATACAATATTTACAAATGTACATAAAAAGATTTAATATAAGAGCTCGGAGCGTCCAAGTCACCGCTGGACTCCGCCAAACAATTAAGTCTAGCGTCCCCTAAGATCGTAACCAGACATGCACAAGATAGAGCCAAGTGCAGTAGTGGAGCACGGGAATACCAAGGCCTCACCTAAGATCTATACTACCCCCTTTGGGGCTAATCTAGAAGACGTGAGTGGTGCACAGTGAATTACTCCTATCAGAAATGCTAATAAAAGCCCTCACTGATATTAAAATTGCCCTTTCTAACCGGATCTGGGCACACGATCCTTTTTTTAATAGCAGCGTGCGGAGCTATATATACCCAAATCAATGGTGGGTACCCCCTACCCGGGGGCCGGGTCCGACAAACAGTTAAGTTCAGCGGTTACGCTTTTTGCTCCCCGTGCAAAAATAGTTTAAACCAAACTAAGAAACAAGAGCATCGGAATAAACGGGATTGCCCAATTCCTCATCGGGCTCCCTAACTTCAAGATGACCAAGAAACGGCTTAAGCCATTGGCCATTAACTTTAAAAACATTCCCATTGGATTCATTTTCAATTTTCTATGGCCCCGTGAGGGGTGACAAATTTAACAACAAATGGACTGGCCCAACAAGACCTTAACTTGCCCACAAACAAATGCAATCTAGAATTGTACAAAAGCACCTTTTGGCCTATTTCAAAATCCTTTCTAAGAATGTTTTTATCATGCATAGCCTTGACTTTGGTTTTATATGAACTAGAGCGATCATAAGCATTGGACCTTATTTCCTCAAGTTCATTGAGTTGAAGCTTCCTCTTAGCACCTGCAAGCGGCATTAAGGCATTCATCTTCTTTATCGCCCAATAAGCTTTGTGCTCCAATTCCACCGGAAGATGGCAAGGCTTGCCATAAACGAGCCGTTAAGGAGACATTCCCAACACCGTTTTGTAAGCAGTACGGTAAGCCCACAAGGCGTCGGTCAACCGAAGTGACCAATCTTTGCTGGTAGGATTAACCATTTTTTCAAGAATGCCTTTTATCTCCCGATTAGCTAGCTCGGCTTGTCCGTTAGTTTGAGGATGATAAGCCGTCGAAACCTTATGCATGATTGCATACTTCTTCATTAAAGCCACAAACGACCTATTACAGAAGTGCGTGCCTTGGTCACTGATTATAGCTCTTGGCATCCCAAACCGTGCCAATATGTACTCCCGGAGAAACTCGACTACAACTTGGGCAACATTGGTGCGAGTGGGGATTGCCTCCACCCACTTGCTTACATAGTCAATGGCAAGCAAAATGTAGAGGTAGCCGAATGATGTAGGAAAAGGCCCCATAAAATCTATGCCCCAACAATCAAAAACTTCAATGATTAATGTAGGGAGGTATTCCCGAACAGATACAATTAGTGGCCGAACACGTGATAAGCTAGATCCGTGTAATGAGGAAAGTGATATAGGACTCCATACAAGATGGACGACGGCGATAAGATCCGGTGATACGAGGAGTCATTGGATCAGATAGTTTTTTCGGCAGAAAGGGACCAACGACATGAGGAGTCATTAGTTGGTGCAGTCTGTTCGGCTAAGATGGGGCAAAAATATGAGAAGTCATTAGTTGGTGCAGTCTGTTCGGTTGAAGTATGTGCCGAACAGATGGAGTCATCTGGAAGAACGTAACTTTAAGAGATAAAGGCGGTGGGTATATTCCAGAGAGAGAACTCGATATTCAGTAAAGATAAGTAAGAAAACAGTCCTATGATGGAACGAGTCCCATGAAGGACAGAGTCCCTATGAGTAAGGGGTCTCGATTAATTGGGCAGGGGAACTCCCAGGAAAGCCAGGTTTCCTGTACGAGGCAGGAGACCTGGGGCAATAAGGATGCTTGAAGAGAAAGCAAACGTATGATTATAAATACAAGGTAAACCTAGAGGTGAAAGGTACGCAATAAGTTGCATTCGTTCCATATTTTCCTACTAATAATTAGGGTTTGATACAGTACGAGATACTAACTTAGGCATCGGAGGGCCTTTGCCACGAGAGGCAAAGGTGCGCTCACCCCTTGTCTGTTTTACAGGTTAGGGTTCAGGCGAAGGTATTAGGGTTTCGACTGGGCAGCACATGAGGAGACTAGATTCAGTGCTGTTCCAGGCACTCTCTGTTTTTCTCCACCTACAATTGGCGCCGTCTGTGGGAAGCGAAGGAGTTCCCTTTTGAAATACGACCATGGTGGAAGTAGATCCAGTCACACCACTCAATGAAAAGAACCAAGCTGGTGGTGGAGGAGATAAATCCCCACCAGGTGCTCCGAAAAAGCCTACTGGCGGGCATGGCAGGAGGACGACCAGTAAAAATCCTCTTACCATCCAAGATGACTCCAAGAATAAGGAGGGCAGAACGGCTACAGGTTCCACGCGAAGAAGCAAACCCCATGTCCGGGGAGAATCGGTTGCACATTCTAGGAGTGTGCATAACAATGAAGATATCCTCGATAAAAAGAGGCAAGAAGTCGAGGAATACGCTCGATTAATCAGAAAACGGGAACACGAGATCCGAGAACTGGAACGGATCCGAGAACACCCTGAGGACTCTGGACTTTCACGAGGACATTCCAGAGGAAAAAGAGGGGCTCTAGTGACCTATAAAGTAGCTCCCTCACATAGAAAGAGCGGAAGTCCTGCTCCAAAAAAGGAGAGAGCTTCTTCACGAAGAAGAAGAAGCAGGAGTCCTAGCAGGCGAAGGTCTTCTCCACGAAAAAAGAAAAGTAAGAGCCGAAGCACCTCTCCAGAGGAGAACGCACGCAAACACCATAGGGACAGGTACGAGAGACCTGATTCCCATTGGAATAGATCTGGGGCTCCAAAGACCAAGGAGGATGAAGAAGGGGCCATGTCTGCACGAGAAGCAGCAAGGAAAGCCCTAAGTAATATAGCAGCTTCTCCGTTTGCAAGGAGGATACAGGATGCATGACTGCCGAGCAGAGTTAAGCACAGTGCATTCATTCTGTACGAAACATATGCAGATCCTGTCGCTCACATACAGCACTACCAACAGGCTATGTTCATGCATGATGGGGATGATGCCATCATGTGCAAGATGTTCCCGTCCAGTTTGGGAAAGGTTGCTCTATCCTGGTTTCATAAGTTGGAACCACGTTCCATACATGGTTGGACACAATTGGCAGAAGAGTTCACTGCTCGATTTTTGATAAGTAGGAGGGCCCCTAAAACGTTTGAAAGCCTCTCCACGATGAAGCAGGGGGAAAGCGAGCCGATCAGAGACTACGCTAAGAAGTATTGGGAAACTTTCAATGAGATTGACAGTTGCAGTGAGGAATATGCAATAGCTACGTTCAAAACAGGCCTACCTGTTCGGGGGGGAGCTACGCCGGTCACTAAATATGCATCCTGTGCAGACTTTGGCAAGATTGATGGAGCGAATAGAGCAACACGCCAGAATGGAAGATGACATACTCCGAGAGGATGGTAAGGTCGTGGCCGAACAGCCAAAAACACCAGCAAAGAAGGTAGATAAGCAGGAGCCCAAGACCTACAGGGACATGAAAGAATACGGGCAGGCTAAGAAAGAGCCATACAGAGAAAAGCAGGCGCCCGATCCCAAGTCCTTCTTTTCAATTACTACTATTTGGAAGGAGCCCATCTATAGGATCCTTTATCGAATAAAGAATCAACCATACTTCAAGTGGCCCCCAGCCTTAGGAGGGGATAAAGATGCAAAACGTGCTACGAATCAGCACTGCAGTTACCACAAGGATTGGAGCCACATGACCGAGGATTGTGAAATGTACAAGAGACATCTCGATGACTTAGTCTCTCGCGGCTACCTTAAGGAATTCATTCAGGAAGATCCCAAAAATAAAGGGAAGGCCATGGAGTTGGATTACGAGCAGAATCCTATGGGAGTGATCCATATGATACATGGATTGGCCGCACCTTATACGAGAAATGAAGTGAGGCTGCTACAAAGGCAAGCCAAGCACAACCACCACGTTATGCGGTTGGGGAACAAAAGAGGGCGAGAGAGTGACATATGCAAAAAGAGCATAGTCTTTACAAACGAGGATCTGGGAGAAGTCCAGGTGCCCCACAACGATGCATTAGGCATAACCCTATGAATTGGGGAATATGACATTGAGAGAATCCTGGTAGATTCAGGGAGCTGTACAGAAGTCTTGTACTACGATGCTTTCAAGAAGTTAGGATTATTTGGGACAGATTTGGAACAATCAATAACACCCTTGGTTGGGTTTGGTGCAGGAGCAGTTTGGCCCTTTGGAAAGGTAACACTGCCTATTCAGGCTGGATCAGTGGTTTTAAGAACAGATTTCTTGGTGGTGGATGTCCCATCCTCCTATAATGCGATTATAGGGAGGACATGGATGCATAAGATGAAGGCTGTTTCCTCTACATATCACCAGATGGTAAAATTCCCAGGGTCTAACGGGGTCGAAAAGATCAGGGGTAATTAGAAGGCAGCACAACAGTGCTTAATTTCTATCATCAAGAGAGTCCCAAAGGCACATCAGGTTCATACGGTAGAAGTACCAGATCAACCGACTGTCGAGGATGTTGGAAGAGATCCAGCAGAAAAAGTAGTGGAAGGCCTAAAGAAGATACAGATCAACGAGACTGATCCTGACAGCTATTTTCTAATTGGGGAATCACTGCCGGACGAGGAAGAATCCGAATTGGTGAGTTTCTTAAAAGATCATGTTGATGTGTTTGCTTGGGTACCAGAAGAAATGCCTGGGGTGGATGCAAATGTGATCTGCCACCACCTAAATGTTGACCCACAGCATAAGCCTGTTATTCAGAAGAAAAGAAGAGCAGCTGTACAGCATGTCGACGCTGTCATTGAAGAAGTAGATCGTTTGTTAGAGGCCAAAGCGATACGAGAAGTTTACTACCCAGAATGGCTATCCAACACTGTGGTTGTAAAGAAAAAGAATGGGAAATGGCGTGTCTGTGTGGATTTCACAGACTTGAACAAAGCGTGTCCGAAAGATAGCTTCCCTCTTCCAAGGATCGATCAGTTGGTTGACGCCATGGCTGGATATGAGCGAATGAGTTTCCTCGACGCATATCGGGGGTATCATCAGATTGCCATGTTTGGGCCTGATCAAGAAAAGACTTCTTTTATTACACCACGTGGGTTGTACTGTTATAGTGTTATGCCTTTTGAGCTAAGGAATGCAGGGGCAACTTATCAGAGGCTGGCAACGATCATGTTCAAAAAACTTCTTGGTCACACTATGGAGGTATACATAGACGATATGGTGGTCAAAAGCAAAACCCGACAAGGGCATTTACTGGATTTGAAAGAGGCCTTCGAAATCCTGAGGAAATACAAGTTAAAACTAAACACCTCGAAATGTGCGTTTGGGGTTGGTTTTGGAAAGTTCCTAGGCCACCTTGTGACTTTAAGGGGAATCGAGGCAAACCCTGATCAGATAACGGCCTTACAAAGGCTGCAAAGTCCCAGGACTACAAAAGAGGTCCAGAGGCTGACTGGGATGGCTGCAGCCCTCAATAGGTTCATTAGCCGTTCAAGTGATAAGTGTAGGCCCTTCTTCCAGTTGCTAAAGAAAAGAGAAGGATTTGAATGGGGAGCAGAGTGTGAGCAGGCATTCCGAGATTTAAAGAAGTATTTGGCTCAAGCCCCTCTTTTGTCAACTCCAGACCCAGGTGAGATTTTGGTTTTATATTTAGCAGTTTCTGAACATGCTGTGAGTGCAGTTCTGTTAAGGGATAAGGGATCCGAGCAAATCCCAGTTTATTACGTGAGCAAGACACTTTTGGACGCAGAGACGAGGTATCTACCCTTCGAAAAACTGGTCCTTGCTTTGAGGACAGCAACGAGAAAGTTGCCTCATTACTTCCAGAGCCACAAAGTCGTGGTCTATACTGAATTTCCGTTGAGATCACTGCTACGAAAGGTAGATTTCTCTGGACGGATCTCAACTTGGTCTGTTGAGTTAAGTCAATATGATATTGACTTCCAGCCGCGCACTGCGATAAAAGGGCCAAGTGTTGGCAGATTTTGTGGCGGAATTCTCACCAACAGTAGCACCTCAGCCCCCTGCGAGAAAGGAGCAGAAAGTTGAACTGTCAAAAAAGAAAGGCAAGGCGCCTGCCGAACAGGACCATTTGGAATGGAAACTATTCATCGACGGTTCTGCCTGCAACACTGGTTCAGGTATTGGTATTGTTTTGCTCCCTCCCGGAGGGGTGATGCTGGAACAATCTGTTCGGCTTGGCTTTAGTGCATCAAACAATGTGGCAGAGTACGAGGCTCTCTTGGTCGGCTTGAATAGTGCAAAAATTCTGAAGGTAAAAAGGATCAGGGTTTATTGTGATTCACAACTTGTGGTGAACCAACTGTCCGGCGAATACGAGGCTCGAAATGAGAAGATGGCAACCTATGTGGAGGCAGCCAAAGGTTTACTTAATACCTTCGAGAGGGTATGTATTGAACAGATAAGCTCTGGACAGAATTCCCATGCGAATTCTTTGGCTTGGCTGGCTGCAGCTGTCCCAACTGAGTTTAAATAAAAAGTAGCAGTTGACTACTTGGCTGAGCCGAGCATCGGCAGGAATATAGAGTTGGTCCTGGACGTGAACCAAGGACCAAGTTGGATGGATCCAATCGTGGAGTTTTTACGAGATCAAATACTTCCTTTAGATAAGAAGGAATCACATAAGATCAAAACCAAGTCTGCAAGGTTTTGGCTGTCCCCCGATGGGAAGTTGTATAGAAAGTCCTTCACTGGGCCATATTTGCTCTGCGTACACCCAGAGATGGTGCAAAAATTCCTCCACGAGATTCACAAGGGAACATGTGGAAGCCATGCTGGGGGCAGATCCATTGCCCACCGAGCAATTACCCAAGGCTATTGGTGGCCACACATGCAGGAGGATGCCAAGGTTTATGTTAAGATTTGTGAGAAATGCCAGAAGTTCTCACCTATGATAAGGACATCAGCCGAAGATCTGGTGCCCTTGACTAGCCCTTGGCCATTTGCCCAGTGGGGAATGGACATCGTGGGTCCACTCCATAAAGCAACAGGGAATCGAAAGTTCCTATTAGTGGCCACAGATTACTTCACGAAGTGGATCGAGGCAGAACCCTGGGCCAAAATCACTGAAGCCATGATAGAAAGGTTTGTATGGAAGAGTATCATTACTCGTTTTGGGGTCCCCTACTCTTTGATCACAGATAATGGGGCACAGTTCCAGAAGAAATTCAAAGCTTTCTATTCCCAGTATGGAATAAGGAACTACTATTCAACTCTAGCTTACCCTCAGAGCAATGGGCAAGCAGAAGCTTCCAACAAAACCATTCTTGATGGGATCAAGAAAAGGTTGGACAAAGCAAAGGGAAAGTGGCCTGACGAGTTACCACTGGTGCTGTGGGCGCACCGAACAACACCAAGGAGGTCTACGGGAGAGACCCCCTATTCATTAGCATATGGTACAGAGGCAGTCATACCCCTAGAGGTTGGTCTTCCAACCAACAGGACTGTATTGGTTGAGAGTGGGGGCAATGACAGGGCCCTTGAGATCGAGCTCGACCTGGCCGAGGAAAGGAGGGAAAAGGCTCTGGCCCACTTAGCCTCATACCAGGAACAGCTAATGAAGGGCTATAACAAACATGTCCACCCTCGAGAATTTGGTATTGGAGACCTCGTACTTCAAAAGGTACTTGGTAATACCAAAGTGGCTAACGAAGGCAAGTTAGGGGCTAATTGGGAAGGCCTGTATCGAGTGACTGAAATTGTGGGCATTGGGGCCTACAAGTTGGCAGATTTGGACGGGAACCCGATGCCAAGGCCTTGGAATGTCCACAATCTGAGGAAGTTCTTTGTTTAAAAGACTTTGGTTTATTTTTTATTCTGTTTTAGGGCTATCTAATTGTGTGGGAATTACGAAGAAAATTCCTCTATTTTTACTTTTCTTTAGTTGCAAGGGGTACGCGTAACGCCTCCTTGAGTTCGAAAACTATGAATAAAGTTACGTTTTCTGTAACATATCGATTTTTTAGAAATTTTGTTTCCTGTATTTTGTGGTTGTTTTTTATCTTATAAATATGAACAATGGCCTAGCTTGCCCTTATTCGTATTAGGGAGCAGGTAATGGGTATGAACGCCTTAGAACGTACGAATTCGCGTATTAATTATCTTAGTAAGAAAAACTTAGATTAACTAAGTACGAAAAACTTAGAATAAGGATGAATGCCTTGTAACGTACGAATATACGTATTACTGTCTAAGCACGAAAAAGTACTTAGACTATACAAGTGTAGACACCCCAATTTGGCCTAACGATTATTTCAAGTCCCACCTTGGGGACCATCCCGATGATGAAATGGACACAGTGATTGCTGATTGCCTTCTCGAGAACCTTAGGACTTTCGGTAAGAACTTTGAGCCACTTAAAGGACCCAATCCAGAGCCATACAACCTTTCAGACAGAAAATACAGAAGCTAGGAAAATCCATCTGTCGGCCGTGACATTGATCTCACGGCCTTAACATCATTTCCTCACCCGAGCAACCTGTTGCTAGAAAATCTTCCTGAGAGATCAATCCCTCGGCCGCAAGATCTATTCTTCGGCCGCAACATCCATTCCTCGGCCGCTAGATCCATTGCTTGGCCGCCAGATCGTCCTTTTTCTAGACTCTGGAACGTTCTGTCGATTGTTTGATCCAACTACACTACCTCTCCGATGCGTTCGGGCTACGTTCAGAGATTGCAACAAAGAGTTTGAATTGCATTGCAATTGCAATTGCAATTGCAATTGCAATCGTGCCATTTGATTGGCCGGAGTGAGTCACCAATTGCCTATATAAAGAGGCCTTTGCACCACGAAATTAACAAGTGAGATTACTCTCTCAAGCCACGAAACTCTGTAGAAACACTCTCTCAAACCCTCTCTTCAAAAGCCCTAACCTCCCGAAGGCAGCCACCAATCCGACGATCAAACCCCGAAGTTCAAACCCCAACCCTAGGATTTTCAAGAAGCAATCAGTCCATCACAATCAAATCCAAAGCAATCAAGCAACTGAGGGATCAAGGTGGTGAGGCCCAACGGCCTCTGGTTTGTTTTACTTATCGTATTTATGATTAATCGTAGCATTTAGTCATCTGCTAACTTTTCTGTCTGGTGTGAGGAAGAACATCGACCGGGGCTTTGATCTCTCAGCCGATATATCAAACCAAGAGGATCCCTCGGCCGTGACATCTATTCACCGGCTGCGGGATCCATTACCCTGGGACAGTTTGTTTTGCTTCTCTGCTTTCTGATGCATGCTTTGATTATCGCATTGGCTCACCTTATTTACTGTTTAAAGGCTTAAATAAATAAACTATGTGTTAAAGTTAAACAAAGCATCTACATGTCTTATGTTGAATAACTATGGGCTAGTCTCACGACTGGGCAGAGAGGGGTGCCTAACCTTCCCCCTTATTGTACTCTTGACTCCCGTACCCAGAATCTCTATCTCTTTTCCCAGTTTTAATAAATTGGGTGGCGACTCTGTTTTAATGATAACCGCTATCGTGTGGCGATGTTCCTATTCAT
Source organism: Rhododendron griersonianum (assembly GCA_018127125.1). Classification (NCBI taxonomy): domain Eukaryota; kingdom Viridiplantae; phylum Streptophyta; class Magnoliopsida; order Ericales; family Ericaceae; genus Rhododendron; species Rhododendron griersonianum. The sequence goes on from CM030795.1 coordinate 18,330,871, forward strand.
GGGAATGTCCACGATCTTGGTTTATGAAGCAAGCAACCAATCGAGCAACAAACGATCAATCTGTATGGCGATGCCCCGCTTGGGAGGTGTCTACAGTTTTTGGCGACTCTGCTGGGGATTTGAGAGCCATAACTAAAAAGTTCAACATAAGACTAATACATGCCTTGTTTAATTCATCTATCATATGCATCGAGCGGGCAACCCGTTGAGTTCACCTGATATCCCGGCATGACACGGGCTATGTTGGGGGTTCCAGCAAACTCCACAGTCACTTCTACCTAGTGGTATATCAAAAAGGGAATCACCCAATTATCGCCTATGATGGGCTGGTGAGAGGGTTGGTGCCCTTTGACAACGGAGCACCCTGAGACTACCAAAACCTTACATGTATTAGAAAGCCATAGAACTTATCAAACTAAGACAGGAACCTACAGGTTAGGAACCTATTTGCATTTGCTTGCAAAAGTTCTTCCTCACACCCATTGTATATATGTATGTTGTAAAGTTTTCTTTTGCAGGTTAAACCTTAGGAGTCTCTCTAAGTCAAATGAACAGTAGGTAAGATCAATCAATCTAACTATAACAAAAATCTTTCAGGAAAAATGACTGCATCACTATCCACGTTTGATTCGCACTTTCAAGTTGTCACCGAGCTGTCTGGTCCGCTCCACTCTGCTGCTGAGGATTTCAACCCCTCTGAATACATCACTCCGGTAAATCAACCAAAGCCTATGGTGACTATCATTGAAGACAACCATGTCATGTTCGCTAGAACAGTTTATGAAGAAGAAGTAGAAGTAGAAGACATGATTGAAGAAGAAGGGCTTCGCAGGGTCCCAATCTATTTTTATGACCCCTATGCACCTACCGACGACTATTGGCTAATAGACGAGGTCAATAACCTCGAAGCTGAAGAGTCAAAGGAAGAGGAGTCTGTTGACAACGACCCACTAGACGAAATATCACTGAACCTACTCTTTGATGAGGGGGTCACCAACAATGAAATAAGGGTGATCCACCCCATCACAGATAGCTTTGGTAACTGGTGGGGCTTTGTTGGCACACGAAGAGTCGACAACAGCGACGAAGCAGAGATCGAAGCTCAATTGAACGAGATAACAGCAATAGCAAATCAAATGGCCCTCCAAGACTTGTAGGGTGACAATGATGAAAGTGCGAATCAAGGTGACAGTGAGGTACTGATGATCAACCTTGGTGATGAAAAAGATTGCTCTGAACTGATTGTGGATGCTGAAAAAGGGGCTTACCCTAACTGGACCGTGGAACACACTCTAAAATACAAAATAAAAACCGCTAATTCTGATCGTAGTTCCGATTCCGACTCCGTCGACTCAGTCCAAGTCAAGCTTTTCATCTTTTGAAACTACTGAGTCTAGTGAGGAAAACCTGGTCAAAGCACCAAGGCATAACATTTACTTTGAGTTTGACTCTGAAATGTCTTTTGACAACTTTAGCAATGAGAAGGAAGATTTAGAGTATTTCACTTTGCCTATAATCAATTGTATGGATTCTAACACACCAAATTTTGAGTAAGAAATTCTAGAATTCATCGAGAGAGAAGAAGAAAGGCACGCTAAACCTTTTTCTGAGGAAATAATCACAGCAAACATAGGCTCTGAAATTGAGCTCAAAATGGTTAAAATTGGTGCAACACTATCCTCTCAAGAAAATGAAAAACTAATCCTTTTGCTAAAAGAATACAAAGATGTTTTTGCCTGGTCTTACGAGAACATGCCTGAAATAGACCCTGAAATTGTTCAGCATAAAATTCCCCTTCATCCTGATGCAAAACCAGTTAAACAAAAACTGAGACGTATGCGCCCTGATTGGGTCTTAAAGATAAAAGAAGAAGTCACTAAACAAATCAACGCCGGTTTTCTCATAGTCACCGAATATCCACAATGGGTAGCTAACATCGTTCTCGTACCAAAGAAAACTGGAGGAATCAGGGTCTGTGTAGATTTCCGAGATCTCAACAAAGCCAGTCCAAAGGATGACTTCACATTACCCCACATAGACGAGCTAGTAGACAACACCGCAGGCCATGCATTGCTATCCTTCATGGATGGATTTTCTGGGTATAATCAAATCCTCATGTCTCCTGAAGATAGAGAGAAAACCACCTTCACTACACCTTGGGGAACTTACTGCTACCGAGTGATGCCATTCGGGTTAAAGAATGCTGGAGCCACTTACCAAAGGATGGCAACAACACTACTGCACGACATGATGCACAAAGAGGTCGAGGTATATGTCGACGATATGATAGTCAAATCAAAGGAAAGGGAAGGACACTATGGAGCACTCCAAAAGTTCTTTGAGAGGATTAGGAATTACAAACTACGTCTTAATCCTCAAAAATGCACTTTTGGGGTAACGGCTGGAAAAATGTTGGGATTTCTCATCACTCAAAGAGGAATTGAGGTAGACCCTTTCAAGATACAGGCTATCATGGAAATATCGCCACCTAGGACAGAAAAGGAAGTAAGGAGTTTCTTGGGGAAAGTACAATTCATCAGCAGGTTCATTTCCAAGCTCTTAACTACCTGTGAACCTCTTTTCAAGTTACTGAAGAAAGGTACTGATTTTGAATGGAGCCAAGACTGTCAGCAAGCGTTCGAGGCAATCAAAGAATATCTTCAGAATCCACCTGTACTGTCGCCACCCATCCCTGGGAAGCCACTGATTCTGTATCTCTCAGTAACAGACACATCCATGGGATGCATGCTAGCGTAAGAGAACGATGCCAAAGTAGAGTGCGCCATATACTACCTCAGCAAAAAAATGATGGACTATGAAACAAGGTACACTCCCCTCGAGAAAACCTGTTGGGGGCTAGTATGGGCCACAAAGAAGCTAAGGCACTACCTGTTAGCACACCCAGTGGTGTTGGTTTCTCGTTTAGACCCAATCAAATATCTTTTCGAAAAGCCAGCGCTTATTGGAAAACTAGATAGGTGGTTATTGCTGCTAGCAGAATTTGACCTCAAATACATGACAAGAAAATCAGTGAAGGGAAGAGCTGTGGCAGAATTCTTGGCAGATCACCCTGTGACAGAAGCCGAGCTAGAAGACTTCCTGTTCCTCGACGAAGATATCTTATGTCTCCTAGACGACACATGGCAGCTTTACTTTGATGGAGCATCAAATCGATGTGGATACGGCATAGGTGTATTGCTAGTTTCCCCAAACGACTCCCATATCCCTTTGTCATATAAACTAAGGTTTGAAGTCACCAACAACCAAGCTGAATACGAGGCCTGCATTGCTAGAATGGAAGCAGCCCTGGAACTGGGGGCAAAAAGGGTAGAAGTCATTGGGGATTCAAACCTTGTAGTATCTCAAGCAAGATGAGACTGGAAGGTCAAAGAAGACACACTGAAACTATATCACTCCGTGCTGGAAGATCTAATTCCACAATTCAATTCCGTTATCTTCACGCACACTCCTCGAGTGAGCAATAGATTTGCAGATGCACTGGCAACATTAGCATCTATGGTCGAGATACCCTTGGGATTCACAATGTGACCTCTCACGATCGAGCAAACGGTCAAACCAGCATGCGAGTGTACCTTCACCGAGGAAGGTGAAGACGACGGCAAGCCATGGTACGAAGACGGGAAGAAATTCCTGGAAGAAGGAGAATACCCATCCGAGGCCACCTCAAAGGAAAAAACGGCTCTACGGAAGTTTGCCGCCCGATTTGTAATCTGTGGAGGAGCATTATATCGAAGGGCACACTTGGGTCCAAGTCAACTTTGCGTCATAGCGGAGGATAGCCGCAAGGTAATTGAGGAAATACACGAAGGAATTTGTGGACCACACATGAATGGGACAACAATGACAAAGAAGATCCTGCGTCAGGGATATTACTGGACCACAATGGAAGCCGACTATGCTGATTATGTCCGCCGATGTTACAAGTGCCAAACCCACGCAGATCGCATGCGCATTCCCCCCACGGAATTATACAGCATGACATCCCCTTGGCCATTCTCCACCTGGGGGATAGATGTCATTGGAAGTATAAATTCAAAGGGAAAATACAAACATCAGTTCATTCTAGTGGCCATCGACTACTTCACCAAGTGGGTAGAAGCAGCTTCTTATGCTACCCTCAAAGCCACTCATGTGGCCAAATTTATTCGCGCTAATATCTCTATTGATATGGTGTACCTCACGAGTTCATCTGTGACAATGGATCGCACTTCAAAGGAGCGACAAGGAAGCTTTTTGCCGAATTTGGGATACAGAATCATCGGTCATCTACTTATCGACCTCAAACTAATGGAGCAGTTGAGGCTGCAAACAAGAATATCAAGAGGATTCTGCGAAAGACTACCGACACCTACACAGATTGGCCAGAAATGCTACCTTTGGCACTATGGGGCTATCGAACAACTGAAAGAACTTCAACTGGGGCCACTCCCTACTCTCTGGTTTATGGAATGGAAGCTGTATTGCCTATCGAGCTGGAATTACCTTCGTTAAGGGTTCTTGCTGAGACTGGAATGATCGAAGAAGACTGGGTTCAAAACCGCTATGATGAGTTGGCACTACTAGACGAAAGGAGGCTAAGAGCGTTATACCATGTACAAGGGTATCAACGTCGCATTGCACGAGCATTCAACAAAAAGGTAAAACCTAGAGACATCAAAGTAGGAGACATGATGCTCAAAGCGATCCGTCGCCACATTTCAGACCCGAGGGGCAAGTTTAGACCAAACTAGGGAGGCCCCTACCTTATCGAACGCATACTTTCTGGAGGAGCAGCATATATTGCAGACTTGGATGGAATGGAATTCGCAACGCCAGTCAACATTGACAAGCTGAGGAAGTACTACTACCCATGAGAGATGCTTGTTGGGCCGAAAACCACAAGGGTTGGCGGATCGAAGCAAAAATTAGAGCAGCCTGCTAGGTCGAAAATCCGCAAGGGCGGCTTAGGCAAAAACTAAGGCATAAATAAAACGCTCGCTAGACCGAAAACCCGCAAGGGCGGTTTTAGGCAAAATTAAGAGCACAAAAGGAGAGAAAAATACCCGAGTGGACCCTAACTAAAAACAAAACAAATCCCCTTTGATTGGAACTACGTCTATGGCCTGATTCCCTCCATGGGATACGTAGGCAATCTCTAAGTTTGAGATTCGGCCACTGTTATCATCATCACTTCCAAAATTTCTGGGTCTATCCTAAAGCATGTTCACTATCAAACCATGGCAATAACATCTTCAAATAAAATGACCAAATATTTTATTATTTCCAAAGGAAAAGGCCAAAGCAACTTTAACGATTCTCAATATATGAAAGCTAGAATCAAACAAACATCTTTTGAAAAACATAAGCAAAAGTCAATCTCTAGGTCTTCCTTCTCTTTGCACTACTGTCCTCCAAAAGGTTTTTCTTCAACCAGCGTTTGTAAGAACCTGATAGCTTGACAGTAAAGTTCTTAGCAACCTCCTGCATCACTCTATTCGGCCAAAAACACAGCATATTGAGACAAAAGTTGGCATCATGGACCTTGGAAACAACGTACTCAGGGTCACCCAGGATTGCGATCTGTTCAGCCCCGAACTGCCTTTGAAAGCGAGCAGGAAAGTAGAAGACGACTCGCGTAATATCGATCACTGCTACACCAAAGTGGTTCATAGTACTCGCAGTCATGCTCTCAACACCATACCAGGGGCAAACCCATTGAATCCAATCACTTCTGCAAGTTTTTGTAACAACTCCGATTTTCAGTAAATAAAAATCTCGTTGATTATTATTTTGACTCTATAAATTCCTTATTTCCAATAATCTGTCGTGATTAGATTCAAAACCTAATTTCATTTCGCCTTGCGATGTAGTCATTTTCTAAAGACAAGTGAGATAGTAAACCCTAAGTCGTCCTATTTAGCAAGCCTAGCTAGCTTCCAACTAATCGTTAGAGTAGCCTAATCGAACCTTTGAACCGTTTGAACCCTAATGAGACCTTGACCAAAAGTCAACCCTTGATCTATTACCCATTGGACGATAGATACTAGGATAATCTTTATCCATTGTGACTAGGTTTCCAGGTACACTTTATAAGATTATATATTATTTACCATCTTTACCCATTGGACGATAGAAGTTAGGAGAATTATTAACCATTGGACGATAGGTTAACCTTTCTACCTAGTACAAGATATATTAGTTAATTAGATTCACCATGAGTCATTGTACTATTATAGATAGATTATATAAGTTTAGTACTTTCATCCTTTAACCTTTGGTTAATAAATGTTAGGGGAATTATAATCCATTGGTCCATAAAACCATATCAAGCTATAGTACTAGGTTAGTATTAGTTAATTCCTTCCTAGATATGATATGTACTTATTTGATTAAAGTATATGATATGCATATGTCATCCTAGCATACTATATATTACTCCTTCCGTCCCACTTTGTTTTGCCTAGTTTGACTTGCACGAAATTTAAGGAAATATTACAATTAGATTGACTTTTGATCAATTTCCCATTTTACCCTTTTAGATTATAGTATTGGAGTACTAAAATTTTGTTAAAAAAAATAATTGAACCCATCAAATCCAAAATACTCTCCTGTCATTGTCAGGAGAGATGGAGCCCGCCCAATCAATTTTAAATTCAAACCATGTTTAAAATTCAAACCCTTTTAAATGTAAAAGAAAATAAGGGCTAAAATGGTAAAATTGACATCCAAAAATAGAAAGTTTTGAAACAAGCATATCATTTTGGGACATCCCAAAAAGGAATAAGAGCGGAACAAAGTGGGACGGAGGGAGTAGTATATAGTATATAAGTACATAGGTGGCATTTTGACATAGTTTAATAGGAAGTTTTGACTTAAAAGTCCAAGATAAGATCATGTAGTACTTTGTCCTTTTATTAGTCTTTCTTATTTTTGTTTATATATTAACCTAGGAGAGAGAGAGAGAGAGAGAGAGAGAGAGAGAGAGAGAGAGAGAATTCGGCGAGAGAGAGGAGAGAGAGGCCGAGAGAGATAGGAGAGAGAGAGAGAAAGAGATATGCATGTACCTTCTTGATCTTCTTCTACCAAAAACCCTAGTTATATATATATATATATATATATATATATATATGTACATGTACTAATGAAAGATGAAAGATTTAAAGGACATGAGGTGGACTAGAAATATTAGATTTCCTTACCATATCTCTTACAAGCCTTACACCAAAACCTTACTCTTTCACTTAGTCAATTACCAACCCTTGTCCTTTCTCCATTAGGTGTCCAAGAGAGAGAGAGAGAGAGAGAGTGTGGCCGAGAGAGAGAGAGAGAGAGAGAGAGAGAGAGAGAGAGAGAGAGAGAGAGTGGCCGGTTGATAGAGGGAGAGAGAGAGTGATGTGTGTGACTAGTGTACTCACCATATCTCCTACATCATCCTATTGCATCACCATGTACCACCATATCTAGGGTTTCTTATTCTTTCAACCCTAAAGGACTACCATATCTTATTTTCTTATTCTAGACTAGACACAAACCCCATTTGAATAGATTAAACCTTGGCCTAGGTTAGAAGAAAGAATAAGGGAAAATCTTAGTCTTTCAACCCTTGTACCTTCTTTGGACCAAAGAGAAAGAGAGAGGGAGAGAGAGAGAGCCGAGAGAGATGGGAGAGAGAGAGGCCGGGAGAGAGGGAGAGAGAGAGAGATTTGTGTGATGTGTGCAAGTGTACAACCAAGCCTAGTCATGTCCTTTTGCTCAACACCTCATCCAATCTAAGGACAATCAAATCTAGTCAATCTATGATCCATTGGATAACAAATGTTAGGGGAAATATTATCTCTTGGATAATAGACCAACTTGGCCTATAAATAGCAAGCCATTTCAAGCCTTTGAACTCACACCTTCAAGCATTGCTCCAACTTCTCTCTAGAAAGTCTAAGTGTTCTTGTTGTTCTTGCTTAGTTCTTAGTTGTTCTTGAAGTTCTTCCCTAGTTCTTCAAGAAACTCTTCTAGTGCCACCACTAAGCCACCACTCTACCACCCTACCGATCCAAAAGTTTTAGTAGTATTAGTCAAGATCAAGTTTCGAGAGAAACCTTTCTCTTTCGAAGCTATCGAAGCCATTCCTAAGCCGTTACTCTGTCCGACGAACCATCTTCCTAATTCGTAGCCATCTACCACCAAGAAGAACGGTAGATATTCTATATCTACTCTTCTCTACGTATATATGTATATGTAGAATACTCCTTACGTATAGTATAGTTTCCCTATGATTCACAAAGATCTAAGTATAGCGTATTACATGCGTATTTCGAAATGATTATGGATTATTCTAAACCTTTGAAATTCTAAGTATACGTAGGTTATCTTGACCTTAAGCATGACTAGAAATGTTTAAGAGTTGTTATCTTGATTAACCATGGCATGATTAGCTTAACGTTAGAATACTCAATAAACATATGCTGTTTTGAACTTAAGAAAGCATGATTTAGGATTAAGCTGTTTTAATCTTAGAATGAATGTGAGCTTGATTATGTGATTACTTGACTACTTGTTGTTGAAAAAGCATAAGTGATTTATCACTCCAAAGGTGTCCGTCCATGTGGCACTATGCTTAACTTTGTGTGATTAAATGTTGAGCATGATAATGTGATAAAATGAGCATGCTATATAGTATAGAGTTGGATGATCTTGTTAGTTTAGTTTCAAGATTACTTATATTGTGAAATGAAGTACCGCGGAGTCTATACATGCGAACGAGACACGAAAACCGAGAAAGTAGAAACATGACACCTAGGGTGTGGTTGATATAAATGAAGGATGGGATTAACATGTGGAAAATATTTTGAAAGTACATAATGACCGGACTTGGTAGTCATTGTGTAAGCGTTTTCGAAAACCGTAATGTAGCCGGACTTGGTAGCTCATTGCGAAGATTTCCAATGGGGCCGGACATGGTAGTCTCATGTGGAAATATGGCTTGATCCTCCGCGAAAAGGGATCAATGCAAGATTGAATGGATTTTGGAAACCATGATTGGCCGGACTTGGTAGCCATCGTGAGTGTTACTAACGGAGCCGGACTTGGTAGCCTCGTTAGTAGCAATTTGTGAAAGAAACCTTGGAAATTATGATTTTAGTAAAGGTGAAAATGTGACACAGTCTACGATGAGTCGCGTAGGAGAAATATGAAAAGACATGACACCAACGCTAAAAGACATCGAATATGAATGTATCATTGTTTAACTATGTTGTTGAATGAGCATGTGTAATTGTTTATATGTTTCCTTGCTATAAGTTAAGAGTTAGTGGATATAGTTTATTCTATTGAGCTTGTAGCTCACGGTGTTACCTTTTTGGTGACCCTGACATATTATACTGGGGGCGACGCTGGTATAATGTGTCAGAGTTAATTGATGAGCAAGGTGAGCAGTACGCATTGGAGGCTTTTGGAGCCGAAGAGCTTGCTAGGATGGAGGAAGAAGCGGAGTAGTAGAATACCCTAGAATTTCCATCCTGGTTTAATAAAAAGTACTCTAGTAAGACTTATGTTGTAATAATGAGCTTGACTCTTAGCCTTTTTATTCAATAAAATGTTTAATTAACGAACCCGAAAATGGGGGCGTTACAGTTTTCATCCATGTTTCCCAAGCAGCCTCAGTTGGGAACTGTCTAATCATGCGACGCTCTGTACACTGGTCTGGATTATAAGGAAGTCGCTCTGGCGCATCCCACACCTTTAGTTTCTCAAATAACCACACCTAGAGAACCAGGGAAAATTGTGAGTTGAGAGAACACGTGAGTCAAAACAAAAGAGTGATGAATGAAAAGATAACTTGACAAAATAAACAAACAAAGAGCGAACCTGCAATAGCAAAGGACTGTCTGAGAACTGAGCTGTAGGATTACCCTTCATCACATCTAGACCCATCAAGGTCTTTGCCAACACTAAGCCAACGAAACCCACACGATTTCCAATTTGTTGAGCAAGGTTAAGCAGCATGGGATCAGCATGGCTAGAGGAAGGGCCAAACAAGTAATAATGAAGGAGACAAATGCACAACGCATGAAAGCATGCTTTCTGTTGGGTAACCTTACGATGAGCCTCAGCTGTACCGAAACGCTGGACAAACTGTAGAACCTCCAGCCTTCCCTTCACCAGGAAGAACCTAGCTTCATGTTTCAGAACTTGGAGCAAATCCTTCAAGAGATCACCTTGGTTGAACAAAGGATTAGGGACAATGAAACCTTCTCTATCCGAATGACCCATGATGGCCGCAAACTCCTCGATAGTAGGACACAATTCCTCTCTCCTAAATCGAAAGACATGAAAAGCAGAATCCCACAAACTGGTGGCTGCCCTAAGGAAAGCAAAATTCACAGGAATTTGGCGAAGGGAGAACACGAAAGTCCATACCAAAGGACTTAAAGTGTAAACGGTCGAGGCCATTAAAGGAATTCAACCACTGATCAAGGACTGGTTGTGCCATATGCAAGGAATTGTTACTAACAATGCTATCGGGTTCGTAGAACGCGTATTTATAGGACTAAGTCGAGTCTTAGTTCAAATCGGAATCGGATTCTTAATCCTCGGTAATTTGGTCGGTCTCTCGGCCGGCACTTCGATACGTCGGCCGTAGGATCAATCCATCGGCCCGTGAAAATCAGGGTTGACCTAAAAGTCAAACCCAGGCAAACAAAACGATCCTTCGGCTGCCAGATCCAAGCCTCGGCCGCGTAATCAGTAGGTCGGCCGCCAAAACGGCTGTTTTACAGACTGTTTCCACGGTTTTGTTCGTTTCACTGGATTAACAAAATATCATACACAAACAATGCAAATATAGCATACACAATCACAATGGCAGAGCAAAAGGTTTTTATTTCATATAACGAAAGCTTTTTACATCACAAGGAGGATCATCCCACATTTCCTAAACAAACTATACATCAGATTTCCTGTTAAGACTAACCTATGCAGGAAAGAGAAAAACAAAAGCAAAAAGGAAGGAGAGGAAGATGCCAAATCCTCTGGTGGTCTGAACACCAGAGACCAGCTGCAAAAAAGAAACAGACACCCCTGGGGCAGTGTATACCAAAGGAGTACTACGGTGCAGAAGGGACACCACGTGGCTCAAAAGAATCACCACATGGCCCAGAAAAATCACCACACCGCATACCACCGCCACCCCAGGAGCTCCGCGTCACGGAAGCAAGCCACCCATGCGAGGGTCCCTAATCAAGCATCAAGACAGGACCAAGAACAGCGCGGCCTCCCTTCGCGATCTCTGGCCGTGCATCATCCATGGCCTGGAGCCGTCAGGAACGAGGGGAAGCGAAAGGGGGCTTTCGGTGGAAGTCTCGGACGCAGAGGATGGAAGGAGAAGAGAGGAAAATGAAATGAAAGAACGCCGAGGCTCGGCTTTTATAGAGCTCTGGAAATCAAGCGATTGCGCGGCCGAGACCTCAATTCCTCACCTGAGATATTGATTGTTCGGCCGCGGGATCTATCTCTCGGCCGCCTAATCAATCTCCCACAGCAGTATTGGATTTTGCTTAACACGCCAATTCAAGCAAATATGCAGCTCTAAGCTCTGACCAGCAAAGCCAGTGATTGAATCAGTCTTGGGGGGATCCCTCGAGCCGGAGCAATACAACGCAATCAGAACTAGCCTTGGGGGCATATCCAGGCATAAGGAAGCTCTCTCTCCACAAACTGTTGGCCGAAGCAAAGCAAGACACTCAGCAGCCCTGAGCTCATTACCACAGCAGCTCTACGCTCGGTAGCCTTGTGCACAAGTCACTCGACAACACCATGCTCCTTGCATCACCGACAGCTCAGCAGCTTCGAACTCATCACTATCAAGCCGTCCAGCGGCTATATACCTGTGTCCGCCTTCTTAACAAATTCACCACAACTTAACAGGCTCTGCGCTTACCATTCAGCGGCACTACGCCCATCACTCCACACCTATACTCACCGTCTCAGTGGCCCTACGCCCTCATCTTTCTTCCCAGCGGCTCTACGCTCGCTATCAGCAGCTCTACGCTTGCCACCCCAGCAACCATACAACCATCAACTCACTCAGCGGCTCATGCCTATACTCACTATCACTCAGCGGCTTCGCGCCCATCATTCAGCGGCTCGAAGCCCATTACCATATTCACCCACTCGCCAATCACCGTCAGCAGCTCCACGCTTGCAATCTCCGCAGCTCCAAGCCCACTACCTCAACTGGCTCAAAGCCGTAAATGATTATCTCAGCAGCTCTACGCTTGCCACTCCAGCAGCTTCATCAACTCAACGGCTCTACGCCCACCATCTCTATCAACTCAACGGCTCCAAGCCCATTATCTCAACTGGCTCGAAGCCGTAACAACTATCTCAACAGGCTCTACGCCGCTCCAACAATCAAGACATCATCAATTCTCAGGCTCTACGCCTGAATGCTCAAAATCTAACATTTTGAATGCTCGAAGCTCTTCGAATGCCCAACCACTGTGTACTGGATGCTCAAGTTCTACACTTGAATGCTCAAGCTCTACGCTTGGATGCCCAACCACTGCGTACTGGACGCTCAAAGCCTGTACTTTGAATGCTCGGATTCTGCCGTCCGAATGCTCGAGCTCTACGCTCTGAATGCTCAAGTCCGGAACTTGATAAAAGCTCTAAGCTTAAATCAACACACACGCACGGGCCCGTGCACATTTGCATCAATTGCATCAACATTATCACATCGAGTCTGCATCATCATATCTGTTCACATCTAACAACCATCATCACACATATACACTCTGCATATCTCTCATGAAACAGGTCAACCCTGCAATCAACCGGCTCTACGCCTCGGTTTTATTGATCGGTCCAGCGCCTCGATCCTTTGGCTCTACGCCAAAACTTATGATGAGAAAGCTCCGTGCACAGACCATCAGAATGCAACCAGCTCTACGCTTCGGTTCGAATCACGTCAAGCTCTAAGCTCCGACACCTCAGGCTCTCGCCTTATGATCAATACCAGCTCTGCGCTTCGGTTCCATCAAGCTCTAAGCTCACCTCAGGCCCTCGCCTCATGACCACAGCAGGCTCCACGCCTCGATTCTATCACCTTAGGCTTTCACCTTGTGACTATGACCGGCTCCGCGCCTCGGTTCCACCACGTCAAAAACCATCACCCTCCAGGCTCTCGCCTCATGACTACAATCGGCTCCGTGCCTCGGTTCCCTCATCCCCAAAGCTCCGTGCTCTAGTTACTGGCCTCGCGCCCCTCATATCTCAAACCGGCATCCGATTCATCCCCAGCAGATGGCTTGGATTCCACCCCAATTACATCAATTCCTTCTAGCTCATTCGCAAGGATAGGCTACTCTACCGAGCTCCCCTCAGTCAAAGTAAGGATGATCAAGAAAAGCAAACGCACCTGCCGTGTACTGATCTACCCCAAAATACTAAGGAAGCTCTCCGCAAAAACTCCCCAGGCAGCCCCGCTCTCCTTCAACTATCTTCCGCCAAAACCCTGGCTCAGTCTAGGCTCGTTGCACTACGGCTTTTAAGCCCAAAGGTACGTCTTCTGTCTCTTACCCTCCAAACTTTTTCTTTTTTCTTTATTGCCTGAACTACGATTGGTCTGCATTTCCCTTATGGAATACGTAGGCAGCCTCCCGGCTCGACCATAACAAAAACCTTTTTCAAAAACCCCTTGGAATAGTGGTTGGACCAAATTGAGTTACTTTTTACAGCTTTAACTTGTACTCAAAGATGTCTCGCGATCCGTCTGAGCTCAGTCAAAGAGGGGCATCTGTAGACACCCCAATTTGGCCTAACGATTATTTCAAGTCCCACCTTGGGGACCATCCCGATGATGAAATGGACACAGTGATTGCTGATTGCCTTCTCGAGAACCTTAGGACTTTCGGTAAGAACTTTGAGCCACTTAGAGGACCCAATCCAGAGCCATACAACCTTTCAGACAGAAAATACAGAAGCTAGGAGAATCCATCTGTCGGCCGTTGACATTGATATCACGGCCTTAACATCATTTCCTCACCCGAGCAACCTGTTGCTAGAAAATCTCCCTGAGAGATCAATCCCTCGGCCGCAAGATCTATCCTTCGACCGCAACATCCATTCCTCGGCCGCTAGATCCATTGCTTGGCCGCCAGATCGTCCTTTTTCCAGACTCTGGAACGTTCTGTCGATTGTTTGATCCAACTACACTACCTCTCCGATGCGTTCGGGCTACGTTCAGAGATTGCAACAAAGAGTTTGAATTGCATTGCAATTGCAATTGCAATCGTGCCATTTGATTGGCCGGAGTGAGTCACCAATTGCCTATATAAAGAGGCCTTTGCACCACGAAATTAACAAGTGAGATTACTCTCTCAAGCCACGAAACTCTGCAGAAACACTCTCTCAAACCCTCTCTTCAAAAGCCCTAACCTCCCGAAGGCAGCCACCAATCCGACGATCAAACCCCAAAGTTCAAACCCTAACCCTAGGATTTTCAAGAAGCAATCAGTCCATCACAATCAAATCCAAAGCAATCAAGCAACTGAGGGTCAAGGTGGTGAGGCCTAACGGCCTCTGGTTTGTTTTACTTATCGTATTTATGATTAATCGTAGCATTTAGTCATCTGCTAACTTTTCTGTCTGGTGTGAAGAAGAACATCGACCGGGGCTTCGATCCCTCGGTCGATATATCAAACCATGAGGATCCCTCGGCCGTGACATCCATTCACCGGCCGCGGGATCCATTACCCTGGGACAGTTTGTTTTGCTTCTCTGCTTTCTGATGCATGCTTTGATTATCGCATTGGCTCACCTTATTTACTGTTTAAAGGCTTAAATAAATAGACTATGTGTTAGAGTTAAACAAAGCATCTACATGTCTTATGTTGAATAACTATGGGCCAGTCTCACGACTGGGCAGAGAGGGGTGCCTAACACCTTCCCCTTACTGTACTCTTGGCTCCCGTAACCAGAATCTCTATCTCTTTTCCCAGTTTTAATAAATTGGGTGGCGACTCTGTTTTAATGATAACCGCTATCGTGTGGCGATGTTCCTAGCCATAGGAATGTCCACGATCTTGGTTTATGAAGCAAGCAACCAATCGAGCAACAAACGATCAATCTGTATGGCGATGCCCCGCTTGGGAGGTGTCTACAACAAGTACGAGAGAAACTTGTATGCACGAATTGCTGAGTACGACAAAACTTAACATTCTGTCCAAGTACAAGAAACTTATAAGAAGAATGAAATACTTGCTTACTTTTCCAAGTATGAAACACTTGGACAAAAGACTTATGAATTTAGCTAAGTACGAAATACTTAGGGTTCAGTGTATAGTTTTGCTAAGTATGATAACATTTAGGCCTCTGTTTAAGTATGAGAAACTTAAAGGCGTATTAGCAAATACGATTTTGGTGAAAAGGATTCTGAACCTACGTTAAGGTTAGATAAATGTATGATATGAGATACTTGAAGGCTACGAAGAGCCGAGCAATTATGCAGGGCGTGCAAGCCACATAAATAGATTGCTAAGTACAATAAGACTTAACTTTCCAAGTATGAGAAACTTAGGAAAAATAGCATACGAAGGGATGTTCCCAAAACTTCAGAAACAAGAATGTATGCTCATGGAGTGCCGAGCAAAACGTAATGTATAGTGATGTGCCACATAGGGCCGAAGACCTGTTTTAAAGTAAGTAATAGCTGATGCCACGCATGGCTGAAGATCACGGCCACGCAGGGCCCCTCAAAAAGCTGTTCATGAAAACGAAAGGAACTTACCAAGATCAGTCCAGATTTTGGACCTCTGGGGGGGTGTCTCTTGCAACCTCTGTAGTTGTGTTACCCTCGGCAGTCTGTCCCTCCAGGTTGATGGGTTCAGTGGATGCTTCCTCAATTTGTGATTGATCAGGATTTGCATCATGGGATTCAACTGGGACACCCTGAGACTCCATCTGGATGTCTTCATCAGCATCTGCAAATTCATCGATCGCTTGGTCGATGTCATCCACTGGAGTCTCTTCCAACTCGAGGGAAGCGGCAGCACGTTTGCTCGGCAGATCATTCTCTACCCAGAAAGGAGAATCTTCTGCAGTCCCAACCTTGGTCAAATAGGCTTCCCAGCTAGCAACCCAGATCTGATCCTGGATGGCAGGCATTTGTTCCACATAGCTCGCTATTGCAGCGTCAAAGCCTTTCTGGTATCCACCATCATATGCAGCCTTCTTGGTAGTATCGATCTCGGCAAGTGCTTGGCTGAGATTGTCTTCAACAGTTTGGAGTTTGTTCATTGCCTCCTCAGCATCCAGCTTTGCCTTGTCTCTCTCCCTCTCCAGCCTCGTGATTGTTTGCAGCTGCCTCATGTTGTCCCTCAAAAGTCTGTTTCGTTCGGGCTCGATCTCTTGCAGCTTCTGGCCCAACGTGACCATCTTCTGGATAAACTAAGGAATGTCGAACGAAGTAAAGAAGTTAGAATTTCTTAAAATTCAACAAGGAAGGTAAAACTAAGTTAAGATAGCAACTGAGTTACCTTGATTCCACTGACGAGTCCAGTGGATACCAGCCTGTCAGAGGGAGATGAAGACTCCTTTTGCATGTCTACAGGCAATAGCAATGCTTGGGCAAGGGCCAGAGCGGTCTCAGATGAGCTGGCACTGTCCCCCACGCTCACTGGCCGGTCACCCCTGATGAGTTGAGGGGTCCAGGGTTGAGGAGATGTCTGAGTGCTCGAGGTAAGGGTCTGTTCACCTACCCCAGCAGCTTGAACCGTCCCATCCCCGGTGGATTGATGTCTGGGACGTTTGTCCCGATGGGCATCTCCAACTTCCAAGCTTGTTTCAGATTCCCGAGGAGACGAGTTGCTCCTATTCGACGCCCCCCTAGTGCGACGGGGAGGCAGGGGCGCATTGCCCGTGGAAGGAGCCCGTCCCGAGGAACCACGTCCTCGGGATGAGACAGTGAGAAGGGAGCTAGAGTTCAAAGGCTGTCGAGACATTGTACCTGAATTTGGTGGTGATGGGGAGTACCCAGATGATGAGGATTGACTGGTGCCACGTTCAGGTGCTGGTTGTTTGGGCTGCTGTTGAGTAATAGCCTGTCTTTGAGAGGATCTTCTGAGTACCAAACGAGGCAGCGGGATGCCTTCGGATACTGGTACCTCGTCCTGCTGTCCGGCGACCGTCACGCCAGAACTGGATCTCAAGTTCCTTGACTGGGGAGCAGAGAATGTAGAGGCGCCGCTGGTACTTGGATTCGCAAGCCTTCTGTCGATGAACCCCTTGTAAGCAGGATCGTAGCCCAGCAGGACGTTTGCGTCCCGACCCCGACTAGCAGTTCGTGTGCCTGGTTCCCCTTTGTATCTGAGAACTTTGTTGATGTCCGCTGTTCGGACGTATCTTGGTTCCCTGCTTGGGCGTTTATTGGCGTTTGTGGCTGAAATGATAAGCATGAGGGAAACATTTAGAGATGTAACTTAGATACAGAAGAGAGGATAATGAGTCCAAAATACAAACAAAGGAGCAGAAATTAAGAGCGTACGTGGGTAGCCCCATTCATGGGGAGTGGAAACCCACCACTTGGCCATCTTCCCCCATGGGCTCGAAAGCTCCAGTTATATAAAGGAAGTCCATCTCATGATCACGAGCAGAGTCTAGCAGGTTAAGCGTGAAACGCTTCTCTGCTTTTCTCACTTTTAAGTAGTAAGTGTTGTATTCTCGGTTCAATACAATACTGTACCACCATTGGATTTCCCAGATTCCTAATTGGGTCCCTAAAATTCTGTTTAAAGCTACGATTCCCATTACTAATCTGAAAAAATTGGTGGACACTTGCATGGGGTTGAGCCGATACCAGTTTAGAACCCGACGAAGTAGTGAGTCAAGGGGGAAACGGACTCCACCCTCGACAATGGCCATGATTGGGATACACGTTCTATCCCACCTACAGGCGTTCCGTAAGCGCTAATTCCAACTCATCCTTGCTAATAAACTCATCAACATGGTATTGGACAATCGAATCAATCATGCTAACTCCGCAAACATCGTCTTCATCCCCCATTTGGCTCCCGATGTGGAACATGTTGACTTGCATCTTCATGTTACCAAAACTCATGTTAAGCCTCCCATCCCAGTAATGAATCACGGCATCGGATGTTGCTAAGAAAGGGCGCCCGAGAATAATTGGAATGGAAGCCTGAGCCGCCGACACTGGACACGTGTCAAGAACCACGAAGTCGACCGGGTACACAAATTGGTCGACTTATACTAGCACATCTTCCACCATCCCCTTTAAAACTCGGATACTCCGATCTCCCAATTGTAAAGTCACTTGAGTTGGCTTCATCTCTCCCAACCCAAGTTGTTCATACACCAAGAACGGCAATAGATTCACACTCGCGCCCAAGTCAAGAAGAGCTTTCTCCACAACCTTGCCTCCAATGGTGATGGATATCGTAGGACTGCCCGAATCGTTATACTTGGGCGGAAGGATCGACTCGAAAAGAGAACTCACTTGTTCGGTCAAGAACACCTTCTTTTGCACTTGGAGCTTGCGTTTATGAGTACACAAGTCCTTCAAGAATTTGGCATACGACGGAATTTGTTTGATAGCATCGAGCAAAGGGAGGTTGACTTGCTTTAACACGGCATAGATGTCGGCATTTAAATTTGGCTTGGCTAGCGTCCTTAGCCGGTTGGGATATGGTGTGGGAATAGTGAAGGCTTGTGGAACATCACTCTCCTTGGCCTTTCCTTTCTCCTCTTCCGTACGAGCTTGCTTGGGAGATTCCCTATTTGGTATAGTTGGCATTGACGGTATCGGAATAGGTAGCAAGATTGGCGTCACCGGTGGCTCCACTTGAGCATTGTCCACCGTCTTCCCACTTCTCAACAAAATAATGGCCTTGGCTTGCTCGGGGAAAGGCACCGAAGAGCTACCAATCAAATGTTGACCTTGTGGATTCGCCAAAGGTTGAGTAGGAAGCTTCCCTCTTTCTTGTTGTAGCACGCCAATCGCCGTAGTCAATTTTCCCATTTGATTCCTTATATCATTCATGGCTTGAGCAGTCTGCTCATTGGTGGTCGCTTGCATCTGATAGAATGCATTCATTGTGTCCTCTAAAGATCGCCACGGAGGAGGTGCTTGTTGTTGCTGAAACTAGTTTTGCCCTTGAAATTGACCGGATGGTATGAATCCCGGCGGACCTTGAATTGCAGGGAACCGTGGTGGACCTTGGAGTTGAGGTTGCCGCCAAGTTTGATTCTGAACGGGAGGAGGAGCTTGCGAAGTTGATGAAGTCCCTACTTCATTTTGATTACTCCAACGGAAAGCCGGATTGGACCGCAACCTTGGATTGTAAGTATTGGAGTACGGATCCCAGCGTTGGTTCATTGCACAAACTTCTTCCTGAGGAAGTTGACTAAAATGGTGCCGAAGGGCAGGAATAGTATGACAATTATCGGTCGAATGACCCACAGTCTCACAAATGACACACACTTCCTCCACTTGCCGAACTTCCTTCACTTCCTTTACCTGGATCGCGTCCAACTTCATTTTGCCTAACTTTGTCGACAGCTCATCTAGCTTCGTCTCAAAAACATTATGCTTGCTCACCGAGAACTTGCCGGAGCCACCCGGTCCTTGGTTTCTCATTGCTTGATCACCTGGATCTATGTATTGCCAAGTTTGGGCCCTTTCCGCCAAAGCGTCCAAAAATTCCCAAGTGGCATCGGGATCCTTTCCCATAAAGTCACCGCTTCCCATAGTATCAAGAAGCTGCTTGGACTCCCGATCACAACCCAAATAGAAATAGCTAATCACCAAGTACGTGGGAAAATTATGATGTGGAACAGCTGCGAGTAGATCCTTGTACCGTTCCCAATACTTGTAAAAGACCTCCCCATCTTTTTGCTTAAAATTCTGATTTTGGTCCATGAGAAGCTTTGTTCGGCTAGCCGAGAAAAACTTCGTGGTGAACACATCTTGAACCTCAGCCCAAGTTAGCAAAGATCGGGGTTTCAAATAATGGAACCATTGCTTGGCCTTGGCCTTGAGCGAGAAAGGGAACAACTTCAAGCGGGATTGGTCCAACTGTCCAGGGCCTGTCACAAACGTGCTGACAATGGTCTCAAATTCCCGAATATGAGCATAAGGATCCTCAAGTTCACACCCCCGAAACTCTGGTATAACCCGGTGATATTCTGGCTTGAAAGCAAACGCATTGGTGGCGGTGCAATTTGGAATGGTTATTGGTGACACGTGCGGGCCTCTTTTCGGAGTTAGGTAATCACACAAAGTACGAGCTGCTGGTTGATCTGCCATTGGCCTTAACGGAGGTGATAACTCGCGCGATGGAGAGTATGCCTGAATAATATTACGAACCCTCGGAGGAGAAACAGACCTATGCAGCCGATTTGAAAAAGGACTACGATAGACGTTGAGCATACGCCCTGCACAAAACTAGGTAACCAGACTAGAGGGGCTATGCCGCCGCCTTGTTCTCAACACAATTCCGTGGGGTTATGCCACCGCCATGTTATATAGGTAAAAAGCAATAAAAGGCAATTGATGCTCAATCTAGCTTCGTTACACCTCAAGTCGAATTGATGGCTCAGTTAGAGATTTCCGCTAAATTGAGTTCAAATTACACAAAGAAATAATAAACGGAGCACTTATAGTGGTTTGTCGATCCTCCAATATAAGCTATAATAAGAATCCCCGGCATCGGCGCCAAATGCTTTAACCGAAAAAGACCTTTGCTTTAGATACAAGGTTTGAAACCCCAAGCGTAGGGCTAGATCGTCGATAGCATAATTTCCGGAAGTCTGGGATCGTACCCACAGAGAATCGAATATAGCTTAATCGGATTGAAGGTTTTATGTAACGGATTGTGGCGTTTAAGACGGCCAACTTGGTTTTGCTTTGAAATGTGGAAATGCTAATGAAAAAAACTGGAAATGTGCTTTATAAACTAAAAGAGGCAAGTCTCAGGATCGTTTAACCCTTGACAAAGGCCGTTACCGGTTCCCAAATATAACTCAAGCGAGAGACACGACTGCGTGCTCACGCTCGGAAGATTTAGCCTTAAAGACTACGTTTATAGGAAGATATGATTTTCCGGAACTAAAACAACCTATTTTGTTTTGCTAATGCATCTAAAACATAGGAGGCCACGAGCCCTCGATAAGTCGCTTGCCAAGACCGCTTGACTAAACTTCATATCAAAGAGTTAACACCCCTCGCTTAGACCAAAATGGCTAGGTTACCTTAATCCCGAAAACCATGCTTTTAAGCCCGAAGGTTTGAGAACCAAATAACCACCTAGGTCATTGGGAAAGATTACCCCGAGACTTAGCCAAACGACTACTCACACATAGCTAAAGCACAAAACAAAGCATAAAAACTAGACATGATTTTTAACCGATAGAATCGAAAACAAACTTGATATTAATAAGGATCTAGTCCGTAGCTACAACATTAATAAATGAGAAAATAACAAACGAGAACGACTTACTTGAGTTCTAAGGAAATTATACTTGAAAAGCTTAAAAAGACATTAATGGAGTAAAATCCTAAGGAAGTAATGTGCTAGCCTCTAAAGGAGGGAGAGAGGGGGTCCTATTTATACAAAGAGACTCTCTCTTTCCTCCAAAATATCCAAAATACAGCCAAAAGTGGAAAGTTGCCACTTATGAAAGTTAAAAGCTGTCAAAAAGTAAGTCGGTAAGCCTCCCATATCGATACTCCAAAACCGTATCGATACCAAGCTGTCTCCACTGCAACTCCAAAATTCCCCGTAGAGGAACCGTATCTACACAAGAACCTGTATCGATACGGAAAACATTGTATCGATATGCTGAAGGCTGGATTTCTCTCTGTTTTGAAACCGTATCGATACACAAAGATTCGTATCGATACCGAGATGCTTCCTGGCAGATCAAGTCCCTCGTGCCCCGTTTTGACACCCGACGGCCCTTTGCACTCTCCGGCCCTTCTTTTGTTCAATCCCAAAGCCCGACGGCTGCGCTCCATATGGCCTCGCCACTCGAATACCCTTAAGGGTTGTTCGAGGCATCAAAACAAGCTCTCTTATTCACGTAGTACCTGAAACGCTCAACGGAAAACCTTACGCACAAAATCACTAAAAACGACAAATAAACATAAAACAAACGACAAAAAACGGGACTAGGCGCACCAAATATCTACAATATTGGGTGTTTATCACACGCTGAGGTGGAAGAGGGGAAAATCCAAACACAACACCAAATACAACCTTTCACATCCATGTGGGCTCCATACACACTACTATATGTGGGCCCCACATGTATGTTTGTATGTGAGATGTTGTGTAAATTATTGTGTTTGGATTGTTGTGTGAGTAACATTGTTGTTTGCCAAACAAAAATAATACTCACACAACCTCTCACATCCACGTGGGCTCCACACATGTGTGTGGGCCCCACATGTATGTGAGAGATTGTGTAAGTTGTTGTGTTTGAATCGTTGAGTGAGTAGCATTGTTGCCAAACAAAAATGAACTCAAAACCAAATCTGGGAAATTTTAGAGAGAGAAAAAGGAACCCAGTCTTTTCCCAATATCCTATTGAAAACCCACCCCAAATCCAAACTCTATTGATGCCAAAATCCCCCAAAGCGCCATTAACGGCGACCGGCGCATCCAAGGTCGGGCAAAAAATTGGTGCGTTTCTCTCTCTCTCTCTCTCTCTCTCTCTCTCTCTCTCTCGTGAGGTTTGGGATGCGAAAGGAAGGCTACTAGTTGAGGAGAGGTTGGGGGCTGTTGAGGTAGATTTGTGGAGACTATTAAATGGGCTTTTGGGGGAGTCGATGTGCTATGTAAGGCTCCGTTCAGTTGTCAGGAATGTTGTACCGGAAAGTTATTCTCAGGAAAAGTTAAGTAAAGTGAAGTAAAGGAAAAAGAAATCTATTTTCTTGTGAGTGTTCATTTGACAATTTTTTTTGGCAGGAAAACTAAAGTTTAGTGGTTCATTTGCCGGGAAAAGACACTTATGAGAAACTTCTTTATTTTTATTCCCATGGCTAATTTTAAATAAAAGTAACTTTGAGAGCTAAATAATAGGCTATCATATTTCAAAAATTAACACATATGGAAAATGTATTTTATCTAATGCAAAGCCTTAACAAGAAATGAAAAAATCGACTTGCAATTCCCTATTCAATTTGCTATATTCTGAATAGTCATGCAAATCCCCCATTTAAATTGACATTCTCTGATAATCAACCGTACAAATAAAGTTTAAAAAATAAGTAGATGATAACTACATAAATAAATATTAAACAACCGTGCTTGATTAGTTGCTGATGCAAAAACTCACTGAAATTAGTTAGTACAAAACAAAATTGAAGACTAATGACAAGATAAATAAATACTTTCAAAAAAAATAAACTACCAATCTTTTTCCACAACAATTATCTCAGAAAGTACCATAGTAGTCGAGATTATTGTTGCTACGTAAATCTCAAAGTGTCTTTCTAACCTAATTTGTATTTTTTGTATTGGCGTCATTCACTTTTTTTCTTACCCGCCAATTATTTTGGCCCCACAATGGATAAAACTTTTCCCATGATGCAAAATCCTATGCTTTTGGCCAGATTACTTTTGCAAGAAAGTAAATATTGCAGGAAAACTTAAAAACATGTTTCCCACTACTTTCCTGCCAACTGAACACTACAAAAGTTATGAGAAAGTTGATTTTCCCATCATTTTCTGTACTTTTTTGGCAACTGAATGGGGCCTAAGGGGGAGAATGCGACGAGCCGAAGTGGAAAGTTGCGGCTGTGGAGGGGGAGGATATGGTGGTGGGTTTGATCTTAAAACGAAAACCCTAGATCTCTAAAAAATTTGCTCTGTAAAATCCGAACTCTCTCTCCACATGTTTCTACTTCTTTGTAGTTTTTTGTGATTTGTTTTTCAAGTTTTTTTGTTTTTTTGGGGTTGGCATTGCATACCCCAGTGCAATAAGCTAATCCTTCCCATTGAGTGCCAGTATGAGTTCCAAAAGGAAAGATTTCCATAACTATGAAATTTCTATAGCTTTATTTGATGGATTTAAGCTTCATATCTTGTTGAATATTGGAGAAAGAGTCAGTGTATGGTAAATCCCCTGTCTCTTTTTTGAATATTTAGCATCTCATGAAATTTTTCTTGATTTGGGCTTCCGTCCATGATTTTTTCTTGTTTAGACAGTCCATTCTGTTGTATCTCAACTTTATAAGACCCCAACGATAATAATTGGCATATGCTCTGCGAGAATCCTTCCTCTGAATCAAGCTTTGAGGTGAAGGGGGTTCTGGTTGCTGATTGGCTCTGGATTTTGGGCTCATCCAGCCAAGTACTTTCTTCGATTGATTTCTTAATTGGGTGTTAGCAGCACCTGATGAACTATCATATTGTGAAGGGTATTCTTGTTTTGTGGGGTTTGTGGCTTCATCGGAACAAAGCTCATTTCGACGGCGAAGGACACTCTGTTACTCAAACGGCAGAGATGATCAAGCAAATCTCAGCCTCTGTGAAGCATTTCAATGGAGAATCTGGACTATGGTGTGGTTGCGGACAATGTTTGTATAGCTTGTGTGGGCACACGCCCCAAAATTTAAACAAATTTTGTATAAACATCGGGTGCGCCCTTTTTCGGAAAGCGCGGCGAAACGCTTACAATTCAGAGTCGCCACTCGGGTTTCGCGGAAAGTACCCAAGGAACCGAACTTGAAAACGTTTGCTACGTTTGCTTGATTTTGAAAAGGCTTGTAGACTGGACCGTCGTCACCTTCGATATCTGAGGTTCGGGAGCCAGGTTACGAGAAAGGAAGGGTTTTATGGCACCCCTCTCGCCCAATCCGGAGATCGGTCTCTACTCAGGCATTTTATAACAACTTTTGCATTTTTCTCTCATTGATCATTTTTTTTAGCCAGTTAGGGCGGGGGAGCAGTTAATGGGGATTTAAAACCGTAACAAGTTTGCAATGTGATTGAATATGATGGATGTTTGATCTAGGCAACAGTAATAGATTGAGAACAAGCTCCGGTGAGGGTTTTGATCAAACTGGAACGCACAGGCCCGGTATGGTACACGCAGGATCGAGCCTGTATGCACTGGCCATGCCACTGCATTCAGAGATGACCTGCGTGTGCCACACAATTACTGGCGCGCGCCGGTAGGCTCAAACTCACAGCTCTTGTAATCAACCCTCTGGGCTCTGGAATGGACCAGTGCACACCCAGGACAAACCACGCAGTTTATATCACAATTTATACATAGTTACAGACAGCAGGGGATAGATCTAAGGGAAATACAAGAAAGAAACACCCCATAAACAGTGTGGGGAAATAGGGGAGGCCTGGACCTGACTCTCATGCAAGGGCCAAGCCACTGGACCCTGATATAACTGCCGTATGCCAGTAATATAGAACCGTACGCCAGTTACACCTCATGTCCAATGCTTTGGCTTTGCACAGTCTGGGCTCTGGAACACGACCAGAAGGATCCCAGAGGCCTTTTAAAGCATAAATAACAGATAAGAAGCTACACAGTTCTACAAACGGAAAGCAATAAACTGGTTATTAGCATGCTGCATGGTGTGAAAGACTGAAAGAAAGCGGGAAATAGACGATCAGTGATCCCCACGCCAATGATGCACATACAACCAAAACTGGCGTACGGCTCAGTACTACTGGCGTGCGCCACCTACCTCTATGCTCGAACTTTGAAACCTTGCCAGCTTTAGGGCCAGGATTGGTATTGATTACCAGCCTTGGCCCTGCCAGCCCCCCCTCAGGGGTCAGAACAGATTACAGAGACAAATGTGGTATACCTTTATTAGAGCTTAGTGGGATGTTTTGAGCTTGAACTTGAGGCTTTGAGGTTTGAGTAATGAGTATGAAGGGTGTTATGATGAGTGAGGTGGTGTTCCTTTGCTTTCTCTTTCAATGGATGAAGAAGAAAGCAAAAAAACAAGAAAGAGATGAGTCTTCTTCTCTCTTAATGGTGGCAACCCCTTGCAACTAAATGCAAGGGGGGTATTTATAGGTGAGAGAGAGACTGAAAAAGGGGGCAGTAACCAGCTGGTTGGGGCTGGTTTGGCTGGAAGGGAGCCACCATGCATTAAATGCATGGGACTTGCCTTGAGGGAAGATGTAGGAGAGAGGGGGAGACAACCTCGGCCGTCTGCAATCATCAGGAAACTGTGGCTTACGTCGGGTGGCCACAAAAGTCTCGTGTACGTGATTGCATGAAGTTGATTTGACTGGGCTTGACCGGCGTGCGCCAGTGCTATAACAGCGTGCGCCAGTGGAAACTGAGTCAACGGTCGATGACTGACACGTGGCGGTTTACTAGCGCATGCCGGCATAGAACCAGCGTAAGCAGGTAGGGTTTTGCTGTGGCCATTTGGTTCTGGCTTGACGAGTTTGGAAGGGGTTCAACATGGGTTTAAGTGAGGTTCGGGACGTCCCAAGCTCAAACGTATTAATCCAACTTGAGATGTTCTTGACCTTAATCATCATTGGGGAATCAAAGATCGTAAGTAAACTAATTTGGACAGTCCAGAATAGGGTGTCTACAGCTTGGTTGAGGACTTTAATGACTTGTCAAAATGAATGGGATTGTATGTTTGACAGGCACACAACAATGCTAAGAATGCCAAATGTTTGTACCTTCCATGAGATTAATGGATGCGATTTTGTATTGGATGGATGATATGGTCTTTTTTTAATGAATCTCTTATTTGCACGATATGAATGCGATTTTATGTTTTCAATTTTGCACAATCTTGGCATTGGCAAATTTGTTCTATAATGTAGTGGAGGCATTTCTTCTTTTTTTGGTTTGAGTACTCAAGAGTGAAGCCAATTGGGAGAGAAACAATCTCAGAGATCATAACATGGACACAAAATATTTGGTGCGGTTATATCAATTAGGTACATTCACCAATTTAAAAGAAGTTCAAGGGATAATAAAAAACATAAATAGATGCAAAAAAAAGTTTAGTCCCAACAGACTCCAAGCATGATGTCCCACATATTGCAGACTCCAAGCACAGCAAAACAGCTGCAATAAACACCAACTGCAGCACCCAGCAGTTTCAAAAACCTAAATTACCAATTTTGAACACCTGAAACACCATGGGGGTTCCAGAATCAATAAAATTATAGTAAATATAGCATTTGCAGTTAACTATAGACCATTCAAACAGAATATAAATCAAAGATATGAACAAGATGTCATTAAAGAGTTAATTCAACCATTAACCTCAAATCGGTGATCCCTAGAAATGGTGTTGGAGACGGAGAGAATAGGGGGTAGAAATTAAAAGAGAGGGTGTGGAAGACAGAAATGGGTTTTCGGGAGAGAGATTGGGAAGGTCCATGGTCAGTGTCAATGGAGTTTGGCATTAATGGAGTAAGTTGGGTTTCTGGTTAGAGGTTTGGATTTGGGAAAAAAGGTGGGTTCCCTTTTTTTTCTCTCAATTTTTCCGGGTTGTGTTTTGCTTCTATTTTGAAAATTTTGGTTGGGCCCCTTCCACCTCAGCTTGTTGTACAGGTTCAGTACAAAATTGTAGTACCCATTACAAAATTGTAAATTCCTCACATATCTTCCTCCTCTATAATAAGAACCAGTTGGGACAGATTTTCGCTAGCCAATTTTAGGCTTATTTGGACAATTGTGCCCCTCAATTGTTGGGCTGTTGTTCTTGGCCAGATGGGCAAAATTGTCATTTGGCTTCCTCCATTTACTTGGTTACGTGGCGTGCTGGGGTGAAGGAGATTTGAGGGGTTTTGTAGTTTTAAGTTACGTGGCGTAATGGGCTGAAGGGAATGTGAGGGGTTCCCCCTCTGTCTCTCCGTGAATTTCAGACCACGACGCCGTTTCTTCTTCTTCTTGGATCGGAGAGTCTTCTCTCTCTCTCTCTCTCTCTCTCAATCGATCAACCGATCGATTCTGACTTTGTAGTCTCTCTCTCTGATATCTTCCTTGCATCTGTCGTCCGCTTCACTTCGATCTGCTACATCGTCGATTGCAATGGCAACGTCCACCGTCCACATCAATCTGAATGAGTTCAACAATTCAGGTTATTTGTATTTCATGGATGGTTGATATTTGGTTTTCTGTTGCCAGGTTCCTTTGAATGGTTTATATTTTGTTTTGTTTGCTGTATCGGGAAGGAGAACACCATGTAGTGTAAGTTGTGATGTTCAGTTTCTCCTTCTTCAATGTGCTGAATATTGCTATTGCCGATTCGTATTTTCCCCTTTTGCGTTTTTATTTTAACTGATTTATGCCGATTTGGTTTACGGTTTTGTTTTTTGCGAAAGCCCACTGGTTTTTTTGAGATTGGATTCAAAAAAAAAAAACCACAATTAAGATTTCGATTTTTTGTTTGCTGTGTCAATTTCGTTATTTGTCGCATTTGCATGGCGCATATGTGGGTCTGTTTCATCTCTTTTGAATATGGGTTTTGCAAGTTAGACTTCGCTTGGGACTTTTGTATACTTTAGTATTGCAAAAATGTTTGCTTGTACTGGCTTTGATTGGGGCTTGTATGGTTATGCGACGGAGCCCTCACACCGGCTATTTCCAGTATGCTATGGATCTTCTTCTTTCTTGTGCATTTTGCTTCAATTTGATCTTGCAGATGCTTGTTTGTTAATGTTTGACTGGTTAGTGTTATTGCATAATTTTATTTTTTGGAATTTTTCCTTAAGTTTGTCCTTGTGCGTGTTTGTTAGTTCCTATTTTGTGTGATCAATTCTTAAGAATTTGATTT
Organism: Rhododendron griersonianum; assembly: GCA_018127125.1. Lineage (NCBI taxonomy): Eukaryota > Viridiplantae > Streptophyta > Magnoliopsida > Ericales > Ericaceae > Rhododendron > Rhododendron griersonianum. The sequence goes on from CM030795.1 coordinate 18,359,669, forward strand.
TGTTTTGGCTCAAGTTTGGGCTTTGGGGTGTTTGTATTGGGGGATTTAGTTTTCTGGCCAAATACCTGTGCATTTTCCCCCCTGCATTCCTAATGAAGTTTGCTTGAATCTAGGATTGTGGGTATAGGTTAGTAAGTGGATTAACTAATAAGTTTTCCTTTTCTCAAATACATGTATAGTTTTTCTTGCTGTTTCTGGAGTGGAGCTTGCTATGTCAAGCATCATAAATGTAAGATTCTCAACCTTTTGTGGCCTTCAAATCAAATGGATGAAGTTCATATTTTGTCATTCAGTGGATGCCAATACCTTCAAATTAGCAGACAGACTATAAGATAGTAATAATTTGCAAAACCTTAGGGCCTGATTCCTGCACGGTCTTGTCATCTCCCATGTCTATATTAGATAACAGCTGCTTGTTTTGTCTACAGAATTCAATCAGTCTGTTTCAATACCATGGTTTTTCTTTTCCAAATTGATTGGTATCCAACTTGGCTTCTCCCGGTTTCTGAGTTTAAATTTACCTGCTCAAATGACCAAATATATCCTCTCGGGATATGGTCATTCGAGTAGGTAATTTTTAACTCGGAAGCGCGGAGAATTCAAGTTGGGTAATACACCTGAGGCTTCAAGTCAAGGTAATTGGTCTTCTACGAAGAAGTTATAGATTATGTGATGTTCAAATTTAAGTTCAAGCCTCTGCATATACCAAACTTAAGTTAAAGCCTATGCATATAACATATGGAATCCAACTTATTGGTTGTACTTTTTAACTTACACCTGTCTACCAAATGTGCTGCTTTGTTTTTCAAATGGTTTTAAAAAAGATGGAATTTGCTACTCTCCTTGGAAAACTCAAGGGCCAAGGCTATGCTCTTGATCATTGTTATATTTTTCTTTAAAGTTTTCTTACTTGAAATTTATTAAATTGATCCTGCAATTTGTAACTTATTTGAAGAAAAAAGATTTCTCAAACAAGTCGGTTTGTGGTGGAGTGGCCTATGGCCCTATTGTGAGTTCCAGAGGAAAGTAACTTTTGCAAATAAGATTGCGTGTAGTGAGAATGCCAAGACTAGATTATTTAATCTATGTTATCTAATGGTCATCAATGTTGGAGCATATCTTGTTTTGAGTCTTGCAAAATGGAAATGAATTGATGTAAATTGGTATTCCTTATTTGTGGCAATATGGTTAACTTAGTTGCCTTTAATCATCATCAAATTATTCATATGGGGGATTCTTTGCATTTCCTTGTGCCTTTCTTGATTGCAGCAGAATACTTCCAACTTAGGTGGTGACAAGCATAAAATAAACTAAAAACGCATTTTTTGTACCAGAATCCAAGGAGGGAACAATGACTCCTCAACCTCCTGCACAACTTTTGTGACAGGCAATCGAGACTCTGGCTCATCCGAACGACACCGTGGTGTCCTTGCACATTCTTGGTTAGCATTTTTCGTTCTACCACCAAAGTTTCACTTCAATCCCAATGAATCTATTAGTTAGTCATTTCAATCTGATATGGTACTAGATAATGACCAACTGGGTCACAAATACTTCTTTAATGTTTATTATATCAAATGAAAATGTTGTTTCATACGACAGTTATTAGTCGATAGGGTACTGTTATCTAAGGCTGTATTGGATCATGGAAAGTAGAATTTCAGGGGACAAAGGAGGAGGAAAGCAAAAGTTTTTTTCTTATTTCCGTTCAATCTGATTTTTTACCCCTAGCATAGAATCACGTAACACTTGTCAAGCACCAAGACTTTTGCTCACTTGCACTGTGTAATACAACGTTTTTTGGTGGAACAGTAGGGGAGCAAAGGAAGAACAAGTCAATGGCAAATAGTCAAACACATTGTTGCCGAGCAAAAGCATGTTATACCAGTGGTGGGTGAATTTGCCACAATGTGTCGGTCTAAACAGGTATTTTGTCTCCAATGCTACAATGTGGTAAAGTTAATGATATAACTTCTGCAATGTTCTACAATCGGCCAATATGTATGCTAAAAGAGGCTGAATTTTTCAGGTGAATTTGTAGGCAAGAGTTGGATTGAGCTCCAGTGTTGGGATAGGTTTAATTGAGGATGCAAAACACTTATTAGCAGAATTCCTTCTTATCGGCCGACCGAGAAATAAATCAAATTGGTGAGAGAACTGCTCAGTATATAATTAAACTGAAGCAAGTTTGTTTTGCACAATTAACTCAAAGTATTCAGTCTTTAATATGTTGTTCTCCAATTTTTTTTTATTAAATCGCACTCTTTTTACCTCTCTTAACATGGGAAACATCCTCTATTCTGAAGAATTTGGAAAAAATTTAGATACTAGAATACAGCTTTCAAGTCTCAAGTTCTTCATTAGTCAAGTTGTCAAGCAGTACCATCCCATGCATTTCTGCAGTGCCATCATATCATTCTCATACTTAAAACAGCTCATTGAATCTTTTATTATTGCTGATTGAGTGAGGTTCTGGTAATGTCCTTATCAGCATCCATTTTCCAGTCTCTAACCACATCTGTGGCTCAGTTCCCTTTCTAATAAGTGCATAAAATGGGAACGGAATCTGTGATCGAAGTAAATTTGAATTCTCCTACAGAGGCTCAAACTTATGCGGATAACTTCTGTTACACTACATTTATGATTTTAGAAACACACAAAATTGTTCTCTACAACGGGCATGACAAACGTGTCTTGCACTTCGCAATTTACCTAGTTAATGACTAAGAATAAGAGGGAAAAAAAAGGGTCCGACTATTTGCAACTGCGAATTTACTATATGTAGTCTGTGCTAGATAAAATACCCAAATCTTATAACAATTTGCTAAATATAACCCAATAAATACCCTTAAACTTTCCAAAATACCCTTCCCTATCCAAACCTAATTTTTTACCCCAAATTTTGAACTACTCCCCGGCCCCTTCTCTCTCCCCGTTCTGTGTTGTCCTCTCCTTCTCTTCCTCCATAACCACCACCACCAGTTTTATTCCCAACCATTCACCACCAAAATATTTCACCACCAGAGCACAACACCAACATCACGAAAAGTCGGCATTCTCTCATATTTGCTCTTGTTTTCTCTGCAATTCTGCGACCGACCTCCATGCGACCACCAACAACAGCCCTTCTTCCGATCCACCACCGCTGGCACGATTCCCTAACAAAAGGTTTGCACCGGAGCACACTAGATGCACCATCACCACCACCTTTAACACCAACTTCAAAAAAAATTTGCTGGCATTCGGATACACATTCTCGAAAAATTTAGAAAATTCCAGATTTTAAAACTCGAATGCTTACAAAACACAATAAATATATATTAATGCTTAATGAGCAGGATTCAAGTTTGTAACGGGCTGCTTTAGCTCAAGCAATACCCCAATCGAAGTGTTGCCCAGAAATCTAGAACTGTGAATACAATCTTGTAAGTCATCATCGCAAGTTATTAAAATCAACTCATCTTCCTCATCTTTATACTTGATATAATAATCTCTAGGCTCCAAGTTCAACCTTTTAGTTACTTCTTCCTGCAGCTCTACTAATCTAGACGACAAAGACAATCGAAACTTAACTGTATTATTTTCAAATTTCGCCCTAATGGTCACCATCTCCACATCTTGGAATGCTGACTTACGGGTAATTTTTCCTCCGACCGCGGTTCCCATAATCTCCTCTGAACTGTGATTAACACTAGCCAAGGCTTGATTTGAAGGCAAATCAACACTAAGTTGTGGGGTTTGTCCCAGGTTCTCAACAGGCAAGGGCTGAAAGGGGACCTTCTTTATGTTGCGAGGTGGCCACCTACCGATACCATAATCCCGACAGACACGCTTCAATGTAGATATGCTAACTGCAAAACAAAAAATACAGATGACACAAAATACCTTCTATTCTCTACTATCAAAAGCCCAATAATCTATACTCCATGGAAATAAACAGACTTTTAAATCAAGACCACACAAGAAACTAGATTTTAATATTAAGAGTGTACAATTACCTCTGAGTTCCGTTGCAGCATCGTTACGCCTCGTTTTTAAACACTTAAGGATATCCTCCAAAGAAACTTGGATTCGAACTCCAGTTTTTTTGTGTTCCCTTTCTTGCGTCTTTCTTGTGCCTTCTATTGTTCGTTCTACAGCGACGACATTCTTTCCATTGTCTAAAGGATCCATTTGTAGCTGATCACATGAATCTAATTGTGTCGTCACTTCTTGAATCTGTAAGGGTTCAAGACTAGGCAAACTGTACTTTTGTGCTCCACTAACAACATTCATTCCATTGTCTATGGCATCCATTGCCGGCTGATTCAGTTGACCTAGCTGCGACATCACTCCTCTATCCTTTGAGACTTCAAGACTAGGAAAAATTCTAGTAGCTTGGATCATTTGAACGGAATGACTACTCTGATCATTCTGAAAATCAAAAACTTCAACAGATAATATATCCCCCAGTTCTTGGCCAGAAACGAGCTTAAAAGTTTTGAACTTTTCCTCCATCGTTCCCAATATCAAGCTTATTGTGGTCAATGTGTTCTCATCGTCTTTGCTGCTTGCTGGCAAAAAGAACTCGAGTACATAAACTTCATTTCTAGTGTAATTGCTCTGCAAGCACATTGTGAACCAACCACTTAATTTGTAATGTCGTGCATAGGGTACTAAGGGGTACTCTGCTATGCTGAATTGTTTTACATCCGAGCAGTATAACAAGTTAGGAAATGGAAGTATCCTCCCAGTAACCTCCCCCTTTCTTAAGTGACAGCTTTTTAGGACTTTTTTGAACTTAAAAACATCAAATTTGTCCCCAAAAAGATCTCCACCCTTGGATAGGTTTTGGCCTCGCACTAAATAGTCGCATGCACCGCAAGAGACCCATGTCAAAGCCAAAGATATTTTATGAATTTTACATATATACCGCGAAACCATCTTGAGTTCCTTGAAGGCAGCTGCAATAGGTTGATTCTCATCCTTGTACTGTTTCGGAAGTATTGACAACATCAAGATACTTGTGAGAAAATGTCACTTGAAATATATATGTAAGAAAACAAAATTCCAGATAGAACATTGTATAGGTTTTGCCACTCACTCGCATTTCATAGTGTTTAAATCCATCAAAGCATTGCAGACCAAACTCCTGCAGGAGTTTAAAAAAACATATTCAGCATATACAAGTATGGTCAGAGTAGAGTAAAGCAAAGTAAAGAAAATGAACGTCCATATATGCGACAGCAGTTCGTACAACATTCACCTCACAGAAACTCCAGCATATGAGGAAAATATCTTGTGTATTTTGTGGGTCAACATTCAAACAAATTAATATTTGCTCCTAAGGACCACAAGATTCCTACGAATAAGAAATTGGTACCTTAAAGGGAGACTATAGGTTTCTTACGTGTTGCTGAAGAAGTACAATAGCTCACATTTGATTTCTAAGAATTCAACTGCAACAGTGTTTCACACGAATGAATGTCGCCAAACAGAACTTGGCATCAGAGACTTAATTCCTAATTCCTCTCAGGTTACTTTAACATCATAATTATGGAGAGACGATTATTTTGATATGGCACCAGCCTGTTGGCAAGGGGAACAAAACCCCTCAAAGTCCAATGATGTCCTTTAGTTGGAGAGATTTTTTCTCTTTGCAGGAATGTCTTTGCATCAAGACAACTGATTAGGGCTCTGGTCTGTTGCATCTCATTTAGATGCTTAAATTTCGCAGTCGATCAGTTATCCAATTCTTTACCAATTTTGCATTAAAATTGTCTATTTGGCGCACTAATTCCTTGTGAAAGGGAAAACATAAGTTCATACTCATGGGTGATGTAATGTCTATAGCTAGATTAACGAGTGGGATTATTGTCAAATAATGACTTCAAAATGTCGTGTTTAGAATCACTCATGATTCCTCAAGATGACCATGTAGCTGAAGTATACTCATATTGTCCTAACCACGACCTTTGTAAGAAGAGTTAAGCCTATAAGAAATTGGAGAATAGCAGATTTTCTCGTGTCCATGAATGATGAAAATATCAAAATCAAACATAATAAAAGGATGACCAAAGTATAAAAATGAACAGTTAAACTTGTACACACACTATATATATAAGCAAGAAAAGGCTACAAAAGCAGGTTTCAGGCATATCCATTATCCATGACAAACAATGTACAGTATATTTGTCAGCAATAAGTAATCTTCCAGATAGCTCCTTTATAGTTAAAGAAACTGGACGGATAAAAAAAATAGACGATCCAGTTTTGAATTTTTTAGGTCTGTCCCGAGCTCAATTTGATAATCGGAACTATTCATTTTGTTAAGTTTGATCAGAAATTTATCTAGGCCAAAAATTAAGTTGATTGGACATTGATAGACATCATACAGAACAGTAAGATGACCATGTAAGCTTAAGTATACTCATATTGTCCAAACCACGACCTGTGTAAGAGGAGTTAAGCCTATAAGAAATTGGAGAATAGCAGGTTTTCTCGTGTCCGTGAAAGAGATGAAAATATCAAAAAAACAAAATAAAAGGATGACCAAAGTATAAACATAAGCAAGAAAAGGCTAGAAAAGCAGGTTTCAGGCATACCCATGACAAACAATGTACAGTACATTTGTCAGCAGTAAGTAATCTTCCAGATAGCTCCGTTATAGTTGTTAAAGAAAATGGACAGATAAAAACTAGACGATCTAGTTTTCAATTTTTTAGGTCCATCCCGAGCTTAATTTGATAATCGGAACCATTCATTTTGTTAAGTTCAATGAGAAGTTTGTCTCGGCCAAAAATTAAGTTGATTGGACATTGATACACCATTCAGAACACATTTCTATACAGATAGATGTATATCCCAAATTGGACCCCATTTATTTGAAGACAAATATTCTTCAAAAAGTTTATGATTGATATTCAAGCAAATTCATTTATGGCTAAATTATAGGAGTACTTCTTCATGAGCTCTACACCATGAACTATTTAGATCATCAGAATGAGTCCGAGATACACTCGAAAATGTCAAAACTGGACCCATCCAGGTTTTTTTTACCAACCGGAGATGATCCACGTGTGTGTGTGTGTGTATTTTTATATGATCTGGTAAAGATTGTGTTCACCTTTGATATATTCAATTTCCAAATCAAGGATGATAATTCTGATTGCCATCTGGCAAAAATCTGTTTTGAAACAAGAATAGCTAAAATGAATTTTCCCGAATCGTAATCAATACAGAGTAAAAAAGATATTGACACACACACATACATATAGTCCCAAAAGATTAGTACTCCTCTTGAAAGTATAATGTAATGTCCTTTCATATCTAACTTTCATAAATTATTAAAAAGGATAGGGCAATGCGGGATATTCCATTTGACCTTTCAAGGAGACGTGCATAATTTATAAGGACGTGCACTTACCTTAAAAGGTTGAATTCCCAATAAGACCAACATTAAGGGGACAAGGGAGTACAAAATAGGCATAGTTCAAGACAATCAATCTGTAATCCTACAAGCTAACACTAAAATTTCTTGATGGCTACAGTTTTGTGGAAAAGAAGGCACCATCTTGTGCCTAACAAACAATATACTAGTAAAATAAAGAGGGGAAAAAAGAAACAGCAAGGGAGTAGTAATGAATGGTAGTAACACGAAATTCAAAAGAGCTGACTAGCAACAAACCTCAAAAATACGATATAGGTGGCCGAGGAAAGATTTGTCATGCCAATCCGAAGGCATGTCATATAGAGACACTAGCTCAAGTACCCCTACACAGGTTTGGCTGGAATGTTCAAACACTGGCAGAGCCCAAGATCCTCTAATGGTGCAATGTAAAGCAACGTCACGCTGTGGATACTCTTTTAGAGAGTAATACTTTACACTTGGGGTGGATTCCGGGAATTTATGCAAGAACACACGGCCAAGAAGCCCAAGTTTTTCTTCTTCACTCTCTCCATCTGCATAGAAATTATACTCCCTGCAAATCATCCTATACTTACAAAGCCACTGTAGCTGAATTGTGCTATATGTTGCACCAAGAGCAAAAGGCTGGTTTTGAGTCGTAAGCAAAGTCTGCCCCTCCAATGTTTTTGTAGCTCCCCAAAATTGAACTAGGGATGCATTAAGGCTTGGGTACAATATCATTTTTTGGAGAGCATGTCTGACACTTTCTCTAACTTTCAGACTCGCAGGTACATCAGGAATGAAGTCCACAAAATCATCTGTAAACAAAAATTGAGGTTGAGCCAAAACAAAAGTGAAAAAGAAAGAAGAAAGCATGAGAGAGAGAGAGAAGTCACTTGCCGTAAGAGAGAGGACGACCAGAGTAGTCGTCTTGTCGGCTCCAGAAAACCCATCTAATGCCTTGCCAATCGCGGTTTTTCCAAAAAGGCAAAGCCTCATAGCCACCGGGTTTAGCAGAAATCTCCAGTTGTGACCATTGGAGTTCCTTTGTTGTGTACTCTTTGAAATTGGGAGGGAAATCTTCTTCTTCATGTTTAAGACCAAAAACGGAAAGCCTCATAGGTGCAGGGTTTACAGGAAATCTCCAGTCACGACCATTTGAGAAATCATCTTTTTCATGTTCAAGGCCACACTCCGCCATCTTCAATTTCATTGAGAAATCAGCGAACCCCAAAATGGGGCAAAGAGGGTTCCTCAAGTCTACTGCTTCTTTAAGTTGTTTTGGAACTCACATTATTGATGTGGTATACCTTTATTGCTTCTTGTCAAAAATTAAATGCACCGACATTCCAATTTCAGGCACTTACCATACAATATGAATCCAATTACTTAATTGAGAAGCCTAAATTACACACCTCCTAAAATGTGGCTACTGTATGTCCAAGTTACATATTATTATGGTTCATGTTACTTATAAGTTATAATTATTGTTTTCGTTTTGCATATTTATGGTTTGAGTACAATTGATAATCTTTTTTACTATTCACATCTACCTGTAGAACAGATCACTAACAGGTTCTGTTTAATAAAATAATACATTAACATAATTACCAGTCACAATGTCCATGAATCACCAAAATACGGAAATAAGTTATCCTTGTTTCATTTTGTTTGGGTAAATCCAAACGGTTTGTCTCTTAACCAAAACATAACCAATCTTGGACGTAACAAGTTTTTCATGTTTCAATATGCATACATTCTCATTTATAGGCAACAAAAACTTAACGTAACTTTACCACAAACCATGATAACTCCACAATAATTGTACATAAAAAATTCAAATGGTAAAGAATGACCAAAAGTATTTGTGACAGTGACCTAACAAAGGCGTAACATAGCCATGCGAGACTAACAAGTTTCACTAATTCCACTTCCTCCTATAGATACAACTATATCTGTAGGCAACCAAAATTTGACCCAACTTAAACAAAAATTCATAACGTCGTCATAATTGGACTTACAAAAATAGACAACTTGTTGGTACTGGATACAAAGTTATCTGCAATGGGATCAGATCTTGTTGGTACTGGATACAAAGTCATCTGCAATGGGGTGTTTTGGTCGTGTGCAGTTTTTTTGGTTTTGTTTTTGGGTGATGTTCCAGGGTTGTCTCAAGTGCTGGGGGTTGTGTGTGGGTGTCTGTGTGTTGCAGAAGTGTTTGTTGTGGGCTGCAGGGGTGTGTGTTTCTGGTGCAGAGTGTGTGGGGGTGGGTGTTATACTGGGGCTGGGGTGGGTGTTATACTGGGGCTGGGGTGTGTGTGTTATCAGGCATGTGTGTGTGTGCTGCATGTGATTCCCAGAGATTCTGATGCTGCTTCTCAAAGGGGTGTCTCTGAAGCTGGTAGGGGTGTCCAAAAAAATCCGAAAACTGGTAAACCGAACCAATCCAGATCGAACTGTGCCTTTTCGACTAGTTCTACGGTTTAATGGTCAGGTTCTAGTTCTAAAAAATTAAAAACCGATACATTTGTTTTTGTTACTGGTTTTATTTACAAACCATGGTTCAAAACAAATCGAACAACGATTTACTAGTACTTTTTTTTTGAACGGCACGATTTACTAGTACTATATACATATATAGACTTATATGTACCTACATTAATATGCGTCATACTATTTCTATGTCTACTTTACCTATTTTCTTGGTTTATGTAATCTCTTTTGGTGAGCCATTTTAATGGTGGTAGTCTATGAACTATTTTGTACTCCCCCCATCCTACTTTGTTGTGCATGTTTCCTTTTTGGCACCTCACAAAAAATTGTCGATATCTCACAATCTATAATGTTTTTTACAATTTTGAAAACTTTGTTTAAAAGAATTAATTGAGATGTATCAAACAAGATCCATATTGAATATATAAAATATTGTAAATCAAGAGATATAAACAATTTTTTGAGACGTCCAAAAAAGGAAACAGGCACAACAAAGTGGGGCGGAGGGAGTATTAATTTTGATTCAAGACTTGAAGTGTTAATGGAGTTACAGGCTATTTTCATGAACAATTTTGCGATTATGTTTTCCAATATTACATTTTATGGAAACGTTTGAATGCTAATAGGGTAGAACTGAAACTGGAACAATATAGCGGTTTGGTATGGTTAGGTTGTGGTCCTCATTTTTTCTGAACCGTTACTATTAGATTGTTAACCACCAACTCATCTAAAAGCTTAAGTTGTTAGAGAGAGGGTTAACTTCATTTACTAATGGTTTGGTTACTAGATTCTTATGGAACCAAACCAATCCGGACCATGGGCACCCCTAGAAGCTGGTACTGAAGCTAGTTGATTAGTTGTTGTCTTTAGTGGAGTTTCTACGTGTAGTGTGGGGGTGGTTTGATGCTGCTGGGATATTATCCCATTTTCACAAAGTTGTAAGGGTGCAGTAATGTTGATGCTTCTGGAAGGTTTCTGAGGCTTCTGATTGGTCTCAAAATGGCATAGACTTTATCTGGAGCTTTTTTTTTATAAGTAAAGACTTTCCTTGGAGTTGGGGCTGCTTCTACTATGTTGCTGCAATGATGAACTAGTTTGTGGTGTTTTGAATTGTTGTTGATAATCCTTCACATTAGACTATGGGTTATTTTGTTTTGCTTCCTTGTTGTGGTGTTTTGAATTGTTGTTGGTAATCCTTTGCATTAGACTATGGGTTATTTTGTTTTGCTTCCTAGTTTTACAGCTTTTGGTTGGCTCCTTGCCTACCTTTTCTTTTGGGCTTGTGGGCGGCAAATGAATGTCCATGCCATGGGTGCCAACCTTGTTGCGATATATGGTTTCGGTTGTGATGCCTCCATTCTCATTGCAGTTGTTGTTACTATTAACCCTGATTAATAAATTTCTTTTACTGACAAAGAAAAACAAGATGCACGGTCTTATTTTTCAACCTATAAATAAATATATTTCCATAGTATATCAAACACTTGAAGTAGCTCAACGATAACATGTTGTAAGTTGTAACTTGACCATAGGGGCACGTACCGGCCATAAACATAAAAAACTTCAATAGTAATGAATAAACAAAAGCCTTCTTAATGTAACCAAAAAATTGACCCCCAAGAATATCCTACTAGCCTATAACTGCATTATCTAATAAATAGTTATACAGTTTTTACTGAAACATTGTTGAGCATATTTATCACTATATAATTTGATATAATTTATTCGGTTATCCATTTAGTTTTGAACAAAAGTTACTCAAAGTTTTCTTCATCTAAATAGAGCTATGAAGCATGGATACTCCGAAACTAGTCACGTACGAGTATCGGATACACGCCCGATGCGTATCAGATATGGCAAATAAGTATCCTGCATTTAAATTAAATATTTTTTATTCCGGATACGAAGGATTCATGGGGATACGGCTGGATAAGTTTAGGATACGGCGGGGGTTAAAGTGAATTTTTTTAAAGAATCAAGTACAAATTAAAAGGGAAAAATTGTAATAATAGCATCACTAAAAATATAAAACTTAGGAAATTATGCACATCGATAGATCATTCCTTGAACCGGTTGATATTTTCCTACCCTAGATCGCTTGAACCTTTGATTCACAAGGTTCTCTCTCTGTTTTACTGGTGTGGATTTCTATTGTTTACATGATACAATAAATTATATCTAATACATACATTGGTACATAGATATATGTGTATATACATTGGTACTAATCTTTATTTTTTTTTCTTTTTTACAAAATTCTAATCTTTTGGATGATAAGTTCCTACTCTTTTGAGATTGACATGTACTTCATGCTTGGTATTGGCAATTCAACTACACTTTTATTTCTTATGACTTCACTTTTATGCCTAGGAGACTAATAATTATAAAAAACGTATAATTTATACAGCCGTATCCCCGAAGTATCCGTATCCTAATTTTTTAGGTTTTGCCGTATCGCCGTATCCGTATCCGTATCTTTGCTTCATAGAAATAGAGTAAGGAAAAATAACTAGGCATACTATAGTATGTCTACTATCAAATATAGATGCAAAGTGAGAAGAAAGATTATTTTCAGATTCCATTCAAGGACTAACACTGCCAGAATTAGGGACTGGTTTCAATCCAATAAAACCACCAAACCCATCAGAATGCACAAATCTAGTCTAGAGAGACACATAACATTGTTAAACCTTCAGCAAATGAAAGTTGAAAAAGAATTAGAAATTGGTTTGAGCCCAATAAAACAAGAACTAATCGGAAGTTGTACCTCAAAAGGCGCTAACTCAGAATCAAGTAAGAGCGATTTCCAAGGCTGGCTAGCGCAAGATAGAAGGTGAGAACTTGCCCGATCGTCGGTCAGAGATTGAGAGGAAGAAATACGGCAAATCCACAAAGCGAAGTCGTCGATGAGGCGGATCAAAAATAAAAGTCGTCGATGAGAAGTCAAAAAATGGAGTAGTATATTTCACTAACCTCCCCTCAGGTTTCTGACAAATGCACGGACTTCCCCTGAGGTTCTAATAACTACACAGTCCTCCCCTGCTTTACAAACTATTAGAAAGATTCCCCCATTCCGTTAAGATTACCCTAACATCGTTAGTTTAGGCTGGTAAATGACTGAAATGCCCCTATATATTTAGTTGTTCTGAACAACTAAGTCTTGTTCTTATTTTTATTTTCAGTTCGAGCTTTACACATTAAAGAAAATTAGACTTTATAATTTTGCTTCTATGTGATTGAATTTGTGTAATTATTTGTACATCTAATATTTTAGTAATTATAGTTTTTTCGTAAAAATTATATTTGTGACTTAATGTATCTCATTCTTCTTTTTTTTGCCGAAAGATATTTTTTCAAATGAAATGTATATGCAAATTCCCCCTCCAACAATAAAGAAGATTGAAAACCCATCATTGTCACGCCTTCGATTTTCAACATAAATAAAGATAACTTTCCATAAATAAAAACTCTCTCATTAGCTTACATAATACCCCAAAAGAATTTACTATACTCAATCTCCGAACATTAGTTTCAAAAGATTACACAATTTGGCACCACGGCCCATCATTTCATAGTGATAAATAAGAAAAGTGAAAGGGTAAATTACTATTTACCCCCTTTAACTATAAGTCGGAGACATTTTACCCCCTTTAACTATTTTTTTTAGCACTTAACCCCCTTTAAGTAATGAAAACCCTTATTCTGTCTCACTTCCGTTAGAAATTGGATGACAAGTCCGTCTCTCTCTCCTCACCTTTACCAAATCCAACCAGGCAACCACTTCCACCATACACACACACACTATTTCTCTCTGGGTATCAATAGAAGCAACCAGCCACCGCCAGCCCCTGCTCCAAGTAAGCAACCCGTTGTCGCCCGTTCCACACAAACCCAATGCCCTCACCGATAGCCCTACTCCTCACCACCGGATCTCCAATCGGCACCGTACAACAACAGCAGTTCTCCGTTCAACAACAACAGCAGCAGTTCTCCTCACCACCGGATCTCCAATCGAAGCCGTGGAGGTTGACGCGGGTGGGGGAAGATGAGCGGTTAAAGAAACTATCAGAGGGAGGAGACAAACAGAAGTTAGCGCTAGTCGAGGAGGCGTAGAAGGACGATGTGTTTGGGGACGGATGAGACGAGTAGAAGTTGGGACCGGTGGAGAAGGCGTAGAACGACGACATGTCGGACGACGAGGAAGATCCCAGGGCATCGGAACGTGAGTTTGATCTGCGGAAGGACAGGACTGGGCCGTTGGACCTTTATCTGTCTGTTTGTTTTTGTTGTCTGTGTTGGTTTGGCGATATACGTATATGGATTTAGTATGTATATATAGTGCTGATGTATATAGAGGTAGAGAAAAGAAAGGCAATGGAAGATGAAAGGGTCGAATGAGATGATGAGAGAGGTGGGGAAGTGAAAGAGGGCTTCGTCTGAGGGGGCGAAGAGGGTGGCAGTGAAGAGTGGGGTTAGGGTTGATGGATCGGCAGAGAGGAAGTTGGACCAGTGGTGGAAGTCGCCGGTGGTGAAAAGGGCTGAGACCATGTTTTCGAGGAGTTCTTTGTGGATGCTCGATTTCGGGAAGGGCAAATTCGTAACTTTACGCCTCTCCGTTACGGAAGTTAGACGGATAAAGGTTTCCCTTACTTAGAGGGGGTTAAGTGCTAAAAAAAATAGTTAGAGGGGGTAAAGTGTCTCCGACCTATAGTTAGAGGGGGTAAATAGTAATTTACCCAAAGTGAAAAAGTGTTTATAGTGCATTTCCAAAACATAATATACTAAGATGCTAATGTTGCTCTTCTAAATCAGCTCTCAAAAGGATGAACTTGGATGTACGCCAATTACTCCATGCTACCGCTCCTGATTCGTACCTGAAAAATGAAGGGTTGAGCGACACTAGCCCAGTAGAGAAATCTACACAACCATTATATGTAAATGGGGTGACAGGTAAAATGAATAATAGAAGTATGGTACGATATTTCAAATGTGAAACAAAACGTGACTAGTAAGTATCCCACCGTCGAATCATTTATACATCTCTCTTCCCAACCAACATCACATATTATGAGCGATTGCTCCTGCTGGGCTATTCAAGGAGTCCCATTACCCCCACTAGTACCTTCCTCCCTGATAGAGTTAACACAAGACACACAGTATAGGTCATTGTACCACCATTCCCTTACCGCACTTTATAACACAACCTTTCATCCCATTCACATATAATGAATTCATAGCTAAGACTCATTCGTATAGTGGCAATGGAGACAATTCCACGTCGATCAACTCGCAGTCATTATGCTATTTACTTCTATTATCATCCTATACACATTCACATATGAGGTTAGAGTATGTTTGCTCACAACAATTCATAGATTCTCACTTTTTTATTTATTACATCATAAGAACTACTTAAGGGTTATACTACGCATCAAACATAAGAAAGATATCTCTCATACCCCGATCTAGCATTATCAAGTTTAAATGAGTATCCTACGTA
The DNA here is from genome assembly GCA_018127125.1 of Rhododendron griersonianum. Classification (NCBI taxonomy): domain Eukaryota; kingdom Viridiplantae; phylum Streptophyta; class Magnoliopsida; order Ericales; family Ericaceae; genus Rhododendron; species Rhododendron griersonianum. The sequence continues at coordinate 18,375,049 of CM030795.1, forward strand.
TCCATTTCTAGTACTACACATCAACACGTGTCACTTTCGTTCGCCTTTATTCATTATGCTCCCTAAGTTCCCATTTTTGGTGTCATTAGACTTCTACAGATACCAACAACCACCACCAAGTCCTAAACTTACAACCGTATCCCCAAACCCAAAAGCATACGTAGACTAACCCCTTACAAAGCTCAAACATTTCTAAGGAAAATGGATACCCAATGTATACCAATATGTCGATCTCAAAGATTTTAAAGTGTACCAAATCATACGTAAGATTCAAACACAACATAATTAACCCCCAAAGTCGACTTGAAACCGTACCACAAACCTATCTTATTTTGACTACAACGTCTTATCGGTTTAGAATTTGGCTATGAGACCACCACCGTTAGAAATTAGACTTTCCGTACATCAATTTTGATATATAATATGCCCCAAAACGCCAAAATGGTATCGATACCAGTTGGTTTCGAGCAGCGATTTTCAGATTTTTCAAACAACAACTCAAGGCACGCATTAAGTACCAAATCAACACATAAACACATAATAGAAGTGAGAAATCTCTACCTCAAGGTTTAGAAGCTCAAGCACAAGATCAACGAACAAGCCCTAACTCCAAAAGCTCGAACCAACCGAAATACAACACTCCAAGCTCAACCCACCAAGATACGAGCTCAATAATGCGAATAAAATGCGGATTGAAGGTTGATTACCATAGGTTTCAAGTTAGAGGTGGGAATTTGGATGAGAGAGTGAGAGAGAAGAAGAGAGAGCCGAGAGAGAGATGTCGGGAGAGTAGAGAGAGAAGGGAGTTGGGTTTCTTACTCTCTTACACATACACCCACACATATATATACAAACACAAACATAAATTGCACTTGCACCCCTCTACTAGTAATCTTTTTGCATTAACCCCAAGTCATATAACCACATCATTATCCATATTTCCACAATTTATGCCTTCACAAAACAATGATGTTATTTAAAATTTTATACGGGTCTCTACAATCCTAGTTGTTTTTTGCAATGACTGCCTCATTCTTCCTAATTTTATTCACCTCAACAAGAGGAGTCTAAAAAGTAAAATATGATGATAAAAAAAAATTCACTGAAGACGAAAAAATATATAATGCACAAGTTACTATATAATTTTGAGTAAAATACGTAGGACCAAAGTGTAATTTTATTTCAGTACTAACTCTGTAATAGAATAAAATAGAAAGAAAAAATAAATATTTTAAGTAGAACGATATACATTAAGTAACACACACACACATATATCTTATGTATAAGAAAAGAACTATTATTCTTAGAACTACTAGATATACAAATAAATACAAACATTAAATCCCATATAACCAAAAGTCTAATTTTCTTTTAATGTTAAAAATCCAATTTAAAAAAAGAACAAGACTTAGTTGTTTAGAACACCTAGATATCTAGGGGTATTTCAATCATTTATTAGCTTAAACCAACGGCGTTGGAGTAAACTTAACAGAATGGGAATCTTCCTAATAGTTTGTAAAGCAATGGAGGACAGTATAATTATTAGAATCTCATGGGAGGTTCCTGAATTTGTCAGAAACCTCAAGAGAGGTCAGTGAAATTTACCCATTCAAAAAAAACTAGGCGTACACCATTCGGTAGGTACACCAAACCGTAAGGCTCTAAGGCTCCGTTCCAGAAACGGAATAAGAACTTATTTTTTGTTCAATAATAAGGCTTGTTTCACAAAAATAAGAAGCTGGTACTTATTTTTTCAGAATTTATATAGGTACCAATGGGCGCCGGGGAGGGAAATCGTACCGACGGCCATGCCGTCTCCGGCCACCGGACGGCCGATCTGAGCCGTCCAAAAATTCTATAAAAAAAAAAACCAAGGGGGACTCACGCGGGAATCAACGGCATCCGAGGTGTGTAGGGTGCTTGATCTGAGCACCCCTTTTCCGTGTGTATATGATGTGTATATGATATGTCATATACACACGGAAAAGGGGTGCTCGGATCAAGCACCCTACACATCTTGGATGCCGTTGATTCCCGCAGTGGCTCCCTCGGTTTTTTTGTTTAGAATTTTTGGACGACTCGGATTGGCCGTCCGGTGGCCGGAGACGGCCCGGCACGGCCGTCGGTACGATTTCCCTCCCCAGCGCCCATTACTCATAGCAGTATTCGGTTTTTTAAGCCTAGGCAACTTCAAGCTCAAAAATCATGTGTTTACGCAAATAATTTTCATATCACTATGGATCTTATTTGATAGATCTCATTGAGATTTTTAATACGGTGCAAAAAAAAAGTTTTTTTTTTTTTTCGTTTACATTATTTTTGAATTTGAAAATGTAAAATAAACTTTTTGTTTGGTTTTTGTGGAACAAAGCTTCTTATTTTTGAAAAAGAAGTTGCCAAATAAGAACTTATAAAATAAGAAGGGTTGTGGAACACAGCCTAAGCCTTCTGTTCTAGTGCATGAGAAACCCACTCTTATTGTGAGTGAGTGTAAGTATTTGTGTGTTTATCTCTGGATATATGTTTTTTTTGCTATTCGTAAATCCTAATCTATTCTATCCAAAGGGATTTGAGGAGGGGAATGAGTGCTTGCGGAAATCAAATTCTGCATATGTACATGAGAGTATAAGAGAGACACTAACTGCACTTCACTCCACTTGCTGTGGTTATATGCTTATTGTAGGAAAAGATGGTCTTTACTAGGGCCCACCAGGTGGGCCGGGTGAGAGGCTTAGGTGGTGTGCCGGTTTGGTGGTTTCTCCAAAAAGTATTTTTTGAAAAAGAAGGTAATTTCAAGCTCAAAAATCATGTATTTACGCAAATAATTTTTCTATCAATATGAATCTTGTTTGATAGAGTTTATTGAGATATTTTATACGGTGCAAAAAAAATTAAAAAATTATTTTTTATTTTCATTATATTTGAGTTTGAAAATTACAAAAAAAAAAAAAAAAACTTCAAAAAAAGAAGGTAAACTGGAACACCCCTTTAGAGCCTTACGGTCCGGTAGCATTGTTGCTTTTCCCAAGCACCATGAGAATCAAAAGGTTCCTTCTATGGTTCGAAGGGTTGAGTTCTCGTCAATTAGGAATTCAGCTTAAATATTTGGTCCTTACATACAAGGGTAATTGGCACAGTGGTTGCGTAACAGCATTAGTTGGGAGCAGTTTGATATTCATTGTGGTTAGTTGGGTTGGAGTTATGATAAAAATAAGATCTTTTATACAAAAAGATATAAAAATGGTCCTTACAAAAAAAAATAATAGTATAATATTTGAATGAGAAGAATACTATTTACATGTATAATTTTTTGAATATTTTTGCACAAAATAAAATACGGTAATGTTCCGAGGAAAATCCCCCAATATATCCAACTTTTTTTCAGTAAACTACAATTCAGCGCTACTAACACATGATTAATGGTTTGAATGAAAAAAAAAAAAAACTTTATTAGTGCTCAACTTGACTTTCTTTGTTGGGGGTATCTGAAAATTTGGTTAGAGAATCAAAAGAACAGGGAACCATCAATTTCAATTGAAACCAAAAACTCATTTTTTTAGTCGCTGATATAATTTAAAAAAAAACTTAAGTTTTGCTTAATTCTCCTCACCATTGCTTCTCTTCTTTCAAATGAGACCTTATGATGGATTTCTGTTTATCTATTCTAATCAATATATGAGGTATATCAAATAAACCCGTTATTAAACACCACAAGCAAGCATTCATATGAGCAATTAACCAAGGACTGCTAGTGCCTCATAATATAAAGGGAAACAGAAAAGACGCAATATTAAACAAATTGAGTTATGCCCCTTATTTAGCTGCTATTGATGTCCTTGTTCAGAATTCTCAGGTAGATTGACTCTCATTTGGATTCATTAGTTTAATATCCCTTGAAGTTACATTCTTTGTACCAGGCCTTATCCCACTCCCAGTACAGGAATATTTATGAAACCAAAAATAATCCCTTATTTAGCTGCTATTGATGTCCTTGTTCAGAATTCTCAGGTAGGTTGCCTCATCATACAAAATGGACACTGTTCTGGATTTTCTTCTGTGCCACTAAGTCTCGAAGTTCTGACTCAAACTTGGTTTGTGCTGTGATGTCACTTCCTACAATAACTACATGCAGTGATGGCACCTGTAATTTGTGTTCTTGGATCAATTGCAGACTCTCATAAAATGCATGGAGAAATAAATCTTGGCCTTTTTCCACGTGTAACACCTGCCGTTCAAAACATTATGGTGATCAGAAAATATAGATGTCTGAAGTATCAGCAAACACAGCTAGATATTAGCACGGGAAATAGCTAGGAAAGATAATTGCTAGCAGCCTGCATAAACATATTTTGAAACCAATGGCATTTGAACATATAAGTGCATGGAGGAGTTACTCGATCTATCAATGCAGGTAACAGATCTCTACTAATGTGCAAATCTACCGCAAGCGAATATGAATGGATAAAAGGCACTCTCAACAGGTAAAGGCATACTGTTTATGAGAGCAAAGACCATCTTCATTCGTTAATCCAAGAGACTCACGAACGTGCTCATGCAAAACCGTTTTTGCTACAAACATTTATGGGTAGTTTAGAAAATAGTGGTGAAAAGTAATATTTTGTGAGTACCCATAAACCCAAGTCATGAATTAAGTATATTTATTGCACCTAAAGCATTTAAAGAATCCTAAACTAGTGCCCTAAACTAATGCCTCAGGGGCACCTATTAGCGGGACCGATAAGATAGATACTTAGGTTTGTATGTTTGAGAAGGGTGCAGCAAGGCTTTCGTTGCATATAATTGGAACATCGAGTCCATCAACGACCAAACGCCGTGTATTGTAAACTTGGGGATCATTGATGACGCATTTAGGGCTCCTGATTTTTGTGTCGCACAATGAAGGTTGCCATTGCATTGTAACAACATAATAGCTAACCACGGGTTGTCCATCACCACAAGGTACACAGAGTAAGAGAAAACAACAAAACTAGAATGATTTCTCTGACAAACCACTACATTATCACTGCCTCCATTATCATAGTGGTGATGGACAACCCGTGGTTAGCTATTATGGTGTTAAAATGCAATGGCAACCTTCATTGTGCCACACAAAAATCAAGAGCCCTAAATGCGTCATCAATGATCCCAAGTTTACAATAGCATTTGGCCGTTTGATGGACTCGATGTTCCAATTATATGCAACGAAAGCCTTGCTGCACCCTTCTCAAACATACAAACCTAAGTATCTATCTTATCGGTCCCGCTAATAGGTGCCCCTGAGGCATTAGTTTAGGGCACTAGTTTAGGATTCTTTAAATGCTTTAGGTGCAATAAATATACTTAATTCATGACTTGGGTTTATGGGTACTCACAAAATATTACTTTTCACCACTATTTTCTAAACTACCCATAAATGTTTGTAGTACCATTTTTTAATGATAATACTACCCTCATTTCCATTAAAAAATTAGGTAGGTGAAAGGTGTGCAAATATTACGTACAAATCTTGGCTTCTTCTTCTTCTTTTTTTCTTTTTTTTTTCTGTTGCATAAAACAACATTACAAGGAGACGGAGATGCATTTGGATTTTGGTGATATGACGAAGAAGCTTAGTTGGGTCAACCACATCAAAACATTATTCGAAAAAAATAAAATCTAATATTAGAATATCTTAATAATATAGGAAATTAATAATTGGATAAAACTACCACAAACAATTAAATAAAACTTCAGGAACCATATCTATTGCTGGTCGGGCGAGATAAGAAAAAAAAAAAGGACTAAAACTCCAATTTCTAATACTTCACACAAAATATAGGATTCAATCCTATGTCGCTAGGAGTGGCTTTCTTCTTCTTTTGTGAACCAGTGATGATGTTTTCCTTCTCTGGGCATGTAGTAAAATTGTGTCCGATTCCCTTACACAATCTACATGTCTTTGTTTGTTTTCCTCCTTCCCTTCCACCTTTCACTCTTTTTCTTTTCGGACGACCTTTGGTTTTCGAAATCGGAGGACAACCAACTTCGTTGAGCATATCAACATTTTCATCCGGCAATAATTCCTCTCCCAAAACTTGGAAATCCTCTCCCAAAACTTGGAAACGATCCTCAACTTGCAATGCTTGACGGCACCAACGTGATGGCAAATAATGAGAAGGAATTTTATAGCAATCCTTACGAAGAAACACACTTAAAATGTGCCGACAAAGGATTCCCCAAAATTGAAAATGCTTACAACTACATATTGCCGTTTCCCCATCCCAAAACACATTGTGCCATTTATTGTACCATGTTTCCTCGTAATACTTCAACACGAACATATGGCCATCCTCATGGGTCAAAGAATATAAAGCAGCTCTCCCAAACTGCTCTTGGAACTTTTTGAAACAATACGGTGTAAGAACGTTATGAGCTTGCTCTTCCAATGGTGACATTGTTCTCAACGAGGAACCTCTATACGTTTCCAACATTGTGTCATGCAATTGTACTTGGTCAATGTCTTCAATTGCAAGATCGACCTAAAATTTTAATTACAACTTTTAGGTAAACAATGATATTTACATCGGAATGTAAAAGATAATATGAACATGTCTACTAACCTGTTTAACAAATTGTCCAAGATTGGTGTGAGAACTGATAAACCGTTTTATAAATGCGTTTATACTCTCCGATCTTCCCGTTGTTGTCATACCTCCGAAAAAATAGTCGCGAAGATAAGCTGGCACCCAAAAATGCTTAATTTCATACAACCCAATGACATGCATGCTTGTTGGTGTGTAACTCATACTTTGCAACCACTTGAGGCCACTCTCTTTCAAAGTCTTCAGGTGCATCCAAATTATATAACTTATAAAAATCAGCACACCAATCTTGGTATCTATTTCGGAGAATGGAGGTGAACCAACCACTGAATTTAGAAGTTATGTGCCATATGCAAAAACTATGTTTGGTGGATGCCAATTCTTCTGAAATTGCTTCTGTCATCCATGGATCTTGGTCTGTTATGATGGTTTTAGGTGGTTTCTTCATCACAGACAAAAAAGTCTACATGTCAAAGTTAAAAGAGATTAGTATCATAACCACAAAGAAATTGACATATAATAACCACTAAAAAAATTAAATAATAGGTTACCTTCATTAACCACCGAAAAGTGCTTGTTGTCTCATTTCGTAGTAAGGCGCAACCAAATAGAATAGTCTTCCCATGATTATTGACTCCCACAAAAATTCCGAAAGGCATTTGGTATGCATTGATCTTTTAAGTAGTATCGAAAACAACGACATCACCATATTTTTGGTACCAATCAATACAATGCGCAGCAGACCAAAAAATGTGCTCTAACTTTCTTTCTTCATCCAGTGTAAACACATATTGAAACTTGCAATCTTCTTCTTTTGCAATTTTGCAATATTGCAAAAGATCCATTGCATCATTGGCATCTTGCTTCTTCCTAACTTTAGTAAAAAGGTTATGCACATCTTTTTCTAAAAATGAAAGATAACCATGCTTGACATGTTTTTCAAGCTCAATGACCCGCATAATTTGCCTAACTGAAAGTCCTCCTTCTTTGATCATGAGGATACGGTTTTCATCCTTTTCCGTTATCGTACGATTTGATGGAAGGAATCGGGTTTCTGAAGGGGATAATAACTCATGGTTGTGATCAACAACAAATGTAGTGACATGCCATTCTTGTGGGAAAATATCAGAAGACTTCCGTAATTTGATACGCATATGAGCTTGACAACCACATTTCATTGATAGTCTGTTACGTTGTTCTTTGGAAGGATCCACAATTTTCAAAGGAGACTTTCCTTCACGATGGCAAAAAATCCTCGCCTTTTAACTTCTCCATTTTTTGTGATGAAGCGGCCTTTTCGGATGGCAAAACCATTTTTATCGGCATAATTTTTGTAAAAAATGAAAGCCTCCTCTTCATTGAGAAAACATTGTCCGGGAAAAGGTTGAAAGTCATTTTCCACTAAACTGTTCATCTCTTCGACACTTTCATCAGATTCTATATTTTCGTCTAGCTTCCTGAGGAATTCCATTCAAGTCAAAAGTATTTCTTCTTTTCATTTGGTTTAACTCACAGGCAAAACATTCATCATCCATTGTCCTACAAATTAAAATGTCAATATTTGGTGAAAATAGCAACAGCAAAAAAAAGAACTCGATCTTTATCCAGTCAAATAATATAAAAATTCTTTCCAAATAACTCAAAAATAAAATGAAAATGAACATAAGAAAAGGCTCATACCTTTGTAATGTCATCAGGAAAATGAATGTAACAAACTTGAGAACACGATTTGTAACAACTTGAGTTTGAGATCGAACACGATATGTAACAAGCTGAGAACACAATATTTTTTTTAATATAGTTGAAACAGAACGTCAAAGACACAGAAGAACTTAAAAGATTGCTCCACTCTTATATAGAAAGAAACTGGCGGCAAGTGAAAATTTTCCATACGAAGAGTCAGACAAACGAAAATTTCCCACCTCTGCTCTTATGGAAAGACTGGCGCCAATTTATCCTTCCGAATAACTTCCCTATATATGAAGAGTCATATGTGGAACTAAAAGTTCCCTCCAAGAGTGAAGAATAGGAAGAGTCCCATGGTCATTTTTGTCATTCAAAATATTGTTTGACCTTTTTTAATGGAGTAGTTTACATTCGCAATGTCATTATTAGTAGATGTTGGAATGAGTATAAAAAATTTAATTAAAACACTTAAAGTGCTCCTAACTTGTGCCCCAGGGGCACCTTGTAGCACTTGCCTTATCCTATATATTCTTTATTTGTTGAAGTCTTCTCTTTCATTAAATTAAGTTTAGAATACTCTATGACATTACTTGAATTTTTCTCCGATCTCTTGTAGGTACGAACAAACAGAGATTGTGCATTCCAATAGATATCGTAGGCTCGTAGTCAACAACTAAGCTAAATGATTCGTAAAATTAAACAACATTGGGGTCATCAAACTTACAACATTCTACTTTTTAACTTGTTGCAAGTCACTCGATAAAAAAATCATAAAATATTGGCTTCTACCACTGTTTTTACTTGATAATCAACAGTTTCCTTCATTGGCTTTCCAGTAATCTGCATCCAATAATTCTATTTTCTAGTTGTTTTACTTCGAAAGTATTTTGCACTCGCATCTTTCTTAGCTTTCAAACTTGTCGTTTCCTTAGCTTGGTTGAGAGCATTTTTGTTGTTTTCCTTACACGGATGTTTTTTGTCCAGCTTTCCCCCTTCTTGAAAGCAAAATACATCCATGTGTGGCCTGACTTGTTTGGGAATGAAGCTGTATTCTAGGAGAAACAGTGGTCAAGGCACGGATCTTGTTCTCCATTTGCGTCTTCCACTAATTACCTTGACATGATGTCTATTTCAACATAGAAGCTGAGCTAAGGTCTAGCATTATTGATGTTTTGGATAGTGACGATAATCAAGTGATTTTTTTCTCTTATTATGTGAAAAAAAAAAAAACCTAATTGAGAAATATTTAATTTGGATAATATATTGGGTCGTTCTTGTTGCAAGATTTAGTCCAAGTCCAAGTACTGCTCATATGCACTAACACATAAGGAGTGCAATAAGTCGCAAAAGCTCACATAATCTACAAGTAACAATTCGGTTCAACACTGCCAAGGGAAATAAGAAGCAACTACTTGAGATTATTTTTTGCGTTGATCGAGGGAGAGTATTGAGAAATTGTTCTCAAACTATTGAACGAAGTTCTAGTACCGACACGGTGCAGTTCCCCTTCCTCCTCCTCCGCTACCTCCTCTCCCTCATTCTCCTCCTCCGCTGCCTCCTCTCCCTCATTCTCCTCCTCCCTTCCTTCTCCTTCTCCTTCTCCTTCTCAATCGCCGTGTCCATCTCCTTGGCTTGCCCTTCCTCCCCCTCACCTCACCTCTCCCCCTTCTCCTCCTCCCCTTCCTACCCCTTGCCATCCTTCTATATTAGCTAAGCTTCTTGCTGAGCTTTGTTTGGGTCCACTAGGCTGCCTTTAGTTTTGTTGTTTTCTTCTTTCTAATAGACTAGATGATTAGTATGTACATAGTTAACTTCTTTTTTTCTTGTAATCTCTTGTTGCATTTTATGTCCAAGGGCTATATAAAAGTTGAATACTTGTTGGCCATTTTGAGCTTGTTCGTTTGCGGGACTCAAAACCCATGCGCACGGTCCCTAATAAATTTCATCTATTTTTATCTGTCTCCACTCATTACACTTTAAAACCTTCCTCAAAACTCAAACCGAACAGGGTCTTTATGATTTGAAATTGTATTGGAGTTCTTTATATTTTTATCACTCAAAATTATCACACATTTTTCTACTTCGTCCTTAAACTACCAAAACCACCTATTTCGTCCTTAAACTATCCTAATCTCACCTATTGAGTCCAAAGAATGAGGTTTGGACTCATTAAAGGACTATTTAGTTCATTACAAGACTAATTGGACTCAATGGGTGGAATTTGCCAATTTGTATAGTTTAAGGACGAAATGGGTGTTTTTGGTAATTTAAGGATGAAGTAGAAAAAGGGGTAACAGTTTGAGGGATAAAAACATGAAAATATTTGCGATCTTTCAATGTCATTATTAACAATGCTTTGAATGTTAGTTTTACAAATACATGGATTGGCATAAAACATCATGATATGATGGACTTAATTTGAAACAACACTCTCAATGGTCTGGTTCGCTCATTGAGTGTACCATCATCATCTTAATTTGAAACAACACTCTCATAGATTTGTACTCTATAGCCATGACAATATAGGAGTGGTATCCTATACGCTCTGTGTAAAAGAGAGAATTGGCCCAATTTTTCCGGTCTTGCCCCTGTTTGGCCGTTATATCTATTGTTTGTGAATTTGGTGGAAAACCAAAAAAACAATAGCAACCAAAGACTATATCACTTGCTTGTGGTTGGTTGTGGGTATGGGGGGTTTAACCAAGCTCTGTGAAAGAGACTTAGTAATGCAACATTGACACAAGTGAAATCCCCCAAAGAGATTTTCATAGGGTTACTTGTCAACCTCAACCCAAATGTGCCCCCCAAAAAAAGCCACGCAACTATGGAGACTAAAATATGCACTGACTGGAGAGGTTATCGAACGGTGCTTCGAGTGTGTGATGCTCTGTTGAGAGGTCTAGGCCATCAAGAGGACGTTCTGGTGTGAACTGCTCAGCAGTTATGTAGCCATTAGATGATATTACCAAGACAATCCTCTCTACTTTGCAATGGAAATTGATCAGTAATAAGTAAGACAACTACAATATATGAATAAATCAACTAAACAAATGATATCAAGATTAAAACATAATTTAGTAAACAAATGTGCATAGGAACACTGATCTTATGAGGAGGCAAGAAGATTGTGCCCCTGCCAAAATTTGTAATTGGTCAACATCCTAATTATTATCAAAATCCACAGCAATAGGTGAAGCTCTTTAAAGCTTAGGCATTGAACAAAATTATTATCAAAATCCACAGCAACTGTACAAACGGCTAATTTTTGCAACAATGTAGTCTAGGAAACTTAAAATCGAAAACTGAAACACATAGCAAATTCAGTTGAAAAAAAGTGGCATATGTTGTCGAGCACAAAGATCTGTAGTACTCACTGTCGGAAATGCTGTAGTACTCACATTCGGAAATGCTGGAGACAAACAGCAACAAGCCGCCATTTCTTGCAAGGATCTGCATAGACTTTTTGCAGAAAGGGCCCAAACACATGATCGTATGTGAATGTACAGATGCCAATGAATCTGCAACACATTTTAGAGTAAAAAATGCGGAAGAAAAAATGAAAATCCAAATGCCATAATACTAGAATGGAAATTAAGGTCCAGTACCGATGCCCTCTAGCACTGGCTTCCCTTTCTTCAGCAATTAGAGCATTTAACAAGTTGAGGAAAGATATTGCTGAAGAGTATTGTTCTCTTCTTGGTTCTATTTCCTTTAACTCAAATCACGTATCACAAACCTGCAACAATCATAACGAGATGACCTTGCATCAGTTCAATAAATGGTACGCTTTAAGAATCTACATCCGGTTGCTTCTCCTTAACCAAAAGCTTATTTAGATAATATGATCGAGCCTATGCTGTCATCAGTTGTGTGTTGCTCCCAATATGATGGCCAACAACCACTGGAAGATCATATTGCTCGTGGTAACTCCAAATAGGCAAATAGTATCTTTCAAGTTCGGCAAAACTGGGATGAAACTAGATACAGCCTTTCGCAAAGCTCCCTAAAAACAAGATGAAATGAACGAGAAAACCAGTGTTCTAATACTCGGCGAGTACTCGGTACTCGGTGCCTAGCCGAGTAGAGTTAGGGCTACTCGGTGGGAATTACTCGGCCAGCCGATTACTCGGCTAGTACCCGGCGAGTACCGATTACTCGGTAAAACGAGATTACTCGGAAGTGGGGAGAAAATCGAAAAAAACTGAAAAAATGGGGTAAAATACATAATATGTTAAATTTGAACATTAAACTTTGCAATGGACTAGTAATTTTGTACTTGGTTTCATTTGGTTTGAACTATGAACATTGAACTTCTCATTATGCATTATGAATATCATTTGGGGAACAAATAAAAAAAAAATCCAAGTAATTTCTACTCGCCAAGTAATCACCGAGTACTCGGCCTACAAGGTACAAGGTGGCCGGTCGAGCGAGTACCGAGTACCGAGTTTTAGAACATTGGAGAAAACCATTAGCAGAAGAATTCAGTGGCAGCTTCTACCCTTCAAAAAGATAGACTCAACAATCAACTGCAGATAAGGAGGCACATGTTTGTAACTGAAAGTGAAAAGCCTACTACACGAGCAAGGGATATAACTTGACATAGTCTCGATTTTAATCATGCCCTTAACATGTTATTCTAAAACTTGTGCCAAGACCTACTTGTAGTTCATATGTGTCCTATTCATAGACATGCAACCTGGACATTCCATTCAAAAAGATTAACAAAATAATGAAAAGCATGGATGCATATGACAGCGCGTCCCACTCCTGGGCATAATCCAACATGAGTCTTTCACTGACATCTGTGGCTCTTGGAAATTATAATCTCAGTAATAGGAAAGAAGAGAAGCTATAGACAAAGAATAGACTGACAAGGCTACAACTAACTTTTATTCGATCTTTATATTACAATCTTTCAAAACCATTTCAGGCAAGGGCAGGTTATGGGGCAATTTGAGGAGAGCTAAAGGAGCCAAGAAAGAAAAAACAGAAGTCAAAACCTTAGGCGTATATGGAACAAGTGCTTTGGCATCCCCCTCCTGAAACTCGGGTAACATGGCCTCGGCACTTTGAAGGGACTGTTTGAACTTCTCATAAATTGATATACAATCAAACAGAGTAATCCAATCCATAGAGTGGAATGTCGAATCCTCATTTAACTCAAAAACCTTAAAAGCTCCCCCAGAGTAGAAGCTTGAAAAGAAATGGCACATCAAGAATTGGAGTTATAAAAGTTTCCTCATCTTGTTGAAACATGTGTTACATGCAATGGTGGTAACTGCCACATGCTTTGCATACGAAGGTACTAGGCATTTTTAAGAAGGCCGCAGGAGTTTCAAAGTTATTATGATCCTCTCCAGCGAAGTTTACAAACGTCCATGAGACATCATTGCGAATTTGAGAGACAACAGCTCAGGTTGCTTCTATTGATGCATATTGAAATATACATTGTCAGTGCTTATTTGAAAAATACCAAGGCAGAGAAAACAGAATGACCCATGAAGTACATAATGAATGCAACAACTTCAAAACTATACCAGAGTTCCAGATGATCAACAGAAAGTAGAAAATCTTTTAAAGTATGGCACAATGAATGAAACAAGTTTGGAGTAAATACTCCTCATGTTATCTTGGTACATGTGAATATATTGATAAGCAATCATTCTAACCACTGCCAAAGGTTATAATATAATTTAAAGAACATAACTTTGAGATTCTTGGAGGCATTTAATGGATTTAACATTAAAAAAAAAGCTTGAGGAATGAAAGACATAAAGCTTACTTTGTCTCTAGCAAGTGAATGAGAGAGAAAGCATAAAATAAGCTTGTGCAGATATGCATTGTACATGTAGGTCATATCTTCATCATCAGTCAGTAGAATTTTAAAGAAGAGAAGCTATTAAAAGCAAAGGCTAGCCAAATACAAGCACAAAGAAAAAGTATCTCAAACACTGCGTTTTACAAAAGATAGTCAATAGCCACAAAAAAAATAAAAACAAGACGAAAAATTAAAGGTTAAAAAATGCATTTGGACATGACATTTTTTCTCATATAAACAAGAAACAGGGTTCGTTGTCGGCTACATTGGACCATTCTCACAACAAATAATATGATAGTGCTAGAAAGAGGGGTAGATGGTCGATCACTTTTGATTATGCATTGGGAGGTCAGGAGAGATATTTCGGATTTTCATTTGTACGATTTTGGGATTCATTGGGTGATGCATGTTTCTATCCGGCATCTAACAACGTGGTGGAAGTCCGATTGTAGATGTAGGAGAAAGAAAAGGGCTCAGAACGTAGCCCCTTTCTGCATTATGCGGTGCTTGCGGAGGGAAGGAATAGACACATTCTTTATGGGTCCCTATCAATGTATGTAGGAGAAAGAAAAGGGCTCATAACGTAGCCCCTTTCTGCATTATACGGTGCTTGCGGAGGGAAGGAATAGACACATTCTTTATGGGTCCCTATCAATGTATGTGTTCAATTTTAGGATAATCGTAATAGGGAGAAAACCCATTAAAGGGTTAATTTCATTCAACGTAAAATATATATACAAGCTGTATACAAATAGATCCATCATTTAACACTCCCTCTCAAGTTGGTACGAATATATCAATCAAGTCCAACTTGAACACAATAGGATGAAAACTCTTGCTACCTAGCCCTTTTGTGAATATATCAGCTAACTGATCTCCAGATCTCATAAACGGCATACATATCAAACCCTCGTTCAACTTTTCCTTGATGAAGTGTTGATCAATCTCTATATGCTTCGTTCTGTCATGCTGAACAGGATTATGAGCAATGTTAATGGAAGCTTTATTGTCGCAGTAGAGTTTCATCGGAACACTGTTAGCAAACCCTAAATCACGTAACAAAATTTGGAGCCACAAGAGCTCACAAACACCATGAGCTGCTCTATATTCAGCTTCTGCTGTAGAGACCCAAATAATTTTAATTCTTGAAATATTTATTAATGACTAATTGAAAGAATATGATTTATTGGGTGATTTATTGAATTGGGGACTAAAGTGAAAGAATTGAGAATTGAGGGGGTGAATGTGTAGTTTAAAAGATACATGTGTATATAAGGTGTGTGTGTGGTGTAGGGGACCATTTTCCCATCTCCCCATCTCTCTCTACCGTCCCTCTCTCTCCCTCTCTCACTCGGTTCTCTCTCTCTCCTCTCCTCTCACTCAAAACTCCACTCCATCTCTCAAAATCTTCAAGAATCATCCTCCCTCAAGCCTTTCAATCGTGTTATTGAGTTCAAAATTTCGTGGGTTAAAGCTTGGAGGAGAGGATTTCGGTTGATTTCAAGGAGTTCGGAGCTAGGGTTTATACGAATCTCTTGGGTTTCGCTCATTGGCTCGAGGTAGGGATTTCTTTGCTTCATTTATATGTAAATACGTTGATTTGGTGTGAAATCCTACCTATGATAGTTGTTGTTGATGTTGTAGTCGAATCCTTGAAATTCTGCTCGAACTGGCATTGTATCGATACAGCTCAGATTGGTATCGATACAAGACTCTCTGTTGTGTTTCAAAGCCCATCTGTATCGATACTAGAAATTCTAGTATCGATACAATAGGCTTAAAATCAGATTTTGTTGTTTTGCTCCAAACTCTATTGTTTTGACCCCCGATCATTTCTAAACCCTTTTGGACACCTCCTAAGCTATCTCAAGCATGTCTAATTGACTTTCTATGATGCTTCGATGTATTCCTTGGTCCGTTGGCTTCCCGTTAGCTAGAACCGAATAAGGGTTTACTTAATTAGAACTTTGTTAAAATACGTTTCATTGATAAATTGATTTATTGGTTATGTTTGTGGCATACTTAAAGCATTGTTAGAACACTGTATGATGTTTCATGTGAACATGTGGTTAAGATTAAATCTTAGTTGGCTTGTAGAGTGCGAAGGTAGGTGTATGAGTCGAGGGTTGGACTAGAAAGTCTCGTAACGCAAGGGGTGGTAATACGGTGAACCGAGTCATTAGGGATCACCGTGACGCAAGGGGTGGTAACACGATAATTCACGTGGTGTATACGGTAATGTAAGGGGTGGAAATACCGATGGTGGGAATTTGGGATAGCGAGTCGTGTTGCGATTGGGGAGTGATTAAGTCTTATGAATTGTGTGGCTAATTGTGATGTTGGTAAATCTTGAACAAACGTAATGAATGTTGATTTCCCTTGAACCAATCGTTATCTCATAATTGAGCTACATCTCATTGACATCACATTTTGCACTTGTCTTCCTTCTTGCATCTATCCTCATATTTACATACAAGTTTGGTAAAGATTTTTTTACTGGGCTAGTGTAGCTCAACAAAATCCTTCTTTTCAGGTTCAAATGCTGGGCAATAGATTGCATGCTATGGTGTGCTTGGACATGAAGATTTTTGGAAGCTAATTTCATTTAGTTACTTATTCATCTTTGTAATAGACATACTTTTGGTTAAAGATGGCTTTGTAACTAATTCGCTCTTGAATTATCTTTTTGACTAAAGCTTGTAATATTCTAAACATATTGTACTTGTATCTAAGTTAATTTGGGCCGTGGTGCCAAGGCTGTATTTCTATAAACGTGGGGACTTATTTGTAAATTAAACAGGTGGAAAACTCTTTTGGGTAATACGTATGATACGCGAGATTCTTTTATTGAAATGTTCTATTTACTTATGTTGAAAATTGAGGGCGTGACATCTGCACTAGACCTAGCAACTACCGATTGCTTCGTACTTCGCCAGGTAATCAGATTACCCCCAAGAAAAGTGCAATAGCCAGAAGTAGAGTGCCTATCATCCACAGAACCAACCCAGTCAGCATCAGTGAATGCTTCCAATCACAAATGGCCATGATTAGAGAACAAAATTCCTTTTCCTGGAGCTAATTTTAGATACCTCAAAATACTATAAACTGCATCTAGATGTGAAGTACGAGCATCATGCAGAAACTGACTAACAACACTTACTGCATAAGTAATATCTGGTTGAGTGTGGACCAAGTATATTAGTCGACCCACAAGTCGTTGATACCTCTCCTTATCAGTACGCTCCCCCACATCTCCACTAAGATGATGATTTGCCTCAATAGAAGAATCTGCATGTCTACAGCCCAACATACTTGTTTCTTCCAAAAGATCAAGTATATACTTGCGTTGGGAAATAAAGATACCTCTATCAGACCTCGCTACTTCCATTCCAAGGAAGTATCTCAATGATCCCAAATCCTTAATCTCGAACTCTTGAGCTAGATGAGACTTAAGGTTATGAATCTCACTCACATCATTGCCTGTCATTATTATGTCATCAACATAAACAATAAGGACAACAATCTTACCATTACTTTGCCGGATGAACTTCGTATGATCTGCATGGCTCTGCTTGTAACCAAAACTCAACGTAGCCTTAGAAAACCTGCCAAACCAGGCTATAGGTGACTGTTTCAGCCCATAAAGTGCCTTCTTCAATCTACACACCTTTCCCTCACTTGTAGGAGAAGAGAAACCCGGTGGAATATCCATATAAACTTCCTCCTCTAAATCACCATGGAGGAATGCATTTTTCACATCAAACTGTTGAAGAGGCCAATTCAAATGGGCAGCACACGAGAGGAGAGCTCGCACAGAATTCATCTTCGCTACCGGAGCAAACGTCTCCTCATAGCCAATACCATAAGTTTGAGTACAACCTCTAGCAACACGCCTTGCCTTGTATCTCTCAACTGTACCATCAGCCTTTTGCTTAATAGTGAACACCCATTTGCAGCCCATTGGTTTCTTCCCTCCTGGAAGTGACACTAGATCCCAGGCGCCATTCTTTTTCAAAGCTGTCATCTCTTCTACCATAGCTCCTTTCCACTTAGGTATCTTGAATGCATCCTGCCAATTCTATGGAATAGATATAGAGGAAAGAGAAGAGACAAAGGCATGGTACGAAGGAGACAAACGGTCATAAGAAACAAACTGAGATAGGATGTTGAGTACAAGATCTAACACCTTTTCGAATAGCAATTGGAAGATTGTCAGGATCAATAAGAGGAGGTTCAATAAGAGAAAAATCATTACCAGAAGAGTCAGCTGAGGAATCTGGAACTAGAGTGGGTGATTGTGATTGACAAGGCGGTAATTTACATGAAGACTTTTCATTTTTCGTCTAGCATACCTCTGTAAGCCAGCTCCCTGTAGTCATCGTCGTGCAGGTAGTTGTTCCTCAATGTCACCACCAATATAATGTGTTTCCCTTTCAACAGATACTGGTTCCTCTCCAATGTTTTCCTTCTCCCCTTCACTATGACCATAGAACAATTTCTCCCCCTCATTATGATTATAAAAAGTAAACATCTCTTCCTCCTGCTAATACTCCCCCTGAAGAGATGGTTTGAAGAGAGAATAAAAAACCTCTGTTTCCCAAAAGGTAACATCCATAGAGACAAATATCTTCCTCGAATAAGGATCATAACACTTATAGCCTTTCTGGGTAGGAGAGTATCCAACAAAAATATACTTATGGGCTTTATGTCCCAGCTTGCCCCCAGAAGATTTGGGGGCATAAACAAAACACACACAACCAAACACCCTAGGTGGAAAAGTCGTAACTCGACAAATGCTTGGCAGACACTCAATGGGTGTTTTAAAATTAAGGACACTGGATGGCATACGGTTGATAAGATACGTGGCAGTTAAAATAGCTTCTCCCCATAAGTATTTGGGAACATTCATAGTGAATAAAATGGATCAAGCGACCTCAGCAAGATGACAATTTTTACATTCAACGACTCCATTTTGTTGTGGAGTGTCAACGTAAGTCGTCTAAAAAATAATACCATTATCATCTAGATATGTTCGAAAAATCTTATCAATATACTCAGTCCCATTATCACTCCATAGAATTTTAATATGTGTATCAAATTGAGTGCACACCATCTTATGAAAAGATTTGAAACAGGAAAATACTTTATTTTTTGACTGGAGTAAGTACACCCATGTGGCATGTGAATAACAATCAATAAAAGTAACAAACCATCGATAGCCCTTTAAAGAAGTAACAGGAGAAGGACCCCAAACATCAGAATGGATAACCATAAATGGAGAATCACTTCGTTTATTAATAGGTGCATAAAAATAGCGTTTATGTTTCCCAAACCCACAGGCTTCACAAAAAAATTGATCCCTAGGACAATGTTTAACTAAAGTAGGAAAGAGTTTCTCTAATATCCCATAAGAGGGATGACCCAATCTACGGTGCCACCGATGTGACAAAGAAAGAGTGGAGCTCATATCTGTCTGTAGAGCTTGTCCACATGATAAAGTTGGCTGAGATGGATGAGGTGTGTGCTCCAGATAATAGATACCACCATGGCTTTACCACTGTCAATCACCTTCCCCGTTTCCAGTTCCTGAAAGACACAATGAGTAGGAAAAAATGTAACAGAACAGTTTGCAGAATGGGTAAAACTACTAACTGAAAGAAGGTTAGTGGCAAAGTTTGGAATATGGAGAACTGAAGAGAGAGAGAGAGAGATAGAGGGAGAATAGTGAATGGAACCTTTCCCTGAAATAGCAAAGAATGATCCATCAACAATTCGAACCTTATCCTTACTAGAACAAGTAGAATAGGAATAAAAAACAGAAGAACAACCTGTCATATGATCTGAAGCACCAGAATCGATAATCCAAGGAATACCGGAGGAGGCAGTAAATGCACTAGCTGGAATACCTGAATGAGAAAAATAGGATGCAGTAGGAGCTACTGTGGAAGTAGGAGCTATAGTAGAGGAAGAATCAACCCGAGCCAAAAGACGTTTGAGAGCTTGCATCTCCTGAGAGAAACCGCCAACATAATCAGAAGGTGATTGAACTCCTGTACTGAACCCAAAAGCAGACAAGGTAGCAAACCCTGAAACATGTGCCTGAGCCTGAGAACGCCCGGGACCACGACCTCAACCTCAACCTCCACGTCCACTGCCTCGCCCACAAGAAGGACAACCATGTAACTTCCAACAGAAATCCTTGGTAAGAGTTGTGGCAATAATCACACTGGAGTGACATACGATCTATGATCCCACTGGTAGTATCAGACTGAGACTTTCCACTGCCAGACCCAAACTGTCCCTACGGAATAGCAACCAAGGTAGAACGATCAGAAGTAGGAGCTTGTAACATAACATCCCTTCTCCTCTCCTCCTGCTGAACAATGGCATAGGCCTCTCCCAAAGATGGAAACGGAACACGACCCAATACCTGCACTCTAATTGGATCATACTCCACATCAAGACCAGTAAGAAAGTCATACACACGCTTTTTCTCTATTATTTTTAACCAAGCACTAGCATCAACGGAGCAGACTGCCTGAAACACCTAATAATAATCAAATTCTTGCCAGGCCCCATTGAGCTCAGCAAAGTAAACAGCAACAGATTGATTGTGTTGATCCATAGTACGAAGTCTCTTTCGCAACTCAAAACATTGAGCATCATTGCCCTGCTGAGAATAAGTCTGTTTGGCAATAGTCCAAATCTGATATGGAGTGTCAAAAAGCAAGAAAGGACTACGAATATCAGCCTTCATAGAATTAAACAACCGGGTCATGGCTAAAGATCGATGAGACTTAAATGTCTTGAGTTCAACATCAGTAGTAGGCTCAATAATAGGGCCTTCAATGAACTCAGACATTCCTTTAGCTTCAATAGCTAATGTAAAAGTACGAGACCAAAGTAAATAATTTGTGTCATCCAGTTTGATGGGACAAATATCCAGTGGAGAGTTATCCAGAGTCTCTACATGACTCAACTCATCCTTGCCACTAGCGGAAGCCTGTTTTTTCTCTTCTGACATCTTGAAAGCAGAACAATAATGCCAAATAATCAATAAACAATAAACAATGTTCCCAACAGCTTTAGAACTCCAAAAATAATAAGTAAAGGTTCCAATAGCCCTAGAACCTATAAAAAAACCAACTGAATGCCTTCGGATCTAACTGAAATAGTGCTGAAACTTCGTGAGAGAAGAAAAAACAGATCTGATCGGCGAGAAGAAATGACGGCGACAGCAGCAGATCGTGATCGACGGCGATGGCATGCCCCAACTGATCGAAGTATTGTTCGCGCAAAGTATTGTTCCCACAATACCGTTCATGCATGCGAAGTACTGTTCATGCGGTACTGTTCAACAAGAAGGACGTCGTAGGTCGCCAGGTTCTATCGCTCTGATACCATGTTCAGTTTTAGGGTAATCGTAATATGGAGAAAACCCATTAAAAGGTTAATTTCATTCAATGTAAAATATAAATACAAGCTGTATAATAATTGCACTACGGTCCTAAATACTTAAACTAATTACATGATAAGACACATAATTACACTAGATACAAATAGATCCATCATTTAACAATATGCAAAAGATGAAAATTGGCCTTTTGCATTTTTTTCATTTGTGGTGTAATGGAGACGGGAATTTGGAGCCAATCCTCGTTTCTTATTGAAGAATTCATTGGTGAGTTAACACTTCAGTGAGAAACTTTTACGACTTTGAACAGTTTTTGTAGAGCATTTCAGTAACATACATTTTTTCACTCCGAATTACCACGAGGGAATTTAGAGAGGAAAATTTGAACACAGTAGTTTCTGAAGTCAGTATTACTAGGTCAAGAATTTATTTGAACATCATCCAAGAGTAACAAAGCACACAAAAAAGGAAATACTGTAGACACCTCCCTGAAGCGGGGCATCGCCATACAGATTGATCATTGCTATTTGTTTGGTTTTTGCTTCATAAACCAAGATCGTGGATATTCCCATGGCTAGGAACATCGCCACACGATAGCGGTTATCATTAAAACAGAGTCGCCACCTAGTTTATAAAAACTAGGAAAAATAGATAGAGATTCTAGGTACGGGAGCCAAAAGTACAATAAGGGGAAGGTGTTAGGCACCCCTCTTTGCCCAGTCGTGAGACTGGCCCATAGTTGTTCGACATATGATTAATTCATACTTTACTTAATTCCAACACATAGTCTATTTATTTAGCCTTTAACCAGTTAATGGTGAGCCGAGACTGTAATTGAAAGCATGCATCAGAGAAGCAAAATAGAATAGACTATCCCAGGGAGATGGATTCTGCGGCCGGTGAATGGATTTCACGGCTGAGGAATCCTCCTGGTTCAATGTACCGGTCGAGGGATTGAAGCCCTGGCCAATGTTCTTCCTCACACCAGACTAAATAGTTAACAGATAATCAAAACGTTACGATTAAGGGTATGAATAGAAATAAATCAAACCAGAGGCCCCTGGGCCTCACCACCTTGATCCCTCAGTAGCTTGATTGCTTCGGATTGAGGGTGATTGACTGATTGCTTCTTGAAACCCTAGGGTTAGGGTTAGGGTTTGAACTTCGGGGTTTGATCGTCAAATTAGCGGCTGCCTTCGGAAGGTTAGGGCTTTTGTAGAGGGGATATGAGAGTGTATATTGGTAGAGTTTTGTGGCTGTAGAGAATGAATTGTGTATCTAATTTCAAAGCCGAAGGCCCTTTTATATAGGCATGGGGGTGACACACTCCATCCAATCACAATGCACGATTGAATTTGAATTATAGGGCAACACAAACTCCTCATGGTAATCTCCAAATGTGGCTCGAACGCATCGGGATTTGGCTGCTAGGGTTTTGTGAACGGATCAAACGATTGACAAAATGTTCCAGAATCTGGAAAATAGACAATCTAGTGGCCGAGCAAAGGATCTGGCGGTTGAAGGGTTGATGTTGCGGCCGAGGAATAGACCTGGCGGCCGAGTGATTGATCTCTCAGAGAGATTTTCAAGCAACAGGCTTCACTGGTGAAGAAATGATGTTGAGGCCGTGAGATCAATGTCACGGCCGACAGATGAATTCTCCTAGGATACTGTAATTCTGTCTGAAAGGCTATTTGGCTTTGGATTGGGTCCTCTAAGTGGTTAAAAGTTTTTACCGAAAGTCCTAAGGTTCACAAGAAGTCAATCAGTAATCACTGTATCCATATCATCATCGGGATGGTCCCCAAGGTGGGACTTGAAATAATCGTTAGGCCAAATTGGGGTGCTTACAGATACCCCTATTTGACTGAACTTAGACGGATCATGAGACATGTTTAAGTAAGAGTCAAAGCTGTAAAAGCAACTCAATTTGGTCCAACCCCTATTCCAAGGGGTTTTTGAAAAAGGTTTTAGTTATGGTCGGGCCGGGAGGCTGCCTATGTATTCCACAGGGGAAATTCAGACCAACCGTAGTTCGGAAGGGCAATAAAGAAAAATAAAAAGTTTTGGAGGGTTAGAAACAGAAAACGTACCTTCAGGCTTAAAAAGCCGTAGTGTGACGTACCTAGGCTGAACCAGGATTTTGGCGAAGGATAGTTGAAGGAGCGCGGGGCTGCCGGGGGAGTTTTTGCAGAGAGAATCCTTAGTATTTTGGGGTAGATCAATACACGGCGGGTGAGTCATTTGCTTTTCTTGATCATCCTTACTTTGACTGAAGGGAGCTCGGTAGAGTAGCCTATCCTTGCAAATGAGTTGGAAGGGATTGATGTAATTGGGGTGGAATCCAAACCATCTGCTGAGGATGAATCGGACGCCGTTTTGAGATATGGGGGCGCGAGGCCAGTAACTGGAGCACGGAGTGTTGAGATGAGGAAACCGAGGCGCGGAGCCGGTTGCAGTCATGAGGCGAGAGCCTGGAGTCAGAGCTTAAAGCTTGACTTGATAGAACTGAGGCGTAGAGCCGGTTGCAATTTTAAGGCGGGAGCCTGAGGAGTCAGAGCTTTGAACCGAGGCGTAGAGCCGGTTGCATTCTGATGGTTTGTGCACAGAGCTTTCTCATCATAAGTTTTGGCGCAGAGCCAAAGGATCGAGGCACTGGACCGATCAATAAAACCAAGGCGTAAAGCCGATTGATTGCAGGATTGTCCTATTTCATGAGTACGAGATATGCAGGGTGTGTATATGATGATGATGATGATTGGTTAGATGTGAACAAATATGATGATGTAGACTCGATGTGATAATGGTGATGCAATTGATGCTTATGTGCACGGGCCTGTGCGTGTGTGTTTGATTTTAAGCGTAGAGCTTCTTTCAAGTTCTGGACTTGAGCATTCGGAGCGTAGAGCTCGAGCATTCGGAGGGTAGAATCCAAGCATTCAAAGTACAGGCTTTGAGCATCCAATACGCAGTGGTTGGGCATTTAAGCATAGAGCTTGAGCATTCAAGTGTTGAACTTGAGCATCCAGTACACAGTGGTTGGGCATTCGAAGAGCTTCGAGCATTCAAAATGTTGGATTTTGAGCATTCAAGCGTAGAGCTTGAGAATAGATGATACCTTAATGATTGGGGTGGCGTGGAGCCAGTTGAGATAATGGGGCGTAGAGCCGCTGAGTTGATGGGCATAGAGCCACTGAAGTAGCGAGCGTAGAGCTGCTGAGGTAGTGAATACGGGCATAAAGCCGCTGAAATGGTGAATATGGGCGTGGAGCCGCTAAAGTAGTGAATACTGGCGTAAAGCCGCTGAGACGGTGAGCACGGGCGTAGAGCCGCTAAGATGGTGAATACGGGCGTAGAGCCGCTGAGATGGTGAGCACGGGCGCAGAGCCATTGAGGTGGTGAATATGGGCGTAGAGCTGCTGAGGTGGTTAATATGGGCGTAGAGTCGCCGAGATGGTGGATAGTATATGAAGCTGCTAAGGTAGCGAGCGTAGAGCTGCTGAGGGTGAATATGGTGCTTGCCGAACGGCTTGAGAAGTGAGCATGTGGTGTTGCTGATGAACATGGAGTTATTGGGTGATCATGATGGTGAGCACAGGGCCGCCGGGTGAGCTTAGAGCTACTGATGGTGAACGCAGGCGTAGAGCCGCTGAGCGAGCGTAGAGCTGCTGATGAAGTTGCTGAAGTGATAATGAGCAAGAAACCGCTAAATGGTTATGGGAGTGGAGCCGCTAAGTAGTGGGCTCAGGGCCGGAAGTAGAAGAGTCTATCGAATACGAGCGTGGAGTTGCTTGAGATGATGATCTTGATGGTAGTGAGCATGGCACTTGAAGCAATGAGCAGGGTGCTGCTGAATGTGCTGATGGTGAGCATTTGAATGTAGGTATTGCTGAGATGATGAGCTCGGGGCTACTGAGGTAGTTAGCTTGTAGCTGTTTTGGCCAATGGTGAACATGGGCGTAGAGCCTACTTGGCTGATAAGGAGCTTCGGAGCTGCTGGGATGACTAGTGCGGGCGTGGAACCGCTGAGTGAGCGAGTGTAGAACTACTGAGTAGATTGATGATAGTGATAGTGAGCACGAGCGTAAAGCCGCTGAATGACTTGGTGAATACGGGCGTAGAGCCGCTTTATGAGCATAGAGCTGTTGGGTAAGTACGAAGCTGTTTAAGGGATGGCAAGCTTGCCGGTGGTGAGTAGAGGTGGTGATAGTAGAGCTGTTGAACATCTTTGACTGTTGTAGGAGGGCAAGGAACTCGAGATAGTGGATCTATGAGCTTTGGGGAGCAAGAGCTCGGGTTTGACAATCCTTAGTGGTTAAGCGACCAATAGTTGCGAGCTTGCTGTTGTGGAGAGAGAGAGCTTCGGGGAATTTCCAAACTGGCTTCATTACTAATTCTATACGCTGGGGGATGCCCCCAAGGCTTATTCTGACCATATGGTATTCGCTCGAGAGTGCCCCCAAGGTTTTTTCCTTGTTTATTCTATTGGTTGAGGACCCAGAATTTCATAATTGCCTGATTTAATGCATTGAGCAAAATCTAATGCTGCTGTGGGGAATGGATCGTAGGGCCAGGAAATTGATCCATCGGCCGAAGTATCAATGTCTCGGCCGAGGGATCGAAGTCCCG
This sequence comes from Rhododendron griersonianum, assembly GCA_018127125.1. Lineage (NCBI taxonomy): Eukaryota > Viridiplantae > Streptophyta > Magnoliopsida > Ericales > Ericaceae > Rhododendron > Rhododendron griersonianum. The sequence goes on from CM030795.1 coordinate 18,401,180, forward strand.
GCCGTGAGAACATGTACCAAAGGTCAGAAAATCGATTTAAGTTCGATTTAATCGATTTCACGGCTCATTCTTTTCTTTTCTCCTTTGTTCCTTCTTCTCTCATTCGAAACTCCTCCGTCTCCCTGTTCTTCCCACCGCCATCATCCGGCCGCCGTCGTCCCTCCGACCACCACTGCTCGCCATTGTTCTCGGCTGCTGTTGGCCGTCGTCGTTGTTGCTTTCTCTCCTGCTTCGAACGTGATGGCCACGCCACCCTCCGTCGACTTGCCGCCATCCTCCTCTACGGATATTGCGGGTTCTTCTTTGCACCCTCCGTGTAGGTGTGAGTACCCTTCTTCCGACGAGGAAGTGATTGAGGAGCCGGGTTCGTTTGATGCTGCTACCTACGTACTTCCCTCGCATAGGTTAGGTTATGGCAATTTCTTGCAGTACCGCCCTCCTGTTGACGGCCCAGAGGCCGAGGTACTTCGTAGAGAGCTTGAGCAGCACCTGAGCGTCCTCAATGTTCCGGTAAGTTTCCAGAAAAGTAAAAGTTTTACTTTAGTTCGGATTTTAATATCGCATGATTTAAAGATGAATTTCATTCTCGGGATGAAATCCCATTTAGCTAGGGGCATGAGTGAGAAGGACCTGTGGTTGGGTCGAAATTGTTTTGTTTAAAAAGACTAAAATACCCATGCCCCTTGTTTAGGCAATGCATGCTTTTAAACGTTAATTTGAAGCCCCTAGCCTTTTTTATTTGTTTATACAATCATGAGATTAACTCCCTTATGTCGTGGTGGATTTTTGCAGAGAAACAGGAGATTGGAGGCTCGTGGAGGAGGTAAGGAGGTGCACAAATGGTTCCTAGCATTGCCGAAGACAGCCCGAGAGTTAGTGCGAGCTGCAGGTTTCGAGACATTCATCCTGGGTCTCAACCTTCCGAAGATTGACTGGTCGTTGATGACTTCGTTGGTAGAGAGATGGTGGGACACCACCAACACATTCCACTTCCCATCTGCTGGTGAGATGACGATTACGCCAGATGACTTTTCATTGCTTACTGGCCTACGAGTAGGCGGAACTCCTCTTCAAGTTGACCCCAGGCTTTGGAATAAAGTTGAAAGACAAAGGGTTTCCCCCTTTTGATTCTCCAACGAAGCTTTAACTTGTTCCCCAACTTCCTTCGACCTTTGATATGGACTCAAAATGTCAAACCATGGATCAAGTTGATAGAATATGACCGGGTCTGAGAGAGAGACTGCCTACGTATCCCTTTTCAAGGAATCATGTCAAAACGTAGTTCAGGCCAAGGTTCACTCGTGTGTTTTACCTCTCATTTTTACGCTCTAACTTTTGCCTATAACCGCCTTTTCAGGTTTTTGGTCTAGCGAGCTTTCGACTTTTTTGCCTATTTATTTTTGACTAGACCGCCTCCTTAGGTTTTCGGTCTAGCAGGCTGCTCTAATTTTTGCTTGGCACCGCCTACCCTTGTGGTTTTCGGTCCAACGTGCATCTCTCAGGGGTAGTAACATTTGAGTTGATCTAGGTTGACCAGAGTATTGAATCTGTTGCCGTCGAGATCGATGAGTTTAGCAGCACCCCTATACAGGATGGTTTTGATGATGTAAGGCCCGGATCGCTTTGGTTGGAAATGCCTCGCTCCAAGCCACTTTTGCACCTTTCTAATGTGCGCCTGATGGAACACCGTTGTTGCTGTTTTGAACATGGTACGAGGCTTGGAGCCTTCTGAGCTTCTACTTTCTAGCTTGGCATCCGGTAGTAGGAGATTTGATGCTTTGTTATCTCATGATCAACACTAGGCGTGTCGTTGTGAGACCCTGCCAAAACGTCGATGAGTTCTTCAAGCCTGTCTGACTAGGGGCAATGCTCCGTTGGGGACAGCGTTAAACCAATTTTGAACCATCCGGGGGTCTACCTCATCTTTCAAGTTTATTGAAATTACTTCTTCTTTTAAAGGCTGAGCATGCCTTTCGTCTTTCCTTTCGGCGAGGGAACACATTTCCTTGGGGATGCTCCCATCGAAATCTATCCCTTCGTCGTCGGGGTCGACACAGTTTATATAGAAGTCAGCAAAGTACTCAGAAGCAGCAAAGTACTCGGAAGCAGTATCATGCATTTCACAAAAACCCTCGAGGTTGCCAAGTAGAATAGAAGACTCAAACTAAAGATAAAAGTTACGACGTAGAGGGCCAAGAGGCACAAACTCCGATTCTGAGCTAGACTTAGACTCGACAGACTCTGTGTCAGATTCAGATGTATCGTCAATGCATGTTATACGCGGAGTGAAAATGCAGTTATTAACACTACCCTTGGCTTCTACAATGAGAGAAGTGGGATCTTCGAGAGTGTCGGGAGAGTCGGGCCCAAGCATGTTTGGCTCTTGATCTCGGAACTTTCCTTGATGGTGCAATGACTAAACAGTAAAGTACAAGAGCTCAGTGACAGCTTGCAACAATTTATTTGAAAGAAATGCAGAAAAGGAAAATGCGCACATCAACGTCGTCGGTGTCCTCCTGGACTCTAAAGCTAGCAGACAAACCCGTCTCACGACACTCGGACGATAACAAGATCCTCGGATTTCTTTTCGATGGTGTATCCTTGGTTGAATCGACTAGTACTAAGAGATGTCAAAACAGCCTAAGTCTTTGATTATTCCGTTCTTGAAGTTTCAACTTTTGGAATGGAACAACTGGGTGTGGATTTCATGATACCGGGACCAAGATGGCGTAAGCAGCACTGTGCCGGAGCCTTGAGCGGTGTAAGTGTTTATCACTTTTAACCTGGGCGGTGTAAGTATCATGGCATGTTTCTCGTTGTTCCTGGTTTTCTGTTTGAAACCTCGATTGGGTTTAGACAAGGACTTAGAAAGTCTCGATTTCCCAAAGTCTTAAGGAACTTGAAAGTTGATAACGTGCACCATTGAGATGCACGACTCTTCATCGGGCCAAGCAGCGTCCTAATAGGCATAAGACGGGCAAGAAAGAGAGACAACTTAAAAGCCGCCCTAGCATGCTCCTACGCGAAACGGTATGAATGTATGTATAGGCATGTGATAAGGAAAGCAATAACACGTAGACAGTTTATGGGGGTTAGATGCAAATAATCCTACCTTGTGGGTTCCTGTCTTAGTTTGAAAGGTTCTTGTAGAGACCCGTAGATTATTATAATTTCAACAACAAAAAAATCGTTTAACGCATGAAAGAATCGTATCATTCATAAAGTTGTACGTTTTATTTGTGGGGGTGTACGGATATACGTCTACTGTTGTGTGTCGGACATTCGGAGAATAGTCGGATTTTGATTTTCGGTGTTGAAATGATGTGTGGAAGTGTTGGTAGCAAATGGGGTTTGATTTGATGAACGTTGGCAAAAAATTCGAATCTGTCTTTAATGTACAGGTACAGCTTTTTCCAATACAGGTACATCGCGACCAGAAATTGTGAAATTCTGAAATTTCTGGGTTGACGTACAGGTACTATAGTTTCTCGGTACCGGTACATCAGGCAAAATTTTCTGATTTTTGAGCACGCTTGAGAGCTCACTATAAATACATCACTTTACCATTTTTCACACCCAAAGCCACGAAAAACAGATCTCAAACCCTCCTCTCACCTACCCAACTCAAATCTCACCCAAGATCATTGATTTCAACCTCAAATCTTCAAGATCCAAGGGTTTCCATCCTCAAAATCCCAAGATTCTTGCATTTGGTGAACCAAGGGTGAGTTTTATGTTCTTGTTCTCTCTCCTTGGTATCTACCCACGTTTTTTCTCTCTCTCCTCTCGATTGTTGGTTGATCTTTGCTTGTTATTCATGTTTTTGGACTTTATTTGCTCTAGATCTTGTACCCAAGCTCGGGTGAGGCTTGTCTTTGAAGGATTCAAGCTTTTAGCTTTCGATAGACCTAGGGTTTTGCTCAAAACCCACTTAGGTAGGGATTTCTCTCATTCTTTACATGTTTTAAGTTGATTAAATGTGTCATGGGTGTTTGATTGCTATTTATGGTTGAATAGAGTGTTTGTGGCTTGGTAATTGCTTATCCCGTTGAAAGGGGCATGATAGTCATGATTGTTATGGTACATGAGCTAATTGTAACGTAATTGATAATGTCTGTATGTGTAAAATGTGGTTAAGGCTTTGGTTATGGTCGTGGTGATAGTGGAATTGTTGTTGTGAAGTGAATGCGGAGTATATTGTGACGCAAGGGGTGGGAACACAAGAATCGCAAGGGGTGGAAACACAACTCGCAAGGGGTGGAAATGAGTTGGAGGCTGTGCGTGCGTGCGTGTGTATGTGGGGTTTGCCATGTTACTTGAAAGGATGTTGACTTGCATTGTTTGGACCGTGTCATTTAATTCAATCCCCGCATTCATGCTTATCATCTCATTACATATAGATTTTGTAGAGAACTTCCTACTGGGCTAGTGGAGCTCAGCAAAATCATTCTTTTCAGGTTCAAACGCCGGTCCATAGCATGCATACTTCGAGTTTTGAGATGCGAAGACGTTTTGAAGGCTAACCTTGATTTAGTTACTTAATCATCTTTGTAATGATTTCCTTTTGATTGAAGATGGCTTTGTAACTAATTTTACCCTTGAATTATCTCTGACAAAGGTTTGGAATATTCTAAGCATTCCGTACTTGTATCGATGTTAATTTGGGCTGCTGTGCCAATGATGTATTTCTTTTAAACTTGGAGACTTTGTTTGCAAATTAATCAGGTGGGAACTCATTTTTGGTAATATTTATTATATGCGAGGAGCTTTTGTCGAAATGCTTTATTTATTTATGTTAAAAATCGAGGGCGTGACAAATTGGTATCAGAGCAAATAGGTTTGAATACTTTGAGACCGTGGGGAGACTTCTAATCTCATGGGTTCAAAAGTCACGCCATTTGCATAACATATGTGTGTTTATATGCATTGATGTTACTTGGCTTATTTGGCATTGCATTCCATTATGGTAAAATGGTGTAGAATTGATTTGGCTCTTGTTGGGATAGTTGGGGTTTAGACCTCATTAAATAATGTCGTCGTTAATGAGTTTCTCTTTCTTATAACTTGTAGCTAGATGCCTCCGAGAACACGTACTAGAGCAGGTGAGGCCGAGAGTCGGGGTGGCCGTGGTCGTGGCCGTAGGGGTGGCCGTGGTCGTGGCCAAAGGGAGCCGGTTGAGGATGAAGTTAGCCATCATGGTGAGAATCTGAGTGAGGACCCAGGGGAAGGGGCCGGACACGGTCAGGGAGAGGAGGTACCGATCGTTCAAAATCCCTTCGCTAGGGATTTCGTTGCGGCTCTTGCGGCTGCAAACCTTCTCAACCCAGCTCCTAGGGAAGGTGCTGACAGTCGTGCTTTATCGACGATGAGGGAATTTAGTCGTAGAAACCCACCAGCGTTCGATGGGTCGAGCAGTGACCCTCTTGTAGCCGATCATTGGCTAGCTCAGATTCGGAAGCTTTTCAGGGCTCTTGGGATTACGGAGGATGACTTATGGGTAAACATCGTGACCGTTCAACTTATCGGGGAAGCGAATGAGTGGTGGGAGTCGGTGTTGGAATCGAGAAAGGATGCGAGGAGGGCGGCGAGGACCGCGGGTCAAGCAAATGAGCCGGATGTGGAGAACTTAACTTGGGCCGAGTTCGAAATGCTCTTCGAGCAGCAATACTTTCCGGAGACTAGCCATGACCAATTGAGGGAGGAGTTTGAGAAATTAGAACAAGGGAATATGACCGTGTCAGAGTATGCTCTAAAGTTCCAATCCTTATCCCGTTTTGCGCCGGAATTGGTGGCAATTGAAGAAAGGAAATGTAGGCGGTTCGAAAGGGGTTTGCATGAAACCGTGAAGAAGTTTGTTGTGGCACAATGCAAGGGGAAGTTTTCCGAGGTCGTAAGGTGTGCGAGGAGCATTGAGACTCCTAGGGAGGCACTGAGAAATCCTAGGGCTTGGGAACCGAGGCAACCGGTTGGGGGTGTGAGCTCTTCTTCGGGGAGTTTCGGTAGTCAAGGGAGGAAGAGGCAACGAGATCAATTTTCGGCTTCGCAGGGTCCGTCAAACTTTAGACCTTTATCTTCTTCGTCGTTTGGGACTCGGGGAAATTCGAGTAGGCCACCGATTATGTGTCATGAGTGTGGTCAAGCGGGGCACATTCGTGCTCAGTGTCCGCGGCTTTTGGGTACATGCTTTACATGTGGAAAGGCCGGTCATTTTGCGAGAAATTGTCCGCATGGGGAAGGGACACGAAGTGAGTCCGGTTCGGTGCAGCAACCGAGGGGTGGTCATAGTTCAGGCCGGCAATCATTTCGGGGTACTCAGAGGCAGCAGCAGCCTCACTTCCGTCAGACCACGTCAGCTCAGGGATCTCAAGCCGAGAGAGGAGCGAGTTCGTCTGCACCTACTCAGGGCTCCGATCAGCGGGGTGGACACGTTCAGGGTCAGATGACTCAGGGTAGAGCCTTTGCTATCACTTCTGCTATTCCGCCACCACCTCCTGTCACTTCTCAGACGCCAGAGACTTCGGTTGTGAGGGGTACATTTCTATTGTTTAACTCCTTTGCTAGAGTGTTATTTGATTTTGGAGCATCACATTCATTCATTGCTGCATCTTTTGCTTGTGCTCTGGAATTGGAATTTGAGAATATTAGCCCACCGTTGTTCGTTGAAACACCTATAGGAGGTAGGTCACCGTTAGATCGTATTTGCCGGGATTGCGAACTTATCATTCATGATCGTCGTTTCACCTTTGACTTTATCGTGTTAAATATGTCGAGTTTCGATCTCATATTGGGAATGGATTGGTTGTCTACGTTTCATGCCACCATTGATTGCTTCAAGCGTCGGGTCCGTATTTGTCCGCCTGGGGGTCCTTGTTTTGAGTTCTTCGGGGAGCGTCGGGAACCGTTAGAACCGTATTTGTGTGGGTCACGGGAGCAAGAGTCGATGTATGCGTTATTAGCGAGTTTGGCCTTAAATGAAGACGTATCCGCGCGTGGAGAGTTACCCCTTGTTGTTTCTGACTATCCGGACGTGTTTCCGAAGGAGTTACCTAGTTTACCACCCGAAAGGGAAGTTGAATTTTCCATTGACTTGCTTCCTGGTACCGCTCCCATTTCTGTACCTCCTTATCGTTTTGCGCCCGCCGAGTTGAGAGAATTGAAGACGCAATTGCAAGAATTGGAGAGTTTAGGGTTCATCCGTCCGAGTACGTCACCGTGGGGAGCACCGGCCTTATTTGCTCAGAAGAAAGATGGGTCGCTTCGTTTGTGTATCGATTACCGTAAGTTGAACCGTGTCACCATTAAGAACAAGTACCCAATGCCTAGAATTGACGATTTGTTTGACCAACTTCGAGGTGCAACTTGTTTTTCTAAGATTGACTTGAGATCCGGTTATCACCAATTGAGGGTTCGGAGGGAAGACATTCCAAAAACCGCATTCCGTACTCGATATGGCCATTACGAATTCGTTGTTATGCCTTTTGGGTTGACGAACGCACCGGCAACTTTCATGGATTTGATGAACCGCATCTTTCGTGCCTATCTTGATCGTTTCGTGGTCGTTTTTGTAGACGATATCCTTATCTACTCGCCTTCGGAGGAGGAACACCAATCTCATCTTTCTATCGTTCTTGAACTCTTGAGAGAGCACCAATTGTACGCCAAGCTTAGTAAATGTGAATTTTGGTTGTCCGAAGTCAAGTTTTTAGGTCACGTCGTATCGAAGGATGGGGTGTCCGTTGATCCGGGGAAGATAGAGTCTGTAATGAGTTGGCAACGACCGAAGAGCGTATTTGAGATTCGTAGTTTCTTGGGCTTAGCCGGGTACTATCGTCGTTTCGTCCTTGATTTCTCCCGTCTAGCGGCTCCGATGACTAGATTAACCCGTAAAGGAACTCGTTTTATTTGGAATGACGCATGTGAGAAAGCCTTCGAAGAGTTGAAGAGAAGATTGACTACCGCGCCGGTTTTGGTTGTGCCTGAACGGGGAGTCGGTTATTCCGTGTATTGTGACGCTTCGAAAGAGGGATTGGGGTGCGTATTGATGCAATTGGGGCGAGTGGTAGCGTACGGATCACGGCAATTGAAAACACACGAGCGGAACTACCCTACCCATGACTTAGAACTTGCGGCCGTCATCTTTGCTTTGAAGAGTTGGCGTCATTATTTGTACGGTGAGAGATTCGAGGTGTTTTCCGATCACAAAAGCCTTAAGTACTTGTTTTCTCAAAAGGAACTTAATTTACGTCAACGCCGTTGGATGGAACACCTAGAAGACTACGACTTTGAATTGCAATACCACCCGGGAAAGGCGAACGTTGTAGCGGACGCATTGAGTAGAAAATCGACGCATCTTGCTAGTTTAGCTATCCATGAGTGGAAAACGATGAACGACTTGGGTTCGTACGCATTGCATTTTGAGGAGATTCGAGAGGGAGTCACCTTATGTAACTTAACCGTTCAATCAACCCTGTCGACTCGAGTAATTGAGGCCCAACAACAAGATGAAGAAGCGGGAGAGTTTCGTGCCAAGTTTCTTAGTGGAAATGCTCGAGAGGGGTGGATGATTCATGCCGATCAAGGTTTGCGATACCAAGGAAAGTTATTCGTACCCATTTCGTGTCGGGAGGAAATCTTGAGGGAATTTCACCATTCACCATTAGCCGTGCATCCGGGGGGAACGAAAATGTATCATGACTTGCGTAGACAGTTTTGGTGGCCGGGAATGAAGAGAGACGTTGTCGTATTTGTGTCCAAATGTCTTACGTGCCAACAAGTGAAAGCCGAACATCAACGACCCGCGGGGAAGTTATAACCTTTACCAGTGACCGAATGGAAGTGGGAGAACGTGACTATGGATTTCGTTACCGGATTACCGAGGTCGCAGAGGGGGCATGACGCCATTTGGGTGATAGTTGATCGATTGACCAAGTCAGCGCATTTCTTACCTATCTAGGTTTCGGATTCGATTGATACGCTTAGTCGATTATATATTCGTGAGATTATCCGTCTTCATGGGATACCTGTTTCTATCGTGTCCGATCGAGATCCGAGGTTTACCGCACGTTTTTGGCAAAGTTTGCAAGCCGCTCTTGGCACCAACTTATTATTTAGCACCGCGTATCATCCTCAAACGGATGGGCAATCCGAGAGAACGATCCAAATTTTAGAAAATATGCTTCGGGCTTGCGTTATGGATTTCCGGGGAAGTTGGGAAGATCACCTACCGTTAGTCGAGTTCGCGTACAACAATAGTTACTAATCTAGTATCGAGATGGCACCGTATGAAGCTTTGTATGGGAGACCGTGTCGATCACCTGTTTGTTGGACCGAGTTGGGCGAAGCTACTCTAGTCGGGCCAGATTTGATCAATGAAACCTCCGAAAGCATGAGAGCAATTCGTCAACGTCTTCTTGAAGCACAAAAGAGAACCACCGAGCAAGTCAAAGTGATTCGCCAACGGTTGCTAACCGCGCAAAGTAGGCAAAAGAGTTATGCCGATCGTTGTCGCCGACCATTATCATTTGAAGTGGGAGACCACGTGTTCCTTAAGGTGTCACCGCGTCGGGGATTATCTCGTTTTGGGCAAAAGGGCAAGCTTTCACCGCGTTTTATCGGACCGTTTGATATTATTGAGAAGATTGGGGAGGTCGCGTATCGTTTGGCCTTACCGCTGAGGCTATCGGGCGTTCATGACGTATTTCATGTATCGATGTTGCGAAAGTACGAGCCGGATCCGTCACATGTCTTAGAATGGTCCGAATTGGAGTTGGAAGCCGATGCATCTTATGGGGAGGAGCCGATACGTATCCTAGATTCGCGTGACCAAGTATTGAGGGGCAAGACTATTCTGTTAGTGCGAGTTTTTTGGAGTCATCTCGGAAAGGAAGAGTCGACGTGGGAAAGGGAGGACGAGATTAGGGAGAAGTATCCGGAACTATTTCCAAATTGAATCAATGTGAGTTTCAAATTTCGGTTTTATGATTGTTAGCATGTTGTCTAATGACATGTGTTGTGGTATGAGCATGTTGATTTGATATATGAGATTGTTTGAGTTGCATCGAAAATTTCGGGACGAAATTTCTTTAAGGAGGATAGATTGTAGAGACCCGTAGATTATTATAATTTCAAAAAAAAAATATCGTTTAACGCATGAAAGAATCGTATCATTCATAAAGTTGTACGCTTTATTTGTGGGGGTGTACGGATATACGTCTACTGTTGTGTGTCGGACATTCGGAGAATAGTTGGATTTTGATTTTCGGTGTTGAAATGATGTGTGGAAGTGTTGGTAGCAATCGGGGTTTGATTTGATGAACGTTGGCAAAAATTTCGAATCTGTCTTTAATGTACAGGTACAGCTTTTTCCAGTACTGGTACATCGCGACCAGAAATTGTGAAATTCTAAAATTTCTGGGTTGATGTACAGGTACTATAGTTTCTCGGTACAGGTACATCAGGCAAAATTTTCTGATTTTTTAGCACGCTTGACAGCTCACTATAAATACATCACTTTACCATTTTTCACACCCAAAGCCACGAAAAACAGATCTCAAACCCTCCTCTCACCTACCCAACTCAAATCTCACCCAAGATCATTGATTTCAACCTCAAATCTTCAAGATCCAAGGGTTTCCAACCTCAAAATCCCAAGATTCTTACATTTGGTGAACCAAGGATGAGTTTTATGTTCTTGTTCTCTCTCCTTGGTATCTACCCACGTTTTTTCTCTCTCTCCTCTCGATTGTTGGTTGATCTTTGCTTGTTATTCATGTTTTTGGACTTTATTTGCTCTAGATCTTGTACCCAAGCTCGGGTGAGGCTTGTCTTTGAAGGATTCAAGCTTTTAACTTTCGATAAACCTAGGGTTTTGCTCAAAACCCACTTAGGTAGGGATTTCTGTCATTCTCTACATGTTTTAAGTTGATTAAATGTGTCATGGGTGTTTGATTGCTATTTATGGTTGAATAGAGTGTTTGTGGCTTGGTAATTGCTTATCCCGTTGAAAGGGGCATGATAGTCATGATTGTTATGTTATGGTACATGAGCTAATTGTAACGTAATTGATAATGTCTGTATGTGTAAAATGTGGTTAAGGCTTTGGTTATGGTCGTGGTGATAGTGGAATTGTTGTTGTGAAGTGAATGCGGAGTATATTGTGACGCAAGGGGTGGGAACACAAGAATCGCAAGGGGTGGAAACACAACTCGCAAGGGGTGGAAATGAGTTGGAGGCTGTGCGTGCGTACGTGTGTATGTGGGGTTTGCCATGTTACTTGAAAGGATGTTGACTTGCATTGTTTGGACCGTGTCATTTAATTCAATCCCCGCATTCATGCTTATCATCTCATTACATATAGATTTTGTAGAGAACTTCCTAGTGGGCTAGTGGAGCTCAGCAAAATCATTCTTTTCAGGTTCAAACGCCGGTCCATAGCATGCATACTTCGAGTTTTGAGATGCGAAGACGTTTTGAAGGCTAACCTTGATTTAGTTACTTAATCATCTTTGTAATGATTTCCTTTTGATTGAAGATGGCTTTGTAACTAATTTTACCCTTGAATTATCTCTGACAAAGGTTTGGAATATTCTAAGCATTCCGTACTTGTATCGATGTTAATTTGGGCCGCTGTGCCAATGATGTATTTCTTTTAAACTTGGAGACTTTGTTTGCAAATTAATCAGGTGGGAACTCATTTTGGGTAATATTTATTATATACGAGGAGCTTTTATCGAAATGCTTTATTTATTTATGTTAAAAATCGAGGGCGTGACAGTTCTAGTGCTTTGTACGCATGTAGAGGCTGGTTTTGGTTTAAGGGGGTTCCTCTTACTAGAGTCGCGATATACCTCCCGCTACAACGCGTAAAGCAGAGCAACGGTAGTACGACTCATCATCGTCCAAGGTTGTTGGGTGTTCGAGGACCGCGGGCTCCAATAAATTGTGCCGGTTACCCAAAACACCTCAACGGGGCTGACCAACATCGATGCAAATGGAGAATGCCGAAGAATGATCGAGAGAAAAGCGCAATGTTTTTGAAAAAATGCCTTTAAAGCTTGGCTCACTTTTATTAATCAACATTTGGAGAAACTACACAAGTGAACAATAGTAAAAGCCCCAGTTCGGATTAGTCGGATATGAGATCCTGTTACGTTACCATTCCGTTCTTCAGCAGCGTGGAGCGTACTGTTTTGACAGACTTTTGAAAGATTGTTCATTCATGTATTAATTTCCAAATTTTGATCAATGCAATGAGTCTCCAACAGAGTCGCCACTGTGGGCACACGCCCCAAAATTTTTCAATTTTTTTTGTATAAAATCGGGTGCGCCCTTTTTGGAAAGCACAGCGAAACGCTTACAATTCAGAGTCGTCACTCGGGTTTCGCGAAAAATCATCCAAGGAACCGAACTTGAAACGTTTGCTAAGTTTTGATTTGAAAAAGGCTTGTAGACTGGATCGTCGTCACCTTCGATATCTGAGGTTCAGGAGCCAGGTTACAAGAGGGGAAGGGTATTATGGCACCCCTCTCGCCCAATCCGGAGATCGGTCTCTACTTAGGTATTTTATAAAATATTTGCATTTTTCTCTCATTAATAATTTTTTGGCCAATTAGGGCGGGGGAACAGTTAGAGGGAATTAAAACTGTGACCAGTTGTATTATGTGGCAAAATGTGATGGATGTATTATGGAAACAATTAGTATAGATTGAAAACAGACTTCTGTGAGCATTTTAAACAAACTGGGAAACACTGTTCAGGGGGTGTTGTGCGCAGGAAGAAGCCTGCATGCACTGGCCGAACCACTGCATGCAGACCTGACCTGCGCACGCCACTCACTGACTGGCATACTCCAATAGGCCTAAACTCACAGCTCTTGTTCTCAACCCTTTGGGCTCTGGAATGGACCAGTGCACACCCAAGACAAACCACGCAGTTTATAAGGAATATACTAAGCTATTACAGGCAAACAAAATGGCTTTGAGCCATGAAAATAGACAGAACACACCATAAACAGTGTGGGGAAATAAGGGAGGCCAAGATCTAACTACCATGCAAGGGACAAGCCACTGGACCCTGATCTAACTGCCGTACGCCAGTCAAGAAAGGCCATACGCCAGTTAAACTTTTGTCCAATGCTTTGGCTTTGCATCATCTAGGCTCTGGAACATGACCAGAAGAATCCCAGAGGTCTTCTAGAGCAGAAGTAATAGATAAACAGCTACGTAGTTCTAAATACAGAAAGCAATAAACTAGTTTTTAACATGCAATAAAGTGTCAAAGACAAAGAGAAAGCAGAAAGTAGATGATCGGTGATCTCCACGCTAATGGTGCACATACAACCATTACTGGCGTACGGCCTGAAACTATTGGCGTGCGCCACTTATCACTACACATGATCTTTGAAACCTTGCTAGCTTTAGGGCCAGGACTGGTATTGATTACCAGCCTTGACCCTGCTAGCCCCCCTCAGGGGTCAGAACAGAAAGTCGCAAAAAGGTGGTATACCTTTTAGGATTGAGTTTGATGATGGATTTAAGCTTTTAACTTGAGGTTTGGAGGATGATGAGTGAAAAGGGTATGGTAATATGTGAGAAAAGGTTTCTTGCTTGCTCTTTCAATGGATGAAAGGAAAAGAAAGCAAGAAAGCTAAGAAAAAGAGAGGGAGAGACTTGGGCTCTTAATGAGTGTAACCCCTTGCATATAAATGCAAGGGGGTATTTATAGAGGGGGAGGGTAACCAGCTGGTTAGGGGCTAGTTAGCCTTGAGAGAGAGCCTCCATGCATTAAATGCATGGGACAAGTTGATGGAAGATGTAGGAGAGAGAGGGGAGCAGCTCGGCCTGTATGCAATCATCAGGAGACTGTTTGGTGTACTAGGTGGCCGCAAAAGTCTCGTGTACGTGATTGAATAAAGGAGATTTGACTGACTTTGACCGGCGTACGCCAGTGCTCTACCTGCGTGCGCCAGTGGAAATTGGGTCAACGGTCGATGACTGACACGTGGCAGTTTACCAGCGCACGCCAGCACAGTACCGGCGTATGCAGGTAGGGTTTTGTTGGGCCATATCGGTTCTAGCTTGACAAGCTTAAAAGGGGTTTGAAAAGGGTTTAAACTGGGTTCAGAACGCTCAAAGCTCGAACATACCAACAATCTTGGGATGTTCTTGACCTTAATCATCATTGGGGAATCAAAGACCGTAAGTAAACTAATCTAGATAGTCCAGAATAGGGTGTCTACAAGCACAACCTCACACAATTAAACTAGCCCATCCACCATATGAAATCGAAGCAATCCTCTCAATTACATTATTAAATCAATTTCCACGCGTACTATCACAAATACAATTTCTTCATATTCAACACCACCATAGTTCAATTACATTCAGTCACTAAGGTTTGCATAAACTATGTGTGATTATCCTAACAATATACAAAACTACTTATTACATTCTCCTCCAATAACCTATCAAAACCTACGGGAAAAAATGACATCACTGCAATTATGTCGCCCAGTGACTATTACCTACTTAATACTATTTTTTGTAACGATACACGCTTAAAAACCCGCTAGGGCCCGGACGCAATGCAACTCAATATTGGAAATAGAGACCAACCTACACACACAAAAATTACCAAATCCTACTACCCATACCTAAGTCTTAACACCAGACCGCATAACTCAAGCTTTACCTCTCAATACTATATCACAGTCCACATACAAAATCTACCGGTCATTGCCTAACTTTTATTACCAAACAAGCACCCAAACTCCAAGCCTCCATATAAAAAGATACTCCCTCCGTCCCATAATATTTGTCCAGTCCGCAAAACAAGGACATAAAAATAATAAAATTTTTGCAAGAAAAATTTAAATTTTTTTTCAATAATTCACTAGATATCGATGAATTCTTTTAAGTTATGAAAAACGTTTGGATTTTTTCTTGGAAGAAATGCATTATTTTTGAGTCCTCATTTTGCAGACCGGACAAATATTTTGGGACGGTGGTAGTATAAACAGAGTTCTGAGAGGGAAAGCTATTATTTTAACTCCAAATAACAACAAAAGTATCCACTCAACTATGCACACCATCACTGCATCACCACACACACAACACCACATCACCACGCAGAGTCAAAAGCACCACCTTCATGTGCACTCTCGCTCTCTCTCCCTCCCCCCCTCCCTTCTCTCTCTCTCTCTCTCTCTCTCTCTCTCTCTCTCTCTCTCTCACAAACACACACACACACACACAATCACACAAATAAAATAACATATACCAATGTCCAACCCTAGGGTTTGTCCATTTCGAAAAGATATAATAAACATGACAACCTAAAATCATCAAATTCCACCCCGCATCTTGAGGATTGACTCCATGCGCACTAACCCAAAATGTAACAGCATTGAATCTTGCATTACTTGTCATTTTAAAAACACATCTCTAATTTAACCCCAAAAGTAATGAGTTTAAACAAATAGCCGCAAATGCATTGAAAACTCCGAAACAACTAATCATCAAGTCAGTAATACTCCATCTTTACTTCCACGTCACAATAACAACTCCAATCTCATAAGTTTAACCACACATATTTTCTTTTTCATAAGCTTCCTATAATTCCACAAATCGTACTGCATTAAACTTTCAAATCACCACTGGTGCGATCTAGCACTTTACTGTCTAATCACCAAACAAATTGTTATAATCCTCTTCTATAGACTCTAACATGTAGAAATACTCACATTCTGATATAGTCATAGCCCATTAAATATTATTTCAAATCAAGCGGCTGTAATCTTGCCAAACCTATCCATATATAGTCAAGTTCTCAAAACCAAACTCCAACCAAAACGATTAGAAAAACCCACAATTTCAATAACCAAATATTCCTACTTTCAACATTTAGTCTTTAAATTTTTTTTTATCGGATTTATAAATATTCTTACCACTATTCATTACCTCATGATTATGGACAATTCCGAAGGAATTTTCTTAGAAAATCATATTTATTGACCCCACCAAACAAAACATAATCTCGTCTCAACTAAGATACCAAGTACAAAATTGTTGCACCAATCAAAGAGCAACAATTAAAAAGTATCCAGGATGTAATGAGCATGATAAATAACAAAATCATATCCATCCTCACACAATTAAGCTAGCCCATCCTCCATACGAAATCGATGCAATCCTCTCAGTTACACTCTTAAATCAATTTCCACGCGTAATATCACAATTACAATTTCTTCAGATTCAACACCACTATAGTTCAATTACATTTAGTCACTAAGGTATGCATAAACTACGTGTGATTATCCCAATAATAAACAAAACAACTTGTTACATTCTCCTCCAATAACCTATTAAAACCTACGGGAAAAAATGACAACACTGCAATTATGTCACCCAATGACTATTACCCACTTAACATTATTTTTTATAACGATACACGCTTAAAAACCCGCTAGGACCCGAACGCAATGCAACTCAATCTTGGAAATATAGACCAACCTATACACAAATAAATTACATTCAAATACCAATCTAGAATCGAGACTGAATTACCAACACCTAAGTCTTAACACCAGACCGCACAACTCAAGCTTTACCTTTCAATACTATATCACAGTCCACAAACAAAATATACTGGTCATTGCCTAACTTTTATTAGCCCAAAAGTACCGAAACTCCAAGCCTCCGTACAAAAAGATATAAATAGAGTTCTAAGAGGGATATCTATTGTTTTAACTCCAAATAACCACAAAATTCTCAACTCCACTATGCACACCAGCACTGCATCACCACACGCGCAGCACCACATCACCACGCACAGTCACAAGCACCACCTTCCTATGCGCACTCGCTCTCTCTCTCTCACTCCCCCCTCTCTCTCTAAATCACAAATACAGACACACAATCACACAAATAAAATAACATACACCAATGTCGAACCCCAGGGTTTGTCCATTTCGAAAAGATATAATAAACATGACCACCTAAAATCATCAAATTCCACCCAGCATCTTAAGGATTGACTCCATGCGCACTAACCCAAAATGCAACAGCATTGAATCTTGCATTACTTGTCATTCTAAAAACACATCTCTAATTTAACCCCAAAAGTAAGAAGTTTAAACAATTAGCTGCAAATACATTGAGAACTCCGAAACAACTAATCATCAAGTCAATAATACACTATCTTTACTTCCACGGCACAATAACAACTCCAATCTCATAAGTGTATCCACACATATTTTCTTTTTCCTAAGCTTCCTATAATTCCACAAATCATACTGCATTTAATTTTCAAATCACCATCGGTGTGATCCAGCAATTTACTGTCTAATCACCAAACAAATTGTTATAATCCCCTTCTATAGACTCTAACTGGCACAAACACTCACATTCTGATATAGCCATAGCCCATTAAATATTATTTCAAATCAAGCGACCGTAATCTTGCCAAACCTATCCATTTATTGTCAAGTTCTCAAATCCGAACTCCTACCAAAACGATTAGAAAAACCCATAATTTAAATAACCAACTAACAAAACATAATCACGTCTCAACTAAGATACCAAGTACAAAAATGTTGGACCAATCAAAGAGCAACAATTCAAGAGTATCCATGATGTAATGAGCATTATAAATAACAAAATCATAGCACAACCTCACACAATTAAACTAGCCCATCCTCCATACGAAATCGAAGCAATCTTCTCAATTACATTATTAAATCAATTTCCACGTGTACGATCATAAATACAATTTCTTCAGATTCAACACCACCATAGTTTAATTACATTCAATCACTAAGGTATGCATAAACTATGTGTAATTATCCTAATAATATACAAACCAACTTGTTACATTATCCTCCAATAACCTATCAAAACCTACGGGAAAAAATGACGTCAATGCAATTATGTCGCCCGATGACTATTACCTACTTAATACAAATGTTTATAACGATACACGCTTAAAAACCCGCTAGGGCCTGGACGCAATACAACTCAATCATGGAAATAGAGACCAATCTATAGACAAATAAATTACATACAAATACCAATTTAGAATCGAGACTGAATTTCCAAATCCTATTTCCAACACCTACGTCTTAACACCAGACCGCACACCTCAAGCTTTACCTCTTAATACTATATCACAGTCCACATATAAAATTTACTGGTCATTGCCAAAATTTTATTAGCCCAAAAGCACCCAAACTCCAAGCCTCAATATAAAAAGATATAAACAGAGTTCTAAGTGGGAAAGCTAATGTTTTAACTCCAAATAACCACAAAATTATCCACTCCACTATGCACACCAACACTGCATCACCACACGCACAGTACCACATCACCACGCACAGTCACAAGCACCACCTTCCTGTGTGCTCTCGCTCTCTCTCTCTCCCCCTCCCCCCTCTCTCTCTCTCCCTCCCCCCTCATCCTCTCTCTCTCCCCCTCCCCCCTCTCCCTCTCTCTCTCTCACAAACACACAATCACACTAATAAAATAACATACACCAATGTCCAACCTCAGGGTTTGTCCATTACGAAAAGATATAATAAACATGACCACCTAAAATCATTAAATTCCATCCCGCATATTGAGGATTGACTCCAGGCGCACTAATCCAAAATATAAAACATTGAATCTTGCATTACTTGTCATTTTAAAAACACATCTCTAATTTAACCCCAAAAGTAAGGAGTTTAAACAATTAGCCGCAAATACATTGAGAACTCCGAAACAACTTCTGTAGACACCCCAATCTGGGCTTCCAGATTAGTTTACTTTCGGTATTTGATTCCCCGATGATGAATCGGATCAAGAACATCTCGGGAATGTCGAGTGTTTGAGTTTTGAGTGTTTGCAAAACCCTTGAACCTGACCTAGCCGAAACCACTTCAAAAAGCCAAAAGCCTAAGCTAATTGGCGTGCGTTGGTCCACCACCAGCGCGCGCGGGTCAAGCTGCCAGGTGTGGTCAACGGTCAAAGCTTGACCGTTGACCCACGCGCGTCAGGATGCAACACGCGCGCGCCAGAGCGCATTATGCACGCGACAGTCAAAGCATGTCCCCATCACCTTTATGGGTTGGTAAGCTTAACCACCAGGCAACCTCAGCCAGCCTCGTGGACTGGCTGAGCTCCTCTCTTTTCACCAACCAGATTCACCTCCATCTCCTCCTATAAATAAGCCCTCTTTGTTCTCTTTCAAAGGGTTACCAATTTTCATATTCAAAGGGTTACATCCTAGCCCTAAGTTACAATCACTCAAGAACATAGCTTGTTCTTTGCTTCCAACCACTCAATCAAGCCTTCAAACATCAAAGCTCAAACACCATTCGAACTCAAAAACCAAAGGTATAGATTACATTGGTTCTGATCTCTGTTCTGATCCCTGAGGGGGGCTGGCAGGGTCAAGGCAGGTAAACAATACCAGTCCTGGTCCTAAAGTTGGCAAGGTTTCAAGAACCGTGGTGGAATTAACCAGCGCGCGCTTGTCCCATGTACGAGCGCACCACTTTGTGGTTGTGCGCGCAAGACAGTGTGGGGATTGGTTTTCCACTGTTTTGTGTCTTTTTATTTATATAGATCACTGTGGAGCATGCTATCAACCAAATTACTGCTTTTTTTTAGCTTAAACTGCAAGTTCAAAATGTCAAAATGCATTTCTGCTGCTGTGGAGTACCCCTGGGATCTTTCTGGACTTGTCCCAGAACCCAGGATGAGCAAAACCAGACACTGGAAAGTTGACTCATATCTGCGCGCGCCAGGGCACAACACGCGCACGCCAAAGCGAATTGCGCGCGCGTCGGTCAGTCCTTGACCAGTGAGTGGTCTTTGCTTTGGTAACTTGGCCTTAGGCCACTGTTTTGTCCCCACACTATTTATGGGATATTTTGTTAATTTGTAGGTCTTTTCGGCCTTTAAATTGTGTAATGTAACTACTATAACTGCTTGGTTTGTCCTGGGTGAGCAATGGTCCTTCCAAAGCCCAGAGGAGGATAAAAAACAGTCTGTGAGAAGAGCAATTCCGCGCGCGCATGTGGCTTATTGGCGTGCGCAGGTTGGAACTACGTGCAGTGGCTTTGGTCAGTGCAGGCAAGTTCTTTCTTGCGCACATCAAATTTGGTACAGTGCACTGGGTTTGCTCTTCTGAACAGAACTTAGTTTTATCCTATATACTAACTATGCATTCATGCTATCAATCACATCCTGCAAAGTGGTACAGTTTTAATCCCCGATTAACTGTTTCCCCGCCTTAATTGGCTAAAAATCGATTAATAAAAGAAGAATCACAAAAGTTTTCACAAAATACCTAAGTAGAGACCGATCTCCGGATTGGGCGAGAGGGGTGCCTTAAAACCCTTCCCTCTCGTAACTTGGCTCCCGAACCCAAATATGGTTATGACGGACTGGTTCCTTCACTTTTTCAAAATAAACAACACGGCAGGTACTTCGAAATACGGTTCCTTGGGTGTCGGACCTTCAAATCCGAGTGGCGACTCGGAATTCCGAGCTCTTGCTTCCCCGCTCGTGCTCCCTAGATTCGGGCCCTGCGCTTTGGAAAGGAACGAAATCCTTTTCTAAGGACATGCTGCCCACAACTTCCACAGCACAATAACAACTCCAATCTCATTATTTTACCCACAAATATTTTCTTTTTCCTAAGCTTCCTATAATTCCACAAATCCTACTTCATTAAACTTTCAAATCACCACCGGTGCGATCCAGCACTTTACTGTCTAATCACCAAACTAATTGTTATAATCCCCTTCTATAGACTCTAACCATCACAAACACCCACGTTTTGATATAGCCATAGCCCATTAAATGGCATTTCAATTCAAGCGGCCGTAACCTTGGCAAAACTTATCTATTTATTGTCAAGTTCTCAAAACCGAACTCCTACCAAAACGATTAGAAAAATCTACAATTTCAAAAACCAACTATTCCCCCTTTAAAATATTTAGTCTTTCATTTTTTTTTTATCGGAATTATGAATATTCCTACTGTAGAGACCCGTATTTTTGGAATTTATTAAAAGGTTTGATTAATGTTGGAATATGGAATAAATGAGGGATTTATTGAATTATTCGAATTGGGTTTAATGTGTTAGGATTGTTAATTGAAGGATTGTTTGTGCAATTTACATATATGCTAGTATATAAGGTGTGTGTATGTGTTGTAGGAGATAAATCTCCCATCTCCTATCTCTCTCTCTCTCTCTCCTCTCTCTCACTCTCTCTCTTGAAAACTTCACTCAAGACTCGAAACCCACAAAGTTCAACCTTTATTCCACCATCTAGACATGATTGTAAGCTCGGGGTTTGTTGGTTAAAGCTCAGAAAGAAGTGTTCTTGGAGGAATTCAAATTTCAAGTTCCAGGGCTCGATTGATTGGACTTGGATCTTCATTTTTATTCATTGAGGTAGGGATTTCTTGCTCTATCTATGCGTATATGAGTTGATTGTGTGCTTGAATCGTGCCTTGATTCGTTGTTGTTGTTGGGGTTTTACCTTTCGAAGTCTGAAAATTCGTCGAGAAATTCCGAGGTATGGATACCCCAGCCTTCTCTGGACAGTAGTCGCCCAGGTATCGATACCTCATCTTGGGGTATCGATACCCCCTTGTTTTCTGGACAGCTTTGATACGTTTTGCTCTTTTCATGCTCGTTTGAACCCCGATCATTTCTAACACTCTCGAAACACCTTTGAATCACTTCTCGACTTGATTGTTGGTATCTCAAATGGTTCTTTGATCTCTCGAATTCTTTTGACCCTCGTTGAAAGATAAGAACATGGTGAGTTTAATGGACTTGATATTCATTGATCGTTCTTGCTTTAGATTGATTTGGGGGACATATGTGGCATGTTGGCATGATCGTATTAAAGTTGATATATGTCGAACTTGAGGTTATTAAAAATTGAGAAATGGTTAACATGAATGAATACGGAAGAACGATACGAAGAAAGCCACAGATCCAACGTAAGGTGTGATGCCGGAAATGGAACGCACGGGGTCCCGAATGCCCGGAAGTGCACAAGAAAGCCACGGATCCACCATGGGGTGTGATGTCGGAATGAATGTGCGACGCACGGGGTCCCGAATGCCCGGAAATGAGATCCAAACACATAACTTAACGAATATCGTGAACTTTGGAGGTTATTTTGCCGCTTGTAGTTAAATGGAGTTGGTTTCGAGGCTCATGTCCTTTTTGTCGAACATATGGAAATATTGTCGTTGCTTATGTTCCTTTCGGTACATTGATTATCTCATTTACTTATAGCTTGAGCATAGTAATTTCTACTGGGCTAGTATAGCTCAACCTATCATCATTTTCAGGTACACCGCAAGGGAATTGATTTGGAGTGCATGGAGTGCTTGTTTGACATCATATCTTTTGAAAGCCGGCATCGTGGAGTTATTCTAGCATCTTTTGTATACTCCCTTTTGAAAAGATGAAATTGTAACTTCATTTGAACTCTTTGACTTTGGAAATCATGTAATCACTAAACTTATCGTATTTTGACTTATTCTGGAAATTGGGCCGAGGTGTCATTATTGTAACACTGTTTGAACTTGATTTTCTCTCAGATGAATTGTGGGAAACATTTTGTGGTATTATGATGTATTATTGCGATGGACTTTTATTGGAAATGCCATTACTATTATGTTGAAAATTCAAGGCGTGACAACCTGGTATCAGAGGTTAGGTTTGAATACCTAGAGACCGTGGGGAGACTTGGTCTCAGGGGTTCAAAAATCATTGCATATTTTTAACAAAACATGTGTGTGCTTGCATGACCGATGTGTGTTCGTCGATGTGGCATGCATCTGTGTTTAGGCGGATTGGTGGAACATTGTTGACCCGTGTTCCAAAAAAAAAAAAAGAAGAGAAATTTGACCTCCTTGTAGTGACTACGGTTGCGACCATTATTATAGTTACCGTTATTGTTGGTAGTTTTGATCTTGAGCCATTTGTGGTAAGGTACCCTTTTAGATGAGATGTTAGACCAAAAAAAAAATCTGAAAAGTCGAGATTGTTGTAGTGGTTATGCGTAGTGGCGAGGTTGAAATGTGAAAGATGATATCCGTTAGTATGTAAAAGAAGTGTTGAATTGTTTGAAAGATTTCTGAGCTAAATATTTGATGCGATTTATTTGAATTGCGTAGATTATGTGTCAAGTTTTAAATACCTTAAGTAATTTTCATGTGATGTGAGGTGTATCATAGCTAAAGGATTGAGCTACTGAGTGTCTTGAATGTATGAAGGGATGATGTCTTGTTGTGGTAACGGTTGTGTTTTGTCATTATTAGGGTGGTTATTGAGGTAGTGATTTTGAGTATAGGTAAGGTCAGATGAGCCCGCGCGGAGAGCTGTATATGTCTGAGGTTGACTTAGGAAGATAAATGTTATAGGTGGGGTGTCTAAATACAGTATGTGTCTTCTGGACACCCAGGCGACTACCGAAGAGATCCAATTGGAAGAGGCGCTTGATCATCGCACCTTCTAGATAGAAGTCTCGGGAAGTCAATTGGACATATACTAAGCTTATACTTAGGGGTAAGATCTCTAGGCTTGGGGTAAATGACTATACATAGAAATTTCGTAGGAAGGGATGTGTTGTGGTGTTGTCGTAGTCATTGTAGTGATTGTCGTGATGGTGGTGTAATGAGGGGTCGGTGGGAGAATATTAGTCGTGTTGTACGATAAGAGAGAATATAAGACATAATGAGAAGGATAGTGATGAAATTTAAGGTAAGTGGTCAATGTAAGGCAAGGTAAGAAAATTGTTTGAAGTAAGGGCGATACGAGAGTGAACTATTAGGGGTGATAATAAAGTGGAGTGTAGTTGGTGTCCTTAGTTGGAAAGGTGTGAAATTTGTGGTGAGGGAGACTATTAGAAGATATTGGTGCGAGTGGGATTGATTCTTAAGTGATGAAGTAGTTGGAATCTTAGAATGTGATGAAAAGTATAGACATGTTGTTTGCAACCCCCGAGTCTTGTTTGGTATTTAGGAAGGAGTCTATCAATTTGTTTGTACTTATATTAGTGTTTAAATTTTAGTATCGAGATAATCAATAGTAGGGGAAGTTCGTTAGTGCAACTATTGCACACATTGTGTAGGTATTTGATGATGAAATACAGTGTGATTGTAATGTTGATAAAGAAATGATTAATATTGATGCGGTGTATTTGTTATGTGATATTTGAGATTGTGAAAATGGGAAATATGTGACTTGAGTAGACTAATTGATGAGAGTATTCGAAATCGAAGGGTGAATAGAAGATGTGAAAGATATTATGAAGTTGAAAAGAATGAGATTACCATTGGGCTTTCTAGAGCCATGAAATGAGAAGTGTTGGATACTTTGTGAGTTGGTGAGTCTGTTGGATACTCTGTGAGTCTGCTAGATACTTAGTGAGTCTGTTATGGTGTGGATGTGTCTGGTGTTGTGCAAGCTATTAAACTGTACTGTGGATTTGTTGAAATATTTCGTGAATGAAATGTGCTATTGTTTAACTTTAACCTACATGTTTGGTTTGTTATGTAATCTCAATGCATGAAATTTGCTTTTAGTATATGATGTAGGATAAACAGTGATGCTTATGTGGGTAGTTACTACGAGGAGTGTATGCCTTTCTTGAGTAGCAATAACGATGTTTGGAGAATAGGGTTTAAGGAAAATAATGGATTGATAGTTTACTATAACGGTTTTAATGTGTGTTGTGAAGAGTTATGTAGAAGGGAAGCACTACCATAGAAGTGAGTTTGAGTCTCCGAAAATAGAAACTAGTAGTGATTCTGAGCGGGCTAGGGAATGTGGAGCATTGCTAGACTATTGGTTGTGTTTGAATGTTGAATGGACGAAAAAGTAGATGGGGTTTAAGCAAAGTTGGTAAAAGAGTTACATGGGTAGCCAGAGGTGTGAGTTGGTGATTGTGGCTAGCGGTTTTGTTTATATGTGTTTGGTGGTGTTGACAATTATGAACAGAATCAATAAATTTGAATCAGATGTGAGGTGTGTTTATTCTCAAACCAAACCGAACACTCACATTCTAATATAGACATGGCCTTTCAAATCTAGCAGACGTAACCCTGCCAACACCTATCCATTTATTGTCAAGTTCTCAAAACCAAATTCCTAATACAACGATTAGAAAAACAACAATTTTAAAAACTAACTATTGCCACTTTAAAACATTTAGTCTTTACGTTCATAGCACAACGTCACACAATTAAACTAGCTCATCATATATACGAAATCGAAGCAATCCTCTCAGTTAAGTTCTTAAATCAATTTCAAAGCGTACTATCCCAAGTACAATTTTTCAGATTCAATACCTCCATAATTGAAATACATTCAGTGACTAAAGTATGCATAAACTATGTGTGATTATCCCAATAATATGAAAACCACTTGCTAAATTCTCCTCAAATAACCAATCCAAAACCTATGAGAAAAATTGATGTCACTACAACTATGTCACCCGATGACTATTACCTATTGAATACTATTTTTTATACAAGTACACCCTTAAACACCCGGATGGGCCCGAAGGCAATGCAACTCAATAACGGAAAGAGACACCAGCCTATACACAAATAAATCACAAACAAATACCAAGCAAGAGACTAGACTAAATTACCAAATCCTATTACCAATACCTAAAACTTAAAACCAGCCGCACACCTCAAGTTTTACGTCCCAATACTAAATCACAGTCCACATCCAACATCTACGTGTCATTGCCTAACTTTTATCAGCCCAATAGCACCTAAACTCCTACCCTCCACATAAAAAGATATAAACAAAGTTCTAAGAGTCAAAGATATTGTTTTAACTTCAACAAACCCACAACTTATCCACTCCACTATGCACACTAGCACTGCATCACCACACACACGAAGCACCACATCACCACACATCGTCACAACCACCACCTTCGTGTCAGCTTCTCTCTCTCTCTCACACACACACAATCACACAAATATAATAACATATACCATGTCCAACGCCAAGGTTTGTCCATTCTGAAAAGATATACTAAACATCACCACCTAAAATCCTTAAATTTCACCCCGCATCTTGGGGACCGACTCCATGCGAACTATTCCAAAGTGCAACAGCATTGAATCTTGCAATAAAATATTCCCTTGTCATTTCAAAAACACATCTCCAAGTTATCCCCAAAAGTAGGAGTTTAAACAATTAGCCGAAAATGCATTGGGAACTCCAAAAACTACAAATAATCAATTCGGTAATACTCCATATTTACTCCCACGGCACGATAACAGCTCTAATCACATAAGTTTACCCACACATAATTTCTTTTTTCTAAGTTTCTCATTAATTCTTTCACAAATCAAACAACATTAAACTTTCAAATCACCACCAATGCAGTCCATCACTTTACTGTCTTATCACCAAACAAATTATTTTAATCCTCTTCTATATACTCAAACCAGCCCAAAAACTCACATTCTGATATAGCCATGGCCTTTCAAATCTAGCAGACGTAACCTTGCCAAAACCAATATATTTATTGTCAAGTTCTCAAAACCAAACTCCTACTACAACGATTAGAAAAACCCACAATTTCAATAACCAACTATTGCCACTTTAAAACATTTAGTCTTTACGTTCATAGCACAACCTCACACAATTAAATTAGCCCATCCTATATACGAAATCGAAGCAATCCTCTCAGTTACGTTCTTAAATCAATTTCCAAACGTACTATCACAAGTACAATTTTTCAGATTCAATACCACCATAATTGAACTACATTCAGTGAGTAAGGTATGCATAAACTATATGTGATTATCCCAATAATATAGAAACCACTTGCTACATTTTCCCCAAATAACCTATCCAAAACCTACGAGAAAAATTGATGTCACTGCAACTATGTCACCCGATGACTATTACCTACTTAATACTATTTTTTATACTGATACACCCATAAACACCCGCATGGGCCCGAAGGCAATGCAACTCATTCACGGAAAGAGAAACCAGCCTATACACAAATAAATCACATACAAATACCAAGCTAGAGTCTATACTAAATTACCAAATCCTATTACCAATACATAAAACTTAACACGAGCCGCACATAAGTGCCATCATTTAGCCCGAAGGCCCGTGACCCTCCCAAAACCTGTCCGGTCTGTATGGCTTTCACCAGGCCCGAGCCCGTTAAACGGGCGGGCTAGCCCGGCCCGTAGTTTGTAATGGGTGGGCTTGGGCCTATGAATTTTTACTCGGCCCACCCGTAGGCCCGGCCCGTGAACCCGCCAGGCAGCCCGACCATGGTCCTAGCCCAAAAGCCCGCCCACGGGCCCGCCTGTTAGCCTAAATCCCACAAAACCCCTTCTTTTTTCCTTTGGTTTAGTTTATGTCAAGGAAATTTAAGCCCGCCCGTTGGCCTTCCTGACTTTTGACCCACCCATCGCCCCGCACACCCGCCCGCCAGTTAATTGGGCTTAGGGTTCGATTTATGGTAGGTAGCCGGGACCGCCTGGCCCGTAAAAAAGATAAAGCCTGACCGGCCCGACCCGTTGGCGGGATTGGGCAATTAGGTGACGGGCTGGGCCGGGCCGGACCTTAGCCGCACACCTCAAGTTTTACGTCCCAATACTAAATCACAATCCATATCCAACATCTACATGTCATTGCCTAGATTTTATTAGCTTAATAGCACCCAAACTCCTACCCTCCATATAAAAAGATATAAACAGAGTTCTAAGAGTCAAAGATATTGTTTTAACTTCGACAAACCACAACTTATCCACTCCACTATGCACACTAACACTACACTATGCAAACTAGCACCGCATCACCACACGCACGAAGCACCACATCACCACGCAGAGTCACAACCACCACCTTTGTGTGCACTCTCTCTCTCTCTCTCCTTCTATCTCTCTCTCTCTCACTCTCTCTGACACACACACAATCACACATAAATACAATAACAATAAACCTATGTCCAACGCCGGGGTTTGTCCATTCCGAAAAGGTATAATAAAAATCACCACTAAAAATCCTAAAATTTCACCCCATATTTTGGTGACCGACTCCACAAGCACTAATCCAAAGTGTAACAGAATTGAATATTGCAATAAAATATTCTATTTAATCTTACAATAAAATATTCCATTGTCATTTCAAAGACACATCTCTAAGTTATCCCTAAAAGTAGTAGTTTAAACAATTAGCCGAAAGTGCATTGGGAACTCCAAAAACTACTAATCACCAATTCGGTAATACTCCATATTTACTTCCACGGCATGATAACAACTCTAATCACATAAGTTTACCCACACACAGTTTCTTTTTTTTAAGCTTCTCATAATTCTTCAACAAATCATACTGCATTAAACTTTCAAATCATAACCAGTGCAGTCCATCCCTTTACTGTCTTATCACCAAACAAATTATTTTAATCCTCTTCTATATACTCAAACCAGCCCGAACACACACATTCTGATATAGCCATGGCCTTTCAACTCTAGCAGACGTAACCTTGCCAAAACCTATCCATTTAATGTCAAGTTCTCAAAACCAAATTCCTACTACAACGATTAGAAAAACCCACAATTTCAATAACCAACTATTGCCACTTTAAAACTTTTAGTCTTTACGTTCATAGCACAACCTCACACGATCTAACTAGCCCATCTACTATACGAAATCGAATCAATCCTCTCAGTTACGATCTTAAATCAATTTGCAAGTGTACTATCACAAATACAATTTCTTCAAATTCAATACCACCATAATTGAACTACATTCAGTGAGTAAGGTATGCATAAACTATGCGTGTTTATCCCAATAATATAGAAACCACTTGCTACATTCTCCTCAAATAACCTATCCAAACCTACGAGAAAAATTGATGTCACTGCAATTATGTCACCAGATGACTATTACCTACTTAATACTATTTTTTATACAGATACACCCTTAAACACCTTCATAGGCCCGAAGGCAATGCAACTCAATAGCGGAAAGAGAAACTAGCCTATAACAAATAAATCACATACAAATACCAATCTAGAGTCTAGACTAAATTACCAAATCCTTTTACCAATACCTAAAAGTTAACACTAGCTGCACACCTCAAGTTTTACGTCCCAATACTAAATCACAGTCCACAACCAACATCTATGTGTCATTGCCTATCTTTTATCAGCTTAATAGCACCCAATCTCCAACCCTCCACATGAAAAATATATAAACAGAGTTCTAAGAGTCAAGGATTTGTTTTAACATTGAAAAACCCACAACTTATCCACTCCACTATGCACACTAGCACCGTATCAGCACACGCACGAAGCACCACATCACCACGCATAGTCACAACCAACACCTTCGTGTGCGCTCCCTCTCTCTCTCACTCTCTCTCTCACTCACTCTCTATCAAAATCACAAAAAATATGATAACACACACCTATGTCCAATGCCGGGGTTTGTCCATTCCGAAAAGATATATTAAATATCACTACCTAAAATCCTTAAATATCACCCCACATCTTGGGGACCGACTCCATGCGCACTAATCCAAAGTTTAACAGCATTGAATCTTGCAAAAAAATAATCTATTTAATCTTACAATAAAATATTCCCTTGTCATTTCAAAAACCATTAGCCGAAAATGCATTAGGAACTCCAAAAACTACTAATCATCAATTCGGTAATACTCCATATTTACTCCCACGGCACGATAACAACTCTAATCAGATAAGTTTACCCACACATAATTTCTTTTCTCTAAGTTTCTCATAAATATTCCACAAATCATACTGCATTAAACTTTAAAATCACCAATAGTGCAATCCACCAATTTATTGTCTTATCACCAAACAAATTATTTCAACCCTCTTCTATATACTCAAACCAGCCCGAGTACTCACTTTCTGATACAACCATGGCATTTCAAATCTTGCAGACGTAACCATGCCAAAACCAATCCATTTATTATCAAGTTCTCATAACCAAACTCTTACTAAAACGAATTGAAAAATCCATAATTTTGATAATCAAAAATTGCCACTTCAAAACATTTAGTCTTTACGTTCAAAGCACAACCTCACACGATCAAACTTGCCCATCCTATAGACGAAATCGAAGCAATCCTACCAATTACGTTCTTAAATCAATTTTAAAGTGTACTATCACAAGTACAAATTCTTCAGATTCAATACCACCACAACTGAATTACATTCAGTGAGTACGTTATGCATAAACTATGCGTGTTTATCCCAATGATATATAAACCACTTGCTACATTCTCCTCAAATAAACATTCTTAAACCTACAAGAAAAATTGATGTCACTTCAATTATGTCTCCCGATGACTATTACCTACTTAATACTATAATTTATACTGATACAACCTTAAACACCGGCATGGGCCTCAAGGCAATGCAACTCAATCACGGAAAGAGAAACCAACCTATACACAAATAAATCACATACAAATAACAATCTAGAGTCTAGACTAAATTTCTAAATCTTATTACCAATACCTAAAATTTAACACCAGCCGCACAGCCCAAATTTTACGTCCCAATACTTAATCACAATCCACATCCAACATCTATGTGTCATTGCCTAACTTTTATCAACTAAATAGCACCCAAACTCCTACCCTCCATATAAAAAGACATAAACAGAGTTCTAAGAGCCAAAGATTTGTTTTAACATCGACAAACCCATAACTTATCCACTCCGCTATGCACACTACCACCGCATCAGCACACGCATGAAGCACCACATCACCATGCATAGTCAGAACCACCACCTTCGTGTGCACTCTCTGTCCCCCCCCCCCCATTTGTCTCTCTCTCTCTCTCACTATTACACAAAATATAATAACATACACCTATGTCCAACGCCGGGGTTTGTCCATTCCGAAAAGATATATTAAACATCTCCACCTAAAATCCTTAAATTTCACCCCGCATCTTGGGGACCAACTCCATGCGCACTAATCTAAAGTTTAACAGCATTGAATCTTGCAATAAAATATTCTATTTAATCTTGCAATAAAATATTACCAAGTTATCCCCAAAAGTACGAGATTTAACAATTAGCCGAAAATGCATTGGGAACTCCAAAAACTACTAATCATCAATTCGGTAATACTCTATATTTACTCCCACGGCACGATAACAACTCTTGTCACATAAGTTTACCGGCACATAATTTCCTTTTTATAAGTCTATCATAATTCTTCCACAAATCATACTACAGTAAACTTTCAAATCACCACAAGGGCAGTCCACCAATTTACTGTCTTATCACCAAACAAATTATTTTAATCCTCTTTTATATACTCAAACCAGCCCGAACACTCACATTCTGATAAAGCCATGGCCTTTCAAATCTAGCAGACGTAACCTTGCCAAAGCTTATACATTTATTGTCAAGTTCTCAAAACCAAACTCCTACTACAACGAATAGAAAAATCCACAATATCAATAATCAACTATTGGCACTTTAAAACATTTAGTCTTTACGTTCATAGCACAACCTCGTACGAAAAAACTAGCCCATCCTATATTCGAAATTGAAGCAATCCTGTCAGTTACATTCTTAAATCAATTTCCAAACGTACTATCACAACTACAATTTTTTAGATTCAATACCACCATAATTGAACTACATGCAGTGAGTAAGGTATGCATAAACTATGCGTGTTTATCCTAATAATATAGAAACCACTTGCTACATTTTCCTCAAATAACCTATCTAAAACCTACGAGAAAAATTGAAGTCACTGCAACTATTTCACCCGATGACTATTACCTACTTAATACTATTTTTTATATTGATACACCCATAAACACCCGCATGGGCCCGAAGGCAATGCAACTCATTCACGGAAAGAGAAACCAGCCTATACACAAATAAATCACATACTA
Organism: Rhododendron griersonianum; assembly: GCA_018127125.1. Taxonomy (NCBI): domain Eukaryota; kingdom Viridiplantae; phylum Streptophyta; class Magnoliopsida; order Ericales; family Ericaceae; genus Rhododendron; species Rhododendron griersonianum. Next base: position 18,433,129 of record CM030795.1, read on the forward strand.
ATACCAAGCTAGAGTCTATACTAAATTACCAATTCCTATTACCAATACATAAAACTTAACACCAGCCGCACATAAGTGTCATCATTTAGCCCGAAGGCCCGCGACCCTCCGAAAACCTGCCCGGCCTGTCTGGCTTTCACCAAGCCCGAGCCCGTTAAACGGGCGGGCTAGCCCGGCCCGTAGTTTGTAATGGGTGGGCTTGGGCCTATGAATTTTTACTCAGCCAACCCGTAGGCCCGGCCCGTGAGCCCGCCAGGCAGCCCGACCATGGTACCAGCCCAAAAGCCCGCCCACGGGCCCGCCTGTTAGCCCGAAATCCCACAAAACCCCTTCTTTTTTCCCTTGGTTTAGTTTCTATCAAGGAAATTTAAGCCCGCCCGATGGCCTCCTGACTTTTGACCCACCCATTGCCACGCACACCCGCCCGCCAGTCAATTGGGCTTGGGTTTCGATTTATGATTGGTAGCCGGGCCCGCCCGGCCTGCAAAAAAGACAAAGCATGATCGGCCCCGGCCCGTTGGCGGGGTTGGGCAGTTAGGTGAAGGGCTGGGCCGGCCTGGCCCAGCCCGATGATGAACCTTAGCCGCACACCTCAAGTTTTACGTCCCAATACTAAATCACAATCCATATCCCGCACACCTCAAGTTTTACGTCCCAATACTAAATCACAATCCATATCCAACATCTACATGTCATTTCCTAACTTTTATTAGCCTAATAGCACCCAAACTCCTACCCTCCATATAAAAAGATATAAACAGAGTTCTAAGAGTCAAAGATATTGTTTTAACTTCGACAAACCACAACTTGTCCACTCCACTATGCACACTAGCACCGCATCACCACACGCACGAAGCACCACATCACCACGCAGAGTCACAACCACCACCTTCGTGTGCACTCTCACTCTCTCACTCTCTCTGACACACACACACAATCACACATAAATACAATATCATACACCTATGTCCAACGCCGGGGTTTGTCCATTCCGAAAAGGTATAATAAAAATCACCACCAAAAATCCTTAAACTTCACCCCACATTTTGGGGACCGACTCCACAAGCACTAATCCAAAGTGTAACAGAATTGAATATTGCAATAAAATATTCTATTTAATCTTGCAATAAAATATTTCCTTGTCATTTCAACAACACATCTCTAAGTTATACCTAAAAGTAGTAGTTTAAACAATTAGTCGAAAGTGCATTGGGAACTCCAAAAACTACTAATCACCAATTCGGTAGTACTCCATATTTACTCCCACGGCATGATAACAACTCTAATCACATAAGTTTACCCACACACAGTTTCTTTTTTCTAAGCCTCTCATAATTCTTCCACAAATCATACTACATTAAACTTTCAAATCATAACCAGTGTAGTCCATCCCTTTACTGTCTTATCACCAAACAAATTATTTTAATCCTCTTCTATATACTCAAACCAGCCCGAACACTCACATTCTGATATAGCCATGGGCTTTCAAATCTTGCAGACGTAACCTTGCCAAAACCTATCCATTTAATGTCAAGTTCTCAAAACCAAATTCCAACTACAACGATTAGAAAAAACCCACAATTTCAATAACCAACTATTGCCACTTTAAAACTTTTAGTCTTTACGTTCATAGCACAACCACACACGATCAAACTAGCCTATCTGTTACACGAAATCGAATCAATCCTCTCAGTTACGATCTTAAATCAATTTGTAAGTGTACTATCACAAATACAATTTCTTCAGATTCAATACCACCATAATTGAACTACATTCAGTGAGTAAGGTATGCATAAACTATGCGTGTTTATCCCAATAATATAGAAACCACTTGCTACATTCTCCTCAAATAACCTATCCAAACCTACGAAAAAAATTGATGTCAATGCAATTATGTCACCAGATGACTATTACCTACTTAATACTATTTTTTATACAGATACACCCTTAAACACCTTCATGGACCCGAAGGGAATGCAACTCAATAACGGAAAGCGAAACTAGCCTATAACAAATAAATCGCATAAAAATACCAATCTAGAGTCTAGACTAAATTACCAAATCCTTTTACCAGTACCTAAAAGTTAACACTAGCCACACACCTCAAGTTTTACGTCCCAATACTAAATCACAGTCCACAACCAACATCTATGTGTCATTGCCTATCTTTTACCAGCTTAATAGCACCCAATCTCCAACCCTCCACATAAAAAGATATAAACATAGTTCTAAGAGTCAAGGATTTGTTTTAACATTGACAAACCCACAACTTATCCACTCCACTATGCACACTTGCACCGCATGAGCACACGCACGAAGCACCACATCACCACGCATAGTCACAACCACCACCTTCGTGTGTGCTCCCTCTCTCTCTCCCCCTCTCCCTCTCTCTCTCTCTCCCTCTCTCAAAATCACAAAAAATATGATAACATACACCTATGTCCAACGCCGGGGTTTGTCCATTCCGAAAAGATATATTAAACATCACCACCTAAAATCCTTAAATTTCACCCCACATCTTGGGGATCGACTCCATGCGCACTAATCCAAAGTTTAACAGCATTGAATCTTGCAAAAAAATAATCTATTTAATCTTACAATAAATATTCCCTTGTCATTTCAAAAATCTTTAGCCGAAAATGCATTAGGAACTGCAAAAAACTACTAATCATCAATTCGGTAATACTCCATATTTACTCCCACGGCATGATAGCAACTCTTATCACATAAGTTTACCCACACATAATTTCTTTTTTCTAAGTTTCTCATAAATCTTCCACAAATCAAACTGCATTAAACTTTAAAATCACCATTAGTTCAATCCATCAATTTATTGTCTTATCACCAAACAAATTATTTTAATCCTCTTCTATACACTAAAACCAGCTCGAATACTCGCATTCTGAGACAACCATGGCATTTCGAATCTTGCAGACGTATCCTTGCCAAAACCAATCCATTTAATGTGAAGTTCTCATAACCAAACTCCTACTAAAACGAATTGAAAAATCCATAATTTCAATAATCAACTATTGCCACTTAAAAACATTTAGTCTTTACGTTCAAAGCACGACCTCACACGATCAAACTAGCCCATCCTATAGACGAAATCGAAGCAATCCTCTCAATTACATTCTTAAATCAATTTTAAAGTGTACTATCACAAGTACAAATTCTTCAGATTCAAAACCACCACAACAGAACTACATTCAGTAAGTAAGTTATGCATAAACTTTGCGTGTTTATCCCAATAATATATAAACCACTTGCTACATTCTCCTCAAATAAACATTCTTAAACCTACAAGAAAAATTGATGTCACTGCAATTAAGTCACCCGATGACTATTACCTACTTAATACTATAATTTATACTGATACAACCTTAAACACCGGCATGGGCCTCAAGGCAATGCAACTCAATCACGGAAAGAGAAACCAACCTATACACAAATAAATCACATACAAATACCAATCTAGAGTCTAGACTAAATTACCAAATCTTATTACCAATACCTAAAACTTAACACCAGCTGCACATCTCAAATTTTACGTCCCAATACTTAATCACAGTCCCCATCCAACATCTACGTGTCATTGCCTAACTTTTACCAACTTAATAGCACCCAAACTCCTACCCTCCATATAAAAAGATATAAACAGAGTTATAAGAGCCAAAGATTTGTTTTAACATCGACAAACCCATAACTTATCCACTCCACTACGCACACTACCACCGCATCAGCACACGCACGAAGCACCACATCATCATGCATAGTCAGAACGACCACCTTCGTGTGCACTCTCTGTCCCCCCCCCCCCCCCCCTATGTCTGTCTGTCTCTCACTATTACACCTATGTCCAACGCCGGGGTTTGTCCATTCCGAAAAGATATATTAAACATCTCCACCTAAAATCCTTAAATTTCACCCCGCATATTGGGAACCGACTCCATGCGCACTAATCTAAAGTTTAACAGCATTGAATCTTGCAATAAAATATTACCAAGTTATCCCCAAAAGTACGGGATTAAACAATTAGCCGAAAATGCATTGGGAACTCCAAAAACTACTAATCATCAATTTGGTAATACACCATATTTACTCCCACGGCACGATAACAACTCTAATCACATAAGTTTACCGGCACGTAATTTCCTTTTTATAAGTTTCTCATAATTCTTCCACAAATCATACTGCTGTAAACTTTCAAATCACCACCAGGGCAGTCCACCAATTTATTTTCTTATCACCAAACAAATTATTTTAATCCTCTTCTATATACTCAAACCAGCCCGAACACTCACATTCTGATAAATCCATGGCCTTTCAAATCTAGCAGACCTAACCTTGCCAAAACCTATACATTTATTGTCAAGTTCTCAAAACCAAACTCCTACTACAACGAATAGAAAAATCCACAATATCAATAATCAACTATTGGCACTTTAAAACATTTAGTCTTTACGTTCATAGCACAACCTCGTACGAAAAAACTAGCCCATCCTATATACGAAATCGAACCAATCCTCTCAGTTACGTTCTTAAATCAATTTTCAAGTGTACTAACACATGTTCAATTTCTTCAGATTCTGTCCCACGATAATTGAACTACATTCAGTGAGTAAGGTATGCTTAAACTATGCGTGTTTATCCCAATAATATAGAAACCACTTGCAATATTCTCCTGAAATAACCTATCCAAAACCTAAGACAAAAACTGATGTCACTGCAATTATGTCACTCGATGACTATTACCTACTTAATACTATATTTTATACTGATACACCCTTAAAGACCCGCATGGGTCCGAAGGCAAAGCAACTCAATTACAGAAAGAGAAACCAGCCTACACACAAATAAATAACAAACAAATACCAATCTAGAGTCTAAACTAAATTACCAAATCCTATTACCAATACCTAAAACTTAACACCAGCCGCACACCTCAACTTTTACGTCCCAATACTAAATCACAGTCCACATCTAACATCTACGTGTCATTGCCTAGCTTTTATCAGCTTAATTGCACCCAAACTCCTACCCTCTATATAAAAATATATAAACAGAGTTCTAAGAGTCATAGATTTTGTTCGAACATCGACAAACCAACAACTTAACCACTCCACCATGCACATTAGCACCGCATCAGCACACACACGAAGCACCACGTCACCACGCATAGTCATAACCACCACCTTCGTGTGCGCCCTCTCTCTCCCTCTCTTCCCCCCCCACCCCCCCCCCCCTCTCTCACAAACACAATCACACATATATAATAACATACACCTATGTCCAATACCGGGGTTTGTCCATTCCGAAAAGGTATAATAAACATCACCACAAAAAATTCTTAATTTCACCCCGCAACTTGGAGACCGACTCCATGCGCACTAATCCAAAGTTTAACAGCATTGAATCTTGCAATAAAATATTCTATTTAATCTTGCCAAAAAATATTCCCTTGTCATTTCAAAAACACATCTCCAAGTTATCCATAAAAGTAGGAGTTTAAACAATTAACCGAAAATGCATTGGGAACTCCAAAAACTACTAATCATCAATTCGGTAAGACTCCATATTTACTCCCATGGCACGATAACAAATCTAATCACATAAGTTTACCCGCACAAAATTTCTTTTTTCTAAGTTTCTCATAATTCTTACACAAATCACATTGCATTAAATTTTCAAATCACCACCAGTGCAGTCCATCAACTTATCGTCTTATCACAAAACAAATAATTTTAATCCTCTTTTATATACTCAAACCAACCCGAACACTCACATTCTGATATAACCATGGCTTTTTAAATCTAGCAGACGTATCCTTGCCAAAACCTCTCCATTTCTTGTCAAGTTCTGAAAACCAAACTCCTACTACAACGAATAGAAAAATCCCCAATTTCAATAATCAACTATTGCCACTTTAAAACATTTATGCTGTGTTCTCTTCCCTTTTCAAAAAGCATTTTTTGAAAAATTCCCCCTAGATTCCTCCTAGATTCTCCCTACTTCTAACATTTCTTTCTCTATCTCTCTTCACTTATTACCCCTACTATTTTTCAAAAAACTTTTCAAATACCAAACCAAACAAAGCATTAGTCTTTACGTTCATAGCACAACCTCACACGATCAAACTAGCCCATCCTATATACGAAATCGAAGCAATCCTCTCTGTTACGTTCTTAACTCAATTTTCAAGTGTACTATGACATATACAATTTCTTCAGATTCAGCACCACCATAATTGAACTACATTCAGTGAGTAAGGTATGGATAAACAATGCGTGTTTATCACAATAATATATAAACCAATTGCTACATTCTCTTCAAATAAACTTTCCAAAACCTACGAGAAAAATTGTTGTCACTGTAATTACGTCACTCGATAACTATTACCTAATTAATATTGTTCTTCATAATGATACACCCTTAAACACCCGCATGGGCCTGAAGGCAATTCAACTCAATCAGAGAAAGAGAAACCAGCCTACACACAAATAAATCAAATACAAATACCAATCTAGAGTCTAAACTAAATTGCCAAATCCTATTAACAATACCTAAAAATTAACACCAACCGCACACCTCAATTTTACGTCCCAATACTAAATCACAGTCCACATCTAACATCTACGTGTCATTGCCTAGCTTTTATCAGCTTAATAGCACCCAAACTCCTACCCTCTATATAAAAAGATATAAATAGAGTTCTAAGAGTCAAAGATTTTGTTTTAACATCGACAAACCAACAACTTAACCACTCCACAATGCACACTAGCACCGCATCAGCACACGCACGAAGCGCCACATCACCACTCATAGTCACAACCACCACCTTCGTGTGCGCCCCCTCTCTCCCTCTCTTCCCCCCTCCCAATCTATCTCTCTCTCTCTCGCAAACACAGTCACACATATATAATAACAAACACCGATGTCCAATGCCGGGTCCATTCCGAAAAGATATAATAAACATTACCACCTAAAATTCTTAAATTTCATCCCGCAACTTGGGGACCGACTCCATGCGCACTAATCCAAAGTTTAACAGCATTGAATTTTGCAATAAAATGTTATATTTAATCTTGCCCAAAAATATTCCCTTGTCATTTCTAAAACACATGTCCAAGTTATCCCCAAAAGTAGGAATTCAAACAATTAGCCGAAAATGCATTGGGAACTCCAAAAACTACTAATCATCAATTCGGTAATACTCCTTATTTACTCCCACGGCACGATAACAACTCTAATCACATAACTTTACCCGCACATAATTTCCTTTTTCTAAGTTTCTCATAATTCTTCTACAAATCATACTGCTTTAAACTTTCAAATCATAACCAGTGCAGTCCATCCCTTTACTGTCTTATCACCAAACAAATAATTTTAATCCTCTTCTATATAATCAAACCAACCCAAACACTCACATTCTAATATAGCCATGGCATTTCAAATCTAGCAGACCTAACCTTGCCAAAACCTCTCCATTTCTTGTCAATTTCTGAAAACCAAACTCCTACAACAATGAATAGAAAAATCTCCAATTTCAATAATCAACTATTGCCACTTCAAAACTTTTAGTGTTTACGATCATAGCCCAACCTCAAACGATCAAACCAGCCCATCCTATATACGAAATCGAAGCAAACCTCTAAGTTACGTTCTTAAATCAATTTTCAAGTGTACTATTACATGTACAATTTCTTCAGATTCAGTACCACCATAATTGAACTACTTTCGATGAGTAAGGTACGGATAAACTATGCGTGTTTATCACAATAATATAGAAACCACTTGCTATATTCTCCTCAAATAAACTTTCCAAAACCTACGAGAAAAATTGTTGTCACTGCAATTATGTCACTCGATGACAATTACCTACTTAATATTGTTTTTAATACTGATACACCCTTAAACACCCGCATGGGCCCGAAGGCAATTCAACTCAATCAGAGAAAGAGAAACCAGCCTACACACAAATAAATCACATACAAATACCAATCTAGAGTCTAAATTAAATTACCAAATCCTATTACCAATACCTAAAACTTAACACCAACCGCACACCTCAATTTTACGTCCCAATACTAAATCACAGTCCACATCTAACATCTACGTGTCATTGCCTAGCTTTTATCAGCTTAATAGCACCCAAACTCCTACCCTCTATATAAAAAGATATAAACAGAGTTCTAAGAGTCAATGATATTGTTTTAACATCGACAAACCCACAACTTATCCACTCCACTATGCACACTTGCACCGCATCAGCACACGCACGAAGCACCACATCATCACGCATAGTCACAACCACCACCATCGTGTGCCCCCCCCTCTCTCTCTCTCTCACTCACACAAACACAAACACAATCACACATATATAATAACATACACCTATGTCCAACGTCGGGGTTTGTCCATTCTGATAAGAAATAATAAACATCACCACCTAAAATCCTTAAATTTCACCCCGCGTCTTGGGGACCGACTCCATGCGCACTAATCCGAAGTGCAGCAGCATTTAATCTTGCAATAAAATATTCTATTTGAACTTGCAATAAAATATTCCCTTGTCATTTAAAAAACACATCTCCAAGTTATCCCCAAAAGTAGGAGTTTAAACAATTAGCCGAAAATGCATTGGGTACTCCAAAAACTAGTAATCCACAATTCGGTAATACTCCATATTTACTCCCACGGCACGATAACAAATCTAATCACATAACTTTACCCACACATATTTTCTTTTTTATAAGTTTCTCACAATTCTTCCACAAATCATACTACATTAAATTTTCAAATCACCACCAGTGCAGTCCATCAATTTATTGTCTTATCACCAAACAAATTATTTTAATACTCTTCTATATACTCAAACCAGCCCGAACACTCATATTCTGATATAGCCATGGCCTTTCAAATCTAGGAGACATAACGTTGCCAAAACCTATCCATTTCTTGTCAAGTTCTCAAAACCAAACTCCTACAACAACGAAAAGAAAAACCCACAATTTCAATAATAAACTATTGCCTCATTAAAACATTGAGTCTTTACGTTCATAGCACAACCTCACACGATCAAAGTAGCCCATCCCATATATAAAATCGAAGCAATCCTCCCAGTTACGTTCTTAAATCAATTTTCAAGTGTACTATCACAAGTACAATTTCTTCATATTCACTACCACCATAATTGAACTACATTCAGTGAGTAAGGTATGCATAAACTATGCGTGTTTATCCCAATAATATAGAAACCACTTGCTACAATCTCCTCAAATAACCTTTCCAAAACCTACGAAACAAATTGATGTCACTACAATTATGTCACCCGATGACTATAACATACTTAATACTATTTTTTGTACCGATACACCCTTAAGTACCCGCATGGGCCCGAAGGCAATGCAACTCAATCACGGAAAGAGAAACCAGCCTACACACAAATAAATCACATACAAATACCAATCTAGAGTCCAGCCTAAATTACCAAATCCAATTACCAATACCTAAAACTTAACACCAGCCGCACACCTCAAGTTTTACGTCCCAATACTAAATCACAGTTCACGTCCAACATCTACGTGTCATTGCCTAGCTTTTATCGGCTTAATAGCACCCAAACTCATACCCTTAATATACAAAGAAATAAACAGCGTTCTAAGAGTCAAAGATATTGTTTTAACATCGACAAACCCATAACTTGTTCACTCCACAATGCACACTAGCACTGCATCAGCACACACGAAGCACCACATCACCACGCATAGTCACAACCACCACCTTCGTGTGCGCTCTCCCTCTGTCTCTCCCCCCCCCCCTCTGTCTCTCTCTCTCTTTCTATCTATCTATCTCTCTCTCTCTCTCTCTCTCTCTCAATCACACATATATAATAATAAACACCTATGTCCAAAGCCGGGGTTTGTCCATTCCGAAAAGATATAATAAACATCACCACCTAAAATCTTTAAATTTAACCCCGCATCTTGGTGACCGACTCCATGCGCACTAATCCAATGTTTAACAGCATTGAATCTTGCAAGAAAAAATTCTATTTAATCTTGCAATAAAATATTTCCTTGTCATTTCAAAAACACATCTTCAATTTATCCCAAAAAGTAGGAGTTTAAACAATTCGTCGAAAATGCATTGGAAACTCCAAAAACTACTAATCATCAATTCGGTAATAATCCATTTTACTCCCACGGCACGATGACAACTCTAATCACATAACTTTACCCACAAATAATTTCTTTTTTCTAAGTTTTTAATAATTCTTCCACAAATCATACAAGATAAACCTTTCAAATCACCACCAGTGCAGTCCATCAATTTGTTGTCTTATCGCCAATCAAAATATTTTATTCCTCTTCTATATACTCAAACAAGCCCGAACACTCACATTCTGATATAGCCATGACATTTCAAGTCTATCAGATGTAACTTTGCCAAAACCCATGCATATATTGTCAAGTTCTCAAAACCCAACTCCTACAACAACGAATAGAAAAACCCACAATTTCAATAATCAACTATTGCCACTTAAAAACATTTAGTCTTTACGTTCATAGCACAACCTCACACGATCAAACTAGCCCATCCTATATACGAAATCGAAGCAATCCTCTCACTTACGTTCTTCAATCAATTTTCAAGTATACTATCACATGTACAATTTCTTCAGATTCAATACCACCATAATTGAACTACATTCAGTGAGTAAGTATTCATAAACTACGCGTGTTTATACCAATAATATAGAAACCACTCGCTACATTCTCCTCAAATAAACTTTCCAAAATGTACAAGAAAAATTGATGTCACAGCAATTATCTCACCCGATGACTACTACCTACTTAATAGTATTTTTTGTACAGATACACCCTTAAACACCCGCATTGGCCCGAAGGCAATGCAACTCAGTCACGGAATAAGAAACCAGCCTATACACAAATAAATCACATACAAAAACCAATCTAGAGTCTAGACTAAATTACCAAATCCAATTACCAATGCCTAAAACATAACGAGCCGCACAATTCAAGTTTTACGTCCCATTACAAAATCACAGTCCACATCCAACATTTACGTGTCATTGACTAGCTTTTATCAACTTAAAAGCACCCAAACTCCGACCCTCAATATAAATCAGCCTATACACAAATAAATCACATACAAATACCAATCAAGAGTCTAAACTAAATTACCAAATCCTATTACCAAAACCTAAAACTTAACACCAGTCGCACATCTAAAGTTTTAAGTCCCAATAGTAAATCACCGTCCACATCTAACATCTACGTGTCGTTGCCTTGATTTAAATAACTTAATAGCACCCAAACTCCTACCCACTATATAAAAAGATATAAACAGAGTTCTAAGAATCAAAGATATTGTTTTAAATTCGACAAACCAACAACTTATCCACTCCACTATGCACACTAGCACCGCATCAGCACACGCACGAAGCACCACATCACCACGCAAAGTCAAAATCGCCACCTTCATGTGCCCCCCTCTCCCCCCCCCCCCTCTCTCTCTCTCTCTCTCTCTTTCTCTCTCTCACTCTCTCACAAACAGAATCACACATAAATCATAACATACACCTATGTCCAAAGCCGGGGTTTGTCCATTCCGAAAAAATATAATAAACATAACCACCCAAAATCCTTAAATTTCACCCCACATTTTGGGGACCGACTCCACAAGCACTAATCCAAAGTGTAACAGAATTGAATATTGCAAAAAATATTCTATTTAATCTTGCAAAAAAATATTCCCTTGTCATTTCAAAAACACATCTCCAAGTTATCCCCAAAAGTAGGAGTTTAAACAATTAGCCGAAAATGCATTGGGAACTCCAAAAACTACAAATCATCAATTCGGTAATACTCCATATTTACTCCCACGACACGATAACAACTCTAATCACATAAGTTTACCGGCACATAATTTCCTTTTTATAAGTTTCTCATAATTCTTCCACAAATCATGCTGCAGTAAACTTTCAAATCACCACCAGGGCAGTCCACCAATTTATTGTCTTATCACTAAACAAATTATTTTAATCCTCTTCTATATACTCAAACCAACCCGAACAATCACATTCTGATATAGCCACGGCCTTTCAAATCTAACAGACGTAAACTTGCCAAAACCTATCAATTTATTGTCAAGTTCTCAAAACCCAACTCCTACTACAACAAATAGAAAAACCCACAATTTCAATAATCAACAATTGCCACTTTAAAACATTTAGTCTTTACGTTAATAGCACAACCTAACACGATCAAACTAGCCCATCATATATACGAAATCGAAGCAATCCTCTCAGTTACCTTCTTAAATCAATTTTCAAGTGTACTATCACATGTATAATTTCTTCAGATTCAATAACACCACAATTGAACTACAATCAATAAGTAAGGTATGCATAAACTATGCGTGTTTATCCCAATAATATAGAAACCACTAGCTAAATTCTCCTCAAATAAACTTTCCAAAACCTACGAGTAAAATTGATGTCACTGCAATTGTGTCACCCGATGACTACCACCTACGTAATACTACTTTTTATACGGATACACCCTAAAACACCCACATTGGCCCGAAGGCACTGCAACTCAATCAAGAAAAGAGAAACCAGCCTGTACATAAATAATTCACATACAAATATCAATCTAGAGTCTAGACTAAATTACCAAATCCAATTATCAATACCTAAAACATAACACCAACCGCACACCTCAACTTTTACGTCCCAATATTAAATAACAGTCCACATCCAACATCAACGTGTAATTGCCTAACTTTTATCAGCTTAATAGCACCCAAACTCCTACCCTCAATATAAAAAGATATAAACAGAGTTCTAAGAGTCAAAGATATTGTTTTAACATCGACAAACCCACAACTTATCCACTCCACTAAGCACACTAGCACCACATCAGCACACGCACGAAGCACCACATCACCATGCATTGTCACAACCACCACCTTCGTGTGCGCTCCCTCTCTCTCTCTCTCTCTCTCTCTCTCAATCACACAAAAATATAATGACATCCACCTATGTCCAACGCCAGGATTTGTCCATTATGAAAAGATATAATAATAATCACAACCTAAAATCCTTAAATTTCACCCCGCATCTTGGGGACCGACTCCAAGCGCACTAATCCAAAGCATAATAGAATTGAATCTTGAAATATAATATTCTATTTAATCTTGCAATAAAATATTCCATTGTCATATCAAAAACACATCTCCATGTCATCCTCAAACGTATGAGTTTAAACAATTAGCCGACAATGCATTGGAAACTCCAAAACCTACAAATCATCAATTCGGTAATACTCCATATTTACTCTCACAGCACGATAACAACTCTAATCACATAAGTTTACCCATACACAATTTCTTTTTTCTAAGTTTCTCATAATTCTTCCACAAATCATGCTGCAGTAAACTTTCAAATCACCACCAGGGCAGTCCACCAATTTATTGTCTTATCACCAAACAAATTATTTTAATCCTCTTCTTTATAATAAAACCAGCCCGAACACTCACATTCTGATATAGCCATGGCCTATCAAATCTAGCACACATAACCTTTCCAAAACATATCCATTTATCGTCAAGTTCTAAAAACCAAACTCCTACTACAACGAAAAGAAAAACCCACGATTTAAATAATCAACTATTGCCACATGAAAACATTTAGTCTTTACGTTCAAAGCACAACCTCACACGATCATACTAGCCCATCGTATATACAAAATCGAAGCAATCCACTCTGTTACGTTCTTAAATCAATTTTCAAGTGTACTATCACAAGTACAATTTCTTCAGATTCAATACCAACATAATTGAACTACATTCAGTGAGTAAAGTATGCATAAACTATGCGTGTTTATCCCAATAATATAAAAACCACTCTACATTCTCCTCAAATAAACTTTCCAAAACCTACAAGAAAAATTGATGTCGCTGAAATTATGTCACCCGATGACTACTACCTACTTAATACTATTTTTTATACTGATACACCCTTAAACAACCGCATTGGCCCAAAGGTAATGCAACTCAGTCACGGAAAGAGAAACCAGCCTGTACACAAATAAATCGCATACAAAAACCAATCTAGAGTCTAGAATAAATTACCAAATCCTTTTACCAATACCTAAAACTTAACACCAGCCGCACACCTAAAGTTTTACGTCCCAATTCTAAATCACAGTCCACATCCGACATCTACGTGTCATTGCCAAACTTTTATCAGCTTAATAGAACCCAAACTCCTACCCTCAATATAAAAAGATATAAACAGAGTTCTAAGAGTCAAAGATATTGTTTTAACATCGACAAACCCACAACTTATCAACTGAACACTAGCATCGCATCAGCACGCGCACGAAGCTCCACATCACCACGCATATTCACAACCACCACCATAGTGTGCGCTCCCTCTCTCTGTCTCTCTCTCTCTCTCTCTCTCTCTCTCTCTCTCAATCAAACAAAAATATAATGACATACACATATGTCCAACGCCGGAGTTTGTCCATTCCGGAAAGATATAATAAACATCACCACCTAAAATCCTTAAATTTCACCCCGCGTCTTAGGGACCGACTCCATGCGTACAAATCTAAAGTTTAACATCATTCAATCTTGCAATATAATATTCTATTTAATCTTGCAATAAAATATTCCCTTGTCAATTCAAAAACACATCTCCAAGTTATCCCCAAAAATAGTAGTTTAAACAATTAGCCGAAAATGCATTGGGAACTCCAAAAACTACTAATCATCAAGATAACAACTCTAATCGCATAAGTTTACCCACACATAATTTATTTTTTCTAAGTTTCTCATAATTCTTCCACAAATCATACTGGATTAAACTTTCAAATCACCACCAGTGCAGTCCATCAATTTATTGTCTTATCACCAAACAAATTATTTTAATCTTCTTCTACATACTCAAACCAGCCCGAACACTCACATTCTGATATAGCCATAGCCTTTCAAATCTAGCAGACGTAACCTTGGCAAAACCTATCCATTTATTGTCAAGTTCTCAAAACCAAACTCCTAATATAACGAATAGAAAAACCCACAATTTCAATAATCAACAATTGCCACTTTAAAACATTTAGTCTTTACGTTCATAGCACAACCTCACACGATCAAACTAGCCCATCATATATACGAAATTGAACCTCACTTGTATAATTTCTTCAGATTCAATACCACCATAATTGAACTACATTCAGTGAGTAAGGAATGCATAAACTATGCGTGTTTATCCCACTAATATAGAAACCACTTGCAACATTCTCCTCAAATAAACTTTCCAAACCCACAACTTTTCCACTCCACTAGCACCGCATCAGCACACGCACGAAACACCACATCACCACGCATAGTCACAACCACCACCTTCGTGTGCGCTTTCTCTCTCTCTCTCTCACACAATCACACACAAATATAATAACATACACCTATTTCCAACGCCAGGGTTTGTCCATTCCGAAAAGATATAATAAATTTCTCCACCAACAATCCTTAAATTTAACCCCGCATCTTACGGACCGACTCCATGCGCACTGATCCAAAGTGCAACAGCATTGAATCTTCCAGTAAAATATTCTATTTAATCTTGCAAAAAAAATTCCGACGTCATTTCAAAAACACATCTCCAAGTTATCCCCAAAAGTTGGAGTTTAAACAATTAACCGAAAATGCTTTGGGAACTCCAAAAACTACTAATCATCAATTCGGTAATACTACATATTTACTCCCACAGCACGATAACAACTCTAATTACAAAAGTTTACCCACACATTATTTCCTTTTTCTAAGTTTCCCATAATTCTACAAAAAATCATACTGCATTAAACTTTCAAATCAACATCAGTGCAGTCCATCACTTTAATGTCTTATCACTAAACAAATTATTTTAATCCGCTTCTATTCACTCAAACCAGTCCGATAACCCACATTTTGTTATAGCCATAGCCTATTACACGGCCTTTCAATTCTTGCAGACGTAACCTTGCCAAAACCGATCCATTTATTGTCACGTTCTCAAAACCGAACTCTTACTACACCAATTCGAAAGACCCACAATTTCAATAACCAACTATTGCCACTTTAAAATATTTTTTCTTTACGTGCACAGCACAACCTCACACGATTAAACAAGAACAGCCTATATACGAAATCGAAGCAATCCTCTCAATTACATTCATAAATCAATTTACAAGCGTACTATCGCAAATACAATTTCTTCAGATTCAATACCACCATAATTGAACTACATTCGGTCCCTAAAGTATGCATAAACTATGTGTGATTATCCCAATAATATAGAAACCACTTGCTACATTCTGCTCAAATAACCCGTACAAAACCTACGAGAAAAATTGTTGTCACTTCAATTATGTCACCCGATGACTATTACCTACTTAATACTATTTTCTATACTGATACACTCTTAAACACCTGCATGGGCCCGAAGGCAATGCAACTAAATCACGGAAAGAGAAACCAGCCTATACACAAATAAATCACATACAAATACTCCCTCTATCCCTTTCAAGTGTCCCATTTCTTAACTCCAACTTATTAAAAAGACATCATCATCATTAAACCATTCACATCAACTTTTAACTTAACTTTCCCTACTTACCCATCATCATTACACTTTTACTCACTTACTTTTTAAAATAGAATCTACTTTTAGGAACAAAATATAAAATGCACACCAACTTTTACCCACTAACTTTACAAAATAGACAATTATTAAGGAAAACAGACCAAAATGGAGTACTAGTCTCTAAATAAGGGAAGGAGGGAGTACCAATCTAGAGTCTAGACTAAATTACCAAATCCTATTAACAATACCTAAAACTTAACACCAGCCGCACACATCAAGTTTTACGTCCCAATACTAAATCACAGTCTACATCCAACATCTACGTGTCATTGCCTAACTTTTATCAGCCCAATAGCACCCAAACTCCTACCCTCCATACAAAAAGATATAAGCAGAGTTCTAAGAGTCAAAGATATTGATTTAACATCGACAAACCCACAACTTATCCACTCCACTATGCACACACTACCACCGCATCACTACTTGCATGAAGCACCACATCACAACGCATAGTCAAAACCACCACCTTCGTGTACGCGCTCTCTCTCTCTCTCTCTCTCTCTCTCTCTCTCTCATACACACACACCCACACAATCAGACACAAATATAATAACATACACCTACGTCTAACACCGGGGTTTGTCCATTCTGAAAAGATACAATAAACTTCACAACCTAAAATCCATAAATTTCACCCCGCGTCTTGGGGACCAACTCCATGCGCACTAATTCAAAAGCTAACAGCATTGAATCTTGCAATAAAATATTCTATTTAATCTTGCAATAAAATATTCTCTTGTCATTTCATAAACACGTCTCCAAGGTATCCCCAAAAGTAAGAGTTTAAACTATTACCCGAAAATGCATTGAGAACTCCGAAAACTACTAATCATCAATTCAGTAATACACCATATTTACTCCCACGGCACGATAACAACTCTAATCACATAAGTTCCCCACACATAATTACTTTTTTCTAAGTTCCCATAATTCTTCCACAAATCAAACTGCATTACACTTTCAAATCACCACCAGTGCAGTCCATCACTTTATTGTCTTATCACTAAACAAATTATTTTAATCATCTTCTATATACTCAAACCAGGCCGAACACTCACATTCTGATATAGCCATATAGCCTATAACAAGGCCTTTCAAATTGAGCAGACGTAACTTTACCAAAACCAATCCATTTATTGTTAAGTTCTCAAAACCAAATTCCTACTACAACGATTAGAAAAACCAACAATTTCAATTACCAACTATTGCCACTTTAAAACATTTAGTTTTTACGTTCATAGCACAACCTCACACAATCCTATATACGAAATCAAAGATATCCTCTCAGTTACGTTCTTAAATCAATTTCCAAACGTACTATCACAAGTACAATTTAAAAGATTCAATACCACCATAATTGAACTACATTCAATGACTAAGGTATGCATAAACTATGTGTGATTGTCCCAATAATATAGAAACCACTTGCTACATTTTCCTCAAATAACCTATCCAAAACCTACGAGAAAAATTAACGTCACTTCAACTATGTCACCCGATGACTATTACCTACTAAATACTATTTTTTATACAGATACACCCTTAAACACCCGCATGGGCCCGAAGGCAGGGCAACTCAATCACAGAAAGAGAAACCAACCTGTACAAAAATAAATCACATACAAATACCAAGCTAAAGTCTAGATTAAATTACAAAATCCTATTACCAATACCTAAAACTTATGACCAGCCGCACACCTCAAGTTTTACGTCCCAATACTAAATCACAGTCCACATCCAACATCTACGTGTGACTGCCTAACTTATCCATATAAAAAGATATAAACAGAGTTCTAAGAGTCAAAGATATTGTTTTAACTTTGACAAACCCACAACTTATCCACTCCACTATGCACACTAGCACCGCATCACCACACGCAAGAAGCACCACATCACCACGCATAGTCACAACCACCACCTTCGTGTGTGCAATCACTCTCTCTCTTTCTCTCTCTCTCTCTCTCTATCTATCTATCACACACACACACAAATATAATACCATAACCTATGTCCACCGCCGGGGTTTGAGCATTCCGAAAAGATATAATAAACATCACCACCAAAAATCCTTAAATTTCACCCCGCATCTTGGAGACTTACTCCATGCGCACTAATCCAAAGTGCAACAGCATTGAATTTGGCAATAAAATAATCTATTTAATCTTGCAATAAAATATTCCCTTGTCATTTCAAAAACACATCTCCAAGTTATCCCCAAAAGCGTTTAAACAATTAGCTGAAAATGCATTAGGAACTCCAAAAACTACTAATCATCAATTCGATAATACTCCATATTTACTCCCACGGCACGATAACAACTCTAATCACATAAGTTTACCCACACATAATTTATTTTTTCTAAGTTTCTCATAATTCTTCCACAAATCATACTGCATTAAACTTTCAAATCACCACTAGTGCAGTCGAACACATTACTGTCTTATCACCAAACAAATTATTTTAATCCTTTTCCATATACTCAAACCAACCCAAACACTCACATTCAGATATAGCCATGGCCTTACAAATCGAGCAGACGTAAACTTTCCAAACCCTATCCATTTATTGTCAAGTTCTCAAAACCAAACTCCTACTACAATGATTAGAAAAACCCATAATTTCAATAATCGACTATTGCCACTTTACAACATTTAGTCTTTACGTTCATAGCACAACCTCACACAATTAAACTAGCCCGTCCAATATACGAAATCGAAGCAATCCTCTCAGTTACGTTTTTAAATCAATTTTCAAGCGTACTATCACGAGTACAATTTCTTCAGATTCAATACCACCATAAATGAACAACATTCAGTCACGAAGGTTTGCATAAACTATGTGTGATTATCCCAATAATATAAAAACCACTTGCTACATTCTCCTCAAATAACCTGTACAAAACCTACGAGAAATATTGATGTCACTACAATTTTGTCACCCGATAACTATTACCTACTTAATACTATTTTTTTGTACTGATACACCATTAAACACCCGCATGGGCCCTAAGGCAATCTAACTCAATCACGGAAAGAGAAACCAGCCTATACACAAATAATTCACAAACAAATAACAATTTAGAGTCTAGACTAAATTACCAAATCCTATTACCAATACCTAAAACATAATACCAGCCGCACACCTCAAGTTTTACGTCCCAATACTAAATCATAGTCCACATCCAACATCTACGTGACATTGCCTAACTTTTATTAGCCAAATAGCACCCACACTTCTACCCTCCATATAAAAGATATATACAGAGTTCTAAGAATCAAAGATATTGTTTAAACTTCAACAAACCCACAACTTATCCACTCCACTATGCACACTAGCACCGCATCACCACGCATAGTCCCAACCACCACCTTCATGTGCGCTCTCTCTCTCTCTCTCTCAAACACAATCACACAAAAATATAATAACATACACCTATGTCCAACGCCAGGGTTAGTCAATTCCGAAAAGATAAAATAAATATCACCACCTATAATCCATAAATTTCACCCCGCATCTTGGGGACCAACTCCATGCACACTAATACATAGTGCAACAGCATTGAATATTGCAATAAAATATTCTATTTAATTAGCAATAAAATATTCCATTATCATTTCAAAAACACTTCTCCAAGTTGGAAACTAAAAAACTAGTAATCATCAATATGGTAATACTCCGTATTTACTCCCACGGCATGATAACAACTCTAATCACATAAGTTTACCCACACATATTTTATTTTTTCTAAGTTTCTCATAATTCTTCCACAAATCATACAACATTAAACTTTAAAATCACCACCAGTGCAGTCCGTCACTTTACTATCTTATCACCAAACAAATTATTTTAATTATCTTCTGTATACTCAAACCAGCCCAAACACTCACATTCTAATATTGTCATGGCCTTTCAAATCTATCACACATAACCTTTGCCAAAACCAATCAATTTATTGGCAAGTTATCAAAACCAAACTCCTACTTCAACGATAAGAACAACCCACAATTTCAATAACCAACTATTGCCACTTCAAAACATTTAGTCTTTACGTTGATAGCACAACCTCACACAATTAAACTAACCCATCCTATATATAAAATATAAGCAATCCTCTCAGTTACGTTCTTAAATCAATTTCCAGGCGTACTATCACAAATACAATTTTTTCAAATTCAATACAACCATAATTAAACAACATTCAATCAATAAGGTAAGCATAACTATGTATGATTATCCCAATAATATAGAAACAACTTGATACATTCTCCTCAAATAACCTATCCAAAACCTACGAGAAAAATTGAAGTCACTGCAACTATTTCACCCGATGACTATTACCTACTTAATACTATTTTTTATACTGATACATCCATAAACACCCGAATGGGCCCGAAGGCAATGCAACTCAATCATCGAAAGAGAAACCAGCCTATACACAAATAAATCAAATACAAATACCAACCGAGAGTATAAACTAAATTACCAAATCCTATTACCAATACCTAAAACTTAACACCAGCCGCACACCTCAAGTTTTACGTTCCAATACTAAATCACAGTCCACATTCAACATCTATGTGTCATTGCCAAACTTTTTTCACCCCAATAGCACCCAAATTCCTACCCTCCTCATAAAAAGATATAAATGGAGTTCTAAGAGTCAAAGATATTGTTTTAACTTCGACAAACCCACAACTTATCCACTCCACAATACACACTAGCACCGCATCAGCACACGGATG
Source organism: Rhododendron griersonianum (assembly GCA_018127125.1). Classification (NCBI taxonomy): domain Eukaryota; kingdom Viridiplantae; phylum Streptophyta; class Magnoliopsida; order Ericales; family Ericaceae; genus Rhododendron; species Rhododendron griersonianum. The sequence continues at coordinate 18,454,591 of CM030795.1, forward strand.
AAGCACCACATCACCACGCAAAGTCACAACCACCACCTTCGTGTGCGCTCCCTCTCTCTCTCTCTCTCTCTCTCTCTCTCTCTCTCTCTCTCTCTCACACAAATATAATAACGTTCAACTATGTCAACGTCGGGGTTTGTCCTTTCCGAAAAAATATAATAAACATCACCACCTAAAATCCTTAAATTTCAACCCACATCTTGGGGACCGACTTCATGCGCACTAATCCAAAGTGTAACAGCATAGAATATAGCAAAAAAATATTCTATTTAATCTTGCAACAAAATATTCCCTTGTCATTTCAAAAACACATCTCCAAGTTATCCCTAAAAGTATGAGTTTAACCAATTAGTCAAAAATGAATTAGGAAATCCAAAAACTACTAATCATTAAATCGGTAATACTCCGTATTTACTCCAACGGCATGATACAACTCTAATCACATAAGTTTACCCACACATAATTTCTTTTTTCCAAGTTTCTCAGAATTTTTCCAAAAATCATACGGCATTAAACTTTCAAATCACCTCTAGTGCAGTCCATCACTTTACTATCTTATCACCAAAAAATTATTTTAATCCTCTTCTATATACTCAAACTAGCCCGAACACTCACATTCTGATATAGCCATGGCCTTTCAAATCTAGCAGACATAACCTTGCCAAAACCAATCCATTTATTGTCAAGTTCTCAAAACCAAAATCTTACTACGACGATTAGAAAAACCCACAATTTCAATAACCAACTATTGCCACTTTAAAACATTTAGTCTTTACGTTCATATCACAACCACACACGATCAAACTAGCCCATCCTATATACGTAGTCGAAGCAATCCTCGCAGTTACGTTCTTAAATCAATTTGCAAGCGTACTATCACAAATACAATTTCTTTAGATTCAATACCACCATAATTGAACTACATTCAGTGACTAAGGTATGCACAAACTATGCATACTAGCACCCAAGTTTTACATCCCAATACTAAATCACAGTCCACATCCGACATCTACGTGTCATTACCTAACTCTTATTAGCCCAATAGCACCCAAACTCCTAACCTCAACATAAAAAGATTTAAACAGAGTCCTAAGAGTCAAAGATATTGTTTTAACTTCGACAAACCCACAACTTATCCACTCCACCATGAATACTAGCACCGCATCAGCACACGCACGAAGCACCACATCACCATGCATAATCACAACCACCACCTTCAGGTGCACTCTCTCTCTCTCTCTCTCTCTCTCTCTCTCTCTCTCTCCGAAACCCACACACACACAATAACACAAATATAATAACATACACCTATGTCCAACGTCGGGGTTTGTCCATTCCGAAAAAATATAATAAATCACCACCTAAAATCCTTAAATTTCACCCCGCATCTTGGGGACCGACTCCATCCGCACAAATCCAAAGTGTAACAGCATTGAATGTTGCAATAAAATATTCTACTTTATCATACAAAAAAATATTCACTAGTCATTTCAGAAACACATCACCAAGTTATCCCCAAAAGTAGGACTTTAAACAAATAGCCGAAAATGCATTAGGAACTCCAAAAACAACAAACCATCAATTCGGTAATACTCCATATTTGCTCCCATGCCAAGATACAACTATAATCACATAAGTTTACCCACACATAATTTCTTTTTACTAAGTTTCTCAGAATTCTTCCACAAATCACACAACATTAAACTTTCTAATCACCTCCAATGCAGTCCATCACTTTATTGTCTTATCACCAAAAAATTATTTTAATCCTCTTCTATATACTCTAACCAGCCCGAACACTCACATTCTGATATAGCCATGGCCTTTCAAATCTTGCAGACGTAACCTTGACAAAACCTATCCATTTATTGTCAAGTTCTCAAAACCAAAATCTTACTACAACGAATAGAAAAACCCACAATTTAAATAACAAACTATTGCCACTTTAAAACATTTAGTCTTTACGTTCATAACACAACCTCACACGATCAAACTAGCCCATCCTACATACAAAATCGAAGCAATCCTCTTAGTTAAGTTCTTAAATCAATTTGCAAGCGTACAATCACAAATACAATTTCTTCAGATTCAGTACCACCACAATTGAACTACATTCAGTGAGTAAGGTATGCATAAACTATGCGTGTTTATCCCAATAATATCGAAACCATTTGCTACATTCTCATCAAATAACCTATCCAAAACCTACGAGAAAAATTGAAGTTACTGCAATTTTGTCACCCGATGAATATTACCTACTTAATACTATTTTTTGTACGGATACACCCTTAAGCACCCGCATGGGCCCGAAGGCAATGCAACTCAATCACGGAAAGAGAAACTAGCCTATACACAAATAAATCACATACAAATACCAATCTAGAGTCTACACTAAATTACCAAATCCTATTACCAATACCTAAAACATAACACCAGCCGCAAACCACAAGTTTTACATCCCAATACTAAATCATAGTCCACATCCGACATCAACGTGTCATTGCCTAACTCTTATTAGCCCAATAGCACCCAAACTCCTACCTTCAATATAAAAAGATTTAAACAGAGTCCTAAGAGTCAAAGATATTGTTTTAACTTCGATAAACCCACAACTTATCTACTCCACCATGCACACTAGCACCGCATCAGCACACGCACGAAGCACCACATCACCATGCATAGTCACAACCGACACCTTCAGGTGCACTCTCTCTCTCTCTCTCTCTCTCACCCACACCCACATACACACAATCACACAAATATAAAAACATACACCTATGTCCAACGTCGGGGTTGTGTCTATTCCGAAAAAATATAATAAACACAACCACCTAAAATCCTTAAATTTCACCCCGCATCTTGGGGACCGACTCCATCCGCACTAATCCAAACTGTAACAGCATTGAATATTGCAATAATATATTCTACTTCATCTTACAATAAAATATTCACTTGTCATTTCAGAAACACATCTCCAAGTTATCCCCAAAAGTAGGAGTTTAAACAATTAGCCGAAAATGCATTAGGAACCCCAAAAACTACTAATCATCAATTCGGTAATCCTCCAAATTTACTCCCACAGCATGATAACAACTCCAATCACATAAGTTTACCCACACATAATTTCTTTTTTCTATGTTTCTCTTAATTCTAGCACAAATCATACAGCATTAATCTTTCAAATCACCACCAATGCAGTCCATCACTTTACTATCTAATCACCAAACAAATTATTTTAATCCTCTTCTATATACTCAAACCAGCCCGAACACTCACATTCTGATATAGCCATGGACTTCCAATTCTAGCAGTCGTATCCTTGCCAAAACCTATCCATTTATTGTCAAGTTCTCAAAACCAAACTTCTACTACAAAGAATAGAAAAACTCACAATTTCAATAACCAACTATTGCCACTTTAAAACATTTAGACTATACGTTCATAGCACAACCTCACACGATCAAACTAGCCCATCCTATATACGAAATCAAAACAATCCTCTTAGTTACGTTCTTAAATCAATTTGCAAGCGTACTATTACAAATACAATTTCTTAATATTCAATACCACCATAATTGAACTACATTCAGTGACTAAGGTATGCACAAACTATGTGTGTTTATCCCAATAATATAGAAACCACTTGCTACATTCTCCTCAAATAACCTATCCAAAACCTACAAGAAAAATTGATGTCACTGCAATTATATCACCCGATGACTATTACCAACTTAATACTATTTTTTATACTTATACACCCTTAAACACCCGCATGGGCCCCAAGGCATTGCAACTCAATCACGGAAAGAGAAACCAGCCTATACACAAATAAATCACATACAAATACAAATATAGAGTCTACACTAAATTACCAAATCCTATTACCAATACCTAAAACTTAACACCAGCCGCACACCTCAAGTTTTACATCCCAATACTAAATCACAGTCCACATCCGACATCTACGTGTCATTGCCTAACTTATATTAGCCCTATAGCACCCAAACTCCTACCCTCCATATAAAAAGATTTAAACAGAGTTCTAAGAGTCAAAGATATTGTTTTAACTTCGACAAACCTATAACTTATCCACTCCACTATTCAAACTAGCACCGCATTAGCACACGCACGAAGCACCACATCACCATGCGTAGTCAAAACCACCACCTTCGGGTGCGTTCCCTCTCTCTCTCTCTCCCTCTCTCTCTCGCTCACACAAAGACACAGAATCACACAAATATAATAACATACACCTATGTCCAATGTCGGGGTTTGTCCATTCCGAAAAAATATAATAAACATCACCACCTAAAATCATTAAATTTCACCCCGCACCTTGGGAACCGACTCCATGCGCACTAATCCAAAGTATAACAGCATTGAATATTGCAATAAAATATTCTATTTCATCTTGAAATAAAATATTCCCATGTCATTTCAAAAACACATCTCTAAGTTATCCCTTAAAGTAGGAGTTTAAACAATTAGCCCAAAATGCATTAGGAACTCCAAAAAATACTAATCATGAATTCGGTAATACTCCATATTTACTCACACGGCATGATACAACTCTAATCACATAAGTTTACCCACACATAATTTCTTTTTTCTAAGTTTCTCAGAATTCTTCCACAAATCATACTACATTAAACTTTCAAATCACCACCAGTGCCGTCCATCACTTTACTGTCTTATCACCAAACAAATTATTTTAGTCCTCCTCTATATACTCAAACGAGCCCGAACACTCACATTCTGATATAGCCATGGCCTTTCAAATCTAGCAGACGTAACCTTGCCAAAACCTATCCATTTATTGTCAAGTTCTCAAAACCAAACTTCAATTACAACGAATAGAAAAACTCACAATTTCAATAACCAACTATTGCCACTTTAAAACAATTAATCTTTACGTTCATAGCACAACCACACACGATCAAACTAACCCATCCTTTATACGAAATCGAAGCAATCCTCTCAGTTACGTTCTTATATCAATTTGCAAGCGTACTATCAAAAATATAATTTCTTCAGATTCAATACCACCATAATTGAACTACATTCAGTAAGTAAGGTATGCATAAACTATGCGTGTTTATCCCAATAATATAGAAACCTCTTGCTACATTCTCCTTAATTAAACTATCCAAAACCTACCAGAAAAATTGATGTCAATGAAATTATGTCATCCGATGACTATTACCTAATTAATACCATTTTTTATACCGATACACCCTTAAACACCCGCATGGGCCCCAAGGCATTGCAACTCAATCGCGGAAAGATAAACCAGCCTATACACAAATAAATCACATACAAATACCAATCTAGAGTCTACACTAAATTACCAAATCCTATCACCAATACCTAAAACTTAACAACAGCCGCACACATCAAGTTTTACATCCCAATACAAAATCACAGTCCACATCCGACATCTACGTGTCATTGCCTAACTTAAATTAGCCCAATAGCACCCAAACTCCTTCCCTCCATATAAAAAGATTTAAACAGAGTTCTAAGAGCCAAAGATATTGTTTTAACTTCGACAAACCCACAACTTATCCACTTCACTATTCACACTAGCACCGCATTAGCAAACGCACGAAGCACCACATCACCATGCGTAGTCAAAACCACCACCTTCGGGTGCGCTCCCTCTCTCTCTCTCTCTCTCCCTCTCTCTCTCTCACATAGACACAGAATCACACAAATATAATAACATACACCTATGTCCAATGTCGGGGTTTGTCCATTCCGAAAAAATATAATAAACATCACCACCTAAAATCATTAAATTTCACCCCACATCTTGGGAACCGTCTCCATGCGCACTAATCCAAAGTATAACAGCATTGAATATTGCAATAAAATATTCCCATGTCATTTCAAAAACACTTTTCCAAGTTATCCCTTAAAGTGGGAGTTTAAACAATTAGCCCAAAATGCATTAGGAACTCCAAAAATTACTAATCATGAATTCGGTAATACTCCATATTTACTCACACGGCATGATACACCTCTAAGCACATAATTTTACCCACACATAATTTCTCAGAATTCTTCCACAAATCATAATACATTAAACTTTCAAATCACCACAACTGTAGTCCAACACTTTAATGTCTTATCACCAAACAAATTATTTTAATCATCTTCTATATACTCAAACCAGCCCGAACACTCACATTCTGATATAGCCATGGCCTTTCAAATCTAGCAGACGTAACCTTGCCAAATCCTATCCATTTATTGTCAAGTTCTCAAAACCAAACTTCAATTACAACGAATAGAAAAACTCACAATTTCAATAACCAACTATTGCCACTTTAAAATAATTAATCTTTACGTTAATAGCACAACCACACACGATCAAACTAACCCATCCTATATACGAAATCAAAGCAATCCTCTCAGTTACGTTCTTAAATCAATTTGCAAGCATACTATCACAAATATAATTTCTTCAAATTCAATACCACCATAATTGAACTACATTCAGTGAGTAAGGTACGCATAAACTATGCGTGTTTATCCCAATAATATAAAAACTACTTGCTACATTCTCCTCAAATAACCAATCAAAAATCAACGAGAAAAATTGATGTCACCACAATTATGTCACCCGATGACTATTACCTACTTAATACTATTTTTTATACTGATACACCCTTAAACACCAGCATGTGCCCCAAGGCAATGCAACTCAATCACGGAAAGAGAAACCAGTCTATACACAAACAAATACCAATCTGGAGTCTACAATAAATTACAAAAATTCTATTGCAAATACCTAAAACTTAACACCAGCCGCACACTTCAAGTTTTACATACCAATACTAAATCACAGTCCACATCCGACATCTACGTGTCATTTCCTAACTTATATTAGCCCAATAGCACCCAAACTACTACCCTCCATAAAAAATGATTTAAACAGAGTCCTAATAGTTAAAGATATCGTTTTAACTTCGACAAACCCACAACTTATCCACTGTACTATGCACACCAGCACCACATTAGCACACGCACGAAGCACCACATCACCATGCATAGTCACAACCACACATTCGGGTGCGCTCTCTCTCTCTTTCTCTCTCACGAACACACAATCACACAAATATCAAAACATACACCTATGTCCAACGTCGGGGTTTGTCCATTCCGAAAAATTATAATAAACATCACCACCTAAATCCTTAAATTTAACCCCACATCTTGGGAACCGACTTCATGCGCATTAATCCAATGTGTAACAGCATTGAATTTTGCAATAAAATATTCTATTTAGTCTTTCAATAAATATTCCCTTGTCATTTCAAAAACACATCTCCAAGTTATCCCTAAAAGTAGGAATTTAAACAATTAGCCGAAAATGCCTTAGGAACTCCAAAAACTACAAATCATCAATTCGGTAATACTCCATATTTACTCCCACGGCACTATAACAACTCCAATCACATAAATTTACCCACATAATTTCTTTTTTCTAAGTTTCTCATAATTCTTCCACAAATCATATTGCCTTAAACTTTCAAATCATCACCAGTACAGTAGGTCACTTACTGTCTTATCACCAAACAAATTATTTTAATCCTCTTCTATACACTCAAACCAACCTGAACACTCACATTCTGATATAGCAATGGCCTTTCAAATCTTACAAACGTAACCTTGCCAAAACCTATCCATTTATTGTCAAGTTCTCAAAACCAAATTTCTACTACAACGAATAGAAAAACTCACAATTTCAATAACCAACTATTACCACTTTAAAACATTTAGTCTTTACGTTCATAGCACAACCTCACATGATCAAACTAGCCCATCCTATATACAAAATCGAAGCAATCTTCTCAGTTACGTTCTTAAATCAATTTGCAAACTTACTATCACAAATTTAATTTCTTCAAATTCAATACTACCGTAATTGAACTACATTCAGTGAAAAAGGTATGCATAAACTATGCGTGTTTATCCCAATAATATAGAAACCACTTGCTACATTCTCCTCAAATAACCAATCAAAAACCTATGAGAAAAATTGATGTCACTGTAACTATGTCACCCGATGACTATTACCTACCTAATACTATTTTTTATTCTGATACACCCATATACACCCACATGGGCCCGAATGCAATGCAACTCAATAACGGAAAGAGAAACCAGCCTATACACAAATAAATCACATACAAATACCAATCTAGAGTCTACACTAAATTTCCAAATCCTATTACCAATACCTAAAACTTAACACCAACCGCACACCTCAAGTTTTACATCCCAATACTAAATCACCATCCACATCCGACATCTACGTGTCATTGCCTAACTAATATTAGCCCAATAGCACCCAATACTAAAGATATTGTTTTAAATTCGACAAACCCACAACTTATCCACTCCACAATGCACACTAGCACCGCATCAGCACATGCACGAAACACCACATCACCAGGCATAGTCACAACCACCACCTTCGTGTGCGCTCCTCCCTCTCTCTCTCTCTCTCTCTCACACACAATCACACAAATATAATAACATACACCTACGTCCAACGTCGGGGTTTGACCATTCCGAAAAAATATAATAAACATCACCACCTAAAATCCTTAAATTTCACCCCGCATCTTGGGGACCGACTCCATGCGCACTAATCCAAAGTGTAACAGCATTGAATATTGCAATAAAATATTCTATTTAATCCTGCAATAAAATATTCCCTTGTCATTTCAGAAACACATCTCCAAGTTATCCCCAAAAGTAGGAGTTTAAACAATTAGTCGAAAATGCAATAGGAACTCCAAAAACTACTAATCATCAATTCGGTAATACTCCATATTTACTCCCACGGCACGATAACAACTCCAATCATATAAGTTTACCCACACATAATTTCTTTTGTCTAAGTTTCTCTTAATTCTTCCACAAATCATACCGCATTAGACTTTCAAACCACCACCATTGCGGTCCATCACTTTACTGTCTTATCACCAAACAGATTATTTTCATCATCTTCTACGTACTCAAACCAGCCCGAACACTCACATTCTGATATATAGCCATGGCCTTTCGAATCTAGCATACATAACCTTGCCAGATCCTATCCATTTATTGTCAAGTTCTCAAAACCAAATTTCTAATACAACGAATAGAAAAACCCACAATTTCAATAACCAACTATAGCCACTATAAAACATTTAGTCTTTACGTTCATAGCACAACCTCACACGATCAAACTAGCCCATCCTTTATACAAAATCGAAGCAATCCTCTCAGTTACGTTCTTAAATCAATTTGCAAGCGTACTATCTGAAATACAATTTCATCAGATTCAATACCACCACAATTGAACTACATTCAGTGAGTAAGGTATGCATAAACTATGCGTGTTTATCCCAATAATATAGAAACCACTTGCTACATTCTCCTTAAATAACCTATCCAAAACCTACAAGAAAAATTCATCTTACTGCAATTATGTCACCCGATGACTATTACCTATTTAATACTATTTTTTATACTAATACACCTGTAAACACCCGCATGGGCCCGAAGGCAATACAGCTCAATCACAAAAAGAGAAACCAACCTATACACAAATAAATCACATACAAAAACCTATCTAGAGTCTACGCTAAATTACCAAATCCTATTACCCATAACTAAAAGTTAACACCAGCCGCACAACTCAAGTTTTACATCCTAATACTAAATCATAGTCCACATCCAACATCTACGTGTCATTGCCTAACTTATATTTGCCCAATAGCACCCAAACTCCTAACCTCCACATAAAAAGATTCCAACAGAGTTCTAAGAGCCAAAGATTATGTTTTAACTTCGACAAACCCACAACTTATCCACTCTACTATCCACACTAGCACCGTATCAGCACACGCACGAAGCACCACATCACCATGCATAGTCACAACCACCACCTTCGTTTGCGCACCCTCTCTCTCTCTCTCTCACACACACACAATCACACAATCACACAAATATAATAACATACACCAATGTCCAACGTCGGGATTTGACCATTCCGGAAAATTATAATAAACATCACCACCTAAAATCCTTAAATTTCACCCCGCATCTTGGGAACCGACTTCATGCGCACTAATCCAAAGTGTAACAGCATTGAATTTTACAATAAAATATTCTATTTAATCTTTCAATAAAATACTTCCTACGTCCCATAATATTTGTCCGGTCCGCAAAACAAGGACGTAAAAATAATATGTTTTTTGCAAAAAAATTCAATTTTTTTTCAACAATTCATTAAATATCGATGAGTTCTTGTAATTTATGAAAAAAGTTTGAATTTTTTATTGAAAGAAATGCATTATTTTTTAGTCCCCGTTTTGCGGACCGGACAAATATTATGGGACGGAGGGAGTATTCACTTGTCATTTCAAAAACACATCTCCAAGTTATCCCTAATAGTAGGAGTTTAAACAATTAGCCGAAAATGCATTAAGAACTCCAAAAACTACAAATCATCAATTCGGTAATACTCCATATTTACTCCCACGGCACTATAACAACTCCAATCACATAAATTTACCCACATGATTTCTTTTTTCTAAATTTCTCATAATTCTTCCACAAATCATATTGCCTTAAACTTTCAAATCACCACCAGTACAGTAGGTCACTTACTGTTTTATCACCAAACAAATTATTTTAATCCTCTTCTATACACTCAAACCAACCTGAACACTCACATTCTGATATAAGCAATGGCCTTTCAAATCTAACAAACGTAACCTTGCTAAAGCCTATCCATTTATTGTCAAGTTCTCAAAACCAAACTCCTAATACAACGAATAGAAAAACCCACAATTTCAATAACCAACTATAGCCACTATAAAACATTTAGTCTTTACGTTCATAGCACAACCTCACACGATCAAACTATCCCATCCTTTATACGAAATCGAAGCAATCCTAGCAGTTACGTTCTTAAATTAATTTGCAAGCGTACTATCTAAAATACAATTTCATCAGATTCAATACCACCACAATTGAACTACATTCAGTGAGTAAGGTATGCATAAACTATGCGTGTTTATCCCAATAATATAGAAACCACTTGCTACATTCTCCTTAAATAACCTATCCAAAACCTACGAGAAAAATTCATCTTACTGCAATTATGTCACCCGATGACTATTACCTATTTAATACTATTTTTTATACTAATACACCTTTAAACACCCGCATGGGCCCGAAGGCAATACAGCTCAATCACAAAAAGAGAAACCAACCTATACACAAATAAATCACATACAAAAACCAATCTAGAGTCTACACTAAATTACCAAATCCTATTACCAATAACTAAAAGTTAACACCAGCCGCACAACTCAAGTTTTACATCCCAATACTAAATCACAGTCCACATCCAACATCTACGTGTCATTGCATAACTTATATTAGCCCAATAACACCCAAACTCCTAACCTCCACATAAAAAGATTCCAACAGAGTTCTAAGAGCCAAAGATATTGTTTTAACTTCGACAAACCCACAACTTATCCACTCCACTATTCACACTAGCACCGCATCACCACACGCACGAAGCACCACATCACCATGCATAGTCACAACCACCACCTTCGTGTGCGCACCCTCTCTCTCTCTCTCTCTCTCTCTCTCTCTCTCTCTCTCTCTCTCACACACACACACACACACACAATCACACAAATATAATAACAAACACCTATGTCCAACGTCGGGGTTTGACCAATCCGAAAAAATATAATAAACATCACCACCTAAAATCCTTAAATTTCACCCCTCATCTTGGGGACCGACTCCATGCGCACTAATCCAAAGTGTAACAACATCGAATATCGCAATAAAATATTCTATTTAATCTCGCAATAAAATATTCCCTTGTCAATCCAGAAACACATCTCCAAGTTATCCCCAAATGTAGGAGTTTAAACAATTAGCCGAAAATGTATTGGGAACTCCAAAAAGTACTAATCATCAATTTGGTAATACTCCATATTTACTCCCACGGCACGATAACAACTCCAATCACATAAGTTTACCCACACGTAATTTCTTTTTTCTAAGTTTCTCATAATTCTTCCACAAATCATACTACATTAAACTTTCAAATCACCACCAGTGCAGTCCATCACTTTACTGTCTTATCACCAAACAAATTATTTTAATCCACTTCTATATACTCAAACCAGCCCGAACACTCACATTCTGATATAGCCATGGCCTTTCAAATCTAGCAGACGTAACCTTGCAAAAACATATTCATTTATTGTCATGTTCTCAAAACCAAACTCCTACTACAACGAATAGAAAAACCCACAATTTCAATAACCAACTATTGCCACTTTAAAACATTTAGTCTTTACGTTCATAGCACAACCTCACACGATTAAACTAGCCCATCCTATATACAAAATCGAAGCAATCCTTTCAGTTAAGTTCTTAAATCAATTTGCAAGCGTACTATCACAAATACAATTTCTTCAGATTCAATAACACCACAATTGAACTACATTCAGTGAGTAAGGTATGCATAAACTATGCGTGTTTATCCCAATAATATAGAAACCACTTATTACATTCTCCTCAAATAACCTATCCAAAACCTACGAGAAAAATTGACATCACTGCAATTATGTCACCCGATAACTATTACCTACTTAATACTATTTTTTATGCTAATAGACCATTAAACACCCGCATGGGCCGAAAGGCAATGCAACTCAATCACGGAAAGAGAAACCAACCGATACTCAAATAAATCACATACAAATACTCCCTCCGTCCCTTTTTAAGTGTCTTGCTTCGTAACTCCTACTTATTAAAAAGACATCATCATTCTACATTTCACATCAAATTTTTCCTCCACTTTTCCTACTTACCCACCATCATTACACTTTTACTTATTTACTTTTTCAAATGAAATATACTTTTAGGAACAAAATAGACAATGCACCAACTTTTACCTACTAATTTTACAAAATGGACATTTATTAAGGCACAGTCCAAAATGGAATACTGGACTCTAAGTAAGGGACGAACGAAGTACCAATCTAGAGTCTAGACTAAATTACCAAATCCTATTACCAATACCTAAAAATTAACACCAGCCGCACACCTCAAGTTTTACGTCCCAATACTAAATCACAGTCCACATCCACCATCTACGTGTCATTGCCTAACTTTTATCAGCCCAATAGCACCCAAACTCCAACCCTCCATATAAAAATATATAAACAGAGTTCTAAGAGTCAAAGATATTGTTTTAACATCAACAAGCCCACAACTTATCCGTTCCACTATGCACACTAGCACCACATCAGCACACGAACGAAGCAACACATCACCACGCATAGTCACAACCACCACCTTCGCGTGTGCGCTCCCTCTCTCTCTCTCTCTCTCTCACACACACACACAAAATCACACAAATATAATAACATACACCTATGTCCAACACTGTGTTTGTCCATTCCGAAAAGATATAATAAACATCACCGCCTAAAATCCTTAAATTTCACCCTGCATCTTGGGGACCAACTCCATGCGCACTAATCCAAAGTTTAACAGCATTGAATCTTGCAATAAAATATTCTATTTAATCTTGCAATAAAATATTCCCTTGTCATTTCAGAAACACATCTCCAAGTTATCCCTACAAGTAGGAGTTTAAACAATTAGCCGAAAATGCATTGTGAACTCCAAAAACTACTAATCATCAATTCGGTAATACTCCATATTTACTCCCACGGCACAATAACAACTCTAATCACATAAGTTTACCCACACATAATTTCTTTTTTCTAAGTTTCTCAAAATTCTTCCACAAATCATACTGCATAAAACTTTAAAATCACCACCAGTGCAGTCCATCAATTTATTGTCTTATCACCAAACAAATTATTTTAATCCTCTTCTATATACTCAAACCAGCCTGAACACTCACATTCTGATATAGCCATAGCCTATCACATGGCCTTTCAAATCTAGCAAACGCAACCCTCACATTCTGATATAGCCATAGCCTATCACATGGCCTTTCAAATCTAGCAGACGCAACCTTGCCAAAACCTTTCCATTTATTTTCACATTCTCAAAACCAAACTCTTACTACAACGATTAGAAAAACCCACAATTTCAATAACCAACTATTGCCACTTCAAAATTTTAGTCTTCACATTCATAGCACAACCTCACACGATTAAACTAGCCCATCCTATATACGAAATCGAATCAATCCTCTCTGTTACATTCTTAAATCAATTTCCAAGCGTACTATCACAAATACAATTTCTTCATATTCAATACCACCATAATTGAACTACATTCAATCACTAAGGTATGCGTAAACTATGTGTGACTATCCCAATAATATAGAAACCACTTGCTACATTCTCCTCAAATAACCTATCCAAAACCTACAAGAAAAATTGATGTCACTACAATTATGTCACCAGATGACTATTACCTACTTAATACTATTTTTTATACTGATACACCCTTTATCACCCGCATGGGCCCGAAGGCAATGCAACTCAATCACGGAAAGAGAAACCAGCCTATACACAAATAAATCACATAAAAATACCAAGCTAGAGTCTAGACTAAATTACCAAATCCTATTACCAATACCTAAAACTTAACACCAGCCGCACACCTCAAGTTTTACCTCCCAATACTAAATCATAGTCCACATCCAACATCTACGCGTGATTGCCTAACTTTTACTAGCCCAATAGCACCAAAACTCCTACCTTCCATATAAAAAGATATAAACAGAGTTCTAAGAGTCAAAAATATTGTTTTAACTTCAACAAACCCACAACTTATCCACTCCACTATGCACACTAGCACCACACGCACGAAGCACCACATCACCACGCAAAGCCACAACCACCACCTTCGTGCTCTCTCTCTCTCTCTCAAACAAATATAATAACATATGCCAATGTCAAACGCCAGGATTTGTCCATTCC
The DNA here is from genome assembly GCA_018127125.1 of Rhododendron griersonianum. Taxonomy (NCBI): domain Eukaryota; kingdom Viridiplantae; phylum Streptophyta; class Magnoliopsida; order Ericales; family Ericaceae; genus Rhododendron; species Rhododendron griersonianum. Next base: position 18,469,593 of record CM030795.1, read on the forward strand.
GAAAAGATATAATAAACATCACCACCTAAAATCCTTAAATTGAACCCCGCATCTTAAGGACCGACTCTATTCATATTAACCCAAAATGTAACAGCATTGAATCTTGCATTTAGATACTTCTTGTAATTTCAAAAACACATCTCTAATTTATCCCCTAAAGGAGGAGTTTAAACAATTAACCGCTAATGCATTGAGAACTCTAAAACTACCAATCATCAAGTCGGTAATACTCCAAATTGACTTCCATTACACGATAACAACTCCAATCTCATATGTTTACCCACATACATTTTCTTTTTCCAAAGCTTCCCATAATTCCACAAATCATACTACATTAAACTTTCAAATCACCACCGGTGTAGTCCATCACTTTACAATCTTATCACCCGACAAATTATTATAATCCCCTTCTATATACTCAAACCAACCCGAACACTCACATTCTGATATAGCCATAGCTCATTAAAGGCCATTCAAATCAAGCAGACGTAACCTTGCCAAAACCAAATAATTTATTGTAATGTTCTCAAAACAAAATTGCTACAACAACGATAAGAAAAACCAACAATTTTAATAACCTGTTGCCTCTTTAAAACATTTAGTCTTTTATTTTTTCTATTTGATTCGATCAACGTAACATCAAAATTATGAACATTCTTACCACTATTTATTACCGAATAAACATCAACAACTTCAAGAGTATTTTAAAAGACAATCATAATAATTGACCCCTAATAAAAAAAAATATAACCACGTTTCAACTAAGATACCAAGTATACAAATGACGGACCAATCAAAACGCAACCATTCAAGAGTATACGAGATGTAGCTGGCATTATAAATAACAAAATTATAGCACAACCTCACACAATTAAACTAGCCCATACTACATACAAAATCGAAGCAATCCTCTCAGTTACATCCTTAAATCAATTTCTAAGTGTACTACAACAAATACAATTTCTTAAGATTCAATGCCAGCATAATTGAACTACATTCAATCACTAAGGTATGCATAAACTATGTGTAATATCCAAATAATATAGAAAATCACTTGCTACATTCTCCTCCAATAACCCACCAAAAACCTATGGGAAAAATTTTCACTACAACTGTGTTGCCCGATGACTATTACCTAATTAATACTATTTGTATACCGATACAAGCTTAAACACCTATTTGGGCTCGAAGGCAATGCAACTCAATCATGGAATTATATTACCAACACCAAAGTCTTAACACCAGACCGCACACCTCAAGCTTTACCTCCAAATACTAAATCACAAAGCACATCCAAAATTTACCACTCATTGCCTAACTTTTATTAGCCCAATAGCACCCAAACTCTTACCCTCCATATAAAAAGATATAAACAGAGTTCTAGGAGGGAAAGTTATTATTTTAACGCCGACAAACCCACAACTTATCCACTTCACTATGCACACCAACACCGCATCACCACGCACAGTCACAACCACCAATTTCTCTCTCTCTCTCTCTCTCTCTCTCTCTCTCTCTCTCTCTCTCTCTCTCTCACACACACACACACACACACACATTCACACACAAATATAATAACATACACCGATGTTCAACGCCGAGGTTTGTCCATTCCGAAAAGATATAATAAACTTCACCACCTAAATTCCTTAAATTTCACCCCGCATCTCTGGGACCGACTCCATTCGCACTAATCCAAAGTGTAACAGCATTGAATCTTACAATAAAATATTCCTTTGTCATTTCAAAAACACATCTCCAAATTATCCCCAAAAGTAGGAGTTTAAACAATTAACCGAAAATGCATTGAGAACTCCAAAAACTACCAATCGTCAATTCGGTAATACTCCATATTTACTCCCACGGCACAATAATAACTCCAATCACATAAGTTTACCCACACATAAGTTTGCCATAATTCTTCCACAAATCATACTGCATTAAACTTTCTAATTCTACCGGTGCAGTCCATCACTTTATTGTCTTATCACCAAACAAATTATTATAATCCTCTTCTATATACTCAAACCAGCCCGAACACTCATATTCTGATATAGCCATAGCCCATTACATGGCCTTTCAAATCTAGCAGATGTAACCTTGCCAAAACCTATCCATTTATTGTCAAGTTCTCAAAACCGAACTCCTACTACAACAATTAGAAAAACCCACAATTTCAATAACCAACTATTGCCACTTCAAAACATTTAGTCTTTACGTTCATAGCACAACCTCAAACAATTAAACTAGTCCATCCTAAATACAAAATCGAAGCAATCCTTGCAGTTACGTTCTTAAATCAATTTCCAAGCGTACTATCACAAATACAATTTCTTCAGATTCAATACCATCATAATTGAACTACATTCATTCACTAAGTTATGCATAAACTATGTGTGATTATCCCAATAATATAGAAACCACTTGCAACATTCTCCTCAAAAAACCTATCCAAAGCGTACGAGAAACATTGACGTCACTGCAATTATGTCACCCGATGACTATTACCTACTTAATACTATTTTTTATACTAATACACCCTTAAACACCCGCTTGGGCCCGAAGGCAATGCAACTAAATCACGGAAAGAGAAACCAACCTATACACAAATAAATCATATACAAATACCAATCTAGAGTCTTGACTAAATTACCAAATCCTATTACCAATACTAAATCACCGTCCACATCGAACTTCTACGTGTCATTGCCTAACTTTTATTAGCCCAATAGCACCCAAACTTCTACCCTCCATATAAAAAGATATAAACAGAGTTTCAAGAGTCAAAGATATTGTTTTAACTCCGACAAACCCACAACTTATCCACTCCACTATGCACACCAGCATAGCATCACCACACGCACGCAACACCACATCACCACACATAGTCACAACCACCACCTTCTGCTCTCTCTCTCTCTCTCTCTCTCTCTCTCTCTCTCTCTCTATGAAACTCGATAACTGAAAAAAAGACTAGCCTGTATAAAAACAAATCATATATAAAAACCAATCTAGAGTCTGAACTAAATTACCAAATCCTATTACTGACACCTTAGTCTAACACGAGACCGCACATCTCAAACTTTACATCCTAATTCTAATTCACAGTGCACATCCAAAATCTACCTGTCATTGCCTAACTTTTATAAGCCTAACAACACCCAAACTCCTAGCATCCTTATAAAAAGATATAAACAAAGTTCTAAGAGGGAAAGATATTGTTTTAACTCCGACAAACCCACAACTTATCCATTCCACTATGCACACCAGCACCGCATCACCACACGCACGCAGCACCACATCACCACACACATTCACAAGCACCACCTTTGCGTACACACACACACACTCTCTCTCTCTAAAATAGATTTAGCCAAACCCAAGGCAATGCAACTCGATCACGGAAAAAGAGACTAGCCTATACACAAATAAATCACATATAAATACTAATCTAGAGTCTATACTAAATTACCAAATCCTCTTACTAACACCTAAGTCTAATATCAGGCCGCACACCTCAAGCTTTACCTCCCAATACCAAATCACAATGCACATCCAAAATCAACATGTCATTCCTTTTTCTCTTTTTTTTTTGGAGTTTTTTTTTTATGTTTTATCCCTCAAACTATCATCCATTTTTCTACTTCGTCCTTAAACTTCCAAAATCACCTATTTCGTCCTTAAACTATCCTAATCTCACCTATCGAGTTCAAAAGAATGGGATGGACTCATTAAAGAACTAATTGGACTCATTAAACCCCCACGAATACCCCAAACCCTCTGCCGTTTATAATACGAGAAAACAAAATTAATAAACCCACATCCTAAAGCCATGAAGATAATAGGGAACCAAAGTCAAAATTTGTACCTCTTAGGAAGGAGCTTACACTATCGATCGGTTTCAGAGAAAACATCGATTCCCCAACCGATTGGCCACGAACCCTGGTTGTCTTCTCGACATAGAAGTAGACTCACAATTTTGTTGAACTTCTCGATCATAGCCAAGGGAATGGGGCCAAGAGGAATAATGTTCCGGGATCCCTCACTCTTTAAAAAGGAAGCAAAAACATTAGGAAGATATTGAAGATATCAACCATATTGGATCCAAAAAAGGAGATTAAGCGAGAGTTTAAAAATAATAAGATCCTTACCAGAAAAAGAAGGTGTTAATTGGTTACAAATAAGGTACCTGCCTCATCTTTATTTACTAGAACAACACCAAATACCTTGCTATTGAACTGAACTATTCTAGAAAGACTAGGGGATCTTTAGAAACTTTAATACACGGTAAGATACCATTCAAAGATGTGCAATAATTTTACCACATATTCCAAGAAGGATTCAAAAGTTTGCGTCTAAAACATTGAAACAAATAGCATTAATGCAGACACTCCTCAAGATGGGATTGAGCCATAGCCGACCACGCCCCACCGAGTTTATACTCCAAATAAGTCGGCGGCCTGAGATTAATAGCAAAAAGTCTCCTAAAAAATTACCCAAGAGACTCGAACTATTTCCTCCTAATCACCACACTACGTTGGAGAAAGCTGCTTCCGCCCAAAATTAGTAGGCGTTTCCACTAAACTATACAAACCAAATAGCCTAAATCTATTCAAGAAATTTAGAAAGTCAAAGAACTTGTAAAATTCACCGAACAACTCCTCTGATTCCGAAGGGGGGAAAGCATGTGATCTTTTTGTTCCCTCTTGATCTTCGCGATCATTCTTAAACTTCCCTAAAGTTTAAACCAGAAAGTGGGGAGAAATTACAGAGGTCTAGTTGAATTACCGCACGTCAACAATTATTTTCAGCACGAAAGAAACATATTGGAACTTCAAGATTAGTTCGCTATGCACTAAAATCATTCAGGATTTACCTAAAAGTGAACCAGGATTCTAACCAATTACGCACAATAATCGAATAATGATAGCATTCTTGAAGAGTACGTGTATAAATACATACCTCTACTATGACCTGTTCCGCTTCAAGCAAAAACCCTAGCAACCCTTCAAGAACTTGTCAAGTGGCAGACCACCATGCTCTCGACAATTAATCGTATCAACTATAAGGTATAAACAATACATTTGTCGATCACAATAAGTGACAATTAAATACAAGGTCATCTCAAGGAAAAAGATGATTATGAACAAACCATGGAAACAGTACACAGCTGTGTTGACTCGTAGCTATCTTGTGCACGAGAATAAAACTGTAGAATTTCCTTTGACTGGAGATTGCATTTTATGAAGAAAAAAGCAGCAGGTCTCACATTCACCAATGAAGTCTGGATTGCACTGCATGAGAATCAGATGGACATGCTTTTCAGAAGGATACTTATATATCTTATGGATATTCAAGTCATCAAACTTCCACTCAAGCATCCCTTTAATTAACATGTATAAAAATTTCACCGCCACCAGAAAAGGAGATTCATTCAACTGTAGAGGGGAATAGATTACCTAGGGTAAAAGACAAGCCACTAGAAACCATATGCATGAATATTGCATTATGCAATATTAAGGCAAAAGAACTGAAAAATGTCCAAGTTTCTTACAAGGAAATATGTGAAGGAAGGTGGATGTGGCAAAATATTTTGAGCCAATACGTCAGAATTAGTATAAAAATGTATATTTCAACATTCATGTCAACCTTCTCGTTAGGATACATCTTCAACTTAGACATAGCACTCTTTATTCGAGCAGGCACAATTTTTTTCCTTTTCACATGAACAATCCATATCAGCAAAAGACCTTTTGTTTTGCTTTATTAGGTGGCCATTGGTTGAGTGCTTAAAACTCAACCTATTAAACTTGAGGTTGTATGTTCAAACAGGCGGGCAGCAAATTTGGGCACCTAACAGCAAATTTGGGCACCTAAGGCAAAGGTTAAGTATTTGACCAATCTACCCGTGGTCAAGTAATTTAATTGGTAAGCTCCGTGTCTTATTCCTACAATGGACGTGTCCATTGACATTTTTTCCCTGCATTGATTTGCAACTCATTCATCTCAACATCCTTATTCAAGTTGTTCCAACACATGCTATGATAACCCAGCAATCTGAGCCCTCGTCAATTGCTTACCAACTGATTTTCAAGGTATTTGTAAAACAAAAGCACATAGAAAATACCAATTACAATCACTCTGAATTCCGCAGGTTGCTTTCTCTTCAGCCTTTTTCTGAAGGGAATATCCAAAACAAAAACAATGCTAACAAGTGAAATATGAGCTTTACTAGTCACTTGATCTCATCATAATTTTACTAAAAGTGCATTGACATAGTCTTAGGTTTGATTGTCCACTATGTTACTCAAAAGGCTGCATCATTCAGCAGCACCATTCTATTTGCTACAAGCCTACAACTACGATGTAAAACAGGAGCAAGTTGCCCGTTTATAAAATTCATGTTCTCTTTATAAAGAGTAGCAACCTGCTCGTTTACTCTTTGGTCACTCAAAACAAGTGGACAATTCCCATAATATAACAAACTAAAGTATTTCAAGAGAATAATAAACTGACTGTGACATCATCTCATGACACGGTCAAAAGCAGCACTGCAGCACAATATTTCAAGTTACACAAAAAAACAATTAAAAAAAACTTAGTGAATCGTTTCCCATCCCTGTCATTGACTAACTTACAAGGGTTGTTGCAGGTACTCCAATTTCTTCAACTACTTCACGAATAATGCTGTCAAACATCTCTTGAGAAATTCTATTACTAAAAAGCTCAGCATTGTTCGAGTCTTTTGCATACTGATGGGATACAATCCCAACTACTTTGGGCTGTCAACCATCAAGTAAAGCAATAGCCAATAAAAGGAAGCAAGCCAGTTGGGAATACTGTTTATCACCTCCACCCTAAGGAATAAGACAAAATTGCACTCCTAAAATGCACCAATTACAATATAAGACAAAGGAATCCATGCATAGGGACTTAATTGCCCGTGAACATCTGAATCACAGTGAATAGTGACTTGAATTCTTGAAAGAGGGAATCAAGTGGAAGTTTCGAAACCAACAGATAAAGGGGGGAAATTACAAAGGTTGGTAAATGGAGGTTGCTTGGACGAGTAGACCAGATATGTACAAAACATCCAGCTTTGTCTGCATGAAGTGGCCATCCTTACCATGGTTATACCTAGTGCTGGCAATGCAAGATTTTACGTTTGTGCCAAGCAATGACCCCAGTTATAGGACTTAAAATCTCGTATTTGCAAAGATTTTAAAATAGATACCTCGGGATGGCCTCCAGGAAAAACACATTATAACTTCTATGCAGCACAAGAATCTTCTTGTCAGACGTCTCCACAACTGCACCACTACCCAGAGGACTTGTTGTGTGCTGGCACTTCCTACAATCATCTATCAACAACCCAAGGCATCGGGTATTTAGTCAGGGATCTCTCAAATCAAATTGAAAAAGTCTAGAGTAGCAAGACCATCATTAGCACTAGCAGTCAGTTGATACATGATTCAATAGCATATATGTGCTTATGTTTTAAATATGAACGAATCAAAAAGTTGGGCACATTGCTCTAAGCCTAAGAAGACATCATATCATGGAGGAAGAAATCTTCAGCTGGTAGATCTAATGGGGATTGATGTTCAACAAAAGAAAGGAATTTTAAGGATTACATATTTACATACTATCTGTAGGCAGACCAAAATAAATACACAAAGTTGAGAACATGCCCTTCTAAAATATATTATAATTTCTTACTATCTATAGGCAGTCCAGAATCAATACACAAAGTGGAGAACATGCCCTTGTAAAATATATTATAATCGCTTGCAACTTTACCTTCTGATGGAACAAGAAACTTTTCCCACATTGGATTTAAATTTGTACCCACAAAAATCCTGAGAAATAAGTACAGCAACATAAATATCACTATGGAGAATTTTTACACGAAGTCAAGGTTCTATAAAGTAAAACATGAGGAATATTCATTCTATGGGCAGAACAGCAGAATAAAAGATGGCCAATGGTTTGTCTTCTTTATCATGCTATCTAATGAAACTATATCTACTTAGAATGCAACTAAATACAAATGGAATACAGAACATGAAGCTTCCATGTGCGGATCCAAAAAAAGCTTCCATGCCACCACCTTTACGAAGGAGAAGGATAATTTGACATCTGTTATTTTGTGATACACACACAAAAAAGTGCATGGGCATGTCCACGCACGTCTGTGTGGGCGCGCGTGTGTGTGTGCGCGTGTGTGTGCGTGGGCGCGCACGTGTGTGTGAGAGAGAGAGATAACCTATAATCTGTCAAACCAAGGTGGAGGCATACGCGGGGCAAATGATTGGAGTCAGCCCCACTGAGTAAGGCCTGTCCACCTATTGGATAAGTAACATGACAAATTAAGCAAACAGCACACATGAAACAAGATTCATACCAATTGAAATTTAATACAACACACTCAATGATCTTCCTTCCAATGGCAAAGGGCATACCCTGAACTTTTTGCCATTGAACAATGACGAGTTTTGCTGAACCCTCAGATCCCATATCTGATGAGACAATATTGCACAAAAAAAGAAGAAAAAATCAAACTCATTATCATGATATAGGATTGGTCTTTAAGGGCAATCTACGCCAAACCAATCCATTTCTTTTGGAAATCAGTTGAATACAAAAGCCAATTAGAATGCAAGTCATAGCCGGAACTGACGAAGGAATAGATAAGGTTCCCTACCAAACTAATAGACCAAAAAAGAAAAGTAAAAAGTGAGCTTACATAGGAGCTAGGGCTAAAGAAAAAGCCCCCTCACAAGATATCATTATGAACTAGAAAATCAGACCTCTTTGTAATTCCAATCCAACTAACAATCAGCTATTACATTCAAGTATTCCATGGGCGTGGGGTAATCAGCATTTTCAAGATGGGAGATCTTCATAAGCGATAAGAAGTGTAGTATCATTTCACGTCCACAACTAAAAGCACAACGGACTAACATATTATGATGTCTACCGAACCAGCATTTGCATCATGGATTTCTAGGAGGAAAGAAAAATGGCGTGTAAACTGAAGAATTGAAACCCTAGAAAAAATATATGTATATATACAGAAATATGTATAACCTCAATATTGGTCCATTCGAGGGTCTCCCAGCTACCAGTGCCTTCGATCTTCTCGGACTCAGTGAGTCGAATGTTGTCGACGGACTCACGAAGAGAGGTGGATCGCCCCGACCGGGGCTTCGGCGTGGCCATGGGGCGACTCGAACTTGGCCAACGTTGAAAGAGAGGAAGGAGTCTTTCTTCGTATGTGGGAATGGGGTAAAGATTAACGAGTCGTGGAGAGCTGCAATCGATTCCAACACCAGGGAATGGGTATGGGTGATGATAAGTGATTACGATGGCTAACGGGAGGATGAGAACCCGTGGGGACGTATGATGAAGAAGGGCGGAGTGAAATCGATTCATCTCCGACGAGAGAGAGAGAGAGAGGCGCAGACTCATAGCAATGGAAGCGCCGCAAGCGCGTTAGGGTTTGTTCTGGGGGAAAACAACAAAAAAAAGAGACTGATGGCCCGCCTAAATAATAAATTTAAAATTTTTTGGGGTTCTAGGGCCTCTAGCAACGGTTTCTAAAGAAAAAAACCGAATAGACCGGGCCCAGTACAGAAAAAGTTTTGGACCGTTCCCACTAAACCGTGCCATACAACGGTTCATCAAAATCTGTCCCGGCAGAGAAACTTTTTTTGTATACCGGGGATATCAAGGGTGATGGTATCCCCTCCGGTCCATTTTTAATTTTTCGGCCATTTTTCGATCACACTTGGATGATCGGCTCCGTTTATTTTGTAGAGTTTGGCGAGAATCTTAATCATGCAAAAAATTGTGTTCATCAGACTTTAGTAGATACATGATCGGCACACGTGGTGATGGTAGTTGGTTGCATAAGGTTAGGGTTTTGGGAAGAATATGGGGATAATTTTGGAATCACCAATGCTAAGGGGACCGGCAAGTTTCATACTGACCATGAAACTTGTAAAAAATCCTACCGGCAAGTTTCATACTTTCATACTGATCCGAGTCGTTCAATAATTTTGAAAAGAAAATCGAGTGAGCTTGTAAAAAATCAATTCAATCTGATATGTATAGGTGATCGATCTAATCTTTCATTTTTCATTTTACAAGATCCTGAAATCTTAGTAGGTGCTCGATCAAATCTTTCATTTTTTATTCAAATTATAGGATCCTGAAATTTGAATTAAAAAATAGAAGATTGGATTGAACACCTACACATATCAGATTGGATCATCCGTGCAGGACCCGGAGTGGAGCCCGTGTGTTCGTTGGTTCATGGTCAACATGGAACCCATCGGTCCCAATAGACGGGTTCTTTGGGAATAGAAAGAGTGTTCTTACATGTAAAAACAAAGCCCTAAAAAATTAACTGGTGGCCTCATTCTGCTAAGGTTTTTATTTTTTAAATACTTATTTCACACTTTATAAGATAGGTCATTCTCTCATAATACTGAACCTTTTAATTCAAAAAATAAGTACTAATTTCTCTTAGCGGAACGGGGCCTAAGAAAGGAAAGAGTACCAAGATAGGTGGGTGGGTGCAAACAAAATTTCCTGTGATAATTACATAACCCAGGAACACGGAATAGTGTTTGTGTTCCTTCTAACAAACCATGTGGAGCCTATGAGAAAGGTCCCACAAATAACATGTGGGTCCACTTGTAATGTGAGAGGGATCACAGACACTATTCCGTCGGTGCTCCCGAACTACTTAATAATCACGTGAAATCATGTTTGCACCCGTCCAACTATCTCGGTACTCCCACCTTTTTAAGCCCAATTAAATTTATAGGGATTTGTTTTTACGTCTCAGAACACACGTTTTATTCCAAAATTATCCCCATATTCTTCACTCATTTGACAATTCTACCCTTGTTTATGGAAGAGGGTCTTGTCCTTGGATCTTCTCTCCTTGCTCCCTACTTGTTTTTAACCACAAGCTCCATCCCAGGCCCACAACATTAATCGAAATCGTTCATTTTGTACAAATCGCCGAGTACTTCAACCATACAGAAAATTACGTTAATCAGTTATAGATTTATGCCTAATTGGAACACAATTATTCTATAAAAAAATGGGTTTCATACAGCTTGGTACTTTTACGGCGAACTTTCTGGCGCCAACGACTTTACCAACAAACTTCTCGGCACAAGTGAATTTTTCAGCAAACTTAACGTTGCCTACAAACTTTCACGACAAAACTTTCCGGCGCCGGTGACTTTCATGTGAACTTTTTTGCTCCGGCGAATTTTTCGGCCATGTTGTGACTAGAGAAGATGATTAATTACAATTTAATGTGAAAGGGTAAGTATATCCATACATGTGAGGTTATCTTTGTCTTATTTTAAAAAAAAAAAATGGATCGCACACTTTAGATATTTACAATTAATGGATCATAACCCTTGCTCAAAATGTCAGTGGACTGGATCTTGGTCCAAAGACTTTAGACCAAATTTTTTTTGGAATGGAACATGGTTGGAATCCATTTATTCTCACTAGGAGTCTAAATGGTTCGGTTTGGTTTGATTTGTGCATTTTCTCTAACCAAACTAGACATTTCGGTTTGGACATTTTGTAAACAAAATCGAACCAAATAGTTAGTAAACTGACCCGGCTCGGTTTGACTTGACTTATTTAATCCGATTTTTCGATTTGGGCCAAAATTTAAATAATTATTGTAATTTTGAACAACATATGAGAAACAAAAAGCAAGTCTACCCTACAAAATATCATCCACTGCTATTAAGTTACACAATTTAGAATCCGAAAATGCTAAAGGGAGACAGGCAAGAGAGCCTACCAAAGTTTTGCTAGCGAGCCAATGGCACAAAGCATTGGCCTACCTTTTACCACGAGTCGGAACGACAAAAAACTTATCTGATGTGTCAATTATTCATATGTAACTAGACCGGTCTAAGAGTTCATTATTGAAGATAGAATTACCGTTCGGTTTGTTTTATTTCGGTTTAGAGACTAAGAAATCAGACGGAACTAATTTTTTTAGTTTCTTCGTAAAATAAACTTGACCGAACTGAACCGATTACCTCTAGAACCAGTGGTAGTTTGGTTCAGGCCGGTTTGCACTTTTTTTTGGTTTACCCCCATTTCACCCCTAATTCTCACAATTACCGTATATGTATATCCATGTTTTGTGGGATTGGGTGTCCGTTTTATAGTCCTAACTCCTACCCATTGCATTTAAATCTTGCCCGCCCAGTCATTCAAAATTCTGAGCTCAGAGACTGTCGGGCCTGTCGGCCTAATAATTTCAATCCAATGACAGCAGCCGGATTTACCATTCAACTTCATGAGATTGCTACAGAACACTGCAGAACCACCACTCGCCAAAACAATTTCAAAGATAGGGAAAAGAGATTAAAGAGGAAGAATTTGTGTAAACCTGCTTAACATAACTTGCCCGAGATCACGTTTATCAAATAGGAACAACGGTTTTCTTTAATTTTGTGTGAACCAGCTTAACATAGCGCTGGAACTATCTCCAGATCACGTTTATAAAAAGGAAACGATGGATTTTCTGTAAACCAGCATAGTGCTGGAACTTGTCCATTATCATGCTTATCAAAAAGAAAGGATGATTTCTTCTGAGGACATCCAATCTTTCTGCAAGCTCTACAGTAGCGGGAGTCTCATTCACCAAGTAGCCCTTTTAATGAGTTGATTAGCTCATAAAATGAGCCAGGTTTTCAACAAATCACAGTGAAAGAAGGCAAGATATCACCGCATTCAAGAAAAAGTGCGCGTGACTGGATTCTGGACTCTGACGGATTCTACAAAGTAAAGATTCAAATTAACTTAGTAGAACAAACTGCTAGAAGTTGTTCCCAACATTAATCATTTTCCAGTATACACATTCTCTCTATAAAAAAAGAAGAAGGTGCCAATACTCGCTGCATGCCTACATATCATGGCATCACAATTTCGAACTCTATGATACCACCTAAATAATATAAAGTCCTTCATCTACTCCTTACTCTGCTATAAAAACCCGCACCACCTTACCACATACACAAAAAGAAGCTTCTAATAACTCGTTGATAACATCAAAGCTTATACACTAGCAACTAGGATATTGTTTTCCTATTTACATTTCCAGCTCTTCCAAAAGAGTTGAAAAAGTCAGCAGTTTGGGGGTATAGGCACAACTTCAAGCGCTACCAGCTGAGCTTTCTTTTCATAATAACTGGCCAACCATATATCACATAGTAATATTCTGCTGAGAGAAACAATGCATGGCTGGCTGGTAATAGAAAGTCTCTGCTTGTTAGTGAAAGGGTCGGGAGGTGTCTAAGAATGTTGGTTCTTTGCCTTTCGCAGAACTTCCTTAAGAACAGCATCAATTCTATGTGCCATGTGGCGTTCTAGGAACATCGACTTCACCCTCTCATAACCCCTCTTTCCCATTGTAAGCCTTCTCTCCACATGAGTGGCAAGTTTGACAATGTTTTTTGCAAGAGGAGTAACGCCTTCTTTCCCAATTGGATGCAGCAAACCTGTGGATCCGTTCACTACAATCTCTGTAGTGCCTCCCGCTGATGTTCCCTGGCATGCGTCACACAAAACATACATATGACAAGTAAAAGGTGAAGAGAACAATTAAGGTTGCAAAAATCGATGAAAAAGGGGCAACCTACTAGCCCGCAACAATAACATCAATTCTATCCAGAACCTTGCAAAAACAAACCAAAGTCAAATTGTGTTCTTTCGAAGAAAATACTACACATCCAAATGTAGTTTCCTTGCATACACTCAGCAAGTGGAAGGAAACTGTTTTTGGATGCGTAATTCGAAAAGACCAACATATGGAGACAACGGATATCATGGAATCTCTTGGATATCGGGAAATGATGTCCTCAACAGAACTCAAAGAAAATAACTGATTCATGTAGTAGCCCACCCCAACTGATTGGGACTTAAGACCTGGTTTGGTTTGATTAGGGATTCTTAGTTGTAGTCGCTGGATGATAGATACTGGTGAAGTGATTTGTCAACTTAGTTAATAGAGGAGTTAAGTTTTCAAAACTAACATTGAAGGAAGGCATCATAGGATTGTTTACTCCATGATCTATTAGTGGCTGGTATTTTATGTGGTCAAGTGAGTGCAGTATCAGAGTCTCTCTTTCTCTCTCGGGGTCATTGAGTGAAGGCTAAGGCAGTGCCTTTATAACTGTGACTAGTGCGAGCAGGGGCCACAGCACCCCAAACATTCATTTAACCTTATTTTCCTCATGTATTTGTGGTATTCTCCTTATAACATAGTGCTTTGCCTCCTTCAATAGTTTTACTTTAGCCCCTTTAAAATTGGCTTTTTGTTTCACAATAATATACCCTATTTATATTTGGCACCCTATTTATGATATTCTTTCGTCCGCTACTGGCCGTGATCTTTCTCGAAAATGATCAACCAAATCGGAAGCTTAAGTATTCCGGTAATGTAATGTAACATAAATATTCACATGTATATCTTGTGCCCTTAAAACATGCAACCAAGAACCAAAACTAAAACAAACTTCACAAATCACAACTCTATTTTCCGTCAAACAAAAGCAATAAACAAGGAAACTCCAATAATTACCAGAACAGGTAGCTGAAATGCCATGGCTTCAATGGTTATCCTCCCAAAGCACTCTCCCCGAGCCTAAATAGAGAGAAAGACGAGAAAAAGACAAAAGAATCAATAGTAAGTTGCATTTTAGCACCCCCAAGAAATCTCCAAAATACCTAACCTGGACTATACCTACTACTAAAAAACATTAAAACCATAGAAAGTAGCCAAGAATAATACCAAGATAGACTACAAAATGAGAAAGTGAGGCAAAAATTAAATAGAGAGTCATAATGCCAAAGATCAGATTCTTGTCATGTTTTAACCAACCAAAAGCAACTGTCCAACAGTAGAATGTGCAACCTACATTTTTCTTACAAAGAACAACCTCCTAACCAGGAACATTCTGAACTACACACCGTAATATGAAAATTTCTATGTCCAATAAATAAACTCCCCCGTAACACCTACTCTAGGACAGTGGGGTCAGCAGAAGTACAAGTGTTCAACCATCCCAATATATAGGATTGTAACAGCCATCATTTGATAAACCATTATCCCAGAGAGGTGGGTTGCACGCTCCAAGTATCAAGTTATGAGTAAAATACCAGTTAAGAAACCTTATCTTTCAGATTAGACTGTAGACCATTAAGATTTTCAATCCAGACACTCTTTCATCTTTCTTGCGAGCAAAACGACCCTTAGGAGCCTCATCAGAAACTCCTAAAGATCATAAATAACATTTGCTTAACAGAGATTTTCCTGAGCCCATCTAACTATGTCCAATTAGGAACATTGTCATTTTCATCATATCGAAATCATTGTTACTCATTCATCTCTTCACCAACTACTTTGACCGTAAGAATTCACTTTTTTCAGCATTTGGTATTCTCGGGACATGTTAAGTAATATGACAAAAAGCAATAGAAGTAGTGTAAGTATCATCAGCAAATGGTTTTTAATTTTATAAACTCCACTTAGGCCGTGAAATTGCTTCTCGTTTACACAACATGTACAAACTAAAAGCCACACTTTGCATAAGGTTAACAATGGTAATATGTGCTAGAGTATTTCCTAACTGATGATCTATCCCTCCTTGAGCCTACAAAACGAGGAAAGTGACAGTAGGGAAGCCACATTTAAGGTAACAAAGGGTCAAGGCCTATATTAACCATTCCTCAATGAGAACTTCGCCAGCATCAGAAAATGATTGCCATTAAATTTCAGAGTATGAAAGGACGTTAGTGACACAGCGGATCAACGAATAAGCAAACATTCATATGAACAATAAACTCAAGACTGTCTCATATAAAAGGAAATAGAAAAGACGCAATATTAAACAAATGAGAGTCAACCTACCTGGGAATTCTGAACAAGGACATCAATAGCAGCTAAATAAGGGGCTACTGTCAAAGTTTTATTTACAAAATGGACACGGTTCTGGATTTTCTTCTGTGCCACGAAGTCTCGAAGTTCTGACTCAAACTTGGTCTGTGCAGTGATGTCACTTCCTACAATAACTGCATGCAGTGATGGCACCTGTAATTTCTGTTCTTGGATCAATTGCAGACTCTCATAAAATGCACGGAGAAATAAATCTTGGCCTTTTCCACGTGAAACACCTGCCGTTCATAACATTATCGTGATCAGAAAATATAGATGTCAAAAGTATTAGCAAATACATAGCTAGATATTAGTGCAGGAAATAGCTAGGATAGAAAATTGCTAGCAGCCTGCATAAACATATAAATGTTTAGGATCCTTTTGGAGGAACTGACGTATTATGAAACCAATAGCATTTGAACATTTAACTAAATGGAGTTACTGGATCTGTCAATGCAGGTAACAAATTTCTACTAATATGCAAATCTACAGCAAGCGGATACAAATGGTTAAAGGCATTCTCAACAGGTAAAGGCATACTGTTTATGAGAGCAAAGACTATATCTTCATTAGTTACTCCAAGAGACTCCCGAACGTGCTCGCGCAAAACCCTTTTTGCTACATTATCTTCAGCAACATCCATTAGTTCCTTGCTATTGCCGAGGTGAACAACATAAGTCTGAGGCATTTTAATCCTACAGAGAAAGGATAATGACCATTGATCAAACCAAAAATCTACCAAAACAAGGTGAAAGATGAACTAAGCCGCATATATGATCATGTTTTGCTCATATTAGGTGGAGATTCCTAAGCGAACCCTTCTCCACTAAAGTATCCACAACCATGGGTAGCCCTCACACAGAAAGAAACAAATAAATTGGAGGCATACTTCAACCGCTCTTGAGTCCTGTTCTTCCAGTATTCTGCAGTTACATGTGAATCGATCATAGCACCAGAAACCATAGGGAGGTGCTTAAGGTACTCCATTTTGAAATAATGACCTCGCATTTCATGAATCCACCACAACACCTTCGGGAGAACTCGGGGAACATTTTCCTTGAGAACAGCACCCAGCCACTTCCCAGCAACAGCAGTGTTCAAAACAACCAAATCAGCTTTTAGAGCTCTATCTACAGCTTCTTGACCTTTTGCAGAAAGGACCTAACAATTAGAGGAAAACCATAGTCAGAAACTGGGTGGAAAAGCGACACAGCAGGATCAAACAGTTCCAAGAGAAAAAAATTTGTTCACCGTAATCCGCATGAAAATGCAACACAGGCTACAGTATAGCAGCCATAGAAGGAATTCTTTTGATAGGTAACTTAAGATGACGCAAACTGGAGTCTCTTTACGGGGGAAATGCAACCTACGCCAACAGCTGGAACTAACTACTAGGATATAGTTGCCCTGAAATTCATCTTAGACTTCTGCTTCAAAATTTTATATCACAGACATAATGGCACCTTCCAAGACCACGAGCACCATAATTACAGGAGTACATGTAGAGACTATACAAATAGATTCTAAATGAAGAAAGCTTAGTCACACTCGGAAAACGGTATGGGTTTTCAACATATCATGTATTTTGTTTGACATTATTGGCAAGCATTTTTCTAAATTCGAAGTTACCTTTAACTATACCAAATTCTTGGATATTATGCATAATATGCCCCAAAGGAACCAAGTATACACCATTTGTCCAAGGAAATAAACAAATGTACAAACCACTTTGAATCTTTTGACGGCTCTCTGTATCCTTGAGATGGATATCAATTAGTCCAACCTAAGAAGCACAGATACGGAAATGGACACGGACACTGATACAGGACACGATAATTCTAAGCAAATGGGGACACGGACACGGCAAGGGACACGTCAAATGTTTTGCATACACATTAGGATACACGATAAGTTATTATTCAGATGAACATTCCATCTGGAAATAACCAAAACCAATAGTATCTTAACAATTCTTATTGTTTCCTTTAAAATATTACAAGTTGAATAAGGGTTTTATTTGGTGATAGGCTGATAGCTCATATGTTCGTAGTTTTTTCCTCATATTTTTGGAATATCATACCCCCGATATAAGCTTTTCAATATTATGAATAGATCCATGTCATGTTTTCATCCTTGTCAAATTGAGACACGGGTATTCTCGCCTCTCGGTGTGTACCCTGTTTAAAACTAACTGAATTTAATGGACACACCATCTGGCGTGTCCCAAACTGTCCCCGGCGTGTCGTGTGTCCCCAGAGTGTCTAACACGAACACGGAAAACAGAGGAGGGTTGGTAACAGAGTATACAGATAATTGTCCTAGGAATGTGAGTTGCTGAAAGAGGTGGACAACAACAACAAAAATACACTTCATTTGCATAAAATAGCTACCATAAAAGTTAAACGTGCATTTTTGTGCTTGACAATCTGAGGTTTTCCAATAATCCTTGTGATTACGATCCACAGGTTGTAGCTTGACCCTGGTCTTGGGACTTCCCAAGTCACTGAGTCTTTGATAAAGTTGTAAACAAAAGGAGTATACCCTATCCAGAAACCCCTCCCTACAACTCATGAATTAATAATTAATTAATTATCACAACAGCAAGGTCTACTTGATATGAATGAGTAGTTAATGAAACTTTTCACATGGATCTTTCAAAAAATTCTTAATTAATACTAATATTATCAGCTAATCAGACTGCTTTATTAGCTCACCATGGTATTTGATTCGCCAAATACATCATTATTGTATACTCTTTCATACATATGGCGCAACCCAATTCTTATTCCTTGCCCCCTAAATAGGAAAAGTAGATAAAAAGAAAAAAGGAACCATAAGAAACATAAATCACCCCACAACACAAAACACCAGCACAGCATCACAGATTCCCAAGACTGTGATGTTACATAATGACACTGCTAGGTACAGTAAGAAAGGTATGGCGCCAACCATGCTTATCTGATTTTCCAGAATTCCTAATCGAGAGGCAATCATTCAGAGAAAAATTCACTTTAAACAACGGCCTATTCATTTCGTATCTATCAGTACCTCAACTCTGAATACACAGGAAAACCACAACTTATGTAACTATTTGACTCTTAATACACAGGATAACAACTAATGAAACTATGCAAGCTTCAGTCAGCATCTTATGACGATTGCAGTTCTCAAGCTAATGTTTGTTGATAAGATTTTGGCATAAAAACAGAGAACAATAATAATACCCAATAGAGAAACTTCCAGCACATTCATGGTAAGTGAATGACGATGCAAACACCAAAACCTCAAATTATAAGCAGTCAGAGATGCTAAAAGCAGTGTGTATGACCTGTACTCCTCTGCCCAACATCTTATGTTCCAAACTGTGTACCACCTCATCTCTTTCTGACGGTTTCTGGTTCGTAATCCAACAAACTTCAGCACCAACACCTCTTAATAGAAATGCTAGCTCCATCAGCAACAATGGCCCACCTGAAGAAATTATTGAACGACGAAATTTTTAGCAGGAAATATTGACCTACAATAGGACCAAAAGCACCCTATAAAGAAATGAAAAAGTGTTCTAAAAAGCAACTTAAAGAGAGGAGGGACAGAAGAAATGTGTGGGCAACAATTGGATTCTTTCTTTTATAGCCACGTAATATCTACATATTCGGGTTTAAGATCGAACAAGGAAAAAATCATGCCTTAATTGTTACTATATGAAGTACTGATTGGTTGCATTACTTCAACATTTTACTCAACAATGACAATTAGGAGAAATCCAAGCTTCTAAACCAAAATGTTCTTCCCTGAATTAGAGTTGGTACAAAATATAAGGCAGGCCAATATCCAACCTAGTTTACATGAGTATTTTGTATCTATCTGATCCTAGGGCATATCGATATGATTGATTCTGAATGAAAACCAGATGTAAAACATTCAACTGAATCAACTTAAATCCTTGGTGCGATTGTGACCCAAACAAGCTACGAACTACATCGTCGGGGGTTTAGAGCCCATGGCTACGAAGTACGTGTCGGGGGTTCAAATCCCTCCTCTCCCGTAACCGTCCTACAAATCTGTGAGTTCCCCAACAATCGTTGTGATGAGCCCTTATTCCTCTAATTATTTCCAATCTACCAATGAATAGTCATACAGCAAACATGGCATTCCTATTTTGTCCTGTTCTCATTTATGGCTCGAGTTAAATTGAATCCAACAAGTGAACCACTTACGTTAGAACAGGATCCCTAACTCCCAAAACCATAATCCAAAAATAGGAGCTAAATTTACATGAAAACAACTGACATGATAAGCAAAGATCATAGCTAATAGCACTCCTATCACACAACCACATTTATCAGCTAAATTTACATAAATCAGCCCTTATAACCACAAAAATCTGATAAACTCAATATATATGTATATACTCGCATCAAGGGCAACTCTAGTGTATAATGAGGGGTTTCAACCCCCCGATTTTAAAAAATGTATCTCTTTACATATAATTCGATTTTTCATTAATGTTGTCAACACGCACGAAGCCAAAAGTAAATAAAAAATCAACTAAATTTTTGAGTAAGTAGAAAACAAAATAAACTAGGTTGTTACGATCCTAAAGTCCCACATCGCCTAAGCATGGGCTTGGCCTAATGTATATAAGCTCTTGGGCACCCTCTCCTTGTAAGCCGGTTTTCAAGGGTGAGTTCTGCCCATGAGTTTGTATCATAGGCCCAGTATATTATCAACATTGGCAAATTGGGGTTTGGAGCTATTATCAACATTAGCAAATTGGGGTCTGGAGCTAGCTCAGTTAGTCAAGACTCTTGCATCTCAATAGGAGATTAGGAGTTCGAATCTCCTTACCTACCTGTGGGTGTTCTCTTCCTTTCTTTCTTTTGTTTCTTACCTATAATGGGCTTATTTATTGTATTGGAGTTGTTGGGCTTGGTTATCTCATGGACTCTCACAATTGACGTAGTGTCCGGCAGTTTATACTTTGATATAAAGATATCTCCTATCAATTGACAAAAAAAAGAAAAATATATCAACCAAAACGTTCTCTTTACATTTGTGTCGTCACCCTGAACTAAAATTCTGGATGGTCCGGGAATTAGACTTGATTTTTTAATCGCAAATTAGGAGTGGGAACAATGGTCCCGCTCCTAATTTGCGATTCAAAAAATCAAGTCTAATTCGAAAACGTGGAGTGAGTGCGAGAGCAAAAAGAGAATACCAGAAAGCGAGAGCTCGTGAGAAACGAGTAAAACGTGCTTAGACTTCATGAAACCGAGCGGACTCGGAGCCGCCGCTCCAGCTCCGGTTCCGGTCGCCGGGTGAAACCGCGTCTTGGGGACCTCGAAGTGGTGCCGATCGCAGGAAGAGTCGAACGCGGCCCTAAGAATGAAGGCGAGGGCGGTGGAGACGGAGAGGGCGACGAGGAGGGGCAAGAGCCAGCGCTTGTTGTGAAGGAGGGCCACCCCCCATCCCGCCGGATGTTTCGCCATAGCAGCAGCAGGTGGTGATGATGATGGTGGGTAGGGTTAGAGGTTGGTTGTGCGATCTCCGTCAGTGGTGTCCGCATTTTAGGGTTTGGAGATGTGTGTACATCTGGCTACGCGGCGAATTTTGCCAATTGGAAAAGAACCACTGTTGGTGATTTGATTTGTTCAAGGAGCTTCGGAAATCACAGTGGAATGAATGCATGAATGAATATTGGTGTATTCTTCATCGTCTGTTCAGTTCCGAGAGGAGGGGTGGTGGCCTGTGGGGTTCTTTTGTTTCCGTTGGGTTAGCGATTTGTCGATGTTTAGTTGGACCTAAAAACTCTGCTGGAAACAAACCAATTTGATACTCCGTTTAATAAATTCACTTAAGATATAATCATATATATACCAGAATATTTTCTATTGACCTGTGTCTTTGACCTGTATTTTTTTATCGAATCAAAATTAATACTCCTTCCGTCCTTATTTAATTGTCCACTGCGATTTTGCGTGCAAGTTTATATCTCTCAACGTATATTGTTAAAAATATGCAATATCTATCTTGTTTGATAGATCTCAATTTTTTCTATAAGACAATGATTTCAAAAACATAAAACATAATAAACGTCGAGTGATATAAGCCGTTGAAAATGCATGCAAAACTGTAATAGAAAATTAAATAGGGACGGAGGGAATAAAAAAAGTTGAATTTCTTACCTCCTTTCCTCTCGCACCTAAGGCCCCGTTCAGTTGCCAGGAAAGTACAGGAAAGGATGGGAAAATCAACAGGAAAGTAGTGAGAAACATGTTTTTAAGTTTTCCTGCAAGATTTACTTTCTTGCAAAAGTGATCCGGCCAAAAGCATAGGATTTTGCATCATGGGAAAAGTTTTATCCATTGTGGGGCCAAAATAATTGGCAGGTAAAAAAAAAATGTGAATGACGCCAATATCAAAAAAATACAAATTAGGTTCTTAGAAAGACACTTTGAGATTTACGTAACAACAATAATTTCGACTACTATGGTGCTTTCTGAGATAATTGTTGTGGAAAAAGATTGGTAGTTAATTTTTTTTGGAAGTATTTATTTATCTTGTCTTCAATTTTGTTTTGTACTGACTAATTTTCAGTGAGTTTTTTGCATCGGCAACTAATCATGCACGGTTGTTTAATATTTATTTATTTAGTTATCATCTACTTATTTTTTAAACTTAATTTATTTGTACGGTTGATTATCAGAGAATGTCAATTTAAATGGGGGATTCGCATGGCCATTCAGAATATAGCAAATTGAATAGAGAATTGCAAGTCGATTTTTTCATTTCTTGTTAAGGCTTTGCATTAGATAAAATGCATTTTTAGTATGTGTTAATTTTTGAAATATGATAGTCTATTATTTAGCTCTCAAAGTTATTTTTATTTAAAATTAGCTATGGGAATAAAAACAAAGAAGTTTCTCATATGTGTCTTTTCCCGGCAAATGAACCACTAAACTTTAGTTTTCCTGTCAAAAAAATTGTTCAAATGAACACTCACAAGAAAATATATTTCTTTTTCCTTTACTTCACTTTACTTAACTTTTCCTGAGAATGTTTTTCCGGTACAACATTCCTGAGAACTGAACGGAGCCTATATTGTTGGGCTAAATGTCTCTTGGCTCCAATTACTATTGTATTAAAAATTTATTTCACAATAACTAATAATTAATATGTTTCCACCAAACCATGTACCATCTGCCACAAACATCTAGGGAGCGACTATTCGCAACCCTGTTTTTTCTCCCATAGCCCCTTACTCCATACAGTCCTTTAAAAACAGGAAATTTTCTCCAGGGAGCCCAATAAATGTCCCTGATCTTCCAAATATACCCTTTCTCTAAAAAATTACACTTTAAACCCAATCCCCCTTCAAAACCCTAAACTCCCCACCCCTGGTCCCCCCACCCCATTTACGTCGTCCAGACCACTCCACGCCATTTCCGCCTCCCACCTCCTCCACCTCCATAGCCACCACCGCAGCACCGCCTCTACTGCCGCCGCACCACCGCCACACTACCACATCAGGTGTCGTTCTCTCTCTCTCTCTCACTCTGTTCTTCTTCTTCTTCTCTCTCTCTCTCTGTTCACCGCCACACCACCGCCGCACCACCGCCGCACCACCACAAGAGGTGTCGTTCTCTCTCTCTCTGACTCTGTTCTTCTTCTACTTCTTCTTCCTCTCTCTCTCTCTGTTCTTCACCACCGCCTCACCACAGCCACGCCACCGCCTCACCACCGCCAGCCACACCACTGCCCCAGCCCAGCCATTTACATTCATGTATTTGTGTAGAGATTTTGGTAATTAGATCCCGTATTTGTGTAGAGAATTTGGTAAATAGATCCCGTATTTGTTTAGAAATTTTGGTAATTAGATCCCGAAATTGGTAGCAAAAAACGGTGAATGTTGAGATCTGTAAGTTTATATGTGAGATGCTAGGGTTTTTTTAACAAGAGTTTGAAGGGAGCATAAAAGTTGTTTTTGAAGCGGCCGTTTTGAATTTCTATTTAGAGTTCTGTATGCAGAATTATGCAACTAGTGTTGCCATTGTTAATCATATTCTGTGGGGGTATGTGGGGCCAGGGGATCATATTCTGTTACTAGGGAAAATAATGGTATTCTTCTTCTTTATGTTAAAGGATCAAAACACCCAACTAGTGTTGCCAATGTTAATCAAATAAACAGCGCTGCTACATTTGTATAAGCATTGTTTAGTCAGAGAAGTATGTGGCACCCCCATTGACTCTCTTTAGTTCGGTCCCTGCAGTTTCAATATCAATTACCAACTCACCGGTATTTGTTGTTTTATGCAATAACTGGTTGTGACAATGTCACACCTCTCGGTTTCTTTGCGATGTCTATGCTGACATTGGTCTTCTACCTTTTGATATAGGATTTGCGACACCGTTGTGACATCGCTTGCAGGATTTATCTGGGGCAATAAGCGAGTAGGATTTGATTCCATAATGTCACTACAACAAAAAAGGTCTAAGACGACGAAACAAATTCCTCGCCAATTGCATGCTTTTCGTCGCCAAAGTTGTTGCCGACGAAAAAAATTTGTCGTCCCTTTCGTCGATCTTTGTTTCACGCGGAAGACCCCTCCCGACGAAAAATGAATTTTCCTCGTCAATGACTCCCCATGGCCGACGAATTAAATCCTCGCTAATGTTTCCCATGGCCGACGAATTATTTCCTCGTAAATTTATTCCCATGGCGACGAAATTTTTCGTCGCCGATTGTGTTTGCAGCGAAAAACTTTTTCCACCCTTATGCTCGCTTTTTTTGCTCCCAGTGGGTTTCGAACCCATGACCTTGCACCTACAATACCCAAGCCCTTACCACTACACCAACACACCATCTATTACCAGAAGACTAATATTTATTATATATACTATTTCTAATTCGTTTTTTTTTTTTCCGAAACCACCACCACCACGACGTCACCACTACCACCACCACCACCACTATACCACTACCACCACCGCCACAATCACCACTCCGCCACCACCACAATCACCACTCCACCACCACCACCACATTCACCATTCCACCACCACACCACCACCACAATCAATAAGTCATTAAGTGTCTTTTTCATTCGTTTAATTATGTTTTTTTCCCGATGGTATGGGGCTCGGCCTTGCCAGTGTACCACCCAAACTAGCCATTCCACCCCTCTTGAGCGTGAGAGTAAGGCTCCATTTGGATGAAAAAGACATTTAATGACTTATTTTTTGTCATTATTCAAAAAAAATTTGCATTTGTTAATTTTGCGTCAAATTTTTGTGACTTATTGATTCATCTCGATGAGAGGAATTGAAAAAGTATAAAATTTTAATCGAAACTTTAATTTTTTTTAAAAAGACAACAATAAGTCAAAATTTTTGTCTTTATTCAAAAAATTGGGAGTTTTTATCATATTTTTTTACTTTTCCGATTTCTCTCATAAAAAAAATCAATAAGTCACAAAAATTTGACGCAAAACCAACTAATGCGAATTTTTTTTGAATAAAGATGAAAAAAATATATAAGTCACTTTCTTTTTCATCCAAATGGAGCCTAATTCTTGGGCTCCCAAGTGTTGTTATTAAAGAGTGGAGTGCCAAAATCAATAACATATATAATTTTGTATGTATACTAAATTTAATTTAAGCATTGAAATACATTTACTTAGTACATACTGAAATAATAAGAATTTGATAAAAATAATGCTTTGCTTTGCTGATACCCGCCTCCAATTCCTTAACAAATACTCCAACCACATGACAACTTGTTGATAACATTGCAAAATCAAATATATATACACATTTGTTCAAAAAATTTAATTGTTCTTTTTATATTACATATATAATATATTTGAATAATGATTTTATTATTTTAAATAATATGAATTTTTTAAATACGAAAATTTAATTAATTTTTCAATTGGCGACGAAATTTCAAATTTCATCGTCAAATAATTCCTTTTTGCCGATGAGAATATGAAAAAATTAATTACTTTTTGAATTGGCGACGAAATTT
Source organism: Rhododendron griersonianum (assembly GCA_018127125.1). Lineage (NCBI taxonomy): Eukaryota > Viridiplantae > Streptophyta > Magnoliopsida > Ericales > Ericaceae > Rhododendron > Rhododendron griersonianum. Next base: position 18,495,608 of record CM030795.1, read on the forward strand.
CAAAATTCGTCGTCGAATGCCGAGGAAATTCAAATTTCGTCGCCGATGAGTACCCATTGACGACAAAATTTCAATTTCCTCGTTAAAAAGTCCCATTTGATGACAATTTTATTTCCTCGCAAAAAAAATCCCCTTTAACGACGAAATCCAATTTTCTCGCCATAAGGTACCATTTGGTGACGAAATTTAATTTCGTCACTAGCTTTCGTCGCGATAGACGATTTTTGTTGTAGTGTGTTTTGTCAATGGAGAAGTCCTTCAAGTTTAAAAAACAGTTCACCTCAAGTTTTTTGAGTTGTGCCATTAACTTCAGCTCTTAGTTAGCATCTCCATTTATGCTCCTTTGATGGACTTATAACTCTGCCTTTTTGAAGTTGTTTCTGTGGAAGGAGTGATTGAGGGTAACTGCTGCAAATGATATCTATGGGGTCTATATCTCTGTCAGATTTTCACTTTCTGCCTATTTTAATGCATCACTGATTATTACAGAATCTGTGGGGTGCTTTGTTGATAGTTACATTTTATTTGGGAATTTGAGCTAGTCGCAATGTGGCATTTCTGACAAAAAAAAATTCTGGGGTTTTTGTTTGGAAAAATTATGGAAGTTTTGCTTAGAAAGCTAGACATTTTGTGTCTAAGTTTTCTTGTTGGTTTCCACTTCCGGCAATCATCGACTTGACAATATTTTATCCTGGAACAAAAACACGGATGAATATGAACTATTAACTACTACATGTGGAAAAATCCGCACAAAAGTATAGGTTAACTTTGTCAAAGACTTAGGTGATGAGTTAAGGATTGCTCACTTTTGGTTGAACCCTTTCCATACTATTGGTATAATCTCTCTCTCTCTCTACGCTTGTTCAGTTGTTTACCATTTCCATAAGGTATTATTGGCATTGTTATTTTTTGTTGCCTCTTTTCGGACTTCTAAATTTGTATTATTGTTATTGTTATTATATGCAGGTTATTATGCGTCCACCGCGTGGAGGTCGAGGCCGAGGTCGGGCCCGGGGGCGGGGTGTCGTCCACGACGAGTCTGAGGTTGCTGAGGTAAACCGTAAACAGCTTGACATACCTGCCCGAGTTTATACTCAATAAAAAAACTACTATGCTTAGCTCTGATCTGTCCCACATATAGTGGACAGGGCATGTGACCAAAACAGTGAAATATTGTGTAAAAAAAATGGGTTTCAGTTTGTGTCCAAAAATCTAAAAAAACCACTCTGCTTAGCTTGGATCTTTTTTATCATGAATGTTTGATGGTAGTTGATGTGTAGCATTCCACTAGAACTAAACGAAATGAAATGTTTGGAGATTGATGACAAAACTTCCTCTTTTAAAAATAACTTGTAAATTGTGGTACTCATATACGTGTAGCTTATGCGTCCACAGCCTCGAGGTCGAGGAGGAGGCCAAGTTCGGGGCCGGGGCCGAGGCCGGGGCCGGGCCCGGGCCGAAGTGCATCGTGAGGAAGAGGAGGAAGAGGCACATGATTTCGTCGAGGACATACCTTTTGCTCAGGTGAAAATTTTCCAATTTCACACCAGCTTTGTAGTAGTTAGTATTTTACCTTTGTTTGTTTTATGAACACTAACTTTTGAACGAAATGAAATGTTTGGTAACAACAATCTGAAAGAAGTAAGTACCTTCGGTAACCTTGACGACAAAACTGCCTCTTTTAAGACAAATTTGTAATTGTATTATGTTCATATACGCGTAGATTATGCATTCACTGCCTCGAATTAAAATTCGAGTAGCTCGAGGTCGGGGCCCGAGGAAGGCAAAAGTACCTCGTCAGGAAGAGCAAGATGTTGTCTTGGAGGATGTCTTGGAGGACATACATGAGGATGAGGTGAAAATAACCTACCGATTTAACACTAAGATTTTTTTTTGTTGCACACTAAGTCATATTATTTGCTTTCAATTGTTTGTAGTTTTATGAACACTAATATGTATTCTATTTTTTTTGCATATACGTGTAGATTATAGCATCGCCAGAGGAACCGGTAAACTTTTTCCAATTTCATAATTGCATTCAATTTTTTTTTTGATTCCTTATAAAGCCTATGAACACTAATATGTATTGTATTATTGGCATATACGTGTAGGTTATAGCACCGCAAGAGGAACCGGTACACTTTTTCCAATTTCATAATTGCTTTCAATTGTTTTTTGTAATATTTTTTTTGCATATACGTGTAGATTATAGCATCGCTAGTTCCGGTAGGAAGTCCAGAGTCATTAGAAACTAGACTTCAAGAGCTTTGAAACGACAGGTCATAGATTAAAAACGGAGTTCAGACAACATAGCTATACCCGTTTAAGTTGGCCTTTTAGCTTTGGAAAGACAAAGTTGCAGATTTTGCAATTCTACCAACTTCAAACCAAACACTGATTTAACTCAAGAACATTTGAGGCACAATCTTTAAATAGCTTGAAAGGTCTATGTGTCTACTTTCAAAATCAAGAAACGGTGCGCGTTTTCGATGCTCGTGCTAAAAGATACGGCTGTTTTCCTAACATGTGACAGTGCTGACTGCACAGTAACGAATTTGAGTGCTGTTAGGTTACGAATTTTTACAGAATTCAATACTTCGAATCTAATCCCGAAATTTTTACCATAGATAAAAGACTCATAGAGGAACTCTCAATAAAAATCTCATATTAAACCCTGAGCTTGCTGAGAAGGAACCCCATAGTAACTTGAGCATTAGAAGAGAACTGTGAACCAGTAGGAGGGAAATTCTGACCATGTAGAGGATAATTCCGACCATATGAAGGGAAATTTTGACTATGTGGAGGAAAATTCTGACCATGGGAATCAAAATTCTGACCAAAAGACCTGCCCATTTGACCAAAACTTGATGGTCTATAATTCAGATTCTGTCTATAATAACACGTAGAAGCCTGGTGATTATCCCTTCCACAGATTTGGCAACTTGCAGGGGTTGATGGAAAACCAGCAGGTGGAGTAGTAAAACCTGAAGGAAATCCAAAATTATTAAAGTTGCCTGGATACCCTAGATAATTCGGAAAACCAGAATAGGGCTTGGAAAATTGCTGTGGAGCAAACTGAGTTCCTTTGAACCTATTCATATTTCTGTTAAAACGTGGGCCATTGTATTGGGGAGAAGTAAAAGTAGGAAGAAATTGCTGGGAGGGAAGAACAGGATTAGGAAATTGAAAAGGAACGGAAGTAGTAGGTAAAATGCCAGATGTAGAGGAGGAAGGTATATTTGTAGAGGTAGATGGAGATGGTGTATGATGTTGAGCCACAAGTATAGAAGAAATAGGAGTAATTTCTGGTGTAAGGTGCAGTTCTTCTGCCATTAACAAAGAAGAAAGACTACTAAAAGTCATATCATCAATTCGTGTACGTATAGTCTGCTTGAGAGAATCATAACCTGTTTTCAGACCATTAAGAGTATGGAAGATAAGTTGGCCTTTTAGCTTTGGAAAGACAAAGTTGCAGATTCTGCAATTCTACCAACTTCAAACCAAAAACTGATTTAACTCAAGAACATTTGAGGCACAATCTTTAAATAGCTTGAAAGGTCTATGTGTCTACTTTCAAAATCAAGAAACGGTGCGCGTTTTCGATGCTCGTGCTAAAAGATACGGCTGTTTTCCTAACATGTGACAGTGCTGACTGCACAGTAACGAATTTGAGTGCTGTTAGGTTACGAATTTTTACAGAATTCAATACTTCGAATCTAATCCCGAAATTTTTACCATAGATAAAAGACTCATAGAGGAACTCTCAATAAAAATCTCATAATTTTTGGAGCTTAGGAACTGCCTCAAAAAAAATCCACAAAATCAGGACAGACACAAGGTTTCCAATTCTGCAGATTCCCAGAAAATTACTTCTTGCTCTTCCTGTGATTTTCAACTCTTAAACCCTTCCAAAATACTTCAAACTAATATGTATTCTATGTTTTTTGCATATACGTGTAGGTTATAGCACCACAAGAGGAACCGGTAAACTTTTTCCTAATTCATAATTGCTTTCAATTGTTTTTTTTTTAATCTTTCTTTGTTTTATGAACAATAATATGTATTCTATGTTTTTTGCATATATGTGTAGGTTATAGCACCACAAGAGGAACCGGTAAACTTTTTCCTATTTCATAATTGCTTTCATTTGTTTTTTTTTTAATCTTTCTTTGATTTATGAACACTAATTTGTATTGGCACATACATGCAGGTTATTGACGGCCGACGTCGAGGTCGGGGCAGGGGCAGGGGCCGGGGCAGGGGCCGGGCAGAGCAACATGACGATGCGCCTTTGGATGTGGGTGGTCCGGAGGACCTATCCTTGCTAAAGAGTTTTCGCACACATGTGGCTACATCCATTTTGGAGGGACAAGAGAGGGCTACATTAAGATTGCATCAACACTCGAGTCTTTTGGGTAGTTGGGTAGTTACAGAAGAGAGGTTGAAACAAAAGGTTATCAATTCGGGCTTGCTTCCGTTGTGTAGCATAACTAAGAACTCGCATTGCAATTCCTTTAGAATTTCTGCATTTGTTGAAAGGTGGCATCCGGAGACGAACACCTTTCACTTTCACTTTGGGGAGATGGGGTTAACATTACATGACGTAGAACATATACTCGGGATACCTGTTCGTGGATTGGCTGTGTACACGGAGGACGAGAGGACGCCAAAACAACTTTTAATGGATTTCCTTGGTTTGTCTGATGAGGTAGCGGAAAATGCAATTGCATCGAATGCATTTAAATCCTACGCAGTTAAGTTGAGTTGGTTGGAGATGAATTTTAAGGAGGTCTCTGAGACGGACACAGACGAGCGGGTTGTGTGTTGTGCTCGTGCGTACCTGCTATATGTCATTGGGTGCACCCTTTTTTGTGACAAGTCAGGTGGGTTTGTACAGCTTGACCTCCTTCCACTATTGGAGGATTTAGATAAGGTTCGTACGTACGGGTGGGGCTCTAGTTGCTTGGCATTTTTGTACAGGCATCTTGGTTATGCAAGTAGGAGTAAGGCAAAGCAGATCGGTGGATTTCTTATATTACTAGAGGTACACTTATTTTTTAATTATTACAAAACCAATAAGTTCGGGTTACGAATATATGATTGTAATATATGCTTCACATGCGTGTAATGCTATAGGCGTGGATAAACGAGCACTTCCCAACGCTTCATCCTGTTCTTGACCCAGAGTACACGGAAGAGCTTCCACGGGCACGACGTTGGTGTCTGCATAGCGAGAGTGGCACTAGTGTAGAGCACTACCGGCGCGTGTTGGATGACTTACTTGTGGATGAGGTAGAATTCCATCTCTTTAAGTGTTGTATTTCATGCTTTCCATGCTAGGTTTCATGTTCTGCATCTAATATGAACTGAATTGAATCCATGGGAGAGGGTTTTTGAGGTTGGAGTGGGGTTTTTATCTCAGAAAATTCGTGCATCTTAGGGTTATGCAAAACTGTGTTGAACAAAGTTGAATCTGTCCTGTTTTTGACGAATTTATTCAAGGTACCTAGAAACCTTCTAAAATCTTGAAATAAATCCTGAATGTTCATCTATGAGTCTATTGCATTGTGTTAAAATTTCAGAAAATAACTCGAAGCGTGTTGGCCTACAAAATTCGTGGACTGAACTGGTGTCAGATTCGCGTCTGTGCAGACAGCACAGACACGTGTTGGATAAACGGGCATAACTTCTTGCTCGGGTATATATTTTGCGCACCGTTTCTTGATTCTGAAACTAGACTTATATATCTTTCTGAATATGTATGGGTTGTGCCGTGGTTCTTCCTGGATTATAGCAGTTTTGAAATTAAAGTTCAGGTTTTGGGAAGTTCTACGATTCTGGACAGTTTTTGGCTTGTGTTCTTCATGAAATTCCTAAAGTTTAAGCATGTTAGTTGTGTAACTTCGTTTGAGCGTATCTTGGTCATTCGGACTCCGTTTGGGGCAAACCTTAATCGATATTGGTGTACTGAAAGTCTTCTTTCTAATGGTGGTGATTTCATGATCCAATTCTTAACCTATTAAATGTTATGATCATTCTAAGACATATTGGTTGTGGAATATGTTATCTTTTGGAGAATTGGTCGTGAATATACCTGTACATGTAGTCAATTCTTTCAATGGCATCAGTTTGTTGGGTACGTTTCAAAGATAGAAAAAAATTTCAGCATCATAGCTTCGGCGGATAGAGTTTGTTTTAGAAAATTATGAGCATCATAACTTATCAGAGACATTTCAGCGGATTGTTTGATTAACTTGTTAATTTATTGTAGTAGTAGATATCTTATCTTTTGTTTTACAAACAGGTGATATTTGACCCGTACAAGAACCGCAGGCAAAATGTCTCTGATATTGCTTTCTACACTGGTCCCATTCGTGCCATGTCCTATGTGGAGCCATACCTCCCCGACAGAGTCTTGAGGCAGTTTGGTCTATTACAGCGAATACCCGCAGACCCTATTGCACCTCAGCGTGCATCGAGAGGGCAGCACACCTACCACGTTGTTTACGAATGGACTGAAGGATTTTGGTCTAGCCCTGACTACCACTTAGTGCCTGAGGATAAGAGAGAGCGTACACCACCTGGGATTCCTTGGGCGTGTACTGATGACTACATTCCGTGGTTGAGTGTGTTCTCGCACCAGAGGGTGGGACGTGGTCTGCCACCTGTTGGAGGGCGTGTTCGGCAGGGTCGCGAGGAGCAGGTACGGGTTGTGTTGGATGTGGTACAGAGGGCTTTGGGCGATACCGGACTTGGAGCTGTTGAGTTGCGGCAGACACTACAGGACATACATGCCATTTTACTGCCGACATTTGATACTTAAAGGAGGCGGGGTGTTAGGGGCGAGGTTAGATGTTGGGTTTATGATAAACTAGTTGATGTATCTCCATGCTCATGTATGAGATTGACTTGTCTTTGATGTTTTTATTTGAAGTATTCATCCCCGTTTTGTGGTTTTGGCTTGATCGTATGCCCTCAGAGTTTTAGTTATTGACTCATTGCTAATATGTAGTTGTGTTAGAATGGTATTTTGTTTGAGGAATGCGTACATGGAGAATGGTGTTTTCATTGCAATTAGCATTGATGTTATTTGATCCTTGTTTGTGAAGATATCTTTCAAGTTTATGATGTTATTGTGGAGACTTGATAGTTTGGCTGTATTTACAAATTATTGTCTCATAAAACATATGCATCGTTCGTGGCAGTGACTTGTCCCATCACCCCCACCCCATGAATTATTTCGATGCACATTTCTCCACATAACCCATAGTATACTCCCCCAACGGGCCCCCCACTTGGCCATTATTGGTGGTGGCAGTGACTTGTACATACGCATCTATAAAAGGGGGGATGGTAAGCAAAATTCTTTTTCACCAACCTGAAACCGAAATTTGTAACAATATTCAGTAATCGGAAACCGAAATTTGGGAATTATTTCGGCAACAAAATGTTGAAATCGGGCAGAATAACTGTCTGTGTATCCGGGCAAACCAAGGTATCCTTCCTTTAGGAAGAAAATACGGGCCTGCGAATAGTCGCACCCTATTTCTTTCAAGTTCCAATTTCCCCCAGTCCAATCCAAAATTCTGTATAGGGCCCCCACACCCACATGCTCCTCCTTCCTTAGGCAGAGAATCTTTGAACTATTTCGATAGCTTGGTGTCATGCTTTTTCCAAGCAAGGTAAGCAAGGTAATTATTTTTCACAAACCTGAACCCGAAATTTTGAACACTTTTCAGTAACCATATACCGAAATTATGTAATTATTTCGGCAAGAAAATGTTGAAATCGGGCATAATATTTTACCCTAACAATTATGTCGGCAAGCAAACTTCTATATATAAGGGTGGATCAAAAACAAAAATACCTCTGTATAGGGCCCCCACCCACATGCTCCTCATCAGGAAAAGAATCTTTAGGAAATATAGAGCGCAGTGCCGTGTCAAATCACTTTATTTGTTTGAAGTTGCAATTTCATCCGTACAGCCCATTATCTTCATCCTGTAGTCCCAATGTCTATGCCTTTAAATTGGGAGATGACTGGGGGAGTTTCCGACTCATATCTCCCTCTATATTTCCGACTATTTCATACAAAAATTTATTAAGTATACAAAGTTTGTACATCCCATAGGCCATAGCCTATGGCCGGAGTTTCAATTAACATATGTACATCCCATAGCCTACAGCTCCTTTCAGTGAAGTTATTTCGATGGCTTGTGCATTGTCATTCTTTTTCCAAGCTAGGTAATCAAGCCGTGTCCATCCGAATATGAGGTATTGGGAATATTCAACGTTCACACCGTTCGTTCCCTTGTCCGATTACGAGGGATTGGGAACGTCGGTCGGTGAACGTACGTACTACAACGAGCACATTTACTTTGCTCGTTGAGTGGAAGGCACGTCACCTACCCTCTCGACGTCATCGGAGTGGTAGTCAATTTGTGCTCCTGTTGCTGTCAAAGGATGTGGAGGTCCCTTGTACTTTCTTTGACGTACCCTCTCTGGGTCTCATAGTAATAGGGACGTCGTGCCTTGTTGCTGTCAAAGAGGCCGCGCTACCCCAACCTGCTCCTTCCTGAAACAGTATCGTTTCACATTTTCAATGTTGTCAGGTTATAGTGTTTTCTGTAAGTTGTGGTAGTCAAATTGTAGAAAAACGAGTTATTGGGAACAATGAAACATTCTAAATGTTGCACTCAAATGTTGGCTGTTTAAATTCATACATAACATTTCGGTAAGTAGATGTTGAAAAAAGTATTAAATTTCGGTAAGTACATGTCGAAAATAATCCATACCTTCAGTAAACGACTGCTGGAACATATATTTTCGGTAAACATCTGTTGGAAAAAATATTATATTTCAGCAGCCACTTGATGAAATAGAACCAATTATTCGGTATCCAAGTGCTGAAAATATTAAACAATTTCGGGGTGTAAATGCTGGAAAATTACACAAATATCGGTATGGAGCTATTGGAACATTATACAGATGCTGAAAAAATAAACCTCTGCGTGCTCAGATACCTGTTCTTCACATCAACCCCATAATAAAATAATGGCACAAACAGCGACACAAACTCCATGGATGTGCTTAGTCAACAACATCGCAATGTAAAGCGAGAACATGATAACCATACATATAAAACGAAACTAATCTACGTCAAAGGACTCGGCGGTTGCTACATCACTTCCTATTATGGCTTTAAACGCTTCTATTTGGAGAGAAAAAAGTGTCTCCCATTCCTTGGCCTCCTCCCATCGGAATTTGAACCAATAGTTGGCAATAGGTGGCATGGGGGAACATGCTTTTAGATCAACCTGTCAAAGTAAAAGGATTTTGAAAATTGAACACTAACTCATATTCTTGAAATGTAGAATTTCTGAGGAAGAAAACTATACGGAATGTACCTGTACGAAGTGATCTCCGTTCACGAGTCCAATTCCAAGAACCCTTATTTTGTCCGATGATGGAGGACGAGAATGGAGTGGAAGGAAAGTAAGGCATTGAAGTTGGGATAGGAGGACAACCACCACATTATAAGTAGAAGCTACAACGTGACCCATGTCAGGAAATATCATCCACCTGTCTTCGGGTGCAGTTCCATCTTGAAAGAATGACAATCTATAACGTAACTTGTTAGCACCTCCAATACCAGTCATATTTTCGTAAAGGTCATAATGGTTATTCACCTCCAAGAGCAAATCATTTCGGCATGTCTTCCAATTGTGCTCGGATTGGTGCATAAAATAAGCTACCGCTCGGTACCCACAATTTCCATCACTTCTCACATCCGTAATCGATTTTACGTGCGGTCGAATTGGCTCCGGGAAGTTATTAAGGTACGGTCCTACGAAAAGGGTTCCAACAAGTTTTGGCTTCTTCGGCCTCGGTAACTCCTTCGCCGCCTTGGGGGTTCTCACAACGGCCTTTGCCTTGGGGCTATTATCATCCACACCCGCCTTGGCATTCGCCTTGGGCCTTTTTTTGACAACTGCCTTAGCCTTGGGGGTTTTTTCCTTCACCGAATTAGGAGTTTCCAAGGATGCCTCAACATACTCAAACTCAGACGGGTTCCTACGCATTGACTTATTGACCGAACCTAACTTTCGACCGCGGGTCTGGACCTTCTGTTGGGGTGAAGATAGGGATGTGGTTGATGGATTCAAAATGGGTTTCAAAGTGTTCATCCAATGCATATGGGTCATAGGGTTTTGGCCAACCATTTTGGCCATAAAGATATTCCATTCGGCATTCATTAGGTCCAAAATTGCCCCATCATCTTTACGTTTTCAAACGAAAGCATCTTCCAATGATCATTAATCAACGACAACGGTATGGGTTCACTCCGATTCTTGAATGGAGCAATCTCGTGAGCACAAGGTAAACCATGGGTTCGGCGGATAGGACAGCCACAATCAACCTTGTCCTCCACAACCATGTCATCAATTTTCTTAATCTCCGGCAACATCAAACCCATGGCAGTCTGTGAAGCAGCTCCCCTTAGATGGTCAAAGATAGGAATTCTAAACTGGTGCTGCCAACAATTCAAACTTTTCTCAAAGCTACCCTTTATATCCGTGATTTGTAATTTCACCAAGTCGTGCATTTTAGCCCATGCGGCCGAGAAGTTGGCTTGGCAATTCGAAATGTGGGATTTAAGTTTCGCATGTTCAGACTCAACCCTGTGGAAATGGTAAAGGAAAGTTTTAGGCATCAAAATATCAATATATAATTGTGAAAAGATATGGACACCGTGAAATATGCATGGTGTTAACCATTTACCTGTTGCTTGTCAGGTTGCCAAAGTGCATTACATTGTTCGTCCAAGCTGATACGAATTTCTGCCTATACGGTCCCAACCAACTTGTCTCAACGTACTTAATCGCATCAGGATATAGCACAAACTCCCGCTTCATTGTACAAAGTGCTTGCTCGTATAAAGATATAGTTGGTGAGTAGACCAGTGAATCCCAAGCATGCTTAAACAAAGCCCAAGTCGTCTCATCAAACATCTTCCTACATTTGGCATATACATTTTGCCCAATATGCCACCGACAAAGAAGATGGTTGGCCGTTGGGAACACTCTTGTAATGGCATTCACTAGGGCCAACTCCCTGTCTGTCACAATAACACAGGGAAGTGCATCGGGATCCATCATTCTCTTCAAATTCTCCAACACCCACGTATAGTTTTCCACTTTCTCCCCATCGATGAATGCAAAGGCAGCCGAGAAAGTCCTCTCGGTTGATGTAATGCCAACAATCTGGAGTAAAGGAAACTTGTATCTATTGGTCTTGTATGTGCAATCCATCAACAAAACCCGAGGGAAACTACGCAACATGTCACCAGAAGTAGGATGTGACCAAAACAAGTCCTTCAGGCAGTCATTGTCATCTTTCCGGTTAAACTCGATGTACCCATATTCTTGCAACTTAGCCAATAAATATTGCATTTGAGATCTCCCCGCTCGGTCCTTAAACCCATGCTTGTAGCGTGCGTTGTAGATGGTTTTCATTGAACTTACATTGAATTCATCCTTACCCTTTATTAGACTTAGGATCTCTCGCGGGGATGACAATGACGAAACACACATATCCACCAACATAGTCGACTGCTCCGAAGACAACCTCGCGGGATAAGCGTGCCCCTCAAGTTGTTTCGCGGGAGGATGATTGTGATTGCCGTTGACGACACTGACAGTCCAACCTTCCAACCCCTTAATACATCTTAGTTCAAACGGACATTCGCATTTCTTAGTTCCTGTGACGCGTCCTATCTTCTTTGCCTTCCCTTCTTTGCCATTCTCCTTCACATTACCTCCTTTGTCCTTTGCCTTGTTGATAAACGGTCTATACTTTCCACCCCGTTCACATGCAAACCGCATCCTTGGACTTCGGTTCTTTGCCATTCTCTCTGACGACTTAATGATAATCACAAACCCATTTTCCTTGCCGATAGATGTTATCCAATCTCTCAATACATCTTCGGATGGAAAAACCTACAAACATGATTGAACAAAAACATTTCATAGCAGTAAACAAACAAAATCAAAAGAACCATTGAATCATCCACATGTTTGAAAACACTTACATTCTCCGTTGTAAACTCCCGTGTGAAATCATATAGGTCCAGCCACACTGGTGAACCTATGTGGCTGCCCTGCGCACTCACATTCTCTGTCGTAAACTCCTGTGCGGTCACTGGACCTATGTGGCTGCCGTTCGTTGAAGCATCATCCTGAAGAAAGTATCAAAAATTCAAAAGTCCATTAAAACAAGTTTTCGGCCTCTCTGGGATCTGTTTCGGTACGTGAATGTCGAAAATACATAGAATTCGGTATATAACTGTTGAACATAAGTATAAATTTCGGTAACAACATGTCGAATATATGTAAACAATTTGGTAAACAACTGTCGAACTATATAGGAATGGCACGGTAAATAGCTGTTGAAACAATAATTATATTTCGGTAACTACACGTCGAAAATATGTTCATACTTCGGTAAACAACTGCCGAACCACTATATACAAAAATAATATATACATTTCGGTAATAGCTGTTGAAACAATAATTATATTTCGGTAACTACACGTCGAAAATATGTTCATACTTCGGTAAACAATTGCCGAAACCACTATATACAAAATTCATATATACATTTCGGTAAATAGCTGTTGAAAAAAATATTATATTTCGGTAACTACACGTCGAAAATATGTTCATACTTCGGTAAACAACTGCCGAAACCACTATATACAAAATTCATATATTTCGGTAAATAGTTGTTGAAAACAAGATTATACTTCGGTAACTACACGTCGAAAATATGTTCATACTTCGGTAAACAACTGCCGAAACCACTATTTTCGGTAAATAGCTGTTGAAACAATACTTATATTTCGGTAACTACACGTCGAAAATATGTTCATACTTCGGTAAACAACTGTCGAACTATATATAGGGAAAATCATACATACATTTCGGTAAATATATATCTGTTGCAAACAAGATTATATTTCGGTAATTGAATGCTGAAAATGTATCTAAATTTCGGTAACTAACTGTCGAGTATGGTAATATTTTACAGTGGTTAGCTACCGAAATTACCTACTTTATTCTGTTCATTCTCTTCGAACCAGAAACATCGAAAAACCCTCGAAAAAACTGCATTTTATAAACCCAGACGCCACAACAACAAAACAGGCATTGTAAATGGAAAAACTTACCTCCTCACGCGGCTTCCAACATACAAGGTCCATCACAGTATCTTTCTTCTCCTCTGCCATCGCATTGTAAATAGAATTTGATTCAATTTCAAAATCTAAACCTATAAGTGGGTCAAAAAATGGATCAATGGAAGGACTTGATCCTTTCATTGATACATTATTTGGTCCTTGTTCCTCCTCCATTGGAAGATTTGAGAGAGAGAAGAAAAGAAAATGATGAAGAAAGAGGAGAAGAGAAGAAGATGAACAGTGAATGTAGTTCACAGATGAAGAACAAGAACACCTGTGTTTTTTTCTTTTAAAACGTGGATGATGATTTTGAGGGGGAAGGGGGAAAACGTGAATGATGATTTTGAGGGGAAGGGGGAAGTGGATAATTTAGGGGTTTTGGTCTTTGGGGCATATAGGTCATTTCACGTATAAGTATAAGGGTAAGTAGGTCACTTTGCATTAGGGGGTCATGTTGTAATTAGTTGGCAATTTTTAAAGGGCTAAGGGAGAAAAAACGAGGCTGCGAATAGTCGCTCCCAACATCTATTCCAAGCCTGGTGGATTTTTTTTTCGCTTTATTTCAGGGAGAATTTCTAAAAAAACCCTCCATCTACCACGCGAAATCAATAACCCCCTCCAACTACCAATTGAATCAATGTCCCTCCTCCATCTTTTTTAGAGTTTCAATGTCCCACATTTTTTGGATGCTGTTACAAAAACTAACGGGAAAATACCATCGCTATCAGAATATCCCTTAAATGCCCCTCTCCCCCATTTTTTGTTTTTTGGGTAGCAAATATATGTAACCTATGGCCCCGTTTGATAACCCTCCAAGGGGTTGGGATTGGATTGGTAGAGTGTTGGTATTATTAATATATTGTTTGGTAACCAAAAATTGTTCGGACTAGTAGTCCGATGGGATTAATAATCCGGTTAATAGGGGATATTGCTAATACCCCGTGGGACTTGGTATTGAGGGGTATTAATAGTCCAATCCCAACTCCTTCACATTACCAATCCCTTCTCATTACCAATTTCTTCTATCAATCCAATCCCATCATCTAATCTCATCTCAAACAAACATGATATTAATAATCCCATCATCCAATCCCATCCCAAACAAACGTACTCATTATCAATCCCTTCTCATTACCAATCCCATCTCCTTACGAATCCCAATCCTAATCCCATCTCCTTACGAATCACATCCATCTATCACTGTTATCAAACGAGGCCTATATTCACAGATTCTACATTTCACTTCTTCGTCCAGAAACCTCCTCTTCCACTCTCTCTTACTCATCATCAACGATGGCAATCTCCATTACCGAAGACTACCTGGTCTCATAAAACCACCTCAGGCTCACCATCGACTGCCACTGCAACGCTCGCCACCGCCTCCTCCAAAATCGTCCGCCAATGGCTCTGCACCACTCTCCACCGCAATGCCTCTTTAATCATCTACACTCTCTTTTTTTATATTTATTTACTTAAATTTACTATCTTGTCATTTTTTTCACGTATTTAAAGATAATATTATAAATTTACGTGAATAAAAGAAAAAAAAAGAGAGTATGAATAGTTAAAAGGGGGTGTGCCAAAATCAACCTGCCACAGCGTTGAATAATGCCCTGCACTATTTTTAAGGGCCATTTGGTGGCAGGTCCATTTTAAGCATTTTCTAGCGCCGCACGTCCACGCTATATTTTCAAAACACTTGCAGTCCACCGCTTAATCCAAGTACAAAATTACCCCTTCACATAAAAACTATCCCAATTCGTCAAACCCAAACGTCACTTCTCACTCTCGCTCGATCTCGCAATCGCTACCTCTGGTAATCAACACCAGTGATTTTCCCGACGCCACATCCAAACAACAATTTCCGGCAATCAACGGCGGTGATTTTCCAGCGGCATCTCCGTGCATGGGGAAGGAGAGCGGAAGGTGGGCCTAGCCGGCGTGGAGTAGAAGCTTGCCGGAAAGAATGGTGATCGGTGGCAGTGGCTTTGGCAACTGCCGAGTCGCCGACTCTTTCTCCCTCTCACTCTCTAGTACACTACATGAATTCGAAGCTGGAGAACAGTTTGGCCTTTTGCTGGTTTATCAAAATAGAAAAGGAAATGAACACAACGGGAGCCTTTTTCCTGGTTCGAGAAGATGAAAATAGAAAAGGAAATGGAGAGAGAGAGAAGCGAAAGCCAAAGTCTGGCCTCCTAGGGAAAAAAAGACTATCACGTGCTGTCTATTTTTTTTACATGACACTTTAACTTTGTTGGGTTTAGATTTTGAAGAATTTTTTTTGTATAATGAGTAGAGAGAAATATAGAGAAATGAGAGTAATAATTGAGAATAAAATTTATTAGGAACCGTGCATAGAAGAAGGGGTTCAGTCTGGAGAGCACAAACTGAAGACAGTCTTTGAGACGCTAGCTATCATTCTAAGAAATTTTTGGCGCTTTCGTGACCACACTCTCGCACCTGCTCGCAAACACCTTTTACGTGCCTTAGTTTGTTAATGTTTTTAAATTTCTACTCCCTTTTTAAGGGAAAAAATTGCCATATGAAAAATAAACACATACCTTTATATGTGTTATTTTATCACACAAATATAAATACGTTAACGTTTTATGTGTGAAACAAAACAAACATATAACCTTATATGTTCTATTTTGTCATTCTAATTGTAACACATGTAATGTTATACTCCTATGTTATGTATGTGACACACAAAGCATACAAGTAACATTATATGTGTTACTCTGTCATTCTAATTATAACTCAAACAAATACATATAACGTTATAGTATGACACACAACTCAAACAGATAACCTTATATGTGTTACTTTGTCATCCTAATTATAACACAAATAAACACACACAGATAATGTAACATGTGCGACACACAAAGCACACAGATAACCTTCTATGTGTTCTTTATCTATGACACTAAACTAAAACACACTTCAATTTGTATCATTTTCCCTACAATAGATATGGTTATTTGCCTAAATTCATACTCTGTACTATCCCAAAAGCCCAATAAATAAGTTTATTATGCAAAATCTGTACTCTTTATAATCGCAATAAATCAATAAATGTGATTATCTGTCTAAATCTATACCGTGTATTATCCCCAAAAGACTAGCAGATAAGATTATCTCTGCGAAATATGTATTCCTTATAATAGCAATAAAATCCAACAGATGTGATTATCTACCCTGTGCTATTCCAAAAGTCCAACAGATAAGGTTATATTTTTCCAAAAGTTTATTATATATAATCGCAATAAATCAACAGATGTGATTATTTGTCCAAATCTATACCGTGTATTATCCCCAAAAGACCAACAGATAAGATTATCTCTATGAAATATGTGTTCTTTATAATCGCAATAAAACCAACAGATGTCATTATCTACCCAATCTATACACTGTGTTATTCCAAAAGTCCAACAAATTAGGTTTTTTTTTGTTGAAAGTGTGTTATGTATAATCCCAATAAAAGTAACAAATGTGGTTATCTATACAAATCTATATTCTGCTTCGATTTGTACCATTTTCCCTACAATAGATATGGTTATTTGCCTAAATTCATACTCTGTATTATCCAAAAAGCCCAATAAATAAGTTTATTATGCAAAATCTGTACTCTTTATAATCGCAATAAATCAATAAATGTGATTATCTGTCTAAATCTATACCGTTTATTATCCCCAAAAGACTAGCAGATAAGATTATCTCTGCGAAATATGTGTTCCTTATAATAGCAATAAAAACCAACAGATGCGATTATCTACCCTGTGCTATTCCAAAAGTCCAACAGATAAGATTATATTTTTCCAAAAGTTTATTATATATAATCGCAATAAATCAACAGATGTGATTATTTGTCCAAATTTATACCGTGTATTATCCCAAAAGACCAACAGATAAGATTATCTCTATGAAATATATGTTCTTTATAATCGCAATAAAACCAACAGATGTCATTATCTGCCCAACCTATACACTGTGTTATTCCAAAAGTCCAACAAATTAGGTTTTTTTTTGTTGAAAGTGTGTTATGTAGAATCCCAATAAAAGTAACAAATGTGGTTATCTATACAAATCTATATTCTGTATTATTTCAAAAGGACTAACAAATAAAATTATATATGCAAAATCTCTATCTTGTACAATTGTAATCTATATTCTGTTATTTTAATTTCTTTTTGTGGGAAACCAAATATGAGGTTAAAATTCATTTGGCTAAAAAACCCTAGACGCAACAAAATAAAGGAGGAAAAAAACTCCAAAATCATAATTGTAATATCCGCAGTTTTGAAACATATTTCATCTGTGCACAAATTATTATACGTGTCGTCAGTCTCTCCTACTCTCTTATTCATAGCTACCCATTCACATCATTTACATACTAACTAACTTTAATTAGGAATATTGGGTCGTGGGTCTCTAAGCTAATTGTTATTTTAGGTCTGATTCTAAAGCTACTTATGAAATTAGGGACTACATGGTCATGTCCTAAAGGTCTGGGCCAATCTGTTGTTTTCAGAAGTTTACCTAAAGGGGTCCATCTGTGACTCATAAAAGTTTTGGGGCCACACTGTTTCTTCTCCAAAAGGTCAGGGGGTCAAGTGTAACTTTTCCAACACAGATTCACCCCATGTCTCCATCTCTGCATCTGATTTCAGTAGATTCCATTGAAGGGTTGTCCGTCCATTATTGCATTATTCTGTCCGATAATTCGGCACTAAAATTTTTGGGAGAAAAATTAACGTCCCCGAATAAAGAATCCATTAGAATGGTTAAAATTCAAAATCCTTTACAATGGGATCTGGTTTATGGGGAACTCACCAGCGGCATTTCGGGCCGGTTTGCACAATTAATTAGTGGAGAGGAGAGGAGAGAAAGAATTGAGAGTGAGGGAGACAGATTAGAGAGACAAAAATGAGTGAGAGAGAGTAAACGGGACAAAGAATGAGATCAGGAGAGGGAGGGAGAGGTCCGGGAGAGAGGGTTTGGTGGTGGTCGAACGGTGAGTGGTCGCCACATCCATGGCTGCTGATTAGTTCATAGTGCGTGCGTGTGTCTTAGGGGTAGCATTGTCCACAAATTTGCTTGTTTTAAAATTAGAGGACCTTAGGCCTTGAGACTTTTAAAAGCGTGGATCTGTAGCCTTAAAAAAACTCAGCCCATACTTAATGCCCCAAGACCCCTTCATAATTGGACCCTACGCTAATTTTCTGTTTTATGAAATACTTGGAAAATGATACCCCACTTTTCGCAAGTACGGAGTAGTAATTTCTTAAACAGTATTAATAATATACAGTACTTACATAAAATAAAAATCTCGTCAATAATTTCTGAAACAGAATTTCCTACCGTTTGAATTTTAATCCAAAATTCTTAAACCGAACAGGTTCGGCCCTACTCTCTCTCGCTCGCGTAGGTCGTAGGGTGCTTGCGCAATCTGGGATAATATTGCATCTCTTAGCTTGATGCCATCATAGATGGTCTGTTTGTGTATAGCTCATATGTTTCCTTAGCAGGACATTCCTGTGGTTTTGGGAAGATGAGGAACACGAGGACAAACCCATTACAAGCAAATTGGTTGCATCGGTTCTTTTTAGCTTCAGCTACAGGTGTGTGTTGCTTTGATCAATGTAGTATTTTTCTGGAGAAAATAATGTTAGCTAGTTTCCTTTATTACTTTCGCTACTGGTTCATATGGTGTCCTTATGTTCGGTGTTCTTGTCAGCCGTTTTGCTCCAGATATGCCCGACTGCTTCAATTGGGGTTCCGGGGTCCAACTGCTATGCCCTTGACAATTCTGGTCACATTTATGATTTTGTATCCTTCTCACCGGCACTTGAAATTCTAGTCACATTAGAGTAGGCATGCACTTGGCTTGGTTGAGGGAAAAGTAGATGGATACTCATTCATTTGGGTTAAGTTGGCAGCCTCCCGAACGTTATCACTCGTCCATCGATAGGTTTATCATCACTTGGCATAACCAAACCCAACTGAACTAAACCGAGCCTTAAGAGTTAAAGTCCCAATTAATTGCGGTAGACTACACGAATTCATTTTATCCCTTGTGCTATGTCCAGGATATTGTGTTACGTGATACGAGTACTAAAAAAGCCTAGATCCTTTCGAAGTACCGCCTCTAATGTCTGCGTTCGACCGTAATCATATCACTCCTCCTACCTACCGCACTGGTCGATCTACTATAGAGATTTCTAAATCACCTTAATCTGTCCTTTTCCCTCATATCTTCTATCGGTGTTACCTCTATCATTCTGCGAATATTCTCGTTTCTAATTCTATCTTCCAAAGTCTTCCCATACATCCATCTCAAGATTCTAATTTCAGCTACACTCATCGAACTCATATGTTGTTTCTTAGTATCCCAACTGTCCATGCCGTATAACATGGCAAGCCTTATAATAGTATGGTAGAATTTCCCCTTCAACTCCGTAGGTATCTTACGGTCGCAAAACACTCTCAAAGCACTCTGCCTATTGATCCATCCAACTTGTACTCTATATGTTACATCATCCCAGTCTCTTCATCCTTGCTAACAATTGAGCAAAATGCTCGCTTCTTTGTAATCCTGATTTTGGAGGGTCACTATGTCAACACTAGCGCTTTGACTACTGCTTAACGTACATTTCGAGTACTCTATTTTACTCCTACTGATTCTAAGTCCTTTCGACTCTAATGCTTCTCTCTAAGTTTGTAATTTAGCATTAACACATCTTGCAATTTCATATAGTAAGACAATATCCAAGCCAATATCTAGGACTATAAGCCTATGTTGTGACACCAAACACTCACCAGGTATTATCTTAGAGTCTTTACATGCTAAACATCCCGTGCCTCTCTTATCAGAAAATAGTCTGTTTGACTGCTATTATACTCGCTCTTAAAGGCGATTAGGTGCTCATCTCTCTTCTTAAAGAAAGGTGTTCATAGAATCATAATACTATAGTTAAAAGCCACTGCTAAGTCGGAAATGCTGTTCCCAGCTTCATTTCTGGATCCAAAACCAACAACGTGGACACTTTTCTATCCTTGCTTAATATAACTGTCGTTTTACATGCTCATATAAACCAACTTGGGGTGCATAGGCACTAATAACATTAATTATAGTCCCCCAGTATCAACTAAAATAATCCTATCTCATTTTCTTGTCCTTTTCTCATGATCGCGACTACGGAATCCTTAGTTTAGCTACAACTACTCCCACCCCATTCCTATGCCTATCCTTACCAGGGTGATAAAGCCTATAGCTAGTATTCCATATTTCTTTTGCTCTCTCTCCAACCTACTTTGTCTCCCGTAAGCAAGCTATACTAATGCTCTTCCTAATCATACAATCAACTAATTCCAAGGTCTTACCTGTCAATGATCTGATATTCCATCTAGCAAGCCTAAGCCTACAATCATGGGCTAACTTCTTTACTCGCGCTCCTCCACATTGACGTGAGAATCCTTGCTCCTTTATTACCGCACCCAGGCGCTGATGCGACGCCCCAAGCAAATTTTTTGAGCAGCCTGAGGCAGGCGCAATGTCCCTTGCAATTTTTTCAAAACAACCTGAGGCTGGTGCTATGCGTTGCATGAAGGGAGCGCCCAAGCTTAACTCATATTCATATTTGGATTCACATAATAAGGACCTAACAGTCTTTTACTTGTTGGTTAGCTACCTAACGTACAACCCATCCGGGCTTGGGATCGGCTGTGTAAAAAAATAAGACTCTTAAGCATAAAATAGACTCTAAGCATGAAAATTTTAAATTTATAGATATTGTTTTGCCTTAATTTGCTGCTCAGAGTAGCTGGATTGGACAGCCATTCGAGTATGAGGGGAAGGTAATGTCTCTAATTATAATCATACATCTTTTTTATTTTTTTCCCCCTCTGATGAGTAAAGATATATCAATGATGATCATTAATCATGACCACCAGGATACTGGCCATTAGTAAGCATTTTCGGAGATCTATACCTCATGCCCTTTTCAATTATACAGGACTCTGACTTGGTGGTTCGATTTTGTAAAGATGTAGAAAGCAGATCACAAACGGTATGCGCTGGCAACTGATTTTCAATTAACATATCTCTGTGGTACATGTGTACGTAGACTCTACTTTTTGTTGGTTGGATAAATAAGGTGGATGAATAATTCTGCTTTTTGTCTTATGCTTTTACTTCCGTGCTTAATTTTCTGTAATTTTTATGAGCCTTCTGGAGTGAATCAGTTCTTTTCAGCATGAGTACCTGCCTCCTCTCCTCTCTTTAAAGCAAATTCCTCTTATTTGTGGAACTTCTAGTGATTTCGAGATCTAATGCAATACTCACAGGAGTGTCCATACCACAACAGCTTTTCTGTTTGTTCTATGAGCCATTTATAGCATATGGTTGTTCAAGACCAGATAAATTCATATTTAACGGACTTTCATCTCTCCTTTTCTTGAATAATTGCTCCACGGAAGACTTTACCAATTGTATACGCGATTTAGTTTTTACATTGTAACTTAACGTCGTGCTTCTTTCTGAAGCCAATTTTGGTTTCACTGGGGAATTTTGTAGTCAATCGTATTTTGCTGCAAAAATATGGTAGAATAGTAATTTAAAGCTTGCGTTAATATATAAATGAGTTCTCTCTCGTGGGACTGTATGTAATGCGAATGCTACATGGGTCTTGGTGTCCCATACAAGTTTGTGGATAGTAAGAAGCATGCATTTGGGTGTTGCCATCTAAAACAGGCATTCTGTGTAATGGGTATTTTATGTGGGAAGGAAAAAGAGTGCCTGTTACGGTCAGCGATCATAAATGCCACAAAGAAGGTGAAGCTGCTATATCCTGATTTGGTGTGGTAGAGGGTACTCAGGTTCTGAGCTTCTCCAGTTGAAGCCATGCATTGAACTACCCAAATTCAAGACATGAATAATTTAATACGCCAATGGTTAGAATTAGCATGTTAGACATAGGTTTCATTGATGTAGTTTGTAGTTTAGACTATTTAATCTACCAAAAATGTATGTGCTGACAAAATTGCAGGGATACTTGGATTTTGGCAGATTTCACAAGGTTAACTATTTTGTTGCTGGTTCAGGTCACGTTAATTTTGTTCAGGTAAGTCATAATTGGTAGCCGTTCTTATCATGTTAGGACAAAGAATAAGACTTCATCTAGTCATCAATATTGTTTCTCTCCATATAGCTGATTTGATCTCTGATAGTTTGCTTATCATTTTCTAATCAGTTAACATTGTTAGTGCTGTTTAATTGCATTTAGTGATTTGTAATTGTAACTAAATCCTGGCAAATGACGAATTTATTATCCTCCTCTATATTGGCTAGTCATTTAGCCTTTCTTGTGTTGGCCTTTTCCTGTGACGTTAGTTTCCTTTGCATATTATTTGTTCATTATATGTCTTAACGTAAAAGTTCCTTAATTTCCATATGAAGGGAATGGTGTTAATTAGCTGATGGATTTGTAGTTACAGTTTTCTCGTAGAAATTTGCACCCCGTGAGTGCTTAGACAGTACAAACTTGTTCTTCTGATCTTTTAATTATAAAACAACGAGTCCATTTGTTGGTAGGTGCCAGTTGTGATGCAAATGTCATGTTAGGTCGGTCGGTCGATTGAGAGGTCGAGGTCGAGAGAGAGAGAGTTCTCTAACTCTCTCTCTATGCCAGTTGTGATGCAAATGTCATGTTAGGTCGGTCGGTCAATCGAGAGGTCAAGGTCGAGAGAGAGAGGAGGTCGAGATCGAGATCGAGAGAGAGAGAGAGATCCTCTTAACAGAATGCCCACCGCTAGTTGGAAATCATGGTAAGCACTGAGAATGCGCCCTTTTTGTTAAGGATTGATAAGTCGAATGGAGAGAGAGAGAGAGGTTTGGCAAATGGATAACAGAATGCCCACCGCTAGAGAGAGAGAGAGAGAGAGAGAGGTTTGGCAAATGGATAACAGAATGCCCACCGCTAGTTGGAAATCATGGTAAGCACTGAGAATGCGCCCTTTTTGTTAAGGATTGATAAGTCAAATGGACTTCATGACAAATTCTTGTGCTTCCTTGCAATGATCAATTTTCCGTTGATTGTTTGTCTCAGTTGAATCATGGTGCATTCATTCAAGCAAGTGGATTTGCCTCTTGGCTGCTTACGCTGTCATGTAAAATTTAGGAACGTAGCTAGCATTATATAGGAGCATCATTGGCTTCCAGTAAAATACACAGAAAATGGGTTTTACATGATTTCCTTTATGAGAGTTTTTTCTTTTTTTCTTTTGGTTGCTGTAAAAGTTGAGTTCAGCGTTGTTGAAGATTGGGGTTTCAAAAAAGTCAGACAGTGCAGTTTGGAAAATGACTAAGATTCTCTGCTTTCACATCTCCTCTTAACTTCCAGTGTGTCATAACAGCTTTGCTCTAAACATTACACTTCTTTGCCTTTCTGGTTTTTCCAAAATGCAATGGGGAAGTTAAAATTATAATTCTGTGAAATGCTAGCCCACCTGATATATATTCTGCAAGCTTGGTAGCTAATTTTATGTGGATCTTGTATGCTTGAGCTCATGGTACATTCCAACTGGTACAACTTAATCTTTATCTGGTCAAATTCTGTTTACATACAGGAGTTTTACAATGGTGATTTGATAAACTGCGAGCATAGTTATGACAAAATGGGACGTACAGCTAAGGTTAGTGGTATGATGTTCCCCTTTTCTGGTCAGTAGATAAACTTAGTTTCTCTTGATAAGATTCAGGGTCGGATAAGAACACTTCCAAAAGTGATGTTTCCCCCTTTCTCTGGAGTCTGGCTGAAGATGAGGGTGTGTCAACCGTAACAAGAATCTTAAACTTCTGTTCATTGTACTCATAAAGGTTATGTAAAAAAATTCCCTATTGCATTTCAGGTCAACATCATATGTGGGAGTTGTCCAAAGGGCGAATGTAAAGGTATATCTTCACTTTCTTGATGATTAAGCAATTAATGACTGTTGTAGATATGCCTATAGTTTGCAATCGCAAAGTGTTTTCAGCCCTATGTTTGGTTGCCTTGGAAGTGAAACTGGGAATTTTTGGTAACATGATGACTGATGGCAATTGAGAATTTCTTAAGCCATATTTCATGGTTGGAAGTTTTGGATAACATTATTCAACTTGTGGAATGAAAGAAAACAACCCACACTTATGGCGAATTGGGGAAAATGACCAAATATTCCGTTGTTGTGCTTTGAGCATAACGAAAAGTGGTATTGTTATCCCAAAAATGTTCCTGCGAATTGTGAGAGATTATAGATGGTAAGTTGCTCGTAGTTGTGTTAGTTCGAAAGTTGAGATTTACAATCATAATATGGTGGCCACTGGCCAGTTCTGATCAATGCCACATCTGGATCGAATCTTACCTCATCCTCCAAGCGATGGAATTGAAGTTGGAGCTGTTCACTAGATATGAGGACCCTAGTAGGCTAGTCCCTTTTAAGCCAGATCACAGCAGTGTTGGCTTTTTGCAGACAGCATGCATTTATGGTCAGAATTCTCCTGACTCCTCTCAGCTGGTTAATCAAATAGATTTCATTTTGTGCATTGCAAGCTGTACCCATTATTGGAAGATACAGCTGGTTGGTTCTGTTTGCAGAACTGTGCAGAATGCTAATGACACCATCATTAGTCATTACATTGTTGTTGTTGTTTAATTAAAACAGTGAAGCAAAAAGCGTGAAGACTCTCAAAGCTTCAGAGATGTTGGAAAAGCAAAACTTTGAATGCATTGTACCTATTGAACCCTTGCCATGCAAGTTATCCCCAGTTTGCGACCTTATGATTGCCTTTAGTGAAGCCTAACTGTAGCCTATGTAGCATTTCTTGTTGTGTCAGCTTAGAAAAGCATCAAGTACTTGGTTTTTGAGGTTAAAAAAGAAACATGTAATTCGTTTACTGTGAAAACTTTTTTATGCTTTGGTGGAGGGTGTGGGTAAATGTGATTAATTTGTTCTTATGACCTGGGCAATGTTTAGTGAAGCATGCATACACCTATGAGCAGATTGAAAAATCTTCATATATCAAGTGCTCAGTTCTTCCCCAATTCCAAAATGAAGGATGGTTTCTTAAGGTCTCTCTTGTTGAGGCTTGGTTTCATTCTCTATACTCTTGTTAGTTGTTTTAACTTGACGTGGTTGTCGTACTCTCTGGATAACCAATGTTGCCCTTGTTCTTAGTTGGCAGTTAATCTTAGACTGCTGGTTGTTTGGCAAATACTGCTTATTACCGAGAAGTATACAATCATGTAGGTCCTTGCAAATATTTTATCGTCGATGCGGTTGAAGAGTACTGCTAAGCTTCTGATTGTAAATATATGGGATACATATGTTTGTATAACTGAACGCTGTAGTCTTTTCATCATGTTCTCAACTAGGTGCCTTCATAATTTTTTGAATTAAAACTTGCTTTCTGTCTATCAGGTGGACTTGGATGCATCTGCAATGTGACGTACGAGTCAGCTTGCAGGTCTTTCTGATCTCTGCTTTTTCCTTTTTGGTAACTCAAAAATAACACTTCCATACCATGACTATCTGCCACATATGCTTTCCTTATCAACTGTTTTGCTGAAGATGCAATAATTTGGTCATTGACACCTCTTGTTTTCAAATAGTGAGAGCTAGGCCTGTGAATGTGTATCGTATTGGGATATCTTGGAGATCACTACAACTAATCATAAACAAAGATTGTTCCCCCTTTTTTTTGGTATTGGGCCCTTTCTAAATTTACAAGTATCTTATTTAATTTGTGTGGGGGTCTACAACTGAAGACTTGTAATATGTTTACCAAAAATGACAAAGGTTAAATTTCTGCCAAGGCATGTTCTTGCATTCTAACACATTTGGACCAAAATCTACCAGCTTTTGAAATTGGCATGGTCTTTGAGTTCCACCATGGTTGGTCATTGTATTTTACCAAAACACCTGGGTAGTGAAAGATGGCTTGTCATTATCCGTAACCCTGTAAGATGGAGATAACGACATGGATTATGTTCTGCATGGAAAGTGCATGGAGGCCTTATGGTTGATTTGAAGTTGACTGCATTATTATGACATGACAACCATGTGAGAAAATGCATATGTAGTTACAAGTGTGCCTTGTGCTATCACGACAATCTTAGGGCTTGTAAAGGTGGTGTACATTTGAATTCGTTTTCACGACCATATCATTTCTTAAGTTCGCTTAAAAGTTACTGCTATACTTCTATCAAAATCTGGTGGTATGTTTGAATAGTCTAAAGAAAATTAAGGTCTTGTTTTATTGGTGTAAAACAATGGATATTTGATACTTCGTTTCATATGATACTGGATACATCAAGTATTTGAGTTCTTTGATTTTTGTATTCCATTTCAGTAGGTGCTGCATACAGAAATTTGGTGAGAATAGGCCTGAGTAGTGAAGAGTGATGTGATATTACTGTAAGAAAGAGTGAAGAAATAAACGTATGAAAATGAATCCAAGGCAATTGTTGAGGGAGGACATGCTTAACAAATATTCTTAATGTTAAGTTATTGTATCTATTTAAACAATTCCTGAATATGGACGAACTGTACATTTAATTCTTGATGTAATTTGGTAATAAAGAATTTCTTATGCATTGTGTGTGATCTTCGCTATTTGCATGGCTGTCACTCAAAACGCGCATTGCATTATTGCATCCAGAGTTCTTGTTGAACTTGCCATTCCATGCGAGAAACAGGGTCTGCGAGTGTTTGAAGGTTTCACAGTTGGTTTTCATCCACGGTCGTGGGAATTAGTAAGGATTCAGGAACTTTTCTGTTGTTCTCGCTGCTAGAATTATTTTGTTTCATACGGGGTCATTACATGTTTAATAAAATTGCTTCTTGTGAATTGGTAGGTTTACAATGGCATGACTCAATTGGGTTTCGAGAAGTCTCACCATGAATTTAGGTAAAGGATATATACCAAGTGTTCTTTTGCTCTGCATATCTTATCCTTCTTTCATCTCTGCTTTTTGTGAATACTTTTGCTTTGTCTCCTGTAATGAGATTGTATGAGTGGGCATCTAAAAGGCTTTCTTGCTTATTCTTTATTAAGCACATTATACATCCATTCTATTAGTCATTGTCATCTTGAAGTCATCCTTGCCTTCGGACTTGAAGCTACATTTAGCAGTCATCAGACCTGCAAGCTATATATATCTGATTGTACGTAACATAATTGACTTTCAGCTGGATAAATCTGTTTGTAGCAACAAACTTACTGGGATAGGTGATGTTGAAAACATCACCAGAGGTCTAATTGTTTGTCCTTTGTCGTTTTATAGCCAGTTTTAAAGAAAGTGCTTCTTTTGTTGTACTGCAGTACCTCCATTTACATGGCTGAATAAGTCAGTTACACAACTTGTAGTCCAGCTCCAGCTCCCTGCTTTTCACCACTCAAAGTGTCACCCGTTTCATAGAGTGATCTTGTTACACTAATATTTTGGCAGTATATGCTTGCTTGCAGCTGTGAGATATTGTTTGTTCATTGTTAATTGTCTTTTGAGTGACTCGGTGGCTCCACTCCTTTGCCTACTTCCTATGACCTTCCTCGTCATAGCATAACCTCATCTTTCTGCCAGGCCACTATATGTTACTGGAGTACAGATTTGTAGATCACATAAATTTGTACTCCGTGAAATTTGTTTTTTGTGTTCTTACTTTTGCATCGTATACGCAGCAATAATTGGAATTCAAATTTCCATATTTTGCAGCTTCAAAACTGAACAGTCTCAGGTTGCTCTTTATATGACTGCAATTGCCTCCCTTTCAAATTTAGTGCAGAAACCAACTGTTAAGGTAATGCAATTTCTGTTTTTTAATTTCTGTGGATTCTCTTATCAACCGTTAGAATTTTGCGATCAGGTTCCTGTTTATTTGTCTTTGCCCTAGGTCTCCCCAGAACTTGGCCTTGAGGTTAGCCTATCAGGTTCAGGAGCAACCGGCAGCCAACCAACAACTTTGTCACCCACGATATTTATGGTGGCTTGGAGATGTATTGTTTTATACATTGTTTTTGGTTTAAAAAATACTCATTTAAGTGTATGCCTTCCAGTAGTTGTTTTGTAATGTTATCGTCCAAAATTGTGATGTTTTGAACTTTTTAGTCCTAACTTTTCAGGTGAGGAGGCTCGTGATACTCCATATGAAGTAGAGATTACTGTCCCTGTTGTGGGTTATGAGCCCATTCAGTTTACGCTTACAAAAATGTGTGGTAAGAGCTAAAGATAAAGGATAAAGGATTCTGTTTGCGTGGAAGGGGATACATCATCTCTTGGTGGATTTGGTAGCTGTTCCCTTCTCTGTAGAGGAATCCCCTTCAGTTTTTCCCCTTACAGGATTGCATGGAACTTGTTTGTTGTCTGCAATTGTTGCTAGCAGCGTGTGTTTAAGTCTAACAGTTATTTATATTTCTGCTCCCGAGGTTTCTTTCTTGCCGCTTCATGGTTTTGGGTCATAAGTGCGATTGAGAGTGTATTTGAATCATATGATGAAGTTGTGAAGCGAAGTCCCACATCGCCTGGGTATCAAGTTGATATAGAGTATAAAAGAGTGAGGGCACCCTCACTTCATGAGCTAGCTTTTGGGGTTGATTTCTACCTAAGACCGTGTAGCATGGTATCAGAATGGGTAAGGTGCGTGTCTCTGGCCTGCATGCGGCAGGTGCTGCCAAGTGAGAAGTGAAGTCCCATATCACCTGGGTACCAAAGTAATCTGAACTAAATAAGCGTGAGGGTACCCTCACTTCACGAGTTAGCTTTTGGGGTTGAGTTCTACCCAAGACCGTGTAACAGAAGTAGCATTCCTCAAGATTTTGTGTTATTTTTTCTTGAACTTCATAAGCAATCCTAATTCTCAATTTTCATTAATATCTTTCATCTAGATTTCGTGCAGGTTTGACAGTATCTTGAGAACTTCTCCTGACTTGAATGATTGCTGTAATTTTTTCTTATGTTTTTTTGGTTCATGATAGTTGTACTTGATTGCTCAATACAATTGTCGATGATCACAGATAAGGAATAAGTTTGGTTATACTTGTGGGCAATTTTGGTTTTACAGCAAATCAACTAAGTACCTGAGTCTCATACCAAATAAAAATGAAAAACTAACCAGCTGAAGTCAATTACCTGCTTATGCTAACTATTTGGTTTCGAATTGACTCGTATTTGCTAATCCACAGTTGGATTGTTTGTTTGAGTTGCAGGATATAGGCAGCATAAAGAAGGAGATTCTATGAGAGGTTGGGCTGTATTTGGAGTGATATGTTCCATGTATGCCAAGTTCAACTTCATCTTTCTCTTTAGCCCTGTGATCTGATTTGTTCCATCGTCTGGGCATTTGTATTGTATTCTGTTAAATGTTTCCCATCTCGATGCCGCAATATATTAACTGATTTTCTGCAATTTGTACATTATGATTGTTGATGGTCGTGTTACATGAGATTGATCAGTAACTCATTGGCATGTTGTTTTCTCTCCTAGTTACTTATGTCTCTTATGTTTTGCACTAACTTTTGTGGGACAGATTTGTTGTTTTCTCAACACTATTTTGTTTTGGAGGGTTTGTTTACAAGACACGAGTGCAAAACCAGGTAGGATGTCCTTATTGCCCTGAATATCCTTTGTAGATTTTACTCCCTCCGTCCCACTTTAAATGTCCCCTACGGGAATCCGTGCATTTTCAAACCCCCCCAAAAAATATTTTTATATATTAGTTTTTTGTTTTTGTTTTTTACACCAAATTAAAGTATTCAATGAGTACTTTAATTTGGTGTAAAAAAAATTAAAAAATAATATATAGAAATATATTTTTTCGAGGTTTGAAAATGCACAGATTCCTGTAGGGGATATTTAAAATGGGACAGAGGGAGTAGCTTTTTGCTCCCTCAAGATATGGATATCATTCTCATGGTACGTATTACTTGCAGCGTGGTCTTGATGCCCTGCCAGGCATGAGTATTTTGTCTGCATGTTTAGAAACTGTAAGTGAACTTTACTGCACTTATATTGGCAGTTGTGTATCTTCTTAAACTGGAACTTGTATTTATATGAGATTAATGTCAAATAAAAGTCTAGTATTTGCTGAGTGGACTATGCCATGATTTAGTTACAGATTAGAGATTAAAGAGTTTGTTTGGGCATGCCAATGGAGTAAAAATGTGAAACTCTTCGTCTAGATATGATAAAAATCATCCTGACTGAACCTATTTCTGCTCCCTGATGGAAATTAATTAAATATGAGGCAATTCTAGTGTTTGCAAAATTTATAGATTTTCTTTGTGCAATAAATTCTCATTCATTTTTATTACTATCTATGGTCTTCCACTCAGTTCTAATCAATTTCCTTTTAGAGACTCATGACCCCCCATTAGAAAACGGTGCAGAAATTTTTGTCCTCAAGTACCATTTATGGTGAGGTAGTTTTCTGATGTAAATTCTCTTATTGTGAAAAAAATACTCCCTCCCATTTGTTTGTGCAATTTTGGGATTCCTACTTATTAAGGGGACGGAATGATGGCCATAAAAAGGTTTTCGAGTTTCCAAGAACAACACCCTTCATATTTTTGGCACTAAAGAAGCGTGCTCTTTCTCCATGCTAGCTTTCATACTTGAACTTTCTTTTTTGTTGCTTTAAAAGAGAAATGGCAAAACGGGAACTTTAAAGAGTCAAATTTAAAGTTAGACAACCATTTTGGGACGTTCAAAATTCAAAAAGTAAACAAACAAATTAGGGACATATGCTTACATGTAAATACCAGTTGTTTCTGGGTTTATTTATGTCTCCACTCGAACTTCCATAGACAGTATGGAGAGTTGCCCTTTTGTGATTACAGGAAAGAAAATATTAGAAACTTGGCTGTTTACGTACCCAATTCCCAGATTTGGCATTGTTTACGTGGTTAATTTCTTTTATCACCTCCCAAGTAGGCTCTCTGACAGTTTTTCTGTGTTTTCGGGTATATATCAAAAAACACAAAACAGGTCAGCGGAGGAGGGCATGGTTATTTGAGACCAGGTGACATGAATAGTACTTATGTGAATCAAGCCTCTTGGGAACGTCCGCCTGTATCTGCCCAAGGAACAGGGAGAACAAGTGAAAGGAATTATGGTTCAATTTGAACCAATGGTATTCTATAAACGCTTCAATTTCCCAGTTTTATGCTTAGACATATCAATTCAGTGATGGTACCCATATAAGAGTACAGTTCCTTCCACCCTATGCAAGCATTTGGGTGGTCCTTCCACCCTATGCAAGCTGAGGATCTGTGACATTGTTTACTTTTCATCTCAGTGAAAGCAGATGTGATTCACGTGAATGCTTTCTCTGACTAGGACTCAACAGTACGGCACAACCTGGTTTTGTACATGGATACATACTGTTGTATCATGAGAATATGACTGACGTTTAAGTTTCTCAATATTCAGAAATGCAGGATCATCCTTTTTTCTTGTTTGAATTTTGAGATTAATATCTGGATGAACGCACTCTCACATCCACGGATGTTGGATGAAATTTCCATCCGTCAGTCGCCATATTTTTTTTTCCTCCTACAGCTAGGCCACTAAATGGATCCGACTGCGCAACCCAAACCTCACGGCCCCCCATTTACTTCAGGGTACTCACCCTGTGGCAAATCGAACCCTAGATCTTGAGGAATACTCCCAAAGCTTGGGCATCCACCCGAACCACTGGGGCAACCCTTTCGCTTGCTTGCTTTACATAGCTCTACCCTTTCACTTGCTTTATACTTACCAATGTGAGATCTCCTCTATTTTGCACTGCAACGTCTCTTGCTATAGAGCACCTAACAGCAGGGCGAATCCATGTATCTGTAGATATTGGGGTCGAAAATCTAGAATTGTGTGATTGCTTTTCCTATTTGATAAGTGAAATACATATTGAACTAAAGCGCGAACAAATAAATAAATTTTTCTCTACAACTAATTCAATCAATATTTTTTCTTTTTTGCTTTAATATTTTCTATTTGGACCTTTTCCTTCTTAATTTTATTTGGGCTTAGAAGAGCAATGCGCTAAATGGGAGAGCAAGACCGAAAGTATATATTGCTCATGCGAGATCAAATTCACTGGGCAGCACTGCTCTCTTGTTAGTCTAATGGAGTATCAAATTCACCGGGCATCACTGAAGTTAGTTAAGGTTTCACTGCGTGCTATGATTGTTAAAGAGTATGCTTTGCCCTACTGAGCAATTACGGAGACTTGAATCCGAGCATTGAGTGAGAAACCAAACACTTACTTAGTGAACCATCCACTTGGTTGTAAGGTGCCTCTCCCCTTGAACGCCAGTAGTATTTAACAACGAGAGCAATAAAAAATGATTTTAATTTTTCCAAAGTTTCTTATTTATCCTTTGTCATAGTATTACCTTGATTTACATATGAGATGCTTCCAGAGCTGCCTTGTGGGAGAAGCCAAGGAAGTCTAAGTTTTGGGCCTACAAAGAAAAGGCTAAAAATGGAGCTTCTAAATTCTTAGGACTCCTATATATTAGGCCCAAAATATATTTAATCTAAGCCTTCTCTACACAAAATATGCCCAATTCAAGTTTTGTAATGATAAATCTTTTGTAATGATTTTTTTTTTTTTATGAAACTCTTTGTCGACCAATCTTTGTATGAAAAATATAGGATGAGCCGAATTCGCTTCCGGCCTCCGAAAGTTATGAGCCGACTCTGGATGCTTCCAACATCAAATAAAATAAATGTGGTCAGAGAATACACAAATAGCCACCAAATTAGCATTCAAGCAACATTGGCTAGGAAGAAATACAATATACAAAAGGGCCAGACGTTGTACTACCGTTTCATTGCACGATTCCCAAAGTTTATTATTGACAAATTAGAGGAGCAGTTCTTCAACGACACCAATTATAGAGATATACTCTACTATGTCGGTGTACTGAACAATAATTTGATTAACCTACTCCTATTCTTATCCTTTGTAGGTTAACTTTATCTGCTCCCCGCTAGACTGGTGAGTAAAGCAAATTGACCCCTAGACTGTTTGCTATTTTCTTTCGTTATACCTAATCTACTCTATTCTAGGGGACTTGGGAAGAGGGATGAATGCTTACGACAAACGAACCCTACCCATGTACATGGAAATATAAAGGAGATGCTCAACTGCACTTCACCCGACTTACACGCAATGTGTTTGAATGATGGATTTCGATATGAATTCGTGGAAGGAAAAAGAAAGAAAATGACGAAAAAGGAGCATTCATTAAATCCATTTTATATGTTGTCTCATTACAGATGTATATTCAAGTTCAATATCTAAATACAGTCGTGATTGATCCCAAAAAGTCATTTCTTTCTCATTTTAAGTTTGGACACACATTTAAGGGGCTTTTTGATTAATTTGCAAAAATGGTCTTTAGACAACTTGTTTTGGCTAAAGGCTAAAATTCATTTCTTTATGTCAAAGGCAACTTGCTCGGAGGAAACCATAAAATCTCTTCGCATTTAGCGCAAACACTTAAAAGACTTTAATTTGGAGAAGTTTGTCCAAACTCACACTAGCATACTTGTTGCCACAAAGTCAAGCGAATCGATCTGGACTTCAAAATATAGAATTGGCATCCCAAATTAGCGTACGTCATTCCAATGAAATCAAGCAAAATTGGCTACAAGAAAAGTACAAAAGGCCAGACATTGTACACTACTATTTCTTTCTTTCATTGAATGAGGCCTAGGCCTAAAGATAGTTTCAACCAATTAGAGGAGCAGTTTTCCAAAACCACCCCCTTTTTTTTTGGGTAAATCAAACCGCCCCTTATTATGTCTAGAATATAATATACATGTTTGTATAGGTTTTGGATTTATTATAGGTTTTGTATAGGTTTAGGCATGGAGAAGGATGAACAGTTTAAAGATTCTTTCAAGTTTCAATTGTCCATATCTATAATTCGAGCAAACATTGCCACATTTTTTGTTGATGATTTTTCAAATGCAAAATCGTACTATGACAAGACCCACGAATTGAACGGGTCGACTTAAGATGGTGTAGGTCTCACTTTCTCTGGACACGTCACATGTGGATCATATGAACTTTGATCAAACAAAGATCTGCACACCCTCGGCAGCAAAAATTAACAAATTTTCTTTTCCGTTCGGGGGCTCGTATGAAAATCTCATGACATGTGTTGAATCAAGTCTCAGTAAATTAGTTTAATTGAAACTGGCCGGGACAGCTAAAAAGTGGGGGGGTAACCTATCCACCCAAGAAAGAAAAGGGAATCATGTGTTCCTTTTTTAGGTAGCAGACTTGTGATAGATTGAGACTTCCAACATTCACACTTTACAGATACACAAAATTAAATTTGACGAAACAAATAGGGAATGTGCAGTAAGGGGCCAATGATTCTCAAAATCATGCATGCATCCAGTTTTGTCAAACAGGGCAGGTGCTTCTACTCCCACTCTTTGTGCTTTCTCACTCACATGCGCGTATGTCCTCACCCTCAAGACTTGATCAAAAGAGAACACATTCCCTGTTTGACTGACTCATCTAGAAAATTTCTCCAATATTTAAAACTCAAAGTACCAACTGTGCTCTTAATTAATAATTACACCAATGATAGGTGGACTGTTTCTTTTGATAACTCAGGTGTACCAGCTTACGCACACCTCGACTCATTCTGGAGGACCAATTCCACCGCCCATTTGCAAAGATCCCAATTAAAGTTAGAGAAAACCTCTATATGGACTGGCCCCAAAAGAGTTGATAACTTCTAAGAGATTTTGAACCTAAGACCTTAGAAGGGAACACACACCTAAATCCCAGGCCTTGACCACTAAGGCCAATCCATTGGGATTAGGATAGGTGGATTGTTTATGCATGGATTGGACACAAATAGGGTACCTTTACTGTCCGATACACATGGACGGTTATTTTCTAGGAGTCACATGCATCGAATTATTTCGGATGTTCGGGTCTGTGTAAGAAGATCGAACTGTGCACCCAGACTTGTCTACTGAGTAATAGTTATCCAAAGGATTTACTAATAATTAGTGCGCACTGCGCAGCATATGGGATCGAGGATCCCATATGGGATATATATGATGATGAATACTTCTGTTTAAATGAGGGACCTTTGTTCTAAACAAAAAATAAGGTACCTTTACAGTCCTTAATTTGGGTGGACCTAAGACTTCTCCGATTTACTAATCCATGATGGCTTAGAGGTTGGCTTTTCCCTAGTAGAGGAGAAATTTTTCAGTGCCGTGGGCACGGCCACGTGGTGCCAAGCATGCATCTCGGCCGTCCAAACGTGTTTTCAACGGCTGAGATTTGTTTGGGCTTAAGGGGGTGTTTTGGTAATTTTACACTTAAAATTATCCAAACAGATCTGAACCGTCCAAAACACGTTTGAATGGCCGAGATGGTGCTCGGCACCACGTGACCCGTGCCCACCCGGTACTGAAAAACTTCTCCTAGTAGAGGCAAAACTTATACTATCTCAAAGGAGGACTTTTACTCGCCATTGGTCTTTAATTAATATTTCTTCAATAGGAATAGGTAAA
Organism: Rhododendron griersonianum; assembly: GCA_018127125.1. Lineage (NCBI taxonomy): Eukaryota > Viridiplantae > Streptophyta > Magnoliopsida > Ericales > Ericaceae > Rhododendron > Rhododendron griersonianum. The sequence goes on from CM030795.1 coordinate 18,531,431, forward strand.
TGAAACAAAATTACTATTAAGAGCATGTACACCAATGAAAATGTAAAAATGCTGATCAACAGTGCACTTTTTTCATTTTACCTACTCACATCTCTCTCAACACTACACCAATATTATCTATTTTACCTAACTCCAATTAAAAAATATATTTTTCACTCATTTTTTTTTATTATCTTTATTGTTTAAAGAGAGGAAAAAGGAGGGAGGAGAGAGAGAAAGAAATAATAAAAAAAGAAAGGAGTATGAATAGTGTATAGGTAAAAATAGAGAACAACTATTCACAAATACATTTTAGCTCCTCTTTCAGCTCATTTGGTGTAGACTATTTTTTATGTTTCTCTTAGGTAAAATAGCAAAAAATGTATTTTTGCTCATCTAGTGTACTTGCTCTAAGACCTACTTTCTAGAGTATGTTGAGAGAAAAACAAATAAAGATATTATTCACTTTTGTTTGGTTTTGAGAAAAAAGTTGGATGTAATAAGTGGAGAGAGATAGATAGAGAAACTTATTGGAAATCGTGCAGAGAGTAAAAAGTTTTTCTCAAAACTTGTAAAAGAATTATTCAGCTTTTACAATCTCTTTCATAAGCATAACAATTTTGTTCATGTTTTTCTGATATTTTAAATGAGCTTTAATTTAGTACGGAGCTTTTGCTCGATCGTCATTGAAAGTAAAAGCAAAGGCAAGAAAATAAAAAACCAAAACCCCAAATGAAGAAGCTGGTAAACCCAATTAAATAAAATGAGGGAATGTTAATTAGCTATATCACTAGATTCACTACAAATCAAAACAGAAAATCACAATGGGGTTCAATGTGGAATTAGATATGATCAGCCTTCTCCTCCCCTGGAGGCTTATGATTTTCATGGTTGACTTGCACTATTGCCGAACTCGTTTTCGGTTTGCTTTTTGAAATATGTTTTAAGAGCAAGAGGCTCACGTTTTGATGTTGGTCATAGGTTCTCCTGTATGTTCTTGTATATATATATATATATATATATATATTTCTATCTTGGGTTGCTTGCTTAGGCTCTGATCTATTTAGTTGATGAAATTCTTTGTAAGTGGCGTTGGGTATTTCTGAATGAAAATTTTCCGATGGTAAAAAAAAGGATTCATGGGCGCAAACATTAAACATTAAACATTAAAATCCCATTCGGCTTTAATTGGGTCCCCTAGTGTATGGTGAGATTGGTCTCTCGAATTAGTTGGTCAATTGAACTAAATACCTAGTTACTCCCTCCGTCCCATAATATTTGTCCGGTCCGCAAAACAAGGACGTAAAAATAATATGTTTTTTGCAAGAAAAATTCAAATTTTATCACCACCGCTTATAAGTAACACGTTAGATTCTCATAAGAGAAGAAAGAAAAGAAATACTACCTACTACTGTATGTATTACCGGGCATTTATCACCACCGCTTATAAGTTAGATGGTCGTAATTGGGTTCATATTTGGATATGTCATCTTGTCATGTCGTGTAGGTGGTGAGAGTACAAATTAGTAACAACTAACAATGACCACCATATAAAGCAGTCCTCTGAAGTATCTCAAAAAACCCCAAAGCGAAGTGTATGGTGTAAATTTTACTGGGAGCCACACTTGTAATGAATCAGGCTCCCAAGTATCTAAATATAGTGTATAATTGTAACATCGTTTTATACTTTAAAAGCAGATTATTACTTAGTATGCAACTAACTTTTCTAAATTCATTATAGTAATTTTGTTTCCATCATAAGATCATGGAAAAATACTAAAAAAATGAAGCCTCCTCTACCAACTCCATTATACTCTATCATCACCCTCCCTCCTTCCACCTCTCTCTTGACTACTCCATTGAGGAGTCGATCTCTATAAATACCCATTACCCATCGATCTCAGCTTCCATCACAACAAATTAACATTCACAAGTATACCCAAGTCTAGCTTCCTCGATATATAGAGATAGAGGTCTTGGTGGAGTCCATTATATATATATATATATATAGTATATATAAGGAACACAATTAAAACAAAGTACATATATATATATATATATATATATATATATATATATATATAGGAGGGGAGGGGAGGGGAGGGGAGGGGAGATCATATATATTCACTACGTACAACAATTAATAATATGGCTCAATCAATGAGCTTTGTGATTGTTGTAACCATGCTTTTATCTGCCCCACTCTGCTTTGCTCACAAGAGTAGCGGTGGCGGCGGTTACCTCTACCCACAGTTTTATGACAGGTCTTGCCCGAAAGCGAAAGAGATTATCAAGTCTATTGTTGCAAAGGCTGTTGCCAAAGAAGCTCGCATGGCTGCTTCCTTGCTTAGGCTCCATTTCCACGACTGCTTTGTCAAGGTAAGTAGTTATCAATCAATTGAAACCAAGTGAAAATTAATTAAACAGTTAGTAGCTTAGTTAGAGCGGGCATCTCAATCCATTCGTCGGCCACTTTTCTTGTCAACTTTTTTGCTTTTAAAATTATTGGCTTCTACATTAGTAGTTTAACTTCAAAATGGCTTCTAATTCGCTCAATATTTGACAAAGTCATTTTACGTAGAATGATTTCAATGAAGAGAAGTAATATAGCTAGCTACATGCAGCAGATTTTGTTATTGTTCGATTCTTAGACTTTAGATTCACCTAAATTGGTCCTTAGACAATTAAATGTTTGTAAACGTGGTCCATGTGACAATTTGCCTTTAATTACTCAAACGAAAAAGGTCACATCCACCAAATCGCAGGCCAAAGTAGGAATACTACTATACTTGCACAGATAAGGTCGAGAAAGTATCTTTGAGGGAACCCATAGATATAAGTGGGAAGAACAATGCTAATACCACACACACATACATACATAGTTTAACTATTCTCGCGAATAGTTTTTTTAAAATCTGGACCATTGATTGCCGAAATGGATGGCTGAGATTGTGCGGAGCCGTGAATAACTTGTTCACGGCTAATAAGTTTCTCTCATTTTAGAGGGGTCAAATTGATGAATACAACAATATACCTCAAGAGTAGAAGGTAGTAGAGTATAATTTAGGAGTAAGCTTCTAATGCGGACCTCCGCATCCAAGCAAAGTGCGGCCCACCCCATTTCTCCCCTTTCCCGATTGAATTTTTATGATCCGAGCCGTTCAATGTGTTCAGAACGTGATTTTAAGGGTATTCGAGAGAAATCGGCAAAAAAAAATGATCGGAAAGGGCTTGATTTGAGCAGTTTTTATTTGAACCGTTCAATAAAAAAATAAACAAAAACTGCTCAGATGAAGCCCTTCCCGGTCTTTTTTTTTTTTGCTGATTTCTCGCGGGTACCCTTAAAATCATGTTCTGAACACATTGAGCGGCTCGGATCATCGAAATTCGATCGGAAAAGGGGAGGTCCGCACTTTGCTTGGATGCGGAGGTCCGCATTAGAAGCTTACTCTTTATATATATATATACACACACACACTCACTCACGGTCACGGGATTACATCTCCGATTCCAACCCCAAATCTCTGAAACATGCAACGACCTCTCTAATATGTGAGCAAATTTGGTATTCTCATAATTAATTTCTTGTCATTTGCACGGGGGGGCCTAACCGAAGAGAAGAGTAGGTTGAATAATTAAACATGCAAAACTCCCTTAATAATAATGTATGAAATTAATGCGTACGTACTAAACAAAATTAATAACTCCCATGGGCTGCTGTGTCTTCTATACTTATATATATATACTGTATGTAGGGTTGTGATGCATCAATACTTCTAGACAGCAGTGGGAGCATAATCAGCGAGAAGGGGTCAATCCCTAACCAGAACTCAGTCCGTGGGTTCCAAGTCATTGATGAAATCAAATCTGCTCTCGAGAAGGCATGCCCTAGCACCGTCTCTTGTGCTGATATCATGGCTATTGTTGCTAGAGACTCTACTGTCATTGTAAGTTTTCTCGATCCCATTTGGGGTTTATATCAAATTTTCTATCTAATAATGAAAAATACTACTACTACTACTACTACTACTAATCAACAGGGGCCAGTATGAGAAATTAATAAAGATTACTATTTAGTTTTCAAACTAGTACTAATTTTCCACTGCTGTCCTGAAAAGCAAATTAAATTCGGTACCTAGCTAAGTAGCTATACTGGCTAGCTATAATTGTTGTGGTTTTGGCACAGAGCGGTGGACCAAGCTGGGAGGTCCCCTTGGGAAGAAGAGACTCCACAGGTGCTAGCTTGAGTGGCTCCAACAACAACATTCCTGCTCCAAACAACACATTTCAGACCATCCTCACCAAATTTAAGCTCAAAGGACTTGACATTGTTGATCTTGTCGCATTGTCCGGTAATTAACTTTAGCCGACCCGTCATGGAGTAGATATTGTTTCGGTAGATGAAAGGGACTCGATGCTCGAGAAAATTAAGAACTCATAAGAAAATAAGCAACTAAAAAGAATTACTACTAACTTAACAATAACTTGCAGGCTTATTATGCCTACCCAATCGTGTCTTTCTTTTGGGTCTTTTCCCGAACCACACGACACACAGTCCATGTTTTTGAAATCTTGCTGCCACTAGCCTCTTAATGCAGGCATTTTCACGTCCTCATAATTGCCATGCAGGGAGTCACACTATTGGAGATGCTAGGTGCACCACTTTCAGGCAGAGGCTGTACAACCAGTCGGGCAACGGGCTAGCCGACTTCACCCTGGACCAATCATATGCATCCCAATTGCGTGCCCGGTGCCCGAGATCCGGTGGCGACCAAAACCTCTTCTTCTTGGACTTTGTTACCCCAACAAAGTTTGATAACAGTTACTTCAAGAACTTGTTAGCTTCGAAAGGTCTTCTAAATTCTGACCAAGTTCTTGTGACCAAGAATCAACAATCGATGGGGTTAGTGAAGCAATACGCTGAGAATATGGAGCTTTTCTTCCAGCAATTCGCCAAGTCTATGCTTAAGATGGGTAACATTTCTCCTTTGACCGGATCAAGGGGAGAAATTCGAAAGAATTGCAGGAAAATTAACTCTTAGGACCATATATAGAGTCCTGGAAGCAATAAACATCAGTATAATTCTACTATTTGTGGTTGTTCTCTGTTTCTCCTATTTATTTTTGATGTTTTCTTTTCCTTTCCTTCGTGATTATCCTAAGAGACTTCCATTGCCAGCCTGTTGTGGACTAGTGTGGTAATGAAATATCATTTTGGTAATTACTATTTGGGTGTTACTTTAAAAATCCGTCGAAGGGGTTTTAGTTCTCGTCAAGACTTTAAATTCAGGTCCCCTGTGAGGTTGGGTTCCTACAGGTTCAGTTTGGAACAAGCGCGGGCTTATGGCATTTGGGACAAACGACGAACTCATATAAATCCCAACAATCAGCCTTATAGGCTCTGTTCAAAAATCAAAAAAAAAAAAAAGCCTCATTGGCTCATCTTATCACTATTGAGAACAAAAGTATTCACAACAGAATGCTGCAGGAATTCTTACTAATAGGCAAAACTGACAAACAGTAACCTAACAACCTTGATGTAACGAAAACAACAGTAGAGTAACAGCCACAGTAACAAAAACAAACAAACTGGTGTCCAGCAGCCACTGAAATAAGAACAACTTATAATCCAGAGATTGAACTCTGATCTCATCCCATATAAGAACACTGTATTAAGTCATCCACTTAATAAAGCTAAGGACGTTTTCATCTTAAACACGAAATGTATCTAATAAAGGATAATAAAAAGGCCTCGACTATTTAGGATTTTCAAAGAAAAGGAGTTCCAAGAGACCATCTTTCCCATCTGCACCACAGTAGTTAGCCAGATTAGTTTCACTTGTATGTTCAGACTTAATTCTATCTTCGCACCTTTCTCGAGATAATTTTAACGACATCTAAATTGAAATATCTATAAGACAATGTGGCAACCCAAAGAAGTGGTCAACATAAAGTAGATTATAGTAGGCCGTCAACCAAAGACTTCTTGTAAAAACACTTCACCTTGGTTGTTGTGTCCAAAGCTATTCCATTTATCTTCTCAGACTCAGATTTCATTGCAGCCAGCTTGCCCTCCACCAAAGAGATCTTTTCTTGAAGCATTTTCATTTCCACCTTATATCCTTCAACCTCTCTCTCTGCTTTTTCAATTGCTTCATTGATTCTTGTCTTCTCCCCCTTCAAGGAGGAAGAACCCTTTTGTAGAAGCTTTGCCTCTTTAATCTCTTCCATCCTCTTACGAAGCCATCCAACTTCCACCCTCACAGACTCAATGCCATCAATATCATCGAGCATAGATTTCAGATCCATGGATGTAATCTCTGTGTATGTTGTCCCTTGTAATTTCTGGAAAATCAGACAGACAGTCTCGAGGAGAAACGAACGCAATCTCACAGATTGCAAAGAGCTGTCCTTAGCGATATCCCCAAATTTCGATAATATCTCTCTAAGGAGAGATGCAAATTCCTCCTTCACTCTATACCCATTCACTGTGACCAAAGCAACATTGAATGCGGAATGAACCTCATCATCAGAAGAGTTGTCATATGACATTGCAGCCATTTCAGTGAGGTTAAGACTGAATGATTGAGTTGGCGCAGCATTTTGGCCAAGATTTTTGGGAAGTACTTCCTCTCGTCCATTCCCAATGACATCCGATGCCTCAGTAGCCTCCGTGTTTGCAAGGTGATTTTCGAATACAATGTCATGTGGTGGAGGGGGAGTAGGGATGGCAGGAGCAGCAGGAGCGTGGAGCTTTTCTTGGGCATGGATTGGATGAAGATCTGAAGAAAGCTGTTCAATTTCCATCAAGTCGTTGAGGTTTTCTATTGTTTCACCCCCATTTTCTAACCACTTGTAGTACTGCTGGGACTGGTCTTCACTCTTTAAATGTTCTGCTGCCGGATTATTTGAGACCTGTAAAGAGGAATTACAATGCATAAACTCATTTCTGCACATTAACTCATTTCTACAATGTGATCACACCAACATGAGGATCACATACACTGAAACATAGGAAATGTTAAGTCGCTTTTTCAGCATGAATATATCAGCTATCAAAACAACGCCTACTACCACATAATATCTCAAAAATATTTTGGAAGGAGTAATTAGCATTGCATTCCAGTACCTGGGTTTGAAAAGGTAGTTCGGAATTCAAGTTGTCCAAGTTTGGAATATGCACAGCTGTGGGACTCAAACTATCAGTTTTGCCGGCTAGAATCTTCTTTGCTGGTGTCAAGGTAGAATCATGACTAGTAGCCTCCTTTGCACTTCGAAGTGGATATCTTGAGGGAGTTGTCAAAATCTCACACTGGCCAACAACCGCCTTTCCACATCGTTTTGGGTATCGTGAGGGTGCGGGTGGGAAATGTGCTGGCACAGAGAGGAACCCCTAAAACAGTGATGCCATTGACTAGGCTGTTATTTGTAAATGAACCCAAATGCAAAAAAGCACCCACATAACAAACTCTAGGCATTAATGATTGTTAAACTACGGAAATTCGTCAACATAAAAAGCAACACCAAGCATTTAACAACCTAAATAGCATATTAGCAGTTTCGAGGTTCAGGTTTTCCCAATATACAAGTGGACAAGCAGCATGGGCAGCTATAGAGTTTAGCATAGTCATACTGCATCCGATAACTCATCCAAAAACATGAAGTTGTGAATAGATGGTTAAACATTGTATACGATGAACCAGTAACAACGAGCTGCCAATAGAGCTTCCTTCAAAGTAGTGAATGAGAACACCTGCTCTTTATTTTTTTTCTTTTTGAACGATTTTTTTAAGAGCAGGTGTTCTCATTCACTACTAAAGCCAGTGAAATCCATTTCTAGCCAGTTCCTAAAGATCCTATACAGTATTACAATGATGATTCTCAGAAATAATGAAGCAAGACCAAATTATTGAGGAGACAACCCTTCAGCAACGATCTGAAAAGATCCTAAAAGTTTGGTATGACAATCGTACCAAGATGACAAGAAGCAGTTAGCTGTGAATTCCAGTACCTGGGTATGGAAAGGAAGTTTGGAAGTCAACTGATTGGGACTCAAACTCTCAGTTTTCTGCACTAGAATCCCCTTTGCTGGTGTCAAGGTAAAATCATGACCAGTTGCAGTTTGAATTGGATATCCTGGGGGACTAGTCAAGGCAGCACATTGACCAAAGACTCCCTTTCGATGTTGTCTTGCGTATTGTGAGGGTGAAGTTGGATAATGCATTGGCACAGAAAGAGATCCCTAAAACAATGAGACCATTGCATTCACTATGTTACTCGCAAATGTACACAAGCGCAAAAGTATACCCAAAAAAGAAATTAACAAATCATAAACTGCTAACCACAGAAAAGACGGACATAAGAAGCAGCACCAATCCTTTAAACCAATTAAACAGCACAATTTCAGAGGATAATCTCATGGCAGAGATAAAGATCATTCTTAAAACCAATGAAGCAGGACACGCCAAACTATTGATAATGGAGATAACTTGTTCACAAACGTAAACAAAAATAAGAATCTAAGAGCAGGGTTCGAGCATCTCCATGAACACAAAATGCTACGTGCTAGTCTGGCAGCAAATGCTACACATTATAATGGCTGAATCAGCTTGGCATTTATAGTCTATACCATAAGCTCTCTCTCTCTCTCTCTCTCACACACACACACACACACAATACCAAAGGAAGAAAACTTAGATATTTAGATGCTTGTGTTACAGTTTCTAGTGTTTGAAGGAAATTGAGAGCACTACAGAGATGAGAATTTATATCATCATCATCGTCAAGAAGCAGGAGCATAAATGTTATTGCAGTCAACATCAACAATCTACTTTGATGCCAGTTCTCGGATAGTATTAGCATGCTCCCTCAGGATTATGCAAAAGGCTCTTGCCCTTTTCACTACAATTTTTCCTTTTCTTGTCTGATCAGCACCCTTTTCGCTTTAATGGTAGATGGGGATTGAGAACACATGGAACAGAGGAAGGGGCTGTTAAGGGCTAGCTGGTGATTATGTATCAGTAGCCCAAGTTAAAGAGATGTACATAGTTCGAAAAATATATGTGGTTTAATGGTTTTATTGGAATACATGAACCCGTTACTACTCTCGGCCCTCCTTCCCCTTTCCCGGCTTCGTCAATATCAATATAAGAACTGGCACAAAAGAAGGGAGATCCAAATGATCCATATACGAACATGCATTTTTCAATCAATTCTCTATATTCAATTGACTATCTCACTCTTTTGGTATTATCTCGCCTCTCACCTGGCTTAAAAAGCCCCAGGCCTCCCCTTGCATTATGCACTTTCCGTCATCGCATCTATTACGTAATAAACCTTCCTTGGCAAAGGAGAAAAGCTACCGCTGGTAATCTATTCTTCTTTGCATTTGTGGGCATGAATATATACTAATGTTCAAGAGCAATTCTACTTACACACACCACTTGAGTTTCATGAAAATTTTGACGATCCGAATCATTCACTTGTATATCTCAACAATATACATTATTACCCATATCAAAAAATCAGTTTGATTGGACTTTGGTAACAATTTTTTTTTTCCTTGAGAAATATGGATCATTAAAATTCTTTTCGTTCGTTAATTGATTTGAACAGGCACTTATAGATATCCGATCAACTTGATTTTTTGCACGAGTGATTAAGATGTCTAGTTCTACAAAACAAACGGCTCAGATCGTCAAAATAACTCTCTTTATTAGATGGTGTGTTTGAGCGGTGTGTACGTAGCAGAGCTGAATGTTCAAAATAGAGAGGGTTAAAGTTGTTTAGTGTTGCGGTTTTAGATAATGAGAGGAGAATATACAGGTGACTGTGGCTCGAGGATGCCGGTGTGTTTTACACTTGAGATTTTAGAAAACAAAACAAAAAAAACCCTATCGATTCACCCAGGCCTACGGAGGTGCCTGGATTTCCCTTATTTAGGTTTCATGTTCGTATAAAATAAAACAACAAAGATCGAACGTTTTCCCCTGAAAGCATCTTCTGTACACCCCATCACATTCATGCATACCATAAGAAAAAAGGTAAAAGAAGAAAAAAAAAATCAAAAGAACAGCAAAAACAGCACCAGAATTATCTAATATAGCTCCATCATTGGGTTACAATAGAGAGGGATTAGCATGTTAGAAACTTAACTACCCTGTCCTCCCACTGAACGGTGATGCAGATAAAGATACAAATGCGCGCGCGCGCGCGCACACACACACAGAGATGGGGTTACCTTTGGAGACCAAGTAGGGTCGGCTGACTCGGCTTCGCATTCTTGATCAGAATCGACTTTGCTTGTTTTCCTTGGTCTTCCTCTCTTCTTCCCCATTGCTAGGTTTGCTCCGTGAGGGATGCGCCGCTCTCTCTCTCTCTTTCTCTCTCTCTCTCTCTCTCTCTCTCTCTCTCTCTATACAGTATTATCCTTGCTCTCACACTTACTGCATTTCAGCTTTCTTCCAGTAGTAAACAGTCCAGCTGAAGCAGCAAATTTGTCATTTTCCGATGCCAGAAGCAACGGCACACTCGGCTCCTGACAACTGCGTGTTTGCTTCTGATTGGCTCCTCTATTTCTTTTTTTTCTTTTTTTTTGATCCTCCTCCTTTGTTCCTTTTAGGGGAACTTAATTAGCCATCTTTTTTATCCTACTTATTTATGTGTTAATTCTTTTTATTCTAAATATTTAGGTGTTCATCCTAATGTGTTTAAATACTTATCTTTCTATCCTCAAATTCAATTAAATCTTAAACTACCCTTTCTTTCTCCTAATTTTTCAAATCTCTCTATCTTTTTTTAATCTTTTCTAATTATCTCAATTCTCTCTCCTCTTTCAAACATCTCTCACCTAATCTTTTGAATTTTTTCTCTCATATTTTCATTCCTCTAAAAATCTAAAAAGAAAATACGACTCTTACAAAAACGAATGTATAAGCCGCAAAACATGGCAAAACCTGATCGAAAAAGATGAACAAAACAAGATCAATTAAAAAACATGACAAAATCGAAAAACATGGCAACTTTCGAGAAGTATAGGTTTCAATCGAGGTAGATGAACAAAATATGATCAAATAAAAAACATGACAAAAATCAGAAAACATGATAAGTTTTGAGAAGTGTAGGTTTCAATTGAGGTAGATGAAGAAAACATCATCAATTCACAAACATGACACGAACATGACTAATTTCGTTAAACATGGCGAAGTTCAAACATGACAATTTCGCGAACATGACAAATTTCGTAAAATATGATACTTTACAATGACACTCATTGCATCCCAACATTTTGACCGAAAACTTACTACAGTTCTTCCAAAAGATGAAAACCTATCTTCAACATACCATCAATAACAACACAAAATTCGGCACAGGTAATCAATGAATTTCGGCACAAAGTAATCTAAATCAACAAGGTTTTGGGTGACGATGCATGGTCTGGGCTATGGCCATGCAGACGTTGCCGACTCCGACGATAGAGATTTTGGTGGGTTTGGTTGGTGGGGGAGGATAATTTTGTGCCATGAAAACTGATAACAAGTTCTGGAATAACAAATACACATTATCAGTAGTAAATGAAAAGAATGATTCACATGTACTTTATGTTTGTAGAAGGAAAGCAATCTTTTGTTGATTTTCTCGATTTCTCAATGGCTTTTTGACTTTTTTGGTCCCAAAGTATTTCCGCCGTGCCATTTTGGTCCCCAATATTCCAATTGCTAACATTGCATTCCTAAAGTATCAATTTTGTCTCTAAATGGTCCCTGCGGCTCACGCCGTTCCTTCTCTCCGTCAAAACTAAGGGCAAGCTTGGTATTTCACATCAAAACGGTGTCGTTTGGTTGGAAATATTGTTTTTTCGGCTTTTTGACTTTTTTGGTCCCCAAAGTATTTCCGTCGTGCCATTTTGGTCCCCAATATTTCAATTGCTAACATTACATCCCCAAAGTATCAATCTTGTCTTTAAATGGTCCCTGCGGCTCACGCCGTTCCTTCCCTCTGTCAAAACCAAGGGCAAGCTTGGTATTTCATCTCAAAACGGTGTCGTTTGGTTGGAAATTGAAACACTTGATTTTTTTAGGCTGTTTATATATTAAAAAATATGGTGAAAAAAATTAAATGTTCAAATTTTCAATTTGTTTGAACCTGTGCGAAGATCTTAATTTTTTTTATCATTTTATTCTAAATGGTCATAATTATTATTTTGATATATAAACAGCCTAAAAATATATAAGATTGATATTTCTCTTCCATGGTTTTCTTAGGGTTCTCATTAAAAGCTTTAAAGTCAAAAAATTAATTATAACCATTTAGGATAAAATGATCAGAAAATTTAGATCTTCGCACTGGTTCAAACGGGTTGAAAATTGAAACACTTGATTTTTTTAGGCTATTTATATATTTAAAATGGTGAAAAAAATTAAGTGTTCAAATTTTCAATCCGTTTGAACCTGTGCGAAGATCTTAATTTTTTGATCATTTTGTCCTAAAGAGTTATAATTATTTTTTTGACTTTGAGACTTTCAATGAGAACCCGAAGAGAACCATGGAGAGAAAAATCAATATTTCCAACCAAACGACACCATTTTGAGGTGAAATACCAAGCTTGCCCTTGATTTTGACAAAGGGAATGAACGACGTGAGCCGCAGGGACCATTTAAAGACAAAATTGATACTTTGGGGATGCAATGTTAGCAATTGGAATATTGGGGACCAAAATGGCACGACGGAAATACTTTGGAGACCAAAAAAGCCGAAAAATCAATATTTCCAACCAAACGACACCGTTTTGATGTGAAATACCAAGTTTGCCCTTGGTTTTGACGGAGAGAAGGAACGGCGTGAGCCGCAGGGACCATTTAGAGACAAAATTGATACTTTGGGGATGCAATGTTAGCAATTGAAATATTGGGGACCAAAATGGCACGACGGAAATACTTTGGGGACCAAAAAAGTCAAAAAGCCTTTCTCAATCAGAATGCCATTGCCGTTGCCGCCGCCCGCCATGATCTGTTTCTTCTTCAAGCTACCGAAGATATTTCGTCCCATCGCCAACAAAGTCGTCATCCGCCGCGCCGGAGCCACGACCACCAGTTTCAAGCTACATGGATGATTTGCGCCACCCGGACTAGGTGGCAAATCAATATCATGTAATCTGGGGATATTGCCTAATCCCGGTCATGACGACTGTGGTTAGGTGCCAAAAGGGTACAAAATCTGTTCCAAATGGGATATTGCCTAATCTCGGTAATTGGGGAATTCGAAACGACCCTCCTATAAGTAAGGAAAATGATAAAATTTTAATTATATATATTAATAGGAAAAATCAAAATAATAGGTATACACTATATATAATAATATATTAATAGGGGTATAATAGGCAACAATAGATTTTGAGGATGGGAACATAAGTATTTAAAACCTCTAGGATGGACACCTAAATAAGTCTAGTAAAGAGGATGGCTATTTAATTTCTTCTTCCTTTTATTACTCATTTTTCTTACTTAAAACTTTCAGCGCACCTTTTATAAAGGGCGAATTTCACTAACCACTTCTGGGGTTTCTGACACAAACAGATACCCCCCTGAGATTTCTGAAATTACACTAACCTTCCTTGCTTTTCTGACACAGCAAAAAAGGACCCCCTGCCGTTACTTTTCAGAGAATGGCGTTAACATTGGCAAAGGAAATAAATTGCATAGAGTTATTTGGAATGAATCACACCTCACTTTCATTTTTTGGAATGAATCAAGTTAAAAACAACTAGGCGTAATTTTTTTTTTTTGCCATTTTTTATATTTTTCTTTTGTCAATAAAATTAAAAAAATAAAGCTGTTTGAATCAAATTTATGTCAAAGTCGAAATAATTGACTTGTTTGGGCTTTATAGAATTGCTTCTTGACAATTATAATAAAAAAATTCCCCAATTTCGTATTGAAACAAAAAAAAATTGAAAAGAGAGTTTATATTCGTGGATATATTTTTGTTTGCGAAATGGCATGAAAGGGGTCTATCTTTTATGTTTTATTTTAAACTTGTTGTCGCTCTTATGCTACCGCCAGCATCTCATACCACCATTGTTTTTTTGTGTCTTAAAATCCGCCACAACTATCCCATTCACTTAGGCGTGGTTTGGCTTAGTAATCTTTTTTTTTTAAAATTATTGCCTAATCAACTCGTTGTTCCCTCACCATTTAACATAACTTTGCCTACAGAATCAATTACACTCAATCAAGTTTTACCTTCTAACATTTGGGTACTGAGAGTTTAGCAATATTATGCAATGAAGCATTGCACATGGACAATTGTCTTGGCTTTTTGCAATGGTATAATCTATAGGTTGAAAAAGGTATGGCAAACATCTTCCTTTTCCATAAGGTCCTTGCTCTAACAACATCTGCATTTTTTGTGTCCCCCCATTGATACACCCGAGTATTCCATCTTCTTGAAGTTCACAAAACATTCGAACTAGTTATCACAACTTGTACATTCTCTTTTATATTCTAGGATCATGCTTGAAATTTGGTGGTCCTTCAAAAATTCAAGAAACACTAGAGAATGTTGAAATGAACCAATAATCTAAAAAACAAATTATGCAAATTAAACTAACAAAGGAAATTGTTTTAGGATAAATAAAAAAATGATTATTAAGCCAAACCATGCCTAAGTGAATAGGATAGTTGTGGCGGATTTGAAGACATAAAAAAAACAATGGTGGTATGAGATGGCGGAGGCCGCATAAGAGCAACAACAAGTTTAGGGAAATGATTTTGCCACTCCCTTTTTTGTAAACGCCACTCCCCTACAAGTGTATTTTTGCACTAAAATTACACTTGCAGGAGAGTGGCGTTAACAAAAAAGGGAGTGGCAAAATCAGCAGCCCAAGTTTAAAATAAAACATAAAAGTTGGACCCCCTTCATGCCATTTCGCAAATAAAAATAAATTCACGAGTATAAACTCTCTTTCCATTTTTTTTTGTTTCAATACAATGGGGAATTTTCTTAATTATAATCGTCAAAAAGTAATTCCATAAAGCCCAAACAAGTTAATTATTTCGGCTTTGATATAAATTTGATTTCACACAACTCTATTTTTTTAAATTTTATTGACAAAAAAGAAAAGAAAAGATTACGCCTAGTTGTTTTTAAGTTGATTCATTCCAAAAAATGAATGTGACGAAGAGTGATTCATTCCAAATAATTCTGTGCAATTTGTTTCCTTTGTCATGAGGGTATTTTTGTACTTCTCTCGCCAATGTTAACACCATCCTTTGAAAAGTAATGGCAGGGGGTCCCTTTTTGCTGTGTCAGAAAAGGAAGGGAGGTTAGTGTTATTTCAAAAATCTCAGGGGAGGTATCTGTTTGTGTCAGAAACCTCAGGGGAGGTTAGTGAAATTTGCCCTTTTATAAACCTTTTTTCCCTTTTCCGTGCCGCACTACACATACACTAGCGATTTTAATTCACCCATTTCAAAAAGGAAGATTTCAAACTCCAATGTTAAAATTTGACATCAATAATACCAAAATCTTCTCCACTTTTGTAGTATCAAAATTCATGTCAAATTTAGAAAATGTCATTTTTGGTGCACAATTGACAAGTTTGCTACACCATCCAAGCCATTCAATTAGCATAAAAAAAATGAGTCCCGTTTAATTCAATGATCTAAATTTGATTGTGCAAAGAATGGCACCAAAACGGTGCAACGGCATTGCTATTTTTTTAGCTTTTTAATTATTTTTGTACCAACATGCGGACTTGCTCTAACTTATGTTTGGTTCGGGGTTAGGTTCCCTCTATACCATTATCCTCTAAGTTTCTTCAAACCTCAATTGTATTAGCTCTATTAGGAGCCATAATGGTGATTCGAATTGTTATGAGTTTTTTTTTTCTTTTATCCCCTAAACTATGTAAGTTTTCTCTACTTCGTCCCTAAACTATCAATTAGGCGATTTCATCCCCTCAACTATCACTCTGTTACCCATCTAATCCAATTGATAACACCCATCACATTTTTGGACGAAAACTCCCTCAAGTGATAGTCACATGCGATCCCAACCCATAAGACAGGGGCAAAATTGACAATCCAGGGTTGTGAGACCTATTGGCTACCCAGACCTCTCTCTCTCAACACTCAGATCTCTCTCTTTGGTAAAGAAAAAATTGATGGGGATGGAAGAGAAGATTCATCCATTAATTTCTTTTAAGGCCTAAATACAATTTTTTTTTATCAGCCTAAATACAAATATTGCCATTGAAATTATCTTCAAAAGGACCCCGGAAATACCATGGATGGGAATCAAGTTTAGAAACAGCCTTCACGCAAAGAACTTTCTTTTACTTTTTTCCGATAGCCACTAAAAATACAACACCAACAAAAAAGGTTCTCCCAAATTCTTGAAACCAAATTGAACAAGAAAAACAAAATCTCCTATCTATTGATCTGGTTTGTTCAACTTTGCATTCTGTATATATTTCAGTAAGGAGAAAGATTAGTCTGGTTTGTTCTCCTACGCATATTGTACATATTTCATATTTCAAGAGAGAGAGAAGCCGGATACTAATATTATGTCACTACGAAAATACAACTCAAAGTGCATTGAAAACTGCAGAAAACAGATTGAAACATAAAACTCAAAGTGCAGATTGATTCTGTTTTTGCTGCATTTTTCAGTGCAGATTTGAACCAAAATGCAGCAACTGGGTTGAAATAGAACCAGAGACAGATTCAGCTTTGAAACTGAATCAAATTCATAATCAAAGTAGCAAAATTGCAGCTTTGCTAAAAAACAGATGCAGAACCGAGCAAGGATGGACCGTCCAAGGAGAGAATCGAACCGAGCAAGGATGAACGTAACCCTAAATGTATGGCATTTGATCAGAGGAAAAGAGGAGAGACAGAAAGAGAGGAGCTTTTGAACGGAGGATAGGGGCTTTTTCTTTTTCACCAGGTGTGAGACTTGAAATGTCTATTTTACCCCTAGCTTCTGGGCTGGATTGCATGTGATAGGCACATGAGGCTCTTTTTCGTCCAAATGGGTGAAACCATTATTGATTGGATCACGTGGGTAACGGAGAGATAGTTGAGGGGATGAAATCGCCAAATTGATAGTTTAGGGACGAAGTAGAGAAAACTTGCATAGTTTAAGGGATAAAAGACAAAAAAACTCAATTGTTATTGCATACGCCCAACATTGAAAATCCGGGAAAAAAAATTAAGTTAGACAGATATGAATTGATACAAGAACAAATTATATAAATTGGACGGTCTATATTTAAAATCACAAGGACGCTGACCTGGGGATGGCCAACCAAACCTTTTTAGAATCAATATTATTTTATAATTGATTATAATAAGATATATGATCGATCATAAACTTGAGGAACAAAATGCATGATTGCCTCTGTAGAGACCCGTAAATTATTATAATTTCGGAAATCGTTTGAAGCATGAAAGAATCGTATTATTAATAAAGTTATATGTTTGTTTGTGGGGGTGTACGGATGTACGTTTACTGTTGTGTATCGGATACTCGGAGAATAGTAAAATGTGAGTTTTGATGTTGTAATGTTGTTTGGAAGTGTTGGTATCAAGTTGGGTTCGATTCGGTGTCCGTTGGAAAATTTCACTTTTCCGTCCAGCAAGTACCGGTACTGCCTCTTGCCCAGTACCGGTACCCAGTGTCTATAACTTGGCCAAATTGGCATTTTGAAGGTTCCAGTACCGGTACTGGGAATCACCCAGTACCGGTACCCGCTGTGATTTTTCTGATTTTTCAGCACGCATTTCAGACGCCTATAAATACTCCCTTTTGCCATTTTTCAAGCCCAAACCCACGAAATAACCCTAGAAACACCCTCTCTCACCTACCCCACTCCAATCTCACCCAAAACTCTTGATTTCAATCTCAAATCTTCAAGATCTAAAGGATTCTTACCTCAAAATCACTTGAATCTCACATTTGGTGAACAAGGGGTAAGTTTTGTATTCTTGCTCTCACTTTTTGGCTCTCATCCACGTTTTCTCTCTCTCTCCTCTCAATCATTTGTTGATCCTTGCTTGTTTATCTTGTTTTTGGGATTATATCTACCCTAGATCATATATCTAAGCTTGGGAGGGGCTTATCTTTGATTCTTTGAAGATTTGGGCTCAATCCACTTGATTCTCCTAGGGTTTTGCTCAAAATCCATTTTGGTAGGGATTTCTCTCTTCCTCTACATGTTTTGTGGTGATTATGTGTGTGATATTAGTGTTTGATTGCATATTCTTTGAAAGTGTATAGTGGTCTTAATTGTTATGATCCATGAGCTAATGGTGATGCATTAGATAATGTCGGTGTGTGTGTGGAATGAGTTTATGGCATTGGTATTGATTGTGATGATAGTGTAGTTGTCGTTGTGAATCGATCATGGGGTTTATTGTGACGCAAGGGGTGGAAACACAAAATCGCAAGGGGTGGAAACACAAATCGCAAGGGGTGGAAATTCGTGGGAAGAAGTGTGTGTGGGTATGTGTATGAGAATGCTATGATACTTGTAAAGGGTGTTGGCATGCATTATTTGGATTTGCCGTTTAACTTGATTCACTGTATTCATGCTTATCATCTCACTACATATAGACTTTGTAGAGAACTTCCTACTGGGCTAGTGTAGCTCAACAAAATCCTTCTTTTCATGTCCTAATGTCGGGCAATAGCTTGCATTGCATCGTGTGCTCAGTGCGGAAGACATTTTTGGAAGCTAACGAAGTCTAGTTATTTAATCATCTTCATAAATCACCTACTTTTGTTAAAGATGATTTTGTAACTTATCCTTCTTGATTTCTTTTGACTAAACCGTTTGTAATTTAATAACTTGTTCGTACTTGTATTTAAGTTAATTTGGGCCGTGGTGCCAATGATGTATTTCTCTAAACTTGGGGACTCCGTTTGTAAATTAAACAGGTGGGAACTCCTTTTGGCTATTAGTTATCTTATGCGAGGGTCTTTTATCGAAATGGTTTATTTATTTATGTTGAAAATCGAGGGCGTGAAGCCTCACCCCAGTAAAGGAGACTTGGAGGCTTTCATTTGGCTATCACATGGCCTTTCGCCATCAAAGAGTCCTAAAAAAAATGCACTCTTTTGACTAATATTCTTAATTAGTTTTGCGATTTGTTCATCCATCTACTGATGGCGATTCAGTTTATTTTTTTAAAGATATTGTTCAATGCGAGACGTGCAAATATGACGGTTCGATCATTTCATTGTTGTGGACCCATGTTAGACCGGATAATTTAGTTTGGAGGGTTTGAACTTTGAAGGATAATGGTATGATGGTGAGCTGAACCGTTTGCTTTTACTAAATAAAAAAAGAAAAGTTTACAACAAATATTCCCAAAAATAAAGAACACACAACACTCAACGGACTGCTCATAAAAAAGAGTCATTAGTTAAACTAATGGTCCTAATTAGTCATCTCTATTAGAATAGTACTAGCGTCTTGCATGTTCGAGATACGGGGACGGAAAAAAACATCATTGAGGACTTTTTCTTTGTTGTCCTGTGAATCAGTGGCCGGCATGCATGGCTCTTGGAATTTACTCGCAAAAATAATTAGGAAAACTCCACTACAAGTTTAAAAAAAAATAGATAGAAAGAAAGAAAGAAGATAGATTTCATACAAAATAAAGTACATATTATTATCGCCGCCACTAGACCCCCCATTGGCTACAAATTAAGGAGCAGCGACACAACCACCGCGCCAAAAATGCAGTGGTCGGCCATCGCATGTCTTGTGGGGTCCATTCCAGACTCCGCACGGATGATTCGAGCCGTTCAATAATTTTTTAAGAAAAAATCGACTGGGCATTGTGAAACATCAGCTTGATCCGCTATGTGTAGGTTCTTGGATCAAGCTTCTTATCTTTGGAAAATCGAAAAAAATAGAAAGATTGGTTTTCTGGTGTACAGAAAGATGAGAAGCTTGATCCGAGCATCTACACATATCGGATCGAGCTGATGTTCCGAGATGCCTACTCGGTTTCTTTTTTAAAATTATTGAACGGCTTGGATCATCCGTACGGGGCCCAGAGTGAACCCCACACGGCATGCGGTGGCCGGCCACTGCATTTTGGTGCGGTGGTTGTAGACTTTCTGCAAATTAATGCCTTGTTCACTTCACAACTCTAGTCAAAAAATATTTTTCAACTCAATCATTTCTCTCTCTAACTTTTCAATCATTACTCTCATTTCTCAGGAGGCGTTCCGCTTTCTTAGAAAAAGAACTTTTAGAAAATGAAGGTAATTTCAAGCTCAAAAATCATGTGTTTACGCATATAATTTTTCTACCAATATGGATTTTGTTTGATAGATTTCGTTGAGATCTTTTAAACGGTACAAAAAAAATTTAAAAATTATTTTCCATATTCATTATATTTGAGTTTGAAATTACCTTCTTTTAGAAAAAAAAGATTTAAAAAGAAAGCGGAACACCCCGTCACTCTATCTCTCTCCACTTATTATCCAAAAACACTACTCAAATCACAAACCAAACAAAGCATAAGCATGGAAAAAATGAATCTTGGGCTTGCTGCATATGATCGATCGTTTGGTTCTTGCCAGATGTTGTAGACAAGAAAAATGGAGTATAGAGACAAAAAGGAACAGAACACGGCTAGGGCCTAGGGTGCACACCTGGTTTCTGTTTTTGGGGTGCAGCGTTTTCTCCCACCTTTATCACCGTTAGATTGGTCATGATCAATCTTCCCCATTGAGCATTAAAGGCAACCTGCTCCCAAAAGTGACAACCGGTAATTAACAAATAACAACCCATCCTGGATCTCTCAAACGAACTGCTTCCGTTGGGCTTGTAGATACCGTACCATACCGTACCATACCGGTGTATAACCGCTGGTACTTGGAGAAATTTGGTAATCTGGATTGGTAGTTTTGTTCCAGCTAGTTTATCTCTCTATTTCTCTTCCACGGCGACGAAGAACCTCCTCCGATTACTTTGGTTGATGGAACTCCACCTAATTTGTTCAAAAAGCTACCCAGATTCACAGTCTAGTACCTGTCAAAACTAGCCGAGAGAAAGAACTTTTTGCCTAGATAAAGATGCAAAAGGCTAGGTGATGATGTTATGTGAAATAAGGAGAATTCTTTTTTAGTAATAGATATTTAAAAACACTCTTCTCTAATTCCGAGTTCCTACCGGTTAAAAAGGAGGAAGTTAAAAACGAAAACTAACAAATATAGGTCTTTTTACGAGGTTTTATGCCTAATTAATTATATGAGAGTTTGTGGTGCCAATATAATCCAAATTATGAAATAGTATGTTTTATGGCTTGAATTATGAGCTTTTATGGTTGTTTATATAAAGAGATTAAATTCTTTCCACCACCCCTTTTTCAGTCTACCGTGTGTTTATTGTTGATCTGAACCGTTCATCTTGTAGACCGCACATAGTAGTGTATCTAGGTAAAAAAATAAACTTTATCGGATATCGATAGGAGTATCAAAAATTAAATTTTGCTTTGTAAAATGGACATCTTATCTTTATTATTATTGACAAAAATCAGATCGTCCATTTTATAAACCAAAATTCAAATTTTGATATATCTATCGACTTCCGATCAAACTGATTTCTTGAATGACAATACTATAAAACGAGTTTTAAAATATGAACGGTTTAGATCACAAGAATAGACACTCGGTGGAGCCCATAATAGGCGGTGGTGAAAAAGTGAGGTTTTACACCGACAGTGAATAAAACTTATTCTCATATATAAAGTGGTTCCACTATAGTCCAAAATTGTCAAAAGTCTTTATGGCAAGGTTTATGGGTTTTTGTGGCTTTATATAAAAATCCTTTATGGTGCCACTACAATCCAAAATAGCAATGTAGATTTACGGCTAATTTTATGAGTTTTTGTGGTTTAATATGAGAATTTTTTTGGCTCTACTAATCCCAAAATGACATTTTAATTTTTATGGCTAGCTTTATTATATTTGTGGATGTATGTATAAGTTTTATTTCCACTAAATCCAAAGCAATAAATGTTGTTTTTGGCTCTATTTATGAATTAGGGTCACGTTATATATGAATTTCGCAAGTATTGACTTTGTCATGGACAATGTAATTCGTATTCATGGTTTGATATATGAGTTTTTTTGGATAGAGAAATGATATTTGTGCTTGCACTAGAGTCCAAAATAGGAATTGTTTGATAATCTTGTAGCTCACCACTACAAGACAATTATGAATTTTTTGGTTAATTCGCCACTAAGAACAAAAATACTTGCACATTTTATGAATATTAGTTGCTTACTGTATTACTTTTTGTGGTTATATTTACATTTAGTAATGGTTAAAAGATCTATATGAGTGTATATAGACTCTTTAATAAAAAATTTATGATCATGGATACAGGGATTTATACATTAGCCACAACATAACCAAAGGCGAATAACTTATAAGAGAAGTTTTTAATGAAATCAAGTGGCCTACTTGCCTTCTTTTGGCTTTATTTATGAGAATTTCTGGCATAAAATATAGCTTGTAAAAGCAATTCCTACAATTTACGAATTCTTTTTCAGTTTTGTGGCTAATTATATGTATTTTTGTGGTTTACTATTATTTTAATATTTAATAGGGTAACCTGCTAAATGACCTGTTGAACCAATCACCTTTTGATTATTTGGCACGATCTAGGCCCTCCATTTGGGTGCAAATGGTGTGCTTTTTATAGGATAATTTTCCATAGGAACAATTTATATTATTATGGGTATTAAGTAATTAACCTAGAGAATGTTGGTAAAGTTTTGAAAGAAAAACTTGCTAGCTAAAATAGTTTTTTGGAATGTTCAGCAACTTAAATAACTATGTATTGGTACACATTGTAACAACTCCGATTTTTAGTAAATAAAAATCTTGTTTAAATATTTGAAAATTCTTATTTAATCCTTAGATCGCTTTATAAAATTTTCTTTTAACATTAATAATCCGTCATAATTAGATTTGAGACTTGTAGAATTAAATTTTTTAACACCGGACAACCTAGTCCTTTTCCAAAGACAAGTATGCTTGTAGAAGCACTTGTATATTTTCTTAGTGAGTAAAATAAAATCTTTAAATTATATTTCTTGGCTAGAAATCCTACTCGGCAAGTAGAATTAGCTTCCAACCAAATAGTTAGAGAAACCTAAGTACCATTCAACTTAGTTACATTTCCCTAACCATTATGAACCATTGGACCATAGGAAGTAATCATGATGCTTTCAAAAGTAGTATATTTGAGCTTGCCATGCATGCAACCCTAAGAATTATAGCCTTGAACCTAATTACCCACCAAAGATCATTTTCCTAGATTTTCTCTAGGTATATATATATATATGTATATATACATCATAGCCTATTACAAGCATGCCTATATACTTAGCTATATACTTTCTACAAAAAGCCTTACCCATTGGACAATATGTTGCACTTGAAAGCCTTACCTTTAATCATTACCCTTTTTCCTAGACTTGGTAAGTCTACTTAGCCCTAAGTATACATAATCATATATATATATACACACACATAATAGTCTACCTTAACCATACCTATAAGTACATACATAGACTTTCTAGGAAAGTTGTGACCTTTGGACATTGTCTTGTCATTGAAAGCCTTAACTTTCGTCATTACCTTTCCTTCGACCTAATAAGACTACTTAGACCTAAGTATACTTACTGTGTGTGTGTGTATATCCTCCTAGAGAATAGAGAGAGAGAGGCTGAGAGGGAGAGAGAGAGGCCGAGAGAGAGAGAGAGAGAGAGAGAGAGAGAAAAGTGTGTGTGCGCGCATGTGTTTGTGTAACAACTCCGATTTTTAGTAAATAAAAATCTCGTTTGAATATTTAAAAATTCTTTTTTTAATCATGGATTGCTTTATAATTTTTCTTTTAACTTTAATAATCCGTCATAATTAGATTTAAGACTTATAAAATTAAATCTCTTCACCATGGATGATCTAGTTCTTTTCTACAGACAAATATGCTTGTAGAAGCACGCATATTTTCCTAGTGAATGAAACAAAGTCTTTAATTTATATTTATTGGCTAGAAATCCTACTTGGCAAGTAGAATTAGCTTCCAACCATTTAGTTAGAGAAACCTAATTACCATTCAACCTAGTTACATTTCCCTAACATTTAAAGACCATTGGACCGAAGGAAGTCATCATTATGCTTCTAAAAGTAGAATCCTTAGCCTTACCATGCATGCAAACCTAAGATTAATAGCCCTAAACCTAATTACCGCCAAAGTTACTTTCCTAGTTTTCTTAAGTACATATATATACACATATATAGGTATATATACCTCGTAGCCTATTATAAACATGCCTATATGACCATAAATGCTTTCTAGGAAAAGTATTGACCTTTGGACAAGGTTCTTGTCATTGGAAGCCACCTTTAATCCTTACCCTTCTGTCCTAGGCCTCATAGGACTAATTAGTACCTAAGTATACTTAGCTATACAGTCCGCTTCTATTGCGGACGCCCGCAACAAAGTTAAATGCGGACTTCGTTCTCTGGCCGTTGGATCTCATCCAACGGCTGGGATTTTAAAGAAGATCTTGCGGGTCAAAATTGCTCATGGGTCGGGTAAAATGGTTACCGGGTCAACCATCTTACACACGCGGATCGTCCCTTTTCTTTTCCAGCTTCCAAAACACGCGAGACTGGAGAGAGAAATACCTTCGACGAAGACGACGACGACTGGAGAAATTAAAGACGAATCGAACGAAGACGACTAGAGAAGAAGAAATCGACTAAGAACAAGGTTTCTCTCTCTCTCTCTCTCTTTCCCTCTCTCTCTCGCTCTGGGTTTTTTTTCTTCTTCAAATCGACTGGGTTTTTTTCTTCCCTTCAGATCGACGAATAAGAACGACGAAGAAGAAGAGGACGACGACGACGAAGAGAACAATTGAAGGTATTTCTCTCACTCCCTCTCCCTCTCTGGCTTCGAATTTGTATTTTTCGAGTTAGGGTTTTGCAACTTACATGGTACGACATTTTCTGCATTCTTAGGGCTCGATTACAGAAGATTAAGGCTCGATTACTGCTCGATTTGAAGGTCTCTCTCTCTCCGAATCTGGTTTTTTTTTTCTTCTGGAATTTAAAATTTGGATATATTTTTTTGTAGATGGACTGTTTTTTTTTATTGAGTTAGGGGTATTTTAGAAGCATGTTTACAAAAAAAAAAAAGAGAGTTTTTTCTTTGGGTTAGGGTGGTGATATTGGGTTAGAAGCATATTGTATTTTTTTTCGAGTTAGGGTTTTGTCAAGTTAGATTTTCCAAAAGAGATGCCTGATTTTCTTACTTTTCTGGATTTTCAGAGCCATGAGATGCCTGATTTTCTTTATCTATGTACTTACACACTGAGATGGCTCCTTGCTTCGTTGATACATTTGTCTGTTCCTTGTATGTGCAACGTAAATAAAGCCATTGGGGTTAAATATTTTCAGAGGATCTTTAGTTCCACTGTTTTAGTACTCAGTAGGTATTTTCGTGCTAATGTGAGTACTAGGAAACAGTGAGTACTCACCAGTTAGGATCCAGAGGAGTCCCTCTCTCCTCCCCTGTTTTCATGGCTTGTGAATTAGTGAGACCTCACTGTTTTTTTGGAGTTAGTTTTTGCATTCTAATTACTTGAAAGGTCTGTTGTTTTTTTGGAATTTGACTTGTCTGGATTTGACTATTTTCTCAAAGGACCATGTGTTTTGTGTATTGATTTGTAGAATGCAGTGTTTGGAAAATTTTGAAGAAATGGACGTAGTCTCACCATTACCATCTCAAACGTTTCAATCATCTATCAATTCTTCCCCGAAATCTTACATTCCTCAAGTTAAGAATGACTTGATACCGAAAATTAATCAAGAGTTTGTCTCTTTAGATGCCGTTCATGAGTTTTACAACAATTATGGTAAAGAGTCAGGATTTGGTACGCGAGAATGGTCTAGCAGGAAGAATGGGGATAAAGTAATCGTTAGGAAAGAGTATGTTTGCTGCAAACAAGGTCACTGGGTGCCCAAAAAACCTGTACAAACTATTGGAACCTCTAAACGGCGTCGAGAGATAATTAGGGAGGGTTGTGGTGCGAAATTGGCTGTTGTGAGATCCAAGTCCGGTGACAAGTATGTTGTCTCCCAATTTGTTGAGGCACATAACCACTCTCTTACGTCTCCAGGGAGGACGCATTTGTTGCGATCTCATCGCAAAGTGACATCTGCCAAAAGAGTTTTGGCAGAACAACTATCACAAGCAAATGTGCCAATTTGCCAACAAATGAGTATTTTCGAGGTGCAATCCGGAGGTTTGGAAAATGTTAGGTTCGGACTGCAAGATCTCTATAACAGTCAAAGGGATATAAGGACTTTGTTACTAGGGCAAGACGCCGATATGTTGTATGAGTATTTCCAAATTCAAGAACAAAAGAACTCAGCGTTTATGTTTACAATGGAGAAAGACGATGAAATGAGGTTGACTCATTGTTTTTGGGCAGATGCCACGGCTAGGAAGTCGTACCAATATTTTGGGGACGTAGTGGTTTTTGATACAACGTACAACACAAACCGATACCGTATGATCTTTGCACCTGTACTAGGGGTTAATCACCACGGGCAGACTACGCTATTTGGGTGTGGGCTTTTAAGTGATGAATCAAGTGAATCTTTTGAGTGGCTATTCAAAGAATGGTTGAAAGCAATGCCAGGAGGCCCGCCCAAAATGATCATAACTGATCAGGATCCGGCGATGACAAAGGCATTTGCTAATGTTCTTCCAACTACACACCATAGATATTGCATTTGGCATATTGTGAGTAAATTTTCTGAAAAGATAAGTGCATTAACTTATAAAGATCATTATGACGAGTTCAAACAATGCATATGGAATTCTGAGTGCCCTGAAGAGTTTGAGGCTAAATGGGCAGATGTCGTACACAAAGCCAACCTATCCTCAAATGAATGGTTGGAAGACATGTACGAAATCCGTGAGAGATGGATTCCGGCATACATGAAACACATGTTTTCCGCCCACATGACTAGTAGTCAAAGGGCTGAGATTTCTCATTCTTTCTTCAAGAGATATGTTTCGTTACATAATTCATTGTACGACTTTGTCACGCGGTTTGCTAGGGGGCTTGCTCACATATGGCATAATGAATTGGACTTGGATCATAAAGATCTCAATGAGAAGCCACAACTGATAACATCATTTTCCATGGAGTCTACAATGAGTGAGTTGTATACATTGGCCATATTTCACAAGTTTCAAGATGAAATCTTTCAAATTTTGGGATACATGGTTAAGATGACACATGAAGATGAACACTATCGTTTCTACACTGTTGAGAGGGCAAAGGTGAGTGGTGCGAGGGTTCGTAATCTTTTGGTAAATAAGTCATCAGAACATGTAAGTTGCAGTTGTAAGATGTTCGAATTTGACGGGATTCCATGTCGGCATTTGTTGGCTTACTTCAATAGAATGTAGATTCTTGATTTGCCTCATGAGTTAATTTTGGCGAGGTGGACTAAATCGGCAAAAATTAATACAGTTGTAAATGACGTGGGTGGGTCTGTCCAACAAATATGTGACACTTCTGTGTTCGAAAGGCGACATAAGCTCTTCAAACTTGCTTCTAGTGTTATTGATGACGCTGTATTAACTGAAGACGGAAGTGAGCTTTTGGAAGAAGCTTTGTGTTCGGTTCGGAATAAGTTATGTGCCATGAATCTTGGAAGCGAAGGTGGGAAATTGAGTGCTATTGCTAGCCATGTGTCTATTCCTCGTGAACATATTTTTAAAGAACCGCTTCAAGTTAGGGCGAAGGGTTGTGGTAAGCGATTGAAGGGAGGAAAAGAGAAGGCGGTCAAGAAGAGTAGGCGTTGTAATGGTTGTGGGTTAACAGGACAGTCACCTGACAAAAGAAATTGTCCAAAACTTCGCAACATGTACGTGTATTTGTTTGTTAATTCTACACTTGTCCGAAATTGATTTTTTAGTTGTTGAAATGTTAATAGTCGTATTTGTTTCTTAGTTCTTCGCAAGATGTTACGATGAGTGACGACGAGGAGGACGATGACAATGACGACGTTGACGATGAGTGTAAGTGGTTGTGGTACATCTTTGTTTATTTCTTTAGTTGTTCTTGCCTATTTTTTCTTGTATTGATGTTATTACTTATTTGGGTTGTAGGATAGATTGGTGGTTGCACATGGATGAATTTATTGACCAACTTCGATTGGTATGGTTATGGTGAGTTTTGGATTTTATAAGAAAAAAAGGGCTGAAATTAATCTGGTTTGGTCATAAGTAAAATTGTGATACATTGTAATTGTGAAATTAATCTAGTTTGTTTATAATTAAAATTGTGACACTTCTGCTACTGCTACTGCTACTGTACTGATCTGCATAGTAATTGAGCTGAAAATACAGTCCACTAACTGCATATTATAAGCTTTCCCATGTCTTTTTGATACAGTCCAGTAGTGGAGCTGTTTGGGTGCTGCTATTTGGCTGCTTTGACTGATGGCAGAATTCAACATCTATAGTGGTGGAGCCGAACTAGAACAACCTTTTGAGTGTTTTGCTCCATTGGTTTATCTACAGCTGTTGCTGTCTTGTTACTCATATCACATGTAAATTGGCAGACTTGGTCATTTTTGGCTCTGAATGAGCTGTTTTTGATTTGTAAAACTGCTGTTTTGTTTACCTAATTTGTATCAAATTTAGTTGGAATTTTGATGTATTGGAAGTGGAGTGGGCTCTGTTTTGAAGTTGCTTGGGTACAATGTCTGAAATTTAGAACTAAAATCTGTTTGCCGCCTTGGGCTTGGTAGCCACAGTTGGCATTTGATCGAGGTCAGTGTGCAATGGGTTATTGTGTAGCTAGTGCTGTTTAATTTGTACATCATCTATTTTTGACTGTTTGCATTTGAGAAATAAGACAAAAGTGTTGCGGAACGGAACGGGTTATACCCATATTTTAACGTGACAGAATAACGATTTTCGTTCGCTTCTTTCTTTTAAAATTTTTTTTAACGGTACATCATTTTCTCACACCCTGTTGTGTGGGAAGCATTTGGAGTAGCTTTGATAAGGCTAGTGAGACCCCGAGAAGACCTTTCTTTTTTTGCGGGCATACAAGTTTTGTACTCTTTCCCCTGGAAATGGAAAAATCACAGAGAGCCTCCCTCCCCTCCGTTTAGCTTTTAGTTTATGCATGAGATGAGAACTAACTACTAGCATAATCCATTCCATTTATTGTGCATTAGAATACACAAACCATGCATTTTTGTCCAATGAAACATGCATAAAAGAAAAACAGCAGCAATTGGACCATCCAACAGACAAAAAGATAGAGTCTCATCATGCAATTGCGTAATCTCCACCAAAACTAACTAAATCCAGTCACAGACTGCTTTGAATCTCACTATCCATTTCATTATACATACATCAAAAACTGAGGTCAAAGTCCTCCAATAGGAAAGTAAGCCATCTGATATCAACATCTATGGATACCAGCCCAACCATCCAAATAGTGAAAAATATGGTACCACCTCTATGGATACCAGCCCATTTCACCTCCTCTAATAGATCAAGAACCTACCTATGAATCTCATTCTTCACCATAAAATACGACCAAATAAAAGAAGAGAAGGAGCAGCCAAAGAATAAATCATGTTTGATCACATCTCAAGTCTTAACATAATCTACATTACATACAACAAAGATCCCATCTGTAACGCCCCGATTTTTCGAAAGCAAAATAAAATAATTTCTTAAGAAAATTTTGCTAAATAAATATAATTTTCCAAAATAAAGGTCTATTACAATCTCAAAATAAATTTACTGATTCAAAATACATTAACTTCAGAGCTGACTCTAGGCTTGATACGAATCCCAAGCATATTCGATCTCTATTCCTGATATTCTTCTTGTGTTGAACTGCACCATCGTTGAATCCTCTCCATTGAATCCTGCGCCCTCTGGCAAATTGATCGCCGAAGCAATCGATTTACCAGGATACAGACGTATCCGTGAGTGATAAATCACCCAGTAGAATAATCTAACCCAACCACCCCTCTTACATTACAGCTAGCAGATAACCATATATTATTAATGCAGGAAAGTAAAATAGAAGTATCACACATGAATTTATTCATTTCTGTCCAATAGCCGAACAACAAGAGAAAACTATTCACGCCCAGACCATAACTAGGGTTTGCCTATATTAATCACCACATCAAAATTTCCACTGGACTCCCGTTAGTTCTGTCATCACAAAATTTCACTGGACCACCCGCCAGGTTTTATCAACATAAAATGTCACTGGACCACCGCCAAATTTTATCAACAGAAAATATCTCTGGACTACCCGCCAGGTTTTATCATCACAAAACATCGCTGGACCACCGCCAGGTTTTATCATCAAAATTTATCACTGGAACACACCAGGACTCTCAATTTACCACTGGACTCTCGCCAGGACTCTCGATGTTCCACTGGACTCTCGCCAGGACTCTCAAATTACCACTGGACTCTCGCCAGGACTCTGGATGTTCCACTGGACTCTCGCCAGGACTCTCAAATTACCACTGGACACTCGCCAGGACTCTCAAATTACCACTGGACTCTCGCCAGGACTCTGGATGTTCCACTGGACTTTCGCCAGGACTCTCAAATTACCACTGGACACTCGCCAGGACTCTCGATGTTCCACTGGACTTTCGCCAGGACTTTTAAATTACCACTGGACTCTCGCCAGGACTCTCGATGTTCCACTGGACTTTCGCCAGGACTTTTAAATTACCACTGGACTCTCGCCAGGACTCTCGATGTTCCACTGGACTCTCGCCAGGACTCTCAAATTACCACTGGACACTCGCCAGGACTCTCAAATTACCACTGGACTCTCGCCAGGACTCTCGATTCTCATCACAATCTCATCATATTTCAAAATCACGCCTGTAGGCAATTTAAAACAAAAACTTTCCAATTCATCCATTAACTAACATCGTTTAGGTGATTTCTATTTTGCATACCACCCCATATCTCTAGGGTCCAATCTAGCATATCAATCAGAAGTTGAAATAATAAACAGGCAATCAGAATAAAATTTTAAAATAAACAATACGCATAAAATCACATAACCTTTTATGAATGGACCGTTGCCCTTAGTTTTGTATGGCCAATATGTGATCAAATAAATAAGAAACTCTTATTAAACAAAAGTTTTTATAAAAAATAAATAAATAAATAAGGTTAAGCTTGTATTATTATTTTTATTTAAGAAAACGGATTGATTAAAGACCATAATAAATACAATAAGTAATTAATAACACTAGAATAGGTAGCATGGTTCTAAAAGGAGTCCTAGGGTCCTACGTAACCTGTTCAAGTATCAACAAGTGGTTCCGGAGGGTTACGGAATTATTTTTAAAATAAAAATGATTTATAAAGTTGTCAAAAGTAACATAATATGGATAATAAATTATTTAATAAATAAAATATGTTGAGATTAACAACATATCATCTTTAGGATGTAAAGAATTTAAAAAAAATATTTCGGGAATTAATAAAATGGTTTATAAGGTCGCAAAGATTTTTCGTTTGTAAACTTTTACAAGAAATCAAATAAATAACTAATAAATAGATAATAAAATAAAAAAAATATGACATTAACAAGTTATGATCTTTGAGGTGTGGGAAGTCTAGGAAAAATAGATCGGGGGTCGAAAACGATGTTCGGAGAGTCGCAAAGTCGATTCGAACCAAAACAGTCCAAACCGCGAGGTTGGACCGGTCAGAGTTTGCGGCTGAGCATCCGGCCGCGAGGTTCGGCCTGGTGCTTGCGGCCCGCACCTTGCGGCCGCAAGGTTGCGTCCAGAATTCTTTTTTTTGGTTTTTCGGCTACGGTTTCGATGCATGGGGCTACGGGGGCTATTGGGTTAAGTATAAAAACATTAAATATACTTAGAGGAGTGTTTGGAATAGCTTATAGTACCTCGAATCGGGTCGGATTGATTTAAAACGAATCTTGAACGTTTGGAGAAGAAGACTTCGGTTTCTTCGATCGGGGAACCTTGGGCTCGAATTGGATGACGTTTGGAGATGCTTGGGGTTGAGGGAAGTGATTGGAACGATCAATTTGAGTTTCGGTTGATCGTAGACACGAAACCCACTTTTCTCTCTCTTTCTTTCTCTCTCTAAAACTCCATGGATTGGAGTTCGATTTTCTTCGAATTCTCTCTCTTTTCTGGACTGGTAGGGTATGAGGAATTTCGTGGTGAACCCTAGGGTCGAGCTTAAGGGTTATTTATAAGAGAATTTTCGATGAGGGTGAATAATTCGTATTTGAAAAGGTTTCAAATTCTCGGGTTTCGATGGGGACGGAATATGGACGAAAATATGGTTAGGGGAGTGGTAGAGATCGAGTAGGAATAGGAGATGGAGAGATGGAAGGAAATTCTAATCATGCATGCAACTAATAAAAGAGATAAATAAGATAATTATATTTTTCTGTATTTATCTATTAAGGAAAAGGATATAAATAAAAATAATAATAATAATTAAGATCTAATAATATTAACGCTATTATTTAAAAAAAAATTTGGGTCGAAAATCCGGGTCGTTACACCATCCAACAAGCTTAAGATTTTATTATAGTTGCCATGGCTATTACAAGAGCTATTCCAGAAAATATCAAGCTTACAACAGTTATGAAGTTCGTGTTTGTTGCCTTCCTTTCGAACTCTTGCACCGGTGATACCAACTCCACCACATTGTCATTAGGTGCATATGTAGATGTTGGAACTTGTAATTGGTTATGCATATTGATGGGGTTGCACCAGTCCCAAGTATGACAGCCACCTTGCTTAACCTCAAGTTCACAACGATAATATAGCCTTCCTGGATTTTTTTCGGATTCAGAAATTTTCACTGTAGCCTTGTTCCCACAGTGTCATGTCCTGTTCTTATACTTGATATAGTTTTGATTTTTAGAACTTCCCGTAGTGCTTGAAGACATTTTGGCTTCAAATGTCTCCCTAATATTGCAAAAAATGGTTCTACATTAGTAAACATACTCCTATTTGCATAAAATACTTCATTGTATGGGTAAAAAGATTGGAAGGATTGGACTATCAACAACATTCTTATCAACAAAAGATTTAGCATTGAATCGATCTCAACACATTTCCTTTCAAGAAAGTTGTAAACTAGGGATGAGACATCAAAATGAATAGGCATCTACATATCGAAATGAAGAGGCATCCTATAACACATTTCCTTTCACATTCCCCGTCTTGTTTACCAATGTGTAAATGCAGTACCATCTTAATTAAGTGTTGTATACAGGTTGCATCTCCATGGTGCTCTTTACTATATTTGCTTTTTAACAATAAATCGGCTGGAAACATTGGAAGAGGTTGCTAATTGGCAAGTCAGGTTGCATCTTTTCCATGCTCCCCTGTGTTTGGTCTAGCCAGCCAAAACCTTTGTGCATCCCCCAGACACTCTTTAAAATTGTCAATTTTTGGAAAATCTAACTTGACAAAACCCTAACTCGAAAAAAAATACAATATGCTTCTAACCCAATATCACCACCCTAACCCAAAGAAAAAACTCTCTCTTTTTTTTGTAAACATGCTTCTAAAATACCCCTAACTCGATAAAAAAAAATAGTCCATCTACAAAAAAATATATCCAGATTTTAAATTCCAGAAGAAAAAAACCAGATTCGGAGAGAGAGAGAGAGACCTTCAAATCGAGCAGTAATCGAGCCTTAATCTTCTGTAATCGAGCCCTAAGAATGTAGAAAATGTCGTACCATGTAAGTTACAAAACCCTAAGTCGAAAAATACAGATTCAAAGCCAGAGAGGGAGAGGGAGTGAGAGAAATACCTTCAATCATTCTCTTCGTCGTCGTCGTCCTCTTCTTCTTCGTCGTTCTTATTCGTCGATCTGAAGGGAAAAAAAAAACCCAGTCGATTTGAAGAAGAAAAAAAACCCAGAGCGAGAGAGAGAGAGGGGGAAAGAGAGAGAGAAACCTTGTTCTTAGTCGATTTCTTCTTCTCCAGTCGTCTTCGTTCGATTCGTCTTTAATTTCTCCAGTCGTCGTCGTCTTCGTCGAAGGTATTTCTCTCTCCAATCTCGCGTGTTTTGGAAGCTGGAAAAGAAAAGGGACGATCCGCGTGTGTAAGATGGTTGACCCGGTAACCATTTTACCCGACCCATGGGCGATTTTGACCCGCGAGATCTCCTTTAAAATAGAAGCGGACTGCATATATACATATATATATATATATACACTTTCTAGGAAATGTATTAACCATTGGGCATTGTCTAGCACTTGAAAGACTTAACTTTAATCATTACTCCTTCCTAGCCTTAGTAAGCTATTTGGGCCTAAACATACTTAGTCTTACACATACACACACATATATGTATATATATGTATGTACATAGTTCTAGGAAGAGAGAGAGAGAGAGAGAGAGAGAGAGAGAGAGAGGTGTGTGTGTGCAGGTGCCTATTTTCTCCTAGAAAGCTATGTTTTCTTACACCATCTTTAGCCTTAAGCCTAATTACCATTGACAACCCATTTCTAGTCTATTTTGGACACCAAATCTAGCCTTTAATCATCCTAGAGCCTAGCCTTAATCACCCTAGATTTTGACTACAACCTAGCCTAGGATTGACTAAACATAGAAAGTCTACTTCATTTAGCATCATTAGACTTGTAAGGCTTTCAACCTAGACTATAATCATCTAGGATTTACCTAAAAAGCTTAAGATCCTACTTGCCTTTTATAGCCTTATGCCTAAAAATGGAAGTGACAAGTCTTGGCATGCTTGGAAGACAAGATTGGACAAGACCATGGAGCAAACAAATGAGAGAGAGATAGAGAGAGAGGGGCCGGCCAATAGAGGGGAGAGAGAGCCCAACATTTTACTATAAATAGGACCCCTCACTTGCCATTCAACTCACACCTTCAAGCCTTTCAACTTCTCTCTCTAGAATTCTTGTCTTGTGCTTTGTTCTTCCTTTGTTCTTCATTGTTCTTGAGTTCTTCAAGAAACTCATCCAAGGCCGCCACTAAACCACCACTCGATCACCCTCTCGATCCAAAAAGTTTAGTAGTTAAGTCAAGATTTAGTTTCAAGAGAAACCTTTCTCTTTCGAAGCTACCGTAAGCTTACCATAGGAGGCCACTCCGTTCGATAGCCGACGTACTTACTTTTTCATAGCCGTACCAACCGCCAAGAAGAACGGTAGTGTTTCTCGTACTCACTAGCTCTAAATATATTGCACGTTAGAAATGTATGTAGAATGTCCTTATTCTCTAACTCTAAGTATAAGTAGTTTTTTTTCCCCGCATACGCTAACTCTAAATATATTGTATGATACTTGTATGTTGAAATGCATGATAACTTAGAAAGTGTTTTACTAAAGTCTTGAAAAGGAATATGGATATGTTGAATATCTCAACTTTATTTTCCAAAAAAACATATGTTGTTTTGAACTTCCCTAAAAAGAAGAAAGGACGGGTTTTCGAAATATAAACTAGATTGGAAGTATTCGTATTTTGATCTTAGGATGGTTATGAGCATGTATACGTGATTACTTGGATTATTTGTTTGACGTGTGACAAAGCATAAGTGGTTTTCCACTCCAAAGGTGTCCGTCCATGTGACACTATGCTTTAAAGTCGTGTGCTAAATGTTTAACCATGACTATGTGAACTTAGGGGTAATATGAGCATGATAAGTAATATAGAGTTGGATGATCTTGCTAGTTTAGTTTCAAGATTACAATGAATGATTTAGGTGTACTTATGTGAAAAGACCTGCCGCAGAGTCCTTGCATGAAAACGAGACACAAAAATCGAGAAAGTTAGAAACATGATCTTGTGGATAATGTTTTGAAACCACAATGTAGCTGGACGTGGTAGCCCATTGTGTGGTGTGTGTTGCCAATGGGACCGGACGTGGTAGTCTCATTGGAGGTGTGTCTTGGTTATCCGTAGAGAGGAGCCTAGAAAAACCGCAATGTGGCCGGACTTGGTAGCCCATCGTGTGAATTGCGAAAAACCACAATGTGGCCGAACGCGGTAGCCCATTGTGCGTATGAATTTTGAAAACCGCAATGTGGCCGGACATGGTAGCCCATTGTGTGTGTTGACAATGGAGCCGGATGTGGTAGCTTCATTGGTAACATGACGTATTTGAAAATGCTTTTTGAAATGTTGATTTTGTAAATGGAAACGAGACACGGTCTATGATAAGTCGCATAGGAGAAACTCAGATATCACGGACACCAACGTTAGTTAAATCAGGAATGTGGATGTGTCATTGTTAAATGCCTTGTTGAATATGCATGTGCTATTTCGAAATCATTGGAGTTACATGAGTTAGTATACTACTTTTATGACCTGTTGTTTGTAAGATATGGGTTAGCGGGTATGAGATTATTCTGATGAGCTTTCGTAGCTCATGGTATTACCTTTGGTGACCCTGACATATTATACTGGTGGCGACGCTGGTATAATGTGTCAGACCTTGTAGATAAGCAGGGTGAACTCTACACCTTTGAGGCTTTCGGAGCTGGCTAGAATGGAGGAGCAGGCGGAGCTGTAGATTAGAACCCTAGTTTTTCCTCCCTTGTTTAAATAAATGTACCCTTGTGGGGATTATGTTGTAATAATGAGCAAGACTCTATTTAAGTTTTCAATAAAAATATTTATTTAACGTTCCCAAAAATCGGGGCGTTACAGTTTGTATACTCCCACAAGCTACCCCTTTAGCCTCAAGCCTAATTACTACTTTACAACCCATTTTTAGACTACTTTAAACATAAACTCTAGCCCTTAATTACCCTAGATTTACTTACAACCTTGCCTTTAATCATCCTAGAAATTGACTTACAACTTAGACCTAGGATTGACCAAACATGGAAGACTACTCTTAGCCTAGTTATCATTTGTCATAGACTTGTAAGACTTGCTTAACTAGGGTATAATCACCTAGGATCTTCTTTAAAGGCCTAAAAATCCTACTTGATCACATAGTCTTGCACCTAGGATGGATTGACAAGTGAGGGAAGTCTTTGGCATGCTTGAAAGGCTTGATTGGACAATTCAATGGAACAAAAAAATGAGAGAAAGAGAGAGAGAGAGAGGGAGGCCGGCCAAGAGAGGGGAGAGGGAGCCCAAACTTTTGCTATAAATAGCACCCCATTCTTGCCATTCAACTCACACCTTCAAACCCTTCAACTTCTCTCTCTAGAATTCTTGTATTTGTTCTTTGTTCTTGGTGTTCTTGAATTTCTTCTTGAGTTCTTCAAGAAACTCATCCAAGACCGCCACTAAA
The DNA here is from genome assembly GCA_018127125.1 of Rhododendron griersonianum. Classification (NCBI taxonomy): domain Eukaryota; kingdom Viridiplantae; phylum Streptophyta; class Magnoliopsida; order Ericales; family Ericaceae; genus Rhododendron; species Rhododendron griersonianum. The sequence continues at coordinate 18,568,808 of CM030795.1, forward strand.
CCACCACTCGACTACCCTTTCGATCCTAAAAGTTTAGTAGTTTAGTCAAGAACTAGTTTCGAGAGAAAGAAAGTCTTATCTTTTCTCTTTCGAAGCTACCGTAAGCTTACCGTAGGAAGACACTCCGTTCGATAGCCGACGCCCTTACTTTTTCCGTAGCTGTACCAACCGCCAAGAAGAACGGTAGAGTCCCGTATACGCTATCTCTAAGTATAAAAGAAAAGTCGTATTTTGTTTGTATTGATTGAAATGCATGATAACTAGTAAAGTGTTTTACTTAAGGTTTGAAAAGAAATATGAATATGTTGAATATCTCGACTTTATTTTCCGGAGAAACATATGTTGTTTTGAACTTTCCTAAAAGGGAGAAAGAACGGATTTTGAAACACAAGAAAAAAACGGTTTGATTGAAAGTATTCGTATTTTGATCTTGAGATGGTCATGAGCATGTATACATGGTTACTTGTTTTGATGTGTGATAAAGCATAAGTGGTTTTCCACTCCAAAAGTGTCTGTCCATGTGACACTATGCTTTAAGTTGTGTGCTAAATGTTTGAGCATGATTATGCGAACTTAGGGATAATATGAGCATGATGAGTAATACAGAGTTGGATGATCTTGCTAGTTTAGTTTCAAGATTACAATGAATGATTTATGTGTACTTACATGAAAAGTCCTGCCGCGAAGTCATTGCATGAAAACGAGACACAAAAATTGAGAAAATAGAAACATGACACGTAGGGTGTTGTTATGAAAGGGGTGTTTTGGAAAAAGAAAATATTTTGGAAACCGCAATGTGGCCGGACGTGGTAGCCCATTGTGTGGTGTGTAGCTTGGTTATCCGTGGAGAGGAGCCAATGCTAAATTTTGTGTGCCAATGGGAACCCGGAGCGGCATAACCATTGTGAGGATACTCGGGAACCCGGAACGGCAGAACTGAGGTTGGGTGTGTAGCTTGGTCATCCGCGGAGAGGAGCCAATGCAAAATGTTTTGCCAATGGGAACCCAGAACGACGGAACCATTGTGAGGATACTCGAAAACCCGGAGCGGCGGAACCGAGATTAGGTGTGTAAAAAAAACAATTTTCGAAATATTGATTTGGTAAATGAAAGGTGAAAATGTGACACGGTCTACGAAGAGTCGCGTAGGAGAAACCCAGGTATTACGGACACCAACGTTAGTTGAATAGTGAATGTGGATGTGTCATTGTTAATTGCTTGCTGAATATGCGAACCGTTGGATTTACATGAGTTAGTATACTATTTCTATAACCTGTTGTTTGTAAGTTATGGGTTAGCGGGTATGTGATTATTCTGTTGAGCTTTTGTAGCTCACGGTGTTACTATTGTAACCCTAACATATTATACTGGGGGTGACGCCGGTATAATTTGTCAGACCTTGTAGATGAGCATGGTGAACTCTACGCCTTGGAGACATTCAGAGCCGAGGAGCTGGCTAGGATGGAGGAGCAGGCAGAGCTATAGTTAGGAACCCCCTCCCTTGTTTAATTAATGTACTCTTGGGGAGTTATGTTGTAATAAGGAGCCAGACTCTAATTAAATTTTCAATAAAAATGTTTATTTAACGTTCCCAAAATTCAGGGCGTTACACACATGCTCTAAGATTATTGAAATATTGCATTGGTTACAAAATCAAATATTCTCCTTAGCTAAGGGAAGCTCGTTCAAGACCTAACCCTAGCCTAAACATTTATGTGAATAGCAGCAATCAACCCTTGAATATCTGTTGCTCCTCTTTAAAAGATTTGAGAATTCCTCTTAATCCATATTTGATATAGAACTGCTAAGGAGAAGACCCTTAAATAATTGCCATGACGAAACCCAACAACCCATCTAAGTTTCTGGCTCCATACCTAGGCCTTTTCAAGATTTCAAACTTGCCCAAAATGATTCCCCATATGGCCTTAGAAAAATCAAAGTAAAAAAATAGATGCTTATGAGATTCATCTATCTATGAGCACATAACACAAACAACAAATACATTTATTTCCCATCTCCTTATTCTATCCTTAGTAGCAAGTTTTTCAAGCAAGCTAACCAACAAAAAAAGAAAAGAAAAGAAGAAGTCCATTTAGGGACATTTTTGTGGATCCAGACAATTGGGGCCCAAAAAACTCTCTCACCTCTATATCGCAGTACTTCCCAAGCAGATTTACTTGAGTATCCATTAGAGGAAGGGATCCAAATCACGCGACTCAAATAAAAAGAATCCTCTATCTATATCAATGCAGGACAAGAAACCACTTGGATTATTAGCGTCAATATACATACAATTCTTTACCCGCATCGAAATGGACCCACAGAGTCTTCTTGTAGGCCTTTGCCGTTTCCACCTTCTATTCAGTATAATGGATCTGACTTTCGCATTCAAAGACTTGCCCAAATTATACACAACACCTTCATCAAAGAAGATCTTATAGAGAGGTCCCAAAGGATGCAATTGTCAAGCCAGACATGGGTATTTAGACCATTCCCCATGTGTTGTCTCTCTCTCTCCCTTTCAATTTTTAAATCAAAAAATAAAAATTTAAAGAAATTGGGATGGGGGCTTGGATGCTTGGAAAGCACAAACACATTTACATAGAGTATTGATTGATTGATGCTAGTTTCTATTTCAATAACACAATCAAAATTACTTTATTATCAACTATTAACCATTCGACATTACTCCATTATTACAAGCTACCATCAAAACAACCTCTCTCTCCTCTCTACTTTCCTACTGTCCAGCTCCAAGCTCTCTTTTCTATTGCCTACCCTCCACCGCCTTCCTAAGCGTTGCCACCAAGTCGAACTTCATACTAAAGCTTCCACTCCATTGAAAGTGTTGGATTTTATTGGAGAAATTAAAAGTTCAGGGTTTGATTTCTTACAAGGGTCAAACACGGGGTTTTATATGTAATTCTTTTTCATTCAATAAAACGTCAGCGTTTGGTGCGACGAAACTAGATGGTCATCTCACTCTTTCAGAAGAATCAGAATCTTTGCACTGACTCGGTGTGAGGAGATCGCCAATGTCGGCGTTAAAGACGGTGGACTGGCAATGGCAGAATGCAGTCGCCGGCTCCGTCGCCGGACTTGCTACCGTTGCTTTCTCGCATCCCCTCGACGTCGTCCGTACTAGGTTTCAAGGTCTCTCTCTCTCTCTCTCTCTCTCTCCATAATACTTGACTTGAATCGTTGGGTTAATCAGTCCTTACTTGATTGCGTCCTCTTGTTTAATTCTCAGTTAGCGACGGCCGAACCTCAAGCCTCGCATTGTACAAGAACACGCCTCACGCGCTCTGGACTATAGCTCGTACAGAGGTTTGCTTTTGTTTCCCTCGTTTTTTTCCGTTCATACTTCCGAGTTTCTGCGTTTTTAATTTCAGCAATTTCCACAGTATTTGTGTCTCTCTAACGAGATTACCATAAATATTGCGTAGAATAGCAGATGTCTTCAGAATAAAAAGGAGATAACTCTGAAGTCTATCAAAAAATCTTAATAGCAAGAGAAAGCTTCACTAGATTTAGGTTTCTTCACCCCCAATATAACAACTGGAAATTCAGCATAGAAAAAGGCAACACGAAATTCATTGTTGTAGAATGATTGTCCCATATGTAATAATGTGCGTACAAATATAGATATGCACATGCGTGGGCAACTTTATCGTGTACATATTAACACAAGTATGTAAGGGCAGATCACGAGGTGGACACAGAGATTTTGTGCTAAATTTTGATAGCCTAAGTAGCAGCGAGAGGTATTGTAGACTGTGCGTGCATTGAGAGATAGCGCACGCAACCATGAGTACTGCAGAAGTCAAACCTGACTCTTCTTTCTATCGGATACTTGTTGTCTACTCGTCTCCCTTTTATCATAAGATCAACAAAAAAAATTTCTCATTTTCAAGCAATTAGAGGTGGCCGCACACAGGATACATGTGCATTCTGTATTCAACTTAATTATATACATTTTGTTACCCAAAATGTCCAAATCGTATCTTGTGAATATGATAATTGTACAACAAACATGCCTCACACGCTGGACTACAACTCGTGTAGAGGTTGCTTTTTGTATTGTCTTCTAATATTCATATTCGGAGTTTTTGCATTTTTCATTCCATTATTCCTGTCTCTCCCTCCATATAAGTTTCTTGTTTCTTATTTTCCTTGGCCATTTTCAATGACGGTAGTATTCTGCATAGTGACATGTTATTAGTGTTTTCTTTTCTTCAGGGTCTCAGAGGGCTTTATGCGGGGTTTTATCCTGCAGTTCTTGGATCAACTATTTCATGGGGTTTGTATTTCTTCTTGTAAGTGCCAATTTGTGTATTGGAATTTTATTTCTATATTAAGATCTCTAAGAATAAGAAGTGAAGATAGGGCTACAGCCTTTGTATTCTGAATTTCTTACCAGACTTATGGACAGTCAATATGAGGTACAGTTCACTTGTTCATGTGTGTGCCCATGTGTGTACATGTATATGCCTTAGTTTCTCTAGGTACATGATGCTCTGTGGTGATCTACCTATTTACTTGGGCAAGTTTCCAGGGCTAACTCTAGTACTTGGTTTCTACTGCATCTTGTGTGAAAATCTTATAGTTGTATGCTAAAGTGTTAGATGGAGAAGCCTCCTGGTTGTTACCAAGGACCTGCAATCAAATCCTACCTTCATTGGGTTTGGGTGTGTGTGGCCAGACTGAAGGCTTCCCTAATTGTTAGGCCCACGGGACTACATTTACATATATATAACATGTATTACGATATTAGTCGTTATGACTTTCTCCGATGAAAGGCTTAGGTTGGTTATGACACGTTTACTTTAATAAGATGTATTGATGGTTTTTGTATTGCACTGAAATTGAGTACAGAGTGCAGAATGATTGATTCCCTAGTTTCAAACACAATTTCGTATGTATGTTATGTGACAATCCATTCTAACATCTCCAAAATGAAATTCATTTGCAGGTCATTAATACATATATTCTTCCACAGCTTATAGCTTTTGATGTTCCCTTCTAATGTGCTTATTATACTTCAGAGTAGTGTCATATAGAGAATGATGTCATGATATGATGTGATTTTGCTTGCAGTAGTTATCTCTGTATTATTCTCTGTAAATGTTTTATGCAGGACATTAATAAAACTCGCTTGAATTCACATTGGTCTGTAGTTCGGGTGCTTTTAGTTCGATTCCTTTATTTATTGTAGCATATTTAAGAGGTCCTTCTCTAACATACCAACATAAAGGTTTTTGTTATATTTTCAGTTATAGTAAAGCCAAAGAAAGGTATTCAAAAGGCCGTGAGGAGCTGACCCCAGGTCTCCATCTCGCTTCAGCTGCAGAAGCAGGAGCTTTGGTAAGTGTCTGAGTTATGTTTCAGTAGATAAAATCATAAGACTTTGTTTGGTTATCAGTTTTGAGATAAAAAAGTTCTATAGGTTTGCGTATTTTTTTTTTAACTTTTTGAATAGAGGTACGCATCCAAAAAGTAAAAATTTGTAAAAAAATTGATCAAAAATGCTAAAGACGAAAAAGCTCAGATGACAAAACAGTCAAAAATTTTGGAGAGAACTTTCATAAGACGAGAACCAAACAAGGTGAAGGTCTTCGTTTCTCTGTTTCTGCAAGAGCTTCATTAGAGTTACTCATCGGCTTGGGTCGTACTGCTTTTGTTGTATATTCGAATACGAAAGGATTCATATTCTGTAAAATAAATTATGCAACTAAGTCAAAACTACAATTGATGATAATTAAGGTTGGGAAAGTGCTACTTTTTGTTGGATATAAGCGTTAGATTTGTTGTAAACTCCACTAGTAGGACACGATATACATTCAGATAACGATTTAAACAGAAAAATAGAAATTTAAGATAAGACTTCTGGATCAAATGTCCCCTCTTGGACCGGGTTGAATGACGATTCCATGATCCTCCAGGAAGTTCTGTGTGTAGTTGGAGTTTTCTCCGCAAACCAAGAATCGTCCGTTTGCTCAAAGTAGTCAAAATTTAAGAACCAAATTCACAAAGTACGAGTGAAACACTCAAACACTTAATTTGTGGTATCTAGTATGTTTCTCCTGTTTTTCGCCGAAGGTATACCTAATGTTTTTACAAAGGAGTATGCCATAAATAATATGTTCTTGAATCCAAAGGTTTATAGTTGATAGCTACAACTCTTAGTGAAATCTGCGGTATCTAGCTATGTTCCTCCTATTCTTCACCAAATGTGTGCCTCATATAGATACAAGCAGTATGGCATATATAATATGCTCCTGAATGCAAAGGTCTATGCTTGAGAGTTGAGAGTTACAAATTATTTGTAACTTTTACTTTTAAAAGAGATAACGGTCCACTAAGTAAAAACCAATAAAAACCTTATCAAATGCAATAACCTCAAATAATGAAATGAAATTATGAAACACCATAACATCAATAAATAATTCAATAAAAAAACCAGGGTTATAAATTCTAAATCACAACATATCTAGCACGTTTAATATTGGCCTTGGACTGTTGCTGATATACGATAATGACATTGGGGCCATGGAAATGTTAGTGATTTCCAAGGGTCACTCTGGTTGACTATTATTGTCGAGGTGCTTCGTTATCCGGTCATACTCTTTTCTGGGTCTGTTTATTCGGTCATATTCTTGTTTGGGTCTGTGTAGCCACAGTTCTTCATTTCTAAGTTGATTCAAAATGTGTGCCGTGTGATAAACTTACAAAGTATGTACAGTATATGTGCATAATTGGTGCAACTTGTGTCCCTTGTTTTTTCATGAGAAACATTGTGAAAATCCAGGTGTGTTTTTGCACGAATCCCCTTTGGCTCGTGAAAACAAGATTGCAGCTTCAGACTCCTCTTCACCAGAATCGGCCATATTCAGGGCTCTACGGTCTGCTTCATATCTTACCTTAATTTGCTACCATTGCAGTCTTTGAGATAACCTGTTTCCTTGTGAATCTAACTTTGGCTTCAAGTATTGAAGTTCAATTTAAGCTTAACAATGCTTTATGTGCCGAAGTTAATGGTCTCCCTTGTTATGTGGAGCATATATTCGTACTCCTATGCAGACATTTTATCTTGTTCCATTCAATTGATTACACTGAGTCCATGAAGCATGCATTTGTTTGCTTGACCAAAATTTGAATTAAGAACTTCAGACTTAGATGATTCAGAACTTCAACATGATCACATACTTTTTTTTTTTTTTTTATCTTAGAAATGGCATCGAATGGCTTAACCTATTTGCTTTTTTAATGTTAGTATAGCCATTTGTTTCAACTTGCATGCATGATACTTTAAACTTTTGTTTGTGGAACGTACTAGACTTGGTAAGTTCGACTTCAAATCTTCAATTTGGACCAAAATGTGAAAAAACACACGTTGTGAAGATTTCAACTTTGTTCAATGCAGTTTACTTATCAAAATTACTCTGCTCGATGACACAAAAATCATGTAACCTTGTCAAAAGTTTATCATGCTTCAAATCTACATATAATATATATACAAATGTACTAGGTACATGTATGATCAGATGAATATGGATATGCGTACCTTTTTGTTTTTGTTGATTTAAATGTGCAATTTCTTCGGCATCAATTTATTTCAGATGCTGTTAGAACTATACTGAAAGAAGAAGGGTGGATTGCACTGTATAAAGGGCTTGTGCCTGGTCTATTTCTGGTAAAGTATTTTTCTTCTGGATATCTATTTTCCCTTCTTTTGCCATATTTAGTTTAATGTGTTCTTATGTTAGTGTAGATGATTCATTGATTCATCCTTGTCTTACAACTATGCGGTTTTGTAATGGTTTCTTTGTGCTGTTTAGTGCAATTAGAGTTTGTTATAAAAGTTCCCCTATCCCTAGATGGTTTTGGCTCAATATTCTTGAAGGAATAAGTTAGCTACTTGTCTAGCTTTGTATTACCAATCCTTCAGCTCTAAAATGCTGAAACAGAACAATTTGCTTAGTTAACCTAAAATGCTTCAAGATAGTTATATCATGCAAACTTCAGTCATTACATATATCTGATTTTGTGTCTCGACACTTTATTCATCCAAGTTATCTCTAGTGCATTCTCACTTCTCATCTGATGTTGAAGGTACTTTTTCAAAATTTAACCTGTCTCATCTTAGTAATGGCCAGTGTTGACGGACGCAGATGTGTCCAAATCCGATGCGTGTGGGCCCCACACGATACAGGTTGGGGCCCCCAAGCATCAGACGGTTGCGGACACATATGTGGTCCGTACCTGTGTACAAAGCACTTCTGCTTAGTAATTGACACCTACCACTCCACCAACCGAAAGGGGTAGTTCAAGATTCTGTAATGGTGAACATTGAGAGTAGAAGTTCTGTGAAACAACCTGTCTTCTGGAAGGCACTGAGGAAGCCTTCTTGTGTTCTACGTTAATTTTCAGTTTTTGTGCTGCTTCAGCAGGTAACTCATGGTGCCATCCAGTTTACAGCATATGAGGAGCTACGGAAAGCTGTTGTTGAGTTTAGATCTGCAGATAGTGAAGAAGACTCTAGTGCTGTTGAACTGTTGGTAACTCTATATTTCTACTACTTGATTAATTTTGACACCAATTCTAAGTATAGTTTTTTTTTTCCCTATAAGAATTCTGAGTTTAGTTGTGCACACTGCAACAGTCTTTTACATATTCGTTAATGTATAATGTGGCTTAGGAATCTGTTGGTGCTTTGGATGAAATACCCTTGTTCATTACATACAGACATACCCTCTACCCTCTGTCCTTGTCCCCATCCTCTCTCTCTCTCTCTCTCTGGCACCTGTTGAATCTCTTCAACTCCGATTTCATTCTCTTCCTCATCATCATCTTCCTCGTTTTCATCCGATCCAGGTATTGGATAGAATCAAGTCAGGTAATGGATGGAACCAAGGAAATGAGGGATTTGACGGTGGCGACGAGTTTGATGGGTCTACCGTAGAAGGTGCGGTAAGTGCTATAAGTGATTGTGACGGAGGCGAATAGGGAGGTGATGAGGTAGAAGAGGGCGTAGAGGAGTAAGGGGAGAGCTATGTTTTGTAGAGAGTAGGGGTGGGTGTGGGTGTTGCGGAGGAGGATTTGAGAGTGGTGGTAGGAGTGGGATTGGGAGAGTGTGGTTTGGGGGGTCGGGTATATGAGAGAGAAAGAGCGAGGGAGGAGAAAGAGGACAGAAACACAAAGAGGGTAGAGTCGTCAATGTGTTCATTCCGGTAATAGAATTTCGAATAGTTGAGGGGGTGTGCGAGCGACAAGTCAATAGATGAGGGGGTCTCCATGGATAGCCTATATTCATCATCGGTAATTTGGTTATGGATTAAAGAAGAAAGCTCCAAGAATTGCTGGACAGCAAGAAAACAATGAGGGTTATCTACTGTAATGGAGGGAGAAGTGTAAGAATTTGGAATTAAATATTCAGGCATTGGAGACAAATGTGCTATTGATGGAATCTAGGGCTCCGTTTGTTTGGACGTAATATATTTTTGCCAAAAACATTTTCCATGTTTTCTGATGTTTGGTTATTGAAAAGCCCGGAAAAAGAACTTTTTAGGAAAATCTTTTACTCCTTTTGCTGTAAAATGATTTACCGTCGAAAACGCCATTAAGTTGTTTTCCACGACCACCTCCATTGGCCTAGTTGTGCTTGTGCCCAATGACGAATTCTACCTGAGTCTCGGGTGGCCACGTTTACACATTCACAAACACTTTGCAAACTCTCTCTCGACCACGTGGACTCCTTCGTACCCCAATCCAGGGTGGAAATTCCTTAGGCTTTCTCCAAATACCAAATGCTACAATAGGCCAAGTAGATGAGTTATTTGTTTGTGAAAATAAAATTGGGCCTCAACCAAACACCGGAAAAAGGTTGTAAATTTTTTTTTCCATGTAAAATATTTTGAATTGTAAAACATTTTACATTCAACCAAACGGAGTCTAGATGTAAAAGAAACGGAAGAAAGAGGAGAGAGGGACCTGAAGATTACCCATGATTAAATGACTTGCAACTTCAACATTGAACAACATAGAGGCAGCTAAGCACCCTTGGTTAACAACATTTAGAATCACTTGAGTTTAACCCAGTCCTGCGAAATACACTTGTGGTGCACGAAAAACAATATTATCTGTGATCTTTATGTGAGCCTTTGCCTATGTGAAGAAATGAAGTAACCTTTTGTTAAAGTATCCAACTCAAAACCAATTGGCAATGAGTAGAGAGGCCGCTCAGGCTCATATACTAGACTACTAGTTTTGGAGGATATAATTAACCAATGTGAGACGAGCTCTAACACTCCCCTGTGACCCCTAACCTGCACGGGGAGAGGTAAACAATGGATCCATGAGGACCACAACAAACAACGAAACAAAGTGTACTTAAGGCACAAACAACGGAGCAAACAGTCAAGAGAGTCTTCCAAAAGTCTCCGAAAGCCTTGCTCTGATACCATGTTAAAGCATCCAACTCAAAATCAATTGGCAATGAGTAGAGAGGCCGCCCGGGCTCATATATAATTTTTGGAGGATATAATAAACCAATGTGGGACAAGCTTTAACACAATAGCCGCTTTCTTGTGAATCCGGGTGAGGTGGGAGTTAGAGGCATTTCTATTCATGCTTTTGAAAGCTTACACTCATTGTTCTCTGAGCAGGATAGGAGTAGCTATTAATGGAGATACTAGCTCTTTTGTCAAGCGTAGCTTTAATGGGATGCACTTGAATTGATCATGAATAGGTCAGTTTGTGAATGCGTGGGATCTGAGGTAGATGTTGGGATTATTGCTTGCTTGTGTTGGGATGGTTCAAATCCCAAATTAATTAAATGCTTTGCACATGGTTTGTTAGCCTCGTGGAGTCCCGAAGTGCTAGACTGCTAGCTGTTGCTTCTTTATGCCATGTCTTTCCATCTTCTTCTTTGGAGCATGTATAATGTTATTATTATAAGGGTTGATGGGTGCTTATATAATGGCATGTGAGAAGTGTTTTTTTTGGCAGAGAGTGAGGTGAAAAACAGTGAGTGTGCAAGTGTAAAAATCAAGTCTTGTACTTGGTGTGAGAGTGGGTTCTTGGTGGGAGTGGGTGTATAAGGGGTTGGGTTTTCAAACTCGGGTGTTCTCTTGTACTAATTCTCTCATAGTAAAAGAACGGGATCCTCTCCGTGGAGTAGGCGTGTTATTGCCGAACCACGTAATTCTTGCGTGTCTCTCTCTATTTTATTTTTCATCGTATTTTCATTGGTTGCGATTGTGGTTGCGTTTTGAATCTCGGTTCTTGGGTGCTTCCGCATTTAATCCCAACAAGTGGTATTAGAGCCGGCTTGGTTCTTGACCGGTGTTTGAGATTCGAGTTCCGTTACTTCCACAATGAAGGCAACGATCAACTCTCAGTTTTCTCTTGAGCAGTTTAATGGAAGCAGCAGCTTTACCCTATGGCAAAGGAGGGTGAAGGATATCTTTGTTCAACAAGGGTTGGCTAGGGTGTTGAAGGGAAAGGATGCGAAGCCGGAGACAATGAAAGATGATGATTGGGAGGAGTTGGAGTCGAAGTGTGTGAGCACCATTCGGCTTTGTATTGCTGATAATATTATAAACCATGTTATGGACGAGGATTCGGCATCGGCCTTGTGGGAGAAGTTGGAAAAGCTCTACCTTGCGAAGAGCTTGACCAACAAGTTGCATCTGAAGCGGCAGTTGTACAAGCTGAAGATGGAAGAAGGTGGGAACCTCATGGAGCACATGAACGTGTTCAATGGTTATTTGGATCAGCTTCGAAAAATTGATGCAAAGATAGAAGAGGAAGACAAGGCCCTTTTGCTTCTTACTTCGCTTCCGACTTCCTATGATACTTTGGTGACGACTCTCTTGTATGGAAAAGATACAGTGAGTTTGGAGTAGGTGCAGTCGGCGTTGGTTTCTCATTTTACTTAGAAAAAATCAAGTTTTGAGGGTGGAGAAAATTCGGCACTTGCGGTTCAAAGTGAGAATCGGGGAAGGACATCTGATGGTAGATCCGGAGGGAACAACAGGTCCGGGTCTAGTTCCAGAGGAAAGGTTGTACAATGCTACAGTTGCAAAGAATTTGGCCATGTGAAGCGCGATTGTCCTTTGCGCAAGAACAAAGGGAAGAAATTTGATGATGCCTCGAGTGCTAGTTCTTTGGTGGTAGCGGATGATGGAGATCTTCTCACAGTCTCCGAAGGTATAAACACTTCTTCTCGTGATGAGTGGACTTTAGATTCGGGTTGCACTATGCATGTTTGCTCCAAAAAGGAATTTTTTGATACATTCCAAGAAAAAGATGGTGGGTCGCTGTTTTTGGGCGATGGAACTCCATGTGAAATTCGAGGTTTTGGGAATGTAAAGATAAAAATGTTTGATGGAGTGGTTCGTACTTTGGGTGGTGTGGCTTATGTCCCGAAGTTACGAAGGAATCTAATTTCACTTAGCCGGATGGACTCCATTGGGTGCAAGTGCAAGTATTTTGCTGGAGGTGGAGCCATGAAAATCACACGCGGCGGTAAGGTCCTAATGAAAGGAGAGAAGTGCAAAGGGTTGTATCGGTTGATTGGCAAAACTGTTTACTTGACAAAGGTTTGGAAACAGTGTGAGTCTTTTGCGGCAAAGACAAAGTTATGTTTCCAAATTGCCAATGTTTGTGAGAGTGTAAATCATGTTGGTGGAGAGGACGGGTCGAGGTCCTACTCTCGTGTCAATTGATAATTATTGGCACGGGGCGGCTACACACGTGTATTGGCCGTGTGGTTGCCGTTTTCAAGGCTTGGTGGTGGCGCGGTGATGCGTGGGATTTTCACCAAGGTGGAGATTTGTTGGGATGGTTCAAATCCCAAATTAATTAAATGCTTTGCACATGGTTTGTTAGCCTCGTGGAGTCCCGAAGTGCTAGACTGCTAGCTGTTGCTTCTTTATGCAGTGTCTTTCCATCTTCTTCTTTGGAACATGTATAATGTTATTATTATAAGGGTGATGGGTGCTTATATAATGGCATGTGAGAAGTGTTTTTTTTGGCAGAGAGTGAGGTGAAAAACAGTGAGTGTGCAAGTGTAAAAATCATGTCTTGTACTTGGTGTGAGAGTGGGTGTATAAGGGGTTGGGTTTGGGTTTTCAAACTCGGGTGTTCTCTTGTACTAATTCTCTCATAGTGAAAGAACAGGATCCTCTCAGTGGAGTAGGCGTGTTATTGCCGAACCACGTAATTCTTGCGTGTCTCTCTCTATTTTATTTTTCATCGTATTTTCATTGGTTGCGATTGTGGTTGCGTTTCGAATCTCGGTTCTTGGGTGCTTCCGCATTTAATCCCAATAGCTTGTTGATTATTTTGCATTTGGGTGGATGAAGACATCACGTAGACATGGTACCAGAAATAGGAGGGTTTAAGAACAGGATCCTGGGAGGAGTGGTTGTAGGAACGAGTTAAAGGAAAAGGCTCTTGCCACATATTAGCTATCAAACCTTGCAGAATACAATTGTTTGGATTGCTTGTTCGGATGGTTGCCTTTCTATTTGTATTTTTTTGGTCATGCAAATTCAAGCCAATTGATTTTCGGAGTAGGACCCACTTCTGGTAAATTGCTTAATGTTACTTACATGTGCACTCTGTGTCTCTATATTCTGATGACCGTACCTTCTATTGCATTTCACAGAACACTATTGACTATGCTACACTGGGGGCATCTTCTAAACTAGCTGCTATTCTTCTTACTTATCCATTCCAGGTGGGCATCTTGACTGTGTATTCATAATATGTTAGTTCATTGTATTTTATGTAATTGGGTGACTTGATTTTTTCTTTTTCAGGTTATTCGGTCTCGCTTACAGGTAGAAATCTATCCATAAATCAACACTACAGAGCTTATGTGTGTGGCTGTTACTTGTCATCTTATTTCAAAAATTTCTCAATTTTTTTATTTTAATTTTTATCATGAAAATTTTCTCAAGTTGATACACACGAAACTGTTAATGTTGCTGGTGGCGTAGAAAGACAATTGAATCCCCTGCAACACCAGCCATTGGAGATGTTTGATGGTGCATGGCTTGTCTCATTATGTCTTGCCCACTTTTTTCTTAGTAGCTAAAATTTTGTGTATTCTTCCTTCACTACAGCAACGACCAAGTAAAGGAGGAATTCCTATATACATGGACAGCTGGCATGTTGTGAAGGAAACTGCCAGGTTAGCATTGTTGAAGCTGGCCCTGCTCCTGGATATATGGGCACATTAATAGCCCAGTATGTTGTATGGTAACAATTTTAATTGGCAGGGTCAGCATTATGGGGCCTGGCCCTGCTCCGTCTTGATGTATGGACCCATAAATGGATCTTTCTGGGTGGCAATTGTTAAAGTGGATAGCTTGTGGGTAACACCTAGAAAATCTGGAAACCCATTTGCTTTGCATTGAACCCTTGGAAGTCCCCAGGTCCTTGGAAACCTAGTTGGTTTAGTTGCCTTCAAGGATGATTATTACTACTACTGTTAGTATTATTGTTGTTTTCGGTCTTGGAGTTGTTATTTTGAACATCGCTTGACGATGTGCTAAATCTAAGTGTAGTAGACCACACTGGTCCATGACCTCCTCCTTAGAATGTAGATGTTGTCCATCTATAGTTTCCATGTTCAATTTTGACATGAGGCTAACAATGAAAACCAACATGGACAATTGGAAATGTGGGCCAGATGGGAGGAGAGAGAACTTTGGTGTCTGGTTCCAGTTTAAATATGTATAAACAGTGGTACTGAACAAAATTGGCAAATATTCCCTAAAGTAACTCTTTGAACCAAAGAAATACAAATTATCCTTGAAATTATTTTTGTGTAAGTTTCAGATGAAATGCATATCCCGAGAACATGTTTTGATGCATTGTCCGGAGTGGTTTTCTATAGTTATCTGAAAGGAAAACACGTGTATTGTCTGATGCCTTTTGGGTATTGATTTTTCCATTCTTGGTCATGGAATGGGTAGAATTAGTCTTATTTCATGAAGCCCCTATACACCGAACCATAGTTGCACGAAGCAGGAGCCGAAGCGGGGGCGGGAGCGGGGGAATATAGAAGCTCCCAAGGTTGGGAGAGTGAGAGGAGCGTGTACATATATTATGAAAATAATGTAGCATAGAGTATACACTTTGAAAGTACAATCATTTTAGGAAGTAAAAATATGGGCCAAGTCCTCCATAAGTGTAAGAAATGGGCTAGTGTTGCAATATATGGTTTTCTTTTCAAGATATCATGACTTGGGCTAGATGTATGACTTCATCAAAGATCAATTAATGAGCCAAGTGATAAATCCTTGTTTTTCTATACAACAATCATACAAAAGCTCCCATCTTCACAAGGAGGGAGCTCCTATCTCGATTGGAGTGGGTTCCCGTCAAGCACCTTAGTTGGGAGCGCAAAACCGGGCTCCCAAGGAGGAGTGGCACCACTTTAGGAGCTTCCTGCAACTAAGAACCGAACTGGTCGCCGTTTCCGTCTCAGACGCACTGGGACTCACTGAGGACACGTCGTGACGTTGGGGACATGCGTGTTTCAGGTTACACTGTGGGTAAGAACATGGTAAGGGTCAATTTTGTAACTGTAAAACTTATTTGGTGGTTAAATTATAGTATACATACAATAAAAGGTAAAATTGCTAGTAATTTTTTTTAATCTTCATAAAACCCTAGTCTATCAATGTAAGACGTAAAAAAAAAGAGAGGTAAGAATTGCAAAGTGATTTTAACTTTTGTTTTGTCTGGATGCAGTATTCATGGAATAACAGTAAATGTAGATAATACTTCTACAAATATACATGTATTTTTTTGTCCTTTCTCCGGCCATTTTCATGTCCCCATCTTGTTAGGGTGGTTGTGT
The DNA here is from genome assembly GCA_018127125.1 of Rhododendron griersonianum. Taxonomy (NCBI): domain Eukaryota; kingdom Viridiplantae; phylum Streptophyta; class Magnoliopsida; order Ericales; family Ericaceae; genus Rhododendron; species Rhododendron griersonianum. Next base: position 18,584,685 of record CM030795.1, read on the forward strand.
CCCATGCCCATATTTGCGTCCATGCCTATATTCATGCTTCTTAGGTGTTCGTTGAATTATCTGCAAATTCTTGTAACAGTGTTGGCTTTCTTGGTTCACCTCATTTAACCCTTGAGGCTTGAACCACTGGCTTCAATTGGGCTTCAATGGGACACCTTCATGCAACTCCTCATGTGAAGAAAATGAGGCCCACCGTGGTCCCATTTTAAGGGTCCAAGCCACTCATTTTTTAGGTCTCGTTATATACTTCATTCGTGCAACAAATCAGGTTTAATTGAACATTGAAAGCCATCTCAACAACTTATTTGTCATGAGCAGAATTAATGGCCAGAATTCTGACCAACCATTTCAATGCTCACTGTCTAGTTCTCCCAAGACAGATGGTTCGACCTATCCGATTAAGTTATTTTGCATGGGATGATTGGACCCACAAATGAACAGTTCCACGTTCGTTCAATTTCTCCTCCCATAAGGATCTCATGAGGAGATCACAAGATGAAAGTCATGTCATTCTGAGCACATTTAAAATTATGGATAAGGACAGTAATTAGATTACATCTGCAAATTAGGCAAATTTATAAAATGCACTCAAGGACCAGTCAAATCCTGTTATAATGCATTTTGCCTAACTATGTTACTTACATTCTGATTTTTAAGTTGTGAATGCTTAAGAGTCCTACAGATCGCCAGTTCTCAGCATCACATATTTCATCAATCCTGTAATACTTTGGGAAAAACTTATTGGGATTTGAGATTTTACTACATTGTCAGAATGAGTAGTTTTGTCATAACTCATAAGCCTTCATCTTATTTGTCTCTCCATCTAACTACCTTCATTTTTTGGGCTTGCAGATTTGAGGGTTTCCGGGGTTTCTACAGGGGCATCACACCAAATATGCTGAAAAATGTACCTGCAGCGTCAATAACATTTATTGTGTATGAGAATGTACTGAACATGCTAAAATATGCAAGAAGGAAAGATTGAGATCTTTATTTTTCGTTACCTTCAATTCTTTTAGTAGCTCTTGTCAAATTTAGAATATGTAGTTGCAAGGGAAAATGAACGTGAATAACATAAAGCTCTTCTAGTCATTTGGCCCTATTTTTTTCCACTACTCAGCACGAAGAATGCCACGGTCATGTCATGTATTGAAGTACTTCCGCTAATATTGGCACCTGGAAATTTCTTTGACCTTGCGGATGTATAGTATCATAGTATTTTTGTTTTCCTGGAGCCAGCAAACAACATCAAACAATAATGTAAGTCAGTCAACTCTCACAGAAGAAAAATGTAAGTCAGTTGGTGATATTTGCGGGTCCATACACTAGTTCAAGCACTCTCTATTCTTGAACCATGTGGAGAAAAGCTTTTTTTTACCTTGAGTAAAGAACAGTATAGCCCAATTATCAATTTTCGATGAGTTGATAAGCAAGGGGAGATATTTGGTGGTCGGTCGATAGTGTAGTTAGGAGGAGTGATACGGTTACAGTAGATGGTAGCACTAAGCGGAGTGGTGGACCAAAATTGACTTGAGGGGCGGTAGTCTGAAATGACCTAAGAACTTGGATATCACAGAACATGACACCGTTGACAAAGCTTAAGGGAGTGACAAGTTGTGTCAGTGTGTTGTGACCACCTACTTTGTTTTCCTTTGTGTTGTGTATGTGTATGAGTTACACAGCCGGCATGTTATCTCCAGGTGGTGATGCCACTTATATTCTGTATAATGGACTGACTAGGTCTAGTTGTGTGAGCGTGTTGTGACCAGCTACTTTGTTCCTGTGTTGCGTGTGTATGATTTACACAGACGGCATGTTATCTCCAGGTGGTGATGCCACTTATATTCTGTATAATGGACTGTGTCATGATGTGTATATACCTAATCTTCTCATTGTCTTTCTTTCTCTATTTTTATGCTTGCACATGGCGAACGTGATGTCTTTTTTGAGGCCATGCTACTTATTTGTTTTTTTAGTTACTAGGACAACCTATAGTGCTTCAAGAAAAATGTCTCATTCAATAGCAGGAGGATTTCTTCATGATGTATTCAGTGTTTTTGTTTCACTTATTTAGCCAATTAGATGTACTGATGAGTGGTTGACATGATTAGGAAAAGTTTTTGTCATGTACTGGGGATAAATTCTTTTTTCCACTGTATATGGTTGTTGAGGTAGTATAGGTCCTGGAACTTCATTCAAGTCCTCCCAAATTGGATAGCTGTGTTTCTTGCAATTTTTTTCTTCCTATTGTGTTGACATGTGGAGCTAATCATTAGGAACATCTGAATTGGGTTCTGTTTACATTGGAGATTTTGCCATATAACTCTCTCTCTCTGGTAGTTATTTGTTTGTTTTTGTTCTTCGAATGCACGTAGTTATTCCTCCTCATGGTCCAAGAATGTAACTTTTAGGCTATTAGGCTTCAGGTGGTATTTGGTAGCCTTCCTGTCCACAAGACTGAAGATGCTATTTTTTTACGTTTTGCATACCAATATGCTATTTTCTAAGCTCAGGCACACTGAATGCATTTTAATCCATGGAACTGGACGTGGCATCCAAGTCTTCCTGATAGTTCCTGATAGAAAAAAGAGATGCTCAACCCTGTGAGAAAGAATCAGACAGCAGCTGCTTTGTGTTTCTGAATCCTGATCCATCGTGGAGGTATGCTTGTTATTCTTCTGGCTATCCCATCTGGTATCTTTTGCTAAGTTTCTAATTTTAGGACATTGTCCGTTATTTTCTGTACAACGGAAGCTCCATGAAATATTCCGCTGATTGAACACACAAGATTTCAATGAATGCTAGGGTAGGATATTCACTTCCAGGGTCATAAATCGACATTTGAAAAGGACCTTACATAACCTTTGGGAATGATACTAGTCACCATATTCTTCTTGTGGATTTCTTCTGTCGTTAAAAGCTTTTACCAATTTGACTACACCATATTGTATGATGAGCTTTCCCAGGTTGATACTTTCATTAAATCCACCTAAATTTGACCAGTCTGCTTGCAATCTTTAAAGAGAAGGGATGACATGCATGGTGAGTCTCACTTCTCGGTTCTCAGTTAAAGCATCTGTTGTAAGAGATGGACTTGCAAGTAGTTGTTTCGGTTTTTGGTTATTATTTGTATGTTTATGGGAGAGACTGCACCACCCGCTTTGGCTGCATCCCCACTTCCCCAGCCTACCGGGTCAAAGTGGCAGACTAGGCTGTAATTTTTGAGTGTTGTCCATCCATGCACATCAAAAACTTGGTCTCGTAATGAATAGTTAACCACAACATGTCAAGATCCCTTCACTTAGGCTTTATATCACTTATACTTGCGGTTGCTAGATGCTCTGCAAATTGAGATTGTGGACTGTTTGAATTGTTTCTCACCCAACCGGTCATGTACCATACACCGTGTGGCGGTGTGCTCATCGTGTTCCTCCGTGTTTCATTTTTGCTCCTGTTATGTTCCTGTTTATGTTACATTTGAGGATGCAGCTGATTCTTATCATCGTCAAATTACATTGTGCATGATCCAAAAAAAAATTACATTGCACCATTCTTGCAGGTTCAGCAAACACCTGAGTCTGGTCTTGTGTTTGTCTTAGGGCTTACAGCCTTACATACTCCGATGAATGGATGCATGCACGCTTCATTTTGTATACATCTTCTGCTGATGTTTAAAGGAAACACATTCCTGCTCTCATTGTAACACACAGTACACAACGATATAGACTTCACACTGAAACTTTGAATCATTTAGTAGAAGTTATACATCTCAGATGAAAACATGAAAAATGTACAATGAACTGCAATTTGGCTTCAGCTTCTGTTATCAAAATTCTAAAATTTGATGCCATCAGAAATTATGATATCACTCTGCTACGGAAAATTTACTAATAAAAGAGAGGATTTCGTCGGAGACTTCTTGAGCTTTCTCTTGGTGGATAAAATGATGACCATCAATAATAACCACCTCGCTGTTGGGAACAAGGCTCTTGAAAGTACCTCCCCTAATATATTCCTTTGTTCCGCCGCAGTCAAATCCAATATCTTTGTCACCAACTATTAACTTTGCTGGAACTGTTACTTTTGACCCCTGCCATGGTGCAAGAAGCTCCCAATTGCTGCCACAAGTTTTTAGATCAACATATTCCCTGTTAGTTCTATCAACCTTGTGGCGATATGTGGTTTGATTATGTTTTCAATTTTCCTTGTTCTCCTTCTACGTTTTACATTTCGATTCGTGTGAAAACAATTTTCATGGATTCAAAGACATTTTTGTTTCTTCTTAGAAGTGGATTACTTTTCTAGAAAAATCTCAAAAAAGGTTTTCAGCAGAGTTTGATCAAACTATGTTGAAAACAGAAAAATAAAGATGAACAACAAACATTCTAGCTTTAAGCAGCAAAGGCCAGTTGAAGACTTGAAGTTGTAAACTCACAGATCGATGGCACGGTAGTAGTTGAGAGGTCCGGTAAATCCAGACTCCTGGAATTTATCGGCAAAGACCTGGAGTTCATCCTCAGTAATCCATGACGGCAAAAAGGAAGAGGTTTCCAGGAAATCGATAATCTCCATGCCTGGTGGAGCTATCAGCAGATCAGTCTTGTTGATCAGTAAGAACTTCTTCATCACGGTCACATAATCATATCTTGCAAATGCCCTTTCTGCCCTCCCGGGTTCCTGTCAAACCCGCCAAATAAATGGATACATGTATTTGCTTGTCTGTTTATATATATGTATGCCTACATATGTTGATAAATGGAGAGAGAGAGAGAGAGAGAGAGAGAGAGAGAGATTACCAGGAACTGAGACACATAGTAGTCATCTCCAAACATTTGTTTGTAGGATTCAGTGGTTTTGATATTAGGAGACCTGGGTGAAAATGGAACAGAGAGACAAACCAGGGCCTTAACGCTATCAGGCCTGAATAGGCTGAGGTACCAAGCAACAACAGCTCCCCAATCAGAACCCACTACAAAAGCCTTAACATTCCAGAGAAAAGAAAAGAGAACAAAGTTAAAAACCTCTTTTGCAGATTACAGGAATACATACATAACGCGATGAGGGAAGATGGTGGGGTTCGAACCTGTTGCTCACCAAAGTGATCAAGGAGGCCGATGATGTCACCGACGATGTGGAAAACGGTGTAGGAAGAGGGAGAGAGAGGAGAGTCGGAATCACCATAGCCTCTCAAATCGGGTGCGACGGCATGATAGCCGTGGTTAGCCAAGTGCGTGATCTGGTGGCGCCACGCGAACCAGAACTCCGGGAAGCCGTGAAGGAGGAGTACTAGTGGTCCTGTCCCTTTCTCTGCTATGTTCATCCATATGCCGTTGGTTTTGATCCTCTTTTGGTTCACCTCGCCCATGGTCATCATCATCCTTACCACTGTAGTCTGTAGAGTCTGGAGAGAGAGAGAGAGAGAGAGAGAGAGAAATTCTGAGTTCAACGGCAGCCATTTCAGGTGAACATAGCATTATTAGAACGGTTTAGACAAAAGTTGGTGGTGGGGTTTCACATTTGACTAAATAAAAGGATGAAAATTGGGAAAATTATCGGCAGGCGGTGTTGACCGGAAATAATCACCAACCCATGGTCTCAACTCTCAAAATCACCACTCTCATGACATGAGGGAAAATATTCACGAAAACATGGTAGGCCTGGTTGAATTGACAATTATACCCTCCCATATATTATCTGTAAAATGCCCTAATACTCGTTCCCTCCCAAATCCATCGCTTTCTGATTTCAAGCCAACCATCCGCTCAGCAGCTCTCGACCCTCTCTCTCGAGGTAGCTCTCTCTCTCTCGTAGGTGTGTGTGTGTGTTCTGTGAAAATCGAACAAAACCTCACTCCAAACCCCCCCTCTCTTTGTCACACACACAGACTCGTAGTATCCAGACATTGAGACAAATTTTTGGTTGTTTTATGCAGATTTTGGCCCACATTGTTGTATGAATCCTGATTGAAGGTTTGACAGAAGCTACTTTGGTTGAGTTGGTGAGTTTACTGTATTATGTCCATATTTAGGTCACTGTGTTTGATTTTGTTATTTTGTACTCTCTATTTAGTTCATGTTGTTGTTTGGCATGTGGGTTTGTTTACAAATATCGTGTAACCACCTAATCTGAACAGAGTTTATGGTTTCCATGGTTGGTATAGAGTTTTCATCTTTATGATTAGGTGATTGTGTCCTTACAGAACATGTATGTGGTCTATATTCACATTTCACTTGCAACAAAAAAACCTCCTGATCTGAACAGAATTTATGGTTTCCATGGTCGGTATAGAGTTTTGATCTTTATGATTAGGTGATTTTGTCTTTACAGAACATGTATGTAGTCCATATTCACATTTCACCTGCAACCAAAAAATCTGGTAGGTATTTGATTAAGTTTGGGAAAAGGACACTGCAATCTCTAGCTTAGAAGAAATTAGGGCATGTTGACTGTGTTCCCATTATTAAAATTCTTGTTGTCGAGTTGGGAAAAAGAAATCATGCCGAAGCTTAAATCATGGTTGTTTTATTCACCTTTAGTGACATCCTTTGATTTGTCATGTGTTTTATTGACCTGGAACAGATTTGTGGTTTTGATTGATGACTGAGTTTGGTCTTACTCTTCTATTGGAATGTACTTTTATGATTCCCAACCTAAACTACCATGCAAACATTTAGAAATTGGCGTGCAATTGGAAAAATTAGGATGGACATTGGAACAAATAGGGATGAAATTGAGTATAGAGTCTGGAAATATATAATTTCCCTCCCCTTTGTTTGAATCTCTTGAACATGCATTTTCTCAAATACATTGTAGGCAAAAGCATGCCTTCTCAGCTAGGTATGAACTGTGAGCAAAAGCAGAGAGGGAAGAGGGCCAAAAGGGGCATATATCAGTCGCAAATGAGTTGCGGTGAGGGCCGATGAACTAGTGGTGGTGATAGAGGAGGATGGACTGACAAGTTGGTAGTCGAAGATCCCAAGAGCACTTCCCCTCTTCCTTCACAATGCCTCTTGCTAAGCTGTATTGAAATAAAAATTAACCAAACCTTAGTTCCTCTTTTGCTAACCTGCATTCAAATCATCACTGAATCTTTTTTTGGTAAGTTGCATCCAAACACAAAACTCGTATCCAACCCTCGAAACCCAAAAAAACTAGACTTTTGAATAGGGGGGAACAGTGGTGTTACGTCACTGTACAGTGAGTGATATCGGAAGGGAGAGTACACTATTTGTGAGAGAGAGAGGCTGTTCGGAGGAGTTGGGGGCCAAATTTGGGGCCTTGGATTTTATGTCAGTTTTGTAATGAAGTTTAAAACTATGGGCACTTTAATGAAAAGAGGACAAAGCTTCTCAACCCTTGATCAAATGAATCTCAGCCATTATAAAAAAAATTTGTTTGTATCGGGTCCACACCCTCGTGTTTTATTAGGTAGATATTTAGTTTTCACTGGTATTCTACTGAAGGAAGAAGCCATGTTTATTGACTTTACTTGCATAGTTTAACTCTTATAATAATATTGAAGATGAATTGGAATATTGTTTGGAACTCCAAGAATTAGATTATTCTCATGCTTAGTCAATTTTTTAATGGTAGGGGAGTCATGGCGTCTAGTTCAAATAGTGGTACTCCAAGTCCTTTGAGGGTATGACTTTGCGACCACGGCAAGGAAACGGTAGTGCACACCTCCTGGATTGATAAAAATCCAGGTAGGAGGTTCTTTGGCTGCCCTTTCTGGGTTCCTGGTGCGCCAAAGAGGAATGGTCCACACTACAACTACTTCGACTGGTTGGATGGTGAGATAGGTGAGCAAGAGAAAGTGGCTCGCCGATTTGAAAGGGATACAAGATCACTCCATAAGCGTATTGAGGAATATGGGAGAATGATGGAGGAATACGAGAGCAAGATGGAGGAAAGTGAATTTAAGTGTAAGGAATAAGAGACCAAATGTAAGGAGTATGAGAGAAAGATGAAAGAAATTGAGAAAAAGATTAATGATTTGGAGGCGAAGGTATGGAAAACCACTGGAATGATGTGGGGAGCATGGGTTGCATGTTCCATTTTGGTTGTCATCATTTTTGCTATTATCTCAACTGGACGTGGGTTTGAGAAAAAGTATTTGGGAAGGCCTCGTTGAATGAGGGGTCGTATGCTTTGGTTTTTGAAGTTTGGAAAGCGGGACTACTAGGTGGTTCCTTTTTGTAAGAAGAACATGTTATGAAAGCTGATTGTGGAGACAATTAAGATGGTTCTTATATGTAATATGTGAAGAAAATATTAAGTACTGAATTTCTGTATTATATATATATATATGTTTTTGTTGGCATCTATATTTGTCCTCTCCTTTTCAGTAGAATCGTTTGCACTTTGCATTCAATATATTGCTTAGATAAAACCTTGTATCTTGTACCATCCAAGTAATGGTACAAGTCATAATATTGGTCAACTAGAGCTCACAAATGGTAACTTTTACTCCAGTGTAGCTTAGCTGAGGACTAGAGGGTACTGAAAGAAACATTTATATTATAAGCGTTTATAAAGTGGTTAGTTATCTTTTCAGTGGGATGTACATGTATTGTCTAGACAAAGACTACATGCTATTGTAGTGTTGCGAAAACTGACAGTTATGATGACACACACTAGTGAGTCACCATGATCTACATTTTTAAGAACCAGCCGGTGAAATGAAAGAAACTTGATTTAGTTTGATAATGCAAGAAGCCTGGTCGCAATAGTATCAGAATGTTAGTTAATTAGCAAATCAAACCAAGCATTACGTCCCAACCCTTTGGGGTCTGCTAAATGTTGGTTAATGTAGTGAGAAAGTATCTTATAAGTAGTGTTCTAACAAATTATTAATCTGTAGATAGGCGAGCAGTGTTGTGGCTCTCATGTAACCAAACTAGAAAATGATTTGGTTTTTTTTTGGTGTTGAAATCATGAGGAAGTTGTACCGTGAGCTCAACAAGAAAATTGTAATCGTATCACATAGGGGAAAAGCACATGATGTATACATGTTCAGTATGTTGTTGACTTGGGTTGACTAATTGTGGTTGGCATACGTATTACCATGGTTGAATCCTCCTAGTTCTCTGTCATTGACTATAGGCACTTGGATGCATTATGCCATGTTCTATAATCAGCTCAAATAACAAGAGACAGTGTTTGGTTTATGGGAGGGAATGTTTGTGAACTGTAATATGTTAATCATAGGTTTCCGGTTTTGTAAACTACATAGCCTTAAATTTGCTTTGTTGGATCTGTATCTTATCTCATCAAAGGCCTCGAAAATATCAATGCTTGGTTGATGAATAGTGTCAACCGTTGTCCTTCCTGTAGCAACTATATTTGTCACTGTGCCCATGACTATTGCCGATGCTTCAGCATGTAAACCTGATGTAGCCTATCCATGAACATTATGGAGGGATTGATACCAAGCTCCACTGCATTTGTTAATCTCTTGCTCTGGTCAGTTGAAAGACCACTTTGCCTTGGAATTCCAACTAAAGAATCTTTGATGCCATCAAGCTCAATTACTTCAAAAACTTGTGTTACAAATTTCTGCATTTTTGACATGTGGGGAAATAGATAGCCTCATTTTGTTGTCTTAACTGTAAACAGAATTTGTTTGTTTGTGGTCTATATAGTATTACAGACTAGGAGTAATCAGTTGCTCACTTCTTACATGGTTTATGTCTGATGTTCATCTATGTGAACATCATTTACCAACACAAGGCTAACTTATTGGTTTCATTTGTTGTAATTCAACTGTGTCAAACTCTACCGGATATGCTAGAGTTGACGTGCTCGTTATACAATTAACATGTGGTCCACACAGACATAGAGTGTAGTCTTTTAGCAATATAGACTTGGTCTTTGTCTTCAAAGAACCACCAACTAATACTGAATTTATGTATTAAGTACCCAATTTTTGTCAAATTAACATTCCGTCCATAAATAACCTTGTATCATTTCATTGAGTATCAATTGTGTAGTAGTTATATAATGAAACCGGAATATGGTTGTGCAGCCATGTCGACGACTCCTCAAAAGAAGTTGATGTGCTTTTGTTATTCCGGTGGTGAGCGCATGGTGAATGCGGATGGCGTGTTAGGAATATATTCGGGTGGTGTTTCTGAAGCTACGGTCATCGAAGAGGGCATATCATTTGACCAGTTAGTTAAACATGTTTGCTCCCGTATGGATATTAGCCAGGATGGGAAGACTTTATTTTATAGTACTTCTAGGGACAAGTCAAAGCATTTGCGTATTAGGGATGAAGATGGTGTTGCTATGTTGTTCCATTTAAATGATGATGATGTTGACATTTATGTACAAGAATAGACTGTTAACCATTTGCCTTGCAACATAAGCAGCAGGTATGTACGCTACAAATTTCATAATATATAGACAGATATAGTAAGATATTCACATGTGTATTTTTGTCTTTCATTGACGTGTTTTGTTTGCTTTCCTTCTGTAGGGAGTCGAACTTGTTAAGTAGCAGCCCCTCCACAGCTGGTGGAGGAACTTGTTCGCGTAGTGAAGGTAGCCTGACTGTTTGCCACGAAATGGGTTTTGTGCCATACTCCCAACAACAAGGTGAAGACATCCTAACTGGGGATGGCCAACTTTTTGACAACCCCAGTGTAGACACCCCAATCCAAACCTCGAGGGGGTCTTTGTTCACCCCGATGATGAAATAAAGGAAACGGCACCTTTGCAAGCTTGAATGAAGGATTCCCTCAGCCTAAACAAGTCCTCAGCCCGAATAAACCAAAAGCCCAAAAGTCCAGAGAAAGCCCAAAAACCTTGGATTGGACTTGGAACACCGCGCGGGACACCCCTACATCGCACGGCATATCGAAAGTCACTACGCCGCACACGATCATGAGGTTAGCCGCACGACATTTCAGGAAAAGTACTGACTGGCTCAGAAAGCTGTCCGCCACGCCCATTTGAGCCACAGCTACAAAATAGCTCAGCCGAAAACACACTTCTGGCCCGCCCAGAAAATACCTCCACTTTTTGAAATTTAAAATCCTTGGCTCTTGCCTATAAATACATCCCTCCACTCAAGAGAAAAGGGCCCTTGATCACCGTTATGCCCTTTCTCTCTCTTCTTGCTTTCATACCCATTTCCCATTTCTAAGTCTTGAGAATGTTGCTTTCAAAAGACATTCTCTAGGCTTCTTGCTCCATTTTTCTCCTCACCATAAAAGTTAATCCCTTACTAACTTTGAGACCCAAATACCTAATACACCCATCCATTACACAAACCCATACTACTTTTCTTCTCTTTTCTCCTACCAACCTTTCCGACGCTCGTCCACCGTCATCCAACCTCATTCAAGCTCGAGATCAAAGGTAAAAACCAAGTTTCCTTGGGCCCTCTATCCTAGTCTTGAGGGGACTTTTCTGTCGTCAGGCTTAACCCCTTATGGTTATGATCCGATCTAAAAATCATTTTCATAAAGCAAAACAGCCCCTGTGCTAGGTGAGCTATGCCGCGCGGCGCTTTGATGCGTTGCACGTCGTAGCAGGCTCACACGCACGGCATTTTCGTTAACTGCTATTTTCTTGTTTAAGCTGTGTGGATCATGATCGTTCTTCATTGGGTCTTTTTCTATCTATCATCAGTAACCTCAAAACAAGATCATATCTACAAGCCATGTTTTATCACCACAAATGAACTCTCTCAACCCTTCTGAATAAACGAATATATTAAAAGTAGTTTTCTATTCCTGGCTTGGAAGAATGGTACAGTTCTAGGATGATCTGACGGCTGTGAGTTTTCTGATATTTTGAAGTAATGCCGTGCGTCTTTGATATGCCGTGCGAGGTTCTTAAGACTATTGACAGCCCGAAGATAAGACCGGAACCACGCACGGCATATCATATGGCCGCACGCCATATAATGGTATGCCGTGTAGCAGAAGATGGTGATCCGGACAGTTTATTAAAGAGTTTTTCTTATTTATATTTCCGTCGCATCATCTTTCATCATTTCTGTACAGTGAGCACCACATGCACGCCAATGTGATATATTTCATCTTGTTCCCCTTTCCCGTATGTGTTTTTGAAGTTTTTCAAATGGTGTTAAATCCCCCATTTGAAATGCCTAGTAGAGACTGGTTTTTGCCGGGCGAGCGGGGTGCTTTTTCAACAAAACCTTCCTCGTTCGTAACGTGGCTCCCGGACCCAAAATCTCAACGTTTTCGCTAGACCAAAAGCCTTTCTTCTTTCAAACGAGCTCTCGGTTTCTCGGATCATCCATCTCAAAAATTCGGGTGGCGACTCTTCGAAAGCGCCGGGCGCGTGAGCCCACAGTGGCGACTCTGCTGGGGAATTTTTTTTATTCAATGCTTTACTTTTTTAAAAAAAAAGAAGAAAGGAAAATAAGAAGTATTGAATGATCAAGAAGGCCAAACTTGAAAGGCATTTTTCTTAGGGGACTTAATGCTATTTGGAAAACTTAACTTTCTTTTACACTATGCACCGCACAAGCCTCATTAGCGTGTCTCGGCAATCTTGCCCGGTTTACCGGTGACAAGCTCTCCCGGGACGACTAGCAACCCTCGACTATGATGGGCCATCGTGCTGTTCGACCATTGTCTTGCAATACATTTGACATGGGGTAGTACATCTTGGCTCTAGTCCGGGGAACCCTTCTGAGACCAAAACCGGCCTTTTGCACTTGTATTTAGCCATAGAAACTTCCCAATTAGGACAGGGATCCCGAGATTAGGACTTATGTGTTATACTCTGCTTGTGTGCATTTCTTTTCTGTACATACATATCATTCGTGCATTTTGTGGGCTAGAGGATAGGGCTTCTTTAGAATTCTTAAGCTTACTCCGGTCGATCTAGGAGACCTTAAATCCATGGAGGTTACGATACCTCTGGTGTTTGCCGTGCTCGAACGGCTCCCTTGACTCAGGGACTAACCTTGAGAACATACGTATCTGGATTCTGATGGTCACATTGCTCTGTCTCGGATGATCAAGGTAAGGAGATTGGCTCTGGTTCCGAGGCGATCGGAATTTAACCTGCCTTACAGTACCTACCCGGGCTATCAGAAATCTTCTGTACAAATGCCTCAAGTGAGACCCGAGTCACGGTAGGTCTTAGGATTTAGGAGGCACGTAGAAGGTAGGACGGTCACTCGGGATGGGTTTTGAGTTGCTCCCTTTTGCCTTGTTGTTAGCCCAGAAACATTGATCGCCTACGAAAAGAAGAGGCTATACCCAATTGGTTTCGTCCGTTCCAAAGATTGGTTCGCATAGACACCCTGGAAGGAACCCAACTGTTTGAGGTTCGTACAGAACAGGAGGGACGGTTGTCGTCAGAAGGTTCACCGAGGCTAGCAATACAGGAATCTCTAGCGGAGGCATTGCCTGAAAATCCCTTGTCAATGGCTAACCAAGGAAACGGGATAGAAAAGCTTAGGCAGAACATGGCCACCATGGAAACTCAATTCAGACAGTCCCTTGCTGGCGTGGATGCACAATTCAAAACCTCGGTTGCGTCCATGAAAAATGACATGAATATGATAATGGAAACCATGCAAGAAATCTGTGACAAGCTCCTAACTAAGCCTAACCAACCTAAGAGTGAGACGCTAGTCAGTGAGACACCAGCAATGGATCCCAATTTAGCCGCCCTTATGGCTAAGATTGGTAAGTTGGAGGAGTCTGTACAAGAAAATAAGCAATTGGGAAGAGCAGAAATCGACATGAACAAGTTATGCTTATTCCCCAACGCTAAGTTATCGGAAAAGTTCAAGGGTGTGGATTTTGCAAAGTTTGACGGTACCGGAGATCCAAAGGCGCACCTCCAAGGGTATGTCGGTTCTCTCACTATGAGAGGAATCAAAAAGGAAGCCATGGCCCAGTTATTCCATGAGTCTCTATCAGGACCAGCCCTGCAGTGGTTCCTTACTCTCGAACCCTCTAAGAAAAGGACTTGGGAAGACATTGGGACAGCATTTGTGGCTCAGTATGATTTCAATGTCGACTTAAAGATGACCACAAGAGAATTAGAAAGTACCAAGATGGGTGAGAAAGAGAGTTTCGCTGATTTTGTAAAGCATTGGAGAGCCAAGGCCGCACAAATGCAGAATAAACCGGATCTGAAGGAACAAATACGAATCATCACCAAAAACCTGCCAAGCTCTTTTGCCCCATACATGGTCCTCTCCCAGGCCGCCCCAAATTTTGAAACTTTCTACGACTCAGGTTTGGCTGTAGAAGAGGCCCTACGAGATGGTACGTTGGAGAAAAAGGAGTCAGGGTCAAAATCTAAAAGAGCATACTCAGGAAATAGCAATGTCCTCTTCGGGAATACCAATCAGGCTGGAACTTCATCCACCAAGCCGGCAGAAGTAAACCAAATTTCTGAAAAGCCAAAATCCCAAAATCGAGTCTTCACTCAATTCAGCACTCCTAGGTCCGCTTTACTTAAGAAACTTACAGAAGTAGGAGTGTTGAAACCTCTTTCACCACCGCAAACCATCCCACCAAACCTGAACCAAAATGTCTACTGTGATTTCCACCAAATGCCTGGCCACACCACTAACAATTGCATCCGCCTCCGTCATGAGATCCAAAATCTCATTGATAACAAAGTCATTGATACCCTTCCTTCAGACAAACCAAACACCATGACAAACCCCTTGCCACAACATAACACCTCCTTCCACATTAACCAAATTACCCAAACCAAAAGTCAAACTGTCCAGGACTTTGATCCTACCCTTTTCATTATCCCTGATACCGAACCAAAGCCTGTTGTGAAAATTCCCGAAGAAATTGCTCTCTGCTTCCTTTGGGAATGGGGAGATTTGATTGCTGATTGGGAGGAATTCGAGGCCACCAACTTTCAAGGTGGCGTGGACCCATTGTTTGAGCCTGGATGGGAAATTAACTGGCAAAACATTCATGCTGACCCTCTTGATGGGTTTTCTTTGTACATGATGTTCGAAAACCAAAACGAGAACTTTCAAGTCCCTCAAGGGATGCCTGAATGGGAATGGGACCCAATCCCGGATGAATACCAACTCTTGGCCTGGAATAACCCTCTGGATACCTTTTCTCTACCCATGCTATTCGCGGAAGAATACCAACCCCAAATGACGGCCTACGATTGGCCTGAGCTTGCTCCATTTCAACCAAATTCCTCCTACCTCCATGACCTCATCATCAACGATCCATACAACAATGTAGGCCTTGCCCCGTATCCAGAAACGCCAGAACTTGAAGAAGAGGTGGTTAGTAATGAGTTTGACCAAATGGACTATCTGGTGGACGAAGCTAAATCTGAGTCATCGGTCACTTTCTCGAAAGATGTGGACGTCGCCATGATGAATCTGTGGGAAGATGAACCAGGAGCCAAAACAGATCCATGGGTAAATACGAAAATCACTAACATAAAAGTGGGGAATGAAGAATGGACTGTAAACAGAGCGGTGGTAGAAGCTAAGCAATGGAAGCCTGAGGATCTATGGGAAGATCTGGTTATTGCCGACCTGGCCGCCAATCTTCAAGGTACCACTATTGGAAATAAGCGCAAGGCCCTCGCTGACTTGTGGAGTGAGGAATCTAAGTACCGTCAGATTGGTCAATTAACCAGGAGTGGTTGAATTTATCAACCCCCTAATCTTCAAGTCAGAGAGCCCTCTCACCCTCTAGTTCCACTAGCCAAAGAACCTTCTAACCCTTTCGTTACCCCAATCAAAGATACTTTCCAACCCTTTGCCCCACCAGTCAAAGAACCTTCTCGTCCTGAGAAAAACCCTGAAGGAATGATCAAGCGCCAACTTGAGCAGACTCAAGCCAAGATGTCTGTTTGGGATGTGCTTGTTCATTCCACCCGCCATAGTGAAGGACTCATTCAAGCCCTATCTCACCTGAAAGTTCCTTCCACCATAACCCCTGATGAACTCGTAGCACTCATCAAAACCATACCCATTAAACATGCCATAACCTTTACCGATCGAGACTTACCTGCTGAAGGAACTGATCATAATCGGCCACTCCATGTCACTCTAAAATGCCACGGGAAATGGGTACCAGTAATCCTGATTGATAATGGGTCAGCAATCAATGTTTGTCCACTTCGTGTTGCCTATTGCCTGGGCTACAAAAATAATGATTTCTCTCCATCAGAAGTCAAAGTCCGGGCATATGACAACACCCGTCGAGATGTAGTTGGAACCCTCATGCTTCCTATGACTTTTGGACCTTATCAAACGGAGGTGGAGTTCCATGTAGTGAACATTCCCGCTTCTTTCAACCTACTGCTGGGCAGGTCTTGGCTGCATCGACCAGACATCATGGCTGTTCCTTCTACACTCCATCAGAAAATTAGACTGGGACTTAAGACCGAGATGTTCACCATTCACGGCGACTCTAGGATTTGTGCTCCCGTTGAAGACAATGCCCCACTTTTAGAAATACAGCACGGGGAGGAGGACATTGCTTTAGGCGGCTTTTCGCTTGACACCTCTAATTCTGTTTTCACGGTCAAGATTGACAACGACTTTGTTATCAGCAACGTCGCCATAAAGATAATGAAGAAAATGTCCTACATGCCGGGTTTGGGATTGGGAAAGAATCTCCAAGGGCCTGCGCAGTTTGAAGAACAATGAACTTTTACCCACATAACTGGCTTGGGATATCACCCTTCTGGAGATAAGAAAGAGAAGAAGGGCGATAGATTGGAGGACTATTTTGTCAAAGAGGCAAAGCAGATTTACCAAGGGCAACCGGAACCATTCTGGGATAAGGAAACCAACCAGGGTTTGAGATATTTGCTAATGATGTCTGGCCGGAAAGTGGTGAAGAATCAGAAGTGGTGATCAAGCAGGAAAAGATAGCTGATTGGGTTGAGGTCTTTGCTATGAGTAGTCTAGCAACCTTATTTGAGGAAAACGAACCAATGGGTATAGCTGACGAAGCGGAAGTGCAGATGCTGGGGCAGGAGGCCCCCGAAGACCCGACTTCGCTCATCATGAATACCGCTGGAGATTAGAAGAACTGGACTTTCATACCAAGCGCAACCTGTCATGAGTCTGAGTCTGAATCTGAATCCCAAAAGTCCTCCGAGTCTTCTGAGTCTGAGTTGGAGCCTCTCGGCCCAACCCCTCAGAGTCTGTACTTTGAATTCAAGTCTACCCGGGTGTATGATGCCTTTAAGGCCTCCGCTAATGATGAAATAAACGAATCTGGTTCTGCTTACTTCCCTGACTTTGAAATAAATTGTGTCGACCCTGACGATGAAGAGGTCAATTTCGATGGGGAAACCCCTAAAGAAATTTGGTCCCTAATCGAAAGGGAAGACGAAAGGCATGTTCAGCCTGTAAAAGAAGAAGTTGTTTCTATAAATTTGAGAGATGAAGGGAATCCCCGGATAATTCAGATCGTTTCTGCGCTATCAAAAGAAGAGCACCAAGCTCTTGCAAATTTACTAAAAGAATTCGAAGACGTTTTTGCATGGTCACATGCTGATATGCCCGGAATCGATCCTGAAATCGTGGAACATCGGATTCCCCTTTATCCTGATGCAAAACCAGTAAACAGAAACTAAGACGCATGAGGCCCGACTGGGTGCTTAAAATAAAAGAGGAGGTGACCAAACAAATTAATGCCGGATTCCTGATGGTAACTAAATACCCCCAGTGGGTCGCAAACATTGTTCCTGTTCCAAAAAAGGATGGCAAGATTAGGGTCTGTGTTGATTTTAGGGACTTAAACAAAGGTAGTCCCAAGGATGACTTCCCTTTACCACACATTGATGTACTAGTTGACAACACCGCTCGGCACGCCTTGCTTTCCTTCATGGATGGTTTTTCGGGGTATAACCAAATTCTCATGGCCCCAGAAGACTAAGAGAAAACCACGTTCGTCACTGAATGGGGAACTTATTGCTATCGGGTCATGCCTTTCGGGTTGAAGAACGCCGGCTCCACCTATCAGCGAGCTGCTACAACCTTGTTGCATGACATGATTCATAAGGAGGTAGAGGTTTACGTTGATGACATGATCGTTAAGGCAAAGGAGCGAGAAGGCCACTTACCCGCGCTCAGAAAGTTCTTCGAAAGAATAAGGAAATGCGCCTTAATCCGGCTAAGTGCACGTTCGGGGTCACTACAGGGAAAATGCTTGGGTTCATGATTACCACTCATGGCATCGAAGTCGATCCATCAAAGATTAAGGGCATTTTGGAGATGGAACCACCGCGGACAGAAAAAGATGTAAGGAGTTTTCTCGGCAAAGTACAGTTCATCAGCAGATTCATTGCAAAATTGACTTCAACATGTGAACCCATATTTCGCTTACTCAAGAAAGGAATACCATTTGTATGGGACGACAGATGTCAGCAAGCTTTTGAGGCCATCAAAGCCTATCTACAGAATCCGCCAGTCTTGATGCCACCTGCACCAAGAAAACCTTTGATCCTATACCTGTCAGTCACCCCGTCTTCAATGGGGTGTATGTTGGCACATGAAGGAGACGATAGGGTTGAAAGGGCTGTTTACTACCTTAGCAAAAAGATGGTCGGATCTGAAGAACGCTATACTCCACTAGAAAAGACATGTTCGGCACTAGTTTGGGCTTCCAGAAAGTTAAGACATTACATGCTGGCCTACTCGGTAAGGCTGATATCTCGAATGGATCCTCTGAAGTACTTGTTTGAGAAGCCAGCACTCACATGAAGGATGGCACGATGGCTGTTGATGTTGGCAGAATTCGAATTAAAATATGTCACCAGAAAGTCAGTAGAGGGAAGAGCTGTCGCTGAGTTCTTGGCCGACTGTCCAGTCAAGGGAGGGGAAGATGTCGAATTCAAGTTCCCTGATGAAGACATAATGGCTATCGCTGAAGACGTTTGGCGGTTGTATTTTGATGGAGCGGCTAATTAGAAAGGGTTTGGGATCGGTGTACTGTTAATTTCACCTGATGGGTCGCACATCCCACTTGCATTCAAGCTTAACTTTGAGGTCACCAACAATCAGGCAGAGTATGAAGCTTGTATTGTAGGCATGGAAGCAACCATTGAGATTGGTATAGAAAAATTGGAAGTTGTGGGGGACTCAAACCTGGTTGTCTCTCAAGCGAATGGTGATTGGAAGGTCAAAGAAGAGAAGTTAAAGCCATACCATCAAGATCTCGAAGATCTCATTCCCCATTTCAACAAAGTAACTTTCACTCATGTCCCGAGACTCAGAAATCAATTCGCCGATGCCTTGGCAACATTGTCTTTCATGGTTGAAATCCCTGTCGGTGTAAAGCTAAGACCAATTGTGATCGAGCAAAGAGATACACCAGTATACCAGCATGTCATGATCGTCGACGAGCCCGACGATGGTCACCCTTGGTATTATGATATCTGGAGATTCGTGGAAAGAGGGGAGTATCCTGCTGAGGCTAGTAAAAAAGACAGAATCGCTCTTCTGAGGCAACTCAATACATCATCTGTGGAGGAAATCTATACCGAAGGTCTCACTATGGCACGCACAAGCTATGTATTCATGGTGCGGAAGCGAAAAGGGTAATGGAGGAAATCCACGAAGGTGTATGCGGTCCTCACATGAATGGCATGATGCTTGCCAAAAAGATTTTGAGACAAGGCTATTTTTGGTCCACCATGGAGACAGAATGTGTGGAGTACGTACGACGGTGTCATAAGTGCCAGATACACTCCAACCTCACGCATGTTCCACCGCATGAGTTGCAGCAAATGACCTCGCCATGGCCTTTCTCAACGTGGGGTATTGATGTCATCGGAAGGATTGTACCGGCAGCCTCCAATGGCCATAAGTTCATCCTAGTGGCTGTTGATTACTTCACGAAATGGGTGGAAGCCGCCTCGTATGCAACTCTGACTGCAGTTCAAGTCGCGCACTTTATCAAGCAAAACATCATCTATCGATATGGGGTCCCTCAAGCGTTCGTGCCCGATAACGGGGTTCATTTCAAGGGTCGAGCTAGAGAAGTCTTGGACGAGTTCCAGATCCAGGTACACAAGTCAACAACCTATCAACCACAGACTAACGGGGCTGTGGAAGCAGCTAACAAAACAATCAAAGCCATCCTGGAAAAGACCATTCAATCCGCAAGAGATTGGCACGAACAGCTGCCATTGGCATTATGGGGATATCGCACGTCCGTACGTACACCGACAGGGGCAACTCCGTACTCTTTGATTTACGGTATGGAGGCTGTACTTCCCATTGAGCTAGAGGTTCCATCCCTTCGGACTATGATCGAATGTAATGTTCGAGAGGCAGAGTGGCTAAGCAACCGATTTGAAGAACTTATGCTGTTCGATGAACGCCGTTTGAGGGCGCTTTACCACATTCAAGGATATCAAAGGAGAATTGCGCGCGCGTTCAACAAAAAGGTAAAGTCTAGGGATTTGGCAGAAGGTGATATGGTTTTGAAAGAAATCCGAGCACCAGTCTATGATCCACGGGGAAAGTTCCGACCAAAGTGGTCCGGGCCTTACATCATCAAGACCATCCTATCCGGAGGAGCTACGCAACTCATTGACTTGGACGGAAACAAATTCTCAACCCTGGTCAACCTGGATCAACTCAAGCGCTACTACCCCTGAGAGAAGCTCGCTTGGCTGAAAACTGCAAGGGCGGGCAGTTCCAGGCAAAAGTTAGAGCAAAAGCCTGTTAGGATGAAAACTCGCAAGGGCATCTTAGGCAAAAGTTAAGGCGTACGATAAATGACCTCGCTAGGCCGAAAATTCGAAAGGGCGGTACTAGGCAAAAGTTAGAGCGCAAAAGGAGAGTGTTAAAACCGAAGCGAACCCTATCCTTGAACTACGTTATGACCTGATTCCTTCACCAAAAAGGATACGTAGGCAGTCCCACTCTGAGACTCGGTCACAATCAATCAAAACAAAAATCCAGGTTGACAGAATCCAGAGAGGCGGAATCAGAGAGAGGGAGACCTCTGTAACTCACTTTATTAAAATAACTGCTTCTAGTACATGAGGCTGAGCATGATTTTCGAAAATAAAAGTGCAATACAATAAAAGCGGGTCCATGATTTATTTAAAGGTCAGGGTAGTAGGATTAAGTCAGTTTCCTTGAGCCCCAGCTCTTGCAGCTATGTCTCTCCTGAGCCACTTCCTATAACTCCCACACACTGCCACGGATGGGTAGGGGTGAGCATCAGTCACCTCACGAGTCCTCCAGAACCGTTGGTAGTTGCAAAGAACTGAATGACGGAAGAAAGGCAGAATTACATCCACCAGGACCTCTGTGGGAGCCTCCTGTCGCAAACCGAGCTGACGCTGAATCCGATAGGGGATGTAAAAGGTAAAAGCCTCCAAGCCAGCAAGAACAACCCATTGAGGACCCATATAATGCACAGTCATAGGCGGAAGGCCAAGCCATGAGCATCTCCAGGAAATAGTTTCAGCCCACTGACGTTTGAAGAAGTTGACCCACTTGGAAGCTCGCCTGTCTGCAAATTCAAAGCACTGAGAAGACAATAACCTAGCCTCATACACCAAGTTGCCAGGAGGGAGAGTCAGCACATTCACCTTATCGCAAAGCCAAATATGCCAAAAAGAGAGAAAACAAGTGAGAAACCATAGAAAGCCAAGCCAAACGTTGAGAAAAAAATGAGAATGAGAGAAAAGCCCGAAAGAGTAGAGCTGAGTGAGAAACCAACCTGTAAGAGGAGAGGACTTCCTTCAAAAGTCTCGGTCTCTCCAGAGCGAAACTTGTCTAAACCCACCAATGTCTCAGCCAATACCATCGGGATCACGTCTTTTCGAGCTTCAATCTGCACAGCAATGCTGACCAATGCTGAGCTAACATGACTGGTGGAAGGAACCAAGAAGTAGGCAGCAAGTAAGCACATGCAAAGAGCGGTCATACGTCGAGTCTGGTAGGTTGTGTTCGCTAGATCGCCAAGAGGAGAGAACATCTCAATGAGGCGCATCACGTTGAGGTGACCGTTGCTAACCAAGTAACGAGCAATACCATCATTCAACCCAAGGGAGGCAGCAAGAACCTTGGAAATGTTTTCGCGCACAGGGGGGACAATGACTTCTCTAGAGCCGAAGCCGCCAAGATAGGCGCGAAACTCTTCTATTGTGGGGCAAAGTTCTTGTTCACCAAAGCGGAATACGTGCACTTCTGAGGCCCAAAAACTTGTGGCAGCCCTCAAAAGCTCGGGACGGAGACGAATGTTACGAAGGTGCCTCATGGAATAGAGGTCGTGAGCCGAAAGTTGAGCCAATCGACACCTTCCATAAAAACCAACCATGGGCGGAGAGAACCGATGAGAGAAAGAGCCATTGAGAGGAAGCGAAGGCTTAAGGAAGGTGAAAGATTAAAAGGGATGCGGTTAGTTTGAGGTCCAAGGCCTGAATTTATAGGAAGGATGGAGGAGACAACTTCAACTTTCAAAGAGCCTTGGGTGTCCAAAAGTGCAAGTTTTCTATGAGTCTTGTGTGGGAAAAGGCTTAGTCATACCTCAAAAACTTGGTACAGACATGCATTGGTTCGGAAATGCCATTGAAGGAGTCAAACTTCAACCATCGTGCAATCTATCTTGGGAAGCAGCAAATCGCAGACTGACAGGAAAATAATACCGCGCGGCGTATTGATGCAACGCGCGGTATACCGAATCCGAAGAAACAGCACGGCATAACAAGGAAACGCCGCGAGATTAAATAGAATCCCGCACGGCATTTTGAAGCCCCGCACGGCGTAGTAAGTCTGTATTTCTGCAGATTTTGACAGTAGGGGTTTAGAATCAATTCAAGGTACTTTCAGGCATCACCAACCCCCAGAACACACCTCAATGGGTATTTGGGACTTCGGGGAAGTTCCGCTTCAAGTCAACTCTTAAAATTCGAGGTTGTGGCACAAAAAGTCGATAAAATCCATTTCTTAAGCCGTGTCAAGGTATCGAAATCCATTTCGAGCTATTTCAAGTCATTTCGTTGAGTCACACAGGTCATAATGGTCAAAAGTGACTTAGTCCAAGTTCTGGTTTGAGTCCCAAGTCAAAATTTGAGAATGTCACCCTTCAATGTCAATATTTTCTTACTTCTTTGAGTATTAGGTTCAATTCCCGGGATACATGTCAGGCTTTAAAGGTCACCATTGTCATACGCAGTCATGTTCAACCCAGTGGCAAGGGTATTCATGAAAATTTCTGTATATAGTGGTTAATTTTCAAAAAGTTTGTCCGAATTACCTTTCTTTCGATTTCCATTCCTTTGTCAATACATTTTCTCTTTCTAAGATCATCACTTGACGAGCATTTCATGATAGGTTCAGTGACTTATGGCGGATTGTGTATTATGGTCGGTGTTTTATGTTACTCAATGTTCTTTATATCACAGCAATAAAGGAAATTGAAGGACACAAAACTTTGAAATCACAATCTTTCCATATCATCTCAAAAACATCCTGAGTACCCGTCGCCCTGGGCACAGTGCTCCCTGAGGTGTCCCCCAAGTCAACGTCTGTGGGCTCCTCAGTCTCGTCGAAGATGTCGATAGGCTCACCCTCAATCCCCTCAGAGAGACGTGGCCTCTTCGACGGAGGCTCCTCCCGAGAGCCAGCAGAAGAAGCCTATTGCGCTTGCATGCACACAGACTTCCTGCGCAGCCCACGTGAAGCCCCTCCTCTAGCCTGCAATAACATGACATTCATCATTTGCATCAAAATCATGATATAGGCAATAAGAAGTAAAGTAAATAGTCAGAGTTTGAGAGTTTTACCGTCGTCCCGTCAGCACGAAGGAGCACCTCTGGAGCATGGCCCATGGCGTACTGCCTCACCAGCTGCTCCAGGCCCATCATGGCCTCCGCCATCTCCTTCACGTACTCCAGAGTCGCCTGCACAATGGGAAAATCGATTAGAATATACAGTGATAATAGCAAGTGCACGCAAAGATGAAAAAGTATGTGTCATATAAGAAGAAACTCCGGAGCTGTAGCTGTGGGGCGTGGCACCACCACTACACCAAAGGCCCCCTGGGCAGTCACCACGTCTACAGTCCAAGAGAATGCAGGCAAACTGGCCCTGCTCGAACCCGTGCCACCACCGCCGCCTTCACTTCCTCTTCCTCTCCCTCATCTCCTTCCTCTTCCACCTACACCAACTGACGCCAGTAGCGTCGCCTCCCAGGCAGCAGCTCGTATCCCAAAGCTCGGCATCAAGTACCGAGCCCGGTACTCGGAGTAGTCAGCGTCTGCCTGGAAAAGCGGCTCCAGCTCGAGGTCTGGCCGCACAAACCGCTCAACCTCCTCCCTAGTGTACAGGCTCGTCCGCTGCACGAGGGGAGGGAGTGGCCCAGGGACTCAAAAAATGTCCAACCTCAACGACTGACGTGACACCCGGTCACCCAGGTACCACTGTCAGCCGTAAGGGGACTCAAGAAGCACCCTCCTCCTCGTCACCTCCCCGCTCCGGACCATGTAAAGGAGCTCGAAGCGATCCCATACACGCCAGTGAACCTGCAATAAGGGATATGCAACATCAACACGAAGTTCAAATAGAAATGGACTTCATGATCAAAAACTAGAAGCATGAAAGGTGTAGTCATAGCCTGTCAGGGCGCAGCTCGTCCAGGTAGAGGCGGTAGGCGTTCAGATCGCCCTTCCCCTTCTTCACCCCCCGGAACTCCTTGGACCAACGCAGAGCCCGAGGGAGTACCGTGTCACTGGGGCAGGAGGTCTCAGGAGGGTACATGTCGAGCACCTCATACGTCCATAGCTGCAGAATTAAATATCAAGGATTAGCACAGGCTATACAATAAGTGAATAGAAAGACAAATAAGCATGAGAGAAGTTTGAAATGTACCTCCCAGACTCTCCAGTAACCGCCAAGGCTCTTCCCCGCTCCTCGGGAGAGAGACCCCATGAAGGTGTAGCACGCCCCCAAAGCTGCGCCGCCCCAGTCAAAACGGGCAATCTCTTCTATGTTCCTCAACGCCTGCAGCAGTGAAAGATGTACTCAGTTGCGCCTGTTGGGAAACAGGGACGCACCGAGCATGTACAACAAGAAGCACCTCGTCAACTGCTCCAGCTGCACTCTGTCAGTAGGGACCTCCTCCATCCAAAACCCTAACAGCTGGGCGTACTGGACATCCTCCTTCTCTGCCCTCAGCACGTACCCAAGCATCTCCCGCTGGAATGCCGCACTCCTCCCCGTAGTGGCGTCGTAAGGGATAGGGTCACCTCCGACCCTCAGGCCAGTGATTGCCGAAAAGTCCAACGGCGTCACTGTCATCTCGCCGAAAGAGAAGTGGAATGAGTTTGTTGTGTCCCACCACCTCTCGGCGAGTGCCCTCACCACCTGGCGGTCGTTGCTCGCTCGAGTCAACACACTCACAAACGCCCCAAAGCCAGACTGTCTCACCATCTCCCTCGCAGCCTCAGGGAGCCTCTCCTAGAACTTCGGCACATCGGCCGCACCCCCGTAGCACGAGATCGTGATCCCCTGTTGCAGAAAATTAGTAATATTCAGTAAACAGGCGCAGTATACAAGGCGGGTATAATATTCAAAGCAATGAATTGAGAACATCATATGATTGAATTGAAATGCAAGTATCTAAAAGTATACCTCGTCTCGGCGCGCAGAAAGGTGCTGTTGCGGGTTTCTCAAGACCAGGGCCTCGTCGTACGTAGGCCGCTCTGGCCTGTAGGCGTCTAAGAGAGAAAGGCACCACCACGTGCTGAAAGGGCACGTAGGACGCCACCACGTAAGCTCCTCGCCCCCTCAGGGCCTCCGTCGCCTCCTCCACAACGCTCCTCCGGGAGACTACCTCACCCCTAACCTCCTCCTCTACTCCCTGTGGCCCTCCAGTGGCCCCTGCTTCGAGCTCAACCTGAAGCTCCCTCTCCCGAACCTCGAGTAAGGCCGCCGCCAGCCCAGGCACTCCCCGTAGGATCTCAACTAGGTCGTCGAGAGACGCCGCCTCCAAGTAGTCACCCAAACCTATGGGTCGTGACGACCCTGCGCCCTCACCATTGCTGATAAACATGGCCGGTGTCTCCCTCTCCTCCACCGGCTCCTCCTCGACAATGGGGGCTTTCCCCAAGTCGGCCCGAGGCTCTCTCACAGGAGAGGCCTCCGTCTCCACCTCTGCCCCGTCAAACCAGTCGCCACCGCGAGCCTCCGTGGCCCTCTCCTCTAAACCAACTACACCCTCCGCTCGGCCCGTGGCCTCGTCCTCACCCCTAGGCTCCACTGCACCTGAGCTCTCTGTACCTTGGCCATAGCCGGCCACTACCTCACTGCCCCCATCATCACCGCTGCTGCCGATCACCTGGGCAGTCGAGGCCGTGGCCGCTCGAGCCGAGACCCCCGTGGTCTCCGGCGCCTCCCCAACCACCGTGTCACTCTCTGGAGGGACTGGGGACGGTG
The DNA here is from genome assembly GCA_018127125.1 of Rhododendron griersonianum. Lineage (NCBI taxonomy): Eukaryota > Viridiplantae > Streptophyta > Magnoliopsida > Ericales > Ericaceae > Rhododendron > Rhododendron griersonianum. Next base: position 18,611,092 of record CM030795.1, read on the forward strand.
TAACCTCAACTCTCGGTGGTTGGTCACCACCGGGTGTATCCATGCTATCCATATACAAAAGAGGGAGAGAGACAAGAGAGAGCAGTCGAGAGAGAGAAAGAGACGCGCGAGAGAGAGAGGGAGCAGAGAGATGCGTGAGAGAGAGAGATGCGAGAGAGAGAGAGAGGTGATCAAGAGAGAGAGATGTTCGAGAGAGAGAGAGCAGAGAGAGAGAAAGATGAGAGAAAGGAGGGAATTTCGAACGGTGGGGCGTATCGTATACGCCCCACCCATATATACCCCTCTCGAACCGGTTCGTCTGGAATTAAATTGGACCGGGTTCGAAGTCATATGTGCCGCACGGCGTATTGGAATGAGCGCACGGCATAATAGTTTGGATGCATGAAATTCTTCGAGTTGCCACGACGCACGGCATTTCACATGCCACACACGGCATAATGGGTTATTTCGACAGTTTGAATTCTGAAAGCAATTCCTGACGATCGAGGCAATGACACTTGTATTCATTCGGGTTTGTTCGTAAACAGAGAAAGCAGATAACAGACAGTAGTGAGAAAGAGGACTTTTCATTTCATAAAACCCGAGGTGACCCTCGGGATCTTCATTACATTAAAAAAAAAAAAACAAAAGGAAAAAAAAAATATATCCTTCTGCCTCCTTCTTCTTCTTCCTCATCCTCAATCGCTTCCCCCGCCGGAAGCGCCGTCCCCTTCGCCCAAACGGTCATCCGAACCGTTCGGATTCCCCTCCGAGTCCTCCGCGGTCTCGTCTGAGTCACGCCCTGGCGCATACTCCGGGTCATGCTTATCGTCTAGTTGATCAAACGCAAAGTTCTGAAGGTTGGACACTGCACAGCGGAGGGTCCGGATTGTGGAGATGAGCCTTGCAATCTGACGATTGAGTGACTCGATCTCCTCCCGGTAAAAACCCATCTCGGCCTCCAGAGATGCCACACGCGCTGCCAAGTCGCTATCTGCCATGGCCGAAATTTTGAGAGTAACTTGTCTTTTTTTTTAGAATGAAGAAGGAGGTAGAGAGACTGGAGAAATTTTGATGGTGGAGCATGGAATGAAGCACCCCCATCCTTTAAAAAGAGAAGTTACAGCCGTCGAAGGGGCACGCCTGTATTAATGGGCACCCTCAAACCAGCCAAACTGTTCTCGGAAATCAAAGAGTTGCATGGGAAACCGAAGTACCGCGCGGCGTTGCATCTAGCCGCACGGCATTTTGATATCAAAGAATTGGATCCAGTCTCCTCGGGAATTGATCCCCCAGCCACCAAAATCTTCTTGGAAACCAAATATCCTGGCCGTCTTGCAGTAGAGACCCTCTGGAATGTCGTACATCAATTATGGGATCACTTGATTCTCATCCTCCGGGACTCGTGGAATTTCTCGTCCCCCGAGGACTCACCGTATTCGCACTTCTCGCAGTATTCGTCCTCCGGGACTCGTCTTCGTTACTTCACCGCCGAAATCTTCCCAGTACATACTCACAATATTCTCGTCGCCAATTTCTCTCTCGAATTTTCTAAGCCTCCCAAGGGCTCGTCTCGAATTTTCTAAGCCTCCCGAAGGCCCGTCTCGAATTTTCTAAGCCTCCCGAAGGCCCGTCTCGAATTTTCAGCCTCCCGAAGTCTCGTCTTGAATTTTTAGCCTCCCGAAGTCTCGTCTCGAATTTTTCACGTTATTTGCTCCACGACACTCTACTGGCACTCAATCGTCTCAAGCTTACTGCATGGTTTTACTAGTTGTCCTCCGGGACTTGTTTGTTTACATTGTCCCAATGGAACTACGTTGGTCTGATCCCTGCAAACGGGGTACGTAGGCAGCTCCACGAGCGCAACCACCCTTGTCACTTACTTGCATTTTCGAGCATTTTGTCTCTATTCAAAGACTTTAGAGCGACGGATTGGGATGCCTATTCTTTAAGCGTCACTCGTACCAATCAATGGTACCTGAGTTACGTTAAAGAGGGACTACTATAGACACCCCAATCCAAACCTCGAGTGGGTCTTTGTTCACCCCGATGATGAAATAAAGGAAACGGCACCTTTGCGAGCTTGAATGAAGGATTCCCTCAGCCTAAACAAGTCTTTAGCCTGAATAAACCAAAAGCCCAGAGAAAGCCCAAAAACCCTGGACTGGACCTGGAACACCGCGCGGGACACCTCTACATCGCACGACATATCGAAAGTCACTACGCCGCACGCGATCATGAGGTTAGCCGCACGACATTTCAGGAAAAGTACTGACTGGCTCAGAAAGCTGTCGGCCACGCCCATTTGAGCCACAGCTACAAAATAGCTCAGCCGAAAACACACTTCTGGCCCGCCCAGAAAATACCTCCACTTTTTGAAATTCAAAATCCTTGGCTCTTGCCTATAAATACACCCCTCCACTCAAGAGAAAAGGGCCCTTGATCACCGTTATGCCCTTTCTCTCTCTTCTTGCTTTCATACCCATTTCCCATTTCTAAGTCTTGAGAATGTTGCTTTCAAAAGACATTCTCTAGGCTTCTTGCTCCATTTTTCTCCTCACCATAAAAGTTAATCCCTTACTAACTTTGAGACCCAAATACCTAATACACCCATCAATTACACAAACCCATACTACTTTTCTTTGCTTTTCTCCTACCAACCTTGCCGACGCTCGTCCACCGTCATCCAACCTCATTCAAGCTCGAGATCAAAGGTAAAAACCAAGTTTCCTTGGGCTAGGCTCTATCCTAGTCTTGAGGGGACTTTTCTGTCTTCAGGCTTAACCCCTTTTGGTTAAGATCCGATCTAAAAATCATTTTCATAAAGCAAAACAGCCCCTGTGCTGGGTGATCTACGCCGCGCGGCGCTTTGATGCGTCGCACGGCATAGTAGGCTCACACGCACGGCATTTTTGTTAACTGCTATTTTCTTGTTTAAGCTGTGTGGATCATGATTGTTCTTCGTTGGGTCTTTTTCTATCTATCATCAGTAACCTCAGAACAAGATCATATCTACAAGCCATGTTTTATCACCACAAATAAACTCTCTCAACCCTTATGAATAAACGAATATATTAAAAGTAGTTTTCTATTTATGGCTTGGAAGAATGGTACAGTTCTGGGATGATCTAACGGCTGTGAGTTTTCTGATATTTTGAAGTAACGCCGTGCGTCGTACTTGATGCACCATGCAAGGGTCTTAAGACTATTGACAGCCCGAAGATAAGACCGGAACCACGCACGGCATATCATATGGCCGCGCGCCATATAATGGTATGCCGTGTAGCAGAATATGGTGATTCGGACAGTTTGTTAAAGAGTTTTTCTTATTTATATTTCCGTCGCATCATCTTTCATCATTTCTGTACAGTGAGCACCACATGCACGCCAATGTGATATATTCTATCTTGTTCCCCTTTCCCGTATGTGTTTTTGAAGTTTTTCAAACGGTGTTAAATCCCCTATCTGAAATGCCTAGTAGAGATCGGTTTTTGCCAAGCGAGCGGGGTGCTTTTTCAACAAAACCTTCCCCGTTCGTAACGTGGCTCCCGGACCCAAAATCTCAACGTTTTCGCTAGACCAAAAGCCTTTCTTCTTTCAAACGAGCTCTCGGTTTCTCGGATCATCCATCTCAAAAATCCGGGTGGCGACTCTTCGAACGCGCCGGGCGCAGGAGCCCACACCCAGCCTCTTTAAGAAGGCTGTTATTCTATTTTCTGCGTTGAACAAGTTCACATTCAAGTATTTGGACAATAGTCGTTCATATTATAGGTTGGTTTGCGTCATTGATGGTTGTCCATGGAAGCTAACGGCTAGATCGCAAGGCAAGTCCGAACTTATTAGAGTGATCAAGCTGAACTACGAACATTTGCACACTGCACATGACACGGTTTCTTTCAAACCAAGGATTCGGGCAAAAGAGATGGGTATGATTTTCAAGGACAAACTACTTGTGCAGCCCGAGCTCCTTCCGAGGAGCATATGCAACGACTATGAGTTAGCGTTCCATAGTCCCCTAACTTACTTGCAGGGATGGAGGACTAAGGAACGCGCCCGTAAATTGATAAGTAGGCCAATTTTGATGACGTATCACTTAGTGCCATGGATGTGTGAACGACTTATACAATCGATTCCAAACACAAGGGCAGTTTGGACTTCGAATGTGGATGGCAAGTTCAGCCAACTTTTTGTTGCTTATGGTTGTAGCATTACGGGGTTCTTGTCAGGATGTCGACCCATGTTGTTTATCGATGCCTGTTTCTTGACTGGTCCTTATCGAGGTAATTGCTTGTCTGCAGTCGCATATGTTGCGAATGATCAGTTGTTCCCCGTTGCATATGTTGTTGTATCATCTGAGGATTATGAGGATTGGCTATGGTTCATGCAGAATTTGAAGGAAACTATTGGCGATAAAGCAATTGGGTTAGCCACCGACTGCAATATTTTGTTGTTAAGGGCAGTGAAGGAGGTGTTTGGCGAGGAATTTAATGCATGGTGTGTTCGCCACGTGAAGGAGAATTTTACTAAGTTTGCCACCGGGAAAGGATTGAGGGGGAACCCAAAGAGTAGCGCATTGGACCTTTTCACAAAAATTGCGTATGCAAGGGATCATCGACGACTCTATGGGGTGTACATGACCAAATTATTTGGTGTGTCACCTGAGTTGGCAAAGTGGGTAGAAGACAATGGTCCACAACACTGGTCAAATGCCTTTTTCTTGCACCGGAGGTGGAATAAATTGTATACGAATATCGCCGAAAGCTTCAACAATTGGATATTAAAACTGAGAGACTTGGACATCATTCAATTCATGAAGGGGCACGTGAACATAACTTCTGACATGTTATTTAGGAGGAAGATGGAGGTCACAAAATGGCATCCCTTGCCGGTTGGTCGTAACATTGACAAAAAGATTCAGGAAATTCAGTTAAAATCTCAGGGTTTGACTTGCCGACAAACTTCTCCTACGGAGTTCCTCGTGTACAACGGTGACTGGAAATCTTATGCGGTGAAGCTCCATTTCTGGAACTTGCAGCTGCTTGTTATGGCAGATGAAAGGAATCCCTTGCAAGCACGTGGTGCGCGCGATACAGGGTACCCCATACAATATATATAACCTAGTGGACCCTTTGTTTAGGGTGGAGGCACAACTCATTATATACACGATTGTAATGTCTCCTGTTCCTCTCCATGACATGCCCTCTTCTACTGATATGGTTCCACACGTTAACGAGATTCAGTCTGGTTGCGATCTACTTGATATAGCTACATCATCTTCGACACCCATGCCAGCATTGCTGCCCCCGTAGCAAAGCGACCAGCCGGTCGCCCGAAGAAAAAGAGGATTGAGTCCTAATTTCAAGACAAGCAATTTTTTGTGGACTTTGCCACGAGCCTGGACACAATCGAACCACGTGCAAGTCTCCTTTACTGGAATGATCGTTGGAGCAATAGCTTGTTGAAACTATTATTATTATTATTATTATTATTATTATTATTATTCATCTATATGGTACTTTCATTCAACCCTTTGGTTTATTCGTGGCATGCATTCGAAGTGGTACTTTTTATTTTAATGCAATGTATTGAACTGCTGTTGTCTGACTTTGGCTTTTGTTGAATGTAAGAGACTTATTCTTATTAGATTCTTATTATAATGCAATGTAATGCATCTGTGATTGTAATGTTCCCATGGTCTATGTGTGACAACTTGAAGGGAGGGACAGGCCAAATGACTTTGACATTGTAATGGGAACATATAATATGGTTGATGGTTCAGTTATTATCCACGTTGGTTTTCATAGTGTTGGAATTGTTTATTTCATAAACAAAGTGGGCTGTTTTGTGGTTGAATTATTAGCTATGTAGTGTTCTTTTCGTGGTCATGCTGCTTGCTTGGATGTGTATAGGGTATAAATTCACTTGCTGTTAGTAGTTTAAGCAGGTGGCCATCTTTAAACTTGAGTTGATTGTTGTTTGATGGCATTGATAATGTTGTATGTATTGATGGCTTACTTAGTGTTGTATAAGTTTGAAGTTGTATATGTTCAGAAGTTGTGGGATTGGGGGCCATCTTTAAAATCCAGTGGTGATGTCCAGTTCAAGTGCAAATGTGTAGTGCTGATGTGCTAGGTCCACCCATGCTCCTCATGCTGCTGCGTTCCTATTACTGCTATTGCACACAGCCATTCCAGATTGCTTGTGTGCAGTCCACTTCATGGACCTGCTACGTTTTGAAGCTTATATTGGCTTTTGAATGTAAAAGTTCTTAAGGTGCATGAAGTTCATTTACTGCAAGTTGGCGTGCATTAATGTGGTCCTTTAGTTGGACTATTTCTTCTTAATGGTTGATGTAAATCTGGTCTACAATTACACTTTTGTCGTGTGTTTCCTTTCCCTCTTTGTAGAGGGGATTGAAACATTCTTTAGCAATATGACGTGTTCTTTATACAATATGACGTGCTCTTTATACAATAAAGATGTGGTCCACACAGACATAGAGTGTAGTCTTTTACCAATATGGACTTGGTCGTGGTCTTCACATAACCACCACCTAACTGTTCACACTTGTGACTTGCCAAAGACATATTTATTGTAATTTTTTAATTTTATTTTTTCCTACTGGGGTATGCCTCTTGTAGGCAGTATATTCGCTTAGGATTTTTAGCATTTAGACAAGGTGGTTCATCCAAAAAAACAATGAAATGGAGAAATGGTAAGGTTCCAACAGGTAAGGACAAAACTTGACTAAAAATGAGTAATATTAACTATTACAAATAGGACCAAACATGAGTAATATTCAATTGAGAAGCACGATGGTTAAGAGGTACAACAAGGTACAACAATTTAACATAACCTCCACCTAACTAGACATGAGTCTTTCCAGAGAAGTTCCGTTTCTTTCAACCTAAGATAGCACTTGGGTGATGAACCAGTCGTACCGCGTGTGACTGATAACAGCATCGAACCCATTGCCATCATGCCAATGAGGCTCCATTTCAAAGTTGTAGCTCTTGTATGCGAGCAAAACATCTCCATGGCTCCTGCCGCCCATGGAGTGAACGTTGGTAAATCGCATGTGATCTAAGGGACCAAACTTCTTGTGCTGCTGTTCAATGTTGGGTGCCCCTACAAGCACAACAATATCTGGGTCGTGAACACATACAAATGCACGAACCGTGTGAATGATTTCCTTTGCTGTGCACCCACAACAATCCATACCATTATTTGCATACTAGGATTGTTTGGAATGTCAGGCAAGTTGGCATCATTTCCCCACTGGAGCATCGATCGGACATCAGCATCGGCTTGCTCCTTTGATTTTTGGGTCTCTATTTACATCCTATGCCACCTTCCTCCATTCCATTCCGGTGCAATTTGTAGCACCATGTAAAGCTCCTTGAAAGTGTAATTCAAGGTAATCAGGTGCGCATCATTGACCCCTGGAATAAGGTCAAACTGTAACGGCGCACTTGTAGCAATGTCATGGTGGGTGATTGGGGGATTTCCTTGTCTAGGTATTGCTTTCTTTGATGAGTTATGAGTTAGGTGTGATGAATTTATAGGTGAAGAAAACAGGGGGAAAATATTAGTCTGCTTCATTTTCTAACTTATCCTTTATTAGGGTTGATGTTGGTTAAAAGCAATGGACCATTCCACCAATCTACCATGAATATGGTTGAAATATCATTAATATGGGATGTCCTATTTGCAATGCATTAATTATGGTAGTTGAGGTTGAATATCATTAATATGGGATGTCCAGTCGCCACATAAGACTTGGTCTTTCCCTATTAACATGATGCTCTTATTCAATGTAATATAAGCTCTTTTACATTATTTCACTTGCTCTTTTCGTGGACCAAAGAAAGTTAGTTGAGGTTGGATTTGGATGGCTCCCATTTGGGAGACAGACGCCCACCTTTCAAAGTGATAGGGCGAACTACCTTTCTTCCAACATTTTCAAAGTGACAGGTTATATGACATAGTCCATTAAAAGGACAAAAAACACTTATTCTCATTCAATATCAATTACTCCATTGCATGTATATCAATATCATTTACTCCATTTACAAATACAGAAATTATTGTGATGGGCAAATTGGTATATTGCTCTTATTATATCAAAACAAGGAAATTTATGAAATAATACACGTACAAAAATATAAATTCAAATAATCGGGTTCGGATCGGGTTAAATCGGGCCGGGAAAGGAAAATACCATACCCGCACCATTTGCCTATCGGATCGGGGAATACCCACTCGGATCGGGGCGGGGAGGTCGGAGGCGGGGACGGATCGGAAGTAATTGCCATTCCATTTCTACATAGCAACAAGAAAGTTGTGCAAGCACTACAACTTTAAGTTTAGGCAACACGCATGACAATTATGCGACCACTAGAACTGATTGTTTATAAATGCAGGTTAAATACGAGATGCTTCACCTAAGTTTTCACACTTACCACTTCCCAAAAACAGGATGTGATCTGTATACAATAATAATGTGGTCCACAAAGAAATAGAGTGTAGTCTTTTTGCAAGATGGACTTGGTCTTGGTCTTGAAAGAACCAGCAACTAACTTTCCGCGCTTACCACTTGCCCAAAAACAGGACGTGCTCTTTATACAATAATAATGTGGTCCATAGATACATAGAGTGTAGTCTTTTTGCAATACGAACTTGGTCTTGGTCTTGAAAGAACCAGCAACTAACTTTCCACGCTTACCACTTGCCCAAAAATAGGACGTGGTCTTTATACTATAATAATGTGGTCCACAGATACATAGAGTGTAGTCTTTTTGCAATACGGACTTGGTCTTGGTCTTGAAAGAACCAACAACTAACTTTCCACGCTTACCACTTGCCCAAAAACAGGACGTGGTCTTTATACTATAATAATGTGGTCCACATAAACATAGAGTGTTGTCTTTTTATAATACGGACTTGGTCTTGGTCTTGGTCTTGGTCTTGGTCTTGGTCTTGGTCTTGAAAGAACCACCAACTAACTTTTCAGTTTTCACCCTTGTCACTTCCCTCCCAAAAACAAGACGTGGTCTTTATACAATAATAATGTGGTCCACAGATACATAGAGTGTAGTCTTTTTGCAATACGGACTTGATCTTGGTCTTGGTCTTGAAATAACCACCAACTAACTTTTCACCCTTATCACTTCCCTCCCTTAAACAGGACGTGTTCTTTATACAATAATAATGTGGTCCACAGATACATAGAGTGTAGTCTTTTTGCAAGATGGACTTGGTCTTGGTCTTGAAAGAACCACCAACTAACTTTTCACCCTTATCACTTGCCCAAAAATAGGACGTGGTCTTCATACAATAATAATGTGGTCCACAGATACATAGAGTGTAGTCTTTTTGCAATACGGACTTGATCTTGGTCTTGGTCTTGAAAGAACCACCAACTAACTTTTCACCCTTATTACTTCCCTCCCAAAAACAGGACGTGGTCTTTATACAATAATAATGTGGTCCACAGATACATAGAGTGTAGTCTTTTTGCAAGATGGACTTGGTCTTGGTCTTGAAAGAACCACCAACTAACTTGCCCAAAAAACTGGACGTGCTCTTTATACAATAAGAATGTGGTCCACAAATAAATATAGTGTAGTCTTTTTCCAATATGGACTTGGTCTTCAAAGAACCACCAACTAACTTTTCCCCCTTATCAATTGCCAAAAAATAGGACGTGCTCTTTATACAATAATCATGTCGTCCACACAGAAATAAAGTGTAGTCTTTTTGCAATATGCACTTGGTCGTGGTCTTCAAAGAACCATGTGTTCCACAGAGAAATAGAGTGTAGTCTCTGTGCAATATGGACTTGGTCTTGGTCTTAAAAGAACAACCACCTTACTTTCCACGCTGACCACTTGCCAAAAAATAGGACGTGCTCTTTATACAATAACCATGTGGTCCACAGAGACATATAGTGTAGTCTTTTCGCAATATGGACTTGGTCTCGGGTAAAATAACATTTGGTCGTTAAAGATAAAAAGGGTATAATGATTGTGTAATAGAAACCATAGACTGTCTTTCATGATGGTGTAATAGAAGTCTTTTGTATATTTTTTGTTGCCCTTTTTTGGCCCAAAAAACTTGGTCGAGGTTGAATGAAGGATAGGTCCCATTGGGGAGACGTAGAAGGCCGACAAAATACATAAGCTATACATAATAGATTAAATCGAATAGGCCAACAAAATACATAATCCGTACATAATAATTTAAACCGAATAGGCCAACAAACTACATAATCCGTACATAATAATTTCAACCGAATGACCCAACAAAGTACATAATCCCTACTTCATTGCCTATTCGTCATCAGAATAATTTGACAGTTCCTTATCGATTGCGTATTGCGGATCCCTCTGAATTGCTCTAATTGTTTCATATGGGTCCGAGTTCTCCTTTTCAGCAGCCTTAATAGCCTTTATTATTAATCCTTGACGGATTAGCCGCTTGCGCATAGCATTAATCTCCAACTGGAGCCTTGCGCAAACGTCGTCATGGAGACGGTTTGGCCTTCTTCCATCTATCATTTGTGCGGAGCGTGCTTTAGGCACCTTCTGTAGGTACTTACGACATTTTGCTTCCAGTTTGTTCCTCTGTTCAAACATTAGAGGCCAGTTAAGTAAGGCAGCAGCATCACCCTCAAACGAAGATTGGTTCCAATCTAGTATGAAAAAAGAATCTTCAGTTGCATCGTATAGCAACGTAGGCTCGATAAACGATCGTTTGCCGTGCCTGTCGTACAAACCAAGGGTGTAGTCTAATCTAGGGAGGCGCCGTTGATCTTCACGTCGACTTATCGCCGCCGGTGGTGGTTGAGTACTAGCCCTGCGCCATTTTAGAAATGAGTTGCGCGACATCACCCCGCGGTACCTGCGCATGTGGAAAACGGGCAAATCATCACGAGTAGTTGCTTTGTGATGGGCCAACCAAGCATTCTGTAGACACCCCAATCTGGGCTTCTAGATTAGTTTACTTATGGTTTTTGATTCCCTGATGATGAAACGGATCAAGAACACCCCGGGAATGTCGAGTGTTTGAGTTTTGAGTGTTTGAAAAACCCTTGAACCTAAGCCACTTCCAAAAGCCAAAAACCCTACTGACGCGTGCCAGGGCGCAACCATTGTACGCCAGGGCGCAATCATCTCGCGCCAGGGCGCACCCTTGCGCGACAGACTATAACCCTCGCGCGATGGTCAAACTGCCAGGTGGACAAAGTTTGACCGTTGACCATCGCGCGCCAGGGCGCGACCATCGCGCGCTAGGGCGAACCCTCGCGCGACGGTTCCATACCATCGCGCGATGGTCGGTTCCCCACCTACTTTTCCAGAGGCAGAAACTTGGCCACCAATGCAACCTTTAGCCAGTCTCGTGGCTGGCTGAGTTCCTCTCCAGACACCAACCAGATTCACCCTCCATGCCTATATATACCCCATGGTTATTCTTTCAAAGGGGTTACCAAAAATTTTAAGTCCAAAGAAGGATTACACTCCATCCTTCATACAAACTCTAATACCAAGCAACAAGCTTCTTGTTCTTTGCTTCTACCACTCAAAAGGCTTCCATCTTCCAAATCTCAAACACATCAAAGCTCAATCATCCGTTCAAACTCAATTTAGGTATAGCATACCTATTGTTTTCTGTTCTGATCCCTGAGGGGGGCTGGCAGGGTCCAGGCTTGTAATCAATACCAGTCCTGGCCCAAAAGCTGGTAGAGGTTCAAAACCGTCATGGTAGGAATCAGGGCGCGATGGTCCCATATACGCGCGCGACACTCCGTTGCTGCGCGCGATGGACCGCGTGGGGATTGGTGTCCTACTGTTTTATGTCTTTTGTTCATATATATCACTGTAAAGCATGATAAAAATCAGTTTACTGCTTTCCTTAGTATAAATTGTTAGTTCAATATGCATATCTGTTGTTATGGAGTACCCCTGGGATTATTCTGGACCTGCCCCAGAACCCAGGATGAGCAAAATCAAACACTGAAAGATTGACCCAAACCCGCGCGCGATGCTCCCAAACCCTCGCGCGATGGTCAAATAGAGCGTTGACCAGCGCGCCAGGGCGCAATCGTCGCGCGCCCAGGCGCACTGTCGCGCGACAATTTGGAACCCTCGCGCGACTGTTTGTCCCCGACCAGTGACTGATTTTGCACGGGTAACTAGGCCTTGGCCTCTGTTTTGTCCCCACACTGTTTATGGGGTGTTTTAACCATTTTTTGGCTCTGTAACCCATTCAAACTGCCTTTAAACTGTACATTAACTGCTATAAACTGCTTGGTTTGTCCTGGGTGTGCACTGGTCCTTCCAGAGCCCAGAAGGGGATAAAATTCAAACTGTTGGTGAAACATCAACACTCGAGCGGGTGTATAGGACTATCGCGCGATGGTTTGCTTGCATGCACATTGATTCATGCATGCAAGTTGGCCATTGTTTGTGCCAATCTCATACAAGGCACTGTTTTGGTGTTTCCTCACTATTTTGAACTTTATTCCATTTATTGTTCAAATTTCCATCCATCCATGCTATATCGATCACATCCTGCAAACATGTTACAGTTTTAATCCCGATTAACTGTTCCCCCGCCCTAATTGGCTAAAAATTGATTAATAAAAGAAGAATCGCAATGTTTTCAAAATGCCTAAGTAGAGACCGATCTCCGGATTGGGCGAGAGGGGTGCCTTAAAACCCTTCCCCTCTCGTAACCTGGCTCCCGAACCCAGATATGGTTATGACGGACTGGTTTCCTTCACTTTTTCAAAATAAACAGCGCAGCAGGTGCTTCGAAATACAGTTCCTTAGGTGTCGGGCCTTCAAACCCGAGTGGCGACTCTGTATTCCGAGCGCTTGCTTCTCCGCTCGTGCTCCCTCGATCCGAGGAAAGGAACAGATACCTTTTCCTCAGGGCACGCTGCCCACACATCCACATTGGAAAGTTGCGCATGTGAAGGGCCGTCATTGTCACCCCCGTCAATCTGTTTGCGTAGTCGGAAACGTGAGTTGTTTGTCATATCAGTTTCGGTTGTTAGGGGTGGTGGTGCTGGCAATCGGGGAGGTGACAACTATATGGGTCGTTCCACAAGAACCCCATCTGTTGTGAGAACTCTCTCCACTCTTCTCTGAAGTTGGGCATCGTCCAAGCATGTCGAAGACCAATGAGGGATTTGGGGTCTTGATGCTAGTGGGACTCTATGAGAACTCTCTCCAATTTCAAGTCTTCTTCCAAATGGGAAGTTTGGATCCATGTTTTTTTGTACATATCCCACCTCTGTTTGGAGTAATTATTTATATTGGTCCTTTAATTATTGAACCGACCATTAAGATGTTCTTGTACATAATAGTCAGAAATTATGACGTGCTCCATTTTCAAATATAATACGGTCTTCCAGTAAAAAGAAGTATGTCTTTGGTAATGTCAAGTTGCTCTTTTTTACGTTGGTGAAAGTTGGTTAAGGTGGAATGGTAGATGCCTCACCTAACTTTCCACGGGTCATACTTGTCATAAATTACACATGCAGGTCAGTAATAGAAGTCTGGAGGATAACCTTAAGGACCCTAAAACTAAAGAATTAGAAAGCGCAAGGACCATACAAGCACCTACATGTGTAACAAAGAGAAGATTTTTGTGATTCAGTTATACATCTAAATTCAATAAAATAAAATAAAAATTGATCGGCACTGAATTCAATACAAAAAAAATTGATCGGCACAGAATTCACTACATTAACATGACCTGCAACATGGCAACAACAAACCTTAGCTAAGAGATCAAGGTAACATAAATGACAACACAGGAAAAAAACCCAATGATGCAGATAAAAACCTTTTCCCTGCTGGCAAGTTTTCCAAGAAACCGTGAATGGTATCACATGTTGCAAAAAAACCTATTCTGCAGACTCTACCAAATGGATAGCAGAATCCAAAAAAAAAAACAAAGACACTGACAGAAGTAGACAAGTGCCTTCTCCCCGTCACCAAGTCCCCGTTACAAATGCAAAGCATTTACTAGACTTCATACAGTCGAAACATCATCAGCAGCCGTAACATTCAGCTATATGCAGCAAAATAGACAGCAACCAAAACAAGAGCAGTAAAAGCAATAGCCAAGACATAATACCAATGCCACAACATCAATAGCCGTAACATACAATTTTGACAGCAGCTACAGAGCAGTAACATGTAGCAGCAGTACCAGTAACAGAGCAATGTAAGGCAGCCAATTTAAAGAGCAAATACACAACAACTAGGGACATGCCCGCCACAAAAGCTTAAACATTCCAAGGAACAACCCTCTAAGGATAAGTCAATACAAAATTGATACCTACTATAAACGGAATACCAATGTAAGGCAGCTATAAAGAAACCAATTACACAACATGCAACCCAAAGGTGATCAGCAAACCAAAACAACTTAACTAAAACAATAACTACTGTCATTATCAGTGTCCAGAAATTAAACTTACCAACCACCAGAAGTGAAAGACTCCACCCACTAACCAACCCCAGAACCACCCACATTTTCTCACAACTGTCATTATCTGTCTCCATTCTCTCTGACTACTCTGTAACCTCTCTTTAACACCACTTGATTGTACCCACAAACCAGCACCTACTATCGTAAACTTGATAAAACAATCACTAACTGTCTTACTATAGTGCAAATTGAAAGACCAAGTTACTGGACAAAACATAGTGTAGACACCCCAATTTGAACTCTTCAAATTTCCTTAATTTGTGGCCCTGAGGCTCCCCGATGATGAATTTGGATTGAAACAGGCCTCGAACCAATTGAAACTTTGCTTCTTGAGGGATTTGAAAAAGGAAATAAAATGGTCAAAATCAATCCCAAGCGCTTGAAAGCAGTCCCAAGCGCTCAAAACTGTTTTTCAAAACCATTGGCCTGGCTCACTCCCGAGCGCTCGAGACTGCTGTGCTGCCCAATGGATGATAAGATCTCCCACTATCCATGCAACCCATCATTACAGCCATCTTGAGTCGGTCGAGGTTTGAGTCAACACTCAACCTCAAGTGGCAGAGGATCAGATGATGGAGATTTTCCCCTTTAAAAAAAGATTTTATTCAAATTCATTTCATTTTGGAAACCATAGGTTATATGGCCTATATATATAACCTGTTTTCAGCTGAGACAAACACACGAAAATCCTCTCTCTAAACCCCCTCCCCCCTTTTCTCTCTTGTTCAAGAAAACTCTCAAGCTCAAACTTGTTTTCCAACTTCAAATATTTCCAAAGGTAAAGGGAAAAAGGTCAAAAACATCAGGAAGTGCAGAAAGTTGAGAACATCTTTGCTCTCTGATTTCTTGCATTTCTCCTCCTTCTTTCAATTTTCAAAGTCATTCAAGAAACAAAGCTCTCACTAAAGGTAGAAATTCTTCTACTTTGATCTCAAACAACAGGTTGTTTTTCCCTTCTGAGGGAGGTCCCTCAGCCTGTCCCAGTCTTTAATACTGGGTGCATGGTTGAGAGACCTTAGCGTAAAAACAAGAGCAAAAGGGACCACAAAACGTTTTTCTCAAAAACCCACTAGAAACACTCTCGAGCGCTCGAGAGTGCTCCCGAGCGCTCGGGACTGTTTCAGTTACATGCATGGCATTTTTGGTAGGGCAGCAAGCTGGGGTGAAGTGCACTCTTAAAATAGATTTATGGTGACATGCAGACATAGAAAATTTGTTTTCTCAAAACAGAAATGTTTCTTACCAAGTTTTAAGTAAGAACAAGATTTTTCAAGGTCAATAAGAAGATCTTCTCCTGGGAAAGATCAAAACAGGAGTGTCTGTATGCAAGGATAATGCCATTTCCTGTTTGAGAGTAAGCTGACATGCAGCTCACTCCCAAGCGCTCGAAACCATTCTCGAGCGCTCGGGAGTGCCTGGATGCTACTGCATTCCATTATTCTCCCCATTTTGCCATGCTTTTGACTTTCTGCATGCAGGGATGTGCCCATTTGCTCTTAAAAGAAGCAGATCTAACTTTGTTGAGGCAAGGATGCATGATTTGAAAGATTGAGGCCCTATCTCAATTTATCAAACCTTCTGCTGAGCCTGTAATATGCTTAAAATCATTTCAGTTTACAGTTTTTAGTAGTATGTTCTGTTCGTACTAACAAAGCTTGCAGGTTGGGCACCAACACTCCCAAGCGCTCGGGACCACTCCCGAGCGCTCGAGAGTGAAGTCAGTGGCAGGGTTTCATTTTTCTGTCATCTTGCATCCCTTAACCATTTTTCATCACCTCCTGTACACATGCACTGGCATACACCTCTTATGTGATAGACTTGTGAATAAATGCTACATGCTTAATGAAACAAAATCCTTTTGAAAAATCCCACAAACGTTTAGTAGAGACCGATCTCGTATCGGATGAGGGGGGTGCCGTAAAACCCTTCCCCCCTCGTAACGTGGCTTCCGAACCCTTAAACGATCTCTGGTTTTCAACTTCAAATCGATCATTTTCAAAACAAAACGGTTTCTCGGGTGACGAACCACAAATCCGGGTGGCGACTCTTCAAACTTTTTCAATTCGATTCAAAAAAAGGCGTTTGATTTTTGGGCCGCCCCGATCCACACAAGGCTGTGGTAGCCCACAGTGGCGACTCCGCTGGGGACTAGGTTTAATTAATGCTTGAGAAAAAGTTGACATGTTGTCAAAACGGTCCGCTTTTCCTTGAGCATCAATTAAACTTGTGAGCCAAGCTTGAAAAACGTTTGTGGGATTTTCAAAATTATTTTGTTTCATTGTCTATCTCTTGTATATATATCTTGTGCAGCCCCGCTGTTGTGTTTCGGCAATCCTATCCGGCTTGCCGGTGATAGGGAATCCCGGAATGCTCAGCAACACTCGACCGTGATGAGTCATCCCTACCGTTTGTACCATTATTGGGTGTACGCTCAATAGTGGGAGGTATACTTTGACTCTAGTCTGGGGAACCCTCTTCAAGCCAAAATCGACCTTTGTACATGTTTAGCGAGCCATAGAACCTTCCGAATTAGGACAGGAGCCTACAGGGTAGGGTTACGTGCTATATCCTGTTTACATGCTGCATTTCATCTTGCATCATCATTCTGTCAGCCACGGTTCTCGAGACTCGCTCGCGCGGTCTTTGGGAGGTTGCCGAGACCCGATGAAGAGTCACGCACCCTAATGTGTGTTGCTTAACCACGTGAGTCCTCGAACCAAAACCTAAGGGAAACTAAAATTTTGCTAAGTCCTTGACCAGTGTTCAATCGAGGAATTAACCAAAGGAAGGAATGACAAGGAAGCAAAACGCCGTGATACCAACACCGCCCAGGCTAAAAGCGAACGCACTGCTTACGCCGCTTCGGTTATCGTATCACGTCGTCCGCCCCAAGTCATTCCAAGCCGATGGTCGACTTGTCGATGGAATATTAGCCGAATACTTAGCTTATTTTAGCATCCTTTGGGAAGCAACAGTTCCTAAAAGAGGATACACCCTAAAAATCCGAGGATCAAGGCAACCTCCCATAAAGGATATTCAATCATTTTTGAAAAATAAGAGTCGATGACAGTGACGATGATGCACGCATTTTCTAAAAATCATGCACATATTTCATAAAAATGTAAACAGGGACCGCGTCTGAGCACGGTTTTTGCTTTGCTGTCAGTTTCGAGCAATTGGGCCAAAGAAGAAGAACATCATACCCTCCTGGACCAGACCCTTGGGGCAGAGATTGGAACAACTTCAACTTCAAGCAGATCCTATCGGTGTATCAGACTCTCGGGTGGAGATGGATCTACTAGTCGGGAACCTCAACCCAAACCTCAATCCAAACCTCAACCCAAACGGAGGCAACCCAAACCCAAATCCGAATCCTAATCCTAACCCAAACCCAGAAAACCCAAATCCGGGAAACCCGAATGGAGAAATGGGGCAGATCAGGGAAGATATCCAATGACTGGGCGAATGCACCGACAACCAAATCGCCCAACTCATGCTTATGATTACCGGAGTGGCACGACGACTTCCACACCCAAACCCACATCCAAATCCGAATCCAAACCCACACCCAAATCCAAATCCAAATCCGAATCCAAACCCAAACCCAAATCCTAACCCGAACCCTAATCCGAATCCAAACCCGGAACAACTGGTCCTCGAGATGTAAACCCCGCAGAACCCTGAAATGGCAGTTGTATTGGCAAAGATCACCCAATTGGAGGAATCAGTAGCAAGGAATGAGAAGATAGCCTCGACGGGCTTTGACATCAACAAGCTTTGTCTATTTCCCAATGCAAAGCTCCTAGAGAAGTTTCAGCCCATAGACTTTGCAAAATTCGATGGAACTGGGGACCCGAAGGCACATTTGACTGGATATATATGAACACTTTCCATGTGGGGTGTAGAGAAGGATGCCATGGCTCACATGTTCTCACAGACCCTGGTAGGTCATGCTCTGCACTGGTTCACTTCGCTGGATGAAAGGAAGAAGCGATCTTGGGAGGACATATGTGCGGCTTTCGTGGCGCAGTATGACTATAATATCTAGCTCGAAGTCACCACCCGTGAATTGGAGTCTACGAAGATGGACGCCAAAGAATCTTTTGCAGATTTTGTGAAAAGGTGGAGGGCGAAGGCAGCGCAGATGAAGGACAGGCCGACGGACAGGGATCAAATCCGGATGATTGTCCGGAACTTTCAGCCAAATCTTGCGAGGCATATGGTTATGGCGCAGGCCTACTCAGATTTCAAAACGTTCTTCAATACAGGCTTAGCCGTCGAAGAAGCGGTCCAGCTGGGAATCCTCGACAAGCCCGAACCTGCCCCCAAACCCAAGAAAGTTTACTCTGGTAATAGCAGCGCCCTGTTCGGTAACTCCGGCTACACCAACCTTCCCAACGCCTCCTCGAGCACAACCCAAGCCGAGCCTGTCAATCAGATTATAACCCAAACCAGTCAACCTCGTTCTCAACCTCGCACTTTCGCTCAATTCTCAGCACCTCTCTCTGCTGTGCTCGAGAAGTTGGTCGAAAGTGGCGTACTCAAGCCACTCACCCCTACTCCCCTACCTCAAAAACTCCCTGCATCCCACAATCCTAATGCATACTGTGTTTACCACCAGAACGTGGGCCATCTAACCGACAACTGCTTCCGCCTTCGTCACGCCATCCAGGACCTCATTGATAACAAGACCCTCCCCATGCCTCCACAAAAACCCAATACAGTCTCCAACCACTCGAACACCCACACCAATCACATTTCCCTAAGCCACCCCTTTAACCCAAGCCTTTACATCATTCCTGCTACCCAACCCAAACCGACTGTCGAAATATCGGCTGAGGATACTGTATGTGCACTCGAAACTGTGGAATGGGACTTCCAAAGGAGATCGGAGGATCTAGCAAGCGACTTCTTTGCAGTGGAAAACCGGGCTTTTATCGCTGTAGTGTGGCCTGTGGCACTCGACTCTCACCAAGTAGAGGAGTTGGAGCAAGGTGATTGGAGACAGAATTGGGAAGAGATGATGGCTGACCCGTTGGATGGGTATTCTCTGTTTGCTCTGTTCATGGAGCCTGAACCGGTCGACGATGAGGATAAGTGGGAGGGGGAGCCCGAGTCCATTGAATGGCATTGGATGGACGACTCCGACCCTTTGGACGAGACATCTTTGGCATACCTCTTTTGAGAGGAGGAAGTAGAGCAAGAAATGGACTTAAAGAACCCTCGCATGTTCCCGGGACTCTCTCTCGCAACCATTGTCAATCTCACCGGAAACTCCGATGTCCTTAACCATGTGATGGATCATGTCTTCTATCCGCAGGAGTACATTATTAATGAGTTTTTCCCTCAACCGATAGTTGAGATTCCCGATGAACCCAACATCTGTGTGCTAGATCCTGAAGACCTATGGGGCAAGTCTGAACTGGTGAACATATGGGTGGACGGTGAAGAATTAATCATCAACAAGGCTATGATAGATGAAGGGTCCTTACAAATCAACAACAACAACAACGTCAACTTTTGGAATTCATTAGAAGAGGAGAACATATGGAATGCTCTGGAAATGGAAATTCTCAATGACACTTTGGAGAAGACGAAGCTCGACAAAGGAAAGCGCAAGGCTGATACTGATCCCTCCAACTTCTGGGAAGGTTCTTGGTGGGAGCCCGCCCCCAAGACAATCAGTAATCTTACCAGGAGCGGAAGGGTATACCAGCCTACCAACCTCCAGCAGGGAAGCTCATCCCGAGCCCCTCCACCACAGCAGAATAACCCGGGCATTCCCGCAAACCCTGTCAACTCTGCAAATCCGAACACCCCTATCCCACCTGCTCCACAAAATAATCCATCAAGCTCCACTAACCCTCCACATCAACCTAACCCGTCCATCAATCTTAACCCATTTGTCAACTCAAACCCCAATGCCTCTCAGCAGCAAAACCCAATTGCCAGCACCGACCCCATCATCCAGCAACTCCATGAAACCCTTGTCCGCATGTCCATGTAGGGAGTGTTAGCAGCATCCCGCGAGCACCGCCGGAGGCTCATCAACACTCTCTCCAAATCGAAGTCCCTTCCGACATAGCCCCGGAAGCCCTAATCGCCCTCATAACCCCAAATCTCACCCAACACACCTTGTCCTTCACCGAGAAAGACCTCTCGCCTGAGGGAGCTGATCACAATAAGCCTCTCCATGTGACCATGAAATGCCTGGGAAAGTGGGTCCCCGCGATACTCATAGACAATGGTTTAGCCATCAATGTGTGCCCTCTCCGCACTGCTTACTGTCTGGGCCTAAAAAACAAGGACTTTGCGCCGTCAACTCTGGGTGTCCGCGCTTATGATAACACACGGCGCGATGTCCTGGGAATGGTCAATTTAGAGCTGGCAACTGGAAAGTTCAAGACTACTGTGGAATTCTGTGTCCTAGAGATCCCTGCCTCATTCAACCTCCTGCTGGGGAGGCCGTGGCTGCATCGTTCCGATGTCATGGGAGTACCATCCACGCTGCACCAAAAGCTCATCCTGGGACTGGATTCCGGGACTCTTATCATTCATGGGGACTCTGGTATCCGTCCTCACTCCGAAGATAACTCCCCACTTCTGGAAATCATGCACGGAGAAGAAGACATAGCCATGGGGGGGTTTGCTGTCATAACCTTGAAGGTTTGCACCATCCGGGCTGAAGATGGTTTCTTGGTGAGCTCTGCGGCGTTGGAAATCATGAAGCGGATGAATTACCTGCCAGGCATGGGCTTGGGACTCTATGGGCAAGGAGTCTCCGAGTTCCCTCATTTCCCTGGGAGCAATGAACGCTTTGGCCTAGGTTACGAGCTCAAGAAGAGTGTTCCGGCAAAAAGGTGGCGCAACCGCGCCCGGGCTCATGCAGCCGGAATGAACCTGAAGGAGAAGGAAGCACCGTATCAAGGGGAGCCCGAGCCTTTCGTGGATGTTAAGACAAAGGCGAAGTATCCTGGGTTTGAAATCTTTGCCAATGACACCTGGCATAGTGATGAAGAGGTAACAAAGATAGAGGAGCTATCTGAAGCACTGGATTGGCTCGAAGCTTTTGGTTTGGGTAGTCTCCAATCTCTGTTCAGGGACGAGGAATCGGGGGGTATGATGGAGGATGCTGTTGTGCTCATGCTGGGAGAAGAAGAAGAGATGGAAGACCCTTCTAAGTTCATTGTGGAGGCTGTAGGCACTTATGAAAACTGCACTTTCATTCCACTTGTAAAGCGCACTCACAACACTAGCACCGAGTCCGAGTCTGATACTGACTCCTCGTCTAGCGCTGAGTCGGAGTTCGTGCCTATTGGCCCTCCCCACCGTAGCTTTTACTTTGAATTTGAGTCCACCGATGTATTCCCTCCTTCCGAGGAGCCTATCAATGAAATGAATGATGCCTTTGCTTACTTGCCGGATTTTGAAATAAATTGCTTGGATCCCGACGATGAAGGAATAGATTTCGATGGGGACATTCCCAAGGAAATCCGTTCCCTCATCGAGCGTGAAAACGAAAGGCATGCTCAGCCTCTAAAGGAAGAAATAATCTCGATAAACTTGGGTGATGAGGAGAACCCTCGATTGGTTCAGGTCGGTTCCGGGCTGTCCCCCAACGAGCTTCAAGAGCTCACCGATTTATTAAAAGAATTCAAAGAAGTTTTTGCTTGGTCCCATGCGGATATGCCCGGAATCGACCCAGAGATCGTCGAGCACAGGATCCCTCTCTATCCCGATGCAAAACCCGTTAAACAGAAACTGAGAAAGATGCGGCCCGATTGGGTATTAAAGATAAAAGAGGAACTCACAAAACAAATTGATGCCGGTTTTCTAATAGTAACTGAGTACCCCACTTGGGTTGCAAATATCGTGCCCGTCCCCAAAAAGGACGGAAAGATCAGAGTGTGAGTCAATTTTAGAGATCTGAACAAAGCGAGCCCTAAGGATGATTTTCCATTGCCACATATAGATATACTTGTCGATAACACTGCAGGGCATGCTTTACTATCCTTCATGGACGGTTTCTCTGGGTACAACCAGATTCTCTTGGCTCCGGAAGACAGAGAAAAGACTACATTCATCACCGAGTGGGGAACATACTGTTATCGGGTTATGCCGTTTGGATTGAAAAATGCCGGACCTACATACCAAAGGGGTGCTACGACACTGCTGCATGACATGATTCATAAGGAGGTCAAGGTATATGTTGATGATATGATAGTGAAGGGAAAGGAACGGAAGGATCATCTCCCAGCGTTGAGAAAGTTCTTGGAGAGGATTCAGAAGTACAAGATGCGTCTAAACCTGCAGAAGTGCACGTTCGGAGTCACTGCTGGGAAGATGCTTGGATTCATGATCACGACCAGGGGGATTGAGGTGGATCCTTCTAAGATCAAAGCCATTCTTGAAATGGAGCCACCCCAATCCGAGAAAGAGGTCCGGTGCTTCTTGGGAAAAATTCAATTCATCAGTCGATTCATCGCCAAGTTAACCTTGGCGTGTGAACCATTATTTTGACTACTCAAGAAAGATGTGAAGTTGAATGGAACGATAAATGTCAGAAGGCCTTTGAAGCAGTACAAACTTATCTCCAGAATCCTCCAATCTTGATGCCGCCCATCCCGGGAAAACCTTTGATCCTGTACTTGTCCGTCACGCCCTCGTCAATGGGGTGCATGCTGGCACAAGAGGGAGAAGATGGGGTTGAAAGGGCAATTTACTACTTGAGCAAAAAGATGGTGGGAAGTGAAGAGCGGTACACTTCGTTAGAAAAGACATGTTGGGCGCTGGTATGGGCCACAAAGAAGTTGAGACACTACATGCTGTCTTACTCGGTGATACTGATTTCTCGGATGGATCCCCTCAAATATCTATTCGAGAAGCCAGCACTTACCGGTAAGTTAGCACGTTGGTTGCTCTTATTGGCTGAGTTCGAAATCAAGTATGTCACCCGAAAGTCAGTGAAAGGCAGGGTCGTTGTAGAATTCTTAGCAGATCGTCCGATTGAGGGACCGGAGCACACAAAATTTCAATTTCCTGATGAAGACGTAATGACGGCAGTTGATGAAACGTGGACATTGTACTTCGATGGAGCCGCTAATCAGAAGGGCTTTGGGATTGGCATACTGCTAGTCTCACCTGAGGGGTCGCATATTCCCCTCGCCTTCAAGTTAAACTTCGAAGTTACGAACAACGAGGCAGAGTACGAAGCATGTATTGTTGGAATGGAAGCTGCACTGGAGATTGGAGTCAAGGTGCTAGAGGTCGTGGGAGATTCCAACTTGGTTGTGTCACAAGCAAATGGAGAATGGAGAGTTAGGGATGAGAAGATGAAGCCGTATCATCAGCAGCTCGACGAGCTTATCCCGAATTTTCAAAAGGTGACCTTCACACATGTACCGAGAATGAAGAACCTCTTTGCGGACGCCCTGGCTACTTTAGCATCCATGCTGGAACTTCCAATCGGGGTAAAGCTGAGACCTGTCATGATTTAGCAGAGGGGAAAGCACGTGTACGACTATGTCATGAACATTGACGAGCCAGACGATGGGCTCCCTTGGTTCCATGATATTTGGAATTTTGTCGAAAAGGGGGAATTCCCTGCAGATTCAACCAAGAAGGATCGAATCGCTTTGCAACGACTGGCATCTCAATACATTATCTGCGGTGGGAAATTGTACCGGCGATCTCCGTGCGGGGTTCACAAGTTGTGTATTCACAGTGACGAGTCGAGAGCAGTAATGGAAGAAGTTCATGAAGGTGTTTGTGGACCCCACATGAATGGAATGATGCTAGCTAAGAAAGTTTTGAGGCTGGGATACTATTGGTCGACCATGGAGATGAATTGCATAGAGTATGTGCGCCGGTGTCATAAGTGCCAGACTCATGCCAATCTTATCCATGTTCCGCCCTCGGAGTTACACTCAATGGCAACACCATGGCCATTCTCCGCCTGGGGCATTGATGTTATCGGAAAGATCACACCCACAGCTTCCAACGGTCACAGGTTCATTTTGGTAGCGGTTGATTACTTCACCAAATGGGTCGAAGCGGCTTCATACAAGGCTTTGACGGCAGTTCAAGTGGCTCACTTTATCAGGTAAAACATCATTTATCGGTATGGGGTCCCTCAAGCCTTCGTATCTGATAATGGTGTTCACTTCAAAGGAAAAGTTTTGGAACTTTTTGACGAATTTAAGATTCAAGTGCATCATTCGACCACCTATCGGCCACAAATAAATGGGGCAGTCGAAGCAGCGAACAAAACCATCAAGACGATCCTCGAAAGGACTACTCAGTCAGCTAGGAATTGGCACGAACAACTACCACTAGCTTTCTGGGGATACCGGACGTCTATCCGCACACCGACAGGGGCAACACTCTATTCTTTGGTGTACGGTATGGAAGCCGTTCTCCCTATCGAGCTAGAAGTTCCATCGCTGAGGGTCATGGCTGAGTGCGGAGTGGATGAAGCCGAATGGATCAGTGGAAGGTTCGAGGAGCTCATGCTATTCGACGAAAGGAGGCTGCGAGCATTGTACCACATTCAGGGTTATCAGCGAAGGATCGCCCGGGCATTCAACAAGAAAGTAAAGTCGAGGGACCTACAGGAAGGGGACATGGTAGTCAAGGAAATCCGTGCGCCAGTTTTTGACCTACAAGGGAAGTTTCGACCTAAGTGGGCAGGGCCCTACATCATCAAGACCATTCTCTCCGGAGGAGCGGCCTCAATCATCGACCTTGACGGCAACTAATTCTCAAACCTTGTCAATTTGGATCAACTTAAGCGGTATTACCCTTGAGAAAGCTCGCTGGGCCGAAAATCACAAGGGCGGGCGGTCCCAGGCAAAAGTTAGAGCAAGCCTGCTAGGTCGAAAACCCGAAAGGGCGGCTTAGGCAAAAAGTCGAAAAAGGGCTCGCTAAGCCGAAAACCCGAGAGGGCGGTACTAGGCAAAATTTAGAGCACAGAAGGATAGTGTTAATACCCGAGTGAACCCTAGCCCGAACTACATATGGGCCTGATTCCCTTTCTCAAGGGATACGTAGGCAATCTCACACTGAGGTTCGGTCCTAAATCAAAAAAAAATATCCAAATCCAAATACAAATTGACAAATCAGAATGTTTTCTCAAAGGCGCATGCGATTAATGAACCGAAAGGGGGAAACCCTTAATCAGTCAATTTTATTCAGATTATTTCTTTATTACAAGCTGAGCATGAAAATGGAAAGCACGCATTTAAAATACATTCTTTATTTCAAAGAACAGCAAAGTAAGTAGTCAACCCATCCTTGCTTCCACATCTCTCCTTAGCCATTTGCGGTACCTTCCGGTCGAAGCAATAGAGAAGAGTGGGTCACATGGCTCGGTCCTACGAGTCCCCCACGATCGAACATAACTCCGAAGGCCGGAATGGTGAAGGGAAGGAGACGAAGCACTTCAGAGCCGGCAGCGGCACTCCTTGGCTAAGTCCAAACTGACGGAGAATGCGGAAAGGTGAATAGAAGGAGAAGCCTGTCAAACTAGCCACAAGCATGTGCGTCGAATCCATGTTACCAGTAGTCATAGCAGGAAGCCTCAGTCAATGGCACCGCCAAGCAATGTCATCTTCCTCTGCAGAGGCAAGGAAATCAGCCCAATCATCTTCGCTCCCGTACATCACTCGAAAAGGACGGTTCCATCCACTTGCACGATACCACCAATCATTGGCCGGGGGTGTCAGCAGATTCAATTTGTCACAAAGCCACATCTACCAGAAAAGAGAGAAAACAAGTGAGGAGCCAGATAAAACCTAAACCGAGTGTTGAGGTAAAATGAATGAGAGAAATAGAAAAAGGAGAGTTGAGTGAGGTCCCTAACCTGCAGCAATAGCGGGCTACCACCAAAAACCCTCGTGCGACCGGCATGAACAGCATCTAACCCCATCAAAGTTTCAGCAAGAATCAAAGGTGCAACATCCTTGCGAGCCTCAATCTAAACAGCGACCCCCACCAATAGAGAGTTGGGCTGACCAACAGACGGAACCAGCAGGAAGGCTGCCAAGAGACAAATGCAACAGGCCATCATTCGACGACCTTGATACTCAAAGTCTGTCAAGTCTCCAGGTGGACTGAACTTCTCATACAACTGCACGATGTTGATGGCATTGCCCCGAGTGAGAAACTCAGCGGTATTTCCACTGACACCCAGCTTGGCTTTGAGAATGTTCTTCATACTCTCCCTGATCATAGGAACAACGGGCTCAGTGGACTCGTGACTTCCAAGATAGGTGTGGAACTCCTCGACGGTAGGACACAGCTCTTGAGAGCCAAAGCGAAAGACATGCACTTCGGGATCCCAAAAGCGCGCTGCTGCATGTAGCAGGACAGGACAGATTGCAACCTCTCGGAGATGCCTTAGGGCATAAAGTCGATGCCCTCGGAAGTTTAGCCAGTCAATGCCTTCAAGACTGTCCAACCAAGGACGAAGTAAGGCTTGGTTTAGTAAGGCCATGAGGAGAATGGATTGTTGAAAGGAGAATGGTGAAATGAGGTGTGAATGACTTGCCAAAACAAAGCTTGGTATTTATAGAGGCCTGAGGGAGACAATGCCACTTCCCCACCAGCTTTGGAAATCACCAAACTCAATATTTTCAAGACATTTTCAAAATTTAAACTTTGGAAATTTGAAAAAGTATTGGAAAAACACAAATTAAGCTTTGGGAAATCACTTCATCTGGGGAAGCAGCTGACTTGAAGTCATTTGTACACCTGGGGAGCAAGCATACAGAGGAAAACGACATGGGGAAGCTAATGAGTGGCATTGGGAAGCAACATAGGAGACTGCAGACAGCAGCAGTCCCGAGCGCTCGGGAGTGAACTCCCAAGCGCTCGAGACCACTCTCGAGCGCTCGAGAGTGCTGCTGTTTGCAGCAGGTTTTGGTTTTCAATCTTTCAAACTCAATGCAACATTGTAACTGCATGCAGCTCAGATCAGAAGGCTCTTGACATGTTCCTAGGGAATACAGCAGTTCCATTACGTGTTTTCGGGTACGTTCAGGTCTATTTTCCTCAAAAATACCAAAATTCTCAAGGTTTTTCCTCCGCGAGTATGTCAAAATCCACGTTAAGCGTATTTGGTTGAATCCAGCGATGCGTATAAGTCGCAACGTGCATTAGTGACTGTATGACATGATCAAATGTGCGTTAACGCCCTTCGTTCAAGTTCTCATCATTCAATTGTCCCAAAATCATCATTTTCAAGCGTAAATGAGTGTCAATCTTTGTGTCAAGGGTATTTTGGTAATCCTAGCGGTCCTCGCAAGTCACAACACTCAGTGTCAAACGCACAGCGCGCTCGGTTACGATCAAAAGCCCTTAAATCTAAATTTCATGGTCGATCGCTCGAAAGTTTGCCGTTATGTGTCAATGTCAAGTTTTCACCCTTACTTCGAGAGTATCGGTTGAAATTCGCGTGCTCTTTACTTTCATTCAAAGCTAGACAAATATATTTCATAAAATACAATTCTATAAAGGGAGTACGAACGAATTGAAAGAGCAAAAGTGCAAATTCTTATAAATGAATACAGTATTTACAATGAGTAAAGAATGAGGTACAAAAGCTAGGGCAAACACGCGCCCAATCCTAACTACCGGGGCACACAGGCCCAAACAAAATCAAGGCACGCAGACCCAGAAGCTACAACTACGTTGGCACGCAGGCCTATGTACAAGAAAGCTAGCAAAGCAAAAACCTAAGGCTCAGTCTCGACGAGTCCTCTTCCGCTGTTGGCCCTCGGGCTCCGTGCTCTCACTCTCGTCGCCATCATCGCTGTCATCCTCACTAGGAGAACCAGAAACGGTCTCTGAGTCCGACGTCCCTAAAACGCGTGACTCAGAGGACTCCTCTGTCTCCTCCTCTGTCCCCTCCTCAGACTCCTCTGGCTCCGCGCGAGCAAGTTTTCGCTGGGACGCCGCCCTGGGAAAAACCTTGAACTGTCTGGCCTCCGCAGCAGGCCGCGACACTCTCTGTGTCCCTCATCCTCTCGTGCTGGCGGAAGCTGGAGAGCTCGTGGTAGCCTGTGGCTGTCTCCTAGCTGAACGTCGTGGCTGTATCTGCACATCATAAGCATCATATCATTTCGTGCATAATAGGAAGTAAATGTGACTGTTGAAATATGAAACGTGCATGCATTTTTATACCTGAGGAGCAACAGGAGAAGCAGGCTAGGGAGCAGGTCTAGTCTGCAGTGCCCTCCCTTTCGCACAACCCTTCAGTAAATGGCGCATCCCCTCCATCAGTATTATGGCTGTCTCAGCCCACTCTCATGGTACCTGTAATATTCAAGAATCAGAATTGTGCAAGCAGGGATCATTCAAAGCATAAGAAGTGCGAATCTGTGTATACCTGAGCAGGAAGCCGCATCGGCGGCTGCGAAAGGCGTGAGACGTCTATCACCTCACGCACACCACTAGGCCTAGTCACGCCTATGGTCCACTCTAGTGTCGGCAGCACAGACGAAGCTAAGGCCTCCGCCGTCTCCGGCACCCTTGTACCACTCTCCCCTCTGCCTGGTGGGCTAACACCTCGCCTGCCAGCAGGCTGTCCACCACCTCGCCCTCTACCTCGTGCAGACCGGCCACCGCAGCCTCGCACTCCGGTCTCTCCTCCAGCACCGAGACCTCGTTCTCCCTCAGCCACTCGCCTCTCTAACTCTGCCTCCACGCCCAAGTCTATGGCCAGGTACCTGTTGTAGACACCCCAATCTGGGCTTCCAGATTAGTTTACTTACGGTATTTGATTCCCCGATGATGAAATGGATCAAGAACACCTCGGGAATGTCGAGTGTTTGAGCTTTGAGTGTTTGAAAAACCCTTGAACCTAATCTATCCTAAGCCACTTCCAAAAGCCAAAACCCTACTGATGCGCGCCAGGGCGCAATCATCGTGCGCCAGGGCGCAACCATCGCGCGCCCGGGCGCACCGTCGCGCGACGATTTGGAACCATCGCGCGATGGTCAAAGTCAAAGTTTAACCGTTAACCGTCGCGCGCCAGGGCACAACCATCGCGCGATGGTTCAGTCCCCACCTACGTTTCCAGTGGCAGAAACTTGGCCACGAATGCCACCCTCAGTCAGACCTCGTGGGCTGACTGAACTCCTCTGTTTGCATCACCTTACCTTTCCAAAGGATGCAATTTGGCCACCAAGCCAAGTTTAACCTTTACTTGGTTGGTTCTTTTTCCACCACACACCATTTTCACCATTTCTCCCATAAATACCCCCCATTTGTTCTCTTTCAAGGGGTTCCAAGAATTAAAAAGCACAAAGTTCCTAACCCAAGCCCTTTGTTTTGTCTCTCCTCCATTTAGCAAGTAAAACACTTGGTTTCCATCCTAAGCACTCTTAAGAACATAGCTTGTTCTTTGCTTCCAACCACTCAATCAAACACTTCATTCAACCTCAAACTCAATTCAAAGCTCAAGCACTCTTTCAAACTCAATTTAGGTATAGCATACCTACTGTTTTTTTGTTCTAATCCCAGAGGGGGGCTGGCAGGGTCTAGGCTGGTAATCAATATCAGTCCTGGCCCTAAAGCTAGCAAGGTTTCAAAAACCGTGGCCAAGCAAACCCTCGCGCGATGGACCCAAAGACTCGCGCGACAGTTCTGTCAGCAAGAGATTGGTCCACGTGGGGAAGGGGTGCTGGTCATTTCTTGTTTTACCTATGTGCATGACTGTTGTAATTTTTACTTAGCATATAGCTCACTATTAAACATGCTAACAACCAATTTACTGCTTTCCTTTGTTAAAATGTTTGTTTTACATTTCAATATTCATTTCTGTTCTATTGGAGTACCCCTGGGATCATTCTGGACCTGTCTCAGAACCCAGGATGAGCAAAACCAGACACTGGAAAGTTGACTCGAACCCGTGCGCGCTGCACCCAAACCATCGCGCGATGGTCAACGCTCTATTTGACCAGTGCGCCAGGGCGCAACCGTCGCGCGCCAGGGCGCAACCATCGCGCGCCCGGGCGCACCGTCGCGCGACTGTTTGGAACCCTCGCGCGACTGTTTGTCCCCGATCAGTTGCTGGCCTTGCATGTTTAACTTGGTATTAGGCCTTTATTTTGTCCCCACTGTTTAGGGGTGTATTTCCTTTTATTCCAATCTGTCTGTAATAATTATTTACATTCAGTACAAATAAAACTGCTTGGTTTGTCCTGGGTGTGCACTGGTTCTTCCAGAGCCCAGAGGGTTTGAGAATAAGAGCTGTGGGCTTAGGCTTACTGGCGCGCGCAGGTCTTGTAGTAGCGTGCGCAGGTTTGGTCAGCATGCATTGACTTGATCAGTGCATACTGGTTTCTTCCTGTGCACGACACTCCGAGACAGGAACTTTCCAGTCTGTTTAAACTCCCACAGGAGTCTGTTCTCATCCTATACTAACTGCTCATTCATGCCATACTTGATCACATCTTGCAAACATGTTACAGTTTTAATCCCCGATTAACTGTTCCCCCGCCCTAATTGGCTAAAAATCGATTAATAAAAGAAGAATCACAACGTTTTCAAAATGTCTAAGTAGAGACCGATCTCCGGATTGGGCGAGAAGGGTGCCTTAAAACCCTTCCCCTCTCGTAACCTGGCTCCCGAACCCGGATATGGTTATGACGGACTGGTTCCTTAACTTTTTCAAATCAAACAGCGCAGCATGTGCTTCGAAATACGGTTCCTTGGGTGTCGGACCTTCAAACCCGAATGGCGACTCTGTATTTTTAAGCGCTTGCCACCTACGCTCGCGCTCCCTCGATCTGGGCCCATTGCCTTGGGAAAGGAACGGAATCCTTCTCCCACATTTTTTAGGGCATGCTGCCCACACCTGTCTCTGTAAGCCGCGTAGTCCAGCGTGCGTCGAAGGTGCCTCTCCAAGTCGGTGTCAGGCACCGTGAACTACTCAAGCTCAACATGGGTGTAAGTCTCCGTCCTCTGCACGCGTGGAGGAAGTGGCCCGGGCACCGCGAACACTGGGAGACTGAGTGACTGTCGGGTCACCCGATCCCCCAGGTACCACTGCCAGCCCAGGGGACACTCCAGCAGCACCCTACTCCTCGTCACCTCTCGACTCCTCGGAAGGAAGTCGGCCTCCATCCTCAACCACCTATCCCAGTAAACCTGCATTTCGAATTTTTGGAGCATCAATAAAAGTATTCATCAAATGCGGAAAGGAAAAGGAATGAGCACGAATCATACTGCGACGCCTGTCAAGTTGTCCAGCCAGCGCCGGAAGGTCATCACCTCTCCTCGGCGCTCCTTCGCTCTCCTGTAAGCCTTACTCCAGGCTAGCCCGCGAGGGAGTAGGTTCGGATCCCTGCAGGTGTTCTCGGGCGGGAACATCCCGAGAACCTCGTAAGCCCAAAGCTGCAAATGGTTGAATTCAAGTTAATTCAATTTCAAGCATATATTTCAATGAATGAGCAATGGAAAGCAATCTTAAGCATAAGTTGTACCTCGACTATCCTCCAGTAGCCGCCGATCGTGTCACCAACCCCACGAGAAGCAGCCCCCAGAAAGCAGTAGAGAGTGCACAGAGCACCCCCTCCCCAGTCAAACCGCCCCGCTGTCCTCAGGTCGACCAGGCCCGCCAAGTAGCAGAGGTGGACTCGCGACCGCCTATTCGGGTACAGAGAAGCCCCGAATAGGTAAAGCAAGTACGCTCGGGCCATCCTCGCCGCCTCCTCGTCGTCCGCAGGCTTGTGGTTCCAGTACTCAACGAACTGCCCGTACGCCGCCATCCCCCCGCTATGGCGTGGGACCCGCCCGAGAAACCACCGCAAGGCTGCGTCGTCTAACACCAAGCTCGAGTCGTAGGGGATCGGCTCTCCTCCCACCCTCAGCCCTGTGATCGCTGCGAAGTCGAGAGGTGTCAGCGTCATCTCCCCGAACCGGAAGTGGAAGGTGTTGGTGGTGTCCCACCACCTCTCGGTCAACGCCGTAAGCACGGCACGGTTGACTCTCATCATCATCATCAGCTGGATGAACGGCCCGAAGTTTGCCGCCTCCACCAACGCCCGCACTCTCTGGGGCAACGCCTTGAAGTATTTCAGCGAACTGGCTGAACCCCCGTGGCCGTATATGTCTGTCGTGCGCTGTTTCAACAAAGCAAAGAAATGGCATTAACATCAATGAAGCAGTCTGCAAGTGAACTCATGTATCAAATTCAAAGGGTTAAAGCTGTCGAAACTCACCGTGGTCCAACCCGAGGAGATGTGCGAATCCGGATCGGGCAGAAGCAAGTCCTCGGAGTAGTCGACTCGAGCAGGGACGTAGCTATCCATCCCTACTGGCTCGAAAAAGTGAACCCATGGAGCGTAGGTCGCAATCGCGAACTCAGGACGCTCCCCTCTCAAGTAAGCCCTCACCTCGTCGACCGCGGTGACCCGCGCCTCAACGGTCACCTCCGCTCCGGCCCCTCCATCTCCATCTCCTCTGCCTCCTCCTCCTCTACTCCGTGTCTTCCCACATCCGACGCCCCCGCGCCGCTCAGCAAAGCCCCTAATAGTAGCGCCGAGGCCCGGTCCTCCAGAGTCTCAGCACCCCTCAACACGGCCGCGACCTCAGAGCCGAGGCCAAGTGCGTCTAGAATATCCCGCGGCTCCGCAAAATCCAAGAAATCCCCCTCCTCGAAGGGAACGGGACGTGAGGCCCCAATCTCGCTGTCTCTTCCCCTCGGTACCGCCGCTGTCGATCTCAAGGCGGGGGTGGCGACGACGCGGCCACCCACCACCGTTTCACTCCTAACCTCGACGTCGCTCGTCGCCGGCCTGCTCCGCGGCCGCGAGCAACTCCTCCACGGTAGGAGTAGGAGGAGTGCTCGTAGCACCTCCACTACTGCTCGTGGCACTGACTCCGCTACCCGTGGCCTCCCCGCCACTCGTAACCCGGCTGCCGTCGCCTCCGCGGGCAGCCGTGCTCTCTCCGACGGCCCCCATCACCACTTCTCAGTTGCCACCAACATCGCCCACTGCTGCCTCGTCCTCACCCGCGACCCTCCCGTCGTAGGGCGAAGCCACGCTACCGCTGGTCTCACCCACTGCCGCCGCGCCATCGCCGGGCGCAGCCACACCGCCGCCGCCCTCGCCGCAGCAGCCTCCTCGCTGCTGGCCGCCGCCCGGTCCTCCCCACTGGCCATTGCTCTTCCTTCTTCTTCCCGAAGCTTCTTCTTCCCCCTGTTTCGAACCTCCTGGCACACGATCGCCCACCGGAAGATCGACAAGATCTCGAGGTCTTGAAATCGATCCGTGGTTTTTCAGGAGAGAGAGAGATTGTGGGAGAGTGAGAGAGAAAGATCGTTGGAGAGTGAGAGAGATCGTCGGAGTGTGAGAGATCGTCGAGAGTCAGAAAGGTATCGACGCTCTGGTTCTCGAGTGCTTGGGAGTAAGGCTTGACATCCCAGATCGAAGAAGAAGATGAAAGGACGGTGGGCCCCAGTGGCAGTCTCGAGACCACTCCTGAGCGCTCGGGAGTGGTTCTAAGCGCTTGAGTCTGTTTTCGTACCCCGTACCAAGTTTTCGACATCCTGGGCATTTCTCATTTCTGAACTTTCTTGCTTTGCAATTTCTTTTACAAAATCAATCTCAGTCCTAATTTCGTTCGTATCAAAACAAAGCAGCTGATCACGAACTTCATTCATTAATCCACTTTTGGCTCACGTTTGAAAATTGGCATTTTATTTCGTAGTCGATCAAAATAGTCTAACTATGGCACTTTCAGTGCATTCGCAGAATATTTTACCCTTGTGTTGTCCGCCAAACAGAGCAGCAGGTGGACTCTCTTTGCATTTTTTATCAATGTCTTGTCGATGCTTTTCTGGTGCATGCATTACACGTGTTTGCATTTGCCCCGAAGAACTACGCTGGTCTGATCCCTGCAGAAAAGGGTACGTAGGCAGTCTAAAAAGACGCGACCGCATGCATCAAATGTTGGTACGTTCCTTACTCGCGTTTGATTTTTGAATTGAGGATTTGATTTGGCTCGAATTGGGTTGTCTCAATCTTTGGATGGCACTCGTATCCAGACATGATGTCGAGCGTCGCCCAAAGAGGGGCAACTGTAGACACCCCAATTTGAACTCTTCAAATTTCCTTAATTTGTGGCCCTGAGGCTCCCCGATGATGAATTTGGATTGAAACAGGCCTCGAACCAATTGAAACTTTGCTTCTTGAGGGATTTGAAAAAGGAAATAAAATGGTCAAAATCAATCCCAAGCGCTTGAAAGCAGTCCCAAGCGCTCAAAACTATTTTTCAAAACCATTGGCCTGGCTCACTCCCGAGCGCTCGAGAGTGAAGTCCCAAGCGCTCGAGACCACTCCCGAGCGCTCGAGACTGTTGTGCTGCCCAATGGATGATAAGATCTCCCACTATCCATGCAACCCATCATTACAGCCATCTTGAGCCGGCCGAGGTTTGAGTCAACACTCAACCTCAAGTGGCAGAGGATCAGATGATGGAGATTTTCCCCTTTAAAAAAAAGATTTTATTCAAATTCATTTCATTTTGGAAACCATAGGTTATATGGCCTATATATATAACCTCTTTTCAGCTGAGACAAACACACGAAAATCCTCTCTCTAAACCCTCTCCCCCCTTTTCTCTCTTGTTCAAGAAAACTCTCAAGCTCAAACTTGTTTTCCAACTTCAAATATTTCCAAAGGTAAAGGGAAAAAGGTCAAAAACATCAGGAAGTGCAGGAAGTTGAGAACATCTTTGCTCTCTGATTTCTTGCATTTCTCCTCCTTCTTTCAATTTTCAAAGTCATTCAAGAAACAAAGCTCTCACTAAAGGTAGAAATTCTTCTACTTTGATCTCAAACAACAGGCTGTTTTTCCCTTCTGAGGGAGGTCTCTCAGCCTGTCCCAGTCTTTAATACTGGGTGCATGGTTGAGAGACCTTAGCGTAAAAACAAGAGCAAAAGGGACCACAAAACGTTTTTTTCAAAAACCCACTAGAAACACTCTTGAGCGCTCGAGAGTGCTCCCGAGCGCTCGGGACTGTTTCAGTTACATGCATGGCATTTTTGGCAGGGCAGCAAGCTGGGGTGAAGTGCACTCTTAAAATAGATTTATGGTGACATGCAGACATAGAAAATTTGTTTTCTCAAAACAGAAATGTTTCTTACCAAGTTTTAAGCAAGAACAAGATTTTTCAAGGTCAATAAGAAGATCTTCTCCTGGGAAAGATCAAAATAGGAGTGTCTGTATGCAAGGATAATGCCATTTCCTGTTTGAGAGTAAGCTGACAAGCAGCTCACTCCCAAGCGCTCGAAACCATTCCCGAGCGCTCGGGAGTGCCTGCATGCTACTGCATTCCATTATTCTCCCCATTTTGCCATGCTTCTGACTTTCTGCATGCAGGGATCTGCCCATTTGCTCTTAAAAGAAGCAGATCTAACTTTGTTGAGGCAAGGATGCATGATTTGAAAGATTGAGGCCCTATCTCAATTTATCAAACCCTCTGCTGAGCCTGTAATATGCTTAAAATCATTTCAGTTTACAGTTTTTAGTAGTATGTTCTGTTCGTACTAACAAAGCTTGCAGGTTGGGCACCAACACTCCCAAGCGCTCGGGACCACTCCCGAGCGCTCGAGAGTGAAGTCAGTGGCAGGGTTTCATTTTTCTGTCATCTTGCATCCCTTAACCATTTTTCATCACCTCCTGTACACATGCACTGGCATACACCTCGTATGTGATAGACTTGTGAATAAATGCTACATGCTTAATGAAACAAAATCCTTTTGAAAAATCCCACAAACGTTTAGTAGAGACCGATCTCGTATCGGGCGAGGGGGGTGCTGTAAAATCCTTCCCCCCTCGTAACGTGGCTTCCGAACCCTCAAACGATCTCTGGTTTTCAACTTCAAATCGATCATTTTCAAAACAAAACAGTTTCTCGGGTGACGAACAACAAATCCGGGTGGCGACTCTTCAAACTTTTTCGATTCGATTCAAAAAGGCGTGCGATTTTCGGGCCGCCCCAATCCACCCAGGGCTGTGGTAGCCCACACATAGTTAACAAAAACCAGTGCATAAGAAATCCTTTCATCTACTCCTGCAATGCCATTTTACAACCACTTCTGCATCAGTTTTTGTTTTGAACTTTTACTTGCCCTATGTCTCTAAAACCACTAGATTTCCTCTTGACCTGCACCAGAAATGCAAAGAAAGAAACTATATTCAATTCGTAACTGTAACTTCATAACTTGAAGTTAATACTAGTACAATTTGTGTGCAACACCAATGCGTTCCCATGATCTGCAGTTAATACTACTACAAGTTATGAAATTCAGTATTCAGTTATGAAAAACAATTCCCAACCTTCATGAGGAATGCAAGGGTACCCGGTAATTTTTATGTGCACATCTGCAGTACATCATCTCGCCTGTTGTTGTGCGGGGATAATATAAACCGTACGAGTAGTCTCTTTTGCATATCAATACCCATGTTAGCATGTATAGTAGAACAATTGTAAATCTCTTACACAAATTTTTCAGGTGCATATGGTTGATGAATAACTGTTAGGGTAGTATTTACCTCTAGTTCGCGTGTATTCATCCTTCCCCCAGTCCAGTGCTCCATAAACCTTAAGGTATAAAACCCATAATGAATCTGCACCCACATAAGTGTGTCCCATTCATAATCATGCAAACATTCTATGGATAATGGAGATGGTGTAGGCACTCACATGTTATTTTGCTGTGGGACATCTGGGTGGTGGATAATCCAATTCTTCCATGGGTAATCCATTGGCCTTCTCCGCTTCAAAATAGTAAACAGCGCCGATACCTGACCCCAAAACAAAAACAAAAAAACCATTACAAAGTCACACTTAAACTCAAATGTCTCCACAAAGGATAAAACCATTGCACGGCAAACAAACAATAACAATCTAGTTACCACATCCGCAGTAGCTAAGGTCTTTTCATCACTTTTTAGCTTCATCGAATCAAGGACATCAATACGGTTATCAACCAGGTTTATATCAACACAAAACCAATGGTCACATGTGGCCAACAAAATCGGTAGAAACAGCTGCATCCACAATTCTTTTCAAATCAGTAAAGGGCCCCAACCATAGAAAATAACATTACAAATTGAGGAACATAAATAAATCAAGTGTAAGACTTGCCAAATTGCACATCGTGACATCATATCCCAGAATGTTTGGATCAACTCTGTCGGTCACGACATTCTGCTTCTTTAATTTTGTTATATTTCGCAAATTTTCCTACAATGGATGGAAACATTGTATAAATTTCAACAAAATTAAGCCAATGAAGAAGTTCGGGACTTCGATCTAAGGTATCCATTTGAAAATACCACAAATGTGCTTGAGAACATGTGCCATTTTGGAATGGGGACTCCGTATTTCCTTAGAGACTTCTCTTTTTCCTCTTTCATCAACCAAACAATCATGCTATCCATGACCTGATAAAGAATGGGAACAAATCTTCAATGGGACATGAATACATGTAATGAAGAGTAAATGTGTTAAAAAACCACAGGTTTCGCTTGGTGGGCCGGAAATGCCCGACTTATCAATTTATCCGGTAAACTAATAAGGGGTCATGTAGCCCATGCCGGATTCATAGTGTTTTGGGCAGAAGCGATGAACCTATTTGAAGTGGCTCATTTTCTACCCAAGAAGCATATGTATGAACAAGGGTTAATTTTACTTCCGCACCTAGCTACTCTCGGGTGGGGGGTAGGTCCTGGTGGAAAAGTTCTACACACCTTTCCATTTGAAGTACACCAATGTACAAGTACTATATTAATTACCAAATTCGACATCCGACCCCTTTCTTTGAAGACATTTCGTAAATCAATCCGCGATGGTTTGAACGTCATGCCATCCATACTAACAAGACCCAGCCTGCAAGTACCAAAATACACCTAATTAGTTACTTATACCTTGATGACCGAATAGAAAAACAAGGGACACTGCTTTTAGAATGTACAGGTTAGTAGTCATGCATATCTTCCTTTTTCCGAGATGGTTTCATAACATATTCAATCAATTGACTTTCTTCTTTTGTGAACTTCGAATCTTTCACCTCCGGTTCTACCACATACGGGGTCCTTGTAGCTTTACTTGCTTTGACTGTCCGATTACCCCGTTTCTTTGATGGTCGAGTCAAAGCACGTTCTTCTACAACTCCTTCATCCACCTGTACTTGAACTTGAACTTCTTCACCTTCTACGTCAACTCTCCCTTGATTTTCCACAACGACTTCCTGTTCCACTTGTACATCTTCCTCCATGTTCTGTTTGTGTTGGTCAATTGTGACACCTGTCAGACTTCCACATTTTTCCATAATAGAGGTGTCTACAACATCGTCCATCATGTGCTCTGGCGTGTAGAACGGCATGTCACGGGCATTCTGAACATTTTCAAAACTGGTTATCCTGTCCTCATGCATTTCATCAGTGGCAACGCCTTTCCTCGCCTTCTTCGGAGTACAAGTGGAAGATGATGGAAATTCGGGAGAAGCATCATCGTCCAAAGGACTGTCCATCTCCCTGACATCCTTCCCTTTTGACTGATTTTTTTGGGTTGTTGTTTGAGAAGCATGAGCCATCAAGGCAGCGTCCATGATGATGATATTTTGTAGTTGTTCAACAAATGATTTCTTCAAAGTATGAAAAGCCTTTTGCGCCTCCTATTAACATAACATAAGGTCAAGTTATTTATACGAATTGAAATGACATAAATGGTTCATTGGACAAAACAAGATTAGGTTTTCTCACCGAATGCAGTAAACGAGGCTCAGAAAATTGGCCGGAAATGGGATCTACCAAGTCCAAATTCTCCCCCTTGGCAATTCGCTCCATTATAAGATTAGTAGTCCAAGACTGAATCAACGGAACACCAACCCTATCAACATTCATTCCCATCTCTTCTTTGTCAAAGTATATAAGCTGCAAGGGAGAAATTACATTTTAATAATAAATGATATTACAAAGCTCATACAAAAAAAATTCAAGAACAAAATGGCATGTACATTACCATTAGGAGCAACACACACCCAAACACGCCGGGGGCATCCTTCTTCTTATCAACCTCCTTCACATCTCTATTCTTAAACTTCGTTATTTCCTTGACCAACCAATCCAACACAAATTGTGGCCATGCATATGACGAAATCTTCATTAAATCATACACAGCTGGGTAAAACTTTATGGAGGCCACATCCTTTGTGGTTGGACACAATAAGGAAGACAACACAAACAAGACATACGAAGTCTAGAACTTCGCATCTGCTACCCCCGACTTAAAAACTTCCCGCATCATTGCAAAGGTTACCCCTCTCTTCAATTGTTCATCCGTTTCCGCAAACATGGCTCGAATGTGTTCAAAGTGGCACTCTTCACACTTAGTCGAAACTGGTACAGTTCCAAGGGGTAGCCCTAATGCCCTTCCAACATCATCTGGTGTGATTGAATAGACTTTCATCCTCCCAAATGCCAAGGTCTTGTTCGTAGGGTTGAAGTGGTGAACCAATTTGGATATGAATTCACGTTTAAGAATTTCACATTGTAATGTCAGCATTGAACCGAAACCAAGCTGCCAACAGCAGTTCTTTGATCTTTGTTTAATTTCCCATTTTGTTTAACCAATGCCTTGGGTGAACACCTACTCCGAAATACCGGCTGCACATGCAAATAATAAAACCATACATAAAGGGTTGGATATGGTCGTAAGGGTTGGATATTTAATACGACCATGATTCGGACACAAATAATAATTTCAACGTACTCCCTCCGTCCCATAATATTTGTCCGGTTCGCAAAACAAGGACGTAAAAATAATGCATTTCTTTCAATAAAAAATTCAAACTTTTTTCATAAATTACAAGAACTCATCGATGTCTAATGAATTGTTGAAAAAAATTTGAATTTTTCTTGCAAAAAACATATTATTTTTACGTCCTTGTTTTGCGGACCGGACAAATATTATGGGACGGAGGGAGTAATAATTAACTATATCAACAACCAAAAGTGCGAAGCCATACCAACGTAGGCGTCTTTTTCTTCTTGGGGACATTCTTCTTAGTGCGGGCCTTTCTTTGGTTGGCCAACTCCAAGAATGGTGCTCTCTCAGCATCAGACATATTCTTCCATGCTCCTGCAGCTACTGAGCTATGCGGCATAGTTCACATGAAGATTGAGACCCAAAACATGAAATACGTAGTCCAAATTAAATTATATAAACCACTGAAGTTTAACTATCATACAGTTTACGAGTTAGAACCACAATAACTTTAACCTTTGATACAAAAAATCTCGGACCAGTATGTGCCGTTCTTGCTTTTTTTAAATAGTCATCACTGCATTTCAAATTGTACAAAATGTTGTTAAGCTCAATACAAGGTGGAATTTAACACATTATCCACTTAACTATAACGGCAGTAAACATAAGGCAGGAAAGATTATCACTACATTGGAAAGATTATCATTGCATAGCGTAGTGAACTATGATGCTAACATCATATCAAAGAGGTGCATATAAACAACCCATGCTCAAATACTCACTAAAGCCATGCAAACATGCCGACTATAGTCATCACTGCAATGCAGATTTGACAAAATGTTGTTAAGCTCAATTCAAGGTGGAATTTAACACATTATCCACTTCACTACATCGGCAGTAAACATAAGGCTGGAAAGATTATCCACTTAACACAT
This sequence comes from Rhododendron griersonianum, assembly GCA_018127125.1. Taxonomy (NCBI): domain Eukaryota; kingdom Viridiplantae; phylum Streptophyta; class Magnoliopsida; order Ericales; family Ericaceae; genus Rhododendron; species Rhododendron griersonianum. Next base: position 18,652,293 of record CM030795.1, read on the forward strand.
TATCACTGCATTGGAAGAACGATCTCAACTCCACATCCAAATTTGAACTAAGGCGGGAAAGAGTGAAATGGGCTGAAAATACATTTTGAGATGAATTTTAAACTTTTCGACAATGTGATAAGAAGAAGGGCACTGGGCTAGCCATTTTCCAATTAGCCTGCTGCATATTAGTGACGGTTATGGTTGCACCAAAAGGCTGCCTACGTATTCCATTACGAAATTAGACCATACGTAGTTCAAGAGTGAAATGGGCTGAAAATACATTTTGAGATGATTTTTTACAAATGCTACTTGATCAAGCTATCTTTGTGGGAATGTGCTCTTTGTGGGAGGATTACCTTAGGGATCCAAGTTGGCATCCTTTCAAGGTCATCTCTATGGGAGAAGGTCATAAGGTATGAACTACATCTTTGCAATGGAAGTGACAGAGAAATTGCAGTTGCCAGTGAACCCTCATTTTGCTTATCAAATAAGATTTGCTGGTTGCAAAGGGGTTATTGCTTGTTGGCCCGAAGACAATAACATGGTCCGCCCCTCCTTGAGTCCAAGCATGATCACGTTCGAGTTCAACCACTCGATCCTCGAAATATGTTCTTGACCGACCTACATGCTTTCTAATTTCAGCATTTCACTCTCTGGCGTTTGGGACCCCCACTTATGCCCAATACCCCGTGGGAAGAAGTTAAAGGTATGGGCAACATGCTTACAAATCTCTTTCACAATGGGCATTGCCCTCCGTGCCTATCTTGGTGGAACAAAGAAACTAACATTTTCACTAGTGAAATTCATACCGGATTGGATTAGTAGGAATATCTTGATCCATTCCAAATTGCATTGCCACGCAATTTGGCAACTGGAACAAGCTCAGAAGCTTTTAAGCATTGGAAGAACGATCTCAACTCCACATCCAAATTTGATCTAAGGCGGGAAAGATTGAAATGGGTTGAAAATACATTTTTGACATGAATTTTCAACTTTTCGACATTGTGATAAGAAGAAGGGCACTGGGCTAGCCATTGTCCAATTAGCCTGCTGTATATTAGTGACAATTATGGTCGAACCAAAAGGCTGCCTACGTATTCCATTAGGAAATCAGACCATACGAGTTCTGGCATGTACCTCTATGATATATATTGTGTTAGTCACCGTCACTAGTGTGCAGTTGCCAAGGGAATGTTGAAAAGGGCGACGACTTTTACGAACCTACCTTGTGCTTATCAAATAAGAATTGTGGTTCAAAGGAGCAACTACGCACTAGTGACAATGACATGTCTATACATCATAGAGATACACCCTGCAACTTTAATCAACTATGCTCTGAGCAGTCAAAAGAAGATACAATCGAAGAGTTCAATTGGAGGCACAAACCGATGGCAAATAACTTACTCCGCAAAGATTTATGAATAAACCTTTTCTCTTTCTAACTTTATATAAAGCCCACTTTTTTTCAAAACTAAGATTCATCTTTGAAGCAAAATACAGTATTTAGTCTAAAGATTGTACTCTGATTCACAGAAGAAGGTTAGTCCTAAGAGAAAGTGAACCATATATAGAGTTAAAAAGAGAATACGGTGAATTACTAGTAAACCTTTGTGCAGCAATTTTTTCGTCATTGTTTTGTGCCTCTAATTGCTCTTTGATTGTATCCATTTTTTAACTCCTCAGTGCGGGGTTGATGAAAATTGCAGGGATTAAATGTTTGCTAAGAAAAAAAAATAATGAGAGGGAGGTCAAACTACGAGTGTAGTTGTAATGTAATTTAATGTAAGGGAGGTCAATAAGGCAGCTAAGAAACAATTGTTATTCAACATTTCCAAGGAAACCACCTACTCCTCAGTCAAGATCATGGACATGCTAGCTAGCATGAAGTGCCAGGTGCCGACTATAGATGCCATGAACTACTTTAATGAGAGCTAGCGTAGTGAACTATGATGCTAACATCATATCAAAAAGGTGCATATAAACAACCCATGCTCAAATACTCACTAAAGCTATGCAAACATGCCAACTATAGTCATCACTGCAATGCAGATTTGACAAAATGTTGTTAAGCTCAATACAAGGTGGAATTTAACACAATATCCACTTCACTACATCGGCAGTAAACATACGTATAGGAATAATAGATAAGGATTGCTGTTGGTACTTTCCATTGGTGCCTTCGTCCCACTACTACTCCCTTTTTTCAGTTCGCGGTCGCTTCTGTCCTCTTTTCATCCTTCATTTACAAAAAATAAAAGAAACTTTAAGCAATTAAGAACCAGTAGTGGCAATAAATTGCAAAGCCGTACATAATATTGATTAAAAGACAGACAAAGAGAGAGATAAAGAAGATAATTAACTGAATTAAATAACTCGTAGAGTATTTAACTGGAATCACAAGAGGAGCCATATATGAACTCACAGAGTGCTAGTGGATCTCATAAAGACAATGGAATAGAGGAATAACAAATTATCTTTCAGACAATAGCAGTAACACTAAACGCTCTGGAAACAACATTAGTAGGATAGTAATATGCAACATTCCTAATCTGCTTCAGTTCAAGCACCTATGCAGATAGGCTTTTTGCAGTAATGCACATCCAAATTGAAGAAGCTTTTCAAATGCAATAAAGTTACTGGCAATTAACTTTGTGCTTAGCAAACAAATTTAAGACACCGATAAATGCATGTTCTCCTCATCCAAAAGCAACACCTTTTGTGGAGACTTGTCTACATGTTGGGAAAAAAGGCTTTTCTGAGCCTCTTCGGCTATATAGCAATGACGGAGGGTTGGTAGGTGCTAGGGGTGAATCCTCGAACTCTAGGGCCTAGCCTGCAAGTCTTCAAAGCCTAGCTCGCTTGGAGCTCTTAGCTTACTGCCCTAAGTTTGTAATTTTCCTGGTGTAAGAGCCACATCTACAGATCAACCATTTTAATAGAAATTCAAGAGGATCTCCAAGAAACCGACTCCAAGCTTGATCATAAACCAGTAAAACGAAAATACCCATTACATGTTTTGAAACATCATAAGTCCCAACAAATAACAAATTATCGTACTTAGGTTCTGTTCTAATTGCAAAAACTAAACGTAAGTTTTAGAAAATTCCTCAGTCTATTAACCAGGTATCCGGATATTTGTGCGCAACCCAACTAATTCATTATGGGCTCCTACAGTTAACGGCCGGACAAATTCTCCAGTGGCTTCAAAGTTAGGAATGTTTTGGCTTCCATAGGATTTGAACATGCAACTACATAAACACAAAATACTTAAATTCAATCAAAGTTAGGAATGCAATTTTTTGTAGTTTGGTTTGCATACAACACTTCCAAATTCAATCATAGGTTTCTCAGCTACAAAACAACACAAAACCCAATAACACAACTACATACATTGAAAAAAACACACATCTCACTACAGATCTATTAAACTAACCTGATGAACTGCCGATGGCAATGGCAATGTTGGAAGCTTGGACGATTGAACTGGTGATTGAAGCTTGGATGTCGGCTGTTGAATGGGAGACAGCAGGGATAAGTCTTCAAAGGCTGGGGAGCACAGAGGAGAGACAGTCGGACCAAACCCTAGAGAGAGTCGTATCTCAGAAGAATGGAAAAGAGAAAAGGAAAAAGGGGAAGATTGGGGGAACGAAGGGGGACGAACGGTGTCGTTTTTTATCAAAGGGCAATTTTGTCCAGTCACATCATGCTCATTACCTCATACCATGTATTGGTAATAATGTTTGTTGGTGCCATGTCTTTGTAATTTGGAAACTTGACACCATCAAACCGGTGATTATCCCCACCCCACACCGCCTGTGGGTAATTTTCCCATGAAAATTTGTGTGACGCCGTAGATATTGACAAAGCCATGCGTAGTCAAAGGGGGAAGCAGTTTGACTGGACAATGAAACATTGATTTTATTTGGTTAAACAAGGTGAAAACAGTTGCAAATAAGGATTTTTGACACTGCTTTGCTGTTAAACTGTGGCTGCAGCATTGTTAAAAAAAAATTATTAACCTTTTGGTCCCCAAAGTATTCAAAAAAATTCCAATTTAGTCCCTAATGTAATAATTGGAGTGATTTCGTCCCTAACGTTTCAATTTTGGTCCAATGTAGTCCCCTAGTCTAACACCGTTATCCCAAACTGTCAAAACCAGGGGCAACCAATGCATTTTTTCACACCACCCAAACACCGTTGAAGCCAATTGGTACACCGATGGATCTGCCTTACCAATTTCTCAACTCCCAATATCTGAAAATTGCATGTTTGGACTGAAATTTGAAGAATCCGAGAGTGAAATGTTCATGAGACAACGTTCCGATCATTCATTAAATCGAAAACTTCCCACTTTCTACTTACATTTCCACAGCAATCAAAGAAGTTACCAATATCAACATTCATATCATAACCATTATCTCTAATCTGATCATGCAACCAACAATCCAGTTCAAGAGCTCCCACCTGAGAACATGACAAGACAGTCACCAAAGTAGCCAAATCGAACCTAACACCCGAATCCCACATCCGGTGAAAGAACCCAATTGCCTTCTCAGAAAACCCATTCTGCTCGTACCCAGAACCATCGAGTTCCACACAACAACGGTTCTCTCCGGCATTTCATCAAACACCTTCTGTGCGCAAACCAAACACCACATTTTGCATAGAAAGCAACGAGAGAGCAGCCTCAACTTACTAATCTAACCAGTACCCACGAACCAAAGCGTGACAATGAACAACTCTGTCAACTCTCAGAGCCGATAACTAGCCGCAAGATTAGATCACGGCCGTGAAACATAGCTTGACGGGCATAGAGAGGGGACGGTAACGAGCATGCAGCGGTAGAGGAGGACAGCGTCGTTTGGGAAGCGGTTTTTGGAGAAGGAAGTGATGAGGGAGCTGAAGAGGAATGGATCGGGGTTTGGAATGGAGAGGAAGAGGCGGAGGGTGTACGCGATGGAGGCGGTGGCGCAGGATAAGAGGGTGAGCTTGGTGATGAGAGAAAGGGTACGGTGGGAGCCGGTGATGATCGAGGAGGTGGGTGTGGACCTGTTGGAGGGGCTTGAGGCGGAGGCCGGCCCGGAGGAGAAAAAGTCTCCCTTTCCTTGACTGAGAAGGTTGGTTTTTGGTCGAGGAATAAAAGAAGGGAAATGATATTGGCACTTCAGAAATGGATGTAGGCACTCCAAAATTAGTGTAACTCCAAAGCTATTTTCCTTTTGGAGTGTCTGCATCAATTTTTGGAGTGCCAATATCATTTCCCTAAAAGAAATTCATTTTCATAATAATGAGGGGTGTGTGAAATGCCTTGGCTGCCCCTGGTTTTGACGGTTCAGGTTAACAGCGTTCGACTAGGAGACTACATTGGAACAAAATTGAAATGTTAGGGACGAAATCACTCCAATTATTACATTGGGGACTAAATTGGGATTTTCTGAATACTTTGGAGACCAAAAAGGTTAATACACATTATATATGAAGACGAAGAAACAAAAAATGTAAGATAAAAACTACTTTGGCTTTGAAAAAAAGAAGGGGGGAAAAAAAAAAATAGAAGCTTTCAACTTAGAAACTTCATCAATTTAAACAGTACGAGTACAAATTGGAATCATACACATTATATATATGGAATGAAACCTCCCAATGATTTTCGGAGTCTGCTTTTAGATTTACGAACTCGAACACTTCTTTGAAAAGATTCTTAAGAACAAAATAATGTGATAGACTGGCCAATATTTACACCCCATAAAAAATATTGGAACTATATCCAAACCTCATCTCATTATCAATGCATTCTTTACGTGCGATACCACGATGATCCGCAAGTATATTTCACTAGCAAAATGAGGAAAAGACAAGTAAACTTTTCCTTTTTTTTTTATCCGCAGAGACAAGTAAACTTCAAAAATCAAAATTCTCACTCCCCCAATCGCATTTTTAAGTGTTTATTGCGAAAATACTTACTAGTATAATATTTGAATAAAAAAATAAAGTACCTCCGCACATAACTTTTTAAACTTTTATGCACCAATTTCAAGAACTAACTGAAATTTTTAAATGGGTGCAAAGAAATTGAAAATTTTATGCATAAAAGTATTTTATTTTTTATCCAAAAATTGTACGCTTTTTCGTCGGGAACGCTTAAAAAAAGGGAGTAGTATTCAACAAGGTCAAAATTTAAAATTATGCATCATTTTAGAAATTTGAAACAATCATCTCCTTTTTTTTTTTTTTTTGAAAACAGACAAATCTCCTGCTCATAAAGAACAAAAAATTGCCTAGATGCTACAAACACCCAAATTCTGGAGCCCTCCGTTGGGTACACAGACCTCAACAATCGGGTTATCCATGTGGGTTGGGTTGGCACTCACCAAGTACATTAAAAGTTCCACACAGTGGGCATCTGCAAGGAGGGTTGAAGACGGCAGCAGTAATTTGACCATCCTCACCGTCCTCCCCTCCAAGCAACCCACTGAGGGAGCAGAAATACCCCACAACAGAATGAAAAAACAGGAACATAAAACTCCGGTCACCTTCAATGTCGCCAAAATCGCCGCCACAAGCCCTACAACTTATTCGCCGAAGGGGAAGCCGAGCCACCCTAGCTACACCACAGCGCCCGAACAAACCTCAACCTAAGCCGTAGAAGAGGAGGCAGAAGAAGGGAGGAGGGATTGAGAGAAGGTGAAAGAGGGCGGATCTGGGTTTGGGACGGTGGTGGAGGGAGTGGGGGAGAGGCGAGATGGTTTCGAATGGGGAGGACGGAGGATAGTGGATCTGGAGCGGTGGGAGGGGAGGAGGCAGAGGAGAGGGTTTTGAGGAGGCGACATGGTGGAGGAGGGTGGCTGGCTGGAGGAGGGAGGGGAGGTGGAGGTGGCTCCACCCCCGAGCAAAAACCTTAACTGATACTCCGTACAAGCTAGAGAGAGAAAGAAGAGAGAAGGGAGAGCCTATTTCGAGAAGGGAGATAGGCTACTCGCCTTTCAATTTTTAGTGACAAAAATACATATTATGCGTGTATAATAATTTTTTACTGATTTCATGAACTCATTTTGAATGTATTTAATTGTATAGAACTACACTTATCGAATGCTACATCAGTTTTTGGGAGCTCTATTTTTAGCAAATTTCTGGAGGATAAAAGCAAAAGTCTTACTCGCCTTTGCTCATGGCCAATACTGTCTGACACAATGGGGATGGGACTCAAGTTCCCTAATTCAGGATACCTACTTCTGGCAACTATGTTGTTCCCTAATTTAGGATACCTGCTTCTTGCAACTATGCCATTGGTAAGACTCGCAAGCTGTGGCTCAAACCTTCTTCAGGGAACACTTCCAAATCCCCTGCACGGTACTGTTACTACTGTATTGTCAACCCTGTCCAGGCCCTTCTCGTCCTACCCGTTGACTTCTAAATCAAAACAAAAATGACCAAAAAATAAGAAAAAGAGCTGTAGTGTCCAATCATGGGATGGACACCCACAAACATCATTCACAGAAAGATCAACGCAAAAAGTTAATAGCAGATATCAATTATATAGATAATTAGTACTTGCCAAAGCAATGCTTTCCAAGTCCCAACTATAAGCCTAACACCAGATGGCACCTGGTCCTCCAATGGATCACTCAAAAAGTGATTCACGACAAGACTAACACAAGAATGAAATTAGGAGGCCAAGAACACAGATAATAAGCACAATAATGAGTCAAAATGCTGATCACTTATCATGGAGAACTCGAAGATAAGTCGGTTCACCTCTTACAAGTGTCAACCACAAATAAGTTTTTACGCGTACTATACAAATACCAAGACCTGTTATGCAGCATATCAATTAAAACTTCACCATTGCCCTGGTTTTCAGAATTACTTTATTTTCTTTATTTTTATTGTTTTCAATTACTTTCCCTTTTCTCATCATTCACGTAAGAAGAAGAGAACGCATCAAAGTTACACTCTCAAACGACTACAGGAGCAAGATGATCTGTTAGTACACTTTATCCTCAAGGAACCACCTCCTGGTCTCCTTTGGAGATCTTCCGTTTTTACACTTCTTTACATAGCCATCATTATCATCTGGTCGTTGCTGCAGTCAAAAAGAAAAATGATTAAAACCTCAAACGCTTTTATTTAGCACAGAAACGACTCAAGGAAGAGTGCAGCAGATAAACAGACCATTCGTTCACCAATTTGTGAAATCATTTGGTTCAGATTCATTCTCAGAAGACATTTTTTCAAAATTCCCACTTTATGCGGGTAGTGAACAATAAACCATAAAGTAAACGACATGGAGACCAAGGCAGTGCCCATGTTCAGATGGAATCACAATCACCTTGATGGTTGAACTTGAGAGCATGGAGAGAATGCTGATACAAATGGAACTTATAGTCATGGCAGGGGACCATGAATCATACAGAATATCTGCATGACAAATTGAACCAGAATGTATTAAGTTTCAGTTTTCCAGATAGTACACGTGCAGAAGACTGTATATACAACGGGAAGTAACCTGTTGAATTATACTCGGGAAGTAACCTGTTGAATTATACTCGGCAAGTTATATTGTAAAAAAAAAAAATGAGTGGCAATAACCCTTCTGACTTTGTAACGATACCAAGGTCAACAATCATATGGGACTAAGTAGCCATAAACTGAGGAGTGACATGATTGGGGCATCTCTCCCCAACATGACTGGGTATAATCTTCAATCTTTATCTGTATAGAGTTCATTATACACCACTCCACAAGCCTAAGCAGATGGAGCAAAAGCCAATATTGACCTATTGAGCAATCATTGAAGAACAATTGCTAGGAGGAATACACAAAACCAATCTAGCTCATACTATATCAACGCAAACGCAAAGTTTCCTTTGTAATAGGGAAAATGCTACGAACCATTTACCAAAGGGAATATAACAAATAACACTGAATGTAACCCTGTTAGAATGGTCATATTCATAACTCCACAGGACACTGTTGATCAAGATAGTTGGAGGTTCTTCATTAGAGATGGCCACAAATGAAAAAACAAATTAAGACATTAAAACTATACAATGTCATCTTTCGGGTTTGCAGTTTCTTGCGGAGGAAAGCTTAAAATACAAAAACCATGTGAGTCGAGTAAACCGTAGAAAGTAGAGAATAAGGACACTAATCTTGCCCCTCCCCCAGACCCAACGATGGGTGGAACTCCTCCAGTTCAAGCCCAACTAGGCCTCAAGTGTCTACAGAGAACAAAGTGCAGAAGGGAGAGAGAGGGAGAATTAGAAGGTAAAAGCTCTCTATGAAATCAAGTGTCAGAAGTCGATCAACCAGATACAAGTACCAGACCATCAGAGTGTTGATAGAGGTCAATTACGCTAGATTGAAAACCTCCACTCATCAAATGCCACCATAATTCATTTCTGCCAACCAGTAGACATAAACCACTTGTCCGCAATTAAGGACAGTCAGAATCGTTATGATGGTGCCAACATTATTTTGGATTGAGGAGTTTCAGGGGGTAGTAATAAAGGATGTGGAGGACAAGTGTTACCATTATCATTTGCAGGTGGTTTGCACGGACAGAAGGGGAGAGATGACCCACAATTTGAGCGCATTCCTTCCATCCCAATTGGGAGAAACAAATGGGAAATGAAGTGCTTGTTATCAAAATATTTGTTGGAGTAAATTGCATCAAACCACCCTATACTATGACTCATTTATGAGTTGCCCCCTAATGTATAAACCCAAGCACTTAACCCCACATTCCGTTAGTAATTTGTTAGAGTATTGAATCGAAAATGTCATGTGCTTGTCACATGACAAGGATAATAAAATTTAAGGACAGAGATACCGTTCACTTTTTAGCTTTCATTATTAACAACATACAAACATGCCCTTCACCGTCACATACAACTAATACAAGTCACCACTACCAAAACCACCATTGAAGCTGCTCCACCTCTCCCTACCAAAACCACGTGCCAATCCATAAAGATAACTGCCTTACACCACCACCTCGCAAAGCCACTTAGCTCTATGAATCAATTATCTGTTGGGTAAAAAAATACCCAATCACCCGCCAACGGAAGCGTAACGTAAAACAATCACACACAAAAGACACAAGATTACGTGGTTCCCCAAACTCGGGTACGTTCACAGAGAGAGAACAACTTCCACTAATATTGAATGAGTACAATGAGATACAAAATATCCTACTCTAGCTCTCAAGCTCTCGGTACTTTTATCTCTCCCACACTCACTAATATTCTCACACAATTTTGCTCTTTCTCACATACTATGCTCTCTGCCTTTTATTTTTTTTCACATATGGCACACTATGTACCTGCACTTCTCACAAGCCCCTTTTATACAGACATGACATTAGCAAACAAAAACTCTTCAACTGCCCAAGAAGAATCTAGAGCCCAATGCCACAATTGCTCTTAATGCACAGCCGGCCACCAACTCAAGAAAACATTCAAATAACACATTTACTTCTTCGGCCAACTAATTCCATTAAAATCTCTTTTTCTTTTTTAAATTGCATTTAATGTGGAAAAAACCCAACAAACACCCCCTTTTTCCACATGAAATGTACCCCCTCGCTCGGGCGCCTCGCACCCCTTTACCGGGGTGCCTAATCAAAAATATCAGAAACCAAAGTTGGTGCGAAAGAGACCCTCTTCCTTGCGCACAATTTTTCTTCATCAACTTTTTTCAAAACTAACAATTGAGGCACTTCATTGCTCTCCACACGTAAGGACTCGCTTGTTTGCGCCTTCACACGCCATACTTGTGTAACCCGACGCCCATAATTTTTTCTTGCTTGGTATCCACCATTTGCACGCCGCACTTCAACTCGACCTTGAAGCTTGTATAAATTGCTCACCATTTTTCCTTGCAACATCACTTTATCATTCTTGAAAACCTCAAGAACATCGTCCCTTGTCGCAAAACTACAACCCTTTGAATGTAACATTCCCAAAGAAATTAAATTTTTACTTAGTCCCGGCACATGTCGAACCCTGGTCAACCTCACAATCTTCCATCGGCCATATGAAAACGTACCGTTCCTATGCCAACAACCTTATTCACCGTGTTGTTTGCCATCCAAACGGTACTTCCATCACAAGGCTCATACGAACAAAAATATTTTTTATTTGAACACATATGAAATGAACAACCAAAATCCATAACCCAATCAAAATTCTCCATACCTTCCGAAGTCACTGTGAGCAAATCACCTTCATTTTCAACGAAGCTCTCAACAACCGCCGTTTTGGATTTTTCCTTCTCGTCATCTATTTTTGCTTTGAGCTTTGGACAAAACTTCAATATATGTCCCTCTTCGTTACAAAAATAGCATTTCCTTTTGTCAACGGCCCGCGACTCACCACCTCGCGAGGATGAGCGTCCCCTTGGCTTGGACCCATTTTGCCTTTCAGTCGTCCGCCCTTTAGCTTGACTACCGGAAGATGCAACCATGACATGCTCCTCGGATATCTTCTCGCCCTCCTTCCTCCGCATTGACTCGTGAGATAGGAGTGTAGCAATAACCTCATCAAGTCCGAGAGTGTCTTTCCCAAACAACAATGTAGTTTGGAGATGCTCATACGATATCGGCAAGGAAACCAACAAAATGATCGCCTTATCTTTATCCTCAATCTTTGCGCCAATGGCTTCCAACTCCGTTATTAGCCGATTGAACTCATCCAAGTGCTCATTAATATTTCCTCCCTCGGACATACTCAACGCATACAATTGATTCTTTAACAACAACCTATTCGTCAAAGACTTGGACTTGTACCTACTCTCCAACTTCGCCTAAAGTTCTGCCGGATCCGTTTCATTGATAACTTCTCGAAGAGTGCTATTCCCGAGATACAATTGGATGGTGCTATTAGCAAGCTATCTCATCTCCTCCCATTTATCTTCCTTCATTTCTTCCGGCTTTTTGGATTTCGGCTTGAGTGCTTTCACCAAACCTTTTCTCACCAAAATATTCCTCACCCTTTGTTGCCAAAGAATAAAATCATTGTGCCCATTGAAAAGCTCAACCACGAACCCGGTGCTTTTTCCTGCCATACCGTAGCTCTGATACCACTGTTGGGTAAAAAAATATCCGATCACCCGCCAACGAAAGCGTAACAAAAAATAATCACACACAAAAGAGACACAACTTTCACTAATATTGAATGAGTACAATGAGATACAAAATACCCTACTCTAGCTCTCAAGCTCTCGGTACTTTTATCTCTCCCACACTCACCAATATTCTCACACAATTTTGCTCTTTCTCACACACTATGCTCTCTGCCTTTTATTTTTTTCACACACGGCACACTTTGTACCTGCACTTCTCACAAGCCCCTTTTATACACACATGACATTGGCAAACAAAAACTCTTCAACTGCCCAAGAAGAATCTAGAGCCCAATGCCACAATTGCTCTTAATGCAAAGCCGGCCACCAACTCAAGAAAACATTCAAATAACACATTTACTTCTTCAGCCAACTAATTCCATTAAAATCTCTTTTTGTTTTTCAAACTGCATTTAATGTGGGAAAAACCCAACATTATCAACACCAGCCACCACCTCTTCATCACAGTGTGATCAGTATGGTGCACATACCCACATTGAACGCTGATGATGGTGAAGATGGAAAAACCCAATCAACTGGTCCACGGTCAAGCTTTAAGGCCCAGTGGAGGATATTTCTCTACTACACCGGCGACTACGTAATGTCAGACCACCGTTGGTATGAAGGCTGTAACAAGAACGCCGAATAGCTCATGTGGGGGACGAGGCTTACAGCAGCAGTGGTCGAATGAGAGCTTCATGGTGGTTGGAGTGGGAACGGTTGTGTTAGTTGCTGAACATGTACCTACTGTACGTAGGATATAGTTTCAAGCAACATTTTGTTGAACATCACGAATCTTTGCGAAGGTTTTGTCCCGCATCGATTGGATTATGAAAACGAAAGTCGTAACTATTGGGTAAGGTTGCACTTGTTCATGAAGAAACACATCAGTTCACTAGCAGATGCATCTATTCATTTATACACACTACAATGGATAGAGTGTACATACCCTGAACTAAGCACATAAATTTCACAGTGCCATTTTGTACTCGGCTACTCTTGGTTCAAACAGGAGTAGGAAAATATTTCCTAAAATACAGCGTTCGTGAAACCTGCCTTTCAGCGAAGAGATTCATTTTTGTCACCGGTGTTGCTAATCATTTCATTTCCCATACTCAAATTCCAACACCTACTGTACAAAAGGCTTGGAGTTTCTTCCGTTACCAGTTACCACCTAAGAGATAGCTTATTTGAACAATAGAAACATGTCAATTTACATTCAGCAATTCCCATAAAACGGAAGGGAAAAAACAGAATTAGTACAATTTTAGAGTTCAACAGAGTAGCAAATCTCAAGGTATATTTGGACAATACTATCCTAAAGGGCTAATAGGCATTCTGAAAGACAATGATGAAAGAACATGTCCCAGTGAATTCTTGGGCTGACCAGTACACTTAAATCGTAATCTAGACGAAATTGAGTGAAATTCAGGTATCAATTGTGAGTGACATTTATTTATGATGACATTTAGAAAGCATTATATCAACAAGCAAATTAGATATCTTAGTTTGTGAGAATGACAAGTCATCAGAAAAAAATGGTGAAACTACTTCAGAATCACAAAGAATACTAAGCAACAAGATAACAATTTCGCCTGCAATATTACCTAAACAAATGTGACCGTTGCTATAGATATGAGTAGAGGTGGCAATCTCAACCCATATTTTTTTAACCCGCCCAATTCGTCCACTTATAACCCAACCTTACCCGCCCATATTATATAATGGGTTCAATATGGGTTGATATTAAAATACCCAAATAAAATCTAAATTTTCGAATGTCTGCATTTCCCGTACTGGTATTACTTCCCGTATGTTGGGTTTTCTATCCCTCTTGGCTCTCGTTCTTTTACTCCCAGGAAAGGAATTTTCGAAAAAAAAGAAAAGAAAATGGGGTCCACATGGATCCCATTTACCAGCCAAACCTTTTTTAGCAAATGGAATTGAACCAATCAAACCTTCACAAACCACACAGGCACACACATTGATTCAATTATTCTCTTCGCATTCCCTAATGAAAGACAATAAAAATTTTACATTTTGTAAATTTTGCGTCAAATTTTTGTGATTTTTTGATTTATCTCTTTGTGAGGAAACAAAAAATAAAAAGTTATGATAAAAATTCAAAATTATTTTAAATAACGACAAAAATGAGTCAAAAATTCTCTCTCTCTCTCTCTCTCTCTCTCACACACACACACACAAAGATGCAAAAAATCTTACCTTTTGATTGATGCTTTTCTTTTATTTAGAGATGGCAATTCCAACCCATATTCTAGAATTAAAAAATTGGTCTAGGGTCCACTATAGCATGTTTCTAACCCACTAGGTCCACTGATCAAGTTTCTAACCCACTAAGTCCACTAATATGTATTTGGTAAGTCATAAAGTCCATTGCATTTAAAAAGGGAAATAGTGCCTGACGGATTTACCCTTTCATTCAAATCCCATCCGTTTAGCCCATTATCCCTTATAAGTTTGAAATCACGCAAAATTCTCGGGAAATAACAATTACGTTGGATCAGTTTCGTATCTAACGTTATTGTACTTATATAACATTATATAACATTGTATATTCTGCTTTGTAGAGTTACATCTTGATCTCAACTGCTTTGTTGAATTTTTTTTGAGTTTCGCTGCACAAAAACTCTCGTATAACATTCACTTTGTTTGGTTTAACTTTTAGAAAGTTATTTTTGAGAGTTGAGTGATAATGAGTGAAGAGAGATAGAGAGAAAGATTTATTGAAAACTGTGCCGAGAGTTGAAAGTTACTCTCAAAAAGGCCATCCAAACACAGTGATTATATTTTCATTTTATTGAATTGGTCCGCGCAGCGGCCTCAATGACTTGCTTCTAGTAACAACAATAATACACACAAAAAAACGTAATACATGTGACAAAAAATAATCATATAACCTTATAACGTTATACATGAGATTTTGTCATTTCTAACTCTAAAAAAAGAAAAAGAGGAGATCTCGTAACTTCTTTCCATTATATTTTCACTTTATTGAATTGGTCCGCGCAGCGGCCTCAATGACTTGCTTCTAGTAACAATAATACACAAAAAAAAAATGTTATACATGAGATTTTGTCCTTTCTAACTCTATAAAAATAAAAAGAGGAGATCTCGTAACTTCTTTCCCTTCGTCGCCGTCGCCTTCTTCACAGTCGACTTCACAGGTAACTTAATACTCTTCACCCCTTGAACAACTGCACAAATAACAGCCTTTAACAAAATTAGTATATAACCAACATTGATATAACCATATATACTATCAATCGAATCCCTAACTTAATTCAACCATACCATACCGGATCAAAGATTGATATAACCACATATACTTGCAATCAAAACCCTATCTTAACTAAACCAATACGTAACCGATTAGAGTTTGATATAACCATCTATACTCGCAATCGAAACCCTAACTTAATCTAGCCAAACCATTCATATAACCATATATACGAGGAGAAACATACGTAGTGTATCAATAGCAACGTAGGATCACACACAGTTTACATTCGCAAACTATAACAAAATTCGAATATAACCAACCTTTATATAACCATATATACAAGCATTCAAATCCATAACTTAATTCAACCATACCCTAACGGATCAAAGATTGATATAAGCACATATACTCATAATCAAAACTCTATCTTAACTTAACCAATACCTAACCGATCAGAGTTTGATATAACCTTATCTACTTGCAATCAAAACCCTAACTTAACTTAGACAAACCATTTATATAACCATATATACGATGGAAAACACAAACTGCTCAGAGCGGGGTCTGTGTATGAAACCCTCAATCACATGGTCAAATAACTTAGGGATATAACCTTATATAACCCTCAATGACTTGCTTCTCCTTGAATTTCTTCTAAAAAAGAAAGCTCTAAACCAAACTATGTAACCTAGTTGAGATTTGTGAGTAATCCACATGGCGTGTGAGTGCATGAAACAAGTAACTGCGGAGAGTAGATACAATGTAACTGTTATGCATTGGGTATCAACTATGTTACATGGATCCTCCTAATTGTATAAAGCACCCGTGTCGTAGACACTACTTTCAGATAAGGGTGTGGGGCTTATGTCTGACACATTTAGTTGGGACAGTGAATACACCTAGAAAGTGTACTTATGAATTTGAATTTACCACAAACTATGCCTGCAACTCCTATATCATACATCTCCTATATCATACATGAAATGAAATGCCCTATGGCACTTGGAAAACACTATTTATCTGGGAAAATAAATGAAACTTCTCTTTGGAACTGATTGGTGCTTGCAAATTGTACAACAGACTTGATGCTGGTCTTTCTGGGAAAAGCAGTGCCATTGTTTCTGTTTCTAGTTCATCTGTTCGCCTTTGTGTTTATTCTTGTCAAAGAACTGAGATGTGGGAAAGTAGCTTGCTTTATGCTATTTTACTTTTCTCACTTACGTCAATGGTTATACGCCTACTCTTCAAAAAGATGCAAGATTGACCATTCATCTTTTTTCTTTTTTCCCTTCCTAATTTGTCTCAGTCAGCCATCTACCGCGGCAAATAAAAAGAAGAATCTTCAATTGGTTATTTGCCTAGATATCCATATTCATTTTGTTTGGCAGATCGACATTAATCTTTCTTATAGGTCAATCTCATACTATCTGATATGGATGAGATTTTGTATTGAATTTCAAACTTCTTTGGGACTCTTCGGAAACTATAACAAAATTCAAATATAACCAACCTTTATATAACCATATATACAAGCAATCAAATCCATAACTTAATTCAACCATACCCTAACGGATCATAGATTGATATAAGCACATATACTCACAATCAAAACTCTATCTTAACTTAACCAATACCTAACCGATCAGAGTTTGATATAAATATATCTACTCGCAACCAAAACCCTAACTTAACTTAGACAAACCATTTATATAACCATATATACGATGGAAAACACAAACTGCTCAGAGCAGGGTCTGTGTACGAAACCCTCAATCACAGGGGCAAATAACTTAGGGATATAACCTTATATACTCGCAATCAAAACCCTAAATAACTTAACCAAACCATTCATATAACCATATATACGGAGAGAAACATACCTAGTGTATCGATTGCGACGTAGGATCTGACGGCGATGGAGAAACGAAGGCGAAGAATGGCAACTAGCGCCACAGCGACGGCGTTCGACTGAAACAGGGGCGAATCAAAGGCGACTAGGGCGACGGAGACGAACGTTGGTGAACGGGTGCGACCATTGGTACAGTTGGTGAACGAACGCGATTGACGCCGATGACGAAGAAGGTCGACGACGAAGAAGATGAAGAAGGGCCGACGACGAAGAAGGCCGACGACGAAGAAGGGCCGACGACGAGATCGTCTGAAGACGACGAAGAAGGGCCGATGACGAGATCGTCATCTCCGTTTTTTTTCCTCTCAATCTGGTTTGCTTTGGAAACGGGGGGAGGGGGGGGAAGGGGGGGGAGGGGTTTTATAATGGGGACTGAATTTTTTGGATAGAGATTTTTTGAAATGACTAAAAAAACGGGGCAAAACAGTTTTGAAAAGCAGGGGTATATTAGACTAACCGGGGTTATTATATCTTTACTAATAGGATAGTGGACTTAGGGGGTTATAGAATTTAGAAGTAGACTTATGGGGTTTGGAAAGTGGTATAGTGGACTTATGAAAAGTTCTCCCTAGAATCCGCCCACTTATGCACACAAATCGACATTCGATTCCGGAGAGAGGGAGAGATCGAGCAGTTTTTTTGAAATTTTTGGGTGCTAAGTGGGTACCGCCACGCCCGTCGGCGATTCCAGCAATCTAAACATGTTTTGGACGCCCTAGATTTATTCCCTCTCTCTCCCCTCACCCAACCCCTCCCTCCTATTTTTCTCTCTCTAAAATCCAGACCGTCCAAAACAAGTTTGGACTACTGGGATCGCCGACACGTGATACCCACCCAGCACCCAGACACAAGGGAATGTGCAAAAAAACTCGATCGTCACCCATATCATTCTAGGAGAAGTAATAGCATCTTAAACATGAAATAGGGGCAGGTGCAATTTTAGACGGATATCGAAACTTGATTTTTGCACTTTTTTCCGAAGGAGATGTTCCCAAGTTCTAAAAAATCCGTTTCCTCTAAAAACAAGAAAATAATTTGTGAATGCTATAAATGTAGCACCTATCCCCTTTAGCAGTTTTCGTTGCATTTTTTCGAAGTCTGGCGGGTACTAATTTTTTCGACCTAGATTGTCTACAAATTTCAACCATTTCCGAGCAGAAATGAAGGAAGGGGGAGAGAGAGGGAAAAAAACGGGTTGGGTCGGGCGGGTTTGGGTTTGGCTTGACTCATATTTGACTCGACCCATTTCAATCCGTTTACTATTTGACCCACCCATATTTGACCCACAACCCATTTCAATCCGTCCGGACCCGCCCATTTGCCACATCTACTCATTGCTATAGAAAATCTCTCTCGAAAACCAACACAACATAACAGGGCCGCGCAAACCTATCAGGGCACTGAATAATCTATCTTGAGAAATGAGACCCGACCCGACCCCCAAACATTGAAACACGGGTGCGGGTAGCCGGGTTCTACCTTATCCCCGGCCCCACCTCAGATCGACCCCTTCGCTTCGCTGCCCCATCTTCCCTTTCCTTTCGCAACACAAACCCAACCCCCTCTCTCTCTCTCTCTTCAATGGCGCCTTCTCTCTCTTCTCTATCGTCACTAGGAATCAAACTACCCATACGAACCTCATTCAGTCTCATCCGACTCTCCCATTATCATCATCACCATAACAGACAACCCAAGCCAATCAGCTCTTGCCGTTGCTACCACCCCACATCACGGCTGCCGGTGCCGAAGAGGAGGACTACGACGATTTCGTTATTACCATCAACTCTCAGCTTCTCCAGAAGCTTCTCTCAATCCTCCTCAATCACCAGCAACAACGCGGCTGAAATCCCTACCCTCCACCACTTCATTATCAATGCCCAAGCCTCTCTCACTTCTTCTCCTTCTTCCCAAACCCTATCCGAGTAAGTCCTCACTTTTCCACCCATCTCGTTTACTACGCTAATGATTCAAAATGAACATTTCGAATTGTTGCAAATGCTATTTCTTCATTTTCTCTCACGAAATGCTGAAATCAAATGCTACATGTAGGACCCACTATGGGATATATACGGATAAAAGAGGTTGCCAATGTTACCTCTAACAAGATGCCAGTAATGAGAGAGAGAGAGAGAGATCTTCATGCTATTTTTCTAACAACCACCACCCTATACTTCACCACTTGGAGAAAATGTTAAGTGTTTTTTTTTTTTGTGCTAAGTTATCAATTTAGTCTTGCTTCATGTAATGTGCATCCGTGCTTTTTCCATGGGATGTGAAACCCCTAGACTCGTTGCTCTACGGGTGCTTACAAGGAGGAATTGATGGGGTTATCTCACAAACATGGAGGCGTACATTGTGCATATCTAGCAGTTAACATGTTGAATTTGATGGGGCTAGCTATCCTCATATTCCAATACCTAGTGCCATCCTTGGCTGAAAAATTGGAGGTGGTTTATTTCAGGGATAAGACTTATGGTTGCGGACTGCGCACAAACTAGAATAGAGAGTGAGTACTGACGAAGGGGCCATATATTCGTTAGTTTTGTTATATTCAATTTAGAAAATTAAAGTGGTTTTGCTCTCCCTAAACTGTGCTATGTGTGGGGATTTTGTGCTGTGGAATAGGGACTTATACAAACATGATCTTTCTGGTAGAGTGTAATGGTTTAGGACGTCATTAGTTAATGGGGAATTCTCCGGGTCTCTTAAAGCATGTTGGGTGTGTCGTACGATGGAGACAAAGTTTTAGAGTTTAAGTATCTCACTCAATTGGGGATTACTATATCCTTAAGAGTGTGAGTTTAGTTAGACTCCTTTTGCTTCCTATCTTAGATGTAGAAGGAAATAAAAGGTAACCAAGGTTAGAGAAGAACAATATGAATGAGTGAGTTTGGTCGAGGAAAAGGATGGTTTACCAAAGCTCCCTTTCACCACCCCTTCTCCCTCACTCCCTTGTGGCTGTTAATGTAGGGTTGGATGATACATCTATGCGAATCGACCCCAATTTTTCAACCATGTCTTTTGATATGGTAGTTTTATGTGGCTAGAGAAGAAAATGTTGTAGGTCGTATATATTTGATCCCCTAACCAGTACTTTCTCTGCTTTATACCTCCACTTCATAACAAACAACTTCTGAAGGAAAACATCATGAAAATTGATAAACTTATTGTTTACACCAGTTTTTGGCACCCAGTCCTAGGCAAGCGTTGGAAGGCCATTTGATTAAATTGGGCTACAAGATAAAGATTTGTTGGGTTAAAATTAATGGACCAAGGTCATGATCAGTTTGGTCCGGTTAATTTTAATCTTATTTGGTGTTGGGCTTGAAATTATGGGCTATGGGCTATAATTACCCGAACACTAGATGAACCCATAATTTACAAAGTGAGAATTTGTGGGGTAAAGCCCAATTAGTTCATATCACGAGAATTAGGCCTTTTATATGTAAATTGAATAAAAGGCCCATTATCTTGTTGGTTGAAAAGTGATTTGATGGAATCCTACGGAAAAAGTGGAACAAGTCAGGAGGCAGAATACACATGGCCATTTGACAAAGTCAAATGGCCCATGTCTCCTCAACTCCCACGAAAAAAGGTAGTGGAGGGAGCCCATTATGCTTGGTAACTTTTGGTAACTACCCATGATCCCATGAAGTGGAGGTTACAAGGACACTTGGCACAACAAGAGAGAGGCGGGAAATCCATCCCATGCAAAACCGTGGAGCACCTCAGCCTATAAATATGAGAACTCAAGAAGAAAAAAAGGTTCAACACCTCAAAGCTCAGCGCTTAAACCCAAGTCTTCCCAGCGAAGCACCTATTTTACTTTTCCTGTACCCAACTCAATTACTTCATCAAGTAGTTTGAGTTTTTACTTTTCCTTGTACCCAACTTTATTATTCCGACATAATAAAGTTCGTCTTTATTTTACGATGTTCTCTACTTTTTCTCACACAGTTGGGAAATTCTAAGTCCACTTCATTGTGGCAAACCACGAACCTCTTTGTGGCCTCACCCTTTGGGTCACATGCAATCGCATTACATACGAAGTCAGATTAAAGGCGCTCACGCCTATCATACATTGGACGCCGACAAGTCCTGGCACACCCGCGCTCATACCGCACACACCATTGATTTTTCACTCACGCCTACGCGGCGGAAAAGTGGGGAAACACTTACCCTATGTGATCTCTGGTTTAGTCAAAGCTTCTTTTATTGTGCAGGCTTTTTACACTCAAATTTCACCTCAACCCTTTGGTCTTGTCACTTGTGGTTGTTATGATAGATGCTTTCAGAATGTCTTAGAACTACATCATGATTGTCACTCCTTTCTGTCTAGAAAATGATCATCCAATTATCTATGTGGTGTTATTCTTTTTTTTCTTTTGCAGCTAGTGATATTATTTGGCTTCTATGAACTTTATTATTTGGCCTCTAATGGTGTATAAGAAGTGGAGTCTTCTTTGTCAGTTGTTACAAAAGGTTGTATTTTTCTGCTGGATCTGACAAACCATAGATTTTATGCCATCTTTCAAGCAGACTGCCACAATATTATCTAGAGATTGTAGCTTTGTACTGCGCACTTGGAATCAAACTACCCATACGAACCTCATTCAGTCTCATCCAACTCTCCCATCATCATCATCACCGTAACAGACAACGGAAGCCAAGCTCTTGCCATTGCTACCACCCCAGATCACGGTGCCCATGCCCAAGAGTAAGAGTACGACAATTTCGTTATTACCATCATCTCTCAACTTCTCCAGAAGCGTCTCTCAATCCTCCTCAATCTTCAGCAGCAACGCCGCTGAAATTCGTACCCTCCACCACTTCATTATCAATGCCCAAGCCTCTCTCACTTCTTCTTCTTCACACACCCTATCCGAGTAAGGCCTCACTTTTCCACCCCATCTAGTTTACTACGCTAATGATTCAAAATAAATTTTTTGAATTGGTGCTTATTTGGATTTTAAAAATGGTGCAAATTCTATTCCTTCATTTTCTCTCACGAAATGCCGAAATCAAATGTTACATGTAGGGCCCACTATGAGATGAGATATATTCAGATAAAAGAGGTTGCCAATGTCTCACACACACACACACGCACAGAGAGATTCATGCTATTTTTCTAGCAACAACAACCCTTGTACTTCACCATTTGGAGAAAATGTTAATCTTCAGATTTTTTTTTTTTTTGTGTGCGCGCTAAATTATCAATTTAGTTGTGCATCCGTCCTTTTTCATGGGATATGAAACCCCTAGACTTCATGCTCAAGAAGTTCTACAAGGAGGAATTGATGGGGTTATCTCACAGTGTGAAGAAATAAGTTTTCCATATCTTGGTTAATATGTTGAAATTGATGGGGCTAGCTATCCTCATATTCCAATACCTAGTGCCGTCCTTGGCTGACAAATTGGAACTGAGTTTATTTCAGGGATGACTTATGGTTGTGGGATACCGCAGAAACTAGCATAGATAGTGAGTACTGGCGAAGGGGCCATGTATTCGTTAGTTTTTTATATTCAATTTAGCAAATAAAAATGGTTTTCCCTAAACTGTGCTATGTGTGGGGTTTTTGTGCTCTGGAATAGAGACTTACATAAACATGACATTTCTGGTAGAGAATAATGGTTTAGGACGTCATTGGTTAACGGGGAATGCTCACGGAGACAAAGTTTTTGAGTTTAATTCTCTCACTCAATTGGATTTGGGGGTTACTATATCGTTAAGAGTATGAAATTTTTTAGACTCCATATGCTTCCTATCTTAAGTAGAAGGAAATAAAAGTTAAACCAAGGAAAGAGAAGAACAAAATGAATGAGTGAGTATGGTCGAGGAAAGGATGGTTCACACGAATCACACCTTTAGCCACCCCCTTCTCCCTTGCTCTCCTGTGGCAGTGAATGTGGGGTTGGATGATACATCTTTGGATTCTTTGCTAATCAATCCCAATTTTTCAACCACATCTTTTGATATGGTAGTCTTGTGTGGCTAGAGAGGGAAATGTTGTAGGTCGTATATATTTGATCCCTTAAATAGTACTTTATCTGCTATTATACCCCCACTTCATAACAAACAACCTGTGAAGGAAAACATCATGAAAGTTTATTGACTTACTCTATCTGGTCTCAGGTTTAGTCAAAGCTTCTTTTAATGTGCAGGCTTTTTAGTTTTAACACCCAAATTTCCCCTCAACCCTTTGGTCTTGTCACATGTGGTTATTAAGATAGATGCTTTCAGATGTATGTCTTAGAACTACATGATGATCATCACTCCTTTCTGTTCACAAAATGATCATTCAAATATCTGTGTTGTTATTCTTATATTCTTTTGGCAGGTAGTGATTTTATTTGGCTTCCATGAACTTTATTGTTTGTCCTCTAATGGTGTACTAGAATTGGAGTCTTCTTTCTCAGTTTTTACAGAACGTTGTATTTTTCTGCTGAATGACAAACCATAAAATTTATGCCACCTCTCAGGCAGACTGCAACAATATTATCAAGAGATCTTAGCTTTGTACTGCAAAATTTCTCTTATTGTGTTTAGTACTATGCTTAAAATATTTGTATTTATTTTACCGGCTTCAACATTTTACTTGAGGTCAATGTTCTAAGTTCTAACTGTTGTTTGGAAACTTTTCCGGCAAAGTTTTCTTATGTGTACTCTATCATGTTAAAGAAGTTTTGCACATAGCATGAAGATCACCTTCCCTCCCTATATCAGCTTCTGAAACTCTTACTAGGGCCTGCAGATAGCATGAAACTTATGAGTGCCAATGACATGAAGATCACCTTGTTTATCATAAAGATATCTGGATATAGTGAAGTTTTGGAGGTTCCAAAGATTGCAGAGATAATTAAATGTTGTTTCCTACTCTTCAATTTTTTGTTCGTCTAATGTTTGTTACTCCGTATGTTATAAATCTTGAGTAAAGTTTTTTTTTGGTGAGTTTATGTTTTTGAATTATGCGGCAAATATATGACAAGGTGTGGGCTACCACGCAACTAGTGTAGAGAGGGCAAAGGGCCATTTTTTAGATGTGCTTGCTTAATGTACTATGTAACGATTTATGCGTATTACTATTTCCACTCTTTTGTGTGTGGGGTTATTGATGTTGTGGAATAGGAACTTGTAGATTAATGGAGTTTCTGGAAAAGGTTAATGGTTTAGTTCATCCTTGAAGGGGAGGCTCAGGATCTCGAAGGCATGGGTGTGCAGTAACATGGTTTAGGAGGTTTTTTTTTTCTCTCTCATTTGTAGATTCCTTGCCTTTTATTTATGTTTGATTGAAACTGGACTAACGAGGAGGGGATATATAATCCCACAGTTTGAGTTATTCAGCCAGACTCATAGTGAGCAGATAACCATATACAGCTAACCTAAGGTGTTGTACATCTCATGATTTATGGAGAGATTTGTCCAACAGATAGACATAATAGCTTGACCAATGGTTGCGGACTGACATCGGTAGTGCAATCTTATGATTTGTAATCTAATTGCATGTTTAATCCAGCCAATCTAACATCCTTGGGATTGTAGATCATTTTACAATCCATGTGCTTCCTATCTTAAAGGTGGAGTGGACAAGGTATTGGCTACAAACCAAAACCCTCTTTCTCGTTGTTATAGAAGATTATTTCTCTATTGGACAAGACAAAACATAAATCCTGTAAACTTCTCATGCACATTGCCTGATATCATCATAAATCTTGAATGGCTGGAACTTGGTTGACTTTAATGGCTTGACTGTGTTCTTATAATTGTGGTTTGGAAACTTTGCTGGCATCAATGCTGTTATGAAGTTTAGCATGTTGTAGTAGTTAGGATTCATGCTTTGGATGTTTAATTTGCTTTCAGCCTGGTACCAGCTTCTGAAACTCTTCCTATGGGCCGCATATATCACGAAACGTATGGATGTCAAATGAATGTCAATGACATGGAAATTGTCTTATCTATTATGAAGAAAGCCGGATACAGTGAAGTTGTGGAGGTTCCGGAGAGTGCAGAGATCATTTTTATAAACACTTGCGCGATCAGGGATAATGCAGAACAGAAAGTATGGCAGAGGCTTAATTATTTTTGGTTTCTAAAGAGGCATTGGAAGAGCAATGTCGCTATCGGGAGGTCACAGTCTGTTCATCCTCCAAAAGTTGTTGTGTTGGGGTGCATGGCTGAAAGGTTAAAGGATAAGATATTAGATGCAGATAAAATGGTTGATGTGGTATGTGGTCCTGATGCTTACAGAGACTTGCCACGACTTTTAGAAGAGGTAGACTATGGTCAAAAGGGGATCAATACTCTTCTATCACTTGAAGAAACTTATGCTGATATCAGTCCCGTGCGTATCTCAAAAAATTCAGTTGGTGCTTTTGTTTCCGTAATGAGGGGGTGTAATAACATGTGTTCCTTTTGCATCGTTCCTTTCACCAGAGGCAGAGAACGGTCACGTCCTGTAGAATCAATCGTGAGAGAGGTGGCAGAGCTTTGGAAAGAAGGTGTGAAAGAGGTAACACTTCTGGGTCAAAACGTAAACAGTTATAATGATGCTTCAGGTGCGGAGGAAGAGGTTGAATCAGGAGCGGATTGGAAGTTCAGTGAAGGGTTTTCCAGTACGTGCAAGGTGAAAAAAATGGGTCAACGATTTGCTGATCTTTTGGATCACCTTGCAGTACAGTTTCCGGAGATGCGGTTCAGATACACATCTCCACACCCTAAAGATTTCCCCGATGAATTACTGTATGTAATGCGAGACAGATATAATATCTGCAAAAGTATCCATTTGCCTGCACAAACAGGGAGCACCACTGTACTTGAAAGAATGCGCAGGGGTTATTCTCGAGAGGCATATTTAGATCTTGTGCAAAAGATCCGGAGAATTATCCCTGATGTCGGGTTAAGCAGTGACTTCATATGTGGTAAGAGGCTATTATATTGCTTTCATTACACTTGCCATAATGTGGAGGAAATCGCACTGATTTCTATGATATCTCATGGAAGGATATATGCTCTATTTCTTTTAAAAATTTGATATTCTCGCACTTCTTTGAATTTTGCTTACCCAGTTTTACCTTTTCCTGTTTGGGTTTTCAGTTTTTGGTATTTTATTTTAGAAGGAAAAAGGGTTTGGATAACTAAGTTTTGCATTTCATTATGAACCGTAGTATTTATGAAGTCAGAAGCTATTTAACATAGTTCCTGAAAAGACTATGCAGGACTTTTTTTTTTCCCCTAAATTTATCAAAAACGATTCTGAAAATACATTTTTTGAAAGTATATCGTCTTCGTATGAACAAAGTAAAGAGTTTTTTGAAGATTCCGAACAGACCAGTATTGTATCTTTTCAGTATATTCTTCTTCTCTGTTCATTAAATGTGAAAAGGTTCAAGAGATCCAGATTAAGAGATCCAGATGGCCCATTGTTATTTCATTATCGTATAGCTTGCACATTCCATAGCTCATATATTATCAGAAAGCAAACCATCCAGACTTGGATACTCCTGTATCGTTTCATTGTTGTGGGGTCGAAGTAACTTTGATTTTGATTTATACATCCACCATTTGCTTATCCGCTAGTAATCAAGGAATTGAACAACATATAATGTATGATTGAGCAAATTGACAAATATCAAGTTTGTATCTTGTCCGTACGTCTTACCCTGTATTTGGTGTCATTTCTGCAGGCTTCTGTGGCGAGACGGAGGAGGAACACAAAGACACTGTTAGCCTTATGAAGGCCGTAGGCTATGACATGGCATACATGTTTGCATATAGCATGAGGGAGAAAACCCATGCCCATAGGAACTACGTTGATGATGTTCCTGATGCCGTCAAGCAGAGGAGACTTACAGAACTCATCGCTGCTTTCCGCGAGAGCACAGGTCCATGTTTTGACATCCAAATTGGTACCACACAACTTGTGCTAGTTGAAGGACCGAATAAGAGAGCCCCAGACACAGAGCTCATTGGCAAGAGCCACAGAGGCCATAGGGTATCTTTTGGTAATTTGCCTGTCCCAGATAGGGATTGTTATGATGGGAAGAGGAATCCAAGGGTCGGAGATTTTGTGGAAGTTCGGATATCAAAATCGTCAAGAGCATCATTGTTTGGAGAAGCCCTTGCGATAACTAAGTTAAGCTCATTTTACAACAGTGTGCGTGATGAAGATGTCGCCTATGCAAACACAACTTGAGTTTCTTTTAATGGTTGTTTATCAATTTTTGATCATCTGTTATGATTATAGATGGTTTGCATTTTTCCTTGTTTGGCCGTAGTGGTCCATCTTGGCTGCATATTCCTACAGAGCTGCATTGATGGGGGTTGTCGCTTCATCTGATAAAACCTACCAATTCCTATTTTTCTTCGATATTTCCTTTCCTGTTCTTTCTCTTTCAAGCCCCCAAAAGCTTTTGTTTTAGGCACGGCGTGTCCTGTTCAAAGTGCCCGCGAGTTATTAATTTCTCTTGCGAATTTTTATTCCACCGTTTCTTTAAGCGATTCCTTGACCCATTTCCATGGCTGTTTCTGGATTGGCATAGGGTAGTAGTGTGATCATTGCTATAGTCGAGAGTGCCGTTGCTACCGCCATTCTCACAGGGCATTTCTCTTTGATCTGTCTTTTTTTCTTCCGTACAACCGTGATCTCTCATTTCTTTCTTTTTTGAACAAGTAAACTACTAGTACAAAACTAGTGTTTGTCTTCAACCTTCAGATAACAGCCCAGACTAGAGAAATTAAAGGACCTGATTATACATATAACCAATATGCAGGTAAGAGGATTATCTATCCCAAGTTTGAGCACGAAAAGTAGTTTTCATGTGAATAGAAGAGAAGTGCTACGTACCAGCTAAAGTTGCCCTTTGATCGTGATTAGGAATTATACTACTACTACAAAATTGTCGTTGGCTGCTACCATCATCTTTCTTCTTTTCTTTTCTTTTCTTTTCTTTTCTTTTCTTTTTTATCTGGTACTATCTCTTTGGAGGCGGGATTCTCATATATCTAGTGCTACTCGTATACTGTGATTCTTATTTTTATTTATTTTGGAAAGACAATAGTATAACACTAGACGACAGAGTTCAGAATTAATTGTTACTACAAACCAAGACAAAATCACGCTATGAATGACTGAAAACCATGCCAAACTATGTCTGGTGGTGTTACTTATGAATGAAAGTGATTCCAGACCAAATCATACGCTATCTGGGTTTAATTTGTGTTACTGATTCTTGTGGCGAAACAGCCCTGAAGGGGTGAGGCTGGGGTTGCCGTTTTATGCCCAAAACGCTGGCGCCTAATGGCGTAACTAACCCTTCTATGCAAGCAGGCACACCAGACCCGCATCAAGCGGCGGATCCATCAAAGACTAGGAAAAGAACAACCACTCGATGGGGATGCTCTCAATGAAAAAGAGGAATATTGTGGGATGACATTATATATAATGTCTTTGCTTTCGGACCTGATGTAACCAAAAGTAACTATTCTTTTTACTTTCATGATGGTTTTTCCTTTTGACTAATGATTTCATCACTCCATCATGTTGTCGATGTTGTGCAATTCTACAGGAATTAATGCCTTGTTCTCTTTGCTTTTTAAAAAGCATTTTTCAAAAAATTTCCCTTACTTCCAACATTTCTCTCTCTATCTCTCCACTTATTACTCCTACTATTTTTCAAAAAAAAAATTCAAAACACAAACCAAACACGCATCCCAAAAATTTTGCCCATGCTTGGATGAGTTTTTTTTTAAAAATTGAGAAATTTTTTGGGGTTATGAGTGGAGAAAGAAATAGAGTAATGATTGAAAGTATGGGTAATTAGTGAAGAGAGATAGAGAGAGAAATTAAAATATTGATTGAAGATAGGGGCAATGAGTGGAGAATAATGATTAAAAGTAAGGGTAATGAGTATTTTTTGAGTTGGAAAATTTTTTACAAAAACCAAGCCGAACAAGGCAATAGTTTTCTTGGACTGTAAGTTGATGACTTTGGTACTTTGTCACTATTTTTTTTATATTTTGTATGAAAAATAAATGGAACTTCTTGAATATATTCTTGAATATAATCTGTGGACCTGATCTTTTGATTTGAGTCTTTACTTATACAGCATTGATGAAACCCTCTTAGATAACATTTGGAACATGCGTAGGGATAATCACAAATTTTTAGACGGCCTAAATAGTTTAAACATTTATTTTAATCAACAAAATAAGAAAAATCAGACTAGAGGAATTCTTTTTCTCTAGTTCTTTGGGTGGAGTTTCCTTAAACCCATCCCTAGTCAGCGGTAGTTTATATATAGATATACCCTTGATTGTAACAGCGCACTCACGACCACGGAAAAACCAAAATAATCCAAGGTAAAAGACAGTGGGAGCAACTATTCGCAATCCTCAAATTTTCTCCCGTAGCCCGTTAAAAATTTTTAAAAATTATATTTCAGTAACTACATGTCGAAAATATGTTCAACATTCGGTAAACAACTGCCGAACATACATTTCGGTAAATAGCTATTGAAAATAAGATTATATTTCGGTAACTACATGTCGGAAATGCACAAGAAACATATATTTCGGTAATTGGATGCTGAAAATGTATCTCAATTTCGGTAACTAACTGTCGAAAATGTATCTCAATTTCGGTAACTAACTGTCGAAACATATGGAAATTTTTAAAGGGCTAAGGGAGAAAATTGAGAGGTGCGAATAGCAACGCCCAAGACAGTCGTGGCCACCATAATGGTTCTAGCTTGATTCGTTGAAAATACCAAGACACGCCAGGAAGTGTCCGTATTGTCGTAGCCAGCTCTATAATGCTATGTTCTCATGAAGGTTAGCGGAAGCATATTTATGAAGGAGAAGTTATTCATTTGGTTCCCCCTTCCATTTTCGTTGCTCATCGCAACTCCCTTTGATGTGAACATGGCATAAAGAGATTACACTAGCGAAAGCCAAATCTGGGCCTCAATACATTTCCAGGTTGCACAAGGGTTATGCCAAGACTGCACTAGCTAAAGCCAAAACTGGGCCTCAATACATTTCCAGGTTGCACAAGGACGTCAATTTAAATGAGAAAACAAGAATGTATAACCCAGCAGCTAGATTTCACTCCACGGGATCAAAAGGAACAACATTTCAGAAAAACAAGAATCAAGGTTCACACGTCCAACTTCTACGCGGCCAAGAAGTTGTAAGAAGCACTACCATATGCTCTCAAAGATTCCAGTTAGGAGCTCAAGCCATGACCTTTTTCTTCTTCTCTTCCTCAAGGCGTTGCAGCTCTGCCAGTTTTTCAGCCCATGCTCTGTCCCTTGCCACTGCAGCCATCTTACGCTCTACCCTTTTAATAATTTTTTTCCTATTAGCTTCCTGCAACTGTGCTTTCCGTTTCTTCGCTTCTGCCTGTGCAAGTTTACGGTTCAAAGGAAAAGCATTGCATTAGATGGATACAAACAGATTCCAAGGGCAAGACATTTAGCAAATTAAAATTGAGAGTGCGTAGTTTTTCTAATCAATTATTTCATAATTATAAGTTTCAGTCTTAGCATTTCTGTTCTGTGACTTCTGTCACAAAGACTTGCCATGGTAAGGAAGAAGGGGGGAACAGGCACAACGCTGGTTTTAAGAATGAGTGATTGCCCTCCCCCGACCCTTACTTCCCAACCTGAGAGCTACCAAAACAACTGGAAATGGTTTTAAGAAAGTAGGCATACGATGTACAAAATGTTGGCAACGTTCTACATCTTTAATTCATATTGCGATAATAGGGGTCAAAAGAAACGAATAGCTCTTAGACAAGGGGAACATTAGCAAACTAAAGCCTCCACATTTAATAATTTGTTTAATGAGTCTGTCATCAAGAGGCCACCAGCAAAATGAAGTACTTCAATTCAAAACTTCTTCAAAACAAGGCTCCATTATTTTTTGCAGCGCTGACCAAATTAACACCAATGACCACACCTTTGTTACCAGTAAATGCTAATACTACTAGCGAACTGCGTTTTGGTACGTACCTTCAGAAATATGGTACACTTGCGTCCAAAACGATAGATATAGGGATCCCCAATGTTTGTTGAAAAATCAACCTATTATTAAAGTAAAAAGGGAGATTGGAATTTTTTTGAAATAAAATGTACGAGATTCGGACTCTGTGCTCCTAGAAATGTGTTTTGTATGGATAATTTCAAACATAATACTAATTTGACCAACTGTTTCTCCTTGGAAGAATAAGTCCTACTTTTGTTATCTATAGAAGCCAATCCCTAGTGTGTCACAATCTAGGCATGTGGCGTACCATGTTCCCTTTCCTCATACCGGTATGAACCATGTTCCAAGTAGTAGACAATCAAACTTTTACAGAAGCAATCTGTTCAACGATACAGAACCTACCAAGGGGGAAAAAAACTTAATCGAGAAGGCCACCAAAAACAACTAGGAGTAATTGACTTTGGATACTAGATTGTGCTGAAGCATTTTCAAAGCAAGTTTGCCATTTCTCACCATCTCAAAACTATTCCTAAAAAACTTAGCCTAGTGGACAAAGACCCCTGAATAGTCTTGTCTTAGGTGGAAACTTCAACTTCTCAGAGACATTCCTTTTATAATTCCACAAACAAGGCTAACAAGCACAAACTATTGCACATATTGAGTTTGTAAGACATTATATAGATCTGGTGGTATAAAGAAAACAAACAGGGAGCAAAATCATATTTGTTTTTTTAGATATCAAAGTATTGCTAAATGTAAAAGGTTTCTGTTTTCTGTACGTGCATAAACATTAAACAGCACAACCAAAATTGACGCTCCTACAGTTAACTACATCCGTCTCTATTAGTTCAAATTCTCGAGGAAAAAAATTATCAAATGGTGAATAATTAGCAATTCAATTAGTTCCTTTCAGTAACTCTTTTGATAGTATTCAAAAAAAGAAAAAAAACTCTTTTGATAGTAGGAGTATTAAGTATTCTTTTGCCACAGATGAAAGAAAGACCTCATTATATAGTCTAGTAATTTATCTGCTAGAAAGTACCATATCACGCAGGAAAAGTAATATCATATGAAAAATACTATACTTAAACATCAAATATAATTCTAAGGTTCGTCTATTGACCATGGAATTCACAACATATATGTTGTACTAGCTTGAAGTAAATAGTAAACTCAACAACTATACGAAGTTGTCACATAGACGCAATATATTGCGAAGTGATCCTATAACTCGGAGCTCAAATACCACCTCTAATGACCCAAAACCGCGAGTCAAAGGTATAAATTCGGCTTTCTTCATTAAGTTACACCATCTTCAAGCCTTGTATCAAATTATAAGCAGCTAGGGTAGACTTCTCATTGTTCTTAACTTCAGCACATCATAATATTAATACCTGAAAGAATTTCTCTACTTCTGTCAGCCATTATTGATCCTGAATAGGATTTATACCCCCAGCAAAGGTTAGTGGTTTCAGTTTTTGAAAATTCTTAACGTGTATTTCATCCACAACTGGTTAAACAGGTGTTGGACATCAGGCAGGTTAGCTCCTGGCGGATGAATGATTGGGAGGTTTAAATCAACGCATGCCGCAAGGTGCAGTGGTGGTACTGGTTGTGCGAGTGGAGGTGGTTGTGCTTCTTGGTTTTAGAAGAGAGTGGTAATTCCCTCCATTGCCTTCTCGAGTCACTCGAGCTTTTCATGAGCAATTGCATCCATCGTTGTTTAAACTATGGAGACGTGACTGTATTATTTTTACACACTAGGACGAAATTACTAAAAAGCATGAAATACACAAGCTTACCTTTCACATACACAGAAAGTGATTTGCACAACACAACACCCCATACCCACATTATTTATACACGCTAATCTTGGGCACGTGCAATGCACATGCTTCGTCATTACCTACAAATCTCAATTGATGTAATCTGGAAATTAAGCATGCACAAACATTTGACGCCTCAAACAACAAAGAGAGTTTCTAAAATGTTCTATCCGAAATTAAGCAATACAATACCCTTTTGGGAAACTTGTTTTGTATGTGTGTTGCAAATCAGTCGCTTTGAATTGAACTTTCAAGATAGCCGCATATAGTTGATGCCCACTGTGGAAACTTTATATCCAACTTAAAGCCAATTGGCAACAAGTGGAGAGGTCCCTCATGTTATTATGTGATCACCCTTTCCACTCTCAAGCAATGTGGGATTATATTTCCTCAACACACACTGTGTGCCCATCAATCTAAGTTCTTGTTATCGAGAAGGAAGGTAATCAAATTTTACAAGTAGAATTACCATTTACGAAAACAAGTGGAATTCACAAATTACATTGCTCAAACTACACATAAATCATTTTCCCTCCACATCGAGATTCACCAGGGCTTTTGAAAAGCAATCAACTTCTTTTTCTTTCGGCTTTGTTCGTTTAAGAGTTTTGGGTATTTTAGTTTTGGTAGTGGGTGGAGAGAGAAATAGGGTAATGATTGGAGAGATAGGTAATGAGTGGAGAGAGATAGAGAGAGAAATGAAATTAATAATTGGAGAATTAGGGTAATGATTGGAGAAAGATATAGGGTAATGATTGAAAAACAAAGTTAAAACAAAGTAAAGATGGGAAACGAACAAGACCTTCATTATTCCGATCAATAGCTTTGGGCTTTTCTTTATTGGCTATGTCGATCAATACTAGATCATGACTTCTGTATTAATACTCGTACAAGCATCGAATGGTCTTTAATAATAAAATCGAGTAATATCTCGAGTTTAGAGAGGATCCGGTTATTGTGTACGTCTCTGCCGGAATATCCGAGCCTGGGTCACTTGGTTTATGATGAATCTAATGTAGAAGGTGAAGGCTATGAATATATATAGGCCGCTGGCCCGCTGTGATAGCGTTTGTTCTTATATTCGACGTACTGCAAGCAATGGCTGTTGCCGTTTGGGCGGCCAATAATCTGAGCCGACGGGATTGTGGTGTAAGATATATGCACAAATAGAAGGAGCCGCAAACATTGAAAACTCTCTTCGGCGGCAGCATGTAGTGGTATTGAGACGGTGGCAGAGAATAGGCACAGTCTAAAGAGATGAGGCGGTTGGCGAAGATGGTTTCCTCTGTAAAACATGGGTTTTGTAGCTTTAGGGTGTTTGAGCAAATAAACTAAGAGGGTAAATTTGTCTTTTGAGGTATGCGCATGAGATACAATCCAACTCCCACATTTATTATTGTCTTTTGAGGATCCTCATCATCATCAGAACCTCCTACCTTTGATGTTGTTACCTCATCCTCCAAACCTCTAGAAATTATTATCCGCAATTCTGCTGATGAACATACTTCTATAACTACACAATCACAAAGTTAACAACCATGGTCAACAAGCAGGGCCCCTTTTTGTTAGGGGGGTGACCAGCACATCACAACACTCCCCGGGCAGAACTCATAAGTTCAAATGCAAATTGGAAAAGCCCCGCTCTTTTGGCATGATGTAGAGGCTCTAACGCTCATGACGTAGATTTCAGAGGTTGGCATGCAGATCGCCAAAGTTCACCTTTTGGGGGTCTAATGGTTTAAAGGCCATGAGAATACATATGCGCGTGTGAGAGGACAAAATAAGAATGGTCGGCACTGAGCACAATATCCACAAGGCAGCCGACCCAAGCAGTGGACCATCAGATCCGACCAGCTGATGTGTTTGTCGACCATACCCACTGGGAGAACGTGCACGAAAATGATTATAAGGTGTCAAAATCAGCCATTCAGAGGCGAGATGGAAGCAGAACTAACACTTGAGTGTTAACCAAAATTACACTCCACCAAAGCATATTAGATGGGACTTCACAGAGGCTGGGGATCGAAAAACTTTACACAGTACAGAACATACATAGACATATCAACAACTCGGCAGAGAACCGAACCTACTGGGGCAATTCGCTCCAGAAGCTAACTTATATTTTTGGCCAAACGCCACTGGCCAGAGTATCCTTGACTGGTTGGTGTGTTGAGGGAGGTGACAGGGTTCAAGGTTTGGAACTCCTTAGCAATAAAGTGTTCTCCAAATAACACGTGGCGGAACAGGAATTTTTTCCGCCACAGCATGCATGGAGTATCTCTCTAACAAGTCATAATATCTTCATGGATACTCACAAGCAAATCTCCAGGATAAGCAAGCAAGGGGCGTGTGAAGAAAAAACTACCAAACAAAAGAGGAATAGTAAATTTGGTGCTTGAAGTGAGGTATATGAATAGCCTTAAAATAAAACATTGCAGAGCCTTAGAACATCGCTATATGACTTCTTCAAAAATTAACACCAAAAATTCAGTTCGGTATCTAACATGATAATCTGAAGGATGGATTTGTGGCATGCTCCAAGAGACCTTTCAAACATTCTTTAATGAATTCAAAGAGGTAACAACGAAAGATAAAAACTTAAAAAACAGAAAACAAGAAAAGTAAAAAAAAAAACCAAATAGTTTGGCATGTCAAGGTTGCTTTGAAGGCTGAGGTGGTGTTTTAACGTTCCGCTTGCAGACATAAATCCACATCAAACCATCAAATTGTCCGAAATTATCTATTTCAAGGTTTTGCTGAATATCCTCTTATTTATAGGTAGATGAATCCCAAAAGGGTGAGATTTCAACTAAAAGAACAATACAAATTTATAGTGTCATCATTCCCTGTATATTCCGTTCTGCTCTAGTCCACTCTGACCAAGCCAGCAAATATTCCAAGGGAGGTGAGAACATAATTCACCCATTTAATTTTTAGTCAGAAGACCAACTAATCAAAAAACGATTGAATTGGCTGACTATATGCCAATATTTTCCTCATCTGATCTTTATAGGACTCTAGGAGCAAAAAAGAAAAGGGAATAAATAAAGCAAGAGCGTTGGGCTGAAAAATGGCCACGAAATACATACACACTCAAATAATAAGAATAATACAAAGGGGCTGAACGACTCTTACCAATATAAATGCCCTCCTTTGTCTCATTCGTTTTTTCTCATTCCGTCGCTTGACACTGCCCTCGTTGGGTTGGTTGGGAAGTATGGGCTCACCAGGCACGCATTTAACCCATGCATATGGACCTGCATTTCCATGGCAAGATCAACAGCATTAGATTTCAAAACTGCCATTGAATTCTCAATATTCCAACAACAAAGTCCAATGGAGTATTTAGGTAGTATAAGTTAGAAAGGAAAGCATCAGAGATAAGAATAAGAATGACATTTCCTTTCCAACATTTGCTTTCTTTTTTTTTTGGTAAATAATTTCATGAACACCAAAAGAGAACAACCTCAATGGGGCATACCCCTGAACCAAAAAATAACAAAGCAGGCCAAGCCTACCCTAAACAGATGCTAAGCCAAATCCAGAAAACTGACAAATGGCCATCCATTGAATGATAGCCCAGCTGGGAACAAAATGCGCTTAATCCACACCACATTATACCAGGATACTACAGGCATGCGGTTTCTGAGGGCCTGCCAAGCTGACTTCAAGGAATAGTCCCCAGTGGCAGTCAAAGACCAAACAACTGAATCATTTTGAGCACAATTGGGCACCAAGGAACTGGGAATAGACTCCATAATTTCCCTGATAACAGCATTCCTTCTTCTTGCCCAAACCCAAGAATTATCGCTGATCACTGACTCTACCTTGAAGACTTCTAGACAAGTTAGAATCCATTCTAGCACCAAACCTAGCTTGAAGGGGGCCTAGATGATGCCAGTTGTCCAGCCAAAAAAAAAGGTGTCCTTTCCATTACCAATTATATGTTTAATCAAGGGCTGAATAATACTCCTGAAGCCACAAAAAAATTAGCACAGTCCAATAGGCATGAATTGGAACCTTCAAATACCACAGACACTGATCCTTAATCACATATTCATGTATCCATTTTAACCACAGAGTGTCGGCTTTCTTTGCTATGGCCCAGAGATGGTTAGACATAGCAGCCTTGTTCCAATCTCTCAACCCTCTGAAACCCAGCCCACCCTCTTCCTTTGGGACACAAACAAAGCTCCAACCAATATTAGCACCTGTAACCTTAAGCTCAGGCCCTGAGCCCCTAACCAGAAAAAAGACCTCAAAACCTTTTCAATACCTTTTAGTGACTTTTTGGGGAAGGATAAGAATTGAACTTCAATAAACTTGAATACTAATCAAAACAAATTTGCTCATTAAACATTTGAATTTCATGAGCAATCTCGCTGTTTCTTAGAAAACACAACCAATGAAATCTGTTTCTCACTAATTCCCACTATTTTCGTTGAGAAACAAAACAGGATGTATCAAAAAGTTCCCTTCTCCCCATTTCTCACCTTCTCCCACCAATTCTCACCTCATTTGCAACCCAAACATGGGATAGAAATCTTTTTCCCATTTTTAACCAAATCACTCATACCGAACATGTAGAGATCATCAAATAAAAATCAACCCTAATTAATCATAACAAAAACCCTAATTCTGTACAAGCCATAATCAACTTTACATTCATTCCTACAGAGATCATTCAACAAAATAATAGCCTGGTAAACACAAGTATCAAGAAGATTGAGATAGACGAACCAGGGGGTCTCAAGCTGGCCCTTTTCCTGCGAGGTTTATCACTTGGTCTTCTCTTAGGGAATCGATTGTCTGTTAAGCTGTGGAAAGCACTCGATACCGGCATCTGTCGAGTATCCCGGTGCAGTGGGCAGCCGCCGCCGAAGAACGAAGACCCAGAAGCAGCAGCTGGAGTCCTTGCAAGAGAGAAAGAAGAACCGGTGCAGTGGGCTGATAGTAGTGTCCGTGAAACAGGCCGAAGGATGGATCTTAGGGCGCCAAAACCCATGATTTTTCTCTCAGTTCCACAACTACAAATGCAATAGAACAATTCACAAGACAAATGAAAAATCGGAATTTGTTTCTTACTTGTTCTGCTTGGGAAAAAACAATTCACATACGAACTCATCCAACCAAAAAAAAAAAAACCAAACGATTCACAGACAAAACTGGAAATCGAAGCGTTTTTTTTTCCCCCTAATCTGTTTGGAACTTAAGGAAAGGAAAGGAAAAGAAAGGAAAACTAAAAAAATTTCCCTCCTATTGTTTGGTTGGGAGAGAAAGAGAAAAGAAAATAATAATTTTAAGTTTTGAGAATAGTAAATCTTCTCTTCCTTTTTCCTCTCATTTTCCTTTCATTTTATTTTCTTTTCTTTTCTTTTCCACAGGTTCCAAACAGAATCATCACAGTAAGCAAAACACCAGACAGGAATAACAGAACTGAAATCGGAATAAAACACCTAAATAGAATTGAGAAGGAAATCTCTCCCTCTCCTTTCAGGAGAAAAGAAAAGAAACTGAGGGGACTCTCTCTCACGTTTGGATGATCAAAATGGTGAGAAACGGTGAGAGAAGGAGGGGGAGGGTGAGAATCAGGAATCCCTTACAACCCCCATTTCGTTTCTCACCAATATTGGCGAGATTCCGGGAGAAAGAGACCTTCTTCCGATCTTACCCCCTATGCCGCCGGACCACCACTTCATTCTCGTTGTGACCAATTTTAGGGTTCAGGTTTGGGTTTTGGTTACTCGCTCCAGAAATCTCTGAATTTGTGTGTGTGTGTGTGTGTGTGAGAGAGAGAGAGATATACCTGATGTTGAGAATGGGTGATGGCTTCAAAACCAGGGCTGGTTCTGTGGAGGGAGACGACGACTGAAATTACGTTAGGGCTGGAATAAAAGGGAAGGGTATATTGGTAAAAATACATATGGCGTTAATGTGTGCCCGGCAGGCCGGCACATGATAATATTCATTAAATAAAGTCAATTAAACTCCACTATTATGGAAATTAGTGAAAGTTGTTGGAATATTGGATGAAGAGTAAAATTTGTTTTGAAGACCAAAATACCACATAATTTTTTCCTCCACTCCATCTCATTTGCGTTCCCTCTTTTTTTTATTTTGCCCTTTCACCTTCTTCTTGACTTTGACCTAAATATTTTCCAAAATATTCAAGGTAAATTCCAAAAGCCGTGCTTTAACCCAAATTCAAAAAAATTTAGCACAAAAATAATAAACGCAAATTTTTTTAAATAACAACAAAACGTTCAAAAGTAAAAAATAAAATAAAATAAAACACCTAGGAGAACAAGCACCGTATGTACACCAACGTACAAACACGTTCTTTCAATTGATATTTGCCATTTTACACTCCTGGATTTGCTTTCCCATGAATCTTCAATGTCTCCGGTAATTTCAGGTTAAATTTGTTGTAAAAATATTGAATTTATTTATTCCAGTTAAATAAATAAAAAAAAGGAGGGAACACAAATAAAATAGAGTGGAGGAAAAAAATTAAGGGATATTTTGGTCTTCAAAACAAATTTTATTCTTCATCCAACATTCCAACTACTTTCATTACTTCCTACAATAGTGTGGTTTAATTGACCTCATTTAATGAACATTATCAAGTGCATCATCATGTACCTTAAGGGCACATATTAACAAAATCCATAAGGAAGACCATACTTCTTTCTTCTCTTTTCTCACTAATTTCCTTTTATCTCTTGCAAGGAACAAAAGCAACCAGACGTTTCATATGCTAACATTTAAAGTGATTACACCATTTACAGAATAGCAACGATAGGGCAAAATTTGACATTTTCAAGACACCCTGCATAGACTCCTCCCAAAAAAAATACATTCACCGCACAAACAAGTTTTAGACGCAATACCCTACTTTTCAGATGCAATCTAGCCCTAATCTGTTCAATGGATTCAAGCCCCAAAAATC
Source organism: Rhododendron griersonianum (assembly GCA_018127125.1). NCBI lineage: Eukaryota > Viridiplantae > Streptophyta > Magnoliopsida > Ericales > Ericaceae > Rhododendron > Rhododendron griersonianum. The sequence goes on from CM030795.1 coordinate 18,692,304, forward strand.
TACACTCCTAATTTTTGCTCCAGACATAGGAAGAAGTGAGATTTAAAAATTTGTTAATGCCTGGTAATGGATGGAAAACACCGGCGAAATGAAGAACCTCCTCCCGATCAAGAAAGAGAAAACTGGTAGGGGGATAACTGCAAGTTTTGTTGAGTTATTGTAGCACAAGCCAATTCACAGAGCCCTCTGTTGAGACTGTTGGACCGACACCGATAGAGGATTTTTTTTGTGCACTTAGCTAGCCAAAATACCTAAAATGTCATTCTAACTACTCTCTTGTACATACTCCCCAACGATGCTTCATTTCAATTTGATTTAGGCTCTGCCTACTTTTATCTCGTCTCGTGTTTGGTGCAAATTTTTTAGCTCGATTGTCGATTCTGAATTTGTATTTCAGAGTTACTTTGTGTAGAATCTAGAGTTTTTTTCCTTTTTATCCCATAAACTATGCACATTTTCTCTACTTGGTCCCTGAACTATTAATTTGGCGATTTCATCCCCTCAACTATCATTCCGTTACCTACTTAGTCCAATAGATAACGGAAAATTAAGAATTTGGACGAAAAATGCCACATAAGGCCCTGTTTGAGATCCTATAGACCAGTTATTTTATTATAACAGCCCTAGAGATAAAAATTAATTATGACCCTTTAGAATAAAAAAAATCAAAAAAATAAGACATACGCACCGGTTCAAACAGATTGAAAATTGGAGCATTTAATTTTTTTTACGAGGTTCATATATCAAGATCTTACATGGCACTTTATAGAGACTAACAAATACATATTTTTTTCAAAAAGACTGACCTCCTTATATAGAATTTAGACTGTTTATATATTAAAAATATGGTTAAAAAGTAAGCGCTCTAATTTTCAATCCATGTGAATTGGTGCGAAAATCTTATTTTTCTGATCATTTTATCCTAAAAGGTCATAGTTAATTTTGTCCGTAGAGCTCTCGTAATCAAGTATCTGCTCTAAGGGGTCTCAAATAAAAGGTAGATAATTAACTATGAAAGGCTTAGAGAAAAAAATTAATTATGACCCTTTAGAATAATACGATTAAAAAAAATAAGATTCTCGCACTGGTCCAAACGGATTGAAAATTGGAGCACTTAAACCTCCTAAAAAAATTAAGTGCACCAATTTTCAATCTGTTTAAATCGGTGCGAAGGTCTTATTTTTTTGATCATTTTATCCTAAAGGGTCATAATTAATTTTTATCTCTAAGGCTGTCATAATCAAGTATCTGCTCTACAGGGTCTCAAACAGGGCCTTATGTGACATTTTCCGTCCAAATTCTTAACTTCCGTTATCTATTGGACTAAGTAGGTAACGGAATGATAGTTGAGAGGATAAAATCGCCAAATTGATAGTTCAGGGACTAAGTAGAGAAAAAGTGTATAGTTTAGGGGATAAAAAGAAAAAAGACTCTAGAATCTAATTTACATTCTGACAGAAACAATTCTCAAAACATGAATAAAGAATCACAATCTGAATTTTGAATTTTCATTCTGAAATTTTAAGTTCTGATAATTATTTTATTCCTTACCCTTTAAAGAAATTATTACTCTTACATAAACATTTTTACATATGATGAGATGATACGTTCACCCTAAAACTCTTGGAATGCGGTGATTGTTTAACGTGATTTTGGCAGAATCTTGGCTAGAATATCAGACTCCTCTAAGTATGTAGGGAGTGCGTGCGTGCGTGTGTGCTCTCAAATATGCCTCTCACAATTTCCTTGTATTTGACCGCTTCGTTTCCGTATAAAAATAATTTATAAAACGAAACAATTACTACTATTTAGATGAACAGTGGTAAATATTAATTTCTAACGTAATTCAGAAAGAGATTTGATTGTTGGATTTCGAAAATATAAAAAAATACGTAAATTAAATTAAAGCAATTAAGAAATAACGAGAGTTTATGAGAGAAAAGATCTAGGGTTTCGAATCCATTTGACCCATTGTAACAATATTTATGCGAAGATAAAAGGTTAATTATTCGAATCAATCTGGATATCGTTAGGGTTTGCGGGCCCTCACGGTATCGCCTAAAGATATTTATGAATCACCAAATAGTATAGGGTATCGCTGCCTAACACGAACCGTCTTACTAGTACGACCCGTCTCTATGGCACGGATCGTCTAATAGCACGGAGCGTCTTACGGAGCATAATCCATCTCACTCAGTTATCACAAACAATTAAGAACCGTTGTATGAACGTGCATAAAAATCTAGAAAATCGTACACAAGATTTGATAGAGAAAATTAATACCGCAAATAAATCCTCAAGTCATACAACCACGATTTGAATAATAAAAACACTAAATCAAAATATAAACATCGTTACTCAGAGTTCGAGCTTCATCTACACCCTAGAAATGAGTTTAGCGGAGTGGTAATCATTGAAGTATTCTTCTGTCCAGCTGTGATCGAAAAAGGATGACAATGCGGGAAACAGTGCTCTCGATTTTCGGCCGTGGTTCTCTTTCTTTTCGTCTCCTATAATGCGTCGTACCTCAATCTCAGAGCAACTTTATCAGCGAAGGTAAAAAAGAGAAAAAGTTATTTTGACTAATCAAAAGGGCAAAAGTTCTCTTGCAGCAGGTGAGCTAAACATGAAGCTATTGTGCATCCGTCTACAGTTCTTTGGCATAAGAAGCGAAGAACTGTTCAACAGCTACCCCATTTTTTATTATTTTCTCTTTCTCTCTCTCACTCACTCTCTCTCTCTCTCTCTCTCCCCAAAAAAGAAAAAAGTAAATAAAAATAATAATATTTTAATAGATGATAGGTTAAATAGATAGTGTTTGTATAGTGTTGAAAGAAATATGAGTAAATAAAATAAAAAATATGTACTGTTCACAAGGTTTTTTATCTTTTTATTGATAAACTTGCTCTGAGCCGTGGGTCTCCTTTTTATAAGTTGTCGCCGACTTTAATTTCCCTCGTGCCTTTTCGTGCGTGGCCACCCAATACACCCTAGTTCTCACCCAAGAAGCCGAACTCTCCATTATCTTTAAAACTAGCCCACTACCAAACATATGTAAGCCCAACTCTCCATTATCTTTAAAACTAGCCCACTACCAAACATATATAACTTGGGCCTTGACTCCAAACATATATAACTTGGGCCTTGACTCCCCACGTGCACAGCTTGCATTAGGCCATGCAAGATTATTTCTCCTTCTGGGCCTCATCCAATTATTCCTTGTTGAACCCAATATCATAAAGAACCAGTCCAGCCGATTACTTTAAATTTAATCTATTTTAATGCATTAAGCTTCCAAACACCTACAATATGAAAATCAGGCATTAAATTCCGAGTAACGATATAAATAGACTTAACAAGGATAAATTAGGGGCGAGTATGTGAAAATTTACGCGCCTATCAGTCCTTTTGCTGACTAGTATGCTCTCAAACTTGCTCTCAACAATAGAATTTCTCGCCTATCAAAAAAAAAAAAAAAACTAGGGTCATCCTTAAGGAAGAATTCTAAGTGCTCTGGCCTATCCTGAGTGACTCCTTAACAACTAGGGTCATCCTCATCCAATCTCGGCTCTACCAAAACCTTGCCTTGCAATATGCATAACTAGCCTCAGTTGGAAAAATACAATGTGATCGACGAATTCCAGAATACAGATTCCATTGCAATTGATAACCGAGTACAAATACAGATTACATGAACGGGATACAAAATATACTGAAATTCATAAACCGAACCAAGCCCTAAATCAGTCTCCTTAAAACATATTCATCGCCTCACTGTTGGGTGTTAGAGGTTGACCGGCGTTTGTCCCCCAGGATAAAACAACTAGACCACGGCTGTAGGAACACCACCAGAAAGCTGCCTTGGCGAACTAAACGAACATCTCCTCTCTCTCACACAAGAACGATATGATCAGAATATAGGATAGCTGTGAACTCGTGAAGAACTTCTAAAAACGGGATGCAAAATATATAACCAAACAAGTGACTCTAGAGCTGCTGAATAGGATTTAATTCTGTAACCGTTGGAGTAAAATCCGAGGTTGAATTCTACCATGAAGGGATAATAAACCTGCTGAAACTGTTGGAAACTTAAATGGTTCCGTCCAGATACAACGAACCAAAAAGAGGGATTCTTCAGTTAATCAGTTACCTCGGTGACCCTCTGTTTGCCCCAATATTCATTCACTAATCTAGAAATTTTCCAATAGCCTCATCATCAGGGTTGCTTGAGGTAGGTCTTGAACACTTATGAAGCCAAAATTGGGATGTCTACCACTCTCCATAACAACCTTGGATATAATACTTCTTTTGCGGTCGATAAGGAGGAGTAGTAATTAGTCCATCTATTCGATTACCTTTTTTCCATATCTTTTTAGCTTGTGCTCACTATTAAGGACCGGAACTTAATGATATCTTGGACTTTGATATGTTTTTCACTGCCAATTTTTGTGAAGTTGGTTGTATGAGTAATATCTCTATGCAAGAAAGAAAGATCAAGAAAGAAATTACACAAAAGAGCGACGTGGAATATAAATTCGAGACTCTTAGTATATGTATTTGGTTGACGTAATGACGTTGAAATGGAATGATCATTCTAATGGAGTGTGTATCCCAATATTTAATTGCTTCATCAATAAATGGATGGATGCTTATTCCGAATAGAATCACCATTCACTTAGATAAAGGAATATGTATAAATTTTCGGTGTGTTCAAACATTTGTTTGTAATTACTAATGTCACCTTCAAACTTACACCCCTAAAATTACTATTGTCACCCCCAAATTACTAATGACATGCCAAAGTTAACTATTGACACACCAAAATTCACTATTGCCGCACTAAAATAGGAATGAGAATAGAAATTCTTTAGCACAATCAAACGTGGAAATGGCAATTGATATCCCAATTTTATCCATTTTAATTTCATTCCAAACTTAATTTCATTTGTGTGCCCATTTCATTCTAGAAAACCAAACACCCCGTTAAAGTGAAAAACTAAATAAAGTATCCATCAACCTTAGCTGCCACATTTACCTTTCTTCTCCCTCTCCCCTACAGTTTCACAATCCTAATACAACGACGAGAGGGGAAGGCCATGATACTAGTTCTCAATCTCTTTTTGTTTTCTAGTCCTTGGTTTGTTTTTCTCGTGTCTTTTCAGATCAATGACTTGTCGTCCGATCTGTGAGAGTTTTCTCTCTCCTTTCTATGAGAGTTGTCTCTTCCTTTTGTGAGAGTTTTTAGTTTCGTCTTTGGGCAAATATTATGTCTACAGATCGGGGTATTTCAAATGATATTACTTCACAACGGCATCCGTTTCAACAGTTCTCTACTACCCCCATATGATGTCTTTGCTGGAGCAACTCATGGTGGCTTATTAGATCTATAGCTTTGGGAGTTCATTAGCACGTTCAAATTGATTGGAGTTCATCTAATCGTTTGGATATTTGTTGTTTTTTTTCTTAGCTAGCACTTTATCTCTTTTGAGACTGCTAGAAAATATGAAATTTCAGCAGAATGTGCATCAGGTAATGCCTAGGTTGGGGTGAAAAACATCAATTGCTCTTTACTTTTCTCATTTTGTATCTGTTAGACGATTAGTTGGTTTTGTCCAAGATATTTGTAATGAATTCCGTATTGTAAGTGTCGTTAAGTTTTCATCAATACAACTTCTTACCTTCGTAAAAAAAAAAAAAAACCCAGTTATCTGGTTGTATGTAGTTAATGATTCCAGCCAATTTATCGAAAGGAAGGGGCCATGTTAGTATCCGCATCAGACTCTCTACATTTTGGACTAATTTACACCTTAAAAAGTTACTTTATTACTTTAACTATTCACTTTTAAAATTTTTGTTGCATCAAACTCCTTTATATTAAAATTATTCCATTAAAAATATTATTTTTCTATTCTAAAAAAAGCACCAAACTATCTCATTCCAAGCAATTGTTCACTTGTTATTTATTACTGTATATAAATAGTCTAAAAAAAATTAAGTGCTCCAATTTTCAATCAGATTGAACCGATGCGAAGATTTTATTTTTCTGATCATTTTATCCTAAATGGTCATAATTTATATTTATCCCTAGGACTTTCATATAAGACCCCTAAGAGAGTCGTAGAACCAAATAAAGTATAAAAAAAATATTAAGCCGAGTCATTGTAGCAGTGAACAGTGGAATAAAATATTAAAATAATAAGTAACAAGTGAATAGTGACTCTTGGAAATTAAAGAGTTACTGTAGCAAAGTTAGAAAACTTTCAAAGTAGAGAGGGAGGGAGAGAGACTGATGTGGGGGGTTTTTGGAAGTTTTTTCATTTTTGGCTCTTTAATTTAGTTTGAAGAGGAAAGTAAAGAGGGGGAGATATGGATGCTCTAGAGGGGCAACTTATGGCCTAAGTGGGCCATTGTTAACCCAAGAAGGACCGGCCAAGAAGGAAGCTCTAAGTTAATTAAGGGGTTGTTGGGCCTATGAGTTAAACTACCCAGTCTGCTTCACAAATGGTTTACCACAAGGCCCAATAGTAATTATCCATCAATAAGTATATACAGACGCAACCATGCCCCCCCACCCCCCCACCCCCTGATTCGATTAATTTGGCTAGTTGTTTCAAGTCTGTTTCTTTTAATTTCGTTTCTTGTACTTGTAATAGGGTGGCTGGTCTTATAGCCAAATATGCCCTATCACTTAGTCCTACATCTTGGCAATTTCCCACGGTTTGTAGGGAGGCCTCTTTGGATGCTACCCAACTGATGCAATTAAATAAATTTTTTATCGATTGGCCAAAAAAAACAAAAACGTTAAAATAGAAATGGTCCGTGCTTCATAGGATGCTCCAAATGAAGTTACCTCAACGGAAAATTTTCTCTAATACCTTTTTTCCCCTCCTTAAATCCTGACTCCATGCAATATTTTTGGTTTCTAATGTTCTCTATAGTCAATTAATTACGAGTACTTTTAAATTGTTTTAAGGAGTCAGTATTATCCTATAAATTAGTTTATATTAACTGAAAATGATTGAATATAAGGACACTGGTGGAATTGTTTGTTCCAGCAAATAGGGAGTGTTTTCGATTTTAATTACTTTGGGGTCCTTTTGATTAGGGAAAAAAATTATGCTAGAAAGTGAAATGAGAGAAGGCTAGTGAAGTGAAATAAAGGAAAGTGGAAAGAATTATTTTCTACGTCCTTTGATTTTTGTTTTTGGTCATCTTTATACATGAGCGGGATCTGGGGAAGTTAATAGTTACTCCATAACCCTGGACACCAGTCGCGCCCCCCGTGGGACTCGAACTCACGCCTCCACTGGGGAGGCAGGTGAGACAACCATCTTGACAAAGCATGGTTTTTCACTCTATGTCCTTTGATTAAAATGAGTTTTTTTTTAAAGAATCTTGCAAGAATATATATGTAGTAAAAGAAAAAAAAATAGAAAATGGTTAATTACATACTTGAAATTTAAAGGTTTCGAGGTTTGCTCCATACTTACAGATTTCACGTTAAAAAACTCATAGAACTGTTAATTATCCATTCTTATAAGACCAATTCATACAGGTTAATTCCCCCCTCCCTACTCTCACCCGACCCCTCCCGACTAGTTGATGGTGGGACTAGTCTCCAAATATTAATCAAGGTACGTCTAAATTCATCCGAACACCATTTTTTTGGCAAAGAAAATGGTGGGTTGAATTAAACCAACAGAACGATCATTCGATTAACGTGGGAACCCACCCATTTAGATTGGTAGGACTTAAGCCGTAGTTGACCCGAGCGGGAAGAAAATATTGATCCACCGTCATGTCGCGGGCTCTGTCACCAAGTCCTCACTAAAGCGCACATTAAATTGGGCCCCCTCTCCTAACAATTTGATCTCAAGTATCGAACTCAAGACCGATGGAAGAGGAACAACTTTATGTTAGCCGCTCCAACCACTTTTGAACTACCACCTAAAAAGAGATAACCGTTTTTGTCCGCGTCTAAGCACACCATAACAAATTAATTAAGCACCGGTCATCATGCATGCATGTACAAGTCTACAGCCTTCTTAATTAAACTACTAATTACAAGGAGAAAAACATAGAAGATGATTACAGCATCCAACAAGATATTATTCATGTTTTTATATATAAATTTGCTTGTGTTTGGGTATATATATATTATGCCATGTAGGAGTAATTTTTTTTTTTTTCCTGTTAATTTATTAAATTAGAAAGGTGGTTTACCGGTCTTGTCAAGTGGGACCAGATGGAAGCAGTGATTGCCATGGCTAGCAATTATACATCATGAACATGCACCGACAAAGGGTCGAGGTAGATATAATTAAGCTTCATGTTACTAATACAAATTAAGAGACTTGCAATTAGTGCATAAAAGGCAGCTCCCGTGATTAGAGAACTCAACTGGTCCCCGTGACTCATTCCTACGTCACAAAATTAATACTAACATCATTTTACTATCTACAGCCCTAGGCATTTTGTATTGAGTGGTAGTGTTCTGTATGAAAAGTGATTTTCGGCTTTTAAGGCTTTGTTTGGAACTTAGGGAAAGTGGGAGAAAAAAAAAAGAAAAGTTGAAAATTTTTCCCTCCTATTGTTTGGATGGGAGAGAAAAAGGAAAGAAAATAAAGAATTCAAGCTTTGTGAATAGTGAAATTTCCCTCTCATTTCCTTTTCTCTCACTTTCCATCACTTTTCTTAAGTTTCAAACAAAGCCTTAAGATCACCTATTCACCATATTGAGTTACGGCAAAATATCTCTAATTAATGTGCTCAAATTTTTTCTTATATATATACTCACTTTTTTTTTGATAACTCAGAGTGTTTGGGTCAACTTACTCTCACATGATCGACTACTCTCTTTGATCCTCTGGCTCACTTTGATGACAATAATTATTCATGTTTCAGAGCTCTTCGTCTTCGATATCACCAACCATGCAAGCTAAAACTTATGTCGATCAAATATCAACAATATGCTTTCAAAACAAATTTACCTTGCACAAAATGGATAAATGTCACACTAAATCGGATTTCCATTTATCTCAAGTTAAATATGTTTTTACGTGTTAATTTATTAACAAGATTTTTGGCATGGTTAGTATCTCGACAAGTTCTTAAAGATAAACGGCTTCGGTTATCTATGGGGATGGTTCCGATCATCTAAATGGACTCGAAAAGGATCCACAAATCCCCTAAGAAAACTATCGTACGTATTCTTGAAAGGGACGATCGATCGACCTAGTTTACGGTCCTTAACAAAATTACCATAAAGTGATTTGCTTTGGATGAGAAGATCAAGAACGAGAAGCCACCAATACCATGCATGTAGCTAGCTAGAATCAATCCAAGGGGGAAACATCTTGGCCCCAAAGCTTGGAGACCCATTCATATATATTGATTATCACATGTCTGAAAGGATCGAGCACCATGAGTGAGTGAGACGTGTAGTGAAAGGGAAAACACGGTAAGCGGCCGGGGATAAGAAAACCCGAATATATATATATATATCGGGGCGGTTCCAGGGACATCTATAAATACATCTAAAAAAATACTTCATAATTCCCAATCAAATTTTAATGATCCAAGCCGCTCAATGTGATCAGAACGTGATTTTAAGGGTACTCCTTAGAAATCAGCCAAAAAAATGACCGGGAAGGGCTTGATCCGAATAGTTTAGAACAGTTTTTTATTGAACAGTTCAATTAAAAACTGTTCAAAACAAGCATTTCCCGGTAATTTTTTTTGCCGATTTTTTGAGGGTACCCTTAAAATCACATTCTGCACATATTGAGCGGTTCAGATCATCAAAATTTGATCGGAAACTATGAGATTGAGATTTGGAGTGTTTTTTTAGATGTTTTTTTAAATGTCCCTAGAACCGTCCCGTATATATATATATATATATATATATATATATATGGATTGATTTTCCTTTCTGTAGGGCTTATCTACAACACTATTAATTAATTGCTGTAGTTTAATTGGTGGTTTATCATTTGTTTGAGCATCCTTACGGCCTTCTTGAAACTTTTCTAATTCTCACACTCGATTCAATTAATTGTTTCTGTTGAACAACAATTAATGGACTTATTTTTTGTATTGGTTGAGTTGTTGAGCTTGGTTGTCTCCTGGACTTTCATAATTGATGTAGTGTCCCAGGTTTGTACTATGTACTTCATATCTGATGTAAAATAATCTTTTTTATCGATTGACAAAAAAAAAAAAGTTATATCATAGTCAATAGTATTGTAAAAATGTTTTTTTAGAGGGCAATTGTGAAAAATACTTTTGTGACACAACTTCAAAAAATGATCACACCAAAAAGGATCTCCTTTTATATATTAGAATAGATTAGTACTACTCCAAAAGGGGGTGGGATGGCCTTAGGCTGAGGCCATTGGACGCATTAACTGCCTGCCAACCTAATCCACACACCCCTAAGTTCAAGGGACATAATTCTAATGAGATTTTACCCGTAAGACATCGAGAATCTAGGATTTTGAACAAAATTTTATGCACAACTTACAGCTTTTTGACATTTTTGTTACCAAATAGGTCGCTGGAAATGGGGCCTCACCGATGGAGGTTGCGCCTGGAGTGGGGGAAGGTGAAAGGTGGGGGTGTGTCGTGGAGGATGTGTATGTGTGTTGAGTGGGGGGTGGGTGGGGGTGGAGATATAGTGTCTAATCTCAGCCATTGAATTGAACGACTGAGATTGAGTGTCAAATATTGTGTCAAAATAGATGTGAGCGGAACCGGTCCATACACACACAGAGTGAGCTTCCATTAAGGGATCCCTTAACTTGCTAAGTTAAGGACCTCATGAGTTTGACATTATTTCCGATCAAATTTTGATGATCCGAACCGTTCAATGTGTTTAAAACGTGATTTTAAGGGTACATGCGAGAAATTGGCAAAAAATATGACCGGAAGGGGTTTGATCCGAGCAGTTTTTTTGTAAAAACGCTGTAAATGCATTTTTTATGAAAAACTGTTTGGATCAAGCCCTTCCCGGTCATATTTTTTTCCGATTTCTATTCGTGACCCTTAAAATCAAATTCTGATCACATTGAACGGTTCGGATCATCGAAATTCGATCGGAAAAAGGAAGGTCCTTAACTTAACTCATGAATAAGGGATCCCTTATTGGAAGGGATCGGCAATGAGATTTACCTTTGCCTGTAAGAACGCACTCCTTAACAAAATTCAGGACCCAACGAGGGTTAAATCTTCACTGGCTAGAGAGTTTGCTCCCATCTTGGAGGTAAGCCAACTAGTTGGGAGGTGAAAGCTCATGCGGGTAGATTCATGGACATGTCCAGTGGTCCCCCTTCTAGCTGCTTGTAACTACCATTTATGGGTGTTGGTTCCCTGCAGTCAGCCCTAGATGGATTAGTCTCATCCCGCTTGGTATGGGGATAACTCTTGACAATCAATTGCTAGAGTAATTTCTACAATATATAAAGGGACTACCCAATTGTGGAGCTAGGAAATTAGGAATCAAACAATGAAAGAAATTTTGGTACAATATTTTTTGGTGATTTTCGGTTTTGGTTTTGGTTTTTCAATGTGGTCAAGGTAGTTAAAGTGTCGAGACACAGGTAGTCAAGGCGGCTCATGATAGAGCTAAAAAAGTCTTGAAATAATGTAGAATTGAGTTTATTTTCTCGTTAATGGGATGATCTTTCAGCCAAAAAAAAATCTGGTCATTTGAGTTTTTATGGAACCATTTTGATATCTTGAAGAATGAATATTCAGTATTGTGGCTATCATATCATTCAATGACACGCGGTATCGTTATTGCCTGGCATCATTCCCCATAATTCAAGGGCTCAAGATAAAACTTGTTCTTACCGTTTAATTATGGAAAAAACTTTATTATTTTATTTGTAAATATCTACCAAATTATGCAAACTATATTGAAAATTTAAAAAAATGGGTGGGGCCAAGGGGCCACAAAAGCTTTGGCACTGGGACTAGATATCTTTGGTGTGAATTTTTTGTGAAGCTGTGTCACAAAAGTATTTTCCATTATTGATCCCTAAAAAAATAAGTTTTACATTATCTTAATGGGTTTTTAGGACTTTTAAGTTAAATGAGTCCCATTTTCTTCACCCTCATCAAATGAAGATGAACATAATTTCCCTCACTTTTATTGATTATTTCTAACTTGTAAGTCGTACCAAGTTTAACTATGTTTAACATTAAAAGCCAACAAATATGACAGTAAAATGAATCTTCCTTATTTGGAAATTATCTCCTACAACTCCTCCCGTGGATCTCTCCCCCGAGTCTCCGATGTCGCCGCTCAAGACTTCAACTACTATAACTATAATCCGCAGCTGTAACAAACATGTTTTTCAAAAAAAAACAAACATGTTTTTCAACTATTACGAAAATCCGAAATCTAAAATCTATAATAAAATCTGAAGGTAAAATTTAGAATCTGTATCAATAGCTGTTACAAACACGCCCTGACATAACTTTAAATCATTCAAGAAAAAAACTAATATAATTGTAATAAAAATTGAAACGCGGATGGTTGTCTTGACCCATTTGTCATTGAATATTCAGATAGTCAATTAACTGAAGTTACAGGGAAAAAGGTAATACTGCTAGTAAGGATGAACATGGATCGTATTAGTTTGGTTTTGTAGTAAATCAATAACCAAACCAATAATTACGTATTACGAATTTGGAGAACCAAACCAATCCAAACGGACCAAACTGTTGAAATACGGTTTAGTTTTGGTTTTGAACCACGATTCATTTGAAAACGAGATATCATCTTCCTAAACTATTTAAAGTACTTAAAATGATAGAAAAGAATTAAATAAAACTAACTTAATATTCAAAACAATTCTATTAGTGTGTATATATACAGAGCACTTCAGTTAAGGTCGCCCTTATACCACAAAAATGCGGACGTTGCACAGCTGCTGTTGGATTGTGTTTTGAATGGTTCGGATTCACAGACAATTTGTTCGCGCGAACAGATTGTCTGCGAATCCGAACCATTCAAAACACAATCCAACGGCAGCTGAGCAACATCCGTATTTTTCCACTCTAAGGGTGACCTTAGCTGAAGTGCGGTGTGTGTGTGTATGTATATATATATATATATAAAATATAGCAAAGAGAGAACTGTTGAGGGAAGCTAGAGGCTAGCAAATAGTTCTTATTTTTGGTAGGGCAAGAGAATGATGGATGCAATTTAGGTTTATTACATTTAGGTTTATAGTATAGAATTAATACGAATAGGTTTCGATGTAGAAAATTTAAGGTAATTAGTCTTGGTCGTGAAAAAATAAGGTGGCAGAATGAGTATTACATTAAGAATTCGGTTGACTATAACTTAGCGCCCATGTTTATTGGTGTATCCAAATCGTCAATGATATAAGAGGATCTTTTTGACAAAAGCAATGACACCGGATGACACCATATGCATGAGATTTAACAACAATATTAGAGGATTTCATTTTCAAATTAATACAGGTGCAGTCTAGTCCTCATAATCTTGTACATGCCAGCATGGCTCAAAACTTTTACTAAAATTCATCAGAGATTGATTTAGATAGAAAGTAACACGTGTCATTTTCATTAGCAGGTAACAAGTTTAACATATGTCCTTTTCGTTAGCATGTTTCCCACTAGGAGTAGGACTCTCATTTACTTTTCCATCTTGGTCTTAATTGTCGGTGGCTGATTTATTTTATGTCTAATTTCCAAATTCGGAATGCACTCTTTTCTTCATCTTTATTCGAAAATACAAAACAAAAAGGAAAAAGATTTCTTCATTTTCGTAACATAAAACTAGGGCTCTGTTTGAAACCCATGGAAAAGAAAGGAAAGGAAAAGAAAAATTAAAAAAACTTCCCTTCCATTGTTTGGTTGGAAGAGAAAGAGTGAAGAAAATTAAGAATTTCAAGTGTAGTGAATAGTAATTTTTCCCTTTTTAATTTTTCTTAATTCTATTTTATTTTCCTTTTCATGGGTTCCAAACAGAGCCAAATGAAACGATACTATATACTAATACAGGAAAACAAAATTCTGCTATTTATTGGATTTTTACTCTGTAGCATCAGGAATTCTACTACAGTAATGAAAGCATTGAAGGGAAAAATAGAATCAGGAATATTGTCGGTGGGGGGTGTGAGCATATTGATTGTATACCACGCGCGTAGTACTCCCACGGCTTTTTATAAATTTAAAAAAGGTGCTCTCATTAACGGTAAATAGAGAATAGTGAACCCTAACGGATGGATTAGCTTCCTTCCACCGACGGAATCTCAGGATCAAAAAAGCCAAACCAGGTTCGGTGGTGGGGACGTGATGATAGACGGTGAGTAACGGTCAATCATAAGTAGTGTGAACGGCCGTTGGCTGCTAAACAGTTTTGGGTTCTTAACAATTCTTGGCGACAATTATACATGGCACGTGCACCTCGCTTTTGTGATTTTTCTGCCGGGCCCTCCTATAACGACAACTGCTCCTACCTCTCTTCCCTTGCTTCCCATCCTATCCTTTCACCCTTTTTTTATTCTTTCCTTTTCTTTTTTTTTTGTAATCAGATGTTCGGGCCAACTTGCATGTACCCCCTCAAAGTTTGGGATGGCTGGCCTTCTTGGGATACGAACATGCAACCTCATGGTCAAACACTTAAAGTCCCGTTTCGATAAGGGAAATAAGTATTTTATTTTTTGAATTAAAGGTGATGTATTGCAAAAGAATGACCTGTCTCGTACAAAAAAAAAAAAAAAGTACTTAAAAAATAAAAAACCTTAACGGAATGGGATCTTATTGTTTTCTCATGCCCACTTTATCAACCTCTTGGGCCTTGGGGTTCATCCAACTCACACACAAATAACTACACAAACACAATCACAAGTGTGATGGATCCCACATGTGCAATGTACTATGCTTGTGAGTGTGTTTATTAAACAAATATTCTATAACTATATCCAAAATTACACACCCTCTCACAAAACCCAAGTATCGAGAGGGTGTGTATTTGGGTGTGGTTATAGCATCTCTCTTTATTTAAAGTGTTAGTAATTTGTTTGTTTTTTTAGAAATATTATTGGGGGTTAATCCTATTCTTTCACAGCGAGCCAATCACGCCTTCGCCTAGCCTCCCAGGTTTTTTTTTTTTTCATTTTTGTTTTTCAGAGCCTCCCAGTTGAGGGTAATGTTTCTTCTAATGTGGGCCCATTAAAGAACGAGTACAGTTTTTATTTTTTTGCCTCTGTAGCGTGTCGTGCGGATCCCTACTCGATTATCTGAGCCGGTTTTTTTAGAAAGGCAAAAAAATTTCATTAATCATTGAAAGTGTTACAATGATAAATAGGGATGACAATCGTACCCGTCCCGAACGGGGCGGGTTTTCTACTCCATTTTCGGGTATCGGATCGGGGTAAAAATTTCCAAACCAGCCCGGGTTCGGGGAGAAGGTACCCCGCCCCGAAATTACCCGAACCTGACCCGGCGTATGTATGTATATATATATATATATATATATATATATTTACTTAGATACTCGGGACGGTTCCAGGGACATTTAAAAAAACATCTAAAAAAACACTCCAAATCTCAATCTCATAGTTCCCGATCAAAAATCGACAAAAAAAATTACTGGGAAGTGCTTGTTTTGAGCAGTTTTTAATTGAACCGTTCAATAAAAAACTGTTCGGAACTATTCGGATCAAGCCCTTACAGATCATTTTTTTTGCTGATTTCTCACGGGTACCCTTAAAATCACGTTCTGATCACATTGAGCGGCTCGGATCATTAAAATTTGATCGGGAATTATGAAGTGTTTTTTTAGATGTTTTTATAGATGTCCCTGGAACCGCCCCGATACTTATATATGTATATATACTTATATACATGTCCTTTCATTTTTTTAGCATTAATCCAAAAAACAATGTCTCTTTACTGTCAAGTAATCTAATTAAATTTTAAAAAGAAATAAAAATTGATATTTATTGGTGTTTAGTGGATTTTTTAAAAAGTTTTCTTCAAATATTTATAATAAATTCTACACATAAAGAAATGGAATGAGGTATCTAAGAAATGAACGACAAGATCGCGACAACTCTTCCTTAAACTTGTTTAGTCTGAGAATACCCAGAAATAAAGACAACAACAATTGGTTAATTCACACAAAATCTCAAAAGTTGGCATAAAAGAGAACACTCTTTTTAATTTCATTAATATCAAAAAAACTGAATAGCCCTAAGGCTTACAACTCAATTTATAGTAGGACAAACTTACACACTAGAAAATAAAGAAAAAGGAAACTAAATAATGTAGAACACTTATTTCTATAATTGCAAGACTCCTAACAAAATAACTAAAACAAAAAGAAGGAAACCTTAATATTCTTATTTTTTTAAATAATATGAGCTTTTGATTCTGCATCAGTGGACATTCCATCCGACGAGTTTTACAAAATGCATGGATGACTCGGATCATCATTGGAGTAGTGATCCGTGTGGGGTGAACCGCTGCTTGTATTTCCAAATGGAATTATAGAAGCCATTTCCGAAAAATTAAGGGAGTTGATAATGCCAAAATCCATATTGCATGTTCCTATTAAAACCTAAATTGTTCCTGCCAAAATTCTTTCATTGAATGACTTAGATGCCCTCTACTACACCAACTACTGTTCATTATGATTTTGCTGTACAAAAATGCCCCTTGAAATTCCATAGGATTATTTTATCAAAATAGTGGTCCCAATTAATAGAATATGGCGACGTGACGCAATATAATTAATTTGAAGAAAACAAATATTTACACTGACAGTGTAAATAATTTAATCTCTTTGTATATACAGTAAAAAGATAATTAAAGGGGTTTATAGAAGGTGAAAAAAACTTGGTAAAATATTATGGAGGGATACTTAATTGTCTCTCATGAAAAGAAAATTCCAAAAGGAGTCCATGAATGTTCTCTAGAATGCCCAAGTAATTAATCAAGTATGGTGGGCAGGAGAATCTCATTGGCTAGCTACTTACCAATTTAATTTAATGAATCTTTTGATATTAGGAGGGCACATCAATTTGTCACATTTTAACCACATCCCTCTCACATACATGTGGGTCCCTAACATATATTGTGATGCTAGAGGCACATCAATTTGTCACACCTCAACCACATTTCTCTCACATACATGTCCCTAGCGGGTCCTTAGCATATATATTGTGAAATTCCCACACATGCATGTGAGAGAGGTGTGGTTGGAGTGTAACACATTGATATGTCCTTAGCATTTCCCGACACTTCATCCACACAGACAATCATTCTAAAAATATAATCATTGAGATGACTTTTTTTTATTTCATGTGGGTAGCATTATCAACAAAGATAACGCTTCAATTTATATAGTACCATATCGATATAAAGAGGTTGGTGCTTAAAGCATCAAAAACAGGAACCTACCGCAACTGAGGGCTTTACTTTTTCTTTAATTAGTTTCCGATTTCTTTTTGTATAAAAGTTTTATTTCTCAATTGGGCTTGGGAATGTGTCAAAGCAAAAGGGATTATTCTTTTCTTTTTCAAGAAAACAAATTCATTAATCTTTGAAAAAGGATACGGGGATTAAACAGACCAATCGCACAACGGCCTACGTCACCCGAGACCCAAGACACTAAGGAAGGCAAGACGCCATGCAACGAAAAAACCTTGGACCAAAGGATAAGTACCAAACGTCCTAAACCAATCACTCAAAGACGACCAAACCACAAAGCCCAACCAAAGCAAAAAGGAATTCCTCAATGCTCGTTGACATAAGAGAGGAGCATTGCTCTTGCTCCTGGAGCAAGAAATAATTTTAGGTCAAAGGTATCCATGTCAAAGGTTAAGTTGTGGTAGGGCAATGCAAGACCTACCCCGGCCACTTTTTTGAAACAGACAGGAGGTGCAAAAAGCCTCCAACTAATGAACTGAATTCTACTACAGTACTATTTTCAGATTTAATAGTACTGTGTAATGCTTGGGTCATATATAATATTCTAGTTTCAAAGTTTTTTTTTTTTTTTTTTTTCCTTAGCTGTATATCGATCGTACATATCGGCAACCGATTAATCTTTTTGATAACAGTGTATATTTTCAGTTGGAGTCTTTCATCAAATTTAAATCATGGAAATCGATCACTTCTGGAGAAGCGTGATGACATGAATGGTATATATTGGCAGGTCATAAAAAATAAAAGTGATCACGACATGTAAAAGAAAGGTCATGCTAGCTATTGACAACACATGCAATATTATATTTGTTTGTTTGTTTTTGTTTTAATAGGAGTAGCAATTTTCATTTAGAAATATTGGTAAAACTTGATAAGTGGAGTTGAATGGCCAACTAACTTGTCTTTTTTCCTTTAATAAGTCATTTGTTTGGAGTAGTACTGTAATTTGTTGGTTTGCAATAATGGAAAGAAGAAGATCAGATGGTGTTAATGCCCGAAATCTGCGCTTCCAATTATAATAAGTGGCTGACCAACTGCTTAACTACTACGGAGTACTACTATAATTAGTTAGGTGGCAGTAAAGGTAAGTTAAGTTAAGTTGGAGAGAGGGCCCCCGGTTTTAGTGTCCCTTGGAGCGCCTCTTCCTTTGTTCCCGCCGTTGAGCGCTGGAGAAAGCAGAAGAAAATTAGCCAGCCGGTCCCCAATACCAAAATTTGTTACTGTACTAGCTAGGGAGTAGTACTCCACTATTATATAGGAGTAATAAACAGCTGTCTTGATGTTGAACCAGATGGAGAGGAATGAAACCGTATGTTGAAAATTGAATATTACTCCAATCCAATCCAATCCAATCCAATCCAATCCAATCCAATTCAATGGAGTAGTAAGAAATCAAGAACCACGCGTAATGTAGTGTACTTCGATCTCCGGCCTTGGACTATTTCCAGTCCAGCCAGGTAGTGGAAAACGTTACGAAAACGACCTTCAAATGCACGTTTATATATACGTACAGTACTAGTAATAGAGTAACTAGCTAGCTAATAAGAGCATCAACATCATCAGAGTAGGTATTTGACATCCTCAATTTTTAAGTCAAAGTTGGAGACGTTGCTTCCTCCTTGCCACTAATTTTTGGGGTTATCGGTCTCAATCCCACACGTAAGTGTATGAAACAGTTGTGAAATGGACTGTAAGAAGTAATTCGAGGTGTGCATAAACTAGCTCGGGACACCTTGCATTATAAAATAAAAAAAAAATGATATAACTATACTATGTAGATCAATTAATAAGGTGCGAATTTATCAGCTTTCGTATCCTAAATCAAATGGGTACGTACTACTCCAGTATAACTCAATGAGTCGGTGGTCAAAGCAAAGCCTGTTATGCCACAAATACTAGAACGTACGTAGCTCCATAAGTCATAAGTGGAGAGAGAGAGAGAGAGAGAGAGAAAAGAGGGTAGCGTAGACAGGTTTCACATGGGAAACATTAGTGAGGGCCATTAGTTGATACGGAGTAATAATACGCATGGGTTAAAAAGGCATGCACTTCCTCGAGACAAAAGCAAAGCAATATTGGAGGGAGCCGGGATGCGCGCGACCTTCCTTTCTCATCCTTCCTTTTGCCACCACTGATTTAGTGAACAAATTAAAGCTAGTCAAACTGTTTTATGTAGGATTCCTTCTAAGTAGTATTAGCAACTTTATTTTTATATATATTTTAGAATTAACTCGTTAAAATTTTAAACCAACATTTAAATTTTAGAATTAACTCGTTAAAAACATTAACACTGTGGATAAAAACAACTACTATCACCACGATTACTAAACATCATCAGAGCAAAACAACTACTATCAACACTGTGGATAAAAACATTAAGTTCGTGTCTAGATCATAAAATTATAATGAAAACAATAAATATAGTCCTAAGTAGGGCTGTCAATGGATCGGATCAGATTGGATCCGAATTTGAATTAACTCAAATTTGATCCGAATCCGAAGTATGCAAATCTGAAAAATCAGATATCTAATCCGAAAACCCATATCTGATTCAAATATTTTACTTATACAAATTTTTAGCAAAAAGAAGGAAAAACAAAAAGAAGCAAAACAGAGAGAGAGAGAGAGAGGATATAATCCATGGATCTTCAAAAACAGAAGAGAGGAAATAATATAGGTATTCATATCTTAGGGGAAAATTTCTTTTATATCCCTTCGACTTTGACTAAAAATTCATTTTGGTCCTTCACCTTTTAATTTCGGCATAAAAATACTTCGACTTTTCAATTGTTTTCAATGTAGTCCTTTAACAGAAATCAGGTGTCTTTTTGGACTGAAAAAATGACGTTGACTCCTTTTGAGGGGCATTATTGCCTTTTCCCCTCCTCCCTCTCCCCTCCCTTACCCTAGGTTCATTGGAGGGAACATTTGCCACCAAAAATGGTTCCCCCTATATAATGGTCCCCCTGTTTATAAAAATGGTCCCCTCTTCAAATTAAAAGTCATTTTGTCTTCTTTTTTTTTTTGTTTTTATTCAATTTTTTTTCCGCATTTGTTAATTTTGTGTGAAACTTTTGTGACTTATTGATTCGTCTTAACGAGAGGAATCGGAAAAGTAAAAAATTTGGATCGAAACTCATTATTTTTTTCAAAAAGACAAATAAGTAAAAAAAAACATCTTATTGACTTATTTTTGTGTTTATTCAAAAAATTATGAGTTTCAATCCAAATTTTTTCTTTTTCGATTCCTCTCGTTAAGACAAATCAATAAGTCACAAAAGTTTCACACAAAATTAACAAATGCAAATTTTTTTTGAATAAGGACAATAAAATACAAAGTCACTTAACTTTTTAATCCAAACCCACCTCCTTCCCCCAAAATCTTGGTCAGCTTTTTGCCAAAAAAAAAAAACAGTTTCACGTTTTTGCCAAAATAAAAAACAAAAAAACAGTCTACACATTGGCCTACTTGCATATACAGTCTAAACAAAAAAACAGTCTAAACAAAAAAACGTTGCATTCACATTCTTCGACCATAAATCGTGTATGATCGAAGACCAAAAATGCTGCTTTGACATTCTTCAACCAGAAATCGTACATCAAGACCAAAAAAATCATTTTTTTTAAAGATTTCAAGACCAAAATCGAAACCCAAAAAGCAATCTCACCTACGGTTCTTCCATCCTGTGACATTCTTCAACCCGAAATGCTGTGTCTCCGACGCAATCGTTAACTACAACAAAAAAGGTCTAAGATGACGAAAAAAATTTGTCGGCAATTACATGCTTTTCGTCGTCGAAGTGATTGCCGACGAAAAAAAATTCTCGCCCGGTTCCTCGATCTATGTTTCACGCGGAAGACTCCTCACGACAAAAAATAGTTTTTCCTCATCAATGGCTCCCCAAGGCTGACGAATTAATTCCTCGCCAATGGCTCCCCAAGGCAAACGAATTCCCCAAGGCTGACGAATTAATTTTTCGTCGGTATTTTTTTTTTGCGACAAAAAAAAAAATTCAAAAAATTAATTTCTTGCTTTGCTCCTTCTTCCGCTTCTGCTGGGTTTCGAACCCGGAACATCTTGCCGCGCGCTCAACACCCTAACCACTACACCAGCACCCCAATATGTGTTTAAGGCTCCGTTTGTTTCGACGTAAAATATTTTACAATGTAAAATGTTTTCCATGTAAATTTTTTTTTCAGAAAATGAACTTTAAACTTTTATTTTCCAGTGTTTGGTTAGCACGTGAAATTATTTTCCAATACAATAGTTTTGACGATTAAAGGTCTCGGATAAGTAATGTGTTTACTTAGTGCGGGATATAATTATGGATAAGTAATGCATGGAGTTAGTATATGAGTAATAATTGGGTGTGATAGTTTTGGATTTGGTTGGCAGTGAGTGCGCTGAATTTCAGCTTAAGCGAATGATGGAAAACAAAAACAACTTACGGAAATAATTAGAGGAAAACATTTGTGCCCCAATGATGAAAAATGTTTTACTTTGTTTTATCTAGCCAAACGGCGGAAAATGAGTAAAATATTTTACCCAAAAATATTTTACGTCGAAACAAACAGAGCCTAAATGTCTAATATTTGTAATATATACTATTTTTCATTCGTTTTTTTTTTTTTTTCCAAAACCACCACCACCACCACTACCGTCCCACCACCACTCAACCATTCCTACAACACCACTACCACCACTTCACCACAATCACTACTCCACCACCACTGCATCACCACCACCACCACCACTACCACTACCACTACCACTACCACCATTACACCACCACCACTGCATCACCACCACCACCACCACTACCACTACCACTACCACTACCACCATTACACCACCACCACTACAATCACTACTCCACAACCACCGGCCACCACCACCACCACCACCACGACAATCACTACTCCACCACACCACCACCACAATCAATAAGTCATTAGGTGTCTTTTTCATTCGTTTAATTATGTTTTTTTTCCGATGGTATGGGGCTCGGCCTTGCCAGTGTACCACCCAAACTAGCCATTCCACCCCTCTTGAGCGTGAGAGTAAGGCTCCATTTGGATGAAAAAGACACTTAATGACTTATTTTTTGTCATTATTCAAAAAAAATTTGCATTTGTTAATTTTGCGTCAAATTTTTGTGACTTATTGATTCATCTCGATGAGAGGAATTGAAAAAGTATAAAATTTTAATCGAAACTTTAATTTTTTTAAAAAAGACAACAATAAGTCAAAATTTTTGTCTTTATTCAAAAAACTGGGAGTTTTTATCATATTTTTTTACTTTTCCGATTTCTCTCATAAAAAAAATCAATAAGTCACAAAAATTTGACGCAAAACCAACTAATGCGAATTTTTTTTGAATAAAGATGAAAAAAAATAAGTCACTTTCTTTTTCATCCAAATGGAGCCTAATTCTTGGGCCCCCTAGTGTTGTTATTAAAGAGTGGAGTGCCAAAATCAATAACATATATAATTTTGTATGTACACTAAATTTAATTTAAGCATTGAAATACATTTACTTAGTACATACTGAAATAATAAGAATTTGATGAAAAATAATGCTTTGCTGTGCTGATACCCGCCTCCAATTCCTTAACAAATACTCCAACCACATGACAACTTGTTGATAACATTGCAAAATCAAATATATATACACATTTGTTCAAAAATTTTAATTGTTCTTTTTATATTACATATATAATATATTTGAGTAATGATTTTATTATTTTAAATAATATGAATTTTTTAAATACGAAAATTTAATTAATTTTTCAATTGGCGACGAAATTTCAAATTTCATCGTCAAATAATTCCTTTTTGCCGATGAGAATATGAAAAAATTAATTACTTTTTGAATTGGCGACGAAATTTCAAAATTCGTCGTCGAATGCCGAGGAAATTCAAATTTCGTCACCGATGAGTACCCATTGACGACAAAATTTCAATTTCCTCGTTAAAAAGTCCCATTTGACGACAAAATTTTATTTCCTCGCAAAAAAAATCCCCTTTAACAACGAAATCCAATTTTCTCGCCATAAGGTACCATTTGGCGACGAAATTTAATTTCGTCACTAGCTTTCGTCGCGATAGACGATTTTTGTTGTAGCGTTTCACCTAGGGTTGTGTTTTTGAGTTCTGGGATTGGGTTTGTTGGGTTTTGAAATTTTTGGTGTTTTGTATACAGGTGGGTTTTTATTTTGACGACCTAGGGTAAGGGAGGGGGGAGGGAGGAGGGGAAAGGGCGATAATGCCCCTCAAAAGGAATCAGCGTCATTTTTTCCGTCCAAAAAGACACCTGATTTCTGTTAAAGGACGACATTGAAAACAATTGAAAAGTCGAAGTATTTTTATGCCGAAATTAAAAGGTGAAGGACCAAAATGAATTTTTAGTCAAAGTCGAAGGGATATAAAAGAAATTTTCCCATATCTTAGTTTCATAAAATCGATCTCCACTTGTTTACAACGGATCAACAGGAAAGCCTATTTGACCGAAAAAAAGAAAAGAAAAAAGGAAAGCCTAAGAACTGCCTCAATCAGCACATTGCAAGCTTTTCCGACTCCAATCAAGCAAAGCTTTATTTAATCCCAGATTCGTTATCAAGATCAACTGTAGCTATGACAATTCTTTTAATATATGTATATAATATATATCATACGTGTGATATATGTATATAGACTAAAATTAGCCCACTCATGCTTTAAATAGATGATAAATGATACTCATTTTTTTTTTAAAGTCGATTCAATCCATTTAACACGGAAGCCCAAATTTTAAACCTTCTCTTCTATTTTGGATCTTCTCCCCATTTACGTAATGTTTTGTTTTTCTTTGAAAAAAAGACCGTTCGGATTCGGAGTGTTACCGGATTAGATCCGATATATCCGAATTCGATCCGATTAGTATTTGGATTGCCGGATTGATTTTATCGGTTTCGGACGGAATTTTTCCTGATCGAATTTGGATCGGATCCAGTCCATTGACATGCCTAGTCCTGAGGAATGAAATTTTCTTCTTTAATTAATTTAATTTACTTAAAGCTTTGTTGTTCATGTGGAGTCCTTGTGGCATAAGGAGGATCATAAGAGAGGTGGAGAGACAAATTAGAACCCGATGAGAATCCCAAATGCATGATCCGACCTGTTCATTTAAGAAGTCGAGTGGACAAAAATCAAGTTATAAGATATCGATAAGTTTTGCGCTGAACTAAATATATCCTGAGTACAATGACCAATCAGAATTGTAACCCTCCATTTTTCTCAAATCGTATATATACGTGATATTTCATTATGATGGTTGTCGATATTTGATTAATTAGAGTTTTTACACGAACAATTAGCACTCCAAAACTAAAAAGATATATAACAGGTACGTACGTAGGAACGATGATAAAAATGAATTAATGGTAGCTGAATTGAATACTAGATGATGCCAATTAAGCAGGCTTCCACCGTCAAAGAGATCGACGAGACATGATAATACTACGGACTGCTACTCAACATTGTGATGCACCATGCATGTGACTGACCCCTCCTCTGTCTTCTTCATCCATCTCATCTCTTCGCTCTCACACTGCATGCCCACTCCTTCAATCCAGGGGCGGATCTCGAGTTTTAATTTTTTTTATTTTTTATGTACTTTATTTTGAATATTATCGATAATTATTCATGTATAGGTATTAGGTACTTATGATTTGATTTGATTAAAAACCGATTATTTTACATTCTCATTTCTCAATTTCTTTCATAAATAAAAAAAATAAACACGTGACTGTTAAAGTAGCCTAAAGAAAAAAAGTAAAATGATTGGTATATATTTTAACTGCATTAGGCTAGAATCATTTCAATGTACAAATTTAATATTTTGGAAAACAAAAGTTTTATGATATTGTAAGCATACGTTTTGATAAAAAAAAAATATATGTCTATTAAACCGGCCCCCTCGGATCAAAATCCTGACTCAGCCACTCCTTCAATCTACACAACGTTCCCACTTCTAGTGCACCTACAAAATCACCATATATATGGATACTCCTACATAGTTGATTTATCTTCTTTTCCACAAGACTAAAAGGAGAATTTTTTACAATAAGTTTTCGTTTTCATAGAAAATAGGAAAGTTTTTAATCGAGGTACCACAGTACGAACTACTCAGAGTCCTATGTTTTAAATTGGGACGGAGGGAGTACGTACTCAGGGTCCTAAGTTGTATGTAGTGTATTTTTTCCGCCTTTTCTAAATTTTTGTAGATTGGTGTCAAATTTTTCTAAGACGAATCTTAAATGTAAAAAAACATGACTAAAGGCAAAAAGACAAAGAAAAAAAATCCCTAAAGATGAACAAAGTTCGAAATTACAGTTTTACTAGCTTTTTGTTTACCAATCGTATATGACTTTCTTCAATTTTTGATTTTTATTTCTATGCTTATCCGATTTCTCTCGCTGTTTTGGAATGAATGTAATGTTGGGCTCGGATAAAAAAAAAAAATGTAAGGTTGGGCAGACACCCTATCTGTAAGATTTTTGTGGCTGTTGCGCCCGCCCTGTGTCTTTAATAATGTTTAATTTGGGTAATGATTTTTCACTCGATTTTTACTCCAAAATTTGTCCTTTCATTTAAACTTTCACAAAACATAACGCTAAAAAATAAATTTTAGGGTGCATGTACAAGCAAGTGGAGGTGCAAAAATTATTTTCTTGAATTTTGAGAATTAAAAATGGAATTGAAATAAGCAGTTGTTCGTTTCTAGTATTCAAAACAAACCAAAAGAGTACATAGAAAAGCACCAGTCTATAACTTCCAGAACTTCTTCTTCTTCTTCGTCTTTTATTTTATTATATTTTTATTTTATCTAAAGCACAAATTGCATTCAACAAAAGCTATATGGTACTTACAATGATTTTCATCCTAAACCAAAGAGAAGGAGCTACAGCCAAGCCCAAAAAACTAAAGATATACAAGAAAAACAGAGAGATAAAACTTACTATGTCTAATTAAATTCTAAACGCGAGTCTCATACTCTCACCACACCGATAATAAAATTCAGCAAAGGGGTCTAATAGTCTATGGGGTGTCAATAAACTAAGACCTAGTTTTTCAAAAATAGTTTGGGTTTTTTTGGTTTTGTTTTGTCCTTCTTTTATTTTTATTTTTTACATTTATTAGTTTTACGTCAATTTTTTGCGAATTTTTAGTTTGTCTTGACTTAAAATGGATAGTCTATGACTTTTACCCAATTTTTGTACAAATATCCAAAATTTAGCACTACATAAGGGAAAAACAATTTGAGAAACTAGGCCAAAATAAAATGACAAATTAATACACATTCTTATTAACGGTTCTTTTATTGATTTATTGATAGTCTATGACTCTATGTGTTGTGAACAAGTTAAATATAGTAGATAGACAAAATTGCACACCTTCCAATGCAGGTTTTACACTTTTTAATACACTCAAACATTCTTATACGTTTTTATTTACACATTTCGACACACTATTCCTATAATCTCAAGTGTTGGAAAACCAAGGGGGGGAGGAAATAGGATCTAATAACCCAAAGCAAGATTATACTAGTAGATAGGATGGATCCACATCCACCAGATCCACTTGAGCGGTGAAAATGACCCGGAAAATATTGCATTACGCGAGCCGCGTGCGTATCACTCTCCAACATTAATATCCCTCCCTTAAGAAACCTCTAAAAAAGGTTTCCAAGATTAATAAAAAGTCACATTCTTCTGTTCTTATGGAGTACAGTATTTCTTTTGCCACTCAACCAAATATTTTATATTTCATAGACAAAAAAAAACTAGTTACAATTTCCTTTTAATAATTACGTCCTCCTTTTTTGGTTTTGAGCTCACAGTCACGCAGTGATGGCTGCTTTTTCGGCATATGTGATTGATAGCTGTATATAACCACATACCAGTACCGCTGTTTCTAGTCCTAGTATTGTTCTCAAGACCTCAGCTAGACTAGTGAGAGAGAGAGAGAGAGAGAGAGGAGGTGGGAATGGACCTTTCTCCTCTGCCTTCCCACTCCATTTAGACCACAACCCAAAACCCCTTTCTCTCTCTGTATTCTTTCTCCAAATTTCCCTCCAAACCCAGAAAGGGAGAGTGAATTTTGAGGCAGAATCATGGAAACCAGATCAGCCACCAAGTGGGTTCTTGCTCTCTGCTTTGCATTTGTTCTGGGGTTTGAGCTCATCCAGTGTAGCGTCACCTACGACAGGAAGGCCATTGTCATCAATGGACAGAGAAGAATCCTCTTCTCTGGCTCCATGCATTACCCCAGGAGCACTCCTGAAGTACTCTTAACCATTCCCATTCCATTTATTTCTCAATTTACTCTCTGATTTTTCTCACATGTTTTTTCTTTATTTTTCCATTTTTCTTATTTTCTGTCCCTTTTTGTTGTTGTTGTGTGTGATGAAATTGAAATCCTTTTAGATGTGGGAAGATCTCATACGCAAGGGTAAAGAAGGAGGTCTGGATGTAATTGAGACATATGTTTTCTGGAATGTCCACGAGCCTTCTCCTGGCAATGTACTTTACTCTCTCACGAATTTCACTTGTTAGGTTCTGCTCTTTTCACTTGGTTCTTTTTCTGGGTTTTCTGTTAATAGTATTTGCTTTTCTTCTGTTTTTCTGTTGTGGGTTTCTAGTATAATTTTGAAGGGAGATATGACCTAGTTAGGTTCATTAAGACCATCCAGCAAGCAGGTCTCTACGCTCATCTTCGCATTGGGCCTTATGTTTGTGCAGAATGGAACTTTGGGTAACTACCTTGTCTGTTTTCCCACTAGATCTCTCTCTCTCTCTCTCTCTCTCTCTAACTGTATATATATATATATATATGCAGCAGAAAATGCAAATAGTTTTGCGTGTGGATAAAATATTATTTGGTTGTTTCACTGTGTTATAGTCACATTCTTACATATATTGCCCTTTTCAAATTGAGGGATCTTGTCTTTCAGGTTTGATCTGGGTAAGGTTAGGTTTTAATTTTCATTTCTTTTTGTGTTGCTGTGCAGTGGATTTCCTGTTTGGCTAAAGTATGTTCCAGGCATAAGCTTCAGGACAAACAATGAGCCTTTCAAGGTCTCAACTCCCTCCATTTCACCCATTAATTTTGTACAGTAGAAACAAACTGATTGGCATTTGTAAAAAATACTTGGTGAAAAAACAGAAATAAACTAGGTTTTATACTGTTATTGCATATGGTGCTGCAGATGGCTATGCAGGGGTTCACTGAGAAAATTGTCAACTTGATGAAGAGTGAAAATCTGTTTGAGTCCCAGGGTGGCCCCATCATTCTCTCACAGGTATAGATGCTTTGTCCCATTTGGGCATGTGGCATGTCTTGTTTTGTGCTTAAACAATTTGAAGTTTGATAGTTTGTTCACTTGAAATAACTTAGTCAACGATGATGATGATGGATGTGTGTGTGTGTTTTTTTTAAAGATTGAGAATGAGTATGGGCCTCAAGGTAAGGCACTTGGAGCTGCAGGCCATGAATACGTGAACTGGGCCGCAAATATGGCGGTCGGTTTGGGAACCGGGGTCCCGTGGGTGATGTGCAAAGAAGAAGATGCCCCAGATCCTGTGGTGAGCAGTCCATAACTACTTCTTTTAAATGCAAGATTTAGTTTGATTTGGGTCAAATCTTCTTTCAGTTCTTTTGCATTTTAGTTTGTTATATTTGCTGCTTTGAGTTCTGCCACTTTCAGTTAGGGGAACTCAGCAGCGGCATACTGGATTAAACTTTTCATTTGAACTCTAGCAAAACAGGAGTATTAGAAAAAGGTTTTTAGTACGTTTATACCTCGCCTGCATGTGCAACTAATTACTCACGTGTTTTGTGAGGTTCAAGAACAAACAAGAGTATAATTTAACTGTTGGAAATGAAGAGAATTAGAGAAAGGAAGAGAATAATAATTTTCCTCCTTTCTTGTATGGTTCCTTTTTCGGGAGGGAAAAGAAGAAAATTCATGAAAAAAACAAGTGAGAATTGATGTTCCTTCTCATTTTCATTTCTTTTTAATTCCTCACTTTCTTTGTTATGCTAATATTGTCCTTCTTTCCACTTTTCTTCGAAACCAAACAGGGGGAAGTTTTTTTCATTCTGCTTCCCTTTCTTTTTCTTTTTTTCAGCAAAACCAAATCGAGAAAATAGATATTTTTCTTAGAGTTCCTCTCTTACTTTCTTTGCTTTTCTCTTCTTTTCTGTTCCCTTCTGCACGAATACATAGGTTCTGCTATGTTTGGTACACATGGTAGAAGAGAAAGGAAGGGATAGAAAGTGGGAGAAAATTTGTAGGGGAAGTAGATCATTTTTCTGTCTTTGATTTTGGTAAGAAAACGAAAAGAAAGTAAGAAGGCAAAAAACTTCTCCTTGTTTCCTTTTACAATAAAGGAAAGAGGGAAGAGAATAAAAGGAGAATTTCAAAAGGGTGTGGAAACTGAGTTCACTTGCTTTCCCTTGCTAGTGGGAGAGGAGAGCTAAGAACCAAACAAGTGAAGAAGGAAGATTATAATTTTTTTTTTTTTGTTTAACATAACCTTGGTTTGGTGATGTGAAATCGAAAATAATGTGTACTTTGTTCACCATAATATCCTTGTGAGATGAAATCATCTTTAAGTAATTTTGGCTGGTATTGCTGGCAGATAAACACATGCAATGGCTTCTACTGTGATACCTTTTCTCCAAATAGACCTTACAAACCTACAATATGGACGGAGGCTTGGAGTGGATGGTAATAGTTACTTTTTTGTTTGGTCGGCTCAAAATTTCTGTAAGATGTAACGGCATTTTACTCTGTTTTCAACTCACAATTGTGAAGGTTTACGGAGTTTGGCGGCCCAAGTCATGAGAGGCCGGTTCAAGATTTGGCATTTGCAGTTGCTCGATTCATACAAAAGGGAGGATCATTTATTAATTACTACATGGTTGGTTTTCCTGTCAAATTGTTGATGGTATTAAGAATTCTACTTTGTCAAGTTATGTTAATTTTCCTAGAACTAAATCCATCTTGTTCATTGTGTGAACACTGAACAGTACCATGGAGGGACCAATTTCGGACGCTCTGCTGGTGGCCCTTTCATAACGACCAGCTATGACTATGATGCTCCACTTGATGAATACGGTAAGATCAAAATCTTTGGTATATGTATATTTAGGAAGAGTATTGATCGTAAAAAGTCCAATGAGCTTCACAAGCATTCACATTGTCCACGTGTTCAAGTCGTGTAACTGGAGGCTGTAGAAAGCTATTTCTTTTGCATGTGAACATTCTTTGGTCTTAAGAACAGCAAAGGAAATGAAATCCGATTAATTGCTAATTCTTCATGATATTTGGTGTACCTCAATATTGCATTCATTCTCAATTTTGGATACAGCTAACTGCTTCACTGCATTTACTTGATAGGTTTGATAAGGCAACCAAAATATGGTCATTTAAAGGAACTCCACAGGGCAATTAAGCTTTCCGAACGAGCTTTAGTTTCATCAGATCCCATTGTCACCTCTCTAGGAAGTTTTCAACAGGTATTGGAGTCTCCTTTGCTTCAGCATTTTAACATGTGTAACTTTTACGCTGAATGTCTGGAATTTTTCCAGGCTCATGTATATTCTTCAGAAGCAGGAGATTGTGCAGCTTTTCTCTCTAACTACGATACCAAGTCTTCTGTGAGAGTGATGTTCAATAACATGCACTATAATTTGCCTCCTTGGTCCATCAGCATCCTTCCTGATTGCAGGAACGTTGTTTTCAACACTGCCAAAGTATGTTACTCTTCATAAATTAGATTATTTTGTTGTCATTAATTCTTACCATACAATGCGTATAGATTGCCTGAGATGATTATTAATTCTTTTACTGCCATTACAGGTTGGAGTTCAAACATCACAGATGGAAATGCTGCCAAGCAATGCTGAGATGTTCTCATGGGAGACTTTTAATGAAGATACATCTTCCCTGGATGACAGCTTATCATTCACTACTCTTGGTCTCATGGAGCAGATAAATGTCACCAGGGATACTAGTGATTATCTTTGGTACATAACCAGGTGAGACAAACATCCTGATTTAATGATTCTTGCTGCTTAGGTTTTGTTGAGTTCTTCATCTTTTTTCCACATTTCCATTTATAGAAAGTAAATTTCCATCAGTGGTTCAAATCTGATTGCTTAACATTTTCATTTGTCGCCCACAATTTTTTCCCTCTAGAATGGGTGGTGTTTATTCTTGCATTTGCTTCTATAATAAGTAATTACTGAAGATTACCCAGACACGGTTTTAAGAATACCCCTATAGATGAATGTGATATAGCATGATTTAATTTGTTGACCTGATTCAAAGTTCATATGGTGTGCAGTTGGACTGGGGATATTGGCTGTGACCTGCCTTGAAATGAATGATATAGGATCCCACACTATATTTTGATGATATGACTACGACATGCAGTATTTTTTATAATCTCCAACTATGTTTTGTTGGCAGTGTTGACATCGGTTCGTCAGAATCCTTCTTGCACGGTAGTGAACTGCCTACTCTCATAGTGCAGTCAACAGGTCATGCTTTGCATGTGTTCATAAATGGACAACTTTCTGGTACGTTTTCAAACAACTTCTTTTACAGGTGTCTAGTTTTGATTTAAAAAAGTAAAGTAATAGAGAGTGTCCAGTTTTGGTCATAAAAAAAAAGGTAAATTAAATAGAAAAGTCTACTTTCTAATAGTTTGCCTGCCCCTTCTAGCTGGTTAGTGAAATGAATTTCACATCTTGTAGGGTATGCATTTGGAACAAGGGAGAATAGGAGATTTACATTTACAGAAAAGGTGAACTTGCGTGCTGGAACAAACAGGATCGCACTCCTCAGTGTAGCTGTTGGATTGCCAGTAAGTACTCTCTCCTAACCTCTCATTATTGCGATGCTTCCATATCCTAATTATCTCTGGTTACATGGGAAGCAGTGGAATAAATGTGTTTTGATCTAAATTGGTTCTTTACTTCTGTAACAATCAATGTATGTGTCCATCCAAAATGAAGTACTTGTATCTGCATCTACCATTTCACGGTAAATCATTTGAACATTAGTTTTGGTGTTGCACTCGGTAACCCATCTAGGGAAATGAGAGGAAGGGTTGACCCTTGTATGCGCTCAACACACAATGATCCCAATATTTTTTTTTTTAGGCAACTCTACTTCATTGACTAAATGATGCAACTCTACCGATCCTAGGTCATAGCATCCATCACAAAAATTAATTTGATTTGGTGATCTTCAGTAAATACTACTTTTGTAATCAGTCTACCAATTATAAATCAATGTTGTTAATACCGTTCCGTACCGGCCGGTACGTACCGTTTTAGACAAAATCCGGGAGAATACCGGCGATTTCGGAAAATACCGGACGAGATGGTGTTACCGGCGATTTCGGCCGGTATTTTGCAAAACTGGACCAGTTGGAAAAAGAGAGGAAATAAAGGGGAAAAGAAGAAGATCGGAGCAGAGAACCGTAAAAAATGGTCGATCTGTGGGGGAAGTCTTCTTCTATCTTCAAATTCGAACGCTCTTGAACCTTTGGTCGATCTTTCTTCACTGATCGTGTTCTGGTTTCCCGCTTCATTTTCAGTGGTTTTCCCTAGTTATGGAAGATAGAGAGAGAAGTAGAGAACGAAGAAAAGCTGGTTTGGATCTTCAAGAAGATAAACATCACGTGAACCAGCTGGAGTTTTACTTTTGGAGAAAAGTTATAGTGTGCATACAGAGCACACCATTAATTTTATCCTCTTTTTTTGTCTTTTTTTAGCCTACTACTTTTATTGAAATTGCAAAATTTATTCAAATAAATTGTTTTTAGCCTACTGCTTTTTTTAGCCTATACAAATAAAACTTAATTTTATAACTAGAAATATAATTTTTAATGCATATTTGTAAATAACGGCAAATCCGAAACGGTACCCGGTACCATACCGGTACCGGTACGTACCGTTCCAGTAACAAATCCGGTACCATGTCCGAAACGGTATTCAGAACATTGTTATAAATATCTTGAAGGAATTCATTGTTTGAGATTTTGGCCATTGAACTAGTGATTCAAGTAGCCAATGCATAATAGAAACCTTATCATTTTGTTAGATAAGTTATTTTCTGACCTAGTATTTTCATTTGGTGTTGAAGAATGTTGGAGGACATTATGAGACTTGGAGCACAGGAGTCCTAGGTCCAGTTGCACTCCATGGTCTTGACCAGGGGAAATGGGATTTGTCGTGGTCCAAATGGACTTACCAGGTTTTCAATTCTCACCTCCCTATTTTTCATTGGCGTCCTGGTCTTTGAAAGGAATTTTATATCATTTATACTCCTTCAAACAGGTTGGGCTGAAAGGAGAGGCCATGAATCTTGTTTCTCCTGCTGGTATATCTTCTGTTGACTGGATGCAAGGCTCTTTGATCGCACAAAAACAGCAGCCATTAACTTGGCACAAGGTATGATAGCATAACAGTAGTTATAACTTCCAAGTTAGTTGAATTTGATGTTGTATAGGGTAATGATACTTATGCTCCAATGTAAGCCTCACTCCGAAATGAATTATGGGCACTAACAATTTTAAGAATCTACAGGCTTATTTCAATGCTCCTGATGGAGATGAGCCACTAGCTTTGGACATGGGGAGTATGGGGAAAGGTCAAGTATGGATAAATGGTCAGAGTATCGGAAGATATTGGACAGCATATGCTACTGGTAATTGCAATGGGTGCAGCTATTCGGGGACGTTTCGACCTCCAAAATGTCAGCTTGGCTGTGGTCAGCCAACTCAGCGCTGGTAAACCCTTGGATAACAATTCGGAACAAAATCTATAGGCATCAAATATTGAGTGTTTCAGAATGAGCTTTTAAGCAGAGCTATAGCAGCTGTTTATACTTCATCGCTTATAAGCAGAAGCTATGGTCGACACTATTGCTACAGCTTTCGGGTTGCCATAATCTAAAATTCCACTCCGAAAGCGATTGCAAACACAGCCTAACCTCATATTGTATCATGGAATCACTGTGGCCATTAATGTTAGGTACTAGAATAACAAACAAAATTAAGTTTTCAGGTATCATGTGCCCCGGTCATGGTTAAAGCCAACACAGAATCTTTTGGTACTTTTTGAGGAACTTGGAGGGGACCCCACAAGAATTTCTCTGGCGAAGAGATCAGTAACCAGTGTTTGTGCTGATGTCACGGAATATCACCCTATGATAAAGAATTGGCAAATTGAAAGCTATGGAAAAACTCAAGAATTTCACAAACCAAAAGTGCACTTGCGATGTGGTCCAGGCCAGTCCATTTCTTCCATCAAATTTGCAAGCTTTGGAACTCCTTTGGGCACTTGTGGGACTTTCCAGCAAGGAACTTGCCATGCTCCTACCTCATATTCCACCCTAGAGAAGGTAATCATTGTGATTATGTGTCTTATGGACATTAATAGTACAATTTACCTTAAGTTTATTGGTTGGGTTTTTATCATATTATCCACTTGTATTATATTACAGAAATGCATAGGGCAGCAGAGATGCTCAGTGGCCATATCAAACAGCAATTTTGGGCAAGACCCATGTCCGAATGTGTTAAAGCGGTTAACCGTTGAAGTGGTTTGTTCCCCAACGACTTCTACAACCATTCAACCCAATTCAAGGGGTTAGGTAAAGATCGATACGGGCACTTCAAAATTTGGAGCTAGTAACTTAACTATACGTATCAGCAAAAGAAGCAAGAAAGAATGAATAAAGGGAAAGGTACAGTGAAAGGTTTATTAGTTAAGGTTGATGAATGCCCAGGCTGTGTATGTGTGCTAGAGGTAGGTAGTCTTTTAATTTAAGGGGGCTAAATGGGCCTCTGTTTCGTAGTGATATCAGATTAGTTTGTAGAGTCAGGGGCTTCTCCCCGACCACGTGAAAAAGAGGGGCTTCGCCATTCTGGGTCCCCGTGAAGGATTTCAAGCCTGATCCCCGGCCTTTTAACCGGAAATGGGCTACCGGTTGAAGAAGTGGTTTCTATTTGGCGATACAATCTGTGGTTTATTAGTTTGTTTGTTTGTCAAATTTGGGGGATAGCAAACCCTAACTTGGTTCATGTTGGGAGTGGATCCTAGCATGACTTGGTAGTTTCTTATTTGCAGCTCGCTGTCTTTCGAGTTCCTGTTTGTATTACAGAAAAGCGATCCTATCCAATTCACAATTGTGGTTCCAAACGCCTTATTGTGCAAGCTGTATGAAGTCGAGTTTGGTTTGGAAGATAATTGCTAGTAACTGTCTTCAACTTCAATTAGAGTGTTTGTGAATGGCTTTCCTTCCACCCACAGGGATCCTTACATTGTCTCAGCGCTATAGAAGTCTAACCTAAGTCACATAAAGCGGGTGTGGGAGCGCGAAAGCGTCTCCCAAAAATCTTCAAAAACTACAATTCGTGAGTGCGAGGATTGAGACCACAAGTGCAAGGCAAAGATTGAGAGCATGAGTGTATGCCATTTTGAAGGATTATGCTGACTAAAAGGCTAACCTGTCCTGCCAAGTTTGAACCCAGGAACGCATACCCGACTAAAAGGCTAACCACGAAATTCCTTTGGTTTTGGTAAATAAGAACCATCAAACTTGTTTATCGATTGTAATGCAAAGTAAGTGCATGACCCAATTAGAAAAAAGCTTTTGCGAATCTCGTTGTTGTGGTGCAACTCTTAGACGGAAAACAATAAACTCTGGTAATTGATTTTCACAAAATCACTTCTCATGGACTTACTACATACCAAATCTACCAACAAATTATTTTCAATCACCTGAAGGCAGCTGGCATCATCTCATCAGTGATTCCAGAGTTGTAGTCTTGTAGAAATATGTGACCCTTCCGGTGCAGATCTGAGCCAAGTGCAGTAAACGAGCCGAATTGAACTGAATACGAGCTGAATATTAGAATGTTCTGATTTGTTTGTTAAATTTTTTAGCAAACTTGAACTCGAGTCGAATTCATTGAAAATTTGATTAGTCGAGCTGAGCTTGCCTAGGTTTGAGTTCAACACGAGCTTATTCATGACCCCTAACGAGTTAATAATTCATACACCCTTCGTCCCTAATTGCTTGCCTTTTTTGAGAAATAGTGCATTTTGCACACAAAAATTAATATATAAGCATGAATTTTTTTACACCAATTTAAAGATCTCATTGAGAAGAAAAAATTGGTGTAATTTTTTTTTATAACAATTCTCATAAACATGTTTTTTTT
The DNA here is from genome assembly GCA_018127125.1 of Rhododendron griersonianum. NCBI lineage: Eukaryota > Viridiplantae > Streptophyta > Magnoliopsida > Ericales > Ericaceae > Rhododendron > Rhododendron griersonianum. The sequence goes on from CM030795.1 coordinate 18,729,057, forward strand.
TTTGTGCAAAATGCACAGTTCTCCAAAAGGAGCAAGCAATTTGTAATGGAGGGAATATATTTATGCTCTCATACATGTCTAAAATTATAAATAAGAATTTTTTTAGTATGCACATAAATACGTTCATACATATATAAAACGATAAAAACAGATACATAAGAAAGTTTTTAGTAAGTGTAAACATTTATACTTGTGCAAGTTCTAAAAATTTTCATTATGTACATATATAAAATTATACAAAATTCTTCTGATATACATATACTTCAAGTTCACGAGCCTAATCGAGCCAAATACTGCTACATTCATGTTCGACTTATTTATGAAACGAGTCTAAAATTGATGCTTATGTTCACTTCATTTAGCAAACGAATCGAACTTGAATGAGTTTTTACCGAATAGAGTCTCAAATAGTTCACGAACAATTTAGTTCATTTACAACCTTATCTGAGCCTTTGAATGCACCAAGGGAGGAACCACTTTTTAAAATTAGCTCAAATAATTTTAGTCCAATCCATTTTTTCTTTTAGCCCAACCCCTCCCACCAACCACTTTTTTTGGCTAGTGTGTTTAGATCTGAATAATAATTTTGTTCACCCTCCTTTAAAGATGGCGAACATTATCCTCCCAGTGAAAATTGTGTAGGGTACACGGATTCAACACACTTATTGGTAATAATGGACTTAGGGGGTGTTTAAGTTTCTAAAAAAAGGAACTTTTAAAAAAAGAAGGTAATTTCAAGCTCAAAAATTATAAGTTTACGCAAATAATTTTTCTACCAATATGGATTTTGTTTGATAGATTTCATTGAGATCTTTTAAATGGTGCAAAAAAAATTAAAAAAATATTTTTCATTTTCATTATATTTGAGCTTGAAATTACCTTCTTTTTGAAATTTTTTTAAAAAGAAAGCAGAACGGCACCTTAGTTTGTGGTAGAACCCACACAATTTCCACCAATCACATGGAGGGTAAAATTCACACTCTTTAAAGGAGGGCGAACAAAATTATTCTCTTAGATTTGCTCTTATATTGTTAAATGCAGAACATTGGCAGGTGTGCTTAGATTTTTACTGATTTAGTTGATACAGAATATTGGCTAATGTCCTTAAATTTTAAAATGTTGATTTGTACAATCTTACTTTTTTAGGTTTAAATTATATAATAGAACGGCAAAAAAAAAAGTAGAACGTTTTTTGAGATTTATTTTTAGATTTGTTGATGTCCAAGGATTTTTACGAGAGCATTTTTTCAGGTCGCCCGTATGTATATTATATATATATGTATCTCTATTATAAAACAGAAGGGTGTGGGATAAGTTGTTGGAACGGCTTAGATTCATTTGATCCAAAGGCTGTAGTGCATTCTCCCACTTCCCGGTTAAGTGCCCATGGTTTTCACCTAAATCACACAACTGCCATTTCCTTCCAACCGGGATGCGTAGTGCCGTAGGCACGGGCTAGCACTAGTATATGTATATGTCACAAATGTTCAAGTCCACACCTATTACGGTCCACACTGTCCACACCTCTCATTTCCCGATCGATTTGCGATGATCCGAGCCGCTCAATGTGTTCGGAACGTGATTTTAAGGGTACCAACGAAAAATTAGCAAAAAAAATGACCGGAAAGGGCTTGATCTGAGCAGTTTTTTACGGAACCGTTCAATAAAAAACTGTTCGGATCAAGCCCTTCCCGGTCATTTTTTTTGCTGATTTCTAGCGGGTACCCTTAAAATCACGTTCTGATCACATTGAACGGCTCGGATCATCGAAATTCAATCGGAAAATGGGAGGTCTGGACGGTCCGGACCTGAAAACAACTGTATATATATAGGTCTGAATTGTAAGAGGTCCCAAATCTCAATCTCATAGTTCCTGATCAAATTTTTATGATCTGAACCGTTCAATGTGTCCAGAATATGATTGTAAGGGTGCCCGCAAGAAATTAGCAAAAAAAATGATCGGAAAGTGCTTTTTTTGAGCAGTTTTTAATTGAACCGTTCACAAATCTCAGCTAAAAACTGCTCAAATCAAGTCATTCTCGGTCATTTTTTTTGCTAATTTCTCGCGAGCACCCTTAATCAAAATTTGATCGGGAACTATGAGGTGTTTTTTTAGGTGTTTAATTGGTTTTTTCCGGAACCGCTATATTGTTTTGCCCACTGAATTTTTTTTTTTTTTAGTTAACCCATGGGAGAATCAATTCCTGGTTCCGCCGTTGGAATGCACAGAGTCGTTCAATGAAAGGAACTAACAAACAAAATAATAAACCTACAGGTTTGCATATAAGCATCAGTTTCGCCCTACGAATTTAGAAAACATATCTACCGATATGCGATTGCGCTGATTTTTTATAAGGCTCCATAATAAAATATTTTAAAACTTATAAATATGGAGGGGTGAACATAGCACGAGTGGAGAGCAAACAGCATGGATTAGCTGAAAATGTGGGGTTCCACTTCCTCCGGTCTCCCCCTTCCTTGTTAAAGCAACAGCCCAAAACCAATTAGCCTTAGTTTTTATATAATTTTTTTTTTCTTTTATAGATTTGCAGCGGTGCAATGAAAGTTATGCAACAAACTAGTAGTACTTTTTGCTGCTTAAAGCAAGGGGCTTAGAGCATCTCCATTATTTGACTCTTTAAAAGATATACTAGTATTCGTTATACGATAGAATGTATTAAAAGTAGACACTCAGGTTCAGTTGAGGGATCCCGTGTTTTTGCATTTCGTGCGGGACTCCCATCTCAGCCGTTGGATCTCATCCAACGGCTGGCGTTTTAAAGAGCATCTCGCGGATCCCAGGCGGTCAGGTCACGGGTAAAAAGAGTTCTCGCGGGTCATGGGCACACACAAACGGATCCCTTATTTCTTTCTTCTCGTTTCACGCTGAAACACACAGAGAGAGAGAGAGAACAACAAGAACACGCAGCTACGAACTCAGACGATTTTGGCGATTTCGACGAAGACTACGAAGAACTCAGACTATTTCGGCGAAGAACACCACAAGGTCTCTCTCTCTCTCTCTCTCTCTCTATGTGTGTGTCTCTCTCGTTCCGTATGAGAACCAGAAACCCTAACCCGTTGTGTTCGAACACAGGAGAACGGAGAACGAAATCGATCTCCGACGAAGCCAGTCGACGAAGAAGAAGAACACCACAAGGTACCACAAGGTCTCTCTCTCTCGATCTCTCACTCTCTCTCTTTCGTTCCGTACAGAACCATAAAACCCTAACCCGTTGTGTTCGAACACCGGAGAACGAAGAACGATTTCGATCTCCGACGAAAAATTTGATAGTTAAACCATAAACCCTAACCCGTTATATTCCCACACTTCATGTGATGTAGTTAAATTTGATAGTTTGATGGGTATTATAAAAAATTGCAACACGGCAGTACATGTAGCTAGTCATTGGAAATTGTAATTGGTCATGGTTCTATGCATGAATTATTAGTTGGTGTATGACTAGATTATTTTTTGTTGCTTATAAATCGTAAACTATGCTCACTAGCTATGGAATAGGCATGGTAGTTTCCTGAATATGAATCTTGCACTCTTGTACAGATCTTATTGCTTTGTTTGGTTTGTGTGTTGAAATTTTTTTGAAAAATAGTATGGGTAATAAGTAGAGAGAGAAATATTGGAAGTAGGGGGAATCTGGGGAATTTTTTGAAAAATTATTTTTGAAAAGGGAAGAGAACAAGGCATATATGTTTGAAGCAGAAATGGAACAAGAAGAAATTTCTAGCGTCAATCCAACCCTCATGTTTCGACCACCACCTCAAAGGTATCTCTCTCTCTGGTGTAGACAAATAGTGTAGAACGTTGTTTTTCTAGTGTAGTTACCTAAATAGTTATTGTTGTCTTTTGGTGTTTAGAATGCTGTCTTTGGATCATATACCACTAGTCTCACCATCACCATCCTCACCGTCACCATCTCAACCGTGTGTGGAGTCTATAATTCTTCCCAACGTCTTTTAACTCCTCAAGTGAAAGCCGAATTGATACCAAAAATTGGACAACAATTTCATAACTTAGACAAGGTTTTGAAGTTTTACAACAATTACGCTAAGGAAGCTAGTTTTAGTTTGCGAATCCATTCTAGCAAGACGAATAAGAACAAAGAAATCATTAGGAAGGAGTATGTTTGTTTCAAACAAGGGTTGAAGATGTTTTGTGCTCATTTGTTCTGTTTTTTATGCCTTCTTGGTTTTTGTCCTTTGTTTTAGTTTGCCTCAATTTGTCACCAACCCATATTCTTACTCCCTTTTTTCGCCTGATTGCAGAAAGATTGGAGAGAGGAGGGATGAATTCAGGAAGAAAGTTAGCCGCTGCGTGAGAAAATCGCAAGAAATGTTGTGAACTGCTGTTCTTATGCTGCTTTGTCCGACTTCTATGGGGAAAAGACCGAAAGTTTTTCATTGTGTCCAAGTTTTTTTAAAGGGTTTCTGACTCTGGTGTATTTATTTGTATTGTTCAAAGTTAGTGGAATAGGAAGAAGAAGGTAGTACATTCTGGTTTTTTTTTTTTTTACTGTATTTGTTCTCTTAAATTAACCATGTGGAATCTGTATTTCTGTACTGGTTTATCCAGAATCTGTATTTTTGTGTACCTATTCGTGTAAATTTTGAACAGATTAGAGAAAAAATTGCTTAAAGTCACTCTTGAGAACACCCTGTACTCTTTCATTTCAGGATGTCTATGGATCAGAAACCTACAATCTTTCCTCATGTTCAGTCGATCAAATCATTCAAGGACGAGCAAAACATGATACATCAAAAACTCCAAACCTTGTAATAAAATATCCCGATTGTGATCCTAGTTATAAAACTTAATAGGCAGAAGAATACCTAATTGATTCTTTTATCAAATACTCTCTACCCTTACTATCTAATTGACCTTGATTGCTGGCCATGATAAAACTACACAACACACAGCCCTTCCTAGCTCCTCCCCTGGCCTTTTTTCGACCCCATTTTGCTTGTTTCTCCTCCACTAAAATTCAAGAATACAAAAAAAAAAAAGGTGCAATGAGAGACCAACAAGAGAGCAACTCGAATTGAATAAAGCAAATGTTTGCAAATGTTCACAATTCATAACAACATAACTCCATAACATAGCTCTATCTCTCTATCTCTCCATAACATAACTCCATAACATAAGTTGATCATCTTTTATAATCAAACTAAAACTTATATTAGAAATCGGAAATACATTGATCAAAGCAACAAAATACAAGTCCCGATTTTTACTGGTTCCCTAACGTAGTACAACAATCTTCCCCCCACCAATTTTGCTATGCATCAACAAAACAAGTTCTTGGAGACTTCGTGGCCTTGGTCTGGAGCTTTCCAACTCAACAGTCAACACCTACAAATAAAATAAGCTTGTGAGCTTTCCAACTCCAGTGGTGATTGAGTTAGACTACGGAAGAAATTATTTTAGAACATAGCATCTAAATCATCTTCAAGCATCTAAACATGTCAACAGATTCAATGTCTAACAACACAAGAAACACAATTACTTGAGTCTACAGAAATTTGTTCATTCCAGTCCACAGAATGTTTGGCCATTGCTATGAAACTACCAAGTAGCTATGAAACTACAAAAATTTGTAAAGGGGGTTGGATTGATGCTGACATTATCTTCTTGTTCCATTTCTGACCACAGATCAACGACTGCAAGCACCAATATACAGCTAGTCTTCTACAGAATCAATGAATCATTCTATAGTTTTTTGGATGCATTATGTTTATGACAACAAAGAAAAGGAAATGAATACTCCTGATGGTTTATAAATTGCAATGAATACCACATGGCCTTGCCGCAATAGTTTATCTGGCAAAAGTGGGGGTCGTTTGTGTGGTGTGGTACTAGTCCAAAATCAACTTATTCCTTGTTCACCACCAAAAATATTTTCTTTTGGCAGTATTATTTCTCGAATTTTAGGTTTCGCTACAGGAAATACCAAAAATAAGAAAAAGTTTTATTTTTTTCTAAAAAAGAAAATATCTCACCACAGGACAAACAGATGGTTAATGAACATTTAGAGTTCTTCCAAAATGATGTATGGACACTTTTCAAGTAAATTTTATGAATTACAGATTACCCCATGTCGATTTGGAACGAGAGATTCAAACCCTAAGTCATAGATTTCGAGTAACAGAAAAAAAAAAAAAGAAGCCCTAATCGACATGGAAAAATCCCTAATCGACATGAGGAGGAGGAGAAAGAGAATGAGCCAGAGAGAGAGAGAACACAAAAATTTGCACTTTCCCCTATTTTTTGAACCCAGAAAATTTTGGGGGTTTGGAATAAACGGTTTCCAGCGAGAGAGAGAGACCTTGTGGTGTTCATCGTCGAAATAGTCTGAGTTCGTCGCTGTGTGTTCTTGTTGTTCTCTCTCTCTGTGTGTTTCAGCGTGAAACGAAAAGAAAGAAATAAGGGATCCGTTTGTGTGTGCCCATGACCCGCGAGAACTCTTTTTACCCGTGACCTGACCGCCTGGGATCCGCGAGATGCTCTTTAAAACGCCAGCCGTTGGATGAGATCCAACGGCTGAGATGGGAATCCCGCACGAAATGCAAAAAACGGGATCCCTCACCTGAACCTGATATTAAAAGTAGAACTTAAAAATTGTGTTAGAGGATTGTTAGAGACATTCACAATGACATAATAATCAAAAGTAATAAATTTTTAAAGTTAACAATATTTGTGTAAAATATGGCTCACAATACTATAATCAAACTTAGCAACCTCCTTAGAAATAATCAAATTTCGGGTTTTGAATAACCAAAACTAACATATTTTGTCAATAACCAAATTTAATGAACCCCACATTCTCAATCAAATGCATCCATCATCACACAAAAAAATGTTGGGAAAATGAAGGCCATTGACGTGTTTTGATAATTAATGTCCGCCAAGTACATGCTAAAAATATTTGTTAATGTTGAAAATGTCCTTGGCGGGTATTAATTATCAAAACACATCCCGAGCCGTCATTTTCCCAAAAGCGTTCTCTCTCTCCCCTTTAAACCCCTCCCCCCTCTTTCTTTTCAACAATATTTTCAAAAAAAATATTTTATTAAAAAACTTTAAAAAAAACTGTTTTCCCCCCAAAAATTGTTTTTAACTATTTTTTAAAAACATTTTTATAAAAAATAATAATTTTAAAAACCTTTTCTTATGTAAATTATTTTTTCAAAAATCGAAGTTACACAAAAACTATTTTTTCGAAAAAAAAATCAAAAACTATTTTCTATTTCTAATAAATAGTTTTTATGAGTCTCAAAATTATTTTTTATGTTCACAATTTTTAGTTTTTTTTTGTAATTTGAAAAGGTGATGTAACAAGTTTTGGTTATCTAATTTTGATTATGCCATTATGGACCTCTACATTACTAACCTTAGCAATCTCTTAAATGAATAATCAAAAACTGATGCGGCAACTTTTGGTTATCTATTTTTTATTATAGCATTGTGGATACCCTTAGGTGTTTTGGGTTGGACTTGACCTTTTAATTGTACTGGGCTTCGGCTCATTTGTTGTTCAACCCATTAGGTATTTGGGCTTCGGCCCATTTTGGTATTTCCTCAGTTGGCTGCTTGCCAATCTCTATTCTTCTCTTTTTTGGTCTTGGATTGAGACATGATTTGTAATACCCCATTGTGCATTTTCCTTAATTTATTCATTTACTGTATATGAGTTCTTTGTATGTCTTTTATATGGATTTGTTTTACATGAGGAGAAGTTAAAAGATAAAGATAAGAATTAAAAGAGAAAAAGGTTATCGGTGGGTGACTTTGTATGTGGGTGTGTGCATGTGAGGCACAGACTTAAACATCTATTGTGTAAAATGACAAGGAAATAAAACCATGAGTCCATGACAGGGTCTCGGAGCTTTTGGGGAAAAAAGGAAGTAATGGCTTCTGTGCGAGAGTTTGTGACGGAAACAACTGTGATTCTCTGATCACGGTGATGCCTAACATAGCAATTTTAGTTGGTGCTTCACGGTGGAGGGGTGTACATATATATTGTGGCAAGGCGATCTGAGAGTGAGTGTGAGATACATATTTCTTGTACAATATTAATGTTGGGTTCTTATTGGTTGTGTTATGTGCGGTGACTGTATGTCGTGGAACTGTTTGGTATATGATGGAGTGACTAGGCTAATAAGTTATGCCAAAAGACATGTTGGCCAATGGGCTGTGGTGAGGTTAGTGAGGTGGTACGTCACCTGTCATATACTGAGGAGGACTGGATATGTGGTTCCATCTATGTGGAATGTTTTATATTTGTGGTTGGTGTTAATACATGGTGGTTGGTGCTGTGCAGTTATTTTAGTGTTGATATTGTACACGTTATTATATCTCACACACTCCTGGGGTCTTTTGGACTCCAGCTTGTAGGTTGGTTAGCAGGTCAGGTACCGGTGGTGCGAGTTTGTCTGAATTGCTGTGAGAGTGGATTGTTGTTTATTTATTTTAGAGATAGTTGTAAATTGTATAGTTTTTAGAATAAAAGACAGATTGTTTTTTATTTATTTTTATATCGCGGTGCTTGAGGATCCGGGTTGTTACATGATTGTTTCTAAGTTCTGCTTAAGGATGTGATGCTGTTAAATCCTTGTTTTCTTTTAGTCTTTGTATTTTCAAAGATTAATAAATTTTTCTTTGCCGTTAAAAAAAGGGAGGGGGTAGAGAATGCAAAAGTAATAATACATGTGACGTTTTTAAGGTATTTAATTTAATAGTAGTTAAGTGTAAAAAAAGAAAAGAAATAATATATACATAATATGAGTTTTTTTTCTTTTTATCTCCTAAACTATGCACATTTTCTCTACTTAGTCCCTGAACTATCAATTTGGCGATTTCATCCCCTCAACTATCATTCCGTTACCTACTTAGTCCAATAGATAACGGAAATTAAAAATTTGGACGGAAAATGCCACGTAAGGCCCTGTTTGAGACCCTATAGACCAGTTATTTTATTATAACAGCCCTAGAGATAAAAATTAATTATGACCCTTTAGAATAAAAAAAATCAAAAAAATAAGACATTTGCACCGGTTTAAACAGATTGAAAATTAGAGCATTTAATTTTTTTTACGAGGTTCATATATCAAGATCTTACATGGCACTTTATAGAGACTAACAAATACATATTTTTTTCTAAAAAGACTGACCTCCTTATATAGAATTTAGACTGTTTATATATTAAAAATATGGTTAAAAAGTAAGCGCTCTAATTTTCAATCCATGTGAATTGGTGCGAAAATCTTATTTTTCTGTTTATTTTATCCTAAAAGGTCATAGTTAATTTTATCCGTAGAGCTCTCATAATCAAGTATCTACTCTAAGGGGTCTCAAATAAAAAGTAGATAATTAACTATGAAAGCCTTAGAGAAAAAAATTAATTATGACCCTTTAGAATAATACGATTAAAAAAAATAAGATTCTCGCATTGGTCCAAACGGATTGAAAATTGGAGCACTTAAACCTTCTAAAAAAATTAAGTGCACCAATTTTCAATCCGTTTGAACCGGTGCGATTTTTTGATCATTTTATCCTAAAGGGTCATAATTAATTTTTATCTATAGGGCTGTCATAATCAAGTATCTGCTCTACAAGGCCTTATGTGACATTTTCCGTCCAAATTCTTAACTTCCGTTATCTATTGGACTAAGTAGGTAACGGAATGATAGTTGAGGGGATGAAATCGCCAAATTGATAGTTCAGGGATTAAGTAGAGAAAAAGTGCATAGTTTAGGGGATAAAAAGAAAAATAACTCTACAGAATATATCCCTGGTATACTCTCTGTTTCTCTTTCTCTACCTGTTGAGCCGCAGCTAGCAGGGGCCCTCGAATGGCGATAACGGTTATTTATCCAATGAAGTCTTTTATGTGTTCAAGTGGAACAACAAAATAGCAAAAAAAAAAAATTAATTGTCTAAAATCTGACATAACATATATGTTTTTTTTTTCCCACAACGATAACAGGTAATATTATAGATCAAGAGAACAGAACATCAGGAGAAAACTCAATCCCTAAACAAGGATCAAGAAATCAAAAGGAGGGGACTCCGTCCAAAGACTACACCCAACTCCAACTAAACCCTCAACTCCAAACAGGTGGAGTACAGCAGAAAGTAATAGAACCACCCACGCAGGGATGAGAGAAGCCCCACAAACGGGGAGAAATCTGGAGACACCAAAGAAAAGAACCAAAAGACCAAAAAGAAAAATCAACCCAAACCCAACCCTAACAGAAAACAAGACACCACTCCACAGAAACGCTGAGCAACATCGGCGCTGTCTGCAGACGCTCTGCTCCCAGCGCCGAAATATGAGAAACACCAGAGGAGCTGAACCGACTCTGGATCAATATGCCTTGCATCCTGTTAACGCCAGATCGAGCTCCTAATGGAACCAGAGAATCCAAAAATATCTGCCTCTGCCCCTACCAAAGACCGCCGCAGCCTCACCACCATAGCCACCACCGAACCCATCCACCACCACACACGTAGTAGAAACTTCGGATCTGGGAAAAAAGTGAAAAGAACGAGTTTTGAATAACCAGAACAAATGAGGTAGGAAGAATCTGTGGACAAAAACACCCAAGAAAAAGCTCCAAATCAAAATATTGGGAGAGAAAAACCCCACGGGGGGAGAAATACCTCCCCTCCTGCCGCCAAAAATGAGTGTAAAACCCATTGGGGAGGAGGGGAAGGAGGAGGCTGATGTGGCTTTTGGGATAACCTAGCAGAGAGAAAAGTAGAGTTTGAGTTATCTAAAATCATAACATATATGTTACACTACAAGAAAAAGTACACTTTTGTGACGAAAAAGTGGTAACAATTTAATTTTGTCACCAAATGAGTAGGTTTGGTGACGAAAAAATAAATTCGTTAATGTTCTAACAACTTCCATGATGAAATTACTTCGTCAAATAATACCTATTTAGCAAAGGAAAAACTATTCTCGTCACCAAATGGAAATACATTTTTTTGTCACCATTATGGGGACCATTTGGTGACGAAATATTTTTTTCGTCACCAAATGGTTATTTTTGGCGATGAAAAATAATTACGTCTCCTTTTTTACGCTTTCGGCGATGAAATATGTATTTCGTCATCAAATGGGTACCTTTGGTGACGAAATTTATGAAGGTTGCGTTTCATCGCCAAATATATTTAGGGCATAACTCTTTGCTTAAAACTTCGATTGAGATAATTCAAATTGGGTTTGAACAATAACACAAAGAGCTACAACTTTTATGTTATCAAAATTGCTAATTTAATTGTTTAAAGGTTCGAACTATATTTTAGTGTTAAACGTATATGTTTTATATGAGATATTTTAAATATATATTGAAAGGTGTGTGTGGTACTTTTGGTCAAAGCTTGCATGTGAAAGTCAAGAGACCTGGGTTTGAAACTAAGTAGAGCAAGAAAGTGGGATTTTTTCATATGAAAATGCCTTTTTTTGTCATCAGAAAGCACAATAAGCGAGGAAATTTTTTTTGTCACCAATTATTGATTTTTGGAGACAAAATATTTCGTTATCAAAAAGCATTATAGGTGATGAAAAATAGATTTCGTCAAGGTGGGAATCCTTGACAACCTTTAGTCAATAAATTTTGTTTTGTCAGACATACTATTTTTAATCACCCACAAAAAAACATGTAATCTGTGACGATTTTCATTCGTCTCCAAAAGACCAAATTTTCTTGTAGACTTGTAGTGTTAAAAGACCAAATGGATATGCTTTTACAGCTGTAGTGCAGCAAAAATTAAAATGGTGTGCTGGCTAACAATATTGGGACTAACATATGACACTGAAACTCTTCCTAACACGACATATGCTCTAGGGAAAGAATCTTAGATTTGCTTTTCTTTTTTTATACTGTAGTAAATATGAGCATTGTTATTTTGAGTCGAAATTAAGGCTGAAAATTGTTACGTGTTGAATATTGATTTGTTACCGTGTTGATCAACTCGCCAATTAAAAGTAACACAGATTGGTTACTTTGACGGACTTCACGAAGTACCAATCAATCAATCATCACGAAACACGTATTTGGAGAAATTTTTCAGTGCCGGGTGGGCACGGGACACGTGGCAAAACTTCATTGGACGGCCGAGATGGTGCACGGGCACCACGTGTCCCGTGCCCACCCGGCACTGAAAAATTTCTCCGTATTTGGGGTCCGTTTGTTATTATATAGTGATTTTTCAAATTACACGGATATTATATGCATGCATGCCTCTATCACCAGAGAGCAGAGCACTATCCTCCATCAGTACGAGAGGAATATCATATCACAGCTAACAAGATCTTTAAGAATGTGGCTGTAAACTCAGAGGAGGTGGTGGATATAATTAAATTCAGGGTGGCTATGTGGATCAAAGTTAAATTCAGTATTAGGATGTACTCTGTGGAGGATTTCAAATTGTTTCTAGATGGTATTCGGTTGCTAAAGCTGTACTCTGTTTTGGCGTTTATCATTCAACTTCGTGCTGGATGATTTACGTTTCCCCCTCCCCCGGTTGAGTTTGAGCACTTATGCTCCTCAACCTTCCCCCTCGATGTATCCTTTCGAGATTAATAAAACTTCCTTTTGCCGAGCAAAAAAAAAAAAAAAACAAGAGAAGACCAGGCCAGATCAATCAAATTCAGGCTGAAAGTTCAGTTCTGATTGGTTACTGCATGTGTGGAGCCCACTGGATCTCGACCAGTCAGCAGGAGACACGCGGTTGGTTATCATGTTCCAATCTTTTTTCAATATCCGTACCTTTTTCATCTCATTATAATTAGTACTAATAAGCTAGCTAAACTGTATATGCATGGGCAGTATCAAACTATGAACATTATCCCATCAGCATGACGAATTAAAATACCAGAGGAGATATAATTAAGAGCTACAAATGCATGCTTTAATAAATGTTACTACTTTATTTAGTAAGAGTCATATATAAGAAGTCTGTATTAATAAAAGTTATACAACGTACGGCCAAATAATTAGAGCTAGCATGATGTAATATGAGCCGCAAACTCCTCAAACCAAAATGCGAGTTTATTTTATTTTATTTTTTGGGGTTAGGTGTTGTGCTTGGCAATTGTCTGCTGCAGCTCATCTCTCTTTGCTCCCACCACCTTATCCACAAGATTCCCTTCTTTCAGGAATACGAAAGTCGGCATTGCCTCCACAGCCCAATCCTTTGCAACCGACTGCCACAAGAAATTTTTTCCAACAAATTAAATGTAGTTAATATTGGATATTAGAAGCATGACAGAAAACTGTTCGATCTCTGATCTCATTATTTTCTTTTTATTTTTTATTTTCATTTACCTCGAGCTCATCCACATCCACCTTGAGGAAGGTAACAGTGGGGAGCCTCTTGGCCAACTCTGCCAGGAATGGTGCGATGAAACGGCACGGTCCACACCATGAAGCAGTGAAATCAACAACCATCTGCATGCACCATTAAGGGGGATGATTATGTGTACATGTGAAAAGGGAAATACCGCAGGAGCTAATAAAATTAATTCCACTTCTAGTCCTCACAAGCAATCTTTGTGTACAGTTAGTTACTCATCGCCAGTTAGTTGCAAACTCAACAGCCGTTTCATCGTTTTGTTTTGCCTAGCTACCATTTATTCCTTACCTAGGCTCTCTTTCGATTATAAATTGTGGAGGCGAAGGAAAGGATAAAAGGGCAAAGAAACATAGAAGCTAAATGTTTTCTTTGGCTTCCCTATCATTTCTTGGCAAATCTCTCAACCTACGTGATCCAAAAAACGTCTAGAACTCTATTAGTCTATTACTGCCTCGTTTTTACTAACAAGGGAGGCTGGTAAATTGCAGAAATGATTGATCATTCCAGAAGTAAATATAATTGTCTCTATATCCAGAAGAGGAACATTATAAAAGAGCCTCGATAACAGGAAGATTGTGCAGTCATATGCACAAGTACAACAGTCCTAATACTACTAGCTCAAGTACGATGATATGCAGAATTAGTTGATCAAGTTAAACCATCTTAGCTAAATTTCCAACAGAAAAGATCAGTGTGGAAGGGGAAGTCACGGCCAACATTTCATTTGCCTGTCCTTCCCCTTCACCATTTGCTGTCATTTATTTTGAGTTTTGACTCATAATTCACAAACTCTGTTTTATCTTTTCTTCAACTCCTTAATAAAGGTGACGGCTCGGGAAAAAATGAAAACGATTAGGACATGTTTTCCTACTTCCTAGAAGTCACTTTTGTACTAGTTGAGGATAGTTGCCCTAAAAAGGAGTGGATACTAGAATTTCAGTGCTAGCATGGACAAAAATCCAACTTGAAAATATTCCTGCAATTTGCACAAGAATTTGAGAACTGACAAGTAGGTTTCCTTTAACTGTAGCTGGAAAAAAAAAAAAAAACCATGACCACATTTGTAAGGACTAAGGACAAAGCAAATTGCTTCAAGTTGAACATAAGAACAGATGGAAAACCAGAAACAAAGACAATCGACTTTTTAAAGACTGTAGATGAAAGTAGTAGAGATTGACTATTAGCAAATGAGCAAGCCTAGTTAAATTTTATCTCGTTACAATTGATTATCAGAACAAATTCACAGCCGTGTCAAATTCTCGGTTCCGCCACCTGGGGTTTTGATGTATTTGTCTCCATCAACATTAGAGACTTTTGTTTGTTGGACTACTTAGTTCTTGGATCATACTGCTTTGAAAAATAATATTTGTGTGGGAAAAATATGACTTATATATGCAAACACATTACAAAACAAATCCCAATTAGGATTTAGGGATCATCTCCTCTCTTACTACATCTCTCCATATCCCTCTACACTCTCATTTTGTGAGCCCACACCGACCCTACAACCATAATCTAAACTGTTCATCTCACGGAATCTGCAAAGAAGAATGTGCCTGGGAAAAAACTAAATTCTGTTTTGTAAAATGTACGACGAAATATACTTATATTGAAACTGTCCAATCAACATAACAAAATGCAACTTGTTTATGTGTCTATCGTTATTAGGTCAAACTCTTTTTTTTTTTTTGCATACGTATTATTAGTCTTTGGGGTTTTAACAGGATTGAATGGATTGGATATTGTTCAAAGCCTCGGATGAGCATACAAAATGAAAATTTAAAGGGGTGTCGGGAGTTGATCCATAGGATTAATTGGCACCCCGAGTACGTCAAATTTCAAGGCCCCCTGTTGACAACAAGTCCATAATCTGTAACTACATATATACTTATGGAAAAAAAAAAAATTCTTGCCATAGGCCCCAAATTTCTTGTGACCTAAAATATGCAATTTTACCGGCCGGTCCTGATTTTTGGAATTATTACCGTTTCAGTTTTTTGTTGCATGCTTTTTATTGTTCAATTCTTTGCCCCTATGTTGGCTGTTTTGCCCTGATTGTGTGACAATTTTTCCGTGAAAGTGGTGTCTCTTCGATGTACCCTTTGTCGAGTTTCTAATAAAATCTTGTTGTCTATCAAAAAAATAAATAAATTCCGTGAAAGTGTGAGAAGTTTTATAGTGAAGTGTGAACTTTACGGTATTATCAGGAAAAAAACCAGCCAAAAGTTGATGTTCATTTGGATTGACTGGACGTACAGGTCTTCCTAATATTAGACATGAGACTTGAACGTAAGTCTCATTCATTTTATTTGGATATATAATGATAAACATGCAAATAAACAACAAATTAAAACAAATTGGAATCTCAAATGACGAAATCGAAATTCAAAAGAAGGAACTGAAAAAGCAAATCAGATCGATCAGAGAAGACTGCGCCAAATAAGACCCACAATCAAAGGCACAAGAACAACAAAATCCTGGATTAGAACAGAAATTAGGATCAGCATTGGGATTTTAATGCACAAATCATGCCCAAAAAAACAATTTGAGTTTATTGAAATACTACAAGT
Source organism: Rhododendron griersonianum (assembly GCA_018127125.1). Taxonomy (NCBI): domain Eukaryota; kingdom Viridiplantae; phylum Streptophyta; class Magnoliopsida; order Ericales; family Ericaceae; genus Rhododendron; species Rhododendron griersonianum. The sequence goes on from CM030795.1 coordinate 18,745,008, forward strand.
GTTGTGATAGTTTACGTACCAATTTCTTGGATTCGTTGCCCTTGAGGAGCTGATCGTTCCATGCAGCCACGGTATGACAACCGATCACTTGTCCCTCCGCTGCCATTTTTCCTATCTCTCTCTCTCTCTCTCTCTCTCTCTCTCTCTCCAAACAAAAACACAACCCCAAGCAGATTATATATTCTGTTTGTCGCACAAGAAGCGCCTCTGCTCTGTTTATATTTTATCCTTTTCCCTCTCTCTCCCCCGGCCCCCTCTACGTTTTTATAGGTAACAAACTAGGAGATCAACCTCGATATCTGCATTTTATTACAAATTCACCACGGCAGAAAGAGCAATGATAATTAAGCACGCAACTTCGGACATAATTGTGTCCGTAACCATTCGATGCACATGAGATCGAACGCAGAATGTGTCCGGAGGTGTTTAAAAGTTGTGTCCGGAGATTTTGTGTGGTCGAAAAGGGTAAGCACATGAGGCGATGGACCCATTAATTATGAACGAGATGAAATTTTGAGAATCATGGATATGTCATGCATGTTGAAATAGTGGCCGGTCAAAAACAAATTAAAAAAAAAAAATGTTGAATAAGTGGAGTACAATATATAAAATTTAAAAATATAATCATCGATCGTAACTTGATCATTATACGTTGTGCAAAATGTAAGCTCTAAGTAATACGAAAGAGAGTTATTAAAACAAAACTCTACATCACATGCATTTCCACATTTGTGGGACAAGTTCTTAGTATACCGTGTGTGATTTCCATGTGTATGTAAGTGTATGGTTGTCGCAAAGTCATCATCGAAAAGTGATCCTTGTATATGAAAGAGGAATTCTGCGTAACGAACAGCGAGCGCGTTCATGTCTATAGCTCCGTACCCTTTTGCCATTGCTGCTGTTGTTGCTGTTGCTTTAGATAGGTAGATGCCACTCTCTCTATCTCTCTCTCTCTCTCTCTCTCTCTCCATTTTTAGTAACATTAATAATCACCGTTTTCTCTATACATTTTGATTGAAAACGATTTTTTTAAAACATTTAAAATCTCTCGCTCCTAATGTTTTCTACATTTTCAATCCATTCCATTCATGTTACTATTCATTTGAAAATAGAGAATTGGTAGAGCGTTGTATTTATGTGTTTGTATGCATAAACACAGGTAACCCTTATACAACAAAAATCTATGATGATATAGTATTTGAATGATTATGGCCTTTTTTTTTTTTTGAGTGTTTGTATTTTTGTAGGTGGGCTTTGTGTGAACTTATAGTTGAGCAAGGGAATTGGAGGTAAATGTGCTCATGCATGAGAATTAAGAGAAATTACAATATTTAATTATGTTGGAAGTGCCTTTAGGCACGGGCAATCTGCTAGTAGTTCGACAAAATAAGGCTTTTATTTTTATTGTTTTATGGTACTCTAGTTAGACTAGGATTTTTTTTTTTCCATTCGTTAAACCTAATCTACTACGGAGTATATCTTAGGGGATTTAGGGAGGGAGATGGGAGCTAGCTAGCTTAAGGAAAATATGGAAGTGTTGGAGTTGCTCACACTCAAATAAAACCACAAACCGAAAGTAGAATCTAATGAAAATGACTACGGAATAATAATGGTCTGTCATGCACGATATTGAGATATTATGCAAATTGCAAAAGAATAAAACATGGGAAATGATCTCTGTCTGGACTTTAAAAAGACGTAAAGGAACTGTGCTTTTAGGAATTGCATGTAATCCAAATTATTAGTTTACGTGTGTGTGTGTGTGTTTTTTTTTATGATCAATTACGTGGGTGTTTTGTTCCAGTGAAATTTATGGCAAAAGTATATATATATATTAGTAAAAAGCCAAGGTAAAAAACAATCAAATTTGAATTTTCAAGAAAATTAAATACTCCCTGTTTCAACGTTCTAAAATTGATTTTCGTCGGTAAGTTATAGATGAAACTGCGCCAAATACATGCACTACATATTTTTCACATTAGAAAATATTAAAAGTGGTTGCATTTTAAGATCATGTGCCAAACACCACTATCTACTTTAGAGTTTTAACTTTTTTTTATATATACATAAAAGCGAACTATATATTAATATGGGCTACATACAATTACATATATGCATGCTTTCGCGGACGAGACGTGCTCACTCGATTTGATTAGTTAATTGAAAAACGAAAAATGATTCACAAAACTTGCATATATAGAAAAGTCATAAATTTCATATAGTACTATTGCATGTACACAATGTGTCATATGGCATTCCGATAGTACCACGAGAGTATGCATCTATTAATATATAGTTTAAAAATAAACAAAGATGCACAACTATTAATTTGAATACAAGTTCAATTTTTTATGTGGAGTTAATTAAAATAGGCAGAAATTTGATTCTCAATAGGTCTTTGGCCCAACGGCATCGGGTGTGTGTGTTTAGGTGTCAAAAGAAAGGAGGTTAAGATCAGTTCAACTACTCTCTTTCAATTAAGGTGTTAATCAACTATTCTAACGATCCTGACATTCGTCGATAAAAAAACATATGGAACAATCGTGTACACTGTGTAGAAGGCATATATATGTAATATGGAGAAGTTGTTTGGAATATATATATGCATTGTTGCTAGCTATACATGCATTTTTCAGAAAATGAAATAAAGTCGCGGAAAGGGAGTAGTACTCGATCGATCCGCACTAGCTAGTTTTTTTAAAGGGAAATTTATAGAAATGGTCCCCCTAGTTTCATCCGAGTCTCATTTTCGTCCTCCAAGTATCAATTGCATTAGTTTTAGCCCTATAGTTTATATTTTGCCTCAATTTCGTCCCTCTTGCTTACGGTGTCAATGAAGCAAACGGAATTGAAGGGCAAAATTGTCATTTCTCCTCACAGAGGGACTAAATTGAGACTTCATACAAACTAGAGGGACTATTTTTAAAAGTATTCTTTTTACTTTTGTTTTTGCAAATATAATTAAAAGACACCATACATAATATATTTTTCATCTCAGTTTTTTTAATCAAAATATGTTGAAAATATTAATGATGTTCCATACTTAATATTCCATACTTAATGATATGGAATATTAAGTATGGAATATAAAAATGCAAGAGGAAACAATTTGCAAAAGTTTTCAACATGTAATAGGAGTACTTAATATTCCATATCAATTTTTTTTTGGAATATATAAACAATTTTAAAGCTTTTACTTTTATTATATTCCATATCACAAATTTTTTTAATGATGTTCCATATCATTAAGTATGGAAATATAATGTTTTTATTATATTCCATATCACAAAATTTTTTGTTTTTATCATTTAGTATGGAATTGAAAATCATTATATTCCATACTTAATATTCCATATCATTAGTATCATGTTTTTATAATGTTCTTTTTTTTTCACCCAATAAAAAATAATGTTCAAAATTATTTAGTTAAACTTGTAATCATTGATTAAGAAGTGAATCACTATTGAATAAAAAATAATCGAGTGAACTTTTGACTTGGGGGGTGATATTTTAAGCCAACTCACAGCTTTGATATTGCTAACTTATATTGATCTGAAGATATTGTTTTCGTATTTCATATGTAGCTATATGTCGTTAAATTATTTGAAGACTAAAATAAACTGGTTATGTAGCTATTAATATTCAATCTGTATTTATTTGTTATATAAGTGGTCCTATGAGTAAGTCCCAAAAAAATAAACTATACACATGTTTTAATGCAATAGTATTTCATTGGTTAATTAAACAAAAATACAAGACACCTAAATACTATTGAGCAATTTTTCTTTTTAATCGCGTAACAAAGAATATAACGAGATTGAAAATCCAATTGAAAAAAATACGATACATAGACATTTAACATAGGGGTTACTTTTCGAATTTTCTCATATTTTTGTGATATGGAATATAATAAAAGCTTTAAAATTTTCAACATATTTTGATTAAAAAAACTGAGATGAAAAATATATTATGTATGGTGTCTTTTAATTATATTTGCAAAAACAAAAGTAAAAAGAATATTTTTAGAAATAGTCCCTCTAGTTTGTATGAAGTCTCAATTTAGCCCGTCTGTGAGGAGAAATGACAATTTTGCCCTTCAATTCTGTTTGTTTCATTGACACCGTAAGCAAGAGGGACGAAATTGAGGCAAAATATAAACTATAGGGCTAAAACTAACGCAATTGGTACTAGAGGGACGAAAATGAGAATTCATGCAAAGTAAAGGGACCATTTGTAAAATTTTCCCTTTTTTAAATGATCGAAAACAGAGAGATCGATGAAGGAAGGGAAATGCATTTGGCAAAGAATTATTCTTCAAAGTGCTTTTGCTTTTGGGAGTGCATGTCAGTCCAAAACCTCTTTCTTTTTCTTTCTTCATATTTATTTTTTCAAGTTTTTTTTTTCTTAATTTATAAAAATCTTAATTTTTTATAACTCAGGCAACCTAGCTTAATTTCTTTTTTCCATACTAGACGACAAAGCCTTGAAAAACATGGGACCTATTCTTCGAAGAGAACTAGTATATGAATATACCTTAACTAAACATATACTATACTATCAGTTAGTAAAAATTTGGTAGGTATTGTTACGGCAATACATACAACAAACTATATAATATACCAAAGTCATTTTATTGATTAGTATACTCCATTTAATACAGCGCAATATTAATGGTCCTCACAATTTTTAGACACCTAGCTCATTTCGAAATATATACAACGGCCATATCCTACCTCTCTTAAAGAAGAACAGGTTTGGGATAATTTTCGCTTGGCATTTTTGCCAATTTGGACAATTGTACCCCTTAATTGGACAGCAACAAAGCTAGAGGTTGAGGGTAATTGAGTCTATTTGCTCTCTTCTTATAGAGGGAAATAAAATAGTAGGAGAGATTAGATATGGAGGGTGGACCCACATCGATGTGACTTTTATGGAGAGGGATTAAAAAGTACAGTAATAGTTGGTTTGGATGAGGTGTTAAAAGGGTGGATGATGTAAAAAGCTATTGAATGACGAATTTGCCCTTGTTCAATCCCAAACTTAATTATTCATTATATTAATTATATAATTGCAAAACCAAATAAATTTAATTATTTTTTATAATTAAACTAATAATTAGTTTACTAATAAATAAATAAATAAATTTAATAATTAAAAAAATTAAATTTCGTTTTGTTAAAGTGTTTTATTATCCATTTCTGTTTTTTAAAATATAAAATCTAAAAATAATAAGTTCGTTTTTTTTTACAGCCTTTTCCTTTGTTGAATATATATATATATTGATAAAAAAAGAGAATAGACAAAGGGTTATTTTAAGTGTATGTGAAGCAGAGGATTAAATCTCACACTTTTCTTTAAAATCAAAACACCACCCACCATTAGAGCATCCACAGTGGAATAATCAAAATCAAAATGTTGCTAAGGTTAACAATGTTTGCCAAAAAAAGTACTCACATTGAAATAGCCAAATTTAGCAATCTTTTAGCAACTCATCAAATTTTGGCATTTGAATAATCAAAGCTAATAACCTTTTGCCAATAACCAAATTTTCTCTATCTCAATTAAGTACACTATCATTACACAAAAACCTTCTCTCTCTCTCTCTCAACAATGTTTTCAAAAAATAATTTTAAAAAACTGTATTTTTTCAGAAACTTTTTTTTTAATTTACAAAAAACTGTTTTTTTGAAAATTTTTAAAAATTGTAAGTAAATAAAGTGCGTTTTAAAAAAACTGTTTTTGAAATTTCAAAACTCTTTTACACAAAATTGTTTTTAAAAAACTTTTTTTGGTAACGGTTTTTGAGATTTCAAAATCTGTTTTTAAAAAACTGTATTTATAGTTTTTAAATTTTCAAAATTGTTTGTTTAAATACTGTTCTTTCAACATTTCTCAAAATTGTATTTACAGTTTTTAAGTGAACAAAGTGTGTGTTTTTTGAAAAAACAATTTTTTGTTTCGAAAAATTGTTATTTTTTCACAACTGTTTTCTTTTCTTCAAAAACTTTTTTTAAAACTTTTTTTTTCCAAAAACTTTTTTTTCGAAAAATATGCGTGAAATGAAGGGAAAAAGTTTGAAGGGCCCATTGGTTTTGATTATGGGCAAAAAAATAACCAATGTGAAATTTGACATTGCTAACTTTAGCAACCTCTAAATGGATAATTAAAATCTGATGTAGGATGTTTTGATTATTCACATTTGCTTATTTTACTACGGATGCTCTTACTGCACCAGTGCATCTCGTCTTTCTCAGTACCCCACCGGCCCACCAACCTTCCCTGCTTCTCCCATGGATGACGACAACGACGATGATCCGCATAGCAGTGTCGGTGGGTTTTTTCACCTCTCTCTCTCTCTCTCTATTTTCCATTTTTTTTATCTAGTGTGAATGTGTGTGATGAAAAGGGTGGATGAGGAGGGGCAAAATCGTCACATAACGAGGTGGATTGTCCCGGATTAATTTTTCCCACCTCAAAATCCATCCATAATTTATACCCTTAGCCGAATGAGAGGAAAAACTAATCAGGGGATGAGTAATGGAGGGGGAATAATCGGCATTAAAAGGAAGCCAAAACTGTCACTTCAAACCCTAATCCGGGAGGATGAGTTATGGAGGGGGGCTTTACCTCCATCCAATCGGGCCCTATATGTCTTCTTGGGCCCAATTGGATGGAGCATTAGCCCCCTCCATAGCTTATCCTCTCGGATAAAAGCTTGATGGGACTGTTTTGGCTGCCAAAAACCCCCCATCCATAGCTCATCTCCCCTCCATATTTCTCTCCCCTTATCCGGCTTAGGGGGATTATTTATGGGTGGGGTTTGAGGTGGGCATATTTTATGGAGGGCTAATCCGGTTGGATTTTGACCGTTTTACCCCTCTCATCCCCCTCCCCAATGGTTGGCTCTTTCTCTCTCTCTCTCTTTCCTAATGTAATAGAGACGTACGTGAAGAAAATGTCACACCCTCAATTTTCAACATAAACAAATAAGCCATTTCAATAAAAGTTTCTCGCATAACTTAAATAATACCCAAAAGAGTTTGTAGACACCCCAATCCGGACCTCGAAGGGTCTTTGTTCACCCCGATGATGAAACAAAGGAAACGGAACCTTTGCGAGCTTGAATGAGGGATTCCCTTAACCCCAAACGCATCCTCAGCCCAGAAAGCCCAAAAAGCCCAGAAAGCCCGAAAGCCCTGGAGCAAACTTGAAATACCGCGCGTGACATCTCCAAACCGCACGGCGTATCGAAATTTAATACGCCGCACGCGTTCATGAGGTTAACCGCACGGCATTTTAGGTAAAGTTCTGACTGGCTCAGAAAGATGTCGGCCACGTCTATTTGAGCCACAGCTGCAATACGGCTCAGCCGAAAGCACACTTCTGGCCCGCCCAGAAAATACCTCCAACTTTTGAAATTCAAAATCCAAGGCTCTTACCTATAAATACACCCCTCCACTCAAGGGAAAAGGGCCCTTGATCACCATTATACCCTTTCTCTCTCTTCTTGCTTTCACACCCACTTTCCCATTTCCAAGCCTTGAGAATGTTGTTCTCAAAAGACATTTTCTAGGCCTTTTACTCCATTTTTCTCTTCACCATTGAAATTAGTTCATTACTAACTTTGAGACTCTAACTACCCAATATACCCATCTACTACACACATCCATATTTCTACTCTCTTTTTCAACCTTTCGACGTCCATCCGCCTTCATCAAGACTCATTCAAGCTCCAGATCCAAGGTAAAAACCAAGTTTCCTTGGGCTAGGCTCTATCCTGGCCCTGAGGGGACCTTTCTGTTTTCAGGCTTAACCTTTTGGTTAGGATCTGACCCAAAACCTCTTTTACAAAACAAAATCAGTGTTCTGTGCAAAAGTGTTCTACGCCGCGCGGCGCTTTGAAGCGTCGCACGGCGTAGTAAGCTTGCACGCACGGCATTTCAAAATGATATTGTTTTCTTGTTCAAGCTGTCTGGATCACGATCGTCTGTTGTTGGATCTTTTCTGTATACCAAAAGCAATCCCAAAATGAGACCATATCTACAAGCCATGTTTTAAACTCCATAGATCTTTTCAAAACAGCCAAACGTATCGAAAATGGTTTTCTTTCCATGGCTTGAAAGAATGGTGCAGATCTGAGATGATCTGACGGCTGTGAGTTGTCTGAAGTTTTAAAATAACACTGTGCGATGTAATGGGTACACCGTGCGAAGCTTTACAAAACAATAAAAGTTTGGTATCCAGATCGGAATCACGCACGGCATATCAGTAAGCCGCGCGTTATAAACCGATATGCCGCCTGACGGAGGATAGTGATTCAGACAGTCCGTTTGTATATCTTTCTTGTTTATATTATCACCATGCCATCTTTATCATCTCTGTACAGCAAGCACCACTAGCACGGCAACGTGTTATGATTTATCTTGTTCCCCTTTCCCTTTATGTGTTTTAAGGTTTTCCGAATGGTATTAATCCCCCCATTTAAAATGCTTAGTAGAGACCGGTTTTCACCGGGCGAGCGGGGTGCTTTTCAACAAAACCTTCCCCGTTCGTAACCTGGCTTCCGGATCCAAAATCTCAACGGTTTCGCTAGATCAAAAGGCCTTTCTTTTCAAAACAAAACCCCTCGGTTCCTCGGATCATCCATCTCAAAAAATCCGGGTGGCGACTCTGTCCAAAACGCGCACCGGGCACGGGAGCCCACAGTGGCGACTCTACTGGGGACTCATTTATTCAAAATTTCTTTTAAAAAAAAAAAGAGATATATAAAGAAGTATTGAATAATCAAGAGGGCCAAACTTGAAAGGCATTTTACTTGGGGGACTTAATGCAATTTGGAGAACTTAACTTTCTTTTACACTATGCACCGCACAAGCCGCGTTAGTGTGTTTTGGCTATCTTGCCCGGTTTACCGGTGACAAGCTCTCCCGGAATGCCTAGCAACCCTCGACTATGATGGGCCATCGTGCTGTTCGACCATTGTCTTGCAATACACTTGACATGGGGTAGTACATCTTGGCTCTAGTCCGGGGAACCCCTCTCAAACCAAAACCGGCCTTTGCACCTGTACATAACCATAGAACCTTCCCAACTAGGACAGGAACCCGTGGCTAGGACTTATGTGATATATCCTGTTTATGTGTATTTCTTTTCTCTACATACATATCATTCACGCATCATTGCATCCTGCAGGCTAGAGGATTGGGCTCCCTTAGAATTCTTTAGGACTTTTCGGTCAGTCTAGGAGACTATAAATCCATGGGGGTTGTGATACCTTCGGTGTTTGCCGTGCCCGAACGGCTCCCTTGACATGGGATTAACCTTGGAGGTGTGCGTATTTGGATTCTGACGGTCACATTGCTCTGTCTCGGATGGTCAAGATAAGGAGATTGGCTCTGATTCCGAAACGATCAGAATTTAACCTGCCTGACAGTACCTACCCGGACCGCCAGAAATCTTCTGTACAAATGCCCCAAGTGAAACTCAAGTCACGGTAGGTTTTAGGACCTAGGAGGCACGTAGAAGGTAGGACTGACACTCGGGAGGGATTTTGAGTTGTTCCCTTTTGCCTTGTTACAAGTTCAGAAACATTGGACACCTGCAAAAAGAAGAGGCTTTACCCAATTGATTTCGTCCGTCTCGAAGATTGGTTCGCATAGATACCCTGGAAGAAACCCAACTGGTTGAGGTCCACATAGAACAGGAAGGCCAGTCGTCATTTGCAGTTTCGCCAAGCACGACAATACAGGAGCCTCAGTCACTTGAAAATCCCTTACCAATGGCTGACCAAGGAAACGGGGTAGAAGAGCTTAGGCAGAACATGGCCACCATGGATGCTCAGTTTAGGCAATCCCTTGCTGGGATGGATACGCAACTCAAAGCCTCGGTTGCATCCATGAAAGGCGACATGAATATGATAATGGAATCCATGCAGGAGGTTTGTGACAAGCTTTTAGTTAAAACTGACATACCCAAGGAGGAGACGCCAGCCAAAGACAAGCCAGCAATCGATCCCAATTTAGCCGCCCTTATGGTCAAAATCGGTAAGTTGGAAGAATCTATGCAAGAAAATAAGCGATTAGGGAGAGGAGAAATTGACATGAACAAATTGTGTTTGTTCCCTAACGCTAAGTTACCAGAAAAGTTTAAGGGTGTGGATTTCACAAAGTTTGACGGTACCAGAGATCCAAAAGCTCACCTTCAAGGGTATGTAGGTTCACTCACTATGAGGGGAATCGAAAAGGAAGCCATGACCCAGCTATTTCACGGCCCTTGCAATGGTTTCTTACCTTGGAACCCTCTAAGAAAAGGACTTGGGAAGACATTGGGACGGCATTTGTGGCTCAATACGATTTCAATGTCGATCTAAAGATGACCACGAGGGAACTAGAGAGCACCAAGATGGGTGAGAAAGAAGGCTTCGCTGACTTTGTGAAACGTTGGAGGGCTAAAGCCGCTCAGATGCAAAACAAACCAGACTTAAAAGAACAAAAAAGGATCATCACCAAGAATCTGCCAAACTCTTTTGCTCCATACATGGTTCTCTCCCAGGCGGCCCCAAATTTCGAAACTTTCTACGACTCGAGCCTGGCTGTAGAGGAAGCACTGCGAGACGGAACATTGGAAAAGAAGGAATCAGAAGCAAAGCCCAAAAGGGTGTATTCAGGGAACAGCAATGTCCTCTTCGGGAATTCCAACCAAGCTGGAGCTTCATCCACCAAACCAGCAGAAGTAAACCAAATTTCGGAAAAACCAAAGTCCCAACAAAGAGTCTTTACCCAATTTAGCACTCCTAGATCCGCCTTGCTCAAGAAGCTTACTGAAGTAGGAGTGCTGAATCCTCTTCAGCCACCGCAGAACATTCCACCCAACCTAAACCAGAACGTCTACTGCAATTTCCACCAAATGCATGGCCATACCACTGACAATTGTATCCGTCTCCGTCATGAGATTCAAAACCTCATCGACAATAAAGTCATTGATACCCCTCCTTCTGACAAACCAAACACCATGGCAAATCCCTTGCCACAGCATAATGCCCCATTCCATATTAACCAAATCACCCAAGTCAAAAGCCAAGACTTTGATCCTACCTCTTTCATCATCCCTGATACCAAACCAAAACCTGTTGTGGAAATTCCCGAAGAAACTGCCCTCTGTTACCTTTGGGATTGGGGAGATTTGATTGCCGATTGGAAAGAGTTTGAAGTCGCTAATTTCCAAGAAGATGTGAATCCGTTCTTTGAACCAGGATGGGAAGTTGATTGGCAAAACATTTATGCTGACCCTCTTGATGGATTTTCTTTGAATATGATGTTCGAAAGTCAAAATGGGAACTTGCCGGAAATGCCTGAATGGGAGTGGAATCCAATTCCGGATGAGTACCAACTCTTGGCCTGGAATGATCCTTTAGATACCTTCTCTATACCCATGCTGTTTGTAAAAGAATACCAATCACCGACGGTGATCTATGACTGGCCTGAACCTGTTCCATTTCGACCAAACCTTTCCTCCTACCTCCACGATCTCATAGCTAACGACCCATACAACAACGTGGGTCTTGCTCCATACCCAGAACCGCCAGAAGATGTGGCTAGTAATGAGTTCAACCCAATGGACTACCTGGTCGATGAAGTTAAGTCGGAGTCATCTGTCACCTTCCCAAAAGATGCCGATGTCGCCATAATGAATTTGTGGGAAGATGAACCGGGTGCTAAGGCAAATCTGTGGGGTAATACGGAAATCATTAACATAAAGGTGGGAAATGAAGAGTGGACCGTAAACAGGGCAGTAGCAGAAGCTGAAAAATGGAAGCCCGAGGATCTGTGGGAAGACCTGGTTGTCGCTGACTTGGCTGCCAACCTCCAAGACACCACCATTGGAAACAAGCGCAAGGTCCTTGCTGACCTATGGAATGAAGAGTCCAAGTACCAACAGATTGGTCAATTGACCAGGAGTGGTCGAATATATCAACCCCCTAATCTTCAAATCGGAGAATCTTCCCACCTTTCAGTTCCACTGACCAAAGAACCTTCTAACCCGTTCGTTACCCCAATCAAAGATACTTTCCAACCCTTTGCCCCACAAGTTAAAGAGCCTTCACGCCCTGAGAAAGACCCCGAAAGAATGATCAAGCGCCAGCTTGAACAGACTCCGGCCAAAATGTCTGTTTGGGACGTGCTTGTTCACTTCACCCGCCATCGCGAAGGATTCATCCAAGCTCTCTCTCACCTAAAAGTTCTTTCCGCCATAACCCCTGACGAACTTGTGGCACTCATCAAAACCATACCCGTCAAACATTCTATCACCTTCACTGATCGAGATTTGCCCGCCGAAGGAACTGATCACAATCGACCACTCCATATCACTCTGAAATGCCACGGGAAATAGGTACCGGTAATTTTGATTGACAACGGGTCAGCAATCAATGTCTGTCCACTCCGTGTTGCTTATTGCCTAGGATACAAAAATAGTGATTTCTCTCCATCAGAAGTCAAAGTTCGGGCATATGACAACACCCGTCGGGACGTGACTGGCACCCTCATACTTCCTATGACTTTCGGGCCTTACCAAACGGATGTGGAGTTCCATGTGGTAAACATTCCCGCATCTTTCAACCTACTGCTGGGTAGACCTTGGATGCATCGACCTGACATCATGGCAATTCCTTCAACGCTCCACCAGAAAGTTAGACTGGGACTGGAAACTGGGATGCTCACCATTCATGGCGACTCTGGGATTCGTGCTCCTGTGGAAGACAATGCCCCACTTTTGGAGATACAACATGGGGAAGAGGACGTTGCCCTGGGCGGCTTCTCTCTTGACACCTCTCGTTCTGTTTTCACTGTCAAGATTGATGACGACTTCGTCGTTAGTAATGTTGCCATAAAGATAATGAAGAAAATGTCCTACATGCCAGGATTGGGGCTGGGAAAGAATCTTCAAGGGCCAGCACAGTTTGAAGAACCAGGAACTTTAACCCGCGTAACAGGCGTGGGATACCACCCTTCCAAGGATAGGAAGGAAAAGAAGGGAGATAGATTGGAAGATTATTTTGTCAAAGAAAAGGCAAAGCAGATTTATCAAGGGCAGCCGGAACCATTCTGGGACAAAGAAACCAATACCTTCCTACCAGGGTTTGAGATATTCGCTAATGATGTCTGGCCTGAAAGTGATGAAGAACCAGAAGCGGTGATCAAACCAGTAAAGACGACAGATTGGGTTGAAACTCTTGCCGTGGGTAGCCTAGCGACCTTATTCAAGAAGGACGAGCCATTGGGTATAGTCGTGGAAGCAGAAGTGCAGATGCTGGGGCAGGAGGCCCCCGAAGATCCAACTTCACTCATCATGGATGCCGCTGGAGATTATAAGAATTGGACTTTCATACCAAGTGCGACCAGTCATGAGTCTGAATCTGAAGCTGAGTCCTTTAAGTCTTCTGAATCCTTTGAGTCTTCTGAGTCTGTTGAGTCTGAGTCGGTGCCTCTTGGCCCAACTCCTTAGAGTCTGTATTTTGAGTTTGAGTCTACCCGTGTGTATGATGCCCTCGAGGCCTCTGCTAATGATGAAATAAATGAACCTGATTCCGCTTACTTCCCTGATTTTGAAATAAATTGTGTCGACCCCAATGACGAAGAGATCGATTTCAAGGGGGAAATCCCTTAAGAAATTCGATCCCTAATCGAAAGGGAAGACGAAAGGCATGCTCAGCCTGTAAAAGAAGAAGTTGTTTCAATAAATTTGAGGGATGAAGGGAATCCCCGAATGGTTCAATAAATTTGCGCTGTCAGAAGAAGAGCGCTAGGCTCTCGTAGAATTGTTAAAAGAATTCGAAGATGTTTTTACATGGTCGCACACTGATATGCCCGGAATTGATCTTGAAATCGTGGAACATCAGATTCCCCTTCACCCTGACGCAAAACCAGTAAAACAAAAACTGAGACGCATGAGGCCTGATTGGGTGCTTAAAATAAAAGAGGAAGTAACTAAACAGATCAATGCTGGGTTCTTAATGGTAACTAAATACCCTTAGTGGGTCGCCAACATCGTTCCCGTTCTAAAGAAGGATGGCAAAATCAGGGTCTGTGTGGACTTCAGGGACTTGAACAAAGCTAGCCCCAAGGATGACTTCCCTCTGCCCCACATTGACGTGCTAGTTGATAACACCGCGGGACATGCCTTACTTTCCTTCATGGATGGTTTCTCAGGATATAACCAGATTCTCATGGCCCCGGAAGACCGAGAGAAGACCACATTCATTACTGAATGGGGAACTTATTGCTATCGGGTGATGCCTTTCGGGCTGAAAAACGCTGGTTCCACCTATGCGAGCTGCTATAACCTTGTTGCATGATATGATTCATAGAGAGGTGGAGGTTTACGTTGACGACATGATTGTTAAGGCAAAAGAGCGAGAAGGCCACTTACCCGCGCTCAGAAAGTTCTTCGAAAGGATAAGGAAGTACAGGATGCGCCTCAACCCGGCTAAGTGCACGTTCGGAGTCACTACAGGGAAAATGCTCGGGTTCATGATCACCACTCGCGGCTTCGAAATCGATCCATCAAAGATTAAGGCCATTCTGGAAATGGAACCGCCACGGACAGAGAAAGACGTAAGGAGCTTTCTTGGCAAAATACATTTCATCAGCCGATTTGTTGCGAAACTGACTTCAACGTGTGAACCCATATTTCGCCTGCTCAAGAAAGGGACACCGTTTGCGTGGGACGACAGATGTCAGCATGCCTTCGAGGCTATCAAAGCCTATCTAAGGAATCCGCCAGTCTTGATGCCGCCGGAACCAGGAAAACCTTTGATCCTATACTTGTCAGTCACTTCGTCTTCCATGGGGTGTATGCTGGCACAGGAAGGAGACGATGGGGTTGAAAGGGCTGTCTACTACCTCAACAAAAAGATGGTCGGATCCGAGGAATGCTATACTCCTCTAGAAAAGACGTGTTGGGCACTCGTTTGGGCTTCCAAAAAGTTAAGACATTACATGCTGGCCTATTCGGTAAGATTGATATCCCGAATGGATCCTTTGAAGTACTTGTTCGAAAAGCCAGCACTCACAGGAAGAATGGCACGATGGCTATTGATGCTGGCGGAATTTGAATTGAAATATGTCAGCAGAAAGTCAGTGAAAGGAAGAGTTGTCGCTGAGTTTTTGGCCGACTGCCCTATCGAAGGAAAGGAAGATGCCGAATTCGAGTTCCCAGATGAAGGCATAATGACCATAGTCGAGGACGTGTGGCGGTTGTATTTCGATGGAGCAGCCAATCAGAAAGGATTCGGAATTGGTGTGCTATTGATTTCACCGGATGGGTCGCATATCCCGCTTGCATTCAAGCTTAACTTCGAAGTCACCAACAAATAACTTCGAAGTCACCAACAATCAAGCGGAATACGAAGCTTGTATTGTTGGCATGGAAGCAGCCATTGAAATCGGTGTAGAAAAGTTGGAAGTCGTGGGAGATTCAAACTTGGTCGTTTCTCAAGCAAACGGTGATTGGAAGGTCAGGGAAGAGAAGTTAAAGCCGTACCATCAAGATCTCGAAGACCTCATTCCCCATTTTAACAAAGTAACTTTCACTCATGTCCCGAGACTCAGGAATCAATTCGCTGACGCCTTGGCAACATTGGCCTCTATGGTCGAAATCCCTGTCGGTGTGAAGCTAAGGCCAATTATGATCGAGCAAAGGGACACCCCAGTATACCAACATGTCATGGCCATCAACGAGCCCGAAGACGGTCACCCTTGGTTCTACGATATTTGGAGATTCGTGGAAAGAGGAGAGTACCCCTCTGAAGCAAGCAAGAAAGACAGGATCGCCCTTCGGAGAATGGCAGCTCAGTACATCATTTGTGGAGGAAATCTATACCGAAGGTCTCACTGTGGAACCCACAAGCTCTGTATTCATGGTGAGGAGGCAAAAAGGGTAATGGAGGAAGTCCACGAAGGAGTATGCGGTCCTCACATGAATGGCATGATGCTTGCCAAAAAGGTTTTGAGACAAGGCTACTTTTGGTCTACCATGGAGACGGAATGTGTGGAATACGTACGACGTTGCCATAAATGCCAAATTCACGCAAACCTCACGCATGTCCCACCGCATGAGCTACAGCAAACGACCTCACCGTGGCCTTTCTCGACCTGGGGAATTGATGTCATCGGAAGGATTGTGCCAGCAGCCTCTAATGGCCATAAGTTCATCCTGGTGGCTATCGATTACTTCACAAAGTGGGTGGAAGCAGCCTCGTATGCAACCCTGACCGCGGTTCAAGTCGCGCACTTTATCAAGCAAAACGTCATTTATCGGTATGGGGTCCCACAGGCATTCGTATCCGATAATGGGGTTCATTTCAAAGGCCGAGCCAGGGAAGTCTTAGAGGAGTTTCAGATCCAAATACACAAGTCAACAACCTACCGACCGCAGACCAATGGGGCTGTGGAAGCAGCCAACAAAACAATCAAGACCATCCTGGAAAAGACCATTCAATCTGCAAGGGATTGGCACGAACGACTACCTTTGGCAATGTGGGGATACCGCACGTCTGTACGAACACCAACAGGGGCAACTCCATACTCCTTGGTTTATGGCATGGAGGCCGTACTCCCCATAGAATTAGAGGTTCCATCCTTCTGGACTATGATCGAACGCAATGTCCAAGAGGCAGATTGGCTGAGCAACCGGTTTGAAGAACTTATGTTGTTCGATGAATGCCGCTAAGGGCACTTTACCACATTCAAGGATATCAAAGGAGAATCGCGCGCGCATTCAATAAAAAGGTAAAGCCCAGGGACTTGGTGGAAGGCGACATGATTCTGAAGGAAATACGAGCACCAATCTATGATCCACGAGGAAAGTTCCAACCAAAATGGTCTGGGCCTTATATCATCAAGACTATCCTATCTGGAGGAGCTACGCAACTCATCGATCTGGACGGAAACGAATTCTCAACTCTAGTCAACCTGGATCAACTCAAGCGCTACTACCCCTGAGAGAAGCTCGCTGGGCTGAAAACTACAAGGGCAGTCAGTTCCAGGCAAAAATTAGAGCAAAAAGGCCTGCTAGGATGAAACCCGCAAGGGCATCTTAGGCAAAAGTTAAGGCATACAATGAACGAGCTCGCTAGGCCGAAAACCCGAAAGGGCGGTGCTAGGCAAAAGTTAGAGCGCAAAAGGAGAGTGTCAAAACCAGAGCGAACCCTATCCTTGAACTACGTCATGACCTGATTCCTTCATCCAAAAGGATATGTAGGCAGTCTCGCTGTGGGACTCGGTCGCAATCAATCAAAACAAAAATCCAGGTTGACAGAATCCAGAAAGGCAGAATCAGAGAGGGGGAGACCCTCTGTAACTCACTTTATTAAAATAACTGCTTCTAATACATAAGGCTGAGCATGATCTTCGAAAATAAAAGTGCAATACGAAAACAAGAGTGCAGTACAATAAAAAGGAGGTCCATGATTTATTCAATGATCAGGGTAGTAAGATCGAGTCAGTTTCCTTGGGCACCCGCCCTCGCAGCAATGTCCCTCTTGAGCCATTTCCTGTAACTCCCACGCACTGCAACAGACGGGTAAGGATGAGCATCGATCACCTCGCGAGACCTCCAGAATCGCTGGTAGTTACAAAGAACCGAATGGCGGAAGAAAGGCAGAACTACATCCACCAGGATCTCTACAGGAGCCTCCTGCCTCAGACCAAGCTGACGCTGAACTCGATAGGGGATGTAAAAGGTGAAAGCCTCCAGCCCAGGAAGAACCACCCACTGGGAACCCATATAGTGTACAGTCATGGGCGGAAGGTCAAGCCATGAGCATCTCCAAGAAATAGTCTCAGCCCGCTGACGTTTGAAGAAGTTGACCCACTCGGAAACTCGCCTGTCCGCAAATTCAAAGCACTGAGAGGACAGTAACCTAGCCCCATACGCCAAGTTGCCAAGAGGGAGAGTCAGTACGTTCACCTTGTCACACAGCCAAATCTGCCAAAGAGGGAAAACAAGTGAGAAACCGTAGAAAGCCAAGCCCGACGTTAAAGAAAATAGGAAGAGCTAGAAAGAGGAAAGATGAGGCGAAAACTAACCTGTAAGAGAAGGGGGCTACCTCCAAAAGTCTGTCTCTCCAGAACGAACCCTGTCTAAACCCATCAGTGTCTCAGCCAATACCATTGGAATCACGTCCTTCCAAGCTCCAATCTGCACTGCAATACTGACCAATGCCGAGCTAGCTTGACCAATGGAAGGAACCAAGAAGTAAGCAGCAAGTAAGCACATACAAAGAGCGGTCATACGCCGAGTGTGGTAGGTTGCGTCTGCTAGGTTACCAAGAGGAGAGAACATCTCAATGAGGCGCATCACGTTGAGATAACCATTGCTAACCAAGTAACGAGCAACACCGTCATTCAGACCTAGAGAGGCAGCAAGAACCTTGGACATGTTCTCGCGCACAGGAGGAACAATAACATCTCCAGAGCCGAAGCCGCCAAGGTAGGCGCGAAACTCCTCGATCGTAGGGCAAAGCTCCTGTTCACCAAAGCGGAATACGTGCACCTCCGGATCCCAAAGACTTATGGCAGCCTTTAGGAGCTCGGGACGAAGGCGGATGTTACGCAGGTATCTCATAGAGTAGAGACCATGCGCCCGAAAGTTGAGCCAATCGACCCCCTCCATGGAAATCAACCACGGCCATAGTGAACCGGTGAGAGAAAGAGCCATTGGGAGGAGATGAAGAAAAGATATGGTTAGAATGAGGCCTAAAGCCTGAATTTATAGATAAATAGAGGAGACAACTTCAACTTTCAAAAGAGTCTTGGGTTCCAAAAGTGTAGATTTCCCATGAGTCTTCCATAGGGAAAAGTTGGGTCATGTTCTAAAAGAACAAAGTAGACATGCATTGGCCCGGACATATTATAGAACAGGTCAAACTTCAACCTTCGTGCAATCTGTCTTGGGAAGCAGCAAATGGCAGAATATCAGGAAAATAGTGCCGCGCGGTATAACGAGGTAACGCACGGCATACCAAAACCAGGAGAAAACCACGGCATAGCACGGATACGCCGTGGGATCAAATGAAGCCACGCACGGCGCTTTGTAGCCCCGCACGGCATATTAAGTCTGCATTTATGCAGACTTTGACAGCAGAGGTTTGAAACCAATTCAAGGCACTCGCAAGTATCACCAACCCTCAGAACACGTCTCAATGGGTATTTGGGACTTCGGGGAACTCCCGCTTCGAGCCAACTCTCAAAATTCGACGTGAGGACACCAAAAAGTCGATAAAACCCATTTCCTAGGTCATGTCAAGGTATCGGAGTCCGTTTCAAGCCATTTCAAGTTGATTTTTCGAGTCCCGCAAGTCACAATGGCCAAAAGTGACCTGGTCCAAGTTCCGTTTCGTGGTTAATGTCAAAATCTGAGAATGTCACCCTCCAAAGTCAAGGTTTTCTTGCTTTTCAGGCATGTTTTCAAGTAGTTTTTAGTTTTCAAATGAGAGCTTGAGTTTCATAGTCACGTGTCAAGTATCCAGGGCCATCATTGATAAACAAGAGTCCGCAACAAGGGTATTTTTGTAAAGTCTTACACAAAGGGATCGGTTTTTTTTTTTAGAGTTATTCATTTATCTTCTTTGATTTCTATTCCAACGTCGATAAATCTTTACCCCAGCATACTGCTCATCATAAAACTCAAGTTCGCTTCAGATCATGGCTAAGAGGACTAGTTGCATGCATTGGTTAGTGTTTCTATTATTCAATCTTTCTTAGACGAACGACAATAAGGGAAGTTGAATGACGTAAACAATGAAAGAAATAAGCTTCGCTATATATATAATCTCCAAGATATCCATGAGTCGAAGTACCAAAAGGCGTGCAAGCCCCAAAATCCTATCTACTGAGGGTAAACAGGCACCCTTTCCAAAAGAAGCACGCAGGCTCCACCAAAAGCAAAACAAAAGGGAACTCAACTCTCATCCTCGTCCTCGTCATCGTCCTCACCCTCCTTGCCGTCCTCCCTAGAGGCCTCCTCTGCCTGAGAACCAGCCGCCTCCTGAGTACCTGACGCCCTAGGCACCGTACTCCTCGAGGTGTCTGCAAGGTCGACGTCCGTCGGCTCCTCAGTCTCGTCAGAGATGTCGACCGGCTCGTCCTCTGTCCCCCCAGAAAGCCGCTGCCTCTTCGACGAAGGCTCCTCTCGCGAGCCTGCAGAGGAAGCCTGTGGCACCTGCATGCGCACAGACTTCCTGCGCGGCCCACGCGAAGTCCCTCCTCCAGCCTGCAATAACATGATATTCGTCATTTGCATTATAATCATAGTATAAGCAGTAGGAAATAAAAGCGAAGGGTTCGAAAGCTTTACCATAGTCCCACCAGCACGAAGAAGCACCTCTAGGGCGTGTCCCATGGCATACTGCCTCACCAGCTGCTCTAGGCCCATCATGGCCCCGACCATCTCTCTCACGTACTCCGGAGTCGCCTGCACAATAGGTCAATCGATTAGAACATACGGTGATACTAACAAGTGTATATGGGCGAAAGAGTGCAAGTTATACCTGAGCAAGGAACTCCGGAGCTGCGACCGTGGGACGTGGCACCACCACTACACCAGAAACCCCCTGGGCGGTCGTCACGTCCACGGTCCAGGAGAGTCGGGGTAAGCTGGCCCCGCTCGGACCTGCACTGTCACCTCTACCACCGTCGCTACCCTCGCGTCCTCTTCCTCTCCCTCCTCTCCCTCCTCGTCCGCCTCTACCACCTGCACCACCTGGCGCTCGAAGCGTCGCCTCCCAAGCAGCAGCCCGTACCCCGAAACTCGGCATCAAGTACCGAGCCCGGTACTCAGAGTAGTCCACGCCCGCCTGGAAGAGCAGCTCCAGCTCAAGGTCCGGTCGTACAAACCGCTCAACCTCCCCCCTGGTATACAAGCTCGTCCTCTGCACCAGAGCAGGAAGGGGACCAGGGACTCTAAAAGCGTCCAGCCTCAACGACTGACGTGACACCCGATCACCCAGGTACCACTGCCAGCCGTAAGGGGACTCGAGCAGCACTCTCCCCCTCGTCACCTCCCTACTCCGGACCAAGTAAGGAAGCTCACAGCGGTCCCACACACGCCAGCGAATCTGCAATCAAAGATGAATAATATCAGCATGAGATTTGAATAAGAACTGTCAACAAATGAAAGCATGAGAGAGGTAGTCATACCCTGTCAGGACGAAGCTCGTCTAGGAAGAGGCGGTAGGCGTTCAAGTCGCCCTTCCCCTTCTTCACTCCCCGGAACTCCTTGGACCAACGTAGGGCCCGGGGAAGCACTGTGTCGCTAGGGCAGGAGGTCTCGGGAGGGTACATATCCAGTACCTCGTACGTCCACAGCTGCATAATCAAATATCAAGGATTAGCACAGGATATGCAATAAGCGAATAGAAAGACAAATAAAATGCGAGAGAAGTTCGAAATATACCTCCCAGACCCTCCAGTAACCGCCGAGGCACTTCCCCGCTCCTCGGGAAAGAGACCCCATGAAGGCGTAGCACGCCCCCAAAGCTGCACCGCCCCAGTCAAAATGGGCTATTTCCCCGACGTCCCTCAAGGCCGGTAGGAGCGAAAGGTGTACCCGGTTGCGTCTGTTGGGAAACAGGGACGCACCGATCAAGTACAACAGAAAGCACCGCGCCATCTGCTCCTCCTACACCCTGTCAGTCGGGAGCTCCTCCGTCCAAAACCCCAACAGCTGAGCGTACTGAGCGTCCTCCTTCTCCGCCCTCAGCACGTACCCCAGTGTCTCCCGCTGGGGCACCGCACTCCTCCCCGTAACGGCGTCGTAGGGGATAGGGTCACCCCCGACCCTTAGACTAGTGATCGTCGCGAAGTCCAGCGGCGTCACCGTCAGCTCGCCAAAGAGGAAGTGGAACGTGTTCGTCGTGTCCTACCACCTCTCAGCTAGTGCCCTCACCACCTGGCGATCATTGCTCGCCCTCGTCAGCACGCTCACAAACTCCCCGAAGCCCTCCTGCCTCACAATCTCCCTCACAGCCTCTGGGAGTCTCTCCCAGAACGTCGGCACGTCGGCCGCACCACCATAGCACGAGATGGTGATCGCCTGTTGCAATAAGTTGATAACATTCAGTAAACAGGTATACTATTCAAAGCAAATACAACATTCAGATAAAGAAATGAAAGTACGACACGTTGAAATTTGAAATGCAAGTATTTAAGGTATACCTCGTCTCGGCACAAAGAAAGGTGCTGCTGTGGGTCCCTCAGGACCAGAGCCTCGTCGTACGTGGGCCGCGCCGGCCGTAGGCGTCCAAGAGAGTAGGGACCACCACGTGCTGAAAGGGCACGTAGGACTCCGCCTCGTAAGCTCCATGCCCTTTTAGGGCCACTGTCGCCTCCTCCACAACACTCTTCCGAGGGCCTGTCTCACCTCCAGCGGCCTCCTCCTCTACTCCCTGTGGCCCTCCAGCGGCCCCTGTCTCAAGCTCAACCTGGAGCACCCTCTCCTGAGCCTCAAGTAAAGCCGCAGCCAGTCCAGGCACCCCCGTAAGGTCTCAACCAAGTCCTCAAGAGACGCCTCCTCAAGGTAGTCACCTAAACCTATGGGCCGCGACGACCCTGCACCCTCGCCGTTACCAACAAACATAGCCGGCGTCTCCCTCTCCTCCACCAACTCCTCCTCAACGACGGGACCCTTCCCCAGGTCAGTCCGGGGCTCCCTCACAGGGGAAGCCTCTGTCTCCACCCTCGCTCCGTCAGACCCGTGAGTCTCCATAACCCTCTCCTCCAAACCAACTACACCCTCCGCTCGGGCTATAGCCTCTTCCTCACCCCTAGGCTCCACTACACCCGGAGTCTCCGTCTCCTGGCCAAAGCCGACCAGTACCCTACTACCGCCGTCGTCGCCATCCACACCAACCACCGCGGCTGCCCCCTCGGCCAATGCCGCCGGGACCGAGACCCCCACGGTCTCCGGCCCCTCCTCGGCTGCCACACCGCTCTCCGGGGCCACCGTGGCCGGTACAACCTCGACCCTCGGGGGGTGATCACCCCCGGGTATATCCGTGCTATCCATGTGAGAGAGAGAGAGATGGGAGCGAGAGAGAGAGAGAACAGTGAGAGAGAGAGAGCAGCGAGAGAGAGATGATCGAGAGAGAGAGAGACTAGAGAGAGACGAGAGAGAGAGGAGGGAGTTTTCGAACGGGGGCGTACTGTGTACGCCCCATGTATATATATATCCCCTGAACCGGTTCGTCTGGACTTTAAATGGACCGGGTCCGAAGAGAGATGTACTGCACGGCATATCGGAGAAACGCGCGTGGCATAATGGCTTAACTGGATGAGAATTCTCGAGTTACCACGACGCACGGCATTACCCACGCTGCGCACGGCATACTGGGTAAAATTCGACAGTTTAGATTCTGAGGGCAGTTTCTGACAATGTTATTCGCATTCAATTTCGTTCGCGTACAGTATAAGCAGAAAAAGTAGACAAGCGATGGCAAGAAAAGGGGATTTTTTATTCCACGAAGCCCAAGGTAATCCTCCGGGATTTTCATTACATCGTTCAAAAAAAAAAAATCCAAAACAGAAAAAAAAAATCCTACTGTCCCCCTTTCTTCTTCATCCTCAGTCGTTCCCTCCGCCAGACACACCGTCCCCTTCGCCAGAACGGTCGTCCGAGCCATTCGGATTCCCTTCCGAGTCCTCTGCAGTCCCGTCCGAATCGCGCCCCGGCGCATACTCCGGGTCGTGTTTGTTGTCCATTTGATCAAAAGCGAAGTCCTGAAGGTTGGACACCGAGCGGCGAAGAGTGCGGATCGTTGATATGAGCCTCGCGATCTGACGATTCAGTTGCTCAATCTCTTCACGGTAAAAGCCCATCTTTGCTTCCAAAGAAACCACTCGTGCAGTCAAGTCGCTGTCCGCTATGTCGAGTCTCGAAAGTAACCTTTTTCTTCAAATCGGGAGAAGGTAGAGAGACTTGGGAGGATGGTGCATAGAATGAGGCATCACCATCCCTTTTAAAGAGGTCCTGACCAACGAAAGGGCACGCTTGTATTAATGGGCACCCTTAAACCAGCCAACTGATCTCGGAAATCGAAGAGGTGCATGGGAATTAGAAATGCCGCGCGCCGTAATGAAGGCCCGCACGGCATTATGGCTTCAGAGGAATAAATGTGTTCTCTCGGAAATTGAACACTCTAGCCACCAAAATCATCTCGGAAACCAAAAGCTCCAGCCGTTTTGCAGCAAAAATCCTTTGGAATAGCGTGCATTAATGATGGGATTATTTGATCTTAGTCCCCCGGGACTCGCAAAAATTTCCCCGTCCCCCAAGGATTGGTCGTATTCACACTTACTCGCAGTATTTGCTATTTCGCCTCCCGAAGGCTCGTCTCAAAATCAAGTCTCAATTTCAAGTCAGTCTCAAATCGAATTTCGCCTCCCGAAGGCTCGTCTCAAAATCAAGTCTCAATTTCAAGTCTGTCTCAAATCAAATTTCGCCTCCCGAAGGCTCGTCTCAAAATCAAGTCTCAATTTCAAACCAATTTCAAGTCAAAATTTTGCCTCCTGAAGGCTCGTCTCAAAATCAAACTTCGCCTCCCGATGGCTTGTCTCAAATCAAAATTGCGCCTCCCGAGGGCTCGTCTCGAATTTTCGAAAGGGCCTACTTCGAATTTTCCGCATTGATTGCTACGATTGCATTGTCCCAGTTGAACTACGTTGGTCTGATCCCTACAAACAGGGTACGTAGGCAGCTCCACGGGTGCGACCACCATTGTCATTTACTTGCATTTTCGAGTATTTTGTCACTGTTCAAAAACTTTAGAGCAACGGATCGGGATGCCTATTCTTTAAGCGTCACTCGTATCAAAACAATGATATCCGAGTTACGTTAAAGAGGGACTACTGTAGACACCCCAATCCGGACCTCGAAGGGCCTTTGTTCACCCCGATGATGAAACAAAGGAAACGGAACCTTTGCGAGCTTGAATGAGAGATTCCCTTAACCCCAAACGCATCCTCAGCCCAGAAAGCCCAAAAAGCCCAGAAAGCCCGAAAGCCCTGGAGCAAACTTGAAATACCGCGCGTGACATCTCCAAACCGCACGGCGTATCGAAATTTAATACGCCGCACGCGTTCATGAGGTTAACCGCACGGCATTTTAGGTAAAGTTCTGACTGGCTCAGAAAGATGTCGGCCACGCCTATTTGAGCCACAGCTGCAATACGGCTCAGCCGAAAGCACACTTCTGGCCCGCCCAGAAAATACCTCCAACTTTTGAAATTCAAAATCCAAGGCTCTTGCCTATAAATACACCCCTCCACTCAAGGGAAAAGGGCCCTTGATCACCATTATACCCTTTCTCTCTCTTCTTGCTTTCACACCCACTTTTCCATTTCCAAGCCTTGAGAATGTTGTTCTCAAAAGACATTCTCTAGGCCTTTTACTCCATTTTTCTCTTCACCATTGAAGTTAGTTCCTTACTAACTTTGAGACCCCAACTACCCAATATACCCATCTACTACACACATCCATATTTCTACTCTCTTTTTCAACCTTCCGACGTCCATCCGCCTTCATCAAGACTCATTCAAGCTCCAGATCCAAGGTAAAAACCAAGTTTCCTTGGGCTAGGCTCTGTCCTGGCCCTGAGGGGACCTTTCTGTTTTCAGGCTTAACCCTTTTGGTTAGGATCTGACCCAAAACCTCTTTTACAAAATAAAACCAGTGTTCTGTGCAAAAGTGTTCTACGCCGCGCAGCGCTTTGAAGCTTCGCACGGCGTAGTAAGCTTGCACGCACGACATTTCAAAATGATATTGTTTTCTTGTTCAAGCTGTCTGGATCACGATCGTCTGTTGTTGGATCTTTTCTGTATACCAAAAGCAGTCCCAAAATGAGACCATATCTACAAGCCATGTTTTAAACTCCATAGATCTTTTCAAAACAGCCAAACGTATCGAAAATGGTTTTCTTTCCATGGCTTAAAAGGATGGTGCAGATCTGAGATGATCTGACGGCTGTGAGTTGTCTGAAGTTTTAAAATAACACCGTGCGATGTAATGGGTACACCGTGCGAAGCTTTACAAAATAATAAAAGTTTGGTATCCAGATCGAAATCACGCACGGCATATCAGTAAGCCGCGCGTTATAAACCGATATGCCGCCTGACGGAGGATAGTGATTCAGACAGTCCGTTTGTATATCTTTCTTGTTTATATTATCACCATGCCATCTTTATCGTCTCTGTACAGTAAGCACCACTAGCACGGCAACGTGTTATGATTTATCTTGTTCCCCTTTCCCTTTATGTGTTTTAAGGTTTTCCGAATGGTATTAACCCCCCATTTAAAATGCTTAGTAGAGACCGATTTTCACCGGGCGAGCGGGGTGCTTTTCAACAAAACCTTCCCCGGATCCAAAATCTCAACGGTTTCGCTAGATCAAAAGGCCGTTCTTTTCAAAACAAAACCCCTCGGTTCCTCGGATCATCCATCTCAAAAAATCCGGGTGGCGACTCTGTCCAAAACGCGCACCGGGCGCGGGAGCCCACAGAGTTCCCAAGATTAAAGATTTTACAACATTGGCACACCGGCCCCAAAATAAGCTTAAGTTCGAATACAAACAAGTTATTAAGTCACAAACGATTTGGTCAAAGAGAATTCTAGAGTAATTAGTTACAAACCCATCTTTGGCAAAAGAAAGTCCTCACAAGATGATTAAGTAACTAATGAAATAAGTTTTCAAAAAGTCTTCACATCCCAACACACGAAGCATGCATGCTATGGTCCGGCATTTGAACCTGAAAAGAATGATAGGTTGAGCTACACTAGCCCAGTAAAAAAATCTTTACCAATTCTATGTGCAAACATGATGATAGGTTCAAAAGGATGAAGACAAGAGACATAGCTCAATCGACCGATAGTAATCAACTCATGAGTATGCCAACACTCAAATACGTTCGTTCTAAGACATGCAATCATCAAAATATGCCACATCGTTCACAAGACATTAACAACTCCAATAACCTCGATACGACTCGCTATCTCCAACCTCCACTATCTGTATTTCCACCCCTTGCGTTATAGTATAACATCCCGGGGGTTACCGTATTGCCACCCCTTGTGTTACGAGGAACCCTAACCACTTGGGTCACCGTATTACCACCCCTTGCATTACGAGACCCACTTAAGTCTCCGTATTACCACCCCTTGCGTTACGGGACTCCTTAAACCAACTTCCGACCCAAATAACTACTTTCTCATTCAGTATGCAAGTTAAGACTTTCCCTTGATCACATTCATACATGAAACATCATACAAAATGCCATCATGCCACAATTTTGCCATAAACAATCCCAATTAACAATCCCAATTAACCAATCAATCAACAAGAAGCATTTCAATGAGGTTTTAACCAAGTGGATCCCTATTCGTTCCTCTCTAACGGAAGACTAACCGATCAAGTGTGACATCAATAATTCATAGGACATCAATTGAACATGCTTAAGATAGGTTAGAAGGTGTTACAAGGTGTTAGAAGTGATTGGGGGTCAAAACAATCGATAGAGGAGCAATAGGAGCAAAAACTGGAGTTAAGCTCCTGGTATCGATACGCACAAAATCCGTATCGATACAATATTCACTGTCCAAAAAGATAGGCTTACTATATCGACACGCCACGAAATCCGTATCGATACCACGGGGCTTCGGGTAGCGATTTTTGCAGAAATTCAAGGGCAACCAAAACACAACATCCAACGATCCAAGGCATGATTTCTACACCTAATCAACATATAAACACATAGCAGAGGCAAAGAAGTTCCTACCTCAAGTCAAGGAGCGAAACCCAAGAGATTCGAACGAGCCCTAGCTCCAAACTCTTTGAAATCAACCGAAATCTTCTCCCCGAGCTTCACCCGACACGATACGAGTCCGGGGTTGTGTTCTAGAGGTGAAAGCAAGATTGATCCTTGAGGTTTTGTGTGAGAGAGCTAGAGAGAGAGAGGTCGGCGTGAGAGAGAGGGAGAGATAGAGATCAAATGATCTCCTACACACACACACCCCTTTTTATACCCCTATATCTATATATTACACTCACACTCCCTCAATCTCATATTCTTTCACTTCGATCCTTGATTTAAATAACCACCAAATAAGCCACATTTTCCCAACGTGACATCTAATAAATATTTCAATAATTAAAATTATCTGAGTCTCTACAGAAAAAGAGCAACAAAAACAACAGATCACCACCACCACCACAAAAACGCGCAACATGAATGTATATGTAGAGAGAGAGAGAGAGAGAGAGAGAGAGGCGTACATATTCTTCTTGTGGGATGATCGGATTTTTTGGAAAGGATATTGAGGGAGATGGAGGGACGATCAGATTTGGTATGAGGGATTCTATGAGAGAAAGGAGGGACGATTGGATTTTGTGGGAGGGTTGATCGGATTTTGTGGGTTCTTCTTCTTCTTCTTTTATTACGGCTCTCTCTCTCTCTAAAACGCGATAAGAACAAGGAAAAGAAGGAAGCGGATAAAAAAAAACAAGGAAAAGAAGGAAAATGATTTGGTATATGTGTGACATGTGTAAATTGAAAGGCATAACCAATTAAAATGCATCCATAATTAAATTTAAAAAACTATTTTTTATTATTTTATTATTAAATTCGTTAAATTATTCGTAAATTTGTGAAATTTAATTATTAACAAGTCACATTTTTTTAAAATAACCATGGATTAAAAAACACAATAAAAAATGAATTTTTAATATTATTAAATTATTAAATTTATTAGTAAACTAATTATTATGGCATAAATGCGAAAAATTAATTATATTTGCATTTATATATATAATGTAACATAATGAAGTTTGGGACTGAACAAGGGCAAATTCGTCATTCAACACCTTTTTACATCATCCACCCTTTCTTATCCTTCCATTTTATCCATCATTCAAACCAAATATTATTAAATCTCCCTTCCATAAAAGTCACATCAATGTGGGTCCACCCTCCATAACTAATCCCCCTACTATCTTATCTCTTCCATAAATAATCTCCCAAAAATTATACCCACATCCAATCGGGCCCCTTGTGTATAAAAAAGAGGGAGTGAATCACGGATTTGCCTTGGAAGACCTATTGCAGAGTAGTGGAGACCAAAGTATCAAGATCGAGGACTTCAATTACCAGTTGATATGTGTTAAACCAAATCGTCTAGATTAGTTACACATGCATATTGTTAACCTAGAGGCTGGGACATACGTCATACGTGATGCGTGTGCAAGTCGGATTTTGATAAAATTTGTGAAAACTCGATCAAACAATAAATGGGAAGCAATTGTGCAAATTTTGTCAAAGTTTGACTTGCACACACATCGCATGTGCCCCAACCTCTAGTATTAATCTATTGTGACAAATAAACAACAATAAAAATAAGCATCACATCAATCGAAATGTTTATATATTATGATAACAATCAGCATGTATATACATATCTATACATTACCATTCTAACGTTGCCACCGTCATCGTCTTTCCCACGATCTAATACCTAAGTACTCTTCTATCAAATTTTGAAAATCAATCGTGTTAGCTCTCACAAAAAACATCCATTTTGCACAGTAAATGTCTATCTTTATTATCTGCACAAATTCCTGTCATTCGATAAAGAATATAGTTAATTACAAAATTATACGATCAACTTTCTTCTAATGCAATAATAAGCCACACAATATTGAATAAACAAATTTACTCATTATCTGTTGTACATCTGTTACTTCATCAGCCATAGCACTCTCATATTGACAATTTTTCCAAAGTTGAAGTACTATTTTTTCTATGAGGCATTCCTACATAATATCAAAAGATGTGCAGCATAGAACGATTAATTTTTGTGTAAGAAACTGTCCGCTTACGATGTATTAGCTTTCGATAATGAAAGTGATATACTCCCTCCGTCCCTTTATTACAGTCCAGTATTCCATTTTGGGCTGTCCCTTAATAAGTGTCTATTTTGTAAAGTTAGTGGATAAAAGTTGGTGAATTGTCTATTTTGTCCCTAAAAGTAGATTCCATTTTGAAAAGTTAGTGAGTAAAAGTGTAATGATGATGGATAAGTAGGGAAAGTGGAGGAAAAAGTTGATGTGAAAGACATAATGATGATGTCTTTTTAATAAGTTGGAGTTACGAAGCAGGACATTTAAAAAGGGACGGAGGGAGTATTAGCTTTGTTTCATGGAATTTTCCAATCAAACTGTCAATGGGTAATCTACATAATAAGGGAGAATGGTTTTTGAATCTTATCTCTTTATAAATTCTAACCATTGATTTGCTCCATAAATCCTACGGCTCTCCCTCTCTCTCTCAAGCAATATTAATTGCACAATTGCTACTAATTAGATCTCACGTTATGCCGTGCCCTCCGGCACGGACAAACCCTAGTTAGAGTATGAAAAACGACCACAACTTTAAAGTTTGGCCTCGGAATACAAAATATATTCTTAACATCTAATTTTCTGCAAATTACAGGTGCAGATATTCTTAATCCGATGTACCGTTCGACCTCCTACGAGAAAATCTAGTTTATTTAGCATCGTTTTATACTTATCGGGAGTCACGCACTCCTCTTTTGGTACTTCGGGTTGGCGTTCTCGACTCATGAGAGTAGTGAAATAGTAGGTGGGGCAAAATCTGGTGTTTACAAGGCCAGTCGCCCGGTCTCATCCTCCCATCGGTCCGTCATTGATCAAGTTCAAGGAGAGGGTTTTTTTTTTTTGATAGGCAAGTTCCAGGAGAGGTTAGTCTTGGACCAATCCCAAGCTTTGAGAAAACGAATCATGTGTA
Organism: Rhododendron griersonianum; assembly: GCA_018127125.1. Classification (NCBI taxonomy): domain Eukaryota; kingdom Viridiplantae; phylum Streptophyta; class Magnoliopsida; order Ericales; family Ericaceae; genus Rhododendron; species Rhododendron griersonianum. Next base: position 18,775,855 of record CM030795.1, read on the forward strand.
CTAAAAGGACACAAGCCCAACTTCGATTTTACACCCCAAGCCCATCCCCCGCCCCAGTTACTGCCCACTGCCCAGCCCGTGGACTCACCACTCCGCTGAGTCCTCTCTCTCTCTCTCTCTCTCTCTTTCTCTCCCTCTCCTGTCAGTGATCGATCAGTCGACGAAGGAAGATGAGGAAGCGTGATTTAGCTATCCTCATGCTCTGCGCCTTCGCAATCTTCTTCTCTCTTCAGGTCTCTTCTGATTACCTTTTGTATCAACTGTTTTTTCTTCCGATTTGATCGCTTTAGTTTTTTTTTTGCTGCTTTAAAGTTCATTTTTTTGTCCAGACAAGTTGTATTTATCTAAATATGCATTTTGTGCATAATTCCAGCACGAAGGCGATTTTTCCTTCCGAGAGGCGTGGTTCCATCTCTCAGAGGAATACCCGATCAAGTACGAGGCGGAGCGTCTCCCACCGCCGCTAGTCTCCGATCTCAATGGAGATGGAAAGAAGGAGATTCTCATGGCCACTCATGACGCCAAGATTCAGGTAATAATACATCGGTGAAGATCAGCTGTTTTCATATTTTTGGCTTTGTTATACAAGCCTAACATGAAGTTATTTCGTTCCTATTGTGGGGAATTTTGAGTTGTATGTTTGACCGATCTTGCTTGTTTATTTCATGATGCTTGGTGGTTACTGTTGAATCAGGGCAAAGATGGGGTTTGAACCATGTGATTTGGGTAGAGTAATATAGTATTCCCGAAGTCTTATATAATGATAGTGGTAGGCACTTATTTGTTACAAAATTGATCTCAACTTGATGGAGAGGGTGATTCAACTTCTTATGCCTTAAATGCTTAAACAACCAACATGCAATGGATTATAAATTGCCCATTGAAAAATTGAGAGAAGAGTTTTATTGGATGTGTTAGAACATGTTTTAACCCTCTGATGAAGGGTTAGGATGCATTTTCAGTTAAAAATAGAAAAAGACCTCGCCTCTGTGCCTTGTGCCTCTGTGCCAAAGCGTGCGCCTCAGCGCCTAATCTGCGCCTATGGGCCACCTTCGAGCGATTAATCGGTGCATATTAATTAGTAGTCGGTGATTAATCGTTAGTCGGACCTAATCGGATAGGCCCCGCCAACAATTAATCAGCGATTAATTCCTTGTTTTAGAACACTGCCTATGGGTTCTGCGCTTCGCCTCAACTATACGAAGCCCAACCCTTGCGCCTCACCTTGCCTCACCTCAGCGTGCGCCTTTTAAAACACTGCACCTACCATACTGACTGCACATCAGGTCCTGTACAAACCATCAGATAGATACATAAGAAAACTTCATTAGCATAGGGAACCTCTGCCATGTGCTTTTTTCCTAATACTTCGAATTAGAATGCAACTTTGCGGAGAGTGCAAATGCGCTACAAGTGGGATACTTAAGTGCATGGCGTCTTGGATGTAGAACCTCTGCAGCACTTTCTGCAAGTATTACTCTTCCGAAAGAACCTCAACTCAGCCCTTCTTTATCAATGGATTTCTAACCCAAGTATCTTCTTGGCAGCTCCGAGATCCTTCATGTCAAACTCATTGCTCAACATAGACTTCAACTTCTCAATCGTGCTTCCATTTTGCCGCTACTGGCATGTTATCAACATAGAAAATAACACTTTGTATGTAGTCCTTGTTTTTTTCTTTTCTTTTCTCCTTCTGTTTGTTATGCTTTTGACCTAATACTTCCTGTTTATGTAGTCACTTTTTTTTTTTCTTTCCATATGTTTGTTGTGAAATAAAGTGAAATCATGTTGCATGTAGGCTCCGTTTGTAGTGAAATTATGTGTGTGGAGGCTCTATTTCCTCTGTTTTGGATGTTATTTAATGTTTTATTCTACTTACTCAAAACTTGGAGAGGGGGGAGGAGAATATTTCCAAACAATAGGAAAGGGTAAAAACCCGACTAATCTCTCGGTGGCCTAGGCACTAAGCGGTGCCTGACCGTCTGATTAGCACCAATCGACTATTAGAATACTGAAAATAAGTAAAATATATGAACCTGTAATTGGCCAAACCATGACCCCTTATCAATGGCGTAGCCAAAAATATACATTAGTGGGGGCATTATAAAACCAAAATCTCTAACGATAGCCAACTCCCGACGACATCCCACCGACCCATGACTTGATGGTCGCTGCTGATGCGGCGTGATTTTTGTGTTGGTTGTTACATCATGTTACAAAGTAGAATTTTCAAGTTTTGGAGTACTATTTTGTTCACCCATGCACCTAAACACTAGTGAACTTGTGCGTATTACTCGTTGTCCATACTGGGTGAAAATTACTCACTCTTCAATAAATTCACCGAATCTTTACTTTGATATGATTGCAGACATTGATTTTGTGGAGCTTATTTGTGTAACAATTCAAACAAGTCATTCATATTTTAACAAGTATTTAATCTAAAAACATGTGCCTTTCTTTAAATATTTGGTAAACTCAAACTACCAATTTCAAGAAAGAAAGAAAAAAAAAGAAGAAGAAGGTGCAGTGGGGCAGGTGCCCCCAGTGGGAATAGAGTGGCTCCGCCACTGCCCCTTATTGGGCCTAGCGGATGATCAGCACCAAGAGGCTGAGCGCTTGGGCCAAACCGAACCTCTTGGGCCGGCATGAGAGTATGGCCTTTCTGTGACTTTTCAGGGAAGAAGAAGAACAACAAAGAGTTGAGAGAGAGAGAAGAAACGTTGCATACACAAACATCTACATTGCATTGACTTGGATTAAAGATTACAAGATGTACATGAACTTAAATAGACAAAACCTAGGGAACCCTAATTAGCACAAAGACTAAACTACCCTAACACAAAACAATAAATGACAAATACATTTATTCTTCTCACACTTTCAGGGGTAAAGCCCAAGCACAGTTGTCAAAAGCGCGCCTATGCGCCAGGCGAGGCGAGGCGCACCTGTTGCGCCTTGAGGGAGCCCAGGCGCAGCGGCTTCAATAAGGCGCAGCTTAGGCGCAGGAGGCGAGGAAAAGCGACAAGGCGAGAGGCGCACGAAAAGCGCGCTTCTTTTAAAATTTGATCTCAGCCCTAGGATTTTGAAGATCTAACCCTCGCCGTTCGATTGGAACCAAAAAAACCACAAAATGGTTTCAGCCGAGAGCCTCTCTCAGTCGATCTCTCGCCTCTCTCACTCGATCTCTCATCTCTCACTGCTCTCGATCTCTCATCTCTCACTGCCGACGACCTCTCACTGCTGACGAACTGCCGACGATCTCTCACTGCTGCTGTCGGTCGATCACTGCTGCTGCCGTCGGTCGTTCACTGCTGCTGTCGTCTCTGCTTCGTCCATCTCTCTGTCTCTCGTCTCTCTCCTGACCTGAGGTCTCTCTCTCTCTCTTCTCATACGTATATCTTTCTAAATTTCTAATATATATATAATACATGTATGCTATTAGTATATGATTGAAATTCTGAGAAGGATATTTATTCTAATATATATATGTATGCTATTAGTATATGACAGAGAAGGAAAAAATAAAAATAGGAGAATAGAAAACAGATGGCTGATTTTGCCCGATAAAAATAAGAAATATGTATGTATTTGTGGCTGATTTTTACCTAATGTCAGGGGTTTACCTAATGTAAATTGAACTTGTTTTTTTTTTTTTTGCTTTTAGATGTCAAGCGAAGAAACTACGAACAGAACTGATCTTGCATGGAAGTATCACAGTTTGGTAGATCCCGCGAACACTAATAAATTTAAGTGTAATTTTTGTGGAAGTATCACAGTTTGGTAAACTCATTGGCTTAGTGCTTATTGCTTGAAATATTAGTGTATGCTATTTTTTTCTATTTTTTTCCGCATATGTGCGCCTCGCTTCAAAAAGGCGCGCGCCTCGCCTCTCGCCTCAGGCCCAACAGGACTTTGCGCCTCGGTGCGCTTTTCGCCCGTGACAACTATGAGCCCAAGCACCTTGATCTACAGAGCTGAGCCCCGGCACGGATCTCTTTGACCCGAATCAAATTGAGAGTCTGCGCGTTAATTGGAGACGGTTTGGTCACTTGGCCTCCACGTGGCACTCGGTACATCATGCATGACTTTATTCCAAGAACAATTATGGCATGTGCCTAGCACGAGCTTGCTAGGAGCCCAAGTTAAGTCACTCATATAACGTATAGATCTAAACCCCAGAGAGGTACGCCATTCATGCTCACCTTCAGAGCTCCTGAACTTCCTCTCTTTGAGTTGAGACTTACCTAATGGCTCCCTGAAAGTCTCTGGCCATCAGGCACTAACGGTGGTTCTTGTCTTTCAGATCCAAGTGAGGTAGGAGGAGCTTTGCTCCAAATGTGAACTCGGGATCCATTTGGAGAGTACAAGATAAACACCACCCCACGGAACCATTGGCAAGTAGTAAGTACCATAGGCATATTCACAACTCGTGTACCCATGCGACACTATGAATGAGTCAAAGTGCTTGTCCCACTAGCTAGGAGACTGTGTCAAGCCGTATAATGACTTCTTCAACAATCACCGTACTCTTCCTTGCGGGGCTCTTTGAAGCCTTCGGGCTGTTGCATGTAATTCTTCTCGTCTAAGTCTTCATGGAAAGTAGTTTTTGAATCAAGTTGCTCTAACTCCATGTCATAAATATTGACCATTGCCAATAATACTCCAAATACTCCCATTTGTGGCCAACAACCTTCTTTCCCTTAGGCAATTTCTCCAATTAATTCCCAAGTCTTGCTCTTATGGAGCGATTCCATCTCTAACGACAACTGGCCTCTTGTCGTTTTTTTGTAAGGCTCACCAATTCCCTTTTGTGGCTATGTAAGGCTCATCTTGCTGTTGTGGGTCATGATCAGCATCGCCTATGTCATTGAACGAACTCTGCTTATCGAGCTCCTCCTCGACTGTGAATTCCTCTATGGGACCTACTGGTTTTGTCTCATCATTTTGATGATTCAATACAAGCACCTGATCAAATTCAACATCTTTACTAGTCATCCTCTTTTTCACCACAAGATCCCAGAGCCCGTATTTTTGATACCTTTACAAACCAAGAAAGATGCATTTGGGATCAAGCTTAGACATTTCTCCCTCCTGCACATGCTAATAGGCTACAAATGAAGTGAGCTGTTTGCGAACTGTTCGAGGCTCGTGTTGATAAGAACTCGTTCGAGTTCGATTCGTTTATTAAACGAACCAAACCCAAGTCTCATTTTTAGGCTCGTTTCATGAAGGAGCCAAGCCTAAAACTAAGAGTATGTGGTTCGATTAGGCTCGCAAACCATGGGTCAAAATATAAATAATAACTTTTTGGAGGACTTTTCATAGATAATATTTTAGTGGGGTATATATAAATTGGTTGTGATAAAATAAAACTTATCGAACTCGAGTTTGAATTTGGCTCGTTTCAGTTCAAAGAGTTTCGACGAGCGGAGTCGGAGCTTCAAAAATTCTAACGAGCCGAACTCGAGCCTAAATTTAGCTCGATTTGGTTTGTTAAACTCAAACTAGCCGAGCCCAAGCTTCAAAAATTTCAGACGAGCTGAACTCCAGCTCAAATCGAACCGAGCCGGATTCGAGCTCAATTGTTCAGGCTTGAATCGAACCAAGCCGAACTTGAGCTCAATTGTTCAGGCTCGAATCGAACCCAGCTGAACTCGAGCTAGGCCAATATTGTATCGAGCCGAGCCGAGCCTGACATTGTACGGTCTATTTGGCTTGTTTGTATCCCTACATGTAGATAAGATAAGCAGGACAACCAAAAATCTTCAAATCCAACGAATCAATTGGTTTGCGTGAACAAACCTCTTTTGAGATCTTCAAATCAATGTGTGATGATGGATACTTATTGGTGAGGAAGGTGACGAGGAAGGTTGTAACTCGTAAGTGACTGACTGCCTCTGTTCAAGTTTTAGAGTAGAGTGGGTTGGCTGTTCAATTGTACACTGCAATGGGCTGAAATTAATATGAGTAACATGTGTATTTGTCATGTGGATGAAAATCGAAGGTATTCACGTGAATACCCTTGGTGGACTATGGTGCCGCAACTAAATCCTGGTATTTTGATGAGATGGAAACCCAATTTATGTGGTTAAATTTTGCTTGTGGACTTTTTTGTACCAGTGGTTATCAGGGATAACACAGATTGGTTACTTTTTAATTCCAATCACCGAGGAAACGTTTTTTGGATGTAAGCTTTACAAAAAGGCTTTAATTTGTCTGTCGTTTTTCTACTTGCTCGCTGATACATTTTTTGCCTTCCTTTGCCATATCAACATCATTATTCATTATTATGGTTAGTTGTAGCTTTTTCACCTCTTGTTCGGATCTAGGTTTTGGAGCCCCATGCTAGGCGTGTGGATGAAGGATTCAGTGAAGCACGTGTTCTTGCAGAGGTCGCCCTGTTTCCTGACAAGATCCGTGTTGCATCTGGAAGACGTGCTGTGGCAATGGCAACTGGAGTTATTGACCGGATTCATAAGCATGGTCAAGTAGAGAAGCAGGTCCTAGTTGTTGTTACATCAGATTGGTCTGTAATGTGTTTCGATCACAACCTCCAGAAGCTCTGGGAGACAAATCTGCAGGTTTTTTTTTGTTGCTTTCTCATTTTATGTTGCTATGTATTTGATAAAGTCACGTGTGGTGACCATTGTGAACTTTCAAGTGTAATTCTTTGGCTTAGCTCATACCCTATAATTTGCAGGAGGATTTTCCACATAATGCTCATCATAGGGAGATATCTATATCCATAAGTAATTATACTCTCAAGCATGGAGATGCAGGATTGATAATCGTTGGTGGAAGAATGGAAGTGCAGCCCCATGTACGTTTACGTTTCGTATTTCTTGATCTTTTATGTGTACTACTGTGTTGTATTGTTCAGTTAATCTTTAACGAAATTTGAGGATTCCTATATATTACTAGTTTGTATTTAACTCTTTTCCATGACAAAGCTGAAGAATAGGAAAAAAAACAAAACAAGAATAATGTGTGGGTTAACATGAGTGTCCCTAGTTGTGATGTGATGACATTTTAATCTTCTTCATTTTTCATCGGAGGGACCATAAAACTTGAGATGGTTTTGTTAGATTTTGACCACTAAATCACATGTAATTGATTCGACACGATTCTCTCTATTTTTTATGTCACCCACACTAAGAGTCTAGGACCAGTGGCTTCCATGTGCTTTCGGGTGGGGGTGTGTTTTCTAATACCACCACATATATAGGGCTCATTTGATAACCTGGACTAGAAGGGGGGATTGGGATTAGGGGGAACATGGTGACCAACATGTTCCCTCTTTACTTGTAGTCCTGTGTTTGTCGTGCGTGGGATTATGAGAGGGATTGGATGTCTTCGGACTATTTCGTGAAATAGTCCCTTATATGGAATATTAGATAGTCACCCATTCCGGCTTAGATCCCTCATCCAATGGTCAAAAACTAATTGCCATTCTTTTATCCCACTCTTTGACCCGCCCTAACCAAACATAATTCAACTAATCCCATGGAATACATGATCCCATTCATTATCCTGTGGACCCCATATGTCTCCTCTATCCCTGATCTTAGTCCTATCTTTTCCAATCCTTCCCACAATTAATCCAGGAATCGAACGTGCCCTGTGTTTATACACATGTTAATGAAGCAGTTTTCTATTATATTGGCACCCCATAAGCAAGGCCCAAACTCAGTTTAATGTGATACGATGCAAGAAGTGGGACGGAAAGTGTCCAACAAATCAAACTAAATGAAATACTTACCCGAAATATATTTAGGGAACAGCTAGTTAGACTTTTTGCTCATAGATGACTTACGTGACTTGAAAGAATGTCGAGTTAGATTTTGATATGGTGTTGGGCTGTTGGGCTACGTGTTAAAACGGTTTGCTTTGTCGTTTTCTACAAGCTTGGATTGAAACTGCTTCTATGTTCTGGTGGAGTTTTAGTTTGCATTCTAGTTTACTCTCATACTTAACTTTCGGAATTTGGCACCCCCTAAAAGAAAATTCTCATTCTGCCCGACTATGACCTTGCACAACCCACAGATCTGAACGACCAATAGAGTTTTGTGCATGTGTAGGCTCCAGTTCTTTCACTCAAAATATATCCATGGGAGTCAATTTTACAAGTGGTTTGAATTTGGTCTCTTGGTGTAATGTTTTGTCGTTCCGAACTTATGTAAAGATGAGGGCCCAAAATTATATAATTATTCTGTTGAATGAAAGATGTTATCCTGGTTTTTAGATGGAGTGAACTTCGGTAATCGGGCTCTGAGGTTTTCAAGAAATTAGGGCTTCTGAAGTTTGGGATCAGCATTGTCACTTGTCAGTGAGCATATTTGGTCAGGTTCTCCCTGACAATAGGGTTTTGGCACCATTTATGCTATTGCTCAATTAGCATGTACTTTCGATTTCTCATCTCTTATCTTATCTTGCTATGATAATCAGATCGTAATTTTATCTAATGATAATTTTCTTTTCCCTTTTGGCGGGGGAAAATGGAATTTGATTTGCTTTACATTTTCTTTACATGAATAACTTTTTGCATTTCCACTCTTCTCCTCTGTTCTTGTATAATTACTTCCCCTAACTTCTTTCTTACGGTTTCAGATTTATGTTGATCCTTTTGAGGAAATTGGGATGGCGGAGAAAAACGCTGAGCAGCATAGAAGAAGTGCGACTGAAAAAGAAGTAAGGACCTTTTGGGGCTTAGGAGCATTAGGATTTTGTAGCCCCTTTCATTCACTTAATCATGTTTCCACTCCTACACAAACTAGCATGCTATGGATTGGACTTCGATTTTGGCTTATTAGTAGTTATCAACTATATTTGGTTATTAGATTTCGGGCATGTCTTTTACCTTGTTTTATGATTCAGTGTGGTTCTAGGATTTGTTGAGCAAAAGGAGAAGAAGAGCGAGAATCTGATACTTAACTTTTGTTTGTTGGGATAAGAAAATCATAAAAAGTTGAATAGTATCCCTCAAACTATCTGTTTCTGTTTGGCACGCAAGAATATATATATAAAAAAAACAAGTAATTACATTTTTCTTTTCTTTCCCTGTCCTTGGACAAGAGATCCTAAGTCGTACCAGTAACAATGTAAATTCCTAGATTTGCCCCTTAGTTGCTAGAACAAGAAACAAAAAAGGGAAACGGTATGAGAAACGGGAGCTTGAACTTTGGTTCAGAATACAATGGGAGATCGGAAATGCTTGTTCCTATGCAATATCTAAAAGTAAGCTCATAAAATAGATTTTAAATTCTTTTCAAAAAAAAGAAAGAAAAAGATTTTAACTTTTAGATAATCAACACATTAGAAAACTTTCGGGACAAGTTGTTATAAACTGTAAGCCAAACTGTTCACTGAAATTTATAAGAACATGTAGGAATTGCTATAGAACGAAAAGCATCGATTCAGAATAAGTCATTAGTATGTTTCTAGGAAGTCGTTTACAGGGACAATAGCTATACCTATTTTGTTCTCTGAACTGGAAACGCACCAAATTGGCTTCTACTTTGCCATTTGTCTTGGAGGATCCGAGCTGATGAATGAACTGGTGGTATGTGTCCTGGGTGTGCCCATTAAATTTGTTTGATCACTTGGGCATATGGATCTAGAATAGCTTCTGTAACTTGCAAAAATTTTGCTGGGAAGTTTGCTTTTATGTGGTGTTGTGGTTCAAGAGCACAATACTAGAAGTTGAGGAAGTTCCAGATCTTGTCAAAATTGGAATGGCTGTTTGGATCAAAGGAAAGTACACTAGCAAAGTGTTGGGATTTGTTCCACATTGGTTAATTATCTCCTCCAAAACTAGTATATGAGCCTGGGCGGCCTCTCCACTCGAGTTGGATGCTTTAACATGGTATCAGAGCTAGGGTTTCGGAGGCTTTTCCCCTTTGTCTGTGCCATAGTTGCACTTTCTTTCATTGTGATCCGTGTGTTCCGGATCCTTTGTTGACCTCTCCACGTGCGAGTCGGGGGTCGCACGTGCGGGGGAGTGTTGGGATTTGTCCCACATCGGTTAATTATCTCCTCCAAAACTAGTATATGAGCCTGGGCGGCCTCTCCACCCTTTGTCAATTGGTTTGGAGTTGGATGCTTTAACACAGAGTATTTGGTTGAGGACTTCAAGAGGTGCTTGGATGGAATTGGAGAGTGGAAGTTTAGTCTTTTTAAATTTTGGAGTTTTTATCTTCTGTTTTCATCCGATATTGTGTTGAATGTGTGGCATTTTGTTTCTCGGTTTGCTTTCTTGAGTAGTTGATTTATTAGGGTATAGGTGCCAGTATAGTTGGGATGCATAGCTCTTGCCTCGATGTTCTGACGCCAGACAAGAAAGAGGGAGGAGAGGAGAGAGGCACACACAAGTGTCAAAACCCTAATTCTCAAATTCTCATTAATCAAGTCTGACGATAACATTGTTGAACGTCTTATTTATAGACTCAAAACCCTAATGGAAATAAAAGGAAACATTAAAAATAACCTAATTAAATATTAAGTGCCTCTTATTACTAATAATTAAAATAACAACAACAACAATAATAATAGTAATAATAATATTTCTTGGACAAAAATCTTCCTTCGGTGACTAAGCCATTTACCATCCTCATCATTCTCCCCAACATAGAAAAAGAACTCGTCCTCAAGTTCGAGTTAAAGTCTAAATATTGCACTCGTTCATGCCAACGGATTAAGTACTTTGAATATGGCAGCTTCTTGATTTGCTTCTGGTTCCAAGTAATCTTGGTCAGCTTGATAACGAACGCAAAATCTTCAATGCCAATAAAATCAATCCTTTCTGAGCTAAAGAAATATGTTCATGGGTTGTCAAAGGGATTTAATAATTTGGGTGCACTTTCATCGTCAAGAAGCACTTGTTCTGATAAAATCGCGTCTTGTGTCGGATTTTCCTTCTCTTCGATTACTTCTTCTGGGTCATTGACACCACCCATAATTTGTAGAAGAGGAACACTCGCAGACCCACTAGCTTGATCTTTATCTTTCAATTTACTTTCCAAACCCGTAGCTACTAATTTTTTCAAAAGAGCTTTTATTTGTGCAATATCTTCATTCAATACTTGTTGTGCCTTTTTAATCTCTTCCACTGATTTCTTCAAGCCTTGTTGTTCTTGATATAGACCATCATTTTTGAGTTCTTGTAACCATCATTATGGCTGGAGATAAGAATTTTGCGGTGCAAAAGAAGGTTAAGAACGTGGGACTTTAAGGGTTTATGTTAGGGTTATGAAAGGGTAGGGATTTAGGAAGGAAAACTTTGGTTTCGGGACTGTTTTGATGGCTGTTCTGGGCACTATGAATAGTACCCGAAAATAGTATTAGTAACATGTTCACAAAGGGGGGGGGGGGAAATGGATCGGAGCGTTTGGCTCTGATACCATTGACGCCGGACAAGAAAGAGGGAGGAGAGGAGAGAGGCACACACAAGGGTCAAAACTCTAATTCTCAAATTCTCATTAATCAAGTCTGACGATTACATCATTGAACGTCTTATTTATAGACTCAAAACCCAAATGGAAATAAAAGGAAACATTAAAAATAACCTAATTAAATATTAAGTGCCTCCTATTACTAATAATTAAAATAACAATAACAATAATAACAACAACAACAACAACAACAATAATAATAATAATAATAATAATTCTTGGACAAAAATCTTCCTCCGGCGATTAAGCCATTTACAGTCCGCATCATGTTCTCATTTCCCTTAACTCGATGTACCCAATATCGAGTTATCAATAAAATTTCCTTCTTGGCGATCCAAAAAAATGTTCCTAGTGAGTTTCTCAGTACTCAGGAAGGGTCTATGACAAGTTTTTCTTGGATTTTGTTAAGAGTTCCTAAAACTTTCCTTGCAATTTTGCTTGAAATCCAGGGAGTTTCATCCCCCTGTAAAACAGCCTATGGATAACATATTGGGAGCCTTAGCCAAAAATCCTTCATATTTACATTTTTTGAGCTTAAGGACAAGCACCTTTTGCAATCAAACATAAGGACAAATGTGCCTAAAACCCTAGGGGTACCCTATGAAAGTGCCTAAACCACAAAAAACCCTATAATAGAAAAGTACACCCTAAAATCCTATGAAAGCGCCTAAACATGTTTTGGCCTTATGGCAAAAAAACTCAAAAAGTTGAAGTACCTCCACTGAAAACTATTTTCCTGGCGTCCTTCCCCTAAATGAAAACTATTTTACCGTCCTTATGGCTAATTTTCCGTAACATATTCTGCCCTCTAGGTGAGTTGCTTTGTCTACCTTGCTTCCTGCAGAGGAGCTTCCACAACCTATTTATAACAGCCTATGGAATAACATATTCAGTCCTGTAGGTGAGTTTCCTAGTAATTAGGCTTTGTCTACCTTTTTTTTATTTTTTTTATTTTTATGCATAGGAGCTTGCACATGATATCTTCATGCTAGTGAGGCTAGCTAGATTATGCATTTTCCATTTACGTTTTTGCTTTATATGCATTTCTAAATTCCGAAACGGTGGAGCCTCTCATATTGTATGACTTATTTTATATTCTGCAGTGCTTGTTCTTGGATGGAATATTATACTCCCTCCGACCATTTTGTTTGTCCATTATTCCTTTTATATTTCCATCTATAATGTTTTTCATGATTTTGAAAACTGTGTTATAAAACAAATTGAAATCTATAAAATAAGATCCCTATTGCATATTTTTGAAGATCCACATTGAAATATGTAGGCAATTGAAACAACAGAGACAAAAAGAATAATGGACAAACAGAATGGGACGAAGGGAGTACTTTTTTCTTCATTATTGTCATACAATGTGAGATCATATTTTTCGTGTGTGTGTGTTTATCTAGTTTTATTATGAGATTCTTTAGTTGAATGTGGTTTGTACAAGGTTAGGGATAAAATGAGGCATAAGGAAATATCTCATTCTTTTCTACCTATGTTACTACTATTAAACTTGTAGACATGGTTTACATCATCTCACAATATACAGTGTTTCTCATGGCAACACTTCTAGTGATTCAAGAAATCAGCTTATCTTGATTGCAGTAGCAATGACATAATAGTTTTACTTATCGTGTTTCACATTTCATTATTTAATGATTTCGTTGCAGAACATTGATAGTATGTATCTTTTGCGTCCTACACAGGCTTCTGAGAATTCTGGAACTGTGGATTTACGCCATTTTGCATTCTATGCATATGCTGGTCGAACTGGCACACTGCGATGGAGCAGAAAGAATGAGGTTAACCCCTTTCTGTATTTATTACATTTGCTATCTCTCTGGCATTTGTTCATTTCTCCAACTTCGGTACTACATTTTGGTGTTGAGTAAACAACCATATCAAGAACTGTAACATGCAGCGGCAGAACGATTACTTAATTATGTTGCTACTGCTTTTTTTTTTTTTACTTGGTACTCGATAGTTTTCTTTACTTGGTACTCGACGTTTAGCATGTGATTAATATTGTAGCTTCGATACTCATACAAGGCATGTCATCTTTGGTTTTCTAACTTTATCATTTGGTTGTAGAATATGGAAGCACATTCTTCGGATGCATTGCACTTAATTCCACAGCATAATTACAAACTTGACGCTCATGCTTTGAACAGCCGTCATCCTGGAGAGGTATGCAGTGAACCAGTTTGAAAATTAAATGCTTTTAATGTATTGGTTTGTGATTTGTTTGTTACTAATCAATTCTTATATTTTGCATGTTCTTCTAGAACAAGGTCTTAAGATCATCTTCATTTATGATGATACTTGATTTGTAAATCATACAGTCCTTGTGCACTGCTTTTTGTTTGTTGACTTCAGTTTCTGAGCTTTTCCTGTGTGTATGGTCTCCTATTCATCTTGTGCTTCCATTCGTATTTATTCATGTCGATGATGTCCTTAGATTCACTGTTTACAGTCATTCATGCTGTTTCTCAATCCTTGTGGGTGGGTGGGGAGTTGTCTTCCCGGTGTACCTCTGGTTGATCCTCACGAGCCAATTTGGAATAGACATGTGCTTTGTACCTCTTGAATATAGAACTTAATATCACTGATGATGTTCAGAGAGATCTTATTGCTGTTTACTTCCATGCTGCTATGTCATGTGCAGCAGGGTGAGGAGTACTAATCAACTCCTTTTGCATTGGTTAGTGACAATGGTTTTATGGCGGGAAATATTAGGATTTTGTGGGATCACATATGTTATTCGACATCTTTTTGGTCTCACATTCTCCACCCTTTTTGTTTAGTAGGGGTTGGCAAGTAGTGTTTGAAGCATAATTTCAAATTTCTTTGCCTTGTGAATGTTCTTTTTGTGCCATTACCACTTGAGAAGGCTTTTTCCAGTTCAGAATTCATCCGTTGCTACTATTTTTCTCCTTTTCTTTGTTTAAACTTTTTTGTCTTTAGTTGGTCGGAAGATAAATAAACGAAGATGAAGCCTTTGGAATCTACACCTAGGAACCCTAGAAATCCGCATCTAGGGGTTGTGAAGGCAATCCACACGACCACTAAAACAAATTCAATCCATATTGTAAACTATTCAAAACAATATCTGAAGAGTCCTTTAAGTCGCCTCTTCCAAATGATAACTACAAATGAAGATGAGATCGCCTAACAACATTATCTAATGGATACATCCTAAAATAACAACTAAAGTGACTAGATAATATTCTTGCATAGATAATGATAACATCAGTAAATATTCTCCAGGATCAAATATAAAGAGCCTATCTTGTTCCCAATAAGTTCTCCCTTGTTTAGAGGAACTCGACTCCGACGAGTTAGAAGTGTGGTCTAGCTCCAAGAGCTCAAGGGTGTAAGGCTCAACTATTCCCTATGGAAAACATCACGGAGAAACATTAGTCTGGATATCTGCAGCCAACAAAGAGGCTAAAAAATCCTTCCGTAAGAAACACATTCTCCAGATAAAATTTGAGATTAATTACCAATATATAGTGAGAAATTAACTAAATGTGGAATCATGGATTAAGGTCCAATGTATTGGGAACACAAACAAGGTCAGGGATTTGAACAGGCAGGAGAATATGGTTGGTTTAATGAACAGATGGGCCAATGAGATCAGAAAAATAGTTAGGTAGTTCCTTTGAGATCGAGTTTTGACAGTCTGACACATTATTGACATCGAGAGGAAATGGAACTTCCATCACCATTAAACCATGTGTTTGACTAGTCTCACCAACAGCTTGCTCAGACTCAGGTTGGGATAACATGGGGTGGAACTGGGTTGTGCCTCCTCAGTTGGTTTAGGTTTTTGACACTTGACCAAGACGGTTCAACTATTATACCAAATACGATAATCTGTTTCTGCCACTTTACTTGCGCGAACATTATCCATCCAAGTACAATTAAGAAAGACATGACCAACATCAGTGGGTAGTATCTAAGGAGTACGGAAACATCTCCGGCCTTTCGTATCAGTATCACAGATGCCTCGGACACGGACACGTTCCGACGTGAATATGTGACCGAGACTCGAGTATTTAGTTGTTTTTCCTGAGTCGGACACGTTTTGGGCTCCCACACATATGGGACACAATCTTCTATTCTCGTTTTCTCATTGGTTTTATTTTTTATCTTTAATTTGAAAAAAAAATCTTCATATAATATATGAATTTTATATGTATGTAGTTGTTTATAAATGTATTTAACATGGTCCCCAAGGCCCAAAGTAGGGGTGTTACAAAACCCAACAGACCGAAAAAAACCGACCAATCGGTTCGGTTTTTGGTCGGGGTGATGGCGGAATTTTTCTGGACCTTCGGTCTCGGTTTCCTGGAAATTTCACTGGACCGAACCGAACCAACCAAGTATATATTTTATATATTTTACATATATATACTTTACGGGGCGGTTCCGGGGACATCTATAAAAATATCTCATAATTCCCGATCAAATTTTAATAATCTGAGATTCCGAGCCGCTCAATGTGATCAGAACGTGATTTTAAGGGTACCCGCGAGAAATCAGCAAAAAAAATTACCGGAAGGGCTTGATCCAAAAAGTTTCGAATAGTTTCTTATTGAACGGGTCAAATAAAAACTGTTCAAATCAAGCCTTTTTCGGTCATTTTTTTTTTGCTAATTTCTCGCGGGCACCCTTAAAATCACATTTTGCACACATTGAATGGTTCGGATCATAAAAATTTGATCGGGAACTATGAGATTGAGATTTGAGATGTATTTTTAGATGTTCCCGGAACTGCCCCGCTTTACCTTAAATTAAATAGAAATTTTATATTTCGGGCGGACCGAAATCCTTGACCGGACCGAAACTCAACTCCTGTCGGGATCGGTCTTGGAAATATTTGGACCGAACCGAATCGGTCTTCGGAAATTTCACCCCGAACCGAACCGAACTGAAATCACCCCTAGCCCAAAGTATCTGTGTCCTAGTTTTTGGAGAAATAACGTGTCAGTGTTTCCATGCGTGTTCGTGTCCCGTATCCGCATCCATATCCAAGCTTCTTAGGTAGTATACTGTATATCACAATAAACATTTTGCACATATAAAGAACCCATTTTGATTGGCCCCAGGCAGCTTTTTGAGACTATAAAATTGGATCTATCTTTGGAAACTAAGAATGTAGGTATTTGTTTGTGTCTTTGTAACAGCCATCTGGATACGGGGAATGTGATAGTTTTTGGATTGCTTTACTGTCTGAAACATTGTGCTTTAAAGTCACTGACATCTTTCCTGGATTATGTGTCTGAAATCATGTGTAGTTTGAATGTAGGGAATTTAGAGAATCAATCCTCGGAGTCATGCCTCATCACTGGGTATGCACAATATAGTACTTTGCTTTCTTCCTTGTGTAGTTATTCTTTTTCGGAATTTTCTCAATCTTGTAGTGATTCACGCTGCAAGTGCTTTTTGAACAGGATAGGCGGGAGGACACTTTATTAAAATTGGCTCATTTCAAGCGGCATAAAAGGAAACCATTGAAGAAAACAGGTGGGAAAGCTACCAGTTACCCATTGCACAAGCCTGAGGAAAACCACCCTCCAGGGAAGGACTCAACCGGGAAAATTCCAAACCTGATTGGACAAGCTGCAAAATATGCCGGTTCTGCGAAATCCAAGAAGGTTTTATTTGTCCACTGTTTCCATGTACCTATAGCGAAATCAACTTTCAATAAATATCATGCCAAATATAACATAACTTGCTAAATTTCCCATGGAGGTTTCCATTGTACTTGGAGAACCTCTTTTAGTGGCTGTCGAGATGCATATCATTTCTTCTTAGTTGTAAATATGTTGCTATGGAGTCAATGGAATTGTGATAATGGTCTTCAATCAGGCCTATTACCTTGTGTCTGAACTTTGGCTATGAAATTAAACTTCAAATTGAAGGAAATCGAAGTTCAGAGGTCCTTTTGCTAATTGTATATTTGAGGGTCAACTTTGGCCTGGAATGTTAGTTTTTAGTTTAAACATGAAGTTAACATCGAGGGGAAGCTCAAGGAATTTTTAGGATCATGATTTCAAGTTCTCGCCTACCGACAAAAAAAGAGACTTGTCGTGAATATCGTAGACCTTTCTCCTCTGGCTAGTTTCTGTCAACAATTCCTTGTTATAACTTTTAATTTGTTGATGCAGCCAATGAATTACATTCCTACGATAACAAATTACACACAGCTTTGGTGGGTTCCTAATGTTGTTGTGGCTCACCAAAAGGAAGGGATAGAAGCGGTTCATTTGGCATCTGGCCGTACGATATGTAAGGTAATACATTAATGTGCACAAATCATTTCTGTGTTTAGTTTCTTGTATTAGTTGCCTTTAGGAACCTGAGAAACTTCTGTTACTAATTTAGGATGTTTGAATATATACTTCTTATTTGTTAAAGTTCAACTTTTCCAGGATATTATTAGTTAATGCACACATTCGGGTGCATAAATAAGTGTTTTTCTGTGTCATTGATTGGGTTGAGAGTTTGTTAAGGGCCCATCCAAATTGGGGTGTCCACGGTCTCGATTGATTTGGTTATACTGATATCCAGTTACGGGACTGTACAAGGAACAGAAAGCAAAAATGAACATACTTCTAATAAGCTCCTTTTTTTACAAGGAGCCAAAAAGTAAATCCTGGCAGAAATGCAGAGAAATAGATCATCTTCTTTTCTGTGTGTTGACAGGAAAACACAGCTCTATACATATATTGTTTATGTACAGAGTTAGTAAACACATCCTCCGTCCTCTAACCCATAGATTTTAGGGGTATTGCTTGGTGCAAGTGTCAATGCTCAGGTTTCCGTGCAGGATGTAGGTTTGAAAGAAGAAGCCACTTTTTCAAAAATAAAACAATCACTAGGATTGTAGCTAGTCTTATGTCCCCTGACGCCCTTACCTAACTTGGCTGAACAAAAAAATGGGAACACGAACACGGCGGGGGACACGAAACTGTATGCCATTGCAAAGCAATGACACACCATATTATCGTACTCTCTACACCCACCAACGGCTTGCAGAATGCGCGGTCATTGAAACCGAAATAAGGGGGTGGACCCTTTACTACTGTCATGGGCATTGCTTCATGAATAGCCTCTGCTATCTGCTCCTCAGTATACAAAGAAGCTCCTGTGTCAAATACGCCACCCTTATATGACGATATGAAGACAAATTAGCTCTAGCTATACTGCTATAGCTAGAATTTAATTGTCTCCTAGTAATGCCACTATATACACACGCGCACACATGTATATTTATTCGCATGCTTAAATTGCAAAATGTAAACAATTAACATTCACCATAAATTGATAAATTATATACAACTATACAGATATGTATATGCAGAAATGTCCTATATATGTACATACTACGATATTCAAGTATATGTGCTGATATATACATCTGTACATATGTACCAGTACATGTATCTACAGAGAGAGAGAGAGAGAGAGAGAGAGAGAGCGAGCGCCAAATATTTATAGTAATAGCATGTTTATCCCCGAATTTTTTTAAAAAGTATTACAAATCTACCCCGCCGTGTCCCCATACGTGTCCCAGACATGTCCCCACGTGTCCGTGTTCCAGACGTGTTCCCCTCCAAAAACTCAAATAAATATAATGGACACAGCATGGTACGATTCAAATATTTACAATAATAGCATGTTTACCACCGGAAAATTTAAAGAGTATTACAAATCTAGCCCGCCGTGTCCCCATATGTGTCCCAACCATGTCCCCAGATGTTTATGCCATGTCGCCGATGTGTCCCCCACCCAAAAAAAAAATAAAAAAAATAAAATGGATGTGCCATGTGGCGTGTCCCATGTGTATTTCGGCGTGTCCCAGTGTCCCGACACGAAAATGGCGACCTATTTGCAGTGTCGGTGCTTCATAGTATGTAAAGAATATGTAGAGACATTTCATTCATTCTTCTGTTTAAATTATTGTCAATTTTCTGTCTGATTGCTTGCTGCATCGCTAGTCGCCACTGACAAATTTAAGTTAATTCGTTGATTTCAATCAGCTTCATCTTCAAGAAGGTGGCCTCCATGCTGATATTAATGGAGATGGAGTCCTAGATCACGTCCAGGTGAACTATTGTTTCTTTTGTACTCTCTGACTCCTCAGAATTTTATCTTTAGAGTTTGATTGTATATGAAAGAAGTTGCACCAGTTGTTGGAATGGCATTCAATGCTTCTCGAAAAACACTACAGGTTATTTAATTGGTCTTTTCTTTCAGAATCTTACTTCTAGATTCCACTATTTTGGGTCTCGTAGCTGTTTCATGATTCCCCCTGTAGGGTTAATTAAGTTCAGAGGGCACTGATATAGGTTGGTGACATATACAATCACAAGGAGTGGAAATTATGTGGGAGGTGTTCCTCGAGTTTGTTAAACTCTTTTCTGGCAGATTATTTACTTAAATAGAACCATATCACCGCATATGAACCTTTAGGCAGCTCTAGGTCTAAGTGTACATTTTTTCGTGCTAAATTTTAAAATGCCTATCAAAAATTTAAAACTGGAGGAGGTTTGACATACTTTTGCAGGTCACATTTTTGTAATATTGATATAATCTTCCGCTCACTTTTTAGGTGGTTGGAGGAAATGGCGCTGAGCAGACAGTTGTAAGTGGATCCATGGAAGTGCTGCGACCCTGTTGGGCTGTTGCAACCTCCGGTGTTCCAGTACGAGAACAACTTTTCAATGCTTCTATATGTCATCATTCCCATTTTAACTTCTTTCAACATGGAGAATTCTCTAGAAGCCTTGGTAGAACTGTGGATGTAAGTTCTCTAGAGGTTGCAACGCCCATTCTAATCCCCAAAAGTGATGGTCATCGGCATCGCAAGGGAAGCCATGGTGATGTTGTTTTCTTAACAAATCGTGGGGAGGTATGCTTCTTTTCCGGACTTACTTTCGATTCTTTTCTGGAAAAAGGTCAAAATGCTTTCAGAAGTATTTTCGTGATAATTTTGAGAAGTAATAGAATATTGAGTAAATTACACTGACTTGAGCATACGACAATTTCGAAGATCTCCCTCTATGTTTCTCAATTTACATTAAACACCCCTATTCGAATTGTTGGTCTAACAGGTTAAATGGAACTTACAAGTGAGGTAACTTCCACTGGGCCGATGATTTGTTGCCACATTATTTCTACATTGAAATGAAAAGCCTTTCCACTTTAAACTGGTTTTGCTGTTGCCAAGAAAAATTGTTTTTAAACTATGTTAACTGGAACAAAGTCGTTAATTCTCGAAACCATGGTATGTCTGGTAAACTACATAATTATGTCCTTTGCATTAGAAAACGCATCATCTTCAATCCTCTCTGTGTTAATGAGTTAACGTTAACCCCTAAGACCACTAACGCCTCCATCCCACTGCCTCAAACCATCACCATCCCCACCTCAGTTCCAAAAACACCATCCCTATACTCCATGTCTCCACACGCAGCTCCCTAACCACCATCTGTCCACATGACCAAACCACCACTCCCCTCACACGTAAACTCTGCTGGAATGTGTGATTGGCCTACTCAAAATGCCTTTATAACCAGTATGTCTTGAAGCTCTTCCTTTAGGCCATTTAATTGGTTTCCACTTTCCGAAGTTGCATAGGTTGTTATAATTTTTCTATACGAGCCTACCCTCATCGCACTACAAGTTAGGGAACGTGGTGCCCTATGTTCCCTTAAATGTTCACCTACCTCCTACTCGAATGATCCGTGTTCACAAGTGATCATGAGTTTCAGTATATTGTTGTTGACTTGCATACACTCCTCATTGAATGAGACCTTTCTCAAAATTTTTTTATATCCGTAGTTGATAGATTCTCTAATGGTAGCCATCACAGGCGAGACCAATCAAACCATAAGTAGAGGGCTTGTTTGTTTTTATGTTCTTTTTTCTTCCCTGAAGAATTGGCAGCTCAAGAGTGTAATAATCTCTCAGGTAACATCATATTCTCCTGGCTTGCATGGCCACGATGCAGTTTGGCAGTGGCAGCTTCTCACCGGTGCTTCCTGGTCGAACCTTCCATCTCCCTCAGGGATGATGGAAGCTGGCACGGTGGTCCCCACACTTAAGTCCTTCTCCTTGCGTGCTCATGACAATCAACAGTTGGTCCTCGCGGCAGGAGACCAAGAAGCAGTAGTGCTATCTTCCGGTGGAAGTCTACTAGCAACAGTTGTTCTTCCATCAGCACCCACTCATGCCCTGATTTGTGAGGACTTCTCGAACGATGGGTTGACCGACCTCATTCTGGTGACCTCCAATGGGGTGTATGGCTTTGTTCAAACTAGGCAACCTGGTGCCCTCTTCTTTAGTATGCTGGTGGGCTGCCTTATAATTGTGATGGGTGTTCTGTTTGTCTCCCAACACCTCAATTCTATCAAGGGAAAACCTCGAGTTTCATCGGGGTTCCAATGAAATTTCAGTTCTGAACGTGTTTTGACTATATTGTGATGAAATTTCACTTGTGAAGATCGTCCACTTAATGAAGTAAAACTATGATGCCAAGGTTGGCGATTGTAGTGGGAAATTGTGCAGAGTTGGGAAATATAGAAGATTTTCAGTGGACATTGTTCGCTCTGTTGGGGTTCCGGTCTCTACTTTCTGGAAGAGGTCTTGCTTGTGGTAGTTCCATACTTTAATTTTAGGCTAGTTTGAACATGAGCAAAGAACAAGTTTTCTTGATTTGAGGTTTAAATGATAGAAATGTATTCCATTTGCCCTTACCTTCAGTTCTTGTTGATGGCCTAGAAATTAAATGTGCTTTTTGTCAAGATTATGATCTGCCATATGGAATTTCAGCCATTATTAATAGTAGGGAAATAACTTAAACAAGTATAACTTTTTTTTGCAGCATTTCAGGTATGTGTCAATTGCGTTTTAGCAAATGTAAGCCAAAACTCTGTTTTCTAAGTTGATATGATAGGTTAAAGATCCATTTTCTAACAACAGAAGAAGAAGAAGAATGATGCTTCTATTTGGATTTTGTTTTTGGGCGCAGAACCAAGTATATGGTCCTTTTGTTTTCTCGCTATCTTGTTTAGTATCATCCGTTCTAAAGAAAACAGATTGCAGAAATCATACCATTCTATGTGAAGAACTTTGTGCACATTTGAGTTTTACTTTCCTCTTTTCACTTCCCTAACAATGACTTCAATCGCAAATGTGAGCTATGAGAATTAAGAAATACGCCATCGCAAACTAGCTTTTCTATTCCATCATCTTCGTATCCTTTCCTTTATATTTTGCTTCGTTTTTTACTTTCCATAGTAAGCTTTTAAATCATTTCACAGTACAGCCTTCGAGAATGAAATAAGAGGAAAATTCGGCAGGGAATACTCCTAGAAATAAGGAATCAGAATACCATTTCTGACATTTAGCAACTTCGTAGGGACATTTCTGACACGTATTCACGTTGCAGTTTTTCTTGTTCGTGTTCAAATTATAGGCGCCTTTAAACAAAAGTCATGGCTATATTCTAGCAGTTAGATAGTCTATATAACTTTTTTGCTGCATGTTTTATTCTGTCTGTCTCATGTTGTAATGCAAATAGGTGAGCAAGGTTGAAGGACATTTTGCAGATTGAGTTTTGTTCCATAACCTATCGATGAAACTCCCTAAACTGCCTTTTCATAGGATCTCAATCTCACAAATCTAGTCCAACTGGCTCAACAAGCCTTATCTACCTTCATTGCTAAGCCTAGAAACACAATTTTAACATTTTTGAGCAACAAGGCTTGAGACACTGAATTGGATATGGCACAAGTTATTAGTACGTACTCCCACCGTCCCAATTTACTTGTCTCAAGTTATATTCTAACTGGATTAAAAAACTAGTTATATCTTTAAAGTGATAATAAATTTTATATTCAATATGGATCTTGTTTGATAGATCTCGATTTGTTCTATAATTCAATGTTTTCGAAATCACCTAAAACATTATAAATTACAAGATATAATTAATTGAAAAGTGGTACGAACTTTAAAAAATGACAAGTAAATTGGGACGGAGGGAATATCTTTTATTGTCATCCTTGAGCTACTTTTAGGTAACCATTTTTGTTGCTGTTTCGTTATATGAATGAAGTTCTCGTCTTTTGTGTAAAAAAGAAAAAAAAGAAACAAAAAACATTTTTTCCCCCGTGAGAGCCTTGCTTAATTCCTACTCCCTCCGTCTTCTTTTTAAAGTCCAGTATTCCATTTTGGGATGTTCCTTAATAAGTGTTTATTTTGTAAAGTTAGTGGGTAAAAGTTGATATATTTTCCATTTTGCCCCTAAAAGTAGATTCCATTTTGAAAAGTTAGTGAGTAAAAGTGTAATGATGATGTCTCCATAGAGGGTAAGTAGGAAAAGTTGAGGTAAAAGTTGACGTGAAAGGTGTAATGATGATATTTTTTTAATAAGTTGAAGTTACAAAGCGAGACACTTAAAAAAGGACGGAGAGAGTATCTTTTACTTGACTGTTTCTGCAAGCACATCAGTTTCAACTTTTCATTGCAGTTATCTGGTGACTTGCTCCCCTAAAAATTATAAAATATTCCAACTCAAAATCGACTTTCAGAAACTAGCTAATCGGCACCAGGTACTGGTTCGGCATCAATGGTACGTCCTGAAACTCTGATAGGCACACAAATGTGTGAGCCCGGCCTCTATACACTTGTTGATAGGGCCACCCATTTGTCAAGTGCTAGCTTGTATGTAACAATTGCTCCCAAACCACTGAATGATATTCACCATCAGTCAGTTCAATCGATCTTATACGTACATAAGAAGGACAGTCATGTTGGGCTAATATATTGTTCATCGTTACAAAAGCCATTCTCTTGTGCTAGTAAAGAGCCCAATAGCTGGAACAAATTAGCGATATCTTTTCATCACCATCAACATCGGCTTCTACTTAAAAAATTAAAACTACAATATTCTCCCTCCGTCCCATTTTCATTGTCTATTTTCGTTTTTCGTGTCGTTCTTTTAACGCTTATAAATCATTTCACAAAAGACGGGGCTTTCATTAAATTCTTCCCAACTGGTCCGGGGCTTTCATTAAATTCTTCCCAACGCTTATAAATCGTTTATAAGCGTTGAAAGAATGACACGAAAAACGAAAATGGACAATGAAAATAGAACGGAGGGAGTATTATTTTGGAGTCTAACGCCCAAACCAAACAAGGCAACTTACTGGTTAATATTCCTCTAAATGTGGAAATGTTTTTTTTTTTTTAATCCCCGATAAATGAAAATGTTATTGTTGATAATGTTTGATCTAGAATGAAAAAAAAAAAAAACTCTTCAATTCAAATGGGGCATGCCCTAAATTAAGCTCCATACTGGCTCAATGATGCAAGGGCTAAGTTACAAGCACAAGAAGTTCTGTTGTGACGCAAAGTGGTGCGTTTAGGCGGGAGGAAAAATTCCCAGCACCTCATCCTTATTCCTGGTTTGGCACAACAATAGGAAATACGAACCCAAGTCACTCTAGTCAAAACAAACATCGTTTCAAAGGGAAAAAGAAACATAAAAAGTAACCCAGTTAATTGATGGTCGCATTTCTTGAATTTATTTTGTGGTTGGTTGGGCAGAGGGATCAGGGCCGGTTTTGAGCATGCGCCGAGGATGCAACCGCATCGGGCTCCCAATTTTTGTTTATTTTTGAGGGCCCCTAAACTTTTTATACCGTTATACGTAGGTATGGTAGGAAAATGTCCAACAAAACTTGGCCCAATGTAAATGAAAATCCAAATAAATTGTAAAGAGTGATTTTAAAAGTTTGTGGGTAAAATCCTATACTAAGGAGCGGTATACTTGTCCTAACTTGTTTAAAGAATTAGCTAATATTGGAATCAAATGAATAAAAAGACACTTTTGACTTTGTAACGCCCCGAAAATTCGGAGACATTAAAAAAAATAATAAAAAAGTTATTTCCACAAAAGAATTTTATAGATTTACTACGTCACCATTTCAAAAGCATATGTCATTATATTACAACCGTTTCGACTAAATCAAAATATTACAATTTCCCAAATAAACTTGGAAGCTTTCAAAATAGAGTCTACTTAAATTAATCAGAGCGACTATGCACACGGAAACCAATGTTTTCAGCTTCTTCCTCAATCGGATTGAACTTGATCGAATCGTACAACACTTTTGTTCCTTCTTCAGTACCTGGCGTTCGAGTTACCAGAGCAACATAGTACCGTGAGCGATGACGTTCAGCAGCCAAAATCCACCCGAACCCATAACTTACAAGCAGTAGGAATATAATTGACATGCCTTAAAATAACATAAAAAGAGAACAATCAACCTTTCTTTCATTACTATCCTTTTACCTATGTGAAATCTCGGATCTTATCCACAGATCCGTTCCTACCCATAACCTTTGGAACAAGACATTGGTGTGGTCCGACTCCCCTTTTCCAGATTCGGATGAAAGATACCTAAGTTATGTACTTGGGTACCCCATCCGCGACCACAAGCTTGGATAAAACTTCCCGGGTGCGCACGCGAGCACACTCTGTCCCGGTTTGTGACACAAGCACAATACCACCCTTATGTCCCGTCTCAACATCCGAGAGCTACCACCACCATGCTGTACCCAGGGTTTCGTAAATCAACACTTTCAACAAATCACCCTCAATCATCTTCCAACAATTCAATCCCCGGATTCCTTGTCCGGAATCACAATCACAATCTCTCACTTTATTCAATTTCCATTACTCCTCATTTCGCGTCTAAGGTGATAATCCATACATTGCAACCAACCCAGGAACCTATTTGTCCAATCTATCAGTACAACAACATTTTTCGAAACATGCTCACAGGCTAACAATTATTAAATCCGCGATAATAACAAATCATGCGATAAAGCTAAACATGTATTAGTTTATCATACGTTCAATTTAATCATGTGATTCTATGATCCAACTAAATATACTACTCCCTCCGTCCCTTTTTAAATGTCCTGCTTCGTAACTCTAACTTATTAAAAAGACATCATCATTATACCTTTCACATCAATTTTTTCCTCCACTTTCCCTACTTACCCATCATCATTGTACTTTTACTCACTAACTTTTCAAAATGGAATCTACTTTTAGGGACAAAATAGACAATTCACCAATTTTTACCCATTAACTTTACAAAATGGACACTTATTAAGAGACAGCCCAAAATGAAATACTCGACTGTAATAAAGGGACGGAGGGAGTAACATGCTAAAACTATTTAACCGTGCAATAACACTAATCATGCGATCAAAATAAATTAAGTTATTCCTTTTATTTTCACTTTTCTTTTTCGAAACTAAAGTCTACGATTTACTCTTAATCACGCCGGGACTTATAATCTTAGCCTTTAATATTCAAGGGTTAGATTAATAAACTAATCTAACTTGAGGGACTAAACTGTAAATATTCTGAGAATTTTTTTCAAATCCAGTGGCTACCATTTTCGGGAAAAACAGTGGGCTTCGGCCGGCGGCGTCGGAATCGAAAACTAATTAACTTCGGGGCTTAATATTAACTTTTACTACTCAAGAGTTAGATTTGAAAGCTCTTAAATCATGAGGGACTAAACTGTAATTATTACAACTAATTTTTCAACTAAGTTTTCCAGAGCTACTGTTTCATTTCGGAAAAACAGAGAATCTCGGCCGGGCTCGACCCGCGACGTCGGGTTTGATTATTATCATACCGAAACATGAAACAATCAATAGGGAACATAATATATATTTAGGGAGGTGAGTTCGGACTACCTCTCGTCCGACGAAACGGGGTTCGGAAAGATTCCGGTGGCAGTCGGGGTGGCAAGGAGCTCGCCTGGTGGTGACCCGGTGGTGGTGGTTTCGGACTGATTTTCAAGGCTGCGTTTGGAGCTGGAACAAGGCTGGAATGGGGCCGGCTTGCAGCTGGTTTGGGGCGGCTTAAGGGAGCTGAAACGCAGCAGGTTTCGGGGGTGGGAATGGCAGTTTTTTTTTGGAGTTGTTTGGCAGCTGGTCCAGTGGTGGTGAGTTGCGGCAGGAGGTGGCGAATGATGGAGGAGTTCGGTGGTGAACCGGTGGTGGAGGAGTTCGGGCTCTCTCTCTCTCTCTCTGCCGTGTGTGTGTTGGTCAAAGAAGAAAAAGAAGGAAATAAGAAGAAAGAAGAAAGTCTTACCTGGGAAGGAGAAGAAATGTTGATGGGATGGTGTATATAAAATGGGTTTGGATAGCATGGGAGGTACTCACTTTGTTTGGTTTAACATTCATCTCACTCTCATCTCAACTATACACGTTTTTCAATACCTTTTTTTCTCTATCTCTCTCCACTCATTACCCACTCAACTCTCAAAAATAACTTTCTAAAAGCTCAACCAAACAAAGTGAATACCTCTTGGGCAAAAATGATGTGTCAAATTGGGAGAGAAAAGAGGAGTAAGAGCAAGTTTATCAACTTTGGTAAATAAGAGAAAAAGCTATTGTAGCTAACCAAAGAGAGAAATTCTCCCCTGCAGCAGAATAGGTAAAAAAGGAGCTAAAATACATTTATGAATAGTTGTACTCTATTTTTACCTATGCACTATTCATACTCTTATCTTTTTTTATTATTTCTTTCTCTCTCTCCTCCCTCCTTTCTCCTCTCTTTAAACAATAAAGATAATAAAAATGAGTGAAAAATATATATTTTAATTGGTGATAGGTAAAATAGATAGTATTGGTATAGCGTTAGAGAGATATGAGTAGGTAAAATAAAAAAAGTGTACTGTTCATTAGCATTTTTACATTTTCATTGGTGTAGTTGCTCTAAAAGGTGGGATTTGGCTTCCTCCAATCTCAGCCGAAAATTTACAAAATGGGGGAGGGTTGTCAGCCGAAAATAGGGAAGGAAGGGATGGTGAGGTGATAGTGGAGTGTTGGTTTGGTAATAGTTGGTTAAGATTTTAGTTAGGATTTAGTTAGGTTAAGGTTTGGGTAAAATGATCCAATGTACACACGCACACAATAACGAATTATCTCGTCGGACACGCGCGCGCACAATCGATTACGGAAATAAAATTGGTGTGACGACATAAATAATTTTTCACATTAAATAAACTAATGAGCAAAATAATATTATTTTTTTAATTATTACGGAGTATTATTTATAAAAAATACCGGGTCTTTACAGACTTGGTTTTACCCAAAGAAATGAAATAGCCAAAGGGGATGCGCAATTATTTGAAACTAATTTATGGTATTCATACAATATATGATTGGTATCGATCACTTTGTGGATGACGTGTTCTGAACATTTTTTAAACATATATACTAGTATTCTTATATATGGATTAAGCACAACAGCTAGGGTAGAAGAAATACCGATACGCCAACAAACCCTAGTGCACAAACAAATGAACACAAAGACACACCAATTGAAAACAAACTCTAATTACACCATATTACTCCTACTCTCCTCCCCTATAAATAGCTGGGTCCGAGTAGTCCGACCGAACTGAATCACGATTCAACAATGCTACCATCACACACAAAACACTTACGCACACATATTGCACACCTCAAGTGTGTGGGGGGCCCACCCCTATTGTGAGTGTGTGTGTGTAGTCCAATACTTATTGATCACGATTTGATTAGAACATAGTTCGGATCACGAGATTCAGTATACGGACAGAGGAACCGGATTGGAACATGTCACGCCCCCAATTTTTGGGTACATTAAAAGGGCAATTTTTATTGAAAATCTAAAGAGAGTTTGGCTCATTAATATATCATAACTCCCACAAGAGTTCATTAATTACACAAGGGAGGAAAACTAGGGTTCCTAACTACAGCTCTGCCTGCTCCTCCATCCTAGCCAGCTCTTCTGCTCCAAATGCCTCCAAGGTGTACAGCTCATCTTGATCATCTACAGAGTCTGACACATTATACTAGCGTCGCCACCGATATAATATGTCAGGGTCACCAAAGGTAACACCATGAGCTACAAAAACTCAGCAGAATAATCCCATACCCGCTAACCCATAACTTACAAACAATGAATCATACAGATAACGTTATCTACACAGTTCATGCTTATCTAATAAAACAGTTAATAATGACACATCCATATTCACTTTAACTATCGTTGGTGTCCGTGACATCAGAATTTTTCCTACGCAGCATTTCGTAGACCGTGTCATCATTTACCCAAATCAACATTTCGAAAAGTATTTTAACACACCCAACCTCGGTTCCGTCGTTTCGGTCTCCCGAGTATCCTCACAATGGTTCCGCCGCACCGGGTTCCCATTGGCACACAAAACTTTGCATTGGCTCTTCTCCGCGGATAACCAAGCCATATTTCCAATGAGGCTACCACGTCCGGCCACATTGGCAATCTTCACGATGGGCTACCACGTCCGGCCACATCGCGATTTTCACAAACATTTAAATTACCTCCAATGAGACTACCACGTCCGGTCCCATTGGCAACACACACCACACAATGGGCTACCAAATCCGGCCACATTTCGGTTTCTCAACATCTTTTTACACAATGGGCTACCACGTCCGGCCACATTGTGATTTCAAATACGCCTTGTCATTAACACACCCTAAGTGTCATGTTTCTAACTTTTCTCGATTTCTGTGTCTCGTTTTCATGCAATGACTCTGCGGTAGGACTTTCCTCATAAACATAAATCATTCATTGTAATCTTGAAACTAAACTAGCAAGATCATCCAATTCTATATTACTTAGTATGATCAAATCATTACTTAAAGCATAACGCCACATGTACGGACGCCCTTGGAGTGGAGACCATTTATGCTTTATTACACATCGAAATAAATAATCCTAGTAATCACGTATACATGCTCTTAACCATCCTAAAGATCAAAATACGAATACTTCCATGCATTTCGATGTACAAACAACATACAATATACGTAGAGTAAGTAAGTAGAGGTATTCTACATATACTTAGAGATAGAGGTTAAGATTAATCTACCGTTCTTCTTGGCGGTAGGTACGGCTATGGAAAAAGTAAGTACGTCGGACGGCGTAACTTCCTACGGTGAGCTTCCGGTAGCTTTAAAAGAGAAAGGTTTCTCTCGAAACTAGTTCTTGACTAAAACTACTAGACTTTATGGATTGAAAGGGTGGTTTATGATGAGTTTCTTGAAAAACTTTAGAAAGAACTCAAGAACAACTCAAGTATAAGAAGAACAAAGTAAGAACACAAAACTTTCTTAGAGAGAGAAGTTGGAGATTGAAGGTGTGAGTTGAAATGGCAAGAATGAGGTGCTATTTATAGTAAAACTTGGCTTATTATCCAAGGGATAAATTTTTCCCTAACAATTATTGTCCAATGGATAAAGGGGAAATTTTGAAAGGCATGGCTTGTCTTGTCCTAAGAGGGAAATTAGGTTAAAGGCTATTCTTTAGGCTTGAATGCATGGCTAATCTAAGGTTACTTCTTTTGGAAGCAAAATGATGGGTTTTGATTTTGACTTGTCTAGTCAAATTTGGGTACCCCTTGGATTTTGGCAAGACTAATTCCTTTTACTCAAAGGGTAAAAATTACCCTAACAACTATTGTTCAATGGGCAACACTTTCTAGGAAAGTTACTTGACTAAGTAAGCATGATGATGAGTGGGGATAATGACAAGCCAATGAAAAGTAAGTTGATTAAAGGGTTGGCTTGTTGGAGTGAGCAAAATCACTTGTACTAGGATTTTTGGCAAGACTTATATCTATTACCCAAGGGATAAACTTTTCCCTAACAATTATTGACCAAAGAGTAAGGATATAAAGATA
This sequence comes from Rhododendron griersonianum, assembly GCA_018127125.1. Taxonomy (NCBI): domain Eukaryota; kingdom Viridiplantae; phylum Streptophyta; class Magnoliopsida; order Ericales; family Ericaceae; genus Rhododendron; species Rhododendron griersonianum. Next base: position 18,807,113 of record CM030795.1, read on the forward strand.
ATAGGCATGGCCTTGAATGACAATTCATGAAGTATAATGATTACTTCTAATGGTCAAAAAGGTTCAAGTAGGGTTGGAAAGGTTCATAAGGCTCAAAGATGGTTAAAAAGGTCCATCTAGGGTTAGGAGGTTGTAACTAGGAGAAGTGATAGTTCGGTTCCTCCAACTAATCGGTTGAAAACTAACTCTACTTGTTAAGTAGGATTTCTAGCTAAGAAATATAATTTAAAGGACTTAAATCTAATTATGACGGATTATTAGAAATTAAAAAGGAATTTTAAATGTAATACCGAGTAATTAAAATAAAATTTAAATATTTAATGAAATTTTTATTTACCAAAAATAAGGGTTGTTACAGAACCTAACAACTCAGAGAGCGTATCTTATCGGGTTACGTCCTACTCAACTCGCAGGTGCCAGCTCACCGATGTGCACCTAACTGCCTGGTTCCGTACGTCACATTTGACGTCAACCGAAGTGGTTACCACACGAGATTGGCAACTCACACACAAATGACAGCTCATATACAAATGAGCAATAATTGCTTTTTCCAATAAGTCAGTCGTGACGTTAGTCGAAGTGGTTACTGAGCGTGTTGGTCAAGCGCTAGCGTGAGTTTTCCTCTTATCCTCCGTAGAGCCCCAAATAAAATTTCTGTTAATCCCATCCAAGTGTTTGGAAACCGAAATAGGGAGAAGGTTACACTGCATAATATAAGCGGGAATCGCCGAGTTAACGGCCTTAACAAGAAAATGTTGCCTTTTATATATGATCATATAGGAGAATGTCTCACGATGGTAACTCACATTATGTGTAAATTACGTTTGTCGTTAGAGCATGTAATAATTTATTTAAGTTAGAGCATCCATATCTCCCTCTCTATTCCTCTTTTGCCGCTAGAGTAGCGAGCGAGTTACTGAAAAACGAGCTGCACCAGTCTCGTGGCTTTTATCGCCACTTTACAAATTTTGTAGCTTTGCTACGGTTCCTTGTTATAAGAGGAGAGCAACTATTTTGTTATTGGGTTGAATGGTTGTGCGGTTATTGGGTTGAATGGTTGTGCAGAGTGTTTGATTACTTCGAAATTTGAATGTATTTTAACTTCGAACATGGTGGTACGGAGTGTTTGATAATTTCAAAATGTGAATGTATTTGTTTGATAACTTCGAAATGTGAATGTATTTTAACTTCGAACACAATTGAATTTGAAATCGTCCAACAAATTTTAAGAAAAGTCAAACATTTTGATCAAACACTTTCAATTACCAAATTGATCAACATTTTTTAATAAGGCTAGCTACTCAAAAAATTTAATGAAAGCCCCGGACTAGTTGGGAAGATCCACGGGCTCCACACACCCTCTGATACACTATTGGTAATGACTGTTAGAATAGAGGCTGTTACAAAAATATAGCCGTTATAATATAGTCGATAAAAAAAATAGGTGAAATTACATGGAGACCCTCTCATCTATACATTTTGGACATGGACACCCCATAACCTTTAAAAACGCCCTCAGACACCCCCTCATCTACTTGAAACTCAAAAATAATAAACTCTGTTAACATAATGGCTGAAATGACAATTTTACCCTTGTTATAATAAGACGCACCAAGGGCCCTTAAAGCCACACATTCTCTCTCTCTCTCTCTCTCCACTCCGCACCTCCATTCGCTCGACCCCCTCCACTCCCCCATCGTCCCCACCCATTCTTTTGATCTGTGCTCGAGTTTTGTCTGAGAATCACAGACCCGAAAAATCTTATTAAAACCATTTTGTGATTGTTGAGTCTTGTGCAGTTGCGAGAGAAGATTTCAACGCACCACGAGCCATCAACAACGGAGGTGGAGGTGTATAGATGTCGCAAGTGCTGATCGACGAGGGTGCGTGGAACCCAAACTACGAATTGTCATCGTTGGCCGCCCTCCTCATCAACGGCACCAACTGTTCCATCATGGATGCACTCGTCGTTTGCCGATCCGATACGACAACCGCCACCGCTGTAGCCGGCTGTGTCCTCTCCAACACCTCCTCGTCGCAATCGCTGCTCCCATTCAGATACAGCTCCGCCGTCGCTATTGCGGTTGCCATCACGGATAGGGAATCCAGGATGCAATTTCAATCCCAATCATTAGACTCGAGTGACTCTTCCGGGTTTAATCGGAGGGTGGAGATGGAACAAAGTGTGGGGCCTGGATAGGGCTACGAAAACAGTGGCAATCTCCATTCGAAAGACATGGGAGCGTTGCTGAAAATGGAAACCCTAGGAATTAGAAGCGAGGATGTTCAAAGTGTGCGAATGAGAGAGTGAAACTAGGGTCTTATGGATGTCAGGTCGCCAACGCCCTTGGTGCTGCTGTTGGCAGCTTCCATGGCTGTCAGAGAGAAAGAGAGAGAGAGAGAGAGAGAGAGAGAGTAGCAGAGGGGGGTTGGGGGAAGGAGGAGATGACAAATGAGGATATATGAAGGGTTGAGAGGGATATAGATCCATTCAAGGGTATTTTTGTCTCAAAAATGCCAAAAATACTGGCATGTGCCGTTGAAACAAACGGTAATCCAACAGAAGGGTTTCCCAAAAAAAAATATAAAGGTTAGGGGTGTTTGTGTCCAAAACGTATAGATGAGGGGGTCTCCATGTAATTTCACCAAAAAATATAGCGTTTACAATATAGCCGCTAGAATGTTGCCATTGTGAATATAGATGTTATAGAGTGACAATTAGGAAAAATAAATATATTACATTTGAAGAAGGAATAATATATTAGTAGACCATAAATTAAAATAGAGAGTCTGAAGTAGACATCGTAAAAGGTGACTTGTTAAAGTAAAAAAATGGTTTTTAAGGACTAATTTGGTTTGAATTTTAAAGAGTCGGGTGTGGATGCTCTTAGAACTATATTACATTCTAATGTGCCTTTAGGCACGAGTATCAGCTAGTACATTCATACTAATATGCTAACTAGACTACTAATCTTGAATCTTGATACAAAATCATGGGTACATGTATGGGCAGATTCATCAACCAGATCTTGACATGAGCCTATGTATATAGGAAAAACCAGTCACGTAAAACATGTAGTTAGGCGGCTTGTACAATGGAAAAGTATAGTTTTGAAAGACTGGATCCTATGGAAAGTCTTAAACTATCATAGTACAATATTTGCTGGGGAGGAATTGAATTTATATTACGATTTCTTGCTAATGCCAAAAGCAAATTTGTGATCTGCTCACAATAATATAGTGGAGTATCATCTTATTTCATGCTCACTACGAGCATTTTTTTTTTCCTCCACGGCTGCTGGTTTGTTTGTTGATCCGTGTGCCCCGCTGTTTCGGTTAACCAATACGTGGCGGTTTGGAGGTTGATGGAGACAGATTAGGCGGCTGTGCTAGAAGATGTTCAATAGTTTAGAGCATAATTTGTTTTGGATTTTCTTGGGTTAGGCCTAGCTCACTTTTGTGGATTGATTTTTTATGTGGTTATATTGTTAGTATATTCTGGACATTTTAGGTTCATGGGTATTTTGGGCTTTGTTTCTCTAAGATTGTTTGGGCTTTGTTCTTGACGGACTGTACTTTCAACATTTGGTTGGAATTCCCTTCCCCTTTTTCCCATTAATAAAATGTTATTTTGCTGATAAACAAAATGCTTGTTTTGCTCTTCTCATATTTTATTGTTTGATCAGGGTTTTAGTTAATTTGGACAAACCATCATTGGCGGGGCCTCCGCTTCTCTCACCCACCTCCCCCTGCTTTCCCCCCTCTTCTCCCTCCTCCCTGATCTACCTATTGTCGTTTTTCTCCCCGCTTTTCCATCTCATTCGTTCGATTCCGATGGTTCGACATTTGTGACAGAGTTCCGTCCGTGTTGTTTGGCGAATCTGGTGCAGCTCGGAGCTGGGTAGGCGTGGCGTGTGGTGGTCCGGCAAGCTAAGGCTGGAGTTAGGGCTTCATTTTTTGTTGCTTTTCTTTTCCTTTTGCCGGCTGTTTGGCCTGGTAGTTTCCGGTTGGTCTCCCAGTCCGGCTTGTACTGGTCTAGTTTTCCTAGGTTCAGCGGGTGTTAGTGGTGGGTTAATAATTTTATGTTTAGTTTCGGTTACTTTGTCTAAAGTTTTCAGCTGTTGTGTTCCTAATTTTGTGTGTCCGTGTTGTGCCGGCAACTGTGGTTGTGCGTTGGGAGGTTGCTAGAAGCTTTGGTACTCGGGTGTGGTGTTCGATGTTTCGCTATGGTCACGCGGGTTTGCCTTGCCGACGGTCGCACTCCAAAGCCTAAAGTGTCAGCAAGGCTTGCATCGGTGTGTCCTACCCGTACCTGTTAAGTTTTCTGTTGGTGCCGATGCCTGATGATTTGGGTGTGTCGGCGTTGAGCATATGCTGGATTCCCTAAATGCCAAATTACATCTTGTGCAAAGTGTGGGTTTGAGGTGTGGATCTTGAGGGATCCTCTATTACTAGATTGGAGACGGGTTCTAAGCCCTGCATTTATACGGTCTTTTTTTTTTTTTTTGGTAGTAGTAGTAGTGCCTTTGGAGCCTCCCTAGTGGATGTGCTCCGTGTCTAAATTTTGGTAGTTTTGGAAGAGTTTCAAATTAAGTATTTTATGACATTCGACATCGCACCCGTAAGTTTGTTTTTAAAGCGGTTGCAGGGAATGACATTGTGTAACCAAATCCATGGGAGCACTCCGGGCCTAACAATCTCTCCCTCGCGATGATGATCCCGTGACTCGAACCCATTATTTTTCTGGCTCTGATACCACTTGTCAGACCGCTTTCCACCGTCTCTCCTAAAACCAATTGGTGGTAGGAAGAGTTTCAATTAAGTCTTTTATGGTATTCGACATCGCACCCGCAAGTCTGTTTTTAGAGCGGTCGCAGAGAGTGACATTATGTAACCAAATCCAATGGACACTCCAGGCGCAACATAATGTAATCCTTTATACTCCCTCCGTTCCAAATTAATAGTCCGGTTCGGTCTCCAATGCATTTTTTAAATTGTTAATATCTTTCAATCTATAATGAATTTTATGTGTAATATGGATCTCATATGATAGATCTCAATTAGTTCTATTATACAAAGTTTTTAAAATCTTTAAAGACATTATAGATTGAAAGATATTAACAATTTAAAAGTTGCATTGGAGACCGAACCGGACTATTAATTTGGAACGGAGGGAGTATTAATTTTCAGAAAGGCAAAGTTAGCATGAAATAATACTTAAATCTTTTGACAGGACGATTAATAATTGACTTTGTTCATCTAATTTTTATTGCACGGTTTTGACAGATTAAAAGGCCTATCTCGAGAAATTGCTGATACTACGAATTAATCACTCGTGGTATTTCAGTGCAACAATAAACCACCATGAACAATATAAAAATTAATACAAAAGTAAAATTAATCCACGTATTGAATTTCATTTGCGGCCCGTTTGTTGACCGGATAGAGAGAGCGGATATACTATCGCCCTGGATAATATATCCAAACCAGTATTTCTATTTGGTGTTGGCCACCTAGATATAGAAGAGGGATATGCTATCCCCGAATTGTATATCTGCCTGGATATACAACCTCCCCCAATCTTTATTATATCTGAGTTCGTATCCGACTTTGTAATTACAAAAATGCCACTTGTTTTTTTAATTCTAGATCCACCTTCGTACTCATATCCTTTCTTATACAAACCAAGCATATACATATTATCTCTTCTATTATTTATTGAAACAAACCATTTATCATCTGTCTCCTCGTACTATATCCATTCAAAACTGATATGGTTGGCCCGTTGTAATCAAACTTTATGGATTTTGTCCAAGCACCTGACAAAATTGTTACATGTATCTTGAGACCCAAAAGAACAGTACGTATATATAGTAGTAGGAGTAATGTGTTTTCAGTAAAATTTGGGTAAGTACTAGGTAGGTCCGCCCTAGTGGTAGTAGTGGAGGAGTATTTTGATTGGGAACAGAACCCACATTACATTACAAAATATTTGAGCTCCTGCCTGCCTGTTTTTGTTGCTCGAGGGAACTGATCAGCAATCGGCCGGAAAAGATAAAAAGCTTTTAAGTGGAAATAGTACGAGATTCGCATCATCATTGTGTCTTGGAAAGTAGTGCGTACAGTAGTAGTGTACTAGTTTGGAAAGAGAACTCTGATCTATTGCCAAATAAAAAAAAAATACGATGTTGCAGTGGAAGCAACAAGTGACAATTCATGACACTGCTTTCCACTCTCTGTTTGTTGATTTGGAAACAACTTCCATCCCAATCAAATGAAAATTCAAAATCTAACCCGGCCGACGACAAATTAAGTGAAGCAGCAATATGCATGTAGGAATATTTTTAAAGAGTAATTATTACTACTTTTCAATCCCGTGAAGGCGTGCATGATTGAACAAGTTGTCTACTATTTTCTAAACGAGTCTTTCATCAGATTTGGAAAAAATTACACAAGAATGGGTTCAATTTACTGATAAAAAAACAAAAAGAATATGCATGTCTTCGTCTCTCACTCTTTTGAAGCAATTTTTTCTCAGTACAATGTTGGCTCCAAAAATTCTCGTTAGGGTGTACGTTAAAACGGGAATTAAGCGGGGGCCCTGTTGTCCACAGGAGACGGCATGGGTGCTGACCCTGTGCAACGACGCCGTTGTCGTGTAATTAGGTAGTAAGCATTTGTACTCAACAATTTTCTTTTGAGCTAGCCCTGTTTGGTGCCAAATAAATGGACATGATGATTGATTGATATTTGGTGCCCTATTTGTATTTAAACCGGAAGATATTCTTAAAATATTCTTTTATGAGTTCTCGTAAAAAATTAGCTCAATTTGATATTCGTAAAAAGTTTTTCAGAATTCGTAGGGTCGTGTAGAGACTCGCAAAATTATTTTAATTTCGGAAATCGTTTAATGCGCAAAAGAAATCGTATTATTAATAAAGTTATGCGTTTGTTTGTGGGGGTGTACGGAGATACGTTTACGGTGGTGTATCAGACATTCGGAGGATAGTAAAATGTTAGTTTTGATATTGTAATGTTGTTTGGAAGTGTTGGTACCAAATTGGGTTCGATTCGGTGTCCATTCAAAATTTTCACTTTTCTGTCCAGCCAGTACCGGTACTGTCTCTTGCCTAGTACCGGTACCCGGTGTCCAGAGCGTGGCCAAATCGACATTTTGAAGGCTCTAGTACCGGTACTGGGAGTCGCCCAGTAACCGGTACCCGCTGTGTTTTTCTGCAAATTTCAGCACGCTTTTTGGACCCCTATAAATACTCCCCTTTACCATTTTTCACGCCCAAAACCCACGAACCAGACCTGAAAACACCCCCTCTCACCTACCCAACTCCAATCTCACCCAAAACTATTGATTTCAACCTCAAATCTTCAAGATCCAAGGGTTTTCAACCTCAAAATCACTTGAATCTTGCATTTGGAGAACAAGGGGTAAGTTTTGTGTTCTTGCTCTCATCTTTGGGCTCTCACCCACGTTTCTCTCTCTCTCTTCTCAATCACTTGTTGATCTTTGTTCATTTATCTTATTTTTGGGTTGTATTCACTCTAGATCTTGTATTTAAGCTTGGGTGGAGCTCATTTTTGGTGGATTTAAGCGTATAGCTCTCAGTAGACCTAGGATTTTGCTCAAAACCCACTTAGGTAGGGATTTCTCTCTTCCTTTACATGTTTTGTTGTGATTATGTGTGATACGGACATTTATCTTGTTATATATAGTCGAATGGGATGTTTTATGGCTTGAGGATTGCATATTCCTTGAAAATGATATAGTAGTCTTGATTGCTACGGTCCTAGAGCTATTTGTGATGTAATAGATTATGTCAGTGTGTGTGTGTGTGGAATGAGTTTATGGTATTGGTTTCGATTGTGATGATAGTGGGGTCGTTGTAAATCGGATGTGTGGTATATTGTGACGCAAGGGGTGAAAATACAAAATCGCAAGGGGTAGAGTATATTGTAACGCAAGGGGTGGAAACACAAAATCGCAAGGGGTGAAAATTTGTTGGAAGATATATGTGTATGTGTATGAGAATTGCTATGATATTTGTAAAGTGTGTTGGCGTGAATTGTTTGGTTTGCCATTTAATTTGATTCATCGTGTTCATGCTTAGCATCTCATTACATATAAATTTTGTAGAGAATTTCCTACTGGGCTAGTGTAACTCAACAAAATCCTTCTTTTCAGGCTCTAGTGCCGGGCAGTAGCTTGCATTGCATCGAATGCTCTGTGTGGAAGTCATTTTTTGAAGCTAACGAAGTCTAGTTATTTGATCATCTTTGTAAATCATCTACTTTGTTAAAGATGATTTTTTAACTAAATCCTCTTGATTTCTTCTGACTAAATCGTCTGTAATTCAATAACTCGCTCGTACTTGTATTTAACTTAATTTGGGCTATGGTGCCATGGATGAATTTCTCAAAACTTGAGGACTTGTTTGTAATTAAGCAGGTGGGAAACTCATTTTGGGTATTATCTAGTTTACGCGAGGATCCTTTATTGAAATGATTTATAGATTTATGTTTAAAATTGAGGGCGTGACAGGTTGGTTTTTCTGAATTCGTAACCCTTAAGGATATCGGATTGAGCTAATTATTTTGGAGAAACCAATGGAAATATTTTGAAATTAATGAGCGGTTTGAATCATCTTTCTAGACCCGATCGAAATGAGCCCCACAAAAAAATCGATCAATAATCTAAAATTGAGTATTTGGTCACTCAATCTTAGATTATCGATTTATTGATCTTTTGTGGGCTCATTTTGGATTCTACAAAAATGTTTCAGATCGCTTGTTATTCTTAAAGTAGTTTTTATTGGTTCCTATAAAAAATTAACACAATCCGATATTGGTAAGGACTTTCTTAGAATTCCTAGATCCCATAAGAATAACTTGAGGTTTGAATCATTTTCTTGGGACTTGCAATAAGTCCCACATCATTCCCATTTATTGGGCACCAAATAGGGCTCAAGGGACAACAGTTGTGTACGTATGTTTACTGCCTAATCACACGAGAATAGTGTCGTTGCATGGGGTCAGCACCCATGCCGTCCCTTATGGACAGCAGGGCTCCCGCTTCCATTAAAAAGAATAGATATAAGCAAACACTAATAAAATTGATATAAAAAAATGTACAAAATATTATGATTAATTACCTATCAATAATGTCATTTTATGACAAGGGTACCAGACGCTTCCGGGTGGGGGGCAGGGAGGGCGTGTTAGGTGCGGCGGTCCTCCTCCTCCTCTTTCTCTCTCTTCATCCTTCCCCTCCTCTACAAACATCTTGCTTCCTCTCCTCCTCAATTTCTTCCTTTCCGGTGAGTCCCCGTTGGTTTTTCTTGGGCCTAATGGTGTGTGGGCCTTGTTCATACTCTACTGTGAATCTACTTTACTGCTTTCATTTCGATCTCTTCCCTCTCTTCTCATCCCGCTGCTCCTGATTCGCTTTTCCGACCTTCGTCACAAGTTTTTTGCAGGAGGTGCTGTGGCGGTGTGGAGCGGGTGTGGAAGCCGTGGGGTTTTGGTTTGATTATTCAGAGCTCCCGCCAGTTTCTCTCCTAGGGGTCATTGATTTTGGCCTAACGGCATGGCGAAGGTCTAACGGTGGATGCAGACTAGGTGGTTTGGCATGCGGGTGGTGGCTATCATTTATTGATGTGGCGGTTGTTGGATGTTTGTGTCAGGTTAGGGTTTTCTTTTCTAGGTTGGGCTTGTCATATTAGGTGTTGGCCCTTTAGGTGTGAGCTTGTCTATTGGATTTTCTTGGTTGGTTTCTTGCCAATTGAGGGTTTGGGTCTCGGACTGGGGACAAAATTGTTCTTAACTTAGGCTCCGTTTTGTTTCGATGTAAAATATTTTTTCAGAAAACAAATTTCAAACTTTTTATTTTCCGGTGTTTGGTTGGCACTTGAAAAATATTTTTAGAAATCGACAAAATAGTGTAGAGAAAGAGAGGAGCTTAAATGGTGGAGAGATGTGAGAATATTAGAATTGAACGTGGGTCAGGATGGACGATCGAGGAAACTAAGCAGTAAAAATTGCAGTAGAAAGCAGCGGGTTCATTTCGGAAAATAACTTACGGAAGATTTAAGAGTAAGTCATTTTCATCCAATTAATGAAAAATATTTTACATGTAAAATGTTTTTCATCATTTTTTACACAACCATTTTACAATAATGTCATTTGTTAGGCGCGGCGGTCCTCCTCCTCCTCCTCCTCTCTCTCTCTCTCCTTCCCCTCCTCTGCAAACATCTTTCTTCCTCTCCTCCTCAGTTTCTTCCTTTCCGGTGAGTCCTCGTTGGTTTTTCTTGGGCCTAACGGCATGTGGGCCTTGTTCATGCTCTACTGTGAATCTACTTTACTGCTTTCATTTTGATCTCTTCCCTCTCTTCTCATCCCGCTGCTCCTGATTCGCTTTTCCGACCTTCGTCACAAGTTTTTTGCAGGAGGTGGGGTGGCGGTGTGGAGCGGGTGTGGGAGCCGTGGGGTTTTGGTTTGATTGTTCAGAGCTCTTGCCAGTTTCTCTCCTAGGGGTCATTGATTTTGGCCTAATGGCATGGCGAAAGTCTAACGGTGGATGCAGACTAGGTGGTTTGGCATGCGGGTGGTGGCTATCATTTATTGATGTGGCGGTGGTTGGATGTTTGTGTTAGGTTAGGGTTTTCTTTTCTAGGTTGGGCTTGTCACATTAGGTGTTGGTCCTTTAGGTGTGAGCTTGTCTCTTGGATTTTCTTGGTTGGTTTCTTGCCAATTGAGAGTTTGGGTCTCGGACTGGGCACAAAATTGTTCTTAACTTAGGCTCCATTTTGTTTCGATGTAAAATATTTTTTCAGAAAACAAACTTCAAACTTTTTATTTTTCGGTGTTTGGTTGGCACTTGAAAAATATTTTTAGAAATCGACAAAATAGTGTAGATAGAGAGAGAGGCTTAAATGGTGGAGAGATGTGAGAATATTATAATTGAACGTGGGTCAGGATGGACGATCGAAGAAACTGAGCAGTGAAAATTGCAGTAGAAGGCAACGGGTTCATTTCGGAAAATAATTTACGGAAGATTTAAGGGTAAGTTATTTTCATCCAATTAATGGAAAACATGTAAAATATTTTCATCATTTTTTACACAACCAAACACCGAAAAATAAGTAAAAGATTTTACGCCCAAACAAACGGAGCCTTAGTTTTAGGAATATGATACCGTTCTCCTTGTTGCTATTGTCATTGTAACAATTTCAATAATTAATGATTTTTTTTGCCTTTAAAAAAAATGGATAAAAGCATTTTGTTTTTTATAAAATATTTAACAATGATCAATTACGTTGGAGTACTATATGTGACCCGGACTCCTTCAAACGAAATCCTGGAAAAATAGGATACTCAATTTCAGTGAATCAATCGAACACTAAAAAGTGGCAGAAACGTGTGCTTTTACTTGGTGATGGATGATTTTGTTGTGGAAAATGAGGTGCATGGATGTGCAACTATGAGAAAATGGATGCGCGAAAACGGTGAGATGGTGTTGGGACCTGGTGAATTATGTGTTATTCCCTCCGTCCCTTTATTACAGTCCAGTATTTCATTTTGGACTGTTCCTTAATAAGTATCCATTTTGTAAAGTTAGTGGGTAAAAGTTGGTGAATTGTCTATTTTGTCCCTAAAAGTAGATTCCATTTTGAAAAGTTAGTGAGTAAAAGTGTAATAATGATGGGTAAGTAGGGAAAATGGAGGAAAAAATTGATGTGAAAGGTATAATGATGATGTATTTATAATAAGTTGGAGTTACGAAGCAAGACACTTAAAAAGGGACGGAGGGAGTACTACATACTTGCATACAATATACTGTTCTGCCTAAAAACATTAATTATTACCTACACAATTTAGACCCAATTAATGGTGATCAAGTGCGTAGAATTAATCAATCAATTAGGGCTAGCTCAATTGGTTAGAACTCTTGTATCTCACTAGGAGGTCAGTCAGGTGTTTGAGTCTCTCCACCTGCGCGTGTGTGTTCTTCCCTTATAGGGTTTTCCTTTCTTTCTTTGTCTCACGCTATAATGGGCTTATTTCATGTATTTGTTAAATTTTTGGGCTTGGTTGTCTCGTGGACTCACACAGTTGATGTCGAATTTGTACTTTGTACTTCATATCTGATGTAAAATGATCTCTTCTATCGATTGACAAAAAAAAATATGCGTAAAATTAATCATCTAGCTCCTATGTAACTAATGTCAACCCATATATACTTTGTACTTCATATCTGATGTAAAATGATCTCTCCTATCGATCGATGTGCTCTAGAATTGTACCACTCCAAAATATACTCCCTCCGCCCTCATTCATTCTTTAGTCTCTTTGGGATTCCAACTAATTAAGAGGATACAATTATTGCATCTTTAAAAACTTGTTTTTCTCATTTTACCCTTCAATCGTTACATTTTCTTACTTTTTTAGTAGTACTATTAAGTAAAAAATGATAGGATAAAAGAGGAAATTCCTTATCTATTACTCATTTAGTTTTCATATGGGACTATCTTTTTGAGATGGAAAAAAATGCTAATTGAGACTAAAAAATGGGAACGGAGAGAGTATCATTTTCTACATAAAAAGTTTTTCCTGTCTGAAATCAGGGACAAAAAAAGAAAAAAATACTATTACACAAGGAAATTAAAAAGAATAAATGAAAAGCTTACAAAATCTTGTGTTAATTTGCACGGTTCCAGAGCACATCGATCTACCTTAACTAGAGTCCTCCAATTTCATGATTCATTCAACAACTCTCAACTAGTCAGATAATTAAACATAGGAAATCCACTGGTGCTATAGACCTGCTCTCAAGTTAGGTTTACTAACCAATTGGGACTAGCTCAGTTGACCAGGATTCTTGTATCTCATTAGAAGGTCAGGAGTTCGAGTCTCTCCACTTACGTGTGAGTGTTTTTCCTTTAGAGAGCTTTTCCTTTCTTGCTTTGTCTCTATCCTATAATGGACTTATTTCTTATATTAGTTGAGTTATTAGGCTTGGTTATCTCGTAGACTCGGAATTCTTCCAAGCCGGCCCCATTTTGTCTCCGCGTGCTCGTCCAACCCCACCCAATGTCAAACCCTATCCGTGTAAGCCCTGTTTTAAATGAGTTACCAAATATACCCCCAAAATCCTCGCCTCCCCCGCAAACACGATATGCCAAACCAGATTCACAAACTAATTGGAGTTCAGATTCACAAACTCAAGTAGGAAAACCAGATTCTCTCCTTCGACTCTCTCTCTTCTCGCGTTTGTTGTTCGGATCTGAATTCCATGAATTCGAGCACGGTGTCGAAGTCGACAGGGTCTTGGTTCTCCGACGGCGGACACTAGTACGTTACTAGTTTTCGCTTCCACGTCGTTCCGAACAGGTTGTTGATGGCGAGCGATCTAGAGTGGTTGCCGGCCGGGACTATGTTCCCGACGCTGAATCAAGGGCAAGAACTGGTGGTTACTACCGGCGGCGGTGGAGTTCCGTTTGGGTGGCCGTTGAATATCAACTTCGTGATGAATGTTCAACCTGAAGATGGTGGTTCATGGACCATCGATTGAAGATCGCCATGGTCTTTGAGATGGATGTGAATCGATGGACGAGAGCTACTTTGTAGGTTCTTATGTTTTTTTTTTTTTTGAATCTTTGGCCGCTCCAATGCTTTTATCCCACCGTTCATGTCTTATTTAAGAAGATTAGAGAATGAGGGGATATCTCTGCATGTACTATGCATATATGTTGATATAGCGTATGGGTATGGGTGTGAATTCTGCAAAAAAATATGTATTGTGGTAATGGGATGTGAATACTGCATTTAGGAGTGTGAATTGTGTAGTTTGGGGTGTAAATTAAGTAGATCGGGTGTAAATTCTACATAAGGATGCGAATTCGGTAGAATTCATACCAAAAATTCACACCTCAGCCTCAAAAATTCACACCAAGACTACAAAAGGGTGGTGTGAATTCTTGCAAACGGTGTGTGAATTCTTGGAGGTATGAATTTTGAGAGGTGTGAATTCTTGGAGATGTGAATTCTTGGGAGTATGAATTATTGGGGTGTGAAAAATGATAAGGGCAAAATAGTAAAAATATCTTTAAAAAGGGTCTAGATGGGATAACACTTTAAAAAAGGATCTGCATGGAACCCCATGTAAAATATGGGACCGGCCAAGAATTTCCCGTCATATTATTATCTAATATAAAATGATCTTTCTATCGATTGAAAAAAAAAAAAAAAAAACAATAAACAAACAACTAAGGCTTACTAGTATAATTTTCCCGTTAAAAAAGAAAAGAAATGAAAGCACATAAACATATATAGACAATTTTACGAGTACATAAATGTGTGTGTATGTGTATCACTGTGTCAACTGAATTACAGTATTTAGTTACAAATATTCCTCTCTTACTTGGGGCACCCAAATTTATAATCCATTGGATATATCCATCACTCGAGGTGAGGTCAAACAACATTCCTCACGGCTCAAACTTCCTCCTACCTATATTAATTCAGCACAGAAGAAGAAGAAGTCGTCTTGGGTCATAGTTACTTTATAGTATAAGAATAAGAAAACACTGTTACGATAGAAGAAATTAATTTACGTTATCCTATCCTATCGTATCTGCCAAATGTACATATAATCTGGTCCGGACGTTTTGAATTAATTATAGTATCAACCAAATAAAAATATACACATATGTAGACAGATTAATAATCAATCAACATTATTCACATGCATATAATAACCATGAGTACGTATATACATATAGCTAGCCTGCATAATGCGATATTGATCGCCGATCGATACAACACTTCCTATACGAGTCCACTTTCTTATAGCTTCCTCTTATCCTGGAATGGAATGGAAACACATTAATTCAATTAACTTGAACCAAATCAGTCATCCCCATATATAATGAGATACTCCGCTATTTAATTGGAGTATTTAGCATTAATCATCCGCTAGCTATTTTCATTTTTAGCACAAATGCGCAAATTAATATGAGCAATTTGTTGTAATGATCAGCCAAGTTCTTGATATGTCCGTCCAGACTAAGAAGGTAATCAACAACTTAATTTTGTCATCTTAATTGTTTTAGTAATTGCAATTAATATAAGGAAATGATATTGGCACTCCAAAATACAAAGGAAAGTGACTTTGAAATTACACTGATTTTGGAGTGCCTGCATCAATTTTTTGAGTGTTAATATCATTTCCCCTAATATAAAGCCCATCCACAAATTAACCTACAAACGCAATTAATATTCAGGGACCATTAATATTAATTGATTGTATTTCAATAAACCGGCTAGCTAGCGCATGCATAATATACAGTTCCATAAATTATAATTTCCAAATTTGAATTTGTGAGGTTGAGTGTTAGACTTGTCCCACATCGCTCATCTAAGCCACCCAAGCTTGGTTAATAAAATCGAGAATCTATTGCACCTATGGCCAATTGGTTTTGGCTGCTGATTTTGCCACTCCATTTTTTGTTAACGCCACTCCCCTGTAAATGTATTTTTTGTGCAAAAATACACTTGCGGAGGAATGACGTTAACAAAAAAAAAGGAGTAGCAAAATCATTTCCCTTGGTTTTAGGTTGAAATTTTTGAAATAGCAAATTAAACTAGGAGATATGTTTCCACAGCTTGTACTGTATTTTCCCTTCACAAATTAAAGGAGACCAAATCAATACAATCCTGCATGTATGGCTTTCTGGATTGGAGTTTAGAAAAGAAACGGATATTAATTCTAGCGAAATTTTAACAGGAACAAACGGTATTGAAAATTAACAAACGGACAAACTTTTAATTTCATCGGGCATGCATAAAAATACTACTAGTACTTAAAATAGGAACAGTATTAACTGGAGTCATGCAAGGATAATTTATATATTTATTAAAAAAACAAGAATAAAATTGAAATGAAGAAGAATACAGTACTCCGCTAATATCGCCACCAGGTAATCCAATGACAAGACGGAGATTTGAATTACTGCAATAAAAGTTGTTTTTAGCAATGAGAGAGATCACCAAATTAAGCATGGGATCAGTATATAGATATAGTACCAGGAGTGTACGTTAAAAGGCACAATACTTCATATCACACCACAAATTAATACTACTCCAATTTCACATACAGTATATAGTTTTACGCGACGTACGACCACAAATATTACGGACTAGTTTTTCTTTATTAAAATTATTCGAAAATAATTTCCCATTTCCTTATCTACTGTATTTAAGACAGGAGAGCGAAAAATAAATTGTGGAAATCACCTGGAGGGTAATCAACTTCCCATTTTTTGGATATCTCAAGGCGTTTAGATTAGTTTACGCGCACCTCAACTAATTCTAAATTCTTGAAGGACGTCTAAGCCTACCATTTACTAACGAATGACCAAATAAAATCGGGACAAAAAAATCCTGTAGTCATGTTAATCAAAGAAAAAAAAATACTCCGTAAAAAATAGGCAAGAGTCATTGGGAAGTGCGAAATTCACAACTAGTAGTCATCTTCTCTCTCGATTATAAAGGATGAGAGCAACATGTTATGCCTCAGGGAAAATTGCACTGTAATGGAGTATATATATATATACAATTTCTGTTTTGTTTGCAGGAAAGGAATTAACCAATTAAACCATAATATTATTGCACCAACTGTACAAACACATCCCAGCTAGCTTCTTGTATACTGGAGTAGTACTATGGGTCGATTACACTACTAATAATGCATAGCATAATGAAGGGAGTCATCAATTGCGTCAATTATGATCATATTTACTACTACTACTTGCTACTTTCCTCCGCTAGCTTATAATTATTATTGCAGATCGAGCTTATGAGCAGCTGATCAAAAAAAAAAAAAAAAAAAAAGAAGAAGCAACATTTCCTCCTATTTCAAAAATGCAAGTCACATCATTCAAATTTGACATGACCATTCAAGAAACCGCTAAATAGGTGGTATCAATTGCATTTGCATCCATGGACACTCATATGATAAAGCTAAATTTGGTTGCACATACATACGTACTACGTACGTATATGGTCAAACAAGGTCAGTAGAAAAACTCTACAACGTACCACAAAATCGCATTTGCACAAATAAATGCACAACGTACCCACTCGATCGCATGAATGAGTGAGAGTGTTGTTCATTTGTTTGTGCAAAGTGTCTGTGCAGATTGTAGAATGATTGAAATACATACTTGAAAACAATATAGAGTGGAGTACGTAACGTATATATTCAGTGTCCTAATGGTATCCAAGCACTCTCAGCAATCGATAACTAAGTGATGAACCACACATGAATGTGTTGTGAAAAAAGATTGGAACATCACATGGCGGAACCCAAGAAACATCCAATGATTTTTCCAGAGCGATTGCAGCAACTATGAAGCACATACAAACCTAATATAATTTTTATGCAGAAATCAACACAAAAAAATGATATGGTAAAGCAACACTAGTATGAATTTTTAATTGAAATAAAATCATCACCGCAAACACATCATTATGCAGGAGTAAGAGATTTCTCCTCTCTCTCAACACGTCTCCAATATTCAATTATTATACTCATAAAATATCAAAAAACTCCCTCAAAATGTAGACAAATCTCGTCCAATGTAACTAGGTAGGCATGTTGCATGCACCTTTTCTCTGTGTGTTTTTTCTTCTCGGCAAACGAAAACTTTTATAAAAGCTCGAAGGGGTACATCATCGAGGGATAAAATAAGAGAAACACAAGGTGCATCTCAAAAGGACAGAAAAAAGAACAGAACAATATCCAACAGAAAGTTGGATGAGAAACACCTCAAAGGTAAATTAAAATTTCAGTTTACGAATCCCATCTAGGTATCCCTTAAAGTCCTCCCCGGAATTTAAAGTCCTCCACCGAATATAACTTGAATTAAAACACCTTTTGTGTGTTGAGGGTGTCAAGTGACGTGATTGGTGCCACCTAAGCCATCAGATTCAATCAATATACAGCATATAGTAGTAAGTATGTATCATATAGGAGGAGTACTACATTTCAGATTCATGCATATATAGCTGAACCGAAAGAAAATATGTCCTCATTGAACTGATAGTCCATTTCAAACCGGCAAGCTTACGGGAAAATGGGGGAAAAGCCAATCCAAATTTGAACACTAATTCAAACCCGGCCATAGAATAGAACAAAAACAGATTTAATTAATTTGCATAAAACTACTAATAACAACAACTGATCGATCATCGATTAAACAACACATCTTCACGCCCAACAAAAATGTTATTTTTCCTCCCACTCCATAACAGTCAATAGTTATACTCTATTCAAAAAAAATTGCGTGAAGTTTTTAGATAAAAAAATAAAAAAACACTTCAATGCATAACTTTTTTTTAAAAAAAAAAAAAGAAATCGCACAATTTCAAAGATTCGAAATTTTTTTTTTTTATAAATTGCCGTGATTAAATTTCAAAAACTATGCATTGAAGTCTTTTTTTTTTTTTAAATCTAAAAATTACACATTTTTTCGTAATGGACTTTCGTTACACAACAGATCGAGTCTTTCTAACAAGGGAGAACAAACATAATCCATTCCAATTTGCATTGTAAACTGCACTGGCAACCAAACGACATAAGTTTTCATTTCCTCTTGTTTTCCCTTCTACTTCAGTGGGCCTGAGAGAGAGAGAGAGAGAGAGAGAGAGAGAGAGAGAGAGAGAGAGAGAGAGAGAGAGAGAGAGAGAGGATGGGTGTGGTATCATCAAGATCTTTGGTGAGGGAAGAATTGCGTACCAGACATAAAAGTGTTAAGGGGAGCCGGGAAAAGAGAGGGGTCAAGAAACGGGGTCGCGGGGGAACCCAAGGCGGTGGTTGTGTTGGCGGAGTGGGCGGCTCCGATGAGATTAAGTCCAGTGGGTGCAGTACCAGGGGAGCTTTCCCCACGCAGGTACTGGCTTTCGGGGCCTTGATCCAACAAAATACCCTTAAACACGTGTCCGCCGATGTTCACAGCCGTCTGATACGCGTACTGGTCCTCAGCATCGCCAATGGAGCTAACTCGTACACACCGAAACACCGCCGGTGAACTCACTTCTGGTGGGAAATTTCCCACCTCCATCCCTCCTATTAATATAAGATAAGAGATAAGAAAAGAAGAGATGAAAAAGTATATAATAGTCCAATATTACTATTAGACTTGAGAGTAGGAGTCCTTCCTACTATAGATATAGATAATAGATTACTATAGATGTAGCAAACAAAAGTATAGGACTACTAGTAGTTGTAATTGTATGTATTGTACAGTAGTAGTATCCGAAACACGCGTTTTTTGGACACGAACAAAGAGAAAAAAAGCAGATGAACAAAAAATAAATAAAAATAAAATTAGTCGCTTCTTCCCTGTCAATCCATCGATCCATCCGTCAGGATTACTAAACAACAGTAGTATTTCTGGAAAAGAATACCAAAGAAAAAGCTGATGGGTTTTTCCTTTCCTTTCCATGGATATCGATTTCATCACACGCATTAGATTTCTTCTTTTCTCTTTTTCCAATGGTGACTGTGCTCCTAATCTCTCTCTCTCTCTCTCTCATCCACATGGTATTAGAGCATCACCGTGGACAGAAAACTTTCCTCATACTTTCTACGACTCATGGACATGTGAAGAAAAATTTTTGCAAAGAAAAAACACAGCAACAGAAGAGACAGAAATAATTTAGCATTGCCCTCTTTTTTCTTTTCTTTTTTTTTGTGTGAACCCAAATAGTACTAATTTGAAAGAAATTATTACTACCTGAAGCGTTGTGGGGTACCACGCGAGTGCAGATGAGGGAGGAATTAGGGCCGGGAATCTCTCTCATCCTTTTGCTAGCATTCTCTCTCTCCTGCTGCAGTTGTTGATGTTGATGTTGATGTTGATTTTGTTCTTGTTGCTGCAAAGAAGCGAGTTGGTGTTGCCGTTCTCGCCTTTTGGCAGCAGGAACCCATGTGCTCTTGACATGAGTTTGACACTGAAACCCTCGGCTCTTGCAACAAGTCCTACACCTCATGTGCACACAGTCTTTCTTTGCTTGGTTCCCGCAGTCTTGGCAACTAATTGTCCCACCACTAGCACCACTAGTTGATCCCATCATTAAGATTGCAGCAGCAGATCTGGAATTCTGATCGTCTCCGATGTCGAACCCGCCCCGGCTCGGCCCCACTTCCATAGCTAGACCACCACCACCACCCGCCACTGACGAGTAAAGATCGTGCAACGTCGGGTGCTGGTGGCGATGAATTTGTTCTTCTTGTTGTTGTTCGTGGTGGTGGTGGTGGTGTTGATGTTGCCATAGCTCGAAACCCTTGTTGTAGGAAATACTTGCAGTAGTATCTTCTTCATTAGTTGGAGTATTGTTGTTATTTCTAGTATAAAGGAACCAGCTCTCGGGGTTGATTTCGCTTGTTGGGTTGCTTTGATGATGGTTTTGCGGGGTGGTTGTTGATGTTGTTCCTCTTGATCCTCCACCTAGTGAGAAGAACCCAGCCATTTTAAAGCTAGCCTCAATTCATGTGGCTCATAATCCATTACCCAGAAAAGAAAAGAAAAGAAAAGAAAGCTACTGCTGGGCTGGCTAATATCTATATCCGTAGCTAGGTTAAATTGGTACCCAGACCCAGAGCTGAAATTAATAATAAATGGGATGGGACTAGTTGAATTCAATTCCGTAGCTAGCTGGGCTTGGATCGTTTGGTTTGATGGGGGGAATTGGGAATTCAATGAGAGGGTACGTGGTTTTTGTTTCTTTCTCGAATTTGCTCATCGTTTTTGGGTATTGGTGTGTGAACTCTCTCTTTCTCTCTCCATTCCTGTGAGATGTTTGCTGCCAAATTGTTGGTTTTGGCAAGTGTAGTTGCAGGCTTTTTTTCCTCGGGACAGACAAATAGTTGGGGGTGGGAGATTTTTGGGGGACAGCGTGAATCCAATCTCCTTCAATTCCTTTGCTGCTGCGTTGGAGTAATAAGCACTAAAGACGAAGAATTACAGCTCTGCTGCGCCGCCATCGCCCTCAAAAGCAAGCAAAAGTCTTCTCTCTCTCTCTCTCTCTCCTCTGCCCTCTGCTGCAACCACACAACACAATTTTATTTTTACTCCTCCCCTCTCATTCTATATGCCCATCTCTCTCTCTCTCTCTCTCTCTAGCGAGTGATGAATTGAGTAGAAGAAAACACACACTCTGATTTGTATGTCGGTCTCTCTCGGTGATATCTCTGATCCGGAAGTGATCTGATCAGTTGGCTTTGGGCATAGTCCATCCAACGGCTCGTTCCCGTGCCACGTGGCGCCGCACCAGCTTTTACTGGTGCGTCCTTTCTGCACCGGAGAAACCGCTACTTTTTGTGACTCTCTCCACTTTTTAATCAATGTTGTTTCCTGATTAAGATGTAATTATCATAGCCATAATGGAGAGCTTTGGTTATTGGGTTCTTGAATAATTGAACCGTGGGCACAAATAAAGCAAATTACTCCGATCCATCATTTTACTGCAAAATCGATACCTATCCACTTTATTTTCTTTTATTTTTTCTCAATGTCCCCTTGAAGTGAAGCTAGGTACTCTTGGTATTCCATTTTATTTGTCTATTTTTTTACTTCTTTTTTTTTTGTAGTTTATGTTATTTATTCATTTTGACAAGTCAAAAAATTAATTCTATGAAACAATCTGTAACGACCCGCTCAAGCATTGAACAATATTGTCTGTTTTGACCGTCCAAATTCCTTAGAGCTCCTAGTAGGTCACCCATTTGAGGATTGCTCCCGAATGAGCACGCTTAACTATAAAGTTTTAATGAATTTTGATGCTCTCACTGCTTTAAAGGCCTTGTACAAGATTGGTGTCACGCCCTCGATTTTCAATATAAATAAATAACCTTTTCGATAAATAATCCTCACATACGGCTATTAATACCCAAAATGAGCTTTCCCACCTGTTTAATTACAAACGAAGTCCCCAAGTTTCTAGATAAACAACATTGGCACTCCGGCCTAAATTAACTTAGATACAAACACAAGTGTTTAGAATATTACAAACTTTAGTCAAACTTTAGTCATCTTTAATCAAAAGTAAGTCCTTATAAAGATGATTAGGTAACTAAAACATAGTTAGCCTCCAAAATGTCTTCACATCTCAATACTCGAAGCATGCACGCTATTGACCGGCGTTTAAATCTGGAAAGAAGGATTTTGTTGAGCTACACTAGCCCAGTAGGAAATTCTCTACAAAATCTATATGTAATAAGATGATAAGCATGAATGTGGCGTATCAAATTTAACGACAAGATCCAAACAATGCACGTCAACATCCCTTTCAAGTAACATAACAGTTTCCATACACATGCACACACACACGTATACACTTCCTCTGACAAATCTCCACCCTTTGCGCCACAATATACTCCACCCCTGGCAAATTTGTGTTTCCATCCCTTGTGTCACAATTAACTCCACATTCACTTCACAACAACAATCCCACTATCACCACGATCATTACCGATGCCTTAACCACATTTCACACACGCGGACAATATCAAATACGTCACAAATAGCTCATGTACCATAGCAATTAAGACCACTATAGTAAGAATTTAATTATTACTCTCCTCAACCCTTTCATCTCCTAGGGCGATTGGAAGCCTCTGAAGGGCGATTCTTGCCGCCGCTGCTTGGGGGGGGAGGTGCCCTCCTTCCCTCCTCCCCCCGGGCCCATTGTCCTCCTCCATCCCCATCTATTCTCTCTCTCCCAACCTCTCCTACTCCAGATCACTTTCTCCATTACCCCTCTTTCGATTTTCTGATGGGTTGCAGCCCTCCCCTCCGTGGGAGGGTGAGATCGTTTCTTGGTCTCCTACCGGTGGTTCCTTGGCTCCTCCGGTTGCCTAGCGGCGTTGGGTGGCTCGTCGATCGTGGGCGGCGGTTTGGTGGTTTGTTTTGGATCCGGTTTGGTTGGGAGGTGGTCGGTGGTGCGGTGTTGAGGCGGAGTCAGTAGCTTTTTCTCTTAACTTTGTTTTTGCAGGTTTTATTATTTTCAGAAAATGATCGGTAAGATGGCGGTGTTGATCGGTGGTGGTTTCATTTCGGTGATGGTGAGGTGGTTGTGGCCCCCATGGTTGGGATGCTCAGGTTGCTTTGTGTGCCGAAGTCCGGTCGGCGGCCACTCCGAGCTCTCTTTCGGGCGCGGGGCCATCAGTTCGTCATTGCTGGGTTGCTGCTATTGCTGGTGGTGTCCGTGTTCTGCTGGGGTTTGTTTTGGGGTTGCTGATGGTGGTGGTGGTTTGTTGCCCACTACCCTTTCTTTCTTTGCTGCCCATTGCCGTAGGCCGGTCTTTACATCTGGGAGAGGCCGGCTCGGCTTAACGGCGAGGTGGGGATCCGGTGATTTGTACGGCGGTGGGTGGTAATGTTGTTAGGGTTTTGTGGGTTGGTTTTGGGTGGGCCGGTCCAAGGCTTTGGGCCGGGTTTGGGTTTTCAATTTGGGCTTTGTTGTAGACTTGGGTGTGGGTCTGGGCTTTATTGTTTTGTATGTTTTGGATCCTGTAGACCCTTGGGTGGTTTGGGCTTTGCTCTTGCGATGTATCATCCAACTCTCTGTTGGATTCCCTTCCCCTTTCCTCGTTTTTTAATAAATTTCATTTTGCCGATCAAAAAAAATTAAGACCACTATACCACTTTCAATAGGATATGCAATTGTCAAGCCACAAATACTCCATTCAACCATAAATAGCAATCTATACCCATATCACACTTAATCACCATAAAACATGTAGAGGAAGAGAGAAATCCCTACCAAGATGGATTTTGAGCAAAACCCTAGGCCTACCAAAAGCAATAAGCTTGAATCCTTCAAATACAAGCCTCACCCGAGCTTGGATACAAGATCCAGAGTACATAAAGCCCAAAAACATGAATAGCAAGCAAAGATCAACAAATAATCGAGAGGAGAGAGAGAAAAACGTGTGTAAGTATCAAGGAGTGAGAACAAGAATACAAAACTCACCATTGGTTCACCAAATGCAAGAATCTTGTGATTTCGAGGAAGGAGACCTTTGGATCTTGGAGATTTGAGGTTGAAATCAAGGGTTTTGGGTGAGATTGGAGTGGGGTGAGTGAAATGGGGTATTCCCAGGTGTGTTTCGTGGGTTTGGGAGTGAGAAATGACAAAAGGGGGTGTATTTATAGAAGTCCAAAAAGCGTGCTGAAAATCGCAGAAAAACGCAGCGGGTACCGGTACTGGGCGACTCCCAGTACCGGTACTGGATCCTTCAAAATGTCAATTTGGCCACACTATGGACATTAGGTACCGGTACTGGGCAACAGCCAGTATCGGTATTGACTGGGCAGAAAAGTGAAAATTTTCAACGGACTCCGGAACGAACCTAATTTGATACCAACACCTCCAATCAACATTACAACATCAAAACTTACATTTTACTATTCTCCGAGAGTCCGATACGCAACAGGATACCTATATCCGTACACCCCCACAAACATACGCACAACTTTGCTAATAATACGACTCTTTTATGCATTAAACGATTTCTAAAACTAAAATAATTTTGCGAGTCTCTACATTCTATCCTCCTTATAGAATTTCGTCCCGAAATTTTCAATTCTAGTCAAACAAACTCATGCATCAAGTAATCATGCTCATATCGCAACACATATCATGAAACAATCAAGCTAACAATCATAAAACCGAAATTCGGAACTCACATTGATTCAATTTGAAAATAGATGCGGATACTTCTCCTTAACCTCGTCTTCCCTTTCCCACGTCGACTCTTCCTTTCCGAGATTACTCCATAGAACTCGCACTAACGGAATGGTCTTTCCCCTCAATACTTGGTCACGCGAATCTAGGATATGTATCGGCTCCTCCCCATAAGATGCATCGGCTTCCAACTCCAACTCGGACCACTCTAGGACATGTGACGGATCCGGCTCGTATTTCCGCAACATCGACACGTGAAATACGTCATGAACGCCCGATAACCTTGGTGGTAAGGCCAATCGATACGCAACTTCCCCAATCTTCTCGATAATGTCAAACGATCCGATGAAATGCGGTGAAAGCTTCCCCTTTTGCCCAAAACGAGACAATCCTCGATGCGGTGACCCCTTAAGGAAAACATGATCTCCCACTTCAAATGATAACGGTCGGCGACGACGATCGGCGTAACTCTTTTGCCTACTTTGCGCGGTTAACAATCGTTGACGAATCATCTTGACTTGTTCGGTGGTTCTCCTTTGCGCTTCAAGAAGACGTTGACGAATTGCTCTCATGCTCTCGGAAGTTTCTTTGATCAAATCCAGTCCAACTAAAGTAGCTTCGCCCAACTCGGTCCAACAAACGGGTGATCGACATGGTCTCCCATATAAAGCTTCATACGGTGCCATCTCGATACTAGATTGGTAAATGTTGTTGTACGCGAATTCGACTAATGGTAGGTGATCTTCCCAACTTCCCCTGAAATCCATAACGCAAGCCTGAAGCATATCTTCTAAAATTTGGATCGTTCTCTCGGATTGCCCATCCGTTTGAGGATGATACGCGGTGCTAAATAAAAGATTGGTGCCAAGAGCAGCTTGTAGACTTTGCCAAAAACGCGCGGTAAATCTTGGATCTCGGTCCGACATGATAGAAATGGGAATCTCATGAAGACGGATAATCTCACGGATGTACAAACGACTAAGCGTATCAATCGAATCCGAAACCTGAGCAGGTAAGAAATGAGCCGACTTGGTCAATCGATCAACTATTACCCAAATGGCATCATGCCCCCTCGGCGACCTCGGTAATCCGGTAACAAAATCCGTAGTTACGTTCTCCCACTTCCATTCGGCCACTGGTAAAGGTTGTAACTCCCCGGCGGGTCGTTGATGTTCGGCTTTGACTTGTTGGCACGTAAGGCATTTGGATACAAAAACGACGACGTCTTTCTTCATTCCCGGCCACCAAAACTATCTACGCAAGTCATGATACATTTTTGTTCCTCCCGGATGCACTGCTAATGGTGAATGGTGAAATTCTCTCAATATTTCCTCCCAACACGAAATGGGTACGAACAATTTTCCTTGGTATCGCAAACCTTGATCGGCATGGATCATCCACCATTCTCGAGCATTTCCGCTAAGAAACTTGGCGCGAAACTCTCCCGCTTCTTCATCTTGTTGTTGGGCCTCAATTACTCGAGTCGACAAGGTTGATTGAACGGTTAAGTTACATAAGGTGACTCCCTTTCGAACTTCCTCGAAATGCAATGCGTAAGAACCCAAGTCGTTCATCGTTTTCCACTCATGGATAGCTAAACTCGCAAGGTGTGTCGATTTTCTACTCAATGTGTCCGCTACCACGTTCACCTTTCTCGGGTGATATTGCAACTCAAAATCGTAATCTTCTAGGTGTTCCATCCAACGGCGTTGACGTAGATTAAGCTCCTTTTGAGAAAATAAGTACTTAAGACTCTTATGATAGAAAAATACTTCGAATCTCTCACCGTATAAATAATGACGCCAACTCTTCAAAGCAAAGACGACGGCCGCAAATTCTAAGTCATGGGTAGGGTAATTCTGCTCATGAGTTTTTAATTGCCGCGATCCATACGCCACCACTCGCCCCAATTGCATCAATACGTACCCTAACCCCTCATTCGAAGCATCACAATATACCAAATAACCGACTCCTCGTTTGGGCACGACCAAAATCGGCGCGGTAGTCAACCTTCTCTTCAATTCCTCAAAAGCCTTCTCACACGCATCATTCCAAACAAAATGAGTTCCCTTACGAGTCAATCTAGTCATCGGAGCCGCTAAGCGAGAGAAGTCAATGACGAAACGGCGATAGTATCCGGCCAAGCCCAAGAAACTACGAATCTCGAATACACTCTTCGGTCGTTGCCAATTCATTACGAACTCTATCTTCCCCGGATCAACGGACACCCCATCCTTCGACACAACGTGACCCAAAAATTTGACTTCGGATAAACAAAACTCGCACTTACTAAGCTTGGCGTACAATTGGTGCTCTCTCAAGAGTTCAAGAACGATAGAAAGATGAGATTGATGTTCCTCCTCCGAAGGTGAATAGATAAGGATATCGTCCACAAAACGACCACGAAACGATCAAGATAGGCATGGAAGATGTGGTTCATTAAGTCCATAAAAGTAGCCGGTGCGTTCGTCAATCCAAAGGGCATAACAACGAATTCATAGTGGCCATATCGAGTACGAAATGTGGTTTTTGGAATGTCTTCCCTCCGAACCCTCAATTGGTGATAACCGGACCTCAAATCAATCTTAGAGAAACAAGTTGCGCCTCGAAGTTGGTCAAACAAATCGTCAATTCTAGGCATTGGTACTTATTCTTAATGGTGACACGGTTTAACTTACGATAATCGATACATAGGCGAAGTGTAACGCCCCCAATTTCGGGTACGTTAAAGGGAT
Organism: Rhododendron griersonianum; assembly: GCA_018127125.1. NCBI lineage: Eukaryota > Viridiplantae > Streptophyta > Magnoliopsida > Ericales > Ericaceae > Rhododendron > Rhododendron griersonianum. Next base: position 18,834,610 of record CM030795.1, read on the forward strand.
AATTTTATTGAAGATAAATAGAGTCAAGCTCATTATTACATCATAAACCTTACAAAAGTACTTTTATTTAATAAGGGCAGGTACTAGGGTTTCTATCGACTACTCTTCGGTTTCCTCCATTCTTGCCAGTTCCTCGGCTCCAAAGGCTTCCAAAGTGTAGAGTTCACCCTGTTCGTTCATGAGGTCTGACACATTATATCGACGTCGCCACCAATATAATATGTTAGGGTCACCAAAGGTAACACCGTGAGCCATAACGCTCAATAGAGAAATCCATACCCACTAACCCTTAACTTACATAACCAGTCATACAGATAACGAAATCAATACAATACAAGTCATACAAGTAATGATACGTATTCAACAATAACATAACCATATTCTCTATTAACTAGCGTAAGTGTCCGTGTCATCAGAGTTTCTCCTACGCAGCGTTTCGTCGACCGTGTCACTAATTTCACTTTTTCTTTTACCCATTTAACATTTTGAAAATCATTTTACACACCCAACCTCGGTTCCGCCGTTCCGGGTTCCCGAGTATCCTCACAATGGTTCCGCTGCACTGGGCTCCCATTGGCACACAAAACTTTGCATTGGCTCCTCTCCGCGGATAACCAAGCCACACACCCAATCTCGGTTCCGCTGTTCCGAGTTCTCGAGTATCCTCACAATGGTTCCGCTGCACCGGGCTCCCATTGGCACACACACACACACATAATGACTCGTACACTGGTCATTATGTAATTTCAAAAATATTTTTACGCACGCACACACACCACACAATGGGCAAGTCCGGCCACATTGCGGTTTTTAAAAACACACATTGTTTTAACACACCCTAGGTGTCATGTTTCTACTTTCTCGTTTTTGTGTCTCGTATTCATGTATAGACTCCGCAGCAGTAAGTATTGACTTTTTGAGATTAAACTAACAAGATCATCCAACTCTATATTACTTAGCATGCTCATTCTAACCATATTCGAATATTTAGCACACAAACTAAAGCATAGTGTCACATGGACGGACACCTTTGGAGTGGTAAACCACTTATGCTTTATCAACAACAAGTAGTCAAGCAATCATACAACAAGCTCATCACCATCCTTATGTTGAAACTAAACGATAAATTCCTACTTTTTAAAAGTCGTTCTTTCTTTCTTTTAAGGAAGTTCAAAACAACATATGTTTATTAAGGATAAAGTTCATTAATCCACATGCTCATACTTCAAAGTAAATTATATATGCTTAGGGATTAAGTAAGTATATTCTACGTATACATGGGGAAAAGTAGATATAGAATCTACCGTTCTTCTTGGCGGTAGGTCGATCTAAGAGATTGGTCGTCGGTTTTGGTGGATTGGCGGCGTAACGGCTCCGGATTGCTTCGAAAGGAAGAGAGATGGATGTTCTCTTCCTAGAAACAACTTTAAGAACTAGACTAAACTACTTTAAAGATCTAAGGGTGGTTTTGGAAGTGGTTTGGTGGTTGCTCTTCAAGAACAAGGAAGAACTTTCAAGAACAAGGAAGAACAAGCAAGAACATTATGCTTTCTAGAGAGAGAAGTTGTGGAATGAAAGGTGTGAGTTGAATGGTGAGAATGGGGTGCTATTTATAGGCAAAGTCTTGGCTCTCCCTCTCCTCTCTTGGCCGGCCCTCTCTCTCTCTCTATCTTTCCCATGGATTTGCTCCATTGTCTTGTCAAATCAAGCATGCAAGCATGCCAATGGCTTGTCATCTCCAACTTTTTAGGTTCAGGGCGAAAATCCTAGGTTATCATGGAAGGCTCAAGGTCTTGTCTTGTCTAGAATTGGTTGGCTTGTAAGAAGAAATCTCATCATTGGCTTTGGAAAGACTAGAATGGTGACACATGGAGTTTTAGGCTTGAAGCTAAGCTTGTAGCTTGGTGAGGTGCCCAACACATAAGCACACACCTCACACTCTCTCTCTCCCTCTCTCTCTCAGCTCACTCTCTCTCTTTCCCTCTCTCCTTGGCCGAAAATCTCTCCTCTCTCTCTCTCCCATTGTCTTGTCAAATCATGCTTAAAGCAAGTCAAGCATGGCTTCTATTTTTAGGTTAGGTCTAGGTTGTCATTAAGGGCTTAGTCATAAAAGGAGGGACAAGTGGCAAGGGTAGATTGTGCTTTTGAAAGGCTAGGATGAGTTGGCTTGCAAAAGATCAAAAGAGATCATAAAATGTTTGTACTTTGGTTGGCTAAAGTGAGATCTTCCTTGCATGAGTGGCCAAGACACAAGCACACACTCACTCTCTCTCCCTTTCTCTCTCTCTCGGCCTCTCTCTCTCTCTCTCACGGCTTCTCTCTCTCTTTCCCTCTCTCTCTCTCTCTATCTCTCTCTCTCTCCTACTTGGTTAGGTCCTAATATATATATAAGTCTATATATGGAAAGAACAAGGAAAAGGTAAAAAGGTAAAAAGTAACTTTCTAAAAGTAACTTTCCTAGAAAGTAACTTTGCTTTAAAAGGTGATGATTACTTAGGCCATGTGTTCTACTTTTGGCATGCCATGATTACTTCTATTGACCAATGGTTCTAGATCGCTAGGGAAAGGTAACTAAGTCAAAGGGTACTTAGGTTAGGCTAACTAACTAGTTGGAACAAATTCTAGTTAGTCTAGTTGGATTTCTAGTCAAAGATAAATAGAATTTCAATACTTAAATATTATGGAAATATAAGACGTTTGATAAGTATGCTCGTCTCTTAAAAGAATGACCGAGTCACTTGGTGACGGAAATCTATTTGGAAACGTTGAATCTAATACTGACGGATTATTAAGAACGATCCAGGGTTTTTAAGAGGAACCGAAAGGAATTTACAAGGGCACTAAAGAAGAATAAAAGGATTATCGAATAAACAATGAGATTTTTATTTCCTAAAAATCGGAGTTGTTACACGAAGCAACCCATCTTTCTTCTGAGCAAACAAGGCCGGTGCTCCCCACGGTGACGTACTCGGACGGATAAACCTTAAACTCTCCAATTCTTGCAACTGCGTCTTCAATTCTCTCAACTCGGCGGGCGCGAAATGATAAGGAGGCATGGAAATGGGAGCGGTACCAGGAAGCAAGTCAATAGAAAATTCGATTTCCCTTTCGGGTGGCAAACCAGGTAACTCCTTCGGGAACACGTCCGAAAAGTCGCAAACAATAAGGGGTAACTCCCCACGCGCGGATACATTCTCATCTAAAGCCAAATTCGCTAACAAGGCATACATCGACTCCTGCTCCCGAGACCCACACAAATACGATTCTAACGGTTCCCGACGCTCCCCGAAGAACTCAAAACAAGGACCCCCAGGCGGACAAATACGGACTCGACGCTTGAAGCAATCAATGGTAGCATGGAACGTTGACAACCAATCCATTCCTAATATAAGATCGAAACTCGACATATTCAATACAATGAAGTCAAAGGTAAAACGACGATCTCGAATGATAAGTTCACAATCCCGGCAAATACGATCTAACGGCGACCTACCTCCTATAGGTGTCTCAACGAACAACGGAGGACTAATATTCTCGGTTTCCAATTCCAAAGCACAAGCAAAAGATGCAGCAATGAATGAATGCAATGCTCCATAATCAAATAACACTCTAGCAAAGGAGTTAAACAATAGAAATGTACCCCTCACAACAGATGTCTTTAGGGTCTGAGAAGTGACAGGAGGTGGTGGCAGAATAGCAGAAGTGATAGCAAAGGCTCTACCCTGAGTAATCTGACCCTGAACGTGACCACCCCACTGAATAGAACCCTGAGTAGGCGTCGAAGAACTCTCTCCTCTCTCAGCTTGAGACCCCTGAGCTGACGTGGCCTAACGGAAGTGAGGCTGCTGCTGCCTCTGAGCACCTCGAAATGATTGCCGACCAGAACCCTGACCACCCCTCGGCTGCTGCACCGATCCGGACTCGCTTCGTGTCCCTTCCTCAAGCGGACAATTTCTAACAAAATGGCTGACTTTTCGACAAGTAAAGCACGTTCCCAAAAGCCGCGGACACTGAGCACGAATGTGCCCCGCTTGACCACACTCGTGACACACAATCGGAGGCCTATTAGAAACTCCCCGAGCCCCAAATGACGAAGAAGATAGAGGTCTAAAGTTTGACGGACCCTGCGAAGCCGAAAACTGATCTCGTTGCCTCTTCCTCCCCTGACTACCAAAACTCCCCGAAGAAGAGCTCACACCCCCTACCGGTTGCCTCGGTTCCCAAGCCTTAAGATTTCTCGGCGCCTCCCTAGGAGTCTCAATACTCCTCGCACACTCTACTACCTCGAAAAACTTCCCTTTGTGTTGTGCCACTACAAACTTTTTCACGGTGTCATGCAAGCCTCTTTCGAACCTCCTACTTTTCCTTTCTTCGGTTGCCACCAATTTTGGCGCGAAACGGGACAAAGATTGAAATTTTAGAGCGTATTCCGACACGGTCATATTCCTTTGTTCCAACTTCTTGAACTCATCCCTCAATTGGTCTCGACTAGTTTCCGGAAATATTGCTCCTCGAAGAGCACTTCGAACTCGGCCCAAGTTAAATTCTCCACATCCGGCTCATTCGCTTGAGCCGCGGTCCTTGCCGCTCTCCTCGCGTCCTTCCTTGATTCTAAAACCGACTCCCACCACTCATTTGCTTCCCCGGTAAGTTGAACGACCACAATGTTGACTCGCAAGTCATCTTCCGTGATCCCAAGAGCCCTGAACAGCTTTCGAATTTGAGCTAGCCAATGATCGGCTACAAGAGGGTCACTGCTTGACCCATCGAACGTCGATGGATTTCTATGACTGAATTCTCTCATCGCCGACAAAGCACGACTGCCTGCACCTTCCCTAAGAGCCGGGTTTAAAAGGTTAGCGGCCGCAAGAGCCGCAACGAAGTCCCTATCAAAGGGATTTTGAATAATCGGTACCTCTTGTCCCTGACCACGTCTGGCCCCTTCCCCCGGATTCCAATTTGAATTCTCCTCAAGTTGGCTAACCTCATCCTCAATTGGCACCCCTTGGCCACAACCACGGCCACGGCCGAGGCCACGACCACGACCACCTCGACTTTCGGCCTCACCTGCTCTAGCACGCGTTCTCGGAGGTATCTAGCTACAAGTTATAAGAAAAGAGAAGCTCATCAACAACAACATTGTTTAATGAGGTCTAAGCCCCCAACTATCCCAACACGGGCCAAAACAACTCAACACCACTCTATTATATTGAAATGCAATGCCACGTAAGTCAAGTAATGTCAATGCACTCAAGCACACTTATGTCTATGAAAATGGCGTGACTTTTGAACCCATGAGACTAGAAGTCTCCCCACGGTCTCAAAGTATTCAAACCGAGACGCTCTGATACCAATTTTTGTCACGCCCTCGATTTTCAACATAAATAAATAACCTTTTCGATAAATAATCCTCACATACGGCTATTAATACCCAAAATGAGCTTTCCCACCTGTTTAATTACAAACAAAGTCCCCAAGTTTCTAGATAAACAACATTGGCACTCCGGCCTAAATTAACTTAGATACAAACACAAGTGTTTAGAATATTACAAACTTTAGTCAAAGATAGTTCAAGAGAAAAAAATTAGTTACAAAGTCATCTTTAATAAAAAGTAAGTCTTTACAAAGATGATTAGGTAACTAAAACATAGTTAGCCTCCAAAATGTCTTCACATCTCAATACTTGAAGCATGCACGCTATTGATCGACGTTTAAACCTGAAAAGAAGGATTTTGTTGAGCTACACTAGCCCAGTAGGAAATTCTCTACAAAATCTATATGTAATGAGATGATAAGCATGAATGCGGCGTATCAAATTTAACGACAGGCGTGGAGCCATTGAGTGAGCGAGTGTAGAGCTGCTGGACAATTAATGAGCATGGGCGTAGAGCCGCTGATAGTGGTAGTGAGCTTGGAGCTGCTAAGGTAGCGAGCGTAGAGCCGCTGAGTGATAATAGGCGCGAAGAGATGCTGAATATAGCTACTAGGAGGAGTGGAATTGCTGAGATGGAGCTGTTGAGATGGTGAGCATAAAGCTTGCTGAACGGCTTGAGAAGTGAGCATGTGGTGCTGCTGAATGAACACGGAGCCGCTGAGTGAGCTTAGAGCTGCTAATGGTGAATGCGGGCATAGAGCCATTGAGCGAGCGTAGAGCTGTTGATGAAGTTGCTAAAGTGATAATGAGCGGGGAACCGCTGAATGGTTATGGACGTGGAGTCACTGAGTAGTGGGCTCGGGGCTGGAAGCAGGAGAGCTTGTCAAATATGAGCATGTATGTAATACCCGTCTCGGATATTTTGGTATTTCAATTACTTTTTAATCTAATTATATGTTATGGGGTTGATTTGCATGAGACAGAAGTTTGAAGGTCTTGTGTGTGATTCATGGGTGGAGCATAAGTTAGCTCATGGTTTCAATTGCATACAATAATTTTTCTATAGGCTTCAACAAATATCCTGGGAGATATTTTCTCCCTCACTCTTATCTTATGCGTAGAGAGAGAGAGAAAGAGAGAAAGAGAGAGAGAGACGACAAGAAGAGAAGAAGAAGAAAAAAAGAAGAAAAGCTAGTGTTGATCTTGCTAGGCTTGTAGTTGAAGTTCTAATTGGTAAATTCATATTTCCTTTACTTGATTTCATGTCATTTATGCTGAATTTCATGTGTTTGGAGGTTGAATTCGTGCCTAGAATAGATGAATTCGAGTTAATTTAGGTGTGTGTTGGAGTTCTTAGAGAAATCAAGAACCTAGTCTTAAATTCTTAGATTTAATGTGAAGAACTTGCTTTTGTTCATGGAGTTTGATGTTCTTGAGTAGCTCCTTGTTATATACGCGTTAATGTGTGATTTGGTGTAGTTTTGATGAGTTTTAGATGTGATTTGAGTAGAAGAAAAGGTTGGAAATCGGAGGAGGATCGAGCTGTGTTTTTGCTGAAAAACCCAGGTTGTACCGGTACTGGGTTTTAGATGTACCGGTACAAGGTGTCCAGAAGTTGTTATTTGGGAGTTTTTGGGACTAGTACCGGTACTGGGATTTTGCAGTACCGGTACTGGGGTTAAAAATCAGCATTTCTGAAGAAACTTCAAATGGGCATAACTTTTTCATCCGAACTCCGTTTTGGGCAAATTTTATATCGAAATCGATGTACTGAAAACATATTTTCCAATAGTGGTGGTCTTATGACCTAACTCTAATCCTAAAAGAAGTTATGGTCAGAATACGGTAGAATGGTTATAAGATTCTTTAACGATTTTGAGTTTATGTTATGATTGAGCGCTATGCGTGTTTGGGGACACTTATAGGTCTTTGAGGCGGCATGTTTATGCTTGGTGGGCATCTTTTAATACTTGGTTAGCTTTACAACTTGATATTAGATATCCGTTTGTGTGTTTTATGAGATGGTAGGTGACTTTGTTAATGTTTTGACATGTGTTAGCATGGTAGGAATGTTACAGGGTGTTATTGTATATTTGGTTAGATATTCCAAGGGATATGTATGCTAATATGAGCTAGCTTGTGACTAGGTAATGAGCCGGTCAAACGAGATGTGCCGAAATCATAAGTTTGGCATACACTAGTCGAATCAAAGGTGAGTGTGTTTAATCTAGTTTTTCTCCATATAATACTGTTGTGGTGGTGGGTGTATATCTTGCTAATTGTAGTTAGCTTTTGATATGGTTATCTTTAATGAGATATTGTTGTAATGGTGAGTTGTATATCATGCTATTGTGGTTTGGTTTTGATATGTTGTGAATGTGTGTGTGTGAGGCACACCATGTCGTAAGCCATATCGTTCAATGGACGATGGTTGGGAGCATGGTGTGTGGGACACAAGATGTGGTTATGATGTGCGTGTTAGATGAGTATGCATGCTGGTGGGTGTTGATTGAACAGCCGAAGGTTAGTGTGTGAGGCATACCATGTCGTATGCCATGCCGGCTAATTGTCGATGGATGGGAGCATGGTATGTGGGACACCTCGTCTTGGGTACATGCGAAGTGGCAGACGTGTCACTGCATGTGATGTGATTATATTCATGTTGTTGGGCATTGAATATTACAGCTCTGTTGGGTGGACAGGTTGGTTATAACTGTTGTATACATTCAAGTATTTCAGTTACGCTAGTGATGTGTATTCTTGTTGATATTCCTTTGGGTATTGTGTTATTATATTGAGCATTTCAATATCTTACACACTCTGGCTTTCCTTTTTGGACTGCTAGGTAACAGGTGGCTTAGAGTGGGTCCACTACCGGTCAACGTGTTAAGTCGAGGTTGGGCTAGCTGAGGTGATGAGATTCGTCTTGTTGGTTTGCGGATAGTTGGTTCAGTAATTGGTTTTGTATAAGTTCTTAATTAGTTGTCGGTGGACATGTTGAAGTATAGAATTCTTTTAAATTATTTTAATACAGGCGGTGGTTGTTTAGTTGTGCGAAGTTGTCGTTGACTGATTGATACGTTGACTCATTTTTATATTTAAGGTGTGAAGTCTTCAGTTGGGTGGTTTTTTGACAGGTTGTGAAGTTCTTCTGTGTGGAATGTCACGTGGTCACGCCGACTCAGGCCCACTTGGGTGCCGTTTGCGGGGCGGGGCGTGACAATGGAGTTGCTTGAGATGATGTTCTTGACGGTAGTGAGCATGGCGCTGTTTGGGGAGCGTAGAGTTTATAGTTTGGTCAAGTGACCAGCATCTGGTGAGCTTGCTGCTACAGAGGGAGAACTTGTGTAGTCTTTGACGTTTTTCATGCTCGGTCATGCCCCCAAGGCTAGTTCTGATCACGTTTTGTTGGTCATGGACCCAAAACTTCATAATTGTCTAAACGGGTGTGTTGAGGAAAATCCACTGTGGCTGAAGGAAAGGGTTTGGAGGGCCAGGAGATTGATTTCTCGGCCGAGTAATTGCTGTGCCTGCCGAGTTATCGATGAACCGGTCGAGTAATCGCTTCATTTCCAGAACTCTATAAAAGGCCGAGGCTTCGGCGTTTTATTTTCATTCCTTTCTCTTTCTTCTCTTCGTTCTCTCTTCCTCCGAGAACTCCACCGATGATTTCTCCCCCCTTCTTTGCTTCATTTCCGTCAGGTTCGAGTGATGGGCGACGCGTGGCCAGCGATCGCGGAGGGAGACCACGCTGTTCTTGGTCTTGTCTTGATGCTTGATTAGGGACCCTCGCATGGGGGGCTTGCTTCCGTGATGCGAAACTCCTGGGGTGGCGCTTGTACGCGGTATGGTGATTTTTTTGGGCCATGTGGTGTCCCTTCTGCGCCGCAGTGCTTCTTCGGTACACGTCACCCCGGGGGTGTTCTCTTCTTTTTTGTAGCTGGTCTCTGGTGTTCGGACCACCAGAAGATTCGGCATCTTCTTCTCCTTTTTTTTTTTCTTTTTTTCTTTTTTTCTTCTGTTTTTCCTTCTGCATAGGTTAGTCCGACAAGAAATTGATGTATAGTTTATTTAGGAAATATGGGATGATTCACCTTGTGATGTAAAAGCTTTTGATTATATGAAATGAAATCATTTGCTCTGATATGTGATTGTGTACGCTGTTATTTACACCGTTTGTATTGCATAAAATTGGTAGTTTAGTGAAAATTTGGTGAACTGGACAAAACTGTAGAACTCCTTTGGAAAATAGTTGTTCTGGCAGCCGAGTGATCGATTTGTCTTTCTGGGGTTGACTTTGAGTCAACCTTGATTTTCTAGGGCCGAGGAATCGATCCTACAACCGTTATATCGAAGTGCCGGCCGAGAGACCGACTCGGTTAATGTGGACTTAGAATCCGATTCCGATTCAAACTAGGACTCAACCTAGCCTATAAGTATGCATTCTACGAACTCGATAGCTTTGTTAGCAGTAGTTTCTTTCATATGGCACAACCGGTCCTTGATCAGTGGTTGGATTCTTTCAATGGCCTCGACCGTCTACACTTTAAGTCCATTGGTATGGACTTCATCTTCTCTCTTCGCCAAATTCCTGTGAATTTCGCTTTCCTTAGGGTAGCCACTAGTTTATGGGATCCTATTCTTCATGTCTTTCAATTTAGGAGAGAAGAATTGTGCTCTACCATCGAGGAGTTTGCAACTATCATGGGTCATTCGGATAGAGAATGTCTCATTGTTCCTAACCCTTTGTTTAATCGGGGCAACCTTTTGAAGGCTCTGCTCCAAGTTTAGAAACACGAAGTTAGGTTTTTCATGGTGAACGGAAGGTTAGAAACCTTACAGCTTGTTCAGCGTTTTGGTACAATTGAAGCTCATCGTCAAGTCTCTCGACAGAAAGCATGCTTTCATGCGCTATGTGTCTGTCTTCTCCACTATTACTTGATCGGCCTCTCCTCCGGCCATGTTGATTCTATACTGCTTGATTTCGCTCAACAAATTGGAAATCGTGTAGGTTTTGCTGGTTTAGTATTAGCAGAGACTTTGATAGGTCTTGATTCAGTGAAGGGTAATCCAACAGCCCAGTTCTCAGGCAGTCCCTTGTTACTTATGATTCGCTCTTTACTTGTTTATTGCCAAGTAATCTTTTCGCTCATCACTCTTTTGTTTTGACTCATGTGTTCTCACAGCTTGCAATTTCCCCTTGTTTTCTATAGACATGGTTTTATGAGAAGCTGAGGGTATGGGATGCGCCAGAGCGGCTTCCTTACAGTTCAGACCACTACACAGAGCGTTGCGTGACTAGACAGTTTCCAACTGAGGCTGCTTGGACAGCTTGGATGGAGACTCGCAAGGGCGATCGAATTCAATGGGTCTGCCCCTGGTATGGTGTTGAGAGCATGATTGTAAGTACCAGAATCATTTCGGTGTTGCGGTGATTGGTATCACTTAAGTCTTCTTCTACTTTCCTACTCACTTTCAAAGACAGTTCGGGGCTGAACAAGCCAAAATCTTGGGTGATCCTGAGTATGTTGTTTCCAAGGCTCATGATGCTAACCTTCGTCGCAATGTGCTTCGTCTATGGCCGAATCGAGTGATCGATGTAAGATGTTGCTGAGAACTTTGTTGACAAGCTATCAGGTTCGTACAAGCGTTGGTTGGAGAAAAACCTTTTGGAAGACAAAAGTGCAAAGAGAAGGAAGACCTAGAGATTGACATATAGCTTACGCTTTTCAAAAGATGTTCTTTGTTTGATTCTAGTTTTCATAGATCGAGAAATATTTAAGCTTGCTTTTTCCTTTTTCCTTGGGAATAATAAAACATTGGTTGCTTTATTGAAAATGCTTTTGCCATGGTTTGGTAGCAGGTATGCTTAGGATAGACCTATAAATTTGGAAGTGTTAGTGATAGCAGTGGCCGAATCTCGATCTAGAGATTGCCTACGTATCCCATGGAGGGAATCAGGCCATAAACGTAGTTCCAGAAAGATTTGTTTGTTTTTGTTTTTTGGTTAGGGTTCACTCGAGTATTTTCCTCTCCTTTTGTACTCTTGATTTTGCCTAAAATCCCCTTGCAGGTTTTCAGTCTAACAAGCGCTTTGTTTATGTCTTAGTTTTTGCCTAAGCCGCCCTTGCGGGTTTTCGACCTAGCAGGTTGCTCTAATTTTTGCTTGGGTTCGCCTACCCTTGTGGTTTTTGACCCAACGAGTGTCTCTCAGGGGTAGTACTTTCTTAGCTTGTCGATGTTGACCGGTGTTGCGAATTCCATTCCATCCAAGTTTGCCATGTATGCTGCTCCTCCAGATAGTATGCGTTTGATAAAGTAGGGTCCTCCCCAGTTTGGTCTAAACTTGCCTCTTGGGTCTGAAACGTGGTGACAGATTGCTTTGAGCACCATATCCCCCACTGATGCGCCCATTCGGTAGTTGTTGAAGTTTACCTAACGGTCGTCAAATTCAATTATTTATTAACTGGACTACAACTAAAGATTTGCATAGTATAGTGAGGAAGTTCGAGTCGATCCATAGGGAGCTCGAATATAGCTTGTTTGGATTGTAGGCTTTATGTAAGGTTTTCGGTGTTTAAGACGGCCAACTTTAGGTTTTCCTTTGAAAGATGAGAAATGCCCTTATGAAAAAGACTAGAAAATGAGTTTGAGCTAAGAATTAAAGGCGGCAAGGCATAGAAGTTCATAACACCTGTAACCTAAGCCAATTGACTTTTCCCAATGAAAACTCGGTTGAATCACACGGCATAGGTTATCAACCGAAAGATTTAGCAGTGAAAATGGTTAGACTTGATACAGAGTTTGAATAACAAGCTAAACACAAGGCGTGACATCGCTCTCGGAACCATGTTTGCAAGCACATGATCACCGGAGATTAACAACTCCAAGACTTGAATTCAAACTAAATATCAAGGTCATGAACTAGAAGCAAAGTTTGGAAAGCGAGCAAGTTCTTTGGTTCTTTTGGCAAAAACGAGCCGATACATAGCTCTCGGAACCATGTGTGCTAGCACATGATCACCGGAGATTAACATCGGCAAGTTTCGTTACATAAAAGGGCGAACTACACACATTTACAAACCAAACCTCAAGTCTTAAGTTGAGAAGAGCAAAATTAACCTAAATCACAAGGTGTTATTCATCACATGGCCAAGCCTTATCAACTACTCACACATACTCAAAGAACTAAACATGGTAAGAAATTTAGGCATAAGATTTAACCGATAGAAACGAAAATAAACTTGAAATTATGAAGGATCCAATCCGTACAAGCAACTTTAATAAACGAGAAATTAACAAACTTCAATTACCTTAATGTGTTCTTGAAGGAAATACAAAATGAAAAACTTGAACAACAATGGAGATCTATCCTAGAGAGAACTAAACTAAAATATAAAGTCTAACCCTTCACTAGGAGAGATGAGAGGAATATTTATACAAAAACCAACTTCCTCTCTCAAAATATCTCAAAAGGTTACTACAAGTAGCAAGTTTCCAAAAATGGAAAGTTGAAAAACTGTAAAAAGCTGTCCGAAAGCCAACTATATCCATACAACCAAAACGGTTGTATGGATACCGAGCTGTTAAGCTTGTGCTGGGAATTCTCCGTAAAGGAGCTGTATGGATACAACCAAAACAGTTGTATGGATACTCTGTTCTCTGAACAAAAGATAAGGCCACAGTATCGATACAACCAAAGTGGTTGTATAGTTACAGCCTTGCTAACTGCAGAATCGGCCTCTAGCTTCAAAACTTGGCACCCGACGCTTCCGAACTTTACCCGATGCTTCGTATCTTGATCATTGGAGAACGGTGGCACTTCGCCACGGAAGCTTGGACTCCCCCGAGGCATGTCCATGGCATCAAAATCACCCTTGTTAGGGTGTAAAACCTGAAACATCCTCAAACAAACCTTACGTACAAAATCATTATAAAAGCTAAATAAAACACAAGTTAATATGCTATAAAGGAGGAGCAAGCGCATCAAATATCTACAATATTGGGTGCTTATCACACCCCCCCCAACTTGAACGTTGCTAGTCCCTAGCAACCTAAACCAAAACATATATAACTAAGCTATGCAACCCTCCCGAAATTCAAGATACAAAAACTATCCTCAACTACTAGAACGTGGCAAGAGTCCAAAGCACCCCTTCAAACCTGAGTATATGCAATCCACGCACAAACATGCCATAAACTAGGATGAACAAACTATGCCATATTAGAGCCGTCAAGCACACATGCCTCACAACGAGTTTCAACTCCAAAACTCACAAGGATACGCTCTTATTCGACTTTTCACACAGTGAGATACAAGATACATCCCATGACAAGAGCTAGCGAGTAAATACAATAGCAAGAGACAAAAAGCTACGCATGCTATCAAAAGAACGCTAATTATTGACAAGTATGGAAAGACTAGGAATATCACAGCTTAAGTAATAATAGATATTAAACATGCACCAAATGGAGTTAATTAGTGTACTAAAGATCAACGGAGGACTTTATTAGCTTATAACGACCTTGGATACAAACAAGAAGGGACTACAAAATATGTAGTGGCCATATACTAGCTTGGGTCAACTACCCATTGGCCACTACCGACCCTAAACTACCCAAGGCATGACCACAAATTGGCCAAACACCAAACAAAGTTACAAAAAAGAAATAAAGAAAAACTACTACCACCAACTCCACCACACGTAGTTGTCGTCCACATCCGGCTCCTTATGGTATTGAGCATCGAGCTCCCCCTTTCCATCGAACTCTTTCTTATCCAAAATGTATGTTAGCACGGCTGTCCAACCAATCATCTCATCATAATATTCAACCTTCTCTTGAATTCGATTATGCTCTTTCATAGCATTTCTTTGATCTTCTTTTCTTTTCTTTTTTATTTCTTTGAGAAATCGGGTCATTTGAGATGAGATTTGTAATGAGAGAGATTAAGGGGCCAATTTTTGAGGGCTTTGGAGAGGGAGATGAAAATTTGGGGCTTTAGCTTTTGTAGTGGGAGAGGAGAGATAGGGAATCACGTACCAAATCTTCACATTTTTGCATCCCAACCATTTTCATCACATCCACACCACCCCCAAACCTCCTTGAAACATTGAGAAACATTTACACAACCCTCCAAACATCCGGTTACCTAACTTTAAACAATGGAAGAGACTCGGACTATGGTTCAAAATAAGGACGAGGGGACTCTTATGTGGTTAAATCAAACAAAAATGCCTTGAATCATTTCCTAAGTACGCTAACAACTCCAACAAGATGCAAGAAAGATATATACACTACTAAGTATGAACAAAAGATATTATTTACGCAAGTGCGAGAATGAAAGCAAAAGCATGGGATGCTTAAGAAACGAATCTCCACTCTAGTGATGCACACTACTTGACTTGACTTTTAGGCTCAATTTGTTCATCAATGTTCATGTATATGCATATGACATAGATTCAAACATATAACCAAATTCGACGGGATACATGACTCTTGCCATTGACACAATTGAGCATATTTAAAGTATCTAGCATACAAACAAGGGAGTATTGCAAGCAAAAGTGAGAATTTTTAAAATTTTAACAAAAACAGAAAGAGACAAAAAGAGACAAGTCTCAAAAACATATATATAGCATATATATAACCCTCCCCCCAACTTAAACGATGCTATGTCCTCATAGCATGAAGACAACAGTATTGAGAGGAAAGAACAAAAGATTGTACCTCTGGGGGGAATGTCAACCCCCTTATACCTCGACCAAGTTGGAGGATTTATGTCATTGCCTCTGTTCAATCCGGAGTTGTGTTATGCTTCTAAGGCTTCACTCCTTCGGTTCATCATGACGGAACCACCAGCTAGTCACACAGGGCCATAGTCAAGGCTTTATCAGACTAACAATCGCGACACGTAATCGCACCCATGCCTAGGGCTCCTGAATGCCTCATTCACTTTAACGTTAGACCCAAACCACCAAGGCTGGTGTGGTAGCATGTTAACCCTGCAGAAGCGGTAAAGGACAAAGAACCTACTAACAGGTAAATGACATTAGAACCGCCCGGCTCGTGTTATCCGGGCCCAAAAACTGACAAGAAGTTAAATCCACCGAATCGTCACGTGATTACACGGGTACTACTTTTCTCCCCATTTCCCAAGCGAGAAACGGGTGGCTATACCAGACCATTAAATGAGAAAAAGAAAAGAGAGAAAAAAAATAGAGTTTATGTACGTTCAGTCAAACGTGGGCTCCGAACATTTATCATGCCAATGAAAATTATTAGAATAAACATATCACTCCACGCTACACTCTTTGCCAAGAATTGAATTCGACCATGCCACAAGATAAGATACTTTGAGTAAAGCAACTGCCGAATTCGTGACATAAACTGAAATTCCACCAAGTGCATATGCCAAACGAAATCAATTTTCAGATTGTTGACAAAATCCACAATATAAGGATGATAAACTAAATCAAAATCATCAACACCAAGAAAATCGGTCAGTTCTAGGATTGGTAACTTCTTAAGATTAGGCCCACATGCATCTTGTTTTTTGAACAAAGAGTGTAAGGAATCTACCTCGCCATCCATTTCCTTAGCGGTGAGAAGATTAAGGCACGGAGAATTCGAAGGGACAACTGTAGCTTCCATGGGCTCCAACTCTTCAAAGATTGGTTAATATGCATCTTGTTTAGCCAACAAAGAATACAAGTAATCCACTTCGGCATCCATTTCCTTAGCGGTGAGAGGTTTGGCCAACGGATCATCACAGTAGACGCCCGATGTGTCAAGCATGTTCATCTTGTGAGCAAGGAGTAATTCCTCCGGGGAAGGATCAAGATACGGGAGATCGAAAGAGTCAACCTTAGCGGTGAGGCATTTCTCCCCCGGATCATCACAAAGAGGGAGATCCATAAGAGGAGAACTCTGGACCTCAGTTTCATCAATAGGCTCATCACTCCATGCAGACTCTGAGGAGCTGTCACAATCTAAACTAACATCTTCAACAAAGATATGTGGCTCAATTTCCTCTTCCATGGCATCCGAGTTGGACTCTTGACAATGTTGAGCATAAACCCGAGATTGTAAAATTGCGGCCAAACAATCAAAGAAATCTAAGGCTTGAGCGGGTTCTTTTTCAAAAAGTTTGCCATCGCACATCATGTCTAGGAATCGTTGACTCTTTTGAGATAGTCCATCATAAAAATAGTTAGCAATTTGAAAATTTTCATAGCCATGATGCGGGACCGCAATGAGCTAGTCCTTGTATCTTCCCCAACATGCATAAAATGACTCATTCTCTCTTTCGGCAAAAGTTTGAATTTGGTTCTTGAGATCAAACCAATTGGTAATGGTCATACGACTTTTAAAAACATTGGCGTCATGAGTGGCTATGCAAGGCGGTGTGAAAATTTGATTGGGACAAAGGTACTCCCGCAAAGTCTTGTGGGGAGTTTCCCAATTTGTCGCCGCCATTCTATTAGATAGATAAGACATAAAGTAAACAGGCTAGAGGGGCTATGCCGCCACCTCTTTCTCAAAACAGTTTCGTGGGGTTATGCCACCACCACGTTATAAAGATAAAAAGTAATAAAAGGCAATTGATGCTCAATCTAGCTTCGTTACACCTCAAGTCGACTTGGTGGCTCAGTTAGAGGTATCCGCTAAGTTGAGTTCAAATTGCACAAAGGAAAAATAAATGGAATACTTACAGTGGTTTGTTGATCCTCCAATTAAGCTATAATAAGAAGTTCCCGGCAACGGCGCCAAAATTTGATGCGCCCATTCGGTAGTCGTTGAAGTTTACCAAACGGCCGTCAAATTCAATTATTTATTAACCGGACTACAACTAAAGATTTGCATAGTAAAGTGAGGAAGTCTGAGTCAATCCAAACAAGCTATATTCGAGCTCCCTGTGGATCGACAAACCACTGTAACTTGCCTCTTGGGTCTGAAACGTGGTGACAGATTGCTTTGAGCACCATATCCCCCACTGATGCGCCCATTCGGTAGTCGTTGAAGTTTACCAAACGGTCGTCAAATTCAATTATTTATTAACCGGACTACAACTAAAGATTTGCATAGTATAGTGAGGAAGTCCGAGTCGATCCATAGGGAGCTCGAATATAGCTTGTTTGGATTGTAGGCTTTATGTAAGGTTTTCGGCGTTTAAGACGGCCAACTTTAGGTTTTCCTTTGAAAGATGAGAAATGCCCTTATGAAAAAGACTAGAAAATGAGTTTGAGCTAAGAATTAAAGGCGGCAAGGCATAGAAGTTCATAACACCCGTAACCTAAGCCAATTAACTTTTCCCAATGAAAACTCGGTTGAATCACACGGCATAGGTTATCAACCGGAAGATTTAGCAGTGAAAATGGTTAGACTTGATACAGAGTTTGAACAACAAGCTAAACACAAGGCGTGACATCGCTCCCGGAACCATGTGTGCAAGCACATGATCACTGGAGATTAACAACGCCAAGACTTGAATTCAAACTAAATATCAAGGTCATGAACTAGAAGCATAGTTTGGAAAGCGAGCAAGTTCTTTGGTTCTTTTGGCAAACACGAGCCGAGACATAGCTCTCAGAACCATGTGTGCTAGCACATGATCACTGGAGATTAACATCGGCAAGTTTCGTTACATAAAAGGGCGAACTACACACATTTACAAACCAAACCTCAAGTCTTAAGTTGAGAAGAGCAAAATTAACCTAAATCACAAGGTGTTATTCACCCCATGGCCAAGCCTTATCAACTACTCACACATACTCAAAGAACTAAACATGGTAAGAAATTTAGGCATAAGATTTAACCGATAGAAACGAAAATAAACTTGAAATTATGAAGGATCCAATCCGTACAAGCAATTTTAATAAACGAGAAATTAACAAACTTCAATTACCTTTCTTGAAGGAAATACAAAATGAAAAGCTTGAACAACAATGGAGATCTATACTAGAGAGAACTAAACTAAAATATAAAGTCTAACCCTTCACTAGGATAGAGGAGAGGAATATTTATACAAAAACCAACTTCCTCTCTCAAAATATCTCAAAAGGTTACTACAAGTAGCAAGTTTCCAAAAATGGAAAGTTGAAAAACTGTAAAAAGCTGTCCGAAAGCCAACTATATGCATACAACCAAAACGGTTGTATGGATACCGAGCTGCTAAGCTTGTGCTGGGAATTCTCCGTAAAGGAGCTGTATGGATACAACCAAAACAATTGTATGGATACGCTGTCTCTGAACAAAAGATAAGGCCATAGTATCGATACAACCAAAATGGTTGTATGGATACAGCCTTGCTAACTGCAGAATCGGCTTCTAGCTTCAAAACTTGGCACCCGACGCTTCCGAACTTTACCCGATGCTTCGTATCTTGATCATTGGAGAACGGTGGCACTTCACCACGAAAGCTTGGACTCCCCCGAGGCATGTCCATGGCATCAAAATCACCCTTGTTAGGGCGTAAAACCTGAAACATCCTCAAACGAACCTTACGTGAAAAATCATTATAAAAGCTAAATAAAACACAAGTTAATATGCTATAAAGGAGGAGCAAGCGCATCAAATATCTACAATATTGGGTGCTTATCACCCACCTTGATGTCTCGTGGCTTCACGTTTTTGTTGAATGCTCGTGCGATGCAGCGTTGATACCCTTGCACATGGTATAATGCTCTTAGCCTTCTTTCATCTAGCAATGCCAACTCGTTGTAGCGGTTTTGAACCCATTCCTCTTCGATCATTCTAGTTTCAGCCAGAACACTTAGCGAGGGTAGCTCTAGTTCGATAGGCAAGACAGCTTCCATCCCGTAGGCTAGGGAATAGGGGTAGCCCCAGTTGAAGTCCTTTCGGTTGTTCAATAACCCCATAGTGCTAGAGGTAGCCTTTCTGGCCAGTTCGTGTAGATGTCGGTAGTCTTCCGCAGAAGCCTCTTGATGTTCTTGTTTGTAGCCTCAACTACTCCATTGGTTTGAGGTCAATAAGTAGATGACCGATGATTCTGTATCCCAAATTCAACAAAAAGCTTTTTTATTGCTCCCTTGAAGTGAGATCCATTATCACAGATAAACTCGTGAGGTACACCATACCGATAGATGATGTTGGTACAAATAAACTTGGCCACATGAGTGGCTTTGAGGGAAGCATAAGAAGCTACTTCTACCCATTTGGTGAAGTAGTCGATGGCCACTAAAATGAACTGATGCTTGTATTTTCCCTTAGGATTTATACTCCCAATGACGTCTATCCCCCAGGTGGAGAATGGCCAAGGGGACGTCATGCTATATAATTTCGTAGGGGGAATACGCATGCGATCAGCGTGAGTTTGACATTTGTAGCATCGGCGGACATAGTCAGCACAGTCGGCCTCCATTGTAGTCCAGTAGTATCCCTGACGCAGGATTTTCTTTGCCATTGTTGCCCCATTCATGTGCGGCTCACAGATTCCTTCGTGTATTTCTTCCATTATCTTACGGCTTTCTTCCGTGGTGACGCAAAGTTGATTGCGGCCCAAATGTGTTCTTCGATACAGTGCTCCTCAACAGACTACGAATCGGGCGACAAACTTCCGCAGAGCCATCTTGTCCTTTGAGGTGGCTTCGGAGGGATACTCTCCCTCTTCCAGGAATTTTCTCACGTCTTCATACCAAGGCTTTCCATTGTCCTTACCTTCTTCAGTGAAGGTACACTCGCACGCTGGTTTGACCTTCTGCTCGATCATGAGAGGCCGCATTGTGAATCCCAATGGTATCTCGACCATAGAGGCTAGTGTTGCTAAGGCGTCTGCAAATCTATTACTCACTCATGGAGTGTGTGTGAAGATAACAGAATCGAATTGTAGAATTAGATCTTCCAACACAGAGTGGTATAGCTTCAGCGTGTCTTCCTTGACTTTCCAGTCTCTTCTTGCTTGGGACACTACTAGGTTTGAATCTCTAATGACCTCTACCCTTTTTGCCCCTAGTTCCAAGGCTGCTTCCATTCCAGCTATGCAGGTTTCATACTTAGCTTGGTTGTTGGTGACTTCAAACCTCAGTTTATATGACAGAGGGATATAAGAGTTGTTTGGGGAAACTAGCAATACCCATATGCCATATCCACATTGGTTTGATGCTCCATCAAAGTAAAGCTGCCAGGTGTCGTCTAGGAGACATAAGATGTCTTCGTCGGGGAACATGAAGTCTTCTACCTCGGCCTCTGTCACAGGGTGATCTGCCAAGTACTCTGCCATGGCTCTTCCCTTTACTGACTTCCTTGTCATGTATTTGAGGTCAAATTCTGCTAGCAGCAATAACCACCTAGCCAGCTTTCCAATAAGTGTTGACTTCTTGAAAAGATATTTGATTGGGTCTAAACGAGAAACCTGAACTACCGGATGTGCTAATAGGTAATGCCTTAGTTTCTTTGTGGCCCATACTAGCCCCCAGCAGGTTTTCTCCAAGGGAGTGTACCTTGTTTCATAGTCCATCATCTTTTTGCTAAGGTAGTATATGGCGCACTCTACTTTAGCATTGTTTTCTTGTGCTAACATACACCCCATGGATGTGTCTGTTACTGAGAGATAAAGAATCAATGGTTTATCAGGGATGGGTGGTGACAACACAGGTGGATTCTGAAGATACTCTTTGATTGCCTTGAATGCTTGTTGACAGTCCTGGCTCCATTCAAAATCAGTACCCTTCTTCAAGAGCTTGAAGAGGGGTTCGCAGGTAGCTGTGAGTTTGGAAATGAACCGGCTAATGAACTGTACTTTCCCCAGAAAGCTCCTTACTTCCTTCTTTGTCTTTGGTGGTGACATCTCCATGATAGCCTGTATCTTGGAATGGTCCACTTCGATTCCTCTTTGAGTGATAAGGAATCCTAGCATTTTTCCAGTGGTTACCCCGAAAGTGCATTTTCGAGGATTTAGGCGTAGCTTGTATTGCCTAATCCTCTCAAAGAACTTTTGAAGTGCTTCATAGTGTCCTTCCCTTTCCTTTGATTTGACTATCATATCATCGATGTATACCTCTACTTCTTTGTGCATCATGTCGTGCAGCAATGTTGTTGCCATCCTTTGGTAAGTGGCTCCAACGTTCTTCAACCCGAATGGCATCACTCGGTAGCAGTAGGTTCCCCATGGTGTGGTGAAGGTGGTCTTCTCTCTATCTCCAGGAGACATCAAAATCTGAATATACCCAGAAAACCCATCCATGAAAGATAGCAGTGCATGCCCCGCGGTGTTGTCCACTAGTTCGTCTATGTGTGGCAATGGAAAGTCATCCTTTGGACTGGCCTTGTTGAGATCTCGGAAATCTACACAGACCCTGATTCCCCCAGTTTTCTTGGCACTGGAACGATGTTGGCTACCCACTATGGATATTCGGTGACCATGAGAAAATCGACGTTGATTTGTTTAGTGACTTCTTCCTTTATCTTTAAGACCCAATCAAGGCGCATACGTCTTAGTTTTTGTTTAACAGGTTTTGCATAAGGATGGAGGGGAATTTTGTGCTGAACAATTTCGGGGTCTATTCCAGGCATGTCCTCGCAAGACCAGGCAAAAACATCTTTGTATTCTTTTAGTAAAAGGATTAGTTTTTCACTATCTTGAGAAGATAATGTTGCACTAATTTTAACTAGCTTGGGCTCATTTTCAGAGCCTATGTTTGCTGTGATTATTTCCTTAGAAAAAGGTTTAGCGTGCCTTTCCTCTTCTCTCTTGATGAATTCTAGAATTTCTTTTGGAATTTTCTTCCTCAAAATTTGGATTGTCAGAATCCACACAATTAATCATAGGCAAAGTGAAATACTTTAAATCTTCATTCTCATTGCTAAAATTGTCAAAAGACATTTCAGAGTCAAATTCAAAATAAATTTTATGCTTTGGTGTTTTGACCAGGTTTTCCTCACTAGACTCAGTAGTTTGAAAAGATGAAAAGCTAGACTCGGATCGAGTTGACTTGGAGTCGGAATCGGAATCGAAATCGGAACTAAGATCAGAATCAACATTTTTCATTTTGTATTTTAGAGTGTGTTCCACGGTCCAGTTAAGGTAAGCCCCTTTTTCAGCATCCACAATCAGGTCAGAGCAGTCTTTTTCATCACCAAGGTTGATCATCAACACCTCACTGTCATCTTAATTCGCACTTTCATCATTGTCACCCTACAAGTCTTGGAGGGCCATTTGGTTTGTTATTGCCGTTATTTCTTCCAGTTGAGCTTCAATCTCTGCTTCGTCGCTGTTGTCGACTCTTCGTGTGCCAACAAATCCCCACCAATTACCAAAACTATCTGTGATGGGGTGGATCACCTTTATTTCATTGTTGGTGACCCCCTCATCAAAGAGTAGGTTTAGTGATATTTCGTCCAGTGGATCATTGTCAACAGATTCTTCTTCCTTTGCTTCTTCAGCTTCAAGGTTGTCGACCTCATCTATCGGCCAATAGTCGTCAGTAGGTGCATAAGGGTCATAGAAATAGATTGGGACCCTACGAAGCCCTTCTTCTTCAATTATGCCTTCTACTTCTTCATCATCGACTGTTCTTGCGAACATGACATGATTGTCTTCAGTGATGGTCACTGTAGGCTTTGATTGATCCACCGAAGTGATGTATTTGGATGGGTCGAAAATCTTAGCACCAGTGTGGACGGGCCAGACAGCTTGGTGACAATTTGAAAGTGCGAATCAAACATGAACAATGATGCAGCCATTTTTACCTGAAATTTTTTCCTTTAGTTAGATTGGTTTAGCTTACCCTCTTCTTTTCGGTTTTAAGAGGCCCCTAAGGTTTATCCTCCAAAAGAAAACTTTACAACATGCATATATACAATGGGTGTGAGGAAGAACTTTTACAAACAAATGCAAGTAGATTCCTAACCTGTAGGTTCCCGTCTTATTTCGATAAGTTCTATGGCTTTCTAACACATGTAAGGTTTAAGTAGTCTTAGGGTGCTCCGTTGTCAAAGGGCACCAGCCCTTCCGCCAGCCCAACATAGGCAGTGATCGGACGGTTTCCTTTTTAATATACCACTAGGTACAAGTGACTGTGGAGTTTGCTGAAACCCCTACCATAGCCCGTGACATGCCGGGGTATTAGGTGAACTCAACGAGGTTGCCCGCTCGATGCAGATGATAAATGAATTAAATAAAGCATGTGCTAGTCTTATGTCGAACTTTCTGGTTATGCCTCTCAAGTCCCCAACAGAGTCGCCAAAAACTGTAGACACCTCCCAAAGCGGGGCATCACCATACAGATGGATCGTTGTTGTTCGTTTGGTTGTTTGCTTCATAAACCAAGATCGTGGTCATTCCCATGGCTAGAAACATCGCCACTTGATAGCAGTTATAATTAAAACAGAGTTGCCACCTAGTTTATAAAAACTAGGAAAGATAGATAGAGATTCCGAGTACGGGAGCCAAAGGTACAATAAGGGGAAGGCGTTAGACACCCCTTTTTGCCCAGTCGTGAGACTGGCCCATAATTGTACGACATATGATTAATTCATGCTTTGTTTAATTCTAAACATGTAAACTTGTAGGTGGAGAAAAACAAAGAGTACCTAGAACAGCACTGAATCTCGTCTCTTCACATGCTGTCCAATCGGAACCCTAATACCTTCGCCTGAACCCTAACCTGTAAAACAGACAAGGGGTGAGCGCACCTTTGCCTCTCGTGGCAAAGGCCCTTCGATGCCTAAGTTAGTATCTCGTACTGTATCAAACCCTAATTATCAGTAGGAAAGTATGGAACGAATGCAACTTATTGCGTACCGTTCGCCTTTAGGTTTACCTCGTATTTATAGACATACGTTTGCTTGCTCTTCAAGCATCCTTGCTACCTTAGGTTTCCTACCCCGTATAGGAAACCTGGCCTTTCCGGGGATTCTCTTGCCCAATCAACCGAGATCCCTTACTCATAGGGACTCTGTTCTTTATGGAACTCAGGGCATAATAGGATTGTCTCGTTATCTATCCAATCGGATACTAGGTTCTTACTTAAAAATATTCCTTCAGCCTTATCTCTTAAAGTTACGTTCTTTTAGATGACTATATCTGTCCGGTACACTCCTCAGTCGAACAGTCTGTACTTATCAATGACTTCCCATGTCTTTGGCCCATCTCAGCCGAACAGACTTTACCAACTAATGGCTTCTCATGTCATTGGTCCCTTTAGCCGAACAGACTGTCTGGTCCGGTGACTTCTCGTACTACCTGATCTTATCGCCGTCCTTCATCTTGTATGGAGTCCCATATCACCTTTCTCATTACACGGATCTGGCATACCACGTGTTCGGCTACTAATTGTATCTGTTCGGGAATACCTCCCTCCAAAACTGATTAATTAGCCTTTAAACAGTTAATGGTGAGCCGAGACTGTAATTGAAAACATGCATCAGAAAGCAGAATAAAACAAATCTGTCCCAGGGAAATGGATCTCGCGGCCGGTGAATAGATGTCACGGCCGAGGGAACCTCCTGGTTTGATGTACCGACCGATAGATCAAAGACTCAGTCGATGTTCTTCCTCAGACCAGACTATACGATTAACAGATAATCAAAATCCTACAATTAACATGCATAAACTGAAAGTAAAACGAACCAAAGGCCCCTGGGCCTCACCACCTTGATCTCTCAGTGGCTTGATTTGCTTCGGATTGAGGGTGATTGACTGATTTGTTTCTCGGAACCCTAGGGTTAGGGTTTGAACTTCGGGGTTTGGATCATCAGATTTGCGGCTGCCTTCAAGAGGATGAGGCTTTTGTAGAGGGGATGTGAGAGAGTATACTTACAGAGTTTTGTGGTTAGAGAGGGTGTATTGATCTTATAATTTCGGAACCCAAAGGTCCTTTATATAGGCATGGGGGTGACTCACTCCAATCAATCACAATGCAAGATCAAAATTGGAATTGTAGGGTGATTCTAACTCTTCATGGCAATCTCCTTATGTAGCCCGAACACATCGGGATTTGGCTGCTAGGGTTTTGTGAACGGATCAAACAATTGACAGAACATTCCAGAATCTGGAAAATAGACGATCTGGCGGTCGGGCAAAAGATCTGGCGGCCGAAGGAATGATATTGCGGCCGAGGGATAGACCTGGCGGCCGAGTGATCGATCTCTCAGTGAGATTTCAAGCTACATGTTTCACGGGTGAAAGAATGATGCTGAGGCCGTGTGATCACTATTACGGCCGACCGATGAATTCTCCTAGGATTTTGTATTTTTGTCTGAAAGGCTATTTGGCTCTGGATTGGGTCCTCTAAGTGGCTAAAAGTTCTTACCGAAAGTCCTAAGGTTCACGAGAAGTCAATCAGCAATCACTGTATCCATATCATTATCGAGATGGTCCCCAAGGTGGGACTTGAAATAATCGTTTGGCCAAATTGGGGTGTCTACACTGGTTAAAGAGGAACATGCGCTCGCGGGTCTCCCACTGCTGTGCGCAGATTTGAGTCCTCAGGCCTGTGCTTGGTTTCACATGTTTTTGGGTTCTGAGACAGTTCCAAAAAGATTCCAAGGGTATTCCATTGCAGTAGGTATGGGTATTGAAACACGACTAGCAATTTTAACAAGGGAAAGCAGTAAACTAGTTTTTAGCATGCTTATAGTGATCTATATACAAAGAAAAGCATAAAATAGTAAGACCCCAGGCCCCACGCCAGATCTGCGCGCGCAGCCACAGAGTGGCGCGTGCGTACTATGGACCGATGCGCGCTGGTCCTTGCCACAACGGTTTTTGAAACCTTACTAGCTTTAGGGCCAAGACTTGGTATTGATTACCAGCCTTGACCCTGCCATCCCCTCAGGGATCAGAATAGATTGCAGTACAAATGTGTTATACCTTTGGTTTTTGGTTTGAAAGTGTGATTGAGCTTTGAGTTGAGTTTAGATGGATGGATGGATGGATATATGTAAAGCTGCTTGTCAATGTTTTCCTTACACAAGAAAGAGATGAACAAGCTTGGGATTTTTGGTATTTTGGTGGCTAGAAACTTGGTAAGCTTAGTAAACTTGGTAACCTTATAACTTGATGAACCCTTTGGTATGAAGTGTTCGGATGAAGCCCTTCTCGATCAATTTTTTTTGCTAATTTCTCACGGGTACCCTTAAAATCACGTTCTGATCACATTGAGCGGCTCGGATCATCGAAATTCGATCGGAAAAAGGGAGGTGCGAACGGGAAGGGTATGGACTTGATCCAGACTGTATAGGGGGTATTTATAAGGGATAGAGGAGAGAAACTAGCTGGTTTTGCTTGGAGGGAAAGGCTTCCTCTCATTAAATGAGGGGGGGAAAGGTGATAGGAGGTGTGAGAGTGGGGGTAATGGAACATCCTCTGCCCTGAGATCACCCCTCAGACGAATAAACAGGGTCAAAGTAGCCCCAAAAATCCTATGATCATTGCAAAATAAAGGTGATGGGGACAGGGCTGCACTGGCACGCGCGAGTTATAGACTTGCGCGCGCGGGTCCAACTGCACCTACCCTGGTCAATGGTCAAAGCTGACCGATGACCAACAGGTGGCACTTGGACTAGCGCGCACGCAAGTAAGGTTCTGGGTTTTGAAATCAGCTGGGTTTAAAAGGGTATCAAACACTCAAAGCTCAAGCATGCTATCATTCTCGGGGTGTTCCTGATCCGTTTTATCATCGGGGAATCAAAAACCGAAAGTAAACTAATCTAGAAAGTCCAGATTGGGGTGTCTATAGACACTTGTTAGAAAGGGGTGTTATTTTGTACGTGTAAGTGCTTGTGGAGTTAGAATAATTCGTCTATTGAGCAGTGAAATTGTACGGAAAAATAAATTCGTCACTATTTTGACAATTTTCGCAATGTAATACAATTTCGCTTTTAAATGTACATACAATTGACGAGGAAAATATTTTTATCACCAAAGATACCCATTTGGCGACAAAACATATTTTTCATCTCCGAAAGCAAAAATTTGGAAACAAGATTATTTTTCATCGCCTATCTTTGGCGATGAAAAAATATTGGGTTAATTATCGAGACACCCCTCAACGTTTACTCATTTTTCACGGACACCCCCTCCACAAATTTTCGCTATGGCCAGACCCCCTCATTAAAGTTTTTGTTTAAGGGACCTAACGCCGTTGGACGGAATGGCTGAAAAGACAATTTTGCCCCATATATATATACACCCACAACAGTCATTCCACACTTCGCCGGAGAAGATGACCGGATTACGGCACGTGAACAGTACGCGCCGCGAGTAGATCTCACTCTCTCCGCACGCGCCACCATTGACCGGCGCGTGCAGTCTCCTCCGGCCACCCCAGGCGACGTTCCGACCACCTTTGTGATCGTCTTGAAGAGGCGAACAAAGTCCAGTGTTCAATCCTCATTTCCGAGCAACCACGGCCACAGGCTTTGCAAAACCGTACCTCGCCACCACTCCACCGCCTTTGATCAGCGATTGCCGCCACCACCGAGCTCCTCCGGCGACGTTCCGACCACCGTTGTGATCATCTTGAGGAGGCAAACAAAGCCCAGTGCTCAATCCTCGTTTCCGAACAACCACGGCCACGGGCTTTGCAAAACCGTACCTCGCCGCCACTCTGCCTTCGCCCGCTGCGTTCGAACAGCCCGTGCGCCTTCCTCCGGTGACAAAACTCGACCTTGTTACCACCATTGAGCTCGTCTCAGTGAGACGTACAATACCCACTGGTCAAAATCGAGTTTTGACACCACCATTGAGCTCGTCTCAGTGAGTTGTGCCATGGCTGTCGAGATCTACAGCTCTCTCTCTCTCTCTCTCTTAATTTTCTCGAATTGTGCCATGGGTGGAGGTGTATGGCAGTCAGTTGCGTCTTCGGTTGTGGCAGAGGGTGCTTGTGCATGGTGGTGGTGTGCTGGTGCGTGGTGAGGTGCAAAAATGGGTTTGTTTTGGGGGGTTCTCTCACTATAGACTGTCGGCCATTGGGTACTGTGATGGTGGACCAGTGGGTGGTAGTGCGTGGTGGTGGACCAGGGGGTGGTGGTGGTGGTCGGTAGCTAGGTTTGGGTGAAGCAGAAATGGGTTTAGGAAGAAGAAAATTATTAGGGGCAATATTGGAAGATTGAACCACTTTCAAAAGAATTTGGGAGAAAAAATTAACGGATCTAGACGGAAGGGGTCTGGGGAAAAAGTAAACATTAATGAGGGGGTCTGGCCGTAGCGAGAATTCATGGAGGGGGTGTCCGTGAAAAATAGGTAAACGTTGAGGGGTGTCTAGGTAAATAACCCAAAAATATTTCCTTGCCAAATGGGTTACAACTAACCCATTTGGTGAGGAAATATTTTTTCCGTCGCCAATGTTACTTTTTTGGCGACGGAAACTTCGTTGCCAAATTTATGAAAAATTATGCTTAACTTGTATTTTTTTCTTAACGTGTACATTATTGTTATTGGTACAAGATAATTTGCGGTAGGCAAATTCTAAATAGAGCCCTCAAACTTATACAACCCACTCAAATTGAATCAAACGCCTTTTGGACATCTAAATTTTAAAATTAACAATTTTAATAAACATGAAAGTTATAGTCCTTTGTGTTATTGTTCAAATCCAATTTAAATTACCTAAATCAAAATTCTGAGCAAAGAGTTATGTCCAAAATACTGTATCAAGTGGGTTGTATTTAGAAGTTTGAGGGTTGTATTTAGAATTTACCTTTGCAATAATGCTAATTTTGTACATCAAGATAATGAGGTTTAATAAATGAATTTTTTGTTTTAAACTTAATTGAGAACTTAACAAATAAAAAATATCTTCGTTGTTATAAGATTTGACAATAATGAGATTAAATGTTAAACAAATATGTTATATATTAAATATTTCAAATATATATTGAAAAGTGTGTGTAGTGTAGTTGGTTGAAACCTAATGTGTTAAAGATTGGGCTGCCGGAAGACTTGGGTTCTTGTAGAGACCCATATTAATTTTTTTTTTCTAATATCATAATTGTTAGTAAAGGCGTAAATCGTGAAAATACGAATAATGACGTGGTTATTTGATTTGGGGTGAATGTGATAACGTTATTAGTAAAAGGGTGCAAGTGTGATTTGTGTGTGTGCTAATCAATATACTATAGAAATGTGTCTGATGAGCCCCACAAGTCTTCAAACCCTCATTCTTAATTTCCTGGATTTTTCACTTATTTTTTGTTTATAAAAAGTAAGAGAGAGAAATGTGGGGAAGTGGGAGAGAGAGAGAGAGATGGGAGGGGGGAGGGGGAAACGTGGGAGTGAGAGGGAGGGAAAGAGAGAAAATTATTCTAGGCCACTGGGCACCGTCACATAATACTCCAAATTTATTTTTCATCACATCTTTCAATATATGAGAGCAATGCTAGCGTCCATTGAATACAAGATCAAATAAAATATTAAACTATATTTTTTATCAACTAGCGTTTTTGTCTGTTCGATACACGAGACTGAAAATAAGCAAATGAAATATTTTTTATCCCGTGCATCGAACGGGAAAAACGCTTGTCTATATATAAGGAGGGAGGCGGGGGCTGTGTGTATAGAGAATTAAAATTCCCAATCTCACTCTTTCTCGAGCTCTCACGGCTCACTCTCTCTCATTCTCTCCTTCAGCTGTCTCTCTTCACATTCACTCCCAACTCCTATCAAGCCTTTATACACCAAAACCTACCAAGATCCACCTCTATTCCACCTCTAGCTCAGTCGTAGTCTTGAGCTTGCAATTTCATGGGTTTCGCTTGGAGGAGGAGTAATTGGTTGATTTCGAGATTTGGAAAGCTAGGACTTGCTCAAATCGCGTGAGTTTTGATCTTTGACTTCGAGGTAGAGATCTCTTGCCTTCTCTATATGTTGTTGAGTTGATTTTGTGCCCCATAGTAATGTTTGAGTGTCCCTTGGTTGCCTAAAGAAATCTGTCATTCGCTGTCAAAAATCGCTGAAAATGCAGATGGGTACCGAAACCCCCCTTTTTGCTTGTTTCGGTACCCCCACATAGGCACTTGGCCACTGGATGCTGAGTTTCGAAACCCCCATTTTGGGCAGTTCTGGTACTGATTTGGAAAACTTTGAAAAACTTACTACTTCAATTGTTTTTGACTCCCGATCCCTTCTAATATATTCTAAATACCTCTAAATCACTTCCAAACATGGTTAATCGTGTCCCTTGATTCATTGATTATCCGCAATACTTCGATCCATTTGGGCAAAGTCTTGAGCTTATTTTTAAAATAAAGTTATGTTATATTTGATTTATGTACTTAGCTAGCTTATGTGAGACTTTGTGGCTAGATAATACAAATGACATGGAACGTTGGGGGTGCATAGTTGGTTGATGTGAGCCTGTCTAATGCTCCGGATGATATCATAGTAACTCGTGTCTTCACAATTCGTTGATCTTTCAAATTCCTTTGGCACTGGCTTTATGTGATTCATGCATTGAAACTAGTAGATAGTGTGTCGTAAAGTTACTTATGGATTTGGTACGTTATGTTGGACATTGTAACATACTTAGAGGGATGGCGTGAACTTATTTATGGGTCAATGCTATGATATGGTTGATAGTTTGGAACAATTTGAAATGTGAATAGCTAAATGGCATTGGGACATATCGAGATCTTGTAGCATAATGTTCAGATATGTTTAAACATGTTGATACTCGGGAAATGCTAGAAATGATGTTGGCATATCATTAACAAGAATTGAACACATGGTTAATCGAATGAAAGGATGACACTAAACGGGTATCACCCATCGGTGAGACGACCGGAAATAAAACTGAACAGGTATCACCTTTGGTGAGATGACCGGAATTGACACTGAATGGGTATCACCAATCGGTGAGATGACCAAAAATGAAAATGAACGGGTATCACCAATCGGTGAGATGACCGGAAAATGCGCGAATTCCAGCTAACCAGAGAATGAAAATGCAAGGATTAATGTATTCAGTTGTTAAATTGTTCGTAATGATGGACGAGTGACGGTTGAGAACTTGTTATAGGTTTATTTAGATCGATTAGAGTTTGTTACTGCTTTTAGCTTGACGTGTGAACTGTTGGAAATACTTTTTTGAAGTCTTAAACCTTTTGGCCATAATATGGCCGCTCGTTGTGATAACCCCTTGTCCCTCGTGATTATTTTTTGAACACATTCACTCTTGGTGCATAACTCATTGCATTTGCATATAGATTGGGTAAAGATTTCTCTAATGGGCTAGTGTAACTCAACCCTTCATCATTTTCAAGTACACACCGGAAAATAGCTTGCATGCTTATGAGTGCTTGGACGTGGAAGATCTATTTTGGAAATCAACATTGAGAAGTTACTTAATCGTCTTTGTAATGACTCTTTTTTTGACAATGATGTATTTGTAACTTAAACTCTTGACTCCTTAGTATATCGTACTTATGTTATTTGGGCCGGAGAGCTAATGATGTAATCTTTTGAAACTTGTGGAATTGGAGTTGTAATCCAAACTTGTGGGAACTTTGGACTCTTTTGGGTATTATGTTATGTAATGCTAGTTTCTTATTTCCGAAAAGCTTTATTTATTTATGTTGAAAATCAAGGGCATGACAGTTCGAAACCTAGGAGACAGAATGGGATTATTTTTCAAATATGAAAATGTTTTTTGCGACAAAAATTTCGTCGCCAATTTATTATATTGGCGATGATTATTATTATTATTTGTCTCCAATGGGTTATCTTTGGTGACGAACTTTAATTTTGTCGCCAATAGCTTGAGGAATTAATTTTTTCATCTCCGAAAGCAATAATTGATGACGAATTGTTTTTTGTCACCTATCTGCTTACCTGATCAATTAGCTATCACTATTAGTGACGAAATCGAAAATGGATTACAAATAATTATGACAATGGTGACAAAATATTTCGTCGTCAAGAAGCACAATAGGTGAGGAAGAATATTTCGTCATAGGTGATTTTTTCGCGACGAAATATTTCGTTGCCAAAAGGCACAATAGGAGACAGAAAATAGATTTCGTCACCAGGTAGGAATTCTCGACAATCTTTAGTCGGTAAATATTTTTTGTCACCCATAGCATTTGTGATGAAAAATATGCAATCTGTGACGATTTTTTTTTGTCTCCAAAGACCTAATTTCTTGTAGTGTGTGTGGGGGGTTCACTTGAGAGCCCAAACAAGTAATTTGAGCCATTTATTGATTTTAGAAAGATTTTTCAAGTTACTTTGAAAGCAATAAGCTCATTCGGATAACTTTAAGGTTCATAAAATTGTCAAATTTTACTTTAAAATTCAGGGTCGTGAATTTTTACTGAAAATTAGAAGATATGATTATGAACATACAAGTATTTGGTGGAGCTAAATTTTTGAAGACATCTCAAACTTTGTTTTAAACTATTCGAATTATTAAACTAGTCAATGCTTTGTTTGGATGATGTTTTGAAAAATTTTGAGTTTGATTTTTAGGTAATGAGTGGAGAGAGAAAATAGGGTAATGATTGGAGATATGAATAATGAGTAGTGAGAGATAGAGAGAAATAAGAATAATAATTGGAGAGAGGAGAGAGGAGAGAGAAATGAGATTAATGATTTGAAGTAGGGTAATGAGTGTTTTTTGAGTTGAATTTTTTTTTTCAAATTGGCATCCAAACAAGGCACAAATCATTTGTATAAATTCTATGAGACCCCAAAGTAGGCTAATTACACTCATCGGTAAACTATCGGCTTAATTATTTACTTTTTTGGTCTCCAAAATATTAGCTTCATCTCATTTTCGTTTCCAATGTAAACATTAAAAACATTTAGTCCCAAACGTATCAATTTTGTACCAATCAAGTTCCCAACGCTAACGCCATCAGCTCCATCCGTCAAAATGAAGGACATTTTAGTGATTTCACCAATCCCAAATTTTTGTCAAACAAAAACGAAAAAACAATAACAAAAAAAATATATATAGTGAACAATCAACGTAGTAATAAACACATTTCTATCAATGATCTAGGCGAAAAAAGGTAAATAAGCCGTAAACTATCGATCGATATGTATGGAATAGTAGACCTAAGAATGAAACAACGTACGTTGGGCCCAGTTACTCGAGCAACCGATAATCACCCGTCTATATATGTCCAGTCACATCATTCTGCTACGGTGGCATTTTGTCTGTTCGGGTGAACAATTAAAGAAGCTTTCAAGTTAAATTATTTCTATATACTTCGACAACGACCAAAGTGATTTCTACTTCCAAAACAAAGTCAGCGACGGTGATGAATCACTCGATGTATGTGGTGGTGGAGGGGCATCTCCAATGCACCCTCCATTTTTTTTTTCATATTTTTATATATTTAATTTACTCTTCTGAAAAGATGCAAAAAAGTGTTTTGGAAGGATAAAATATAAAAATATGAATGAATGAATGGTTCATTGGAGATGCTTTAAGACCATTTCTAATACTCCCTCCGTCTCATTTTCATTGTCCTTTTTTGACGTTCGTGTCAGTTTTCAATTGCTTATATCTTTCAATGTGAATCTCCGAAAATATACAATATGAATCTTATTTGATATATTTCAATTTGTTTTATAATATAAAGATGTCAAAATCATGAAAAATATTATAGATTGAAAGATATACGCAATAGACACAAAAGTGACAAAAAGAATAATAGACAATGAAAATGAGACGGAGGAAGTAATACTCTATATCTTCAAATAGAGAGAGAGAGAGAGAGAGAGAGAGAGAGCAGTACAATCAAGCTCTAAAATAGGTCTATAAAGATAGAGACTTGATTTTGGATCTTTATATATCCAGACCTCACTCCAAAATAGAGATGAGTCTTTTTGTGGTTATAACAATAATAGCATTTTTATGTTCAATCCAATTATTACATTATCCATGTTATTAAAAAAAATTCATGAGATCTTCAAAATGAGATCCATATTTCATAGAAAGTTGAAAATTCATCGTTTGTACTTTTGGAGGGGAAAGTGAAATACCACTTTGTTTGGTTTATAATGAGTGAAGAGGAATAGATAGAAAAATTTACTAAGAACCGGGTAAAAAGTTTTTTTCTCAAAAAATGTAAAAGAATTAAGTGGGTTCCGTGTTTTGTTGCAACTTGCAAATAGAGATGAAAATGGAGTTTTGGATTTGAGTTGCAATGAATAATAAAGGTCTATATGTACTTTTTGAACTAAAGATTATAGTTTGAGTCTCTATTTCAGAGACTTGGATTGGAGTTGCTCAAAGTGAGATGATCAGTTCGCTAGGTTACTGAAATCTTAAATTCTTATGCTTTGTTTTAGTTTTCCTGCGGAATTTTCGTTGTGCCCAAGTCGATCCATTCGGAGCCCACTAATTTTATTTAGCTAAATCAGCTTTGTATGATTAAATTTAGAGGAAGCATGCACCAGCTTTAATTTGTAAGATTAGTAAGCAACCTTTTTTAAGATTAGTAATTTTATTTAACTAAACCAGTTTTGTGTGATAATTGTTTAGTGCGCTCTACTCTACGAAATGAACAATTCCAAATTCGTCGCGGACCTGTTATGGATTTTACGCAATTCTACAACGCCCCTACGGATCTTGAAACAATGGATCACAGAATAAAGCAAACAAATACGTGCGTAATGAAAACTGGAAAGAAAACGAGACACAAGATATACGTGGAAAAACCTCAACGTGAGGAAAAAACCACGGGAGCCACACCAGTCCACTATGAAATCAATCCAAGAGTACAAGTCTTCTCACAATCTCTCTGAGATGTGTTTTCTCTCGCCTCTCTCTTTTTCACGCTCAGAAAAAGTGATTACAAAAACCCTCATGCGCAGCTGCGCACAAAACCCTAAATACAATTTAAGGCCCGAAGGCTCTCGGTAGCGCTATAGCCATTTTGCTATAGCGCTAGACCACGCGGTAGCGCTACACCAAAAATGGTGTAGCGCTAGGAAACCCACTGATCAAAAGGTTGTCTCACCCCAACAATCTCCCACTTGAAGATAACCTGAAGCATCCGCAAACAATCAACAGCAAACCCAAATAATTTCAATCAATCATGGACGTAGTCATCTGACCCCTCTTAGTGTGGCTCCAGGCCCATCATCTCTTCAAGCATGAAGGCCAACTGAAGTCGAACACAACTTTAGTTTCTGAACAGTAACAGACTTGGTCAACATATCTGCCGGATTTCGTTCCCCCAAAATCTTCTCTAGCAACAAATCCCCATCTTCCAAAAGCGAGCGAATAAAATGATACCTCAAATCAATGTGCTTCGTCCTGGCATGGAACACTGGATTTTTGGCAAGGTGTATAGCACTCTGGCTGTCACTGAAAAGAACGCAGTTCACTTGCTTCAAACCCAGCTCCTCCAAGAAGCCCTTCATCCAAACCATCTTCTTTGCAGCCTCAGTCACGGCCACATACTCAGCTTCTGTAGTAGATAATGTCACTAATTTCTGCAGACGTGAGACCCAGCTCACCGCTGTTGAACCCATAGTATAGATATATCCTGTGATACTTCGCCGCGTATCATGATCACCGGCAAAGTCAGCATCCACATATCCCTGCACTGTCAATTTCCCTCTCCCAAAACAAAGTGGCAAATCAGTGGTACCTTTCAAATATCGCATAATCCACTTTACTGCTTCCCAATGCTGTTTCCCCGGATTGCTAGCAAACCTGCTCACAACTCCCACTGCATGGGCAATGTCTGGTCTCGTGTTCACCATCGCATACATCAGGCTACCCACGGCCGAGGTATACGGAACCTTGGCCATGTACTCTCTTTCTGCATCTGTCTTGGGTGATTGCCCCTGAGAAAGTTTGAAATGACTTCCTAAGGGTGTGCCAACTGCCTTAGCACCCTGCATATTGAACCTCTCCAGAACACGCTCAATATACTCAGCTCGACTCAACCGTAAGGTTCCCTGAGCCTTATCTCTGCTGATTCTCATCCCAAGTATCTGCTTAGCTGCACCTAGATCTTTCATAGCAAACTCTGTTGCCAACTGCTGCTTCAATTTGTTGATCTCCCTAACACAGGAACCTGCTACAAGCATATCATCTACGTAGAGCAATAAAATGATGTAGCTAGACTCAAACCTCTTGAAGTAACAACAGTGATCCCCATTGCACCTTGTGTAGCCATTGCGCTGCATGAAACCGTCAAACTTTCTGTACCACTGTCTGGGAGCCTGTTTCAAACCATACAGACTCTTCCTGAGCCTGCACACCATCTCTTCCTTGTCTTTCACAATGAAGCCAACAGGCTGCTTCATGTAGATTTCTTCATCCAAGTCTCCGTGAAGAAAAGCAGTTTTAACATCTAACTGCTCAAGGTGGAGATTTTCAGCAGCAACCATACTCAGCACCACTCTGATAGTGGCCATCTTCACAACGGGTGAAAATATCTCTGTATAATCAATCCCTTCTTTCTGTTGGAAGCCCTTTACAACCAATCTTGCCTTGTACCTTTTCTTGCCATCACTCTCCTGCTTAAGCCGAAAAACCCATTTGTTCTGTAAGGCTTTCTTTCTCGGGAAGCTGAGCTAACTGCCAAGTACCGTTGGAATAAAGAGAATCCATCTCTTCCTGCATCGCAGTCTTCCACTTTGCTGACTCAGAAACCTGCATAGCCTCATCATAGCACTTTGGTTCTCCACTGTCCGTCAAAAGCAAGTAATCAAGCGAAGAAATATATTTCGGATTCGGCTTGTGTACTCTAGTTGTCCTCCTCAACTCTCTGACCGCTGAACTAGTCCCTGTCTCTGGAGCTGCCTCATCTGAAACTGTCCCCTCTGAAACTGTCTCATCTAAAACTCTCTCCTCTGCCTGACCAGACCCCTGTTCAACCCCCCTGTCACCTGGAAGATCCTCCAACCCAAAGTACTCGGATGTATCTCCATCCGAAGTGGTACTCCCACTGCTCAGTTTGCTGTCCCTGTCTTTGTACATCACCTTCTCATCAAACACAACATCTCTGCTTCTGATTATCTTCCGGTTCTTGTTATCCCAAAAACGATAACCAAACTCATCTCCGCCGTATCCAATAAAGGTGCACTTCTGTGACTTAGCATCAAGTTTATCCATGTCCTTGTCGCTAATATGCACATAGGAAACACAACCGAAAACACGTAAGTGTGAGAGACTTACCTCTTTACCACTCCAAACCTCCTCTGGTATGCCAAAATTCAACGGAACTGATGGCCCAAGATTGATCAAATGTGCTGCTGTGCTGACTGCATCTGCCCAAAACATCTTGGGCAACCCTGCGTGTAACCGCATGCTCCTAGCACGCTCAGTCAAAGTCTTGTTCATCCTTTCTGCAATGCCATTGTGCTGCGGAGTCCCTGGAGGTGTCCTCTCTAAACGAATCCCGGATAGAGCGCAGGCTTTCTTGAACTCCCCAACTCATATTCTCCGCCGTTGTCGGACCTCAACCTTTTCACCTTCAAATCTGTTTCATTCTCAACCATGGCCTTCCACTTCTTGAAGACTTCAAAGACCTCTGACTTGTGCTTCATGAAGTATACCCATACCTTCCTCGAGTGATCGTCGACAAAGGTAACATAGTAATAAGAACCGCCAAGAGAAGACACTGTAGCTGGACCCCATACATCTGTATGGACAAGCTCTAGCTTCTGAGCCCTGGGAGGCCTGCCGCCTTTCTGAAAGCTAACCCGTTTCTGTTTCCCGAAGATACAATCTTCACACATGTCAATATCCACTGACCCTAAACCCGGTAGCTTCCCTTTTGACTGCATAACCTTCATTCCCTTCTCACTCATATGCCCCAATCTATAATGCCACAGATTTGAACTCTCCTTGCTGTCTATAACTGCAAGTATGTCGCTACCATGTGAAGTCAAGTAAAGTGTACCAACTTCTTGCCTTTAGCCGTCACCATGGTACCATTGGAGACTTTTCACATGTCCCCTGTGAATGTCGATGTCTACTGCTGCAAGCTGTCCAACCGAAATAAGATTCCTCTTCAACTTCGGAACGTGCCTGACATCTTTCAGACACCATTTGAACCCATGCGTTGCAATCTGAACATCCCCTTTTCCCACAATACTGCAAGGCTCGTCGTCCCCCAAGTATACTTTCCCAAAGTCCCCTGCTACATAGTTCTGCAGAACCTCCCTGTTAGCAGTGGCGTGGAATGAGGCACCCGAATCAATCACCCAAGATTCAGTGTCGCTGTTCATGGAAAGAATAAGTGCATCGTGCACAACGTGAGCCTCCTGCCCACCGTTATTCTTTTTCGGTGCTTTGCAAGTTTGTGACATATGGCCTGTCTGACCACAATTCCAACATTCACCTTTAATGGGCCGAACTTGAGATCTATCTTTATTTCCCTTGCCCTTGCCCTTCGATTTCGACCTGTTCCTGTTCTGATTCTGACCACCCTTGGTTTGGCTTCTGCCCCTCTGCTCAAAACTTAGAGCTGAACCTGAACTACCTGAACCATCGATCGAACCCCTTCTGACCTCCTCAGTTAGAATCAAACTAACAACCTCACTCAGTTTCAACTTTTCTTTCCCTGCCGAATTACTGACTGCAGTAACAGTACCCTGCCAGCTCTCTGGCAACTGAGACAGTATTAACAAGGCTTGAACCTCATCATCAAACTTGATTTCGACAGACATAAGTTGATCAACTATCGTATTGAACTCACTGAGATGTGACATAAAGGAAACCCCTTCAGCCATAGACAGATTGAAAAGTTTTTTCATGAGATGTACCTTATTCGCAGCAGACGGTTGCTCGTACATCTTTTTCAGTGCTTCCACAAGACCCTCCGTCGTTTTCTCCTTCAAGATGTTGTGGGTGACTGACTTTGAAAGGGACAGGCGAACAACCCCTAACGCCTTCCTGACCATGACGTCCCAATCCTCGTTGCTCTCATCTTTCTTCTTCCCCTTTTCTTTACCCAGCAGCGGCCGGTAAAGATCTTTCTGATACAGATAGTCCTCTATCTGCGTTTTTCAGAACGCGAAGTCTGACCCGTCAAACTTCTCCATCCTCTGCTTGCCTTCTTCAGAACCCATAGCTCCCACTGAACTCTGGCCTGCCCGAACGAGATTAAACCCTAACCTGTCGAACAAAACCTACTGCAACCGCGGCTCTGATACCAGTTGTTATGGATTTTACGCAATCCTACAACGCCCCTACGGATCTTGAAACAATGGATCACAGAATAAAGCAAACAAATACGTGCGTAATGAAAACTGGAAAGAAAACGAGACACAAGATATACGTGGAAAAACCTCAACGTGAGGAAAAAACCACGGGAGCCACACCAGTCCACTATGAAATCAATCCAAGAGTACAAGTCTTCTCACAATCTCTCTGAGATGTGTTTTCTCTCGCCTCTCTCTTTTTCACGCTCAGAAAAAGTGATTACAAAAACCCTCATGCGCAGCTGCGCACAAAACCCTAAATACAATTTAAGGCCCGAAGGCTCTCGGTAGCGCTATAGCCATTTTGCTATAGCGCTAGACCACGCGGTAGCGCTACACCAAAAATGGTGTAGCGCTAGGAAACCCACTGATCAAAAGGTTGCTGAAATGTTGTCTTACCCCAACAGGACCGGGGTGAGTATTTACTATTTATGGCCCTCCAGCATATATATCTATCAAAAAAAAAAATTCAAGAATAGTCGCAAAAGGAGCTGGCATGGCAATGCCCAACTTTTTTTTTTTTGACAAAAGTGATAGTATTGTATTAATAAAGCCTAACGGCACTTACACAACGAAATTCATTACAGATAACTTGGACAAAGCCAAACTAATCATCTAACTGATACAAAAAGAGAAAGAATGCGGCGATTGATGTCTTTCATCCCCAGCCCAGGCATGGCCTGACGCACCTTCTGCTGAGTGAAAAATTCATATATCCTATAGCAGTCTCAAAAAGAGATATATTGCTAGCCAAGAAAATAAAACAACAAGAATCTAGACGATCAGATGAATTTCGACCAGAAATGAGCACACTAATGAATTTCTAACAAACCACCAAAAGATGCATATTAATCTTCTTGAGCCCGAACAGTAAACAAATCGCCGAAAGGCGAATTTTATTACTCTCACAAGAAGAGACAAAACTCTCATAAGGAGAGACAAAACTCCCACATGGAGAGACAAAACTCCTCCAGATCTTGCTCTAAATCAAGCCGCCCAAAAACCGCCGAACGGATCGCAACCCTCACTGCCTCCATCACTACTGCCACAAGGACTTCGGCGATGGATTACATGCGGACAAAACGATTCCGGTGACGGCGGAACCCATCGAACAAAGAGGGTCAGATCTGAGGGAGGAGAAAACGAAGAAAAAAAAAACTATAGGGAATATGGGGAAGAAAGAGGAGAGCGGATGGAGGAGGAGGAGCCCGGGGGGAGGAGGGAGATGGACGCCTCCCCCTCCCAGGCAGAAAAACAAGGCGGCTGTGGCTTCTCAAAATCTCCTTAGAGCTCTCAAAACCCTAAGAGAGGCGGCTCCTCTCTCAGTAGTGCACCCCGGATCCCAAAACCCTAAGCGATGCCCAACTCAGAGTAGGGAAAACTGCTTGAAGCCTTATTCCATGGATCCGGATCCTCTGTGAGGATTTCCCTGTAAGGATTTTGTGAGGCTTTTGTTGTGGAGCTGACAACACATTAATTAAAGACATCCAACGGTTCACGACAACCCTTCTTTTTTCTTCAACAAAACTACCTCGTTTTGGGGATAAAAAACCAACGGAGATCGAGTTAGGGCCCGTCAGTCTTCTATTCAGCTTGTAGCAACAGACAAAACCCACAACCAGTGCTCTCTTCTTCTCTGTTTCTCATGTCATTCCCGACGGTGAGGTGAAAGGTCGATCTAACCCATGTCGGAAATTCAAGAATGGACTCCATCGAAGAATTTCCGGTTGATGACGACGATGAAACGTGTACAACTCCGACTTCTTTGGATCAAAGAATCCCGTTGATCCCTCCATGCCCACGTGCATCGAGGAAGCCCAAATCGGTGAAAAGAAAAGCGTTGGATTCTCGACGAATTTGGCTCGATTTGAATGTGAATTCTCTTTGCCTACTCCATTGGTGTGGTTGAAACTTGATACTACTCCGTAGTTATTAAAGCATCAACAATGGTAAGATTAGCAACATTTGCTCAAAAAAAAGCTCATATTGGAATAACAAAATTTAGCAATCTTTTAGTAACTCATTAAATTTTGGTCCTTGAATAATCAAAACTAACAACTTTTCGTTAATAACCAAATTTAGTTATCTTCATATTTCCTTAATCAAGTACACCATCATTACACAAAAATTTTCTCTTTTTCATTTTCAACATGTTTCTAAGAAAAATACT
This sequence comes from Rhododendron griersonianum, assembly GCA_018127125.1. Classification (NCBI taxonomy): domain Eukaryota; kingdom Viridiplantae; phylum Streptophyta; class Magnoliopsida; order Ericales; family Ericaceae; genus Rhododendron; species Rhododendron griersonianum. The sequence continues at coordinate 18,876,289 of CM030795.1, forward strand.
TTTAAAAACAGTTTTTATTTTTTTGCAAAAACTTTTTTTTTCAAAACTTTTTTTTTGTTGCGAAAACTGTTTTTTTATTAAAATTGTAAAAACAGTTTTTTCATTAAAACTTTTTTTCAAAAACTGTTTTTTTAAACTTTTTCCCGAAAACTATTTTTTTTTTTAAATCAAAGTTTTCAAAAAACAGTTTATTAGTTTGAAGACTATTTTAAAAAAAAATTATTTTCTATGTCACAGTTTTTAGATTTTTATAAGTTAAAAAGATGATCTGGCAAGTTTTAGTTATTCAATTTTGATTGTATCATTGTGGACCTCTACATTGTTAATCTTAGCAACCCGTTAAATGAATAACCAAAAGATGATGTCGCAATTTTTGATTATTGATTTTTGGTTATTCCACTGTTGATGCTCTTAGCAGGAGAGAGAGAGTTGATCAAGAAAGACTGAGATGTGTTTGGTGTATGTAAAAATTCGGGGACAAAAATGACTTAAAGTTTGATGTAACAGAGAAGAAGAGTTTTTTATTCCCAAAATGAGGTAGTTTTGTTGAAGAAAAAAGAAGGGTTGTTGTGAACCGTTGATGTTTTTATTAATGTGTTGTTAGCTCCACAACAAAAGTCTCATAAGATTCTCATAGAAGATTCGGATCCTTATTCCACCGGTTTAAGGTAAGGCTAGTACTCCATTCGTCCCAAATTATTGGTCCTCTTTCCATTTTTAGAAGTTTCAAAAAATTGGTTATATCTCTTAATATAAAATATTTTTTATGTCAAGTATGGATCTTATTTGATAGATCTCACTAAGCCATTTTATATAAAGTTTTTAAAATCACCTAAAAAATTATAGATTATAAGATATAATCAATTGAAAAATGACACGTACTCCCAAAGACGACCAACAAATTGGATGGAGGGAGTAGTTTAATCCAGAGTAAATTTCACTAACCCCCGCTGAGGTTTGCCATAATAACGATACCTCCATCACGTATGAAAAGACTATAAATCTCACATGGTTTTAATTTTTAGACCCCGTTCTGCTTAACTTTTAGCATTTTTTGTCCTTATTTAAATTTTTTTTATGCTTGTTAGTTTTGTGCCAATTTTTTTTGTAAATTATTGAGAATCGGAAAAGTAAAAAATTTTACTTTTACCCAAATATTTTGAAAAATAATCCATTTTCAGCAACAACAACAAAAAAATCCTAAAAGTCCTTAGTGGAACACCACATTAGAGCATCCACAATATAACAATCAAAACCGGATTGCTAAAATTAGTAGTGTGTGCTAAAAAAAGTACTCACATTGTAATAATTAAATTAAGCAACTTCTTAACCAATAATCAAATTTGGGTATTAGATAATCAAAACTAACAAACTTTTTCCTATAAACAAATTTAGTGGACTCCACCCATATGCAGAGAGAGTGAGTGAGTGAAGTGAGGCAAGAGGGAGGAGAGAGGCAGAAATATGCGGAAGAAATAGGGAGCAAAGGACCACAAGGGTGGTAGCCTAGTTGGTCAAAGTGAGTGGGATAAGTCCCCTCCTTCCATGTCCATGGACCTCGGTTCGAATCCCACCCATGCCACTGCTGGGTCTTTGTGTGGATTTGCATGGAGGGCATTGGCCTCCTACCCTTTTGTTTATAAAAAAAAAAAAAAAGGAAGCAAAGGCACGGGTGGGGGGGGGGGGGTGGACAGAATTTCATGGAAAATTGATTGTGCGCGAGAACTTGGTGGGACATAATCCACTCAAGTAGGACCAGTTGAGAAGAACCCAAAAAAAAAAAAAAGAGGCTGAATCGATTTTAATGTTTGAGCACAAACTGATTATTTATAGCCCATAGATAGATTGATACCGTTTGACTATATGATCATGTAAAAACGACAGTTCTAACACTTAAATGTAGATGCCATGTCCTTTATCATGGTCCCCAACATCTTAATGGTTGAACCATAGGCACTAGAACAATGAGAGATCATTTTTTCTTCTTGGCATGTGCTTTTCATTAAATTCTCGTTCTACCTTTTTTTTTTTTTATCCCTTTTTTATTTGACTAACAAATTTTCCTTTGCTGGGTTGCATAGAAAGGTGGCTACAATTTAATATCGCCGATTGTTATAAATATGAAGTTGGCTACAATTTAATTGAAACATACGCAAGTGGACTATCGAAAAGATCCCTCAAGTTTTGTTGAGGTGCGCGTAATCTGGCCTGAATATCCAAGTTATCAAAAAAACAAAAAATGAAATTAGCTAGCTTCCTATATGCAAGACCAAATTTAGTCCCTTTCACTAGCTAGCTAGGTTTCTCAACTGTTAAACGGATGGATTAATTGTGTGAGGAAGTTCAAATCCGTGAAAGAATTAACAAGTTGTGATCAAGAACTCACGTAGCAAAATGCTAAACCGAAACTCAAATGTCACCATTTCTTTTTCACTCCTATACAAAATTAGTCTTAGCTAGCTAGGTACATTTATAAATAAAGGTTCCATTGCCCTGTTTCAAGGGTAAGCTAGCATACGTTGACAATTGCTCTCTAACTTCAATGCTCGCCCTTCGTAATCTTTTCACTTGGAGTTTGAAAAACAATAAGTCTAGATACACTCGTACCCGATCACTCCTCTCTTACATATGTGTGAGGATCATCCACATTAAATGTATAGGGTTGACACATATGTGAGAGATGAGTGGTCGGTATGAGTGTACGTAGCATTGTTGTTAGAAAAATGTGTAATTGATGTACTAAAAAAGATGGCTTAATTGCAAGAACACCCCCTTAACTATCACTTTTTGGCAACTTCACCCCCTTAACTACCAAACTCCCCAACTACACCCTCTTAACTACCAAATTCGAGCAACTTCACCCCCTCCCCCATTTTCTGTTAAAAATATGGACAGACTGAAAGAAAAAGACCAGCGTACCCCTAAGCTTTAAAAAACAAAAACACAGTTTTTATGCTTGGAAGAAAAAATATCGATCTCATCCCACCACCCCTTCATCTCTCTCTCTCTCTCTCTCTCTCGTCATGGGTCGAGGTCGACCGAAACCCTAGAACCCATCTCCCATCTCATCTCATCTCTACTCATTTCCCATCTCACCCTAGAAGATCTAGTATTCTCCCATCTCATCTCATCTTAACTCATTTCCCATCTCACCCTAGAAGATCTAGTATGGAAGAGAGAGAGAGAGAGAGAGAGAGAGAGAGAGAGAGAGAGGGGGGGGGGGGGGGTGTATAACACCCCAAAAGGGCATTATGGTATGTTGAATTAATTTTCCATCCAACTTTACAATTTTTCATCCAAATTCCTAACAGAATTGGACCGAAAATGGGGGAGGGGGTGAAGTTGCTCGAATTTGGTAGTTAAAGGGGTGAAGTTGCTAAAAAGTGATAGTTAAGGGGGTGTTCTTGCACTTAAGCCAAAAAGATTCATTGAAACAAAACATTGAATTTTAACAATGACTTAATTAGATGGTGTAACTGTCAGTAATTTATTTTAATCAATAGGTATTTGTAATTTTAATGTTGGGAGATATTTAAGTATTTAATACTCCCTCCGTCCCATTTTTATTGTCCATTATTCTGTTTGTTTCTTTTATGTCTTTTGCCTATATCTTTTAGTATGGATCTTGAAAAATATGCAATATAGATTTTGTTTGATAGATCTCGATTAGTTATATAATACAAAGTTTTCAAAATTACGAAAAACATTATAGATTGAAAGATATAAGTAATTAAAAAATGACACACAATTCAAAAATAGACAATGAAATGGGACGGAGGGAGTATCATGGAGCGAATATAATTGAGATAAAGACGGGAGTGCAATTATAATTCTGTAGTGAGGAAAATTATAATTAGTGAAATAAGAAATAGAATCCTGGTGAGATTATGGTTTCTTATTTACACTGGAGCCCGGTCTTATTACTCCTTAAGTCCCTATCGTAACCCTATATATACACATTATGTTCTCTAGGTTAGTCACACATTTTTTCTATTATTCATGAAATAGAGAGAGACCTAGAGAGAGCAAACAGATCACGATAGAGACCACACTCGGTTCATGTTCTAGACGTGTGGGGAATACGGTAGAAGATCATAAGGTACGATTGAGCAGTATTCGTGGCATACAGCAAAGTGTGCTGTAACAAGTTCAACCAACATTCGTGATGCGGGAGTTGTGGCTGTAAAACCCTAATTCCGCCTTGTAGGGTTTTACGTTTTTTTTGTTGTCTAATCTGTATGCATCATTATTGGGTTCTGGGAATCGTTTCCTAACAGTGGTATCAAAGCAAGCTGTAATCGCGCATATGGATTAAACAGGCTATGTTATCCATAGATTATAGAGGGTAGAATGTAGAACTGTACTAACCCTTATTTTGCAGTGTTCTTACCCAGCTATTATGGTCACATTTATTTTGGTTGATTTTGTGTGATTGGATCTCACAATATTTTATTCGTGGTTATTGTTATTTATTGGGTACCACGATTATTTTTTGTGGTTGTAATAATTAACGTAGCATGTGTTATTTATTTGGTGTCACGATTATTTTTTCATGGTTCTAATAATTAACGTAGCATGTGAACTCCAATGGAGGCATAAGATCGATGTATGTATGATTTTTTTATTCGAATGACATTTAATGGGTTATTCAGGGATCGAAGATGATGGATACAGAAGATAAAGGGTTTTTGATTCGCAACAATTTTTTTCAAATTCGTAGGGTCTTATTGCAGGGCTATTTCGACCCAGTAAACATTGAAATTAGAAAATTTGTTTTTCACGAAAGTTGTAGATAATTGAATTTCAAATCCAACCCAATTTGAATCACTTTAATTGGAGATCAGATGAGGAAGATATGACCAAAATACAAAAGGTTGTGCAGTTTACGCGGGAATATATCAAATCCGTTTTTTCCTGTTTAAGCACGGTTGGATTTTGGTTTCCTTAATTGATTCAAAGTATCTAAGTTTTCCATACAAGTATTGCTAAAGGATTTCAAGTTCGGCAAGATTGCTTAAGAAATTCAAGTTTAGAAGGACTCCTTATTGCTTAAGGATTTTAACTTTGGAAGGATTCCTTGTTGCTTTGTTTGGTTTCGTTTTTGAAAAAAAAAAATTGAGAGTAGTAGAGGTAATAAGTGAAGAAAGATAGAGAGAGAAATGATTGGAAGTAGGGAGAATCTTTTGAAAAACACTTTTCAAAAACTAAAACAAACAAAGCTCAGAATCTTTGACCATAATAACTGGACTCTTTTCTCATGTGTTTCCTTATTATTTGTGTTTCCATATTATTTGCATATGTGATAGTTTACTATACTAGACAACATGGTAATATTTGGCCTTTGACCTAGATCACGTTTTTTGCAAATTTGGATAAATTTTGATAACCCTCACAAATTTTTAAATAACTAAGTGAGAGAGGAAATTTATTTTGGATAAATCTCATGGTCTCCATTACTAGTCTATAGGTGATATAATTAATTTTGTGTGATGGTTTTAGAACCATCCTCCCTATTGGATAAAATTAATTGTGGCATCATCGGTACTAACTTCCTGAAGGGAAAGCTCTATGATAATTGTTATGTGGATTACCTCTCCATTTGAGATGGTTTATAACAGAACAATGGGTCTAAAGCTAGGTAATGGTATATACTTAGCTATAAATAATAAAATCCTCTCTATCTGAGTCACTGCTATTATTTATAGGACCGAAGCAATATTGGCTATATATTTTTGTTTGGCATGGTTTAGTGTTTAGATAGTAAAATTTAAAGGTTGTGCCTATCTACATGAATGATGAAGAGTACTAGAGTAGAAGACCTTCCCATCGAGGCATGCTCTTCGCTGTGTAGAGTTGCCAATATTTTTCTTTTAACATATGGTTGAGGGAATCAATATTAAAATAAAATTCAAAATTTTTTATTGCCATTCATAATTGTTGTTATGTGATTCTCATATTAAAAAATGGGCTCTTTCAATCCACTTGGTATTATTCTCAAAGAAAATAAACTTACTGAACTGATTTATATTGACTGAAAATGGAACTTGGATGATGTGTTAACTGCTGAGGGGCACAAAATTGTGCTGTCAAGGTGTGCCCTTCTAGATTTGATGAGAAAGCCAAAACATTATAAAAATTGGTGAGCATGACCCATGTTGTAGGGACCCCGATTAGGGATCATGTTCTAAAGATGATAACTCTTTTGAATGAACTAAAGATCCTTGGAGCTGAAATCGATGGGAAAATCTAGATCGATTTCGTTCTTAACTCATTACAGTCTAAGAGTTTTAAGTAGTTTTTCCTGAACTATTCTATGACAAAATGCACTTAACTTTGGCGAAACTTCTTACGGAACTCCAAGCAGCTGAGGGTCTTGTGGGTGTGAAGAAACCATCTGTGTTAGTGGTGGAGAAGGGTTCTACTTCTAAGTCGAAAGGCAAAGAGAAGCAAAACAAGTCTCAAAGAGGTTGTGGAGGTAGTTAAAGCGTCTCAAGGTGGAGTGAAAAAGCCTAAGGGCAAGTGTTTTCATTACAAGCAGAAAGAACCCTAGAAATAGGGGTGTTCAAGAAAACCGTCCGAACCGTAAAACCGGTCCGATCCGGGCCGAACCGTCCTATTTGGTCCGGTTCTGCAGTTCTACAGTTAGGTTATGGTTCCAAAAAAATAAGAACCGTTAATTTTGGTTTGGTTACTGGTTCTCAATTAATGAACCGTGGTTAGAACCGAACCGGACCATTTAAAACTAAGATAAATATAGAAAAACATATGTGTGTGTAATTAAATATGTATTTGAATTTGGTAGGTTAATCTTTTCCTTGCTAAACTTAATTTATTTAAAGATGAAATCTCATTTGTTAGGAAAGCTTTTATTTTCTTTCTTCCTTTACTATTCCAGCAGATTATCTTCCTATTTCTTTAATTTTATAAGTTCATATTTTGTGAATAAGTGTTTGGATGCTTATTGGATAAAATCGGAACCGAACCAAAACCGGACCGGTCTTGCGGTTTGGTTTTGGTTAGGTTCCATGCAAATATTGGTTAGGTTCTGGTTCCCAATTTTCTAGAACCGTTTGAAAATGGTCCGGTTACTGGTTTTCTAGAGAACCGGACCAATCCGGACCGTGTACACCCCTACCTAGAAAGAGGAATGTCCATTCTATCTCAATAAAGTGAACAATCAAGATAAACCTTTTTCACTAGTTGTTGAATCATGTTTAGTGGTGTTATCTACCAGTACTTGATGTGTAGATACGAGATCCACTAATCATGTTTGCAATTTGTTGAATGGGTTCTAGAAAACTAGTAGACTCAGTGATGGCGAGATTTATCTACATAGAAAAATGCTACGAGTGTGGCAGCAGTTGCAGTAAGAAATGTTATTTTAAATTTAGTAATAATAGAAGTTTAATTTTGAGAGATTGTCTTTATGTTCCAACTATTAGAAGAAACTTGGTTTCAATTTCTAAGATTGAAGATGAATATTTAGTTTATTTTAGTGACTCTGTGGTTACTAAGTTAAATAAACGTGTTATCTGTTCTGGTTCATTGGTGGATGATCTCTAGATTTTTAATCTTATATTTCCTACAGTGCAATTGAATGAATTAAATAACACTAATAATTTGCTAGGTAAGAGAAATGTGCCTTCTAAATTGAACCAAACGTATCTTTGGCACTTACACATTGGTCATTAATCTGAATAGGATTTCCAGACTGATTAGGGATGGACCTTTAGGTTCATTAGAAGTTAAGGAATTTCTAGTCTGTAAATCCTGTTTGAAAGGTAAGATGACCAAGAGGTCTTTTTCCAGCAAAAGGTTATAGAGCTAAAGAGCCATTGGAATTGGTTCATTCTAATTTGTGTGGACCCATGAATGTCCAAGCAAGAGGTGATTTTGAGTATTTTATCGCTTTTATTAATAATTACTCAATGTATGGATACATTTATTTGATGTGTTGTAAGTCCGAATGTTTTGAGAAATTTAAGGAGTATATGGCGGAAACGGAGAAGTGTCTGGGTAAATGTCTCAAGACACTGCGATCTGATCGTGGTGACGAATACCTCTTAAGAGAGTTTAGAGAGTACTTGTTAGCTGAAGAAATTATATCCCAGTTGTCAGCACCAGGTATGCCACATCAAAATGGTGTAGCAGAAAGAAGGAATAAGACTTTTATAGATATAGTGAGATTAATGATAAGTTATTCAAATTTACCAATTTCATTTTGGGGACATGTACTAGAAACAACAGCGTACATTCTTAACTTAGTATCATTTAAGTCAGTACCATCTACACCCATAGAACTGTGGACTGGACGCAAACCTAGTTTGCAGCATGTTCGGTTTGGGGTAGTCCAACACATGTGCTGAATTGGAACACAGATAAATTGGAATTAAAGACATAAGTTTGTCTGTTTGTGGGGTACCCTAGATGAACGAAATGTGGATTGTTTTATATTCCTAAGGATTAGAAGGTCATTGTTAGCATCAATGCCCGATACTTAGTGGAGGACTATGTAATAGACCACAAGCCCAGAAGCAAGATCGTTCTAGAGGAATTAAGAGGAGAGATACCGACATAGACTTTTTTACCACCAGTAGTGCAGAAGGAAACACCACAAGAGACATCTGTATAGGCACCTATTGGCACACTAGTACCTCATTGTAGTGAGAGGGTTATTGTACCACCCAGTCGATATACGTTGTTAGGAGAGTCTTTTGAAATAATCCCTAATGATCAACATGCCGAACCCTTTAACTACAATGAGGCACTTCAAGATAAAGATGTGTAATTTTGGCAAATGGCTATGAAATCAGAGATGAAGTCCATTGGATGCAAGTGGATTGCTTAAACCAAAAAGACCCTTGCCTTCGATATAAGGTTGGAAACCCCAAGCGTAGGGCTAGATCGTTGAAAACATATTATCCGGAAGTCCGGGATCGTATCCACAGAGAATCAAATATAGCTTAATCGGATTGTAGGTTTTATATGGTGGATTTCGGTGTTTAAGACGACTAACTTGGTTTTGCTTTAAACGGTGGAAATGCTAAGTGAAAAGACTAGAAATGAGCTTTAATAAACTAAAAGAGGCAAGTCTAGGAATCGTCTATCCCTTAACAAAAGTCGTTACCGGTTCTCGATTATAACTCAAACATGAGCCACGACCGCGTGCTCACGCTCGAAAGATTTAGCTTTAACGACTACGTTTATCAAAAGATGTGATTAATCGGAACCAAACCAACCTATTTTTGCTAATGTATCTAACACGTAGGAGGCCACGAGCCCTTGGTATGTCGCTTGCCAAGACCGCTTCGCTAAACAACATACCAATGAGTTAACACCCCTCGTTTAGACCAAATGACTAGATTAATCCAATCCCGAAAACCATGATTTTAAGCCCGAAAGTTTGAGAATCAAATAACCACCTAAGTCCTTGGGAAAGAATATCCCAAGACTTAGCCAAATAACTACTCACACATGGCTAAAAGACTAGAAAGCATGCTAGAGAAAGAAAACATGATTAACTGATTGAGGTACTGATATTAGTAAGAATCTCAACCGTAACTACAACATTAATAAACAAGAAAACAATAAACGACTAAGAGCATCCACAATGGGTTTGTTAACTAGTGTGTTAATTGTGTGTGTTAAAACTTAACAAACAAAATTGTATTTTTTGTGCCACAATGCATGTGTGTTAGAGTGTGCTAAATCTAGTAGTGTGTTAGCATGTTTATCAAGTTTGGCAACCAAGCTAACAAACAATAAGTGGGTCATATCTCCATAAATTCAACCTTCAACCATAAAACATAAATGCTCACACTACTTTTTTTTTTGAAAACTCATGAGTTTTGCAAGCATATGTATTTTGGAACAACTAAATTCATCATCTTTTGCATTGGTTGTGTATAGGCCCGGGAAACAGTAATTTGATTGTCATCGGATGAACTTTCAGTACTGGAAGAAGAACTTGAAAGAATAATTGAATTCATCAATAATAGGATTATATGCAATGAAAAAGGCAGAAGCTGCAGGAATTTAGGCAAAATGGAGAAGGAAATGGGATTTCATACAAGAAATTACAACAATGAGCTCTGAACATATTCTTATAAATGGGATGTGGAGTGGAAGGAACATGAACGTTGGCCGTTCATTCAATACAGAAAAATGATGTTGGTGATATAGCCGTTGTAAAAGTTTTTATTATAGCCGTTGTTTTGACATTATTTTAAAGAGTTAACACACTCCTAACTAACCCATTGAGGTACTCATATACTCCCTCAGTCCCTAAATGTTTGGCACTTTTATGCTTTTTGTTGTCCCATATAATTTGTCCATTTTGAAAAGTCAAAAGCAAAATATGGTAAACTTCCCATGTTACCCTTTTCTTTTGGGCACAAAATTTCAAATTCAAATTTTCAAATACTATTCAAAGTACACTAGAAAGGGTAAGATTGGACACTTGGTTTTTGCACAATACAATAATATTTCTTCCTTAAAAGTTAGAACTCCCAAAAGTGCCAAACATTTAGGGACGGAGGGAGTATATCCTAACACACTCCTAAGTTAACACACACTTGTGGGACCCATTTTTTTAATCCTAACACATACCTTAACAAACATTTTGATACACAAATATAACACACCCATTGCGGATGCTCTAATACCTTAAGGAGTTCTTGAAGGAATTAACTCAAAAGCTTCAAAGCATTAATGGAGTTCTAAAAACTTAAAAAGACTTAAAGTGAAAAGAGACTAGATAAATTATGAGAGAGAGATAGAGTGCTACTTATACAAAGCAACTCATCCTCTACCAAAATATCCCAAAACACCCCCAAAAGTAGAAACTTGCTACTAATGGAAAGTTTGAAAAAGCAAAAAATATTTGTCAAAAGCAACAGGTATCCATACCATGCAACATAGGTATCGATACCTTTTGGATAGTGATTTCTCGTAGAAGACTGGTTTCGATACCATTTGGAAAAGGTATCGATACCCTTAAAGCTGGACAACTTCTGGACCAAGATGGACCAATTGGTATCGATACCATCATGAGAGTTATTGATAACAATCTGCAAAACTGCAGATTTCAGATGCTTGCTCTGCCTTCCTTGCCTTGACACCTCCTGGGCATCCTCCGGGGCTTCGTCACTTGACTCCTGGGACTTGGTGGCATAGTTCCACATGGCTTCAGGTGCTCGGTTACCCTCGGGACTATCCTTGGCCTCAAAATATGCCTTATTTGCACGTTTCACCTACAAAGCTCAACAAAATACCTCACGTGCAATACCGAGTAAAAATGATAGATTAACTATAAATAAACTACAAACTACAGGACTAGAGCACCAAGATTGCACAATATTGGGTGCTCATCATGGATCTACAAGAAGAAGATAGGGGTGGAAGAGAATGTGCATACCTTAAAAACTAGGCTTGTTGCGAAAGGGTATACTAAAAAAGAATGGATCGACTATGAGGAAATTTTTTTCGCCAGTAGCCATGCTTAAGTCCATCCAAATTCTCTTGTCCATTGCGGCTCATCTCGATTACGAGATTTGGCAAATGGATGTCAAGACCGCGTTCTTTAATGAAAATCTGGATGAGTATACTATATGGTGCAACCAGATAGATTCATAGCAAAAGGTCAAGAGCACATGTTGTGCAAGCTTAAGAAGTCTATTTATGGGCTTTAAGCAGGCATCTAGATCTTGGAACATCCGTTTTGATCAAGCAATTAAGTCTTTTGATTTTGATCAATGTTCGGATGAGTCATGTGTGTACAAGAAGTGTAACGGAAAAGTGGTGGTGTTTCTAGTGCTATATGTTGATGATATCATGCTCATCAGAAACGATGTGGGAGTGTTGTCTTCAGTGAAAATGTGGTTATCCGGCTAATTCGAAATAGACTTGGGAGAAGCCGATCACATCATTGGGATTAAGCTTATGTGAGATCGCAAGAAAATGATGTTGGGCTTATTACAAGCTACTTATATCGATAAGATTCTTGGCCGTTTTAACATGTAGGATTCCAAGAAAGGGTTCCTCCCTTTTAGACATGGAATCCACCAATCCAAGGATCAGTGTCCTAAGACACCTGAAGAGATGGAGAAAATAAAGGCAGTTCCTTATGCCTCGGCAGTATGAAATCTCATGTATGCTATGTTGTGTACCAGACCTGATATTTGCTTTGCCATTGGCATGGTTAGCAGATTTCAGTCTAATCCAAGGCAAGAGCATTGGACTGCAGTGAAATATATACTCAAGTATTTGAAAAGAATTGGAGATCATATGTTGGTGTTCCAGTCAGAGAGTCTGGTATCCTATAGATACACAGACTCAGACTTTATGAGAGATAAGGATTCTAGAAAGTCTACCTCGGGATATGTATTCACACTAGGAGGTGGAGCCATTAGATGGAGAAGTATCAAGCAATCTTGCATTGCTGATTCTACCATGGAGGCCGAGTATGTGGCAGCTTTTGAAGCAGCCAAGGAGGCCGTTTGGCTCAAAGACTTTTTACGGTCACATAGTGGGAATGAGAGTGAGATGTGTGGCAGCATGACTTTAAGTCTAAGTGGGAGATTGTTAAAAAAATTATACTAAAAGTCATGCTCTTGTGTAATGGATTAATATTTGATTGTTATTTATTAATCAGTTTTATCCTTTTTTGATGAGAATCTTTTATGGGTAATGTTTACATGATATTATTATATGTTGTGCATGTATGTCTTTTATTCTACATAGTAAATAATCCAGCGTATAGAGTACGATTTACAAACAGAAGATTGGATCATCAGTTCTTGTGAAATATAAGTTATGGTTCACAATCTTAGATGGAATTTGACACACCATCAGTAAGACTGTAGCACAATATTTTAATAGGCATGTCTTGATTATAGGGAATAGTACTAGTTCCAACTTATTGTGTTAGTACACTTTGTGTGTATTGAACGAGACCGTTTTGAGATAATTATCTTTGTACTGACTTCATAAGAAAATAAGGATCTCATGGTTATTATAAACGCTTATACTCTTAATTCAAAAATAATTATTAGAGGTATATATTTAATGTTGTTGACTTTGATTCTAAAGGGTGAGATCTTTATTCGGTCAATAGTCTCGATGAGTTGGGTTACAATATTATGTATATGACAGCAATTAATTATTGATGGAATCCACGTCCCAGTAGGGATTGATGATACCCCCTTGAGTAAATTTATAAGTTTCGATTATGTTAAAACCCTACAGGTGAATATTTGTATCCGACATATCGAATAAGTTATGCAGATAATCTCAAGGTATTTATAAGATGTTGATTAAGTGAGAGATTGTCAATAATTTATTTTAATCAATGGGTATCTGTAATCTTAACATGGGGAGATATTTAAGTATTAAATATCATAGAGCTCGTAATATAATTGAGGTAAGGACGGGAATGCAATTATAATCTGTAGTGGAATGAATTATAATTAGTGAAATAAGAAATAGAATTTTGGTGAGATTAGAGTTTCTCATTTACACAAGGAGCCCGAACTTATTACTCCTTAGGTCCCTATCATAACCCTATATATACACGTTATGCTCTCTACGTCAGTTACACGATTTTTTCTATTATTCACGAAATAGAGAGAGACCTAACTAGAGAGAGCAAATAGATCACGATAGAGTCCACACTCGGTTCGTGTTCTAGATGCGGAGAATACGGTAGAAGATTGTAAGATACGGTCGAGCAGTATTCGTGGCATACAGGAAGGTGTGCTGTAACAAGTTCAATCAACGTTCGTGACGCAGGAGTTGTGGTAAAATCCTAATTCCGCCTTGTAGGATTTTGCGTTTTTTTTTTGTTATCTATTATGTACGCGTCATTACTGGATTTTGGGAATCGTTTCCCAACAGTAACCTACTGGTAAAGAATTAGTAATGGAACTTTATTAAGATAACCATTGCCTCCCACAAATTAACTCAATCTGTAGTATAGGATAAGTTTTCTTTTTATCGGTTGGTGATCATCACATCGCCCAATTGTATATGTTAAATATTACTCTCTCCGTCCCTTATTTAGAGTCCAGTAATTCATTTTGGGTTGTCCCTTAATAAGTGTCCTTTTTGTAAAGTTAGTGGGTAAAAGTTGGTACATTGTCTATTTTGTCCCTAAAAGTATATTCCATTTTGAAAAATTAGTAAGTAAAAATGTAATGATGATGGGTAAATAAGAAAAGTGGAGGAAAAAATTGATGTGAAAGGTATAATGATGATATCTTTTTAATAAATTGGAGTTACGAAACAGGACGCTTAAAAATGGACGGAGGGAGTATTATTTACTGGTTAACTAGATATCAGAAGCTCAATATGTACGGTCGTACTTTTTTAACACCGTTCCCTTAGTACTTTTATTTTCCAAAAACGTTACTCATATAGAAATAAAATTTTGCACAAAAATCAGTACAAGAAGAATGTGACAGTGACACACAATTTAATTTCCAAGTATGAAACTCAAGAAGTCAAACCAACCACCCTATTATTTTTGTTCTGAAATTGAATTCTACAAACTTTTTGGTATCAACACTCTTATTTTCGCCACACAGAGCTTGAGGTTTCCCTAGGCATTATAACTAGGCTTTGAACCTGTGGAAGGACTATTACATAGGGATTTCTCACTACTAAGTTGTTTTATATACGTACCTAGCTGCATTTGTTTTGGTTAATTTGTTCACAACTGGGCCTCCTTGAAACTAGCTAGCTAGCCCAAATGAGATCAGAGGGTTTAATTGTATTTGTGCCGTGCCTCCATCATCGGCTATCTTAAAATCTTTTGGCTAGCTAGCTACACAAGGGCTACCATTAGACTTGTCTCGTAACAAATACGGAGTACTTGTCTTATTTTAGACGACGTTATATATGCAGCTCTTTTTTTTTGTCATAATTAGATCATCCTAGAGTTTGGTTCTTTCAACTACATAGGGATTTAATAACCTTAATTCCAGATCTTCATTGAGATCTTGAAAGATAGGTAAAAATTCCTTATTCACCGCCAGTGTGCTCTTGTTCAGTTTAATCTTTGTAATCGTTTATAAAGATTAACAAAATCTTTTTGTTGTTACAAAAAAAAAAAAAAATCCCTATTCTTCCTTTTGTGTTCTATATTTCTTTCTCGATCCGGGGATAATGTTTAAAATGGGAACCAGGTTCCAGCTATATGGGTGGAAATTTCCGACACGACACGAGAAAACAAGACGAACTTGACACGAAGTTACTAGGTTAGGGTCAGCTATTTTTTATACGGAACACGAATATGACACGATATGATAATACGTAAAGTTAAACAAGTCGAGTTAGGGTTGAGAAAATTTTGACACGAACACGAGATGACACGATACGACGCGGGGTGGAAATTTATGAAATGATACGATAACACGACACAAACTTAGCAGGTTAGGGTCGGCTATTTCTGACACGGAGTACACGAATATGACATGACACGATAACATGAAAAGCTAACAAGTCAGGTCAGGGTTGAAAAAATTCTGACACGACATCACACGACACAATGCCTACCCCTACCCAATTGATCAGTTATACATAGGTAAGTGAATTGAGTCACGAAGTAGAATAATATGGCTCACAAGAATCACAACCTTCAAACAGAATAGTGTCCGGTCCAATTTTGGATCGTTGTGAGCCTGTTTCGGTCCCATAACATTAATTCAAACCGCTCATCTCATAGAACTTGTTGAGAAGTTTTATCCACACATTAGTTTGATTTGACATATGTATTGTATACATAGATATGAACAAGCCAATTTTGTAACAGAAAATGCATGGTTTAATTTTGAAATAGTGCTTTGCTATTTATTTTTCTGCTACGTTATTGATTTGTTGATGAACATATTGATCTCCGATCAATCTAAATAGGGAGTATTAATTTGTTTGGACCAACTTCTCAGCGAGGTCGATCTGCAAAGTGAGCAGGTCCGATCGCTGTTACTACAGATTGGAAAAACTTTATTCTCCATCTCTAAAGGAGAGCACCTCCCTCTAACCTTAAAACAGCTGTCACACTTTCTCTTCTTCTTCCCCTCCCTCCCCCTTGGGTTTATATCCAACTTGGGACAGCGAGAGGGGAGGAATCAATCTCTGCCTTTCAGATTTGGTTTTCCTTCCCCTTCTCTACCCAAACCGCTTGTCGTTCGTCACCGCTCCACTCGCCGCCGGTGGCTTCTTGAGTCGTCAGCTTCAGAGCTTTGACAAGTAGGGGGTTAAACAAGAGAAGGGCTGCTCAATGACAGAGGACAGTGTATGTTTTGTTTTATTTTGTTTATATCCGGATTCAGTCCGGTTTCTGTCCGGATTTAATCCGGTGGGTTGTTGATTTCTATTGGTTTTTTATGTTGTCTTTGATATGGAGCTCCGTGATCCCGAGGCGTCTGGTGTCTAGATACTATAGCTCCACTTATGCCGATCCTTGTTGATACTAGTGTGGAATGAGCGATGGCTCTTGCTTAGGCGTTAGAAATCAGTTTCGTCTCTTTGCTTTTCTTGTATATCTTTAGCTTTAAGGGTTTGGTTGTATCTCTGTATTCGGATGGAAATCTGTTATTGCCATATGGTTTAATCTGTATTCCGGTGATAATCTGTAAATGCCGTATGACTTTTATAAATGGATATTTTGTTTTTATCCGGATTCAGTCCGGTTTCTGTCCAGATTTAATCCGGTGGGTTGTTGATTTCTATTGGTTTTTTATGTTGTCTTTGATATGGAGCTTCGTCATCCTGAGGCGTCTGGTGTCTAGATACTATAGCTCCACTTATGCCGATCCTTGTTGATAACAATGTGGAATGAACGATGGCTCTTGTTTAGGCGTTAGAAATCAGTTTCGTCTCTTTGTTTTTCTTGTATATCGTTAGCTTTAAGGGTTTGGTTGTATCTCTGTATTCGGATGGAAATCTGTTATTGCCATATGGTTTAATCTGTATTCCGGTGATAATCTGTAAATGCCGTATGACTTTTATAAATGGATATGCTTCTTTCGTTAACAAAAAAAAAAATTCGCTATTTGTAACGATTTCGAAGAAGGCTCGATCACAACGGTCCAAAACTGGAGCGACATTGGTCCCCTTCCAACAATCTCAAAGCACACTACGTACGTACACCGTATTCCACACACTTCAAGTTGACAAGTTGTATGACAATCTTGACCAAGTTGGGTTTTACTTGTACTTCGTCTAAGGGCCCAACCTTGAAATTGGATTTTAATTTGAGGAGCAATGCTAGCTAGCGTATGTACGCTTGAGAAAAAGAAGTTAGATTCGAAAAACTAACTAATGATTTGCATGATACTTGATGAGCTCGCTCTAGGAAAGGTGATCAAAGGCTCTTCATATATACCAATTAATATCATATTATGATGAAGCGAACGAATCCCCCGCTCAATTGGTCTTTTGGAGAGAAGATCTTGATAGACAACATGTAGCCCAAGATCTTCCGTTCGTACTTGTAGCTCGTTGAACCTTTCAGCTTCACTCCATGGCCTGTGCTAAAGACGCGTCTTAGCTAGCTAAAAGATTTCGTACCAGTTTTAGATAAATTACGTGCACGGTTGCATAAAATGGAAAAAAATGAGCCCGGACCACCCATATATGTTTTTGGTATAATACTCATACAATAGGGCGCAGATAAAACCTAAAAATTAAATGGAGTAATTAGGTTGTTTAATTAATTAACAAATTATATAAATATGTGGTGTAAAAAACAGATCGATCTACCCTAGCTACTTTTATAATTGTACCATAATAGTAGCCATCCATATATAATGCCTTGTTCTCTTCCCTTATCAAAAAGAATTTTTCAAAAAATTTCTCCTAGATTCCCCCTACATTCCTCCTACTTTCAACATTTCTCTTTCTATCTCTCTTCACTTATTACCCCTACTATTTTTCAAAAAACTTTTCAAAACATAAACCAAACAAAGCATAATGTCACAAATTCCAGATTTCGTACAGATCTCTCCATCCCGGCTCCCATGGTCCGCGATCAGTCCAGGAATCTCAATTTTAGACCATGATTTTGTTTGAAATGGCCCACTTAACCGAATTTCAGTCCGGATCTCTCCAATCTTGACTTTATTGCTTCTTTTGACCTAGCTAGGATTTGAAACTTGACTTGACCGCGAATATTGTTTAAACGGGCGGGCTCGCTCATTTCAATTTCACCTCGAATCTCAACCAGCTCCATGCGCTCTCATAATGGTCTCGGCGGTTCTTCCGCCTCAGAATCGCAACTATATATATTTTTTGGGTCAATTGGATATTTCATAGATTAAGCTAAAAAGCTACAGTTGAGAAATAGTTTCAACATAGCATTAGCAAAAAACAGGGCAAACAGATGCCAAAAACGAAGAATTAAACACGTAAATGTCCCACGCACAAGGCGTCCGCCAAATCAAACTCCCTAGCAGCCACGGCAACTATCTTTCAATTAGTAGACTCAAGTCTCACTATTGCTCTCCAAATTCAAGTTAATTTCTGCAATACCAACTCGATTTTGAAGGGAGAAGTTAAATATATAGATTAGCAGACTTTTATGTTTTCTTATAGTATTAAGGAGGCGTTCCGCTTTCTTTTTAAACCTTCTTTTTCAAAAAAAAGATAATTTCAAGCCCAAATATAATGAAAATGAAAAATAATTTTTCAATTTTTTTTGCACCGTTTAAAAGATCTCAATGAAATCTATCAAATAAAATTCATATTGGTAGAAAAATTATTTACGTAAACACATAATTTTTGAGTTTAAAATTATCTTCCTTTTCTAAAACTTCTTTTTCTAAGATAAGAAAAGCTGAATGCCCCCTAAATAAATACTATTTAATTGCTTAGAACTCCTTTCCTAAATGGACTAGCTAGCTAGGTCACTATAGACCCCTCCGTAAATATAGGCATCCTCTGCTGTACGTACATTCCTAACAACTCCAGTTGAATTCAGTACTCCCTCCGTTATAAAAACAATTTTTTTGAAACTTTGTATCATTTTAAAAAATTTATATCGTTCGATTTATGAAGTTTTATGTGATTTTAAAAATTTTGTTTAATAGAACTAATTAAAATCTATTAAATAAGATTCATATTACATATTTTTTAACATTCGTATTGAAAGATATAAACAATTGAAAATTATACGCTTTTCCAAAAAAATTACTCATTTTGAAACGGAGAGAGTATATTCTTTTCAAATAGTATAATACTAACAGGCATGATTGATCTTCTTTTAACGGACGTACCAGATGAACGATTATCATTTGTGAACGTCCACACTAGGCCGGAAATTTTTCAAAACTGGACGAGGACTACTTGATGCTTAATTATTACTCCATTCGTCCCATTTATATTGTCCATTTTTTTATTTCTTATATCTTTCAATCTATAATGTTTTTTTATAAGGATCGTGATTTTGGCACTCCAAAAATTAATGGAGGGGCTCTAAAACTGAACTGTGTTGATACACAAAACGACGTCTTTTTGGAGCCTCTCCATCAATTTTTGGAGTGCCAAAATCAATTTCCTTTTCATAATTTTAAAAACTTTGTATTATTGAACTAATCGAGATCTATCAAATAAGACCCATATTGCATATTCAGATCACAGAATAAATATACCCCTGCTCTGGATCGAGTCCTTGTACGTAGTGGACTGATCGACTTAAAACCTAATCAAAGTGGTATCAGATTCAGATCACAGAGTGGAACCAATGAATATACCTCTGCGCGCTCTGGGTGGAAAGGAAATGTGTAGTAAAGTGGGATGATCAGAATGATCATGTGGTTTTGCTGATCCATCTATCATCTTCAATTAAGGGTTTGGGACCCATACGAATTAACCATCAGTGTTGTCACCTGGAACTACATGTGCATGTAGTAGTTATGCGCGCAGTTGCACTAGTAATAGACTGATCAGCCCCAAAAGGTTACTCCGGTTTGTTGGTGGGTTTAATTTCCTCCCCATAAATAATTGACTAAAGTTCGATTCTTGTTGTCAGGTCGCAAAAAAGTAATTTCTTCTAAATTCTCTACTCCTTGCGTAGATGACTTATCTTTGACTGAACCAGGGAGAGAATTAGTTGAAATACGCGCGCGTAAACGGACCTGGATATCCCTAACGGAAGAAAAAAAATAGGGTAGTAATTAGCTCAAATATAGAGTGATCCAGAAGCTATACTACTCTCTTAGTCTTAGGTATTTTATGAGATGGCTTGGAGTTGGAAATAGGTGGGCGGTGCATGGTTGGCGATAAGTCAACGGAGACTGACTCCATACGTCTGCGTCCTTCATTCAGATCGAACAACTGATCACATAACTACGTATGCCCTACTTTTTCTCCTACTTTTTTTGACAGCTAATCATCTTAAGTTTTGGTACGCAGTTTTATCGACACATATGAAATGACTTTAGGGTTTCATGTACGTACCCAGCATATATATATATATACACACACACACTTGCAATATGTGTACATAAAAGTCCTACATGTAGGATATTGGTTGGTTTAAGGGCCATGTAAGTCAAGACCTAGGATGCACGGATATAGATATGAGATATAGCTAAGATACGATACAAGACAGTTGTGTTTGGCAGACATATATATAATTTGTCCAAAGTGAGGGCCGAACCACATGTGTTTCGATCTATAGCATACCAAAAATTATAGTATTGCTTTTCATACAAAACGATCACGGTTTGATTGGGTGTACTACCACTTGGTAGATCTAAGGTTCTATGTATATTGGTAGCCTTTATTTTATGTTACACACGCGATTAGAAAATTGTTTTTAACTTAGAATTATATGGCTATATATGTATTTTAAGAAAAAAAATTCATTCAAGAGACTGGCAGGGACTAATGTTACGATATTTTTGTAAAGTTACGTAAAAAATTAACTAATACAATTGCAGAGAATATTTGAAACTATGCAAGGGCTCAGGTACTCCCTGGCACCCCTAGCTTCCGTCCGCCCCTCTGGATACTGATAGAGCGATACGGCAAAGCTAAGGAAAAAAAGAAAAGAAAAGATGCAAATACAGGTAGGATACGGGCAATATATATGTTGCAAAAAATATTACTTATACTAATTTTACGTATACAAACAATACTTGCGCATGATTAAAAAGAAAAAAGAGTGTACTGTAGGGGTACATTCATTTCATTTTTACCTTTGAGCATTCAATCATGACAAGCAATCAAAATATTATCACAGCTTTCTTCTTTTTATTGCCTAAAAGTTTTTGGGTTGAAAAAGTGTTTAACTAAATTTCACAAATACCCTTTTTCTTGATTTTGTGTTAAACTTAGTATTTCCCTCACCTCAAAATTAAAGGGCTAAAAATTGAAACTTTGACCTTGTGGTGGTCGCTAATTTTGAAAAATTGCATATAATTTGGGACGGCTAAAAAAAATATAAGCAAACAAAATGGGACGAATGGAGTACAACTTAGAAAAAACTAAAACACAAAAGCAAAAAAACTTAAAACATAACATTGTAAAACTAGAGCCTCGAGTATCCCCATCGTATCCTTTCCGTACCCTTCATGTATCCCCATGTATCTGAGCCGCATCCTAAACATAAAAAACGGATAAAAAGAAGAAGAAGATGATGATGATGACTTATTGGATAATTTGGCATATGAGTAACATATTCTGCCGTATTGGGCGTATATTGGTGATGGGTTGGGGTCGAGGTTGGAGTTAGCATAATGAGATTAAATTTTTTACACCGCCGGTGTAAACATTTGTTTCCTCTAAATCAATTATATTGCGCCACGTCGCCATGGTTTATTGATTGGGACCACTGTTTTGCAACGTGGCGCGATGTAATTAATATGCTGAAAACAAATGTTTACACCGGCGGTGTAAAGAATTTATTCTCATTATAGCTAGCTTCTTCTAAAATATGACCAAAAACACCGTGACAATAGAGAGAGGCTATAGTAACGGTTCATTGAAAACCGTTTCTGGATACCCGGTTATAGTAACGCTCTAAAAAACCATTGCTAGACCCAATTTCTGCTAGCGGTTTTTTGAACGGTTGCTAACAAAACCGTTGGGAGATCTCAATTTTCTTGTAGTGGCAGTTAAATATCCCAAGGTTATGTCGGACAAATGAAAATACGGTTTTCTGTTGAATGGAGCCTCAATTGATTTGGTTCTGCCCATACCCTGCCTATATATGAACATAAAACATTTTGTCCTATACTTATCACCCCTTTGCATATTTGGGTACTTCCTTTTTATTTTTCTGAAACATTCACTCCGACTAGTATGTGGACTGCACCAATCTAGTGCAACTATGGTGCGTAACGCACAATTGTCTCTAGTAACACACAATTGTCTACATTGCAAAATATCAGAAGATAGAGTGGAAGAGATAACATATACCGCACGCACATGGAGCACATCCGCAAGCGAGTAGAGATGGAAGAAACCCTTAACTTCGTGAATTGTTGGAAGAAGGGCAGGACAACCCCAAAGAGAATTCTGGAACGAAAAAAGTTTGGGCAGACACGTGCATCCACCACATCAAGGCTCAAGACAAATCTCGCCAACAGCCTAGCCATCACAACTAAAACTGCTGAAACAAATGATAGCCTCAGATCAATCAAAATGTAATCTTTTTGGTGCTTTCAATATTTTAAATTGTAATGACCATGTTCGTTTTGTGATTTTGGGTAATGAGTGGAGAGAGAGAGATAGAGAAATGAGAGTAATAATTGAGAGAAAATTTATTGAAAATTGTGCGTAGAGAGAGAATCTCAAATCCCAAAACGAACATAGTCAATATAATTAATTTTAATAGAGTTTATGATCATTGATTTTACTCGTTGAGATTTATCAAACGAGATTCATATTGAGTACATATAAAAGCACTGTCACAGTATAAGACTGTTAGATTTCTCACTTTCACAATATTGTATTTTTGTGTACTTTGACATCAAATTATACGAATTTTTTTCAACAGATCTCGATAAAAAAAATTAATAATAATCAGAAATATAAGCATTTTTTTCGAAAAACCAAAAAACAAAAGTTATGATATTTGGAAGTTTGAAGCCCAAAAAAAAAAGTCAAACATAAAACAAAGAGCAAATCATCTACAAACGAGTGCAATTCATTGGAGCATCTATATGAGCATGCTCGGCAGTTGTATGTGTAATTATTCAATGCTCTTGGCTCTTGGGGCATCGCAAAACAGTACATCAGCATTATTTTTCATCATATCTTTTGATAGGGTCCATATGCTTGGTACTGCCTCCAACAAGAATGTGTGTTGGAGAAGAGTGTTGGGTACCACCTAGTGGTGCCCTAGACCATCGAATAATTTTTCCAGTTGTACGCAGGCAACTAACAGGACTTCCCTCGGTATTGTTTCTTATTTCGCTGGGCAATGCGTGGCTTTTGTTAAAGAGAAAAGAAAATACTCCATCCGTCTCAATTTAAATGCTCACTACAGGAAACTATGTAATTTTGACCTCAAAAAATAAAGTGCTTTCATAATTAATTTTTACTCCAACTTTGTTTTGTACCGTTCAAAAAATCTCAGTGAGTACTTTCAAACGGTGAAAAAAAATTCTTAATTACAAAGATTATGGAAAATATGATTTTTTTGAAAATTAAATTGACAAGACTTTATGTGGGAAGATTTAAAATGGGACAGGGGAGTGGATTATAAATGGGGTTTCTAATGGCCAATGCTCTTCTAAGATGGGCGACGCGTTGCCCACAAAGCCTAAGAAGATGCGGCTCATCTCGATTCGTGATTCTCTTCTCTCTCGATAATGCTTTATTGCTTGCCCAACAACACCTTGGGCCTTAAATGATTTTGATGGTCTACAATATCCGAAGAAGAAAGGGCCACTAAATGAGATGGGCCGAAGAAGACTGTATTGCTGCTTATTTCGCTGGTAAGTGTTTTGATCCAATACTCAGGGCCTCAGTCATGGCTAGTATGGTGGACTATCCAGGGATTTAAGATGACTGCTGATTTTGTCACTCCCTTTTTTGTTAACGTCACTCCCCTGCAAATATATTTTTGGCACAAAAATACACTTTGCAGAGGAGTGCTGTTAACAAAAAAGGAGTGGCAAAATCATTTTCCTTTAAGAATTTGCAGTATGTGTTGGAAAATTCAAAATTCTTAAACATGGGCCACTAAAGTGCTTTTCTACTTTGCAAGTGGTTGGTTGGCTCAGTGGTGATTGGTGAGGCCTTATGCTTGTAAACACCCCAATTTGGCCTAATGATTATTTCAAATCCTACCTTGGGGACCATCCTGATGATGAAATGGATACAGTGATTGTTGATTGACTTCTTGTGAACCTATGGACTTATGGTAAGAACTTTGAGCCACTTAGAGGACCCAATCCAGAGCCAAATAGCATTTCAGACAGAAATACAGAATCCTAGGAGAATCCATATGTCGGCCGTGACATTAATCTCACGGCCTTAACATCATTTCTTCACCCGAGCAACCTGTTACTTGAAAATCTCCCTGAGAGATCAATCCCTCGGTCTCAACATCCTTTCCTCGGCCGCCAGATCCTTTCTACGGCCGTCAGATTGTCTATTTTCCAGACTCTAGAACGTTATGTCAATTGTTTGATCCAACTACGCTACCTCCCCGATGCGTTCGGGCTACGCCCAGAGATTACCACGAAGAGTTTGCATTGCAATTGCAATCGTGCGTTTTGATTGGCCGGAGTGAGTCACCAATTGCCTATATAAAGGGCCTTTGGGTTTCGAAAATAAACACAACAAAATTATCAAGTTCATATACTTTCACACCCTCTCAAGCCACGAAACTCTGCATAAATACTCTCTCAAATCCCCTCTTCAAAAGCCCTAACCTCCTGAAGGCAGCCATCAATCCAACGATCAAACCCCGAAGTTCAAACCCTAACCCTAGGGTTTTCCAAGAAGCAATCAGTCAAATCACAATCAATCCGAAGCAATCAAGCAACTGAGGGATCAAGGTGGTGAGGCTCAACGGCCTCTAGTTTGTTTTATTTACTGTATTTATGCCTAATCATAGCGCTTTGATTATCTGCTAACTTTTCTGTCTGGTGTGAGGAAGAACACTGACTGGGGCTTTGATCCCTCGGCCGGTACATAAAACCAGGAGGATCCCTCGGCCGTGACATCCATTCACCGGTCGCGGGATCCATTCCCCTGGGACAGCTTTGTTTTGTTCAATCTTCTGACACATGCTTTAATTATTGCACTGGCCCACCATTAACTGTTTAAAGGCTAAAAACAGACTACGTGCTAGAATTAAATAAAGCGAGTACATGTCTTATGTTGAATAACTATGGGCCAGTCTCACGACTGGGCAGGGAGGGGTGCCTAACACCTTCCACTTACTATACTTTTGGCTCCCGTACCCAGAATCTCTATCTATTTTCCTAGTTTTAACAAACTGGATGGCGACTCTGTTTTGATGATAACTGCTATCGTGTGGCGATGTTCCTAGCTATGGGAATGTCCACGATCTTGGTTTATGAAGCAAGCAACCAAACGAGCAAACAAACGATCAATCTGTATAGGGGTGCCCCGCTCCAGGGAGGTGTCTACAATGCTCCCATGCACTTGGGAAAGGGAAAGTTTGATTCTCGTAAGCCACACTTTCCTCACCCAAATCTTATAGGATAGCATAGACAGGTTTAACAAATGGTCAAAAGCAAAAAAACAAAAAAAACTTGAATGTACTTTTCTCCTCATAATCCTGGGACCCAGTTGCTTGTGTGGTTCACGGCGTCTTGTGGTTTCCTTCTGTCGATCATGGAAGCATATTTGGGTGTTGGCGGTGGTTGGAGGGCTACGGTTTTGTGGTGGTGGTTCGGAGGGTCACGGAAGGTGGTGGCCGTGGAGCTGTGGCTGTTGGTGGAGGTATGCGCTGGTGGAGTTGTGGTTATTGGTGGCGGTGGCATTTTGCTGGTGGCGGCAGGTGCTATGTAGAACTGGTGATAGGGCATTGGTGGTGTGTAGACACCCCAATTTGGCCTAACGATTATTTCAAGTCCCACCTTGGGACCATCCCGATGATGAAATGGATACAGTGATTGCTGATTGCTTCCTTGAGAACCTTAGGACTTTCGGTAAGAACTTTGAGCCACTTAGAGGACCCAATTCAAAGCCATACAGCCTTTCAGACAGAAATACAGAAGCCTAGGAGAATCCATCTGTCGGCCGTGACATCGATCCCACGGCCCTAACATCATTTCCTCACCCGAGCAACCTGTTGCTAGCAAATCTCCCTGAGAGATCAATCCCTCGGCCGCAAGATCTATCCTTCGGCCGAGACATCCATTCCACGGCCGTGATATCCTTTACTCGGCCGCCAGATCGACCTTTTTCCAGACTCTGGAACGTGTTCTGTCAGACGTTTGATCCAACTACACTACCTTCCCGATGCGTTCGGGCTACACTCAGAGATTACGACGTAGAGTTAGAGATGCATTGCAGTTGCAATTACCATCTCGTGATTTGATTGGCCGGAGTGAGTCACCAATTACCTATATAAAGGGCCTTTGGACTCCGAAAATAAACACACGAAATTCATTAGAGTACACACTCTATCAAGCCTCAAAACTCTGCCAAAATACTCTCTCAAACCCACTCCTCAAAAGCCCTAACCTCCTTAAGGCAGCCGTCAATCCGGCGATCAAACCCCGAAGTTCAAACCCTAACCTTAGGGTTTTCAATCAAGCAATCAATCAATCACGCCCAATCCAAAGCAATCAAGCAACTGAGGGATCAAGGTGGTGAGGCCCAACGGCCTCTGGTTTGTCTTATTTACTGTATTTCTGACTAACCGTAGCGTTTTGATCATCTGTTAATCTTTCTATCTGGTGTGAGGAAGAACACCGACCGGAGCTTCGATCCCTCGGCCGGTACATCAAACCAGGAGGATCCCTCGGCCGTGACATCCATTCACCGGCAGCGGGATCCATCTCCCTGGGACAGTTTGTTTTGTTTTGCTTTTTGACGTATGCTTTATTTATCGCACTGGCTCACTTTACTTACTGTTTAAAGGAATAAATAAACATACTACATGTTAGAATTAAACAAAACATCTACATGTCTTA
Source organism: Rhododendron griersonianum (assembly GCA_018127125.1). NCBI lineage: Eukaryota > Viridiplantae > Streptophyta > Magnoliopsida > Ericales > Ericaceae > Rhododendron > Rhododendron griersonianum. The sequence continues at coordinate 18,903,411 of CM030795.1, forward strand.
TGTTGAACGATTATGGGCCAGTCTCACGACTGGGCAAAAATGGGTGCCTAACACCTTTCCCTTATTGTACTTTTGGCTCCCGTATCCAGAATCTCTATCTGTTTTCCCAGTTTTAATAAACTGGGTGGCGACTCTGTTTTGATGATAACCGCTATCATATGGCGATGTTCCTAGCCATGGGAATGTCCATGATTTTGGTTTACGAAGCAAGTAATCAATCGAGCAAACAAACGTGATCAATCTGTATGGCGATGTCCCGTTTGGGAGGTGTCTACAGTTTTTGGCGACTCTGCTGGGGAATATGAGAGCCATAACCAAAAAGTTCAACATAAGACTAATACATGCCTTGTTTAATTCATTTATCATATGCATCGAGTGGGCAACCCGTTAAGTTCACCTGATATCCCGGCATGACACGGGCTATGTTGGGGGTTCCAGCAAACTCCACAGTCACTCGTACCTAGTGGTATATCAAAAAGGAAATCACCCAATCACCGCCTATGATGGGCTGGTGAGAGGATTGGTGCCCTTTGACAACGGAGCACCCTGAGACTACCAAAACCTTGCATGCTTTAGAAAGCCATAGAACTTATCAAACTAAGACAGGAACCTACAGGCTAGGAATCTACTTGCATTTTACTTCCAAGTTCTTCCTCACACCCATCGTATATGTGTATGTTGTAAAGTTTCTCTTTTGCAGGTTAAACCTTAGGAATCTCTCTAAGTCAAATAAACAGTAGGTAAGATTAATCAATCTAACTAAAGCAAAAACCTTTTCAGGAAAAATGACTGCATCACTGTTCATGTCTGATTCGCACTTTCAAGTTGTCACCAAGCTGTCTGGTCCGCTCCACTTTGCTATTGAAGACTTCAACCCCTCAGAATACATCACTCCAGTAAATCAACCAAAGCCTATGGTGACTATCATTGAAGACAACCATGTCATGTTTGCTGGAACGGTTTATGAGGAAGAAGTAGAAGACCTGATCGAAGAAGAAGGGCTTCGCAGGGTTCCAATCTATTTTTATGACCCCTATGCACCTACCGACGACTATTGGCCAATAGACGAGGTCAACAACCTTGAAACTGAAGAGGCAAAGGAAGAAGAGTCTGTCAACAATGACCCACTAGACGAAATATCACTAAACCTACTCTTTGATGAGGGGGTCACCAACAATGAAATAAGGGTGATCCACCCCATCACAGATAGCTTTGGTAATTGGTGGGGTTTTGTTGGCACACGACGAGTCGACAACAGCAACGAAGCAGAGATTGAAGCTCAATTGGAAGAAATAACAGCGATAGCAAATCAAATGGCCCTCCAAGACTTGCAGGGTGACAATGATGAAAGTGCGAATCAAGGTGACAGTGAAATACTGGTGATCAACCTTGGTGATGAAAAAGACTGCTCTGAACTGATTGTGGATGCTGAAAATGGGGCTTACCCTAACTGGACCGTGAACGCACTCTGAAATACAAAATGAAAAGCGCTAATTCTGATCTTAGTTCTGATTCCGATTCCAACTCCGAGTCGACTCAGTCCGAGTCAAGCTTTTCATCTTTTGAAACTACTAAGTCTAGTGAGGAAAACCTGGTCAAAGTACCAAGGCATAACATTTACTTTGAGTTCGACTCTGAAATGTCTTTTGATGAACTTAGCAATGAGAAGGAAGATTTAGAGTATTTCACTTTGCCTATGATCAATTGTGTGGATTCCGACAAATCAAATTTTGAGGAAGAAATTCCAAAAGAAATTCTAGAATTCATCGAAAGAGAAGAAGAAAGGCACGCTAAACCTTTTTCTGAGGAGATAACCACAGCAAACATAGGCTCTGAAAACGAGCCCTAAATGGTTAAAATTGGTACCGCACTATCCCCTCAAGAAAGTGAAAAACTAATCCTTTTGCTAAAAGAATACAAAGATGTTTTTGCCTGGTCTTACGAGGACATGCCTGGAATAGACCCTGAAATTGTTCAGCATAAAATTCCCCTTCATCCTGATGCAAAACCAGTTAAACAGAAATTGAGACGTATGCGCCCTGATTGGGTCCTAAAGATAAAAGAAGAAGTCACTAAACAAATCAACGCCGGTTTTCTCATAGTCACCGAATATCCACAATGGGTAGCTAACATCGTTCCCGTACCAAAGAAAACTGGAGGAATCAGGGTCTGCGTAGATTTCCGAGATCTCAACAAAGCCAGTCCAAAGGATGACTTCCCATTACCTCACATAGACGAGCTGGTAGATAACACCGCAGGTCATGCATTGCTATCTTTCATGGACAGATTTTCTAGATACAATCAAATCCTTATGTCTCCTGAGGATAGAGAGAAAACCACCTTGACAACAAAATTCTCAGCGACCTCTTGCATCACTCTATTTGGCCAAAGACGCAGCATATTGCGACGGAAGTTGGTATCATGGATCTTAGAGACGGTGTACTCAGGGTCACCCAAGATTGCGGTTTGGTCAGCCCCAAACTGCCTTTGAAAGCGAGCAGGAAAGTAGAAAACGACTCGAGTAATACCAATCACTGCTACACCAAAATGATTTATGGTACTCGCAGTCATGCTTTCAATGCCATACCAGGGGCAAATCCATTGAATCCAATCACCTCTGCAAGTCTTCATCCATGCTTCCCAAGCAGCCTTAGTTAGGAACTGTTTAATCATGTGACGCTCCGTGCATTGGTCTGGATTATAAGGAATTCGCTCCGACACATCCCACACCTTTAGCTTCTCAAACAACCATACCTAGAGAACAAGGGAAAATTGTGAGTTGAGAGAACACGCGAGTCAAAACAAAAGAGTGATGAGTGAAAAGATAAACTTGACAAATAAACAAATAAAAGAGCGAACCTGCAATAGCAAGGGACTGCCTGAGAACTGAGCTATAGGACTACCCTTCATCACATCTAGACCCATCAAGGTCTCTGCCAATACTAAGCCAGCGAAACCCACACGGTTTCCAATCTGTTGAGCAAGGTTAAGCAACACAGGATCAGCGTGGCCAGAGGAAGGGCCAAGCAAATAATAATGAAGGAGACAAATGCACAACGCATGAAAGCACGACTTCTGTAGGGAAACTTGATGATGAGCCTCAGCTGTACCAAAACGCTGAATCAGTTGCAGAATCTCCGGCCTTCCTTTCACTAGGAAGAATTTAACTTCATATTTTTGAACTTGGAGTAAATCCTTCAGGAGATCACCTCGATTGAACAAAGGATTAGGGACGACAAAACCCTCTCTGTCTGAATGACCCATGATGGCCGCAAACTCCTCGATAGTAGGGCACAACTCCTCTCTCCTAAATCGAAAGACGTGAAAATCAGGGTCCCACAAACCAGCGGCTGCCCTAAGGAAGGCAAAATTCACAGGAATTTGACGAAGGGAAAAGAGGAAGTCCATGCCAAAGGACTTAAAGTGTAAACGGTCAAGGCCATTGAAGGAAATCAACCACTGATCAAGGACTGGTTGTGCCATATGTAAGGAATTGCTACTGACAATGCTATCGGGTTCGTAGAACGCGTATTTATAAAACTAAGCCGAGTCTTAGTTTGAATCGGAATCGGATTCTTAATCCTCGGAATTTCAGTCGGTCTTCCGGCCTGCACTTCGATATAACGGCCGTAGGATCTGTCCATCGGCCCGTGAAAATTAGGGTTGACCTACAAGTCAAACCCAGGCGGACAAAACGATCCTTCGGCCGCCAGATCGAAGTTTCGGCCGTGTAGTCATTCGGTCGGCCGCCAGAACGGCTGTTTTACAGATTATTTCCACCGTTCAGTTCGTTTCACTGGACTAAACAAAACTATCATACGCAAACGGTGCAAACATAGCATACACAATCCACGTAACAAAGCAAAATATTTTTGTTTCATATAACGAAAGCTTTTTACATCACAAGGTGGATCATCCCACATTTCCTAAACAAACTATACATCGATTTCCTGTCAAACTAACCTATGCAGGAAGAGAAACAGAAAGAAAAAAACAAAAAGAAGAAGCAGGAGAGGATGCCGAACCCTCTGGTGATCCGAACACCAGAGACCAGCTGCAAAAAAGAAGAAGACGCCCCTGGGGTGTTGTATACCAAAGGAGTACTACGGTGCAGAAGGGACACCACATGGTTCAAAAGAATCACCACATGGCCCAGAAAAATCACCACACCGCGTACCACCGCCACGCCAGGAGCTCCGCGTCACGGAAGCAAGCCACCCATGCGAGGACCCCTAATCAAGCATACCCATGCGAGGGTCCCAAATCAAGCATCAAGACGGGACCAAAAGCAAACATGGTCTCCCTCTGCGCACGCTAGCCACGTCAGCGTGTCATCCATAGCCCAGAGCTGTCGGGAACAAGGAGAAACGGAAGAGGTCTTCGGTAAGGGTCTCGGACGCAGAGAAATGGGAGAGAAAAGAAAGGAAAATGAAACGAAACGGCTGAGGCCGTGGCCTTTTATAGGCCCCTGGAAACAAACCAATTAAGCGGCCGAGGCATCGATTCCTCGGCCGAGATATTAATTCTTCGGCCGAGAGATCTATCTCCTGGCCCTCCAATCAATTTTCCTCAGCAATATCAGATTTTGCTCAGTGCATCCAAAACTCAAGTCATTATGGATTCTGGGTCCATGACCAACAGAAGCAAAGATCAAGCCAGCCTTGGGGGCACCCCCGAGCCAATACAATGCCATCAAAACTAGCCTTGGGGGCATATCCAAGCATGAGGAGCCTCCCTCTCCACAAACTGCTGGCCAAAACAAGTCAGAACACTCAGCAACTCTGCTATTCACCGCCATCAAAACAATTCAGCTGGCTCTACGCCCATAAACAACCCACCTCAGCAGCTCTACGCCCATTACCTCAACAGGCTCGAAGCCTATATCTACCATCTCAACTGGCTCAGAGCCATACCAACTCATCAACTCAGCGGCTCTACGCCCCCACCCATCGATTCAGCGGCTCCAAGCCCATCGTTTCAACTGGCTCCAAGCCGTACACAATCAATTTCTTAACAAGCTCGAAGCCTATGTTCGCTATCACAGCAGCTAGCTCTATGCCCGTTACCCCATCAAAGCAGCTCCAAACCCATTATCAACAGGCTCTACGCCTGTACTCATTCACTCAGCGGCTCCAAGCCCATTATCGACAGGCTCTACGCCCGTTATCACAACTCAACGGCTCAAAGCCCATCATCTCAACTGGTTCGAAGCTGTAAACAAGCAACAGGCTCTACGCCGCCCCAACAATCAAGACATCTATTCTCAGGCTCTGCGCCTGAATGCTCAAAAATGTTAGTGCTCAAGCTCTACGCTTGGATGCCCAACCACTGTGTACTGGATGCTCAAGTTATACACTTGAATGCTCAAGCTCTACGCTTGGATACCCAACCACTGCGTACTGGACGCTCAAAGCCTGTACTTTGAATGCTCGGATTCTGCCGTCCGAATGCTCGAGCTCTACGCTCTGAATGCTCAAGTCCGGAACTTGATAGAAGCTCTAAGCTTAAATCAACACACACGCAAGGGCCCGTGCACATTAGCATCAATTGCATCACCATTGTTATCATCGAGTCTACATTAGCATAGCTGCTCACATCTAACTGCCAGCATCATCATATACATATCTCTCTCATTCATGAAAAAGATCATCAGAATGTAACCGGCTCTACGCCTCGGTTCAATCAAGCTCCTCAAAGCGGCTCGACGCCTCGGTTTTATTGATTGGCCCGGCGCCTCGATCCATTGGCTCTACGTCAACACTTATGATGAGAAAGCTCCGTGCACAGACCATCAGAATGTAACCAGCTCTACGCTTCGGTTCAAACACGTCAAGCTCCAAGCTCCGACACCTCAGGCTTCCTCCTTATGATCAATACCAGCTCCGCGCTTCGGTCCTATCAAGCTCTAAGCTCCGACACCTCAGGTCTTCGCCTCATGACCACAACAGGCTCCACGCCTCAATCCTATCACCTCAGGCTCTCGCCTCATGACTACAAACCGGCTCCGTGCCTCGGTTCCCTCATTCCGCAAAGCTCTGTGCTCCAGTTACTGGCCCTGTGCCCCCTGTATCTCGAAAACAAACGGCGTCCGACTCATCCCAGCATATGGTTTGGATTCCACCCCATTACATCAATTCCTTCCAGCTCATTCGTAAGGATAGGCTACTCTACCGAGCTCCTTTCAGTCAAAGTAAGGATGATCAAAAAAAGCAAACGCACCTGCCGTGTACTGGTTTACCCCAAAATACTAAGGAAGCTCTACGCAAAAACTCCCCAGGTAGCCCTGCGCTCCTTCAACTATCTTCCACCAAAACCCTGGCTCAGGCTAGGTACGTCACACTACGGCTTTTTAAGCCCTAAGGTACGTCTTCTGTCTCTAACCCTCCAAACTTTTATTTTTCTTTGTTGCCCGAACTACGGTTGGTCTGAATTTCCCTTGCGGAATACGTAGGCAGCCTCCCGGCCCAACCATAACAAAACCTTTTTCAAAAACCCCTTGGAATAGTGGTTGGACCAAATTGAGTTCCTTTTTACAGCTTTGACTCTTACTCAAACATGTCTCGCGATCCGTCTGAGTTCAGTCAAAGAGGGGCATCTGTAGACACCCCAATTTGGCCTAACGATTATTTCAAGTCCCACCTTGGGACCATCCCGATGATAAAATGGATACAGTGATTGCTGATTGCTTCCTTGAGAACCTTAGGACTTTCGGTAAGTACTTTGAGCTACTTAGAGGACCCAATTCAAAGCCATACAGCCTTTCAGACAGAAATACAGAAGCCGAGGAGAATCCATCTGTCGGCCGTGACATCGATCCCACGGCCCTAACATCATTTCCTCACCCGAGCAACCTGTTGCTAGCAAAATCTCCCTGAGAGACCAATCCCTCGGCCGCAAGATCTATCCTTCGGCCGTGACATCCATTCCACGGCCGTGATATCCTTTACTCGGCCGCCAGATCGACCTTTTTCCAGACTCTGGAACGTGTTCTGTCAGACGTTTGGCCAAATTGGGGTGTCTACATAGGGCTACACTCAGAGATTACGACGTAGAGTTAGAGATGCATTGCAATTGCAATTACCATCTCGTGATTTGATTGGCCGGAGTGAGTCACCAATTGCCTATATAAAGGGCCTTTGGACTTCGAAAATAAACACACGAAATTCATTAGAGTACACACTCTCTCAAGCCTCAAAACTCTGCCAAAATACTCTCTCAAACCCACTCCTCAAAAGCCCTAACCTCCCGAAGGCAGCCGTCAATCCGGCGATCAAACCCCGAAGTTCAAACCCTAACCTTAGGGTTTTCAATCAAGCAATCAGTCAATCATGCCCAATCCAAAGCAATCAAGCAACTGAGGGATCAAGGTGGTGAGGCCCAACGGCATCTGGTTTGTCTTATTTACTGTATTTCTGACTAATTGTAGCATTTTGATCATCTGTTAATCTTTCTGTCTGGTGTGAGGAAGAACACCGACCGGGGCTTCGATCCCTCGGCCAGTACATCAAACCAGGAGGATCCCTCGGCCGTGACATCCATTCACCGACCGCGGGATCCATCTCCCTGGGACAGTTTGTTTTGTTTTGCTTTTTGACGGATGCTTTATTTATCGCACTGGCTCACTTTACTTACTGTTTAAAGGAATAAATAAACAGACTACATGTTAGAATTAAACAAAACATCTACATGTCTTATATTGAACGATTATGGGCCAGTCTCACGACTAGGCAAAGAGGGGTGCCTAACACCTTCCCCTTATTGTACTTTTGGCTCCCGTATCAAGAATCTTTATCTGTTTTCCCAGTTTTAATAAACTGGGTGGCGACTCTGTTTTGATGATAACCGCTATCATGTGGCGATGTTCCTAGCCATGGGAATGTCCATGATTTTGGTTTACGAAGCAAGCAATCAATCGAGCAAACGAACGTGATCAATCTGTATGGCGATGCCCCGTTTGGGAGGTGTCTACATGGTGGTGGCATTTTGCTGGTGGCGGCAGGTGCTATATGAAACCGGTGATAGGGCAGTTGGGGTTAGGGTTGGTTTTGGGCTCTTGGTTTTGGGGTCTGGCTTAGGGTGTGTTTGGGTTTTGTCCTAACAGATTTTTTTTTCTTTTTCATCCAATCTTTGGTTGGATTCCCCTCTCCCTCCCCTCATCTTGATGTACCCCTTGTCAAGATTTCCTAATAAACATTTTGCCTATCAAACACCGCCGCCCAACATCTCTCCCGCTCCCTCCTCTTCGCTATCACTACTTCTTGTGGACATGAGTTGATGTAACGCCCCCATTTTCGGGTTCGTTAATTAAACATTTTATTAAATAAAAAGGCTAAGAGTCAAGCTCATTATTACAACATAAGTCTTACTAGAGTACTTTTTATTACACAAGGATGGAAATTCTAGGGTATTCTATCACTCCGCTTCTTCCTCCAACCTAGCAAGCTCTTCGGCTCCAAAAGCCTCCAACACGTACTGTTCACCTTGCTCGTCAATTAACTCTGACACATTATACCAGCGTCGCCCCCAGTATAATATGTCTGGGTCACCAAAAAGGTAACACCGTGAGCTACAAGCTCAATAGAATAAACCATACCCTCTAACTTTTAACTTATAGCAAGGAAACATATAAACAAATACTCATGCTCATTCAACAACATAGTTTAAACAATGATACATCCATATTCGATATCTTTTAGCGTTGGTGTCATGTCTTTTCGTGTTTCTCCTACGCGACTCATCGTAGACTGTGTCAACATTTTCACCTTTATCAAAAATCACAATTTCCAACGTTTCTTTCACAAATTGCTACTAACGAGGCTACCAAGTCCGGCTCCGTTAGTAACACTCATGATGGCTACCAAGTCCGGCCAATCATGGTTTTCAAAATCCATTCTCTTTCAATCTTGCATTGATTCCTTTTCGCGGAGAATCAAGCCATATTTCCACATGAGACTACCATGTCCAGCCCCATTGGAAATCTTCGCAATGAGCTACCAAGTCCGGCTACATTACGGTTTTTGAAACACTTACACAACGACTACCAAGTCCGGTCATTATGTAATTTCAAAATATTTTCGCATGTTAATCCCATCTTTTCTTTAACCACACCCTAGGTGTCATGTTTCTACTTTCTCGGTTTTTGTGTCTCGTTGCATGCAATGACTCCGCGGTGATTCTTTCATACTTTAAGAAATCTTGAAACTAAACTAGCAAGATCATTCAACTCTATATTAGATAGCATGCTCATATTATCACATCATCATACTTAACGTTAAATCACATAAGTTAAGCATAGTGCCACATGGACGGACACCTTTGGAGTGATAAATCACTTATGCTTTATCAACATCAAGTAGTCAAGTAATCATATAATCATGCTCACATTCATTCTAGGATCAAAATGAAATCACCACAGCTTAATCCTAAATCATGCTTTCTTAAGTTCAAAACAGCATATGTTTATTGAGTGTTTCTAACGTTATGCTAATCATGCCATGATTAATCAAGATAACAACTTCTAAACATTTCTAATCATGCTTAAAGAAAAATAGCTAAGATAATCTACGTATACTTAGGATTTCGAAGGCTTAGAATAATTTACCATCATTTCGAAATACGCATGCAATACGCTATACTTAGATCTTTGAAAGTATAGGAAAATTATACTATACTTAAAGTTAGGGCGTAAGAAGTATTCTACATATACGTAGAGAAGAGTAGATATAGAATATCTACCGTTCTTCTTGGCGGTAGGCGGCTACGGATTAGGAAAATGGTTCGTCGGACGGAGTAACGGCTTAGGAATGGCTGTGATAGCTTCGAAAGAGAAAGGTTTCTCTCGAAACTTGATCTTGACTAAAGCTACTAGAACTTTTGGATCAGTAGGGTGGCGGAGTGGCGGCTTAGTGGCGGCACTAGAAGATTTTCTTGAAGAACTATGAAGAACTTCAAGAACAAGCTATGAACTAAGCAAGAACAACTAAGAACAACAAGAACACTTAGACTTTCTAGAGAGAAGTTGGAGCAATGCTTGAAGGTGTGAGTTCAAGGCTTGAATGGCTTGCTATTTATAGGCCAAGGTTGGTCTATTATCCAAGAGACAACATTTCCCCTAACATTTGTTATCCAAAGGTTAATAGATTGACTAGATTTGATGGTACTTAGATTGGGTGAGGAGTTGAGCTAAAGGACATGACTAGGCTTGGTTGTACACTTGCACACATCACACAATCTCTCTCTCCCTCTCTCCCGGCCTCTCTCTCTCCCTATCTCTCTCGGCTCTCTCTCTCTCTCTCTCTCTTTGGTCTAATGGAGGTACAAAGGTTGAAAGACTACAAGATTTTCCCTTATTCTTTCTTCTAACCTAGGACAAGGTTTAAGTTTCTTTAATGGGGTTTGTGTCTAGTCTAGAATAAGAAAATAAGATATGGTTGTCCTTTAGGGTTGAAAGAATAAGAAACCCTAGATATGGTGGTACATGGTGATGCAATAAGATGATCTAGGAAGATATGGTGAGTACACTAGTCACACACATCACACTCTCTCTCCCCCTCTCAACCGGCCTCTCTCTCTCTCTCCCTCTCTCGGCCACTCTCCCTCTCTCTCTCTCTCTCTCTCTCTCTCTCTCTCTCTTAGTCCAATGGACACCTAAGCATATAAGGACTAAGGGTTGGTGGTTTGAGTGGAAGAGTGAGGATTGTGTGTAAGTAAATCTAGTACTAATAATCTAACCTATGTCATCCTATTTTTCTTCTTCCATAAGTACAAGTACTTATATATATAGAATTAGGGTTTTTGGTAGAAGAAGATCAAGAAAGGTACAACACTATCTCTCTCTCTCCTATCTCTCTCCCTCATCTCTCTCTCTCTCGGCCTCTCTCTCCCTCTCTCTCCCGAATTCTCTCTCTCCCTCTCCCTCTCTCTTGGTTAATATATATACATATATAAGAAAGACTAAATAAAGGACAATGTACTCTATGATCTTATCTTGGACTTTTAAGTCAAAATTCCCTATTAAACTAAGTCAAAATGCCACCTATGTACTTATAACTATATTCTATCATATAGTATCCTAGGATGACATATACATATCTTATACTTTAATTAAATAAGTACATATCATATCTAGGAAGGAATTAACTAATTTAACCTAGTACTATAGCTTGATTTGGCCTTATGGACCAATGGATTATAATTCCCCTAACATTTATTAACCAAAGGTTAAAGGATGGAAGTACTATACTTATATAATCTATCTATATTAGTACAATGACTCATGGTGAATCCAATTAAACTAATAGATCTTGTACTAGGTAGAAAGACTAACCTATCGTCCAATGGTTAATAATTCTCCTAACTTTTATCGTCCAATGGGTAAAGATGGTAAGTAATATATAATCATATAAAGTGTACCTAGCAATCTAGTCACAATATCCTCGGTGTAAACCTATGGTCCAATGGATAAAGATTATCCTAGCATTTATCGTCCAATGGGTAATAGATCAAAGGTTGACTTTGGTCAAGGTCTCACTTAGGGTTCAAATGGTTCATGAAGATCAAAGGTTCGATTAGGTTACCCTAACGATTAGTTAGAAGCTAGCTAGGCTTGCTAAATAGGATGCCTTAGGGTTTACTAACTCACTTGTCTTTAGAAAATGACTAAATCGCATGGCGTAATGAAATTAGATTTTGAATCGAATAAATCTAATTATGACGAATTATTGGAAAATAAGGAATTTATAGAGTCAATAAAATAATCAACGAGATTTTTATTTACTGAAAATCGGAGTTGTTACAGTTGAGACCATCTCTTCGTATGAGAAACACCAATTTGGTGGATCGGATTTCACTGTGTGGGTTCCAACTTTCAACAACGATGGAGATGGTAACGACTACAACCGGGTTTTTCAACACCACTTCCTTGAGAGGAATGATGGTTTCTAACACTGGATCTTCTTTTTTGGCTACTCTTGTTTTTTCTGTTTGTGTTTTTTTTTATTATGGCTTGTGTAGCGGGCCGAGCACAACGATCCAAACCCACACCCAAGAAGACTGGACCAAGGTTGGGGCCGAAATGGTAGCCGTGTTTGACCCCAGGTTCGGCTCTAACCGAGGTCCAGTAGTGAACGATGGTGCTTTCGTCCGATGGCCAGCTTGAAGAGAGAGCCTCCAGACTCGGCCACCTTCAAGACATAATTCAGTTGTCAATCCCCACGAGTCATCTAGCTTTGAGCTCGGCTGAGGGCGAGGCTCGGCCAACCATGGTGCCACGTGCCTCCCCACGCGCTGAAGTAGTTACGCCAAGAGATAATGATGAGCACACATGGGGGTTGCCAACTCACACTAAAACGGTTACCAGATCTTATCAGTGATGTTAGCTGACCGGTGCAAGGCACATGCCAGAACTTGGAGAGCAAGCCAAGCAGATTCTATAAATACCAAAAGATAAGAACCCTAAGAGGTACATCCTTCTACACACCTAAACCCTAGTCTCTTACTTTACTCTCTGCACATTCTCATCCTCTCGCCGGAGGGCCTTGCCGGACAACTCCGGCCAGATCTTAGTCATGCATTCACTGTGCAGGTTCGGGCGAGAAGGCTAGGAAACCCTTTCACCACCAGAGGAGGAACTCAGATCAAGGATCGCGGGCCACACAATTTGTGAATCTGACATGAAACACTTCTGATTCAAATGGCTCAAATTCCCTTCAAACCACCCTCCTCCTCCTGAAAAACCACAACAAACTCAGCCACCATGGGCGGAGATCTTATGGAACTATGGGCTACCACAGCCCCGGGTGGATCTGGGCGGCCTGAAAAATAAAGTTTTTGAATCGAATTGAAAATTTTGAAGAGTCGCCACCCGGATTTATGGTTCGCCACCCGAGAAACTGTTTTGATTTGAAAATCAGAGATTCGTTGAGGATTCGGAAGCCACGTTACGAGGGGGAAGGGTTTTACAGCACCCCCCTCGCCCGACACGAGATCGGTCTCTACTAAAAGTTTACGAGATTTTTCAAAAAGATTTTATTTCATTAAACAAGTAGCAAATATCCACAGATATATCAAGTATAGGGTGTATGCCGGTTGTAAGTGCAGAAAAACTAAGAGTAGTTTTGGCAGCACAAGAACGTAGCGGCTACTTCGAGGTCCTCGCCGGAACCCTAATACGACGCCGGAATCCTTATCTGCAAAACAGACAAGGGGTGAGTGCACCTTTGCCTCTCGTGGCAAAGGCCCTCCGATGCCTAAGTTAGTATCACGTACTAAAGGGAAATCCTAATTAAGCATAAGAGAAGACGTATAATTGCAGTATATTGTGTACCTTTTTCCTCTAGGTTTGCCTCGTACTTATAAGTTTACAGATGCTTGTTGCCCAAGTATCCATGTTGCCCTAGGTTTCCTATCTCTTATAGGAAACCCAGGGTATATCGGATTCTCGTTCCCTTATCAGTTCATTTCCTTAATCCGTCTAGGACTCCTTTCCATAGCCGGCCGAACTTCCCATTCCCGTCGGGTATCTCTCCAAGATCCTATATCATCGGGATCTCATTCCTTCACAGAATATCCCTATTCTGGAACCTTCTGGAACGTCTCTTGCACTTGGGACTGCTACACGTACAAATCCCCTCCTGTTCGGCACTTACGTTACCAAACAAACTGATTGGTCCAATGACTTCACATGTCATTGCTCTTTTGTCATTCTCTTGGTCCAATACTCCTCTCGTGTTGCTGGACCAAGACTCAGCACAGGCTCCCCGGACCAATGACTTCTCATACCACTGGCCCCTGTCGCCGATCACCGCCTTGTACGCGCGACTGCCTCTATTGTGATTATACCATGGTCCCACGTACCACGTGTTCGGGCCCTTTTTGTGCCTGTTTGGTATTTACTCCCTACACCAGTGCCTGTGTATAATGTGTGATGGAATGGTAATGGAAAATGGACAATGACCAGAGAAACAACAAACTGCTACTGGTATCATTCCCGAGCGCTTGGGAGTACTCCTGAGCACTCAGGAGTGCTGCTGGCCAACCCTGCAAATTTTGTTAGGTACAAGCAGGATGCAATACTAAAACTAAGAATCTGGCTGTTTTTTGCAACTCCCAACTCATCGTCAATCAGGTTCTAGAGGACTACGAAGCTCGGGACCCCAAAATACTGAAATAACAAGCAACTGCAGCCGAACTCATCCAACGCTTCAAGAATTTCTAGATCGAACAGATCAACCGCAAGCATAACGCCCACGCTGATGCACTCGTCGGCCTAGCTTCGGTATCCAAAGCCTCAGAATTTAGGACCATCAATTTTGGCAACATTGACCACCCAAGCTTTGACACTACTCTAGAAGTACTCAACATCGAACTCGGTCCAAGTTGGATGGACGAGATCGTTGCGTTCCTCCGACATGTCACTCTACTAGCCGACAAGAAGGAAGCTTACCGTATCAGAAACAAGGCTGCCTACTACTGGCTTTCCGAAAGCAGCCAACTCTACAGGAAGTCCATCTCTGGACCATACCTTCTCGTGGTTCACCCAATTCGGGTACAATATATCCTCGCCGAGCTCCACTCTGGCAGTTGCGGCTGTCACTTAGGTGGTCACTCCTTATGTCAACGAGCAAGAGCCAGGGATATTTCTAGAAGAACATGAAGAAAGACTGTGAAGAAGTCATCCGCAAATGCCGACCGTGCCAACTATTTTTTCCCATCCCAAAGCAACCTGCCCAGAATCTTTCCCCTATCACAAGCCCTTGGCCTTTTGCACAATGGGGGCTCGACATCGTGGGCAAGCTACCAACGGCACCAGGCGGCTTCAAGTTCCTTATCACGGCAACAGACTACTTCTCAAAGTGGGTGGAGGCCGAACCTCTGGTCACAATTACCAAGGCCGACGTTCAAAGGTTCGTTTAGAGGAACATTGTTACCAGGTTCGGCATCCCGTACGCTATCATCTCTGACAACAGCACCCAATTTGTTGGAAACGACCTCTCTAGCCTCTTATGAAGAATTTAGGATACGCTTCTTCAACTCTACTCCAGCATACCCCCAAGGAAATGGCCAACCCAAGGCCATGAACAAGACTGTCTGCGTCGGAATCAAACGTCGGCTAAATTCAAAAAGAGGAAAGTAGGCAAAGGAGCTCCCACGGGTTCTATGGGTCTACCGTTACACGCCTCGGCGATCCACCGACCAAACACCCTTTTCAATGGCGTTCGGCATGAAGGTGTAGACACCCCAATTTGGCCTAACGATTATTTCAAGTCCCACCTTGGGGACCATCCCGATGATGAAATGGATACAGTGATTGCTGATTGCCTTCTCGAGAACCTTAGGACTTTCGGTAAGAACTTTGAGCCACTTAGAAGACCCAATCCAGAGCCATATAGCCTTTCAGACAGAAAATACAGAAGCCTAGAAGAATCCATCTATCGGCCGTAACATCGATCTCACGGCCTTAACATCATTTCCTCACCCGAGCAACCTGTTGCTATCCTTCGGCCGCAACATCCATTCCTCGGCCGCCAAATCCATTGCTCGGTCGCCAGATCGTCCTTTTTCCAGACTCTGGAACGTTCTGTCGATTGTTTGATCCAACTACACTACCTTTCCGATGCGTTCGGGCTACGTTCAGAGATTGCAACGAAGAGTTTGAATTGCATTGCAATAGCAATTGCAATCGTGCCATTTGATTGGCCGGAGTGAGTCACCAATTGCCTATATAAAGGGGCCTTTAGACCACAAAATTAACAAGTGAAATCACTCTCTCAAGCCACGAAACTCTGCAGAAATACTCTCTCAAACCCTCTCTTTAAAAGCCCCAACCTCCCGAAGGCAGCCATCAATTCGACGATCAAACCCCAAAGTTCAAACCCTAACCCTAGGGTTTTCAGAAAAGCAATCAGTCAATCACAACCAAATCCGAAGCAATCGAGCAACTGAGGGATCAAGGTGGTGAGGCCCAACGGCCTCTGGTTTGTTTTACTTATCGTAATTATGATTAATCGTCGCATTTAGTCATCTGCTAACTTTTCTGTCTGGTGTGAGGAAGAACACCGACCGGGGCTTCGATTCCTCGGCCGATACATAAAACCAGGAGGATCCCTCGGCCGTGACATCCATTCACCGACCGCGGGATCCATTCCCCTGGGACAGCTTTGTTTTATTTTTTGCTTTCTGATGCATGTTTCAACTACAGTCTGGGCTCACCATTAACTGCTTAAAGGATAAAAACAAACTACGTGTTAGAATTAAATAAAGCATCTGCATGTCTTATGTTGAACAACTATGGGCCAGTCTCACAGCTGGGCAGAAATGGGTGCCTAACACCTTCCCCTTACTGTACTCTTGGCTCCCGTACCTAGAATCTCTATCTGTTTTCCTAGTTTTAATAAACTAGGTGGCGACTCTGTTTTAATGATGACCGCTATCGTGTGGCGATGTTCCTAGCCATGGGAATGTCCACGATCTTGGTTTATAAAGCAAGCAACCAATCGAGCAAACAAATATGATCAATCTGTATGGCGATGCCCCGTTCGGGAGGTGTCTACAGTTTTTGGCGACTCTGCTGGGGAATATGAGTGCCATAACCAAAAAGTTCAACATAAGACTAATACATGCCTTGTTTAATTCATCTATCATATGCATCGAGCGGGCAACCCGTTGAGTTCACCTAATATCCCGGCATGACACGGGCTATGTTGGGGGTTCCAGCAAACTCCACAGTCACTCGTACCTAGTGGTATATCAAAAAGGGAATCACCCAATCACCGCCTATGATGGGCTGGTGAGAGTATTGGTGCTCTTTGACAACGGAGCACCCTGAGACTACCAAAACCTTTCATGTATTAGAAAGCCATATAACTTATCAAACTAAGACAGGAACCTACAGGCTAGGAACCTACTTGCATTTTGTTTGCAAAAGTTCTTCCTCACACCCTGTATCATTTGTTATTGTAAATAATTTTTTCTGTGCAGAAGGGTTGGGATTTTCAACCCAAATCCTAACCCTACACGAGCCAAATACTGACTTCCAGGTACTCTACTTTTCAAGCAGGCACAATAGGTAGATTAAAGAAACAACATCAGCCAGTTTTATACTCTTACAATACCCGAAGTCACACCAAACAGAGATCTTTACAGTCATCTCACCGGTCACCTTCGCCTGTCAAGACACCCTCACCGCAACAGTCCCGATCAATTCTGGGGACTTCACGGTCATCTTCTCAACAAACCCAACTATTTACCCGATCCTGAGCTTCGCCAAGCAGTCCCTCTACCTACATCCCAAAAATGGCAAACAATGATGCTACTATCACTGAGCTCCGAGCCCAAATTGCCTATTTACAAGCTGAAAAAGTAGCAAGAGACGCTGAAAACAAGAAAGATGAAGAAGAAGCAGAAAATCCTCATGAAGTTACAGAAAACCCTGAATTGGTCAAACAAGTCAAAGAAATCAAGCACGCTTTGGCTCATTCACAAGGAGACCAAATTCTAGATTTCGAGGGGCTTTGCCTCTTTCCAGAATCTCAACTGCCTGAACGGTTCAAAATGCCAAACATTAAGAAGTTCAACGGGACAGGTAACCCTACCAGCCATGTTCGCCATGTCATCAACACTCTGAAGCCTATGGGCCTAACCGATGAGCTCATTGCTCAACTGTTTCAAAGAACTCTCACTGGAAACGCCCTCGATTGGTTTCTCACTTTAGAATTTGTGCACTATCAAACTTGGCCGGAAATTACCAACGCTTTTGTCAAGCAGTATGCATACAATGTCCAAATTGAATTAACTAATCGAGACTTGGAGATGACTAAACAAGAATCCAATGAGGACTTTGCTACCTTTGTGGCAAGATGGAGAGAAAAGGCTGCCAAAATGAAGAACCGCCCCTCCGAGGAAGATCAAGTGAGGATAGTTGTCAAGAATCTACAACCCAAATATCTCACCCACATTTACACTCAGGCTATCACTGATTTCAATCGCCTGCATGCCACTGGATTACAAATCGAAGATGGAATCAAGCTGGGCCTCATTGGGAAAGAAGACACTCCTCCACCCAGAAAAACCTTTCCAACCCGTACATCTCCTGCCTCTGTCAACACCCTTAACTCAGCCTTACCACAAGACCCTTTTCAGACTAGCTCATCTAGAAACACAAATCGGCCCCGCCGCAATTTTGACCCTCTCTATATGACTCCATCCCAAGCCTTAGCCATCCTAAGTCGCCAAGGGCATCTCAAGCTTTTGAATAATCCACCTCCTCAGCCACCTTATGGCCCAAGCTATGATGCCAACAAAGAATGCGCTTACCACCAACACCCTGGACATGAGACAGACTGTTGCATGCGTCTTCGTCATGACATCCGAGATCTCATTGATAGTCGGGCTATAAAACCTCCCAAGCCCAATGTGCAAACCAATCCACTTCTTGCTCACAATAACGAACCACCGTCTCAAAATATCAATCTCATAAGCCTATCCAATAGCCCCACATATAATCCTACCCGACACATTATCCCAAACACCCAAGCCAAACCATCCCTGATCTTCTCTAAGAATGACGAATGCTTTACAACAGGAGGAGAACCCCACATCTATGCCATTGATGATGGGGATTGGTGGTTGGACATGCGTCAAGCCCTGCCAAGTGATTGGGAAGTTGGAAGAATTGAGCCTGCTGATCCTTGGGGCACCCAAGAAGAAGAAGTAGGTCACCTTACCCGAAGCGGAAGAGTGTATAAACCTCCTAAACTAAGTGGGAAAAGTTCAACCTCAACACGAGTAATGGAAGAAGAAGAAGACGAGAGCCAAAGGACCGAACCTGAGGAAGACAGAGTGCTAAGACAACTAAAGAAAATCCAAGCTAATATCTCTATCTGGGGATTGCTTATGTCCTCCTACGAGCATCGTAACTCCTTCTTCAAAACCTTGGGGAAAGCCAAAGTTCCCATCGACATCAGCCCCGAAGATCTGGTAGGTTTCATAATGGCGTCAAAAGCTCCAAAACCAACAATAGCCTTCACTAACAAGGATCTACCTCCTGAAGGACCTGCACACAACAAACCTCTCTACATTTCACTTAAATGTCTCACTAAATGGATCCCACTGGTCTTGGTGGATAATGGGTCTGCTTTAAACGTATGTCCTCAAAGGACCCTCGACAAGCTAGGGGTAAGCGCCACCGACATACGCCCTTCAAGCCAGGGCATAAGGAGCTATGACAATTCAAAAAGAAGAGTGGTTGGGTGCGTCACACTGCCAGTAGAAGTGGAGAAGATCAAAAGAGACGTGGAGTTCCATGTGATGGATATACCAGCCACCTTCAATCTTTTACTAGGAAGGCCTTGGTTACATGACGCTGGGGCAGTGCCTTCCACTTTGCATCAGAAGGTCAAATTCGCAGTAGATGGAAGAGTCATAACCATTCTGGGGGATTCATCGATCCGAGCTCATTCCGACACACCTGTCCAAGAGGTAGGAACCGAGGAAACCTTCCTTACTTGATTCAGTCTTGAGGAAGCGACTGCTGTGCAAGCCTTGATGGCTGAAAGAAACTTCTACATAAGCACCCCCGCCATATGGATGATGAAGAAACAAAACTACCTCCCTGGTTTGGGTTTAGGCAAAAGATCACAAGGCATCCCGCAAATGATTGATCCCCCGCATAATCAATACGCCTTTGGTCTTGGTTACACCCCAACAGAAGCCGAGATAGAAAAGAAGAGAAGCATGGAAAAGGCTAAGGCAAGAGGAAGCAGGGTCAAAAAAGAGAAACTCATGATCCCAAAAACACTCAATGGTTGGTTTGTAAGAGAATGAGAAGACTTCCCATTTTGTGGCTTCGCAGAAACATGGGAAGACGAAATTACCAAGCAAAGGTACCCTGGAATGCAAATCTTCTTTGATCAAGAATGGACTGACAATGATATAGAAGAAGAACCAATGAATTCAACGTCTATTCCCAAAGACTGGATTGAAGTATTAACTGAGTTTGACCTGAAGATTCTGTTTGGGAAAAGGGTGAAGAAGAGAATAAAACTGTGAAAGGCAAAGGAGCAACTCCCGAGATACCGCAGTAAATCGCATGAAACATTACTTTCATTCCCTAAAGACAAGTTAGGACACATTTTGGGCCCCTGTTTGGGCATTCTCTACAGTAAAATAAATTCTCATTTTATCATTTTATGCTTGATTAATGGTTCAATCTTTAAAATGCTATTGTTGCACGCTACAGTCTCTTTGCCAAAAGGAAAGGATCTTAAAAATCTAATTCTTTATGTTGCTAACAAAAAAGAAGGAAGGGACGAGTCCTGGTTACTTAAGAACTAGGTTTTTGTCAAAAGCTTAGGAAGAAGACGCTATCTCCGTGAGAACACTTAGGGTTAGCTTACCCATTATGAAGGTACAAATGCAACAGGAGACTCATAAGAACATCTCCATCAAATTCCTCTCCAAAACACCAAAACCCTCTTGAGAGAAAAATGCTCGTTGGGTAACTTAAATACCTAAGCAAAAGTAAGAGCAAAGCCTGCTAAGTCAAGAAATTGCGAAAAACGCAGCCTAGGCAAAAGATGAGGCATTCAGAAGCTCGCTAGGGACTCAACCTCCATCAGGTAACCTAGGCAAAACTTAGAGCATGAGAAAGGAAAAACCAAGATTGAAAACCCAACCCCCAAAGGTTGTAATCTAGGAACTACGTAAAAAGGCATGATTCCCTGATTGGGATACGTAGGCAATCTCACAACGAGATGCGGCCCAAACATTTGGAGAAAAGGAAAAACATCAAAAGGTTTGTGCTCAATGATGGGTATAGCTAACCCTGCGTAATGAGCTCGCAAAAGATGAGTTAGTCATTTTCCAGGGAATTGACAAAAACAAAGACACATGAGAATCATCGCTCGTCCTCTTTGACTCCAAAGTCATCAACATAAAGGGCAAGGCATTCCAACGATCCCAGGACATGGCAAAGAGACTGTGGAAACAGCAAAAGCAAATAAAGGGCATGAATCGAATTCAAGTGTAAGAAGGAAGAAATGCCACTTGGCTAAAGCAAAAAGACCAGCTTCTTTAGGAAATAGAAGTAGCGGCCGAAGAATGGAATTCTCGGCCGAGCAATCCATTCCTCGGCCCATGTTTTAATCTGCTTTAACACTCATAAAGCTTTAAATCATTAAATAAAAATCTGAAGTATCTTGAGACAAGGCACAAATCATGGTGTTTTGCCAAACATGCTGAAGTTGCTTCATAAAAATACAAATATCACTATCTGTTTCTAGAACTAACAAATGCAGGTACAAAGAAAAGGGCAAACTATTGCCCACGACTCCTTTTGGACGCATGATAAGAAGAAGAAGGATGAAAACGCTCAGGAACTGGGACGCTGATCCTCTGTCCCTCATCTCCATCATCAGCTCTGGCCTCTCCACTATCAGCCCTGGTGCTCCCACCTTCGCTCACGCCAGCACTCTGAGTAACTGACACTGTTGGCACCCGCTCCGTTTCAAGCTACAGGACACAGTTTGTGGACATTCAGGTTCACATAGGATATGGAATGGAAAGAGAAGAAATCAAAAGACACGTACCATGGCTATCCGGCTTCGCTGCCGACGAACCAAGGCCTCTGCACTCTGAAATGCTAGCAACCACTCCTGAACAACATCAGCTGGCACCTGCAAAAGATATGGCCATATGAATAGCGAAACATGGTAGTCATATTAGAAGAAACCGAAACAAAATCCACAATGATTACCTGTTGAACTCCAGTAGGAAGCACGTACAACTGAGAAGCACACGGTGTTAGCGTCAAACGCTCCTCTTCTCCATTGGCATTGTGGAAAGAGATAAAGCTGGGGGCCCGTGGCCAAGCAAGAGGAGCAGCAGCAGCAGCAGTAGTAATAGGAAGGGTCAGCGAGGCCAAGCGGAAGGCCGAGTAATCTCCTGTTTGGAGAAAACTCATGGCTGGCTGTCTCTCAAAAGCAAGAAGCAAACCCTCCCCTGTCAAAAGATGAGTAGACCTCATGCCAGCTGGAGGAGGAAGAGGAACAAGCTACAACGCCTCAAAGCGTGGGAAGTACTGACCCGTTACCCTCTCCCCAAGGTACCAGGCTCTCGAGAAAGGCCCCTCTAAGAGGAAGTGCTGGCTATCTAAAGCCCTAGCTGAGGTCAATTCCAAAGGAGTCTTTTCGAGCAAAGTGCCCCACGGATCGAATCGCACCTGTAATAAGGGAAATGACATCAAAATAAGAAAATGAAGAAATCACATCAAAATCAAAGAATAGGAGACGTCGTACCTGATCCACCGTCAGGCGATCCAAAACTCGCCTCCAAGCTAGCAAATCCATAGCAGGCGACCGCGACTTCCGAACCCCTTTCAGCCAACGGGCCGCCCGTGGGACAAACCTAGGCTCCCTATGTCTCGTCGGAGGGGGGAACTGCAAAAGATGCTCAAAAGCCTAGAGCTGCAAGATAAAAGGCGAGCATGAGATACAAAAATCAAAGCAACAAAGGGACGACAAAGAAAGCTGAAACATATACCTCGAGAACGCGATGGTGTCCACCCAACGAGAGGCTAATGCCTCGAGAACAAGCACTCAAATGCCCATACAGCGTGGCCAAGGCGGGAGTCCCCCAGTCAAACTCTGCTATAGAATCCAGGTTCACCAAGGCAGCCAGGAACTATACATGCACCGAATTTTCCTTGTTACAAAACAAGGTTTGGCCTAGAAGGTAGAGGAGAAAAGCCCTCACCAATTGCTGCATCGATACCTTAGATTCGATGCCCGCACGGTCAAACTGCTCCCGAAGCCAGGAATAGGTAATGTGGCCGCTCTCTGACACAACAGGAACCTTCCCCAAAAGGTATTCAAAAGCACCCTCTCGCTCGTAAATCCGTGGGTCAATCGGAAGAGGATCACCGCCAACTCTCAGGCCTGTGAGCAAAGCAAAATCACCTGGAGTGATCGTCATCTCCCCAGCCTCCGGAAGGTGGAAAGTGTTGGTGGTATCCCACCACCGCTCTACCAATGCTGTGGTCAATCCCAACTCCGCCTTCGAAAGATGGAAACCAAGTATCAAGGGCTCAAAGCCGGCCAAAGCAACCGCGTCCTTGGCTTCTCGAGGAAGCCTCTCGTGCCACTCAAACACCTGGGGGTAGCTTCCCCACACGCGTAGCCTCTCATTCGCCTGACAAAATACGAAGAAGAAAATCAATACAAAAACATCGCCTATACAGGGGGCAACTTCTGAAAACTCAAAATTCCTTATTGAAAGTCAAAATTATCGCTTCATCTTATACATAAAAATCATTTGACAGGACAAAATTTTACCTTTCTATTAGTGAAACCAAGGTGCTGCTCCGGCTCCCTATGCAAGACCTCAGGTGGGACATCGCTGAGAGGAGGACGATATCGCAATGAACCGCCACGTCCAACCATGTGAACCTGAGGGGCGTATGTGGCAACATCAAACGATGGTAGAACATCACCGCCCGCATCAGTAGAAACCTCAGGCTCTGTCTCAGGAGGAATAGGTTGCGAGGAGCTCCCCCCAACAGTGGCTCTGCGCCGACTCGAACGTAAGACACGGGAACTTGAAACCCCGCCAAGAATCGCGGCCTCAACAGCCGGAGCTTTGCCCGTGTCCCTAGACGTGGCAGGAACATCAGATGACGGAGGAGGAGGCGATGATGAGGCCATGGCAGACGAAGAAAATAATGGCCGGAACAGTGTGGTCGGAAAAAAAAACGATGGCGGAAAGGTGGGAAACGGCGGTGGCTGATCGGAAGAGAAAGAGAGGAACGGCGGCGGTCGCTCGAAAGGGAGAGAAGAATGAGGGATGGAGGAAGAAAGGGTAGAATGACCCGTGAGATCGATTAAATCGAACTTAAATCGATTTTCTGACTTTTGGCGTTCTCACGGCCGAGACTTCAATTCCTCGGCCGAGACATCAATCCTTCGGCCGAGAGATCAATCTCCTGGCCCTCCAATCAATTTTCTTCAGCCCTAGCAGATTTTGCTCAGTGTACCAAACTCAAGCAATATGGACTTCTGGGTCCTCAACCGATAAAGTAGCCTTGGGGGCACCCCCGAGCCAATACAATGTAATCAGAATCAGCCTTGGGGGCATATCCAAGCATAAGGAAATTCTCTCTCCACAAACTGCTGGCTCGAAGTCGTAACCATCATTTCAGCGGCTCAGAATCCATCTCAAAACATTCGGCAGCTCTACGCTTGCTACTCTAGCAACCATACAACCGTCAACTCACTCAACGGCTTTACGCCCGTATTCAATCACTCAGCGGCTCTACGCCCGCGCTCATTATCACTCAACAGGCTCTAAGCATCATCAGCAGCTCTAAGCTCACTCAACAGCTCAGAGCTCATCATCATATCCACCATCATTTCAACGGCCCAACTCAGCGGCTCGAAGCCCATTTTCACAACCGGCTCGAAGCCGTAACCACCAACTCAGCGGCTCTACGCCCTCACCTATCACTCAGCGGCTCCAGGCCTACTATCTCAATTGGCTCTAAGCCGTAACAATCATCTCAACGGCTCTACGCCTATTATCTCAACTAGCTCGAAGCCATAACAACTATCTCAACAGGCTCTACGCTGCCCCAACAATCAAGATATCATCTATTCTCAAGCTCTATGCCTGAATGCTCAAAATCTAACATTTTGAATGCGCGAAGCTCTTCAAATGCCCAACCACTGTGTACTGGATACTCAAGTTCTACACTTGAATGCTCAAGCTCTACGCTTGGATGCCCAACCACTGCGTACTGGACGCTCAAAGCCTGTACTTTGAATGCTCGAATTCTGCTGTCTGAATGCTCGAGCTCTACGCTCTGAATGCTCAAGTCCGGAACTTGATAAAAGCTCTAAGCTTAAATCAAACACACACGCACGGGCCCGTGCACATTTGCATCAACTGCATCAACATTATCACATCGAGTTTGCATCATCATAGCTGTTCACATCTAACAACCATCATCACATATATACACTCTGCATATCTCTCATGAAACAGGTCAACCCTGCAATCAACCAGCTCTACGCCTCGGTTTTATTGATCGGTCCAGCGCCTCAATCCTTTGGCTCTACGCCAAAACTTATGATGAGAAAGCTCCGTGCACAGACCATCAGAATGCAACCAGCTCTACGCTTCGGTTCAAATCACGTCAAGCTCAAAGCTCCAATCTCCTCAGGCCCTCACCTCATTACCACAGCAGGCTCCATGCCTCGATTCTATCACCTTAGGCTCTCGCCTCATGACTACAACCGGCTCCGTGCCTCGGTTCCCTTATTCCCGAAACTCCGCGCTCTAGTTGCTGGCCTCGCGCCCCCCATATCTCAAAACTGCGTCCGACTCATCCCCAGCAGATGGCTTGGATTCCACCCCAAATACATCAATTCCTTCCAGCTCATTCGCAAGGATATGCTACTCTACCGAGCTCCTTTCAGTCAAAGTAAGGATGATCAAGAAAAGCAAACGCACCTGCCGTGTACTGGTTTACCCCAAAATACTAAGGAAGCTCTCCGCCAAAAATTCCCTGGCAGCCCTGCGCTCCTTCAACTACTCTCCGCCAAAACCCTGGCTCAGTCTAGGTACGTCTTCTGTCTCTAACCCTCCAAACTTTTTTATTTTTCTTTATTGCCCGAATTACGGTTGGTCTGAATTTTCCCTGTGGAATACGTAGGCAGCCTCCCGGCCCGACCATAACAAAAACCATTTTCAAAAACCCCTTGGAATAGTGGTTGGACCAAATTGAGTTGCTTTTTGTAGACACTTCCCAAACGGGGCATCGCCATACAGATGGATCATGGATTGTTTGCTCGATTGGTTGCTTGCTTCATAAACCAAAATCATGAACATTCCCATGGCTAGGAACATCGCCACATGATAGCGGTTATCATCAAAACAGAGTCGCCACCCATTTTATTAAAACTGGGAAAACAGATAGAGATTCTGGATACGGGAGCCAAGAGTACAATAAGGGGAAGGTGTTAGGCACCCCTCTTTGCCCAGTCGTGAGACTGGCCCATAATCGTTCAACATAAGACATGTAGATGCTTTGTTTAATTCTAACACATAGTCTGTTTATTTATTCCTTTAAACAGTAAGTAAAGTGAGCCAGTGCGATAATCGAAGCATGCATTCAGAAAGCAGAAAAAGTAAACAAAACTGTTCCAGGAAATCGATTACTTGGCCGGTGAATGGATGTCACGGCCGAGTAATCACACTGGTTTTATATACTGGCCGAGGGATCGAGGCCCCGATCGGTGTTCTTCCTCACACCAGACAGAAAGATTAATAGATAATCAGAAAGCCATGATTAAATGTAAGAATGATAAATAAAACAAACCAGAGGTCGTTGGGCCTCACCACCTTGATCCCTCAGTTGCTTGATTGCCTCGGATTGGGTGTGATTGACTGATTGCTTGATTGAAAACCCTAGGGTTAGGGTTTGAACTTCGGGGTTTAATCGTCGGATTGACGGCTGCCTTCGGGAGGTTAGGGCTTTTGAAGAATGGGTTTGAGAGAGTATTTTGGCAGAGTTTCAAGGTTTGAGAGAGTGTGTACTCTGATGAATTTCGTGTGTTTATTTTCGGAGTCCAAAGGCCCTTTATATAGGCAATTGGTGACTCACTCGGGCCAATCAAATCACGAGATGGTAATTGCAATTGCAATGCATCTCTAACTCTACGTCGTAATCTCTGAGCGTAGCCCGAACGCATCGGGAAGGTAGTGTAGTTGGATCAAACGTCTAACAGAACACGTTCCAGAGTCTGGAAAAAGGTCGATCTAGCGGCCGAGTAAAGGATATCACGGCCGAGGAATGGATGTCTCGGCCGAAGGATAGATCTTGCGGCCGAGGGATTGATCTCTCAGAGAGATGTTGCTAGCAACAGGTTGCTCGGGTGAGGAAATGATGTTAGGGCCGTGGGATCGATGTCACGGCCAACAGATGGATTCTCCTAGGCTTCTGTATTTCTGTCTGAAAGGCTGTATGGCTTTGAATTGGGTCCTCTAAGTGGCTTAAAGTTCTTACCGAAAGTCCTAAGATTCTCAAGGAAGCAATCAGCAATCACTGTATCCATTTCATCATCGGGATGGTCCCAAGGTGGGACTTGAAATAATCGTTAGGCCAAATTGGGGTGTCTATAGATGCCCCTCTCTGACTGAACTCAGACGGATCGCGAGACATGTTTGAGTAAGAGTCAAAGCTGTAAAAAGCAACTCAATTTGGTCCAACCACTATTCCAAGGGGTTTTGAAAAAGGTTTTGTTATGGTCGGGCCGGGAGGCTGCCTACGTATTCCACAAGGGAAATTCAGACCAACCGTAGTTCGGGCAATAAAACAAAAGAAAAAGTTTGGAGGGTTAGAGACAGAAGACGTACCTTAGGGCTTTAAAAAGCCGTAGTGTGACGTACCTAGACTGAGCCAGGGTTTTGGCGAAGAGTAGTTGAAAGAGCGCGGGGCTACCTAGGGAGTTTTTGCGGAGAGCTTCCTTAGTATTTTGGGGTAGACCAGTACACGGCAGGTGCGTTTGCTTTTCTTGATCATCCTTACTTTGACTGAAAGGAGCTCGGTAGAGTAGCATATCCTTACGAATGAGCTGGAAGGAATTGATGTAGTGGGGTGGAATCCAAACCATCTGCTGGGATGAGTCGGACGCCGTTTGTTTTTGAGATATGGAGGGGGCGCAGGGCCAGTAACTGGAGCACGAAGCTTTACGGGATGAGGGAACCGAGGCACGAAGCCGGTTGTAGTCATGAGGCGAGAGCCTGGAGAGTGATGGAATCGAGGCGTGGAGCCTGTTGCAGTTTTGAGGCGAGGGCCTGAGGAGATTGGATTGATAGGACCGAAGCGCGGAGCTGGTGTTGATCATAAGGCGAGAGCCTGAGGTGTCAGAGCTTTGAGCTTGATAGGACCAAAGCACGGAGCTGGTATTGATCACAAGGCGAGAGCCTGAGGTGATTAGATTTGAGGCGTGGAGCCTGTTGTGGTTTATAAGGCAAGGGTCTGAGGAGAGCTTAGAGCTTGATGGGACCGAAGCGCGGAGCTTATTGTATTATGATGGTCTGTGCACGGAGCTTTCTCATCATAAGTGTTGGCGTAGAGCCAAAGGATCGAGGCGCTGAACCGATCAATAAAAACTGAGGCGTAGAGCCGGTTGATTGCAGGGTTGACCTGTTTCATGGGAGATATGCAGAGTGTATATGTGTGTGATGATGTTTGTTAGATGTGAACAGATATGATGATGCAGACTCGATGTGATAATGCAATATGTGCACGGGCCCGTGCGTGTGTGTTTGTTTTAAAGCTTAGAGCTTCTATCAAGTTCTGGACTCGAGCATTCAGAGCGTAGAGCTCGAGCATTCGGATGGCAGAATCCGAGCATTCAAAGTATAGGCTTTGAGCGTCCAGTACGCAGTGGTTGGGCATCCAAGCGTAGAGCTTGAGCATTCAAGTGTATAACCTGAGCATTCAGTACACAGTGGTTAGGGATCCAAGCGTAGAGCTTGAGCATTCAAAATGTTTGATTTTGAGCATCCAGGCGTAGAGCCTAAGAATAAACGTCTTGATTGTTGGGGCGGCGTAGAGCCTGTTGCTTGTTTACGGCTTCGAGCCAGTTGGGCTTTGAGCTGCTGAATGAATACGGGCGTAGAGCCTGTCGATAATGGGCTTGGAGCCGCTAAGATGGTTGTTATGGCTTTGAGCCAGTTGAGATAGTGGGCTTGGAGCCGCTGAGTGAGTGAGTACAGGCTTCGAGCCTGTTGATAATAGGCTTCGAGCCGCTGAGATTGGTTGTTTTACGACTTCGAACCAGTTGAGACAGTGGGCTTAGAGCCGCTGAGTTGTAATAGCGAGCGTAGAGCTGCTGAATCGAGGGCTTAGAGCCACTGAGTGAGTGTATATAGGCGTAGAGCCTGTCGATAATGGGCTTCGAGCCGCTAGATTGGTTGTTATGGCTTCGAGCCAGTTGAGTCAGTGGGCTTTGAGCCGCTGAGTTGTGGTAACGGGCGTAGAACCTGTCGATAATGGGCTTGGAGCCGCCAAGATGGTTGTTGTGGCTTCGAGCCAGTTGAGATAGTGGGCTTGGAGCCGCTGAGTGAGTGAGTACAGGTGTAGAGCCTGCTAATAATAGGCTTCGAGCCGCTGAGATTAGTTGTAACGGGCGTAGAGCTGCTTTGAGCCTGTGGAGATGGACTTGGAGTCACGGTGCTTGATGAGTGAATATGAGCGTATAGCCGCTGAGTGTTCTGACTCGTTTTGGCCAGCAGTTTGTGGAGAGAGAGCTTCCTCATGCTTGGATATGCCCCAAGGCTAGTTTTGATGGCGTTGTATTGGCTCGGGGGTGCCCCCAAGGCTGACTTGATCTTTGCTTCTGTTGGTCATGGACCCAGAATCCATAATGACTTGAGTTTTGGATGCACTGAGCATGATCTGATGTTTGTCGAAGGAAATAGATTGGGAAGCCTGGAGATCGATCTCTCGGCCGAAGTATTGATGTCTCGGCCGAGGAATCGATGTATCGGCCGTGAAAAAGCCAAAAGCCAGAAAATCGATTTAAGTTCGGTTTAATCGATTTCACGGCCCATTTAATCTTTTCTCCTCCTCCTCTCTTGTTCTTCTCTGTTCCACTCGTTCGACGACCACCGTACGCCACCGTCCTCCTCCACTACCGTCGGCCACCATCATCTCCAGCCACCATCCTCTCCGACCACCGCCGCCGTTGCCACCGGCTCTTGGTTTGTTTTTGGGAACCGTTGGTTTTCCCTCTTGATTCGGACGTGATGGCCACGCCATCTTCGGGTGTTGCGGGTTCATCCTCGCACCCTCCATGTAAGTGCGAGTATTCGTCTTCTGACGAGGAGGCGATTGAGGAGCCTGGTTTGTTTGATGCCGCTACCTACATTCTTCCTTCGCGTAGGTTGGGTTATGGCGGTTTCCTGCAGTACCGCCCTCCTGTTGGTGGCCCAGAGGCCGAGATAGTTCACAGAGAGCCTGAGCAGCATTTGAGTGTTCTAAATGTGCCGGTGAGTTTCCTGAAAAGTAAAAAGTTTACTTTAGTTCGGAGTTTGGAAATCTTTGTATGTTTTAAGAATAAAAAATCTTTTGCTTGCGGGATGAAAATCCCTTTTGGCTAGGAGCGTGAATGAGAAGAACCCGTGTTAGGGTTGAGTTTGTTTTTGTTTCAAGAATAACCGTGCCCCCTGCTTAGGCAATGCATGCTTTTGAATATTAATTGGAGGCCCCTAGCCTTTCCTTTGTTTATGCAATCAGGAAATTAACTCCCTTTTTGGTTTCTGACAGAGAAACAGGAGGCTTGAGGCTCGCGGTGGAGGCAGGGAGGTACACAAGTGGTTTTTGACACTGCCAGAGCATGCTCGAGAACTAGTACGTGCTGCAGGCTTCGAGGCGTTCGTTCTGGGCCTCAGTGTTCCGAAGATGGATTGGTCGTTAATGACGTCACTGGTTGAGAGGTGGTGGGATACCACCAATACCTTCCACCTTCTTTCTGCTGGCGAGATGACTGTCACTCCGGGTGACTTCTCTTTGCTGACTGGCCTGCGGGTAGGCGGAGTTGTTCTTTGAGTTGACCCCCGGCTTTGGGAGCGAGAGGGTGCTTTGCGGTGGTTTCTGGGCAAGGTGCCCCCTGTTCGTTCTCGGGGTCATATCGATCTTGCTTGGCTAAGCAAGACTTTCATGGTGGCTGACATTCTGACCCAGGTGAGTGTCGAGCAATTGACGCGGGCTTTCCTTCTTTACCTCCTTGGGCAAACGTTGTTTGCCAACAAGGATGGTTCGGTACACAAGCAGTTTCTAGCTCCTTTGCAGCACTTGGGAGCTATTCGGGAGTTCGACTGGGGCTCGTCTGCTTTGGCCACTTTGTATGGTAGTCTTGGAGCTTGCTCGCGGGACAAGAGTCCCATTCTTTGTGGTCACTTTCGAGTGCTTGAGGTATGTATCGTTCCTTTGTACTTCTGTTTTCACTTTGGCTTTTTCTAGTTCTGAACTTGCTTTGGTTAACCTGTTTTTCAGCTCTGGGCTTTCAAGCACCTTCTCCAGTTTCCCCCTAAGACTAGGCATGGTGATGCGAACTGCATACCTCGTTACGAGTGATGGTTGGTGGGGCAACGGAGGCCACGGTCACCAGTTTTGAGCCTTCCCGAGTGGCGGCGAGTTTTGGACCGACTGACGGTCGATCAGGTACCTTTTTCTTTGTACCTCTTGTCCTTTAGACTTCCATATTCTTGTGTTCGGGCTGATTTGTCCTTGCTTTGTAGGTACGGTTTGACCCTTGGGGTGGTGTACCAGAGGATGCCCCTCTTGCACGTTGTAGAGTCCTGGACCGGACCCGCAGCTTGCTCGAGGGTCCGTTTTGCCGAGCCTGGTACTTAGGCGATCGAGTGGCTAGTCAGTGGCGATCACGTGTTGAGGCTCTTCAGCTTGTTCCTCCTCCTCCTCCTCCAGTATCTATGAGGTCCACTTCCTTGATGTCGAAGGAAGATCTGAAGAATGCTCGGATCAGAGATTGGGCGGGTTTACTCCTCCAGGCAGGTGACTATACGGAGTACTGCTGTCTTTTCTTGGCCTCCCCCGTTGCGGCTCCTCCCGTTATTCTTGTTTGGCCACGGGCTCCTTCGTTTGTCTCCTTCCACTCAGATGATAAGGAGGAGGAGCATCTGGCGCTGACTCCTTGCACGACCCAGCTTTATACCTTACCAGCCGGGGCTTCACAGGTATCTTTAGCTTTCCATTCTAGCTTTCATTACTTTGTATTGTATTCCTTGCTTAGATGTTTGTAATGTTTGACTGTTCCACAGGTACCTGCCGAGATAGTGCAGGAATGGCTTCACGCCTATCAGAGTGCAGAGGTTTTAGTTCGGAGACAACGCCGTAGGATCCTCGAGGTACGACTCTCTTCATGAATTTTATCTGCTATATATATTATCCCTTGAGTCTGAATGTTTATATCCCTCTTTGGCTACAGCTCGAGGCTGAGGGAGTATCGGCTACTAGTGGGGGGAATGCGGGGACCAGTGAGCAGCCCTCGCCCTCTTTTCAGAGATCACCTAGCTTTTAGGGCTTTTCTTTTTCTTGTTCATAGTTAGTAGAAGATAGGCAGAAATTATATTTGTATAGTGAAAGCAACCACAACAATGATTTTGTAAACAAGCTTTTGTTCATGAAATGAGAAATGCTTTTTATGCCCCTAGATGTCTTGAGTTTGCATGCGATAGTCAGAACATGGCTTTTTGAACAAGTTTTTGCTGATAGACAGTAATTTGTGTGAAAACACTTGGCCGAAGAATCGATCTCTCGGCCGAAGGATCATTGTTGCGGCCGAGGTTTTGATTATCTGGCCGTTACGTCTATTTTCCCAAGGGAGCTTTTGTTTTAGCCAAGTGGCATCCTGTTTCA
Organism: Rhododendron griersonianum; assembly: GCA_018127125.1. NCBI lineage: Eukaryota > Viridiplantae > Streptophyta > Magnoliopsida > Ericales > Ericaceae > Rhododendron > Rhododendron griersonianum. The sequence goes on from CM030795.1 coordinate 18,935,848, forward strand.
CATTCCTCCCTATGCTTAGTCTTTGATTTTCTGTCTCTTGCTTTTGCCATGCTCTATAGCCTGATTGCCAAACTCAAGAGTTTTTTGAGGTATCATACTCATTGCGTTGATGACCTTTTAGGTTAGAATGGATGAACTATAATTCTTGTGTCTATTGCTTGCTGCCAATTTTTCGAGAAAAGCATACTTATCTTTTGTGAGCTCAATACGCAGGGTTAGCTATGCCTATCATTGAGTACAAACCTGTTGATGTTTTCCTCTCTCCAAATGTTTGGGCCGCATCTCGATGCAAGATTACCTACGTATCCCAATCAGGGAATCAGGCCTTTTACGTAGTTCTAAAGTCACCACCTTTGGGGGTTGGGTTTTCACTCTTGGTTTTTCTTTTTCTTTTTCTCATGCTCTAAGTTTTGCCTAGGTTACTTGATAGAGGTTGAGCCCCTAGCAAGCTTTCCTTCAAATGCCTTAACTTTTGCCTAGGCTGCGTTTTTCGCATTTTCCTTGTCCTAGCAGGCTCTGCTCTTACTTTTGCTTGGGTGTATAGATTGCCCAACGAGCATTTTTCTCTCAAGAGGGGGTTTTAGTGTTTTGGAGAGGAATTTGATGGAGATGTTTTTATGAATCTCCTGTTGCGTTTGTACTTTCACAATGGGCAAGCTAACCCTAAGTGTTCTCACGGAGATAGTGTCTTTCTTCTAAGTTTTGACAAAAACCTAGTTTCTTAAGCAATTAGAGTTCATCCTTTCCTTCCCTTTTGTCGGGGACACAAAGATTTTGATCCCTTCGAATTTTTCCCTTGTTTTGGCAATGAGAGTATAGCGCATGGCAATTGCAATTTAGGAATTTAGATTTAGATAAGCATAATCTGGAAGATGAAGAAGAAATTCTCTTAGCGGAAATAAAATGCCCAAACAGGGGCCCAAAACTCGTTCTAATTTGTTTTAGAAAGCAAAAGCAATGTTTTAACGTTTTTTTGCCATGTTGTGACTTCTCAGCTACTGCAGCATGTCGGGGTCATTTCCCTTGTCTTTTGCAACTTTGTACTCTTTCCCACCCTCTTCCTTGCCAAACAGAGCCTTTGAATTGGGTTCATCTTTGAAGTTTGTACGATGGCTACCTCCTTGAGCCATGAGCAATCCCCAGATGGATGTGTCAGTCTGAATCTCCCTTTCCTCATTGATTGTGTGGTCATCAGCTATTTCCTCCTGATTGAATAGTGATGCTAAGGAGGTTTTGTCGAGCGGATCATTGCACTCTTCTTCCATTTCATCAAAGTCGCTTTCCCCTGTCTTATAGGGTTCTGTGCATATGAAATCTAGATCTTCTCTTTCCTCTATCCACTGACTATAGTCGCACTCGTCGTAAGGGTTGACCCATGGTTCCATTTGAAACTCTTCTACCTTTTCTATGAGATTGATTGTCTCCCAAACAATGGGCGGTGTTGGAATTTTGGGACGGTTGATGCGTACCACTATTTGGGCAGGCTCGAAGCGAGCGTGCCTTCTCATCATGATGACCCTTTCTTTTTCCTTCTTCCTATTCTCAAACCAGATACGAAGCCATTCGTCATCTTCTACAAATGGAATGTCTGGATCCTCCAAATTGTGTCTCGCCCAGGAATGTTCCTTCCACTTCCTTAGCTTTTCCTCCTCTGCTTGATCTTTGCTACTTATGTTGAGCATGTCAACGTCAATTACTTCTGACTGATCAGAGTTATTATCCTCTTCCTCCTCCATCATGAAACACTCGTCCTCCTCGGGGAAGGTTAAGGTAAGTTTGGTTTGGTTGTTTTGGACAATGTAGTGGCTGGGATTGTATGTGGGGTTATGAGATAGATTTATGAGATTGATACTTCGAGGTGGCGGCTCAGCATTATGAGTAGGGAGTGGGTTGGCTTGCCCATCAGGTTTTGGAGGTTTTATGGTTCGACTATCAATAAGGTCTTGAATGTCGTGATGAAGACGCATTCAATTGTCTGTTTCGTGCCTAGGGTGCTGGTGGTAGGCGCATTGTTTGTTTGGATCATGGTTTGGACCGTAGGGCGGCGGAGGAAGTGGTTTGTTTAAAGGTTTGAGATGCCCTTGACGGCTGAGAATGGTCAAGGCTTGGGACAAGGTCATGTAAAGAGGATCAAAGTTGCGGCGGGGTCAATTTGAGCTTCGGGATGGGCTAGTTTGGAAAGGGTCTTGAGACAAGGATGTGCCAAGGGCATTCACGGAGGCGTGAGATGTACGGCTAGAGAAGGTTTTCTTAGGTGGAGGAGTGGCCTCTTCTTTCCCAATGAGTCCTAGCTTGATTCCATCTTCGATTTGCAACCCAGTGGCATGCAAGCGCTTGAAATCGGAGATAGCCTGTGTGTAAATATGCCTGAGATATTTGGGTTGCAAATTTTTGACAACTATCCTCACTTGGTCTTCCTCGGAGGGGCGGTTCTTCATCTTGGTAGCTTTTTCCCTCCATCTTGCCACAAAGGTAGCAAAGTCCTCATTGGAATCTTGTTTGGTCATTTCCAAGTCTCGAGTTGTTAGCTCAATTTGGACGTTGTACGCATATTGTTTGACAAAAGCATTGGCAATTTCTGGCCAAGTTTGATAATGCACAAATTCCAAAGTGAGGAACCAGTCAAGAGCACTTCCGGTGAGAGTTCGCTGGAACAACTGGGCGATGAGCTCGTCATTCAAGCCCATTGGCTTCAGGGTGTTGATAGCATGGCGAACATGACTGGTAGGGTTGCCAGTTCCATTGAACTTCTCAATGTTGGGCATCTTGAAATTCTCAGGCAGCTTGGATTCTAGAAAGAGGCAAAGTCCCTCGAAATCCAGAATTTGGTCCCCTTGTGAACGAGCCAAGGCTTGTTTGATTTCCTTGACTTGCTTGGTCAACTCAGGACTTTCTGCTAACACTACTTTATGGGGATTCTCGTCTTCCATTGATCTTTCCTCATCCTCAGCATCTCTAGCTGCCTTTTCTGCTAGTAGTGCAGTGATTTGAGCTTGGAGGTCGGCAATAGTGGCGTCGTTGTCTGCCATGAAGGTAGAAGGGTTGCTTGACGAAACTTGAGATTTAGTAAATGACGGGGTCCATTGAGGGGATGACCGGGAAGTTTCTGAAAGCGGTTGGAATTGTTGTGGTGAGGGTGTTTTGTCAGATGAGGACGATAGACGGGAGGGTTGCAGAGACCTTTGTTTGGCGTAGCTTCGGGTGTTATAAGAGTACAAAGTTGGTTGTGGTTGCTTCTTTGATTTACCTATTGTGCCTGTTTGAAAAGTAGAATACCTGGAAGTCAGTATTCGGCCTGTGTAGGGTTAGGATTTGGGTTGAAAATCCCAACCCTTCTGCACAGAAAGAGTTAATTACAACAACAAATGGTACAAGGTGTGAGGAAGAACTTTTGCAAGTAAAATGCAAGTAGATTCCTAGCCTGTAGGTTCCTGTCTTAGTTTGATAAGTTCTATAGCTTTCTAGAGCATGCAAGGTTTTGGTAGTCTCAGGGTGCTCCGTTGTCAAAGGGTACCAATCCTTTCTCCAGCCCATCATAGGCGGTAATTGGGTGATTCCCCTTTTGATATACCACTAGGTACGAGTGACTGTGGAGTTTGCTGGAACCCCCAACATAGCCCGTGTCATGCCGAGATATCAGGTGAACTCAACGGGTTGCCCGCTCGATGCATATGATAAATGAATTAGACAAGGCATGTATTAGTCTTATGTTGAACTTTTTGGTTATGGCTCTCATATTCCCCAGCAGAGTCGCCAAAAACTGTAGACACCTCCCATACGGGGCATCACCATATAGATGGATCATGGATTGTTTGCTCGATTGGTTGCTTGCTTCATAAACCAAAATCATGAACATTCCCATGGCTAGGAACATCGCCACATGATAGCGGTTATCATCAAAACAGAGTCGCCACCCAGTTTATTAAAAATGGGAAAACAGATAGAGATTCTGGATACGGGAGCCAAGAGTACAATAAGGGGAAGGTGTTAGGCACCCCTCTTTGCCCAGTCGTGAGACTGGCCCATAATCGTTCAACATAAGACATGTAGATGCTTTGTTTAATTCTAACACATAGTCTGTTTATTTATTCCTTTAAACAGTAAGTAAAGTGAGCCAGTGCGATAATCGAAGCATGCGTTCAGAAAGCAGAAAAAGTAAACAAAGCTGTTCCAGGAAATCGATTACTCGACCGATGAATGGATGTCACGGCCGAGTAATCACACTGGTTTTATATACCAGCCGAGGGATCGAGGCCCCGGTCGGTGTTCTTCCTCACACCAGACAGAAAGATTAATAGATAATCAGAAAGCCGTGATTAAATGTAAGAATGATAAATAAAACAAACCAGAGGTCGTTGGGCCTCACCACCTTGATCCCTCAGTTGCTTGATTGCCTCGGATTGGGTGTGATTGACTGATTGCTTGATTGAAAACCCTAGGGTTAGGGTTTGAACTTCGGGGTTTGATCGCCGGATTGACGGTTGCCTTCGGGAGGTTAGGGCTTTTGAAGAGTGGGTTTGAGAGAGTATTTTGGCAGAGTTTCGAGGTTTGAGAGAGTGTGTACTCTGATGAATTTCGTGTGTTTATTTTCGGAGTCCAAAGGCCCTTTATATAGGCAATTGGCGACTCACTCCGGCCAATCAAATCACGAGATGGTAATTGCAATTGCAATGCATCTCTAACTCTACGTCGTAATCTCTGAGCGTAGCCCGAACGCATCGGGAAGGTAGTGTAGTTGGATCAAACGTCTGACAGAACACGTTCCAGAGTCTGGAAAAAGGTCGATCTGGCGGCCGAGTAAAAGGATATCACGGCCGAGGAATGGATGTCTCGGCCGAAGGATAGATCTTGCGGCCGAGGGATTGATCTCTCAGAGAGATTTTGCTAGCAACAGGTTGCTCGGATGAGGAAACAATGTTAGGGCCGTGGGATCGATGTCACGGCCGACAGATGGATTCTCCTAGGCTTCTGTATTTCTATCTGAAAGGCTGTATGGCTTTGAATTGGGTCCTCTAAGTGGCTCAAAGTTCTTACCTCCTAAGGTTCTCAAGGAAGCAATCAGTAATCACTGTATCCATTTCATCATCGGGATGGTCCCAAGGTGGGACTTGAAATAATCGTTAGGCCAAATTGGGGTGTCTACACTTTTTACAGCTTTGACTGTTACTCAAACATGTCTCGCGATCCGTCTGAGCTCAGTCAAAGAGGGGCATCTGTAGACATCCCAATTTGGCCTAACGATTATTTCAAGTCCCACCTTGGGGACCATCCCGATGATGAAATGGATACAGTGATTGCTGATTGCCTTCTCGAGAACCTTAGGACTTTCGGTAAGAACTTTGAGCTACTTAGAGAACCCAATCCAGAGCCATATAGCCTTTCAGACAGAAAATACAGAAGCCTAGAAGAATCCATCTGTCGGCCGTAACATTGATCTCACGGCCTTAACATCATTTCCTCACCCGAGCAACCTGTTGCTAGAAAATCTCCCAGAGAGATCAATCCCTCGGCCGCAAGATCTATCCTTCGGTCGCAACATCCATTCCTCGGCCGCCAGATCCATTGCTCGGCCGCCAGATCGTCCTTTTTCCAGACTCTGGAACGTTCTGTCGATTTTTTGATCCAACTACACTACCTCTCCGATGCGTTCGGGCTACGTTCAGAGATTGCAACGAAGAGTTTGAATTGCATTGCAATTGCAATTGCAATCGTGCCATTTGATTGGCCGGAGTGAGTCACCAATTGCCTATATAAAGGGGCCTTTAGACCACAAAATTAACAAGTGAAATCACTCACTCAAGCCACGAAACTCTGCAGAAATACTCTCTCAAACCCTCTCTTTAAAAGCCCTAACCTCCCGAAGGCAGCCATCAATCCGACGATCAAACCCCAAAGTTCAAACCCTAACCCTAGGGTTTTCAGAAAAGCAATCAGTCAATCACAACCAAATCCGAAGCAATCAAGCAACTGAGGGATCAAGCTGATGAGGCCCAACGGCATTTAGTCATCTGCTAACTTTTCTGTCTGGTCTGAGGAAGAACACCGACCGGGGCTTCGATCCCTCGGCCGGTACATAAAATCAGGAGGATCCCTCGACCGTGACATCCATTCACCGGCCGTGGAATCCATTCCCCTGGGACAGCTTTGTTTTGTTTTCTGCTTTCTGATGCATGTTTCAACTACAGTTTTGGCTCACCATTAACTGCTTAAAGGATAAAAACAAACTACGTGTTAGAATTAAATAAAGCATCTGCATGTCTTATGTTGAACAACTATGGGCCAGTCTCACGGCTGGGCAGAGATGGGTGCCTAATACCTTCCCCTTACTGTACTCTTGGCTTCCGTACCCAATATCTCTATCTGTTTTCCTAGTTTTAATAAACTAGGTGGCGACTCTGTTTTGATGATGACTGCTATCGTGTGGCGATGTTCCTAGCCATGGGAATGTCCACGATCTTGGTTTATGAAGCAAGCAACCAATCGAGCAAACAAACATGATCAATCTGTATGGCGATGCCCCGTTCGGGAGGTGTCTACAGAAGGCTGTGATCCCTCTGGAGTCCAGATTCCCAACCTTGCGGAGTGAAAACTTTGACCCGAAGACCAATGACGAAGCTGTGGAACAAGAATTGATTTTGGCAGAAGAAAAACGTGACGACACTCAACTGAAGCTCGCCAAGTACCAACAGCAAGTGGCCAAGGTTATAACCGTAGCGTGAGGATCAAGACCTTCAAGCCAGATGATCTAGCCTGGAGGAAAGTTGTACAAGTTAGTATAAAAACGAAATTCAAGCCCAATTGGGAGGGTCCATTTCGTATGGTTCGGATTGCTGGTGAAGGTGCTTACATTTTGGAGGACATAAATGGGAAAGTCCTCACCAACCCGTGGAATGCTCAGAACCTCAAAAAGGCATATATGTGAACTCCAACAGTGTGCCTTATGTTCGGCCACTGCCTATCTGCACTTCTGTTTTGTTTTTTGCCATTGGCCTTGTTTTACTTTATTTCAACTTGGCTTCGGCCATTACAAATGTTTCAATTTATAATCAGTTGGCCTCAGCCCCCGTCCTTCTTAGTTTCACACTTTGTACCAGATGTTTCTCAAAATACAAGCAAACTTTCTTGGTTGGCAAATAATGTTCCTTGCATTTTTTCACTTTTATTTCCTTAGATTATACCCTTTAATCTAACTCACTGTCGACACCCTGCCACCACACACAAACGATGACTTCGGTCACACCCACAAATGGCGTTCACGCCTTCGCTTCGACCACTATGATGCCCTAAGAAGCAAACCTGGGACATATGGTCCACCGAGCCTAAGGCACTCATTAAGGCTGGAACTTAGGCTTCAGTTCGGCTTGGCAAGACACTAAGGTCAGCCACAGCCCGGTTATACTCACGGTTTAGTGAGTAAACCACCCACAAACATTAAACATTTAAGTCCCTACTTTGGCCAAGGCTCAGCTACTTAGCCAAATACAAACCAAAGTGGGGGCTACGGGCAATCATTACTTGACAAACAAGCAAGCACAAAGTTTTCCAAGGTAAAAGGAAAGTAAAGTAAGCATTATGTAGACACCTCCCAAACGGGGCATCGCCATACAGATTGATCACATTTGTTTGCTCGATTGGTTGCTTGCTTCGTAAACCAAGATCGTGGACATTCCCATGGCTAGGAACATCGCCACACGATAACGGTTATCATCAAAACAGAGTCGCCACCCAGTTTATTAAAACTGGGAAAATAGATAGAGATTCTGGGTACGGGAGCTAAAAGTACAGTAAGGGGAAGGTGTTAGGCACCCCTCTCTGCCCAGTCGTGTGACTGGCCCATAGTTATTCAACATAAGACATGTACATGCTTTATTCAACTCTAACACATAGTCTGTTTAATTAAGCCTTTAACAGTGAATAAGGTGAGTCAAGACTATAATTGAAAGCATGCATCAGAAATAAACAAAACAGACAGGCTGTCCCAGGAAAATCGATCTCTCGGCCGGTGAATGGATTTCACGGCCGAGGGATCCCACTGGATTGATATATCGGCCGAAGGATTGATCCCCCAACCGATGTTCTTCCTCACACCAGAACAGATATTTAACAGATAATCAAAACACTATGATTAATGCATAAAAACGTAAAAGAGATCAAACCATAGGCCCCTGGGCCTCACCACCTTGATCCCTCAGTTGCTTGATTGCTTCGGATTTGATTGTGATTGACTGATTGCTCGATCGAGAACCCTAGGGTTAGGGTTTGAACTTCGGGGTTTGATCGCCGGATTGACGGCTGCCTTCGGGAGGTTAGGGCTTTTGAAGTGTGGGATTGAGGGATTATTTGTGCAGAGCTTTGAGGCTTGATTGAGTGTGTAGGTCTATCAATTTCTGTGTGTTTATTTCGGAGTCCAAAGGCTCCTTTATATAGGCATAGGGATGACTCACTCCGGCCAATCAAATCATGAGATGGCAATTGCAATTGCAATTGCAATGCATCTCTAACTCTACGTCGTAATCTCTGAGCGTAGCCCGAACGCATCGGGAAGGTAGTGTAGTTGGATCAAACCAAACGTCTGACAGAATGTTCCAGAGTCTGGAAAAAGGTCGATCTGGCGGCCAAGTAAAGGATCTTGCGGCCGTGGAATGGATGTCTCGGCCGAAGCATAGATCTTGTGGCCGAGGAATTGATCTCTCAGGGAGATTTTGCTGGCAACAGGTTGCTCGGGTGAGGAATTGATGTTTTGGCCGTTAGATCGATGTTACGGCCGTCAGATGGATTCTCCTAGGCTTCTGTATTTCTGTCTGAAAGGCTGTATGGCTCTGAATTGGGTCCTCTAAGTGGTTCAAAGTTCTCACCGAAAGTCCTAAGGTCCTCAAGGAAGCAATCATTGTATCCATTTCATCATTGGGATGGTCCCAAGGTGGGACTTGAAATAATCGTTAGGCCAAATTGGGGTGTCTACACATTACATACAAGAACTTCAAACATCCATTTGTGCAAAGTCAAGAGATGCAGATTTCCTAAGTTGGGAGGTACGGCGTGGTAAAACGTTCGGTGTCGACCCCCCACAAACTATTACATCTTGGCACGGCAAACTCCAATGTCCGGAGCCGTCCAGTCAAACAAAATTCAAAGTATTCGGAAGAAACAAATTAAACAGATGATTTGAAGAAACAAGAGGCTATCAACTACGGTCTCCAACCACCCCGAAGTCGGCATCTACTGGTGTTGCTTTCAGACTCCCTCCATATTTTCAGCCTTGGCATTAACCTCGGCATTCTGATCGACGTTCTCACCTCCCTTGTCCCCAACATCTTCCGCCGCCTTCCCGTCCCCGACATCTTCGGCCACCTTCGCCACAAATCCATCCTCATCTTCGGCATCCGAGACATCTTCAATCTCCTCATCACTCTCGGGTGTAGACACCCCAATTTGGCCTAACGATTATTTCAAGTCCCACCTTTGGGACTATCCCGATGATGAAATGGATACAGTGATTGCCGATTGACTTTTTGTAAACCTTAGGACTATCGGTAAGAACTTTTAGCCACTTAGAGGACCCAATCCAGAGCCAAATAGCCATTCAAACAGAATACAGTATCCTAGAAGAATCCATCTGTCGGCCGTGACATAGATCACACGGCCCCAACTTCAATTCTTCACCCATGAAGCCTGTTGCTTGAAAAACTCCCTGAGAGATCGATTAGCCGGCTGTCAGGACCATTCCTCAGCCTCAACATCAATTCTTCGACCGCCACATCCTTTTTTCGGCCGCCACATCGTCTGTTTTCCAGATTCTGGAATATTCTGTCATACGTTTGATCCGTTCACAAAATCCTAGCAGCCAAATCCTGATGCGTTCGGGCTACGTCAGAGAATCACTTTAAAGAGTTTGTATCACTCTATAACTCCAATTCCAATCGTGTGTTTTGATTGGTTGAGTTGTGTCATCCATATGCCTATATAAAAGGGGCCTTCGGCTCCAAAATTAATATACCAATACACCCCTATCGGCCACGAAACTCTGCAGAAATACACTCTCATATCCCCTCTACAAAAGCCCTAACCTTCCGAAGGCAGCCGCCAATCCGACGATCAAACCCCGGAGTTCAAACCCTAACCCTAGGGTTTCAAGAAGCAATCAGTCAATCACCCTCAATCCGAAGCAATCAAGCTACTGAGGGATCAAGGTGGTGAGGCCCAGGGGCCTCGATTCAATTTATTTCCCATTTTTATGCTTAACCATAGTTTTTTGATGATCTGTTAATCGTATAGTCTGGTGTGAGAAAGAACATCGGCTGGGTCTTCGATCCATCGACCGGTACATCAAATCAGGAGGGTCTCTCGACCATGACATCCGTTCACCGGCCGCGAGATCCATCTCCCTAGGACATGTTGTTTTATTCTGCTTTCCGATGCATGCTTTCAATACAGTCTCGGCTCACCATTAACTGTTTAAAGGCTAATTAAACAAGTTATTTGTTTGGAATTAAATCAAGCATGTGATAATCTTATGTCGAACGATTATGGGCCAGTCTTATGACTGGGCAGAGAGGGGTGCCTAACACTTTACCCTTATTGTACCTTTGGCTCCCGTGCCCATAATCTCTATCTATTTTTTCTAGTTTTCTTAAACTAGGTGGCGACTCTGTTTTTATGATGACCATTATCGTGTGGTGATGTTCCTAACCATGGGAATGTCCATGATTCTGGTTTACGAAGCAAACAACCAAACAAACAGCAACGATCAATCTGTATGACGATGCCCCGCTCTAGGGAGGTGTCTACATCGGAATACTCCTCAGGAGGGAGAGGCACACATTCCTCGTCGGTGTACGGCAAGACGAGTTCGGGAACAACAGCTGCATCAATCGACTTGGTCAGGTTCAAGTCAGGCTCCAACTGAAGAACACTGGAAACAGCAACCACGCCATCCTTGTAACCTTTCCTATATGCGATAGGCACCCTCATCTCCACTTCCTCATTGACCATCTTTCGAGCCTGCCTTATATACTCGGCGCCGGCTCGGTCAAAACCTGCCTAAAAGGTCTTCCCATCCACCTCCTTCATTTTTCTCCTCTCTCCTCTGCACCCTCCCAAGCTCACGCTCGGCTTTCTTCGCCTTATCCGCGGCCTCATCTCTCTCCTTCTCCAACTTTGCCACCCGAGCTTTCGCCGCCCTCAAGCTAGTCCTCAATGACTTCACCTTTTCGTGTTCGGCTTTTAAGTTGTCGTGGTAGCGAGACCTCTCAGCTGCCACAAGCTCAGAATTGTTGGACGCACAGAGCAAAGCCTGTCCAGCCTACACAACAAAAGGAGATAAGCTTGGGAAGATAAAGAAGATAAAGTTTGGAAGAAATCAGGCTCGTACGAACCTGCACCAGATAAGCACTTGCGTGAACCAGGCTCAGCTGAAGGTCTTATGGCACCTTCTCCATGTCCCTCGATAGTGCAAGACCTCGAAGCATTGTAACAGCCAGGTTGAGTTCAAACTTGACACTGTCTTCGACGCTCACCACCCTCCCGTCGGCCATGGCGAAAGAGGGGACGAACTCCTGCACAACGACTGGCCCTGCCGAATCTACATTCTTCTGTACGGCCTTCGAGCCGCCGCCGGCCGACGACTTGGTTTGATCCTTCTCTGACGGATGAGGTGTTGGTGGCTTGGTAGGGAAGAAGTCGTGGGTTACCTTCAGCCTTTTCAAAACGGGCTCAGATGGATCAGACGCACCTTGCCAAGCCGAGACACCGTCCCTGAGGTTCACGCGAACCACGTTCCTTCTAGACATCTCATCGGTAAATTCGGGTACAATGGTCCGGAGAGGGATGTTGATTCCTGGAAGCTCGGCCCCTACGCTTTCCTTGAACCAGAATTTTGCAGGCTTCCTGAAAGTGGGGAACTTCACCCTCGACTCCTTCCCTTTCTTGCTTCCCCCAGGTTGCTAACTATTCCCTTTCTGCTATTCACCACCCTTTTTCCTGCCACCAGCCTTTTTGCTCAGCTCGCCTTCCTTCTCTTTCCTCTTGAGTTTACCTTTGTATGAAGGAATATACCCAAGTAAGGTCAGCGCGTCTCGGCAAGCTTGCGACTTTAGGATATCGTCATGCTTTTTGATGGACAGAGATTGTTGAGTCTTTGTTATGGCTCAGTGGTCTGCAAAAAATGGTGAATCAACACAGGCGACGCAAATAAACGAAAGAAAAAATTGGATCCGGCGAAATAAAAGAGAATTTTAACAACCTCTAAAATCCTTTATCTTCGACACGCTATACCTATGCATCGTTTGGTCGCCGAATTCGCAATTACCGTTTACTTCCACGTAAAAATTCGCCCACTTGTCAGTGTCAGGAAACCCATCTATCAACGGCTCCTTGTCCCTACGCGTTGACAAGTACCTACGCTCGGTTCGACCGTGCTTGGACATGATGTATGTGTGGAAGAGCTCGGCAATGGTGAACTCCAAATCGTGGAGCTCTTTCAGTGCGATCGCTGACATCACAATCCTACAGCTGTTGATGGTAAAGAAATGGGGTACAAGGCTAAACCGTGCCAAAAGTTCCCTCAAGAAAGGGTGAAGAGGGAACCGCAGCCCAACTTCACAAATAGCCGTCAGGGGAACAGTGATGTGTTCGGGATGGTGTTCTCTCTTGTCCCTAATCCGGTTGCTGGCCACTTGGCTAACGACAAAGTCGGTCGGGATATTATACTCTCGGAAAAATTTTCATACTCTCGAGGCTCTCCACTGAAGAAATGGGCATGGGGACAAGCCTGACCCCTCTCGTAAAGATCGGCAACCTCTCTGTCCTCGAACGGGGCTTCACTATGACCAGATTGTGCAGAGGTGGTGGCTTCGGCATGAGAACGGAATCTCGAGTCGGCCTCTGGGGCTCGGCCTCGGAGTGTGTAGACTGGGTGAAAGAGATTTCAGGCTCGGTGTTGAAATCGTCCTCACCGTACTCGTAATCACGCTCAGCGTTTGAATCACCAGAATCAACCGACATGTTCGAGGCGATCGAAGAGTTCTGCTGCCGGCCTCTACTCCTACTCAACAACTCTCGGATCAGCAAGCTACCAGAATCGTCTCCCGAGCTTTCAAAGTCGGAAGAGATGACTATCACTGGGTGAGCCAGACCTAACAAAGCAAAGGGAAAATAAATGAGAAACCCCATCGTCGGCAACATGACAAGGGTCTCACTACGTTCGGCTACCCTACTAGCCCACCCTAGTTTGCCTCTACAGACGCAGGCTCAGGAAACATTTAAGGTCAAGCTTTGGGATTCGGCGTTATTCGGTATCGGCCAAAGCCAATGATAGGCACGTGGAATTCATGAATTTAAGCGCCTAAGTAGGGAAATTAGCGCGTTAGACATGCATTTAATTCTCATTTTTCCATTTAATGCGTGCACGAGGGTGGATTTTGTGTTTGTGCTTAATTTGCAGGAAATTGAGATGTTTTGGTGCTAATGAGAGGTATCCGGTAGGCCGTGATGGAGCTTGAGAGCGAGAAGGGCTTTGGAGACTAAGTGTTGAAGTGAAATTGACGAGGAAGTCATCGTAGTCATTCATGAGCGCTACAGAACAGTGGTATAGCGCTCAGAAGTGGCATAGCAAGCCCTCGAAATGATCAGAGAGTTGGCGAGCACTACACCCTTTTGGGTATAGCGCTACCTAAAGACTAAAGGGGTCAACGGCCAACGTCAGCGGTCAACGAAGTCTGCGTCATTAAGGGTTCGCGAGCGCAACACCACTTTGGGTGTAGCGCTACCGAGAGCTTAATTGGCTTGAACGGTGGCGTTTTGGGGCGTTTTGGGTCGTTTAGGGTCTAATTCCGATTTATTTTAGGATTTTAATTGTTTTGTTAAAAGGGATTACTATAAAAGCCCCGTTGTAACTCGAGATTAGGGTTACACGTATTGTAATTTACGTTTCGTTTAACTTTTGGCTGCTGTTTTCTAAGTTCTTAATTGCATATTCAAGTTTTAATTTCAGTTCTTCAAGTTTTCCAGCTGTTAATTCCTGTTCTTCTTCGGTAATTAAATCCGTTGCTCTTCCGTAAGTCTGTGGAAGCGCGTTTTTATTTCTATTTCGATTGTTCGAAGCATGTTTAGATCTAGGGTTAAAATCATTACTGCGTTTAATAAAGTCATGAGTGAGTAGTTCTGTAGAGTGCAGCCACGGGGCAAAGGCGTCTCGTAGCTAGTTTAATCAATGTTTTTACCTCGGGTTCGAATTAATTTAATCTTTAAGCAGTTTTAGAAGACGAAAACTCTTCTAACAAACAAAACTCAGGCATCGCCAGAATTCGAATGCGCACGGATACTGGTGACAGGTGGTGCGCATTTGTTAGGGATCCTTTTTCCTATTCTAAAATCAACAAAGTGAATAATTGTGGCCCGAGTAAACATTGGTTAGGCTAATTGCGGACGCTAAGTTCCCACGGCTGTACTCTCCTTTTTAAATTCTTATTTCATTAATTCAGTTGGGTAATTTAATTAGTTAATCAATCCCATTGAACAAGGGGTGGCTACCTAAGAGCCAGGTTAAACTAGAATTCAACACTTTTGAGTCAGCACCGTCCGTCCATCTCTGTGGTTCGACTCCGGTACTTCCGAATATTGTGCTACACTGGTCGAGAGTCCTACGCTTGGGACGCGTCTTTATTTTAATACACCCAATCGGTCAAGCATTTTTGGCGCCGTTGCCGGGGACGACGACGTGTTTTCTAGGGTGTGAGTTTTCGTGTCTTTTGTCTTTTAGTTGAGTCACCATAGGTAGAGAGAAGAAGGTGTCCTTTAAACAGGACCCTCTTTATTATCGCGACCCGACACATCGTTTAGTTCGAAAAGAACTGGAGTCGAGTCAGCCTGTGTTGTCTAGTTCTTCATCTTCTAGTTTAGAGTCAGACTCAGCTGAACACCAGTCAGAGTCTATTCCCATTAGTGATCTTTATATAAATTTGCCTTTTGAGTCAGTTAGTGTCAGCAATCCACTTTTCCAGTCAGTTCCAGAGTCAGTTTTGGAGTCAGAATCAGAATCAGTCGAGATGGGAGATAGGCAATTAGTCAATCCGCCGTCCTTGAGACAGCACATGCATCCTGAGAGGACTACTCCTCTCGGACCCATTGTATTCCCTCAAGAGACACAAGAGGCACGCAATGCCTTTACAGTCAAACCTGGTGTCACAACCCAAACCCATGGGTTAAAGGTCTAATGACCGGCCAGTGAGTCTACGTCACCCTAGGCCTATCCTAATAAGTCAGTTTAGGGAATTCATAAAATCCTCTCATTAAAATAGATTACCTTAAGAAATTCAGTAAGCTGATTTCAATAATTCCAACATATTCCAGAGTTCTACGTGCGGAAATAAATATAATTGCTTAACAATACCTGCAAGTAACCATAGCATAACCTGACCGGAACAAGCCGGTTATCAAAATTCGAATGTCTTCAAGACAAGGCCTCATAGCTCTATACTCACATCAGAACAGTACTACTATATACACATAAGAACTGAGCACCAAAAAGATTTCGACTTGAGAGCAAAGCCGAGTCCATCTAATGCTGCTAACCTGAAAAGTATGGTTTTTGGAAAACTCCATAAGCTAAAGCTCGTATGAAACATGACATATCCAGTAAACATGTTAAATCATGGATACAACTAACATCTTATAAAAAGTGTAGTCATACTCCTCAGTATCGAACATGTAAAATGTACTTCTTTCAAAGGTAATCAAATCTCAAGTCCATAATAAAATGAATTCAAGTCTTTCAATAGGCTTATGCTAAAAGCAATAATTCTAAGTCATCGGTTCATCAGTTCATTCACAGAATGAAATCCAACTTTTCAGGATAAAGCAGAAAACCATCATGATATTAAAAATATCACATTTCATAATACTCGTCGATTTCGCACATCTTTCATGAACAAGTTTCAACCAGAATCTAGAGGAGCGACCTCTATATCATAAAAGGGAATGACGTCAAACCATCAGGATACCTGGTCAATATCCTCCAACCTTATAACTCCAAATCCACTTTGTCTGTTTAAAGTCCTCAAGCACGGACACTTATTCAGATGCATCGACAGAAAAATATACATTTCATCAAGTCATTTAACAACTTAATAAATATCCATGATTCCATTTAGAAAACATTTCTAAGATATTTCAACAGCAATGAAATATTTAAACAACAAATTGTGGGCAGCATGCCCTTTGGAGAGAAAGGATTTCGTTCCTTTTCGCCATTGCGGCCCTTTTTTGATAATCGAGGGAGCGCGAGCGCAGGTGGCAAGCGCTCGAAAATACAGAGTCGCCACTCGGGTTTTGAAGGTCCGACACCCAAGGAACCGTATTTCGAAGCACCTGCCGCGCTATTTGATTTGAAAAAGTTAAGGAACCAGTCCGTCATAACCATATCTGGGTTCGGGAGCCAGGTTACGAGAGGGGAAGGGTTTTATGGCACCCCTCTCGCCCAATCCGGAGATCGGTCTCTACTTAGGCATTTTGAAAACATTGCGATTCTTCTTTTATTAATCAATTTTAGCCAATTAGGGCGGGGGAACAGTTAATCGGGGATTAAGACTGTAACACGTTTTGCAAGATGTGATCAAAATAGCATGGATGAGCAGTTAGTTAGTATAGGATGAGAACAGACTCCTGTGGGAGTTTAAACAGACTGGAAAGCTCCTGTCTTGGAGTGTCGTGCACAGGAAGAAACCGGTATGCACCGATCAAGTCAATGCATGCGACCAAACCTGCGCCCGCTAATACAAGACCTGCGCGCGCCAGGAAGCCTAAGCCCACCGCTCTTATTCTCAAACCTTCGGGCTCTGGAAGGACCGGTGCACACCATGACAAACCAAACAGTTTAAACTCTCTGGGCTCTGGAAGGACCAGTGCACACCGAGACAAACCAAACAGTTTATGCGGTCATAATATACGGTTTAAAGGCTGAAAAGCCTAATAAATAAACAAAAACACCCCATAAACAGTGTGGGGACAAAATAATAGCCTAAAACCAAGTTAAACATGCAAGGCCAGCCACGGATCGGGAACAGAATGGAACCGTCGCGCGAGGGTTCCGAACAGTCGCGCGGTGCGCCCTGGCGCGCGATGGTTACGCCCTGGCGCGCGATAGCTGCGCCTGGGCGCACTGGTCAACTCTCCTTTTGACCATCGCGCGAGTGTTTGGGAGCAGCGCGCGAGGGTATGGGCCGAACTTCCAGTGTCTGGTTTTGCACGTCCTGGGTTCTGAGACAAGTCCAAAATGATCCCAGGGGTACTCCAACAGAGCAGAACTAAATATTGAAATGCAAGCTAGCAATTTAAGCTCTAAGAAAAGCAATAAACTGATTTTTACATGCATCAACAGTGATCTATATCAAAATAAAACTATATAACAGCCATGAACATGAATAAGACAAGAAAATGCTAGCATCCCTTCCCCACGTGGACCAATCTCATGCAGACAGAAGTGTCGCGCGAGTGTTCAAGTCCATCGCGCGAGGGTTTGCTAGGCCACGGCTTTTGAAACCTTGCTAGCTTTAGGGCCAGGACTGGTATTGATTACCAGCCTTGACCCTGCCAGCCCCCCTCAGGGATCAGAACAGAGAGCAGAACAAAGGTGAGATATACCTTTGGATTTTGAGGTTTGAAAAGTGTTTGAGCTTTGAATTGAGGTTGAGTTTGAGGTTTGATTGAAATGTGAAAATGGGGAGGAAGAACAAGCTTTGTTCTTAGGGTGTCTTTGTATCTCTTTTATTAGCTTAAAAGAGTACAAAGCAAAGACCCTTTGTAATGCCAAATTTTTGTTAACCTTTGTGCTTGGTTTTTTTGTAACCCTTTGAAAGAGAACAAATGGGGGATATTATGGAGAGCACCTTCCATTAATGGAAAGGTAGCTCGGGTTCAAAGAATGGAGGCCAGCCACTTGGTGATTGGGGTTACTTGGTAATTAAGGCCCGGTGAATAAAGGTGATGGGGACAGTTCGACCGTCGCGCGAGGGTTCCAAACTGTCGCGCGACAATGCGCCCGGCACGCGATGGTGCGCCCGGCGCGCTGGTCAATGCTCCGATTAACCATCGCGCGACGGAGTCAAACCGTCGCGCGCCCGGGCGCGACGGTGCGCCCCGGCGCACGATGATTGCGCCCTGGCACACATCAATAGGGTTTTTGGCTTTTGGAAGTGGCTTAGGCTAGGTTAGGTTCAAGGGTTTTTCAAACACTCAAAGCTCAAACACTCGACATTCCCGGGGTGTTCTTGATCCATTTCATCATTGGGGAATCAAAAACCGTAAGTAAACTAATCTGGAAGCCCAGATTGGGGTGTCTACAGTAGCCCCCCTTTGATGGCACTTGGAGCACCATTGAATTGGTACAAGTAATGTCAAAGGTTTCTAGACACCCCTCAAGGCAATCCAGAGCAGAACATACTAGCAAAGTAGACAAGCATACTAACAGAACCTGATTGGTTGAATGGACGGACAGACCGTCGCTTGTTGATTGAATTTGGTTTGCCAATGCCACAACATTGACTGAAGAACGCCTCAACACGCTTGGATTTGCCAATGTCTCAACACTGACGGTTTAAATGCCTCAACGCTGATTTGATTTGCCAATGTCTCAACACCGACGGTTTGAACGCCTCAACGCGTTTGGAACTTGGACGGGAGGATCATCAGTATAAATGATCGAACCGTTGAAGACTGGAAGGGAGGATCATCAGTATAAATGATCGAGCCGTTGAAGCCTGGATGGGAGGATCAGCAGTATAAATGATCAAACCGTTGAAGCCTGGATGGGAGGATCAACCGTATAAATGATCAAACCGTTGAAGCCTGGATGGGAGGATCAGCAGTATAAATGATCAAACCGTTGAAGCCTGGATGGGAGGATCAACCGTATAAATGATCAAACCGTTGAAGCTGGATGGGAGGATCAGCGGTATAAATGATCAAACCGTTGAAGCTGGATGGGAGGATCAGCAGATTGAGACGGCGAATCGCTATAAAAAGTGATCGAGCCGTTGAGGTTGGACAGGACCGGTTGTCGATTGAGTCGGCGGATCGCTATAAAAAGTGATCGAGCCATTGGAAGTTGGACAGAACCGGCTGTCGTTGTGTTGATCCAAGTAGCACAAACAGTGGATATCATGCATAGAAGCAAGGCGGACTGCAGTTGGGGAGAAATCGGTGACAACTGCTTTGTCGTTTTGATGGATTCTTGCTTTGTCGTTTTGATGGATTTTTCCTGCGTTCAACATTTGATATACACACAATATGCAATGACATGTATAAAATATTGAAAATGCAGATGCAAGCTTAGGGCGGCTCCTAGAAGGACAACGACACCTAAGGACTACCACTGAGCCTCATTACTGTACTGTCTGTGCTTCTGAGATATGCACCCAGATAAGAAGACGTTGAACGGGCGGACGTGCCCCAGTTGACGTTTGAGCACTGGAATTGGGCCTGCGTGCCCTTTCTGCGATGCTTGGGCAGGTGTGCCCCAGAGATGCTTTGCTTGGCCTTGGGCTGACGTGCCCCTGCTGCTTTCAAGAGATTCCGTTGCTTGCGGATTACGGATACTAGGGTAGCAATGTAACAATTGCGTTTTTCAGTTTATTGACTCTCTTTTACAAGTGTTGAAGAGAATGCAAAAACTAACCACTAATATCTAATTTGCATTGACAATTGCTTTGAATCGACACACAGACATGCGCACATGTGTACAGACTCGCCTAGCTCGAATGGAAAAGGGGGAGAGAGTCCCGGGGTATAATGCGAACCCTCAGACACAAAGAATATAATGAAATTTTGGGCATTAATGTGCCAAAACTCACAATATTCCTGAACAGGTGAAACTGACACTTACGAAAAGTACAAAAGGTACAAAGACCTGTACAAACAAAATCGAGAAAAGTATCCCGATATGACAATTGATTGAAAAACTGGAAAAATGTCGCAAAAATGGACATAAGACGCAGATTATGACACGTATAGGCCCGGACTGAAACCGATACCCCCGTGCAGTCACATTAAGTCCATATGACTTGCACAGCATGACAAGACTTGGCAAAAGCCCCTGGAACGACATTCGAGGGTAGTAGCTAACTGCTACTGTCTGCTGCAAGAAGAGTGCGCAGGTTTGAGACCAACACGTATCGCTTTGAACAAATGCGCTGCGGTTGCTTACACCAGACTTCGGTGAACTTAGAATAAACTGTGAGCCTGTTAAGGCCTCTAGCATTTCGTTCTGTTTTTGATGCTTCAATTATTTTTAAGACTTATGCTCAGCCTGTAAATTGAAGAAGCAGTTTGGTAATAAAATTGAAAGACGAAGGTTTTCCCCCTTCTGGTTCCTCCAATGAAGCTTGTCTTGATCTTCGATCCTCTTCGACCTTTGATGTGCACCAAAATGTCAACCATGGATCCAATTGATAGATTGTGACCGAGTCTCAAAGAAAGACTGCCTACGTATCCCAAGCTAGGGAATCAGGTCAAAACGTAGTTCAGGCCACGGTTCGACAGAGTATGACCGAGTCTCGAAGAGAGACTGCCTACGTATCCCAAGCTAGGGAATCAGGTCAGAACGTAGTTCAGGCCAAGGGTTAACTCTCGAGTATTTACCTCTCCTTTTACGCTCTAACTTTTGCCTAGTACCGCCCATTCGGGTCTTCGGTCTAGCGAGCTTTGATTGATTGCCTATTCATTTTTGCTTAAACCACCTTCATAGGTTTTGGTCTAGCAGGCTGCTCTAACTTTTGCTTGGAACTGCCCACCCTTGGGGTTTTCAGCCCAACGAGCTTCTCACAGGGAAAAGTTACATTTGAATTGATCCAGGTCGACTCAGGGTATTGAATTTGTTGCCGTCGAGGTTGAGAACCTTTGGCTGCAGCCCTAGATAAAATAGCTTTGATGACGCAGGGTCAAGAGTGCTTCGATTGGAAATGCCTTGCTCCGGGCCGTTGTGTACATTTTCTCATTTGTGCTTGGCAAAACGCCACTGTTGCTGTTTTGAACATGGTACAAGGCCCGGAGCCTTCTGTGCTTCTGCTTTCTGGATTGGCACCCGGTAGCAGGGGATTGATACTTCTTTGTCTTAGGATCAACGCGAGGCGTGACTTGATGAGACCACGCCAAGACGTCGATGAATTCTTCAAGCCTATCTAACCGGGCGCAATGCTCCTCTGGGTGCGGTGCTTTGACCAACTTTGAACCATTGGGAGGTTATACTTGTCTTTCAAGTTTATTTGAAATTACTTCTTCTTTTAATAGGCTGAGCATGCCTTTCGTCTTCCCTTTCGGCGAGGGAACACATTTCCTTGGGAATGATCCCCTCGAAATCTATCCCTTCGTCATCAAGGTCGACACAGTTTATATAAAAGCCAGCGAAGCATGTAGAAGCAAGATGATGCATATCATAAAAACCCTCGGGGTTGCCAAGTACAGCAGACTCGAAACTTGAAACAAAAGCTACGACGTGGAGGGCCAAGAGGCACAACCTCCGACTCAGAGCTAGACTTAGACAAACGCAAAAGACTCTGTGTCAGACTCAGACAAGACGCCAACGCAAACTAGACGTGGTTTTGAAAATGCAATTGTTAAAAAGCTACCCATAGCTTCCACAAAAAGAGGTAGGATCCAGCAGGTGTTAGGCCCAAGCAACAGCACTTCGGCTTCCTCAGCTTCTTCAGCCAAACCTACTCGATGCTCCTTTGAACGATGGACCTCAGCCAAACGGTCCTTTCCTTTGCAAGCCCCTCATCACTGTCAAACCAGATGTTGGCAGTGAAAACCTCAGTTGCCCAACCTACAGCCATCATGTTAACCTCTGGTTCGGACGGGATGGATACGATGGGTTTAGGTTGATTTGCTGGGACGATATAGTGGCTAGGGTTGAATATGGTGGAGCTCGGGTTGATCTGAGTGGAGGTTATAGATACCTGACCAACCAGAGGGTCAGACCCGTGTTGAGGCAAGGAGTTGGAAATGACGCTGGGTTTTGGTGGAACTTGAACCGTGCCATCATCAATTAGATCTTGTATCTCGTGTCAGAGACGCAAGCAGTTATCAGTGAGATGGCCAGGCATTTGGTGGAAGGCACAGAAAAGGTTGGCATTGTAGTTGGCCGGAAGGACTTTGGGTGGAAAAGTTGGGGTCAAAGGTTTGAGATGCCCAGACTTGACAAGTTTCTCCATCACCGCGAACAGAGATGCCTCGAAGGCCGAGAAGCTTCGGGGTTGTGTTCGAGATCGGAGGCTTTGAGCACTTCGTATTTGGTTGATATCGGCGGCACGACTGGAGTTGGAAGCTGGAGCATCGCTCCCACTTATAGCCCTTGGCGTAACCTTTTGAGTGGAGGAAGAGGATTCACCCTTTGGCAAAATGCCAGCTTGCAGCGCATCCTCGATGGCTAGGCCAGAATCGAAGAATATCTCAAAGTTGGCGGTCGCTTGAGCGAGTACCAAGTGCCTGGCATAGTCTGGCTGAAGATTGCGGGAGATGATGCGGAGTTGGTCTCTTTCGCTGGGGCGCTCAGTCATTAGAGCGGCTTTGGCTCTCCACCTTTTAACAAAGTCCGCAAAGGACTCCTTTGCCTCCATCTTTGTGGATTCTAACTCTCGAGTAGTCATCTTGAGTTGAGAGTTGTAGCTATACTGTGAGACAAAGGCAGCCCCTATATCTTCCCAAGTGCTTCGTTTGGAGATGTCGACGGACAGAAACCAATGGAAGGCAGGCCCAGAGAGAGTTTGAGGGAAGAGTTGAGACATGGCCTCACTTTCCACACCCAACAGCTTCATTGCGGCATGGTAGCCATATAGATGAGTTTTGGGGTCACCGCTTCCGTCAAACTTAACCAAGTCAGGCATCTTGAACTTGTCAGGGAGCTTGGCATTAGGGTACAAACAGAGACGATCCAAGTCAATTCCCCCTGCACTGATTTTCTCAGACTTGGAGACTGCCTCCTCCAGCTTTGCCATCTTGGCCATGAGAGCTGCCATATCCGGATTCAAAATAGGCTTGCCACCTACCGGATTCGGGATTGCAGCAGGCGCACGAGCCTCCTTAGGGTTGAGTTGAACAATGAGACGCCCCTCGTGATTCGGATCTGGGACCAAGACAGGCTGTTCCTGGTCGGACTCATCGTCCTCGCCTTCCTCTTCAAGAGGAGGTGGAAGGCGAGTGTGGATAAGGTCATTCAAGCGGGCAATATTGGCATCTGTCTGAGCTGCCCTCTGTTGCATGGCGGTGATGCTATCCTGAAGGTTCATAAGCATGGTTTCCAGAGTGAGCGGTTGATCTGCCATAGCTGGCCTTGAAGATGTTGAAGAAAGGGAAGCCGACGGCGTGACTCTTTGTAAAATCGATGGTGAACCCGACTGTAGGGCGGCCAACAATGAACCCGGAGAAGCCTTCGTTGCAACTGACTGAGTTTCGAGCCTGACAAGTCTTTGAATTGGATTCCGAAGACGTTCCCAAGTAGGTTTGGTTCTTCCTTTCGGTACTCTTTTGCTTGGCGCAATGGCTTCAAACTAGAAATTAAAGTAAGAGAAAGCTCAGTGGCGTTCCTGCAGCAAAATGCAATGCATACATCGTTGTCGGTGTCCACCCTAGACTCTAGAACTAGAGACAAGTCTGTCTCATGATGTTCGGACGCTGCCAAAATCCTCGAGATTCTTTTCGAGGGTATATCCTTTGAATAGATCAAACTGATCCTAAGAGATGCCAAAACAGACTAAGTCTTCGACTAGTCCCTTTTGAAGATTCGACTTTGAACTTGGAACAACTCGGTATTGATGGCGTGACACCTTTACCGGGGTGGCGTGAGCGACAACGCGCTTTAGCCGGGCGGTGTACGTGCGAAGCACGATAACCAAAATGACATCAATATCACGACATCAATACTTTGTGGTTCCTTATTGTCGATTGAATCCGCAATCGGGCATGAGCCAAGGATTTAGTAAGGTTTGATTTCTCTTAGTCTGGTTTATCTGAGGTCTTTTGAAATACTTAAAACGTGCATTATCGAGATGCACGACTCTTCATCGGGTCATAGCGACATCCTAATAAGCATAAGACAGACTCGAAAGCGAGACAACCTAGAAGCCGCCCTAAACATGCTCCTACGTAGAACAGAATGTATGCATGTACAGTTCAAAAGACGAGTTTGCCTCACAAGTTTCAGATGTTGCTGGAATCCTCAGAATTCTTTTCGGCGATGTGTCCCTGAGTAGATCGACAGATCCTAAAAGATGTCAAAATAGACTAAATCTTTGGCTAGTCCCTTTTGAAGATTCGACTTTGAATTTGGAACAACTCGGTGTTGATGTCATGGCACCTTAACCTTGAACACGGCGGTGTATAGTGACAACGCACTTCAACTGGTGGCGCCGGCGACACGACATCACCACTTTGTTGTTCCACATTGTCGGTTGAATCCTTAAACGGGCACGAGCCAAGGATGTAGTAAATTTTGATTTCTCAAAGTCTCATTGAACTAAGGACTTTGCGATTGATAACGAACATTCAACAGAATGAACGACTCCTCATCGGGCCCAACAACGTCTTAGACAGTGCAAGACAAACTCGAAAGACAAAACAGCCCTAAGCATGCTCCTACGCAAAACAGTGTATGTACAGTGCATGCGATAGGGAAAGCAATAACACATAGGCAGTTACGGGGTTAGATGCAAATAGATCTTAACCTGCTGGTACCTGTCTTAGATTGGAGAGTTCTAATGCTCTGTATATGCAAAAGGTCGGTTTTGGTTCGTAACGGGTTCCTCGGACTAGGGCCACAGATATACCTTCCGTTACCCGCGTTTTTAGCAGAGTAACAGTCGAACGGTAGCATGACCCATCATCGTCGAAGGTTGTCGGTCATTCGGGGTCCCCGGGCTCCGGTAAACCGTGCCGGATTGCCAAAACGATCCAACGAGGCTTATCCCACATCGATGCAAATGAGAATGCTAGAAATTGATTAAGAGAAGAAGAATCGCAAAATCGCAAAATGCCTTTTCAAATTTGGCTCACTTTATTTAGTCCATCTTTAGAGGAAACTACGCAAGCGAACAATCGAAAAAGCCCCAGATTAGAATGGCCGGACACGAGGTCTTGTTAAATCACCATTCAACCTTCGGCAGTGCGAAGCTCACCGTTTTGACAGACTTTTTAAGGGATTGTTCCCAAGTGTATTAAACTCTAAGTATAGATCAATATTAGTTCGATCATCCCCAGCAGAGTCGCCACTGTGGGCAGCATGCCCTTTGGAGAGAAAGGATTTCGTTCCTTTTCGCCATTGCGGCCCTTTTTGATAATCGAGGAGCGCGAGCGCAGGTGGCAAGCGCTCAAAATACAGAGTCGCCACTCGGGTTTTGAAGGTCCGACACCCAAGGAACCGTATTTGAAGCACTGCCGCGCTATTTGATTTGAAAAAGTTAAGGAACCATCCGTCATAACCATATCTCGGGTTCGGGAGCCGGTTACGAGAGGAAGGGTTTTATGGCACCCTCTCGCCCAATCCGAGATCGGTCTCTACTTAGGCATTTTGAAAACATTGCGATTCTTCTTTTATTAATCAATTTTAGCCAATTAGGGCGGGGAACAGTTAATCGGGGATTAAACTGTAACACGTTTTGCAAGATGTGATCAAAATAGCATGGATGAGCAGTTAGTTAGTATAGGATGAGAACAGACTCTTGTGGGAGTTTAAACAGACTGGAAAGCTCCTGTCTTGGAGTGTCGTGCACAGGAAGAAACCAGTATGCACTGATCAAGTCAATGCATGCTGACAAAACCTGCGCCCGCTACTACAAGACCTGCGCGCGCCAGAGCTCTTATTCTCAAACCTTCTGGGCTCTGGAAGGACCCGTGCACACCCAGGACAAACCAAGCAGTTTAAACTCTCTGGGCTCTGGAAGGACCAGTGCACACCAAGGACAAACCAAGCAGTTTATGCAGTCATAATATACACTTTAAAGGCTGAAAAGCCTATAAATAAACAAAAACACCCCATAAACAGTGTGGGGACAAAATAATAGCCTAAAACCAAGTTAAACATGCAAGGCCAGCCACGGATCGGGAACAGAATGGAACCGTCGCGCGAGGGTTCCGAACAGTCGCGCGCCCTGGCGCGGCTGGTTACGCCCTGGCGCGCGATAGCTGCGCCTGGGCGCACCGGTCAACTCTCCTTTTGACCATCGCGCGAGTGTTTGGGAGCAGCGCGCGAGGGTATGGGCCGAACTTCCAGTGTCTGGTTTTGCACGTCATGGGTTTCTGAGACAAGTCCAAAATGATCCCAGGGGTACTCCAACAGAGCAGAACTAAATATTGAAATGCAAGCTAGCAATTTAAGCTCTAAGAAAAGCAATAAACTGATTTTTACATGCATCAACAGTGATCTATATCAAAATAAAACTATATAACAGCCATGAACATGAATAAGACAAGAAAATGCTAGCATCCCTTCCCCACGTGGACCAATCTCATGCAGACTTAAGTGTCGCGCGAGTGTTCGGGTCCATCGCGCGAGGGTTTGCTAGGCCACGGCTTTTGAAACCTTGCTAGCTTTAGGGCCGGGACTGGTATTGATTACCAGCCTTGACCCTGCCAGCCCCCCTATCAGAACAGAGAGCAGAACAAAGGTGAGATATACCTTTGGATTTTGAGGTTTGAAAAGTGTTTGAGCTTTGAATTGAGGTTGAGTTTGAGGTTTGATTGAAATGTGAAAATGGGGAGGAAGAACAAGCTTTGTTCTTAGGGTGTCTTTGTATCTCTTTTATTAGCTTAAAAGAGTACAAAGCAAAGACCCTTTGTAATGCCAAATTTTTGTTAACCTTTGTGCTTGGTTTTTTTGTAACCCTTTGAAAGAGAACAAATGGGGGGATTTATAGGGAGAGCACCTTCCATTAATGGAAAGGTAGCTCGGGTTCAAAGAATGGAGGCCAGCCAGCCACGAGGCTGGCGGGGGGTTACTTGGTACTTATGCTGCCCCGCTGAATAATGGTGATGGGGACAGGGTCTGACCGTCGCGCGAGGGGCGCGACAATGCGCCCCAACGCGATGGTGCGCCCGGCGCGGTCAATGCTCCAGTTGACCATCGCGCGACGGAGTCAAACCGTCGCGCGACGGTGCGCCCCGGCGCGCGATGGTTGCGCCCTGGCGCACGATGATTGCGCCCTGGCGCGCAATGATTGTGCCCTGGCACACATCAATAGGGTTTTTGGCTTTTGGAAGTGGCTTAGGCTAGGTTAGGTTCAAGGGTTTTTCAAACACTCAAAGCTCAAACACTCGACATTCCCGGGGTGTTCTTGATCCATTTCATCATTGGGGAATCAAAAACCGTAAGTAAACTAATCTGGAAGCCCAGATTGGGGTGTCTACACAAATGTAAACAAGATACGCATGTTTCACCTTGCTCCTGAAGACGCAGCTAATCTCTACTCGAGTCTTCACGTATTTCACACTAACGATCACACAGACCTAATGAGAATATCATAAACGTCCAAGTATGAGTACAATTAATGTACTAAGTCCGAATAATCTAATTCTAGTCGTCTAAGTCATAGCTTAGAGCCAATCTGTTACTAGGGGTAAAATGGTCATTTTACGTTCCAAGGTCAATCTATCCAAGCGCTATGAACTCAGATCTCTCATCTTATCAAATCTGATCCAAAAATCATAATTCATTCTGAACTCAAGTATAAAACTCAGTTTTAAAACATTTATGACTAAAAATGTCATTTTAGCACAAATTGAATCCCAAGGGCAAAATAGTCATTTTAAATCTCTAAGTACGAAGTGTAAAATTTAAGTATCCTAATTATTCAAAAATTACAATCCTGTAATTTTTACAAAAATCAATAAAATTATATACAAAGTCTATTTTTGGCGTAGAAACGCAACACAATGGATCGGAGGTTCAACAACCTCTATTGGTAAAATGGTAAACACATTTCCACC
Organism: Rhododendron griersonianum; assembly: GCA_018127125.1. Classification (NCBI taxonomy): domain Eukaryota; kingdom Viridiplantae; phylum Streptophyta; class Magnoliopsida; order Ericales; family Ericaceae; genus Rhododendron; species Rhododendron griersonianum. The sequence goes on from CM030795.1 coordinate 18,963,814, forward strand.
TTAATATCACATGAAATTTCTGGGTAAAAACTTAGTTTTGTCAAAAACTCTCAAAAACCTATGCATGCAAAGTATTTTAAGAAATAAAAATAATACTTTGTTCATTTACAAAAATCTGTCACCCTTTCTTTGAAAAATCATATCTTATTCATGTAAGGTCCAAAAATACTCAAACCAGCGCCCAAACTTGCGTAACATCCATGTGTATCTACTGTAAAAATTGGAAGATTAGTTATCAACCAAATATTCTGCAGATTTCAAAAGAACAAGCTGTTCTACAGAAAAACAGGGCAGCCAAACATGTTTTAGTAGAAAATTCATAACTAATTCATTTCAACTTCAAAAATGTTGAAACCAGCGCTCAAAGTTGCAAAACGTAAATTATTATTCTCAGTAAAAATACCAGATTCATAAATATAAAGGATTGTCCTTGGCAAACAAAAGAAAACAGATTGACCACAGTTTATGTCCCTGTCAGACAACTCTACTTTAAAAATTCACCAAAATATTGTATATTTATCCAAATGATTTGATTCCAAAGCCAAAATGTTTCCAACTTAAAGGTTTAATTCCTGAAAAAAAACCATAGCCATGCAAGTAGTGAAAGTTTCCATAAATTTAAAAGAAGACAGACACAATCAGATTCGGACACACAGATTACAGTCAGTATTCAAAAATCCATAACTAATTCTGTGTTGATCGGTTTTGCATGTTCTTGGTATCAAAATCTTCGTCTTTAAACGTACTTTAAAAGTTATGAAGACTTCAAAAATTGAATCATAGCAGAAGGGTTCTCAAAATACGAATTTCCAAAAGGACAGTAATCTGTCTCCAAAAATTGGTGTTGTTTTGCCTAATCTTTTTGAGGTAATCAACTTCTAACACCTTAAAACCTTACACATCTGTTAAGAATATGATAATGGGTGTCCAAAATCAGAGGTTTGTAGCTTCCTAATCAAAATTATTCACATAGAAATGGCTAGAGAAAACAATTACCTAGTTGATCTTGATAGAGGAATTGGGTGTCCAAGAGCATGGAGATTCCTAGCTTCTTCTTCTTCTTCTTCTTCTTCTTCTTCTTCTTCTTCTTCTTCTTCTTCTTCTCTCTCTCTCTCTCTCTCTCTTGCCGTCCCACCTCCTCCCTTTCTTTTTTTCTTTTTGTTTCCTTTTTCTTTCTTGCAAAATACAATAGTAATAATATATTATATGAATAATATTTTTATGCTAGTGTACACTTGGCACCTAACTAAACTAATGGGGTTGCCAAGTGTTGACTTGGTCTTGACACCTAGCCATGCACGCATGGCTAGTTCCGGAGCGCGACTCGCGTGCGGCTCGAAAAACTGTACGGGTTCCGGACTCAGAAAAATATAAAATTCGCACAGTACCCTAAATAAATTATTCTAAGAATAACCCCATTCGCGGAATTTCAAGGAAAAATCCAGAACACATAGATTTGTAATGCCTGACCGATTGACTTGTAAAATGTGTCCGTGACCAATAATTAAAGGTAGTGACGAATTATCATGTACTAATACTATTTTTAACGTGAGGGTTCTCACACCTGGTGTCCTTAATAGTCTCCCTAGTTTCCACGGGAGGGAGTGCGATGATCCGTACGAGCATGTGCGGACATTCGAGGGATTGGTGCGCAACCTTGCGTCTAATACCCAATATGAGAATGCGTGCCTCAAGCTGTTTGAGGCGACGTTAAAAGATGGCGCGCTTCTGTGGTTCCGAATGCAAAAGTCTCAATCCTTCACCACTTGGGCACAAGTGCGCGACGCCTTTCATAGGAAGTACTTTTCTGAGGCTAAGACTAAGACTTTCAGGCACCAAATTCAAGGCTTTAGGCAGGAGAGGGATGAGTCATTTCTCAAGGCATGGGAGCGTTTCAAGGAATTGCTCCTAAGGCTGCCACACCATGGCTTTGAGAGAATTCAATTAATCGGTTTCTTTCATCTGGGTCTCAACGCTGAGTCAGTCCAGCACATAGAATATTCTTGCAAAGGGGACAATTTCTTGTCCAAAACAGCGGATCAAGCTTGGGATTTCTTAGATGACCTAGCTGATAGGCAGAGGGCTTTAGAACCATCCGATTTTGAGCGATCCGGACCTTCTGGGTCCAACGTTGTCCCAGTTACCATCCGTGACCAGCGACTCCAGGCTCAAGTTGAGAAAATGGCTCAGAGATTAGAGGAGCTAGAGGTGAGGCAGGTTCGTCCAGTTAATGAGGTATCAATTGAGGAAGTATGCGTGTGGTGTGAATGTAAAGGGCACACCGCGACTGTTTGCCCTGGGTTTATTGCCGCCAAGGGGGCGAGTCAATTTAATCAAGAAGAAGTCAATGCAGTCAGGACTTGGGATCCTTATTCTACCACGTATAATGCGGGATGGAAGGATCACCCCAATTTTGGGTGGTCAGACTCCAGACCCGTAGGTGGAGGCCAAGCTCAATCCTTTGCGCCACCTCCGCCGCAGCAGTTTCAACAGGCCCAATCGTCCAGGCCTCCTCAGGGGCAGGTCATCCCATTTCACTTCCAGCCACAGGCTGGTAGAGGGGTAGGACCATCCACTCGTGGTCCTCCTCCAGGTTATTCACAGATGACCGCGCGTGATCATAAGTTAGATGATACTGTCAATTCCCTGATGCAGTCACAGATGACATTTCAGACGGAAACGAGACAGCAAATTGGGGCCCTTACAACCCAAATGTCACAACTCACTGCGGTTATCGGTCATCTACAGCAGGAAAAGGGTAGGTTTCCGGCCCAGGGTAGTACAGTGGGTGCCCATTATTTGGAAAATTCTTCAGGTCCTAATGTTCATAACCCGAATCAGGAGGAGGCTAAGTCGGTCACCATTCTCAGGAGTGGGAAGGAGATCGATAAGTCCATCCCGCCAAAATAGAAACCAGCTCCACCCCCGGAGCCGGTTGATGCACCAAGAGCAACTCCTGATATTGTTGATGTCCCTAGGAAAGAGGTAAAGGATGATGAGGAGTCACCTGATGTGGTGGTGCCTGCAACTGCAGCCCCCACGACTCCAACACCGCCAGCTGTGCCAGTAGCTCCATTTCCCCAAAGGTTGGCGGTGAAACCTAAGCAGAATATGAACCATAAGATGTTTAAACTTTTCAAGAGGGTGCAATTCCCTATCACTTTGATGGAGGCGATTGAGTCCTTCCCCCAGTGCGCGAAGGTATTGAAAGACCTTTGCACGAAAAAGCACAAGAGTCAGAACAATGTGGTTCTTACCGAGCAGGTGAGCTCTATTCTTCAGACTGAAATTCCTACCAAGTGCAAGGACCCTGGGTGTCCCACCATTACCATAGATATCGCAGGCCAAACGTTCGATAAGGCATTATTGGATTTAGGAGCAAGTGTTAACTTGCTCCCTTATTTCAGTTTACTTGAGGTTTGGCCTAGAAAATCTGAGAGCCACTCCTGTCACGCTACAGTTGGTGGACAGGAGTGTGAGAGTACCTAAGGGTGTGGTGGAGGATGTGATGATTCAGGTAGGTGAGTTCAAATTTCCTGCGGATTTCATTGTTCTAGACACTTGCCAAAATCCTGAGGTTTTAGAGAAGACTCCCATCATTCTAGGTTGTCCTTTCCTAGCCACCTCCAACGCCGTCATGAATTGCAAAACTGGCAGGGTCCAGTTGTCTGTTGGCGAGGAGATGATGGAGGTGGATGTTTATAATGTTAGCACTCTTGAGGAGGATGATGAGGAGGTAGAAGAGGTGAGTTTGATCAACGCGCTCGTTCAGGAGCACATAGATACAGTTTTGTATAAGGATCCTCTGGAGATTGCTCTTACCGCCGATGAGGCGTCATTTTTAGATTCTCCAGAGGTAGGAAGTTTGTTAGAGATATTGAATGTCGAGGATTCAGTGTAGGAAATATGTGGGGTCTCTTAGAGCATCTCCAATCCAACACCCTCCAAATCTCTAGTTGAGAGAATCAAATTAATCTATTTTATTTGAAAAGTAGATTTAAAGGATTGTACTATTTATCTCAACTCCAACCCAACACTCTATTTCTCAACTCCAACACATATTTGGAGGAGATCCTCTATTTTTTCCTTCATCCTCTATATTTAGAGGATCAAAATTCATCCTCCCAAATGGAGGAGAGTTTTAGAGGATGGGTTGGAAAATATTTTTCCTCCAAAATGAAGAAATGGAGTATGGGTTGGAGATGCTCTTATGACCCAATGTTCGAGCCTCTGGGCAACCCTCCGCCCAAGGTTCTTCCGTCATCGGTTCAGCCGCCGAAACCAGAGTTAAAGCCTCTGCCGGACACGCTCAAGTATGCCTTTTTAAAGGGCAATGATACTTATCCGGTAGTGATCTCCTCATCCCTTGAGGAGAATCAAGAGAGGAAGTTGCTTAAATTGTTGAGAGAGCACATAGGCGCGCTTGGCTGGACTATAGCTGATTTGCATGGTATAAGCCCAACGGTGTGTACACACCGAATCATTCTTGAGGATAGTGTGAAGCCTTCTAGGCAACCTCAGTGGCGCTTGAATCCCCACATGAAAGAGGTGGTTCGGGCTGAGGTTTGAAGCTCTTAGATAGTGGTATCATTTACCCAATTGTCCATAGTGAGTGGGTGAGTCCGGTTCAGGTAGTGCCTATGAAGGCTGGGGTGACAATTGTTACCAATGAGCGAGGTGAGTCCGTACCGACCCGAGTTCCTATAGGATGGAGAGTATGCATAGATTACCGGAAGCTCAATGCGAGCACCCGGAAAGATCACTTCCCTCTCCCTTTCATTGACCAAATTTTGGAGAGGGTGACTGGTCGTGCTTTTTATTGTTTCCTGGATGGGTATTCGGGATACAATCAGATAGAGGTTGCATTAGAGGACCAGGGAAAGACCACTTTCACGTGTCCGTATGGTACTTATGCCTACCGTCGCATGCCCTTTGGGTTGTGCAATGCACCTGGTACTTTTTCCAGGTGCATGACGGGGATTTTTAGCGACATGGTGGAGAGAATAGTGGAGGTGTTTATGGACGATTTTTCGGTCTTCGGGGACTCATTTGATGGGTGCCTCGAGAATTTAGGCAAGGTATTGCAGAGATGTGAGGAGAAGCACTTGGTGCTGAATTGGGAAAAATGCCACTTTATGGTAACCCAAGGGATTGTGTCCTCCAAGGGTATCGAGGTGGACAAGGCTAAGATAGACTTAATTCGTAAGCTTCCAACTCCCAAGTCTGTCAGGGATGTGCGTTCATTTCTTGGACACGCTGGTTTTTACCGGCGGTTCATTAAAAATTTTAGTGCTATCTCCCGTCCATTGTGTCAGTTGTTAGCAAAGGACGCACCCTTTGTGTGGTCCGATGCGTGTGAGGAGGCATTCCAAAAGCTGAAGCGGAGTCTCACTACTCCGCCTATTATGCAGTCTCCTGATTGGAGTCTTCCCTTTGAGTTGATGTGTGATGCATCTGACTGTAGACACCCCAATTTGGCCTAACGATTATTTCAAGTCCCACCTTGGGACCATCCCGATGATGAAATGGATACAGTGATTGCTGATTGCTTCCATGAGGACCTTAGGACTTTCGGTGAGAACTTTGAACCACTTAGAGGACCCAATTCAGAGCCATACAGCCTTTCAGACAGAAATACAGAAGCATAGGAGAATCCATCTGACGGCCGTAACATCGATCTAACGGCCAAAACATCAATTCCTCACCCGAGCAACCTGTTGCCAGCAAAATCTCCATGAGAGATCAATTCCTCGGCCGCAAGATCTATCCTTCGGCCGAGACATCCATTCCACGGCTGCGACATCCTTTGCTCGGCCGCCAGATCGACCTTTTTCCAGACTCTGGAACGTTCTGTCAGACGTTTGGTTTGATCCAACTACACTACCTTCCCGATGCGTTCGGGCTACGCTCAGAGATTACAACGTAGAGTTAGAGATGCATTGCAATTGCAATTGCCATCTCATGATTTGATTGGCCGGAGTGAGTCACCCCTATGCCTATATAAAGGAGCCTTTGGGCTCCAAAATAAACACAGAAATTGATAGACCTACACACTCAATCAAGCCACGAAACTCTGTCGAAATACTCTCTCAAACCCACTCCTCAAAAGTCCTAACCTCCCGAAGGCAGCCGTCAATCCGGCGATCAAACCACGAAGTTCAAACCCTAATCCTAAGGTTTTCATTCAAGCAAACAATCAATCACATCCAATCCGAAGCAATCAAGCAACTGAGGGATTAAGGTGGTGAGGCCCAACGGCCTCTGGTTTGTTTTATTTATCGCTCCTATACTTAATCATAGCTTTCTGATTATCTGTTAATCGTATAGTCTGGTGTGAGGAAGAACACCGACCGGGGCTTCGATCCCTCGGTCGGTACATCAAACCAGGAGGATCCCTCGGCCGTGACATCCATTCACCGACCGCGGGATCCATCTCCCTGGGACAGCTTGTTTTGCTTTGGTTTCTAATGCATGCTTCAATTACAGTCCTGGCTCACTTTACTTACTGTTTAAAGGATTAATTAAACAGATTATGTGTTAAAATTAAATAAAGCATCTATATGTCTTATGTTGAATAACTATGGGCCAGTCTCATGGCTGGGCAGAGAGGGGTGCCTAACACCTTCCCCTTACTGTACTTTTGGCTCCCGTATCCAGAATCTCTATCTGTTTTCCCAGTTTTAATAAACTGGGTGGCGACTCTGTTTTGATGATAACCGCTATCATGTGGCGATGTTCCTAGCCATGGGAATGTCCATGATTTTGGTTTACGAAGCAAGCAATAAATCGAGCAAACAAACGTGATCAATCTGTATGGCGATGCCCCATTTGGGAGGTGTCTAAGTTTTTGGCAACTCCGCTGGGGATATGAGAACCATAACCAGAAAGTTCAACATAAGACTAATACATGCCTTGTTTAATTCATCTATCATATGCATCGAGCGGGCAACCCGTTGAGTTCACCTGATATCCCGGCATGACACGGGCTATGTTGGGGGTTCCAGCAAACTCCACAGTCACTCGTACCTAGTGGTATATCAAAAAGGAAATCACCCAATCACCGCCTATGATGGGCTGGTGAGAGAATTGGTGCCCTTTTGACAACGGAGCACCCTGAGACTACCAAAACCTTGCATGTTTTAGAAAGCCATAGAACTTTTTAAACTAAGACAGGAACCTACAGGCTAGGAACCTACTTGCATTTTTACTTCCAAGTTCTTCCTCACACCTTGTATATGTTGTTGTAACATCTCTTTCTGTGCAGAAGGGTTAGGGCTTGAACTAAAAGCCCTAACCCTAAGTCTTTATAGCCAAGCACTAATGGCATTGCCTGCAAGGTATATTTTTGGTATAAAGCATCATTGCTTACTTAACACTCTCGCTTTACTTAAAGCACCGCGAAGCATGGATTTCTAGAACGAAATCAAACACTAGCTGCCCCGCCGGCAATTGAACTAGAGGTTGCTCTAGCAATCTTTGCCTTGCAAGGCTAAAGGAAAGAGGGAGTGTAAAGTAGTAGAGTAGGTTATGGATGATTGTATGCAAAGTCAAAGATATTATGGATAAAACTTGCAATACTTATTTCTCCATGGATGATTCAGCATGACAAGTTTAGGACTTTGGTTCCTATTCCCAAATCGGCCTAGCAACCCATCTTTCAAAATTCAAAATTCTAAGCATGCTTACCTCAACGAGCTGGTAAAATTTAGGAGGTTATCAATGTGCTAGCAAATAATCAAGTGGATTTCAATTACCTCAATCACATTTTGAGAAAGGATTTTCCCTAACCAAGAATTGAAGGAACTTTCAAAACTTTTTGCAATGACTAATCTAATGACAAGTTTTTCTGAAACATTCAAATAGCCGCTAGCACAGCGATGGACTCCGAGTCTACTTTCTATTGTAGCCATATGCTCAACCTTTTTGATTTGTCTCATAATATGGATTGGCTTGGAAGTGGGATCTTAAGTGGCAGCAACAAGTCTTAAGAATCATCCATATAAAAAATGGCTGGCTATCTATAGTATCCGATAAACTCATGCATACAAACGGATTGCAATGCATGACTCATCCATAATCTGTGTAAGTAGCTGTGGTGCTATATGTATACATATCATTTTGCTTGTCTCTTTCTAACTCTGCAGGGGCCAAACCAAAAGAGGAGTCCATCCACTAAGGGCAGTTTGCATATTAGAAAATGTGACGCATGGACAATTAGTTTTGGATATCTCAACTTAAGCATGATTAGGTTTCTCCTTCTCTTAGATTTGGAGTTTGATCTCAGACATGGTGGTAATGGCTACGAAAAAAAATTGAAGTTTTAATCCAACCAAGTTTTGAGCAATGGCAGCCATGTCCATCACGTCTTGGCTTAGATTTTAAAACAATCTTCTCGTACCTAGCTAACTTTCACCACCATTTTGGCCCATGTTTTGCTTCTCTTGAAAAAATTGATATCATTTTGCTCATCATGGTTTCTGGCCAATCGTCACACTCAGCATGAAATGTGGGTCTTAAATTCAAGTCTCCTCAAATATGAACTACGAATGGCCTGATTCTCTGTTGGGATACGTAGGCACCTTTTGGTCGGCCACAAATTTGAAAATGTTCCCTCCTGTGCTAGTTCGCTGCTATAGAATGCTCATGATAACATTAAGTATTGAAAACAATCCTTAGGGATTTCAAAGTAATCTCATGGCATCTTTTGGAACACATCATAATCACTTGAATTGTCAAAAGCACAAATTGAGTTTTTCAAAGCTATGACCCGCATCATTTTTGTTGAGTTAAGAAGGAGTTGACACATCTCTGCACCCTCACAAAGATCACTTGTAAGCAAAACATGCTATTGAAGATGAAGAAGGAGAAAGAAGAAAAGAGAGGAAAAATACAGAGAAAAGAAAAAAAAAATGATGAGCTCGCTAGATTGAAAACACGTAAGGGCGGTCTAGGTAAAAGTTAGAGCATGAACAAAGTGAGAAATTAGCCGTGTCTCCATGCATCTACTATGAGTCTCAAAAGATTGTCCTCAATCTTATAAAATCCACTTGGTTAAACCTCGAAGCCCCTAATTTCTTGGTTAGGATCCTTTCCACTTTGTCGTGGCATTCATTTCTCTATCCCAAACACTTATCCCTTGCTAGCCACATCGAGCCTCTGGATAATTTCTTTGAACAACCTGCTAGGCAGCCATCCCCTACACTGGGGCAAACACAAAAAAATACAAGGAGAGATGAAAGAAAAATCAATGAAAGAATGAGCACCCCGTCATACAAGGGGCACTTTGAAGGAAACATTTCTTCCAATACATACAAAGGACATTTTCGAAGAAACCAACTCTTTCACACAAAGTGAGACAAGAAACAACAAGAGTTGATAAAAATGTTGAAGATGGCTGCTAACTTTTTAAACCCAAGCGTGAGTAGAAATTAGGTTTGAGCCTTTACATCCGCTTCTTTCTCAACCCAAAACCCCAAGCCTACATTATGGTCCGTAACAAAGTCCTCTCAGATTGGGGAACACGACTTAGTAGCAAGGTCCTAACACTAGGGGCATCACCAATGTGGGACTTAACACGAAGGGCAAGAATCTTGGAATTTGCATCTTATTAGCAAATCACACAACGTGGAGAGTAACGTGGGACAAGGGACATGGCTATGTTCCCCTTTATGCACTTCTCTCATATGGGTCTCAATAGGCGCCTATCAATCCAACTTAAGTCAGTCAAATCAAGCTCGAAGCAACAAACTCACCTAATTGGCTAAGGACATGGGTTTGCAAAATAATTCTACGTCCTTTGATGATTGAATGACGTGAGTGTAGAACATATAGATGAAATGATATGATTTTAAAATCCTTAAGGAAAAACTTTCAAAATTGATCTTATCTTAAACAATCTTGACACAGCAAATACAAGCACAGTCACTTTTTGCAAATCTCTGAGAAAATAATATGGGTCTCTCATTTCATGAGGAGTGTAGCAATATGGTCCCTTGACCAAACAATGTTTTCAGTGGTGCCGCTAAGGCATTGCGGTCTTTCAAACACCTGGCTAGTAAATAAGTCACTATTGGTCTCCCCAAATCAAGGGGAAGCATTTGATCAAATACGCAAAAGTTGAGATGTCCAGAATACATTGCGAATTTACATGCATATCGCTATCACCCTGTCTTTTGCACTAACCTCTTGTCATGATTGCACAAGCTAACTCCAAATATGAGGTGTTTCTTATGATCAAACAAGGCAGAATCATCAAGGCATCATGGCCATCGTCTCTATGCGAAGAGTAAAAGAGCAACAAAGGGACGCACTGTAAAATCTACCTCCCTGCCAACACACTCGGCCTTCAAAAAGCTCAGCCTAAGAAGCGTCATATCCTGGGAGAACACCTCAACTCTTTTGTGGAAATGCTGTCACACAGCATTATCAGGGGCATGCCAAGATCTCTACCAAACAAAAAGAGAAACATTGCACTCACATTCATTGCTGTTTATATCGCATGTTTCTATGCTAGGGGCAATTAGATCATTGTCATCATGCACATTTGAGCTAGGATCAAGCATCCATAGCCTAAACAGGGGGCTTGTGTTTCTTTTTAAATACTCAAATGCATATATGTCGCGTTGCAAAACATGTTACCCGTAATCGTTCAAGCTCTTGAACTAGGGTTCATTAAGTGTGGTGGTCCTGCCCCTAGCAGTCAGCATAAAAGGACTTTGGCCCGTGGTCGACTCCAAGCCTGTTACATGTTGTTTTCTTATCCATTGCTGTTTTCTAAACCATTCAAATGTGGATTGCAGGATTCTCCTGGATTTCGGTCCTTGAACCGACCATACCGAGCTTGGTATCTATGACCGACAGAGCCAAGTCAAAGAAGCTGAAAGACAGCCCCAGCAAACTCTACAAATGGCACCATGCCAATAGCATTAAAGTGGCTTCGCACTTCACATCTCCATAGCTCCTTGCTTCGCGCTTTCATCTCCATCTTAGCAGCTCTGCCTTCATAAAAATCAGAAGCCTCACACTTGCTCTTCAGTAGCACCATACAAGTGCCTTGTCGTATTCGCGGCCTTATCTGACTTTTCAAGAACTCCGAGCAACTCTACACTCAGGCCTCGCTGTATAACAGGTTCCTTCTTAATAGTGCATTAGCTGCCCCGAGCTCACATCTTGAGGTTAAGTAGTCTCACCACTTCCAGGCCAGCGAAACAATCATGCGGCTTCCACTTAATACATTGAGTGAATAGCCAACAAGAAAAAGCACCTGTATAAAGCTTGCACACTCCAGCCCTTCAGAAGGCATCTATCCTCCAAAAAGGGCATCCGTGTTGATAAAGCCCTCCAGAAGGCGTTTATGTTACTAGCTTCTAGAAAGCGTTTGTATAGCCAGCTTCTAGAAAGCATTCAGCCTCCAGAAGGCACCCCGTTAATGGAGGCGATGGAAATCTCTGAAGTCATTAATGGCCGAAGCATTTAACAAACCTTATGGCACTTTGGGTCGACAAGTCAACAAAGTCAAAGGGGAATATGGTCAAGAACTAGCCTTATGGGCAATCCCGAGCATACTCAAAACCAGCCTTGGGAGGCATCCCAAGCATGTGGAAACTAGCCTTAAGGGCACCCCAAGCACGTGGAATCAATCCTCTGACTCCTGGCGTTCCCACGCCCGATAAATCAACCTCGCAGCTGCTGCATCCTTCTTCAAAATCTCCTCTTTCAAAGGCAATCGATTTGAATCCAGGCACCAACAAAGCATTCGTGGTATTCTGGGCCCGTGGCCAATAGAACTTATAATCAAATCCAGCCTTGGGAGCATTCCTGAGCGTGCATGATATCAAGCACCAGCGTCAGAATAAATCAAAAGCCTTGCATAGGCTGTCAAATGTCTGCCAGAAGCACTCAGTCTAAGACTCAAAAGCCTTGCAGGGGTTACCAAATGCACGCAATCTAGCCTTGGGGGCAATCCCGAGCAAGTGAAATATAGCCTTGGAGGCAATCACGAACATGAGGAATCTCAAGCACCAATGTTGGACCTGCTTCGGGACTTTTTCGGAGCTCTCTCTGAAGCAGCAAGTTTGCAACTACTGGTCACTTGACCTTTGAGGATTATAGACTGTGAACTCTTGCTCGCAAAACCTAAAAGATCCTTCAGACTCTACACCCCAGTTACCGTACTCCGGAAGTACGACAGCAATCACCAAGCTCTATGCTCATCATCACCCAGCAACTCCATGTTCACGCCTACAGCAATCAAGACACTCGACGGCTCTGCTATTCATCCCCATCAAGTCACTCAACAGCTACATGCTCGCTACTATCAAAGCCAGTCAATGGCTCCCCCGCCTCAGCAGTACCCCGTGCTCAATAGCTCCATACTTAAGTCACTCAGCAAGCTATTCCAACATCTCCATATCCAACAGCTTCAGCGGCTCTATGCCCATACTCGCTAGCGCCCAGCAGCTTTAGGCTCACTATCAGCAGCTCTGAAGCTCACTCAGCGGCCCTATGCTCACCATCACGATCACTTAGCAACTCCGTGTCCATTCAACAACTCTGCAACCAAGCCCCGAGCTCATTATCTCAATAGCCCTATGCTTACTATCAGCAACACCATGCTCCTTGCTTCAAACTCCGCAGCTTCAAGTTTGCCATCGCTCAACACAGGTTCTATGCCTGTAATCATCTTAGCAGCTCTATTCAACGGCTCCAAGCCCATCATTTCAACGGCTCCAAGCTTATCATCTCAGCAATACCGTGCTTCTTGCACCATCACCACTTCAGCAGCTCTAAGCTCGCTATCAAGCTATTCAATTGGCGCCACGCCCATCATCTCAGCGCATCGCCTAATATCGTAAGCTCAGCAGCTCCAAGCTCGCTACCACTCAGCTATTACCAGCAACCCTATAGCTCCGTAGCTCCATCTGCTACAACAAGCTCCGAGCTCATCACTATCAAAGCAATCCAACGCTTACCTCAATGGCTCTGCACCTGTCAAATCGGCGGCTCCACGCCCATCTATCAAACAGGCCCCTCGCCTATCGTCCCAGCAGCTCCACACAGGCTCCTCGCCTACCTTCTCGACGGCTCTACGCCCGTACCAATCATCTCAGCAACTCCAAGCTCGCTACTCAGTGGTTCAACGCCCGCACCCAACTATCTCAACGGCTCCGTGCCTATGGTCACTCACATCAACTCATATAGCAGCTCTATGCTCGCTATCACTCATCTCAGCGGCTCTAAGCCCACTATCTCAACTGGCTCGAAGCCGTAACAACCAACTCAACGGCTCTAAGCCCATTGTCTCAACTGGCTCGAAGCCGTACACAATCAAGTTCTTAACAGGCTCGAAGCCTGTGTTCATCATCTCAACTGGCTCGAAGCCGTAACAATCAATCTCAATGGCTCGAAGCCCATTATCGACAGGCTCTACGCCCATATTCACTCATTCAGCAGCTCTGCGCTCGTTATCACAACTCAGCGGCTCGAAGCCCATTACTTCAACAGGCTCGAAGCCTGTATCTACCATCTGAAATGGCTCAAAGCCGTAAACAAGCAATCTCAGCGGCTCAAAGCCCATTATCTCAACTGGCTCGAAGCCGTAAACAAGCAACAGGCTCTAAGCCGCCCCAACAATCAAGACATCTATTCTCAGGCTCTACGCTTGAATGCTCAAAAATCTAACATTTTTGAATGCTCAAGCTCTACGTTTGGATGCCCAACCACTGTGTACTGGATGCTCAAGTCATACACTTGAATGCTCAAGCTCTACGCTTGGATGCCCAACCACTGCGTACTGGATGCTCAAAGCCTGTACTTTGAATGCTTGGATTCTGCCGTCCGAATGCTCGAGCTCTACGCTCTGAATGCTCAAGTCCGGAACTTGATAGAAGCTCTAAGCTTAAAACAAACACACACGCACGGGCCCGTGCACATATTGCATTTTCACATCGAGTCTGCATCACATCTGTTCACATCTAACAACCATCATCACACATATACACTCTGCATATTTTTCATGAAACAGGTCAATCCTGCAATCAACCGGCTCTATGCCTCAGTTTTATTGATCGGTCCAGCGCCTCGATCCTTTGGCTCCACGCCAACACTTATGATGGAAAAGCTCCGTGCACAGACCATCAGAATGCAACCAGCTCTACGCTTCGATTCAAATCACGTCAAGCTCTAAGCTTCGACAACTTAGGCCCTTGCCTCAAGACTGCATGCAGGCTCCACGCCTCGATCACTTCAGGCTCCACGCCTCAGTTCCTTCATCTCAGGCCCTTGCCTTACACCAGCTCCGCGCTTCGGTTCATCACGTCAAGCTCAAAGCTCTGACACCACAGGCTCTCATCCTGATCAATACCAGCTCCGCGCTTCGGTCCCATCAAGCTCTAAGCTCACCTCAGGCTCTTGCCTTATACCAGCTCCGCGCTTCAGTTCATCACGTCAAGCTCAAAGCTCTGACACCTCATGATCTCACCTCCTGATCAATACCAGCTCCGCGCTTCGGTCCCATCAAGCTCTAAGCTCACCTCAGGCCTTCGCCTCATAACCACAGCAGGTTCCACGCCTCAATCTAGTCACCACAGGCTCTCGCCTTATGATCAACACCAGCTCCGCGCTTCGGTCTTATCAATCCAATCCCCTCAAGCCTTCGCCTCAAGATTGCAACAGGCTCCATGCCTCGATTCTATCACTCTCCAGGCTCTCACCTCATGACTACAACCGGCTTCGTGCCTCAGTCCCCTCATCACCAAAGCTCCGTGCTCTAGTTACTGGCCCTGTGCCCCTCACGTCTCAAAAGCAAGCCGGCATCCAACTCATCCCCAGTAGATGGTCTGGATTCCACCCCACTACATCAATTCCTTCCAGCTCATTCGCAAGGACAGGCTACTCTACCGAGCTCCTTTCAGTCAAAGTAAGGATGATCAAGAAAAGCAAACGCACCTGCAGTGTACTGATCTACCCCAAAATAACTAAGGAAGCTTTCCGCAAAAGCTCCCCCGGCAGCCTTGCGCTCCTTCAACTACTCTTCGCCAAAACCCTGGCTCAGTCTAGGTACGTCATACTACGGCTTTTTAAGCCCTAAGGTACGTATTCTGTCTCTAACCCTCCAAACTTTTTACTTTTGTTTTATGTCCCGAACTACGATTGGTCTGATTTCCCTTGTGGAATACGTAGGCAGCCTCCCGGCCCGACCATAACAAAACCTTTTTCGAAAACCCCTTGGAATAGTGGTTGGACCAAATTGAGTTGCTTTTTACAGCTTTGACTCTTACTCAAACATGTCTCGCGATCCGTCTGAGTTCAGTCAAAGAGGGGCATCTGTAGACACCCCAATTTGGCCTAACGATTATTTCAAGTCCCACCTTGGGACCATCCCGATGATGAAATGGATACAGTGATTGCTGATTGCTTCCTTGAGGACCTTAGGACTTTCGGTGAGAACTTTGAACCACTTAGAGGACACAATTCAGAGCCATACAGCCTTTCAGACAGAAATACAAAAGCATAGGAGAATCCATCTGACAGCCGTAACATCGATCTAACGGCCAAAACATCAATTCCTCACCCGAGCAACCTGTTGCCAGCAAAATCTCCCTGAGAGATCAATTCATCGGCCGCAAGATCTATCCTTCGGCCGAGACATCCATTCCACGGCCGCGACATCCTTTGCTCGGCTGCCAGATCGACCTTTTTCCAGACTCTGGAACATTCTGTCAGACGTTTGGTTTGATCCAACTACACTACCTTCCCGATGCGTTCGGGCTACGCTCAGAGATTACGACGTAGAGTTAGAGATGCATTGCAATTGCAATTGCCATCTCATGATTTGATTGGCCGGAGTGAGTCACCCCTATGCCTATATAAAGGAGCCTTTGGGCTCCGAAATAAACACAGAAATTGATAGACCTACACACTCAATCAAGCCACGAAACTCTGTCAAAATACTCTCTCAAACCCACTCCTCAAAAGTCCTAACCTCCCGAAGGTAGCCGTCAATCCGGCGATCAAACCACGAAGTTCAAACCCTAACCCTAGGGTTTTCAATCAAGCAATCAATCAATCACATCCAATCTGAAGCAATCAAGCAACTGAGGGATTAAGGTGGTGAGGCCCAACGGCCTCTGGTTTGTTTTATTTATCGCTCCTATACTTAATCATAGCTTTCTGATTATCTGTTAATCGTATAGTCTGGTGTGAGGAAGAACACCGACCGGGGCTTCGATCCCTCGGCCGGTACATCAAACCAGGAGGATCCCTCGGCCGTGACATCCATTCACCGGCCGCGGGATCCGTCTCCCTGGGACAGCTTGTTTTGCTTTGGTTTCTAATGCATGCTTCAATTACAGTCCTGGCTCACTTTACTTACTGTTTAAAGGATTAATTAAACAGACTATGTGTTAGAATTAAATAAAGCATCTATATGTCTTATGTTGAATAACTATGGGCCAGTCTCACGGCTGGGCAGAGAGGGGTGCCTAACACCTTCCCCTTACTGTACTTTTGGCTCCCGTATCCAGAATCTCTATCTGTTTTCCCAGTTTTAATAAACTGGGTGGCGACTCTGTTTTGATGATAACCGCTATCATGTGGCGATGTTCCTAGCCATGGGAATGTCCATGATTTTGGTTTACGAAGCAAGCAATCAATCGAGCAAACAAACGTGATCAATCTGTACTGCGATGCCCCATTTGGGAGGTGTCTACACTGACTATGCAGTCGGAGCTGTTTTAGGACAGAGGAGAGGGAAGGACCCATTCGTGATTTACTATGCGAGCAAGACACTCAATGAGGCACAGATGAATTACACCACTACCGAGAAAGAGTTGTTAGCGGTGGTGTTTGCCTTAGATAAGTTTCGATCCTATTTGGTGGGGTCACAGATCACGATGTTCACCGATCATGCAGCCCTGAAGTACTTGATGACCAAACAGGATGCGAAAGCTCGCCTTATTCGGTGGATTCTGTTGCTGCAAGAATTCCACCTCATTGTTAAGGATAAGAAAGGGGTAAAGAATGTAGTAGCTGATCATCTATCTCGTTTGGAGTTCGAGGATCCCACCTCGAATCTTCCCATTAGAGATTCTGTTCCAGATGAGCAGTTATTTACTGCTAACGAGTGCCCATGGTATGCTGATATTGCCAATTATTTGGTAACCGGGCAGATTCCTTCCCATTGGTCTACCCAGGAGAAGCAGCGTTTCTTGAGGAGTGTCCGACAGTACATCTTCGATGACCCATATTTGTTCAAGTACTGTGCGGACCAAATTGTGCGTAGATGTGTCCCCGAGTCTGATCAGCAGGGGATCATAGAGTTTTGTCATGGGGAGGCGTGTGGGGGTCACTTCTCTTCGAAGAAGACCATCGCCAAGATTTTGCAGTGCGGGTTCTGGTGGCCCGATATGTTTAAGTATGTGCATGCGTTCTGTAGGTCAAGTGACCGTTGCCAACGGCTTGGCAAACTATCTTCACGTTAGGAGATGCCCCTCCGGCCCATTCTAGTGCTAGAGGTGTTTGATTGCTGGGGCATCGATTTTATGGGTCCATTTCCTATGTCTCATGGTTTTGAGTACATTCTGTTAGCAGTGGATTATGTGTCGAAGTGGGTGGAAGCAATTCCCACTAAGTCTTTGGAGTCTAAAGTCGTGCTAGAGTTTCTTAAGGCTAATATCTTGTCGAGGTTTGGTGTGCCACGCGCCATTATCTCGAATCAGGGCACGCATTTCACGAGTCGGTCATTTGGGAAATTGATAGGGGAGTTTCAAATCACTCACAAGGTATCCACTTCTTACCACCCCCAGACTAATGGGCAGGCCGAATTAGCTAACAGAGAGATTAAGAAGATTTTAGAGAAGACTGTAGGTGTGACGAGGAAAGATTGGTCCACCAGGTTGAACAATGCGTTATGGGCCTACCGCACTACTTATAAGACCGTGTTGGGTGCTTCACCCTATCGGCTTGTTTACGGTAAGGCCTGCCATCTGGCAGTTGAGTTAGAGAAGAAGGCCTATTGGGCCATTCAGAAAGTCAATTCTAGTTTGAGTGAGGCGGGTGAGCATGGGAAGTTACAGTTGTGTGAGCTCGAGGAGCTTAGGAATGACGCGTATGAGAACGCTAGCATCTATAAGGCTAAGGTTAAGGCGTATCATGATAGGAATATTCAGCGCAAAACCTTTAGAGTTGGTCAGAAAGTGTTGCTCTATAATTCGCGTCTCCATTTGTTTCCAGGAAAGTTGAGGTCACGTTGGGACGGTCCCTATGTAGTGGTTCAGGTGTATCCAAATGGTTCAGTCGATGTCCAAGATTCTAAAAATGATCATGTGTTTAAAGTTAATGGGCAGCGTCTCAAACCCTATTTGGAATTTCTGGAAGTAGGTGAACCCGATGAGGAGTTGGTCAATCCTGTCTATAAGGATGACCCAGTTGCATAGACTTTATCAGCCATGTTTTGACGGGTAGCTCACGCGTACCATGCTCTTCATTGAGTGTGGACCCGGCTCCTAGCGATAGGGGTACCCATCATTGACTTGGGTTTTATAGCTTCGCACGCCGCTATTAAAATAAGGATCGTGTGCCCAGCCCCGGTTAGTAAGGGCAATTCTAATATCTAGTTCTTTCTTTCTCTTTTCTTTTAAAATTCAAAAAAAAAAAACATAAAAGAATCATATTTTTAAAATCCAAAAAGATTTTCTTTTTCGTTTGGGTTTTTGCTTATTGGTCTTGTATAGCCACCCGTGTCTTGCTCATCCGCTTGACACGGGAAGAAAAGTATGACACGTACGGCTGCGTGAATGTCTGGTGGTGTTCTTTTATTTTGTTTCATTTGTTTGTAGCCCGGATAACACGAATCGGGCAGGACTAATGCCATTGCATCTTGCGGATAGTTGTGGTTTCGATCTTTTGGCAGGGTTCGCATGTGGAATGCAAGGGTGACAAACTCCTCGAACATCGGCCGAGGTCACGGTGGTTGGCTGCCACCCCAGGTTCACTATTTCCTTCTCTTTGTTCTTATTTTTCTTTGTCTTCATGCTCTGGGGACCAAGCGCATTTCAAGTTGGGGGAAGGGGTGTACTTTGCACACGTGTATTTTGAGCGTTGTTAGTCGGTTTAGGGTTCATTTTTAATTTTTATATTTTATTTTGTATGGGGATACGATTGTTATGCCTGTTTGTATGAGTTAGGTGAGCATGCTAGATTCTTGTCTCATTGTTTGCCTGTTTAACTCGTTTACATGCATATATCTGGCATTCTGTTTGAACACTTTCGCACCATAAGCAATATTGAGTAGGTGTTCCCACTTAGTTCACAGTGTGTCCCTGAAAGCATTCCCATGTTTATTTGTTCATAAATTTCCGCAATTGCACAGAATAGTAGGCGTTTGTACCACTCGTCGTAGTCTGAATATTTTGCATGCTTGTGAGAGTTGGAAACAGGCTTAGGGGATGAAACAAGGCAGTTCTTGTGTGATTAAACCACTATATGAGTCCCGTTGATCCATTTTAGACCCATCCGTGTCTGTCATATCTGTGTTAAACTTAGGAAACCGGTGTTTGGATGGGGTGTTAGTTCGGTAGTCCAGCTCTGTGCACATTTTAGAGGTTACGAATTGATGAGATACAAGAGCAGTGTCTTTGTGGGGAAATTGAATAATTGCCTTTGGGTGCTGTGTCTTGGTTAAAAAAACAAAACAAAACAAAACCTTAACCCTTTTTCCCAGCCAAAACCCAAACACCTAAACCAAATTCCCAGCAAACAATTCCATTTTAATAAGAGAGAGACTTTGACCTGACCCCTTTGACCCGTCCTTTAAAAAAAAAAAGAGGGATAAGCATTCGGGAGCGCTACACCCAAAGTGGTGTAGCGCTAGAGTCTTACCGAGAAAAAAATAAATAAAGACGGTCAAAGGGTGGGGTCTTTCCAATCCCATCTTCATCAGACCTTTTCGAATTCCCCACTTCCCAACCCACGAATCTCTCTCTCTCTCTTCCTTCCATCACCATCATCTTCTTCCTTTCCATCCTTCCATACCAGACCTCCATTCTCCATAGCCAACTAAAACCCTAACCCTTAAAACTTCATATCTCCCTCAAAACTCCACCAATCTTCACCAAAATCCACAAAAACACTCCTTTCACCCTCTTCTACCATAATATCCAACCCAAATTTCATTCTAACCTCCTAAAATTTTCAGATCCGAAAATCCCAAAACCCACCAAGTTATGGCCCCCAAAAAGCAAAATATTGGCAAAGGGAAGGCAGTGGCTGCAGCCTCTGGCGCGCCGGAGGAAGTTCCAAAGAGCCGGGCTAAGCGTAGGGATCGTGAGCAGATTGAGAGGGATAATCAGGCGGAATGGGAGGCGTCCATTAAGGAGCGGGGAGTAAAGAACGAGAGGCACATTGTTGATGACGGTTTATGGCCGGCGAACTTCCCTCCTTTTCTCGCCATCCGGGACCAAGGTTTGAGGTATTGGTTTGAACCTAATCCTGGGTATAATAATGCTTTAGTTGAGGAATTTTACAAGAATATGGTTGTGCTGGAGCCGGGTCACTTTTTGGCTCCGGGTGCCCGGATTACTTCAAAAATAGGTAGTACCCCGGTGTTTATTGATCCGGCTGAGATAGCCACTGCTTTGGGGTATCAGAGGCCCACGGGACCCGTAAACTACCCTAGGCCGGACGAGACTTTTGATCAGGATGAGGTGGCTGGATTTTTGTATGAGCACCGGAGGAATGCTAGGACTCCCCATTGGCCTGGTAGATTCACAACATCATATAGGTTCCTCAACCAAGTGGTTTGCTACAATTTGCATCCTAGGGGTCGGGAGGGCGCACCCCAGAGGTCGGTTGGGAACTTGATGTTTGCATTTATGGCTGAGGAAACCGTCTGTGATTGGGCCCTATATGTTTTTGGGCAGATGTGCGATTTTAGGGATGCCCTGACGACATTGAGAATGTCTTTCCCGTGCTTAGTTACCAAAATTCTGAGGAGCAGAAACGTTCCGGGGAGGCAATTTTATAGCAATGATGATCTACTGCCGGGGGATTTGGACTCCTCGTTTATTCAGCGGAGTAGGGCTCAGTTAAGAGGGATTGAAGGATCATTGCTTTCTCCACCGCCGGCTAGCGCTAGTACTAAGACTTGGCTGGAGAAGATTTTTGGTTGTGTGACGGGCCTTGCTAGGAGCCAGTGCAAGTTGAAGAGAGAGCAGAGGCAATTAGCTAGAAATCAGGCGGATATACTTGATAGGCAGCGCCACCTGGAGGCGCAGATTTCTGGGCAGAATCCAGGGCCTTTCCGACCTAGGCGGTGGCCGGTATTGGAGGTGAGCGATGACTTCGCAGATGAACCTGAGGAGGAGGAGCATTCGGATGCTGGGGATGATATTTGAGCATAGAGCTGGGCTAGTGGTGGTGTTATCTTTTGTGTCTTTGTCGAGTCATGTCAGTTTATGTGTTATTTCATGTGGTTTGTGAGTCGGTGGTTAGAGTCGTGTCATTTCAGATGTTGTGTAATAACTCATACTTCGTTATATTTTATTACTAATGTTTTGTGTTGAGCACCGGTATGGTGCCAATGTCAAGGTGGCGGCCAGTCAGGGTAGGCTGTCCATGCATTTCTATAGGCCGCCACCCTTTGCATGTCCTTTTTCTTTTGCAACCATGGTCGTTATAAGCCTTTTTGAAGTCCTTAGTTGATCCGATGCACGTTGTTAACTCTCTTGCATGCATGTTTTATATTTAGCTATGGATGTGTGGTATCTTTATTCGTTAAGCTTTCATTATTATAATTGGCGTTGTTTTGATTGGCACGTGGTGACTTTTTGTTCCATCCCACATTGGTCGCCAAGCGCCTCACATGGGATGTTGAGTGTTCCGGTAAGTGAGAGTGACATTGTGGCTTTGCGGGGGCAATTTTATCTCTAGTTTGTTTTGGTGCGGAATTGTTCGAAGTATAGTTAGGGCATGCATGTGACTGAGTTAAATGTGGCAGTGAGGAGGAAATTTTGTGTTCACTAAATTTTTGTACAGGTTGCATAACCTTCGTATCCCCTGTTGAGTTTTTATTTCTTGTTTTGTTATTTTTATTTCGTTCGTTGCTAGGGACTAGCAACGCTCAAGTTGGGGGATGTGATAGGCGCGTGGAATTCATGAATTTAAGCGCCTAAGTAGGGAAATTAGCGCATTAGACGTGCATTTAATTCTCATTTTTCCATTTAATGCGTGCACGAGGGTGGATTTTGTGTTTGTGCTTAATTTGCAGGAAATTGAGATGTTTTGGCGCTAATGAGAGGTATCCGGTAGGCCGTGATGGAGCTTGAGAGCGAGAAGGGCTGTGGAGACTAAATGTTGAAGTGAAATTGACGAGGAAGTCATCGTAGTCATTCATGAGCGCTACAGAAAAGTGGTATAGCGCTCAGAAGTGGCATAGCAAGGCCCTCGAAATGATCAGAGAGTTGGCTAGCGCTACACCCTTTTGGGTATAGCGCTACCTAAAGACTAAAGGGGTCAACGGCCAACGTCAGCGGTCAACGAAGTCTGCGTCATTAAGGGTTCACGAGCGCTACACCACTTTGGGTGTAGCGCTACCGAGAGCTTAATTGGCTTGAACGGTGGCGTTTTGGGGCGTTTTGGGTCATTTAGGGTCTAATTCTGATTTATTTTAGGATTTTAATTGTTTTGTTAAAGGGGATTACTATAAAAGCCCCGTTTTAACTCGAGATTAGGGTTACACGTTTTATAATTTACGTTTCGTTTAACTTTTGGCTGCTGTTTTCTAAGTTCTTAATTGCAGATTCAAGTTTTAATTTCAGTTCTTCAAGTTTTCCAGTTGTTAATTCCTGTTCTTCTTCGGTAATTGAATCCGTTGCTCTTCCGTAAGTCTGTGGAAGCGCGTTTTTATTTCTATTTCGATTGTTCGAAGCATGTTTAGATCTAGGGTTAAAATCATTGCTGCGTTTAATAAAGTCATGAGTGAGTAGTTCTGTAGAGTGCAGCCACGGGGCAAAGGCGTCTCGTAGCTAGTTTAATCAATGTTTTTACCTCGGGTTCGAATTAATTTAATCTTTAAGCAGTTTTAGAAGACGAAAACTCTTCTAACAAACAAAACCCAGGCATCGCCAGAATTCGAATGCGCACGGATACTGGTGACAGGTGGTGCGCATTTGTTAGGGATCCTTTTTCCTATTCTAAAATCAACAAAGTGAATAATTGTGGCCCGAGTAAACATTGGTTAGGCTAATTGCGGACGCTAAGTTTCCACGGCTGTACTCTCCTTTTTAAATTCTTATTTCATTAATTCAGTTGGGTAATTTAATTAGTTAATCAATCCCATTGAACAAGGGGTGGCTACCTAAGAGCCAGGTTAAACTAGAATTCAACACTTTTGAGTCAGCACCGTCCGTCCGTCTCTGTGGTTCGACTCCGGTACTTCCGGATATTGTGCTACACTGGTCGAGAGTCCTACGCTTGGGACGCGTCTTTATTTTAATACACCCGATCGGTTAAGCAGCCAACCAACATCAAAGTTGGGGCTCGGAAGAACAGGTTGAAGACAAAGATGAACATCATTGTTCATCTCCGTCTTTGTACTATTCATATAGGACCAAAAACTTAAAAAAAAACCCAGAAAAACGATTCAAAAAGGACATAAAAACTACATAAATACAAAGAGAAGCGAGAATTAAAGCATACCTGATAATTTCAAGCAGGTTCCACTATGAGAACTAGATTTAGGGTTGAATCTGGAATGAGAAAGAGGAGAGAAAAGCTCTGGCTATGGCGTTCTAGAGAGAGAAAATGTTCGAAATGTTTCTCTCTCCTCCACCATCCTTTATATAAGGGAAGGGTTAGGGTTTCGAATTTCCCGCCCATAATTGCACCGCCAAACCAACTGCCACTCAGCAGTCGACACGTGGCATAACAGGACGACTGTGTAGAGCCCCAATGCATGCTAAACGTCCTTTCACCTACCGTACCCACGCGAAAGTTGACATCTAGCGTTCATCCATTGGGATCCAAACCTAGCATTTGTTGTTCCTGCGAGAAGGCCAAAAATGCTGAAGTTCGGCTAAGCTACAGCCACACCACAATCATTCAGGTTCGGCAACCTTTGAAGTTCGGCCAAATTCGTTATCAATCCCTACCATGAAACTAACATCGGCAGAGATTGAGGGGCTATTATAGCGGGCCGAGCACAACGGTCCGAATCCACACCCAAGAAAACTGGATCAAGGTTGGGGCCGAAATGGGTAGCTGTGCTTAACCCCAGGTTCGGCTCTAATCGAGGTCCAGTAGTGAACGATGGTGCATTCGTCCGATGGCCAGCTCGAGGAGAGAGCCTCCAGGCTCGGCCACCTTCAAGACAGAATTAAGTTGTCAATCCCACGAGTCATCTAGCTGCGAGCTCAGCCGAGGGAGAGGCTCGGCCAACCATGGTGCCACGCGCCTCCCCACGCGCTGAAGCAGTTACGCCAAGAGATGAGCGCACATGGGGGATGCCAACTCACACTAAAACGGTTACCATATCTTATCAGTGACGTCAGCTGACCGGTGCAAGGCACATGCTAGAACTTGGAGAGCAAGCCAAGCAGACTCTATAAATACCAAAAGATAACAACCCTAAGAGGTACATGCTTTTACACACCTAAACCCTAGTCTCTTGCTTTACTCTTTGCACATTCTCATCCTCTCGCCGGAGGGCCGTGCTAGACAACCCCGGCCAAGTCTTAGTCGTGCGTTCACTGTACAGGTTAGGGCGAGAAGGCTAGGAAACCCTTTCACAACCAGAGGAGGAACTCAGATCAAGGATCGCGAGCCACACAGCTTGAAAGAGCAATCACCAATTAATTTACATCGCGATGCCTTAGTCCATTCAAATTTAGAGATATTATGTGCGAATTAGATATTATGTGTGAACCCTCACTTTAGGAACATGAATACGCTTAGTGAAAAACCCTAGATCGCCTAGGTATATAAATGTTTACTGTGTTTGATCTTTACAGGAACGAAAAACAATCAAATAACGAACGCAATGATATAAGTGAAAAATCCCATAATGGGTAAAAAAATCACTGGAATGAATCAAATGATCACTTACAGATATACCTATTTAAACGAAGTAAATCCTCTCAACGTTCTAAGTACCACCTGCTGAGTCACACGTACACCGCAACTAGTGATTGACTGTCATCGCTTTGAATCCTCAAGCCTTCCAATACTCTTTTGAAAATCCATCGGAAGCGAATCAAACTGATTTGAATCGGGGTCGTAGAAACTTCTTGGAGTTGAAATAAAGCTAATGATCTAATTAATGATCTCATGGGTACTCCAAGACAAGAAGATAGGATATATCTAAGCTCCTCACCTTCAATCAAAAATAACGCAGCAACTCTCAAAGGTGTTGTCTCGTTTCTGACCTAGCTAATGCTTTATATAACTGCTGAAAAATAGGCTCAAGTCAGTCGTCTAGCCACCTTCTAAACAGATCCATAGGCTAGACCAGTGCTCGCACCACTGCTCAATAGTGGCTCGAGCCACATGCCGGAAACTTAACCTGAAAGCCCATGTCTTCGGACTTCGAAACTTTTGACTAACACTAACACTAGTACCCTCATTACATACGCATTGATTAATTCCATTCCACTTCCTAAAACAGACACTGATAAAAAATAATAAAACTACAACTCAATCTCAATTCATTAGTTTTTACTTGAGACTTTATAGTTGGTACTTAGATGTTGTGAGGATTTACTTCGTTTGAATAGGTATATATGTAACTGATAGGAGCGTAAATGTTCACATACGCGCCCCTAATTTATCATTGCTAAGTCTATTTGTATTGTTACTTGGAGTTTTATGCTTTATTCTTGTGTTGCAGGTATTTAGAGGCTTTGATACAAAATAAAGTATAATTTTGGATTTTACTCGGTATCGAAACAAAGCCTGTGGTCAATTTAATAAAACGATGGGCCAAAGTTTGTGATGGATAACCGAAGTGAGAAGCACCCAATCTAATTCCTATGTGATGACCAACATGCGGACTTGGGCTTGCAATCAAGGGAAGTCGGCTGGTAATAATAATAAGAAAAGAAAATAGGGTTTTTATTGATGGCTACAGAAGCTTATAAAAGGGAGACCGACGGCTGGAATTAGAGGGGGAGGCATTACAATGGAGAAAAGAAAGAAAGGCTGCCGCATCGAGCCGAAAGCCGAGGATACTTGCTACGTGAAAACCATCTCACAGCTTCATGTCTACTGTCAGCCGAGATTCAACGAGTACCACTCCGATGTCCGGCTAAACTCGTTTCTAAGGTGTAGATGAAGCTCGAACTCTAAGTAACCCTTCTATGTTTTGATTTAGGTTTTATTATTCGAATCACGGTTGTATGACTTTTAAGGATTTATTTATGATATTACTTCTTTCCAGCAAATCTTGTGTATGAAAATCCTAGGTTTTATGCACGCTCATACAACAGTTTTAATTGTTTTATGATAACCGATTGGATGGATTATACTACGTAAGACGCGTCGTGCCGATGAGACGATCCGTACTTTAATTTGAGACGGGTCGTGCTAGTAAGACGATTCGTGCTAGGCGGAGATAATCCATGCCAATTGGTGATTCATAAATTATTTTTAGGAGGTATCGCTAGGGCTTGCAATCCTACGATATCCGGATTGATTCGAATATATGACCTACACTCGAAACATATTTAGGTTACGAGAGGGGAAGAGTGGATTCGAAACCCTAGAACTTTTTCCCATCAATTCTTTTCTGCTTTTCTATCGTCTTTAATTTCAGTTCAATAGTTTTAAGAATCCAACAATCAATCAATCTTTTTCTCGGATTAATATAGAAATTAATTGAAATAACTGTAACTTAGCTTTATAATCCCTGTGGAGCGATACTCGGAATACTTACCACTATTCATTAGAGTAGTAGTAATTGCTTTGTTTTATTAATTATTTTCGGTGGAACCTCCAGATACTTGCTACGTGAAAACCATCTCACAGCTTCATGTCTACTGTCAGCCGAGATTCAACGAGTACCACTCCGATGTCCGGCTAAACTCGTTTCTAGGGTGTAGATGAAGCTCGAACTCTAAGTAACCCTTCTATGTTTTGATTTAGGTTTTATTATTCGAATCACGGTTGTATGACTTTTAAGGATTTATTTATGATCTTACTTCTTTCCAGCAAATCTTGTGTATGAAAATCCTAGGTTTTATGCACGCTCATACAACAGTTTTAATTGTTTTATGATAACCGATTGGATGGATTATACTACGTAAGACGCGTCGTGCCGATGAGACGATCCGTACTTTAATTTGAGACGGGTCGTGCTAGTAAGACGATTCGTGCTAGGCGGAGATAATCCATGCCAATTGGTGATTCATAAATTATTTTTAGGAGGTATCGCTAGGGCTTGCAATCCTACGATATCCGGATTGATTCGAATACTCGAAACATATTTAGGTTACGAGAGGGGAAGAGTGGATTCGAAACCCTAGAACTTTTTCCCATCAATTATTTTCTGCTTTTCTATCGTCTTTAATTTCAGTTCAATAGTTTTAAGAATCCAACAATCAATCAATCTTTTTCTCGGATTAATATAGAAATTAATTGAAATAACTGTAACTTATCTTTATAATCCTTGTGGAGCGATACTCGGAATACTTACCACTATTCATTAGAGTAGTAGTAATTGCTTTGTTTTATTAATTATTTTTGGTACGGAAACGACCCGATCAAATTTTGGCGCCGTTGCCGGGGATTACAAGCACAGTTGCGTTGTTTTAGTTGATTTTTATTTTAATTCCTAGTTTAGGTATTTTTATTTTTATTTATTTTTATTATTCCTCATATTTGTTTAATTGCATTCTTTCTTTGTTAGCATTTTATTGTGTTAAGCATAGGAATTGAGAAATTGTAGCACACAGGAGCAAGAAGTAAACGGCAATGCTGCAGCTTAACAGTGCAATAAATTCAATTGGCTTTTTCTGGCGCTGTGAGTTATCTTATTTTTCTAGGTTTTAGTGTTTTGTTTGTTTGTTTTGTTTTGTTTTGTTTTTTATAATTTTTATTTGAGTTAGGGACATTTTGCATTATATGTTTGGTCGTCGATCATTGGACCCATTACTTGATAATTTTGACTCAGAGATCGAACGGACCCTTAGAGCTAATCGAGCAGCCTCTCGTAACCCTTGGCCTTTAACCACTTCACTTGTTAAAATGACTGAAAGAATAGAGGCTCAGGATCCACCTGCGATCGGGGAGTACTTTCTCCCATCCGCCTACACCTCACCATCATGCATAACATTGCCTACTACTGCCTCAACACAATTTGAAATCAAGTCCAGTTTGTTACAAACACTCCCATCATTCTATGGACTTGATAACGAGGACCCATATCGGCATTTAGGGGACTTTGAAGAGATTTGCTCCACTGTTAAAATTCAGCACTTCACTGATAATGCCCTTAGGTTGAAGTTATTCCCGTTCTCGCTTAAAGATAAAGCCAAATACTGGCTTAATACTTTGACACCGAATAGCATCACCTCTTGGGATCAAATGAAAAATGAGTTTTTGAAAAAGTACTTTTCCATAGGCAAAACAAAAGAAATTCGCCAAGAACTCACTAGTTTCTATCAAAAAGAAGGCGAACAATTTCACCAAGCATGGGAGAGACTTAATGATATCATTAGGAGTTGTCCACACCACCAAGTTCCTAAATGGCAATTAGTCCAATGTTTCTATGATGGACTATGCGAACAACACCGATATATGGTGGATGCCTCATGTGGAGGCACATTTATGCTTAAGTACGAGAATCAGGGGTGGGACTTGTTTGGGCAGTTAGCGGAGAATTCACGACACCGAGCCTCATCATCCCGCACAAATAGAACAACTTCTACCTCTTTAAAACAGAGTGGCCTTTATGAGGTGGGCCGCTCTGATGATCTTGCCTATAAGGTAGATGCATTGACCCACAAGATTGACTCTCTCTTATCTTTGGGTCATGGTCCCTCACATTCTTCACCTCCTGCTGCTGTTGCAGAGGTTTGTCAGTTGTGCTCCAGTCCATGCCATCAAATAAATGAGTGCCACATGGCATCTCAATTTCCTGAATTTCTTCAAGAGCACGTGAACGCGGCCCAGGGGTTTGGTAGGCCAGCGAATGACCCCTATTCTCATACTTACAAACCCGGCTGGAAGAAGCATCCTAACTTTGGCTGGCAACAGCCAGACCAAAGGCAACCCTTTGTCCAACCTTTGGGACCTCAGTTTTCTAATACTTCCAACACACAGGCCTATTGTCCACCACCTGCACCATACCAATACCAACAACCTCCCACTCCTCCTGGGTCCTCCCAAAGGACACCAATTTTTGAGGAGCAAATGTTGAAGACCATGGCTGAAATAAGAGCCGATTGCCAACAAATGAAAACTGACTCCCAATTGCTTCATTCCCACTCTCTAATCCATTGCCAAGATGGAAACCCAAATCGGTCAGCTAGCTAATGCTCTTAACCGTCGGGATGAAGGTAGATTACCGAGTCAACCAGTGGCTAACCCACGAGGGATGCACCACATTGACAATTCGCAAGGTCACGAACAAGCGAAATTAGTTGTCACCCTCAGAAATGGGAGAGAAGTAGAGACTCGACCGAAGGAGGTCAAAGCAAAGGAGAAAGTGTCTCCACCTGTTCCTGAGAGGTCTAAGGTTGATAAGAGGTCTAAGGAGAAGGAGACCGATCCAGTGTCCATAGTTGTTCCGGGGTCATCTGAGACCCCATCTTATATTCCTAAGGCACCTTTCCCGACTTGCCTTAATGCACCTTCACCCTTTCGCAAGAAGGGGGCAAAACAAGAAGACATGATGGAGGTGTTCAAACAAGTAAAAATCAATCTCCCTCTCTTGGATGCAATTAGTCAAGTTCCAGCTTATGCTAAATTTTTGAAAGACCTTTGTACCCAAAAGCGTAAGTCTAAGACACATGAGCCTAAGGAGGTGCGTCTCACTGAGCAGGTGAGCTCCATTCTTACACGTAACACGCCCATTAAGCGAAAGGATCCTGGTGTTCCTATTATTTCATGTGTTATTGGAGATCATGTTATTGATAGAGCACTCCTTGATTTAGGGGCCAGTGTCAATTTGCTCCCATACTCGGTATATGAACAACTTGGGCTAGGAGAGTTGAAGCCCACATCGGTTACGTTGTAATTAGCTGATAGATCCATTAAGGTGCCGCGTGGTGTGATCGAGGATGTCCTTGTCAAGGTAGATAAGTTTTACTTTCCTGTCGATTTTATAGTTCTTGACATGGAAGCAGTCCATAATCCCAACAAACAGATTCCCCTCATCCTTGGTCGACCTTTCTTGGCTACGGCCAATGCATCTATTCACTGTAGGACTGGAGTGATGGATATATCATTTGGAAATATGAGGGTGCAATTGAATGTTTTCGATGCCAATCTCTATCCTTGTAAAGAGAGAGACTGCTTTGCGATCAGTGAGAGTGATTATATGGTTGATAAGGCACCTCCAGACATTCGAGCTAAGGGCCCCATAGAAATGCCTTTTGTGCATGAAGGCTTGGATAGTGGTAACATTGAAATAGGTCATGGTTCTCTTAATTCGAAGAACCATATAGATGAACCTCCATGGAGTGACACATACATTGGGCCTTGGCCCATATTTCATAATCCTTCCACCTCCCCTCTCATAGAGGTTGCACCGAGACTTGAGTGGAAACCACCACCATATGCATGCTTAGGCCCGGGTAATATTTTTTTCTGGTGATTGATATTTACAGGCTCTCGTTTTGTCTGGCTGAAGACATTAAATTTAGCGCTTCTTGGGAGGCAACCCAAGTGTCATTCTTTATGTATTGTCCTCTTTGAGTTTTTTTTTTTTTTAGTTAGGTTAGTTTTAATTTCTTTTTGAGTTTTTTTTTTCCCTTTCTATTTTTTTTTTCTTGTTTTTGTGTGTGTTTCTTGGAGGCTAATATTTTGCAGGTTGTTTAGTCCAAGTTGGGAGGTCTTCCCCTCAATATAGTTTACCCTGCTTAGTTCCTCCCGTTCGAGGTGATATCTTTCCTCTCTTTTATATTTCTGTCCTATCTCTTCATTTTTTTTTTTATGCCTTCAATGCGGACATTGAATAGTTCAAGTTGGGGGGAGGGATCACTTTGTTCTTTTTCATTGTAAAAAAAAACTTGAAAATTGAAAAAAAAATAGTGGGATTCTTTTTTTTGCATGAGGCTGAAAGCGGTTGAGATTGGCTCTTGATTGATTGAGTTGGAGATGTGATAGTCATTGTTTGATTATATTTGTGGTGGCATTGTAGTTCTTTTTGCTAGCTTGTCGCGAAGAATTTGTCATGGCATTTATTTTTAGCACATTTGTACTTCACGTCTATTTGGGCTTTGGTTGCTTGTGAGCTGTAACTTGATTGTTCTCGATGGCTAGTTTAGTGGAGACTTATGCCCATGTGAGCTATTGAGCCTTATCTTTTTTATTGGAGTGGTGTCACGTAAACTCTTAGTTTGTCATGAGAAGAGTCAATTTGTTAATGGTCTCATTATTCTTGATTGCTAAGTGTTGGAACTTGTTTGCTTGATCTATTAATCTCTTGGGTTTGGTTTGACATATGGATGATTCACCCCTTGGAGAGGATTATAGGCCATCTTTGTTATTGTTTGAGCCGGTTCGTTCATTTGTTTTCACATTTACCTCTTGCAAGCCACTTTGAGCCTTACACGCTTAGCCTTTTCTTGGTTAGCTCGACCTTCCATATTGTGTTTGGAGAAAGGTGAGAATGTAAAGGTGTAATTTTTGGTTAGATTGTTGAATTTCGTGCTTGAATTGGTAGTGTCCCTTAAAAAATGAGAAACACAAAAAAAGAAAAGAAATAGAAGAAACGAAACGAAAGGGGCACCAAAATGTTTGAAAAGGAGGAATTGTGCTTTATGGTTGGAAAATGTTGAAAGGTTAGAAGGAGAGATAAGGTGGAGTTGAAAAATTAAAAAAAATTGGGCGCACATTGTTAAATTAGCCCTAAGTTATTTGCCTATTCTCGGACATGTGATGTTTTACCCTAACCTTGAAATATTTTTACTTACCCCACATTACAACCGAAATTGAAGTCCTATTTGATCCTTGGGGTGATGGAGAGTGGATTGATGGAGTGGAGAGAGTTTCCAATACTTGGCATTCCGTTCATGAGATCGTGTGTCCACTTTATAAGAGCTTTCTTTTCGTGTCAACTTGTGCAGGATACTTTGCTTTCATTTACATAACTTCTTTCTGCACATATTGAGAGTATCTAATATGCACCTTGTTTCGAGTGATTTCATTTGTTGAGTGCATGACATGGTGAGATTTGAAGTCAAGACTCGGTCCGGAGAGAACCGGAAGTTATTTCTCACTTGTGACCGAAGTCCTTGTTCACACACGCTGAGTATAGGTGCCATGACTCATTTTTATGACTTGATAGTATCTAGAACTGCTTATGCCATTATCTCTTTGCGATGGCTTCATATTCTTTGCTTGAGATATCATTGAGCTGTCTTACAGGTTTTCGAGTTTCATGTGAAAAGGATTCATAGTGTTTTGTGGGTGATCACTGCTGAAAACCCTCATGAGACTTCACTCGTCCTACCGGGGTCGCCTGGGGTTTAAAAGAACTATTGATTTGAATTTATTTTCGTTAGTTGCATTTGTTTTGCTCGGGACTAGCAAAATGTAAGTTGGGGAGTGTGATAGGAGCGTAAATGTTCACATACGCACCCCTAATTTATCATTGCTAAGTCTATTTGTATTGTTACTTGGAGTTTTATGCTTTATTCTTTTGTTGCAGGTATTTAGAGGCTTTGATACAAAATAAAGTATAATTTTGGATTTTACTCGGTATCGAAACAAAGCCTGTGGTCAATTTAATAAAACGATGGGCCAAAGTTTGTGATGGATAACCGAAGTGAGAAGCACCCATTCTAATTCCTATGTGATGACCAACATGCGGACTTGGGCTTGCAATCAAGGGAAGTCGGCTGGTAATAATAATAAGAAAAGAAAATAGGGTTTTTATTGATGGCTACAGAAGCTTATAAAAGGGAGACCGACGGCTAGAATTAGAGGGGGAGGCATTACAGTGGAGAAAAGAAAGAAAGGCTGCCGCATCGAGCCGAAAGCCGAGGATACTTGCTACGTGAAAACCATCTCACAGCTTCATGTCTACTGTCAGCCGAGATTCAACGAGTACCACTCCGATGTCCGGCTAAACTCGTTTCTAAGGTGTAGATGAAGCTCGAACTCTAAGTAACCCTTCTATGTTTTGATTTAGGTTTTATTATTCGAATCACGGTTGTATGACTTTTAAGGATTTATTTATGATATTACTTCTTTCCAGCAAATCTTGTGTATGAAAATCCTAGGTTTTATGCACGCTCATACAACAGTTTTAATTGTTTTATGATAACCGATTGGATGGATTATACTACGTAAGACGCGTCGTGCCGATGAGACGATCCATACTTTAATTTGAGACGGATCGTGCTAGTAAGACGATTCGTGCTAGGCGGAGATAATCCATGCCAATTGGTGATTCATAAATTATTTTTAGGAGGTATCGCTAGGGCTTGCAATCCTACGATATCCGGATTGATTCGAATATATGACCTACACTCGAAACATATTTAGGTTACGAGAGGGGAAGAGTGGATTCGAAACCCTAGAACTTTTTCCCATCAATTCTTTTCTGCTTTTCTATCGTCTTTAATTTCAGTTCAATAGTTTTAAGAATCCAACAATCAATCAATCTTTTTCTCGGATTAATATAGAAATTAATTGAAATAACTGTAACTTAGCTTTATAATCCCTGTGGAGCGATACTCGGAATACTTACCACTATTCATTAGAGTAGTAGTAATTGCTTTGTTTTATTAATTATTTTTGGTACGGAAACGACCCGATCAGTAACTGCACAATAATTATAGTGATTTGATTCATTCCAGTGATTTTTACCCATTCTAGGGTTTTTCACGTATATCGTTGCGTTTGTTGTTTGATTGTATTCCATTCCTGTGATTGGTTTATTTATCGTTTGGTGGTCCGCTCATATTGATTTTGAAATTTTTTTTTTACAGCAGATCCTTATTTTTTTTGATTTGCTAGTATAGATTCACCAAGAGAAGGCATATTTATTATCAAACCTCCGATTTTCGATAGGTCCAAATTTGTAACATGTGCTACATCTATGCATGTTTTTCAGTGCTAAATCTGAGAGTGAGAATATAAGTAATATTTTTTGTAAGGTTGAGACTCATAAAACTAATGATTCTGACAGTGATGATGGATATGATACGGAAACAATGAATTCGTCGACGAAAAATATTTAATGGGTTTTTTTTGTTAACAATCTAATATGGCGAGCAGGCAATAGATCATGTATTCAAACAATAATTTTGTGTTTTTTTTTTCTTTTTGATCGGCAAAGAGAAATAAACAATATTAATGAGATAAGAGGAGAAATTATAGAAGAGGAAAATTAACAGTACATAATTAGGGTGATAAGAAATTAACCACATCCAACCACACAGAGATAACCCAAAACGTACCAAAATATGCAGCCACAAAGCAAGCCTAAAAACCGAGCCTTTAATTTGAAGGCAGAGCATAACTCCCAGAATCGTTCATCAACGGGTACTAAGCAGCTTAACCAAGCAAAGCATTAAGCTTTCACAATTTAAAACAGAAGCTACTTAATTTGTTGCTGAAACATTAAGCTTTCACAATTTCTAACAGGTATTTGTATTGTTCTTCTTTTCCGCCATTTGGTTATATAGATATATACATATATATACCTACATATATAAAATTCCCTCTTGATCTTCGTGCATGAATGCAGTACTAACAACATTGCAGCATTCTAGTGATATCTGCTACGGTCTTGGATTGTTGCGCGCAGTACCAAAGCTAGTATTGCAAAGAGCAGAATGGTTAAGCTAGTATTGAATGGTGGATTACAATATATATGTTGATCATCAAGACCTTCGATTTCATGATCAAGATGAGCCGCATGATCCAACGGACAAGAAATCTATGAATAACGGGACACCACCACCACCACCAGCTTCTTTACCATGTGGCTTGGTTGATTCTTGATCCACCTCCTCGTCACTATGATCTCTTCTCACTTGATTCTCTGATGTCACTACTTCACTTGATCTATTCGAGGAGTACTCAGTATTTACTGGGAAAAAATCATAAAACTCCAATCCACGCTGATGATCAATACTATTCCTATCTGCAATTAATTAAGTAATATTTTCATGCATATGATCAGAAACTATAGAAACAAAACATGCAAAGCCATATACAACAACAGAATCCATCAAGTCCCTAATTAACCATTGAGGATATGAGCGGGGGAGAGGATTCGAGACAGACCTAACCTTTGGCGATATATGCATAAAGTGGGTGTTCTCATAATACCAATTGGCCCGTCATTTTTAAAATGTGCAAGCATACAAACAAAAGCAACCTTTGCAGTCGTCGCTGATCAAGAAAAAAAACCTTTGCAGTTGGTCTTTTTTTTTTTTGGGACCCTTTTCCGTTAAGTTTGTAGCCTTGTGATAAAAAAGAGTTTCGAAAAAGAAAAACATAGTCATTATTTTCTCGACGAATCTAGCTACCTCTCTATCTTCTTTTTTTTGATCCTCAGCTACCTCTCTATCTCTCTCATCATTTTTTTGATAAAGTCCGGAATAAATTTTCTCTGTTTTTTTTTTGGGTAATGGAGGAACAACCTTACAACCAGGCTACTAAATAGACCCGACTGCGTAACCCAAACTTTCAAGGGAGCTAGCGCGGCCACACTAGTCACGTCTCTCCACTTACTTTAGGTTACTCATCCGGTGGAGATTCGAACCCCAGATCTTGAGAAGTACTTCCAAAGCCTAGACATCCACCCGAACTACTGGGACAACCTCTAGATGTGTTCCTCTTAACATTTGTTAATCAATCAAGATAATCCTTCACATTTAATATTCATGGCACACTCTTTCTCCTTTTCTCCTTTTCTGCACTAAAAATGACAAAGGTAACTCTTACACATTTAATATCACGGTAATTTTAGGAGATTATAAGGTGGGTCTTTCACGAATCTTAAGAGAATTGTTAGGGTGACTTTAAATTTTTAGGGATCAATAGTAGATAACTTAATAGATTTACTTTGTAGAAGTAGCTTTTAAAAAGTTCCTTGAGGCAAGGGCTATATTACTCCTTCTGTCTCTAAATAAATATCCAGCAGATTAGATGCAGCATTAGATGGACGGATGAGTATCTCCGGCAGGATTAGAGGTTGACAAGATAGGTTCGCACCCGTTGGGATGGCCAAAACGTGGGTGGATGGCAAAAATATTCTGCCCTAATCTGCCTGGTATTTTGATCTTTGATCTTTTCACAACCCCCTTTCACAACCCCCCACCCACAATACCCCTAGCCCAAATTCAAAACCCTAAACCCAATTTTCAAAAAATCTAGAAATTTAACAACCAAATTCCTATACAATTCAAAATTTCGGAACCCTTACCTCAATGAACAGTGAACACCCACCGCCACTACCACGGCGACCGTTGTCGTCGTCCATGGGAAAAGGTGGGTGGGGGTGGGGTAGAGAGAGATATGAGGTGCACTAATGGTGGGTGGTCGGTGGCGTTTTGATTTTTATAGAAATGTGTGAGTTTTAGTCCTATGCTTCACATACACTCAAAAAAACCCTTTGTCTACCTCTCTTTTTTTTTTGGGTTAAAATTTAGGGAATTGATACTCACACTCCCTTTTTTGTTATCCACACTCTCGTTTTTGTTTTCCAGTATTGAAAGTGTATGTATTTTTTTTCCTAAAAGACAAAAAAGAGTGAATAACAAAAAAGAATTGTGAATATCAATTTCCAATATATATGTGTGTGTGTGTGTCAGTCTTCTTCTATTAAGGGATCCCTCATTTTGTTAAAATGAGGACTTTCCACTTTCGGGTCTTTTTTTTTTCTCGGCAAAAGAAATTTTACTAATCTCTGAAAAGGCATTTTGGGGTTATATTTTGATGATCTAAACCGTTCAACTTGTTTAGAATATGTTTTTAAGCATACTCGCAAGAAATCAACTCAAAATATGATCGAAAAGTGCTTGATCCAAATAATCTTTCATAAAGCTTGACAGAAGCTGTTCTATGTAAAAAATATTTAGATCAAGCACTCCCGATTATATTTGGAGCTGATTTCTCGCAGATATCCTTAAAACATATTTTAAACAAGTTGAACGGTTTGGATTATCAAAATATGACCCGAAAGGCTCCAAACTATGAAGTCTGCATTTTAAGGTCCTTATTGTATATGTATCTCTTAACATTCAACAAAGAAAAAAGCTATAAAAAATAAAAATCAAACTTAACATTTTTACATTTTATATTTTAACAAACCGAAATGGATAACAAAACACTTTAAAAAACAAAATTTAATTTTTTTTGAATTATGAAATTAATTAATTTATTAGTAAACTAAATTATAATAGCTTAATTGTCCAAATGTAATTAAATTTATTCGGGTTTGCAATTATATATATAGTTAATATAATGAATAACTAATTTTGGAACTGCACAAGGGTAAAGAGTCATTTCACAGCTTTTTAAATCATCCACCTTCCTTATCCCCCAGTTTATCTTTCATCCAAACTAAATACTATTTTATCCTCCTTTCTAATACTCAATCCAAATCAACTAATTTTTTATCCCCTCCATAAAAGTGACATCAATGTGGGTCTATCCTTCATAAATAATAATACCACATTTTATCTTATCCCCCTCCTTAAATAATCCCTCCATGAAGTCACATCAATGTGGTTTTATCCTCCATAAATAACCCCCAAAACTCATTTCGCATCCAATCGGACCCTAAGTCGATTAACATACCGTTGTTAATTATGTTTTCTCTTGGTAGTGATGCCAGTTAATTTCCAAATCCCTTTAAACTAGGCTTGTACACATTCATAGGTTAAAAAAATCATTCTTTGCTGAGCTTAAAAATAGACACATACCGTTGTTACCATCCTCGTGCATCTTGGTCCGAGCTGGATTAATCCGTTGATCACCACATGAATAGAGGGATTTGAAACTGGGAGAATGTTCCTGAACTTGTGCTAAAAAAGGGTATTGATGATGATGATGGTCAAAAGTAGTTGTAGTTAATCCAGAACAATACTTATACTGGTGGTGATGATGATCAGCAAAGGAATAGTAATTAGCGAAGTTGCTCATCTTGTTCATGTCAAAATAGTACTCGGTCTGCATTACGAGATCATGATCATCATGATCTTGCTGTTTCAGATTATCACCACAGGATCTGGTCCTCTTTCGATCATGATCATCATGGGCATGGTTTGTAAGTGTGGTTTCGAGGTTACCAGCAGCAGCAGCAGATGATCTTTTTGCATGCATGTTCCTTGACCTTTCTCTGCATCTCCTGGCCATGATCACATGCCAGTGGTTCTTCACCGCATTGTCAGTACGGCCAGGGAAAAGCCTAGCTATGATAGCCCATCGGTTCCCATGGATTCTGTGAGAAGCAAGTAGCCTTTCTTCTTCCTCTTCGGTAAACGGGTTTCGATTGATTCGTGGATCCAACTGATTGAACCATCTCAACCTACAGCTCTTACCTGCAGATATATATCCACCATGATCAGAATGTACTTTGGACAAAATTATTATCAGCGTAATGTATTTTTGGCCATTTTTTCAGATTTGTCTTAAATTTTCCCTTCCCGATTAATTGATCGACTTGATGAATAGAATCTAAAAAGGTGAAAACTATGACTTAAAGCCCCAAACACGACAAAGGATCGAAAAATATAAATTTTCATTGGATTTGGGGAGTCAAATTGGATTTTTTTCAATATTGATCTATATTTTGATCTTTTTGATTGATCTAGTCCAGAAGAATTGGAGTATTAATCTCAAAATCTTTAGAGATAAACAGTTTTAGAATTATCACAAAACATCAACATACCTACTATATTTAGGAATAATTAATTTTGTTTAAAAAATTCCTAATTATAAGCTTATAGCAACACATCCTTTATTGTGATATTTTATAACTACCAAGTAGTAAATAAATAATTTAAGAAAAGTGTTTGAGAAAAAATATAATAATTTAAGACAAGTGCTAAACAAAACTTTCAGGGCGGTGGATAATGTGTGAAAACTGTATCGATATTCGAGAAAAGTGCTATAATATCTTTGAAAGTATATAGTCAAAATTCGTGAGATATGTCTCAAAATTTTAACTTGGTTGTCGTTATTTGCTAATTACTGGTGGTTAGCAAGACCCATCATTTAAAAATTAAAAACGATCAAAAAAAGTTATTAATTTTTTGTCACAAGCCGGAAGAATTTACACTATTCTAATCAAATCCAACCCAAGTATCAACTTCTTCGATCTCTAAAAAAGTTGTGCGTACACGCAATCTCACTGTAATTTAGTGTGGCGCCCACAAAATCGTTGAGCCAACTGTCCCGGTTAAAAGGAAACAAAACAGAATAATACTAGCTTAGGGAAAAGAAAAAAAAAAAGATTTTCTTTCAGCAGTAGTACCTGATCTTCCTTGTAGTTTATCAGCAATTGCGTTCCAGTTATGAGGTCCGTAGCGTTCAACCAATTCCCGAAGCTTTTCATCTTCAGAAGGCCTCCAATGACCCCTGCTGCACATCTGATCTTTAATTTATTATCTCCGTGGGATCTTGGCGGCAATAACAAACCTATAATTAATATTAACCCTATAAATTTCTCTCTCTTTCTAATCACAAGCTGGGGTTTAATTTCCTATTTCGACGTACAACCCTTTCGATCGATGACCCGAAAAAAATTGGTGAATTGGAACAGGCTGAGACAGATCGATCTAGAGATGGTGATGATATAGAAGGTTAGTAGTTAGAACATAGATAGAAGCTGGTTATATGTATGTATCGTACTTGTTTATGGAGAGGTACTTGAATAGTAGAAGGATGTTGTAATTTATCAAAGACAAAGGAGAGAGGAAAAAGAAGCCCAACCGAATGAAAATATATGGAGGAGAGAGAGAGAGAGAGAGAGAGAGAGAGAGAGAGAAAGGATGAGAAAGTGTTTTCCGTTAGGGAGTGGGAGGGTTTGGACAGACCTCCACCAGCGATTGATGCAACGTTTAGGCTAACAAACAAACCCCTTACTTATAAGTTATATATATATACCCACACATCTCGATATATGTAGAGAGAGAGAGAGAGAGAGAGAGAGAGAGAGAGTTGGGTGGGGTGGGGTGGGGTGAATTTTGTTCTCCTTTCAACGTCTTTCCAAGTTTCTAACCTACAACGTCTACTTATAACCCACCTAGCAATATTCTGTCTTTCCGTTTTTAATCTGTTAATATATAGTATTAGGGAAGTGCTACAATACATACATTTTATTTGGGTGTGTATCATATGCACCTTTATTGAAACACACCAAAATATTATAATTCCCAAAATGTTATGAATCATATTAATGAAAAGTTATGAATTTTTAGTATAAAAGTTACGATACGAAATAAAATGTTATGAATGACCGGTCCTACAAGTAATTTTTTATGAGGTGGCACAATATGAACCACACAATATGTGCATATGGTACACACCTTAAAAAGGTGTATTTTGAAGATTTTCCCATAGTATTAATATATACTACTCCTTGTAAGGAATATATTTTCCTATCTCTATATATGAAAATGAAGCTTTGTACATAATAAGGATGGAACCAGAGGCGACGCTATGTAGTTGACTGTGGGGTTGCACGACCCCATGACAGGAAAAAAAATCCCCTGTAGTTTATATTGAATTTTGTCCATGTGCTTGAGAGTATAAGAGAGACACCAACTGCACTCCACTCCACTTGCGATATGTGAGTTGTTGAAAATAGATTGTAAATCATTTCATTAATATAAAATGCATGTTTCTGTTATATATTATCGTTAATTGACTTCAAGTTTATGAATGAACCCATGTTTATATATTTCTGGAGTCGCCACTGGATGGAACCGTATATTATATTATACTCATGAACTGCTTCTATTTTTCTAGAGTCTGTCTTAGCTATATCATTTCTAATTGTAACCCTAATTAATCTCAACTCTAGCTTTTGAGTTTTTGTCTTGATATCATGAATTTCTATGTAGATGTCAAAAAAAAATTTATGCAAACAATATGAATTTTAAGTTAAATTCAAGAAGAAGCCTACCATGCACCCATAAATATAAATAACTGCCTAGGAGATAATATAAAACTAAACCAAATAGGTCCTGGGGTATTTAACTACAGTACTCGATTGAATACACCAAGTTGATAATTAATATATATCAGTATTAACTTTTGTAACACTTCCGAATAAATTACTAATATCAAACTTGAATTTATAAGATTCGTATTAATTTGTTCTTTGTCTTGGCATTATGAGTTTTTATGCATGCAATTGTTATTATAATGAAATATCAGAATTTGAGATGAATTCGATGAAATGAATTGAACACACACCTAAATGAAGGTGTTTCTTCCCAAATCCTATACTAAAGTTTTTTTCTAGTCATACAATTACAGTACTGTACTTTGTCTATGTCTTTTGTCTTACACATTTCGTTCACTTGTGTATCTATCTGCACAACTTACTAAGCACGTGTATATGATACACAACGCTCTATTATTTTTTAAATAGAAAAAAAAAATATTCTCTTGAAATCTACGTCGGTAACTAATATTTCTCGTAAAATATTCTTCTAATGTAATGTTGAATTGTAAATTGATGAAAATTATGTACCATTAAACATAGCGGAAATTGAACATTGATGTAATTAGTTTGTTGTGCATCATGCATCACAAGAGTACTACTGCTACGTTCATGTATGTTTCGTATAGTTGTACATGTATATGATGAGTAGTACGTATTGTATGTCTATAAAGTATATAGAATGTTACCGTATTATCTATGTTACTGCCTCCATTCCATAATTTTAGTCCATTTTTCCTTTTTTGGAGTTTCACAATTATATACTTGTCTATTTTGACTAGTCAAGGTGGAAAATTTTATGTATTTTTTTCTTTTTTACCCTGCATCTCCATATTCAAATACAAAAGTAGAGTTAAAAAATGCATAGGATTTTAAAAAGCAATCATTGCATTTTAGTCTAGGTTTTTTTTATTATGCATATTATCTAGTACAAAAGGGGAGTGTTAAAATTATTTTTCATAAGTAAGATACATTACGGTAATTAATTAACATCGATGAATGAGAGTAGAAGGGGTGGAGGTCGTTGTTAGAAATAGGTGATCGATCATGTTGCACGAAGGCAATATTGTGTTTAGGTCTTCGATCAGCTTTCAGACCTAACTACTACTAACAAATTAGCTTTACGGCTTTCTAACTAAGTGCACGTGGAGAATTCACTCCATTGGAGAGTTTTAGTAATTAACCTTTTGGTTTTATTTATTGCTATTTAACTGTTACTACTTCTAATTGCTGTCGAAAATTTATTCATACCATTATATTACAATAACATTATATATATATATATATATATATATATATATATCTTAAACTGGGTCTCTCAACTTTTATTTTGATCGGCAAAAATAACGGGTACATCGAGAGGAAAGATGATCTTAACTCAACACAAGCAACATGACATCCCATGAAGCAAAGTTAATAAAATTCCTCTTCTAGCTTTTCTAACTCGGTTTCTCAACATGCATTTAGGTAGTCTTGCTTTTTGTTTTTGAAAATAAGAATAACTTTATTAACTCGAGTAAGAAGAATTCTATAGTAATTTTATTAACTTTAGCCAGTCTCTTGTTGCTTCTTCTAGCTTCTTATTTTTTCTTTTTTTTTTTTATTCTAGTTACAACTGTAAGTGACCTCCCAATTTATTATGTCCTTCTTCGCTGCAGACGTTGCCATCGCCGATGTTGCTGTAAAGCAGAACGATAAAAATAAACCTAGAGAAAAATAGTACTTTAGCGTGATTGAAATATTGTTCAAAATATATGTACAAATTTTCCCAGGTTTTTATGAAAACAATGTATCTTGAATCTTTAATTAATCCTCAAAAATTTGAAGTTCATGATAATCCATATTATCCCAATCATACTGGTAATTTTAGCGCTATAAAGAGTACAAAACCCATTCAATCTTTGAAAAAATGATATGTGTTTCAAAATAAATGTTGAGAGACCCTGTTTAAGAGAGAGAGAGAGAGAGAGAGAGAGAGAGAGAGAGAGAGATACATATATATATATATATATATATATATAATGTTATTGTAATATCAACTTTTTTGGGTACCCTATTAAATTAAATTTATTTAATTTAATGCTGCGGAAACTCGATGGTTTCACCCGAAGTGAATATCAGTACCGGCCATCTATCTAAAGAATAATAATAATAATACTCCAG
The DNA here is from genome assembly GCA_018127125.1 of Rhododendron griersonianum. Lineage (NCBI taxonomy): Eukaryota > Viridiplantae > Streptophyta > Magnoliopsida > Ericales > Ericaceae > Rhododendron > Rhododendron griersonianum. Next base: position 19,007,321 of record CM030795.1, read on the forward strand.
TATTCCCTTGGAATTATATATAGAAGGGATTGGGAGATAATTAATACTTAATAGTAATTAAATCTTAGGTTTTGACCGTTGGCCTAACATTCTCCTAGTTTAGAAAAATCGCTTGTTAGAAAAGGGAGGTCAGAAAGCTCTCCTCCCATCTCTCACCCACTGTTCCTAAATCCAGAATCAAATAAGGTAAGTTGATAACGGCCTCTGCTTACCTTGGCCTCTGATTTAAGTAACGTAACCTACCAAAATCAATCAAAATCTCTCTCTCTCTCTCTCTCTCTCTCTCTCTCTCTCTCTCTCTCTCTCTCTCTCTCTCTCTCTCTCTCTCTCTCTCTCTCTCTCTCTCTCTCTCTCTCTCTCTCTCCTGTGTGTGTTCAAGGCAAGCTCTACCCATTTTGAAGGAGTCTTAGTCAACTCCCATTTGTGGCCTCTTCCTGATCCACTTTAATTATTTGTACCATTCATTTTATAAGCTACATAAAGAACATTGGTCACGCCAAACATCATACTATCAATTAATTATTTCAATTCTATTTATCTTTGACAAAATATAACACAACACTAAAGTGAAACCCTTTTTTTTCAATAAAGAAAGATATCTACTTAGAACGGAAAAGCTACAATACATTCCCCATGGAAATAGCAGACCAGAGAACTGACAAGTCCTTTAATCTATCTATATTACTACGAAACACGAAGCGATAGTCTTTGATCGCATACCTACATATATAGTCAATCTGCTTAAATCTTAAAGTTGCAGACTAACAATATTCCTAACTGTTTCACGCTTGACTTCTTAGTGAATGATATCATGTACTGTACTACTTATATTGAGTAAAACTGTACGTACGTATTGACTGTTCACCAGTTTTACCTACTTTTCTTCTACTTTCCCGTTCGGTTAATTGGCTTATTTTTTTGTCCTTATTTAAATTTTTTTCGTATTTGTTAGTTTTTCGTCAATTTTTTTCGGGATTATTGCAACGTCATGACGAGAGGAATCTAAAAAGTAAAAAATTATTATCGAAATCCAATTTTTTTTTTAATAAAGACGAAAAAATTGGCTTATTGGCTTATTTTTGTCTTTATTCAAAAAATTAGGTTTTGATCATAATTTTTTACTTTTTGGATTCCTCTTGTCATGACAATGCAATAATCCCCAAAAAAATGACGAAAAACTAACAAATACAAAAAAAAATTGAATAAGGACAAAAAAATAAGCCAGTTGGCTTATTTACTGAACGGGGAATCTGCTTACCTAATTAATTTCTTTTCTTTTTTTTTGAACGGTTAAAAAAATTATTAATTTTAAAAAGATTAAAAGGACCCAACGCATAGCAAGAGCAACCCCACAGAGGAGGCACCCCTCACACCAATGATCAGATGCTGCTAGTACCCCAAAGGGAAAAAAACATCACACCAAAGAAGACAAGGAACCAACCCATAACACCGGAAAAAAAACCCTAAAAGAGACACCCCACGCCCAAAACCCAACCAAGACATGAACACCAAAAATTAACACACTTGTCCCGACATAACAAAGGATTAAGCTCCCAAAACGTCGGTTTGGATCGGATCAGCAAATAATCTACTACTCTCATGCCCTTTAATTAATTAACCAGAATTTTTTAATCCGAATAATCCATATAACTCAAAATCAATTGACAATTAGTGGAGATGTCCTAAATGTTATTAAGTGATCACCCATTCTACTTCCAAGCAATGTGAGATTCTATTTCCTTAACAAAAATTATTTTTATTAATGCCAAAACTGTTGTACCCTCGAATTATCTTTGTGGCTGGCATTTAGCTTCTACCCTCGATGTACCCTTTGTCTAGTTTTTTTACATAAAATTATTATTGCGCGCCGATCAAAAATAATGCCAAAACTGTTGTACATAAAAAGCTTGTACCATATGCAAAGTATAAGTGTCTCGTATGTACAACAATTTTGATATTAACAAAAACAGTTTCGGCATTATCTTTTTCCTTTAGATTTATATGTATACTATTATACATGTATTTCGTTGCTTGTAGGTACGTAGTTTCTATTGACTATCATTGTATATATACTTCTAATGACTATATATAGTTTTATGACTACAGCATGCATTGGATGCAAATTAAAACACAGAAAATCAGGCAATATTTCTCTTCCATGGACTTTCTATATTATCTATATCAAGTCATGATTGGAATAATTTCTTTATTCGTCTCGTTTCTTTTTATCATGAACATAACAAAGAGTAATAATCCATCATTTAAAATATTAAAAAAAATTAACAATAAAAAGGAGAGAGAGGTTAATTGCATCAGTACTGTAAAAATATATAACAGGTCCACTGGGAGAACAGAAGGAGTATGAAATATTTGGAGTATGGGGTCAATTTTGGAGAGAGAGAGAGAGAGAGCATGCATTCTGGTGAACAACAAGTAGTACTGGTGCTAAAATTTTATAGAGTTAGTTTGATCAACCTTGCCAACATGAAAATTATGGGATCATGTCAGTCAGATAGAAAACCACCCATCTTATTCAGCCAGTAGAGTAGTACTTGACCTTTGAGTAGAAACTTGATACAGTAATAATTTAAAGCCGTTAGATTCTAATTAATTAGGCAAAATATAATAGCGAGCCACCTAATTTAAGAAATGGATTTCTGAAGCTATCTGAACTTCTCAACTGAAAACAAACTGCCTATCTAGACCCAACAATAACATACGCGCTAATAGTTGTATGTTTATTTAAGTCATCCAAGTACATACCTACCCCACCTAATTCTCTAGTATACCATCACTGCTGGAATTTATGGTTTGTTCCGTCTTAACCTACATGACTCATTTGGAGTTAGTCCATATTGAACTTTGCTTTGCATTAAAATAGGGCTCCTGCTATTAGACGGTAGGATATTGGTCTCCCACGATTAGTTGAGGTGTGCGTAATGTACTGAACCCAAATGTAGCTTTGTCCGGACACCTTCAATGGTTAACTGAACATCCCAACAAAAAAAATAAAAAAAATTTTGAATACATGTAAAAATTATGAGTTAGCCTTCCTTTAAACACCCAACTCAAATATCAATTAACAGTCAATTCTAATAGTCTTGAACACCTAACCCAAAAAGAATTGAACACACAACCCAAAATCATTTGAACACTCAATTACAACCCATCAATTCAGGTAATTCATCTTTTTGAACTTCTAACACATTACTTCAAATAAAACTTACATGATCATAATGAAAAAATTGAAAAAAAAAAAAGAGAAAAAGAAAAATCTATTGGTGTAGGTATTATGCTATGCGTTCTCTCTACATTAGTGTTGATGGTCTAAATGTATTAATTTTGCATTCATGCATGACAGTAACTACTTTCTTTGTCTAGTTAGCTTATAGAACTACAGACAAAACTTTAAAAATTTAAGAATAATATTCCTTCAAATTTAAGACTGCGATAGAAAATCTCATCATGTCATCTTAAAGAACAATATATTTTTGAGAATGTCAACCCAACATACTTGTTACAATTTCTTTTAAAAGGATTTAGTAGATTAATACACCGATTAAACGTTGGCATAAAATATGAGAACTCATCTAGGACAACTGTAAGATTTTAAATACTGTCTACTACGCAATACGATAACTTTCAAAAAAATTAAATTTTTGTTAAAAAAATAGTACTCCCTCCGTCCGCCTTTGTTAGTCCATTATGGAAATTTGTGTCATTTTTAAATTATCTTATCTTCCAATTTATAATATTTTTCATAACTTTGAAAACATAGAATAATAAAACTAATTAAAATCTATCAAACAAGATTCATATTGCATTTTTTTTGAGTCTATATTAAAAGGTATAAACAATTGAAAATGGCATAGACTCTCAAAAGGAACTAACAAACACAGACAGAGGGAGGAAGTATATATTTTTTAAGTTCTCATTTCCCCTCGTAGTTAAATTTTTTGTTTAGAATAGAAGTTATACTTTTTGACTGCACTATTTATACTAATATATGAGATTTTGTACATATATTATTGGTTAATATATAGATCAGATAGTAGAGTTAAGATAATTTCTGAACACCTTACTACAAATTCCTGGAGCCGTCACTGCCTGGTTATCAAAAAAAGAAAAATACTCCGTAATTCACTAATTTCATGATTCTAATTTTACAATTAAAATGTCCATATATACCATGTTATCCGCCTCTTTCTCACCTCATTTAGCATTAAATATTGTAATACTCCGTAGTAGGAAAGTTCTCATGAGGTTTTGGAACACAGTAAATAGACAGGGATATGACACTTTTGAGTGTAACTCACTTTTTTGAGGTTGGGAGTATTAGGTTAGGTAGACGACAGAGATGTAACTGCGAATGAATATTACTAATTTAAATATTCCTTCAACTAGATTTATATACTAACCTTGATGGAAATCATGGAATATCTAACCTTTACATTTTACTTTCTATATATTACAATATACAAATCTATCTCTCTCTCTCTCTCTCTCTCTCTCTCTCTCTCTCTCTCTCTCTCTCTCTATATATATATATATATATATATATATATATATATATCTTAATTGGTCTTTAAAATATAAATCTCATTTTCTTTGCAATTTGTCTACATAGGAGATCCTATATATCAATAGCACGAAGAACATTGGCGGGCACTCTAGCCATTTCTTTCGGCTCAAGTGTTGAGGGGCACAATATTTTATTTCGCTAGTTCATAAAGATGATCGCAACGTTATTTTTGTCGCTTTCGAATTTTGACCAATGGACCACTTTCACGGCCCTCATTTAAACAACTCTTAGTTAATTTATGAGAAGAACTACTACTTAAAAACGAAAGCATATGTAACAAATTCTCAGCATTACTCAAGTGCGTCGCGACTATATTTCGGTCACTAAGAAATTAAAAGACTATAATAGTCCGAATAATGATTCGTTTTATGTCAAATCGTAGAGTTCCATGTTGCAATTTGATGTTCTCAGTTCCGGGGCATGTTGAATCGCACATAGCCGTTCGATTCAAAATTAGTTGAAGGAATTTTCGCGAGTCTACTGTTTGCGCGCTGCCTTCTCTGGTATATTCCACCAATTGATTAGTGATTACCATAGTCAAATATGAATTGATGATGCCAAACATGACGAGATTGAATGCTAAAAAAAGAAACGCTTCAGTGGTTAGAGAAGTTTTTTTTTTTTTTTTTTTTGGCTTATAAGAAGCACTTTGTTTATCATTTCAACGAATTAACTGGGCTGTTTTTTAACTTATAGCAGCTCAAGAGTGCTGTTTGGGTATGATGATAAATTTCTCAAAACAGAGTCATCCGTCGATCTAAATCTGAAATTTCTAGTTGCCTTCAACTTAAATTGGCTCTGAGTCGTTAGCCAAAAAAATTGGTACCTCGCAAAAGAAGAACCTCAATTATGTATCATGCATGTATGCCATCTTCTTCTTCATTCTTCGACTCCGCAAATTAAAAAATTAGGAAAAACAAGAAAAATAAAGAAGGTAAAGAAAGATATCGATCGAGGGATTACCACGTATACTTGTTAGGATTGAGAAAGTCTTTATACTATAGAGTTCCAGACAGGGACGGAACCAGGATTTTATAAACACGGGGACCGAACTATGAACAACAAAATTTTAAAACTACAAGCACAAGAAAAAGTTGTTTTGCCGACGCTTGTTTAGCAGCGTTTCAAAAAACGCTGGCATAGGTGACTTTTCCCGGCGTTTTTGGAAAAACGTCGTCAAAAAAGGCGATTTTTACTCATGAATCAATCCGACGATTTTCAAAAAACGCCACCAAAGATCTTTGCCAACGTTTTTTAAACGCCAGAAACCTAAGCCGACATTGGCGTCCCCGGCATTTGCAAAAACGCCGCTAAAACTTTTCCCGGCATTTTTTGGGTCTTTCTTGGCGTTTTTCAAACGCCGGCATAGGCAATTTTTTTTGTAGTGAAGGTTCGGGAATCTAATAGTTTTTTTTTGTTTAGGTGTAGAGGGAGGTTTTTTGGATAATGAGTAAAGAGAGATAGAAAGAGAAATGAGGTTAATAGTAGTAATTAAATGAAAAACTAAGGGGAGTCCGTGCGCAGAGAGAGATATTGGGTTTTGGGATCGAAAACGAACATATTCTTAGAAGCATTTAAGGTCATGTTTGGTAGCTATGCTATTTTCTGTTTTCTGTTTTCATTTTCAGAATTTTCAAAAATTAACTTTGAAAGTTTGTTTGGTGCACTACTTCCACTTCCAAATTTTGGAAATCACTTTCACTATTTTCATAATTTGAGGAAGTAACAAAACCCAACTTTCACTATTTTTAGAAACAAAAAATTCTGGAGTTCCTTTATTAATTATTTCCTCTCTCTCTCTCTCTCTCTCTCTCTCTCTCTCTCTCTCTCTCTCTCTCTCTCTCTCTCTCTCTCTCTCTCTCTCTCTCTCTCTCCAAATATAGCTCTCAAGAAACTCACTCATTCACCTCTTCCAAATACAGACCAAGAGACATTGTAAAAACATGTTTCGGATAGGAGCCTATGGAGCTTCAAAACCCTTGAGAAGCCGGCGGATCACTCGCGTCAAGCCCAGAACCGGCAGGCTGCATTTTTTGTTAAAAAAGTGAGAGAGAAGGCAACAAATCTTCAGATCTTTAATCAAATTCAGCTGCATGTGGATACATGGATTTGATGGCGATTCCGAGGACAATATATGTTAGTTGGAGCGTAGATAAACAAAAATGTGTATTCAATTGAGCTTGATTGAGTTGGGTCCTTTGATGTTGTTATGTGTCACCGTTCACGTACTAACTAATTTGCTTCTCTCTTTTTTTGAAAACAAGTTAACACAAACATGTTTTCTGCTTTCACTTTTTTTTTATAAAAAGTAGAAATTAGTTTCAGCAAATAGAAACAGGAAATAGAAAAGTAGCAGCATTACCAAACAGACCCTAAATGTCTACATAACACCCAATAGAAAATACAATATCTAGGTGTTCATAACAAACAAAAAATAACTAATATTGATATTAAATTTTAAAAAAAAAATTCAGAACAACGCGGGAGCCTTTGCCCCATAAGGCCAAGTGTAGTTCTGTCTCTAGTTCCGGACAACAAGAAATAACAGAAGACTTGTTCTTTTTATGTGACTAGATGCACTCTCAGAGTTAGTATTGACAAGCGGGAGGGGCGAAATTGGCATAGTCAATTTTTATCAACAAAATTGAAGCCTTTCTTTTGATATACTAGATTATTCATATACCTATATGGATTACTCTAACGTCCGCCTAAATGTATAGGACAATAGGTAAAAGATGCATTGATATCCGAGAAAGGTATATTCATATTTGTGAAAGTGTATTAATATCGGTGAGATATGCATTGATATCCGAACTTGTTTGGAATTATTGGCATATTATCCACAGCCTAATGGGCAGATGTTAGAAAGACTGTACCTCTATTTAGTTATGTCTGTGACAGGACAAAGAAAGAAGAGAAGAATTTTTGTATTCCTAAATGAGTTGATACAATGTTCAGCACTAATGCTAGGTATAAATAGAGAAGACATAAACCTAGAAAAGATACAAAAAGGATAGACTAATCTACGCCTTAAATAGAGAGATACAGTAGGATATGATTACGATATGATACACAAAGATACATTGAGATACACAAAACATCCATTCCATTCACACACCTCTTTAACTCAGGATGTGAGAGCGAATAGCATTGAGAGTTTGCCAATGAGGAAATGGAAACAAGCAGTAGTATGGGTCTTCGTGAAGAAGTCTGCCAACTACAACGTAGACAAAACGAAGGGTAGGGTAATGGTGTCTGACTGAAGATGCTGATGAACAAAATGCCAATCTATTTCAATATGCTTTGTGCGCTCATGAAAGACCGAGTTGTGGGCAATCTGAATAGCACTCTTAATATCACAAAAAAAATGGCATAGAAGAAGAAATAGACACCCATATCCAATAGAAGCCAGCGAAGCTACACAATTTCTGAGGTAGCATGAATCATAGTACGACATTTGGTTTCAGCAGTAGAGCGAGTAATAACAGATTGTTTTTTGCTTTTTCAGGAGATAAGGAAATCACCCAAAAAAATACAAAGGCCAGAGGTTGATTTGCGGTCACTTATATCTCTGGCCTAATCAGCATAAGCTTGAAGAGTTAAATTCAATGTGGAGGAAAGCAGGAGACACCGATGGAGAGTACCACGATCATACCCCAAAATGCGTAACAGTGATGCCCAATGTGTAGACCGAGGAGCGAAAAATAAATTGACTAACAACAAGAATAACATAGGCAATATCCAACCCGTTCGGCTAAATAAGCCACTGGCTTTCCCGCCAAAAATGAGCCTAATAAAATTGGCTTATTGGCTTTCCCGCCAAAAAGTCAAAATTGGATTTCGATCAAAAAATTTTACTTTTTAGATTCCTCTTGTCATCCCGATGTAATAATCCCCAAAAAAATGATGATAAGCCAAGTGATACGAAAAAAATTTGAATAAGGACAAAAAATAAGCCACTTGGCTTATTTAACCGAACGGCCCACGATGAAATAAACCACACAATCCACCAACTCGCGGTATTCTGTTGGATCCTCAAGAGGAATACCATCAGGAGTAGAAAAATTGGTATGAGGAATACCATCAGGAGCAGAAAATTGATATGAAGTTCAAGAGGAGTATCAACCATTTTGTTATCAGTGAGATGAGCATGATGGAGGATATCAGTAGCATACTTAGACTGTCCCACAATCCATTACGAGAGGAGTGACCTCAATGCCAAGAAAATATAAAAAAGGACCTAAGTCTTTCCTCTCAAACTCACTAAATAGATGACATTTCACGTCATTAATAGCAGCAGGATCAGAACCAGTGATGATTATATCATTAACATACAATAAGAGAAGAACCAAACCATGAGATGTTTGTGGGAGAAAGAGAGCAAATCATGCATACTATGCTAGAAGACGATCTGAAGAGCCACATCTTTAAACCAAGCATACCAAGCACGAGGGGCTGTTTCAAACCACAGAGAGTACGATGCAAGCGGCAAACAAATCTAGATGGATGAGAGAAGCTTGGTGGAGGGTGCATATAAACCACTTCAAACAGATACCCATTGAAAAGTACATTCTTCACATCCAACAGATAAAGAGACCACTAGTTCACAGCAGCAGCAGAGATCAAGATGCGAAAAATGGTCAGTTTTGCTACAGGAGCAAAGGTTTCCTCATAACCAATCTCATACTCGTGAGAAAATCCTTTAACAACTAAGCAGGCTTTATACCACTCATCAAAATGAATCTTGACCTTGTACACCCATTTGCAACCAATAAGATTTTTACCTTTCGATAGCGGAACCAATTTCCAAGTATGATTATGAGCAAGAGTAGTGAGCTCAGCATTCATGGCTTCTACCCAGTTGGAATCATTACAAGCTTCTTTATAAGACCTAGACCCAAAATAAGTGTGCATCCGATAAATAAATGAACGCTATGAAAACAAGAAACAAGTATCAATAAAATCAAGTCTTACAAGTGGGTGATGATTTTCACGAGCAGGATATAGGCAAGCAGGTGGATTGGAATCCTCCGAGGCAGGTTAGGAGGCAGAAGAGCTGAGAGAAGGAGGCAAAGAAGTTACACTATAAGAGTAGACCTTAAGAGAAAGGAAAAAGAGGAGCCCAGCGAGGAGAGGTTGGTGAGGGAGCTACAGAAATATCAGACACCTCGAGAGTATAAGTATACTCTTCAGTTGGCACATCTATAGGAAATGGGTCAATACGAATAAAATCCTCTTTGGCTACAAGAATAGCTTTGGGAGGAAGAGTAAAATATAGTAGTCTATCTAAGAAGGTGACATGCCTAGAGACATATATAGTTTTTTTGTCACAAGGTCATAACATCGATAGCCCTTTTAATTAATGTCATTCCCCAAGAAGACACATAAGACGCAACGAGCACTAAGCTTAGTGCAATCTTTCTTGGGGAGAAGGACAAAACAAGTAGAACCAAACATGCGAACCTAACCATAGAACCGCTCATAAGGATAGCTACCAGAGAGAAGAGGAGTGGGCATCTAATTCAAAAGATAGGTTGCAGTAAGGACAGCTTTTCCCAAAAAACTGAAGACACTGAGGATGACAACAGTAGAGACCTAGTAGTATCAAGAAGATGACGATACTTTCTTTCAGCCCTACCATTTTAGGGAGGAGTGTCAGAACAAAAAGACTGATGGATAGTTCCATGTGTGTCTAAAAATGCAACAAACTCAGAGAAAAAGTATTCTCCACCAAAGAAAGATCGAAGAATTTTAATTGATGTAGAAAATGAGTTTGAACTATGGCGTGAAAAGTCCGATAAATATTCAAGAAATTAGATTTGTGTGTCATCAAATAAACCCATGTATTCCGACTAATCAAAATCATCAACAAAGAGACATAATAAACTAAGAAGCATTGCGTCCCTTTGGCTGGACATGCTTAGGGCACGCATGCTTCCAATGACCCTTTTGGTGACAATATCTGCATTCATCCATAGCAATTAGGGGCTTAGGCTTGTTGCCCGTGACCTGAACGAGATGGGATGCTAGAGTGGGCAGAAGAGGTGCTGAATACTGATTAGGCGGAGCAGACTGAGTGGCAAAAATAAATTGTGTGGGAGATGCCATACTAGCCATTTTGAACCTCGTTCCTTCAGCAACAAAATTTTTCTTCACATGTGACCAATAAGCGTAGTTGTTACGGTCAAACGGATGCTAATGGCCTAATTTTTATCGTCAACCATGATTAAAGTCGGAGAGAGAATTGTACTATTCTTCAGAAACACAAAAAATCCAACTCCTAGAGTTACAAAAGTAGAGAACCAGAACCCAAATTACCACATAATAATTCAGCTACAGAAAAGTGCCCAAGGCAGCCATAAACAGTACTAAATATCACTGATTAGTAGTGTTCAAATCGGTGCCCAAAGGTTCGAAAGAGAGTTTCAGCCTCAAACAGTTTGAAATACCTCTGAACTTCGTATAGGGATTGGGTCAAGTACAAACGAAGTCACTGGTGGCCTGAAGGAGTACGTCGGTGGTCAGCAAGAGGTGAGGAGTGGTCGTCAGTGATCGGTGAGGAGGAGGAAGCTCTGGTCATGACCTCTGTTACAGAAAAAGGTCTGAAAACAACACTGTGCAGCAGATCTGAGGATTTCGAGGGCGCCGGTGGCCTAAAAATGGTCACCAATGGTCGGCAAGCATCGAGGAGGAGTTTCCGAAGGGTGTCAGTGGGAGAGAAGCATATAATAGGTGCAGATAACAGACAGAAGTAGATGAGAAGTAGATATCAGATCAGATACTGTAAACGCCCCAATTTGAACCTCTTTAAATTCCTTAATTTGTGGCTCCGTGCCCCCCCCCCCCCATAATGAATTCGGATTAACTCAAGCCTCGATTGTGATGGGACTATGCTCCTTAGACTTTCAAAAAATCAGAATCAATTCAATAAATTGAGTCCCAAGCGCTCTAGACCATTCCTAAGCGCTCAGGATCTTTTTGCAAAAACTCAGATTTTGCTCACTTCTGAGCACTCAGGAGTGATTGTCCAGAGCGCTCGGAACCATTCCTGAGCGATCAGGTCAACAGAATTTTCCCATGGAAACTTGAATTTCCAATTTTTTCAGCAGCACATGGTCATGTTCAAATATTCGGTCTTACTACAGTAACATTCACCTGAATCATCAGAAGACCAAATTATGCTGTTTTGTGTCCTTTTAAATATTTTTATATTATTTTATAATTCAAATTTCAAAATCAATTTTTCATGGCCTATAAATAGCAGCCATCATGCTGCATTTTGGCACCACGAAATCTCATACCCTGACTCTCTCATTTTCAAAAGAAAACTTTATTTTGCAAGGAAAACCATGTATTCAAAACTTGGTCAAAATCAAAATGACTTCAAGCATTTTCAGAAAAATTCATAAAGCCTAGGAGTTCCACTCAGTCTTGGTTCCTGAGGTTTTCTCATCCCACTTTCAAAACCCAGTCAAGAAGTAAAGTTCCATTTAAGAAGGTAGATTTCTTCTACTTTTCAAGCCAAAGAGGGGTCATTATCCTTTTGAGGGAGGTCATCCAACCCACTCCAGTCCTTCATACTAGATGTGTGGCTGAATGACTTTAGCGTAAAAGCAAGGGCATGCCCTGTTGAGCAGTTTGACCTGTTGAGCAGTCAACTGTACCGTACGGCGGTCAACTGTGCTGTACATTAGACAAGATATACAATTTTTTGAAGAAAAAAGAGAATACGTTTTTTTGAAGAGAAAAGAGAAATAAGCATTAATTGTTTTCTGTGAAACATGCATACATGCTTTTTCTGTGAAAACAATTACTGCTTATTCATTTCAAGGGATGCAACTTAGTCCCATCCAGTGAAGAATGCGGTGGACCAGCTTGGTTTTTAACTGGAGAAGCACAACCTGTCATACTTTAGCTAGGTTTTGTACTAACTGTGACAGTGCATAGGTGAGGTTTTTGTGATTGGCTTGCACTTACGCGCACAATGGGTGTTTTTTCACTGTGGGTTTGTATAGTTCTACTGGTTCCTCGAAAAGGAATCTCTATGTTGAGCATGCCAACTCTCATATGTGTTTATGATGTAAGATTAGGTTACTACATATAATAAAGTCATATGGTTTTGTTATCATTATGACTCATTGATGTGGCTCATATCTACATGACATGGTTGAAATGTTTCTGCTTGCTGAAGTATGTTGTCGCTGATATTTAAAGATGGAAAGTCTGAGATTGTATATTTTGCTATCCGCAGCTATGATAAGGACTATTGCTATTCGTTTGCACTTTCACTTGCCTCTGAGGTTTCTGACTCCTGTTTGAGCCAGCTTTTTACTGAATCTTCTAAGTAAATGTTCTATGTTTGGTGATGAACTCGAATACAGAATTGTTCCATGTCTTTCACTAGCTGATTGGTGTGTTCTTTTCTTTATTTATCTCTTTTAAATTTCTAAGACTACACTTTTTGTATCATTCAGTGGTCACCATTTGGTTAATGGGCATGGTTCTCCTCTAGTCTTCTCTCTCTTTCTCGATGTGTGTGTGTTTTTGATGATGGCTGCCTCAAGTATTTTGAAGAGGAAAATGTTTCAGTTGATTGGATGACCTTATTATGCTTTTAAAGGCCCCTTCATCTTGTCTATACTAGTGGACTTAAGATTGGTTTTAAGTTTACCTATTTCAATATTCTTTGTTAAGTACATATGATCTGGTTTGACAAATTGAGTTCTATCATCATCGATATCTTCTTGATACATTTTAAGTGCCTGAAGTATCATTCGGCTTTGAAGCTTTTTGGTATGTGGTACTCCCGCCATCCCAATTAACAAGCGTGGGCTTAGTTGGATTTGAATGAAGTATAGTACTTCCTTCGGACTAGTCATAGCATGTAAAATTTTTGTTTATGATTTCTGCCGGTGCTATTTGATGGATTGTTAATATGCTATGGTTATTTGAATTTGCTAGGCTGATCGTGAAAAGCAAAGAATTGCCAATGAGGCAAATGATGATGCTAATGATGATGCTGGAAACGGTAATGAGCCAAATAGTAATGAGGGTAATGAGGGAAGAAAGGAGCTCGATTTATTTGATTTGTTCGAGGCATCACATAGATTGAGAGATACAAACGAATGGATCAATTCAACATGCCAAGAGAAACATGTATGCATTTAATGTTCAATCCTTTACTTTTGTTGTCTGCTTTTTAATTAGTTCATTCCTTATGTCTTTGTTGTTTGTTTTCTTTTTTCCGAAATGATAGCAGATGATGGTGGCAATACGTGACGAGGCAGCTCTGTCTGGCACTCCACTATTAGCTGAAGAACTTTCAATAAAGTGCGTCGGGGAGTCGAAGACAAAGAACTACATAAGAGGATTAGGGAATGGGCCAAAGCCATCTACTTATCTTTCCAAATCCAACTCACAGTCAACACGCCAGGACCAGCTGCAAAAACTTCAACGTGAGTTGGATTTAATTCGTGAAGAACAAAGAAGAGAGAGGGAAGAGGAGAAGACGCGAAGGGAGGAGGAACAAAGACAACACGAGGAGGAACAAAGACGACGTGAGGACAAGTATGAGGAGGAGAAAAGGCGGTGGGAGGAGACACAAAGGCGACAAGATGAGGAGCGGTCTATAATTCTAAAAGAGATGGAGGTATTCAAAAGCTTTATGACCCAAATGCAGAATGGTGGACAAGGCAACATGGGAGCAGGGTGATGGTGGCTCAAATATATGGTACGTAGTTTGAGAATATCACTTTTAGAATTTAATTTGATGCTAAGTAGGAAATCTGGAATTGCAATTTTTTTTTAATTCTTTTGAGGTTGAATAATCAATGATTTTATGACTGGGAAGCTAAGAGTTCCAAGTACCCATGTGTTGCATTTACTCTGTGTGTTATATTCAATGTGGAAAAAACAAAGCTACTTGACCAGTGAGCCTCGTAAGAGTTATCATAAACAAATACAGATTGTCCAATTTGAGCTGCTAGTGTTTCACGGTGGCCTCATAAGTCATCCACATGGGTTAATTGATTCTTTTTCTGAATTATGTTTCCATCAAGCTGACTGATAAAGCATTAGAGGATCTTTTTGGTTTCATTTATGTTACAATAGATGTATTCTTCCCCTGCTATGTGAAGTTCAGATGAACCTTTTGGCTAACCAAGTGCACACTTGGTTCATGTCATTAATAGAGTGGTGTTGGCCTCACCATATTCTGCTCAAATGGAATATGCATATGTTTTGTGAACTTCGAATATATTATACATGCTGCCATCAACATGTACTACATACTTCTTTTTTACTGCTGCATTATACGTGTTGTAGGTTGTGGCTCTAATCTTATAGTTATTTCTGTATGCCTAATTATGTCAAGATAATTTTTCGTTCTGGTTTCTAATTAGTTAGTATTTACCATGTTCATGCTTTGTGCAATGGGATACATTAGTTCATAAATACTAATGATAGATTGTTCTTTTTTTTTGGTTTTTTACAGGGACGGTGTTTTAATGGAGTTTCGCACAGGATGTTGGTTATTGACTATGAAGATCGAAGTTGGATTTTGGTTGTGGACGTGCTTGGAACATGTGCTTGGACGTGCTTGTATTTTGCGGTCCACGGGGTTTGGATACATTTTGTTACTAAGCTTGGATTTTTTTTTATTTTCCCCCCGTGGTGGACGTGTTGTTATTTTGCACTCTAGGAATTAGATACAAGTTGTTTTTTAACTATTTGGTGGACATCTCTATTTATGAAAGTTTGTATTTATTTCTTGGAATTTTTATTTTGTATTAATTGCGTTAGGTTGGCAATTTTGTGGATGTAATTATTGTTGGCTAAAATTTACAGGGAATAATAATGTGGAAAAAATTTGTAGAAAATACTGAAATGACAAATTGGTATGGAATATTTCCCGACTAAAGTTTAGTCGCCAATAGGCCAAAATTAATTGATTCGAAAAGACATTTGCCGACTAAACTATTAGTCGGTGATAATTAAAACACATTCCCCGACTAAACAATTAGTCGGCCAATAGGTTAAACATTCCCCGACTAATCCATTAATCGGCCAATAGTAATACATTCGCCGACTAAACAGTTAGTCGGCAAATGGTCCAATATTTACCGACTAAATTTTTTTTAGTCGGCAACAACCTTTGCCGACCCTCTTCCACCGACTAATGTGCCGACCAAAATTTTTAGTCGAGGAAGGCTTTTGCCGACTAAAATTCCTACAATTGCCGACTAAACCGTTAGTCGGGAATGGTGTTTTTTCTTGTAGTGGCAGAAGAGCTACAAAGAAATTTTTCAAATAAGCTATGTGGCACTCCCGAGCGCTCAGGAATGCTCCAGAGCGCTCAGGAGTGATGTTATCCGTGTTTCTCACTTTTCCGTTGAATATTCAAGGAAAAATGGAGGTTTTATGGACCCAGTAGCTATTTTTATGTGAACAATTTAGACTTTCGGTTATTTTCAGGAAGATTTTATTTTCAGCAAACAAAGTGGAAACAATGCATTAATTTTAACTTGGCAAAACTACATTTTCCTTGAAAATCCTTTGTCAACATGGAAAGCATCCTGGTATTTCCAGAGCCTGTCCAGTTTTAAATTCAAATGCAATGAAGCAAGGTTTGGATGGTCAGGACTAGTTCTTGCTTGTTTAAATTCTTTGCTGAGCATTAGCCCATATTTCATTTATTTCAAATATTGCAGCATGTCTATCTAACCGAAATTTGCAGGATGGAGTAGCAGAACTCCTAAGCGCTCATGAGTGCAGTCCCGAGCGCTCGGGAGTGTCCTCAGTAACAGATTTTCATTTTTCTTTTGCACCATTCTGCATTTTTGCATCATCTCATCAATATATCTTGTACATTAGCACATGCCTGCACTTCCTTACTTGTTATACTTGTGGATACGTGCTACCTGTTTAATGAAACAAAGTGTTTTCGAAAATCCCGCAAATGTTTAGTAGAGACCGATCCCGTATCGGGCAAGGGGGGTGCCGTAAAACACTTCTCCCCTCGTAACATGGCTTCCGAACCCTTAACGAATCTCTGGTTTTCAATTCAAAGCAATCATTTTCAAAACAAAATGGTTTCTCGGATGGCAAACCATAAATCTGGGTGGCGACTCTTCAATTTTTCAAATCAAAACATCGTTTTTCGGGCCGCCCCGATCCACCCGGGACTGTAGTAACTCACAGATACAAACAGAATAGAGATGACAGGCGATGGGGTTGAGGCCTATTCCGGAGGCAATTACCAATGCTAAGCCAGCTCTGATACCATGTGACAGAGCGAACAAAAAGGAGAAGCAAAATTTATGTATTACTGAATGAGTTGACACAATGTTTAGCATCAATACTAGGTATAAATAGAGAAGACAGAGATCCAGAAAAGATACAAAAAGTATAGCTTAATCTACGCCTTACATAGAGAGATACAATATGATAACAATTTGCTTAACCTACGCCTTAAATAGAGAGATACACTAAGATATGATTACCGCATGATCATACACAAAGATACATTGACATACACAAAAGATCCATTCCATACACAATGTCTTACTAAAAAAGTAAGAGAAATTTTCGAAGAGCTAAGTAAAATTATTACTAAGAAGATTAAACTTGGCTATATTTTCAAACTCTAGAGACTAAATTCGCATTATATAATAACTATGTAAATATACTTAAACCTCTTACAAACGAAATATCCAAATTTGAGGGGCGCCGGAGTCCCTGCCGGTTTGGCTAGCTCCACCCCTTATTGGATGAACATTTCTCAATTACAAGATTATCTGTTAACTATTCTTTAAAGCCTAATGCTTGACGAATTTCCTGTCTGTTAATTGAAGATGTGATTCTTCGGTACTGGACCAAAGAATTTTAGTTTTGAACAACCCCAACTCACAATTTTAGTTCCACCTCTTCTTACTTTCCTCCCAATCCATGATAGTATCAGAAAACCCTACTTTATGAGAACTTTTTAGTTTAACAAACGAACAGTTATGGAGTATATAAAAACGACATTTTTTGTTTGTTATCTTCAAACTACCATTTTGCAACAGAAACTAAACAGCTTGGCTATGATCTCAATGAAAATGAGGCGTTGTTCCACTAAGATCATTTCTTGGCATTTGGGAAACCCAAAATTTAGTGGAAACGAGTGCAGGTTCTTGGATAAGTAAAGTACGATGATTGAAATAAAAGTTTTGCTTCCAAAATTGCAAGGAGAGTTTGTTTTGTTTGAATCAGATCGTCCTATTTACGAAGCACTATAACCAAGGTCATTTTGAATTTTTTTTCAAGCTATTAAAGCCTATAAATAATGTAGATATGATTTTTTTTTCAGTATTTTAAAGGTTTTTTTAATTTAGTATGATTTAATAGTGAGTGGGCAACAAAGCACGAGGTTGGGTTAGGGGAACCCAAATGTTAGGATTGGCATCGCACACACAGACCTTTACCGACCGAAAAAGGCACAAATTACAAGCAGTAAAACACACTCCCCACTACAACGAAAGGGAGCACAAATTTGGTTCGAAGTCAATCAAAGACGAGCATGACCATGTAAATAAGTAAAGGAGAAGGGGATTGTGCAGGCCGAAAACAATCACAGAGCAGGAAGACAGTAAACAACCCAAGCCGACGTACATTTCGCACCCAAAACCAAATCGCACAACCAACACCCACGACGAATCACGAAACCAAATCACAAGCACAAACCATAATCGGAAAAACAAGAAGAAACCACAACCGATGGCATGCACAAAAGCACATGCAACCATACCCGGCGCCGGAAGGGGGAGAGGAGGGGGGGGAGGAGGAAGGGAAAACCTTACCTAGACCACACACGAAAAAAGAGCGTAGAAGCCAAAACTCAAACCATGGAACACGGACAGACGGTAAGGGAGAGCACTGCTGGAGATGGGGTAAAAGAGGAGAAGGGAGGAGGGGAACGGATGGTGCAGGTGCAACACAAATCCCGCGGACCACCCAGACGATGCCAGCTAGCACACCAGTGGAAATGACCATCGTAGACACGCAAAAGAGCTGCGGACGCGAACCTGGAAGGACTTAATTGGAAAAATTGACCCAAAATTGAAATCCGGAAAACTGCTCCTTTATATATAGGAGGAGGATTACGAAACTCACAAATTGTGGATGGCAATAGATTTTGCGCACCTGCTAAGTACAAGATTAACACTTAAGACTACGCCTTGAAGGGGAATTAACCTTGCTTATGCTGTGCCCCAAGGATCCAAACCAAAGCCAAAAACACTGAAGAACACAGATAACACACAGAATTTAACGTGGTTCCCAAAATCGGTAACGGAGGGAAAAACAGACCAACTCACTAAACCGGAGAAAACCTTTACAGGTGAACTCCTCTCTTCACAACACTCTCTCTATAACTCTCAGAGCTACATTGCAAAGACTACTACAACCCAGATCCAAAGGCTCAATTTATAGGCCAATACAACCCCGCGTGAAAAGCCAACACCACATAACGGCTTCAATGCAAAGGAACCCAAGAGATTACTCCTGGAACAGTGCAAGGATAGAGGCTGAGTCAGGATGGAGTCACCATGTCTCCGATAATCAACGGCTCAATGGGATCAGGATGACAAGAAATAGTTGTCACTTAATTTTAGTTTATGTACTCCGCTTGTAGAGATACTATTTCTTAGATAGTCAATCACCATCAAGGTTTTGATGAATTGCTGATAGCAAGAGAAGAAAAGGCAAACACGAACTGTTGCAAATACAAAGTTGTTTCATTCTCCAACAATATAGAACATCTTGAGGCTCAGATGCACTTCAAACAATTGCAGAGGCGCAACCACTCCAGTCGCTAGCCTAAAACATTTTTCCACTGCCATCCTTCCGAAGGGTAGATTCCGGCACATCCATTTCATGCCAATTCCCCACTAGCGACACCATCTCAGCAGTCTTATCAAACAAACCCAGGAGCCCACCAGTGTGTATGAATAGGATCTTTCTTCCCGCCCACTTCATTGGATTTTCAGCCATGTCTTTCATCATCCCATGAGCTGCTTTTCCACTGAAAACATGTCCAATACATTCGTTCAATAAAAAAAAATGTGAGACTTCATGACGGAAGGCTAAATCCTTTTTCCTAAATCAATGAGTATAGGAAACCCGAGTAATATTTGCAATGAAATTGACAAAGATTCGCTGTGAGCAACCTTGTAATACAAGGAAAACATGAGAATTACCTGTAATTAGTAGACCACCAATGTCTGTCCATTCACATGCACACACACAGGTGCACAATCGTTCAATTCAACAAAACCATGCAATTTTCTGAAAGAATTTGCCCAATGAAAATAGTGATGATGATAAACTTGACATGGTGCATAGATGTCCGAACTGGCCTTTGCATTCCACATAATACTTGCACTAATTGCGAAATACCATGTAACTTAAAAGAGGTTGAGAGACTGTCCAGTTTGTCAAGTGCAGCTGAAGTGGCCTAACGCCTTTTCTTATTGCAAAGGGACTTTCAGAATCAAGAGAAAGTTGGATGGTACAATTGCTAGATTCAAAGCAAGATTTGTAGCCCAGGGTTTTCAACAAAAACCTTTGGCCAAGTAGCAAAACAACCAACTGTCAGGGTTTTGTTGACTCTCACTTTGCATGATGGACGGTCCATCAAGCAACTGGATGTCCCAAATGCCCACGGCGGGGGTTCCGCCCACAAAACCTAAACAAGGGTGTATTACACTAATTGGCAATGAAAAACCTCCAGATATATATTTTGCCATACGCAGCAGCCAATCTATATGTTGTGAAAGCTGGTGTGAGTCGTGAAATATCCAATTGGGGAACCCACGTAATTCTTCGTGTGGTGTTTTCTTTGTGTGCTTCGCTTGGTTATTCTTTGTGAGATTGTGTGCGTATGTGATTTGGATGGAATCCACAACACTTTCTTCATGGCCATATTCAAGAAAATGGTTATTTGAGCCTACCTCAAGGGTATTTGAGCTCTCAGTTACCCCACAATGTGTGTAAAACTCTTTATAGTCTTAAACAGGCTCCTGAGCCTGGTATGACGTGTTTTCCAAGTGTTTAATTGATCAAGTCTTGTGTAATAGTCTTGCAGATTCTTCCCTTTCCATGCTTAAAAAGAGCTCTGATCTAGTGTCGATTTTAGTACATGCGGATGATCTTCCTGTCACAGGCAGCAATTCCAATCTTATTGACAGCATTGTTACCTCCTTGGGTTCTGCATTTGCTCCTAAGGATTAGGGTAATCATCACTACTTTCTTGGTATCGAGTGGTACCTGCCGATGGTGTGATCTTCTCTTAAGCAATGTGTGCTCCGGATTTGTTTAAAATATCTGGTATGAAACATTTAAGATCATGTGGATCAATTTCCTCCTTAAACCCTCTCCATTTCAGATGATCATCTCTATGCTAACCCTGAATTCTGCGATACCATAGTAGGGTCTCTTCAGTACCTTACACTACCTAGACCAAAGTTCTCTTAAATGCTATGTGTCAACACATGCATAGCCCTCTTCAAATCCATTTTACTGCTATCAGAATATTTAGGAAAACCAAAGGTACTTTGAATAAGGACTCGAGGAAACTTGCTCATCAGCTTTTCTCTGATGCTGAATGGGCCGGGGATGCTATTGACAGAAGATCCAGTGGAGATAACAGTGTTCTTAAGCTCTAATCTTGTTTCCTGGTCTGCTAAAAAGCAAGCCACAGTGGCTCGTTCATCCACAGAAGCTGAATACAACGCCTAAGGTAATGCTGCAGCTGAAGTGGTCTGGTTAGAGTAAGTGAGTAACTGCTCAAAGATTTGTCTATCTTCCATCTTCTTTCAGTCCCTGCTTTTATGGCGTGATAATATTCGTGCACTATCTTTGGCCTCTAATAATCCTATTTTCCATGCAAGGACAATGCATGTGGAAGGGGACTTCAACTTTACAAGGAAAAAAGTTTTACACAAACAACTATTGATCAAGATTCCCATCTATGATGCACGGACATGGATACGGACACGAACACTGACACGGGGACACGAGAATTCTAAAAAAATGGGAACACGGACACGGCGGGGGACATGCCACGTGTATATTTATTTATTTATTTATATTTTTTCCAATTTTTTTCTAAATTTAAATGGCAAAGTGTGAACAAAACAAAAATTCCATAGTTTCAATACCATTTAAACAAAACAAGACATCCATAAGTTCAATACAACTCTATTGAAAAATTACAGCTTAACCCTTGAATTTTTTTAAAAATTTACAGTTTGACCCCCAAAATTTTAAAAAATTACAGTTTGATCCCAAATTTTTAAAAAAAATTACACTTTGACCCCCGCCGTGTCTCCAGCCGTGTCCCCATCGGTGTCCCGCCGTGTCACCAGCCGTGTCCCCCTAAAAAAATTTATATTAAATTATGGGACACGCCACGTGGCGTGTCCCCGTGTCCAGACACTGCGAAACGTCAACCCCTAGAGGTGTCGGTGCTTCATAGATTCCCATCATTAGCCCAGATTGCATATATTCTTACTAACCATTATGCATTTCCACGTTTTCAGGTCTGAAACACAAGCTGAGGCTTATTGAACTTTCTGGATGTGAGTGGTTGGAAGAGTACCTGAGGTTGCCCTCCGGGCAGTGATTAAAAAATCGCGCCTAGGCGAGGCGAGCGACGAGGCGAGGCTTGGACGCCTCGCAGTTGTGAGGCGAGGCGTATTTGGATGAGACGAGCGACTAGGCTCGCTTCAGGCGCTGAGGCGTGAGGCGTTAAAAATGGGCGCCTAGGCGAGGTTAGGTCAAAACACCCCAATTAAAACACAAATCAGCGGCAGCCTCTCCTCAATCAGAAATCGATCGTCTCTCGACTCTCTCCTCTGGGCTCTCTGGTCTCTCGTGACTCTCGTCTCTCTCCTCTGGGCAAAGTTAAGTCTCTCTCTCTCTCTTTTCCCTCTAATCGACACACACACGCACACTTTTCTTCTCTCTTTTCTCTCTTCTTCTCTTTCCTGACAGGCCCGACAGTCCGACACACACACGCACCCTTCTTCTTCTTCTTCTTCTCTCTCTCTCTCGATCAACCAGCCAACCCTTCTGGGTCAGTCGGCTGCTAGCGTTGGGCCTGCTGCCCCTGCTGGGTAATTTTTTTTTCACACAGTCACATACACTGATACACACATAATATATATATATATATATATTATAGACTTATAGTATACAGTATATATACTGTTATACAGTAATGAATGATGAATTTAATATCTAATGATTAATCAGTATATTTTGCAGCTTCACACCAAAAAAAGAAATAAGCTAGATCAAAAGCGCCTCAACGACTTGGTGTTTGTTAAGTACAATAGAGCATTGAGGCGTCAATATATGAAACGCGGCAAATTTGACCCGATTTCCTTGAAGAACATTGATGAGAGCAATGAATGGTTGATTGGGAAATTGGAGGATGAGCTTGTATTTGACGGTGAAGATTTGGATTGGAATGTTGTTGCAGAGGCTAGTGGGGTTGAACAACCCAGCAAAGTTACTAGGTCAACTCATAAATCAACAAGTTCAAAGAAGCGTTCCAAAGCATCAACTTTTTGTGTAGATGATTGGGAAGAAGAAGAATTGGATGACACTATTTCAGATGAAGGAGAAGAGGAAGATGTGGATGGATATCAGTCAAATGATGATGAAGAAGATGAAGATATTGGTGATCACTGATGAAAGGATGACTGATGATGTCTTGTTTGGAATATCTGGAATTCTAGATTGTTAGTTTGTGACATTTATGAGCGTATTTTACTAGTATTTCGTATGTTGGAATGTTGGATTGTTGGTTATTATGCAATATGGTGATGTTTGTTCTTGTTTTGATGGTAGGAGTGAATATTGGTCGTTTATGTAGGTTATATTACTTTTTTTTTAAAACGCTCGCCTCGCTTCAATGAGGCGCTCGCCTCGCCTCGCTCCGACGAGGGCTTTGTCGCCTCGCGTATTTAAATCACTGCCTCCGGGTATATGGTGGTCGCTATAACAGTGCTCAGGACCACCGGAGGTGGAGGAGGAGAGAGCTCAGGTCGGCCGTAGAGAGAGCGGGTGGCAATGCAGAGATGGTCAACCAGAGAGTGTACGCGCTGTATAGGTGTGCATGTGTATTCGATGTAGTGTCTGTCCATTTTGGTAGTGTATCAACCATCCTCATATGGATAATGGAGGCCTCAGAGATGGCATGCCAGAGGGATGGACTGGCCAGGAGATGGAGAGCCAGCGGTTAGTTGCTGGGTGTCAAGGGTGGTTGGAATAAGCATGGCTGTGTTTGTGGTTGTAATGAGGGTGGTTGTGGTAATGATGATGATGATGGTAAAGGCAGATGCTGGCTGACATAGGCGATGCCCCTCTCTCTCTATGGTCGGTCAAGGTGGAGCTTGCCTCATGGAGGTGAGCCTTGACAATCTCCTTGCTCTAGCCTCCAAACCACATGCCTCCTTAGGTTCCAAGCGGGGTACCCAGGCCCTGCTCCCGACCTGGGTATTGTGAAGAGTCGTCAGGCTCATTACAGCCTCATTTATTGTATGGAAATGGCTGACCATGTCGATGAGCATCGTAGGATAAGTTTTGGAGCTTCCATAGAGGTGCCCCTATGTGGAGGTCTTATGCTTGCACAGGAGGAGTTGTTATTCCGGAGGAACCGTGTGCCTCACCGCGTGGCAATGCTCTTCCAGATACCCACAAATTTCCAGCATCAGCGTTCGGATTTCCTCTTTTTACCTTTAAGTCCTTTAAAAACATCATCGTTGTCTTTTCTTATTGCTAGCAATGAATTTAAAAAGTGAAGGATAAAAGAGTAAACTCATCAACTTTTGCCCATTATTTTGAACAGGGACAATCTTTTTAGGACAACAAAAAGTGTCCAAACAAACCAACAAATGGGGACAGATGGTGTACATAAATAGGACGAGCAACGACTCTGAATCAAAGATTCAACAGATGAACATAAAAAGAAAAGAAAAAGGTATCCAATTCAATTCTTCGTCAGAATCTACATAGATATGTATCTCATACCTTTCTGAAAATGTTGTGTATCAGGTCAACTACCCAACAGGCATATTCGACGCTTCTGTTGGTATTCGACGCTTCCAAGTGTTTTTTCACAGATTTCAAAGAACGAAAAGAAAAGTAGTACCTCTGATAGAACTTTAAAGTGTGTTCACAGATAAATTACTGTAATTATTGGCAGCAGATATAGGACTAGTAGTACATTACAAGAAATTGTCGTAAAGGTATAACATCAAACCTGTAAACAGGGTCAAGAACAACCCCAGTTGTCTGAGCGACTTCCTTGACAAATTTAAGTTCCTCAGGGGTGTTCATTGCATAACCGAGACCTTTTGCCTGTTCAGAAACAAGAAAATAATCCTTTTTAGGACATACCAAGAGAATCCCAAGGAGAAAGGGAATTGGGGGCCTATGCTCATAAACGTTTTGTATACTATCATAAAATTGCTATTTTCCACTCAGCGGATAATTCCTTCAACCTAATTGACAACAAGTAAAGCAGCAGAAAGATGTCTTGAGCCAAATTTATATCAGCTAACAGAACAAATTTGCTCACATTTTTAATGTCCACTATATCGCGCGAGATAACACCTGCCTGGAGTCCATCAAGTAGGCCTTGAACATACTCATAGAAGTAATCAGGGTCATCACATACAGAAAATGCATGAACCTAAGACCAACCCGACTTATTAATGAAGTAAATTGTCATGATAAGAAGAGAACATGTGTAACTCAGAGAAAAAGGACTATACTTTTGCCTTCCATTCACTCAGCCATGATCCAATTGCCAAACCAGCAGTTGTAGCCCCACTAGAAGTCAAGCAATGGAAAACATAAATATAACAAACATCGTCAATTAATTACTGCAGATTATCTGTGCCATAATTGTGGTTCTTATAGTCCTCAAAAGAATAGTAATTAGCAACTGTAAAGTCAAGGTATTTTGTAGCTGGCTTTATCAGAGGCATCAAAGGTTGGTGAAATAATTTTTATCCCCAGCTCAAAGAGATGATATTTTGACTGCAACTAAAATCGAAACCGAAAATAAATGCAATGTCTCAAGAACCTGAAACTATAATAAAAGAGGATGTTGTTTACACCCTACTTCAATCTATCTCCTCCATTTTATTCGCTCTGTTCCTCAACAGCAACAGAGTAATAGAGAGACTCTTCAGAACCATAGGTATACTTCTTTAATCCATTTTGGATGGTACAAGGATGTCTTAATCACCAAAATCATGCAACGGCATGCTACTAATGCGGAACAATGGAAGGCTAAGTTTATTGATGGACTTCCTCCTGTTTTTACTGAGAAAGTTAGACAGAAGCTGCAATCTCTCCATGATGTCAACGCCATTCCCTGGAATAATTGTACTGATGGTCACCTTATTACTGTTTGTGTCCAGGTTGGTTTACCTATTTGCAATGATCTAAAATTGCTATACAAATGAAAAACAGAAACCAACGGTACAGAGAGGTGAAGTTTGTCAACAAATTTCCTATGATATTCCTAAGAATTACTTATCCAAAAAAAAAAAAAAGATAATCCTAAGAATTACCCGAAGAAAACCCGAAACTATAAATCTGTCACCAAAACTTTTAAGAACTACAGGTGAAAGAAGAAAAGGTTTTCTAAGAAGGATTCTTATAATCTGAAGAAGAAAGCCTTCCATGAAAGAAAATCTAAATCTGAAGCTTGTTATAAAAGTACGAAAAGATGGGCATTATGCTTATAAGTGCCCAACCAAGAGGAAGCCAGGGCCCTGAACTAAGGGGGAAGATTATAAAGGTTTGTCTATCCTCTTCCATACCAGAACCTTCTTCCACTTCCAGACCCTCAGAAAAATCTCCTGATACCCATTCCTTTTATAGCATATAGGAAGTACTTAAATTTTAAATGCATGGAGCAAGTCAGTAACAGACCAGTGACTATTCCTGAAGAGGGAGATTAATACCCTGCAAACTGAAATTCATCAGATGAATAGTCATAGCAGCATCAAGGGAATGATCTCACCCAAATAACTTACAGACTAACAAGTTCAGAAACCCTAACTGCCCAATCTCAGTCCCAACCTCACAAAGAAAACGATTCATCTTATTTGAATTAAATAACCTAACTCATTCGAAGTGTGCATATTAGAAGTCATATTGTAAATAATCAATGATGTACCATCCAGAAAACCTGTAGCTGTGGTTGAAGTGGGGCAGACATGAACTGTATTTAGCACGTGCTAGTTCCAACCAAATATTTCACAAAAATAAAAACAAAAACATATGGGCTCTAACGCTGCTAGTGGTACCTGTATGGATATCAATTTCAAGAAAATATTTATAAAGCCTTAATATGTAACAAAGGTATTTGTCTTCAGGCAACCTTTCTTCTTGTTAGGAACCTTCAACAAGCAGCTATTTTGAGAACACCTTCCCTAAATCAGATTCTGCCTCTTCATAAAGTGGATCGGACTGGTACTTTCTGTACTATTCAACGTCATGATGTTCATTATCACTCCATCAGTGACACAGGAACCCATTTCAAATAAAAATGAATTTCAAGAGTTCATCATTTGTACAGAGAATCAAAGTACAGTAATAATTACAAAATGAAATATTAATCAGAAGAAAATCCTTTTGGACAAACCTCACACGTAAAATGTCCCTTAAGAGATGTACTGCGTTTAATTTCAACAAAAATAGAGATGGAGTACCTTGCATCACCAACCAAAAATTTTAACCCTCTCAATTATGTAGTCAAATGGATTCACCAGCCTATTCCAAATAAAAACCATCTCGTAGATCGTTATCAATCAGCTATAATATGTTCCAAATATTATCTCAAGTCCGGGTATTGGCAAATCCAGGTTGATGAAAATGATGAGTATAAGACTGCATTTGTAGTTCCTTTTGGGTATTATGAGTGGAATATGGCCTTTGGGACCTACAAATTCTGCATCTGAGTTTCAGAATATGTTGAATGAAATATTAAATCCTTACTATGATCATTGTATTGTTTATATTGATGATATCTTAATCTTTTCATCATCAGTTGATCCACATTTTAAACTTATTAAGGTTTCGAAAGATACTGTCAAGAGAAATGGCTAGGTAGCCTCTGCCCCTAACATCAATTACTACAAACAGCTGCAATAATTTTAGGGCATAACATTCACCAGGGCCGAACCATACCTCATACCTATGGATCGCTAGTATTGAGTTTCCTTCTACTTTGATGATGAAATTAAGGATAAAAATAGTTACAATGAAGTTAAGGAAGGGTCATTTATAGGCTAGTGATTTTGCCACACCCTTTTTTGTTAACGCCACACCCTGCAAGTGTATTTTTGGTGTAAAAATACACTTACAGGGTGTGGCGTTAACAAAAAAGGGTGTGGTAAAATCATTTCCCCATTTATATTGCTGATTATTACCAGAATTAAGCTCAAGATTCTGCTATTAGTGTTCCATGTTGCAAACGTATCTCCTCCTCAGACCGAGGAAGAGTTGACATCAATAAAATGAATAAAGGTTGTTCCCTAATAGCATTGTAAATTATGACATAGACAGCTTAAATGAAATTCAAAACCTTACAAGAACATGTTTCTAGCTATAAAAATTAATACATGGAGTAGAAGAAAACCTGCCACACGCTACAACAATGTCATCAAACTCTGCTTTCCCATTCCCAGTCTGGAGCTGCTGCTCAATTTCCTTAACTGCTTCGATGTATCCCCTGAACAAAATCAAAACACTTATAAATGCCACGAGGCCCACGACATAAACTGAATATATCGTAACATAGTGCATAGCGCATACCCCATGTAATGATAACCTGGGGAACTCTACGGTTACGTGGTTCCATTCTAGGAGATAAGTTTTATTGGACAGACGAATGCAGGTATAGAAGTATCAACTCTCTGACTCTGTACAGATTTTACTGAATATACCAGCAATTAGTAATGAGAAAATTAGGCTCGCACAAAGTCCGAAGATACAAAGCAAACAACAAATCAGCGTTTCCATCTTAAAGACATTGCTGACAGCTTTAGTGAAGTAAGTTTACATATATGGGAAGAGTCCTGGATGACCCAGGCAGGCCATGAAGGGTTCACTAGGGCCAATTGCCCCACTGATTTTTCCGAAACCAACTTATTCATGATTTTCCAATAACAATTTCAAAGTTTCTTTATTAATACTTTTAACATGAAAAAAAAATCAATGGTTTTCTTATTGATAATTTATAACAAATAGTAGGACCTGCAATTTCAAAATTTATTTCCAACCCTTCTAATGACTTTTAAATCACCCTAAAATTGAGAAGCGTGGTTTGAATTTAGTACTCTTTGCACTTTCAGGGGTCAAGTCCCGCAACGTGCGCAAGCTAACACGGACACACAAAATGAAATCAGCACTACACCACAAATATTTCAGAAAAATAGATGGCACAGAACTTTGGTGACTTGTCAAAAAGTATGTTTATGTATTTTTATCTTCTACTAACAGTGATCTAAGTAATACGTACAAAGTTTCTGAAACAATAAAGCTCTAATTATAATAAAAACAGCACACATGCCTTTATTTCACTTATGCCATTACATCATTCGAACTTGTCATTACGACATTCTGAAAAGTGTTTCAAGAGAAAGTGTTTCATTATTCATGTATATCTCTATGATCTATCAGATGTCATGTGTCACAAAAAAACGACCTTATTAAGCTTCTACTAGAGCTTACTATTTTCTTTGACACTCCTGATGTGACCTGCTAGTCTCCAAAGAATGTACTAGCATGTCCCCAGCGCACTCTGGCCACAAAGTGCCGCAACGAAAAAAGAATAGAGAAAAAATAATACACTCCCGAGAGTGCCAAGTCATCCGTACGCGTACGCGACCTCGGCCGAGGTATGTTTCCCTCATAAAGCACAACTTCACAACCCTCTTTAAGTCCCAATTTCACAAATAAGGATCCCCTGTAGTTGATTTACTTATATTTGCCTCATTATGGTTTTACCAAGATTTTCCAAGTCGGCTTTGCACTTGTACTGCATTAATTGTTTTACTATGCTAGAAGCTCATAAAAAGTGAATTCTAAATGAAAAACAAACACAGATTTGACAAGTGAAGACTTTTGAGGAATGCCTTCGTACAAGAAATGCCTCCCTCAAGATCTGTGACGTGCTCTGTGGAATGAGAACCATCAATACCAGTAGGGAGACTAGAGAGATACAAATGGGAGGCAAAGCTAAAACACTGCAGCCTACAATCATCCCCAAGTCTCTAGGACACATTGCTGAAATTCAGCATTGTAAGCATGGCAAAAAAAAAAAGGGTAAAGGGTTCCAAACCTGCAAATTGTGATATCTTGTTTCATGTAAACAGAGGCTTTAAACCCCATAAGATCACCAAACAAATAATTCTTCCCTCTGTTCTTATGCCAATATTTTTAGCTCCTCGCATGTCTTACTTTTTTGGTACGAACTAACAATTTGGGGATCCAAATCAGAAATCAGAGCCTACACAGCAGTCAATCAAGTTTGTTTAGTCAAGTGACTACAATCGTTACCTGATGACAGAAGTTCTGATATTGGCCTAGGTGCCCCTCTTCCGCTCAACTAGTGTCTAGAGATTTTTAGAACATCGCTTAGTTTGCATTTCATCTTCTAAGAACAATTGCTTCTTAGAGTACATGATAGCACCTCCATTTCTTCTTTACTAGTGAGGTGGCAGCGTGCGAAGCATGCAAGCCAATGCCCAATACAGAATGACCTATAGCAGACATCAGTCTTGGAGTGGAGAATTGATTTTCGTTTCTCAAGCATCTCTATTGGTTTGGCAATTTTCATACAAAGATTTGGCTCAATTGCTATGTTGGTTTCGGAAAACCCTTGCTGAAATTTGTCAAAATCATTTATTGTGCAACATTTAGCATAAGATTGACTTTAGCAATTTTCCATATTATCATCTACATTTATGATCTATAATTGTTTAGAAAATAATAGTTGAGACAAAAATTAGTTTGTATCAATTGAGCAAAGTTACTTTTTAGCTTTCTGACTTTTGAGTGTAAGAGCAAGTCCACCCATCGTCATTTAGGATCCCAAAGTCATAATTTGGCAATTGTTTTAGCTTATTTCAAATACACCGATTGCAATTTGTAGATGCCAGAAAACATCAACACCACCTTTGATGCCAAATTTGGCACCCAAGATGGCTATTGTCGTATATGCCATATCATTCAAGCCATTTGATTTGCATTTCTCACCAAAAGTCATAGGGCACAAAAAGAAATTCAAGGCATATGCCATTTCGCACCAGGTTCCAAGGGAATTTGATCCACCAACAGGGATGACATATGGTTTTCTCCCTTCACTTATCAACTTTTCTTTCAGCAAATTTGTAAGAGCCTGTGATTAGAGGCAAGAGGAAAACTTTTAGACACACGACAAAAGAAATAGATTCAAAGATCATCCAACAAGATTATGCTGATGAATAGCAGTATTAGCATGGGAAGTGTCCTACGATCTTAACAACCAATGATTGGCAGCATATGCAGCATACAAATTGTAAATTTCCGGTTTTAGTATGTCTTCCTTTTCATGACCTACAACAAATCTGAAACTCAGGAAACCTATAAAACAATATTGTGAAAAGCAAAGAAGATGTAAATCTTGCAAATTAAACACAAACATGCACATGATTCATGGTTCCCTACGCCTTCTAACAACTATAACATACTTCTAGGTAATATTTGATACAAACAATTAAACTGCAAAATGCCACACGACACTGCTATTTTTTATTTTTATTTTTGGAAAATAGTCCATAACCGCAACACCAATACATTGTACACAAAATAGTCGTATCCCATCAAAGCTAATAAAATAAATTGGTAAAACACCCAACTCAAAACCAATTAGCAACGAGTGAAGAGTTCACTCAAGTTCATACTTGGTTTAGATGTGATACTTAAATGATGTGAGACAAGCCCTAACACTACAAGCCACGTGTGACTCCTAACTGGCACGTGGGGAGATAAAGTATCTAGAACATAGCGACCACCACAAAACAAAGTGCAAATATGACACCAAAAAAGAGGGGATCAATCTAGAGAATGTTGCCCAAAAACCCTCCGAAAGCTTAGTTCTATTACCACATTAAAGCATATGACTCAAAACCAATGCCAAAGAGTGTAGAGGTTGCCCGGACTCATATACTAATTTTAGGAGATGACAATTAACCAATGTGTCCCACATAAAATTATACATCATTGATGTAGAACACGTGGAAGCCCAATTCCATGATCAGCTGGACCGAGCCAAGCCCCGGAAGCCCAAACGGTGTTTAATTTCAGATTACCCAATTTGGCAAAATTTGGACGAGCTCAGAATAGGCCCAAACTTGGTGAACTGACTTATTTTCGCGCTCCGATCAAGGCTCACCACCCTAAGTTCGTGAGCCCTGTTGTTTTTCGGCCTAATTCCTTCGTTTAGGCCTTCAATTGCGTTATTTTGCCGTTTTAGGAAAGATTTGTTTTGTTAATAACTCTTAGACCGTAATTCCTTTTAAGTTGATTCTTTTTGGGAAAGTCTTTTTTTTTTTTCCGTTTTCAATTTTAGGAAAAGCCCCAAATTCTAGGACTTTTTATTTTCCAAGTTTATTTTTAGGGTTTCTAGGGTTTCGACCTATATAAGGGTTTGTAACCTAGAGTTTATGCAGCTTTTATCAATATTATTTCAGAGTTTCTCTCTTTCTTCCTTGTGCGCAAGGTTTGCTCATTGCTACGAGTTGTTTATCTCATTTGGACTAGTACGCTAACTAGTCTCTTGTGAATTCCGCCGCGTCAATCATTGAATAACATACTGAGAATCTATCCATCATCAGACCTGGCTTAAATCCTCCAAAGCATCATTTCTAAAATCATTACGTCTAAAAGGACAAGGACTCAATATGTATAAATCAGCATGGATTCTTAATTTGTCATCAAAGAAATACATATACAATAACGGGACACCAATATGAAACAGATGCGCAAACCCATATTGTCCAAAAAAAAATGGGAGAGGAACGAATCAAGGACACTATTACTAATATGGACTATATGTAAAATATTGGTTTCAAGTTTAGCGGAAAGAATTCATGTTCAAGCACATTTATTTTTTCTTGTAGCAATACGACTCCAGATAGGGATGGAGGCACAAACAAGAGAGAGGGTTTGGATGCCAGGTGAGGAAAGGTAATTGGTTATGAAGGGTGTTTGGTTGCAATGATAAGTTTACGAGGTTAATTTGGAATAAAGCGCAAAAATATTGCTTGTGTCAAAAGTTTTTGTAAAGATCCAACGGCAACTTAACAAAAGGTAGAGGTCAATGAAATTCCAGAAACCTCAAGGGAGGTCTTTCTCCACTTCGGGGAGGTTAGTGAAATTAACCCAAGTTTACCCATTAAATTACATTTATTATGTAGTAGTCGCATGTACGCACCACTTAATTCTGTTTCAAGAAAAAGTAACACTTTTATAGGAGACGTCAGTCTTCATATTTTCTAATATTTTACCGGATACGTTGTGGCTACCCTGGCTCTGCCTATCCCCACTTTTCGCTTTTTCAGACTACGGAATAATTGAATGCTTTAGACACTTGCCCCATGAATATCAGTTTCAATCGTTGACTAGACCCAAACAATAACAGCCATCTTGTCAGGCGGGTACAAGGCTAGATGTTTGTAGCATGTATGCCAACCAAAGATACTTTCCTCTAACCACAGGTTAGCACTCAGAGTAATATTGAACAATCATCATCACATTTTTGGATTCCTAGTCCAACCGTCTTACACTCCTTAGTTCTCACTTGCCAGCAAAGGCCAGCATGTACTTAATATCAGATTCCAACCTTGGTAATATGTGATACAAAACATGTTATTTACAGGTATATACAATGGTATCAGAATATTTACCAAGCTACCAGTTTTTGCATATTCTTCTTTCGAAACGAGATCAATATGGGCTCCAACCAAACGCTCAACTAAAAGATTGCCTGTCAATCCAGGATCTTTGTCCACAAGAACCTGAAACATATGAGAGATATAGCAGAAATGTGCTTCCAATGCATTCAAACTTTCTTCTAATGTAGCAAATAAGTCACCTTTGAGGTGCGTAATATTAGGTAACAATCTAGATCCAAGTATTTAGCAGCTACAGCAGTTGCCCGGGCATGATTGCTTTGGATGCCTCCAATTGTAATAATACAGTCTGCCCCCTGAGCCACAGCTTCTGCAAGCAAGAATTCCAGTTTCCTGACCTTGTTACCACTCAATTGCATCCCTGAAAGGTCATCACGCTGTAAAAGAGCACTTCTTCTGTCAGTGTAAATCCAAGAGAGTGAAAAGACATCTCTTTCAACTAAAGAAATTCTCATGAATCCAACTTATCAAAAGCACCCGACAATACATGTTGCATAGTGAATGGAAACTAAGCCGTACTGATCCAAACAATCATCTTTCTGCCAAATTGAAACCAACCAAGTTCATTAAACTGACCCATGCATGATGAACATTATCGCGGATGGTGCAAACCAGAAAATGAACCAAATATGTACTACCATCCATGCCAAATAGAGGAGCAGAATATTGTAATTGGGCACAAGAAATCTTTGGAAATCAAAAAACCCATCTAATGCTTTGACATGATGGCAGCTCATACCCCTATAGAATAGCTTAGATAAAAAGACTCTTTTGGTGTTCTTTGAAGTAATCTTCAAGTGCTGACCATCTGTTGTCAGACACTTTGAGTAGTCCTTTTTCTTTCGATATGGCCAAAGTATAAAAAATATATAAGAAAAAAAAGTAAGAAACAAATTAGCAAACTCTTTGCAAAGGTCAAAAAAAGGATGATCCTCTATTCAAAAGTCAAACTACATGTGTTTGAAGAGCCAAGTTCAGGTGGGAACCCCAAAACAAGCACATGTTTAAGTAAAAACAAAGCAAAGGAACCGGGTGTTACATCACTCTCTATTTAGAGCTTTACAGAATTAATTTCGGAATGGTCTCAAATTCCTGAAAAGTGATATCAAGCCTATATTTTTATAACAAGCCTACAGAATCCCCAAGACAAATATCCTTCTATAATTAATTTTCCATCTCCTAAAAATAATACTCGTCACTCATGGACAAGAACTCCTTTCTGTTGGATTTGATATTGGCCTTCCGAAGACTGAAAAGTTGTTTGCAACTCAGTCTTTGATACGTACCCCGAATACGGAATTTTGTTTAGCCGTCAGATTTTAGTTGCACAAATTCAATCCAATAAATCAATTAATAGGTGAAAATGGGATACCTGAAACATAAGCAACAATAAGATCCAATCTGATCTAAGTGATAATCTAACGTGGTCTAGTTTTGATTGACTGTGGTCCTGTTAGGCCATTACAATCTAAGGTAGTTATTCCCAGAGGTTGAATTCACAAAATCTGGACCACAATAGATAGTGATTAGTTCATATTGGATCGTAACTAGCAATCGTTGTGACCGTTGCATGCAACATGGTCACCCATTGTACATGGATCTTCTAAATATATGAAGTTTCAAACACCTGCGTCTGACACTTGGCATTCTGCAGGGGTATTATGGGATCCATGTCCAACATATTTAGGTGGACATTCACCTAGCAAACATATTTCGTGTTCAGAATTAGCATGAACTATGCATAGAACGCATGTATTATGCATGAAATTCCCTAAGACACTAAGGATTATGAATCTTTTATCGTCTCCTTAAGATGGGAATGACATGGATCCCCCTAGACACTTACCCACACATGAGATCCATACCGGAGTTTCATCCACCTAGACACTTACCCACACACGACATCAACACCAGAATCCATGTAAAATGGATGGTCAGCTGCTCTTCAAGTATCCCTTTTCCTCTTATTAGTTAAAAAGCTGTATAGTGCAGCTAAAATCCAACGGCAAAAGAGGAGCAAAAACATCCTTGTACTTAAATGAGGACTACTTATTTTTTCTATCCAACAAAACTCCTTTCAGCTTCTTAAATCAGAATTTACCCCTATGTGCTGCACATAAATTAAGTTTACCAAAATAAATAGCTACTCCCTCCGAACCGATTTATTTGTCCACTCCGTCCCAATTTGTTTGTCCACTTTTGGACTTTTAAGTGTCCCCAAATATTTAACCATTTGACTTTTAAAAGATCCGAATTTCCCTTTAAAAGATTCGAATTTCCCTTTTTACCAAGTAACTTTTTGAAAAATTTGAAGGGTAAATGTGAAAATTTGTACCTTTTAGGAGTCTCTTTAAATGTAATCATTGTGTTTCCTAAACTAGTTGGATTTTTAAGTTTGGACAAACAAATGGCTGACGGAGGGAGTACCTAACACTATACAATCCCTTGTCTGGTCCAATACTACAGTCAGTCAGAAGGTATAATGTACAAGGGTAGAAAAAATAGTTACCTTCAACCAAACTTCGGTGTTGTTGGGCAAATTGGGAAGGTTCCATTTGTGAATCGGAGTAGGAACCTAGCAAGGACAAATTAGACCTCAAGTTACAGTTCCATATGCATGTACATACATACAATGTATGTTTGATCAGAAGCAGGAGAGAGAGAGAGAGAGATGCATACGTGTCCGAGGGAGAAGATGTGAGAGGGAATAGGGTTGAGATGGGAGGCCCACGAGGGGGGATCGTACGGCTTCTTGGAGAGAAAACCGTAGAGGGAGGAGGAGTTGTGTTGTTTGGTTGATGCCTCTTCTTCCATTGCGGTAACTGAACAATTTCTCCGACAAGTGAAGAGGAAGACGGTTTGGTGTTGTTTTTGGGTTGGATTCAACTTCAAAGCTCTACTTATCGAGAAATTTTTCAAAGCCCTACTGATCCGATTCGGAGGGACGGTTATTGCCGGCGGCCTGGCGTTGGCGTAGCAGTACACCTTGCCAATGCCACACCACCAAATACTGCTGCACTTCAACATTTCGTTTTCTCTCGACTTTTTCGTCGGATGCAAAAAGTAAAACGGTAAATTTCATTGACATCCCCTGAGGTTTCTTACAAATGCAGTTACTTCCCCCTGTGATTTGAGAAAATATACTTATCCCCCTACTTTAGAAACTAGGAGGGAGTATTGCCTAAACTCCCAACTCCACTAACTTCCGTTAGCTTAGTTGCTCCTATGATGGATGTTCTGAAAAAAGAGAGAATTTCAGTGGACTGAAAAAGCTGAGCAAAGTTTTCAGCAATTGAAATCCAAGCTTGTCGAAGCTTACTACTGTAGGGGTTCGATTAATTGGGACCTTACCGTGGCTCTGGTTAGGATCCTTTTTACACAACTCCGTGCTTCCGCCGCTGGACCTGCAACAAGTCACTAGGGCTTGTATTGCCCAGTGACCCTCCGACGATCAAGTTAGATCTCAGGGGTAGTGTTTAGGTCTAGGGTTAGGAAAGTATTGCGTACCTCCTTCAGGTGTGTATCTCTTTGTATTTATAGACCTAGGTTTACTTGATCTCCAAGCCAGCGCGTGAAGGGTACGCTCAGGTAACCACCTCGGGCGACATCACGTATGACGTAGGGGGCGAGACGGTTACGGAGCACATGGGCCAGATCCTAATGACTATGCCAGCTGTGTGAGGAGCATGATCTTCACGGGTCCCACTTGCAGTAACCACTTCTTCTGATGCTTCTGGAAACACCGGTGCAAATAGGGATGGATGTTGATAGCTTCGAGACCGGATACAACCGAACACCGAGTTGTCCCCGAGGCGAGTTGTCCCCGAGGCGGGTACCGAAGGGGACTTCGTTATCAGACCGCGGTCCGGATCCCTGCAACCGGTTTGGGATATGTAGCCTGGTTACCGAGATGTTAACTGAGGGCCCTACAATAGCCCCTCAACTTCCTGAGCGCTTCCCCCAAGCATCGGGGAGTTGACTTCTCTCGTGGGTTGGTGTAACCAGGCTCTTAACAGATGCGATTCCTAAGCCACATGTCGATCATCGCCGAAGTGGGTGACATCATGCGTCGTCTCGGCACGTGACATGTCAGATGATTGGTACGAAACATCCCTTCAGGGACACGTGTCAGTATGAGAATGGTTCTGTGGGCAGCGCGTCTGGCCTCGGTACAGACCATTGGTTGCTGACCGTCTGATGGGAATACGTGTCAGGGATGCAACGGTCCGGTGCACGACGCTTCGTTTCCTGCGCGACTCTTCGTACATTCCATTATAAATAAGTTGACAGGAGAGAGAAGTCGCTACCCTTCCTTCTGACGACATCGAACCGCTGCTCCCCGCTCAACCCAGACTTTGATCGTGATTTCGAGCGCTTTGACAGCGAATCTTCACACGAGACCCTGGTATGTTGATCTTCAATCATTAATCTTCAAGTTTTGTTGATTTCTTCAAGCTTTTCTGTTGTTTTCGAGGTGCATTGAGGCGGAGACGCCGCCCGCTGTCGTCTGGTTCGCGACGGCGCAGGCATTTCCTGCCACTGTTCATGTTCTTCCCGAGCCCTAAATTCTTCCCGAGGCCTAAAATCATACCGAAGCCTATCTTCAACTTCATGCCATAGGAGAGACTTAGATACCACGCGGATGATTCCCGAGAGCCAAGGTTCTGAAAAAGACCGAGGCCAAGAATCCCCGAGGTGTAATGACCATTCTGTCTTGAGTACTAGATTTTTCCTCTTTCCCCCTAGGCATATAGCTAACGGGCTTTTGCACATTCTCTTCTTGTTAGGTGGGGGCGAATGGTCATTGAATCCTCCTCGGACAGCTCCTGTAGTTCTGACGACTCCTTGGTCGAAGCCATTTTTCAAGAGCTTTGGAGCGAGAGACTTTACTGGGTCCCAATTGATTATATCGAGCCGGTCGACCCTAACCGAACTCCGCGAGAGATTACATCACTTGGTCCTTGGGAAATGGAAGGTCCAAGTTTTTCGGAGCATGGACCGGGGCCGTTTGCAAATTCGCCCGAGGAGGTAAGGGGGCGCCGAAAACCGATGAGGCCCTGCCCCTACCGAAGCAAGTATTTTACCAGAGCCCCTGCCGCTTATGCCGAGTTCAAGAGGGTTTACAGTATCCCTCCTAACGTTGAGGTCCGGTTGCTCCCAGACTCTGACCCCAAAAACTTTCCGCACCGCCCAGAGGAGCTTATCTTCCCCATGATGGCTATCACCGAAGGTGGAATCAGGTTCCCGCTTCACTAGTTTGTCCGTCGGGTGCTCCGGACCCTCAGCCTTACCTCTTCTCAGCTCACGGTGAACTCTTATCGAATCATCACCAGCATCATTGAGTTGAGAAGACAGTTTAACCTGACCTTCGGGCTTGAAGAGCTCTTCGGAGTCTACCTGGTAGGAGTTAAACGAGAGAGCGACCGGTACTATCTTTCCTGCCGGACGGGGTATGACACATTCTTGATCGA
This sequence comes from Rhododendron griersonianum, assembly GCA_018127125.1. NCBI lineage: Eukaryota > Viridiplantae > Streptophyta > Magnoliopsida > Ericales > Ericaceae > Rhododendron > Rhododendron griersonianum. Next base: position 19,046,395 of record CM030795.1, read on the forward strand.
CCATCTGTCAGACTCCGAGGAGTGGGCGAGTATCTATGTCTCGGTCACCGGGAACTTCATGTTCGAGCCCGGAGAGAGCATAGATACAATCACCAGAGTTCAGTTTGGGAGTGGAGCTCCTGGTCGGTAAATTTCTCTTCGGTAGATTTATGCTATATCTGTGTACTTGCATTGACCTTCTTGTTCTGATACCTCTTTGCAGCCGAAGGCATCGTTCAGGAGCTTCGGGAAAGGGCCATCCGAGCTCGGATAACTGCCGCCTACGCAATCCCAATCACCAGTCGGTATGCCCCTCAGCTCCTCGGTTACGTCCCCACGTATACCAGCTACTTAAAGAAGAAACCGAGGAAGCAAGGGGTCCCGAGGGCAGGGCGAGGAGGAGGTCGAAGGGGAGGCGGAGGAGCAGGAAGAGGGGGCAGAGGAAGCGCTCTTGGCACCGAGGGCAGCAGCTCCGAGCCTCAAGGTGTTTTAAGAGAGGCAATTGACCGAGAGACGCCCGAGAGGACTGGACTGAGCGAGGAAATGACGGACCCCAGAGCTCGCGAGGTATTGAATCTCAGACGTCGGAGGCCGAAGGGCCGAGGCCGAGGCTCAGTTACCGGTACGCCTGGTGCTGGGACCTCAGGGGTGATCCCTGTTTCTCCGCAGGAGCCCCTGGAGAAAAGGACTCGGCGTGAGGGGGAAGGTGACGCCCGAGGTAAGAAGAAGGAAACAATCCGGATCACCGAGGAGGAGGAAAGAGTGGAGGAGCAGGATCAAGAGTCTGCTGAAAGAGAGGAGGGGACCTGGGTCCATCCGAAGGACCTTCCCTGGACCCCGGAATTTTGCCACTATGCCGGCCGCCTGATTCATCATGCGAACAGCGTATCGAACCTCGGTACAGCGTTCAGAATGCTCCGAGGCTGTATTCTTCCCAGGGACGCCAAGGCTGTCCAGGGGGTGACCGAGGACATCACCGGGGAGATAGCGCAGGCCCTTTTTATTGTAAGTTGTTACTTTTCATTTATTGTTGTTGGCTAAGAGTCCACACTCGTGATTCTCCTTCGGTTTGTTGCTTGCAGGCTGGTGCTCGGGCTTTGGCAGTCAACGACCGATACAAAGCTCAGGAGCAAGAGATTGAGGAGCTGAAGAAGGCCCTTGAGCTGAGGGAGGATGATTTGAGGATGACTCAGGAAACCTGCGATCTTTACCTTGCGGATTTCCAGAGGTGCGACAGGGAGAGGGTGGCAGCCGAGGCCCGAGTTGCAAAGGCCGAAGAGAACGTAACCACCCTAAGGGCCACCCGGGCTCGCGAGGTTGAGGCTGCTGCGAACAAAGGTTTTAATGAAGGCTGGGCCGCAGCCGGGGTGGAGTACAAGAAGTAGGTTCGGGAGATTGAAGCCGAGCTGTACAGGGATCGCTTCTTGGATGGGCTTCGGTTTGGCCATGAGGCTCTTTTGAAGAAGTATGATCTCCCAGTCGATTCTGAACTCCGGATCCTGCCCGAGGTGCCCCCCGAGGAAACTGTTATGCCCGAGGAGGAAGAGGAGGACGGGCAGGAGCCAAATCCTGAGGTGGGTATTCAGACCGCTCCTGTCGCCGTTGCTTCTACCGGAGATGTGGCCCAGACCCCTCATCCCCCCAGCACTTAGGATTTTATTTACCTTTTTATTTCCCACTTGGCTGGACGGTTCCGAACATTTGGAATTTACCGTTCCAGGGTTTGTAAATGATTTTTCTTAACGGGCATCGAACACAAAATCGAAGCCTGATTGGAGGTAGCAGTTTAAACTAGAAGTTTAAATTTGCAATTCATCTTGTTGCTTTTTGAATGAATAGTTTCTTCCAATTCATGCTTTGTTTATTTTTGAGATGCTTGAATGGCTTTATGCTTTGTAACCGGAGGGTGCCTCTTGCCCCTACTTCTGTTGAAATGCTGTGGAGTATCAACAGATTTTAACCGAAGCATTAACCGAGGAGATCATCAAAAATCTACTCCAAACCTAAGTAAGGTAAGATATAGGATCGAGTAAGTTAAGACGAAGCGAAGTAGTTGGCAAGTTTTGAATTTTGCATGCCCCCGCTTTGGTTTAATTTACTCCGAGCCTAAGGGAGTAAACCGAAGCAAACTCATCGTAGTGAGGCGGCTGTTTAGATTAGGGCTAGGGTCCTGAAGCGGAGATGGCGTCGGCCATGGCTTCGGAACGTAGCGAATCCAAATAGTGTATGACTTATTGGAAGGTCGGTGTAAGGGGCTCGGGAAGAATACCGAGTGTCCTTAACGCCGGCGTCCGAAAGTCCGAAACGACCGAGGAGGTCGTGGTGACTTGGTGAGGGATCTGCCCGGGGAATATCCCGTGGAGAACAGTCCCTGAAGTCAGGATAAAACGGTTCATGCAACGGCGAACCGAGTACGAAGAGTAAATGACAAGATTTAGACAGTAGGGATAAAAAAGAAATTCTCATTAAAACTGGGATGGAATCAAGCCATTACAAAAGTAGGTTGGTTTCCATCAAACTTTGACAAAAACAAAAACCTTGCAAATAAACAAGTCCAAAGGACCGAAGCCTGGCTACCCATAAAACTTCTTCAGGTTATTAGCATTCCAGGTCTTGGCAATTAGGGAACCATCTAATTTCTCTAGCTTATAGTTTCCTGAGCCGAGATGCTTTAGGACTCGGAAAGGGCCTTCCCAATTAGGCATCAGTTTCCTCTTCTTGGACTTGTCCACCACCTTCTTCCAGACAAGGTCGTCTGGTTTGAATGATCGAAGACGGACGCTTCGGTTGTAACCTTTGGCAACCTCCTGCTGATAGGATGCCAGCCTGATTTTTGCATTCTCCCGCTCTTCCTCGGCCAGATCGAGGTCTGCAGCAATATTCTCATTGTTCACCGATTCATCGAAATTTTCTGTTCGGATTGTCGAGAGCCCGACCTGGAGGGGGATTACAGCTTCCATTCCAAATACCAAGGAAAATGGGGTCCGGCCGGTGGATCACCGAGGCGTTGTTCGGTAGCCCCAGAGCACCCAAGGAAGCTCTTCGGCCCACTTGCCCCGGCATGATTCGAGCCGACGCTTCAGTCCTGATGAGATTGCTTTGATTGCAGCTTCGGCTTGCCCGTTGCCCTGGGGGTAGTATGGAGTAGAAGTGTCTCATTTGATGCCAAACTCGTCCAAGAGTGCCCGGTATTGTTGTCCGGTAAACTGGCTGCCGTTGTCGGTAATGATGGCGAAGGGCACACCGAAGCGAGAAATTATATTTCGCCAGACAAAACGAATAATGTCCGATTCCTCAACGGTAACCAATGGTTCGGCCTCGACCCATTTAGAGAAATAGTTGGTGGCGGTTAGGAGGAACTTAAATCCTCCTGGAGCGATAGGGAGCTTACCGACGATATCCATGCCCCACTGAGAGAAAGGCCATGGGCTAGTGAGGGGGCTGAGGTCCCGAGCTGGCTGATGAATAATGGGAGCAAATATTTGACATTTCTGACAGCGCTTCACAAACTCTTCAGAGTCTTTCTTCATCGTTGGCCACCAATATCCTTGAGTAATGGCTCGGTGGGCGAGGGAGCGTCCACCGGAGTGGCAACCGCTATCACCGGCGTGGAGCTCCTCAATGATCTCGGGGACCTGGTGGGGGTATGCAACCAATAAGTATGGGCCGGTGAACAACCTTCGGTAAAGCTTCCCGTTTGGATTGAGCCAGAAAAAGGCGGCCTTGTTGCGGAGTCGGTGGGCTTCCTTTTTGTCGGTTGGGAGTGTGTCATCTCGTAGGTAACTAATGATCTCATCCATCCAGCTTGGACCGAGCTCCGCATTTAGTATCTCATGGCTTAATACCTCGAGCTCAAAGCTAGGTTTGTCAATGGAGCTAAAAGAGATAAAGCGATGTTCCGAAGCAGCACAGGCTGAAGCGAGTCCGGCGAGGGCGTCGGCGTGAGCATTTTGTTCTCTTGGAATGTGTTCAACGCGAATGGCCCTGAAGCTCTTAAGAAGCCGAGCAGCGGAGTTTAGGTAGGTGCGCATTCGGTCGTCCCGAGCCTCATACTCCTCGGAAAGCTGATTGACCACCAACTGCGAGTCGCTGTAGATAACAAGTTCCTCGATACCGAGGGCTTCGGCGGTTTTAAGTCCGAAAATGAGTGCCTCATATTCAGCCTCATTGTTTGAGGCCGGGAAGTTGATAGAAAGAGAGCTTTCATGTAAGACACCGGAGGGAGAGAGAAGTACGATCCCAGCCCCGGCGCCTCGGCTATTTGAGGCGCCATCAACATATATCTTCCACACATCACCATGGAAGAGTTTCCAGGCGATGCTGGGGTTTGCTTGGAGAACGGCTTCGGGGCGGGGGGCTGGAGTTGAAGCGAGGACGTCGGCCGGAGTTAGCTCGGCGATGAAGTCGGCGAGGGCCTGGGCTTTTATCGCCGTCCTTGGTTGATAGTGAATTTCATAGTTGGCGAGCTCGACGGCCCACTGGGAGATTCGGTTGGAGAGGTCCGCCTTCCGGAGGAGTGACTTGAGAGGGTACTCGGTTAGCACAATGATGCGGTGAGATTGGAAGTATGGGGCAAGCTTCTGAGATGCGGAGATGAGGGCGAGAACGAGCTTTTCCAGAGGAAGATAGCGTGTCTCGGCGGGCGTCATTGTCTTGCTGGAGTAGTAAATGGGCTGGTGGTCGCGTCCTCCTGTCGGACGAGGACCGAACTTATTGCATGAGTGGACACGGCGAGATATATGAACAGGTCCTCCTGATCCCGAGGTGTGACGAGGAGAGGGGCCTCGGAGAGGTAGGCCTTCAGCTGCTGTAGGGCTCGGTCACACTCTTCGGTCCAATTGAAACTGCGTCGGCTCCCTTTAAGGAAGGCAAAGAATGGCTGGCACTTGTCGGAGGAGCGACTGATGAATCTGTTTAGGCGCAGCCATGCCGGTTAGGCGTTGGACATCCTTTTTGTTGTGAGGGGCCGAGAGTTTTTCGATCGCCACGAGCTGTGCAGGGTCGGCTTCAATACCGCGTCGGGAGACGAGGTGTCCGAGGAACTTCCCGGAGCTTACCCCTAAGGCGCACTTCTCGGCATTGAGGCGAAGCTTGTGTTTCTTGAGGATCTTGAAGGCCTCGGCGAGGTGAGTGAGATGGTCGCCGGCCATCATGCTCTTGACCACCATGTCATCGATATAGGCCATCATGGTGTCCCCCAACAGACGCTCAAATATCTTGGCTATCATTCGCTGAAAGGTTGCTCCGGCGTTTTTGAGGCCGAAGGGCATGACGAGATAACCGAAGATACCATGGGGGGTGATGAAGGCCGTATTCTCGACGTCGTCGTCGCTCATAGTGATTTGATGGTATCCCCGGTAAGCATCCATGAAGCTGAGTCGGTCGTGGCCAGCTGTGGCGTCTACGAGCTGGTCTATTCGAGGGAGGGGGAAGAAATCCTTCGGGCAGGCGTCGTTGAGGTTAGAATAGTCAACACAAACCCGCCATTTACCGTTCTTCTTTTTGACAACTACAGTGTTGGCCAACCATTTAGGATATTGAACTTCCCGTATGGCTCTTGCGTTTAAGAGTCGGTTGACCTCTTCGATGACAGCCTCGGAATGGACCGGGGAGGACCGCCTTGACTTTTGTACGATCGGGCGCCTGGTTTTGTCGATATTGAGCTCGTGGCAAATGAACTTTGGATCGACCCCGGGCATTTCGTAAGGGGTCCACGCGAAAACCTCTATGTTGCTCTTGAGGAAGTTCACCATGTCATTCTGTTCGGTGTCAGAGAGTGAGGAACCGACAAGGAAGAAACGGGAACCATCTTCGGTTATAGGGACGGTGACAAGATCCTCAATCGCCTTCTAGTCGGCAGGCCTACCGACGTCTTCAAGAACCGGAGCCTCCGGTACTTCGATGAAGTTCACCCTGGACGTCCGTTTGCTACTTTGGACCGCGTTGACGTAACAGCGTTTGGCGGCGATTTGGTCTCCGTACAGGTCTTCCTGTTGTCCGTTAGCACCGATGAACCGGACCACCTGGTGATAAGTAGAGGCTATGGCCTTTAACTTATGGAGCCAGGTGCGGCCAACGATGGCGTTATAGGGGCTTGGGACATCGACCACGACGAATTCCATGTTGAGTACGATCGATCCGGAGCGGACGGGAAGGGTGATCAAACCGAGGGGCCAGACCGAAGCCCCGTTGAAGCCTATGAGGGGGACTTCGGAGGGACGAAGATCGGCGTCTAAGAGCTTCAAATCTTGAAACAAAGAGTAGTACATGACCTCGGCTGAGCTCCCCTGATCCACGAGGACGCGTCGGACGTTGAAAGTGGCGATGCGCAGCGTGACCACGAGGGCGTCGTTGTGAGGTAGTTGGATGCGCGCGAGGTCCTTTTCGATGAATGTGATTGTCCATTCGGATCCATCGTCGGTCCAGGGGCGTTTGGCTTCGGGACCGACTAGCATGACCTGTTTAGAAGAGGAAGCGTCGTTTAATTCGGCGCGGATTATACGGGCGGCTTCGGGGTTGAGAGGGTCGTGGATGACGTGAATCGTCTGGATTTCCTCTTCGGCTCTGGTTTCGGCATTCTGCGCCCGGGCCCTCGTTTTCTCATGATCAATGAGGTTGTTGAGATGGCCACCGGCGACAAGCTGCTCCAAGTAGGCCTTGAAGGGCCTGCAAGCGGTGGTAAAATGACCCTGCTCGTTGTGGTAACTACATCGGACTATCGGGTTTTTAATTTTCCCGTTCTCGGTACCGAGCTTTTGGTTGGGGAAGGAGAAAAAGGGTTGATCCTTCACTTGGTCGATAATCCTGTAGATAGGGACGGTAAAGACGGTCTTCTCGGTGTTGAAGTCTCCTGGCTTTGGTCCTTTCCTCGGAGACTGTTTGATGTGGTTGACCTGCTTCTTCGGTGTTGATCCCGAGGCGGGAGCCGGAGCAGACACCGAGGTGGACGGTGTCTTGGAGCTCGTAAGCTTTCTCATGCCTCTTTCTGCTTTGGTTTCAATAAGCTGGCACCATCCCTCGATGCGAGTCATGAGGTCCATCATGGAATTGGGCTTGTGGCAAGCGAGATCGTCGTAAACTTGTTCGTCTTGGGCGGTGAGACCGAGCTTGAAACCGCGGGCGGAGATGACGCCGTCGCAACCTTCGATTTCGTTGAACAGTTCCCAATAGCGACCGACGTATTGGCAGAGCGTTTCGTCGGGCCGCTTGCGTAGAGCGAGAAGAGAGTCGATCTCCTTCTCGTGCTTGTTGCTCGTGATAAACCGAGCCATGAAAGCGTCACAGAGAGAATCGAAAGAGGAGATTGACCTGGAGGGAAGTTGGTTGAACCAAGTTAGGCCTAAGTTGCCGAGGCTTGCGGGGAAGACCTTACAGAGGAAAGCGTCATCCGAAGGCTCATTGCGAAGGAAGAGATACATAACGAGTTTGTACTGGACCAAATGAGTGTATGCCGGGGTTTTACCGTCGTATTTTGCAAATTTGGGTTGGGTGAAGCCCTTCGGGGGGGTGACCGAGTCGATCTCCCTAGTGAATGGGGAGGTCGTGAGCCTCTCGAGTCGGGCGTCTCGATGGGGTCGGATCGAACGGTCGAGACCGTCTGGACCCCCGGTCGCGGTATGCTTCTTCGGCAACGATCGGTCCGGTCTTTCATACTCCTTCCGCTTCGGTTGGGAGTTCCCTGACCATTGAGGAGATCGCTCGTACCGGTGCTTCTTGTAGCTATCTCGAGCGTAAGGCTCGAGGCGCTCAGTGACCTGACTTCCGCCACCTTTTTATTTAGGATGCTGGACGAATGGACTTTTCGACTGAGCGCCCTTAAGGCGCTCACGGTACCCTTTTGTTTGGAATTCTAGGAGGGCGTTGTCCTCATTGGCAAAACTCGGGGTGGGCTCACGACGGCGCTCCTTGGATCTGATTGGGTGGGTGGAGGAGGCGGAGACGCTTCCGCCACCAAGCCTCTCGAAGGCGAATCGCTTCCCGCGAGGACCCCTTGGATTAGGGGAGCGGGAGCGTCCCCTTCATTCAGCATCCTTTTCGTTATGACCCTCCCCTGGAGGTTCGAGGCGGTCCTTAGCTGAGGGGCGGGATCGGTGTTAGACCAAGTGTCCTCCGTCGCGGCTGCGGGGAGGGCTGTGGTAGCTTCTTCTTCCGCCGCGGATTCCGGAGGAATGAGATGGGGAGATTTGAAGGAGGTGTTTGATCTCCGCCAACTCGTCCCGGACGCTCCTATCGCGCTCCACGACCGTCGCCAGGTCGTCGATCTTCCGCTCCAGGTGGCGGATGTAGGTCTGGAGTTCGGCGGGAGCCCCTGCCTCCTGAGTCGAAGTTCCGGCCCCGATTCCGACGGACATGTGGGCCTTTCGAAGGGCGCCTGGTCCGCCGGCGGTCAGGTTCTGGTCCCCGAGATTGCCGAGGCCGTAGGTGGTCTCGCTACGATGTGGATCGTCGACTTCCACAATGGCTAGGTTGAAGAGCTTTGAACGGAGCTTTTACGAGGAAGAAAGTGATTGGATGAAGAACAGCTAAGTCCCCAGCAGAGTCGCCAATTGTAGGGGTTCGATTAATCGGGACCTTGACCGTGGCTCTGGTTAGGATCCTTCCTTCACAGCTCCGTGCTTCCGCCGCTGGACCTGCAACAAGTCACTAGGGCTTGTATTGCCCAGTGACCCTCCGACGATCAAGTTAGATCTCAGGGGTAGTGTTTAGGTCTAGGGTTAGGAAAGTATTGCGTACCTCCTTCAGGTGTGTATCTCTTTGTATTTATAGACCTAGGTTTACTTGATCTCCAAGCCAGCGCGTGGAGGGTACGCTCGGGTAACCACCTCGGGCGACATCACGTATGACATAGGGGGCGAGACCGTTACGGAGCACATGGGCCAGATCCTAATGATTATGCCAGTTGTGTGAGGAGCATGATCCTCACGGGTCCCATTTGCAGTAACCACTTCTTCTGATGCTTCTGGAAACACCGGTGCAAATAGGGATGGATGTTGATAGCTTTGAGACCGGATACAACCGAAGACCGAGTTGTCCCCGAGGCGGGTACCGAAGGGGACTTCGTTATCAGACCGCGGTCCGGATCCCTGCAACCGGTTTGGGATATGTAGCCCGGTTACCGAGATGTTAACCGAGGGCCCTACAACTACCAAATTTTTCGAAGCCTTTTCCAAGTGGAGTGTGATGCTTCTAACGTGGGCATAGGTGATGTTCTTATGTAAGAAGGAATACCAGTTGCTTACTTTAGTGCAAAGCTCAGTGATGCAAAAATGAAGTAGAAAAACTTATGATAAAGAGTTGTATGTTGTTGTCCAGGCCCTTTGACTTTGGGATCACTATCTTATTGGTGAGGAATTTGTTCTTTATTCTGACCCTAAAGCTTTAAGGTTCCTTATGGGCCAAAAGAAGCTGAATTCAAGACATGCAGGGTTTCTTATTCAGAGAAATTTTCTTTTGTTCTCCAACTTAAGGCAGGTTTGTCCAACAAAGTACAGTAGTTGATGCTTTTGAGTAGAAAACACAGCTTGATCTTTTGCCTGAATATTATACTAGTGATCCCTTCTTTTCTAAGGTGCTACAAAATTGAAAGATGGAAAAAGGAAGGACTTCATGTTATAGATGGCTACCTTTTTAAAAGAAACCAATAGTACCTACCATGGCCTGAAGGTTCTCTAAGGTTGTTTGTCATTCAAGAATACATTGGGGTGTTTGGTTACTTCATTTTCTACTTCTCATTATTACATTTTCTCATTTTCAATGCTTGGCACCCTCATTCTAAAATGCATTCTCACATAATGTGTTTGCTGTTTTTGGGTTTAAAGGCCAAAAGTGAGAAAGAGCTCAAAAGGTCCTTTTTGCATTATTGGGTTTTCCCATTTTGGGACCAATTACCAGTTTTACCCTTACATAACTCTTAGCCTCCCCTCACTTGGTGGAGGGAGAGAGAACATATTTCAAAATTATCCAATTATTTCTGAAATTTCATGGTTGTGCAGCTTGTGCTATAATCGTCCAACTATTAATCCATCCGTTTTGGCCCCTCACTAGAAGTATTCATGATTTTCCTGCATACCCATGTGATTAACAGAAAAATAGTGCATTTAAACTATGGGTGGCAAATGGGTGGGTTTGGGCCAAATTGGGTAAATTGTTAGTGGGTTGAGTCTTTAATGGGTCATTGACCCATTTAGACCCATTAACTATGAGTCTAATTACCCATACGGCCATACCTAACCCGACCCATTTATTTAAAAGCAAACTCGACCCGCCCATTAGTCCAATTACATATATACTAAAATTTAAAATGACTAAAATACCAATGTATACTAAAATGACCATATTACCCCTATAAATTTAAATGACTAAAATATTCATGTACACTAAAATTACCGAATTACCCATATACACTTAATTACCATATTACCATCGCTCTTATCCCTGTACATCACAGTGATTTCGCATATCTTAATCAATGGCTGAGGAGGCGGAGATATGAGATGAGATTGCAAGGTATATGAAACACACATCAAACTGATAATCTTCTTTGAATCTGCAAATTTTCGACATAGAGATTTCTTGCATTATTACTTGATTGTGACACTCTCCTTGTCTAATTTTTTTAAACGGCAAAAATATTATTAAAGAGAAACTTGATAATGGGTACATCGAGGGAGGAGAGGGGGAAAAAGAGAAGGGGAGAGAAATGGGGGAAACTTTCAGCGCGAAGTTGAGAAGCCAAAAAAACCATAACAAAGACAAACTGAAATTAAACCCCAATACAATGCCAAAACACTACCAACTTGATCAAACAACCGCCAATTTTCTCATAGCACTTGAAGCAGACTCATCATCCACTTCAAATTCTCCCAATTCTTCCTCCATCGCACCTCTTCAAATTCTTCATGCAAATAAATGGTTTCAGGATTAGCCCAAGGAGATAAAATTCAAACAACAATAAAGCTTAGTCACAGAATTTCCTAAATATTTTTTTGTAGAGAAGAACAGACCCAAATTGAAGAACCAATTTCCTCTGGTTCGTCCAAAAAATTGATACTAGCCATTCCCCCTTTCGTTTGTGCGGTCAGTGGCGGACTGGTAGTTAGCCATCTCCTTCCCAAGTACAGATTTCCAATTTCACCCCTAGTTTGGGTTACTTAATGGGTTTGAGTTTAATTTGTCACCCCTAGTTTAAACATAATCAATCCCATTCCCCAAATTAATGAGTTTGGGTTACTTAATGGGTTTGGGTTTAATTTGTCACCCCTAGTTTAAACATAATCAATCCCATTCCCCAAATTAAAAAAACACTAATTAATTCCCAATTGCTTAATCCTAAATCCAAATCGCTCGAGTTCGTGTAACGACCCGGATTTTTGCCCATATTTTTTTCAGAAAATTGGTCGTAGGTCCAAGACAATAGGCCCAAATAAGAGTCCAGTCCAGCCCAAGTTTTTGTAGCCTTTCCAATCCATTACCGCCGTTTATTTATTGTCCAAGGTCCATGAAATGACAATGGTGTCCTTTGGTATTTAAATGCGTTCTTTCAAACCTGTTTTAAAAATAAACAGAAAACCAGCTGCGCTCTCTCTCTCTCTCTCTGTTCTTCTGGCATCGATCGCGACTTGCTGATCCTGACGAGGTGAGATCTCTCTCTCTCTCTCTCTCTCTCTCTCTCTCTCTCTCTCTCTGCGTTCAGGTTAGGGTTTCGTGATCTCTCTCTCTCTCTCTCTCTCTCATTCGTAACTATCTCTCTTTTTCTTTGTCACAATGTTTTGTTTGTTTGGTGTTCTGTGTTTGATTTGATCTGTCATTGCTGCGAGAATTGGAAGATATTCTTCTCTCTCTCTCTCTCTCTCTCTCTCTCTCTCGTAATTGTGTTTATGCTTTGTGCGATCTATAATTTGTGTTATCTGTCATTGTTCAGCATTTTGTGCTGCAGTTGTTGTACTGACATTTATCTTGTTTTTTATTGGTGTTTGATAGTGTAATTAGGAATGATAGAGAGAGCAAAGTGAAATAGATAATGTTATCTGTTTGACAGCTAAGATGGATACAGATAGCAAAGTGTACTAGATAACGTTATCTGTCCTCTTATACCTGTGTTTGTGTTTGATTTTGCAGAGTAGAATTACACTATTTCAATGGCTGCTTCTGTTCTACTAATGTGCAAATATGGTGAAGTAACCCTAGTTGTTATGGTTACAAAAGGTTTTGGATTCAATGATCTTGTGCAAAGCATTTGTAACAAGTGGGAGAATTTGGCTTCTAGTAAATTTGGGCTTTTATATGTGGTTGCTGATCATCATAGTTGTGTTTTGGACAATAATGAAGATTTTGGTTGCATGATTGCATTAGCTGCTGCATATGGTGTGAATTGTATTGATGTTTCTGTTGGGATCATTTCTTCTTCTGTCATTGAATGTGGTAAAAGTTTGGCTACACAAAATGGTGAATGTGGTGGAAGTTTTGAGTATGGTGAGTGCAGTAGTCTTGTTGGAGAGGAAGAAGATCCCCTTGACAAATTTTGTCCTCATTATGACGTCAAAAATTGTTTCCAAATAGATTTTTGAGAAGATTCGTTCGAATCCATCTTATGCACCTATACAGGCTTTGAGACATTTTGATAAACGGTATGGTAGTATGATAGGTTATCACCATGCATGGTTAGGAGTTGAGATGGCAAATAAGGAATTATTTGGTGATTTTGAATTGTCTTTTGACAAACTCCGATGGTATGCTGCGGAAGTAAAGGAGAAAAATCCAGGCACAGTCATGGATGTGGAATATTGTACTGAGACAGGCCGTTTTACAAGGTTCTTTTCTGGCGTTTGATGCTTGCATTAGAGGTTTCAACTATTGCCGCCCTATCTTGGCACTTGACGGTGAGATACAAAGGAACGCTTCTTGGAGCTATAGGAAAGGATGCTAATCAAGGTTAGTTACTTTTTCCTTGCTTTATTTTGAAAATTGCAGAGTTGAAGTTGACAGTTATGGTTATCTATTGAAATTGTTGGCATATACAACACAGGCCAGAATTTCACAGTTTACCACATCTGTGTGTTCTTATCAACATTTAGAGAACATATTTTGACAGTTATGGTTATTTATTGAAGTTGTTGAGAATATATATATATATATATATATTGTTATCTTTTATTGGTGTAGGATTATTCCCTCTTGCTATTGGTGTTGTGGACTCTGAGATTGATGACAATTGGTGTTGGTTTTTGAAGAAGTTGTCAACTGTTATTGTATCTGATCGGTCTGTCACGTTCTTATCGGATCGTCATTCTGGTCTTCTAAAGTATGTGCCTGCAGTTTTCCCAAATGGCTTTCATTCTTACTGTTTGCAGCAAACGATGATATTTTTGAAGTTTATTCATTGCCAACAGTTGTGGTTGATCTTAAGAGGATGACATGCACTTGTTGTCGTTGAGAGCTTCATTGTTTTCCATGTGTGCATGCTGTCACAGTTATTCAGAAGATAGAACGTCAATTGTGCAACTATATTAATCCCTACTATACCGTTGCGGCTTTCCAATTGTCATACGAAGTTGCTATAAACCCGACCCCCACTCTTGGAGCACCGGTGGTTACAAAAGAGTCTGCGATCATTCTTCCTCCCAAAACAAGGAGGCCTAAAGTTGCGAGAATACGATCAAGGGGTGAGAAAGTGAGGCAATTGAAGTGTGGGAGGTGTGGGAAATTAGGAAAACACAATAGGAGGACTTGTAAAGAGGCATGTGATTGATATTTTTCGATGACTATCGTTACAATTGTGGATACTCTTTGTAATTGTTTTCCATTTAAGGATGAATAAAAAAACTTGTAAGGAGTCATGTGGTGATTGCTATTGTTACAATTGTGGATACTCTTTGTAATTGTCTTTCATTTAGGGATAAATAAACATAGTCTGTTTTGCAGCTTTGTTGGCAATAGATAAAATAGCATTATCATTTGATAACCTGTGCATGCCTGTTATACAGTTATCCCAGAATTCCACAGTTAACCACATCTATCTATGTTCTTATCAAGATTCAGAGAACAATTTTTGACACTTATGGTCATCTACTGATGTATTTGTCATACAACACACAATTCTGCGATTAACCACATCTATCTCGTATTCTTACCAAGATTCGTAGAACAATTTTTGTGATTATGGTCATCTACCGATGTATTTGTCATACAACACATCCCAGAATTCCCAATTAATCACATCTATCCGTGTTCTTATCAAGATTCGAGGAACATATTTTGATTATGGTCATCTACTGATGTATTTGTCATACAACACAACCCAGAATTAATCACATTTGTTCGTGTTCTTATCAAGATTCAGAGAACAATTTTTGACAGTTATGGTTATCTACTGATGTATTTGTCATACAACACAGCCCAGAATTCCCAGTTAACCACATCTATCTGTGTTCTTATCAAGATTCAGAGAATAATTTTTGACACTTATGGTCATCTACTGATGTATTTGTCATACAACACAGCCCAAAATTCCGCAGTTAACCACATCTATCTGTGTTCTTATCAAGATTCAGAGAACAATTTTTGACAGTTATGGTCATCTACTGATGTATTTGTCATACAACACAGCCCAGAATTCCGCAGTTAACCACATCTATCTGTGTTCTTATCAAGATTCAGAGAACAATTTTTGACAGTTATGGTCATCTACTGATGTATTTGTCATACAACACAGCCCAGAATTCCGCAGTTAACCACATCTATCTGTGTTCTTATCAATATTCAGAAAATAATTTTTGACAGTTATGGTCATCTACTGATGTATTTGTCATACAACACAGCCCAGAATTCCACAGTTATTGTAATTCCATAAACCAACAAATCAAGCACCATTATACTCCAATTGGTTTGAAGCTAACCATAAGAATAATTCCACTTCCCAAAAGATCAACAATTTTGCATTAGACACCAAGAAACATGTAGAATAAATTGCAATGTTCTACTTCTCAACAGATCAACAGTTTAGCACCGGACACCAAAAAAACCTGTACAAAGACTAATTTTACTTCCCAACAGATCAACAGTTTTGCACCAGACACCAAGAAACATGTACAGTAAATTCCAATTGTTTGGAGCCGATCAATTACATAAAACTAGACAAAACACAACTATTTGTATTATTCCCTCTTGTTAGACAAAACACTACCATTTTACAGAATTTTGTCTATTGTTCCATCTCATTAGCCAGTTGGTTGTCCTTCCACAGATCTTCTGTCCATGTTCTTTGGTCATCATTCAGAAATTTGCGAACCATATGTACTTTGAATTCTGCGACATCACGTGGCCGTAGTGTTTGTGGTATCTCCCTTTTCTCTGCCAATCGCTTAATGATGTAACACACAAATATGCCACAATCAACACTGCACATTTCAAGGTAAAATAAGTTAGAGAGGAAAGAATGATGATCGGAGCTTACGATAAAGCAACTTTGCTGGAAGCTTACGATAATTCATTATGCTGTGGGGTTTCATCCACTGATTTTATCGGAGCACCAAATTTAAGGATGGGTCTTGCTTGTGATAGGAGGTCGAACTGCGGAAGGTCTTTCTTCTTTAATTCCAGCTCCTTCATGATCTCTTCTACACAGTTTTTCTATGTTTCCAAAACAAATATTGTTTTTCAGTTTGTTATATTTCAAACATGCATTATGCGAAATGGAATAAAGGGCAAGACTTTGTACCACTGTGATGGCATCTTGAAGATAAGGATCAACTTTTCTTCTTGATCGAAAGGAGTTGTAATGCCTCCATTCCTCTGCTTCAACAGATAACCATAACTGTGTGTTCTTATCGACATTCAAAGTATACATACAAGCAGATGACCACATTTGTGTGTTCTTATCGACATTCAATAACATATTTTGACAGTTATGATTATCTATTGAAGTTGTTGGCATACAACAGTCACAGTTAACCAAATCATTTAGTACACATACAAAATTCAGAGTATACATATAAGAAGATGACCACCTCTGTGTGTTCATATCGACATTCAAAGAACATATTTTGACAGTTATGGTTATCTATTGAAGTTGTTGGCATACAACACAGTCACAGTTAACCAAATCATTTAGTACACATACAAAATTCAGAGTATACATACAAGCAGATGACCACATCTGTGTGTTCTTATTGTCATTCAAAGAACATATTTTGATAGTTATGGTTATCTGTTAGTACACATATTGACTTGTTTTCGGCCCTTTGGGCTTCAAAACACTAGTGAGGCCTGGGTACTATAGTAATCCCATTTATCTGTAGTTTCTTTAGATGAAATCTCAATCGTCCGTTTCTAGCTTTTTTTTTTCCCCCAAAGTATTGATTTTGTCTAGATAACCTAACCAACGGATTACATAAATATCTAACCACGGCTAACCAGATAACCAGATAAACACATCAATCTGTGTTCCAAAGTTTAAGCAAACAAATCCAGAGTTTACAACATCACAGTTAACTAAAACTGTTAAAATAGAGTACAATACTAAGCAGGCAAAGTCAGAATACACATATAACCATATCTCTAACACAAACAAAATTGTTTGCAAAACGCTAACAAAAACCCTAACCAGTACGACCAAACTGCAAATGTACTTCAAAAATGCAAGACAGATCAAACCCTAACTAACGGACTCAAGAGCCTAACCTTAACCAGATCGCAATCAGTACCAAGGGACTACAAAAATGCAAAAACATAGAAATAGAGTACAAAATCCTAAACTATAGGAAGATAACCACATTTACAAAAATGCACAAATCTAAGACCATCTCTTAAAGTATAGGAAGATAACCACATTTATTTAACAACCAAAAATCCAGAGCACTAACTTACACAGATAACTAAAATCCTAATCAACGGTCTACAAACCCTAATGTAACCATAATAAGAACCAACAGACTTTAAAAGGACTACAAGATGCTTACCAATCCCTAAGAGTAGTAGAAACAAAATACAAACTCTAATCAATGACGAGCACTACAAAACCTTAACGAAGACAAGAATGTGTAATATTTACGTACCAGTTCTGCTTGAAAGTGATGAGGTAGATGATGACGACGGCGACGAAACCAAACGAAGGCGGCGACGAAGGAAAACGAAGACGGCGATGAAGGAAAACGAAGGCGGTGATCAGGATTTTT
Source organism: Rhododendron griersonianum (assembly GCA_018127125.1). Taxonomy (NCBI): domain Eukaryota; kingdom Viridiplantae; phylum Streptophyta; class Magnoliopsida; order Ericales; family Ericaceae; genus Rhododendron; species Rhododendron griersonianum. The sequence goes on from CM030795.1 coordinate 19,063,545, forward strand.
GTCTCTCTGTCGTTCGCTCTCTCTCTCTCTCTCTTCTGGCAGGGATCGACTGAAATGGAGATACCGTTTCAGCCGCTTGTGTTTAAATGTGGGGGTATTGTTGGAAAATTGGTGTAGAATGTACTGGCGCCGTTAGGAAATGTTAACATGTCCTTATTACTTTAAAACCCCCTGTAGTATGTTTACTAAAATACATTATCATGTGTATAATTGATAGGAGTATTGCTTACAAACATGTATAGGATATATATTATGCTTTAGATATACATGGATCCATAATCATCCCTTATCTTTCCTATCTAAACCCTAACTAGAATCCTATTGGAACTAAACCTCCATTTCCCTCTCACACTCTACCACCTCCATCCTTATCCTCATCTCACCTTCCTCCACTACTCTCCATATATTACTCTCACCTCTAAAATCAAAACCCACCGTTTTTCTAAAATTCTTTTCGGCAGAAGCAAGAGAAAGAGTGAGTGAGAAAGGAATATGGACTTCATTATCTACCCCCACACCTAATTATTTTCCTTACTTAACCAAACCCAACTCCTCCTTTATCACTTCCATTTCTTTTTCGGAAGAGCCGAGAGAAACAGAGGAAGAAAAAGAGAAGAGGAAGAACAGCCCGGCCACCATTACCGTCAACCTCATCCGCTTTCGAAACCACCATTTTTATCCATCTTAACTAGAACTTCAAGGACCGAGGTAGATTTCTCTTTACCCCTTAATTCTAAGTATATTATGTGTTATAGTGGCTTTATACGAGCCCATAGACAAAATGAAGATTTTATGAAAAGAACGTCGAAACCCATACTTTATGTCCTGGCCGCCATATCAAAACTCGCTTATGCTATAATGGACCTCGTGGCCACTTTATGTTACACCACAGCCGTAGACTCTGCTCTTGTATTTATTTATTTATTTTCCTAGAAACTTACTTGGTGTTTGGATTAATTAGATCTTGTTTGGATATGTTTGGAATGTGTATCCTGTTTCAAGTCGGTTTGACGAAATGTTAGTGTAAACACTATATTAGCATTTCGTATTGCTAGCCATAAAATACAACTGGTTATGTTATTTACTTAGGACTTTCTAAACTAAACAAAAAAAATGAAAAGAGAAATATTATAATTCAAGACTTAAATATTAATTAGGTTATGATCTGGAAACTCTACTGATTGAGTACATATTAGGCTAGTAACAGTAATTTATAACCACTAAAATGAGAGTATCACTTTTAATGTAAATAAAAAAAAACCCAACCCTCTAAGAGGATAATGAATAAATGTTATATGAATAAAAGATTTTATTAAGTAAAAGAAGTGTTAAGCTTAGAAGATAACAGATGTCAAGTTCAAATTCAAGTCATACTTTATATAATTTAATTAATAAATGATGTACTGTAAACTAGCTAAAATTACAAGATTTACCTTAGAACCTGCAAGTCAACGAGCCAACCCTAAGGGTTTATGAACTTATAGTAACGGTGGTGTTCCAAATGAACAGTAAAAAGTAATTTTAGAAAAAGAAGGTTTTTCAAACTCAAAAATCATGTGTTTACGCAAATAATTTTCCTATAAATATGGATCTTGTTTGATTGATCTCATCGAGATCTTTTAAACGGTGCAAAAAAAATTAAAAAATTATTTTTTATTTTCATTATATTTGAATTTGAAATTACGTGAATTTGGAAAAAAGGTACTTTTAGAAAAAATGAAACACCTTGAAATCCTAGACGTAAGGTAAGTCATTGCCTCCCCTTTGTGGAAGGTCTTGGGTTCGAGCCCCACAGGGGGCAGGCCCTTTAGGGGGCCAGGGCTATGGATAGCTTCTGGTCTCCTCGTGCTAACTCTAACACCCCCACTAACCCCCGCTGATGTATACCGCTGTGACAAAAAAAAAAAAAAAAAAACTAGATTTTATTACTATAATAACAACCCTAACGGTTATGAAGCTATAGATCAATCTCTGACGTTTGCGAAATTAACTTTTCAAATCTCAAATAATAGAAATTATTAAAATTAACCTATGTGCTAAATCATAAAGAAACCCAAAGGTCACAAGGACAAATCCGAATACTTTTTGTGAAATTCTTTTATCTTTTAAACTATCAATAATGTTATGTTTCATTGACTCTTATGAACTATTGTTATTATCGATCCACTTGCAATTACTTTGTTATGAAAATGTATCAAGATTGTTGTGAGGTTGGTTGGTACTTAATTTAGATGGAGATGGTTGTACAGTGGTTCAAATATCCTCTGTGTGTGGTGATATCATGATCTGTTTACTCATCATATGAAATTATTGTTTTGTCGATTGAACTGAGAACGTAGAAATGACATAAGGGACATTGGAGGAGTTGTGGACTTAGAGAAATTATGTAGATGTCGTCATGGTTAAAGAAAAAAGAAAACAGATGAAATGTTGTGGGCTTAGCAGGACCTTGGGGGTAGCTTTACAGGACCTCGTGTGATCGGGGGTAGCCTGGTAGGACCTTGAGGGCACCCGATGTAGCTAGGGTGGCCAAGTAGGACCTCAGGGGTAGCCTAACAGAACCTCAAGTATTAGGGGTAGCCTAGCAGGACCTTGAGGGCAGTCTGATAGACCTAGAATTGTAAGGGTGGCCAAACAGGACCTCAGGTATTGAGGGTAGCCTAGCAGGACCTTGAGAGCAGCCTGATGGACCTAGAATTGTGAGAGTAGCCTAGTAGGACCTCAGGATGTTGAAGGTAGCCTAGTAGGACCTGTAAAGTATGTCCAGTGAAATTCTGAGTTTGGAACGTGGTGAATACTGTGGTGTTGGAATGATTATAGAAGTTGAGATTCTGTTTAAGTTGATGGTTAGATAATGAAACAAGTTCTGTGCTGTTCAATACTTATATAATTTATTATAAATGCGATTACTTGTAGTGTAAGGGTTAATGGATAAGATTTATCTATTGAGTTTCAAAACTCATTATAGTGCCGTTGGGCTGGCGTTTCATTACAGGTAATCAGGAGACCGAAGAACAGAATCCTCTACAAGATGATCATTACCTCTCAGCTGAGGAAGGGGAGTTTGTTGAGCCTTAGATGCCTTACCCTTAGAAGCTCAATTAATTTAAAATATTGTTATTTGAATTTCCAAAAGTGTTTTCACATTTGTCAAACTCTATTTTATTTCGTTGGGTTGTAAGACAGTTAAATAGTTTTGAATTTGGTATTTGAGATTTCCGCTGTTAAACTCTGTTTAATAAAATTTCATTTCTTAAATTAGCTTCATGAATTAATAAATCAATAAAAATAATTTAATTAACGTGTCCGAAAATCGGGACGTTACAGTTCGATTCCCCTCACCACCACCCCATCACTCGCCACTTCGCACAGCCCGAGTTAAAAAGTGATTTAAAAAAAAAAACATGTGCAGAATTTTGTCATCTTTCCCACGTGGAATGCTATGGGATTACCCCTAAAAGCGAATACGTAAAGGAGAACATACACAATAAATACTCCATCCATCTTAGAGAGAAAGAGAGAGGAGAGAGAGAAGGAAGCTTGGAGGAAACTATTGGAGCGCTCAGATTGTCTTTTTTTTATAATAATAACCAACCCAAAAAGCACAAAGTTTTTTCCCACTCCGTTTTCCTGATTCTTTTTTTTTTATTTATTCTCACTCCACAGTTTCCAAAGCGAAGAAGACACAAGCAGCGGCTGAAAACTCAAGCGTACCTTATCTATCGATTCCACCAATTTTGGTCATCCGAAACCCTATTTTCTTCGGCATTTTCACCTGTCTATATATTTTCACGAATGTTTACCCGTGTTTGTTAGTTTCTCTAAGGTTGTTTTGTCATTGAAGAATACATCAGTGGAGGACTTGGTGGACATTTTGGGTGTGACAAAAATAAAGCTCTTGTGTCACAGCGATACTTTTGGCCATCATTGAAGCGTGATGTTGCTCACTTTATTCAAAGATGTTTGGTATGTCAAAGGGCCAAAGGAAGTGTCCAAAATACTGGTTTGTATCAGCCCCTGCCAATTCCAAATGCGCCTTGGGAGGACCGTTCGATGGACTTTGCTTTTGGTTTTGCCTAAAACATAGCATGGTCTTGACTGTATCTTTTTTTTTTAAACGACATCTTGACTGCATCTTCGTGGTTGTAGATTGATTCTCGAAGATAGCCCATTTCTTGTCTTGCAAGAACTCTACAGATGCTACTCCTCATACTGTTGCTTTGTTTTTTAGGAAAATCGTTCACAAGGGCGAAACCAGGAATTGATTTTGCCCCGGGCTAACCTAATTTTTTTTCAGTGGGCAAAACAGTATATAATATGCATACGGGCAAAACAATATATGATTGTGACGAGTGAGCAGTGGCGGAGCCAAGATTTTAACCCCAGGAGGGCCGGCTTAGTAGACATATATTTTTTATCGAATTGTATACTTAGTATATCATAAGGTTTTTGCTTTCCAATTCATTACATTTGTATATTGAAATGATTCTTTAGGCTACATCAACTATCACATGCTTATTTTTTTTATGAAAGAAATTGAGACATAAGAATGTAAAATAAACGATTTTTTTATCAAATCGCACCAAAATTATTAAGATTATAAGTAAACTGTACACGAATAATTATTAATATAATATTCAAAATCAGGTATATATAAAATAAAATTTTTAAAACTCGAACGCTCGGGGAATCGGGGCCCCCCCGAGCCCCAACATAGCTCAGCCCCTGCGAGTGAAGACATTAGATATTTATTTCTTAAGAGTTAATGCAGTGGTGTCTTTAACATGCACAATATGAAAAAACGCTCATGTAAAAACCCTTGGACATCAACATATCTCAAAACAAATACTATCAAAAAAAGCTCCAGATTTTTTTGTTGTTGTTCCATTATAATTTAAACCTAAAAGAGTAAGATTGTAAGAATCAATATTTTAAAATTTAAGCACACCCGCCAGTTTTTTGTATCAACTATATTAGTGAAAATCTATACACATGAGCCAGTATTCTGCATTTAACAATATAAGAGCAAATCTAAACATACGAGTCAGTGTTCTGCATTTAACAATATAAGAGCAAATCTAAACACATCAGTCAATGCTCTGCATTTAACAACATAAGCACACCAACCAGTACTCTGCATAATAAGGGAATAATTACGGATCTGAAAGAGAGATCAGTTGGATGGTGGGTTAGGCTGAAAACAAAATGGGTTGGACTAAAATTATTTGAACTGAAATTTATACACTATGGCCTCGTTTGATTCGCGGATTGAAAATGATGGGATTAACAGTCCTAGGATTAATAGTCCCTGGATTATTTGTCCTGAATTAATTTCATCTCTAATTTTACCCAATCCCATGTTTGATTCGCGTGGGATTAATTATGGGATAAGGAATAATATTTTTTTAAAAAAATTTCAAAAACATTTTGCGAAAAAAGAAACATTTTAAAACAAATAATTTTGTGAAACATTTTTATTACAAAACAATTTGGGAAAAGTTTTTTTTTTGAACTAATTTTAAAAAAAAAAACAAATTTCTTAAAAAAGTTGAAAATCAATTTTCTGAAAGAAAAAAAAAATAGTTTTTGAAACTTTTTTTGAAGAAAAAGGTTTTTTGAAATCATTTTTTGAGAAAAGAAAGTTTTAAAAAACATTTTTCGTATTTTTTTAAAAATAATAATTTCTGAAAACATTTTTGAAAAACATGAAATTTTTGAAAATAGTTTTTTTAAAAGTTTTTGTAAAATAAGAAAGTTTTGAAAATAAATATTTTTAAAAAAAAGTTTTTTCAAAACAATTACTGAAATTAATATTTTTTTTAAAAATGTTTTTTAAAAACATTTTCTGAAATTAATATTAAATAAAATAATTCTGAAAATGCTTTTTGAAATCAATCTCAATATCATCGAAATATTTTTGAAAACAATTCCTTATTTGTTTATCCTACGTAATCCCACCTCCCCCCCTAGGATTATTTAGTACCCACCATATAGGGATAAAATTAATCCTGGGATTAATAATCCCGACAGTCATTTCGGGAACCAAACGTGGGATAACTCAGGATTAGGTACATTTAGTCCTATCCCAGGCAGTTAATCCGCGAATCAAACGAGGCCTATAATTATTTTTTTTGTTTTCCGGAGTTGACCTGGGCTACAACCCAATTGTCAGCCTCTTACTACTTCCGCCCTTGATCGTTCGTCTACATGGAGTTCCAAAGACAATTACTTTGTATCGTGATGTGAAGTTTGTTAGTCATTTTTGGAGGACTTCGTGGAAGTTGTTGGGGACTCGATTGCAGTGTTCTCTAGTGCTTATCATCCCCAAACTAATGATCAAACAGAGGAGGTGAATAGATCTCTTGGAAATTTGTTGCGGAGTTTAGTGGGAGAGCAACTGAAGCAATGGGATCGTGTCATTGCCAAGGTTATCAATACCGTTTCGTACCTGTTGAAATAACTGCTGTAAATAAGGAATGGATTACCTCAAGAATCTGTAATCGAAAAACAGATTACCAATCGAAGAACTACTGCTAGGTTGAGTCGCAGATTAGGTCGCTCTTTTTAAGACGTTTCGTAGCTCTGCGCAGATTGTGCAAGCAGTTCGTTGAGTACCACGCCATCCCCAGGATAAAACAGCCCAGAATACACCCCCTCTGCTCGACCTTCTTTGCACAGAAGAAAATCGAAAACAAAACACACAATCGACCTATTGCTCGAACTCAGAAAACATTTTAGGGGTGAAAGAGAGAGTTGTTTTTTCTGTGTTGAAACCAATTTTGAAACGCTGAATTTATAGGTGCGGGCTGGGCTTGATTTTGGAAACAAAAAATCAAATCAAATCATATCATATTGCTTTGATTTAGCACACGTTTTTCTTAATCAGCAAAAATCAAATCAAATCACATTATTGCTTTGATTTAGTACACGTTTTTCTTAATCAGCAAATTCCATTTTGAAAAAGATTTGATTGACTGAAAATTCTGTAACAAAAAAAAAACGATTTTTTCAGAATTTTAGCAAAACGTGGGCTTAACCATAGTACGTGCGCGAGGCTCAAATCCCGGATTTGCACCCCCCCTGCGCGCGAATAACTCGTGACGCGCACCCGGTTAACTAGTTTCCGAATCAGTTTTCCAAATTACTGCCCATTTCTTGAGCACGCGAGACCTCTCCTTGGGTTCTCATTCACAAACCCACTAGTGTGCAAAGTCATTTAAAGTAGATAGAAGTTTTGTGACTAGGTAATGTGGGATTAGAGAAAAACACAATGTTTACAAATACACACCAAAGTTCCAACAGTCAGGGCCGGCCCAACCCCAAGGCCCAAGAGGCCTAGGCCTTGGGACCCTAAAAATGTCCATTTTTGGGGCACTCCAATTTTTTTTGTATTTGGATTTGACTATGACTCTTTTTCAGCCCAATACCATAAAAAAAAAAAATGTCCATCCAACATGCAAATAAAGGTCCAAAAACTCGGTGGCATTTTTGTAAATCAGAAAACTAATTGGTCCATTTTCGAAAAAAAGAAAACTGGCACGTTTTTTAACTTTTTTCCATTACTCTCTCTCTCTCTCACTTTTTTCCATTACACACGCGCTCTCTCTCTCTCTCATCTGAAAAATAACCACCGACCTATTGTTCTTTTTTTTTTAATCCGCGACCTATTGTTACAGAAAACATTTTAGGGGTAGGAGAGAGTTGTTTTTTCTGCATTGAAACCAATTCTGAAACGCTGAATTTGTAGGTGCGGGCTGGGTTTGATTTTGAAAACAAAAAATCAAATCAAATCATATTGCTTTGATTTAGCACACGTTTTTCTTAATCAGCAAAAATCAAATCAAATCACATTATTGCTTTGATTTAGCGCACGTTTTTCTTAATCACCAAGAATTTTTCATTTTGAAAAAGATTTGATTGACTGAAAATTCTGTAACAAAAAAAAAATGTTTTTTCAATTTTAGCAAAACGTGGGCTAACCATAGTACGTGCGCGAGGCTCAAATCTCGGATTTGCACCCCTCCCTCGCGCAAATAACTCGTGACACGCACCCAGTTAACTAGTTTCCGAATCAGTTTTCCAAATTGCCGCCCATTTTTCTGAGCGCGCGAGACCTCTCATTGGGTTCTCATTCACAAACCCACTAGTGTGCAAAGTCATTTAAAGTAGATAGAAGTTTTGTGACTAGGCAATGTGAGACTAGAGAAAAACACAATATTTTACAAATACACACCAAAATTCCAACAGTCAGGGCCGGCCCAACCCCAAGACCCAAGAGGCCTAGGCCTTGAGCACCTAAAAAATGTCCAATTTTTGGGACACTCCAATTTTTTTTGTATTTGGGTTTGACTATGACTCTTTTTCAGCCCAATACCATAAAAAAAAATGCTCATCCAACATGCAAATAAAGGCCCAGAAACTTAGATGACCCAAAAATTCGGTGGCATTTTTGTAAATTAGAGAACTAATGGTCCATTTTCGAAAAAAAGAAAACTGGCACGTTTTTTTTTACTTTTTTCCATTACAGTCACTCTCTTTCTTTCTCTCTCTCTCTCTCTCTCTCACTTTTTTCCATTACACACGCTCTCTCTCTCATCTGAAAAATAACCACCGACTTATTGTTCTTTTTTTTTTTTTAATCCGCGACCTATTGTTCTTTCGATTCTTAATTTTAGCTACAACTTAATTTTGACTTTAAATTTTCAATGTATAGCTAGTGCTCAATGATTTTTATTTCTCTCATAAACTCCTAGCTAGAATATATTTTTCAATTTTCTCCCCTCTCTCTCACCCCTCATCCTCTTTTTCATCCTATCTGTTTGTTCAACTCTCTATATTCTTATTCACTAATTACTACTCCTTTCGTCCCTAAATAAATGTCTGCTGCGCAAACCTAGTCCTTTAAAAATACTATGATTTTTTTTGTTAAAGATTTAAATTTTTTCATAACTTAAAAGAACTCATTGATATATATTGATTTGTGAAAAAAAAATTGATTCTTTTTACAAAAAAAATGCATCTTTTTAAAGGTCTAAGTTTTCTGAGACTCAACGTAGTACTATTTTCATTTATTTCTCAACAAGTTTTCTTAGTGGTCACAAAGACTGTTAGGTTGTGTTTCCGTAGATGTGGATTTCAAGCGAATGAACATTTGCTTCTAGAAATGCAAGACGAGTAATATTCAAGTGATAATCATGCGTTGTTGAGATAATATGTATTTGCCTATTTGAAGACTTTGTATTTTGTATTCGTATGTGATAATTAGTAGAACTTTATATTGATTTGACTTTTTCGTATTTTGATCGTTACTGTAAAAATTGTTGAGTATTAGGAGCACATTTTTTTTTTAATTTGGCCTTAGGCACTCAAAACCTTTGGGCCGGCCCTGCCAACAGTACCGGCCGGTATGTACCGTTTTAGACAGAATCTGGTACCTTGAACCCCATATTCCGTTCCGCTCTCAATACCGGGCCTTACCGGTCGGTACCGGCTAATCCGGACGATCTCGGCCGAGATGGGCTTACCGGAGATTTCGTCCGGTATTTTGCAAACAGAACCCAGAAGAAGATCCAAGCCAAAATTTCTTCGTAGCTTTCTTGGGCTTTGCTGTCGATGCCACCTTCATCTCTAAAACTTGCAGAAAACAATCAGAACAGGTGAGAATCGTTCGGAATAGGTGCGAATTTGACCGAGTCACCGCCGCAAGTCAACGAGTTACCTCTAGGTCTTCTAGAAAGGGCGAGAAAGGACCAGGAGAGGAGAGGGAAGACCGACGCCGATCTCGTTGCAGAGAGGAAGAACTACGTCGTTGAGGCTGTCGGACCCCCATCATCCTTGTCTGGTGGGATACCCTCTTTGTCCTGGACTTCGCCGTCGATCTCGTTGACAGAGTGGATGAAAGGAGAGAGAATGAGGGAGTGGTACTGTGGTAGGGAGGAGACAGAGAGGAAGAAATAAGTATTTTAATAGATACATTGTGAACATTTCATCGGTAAAACTAACGAGTTTTTTTCGGAAATGTAAAAATCTTTCTGTTTTGCTAGGCTAGTGCAGAGGATTTTTTGGGTTTTCCTCGGTATTTTACCTATCTCATATACATACTCTTGTGTACATGCTTTTAATATAGGTATTTTATGATGAATTACATGGTATGAGGATTTTTTTGAATTATAATTATATATAATTATTATATATATATTGTAGTTGCGGTAAATTCGAAACGGTATCCGATATTTAACCGGTACCGATACGTACCGTACCAGTAGAAAAATCGGTACCCTGACTGGTACGGTATTCAGAACCTTGGTCATTGCACAAGCTGAATTTGCTTATAACAGCTCTGTTAATCGATCTACAAGGGAAACTCCATTTCAAGTTGTTTATGGAGGAAATCCTAAACAAGTGGTAGATCGATCTCTTGCCATGGTCAAATCAAGCAAAAGTGAGCATGGAAGCTGAGGAATTCGCTGCCCACTTAAAGTTAGTTCATGATCAAGTTTCAGCGCATTTGAAGCAATCCTATGAAAATTACAAGTCTTGTGCAAATGTTCCAATTAAAAAGGAATTTGGAGTTTAATGAAGGTGATTTGGTCATGTTTTATTTGCACAAAGAAATGTTTCCTACTGGAAAATACAAGAAGCTCAAGCAAAAGAAGTTTGGACCAGTTCAGGTGAAAGCAAACTGAAATCACCATTGATGTTACTATCTCCCCATGGGAGTCAATTGATGTGAGGTCAGTTATGGAATTTACACAGTACCTTGTGCACTGGCAAAGAAAGCCAAGTTCTGAAGATGCTTGGGTGTCAGGTGTAGGCGCGGTCAAGATTGTTGACACGTCATCAGAGAAGACCTTTTGACCAACCAATTGGCCGTAGACACGTGGCAATTAGGTCTACGCGGAAAGTCAATCTTAATTCTGAGAAGACGTTTGACTGACCAATGGAGGGGAAGCACGTGTAGCCCACAAGATCGATGCCCGCGGAATCGACCCGCGTAAGGGAAGACCCCGCGGGACCCCCTCGCGGGCCCCGCCAGGGAGAATTGAAAGACGTACCCGAATCGGTACAGAAACTACAAGCAGACCCCGGGATCCTATTCTGGCCTAAAAGGCAGGCCCGGAAGGGACCCCGCGGGAGGCAAACGATCGACGCAGGTCGCGACCTTGCTCCTTCGGGAATTGGGAAAGATCTTGTGGCTTGGTGGCTTGGGATGGAGGTAACGTCGCGGAAGCGCGAATCCCCCCGCGGAAAATCCTCCGCGGGAGGACGAGTCTTTCGCGACCTAGAGGTACGGGAGGGACACGTGTTGGGGTCTTATAGGAGCGCCGTCCTGGGCCTGACCTAGGCCCATGTGCCCTATAAATACCCCTGACATTTCCAATGATTGCCAGAGGCTGACTTTTCTGGAAAGAGAGAGAGAGAGCACTGATTCTGAGGAAGGAGAACATTCTTCCCCGGAGAGAAGGTGACCTCACTCATTTGATTCCAGAAAAGGGCAGACGTCATCCCCCCGCGGAGAACAAAGGAGACACGTTGCTTTTGTCTTTTCCGTACCTCTTGCTCCAGCCCTCACCCCACGAGTTCATTCCTCTTTTCCCTCGGTACTAATTATCGGCCAATCGCACCTCTCCAGCTCACTTTTCTACACGTAAGCAACCCCAAAGGAACCCGCTCCACCCACATTTAGGCGACTCTGCTGGGGAGGTGTCTTTTGGTTTATGGTTAGTACCCGTTCTACAGAATACATCGAACGGCCATTATCACGCCGTAAAGCAATGACGGCACAACACGACGGCGCGCCAGTTCTCGAGGAGGTTGAAGAGACCAACAGCGCGGGCACGGCCGCGCAGGCGCTGCGGGCTCTCCAAGACGGCCAGCGGCAGTTCCTCGAGACACAGCGACAGCTGCTCGCGGCCTTTACTGGTCTCACTGAGGTCATCTCAGCGGCGCTCCCAAAGGCCGCGGTCTGTCAGAACGACGAACCACCACAAACTAGGCAGGGGGCAGCACTAGCCAGACGGTGCAGCCCCAGGTTCCCCCGACGGTGCCTCCCCATTTACGCCCTGTGCTTGTAGGAGGCATCGCGGGAAATCACGCTGGAGACCGCCAGAAGGAGGTGGCCGCTGATGGTGCCAGCACACCCTCCGTGGGACCTTATATCACCATGGCGGAAGTCTAGGCCCTGCTAGCGCAGCAGAAGGCAAGTGAGGCAAGCAGAAAAGAGCCAGCCATTACTGAAGTTGGGGCCCCGTCCGCGGGACAGTTCATCACGCTGGCGGACGTGCAAGCCCTCCTCACTAAGAAGAAAGCAAAGATAGTCTTACCCTCCCTCCCTAGCCCAGATATCCGCCCGCCTTATCCTATGACGATCCTATCACTACCCTACCCGGAAGAGTATACCCCACCAAAATTTGTGAAATTTGACGGAAAAGAGGGCAACGCCCAGGAACATGTGGTCCGTTTCATGGAGTCTCTTGGGGCCCACGCGTCCGATTATAACTTACGCCTCCGGGAATTCTCGAAGTCTCTCACCTCCCGCTCATACACTTGGTACGTCAACTTGGAGCCTTACTCGATCACCACCTGGGAAGAAATGGTGAACAGCTTCTACGCCAAAATTCTTCCAGGTCCGTGAAAAGGTAACGGTGATCAGCTTGACGAAGGAGACACAAGCTAGTGGGGAAGACGTGGTGGACTACATCAGGAGGTTTCAGGATCGTGCAGTTGATTGCACTGAGTCCGCGAAGGAGGTTCAACTGGTGGAAATTTGCATTGGTGGGATGATGGACGAATTCAAGATGTTGCTTATCAATTTGAAGTTAGGAACATTCTCTGCCTTACTGGAGTCGGCGTACAACATCCGCCATGTTGTCAAGCCGGCCAGGAAAGATGCATGGAAAGGCAAGGCCGCAAGCGCAACTGTGGCAGTCGCGAAGGCGCCGCGGGCTCAGCAGGCCGCGGGAGGACGAAAGCGAAGAGAGCGCGAGATGGGGCCGGCGCCGGATTTCCCCTGTACAATGGATGAAGTGCGGGCCTTGGTGAATGCATGGGTGCAGGATGGAGAGTTGGAACTCCCCCCTGTGGAGTATGAACCGACGCGGGAGGACCGCAAGCACCCAAGGTACTGTATGTACCATAGGCACACCAAGCACCCGACGAGCGATTGTTGGTCATTGAAGAGGTTGTTTAAACGGAAGCAGAACGCGAATGAACTGAGGATAGGATGGCGCGACATCCGCGTCGAGCCTTATCCAGTCCACGGAAACAACAATGGAGAAGCCAACATGGCGGAGTGTTACCCGTTCATGTACAACGATGAAGACGATGCTGAAAGCAACTACTACATGGAAGGAGAGGATGACGAAGCAGGGGCCTACATGGTCTCATGCTATGAAATAACAAAAGAATTCGGGGAGGGTTCAGCCCCCGCGGTGATACCAGACCCCAATGCGTCGGCCAAGACCTTACAGAACAGTGCGAAGTTTCGCGCATTCTTTGACGGCTTTGGGTTCACACCGGCAGCAAGGTTGGAAATTACTAAAGCGATTGTCAACATCGCGGAAGTTCATCAGGAGTCGTGCATGACCGCGGAGGGATCCGTCCCGCGGACGATCCGCGATGAGTCCAACTCGGTCACCTTCTCGGACGCGGATCGACGGGTGCCTTACCCCCATAACCGCCCGCTGTACGTTACATCCCGCGTCAACGGAACGGAGCTGAAGAGGACTTTCTTAGATGGCGGGGCCTCCGTAAACCTGATGCCGATGTCGACGTTCCAGAAAGTGGGGATACAGACCAACAGAATAGTAGAATCTCCAATCACCATCACGGGATTTGGAAGAGACAAGAAGCAGTCTTTGGGATACGTGGTGGTAGGCCTAGAAGTGGGGGCAATCCGCTCAGCCACGAAATTTCATCTCATCAACGCGGACCCTAATTATCAGATTATTCTCGGAAGAAGTTGGATGCACAAGTACGCGGTTGTACCATCTAGCTACCACCAATGTTTGAAAGGAATCTGGGCAGGAAAGAAAATCACAATTCGCGCAACTGAAAACCCGTTCGATACCCATGAAACACACCTGTCAGACGCGGTCTACTTCTCGGAGCTGGGCGAGGTATCTCAGGCGATCACCGCCAAGCCCCGCGCTGTCAGGATCCCAAGGTGGGAAGATATTAAAGATGAAAAGCCGGAGACACGCCAGAAAGACCCATCCACGACAGACGTCGCAGCCCCCAGGAAGATTACCAAGACAAAGGAGGGGGCAAAACAGTGTACTACCTATGACGGTCCACCGGGGCAGCGGCTGATCATGAAACCGCTGGCCCCGGCGGTACATGTGCCGCGGCAGAAGAAGACAAAGAAGAAGTAATAGAAAAGCCGGAGCCCGCTCCCGGATTGCGTGCAAGACCAGCCCAGGCCGCAGCAGGAAGCTTTAGAAGAAGTTGATCTAAGCGACGGGGTAGGCCCCAAAAAATCGGTGTTCATAAGTAAGGAGTTGAGCGGAGAGTTCCGCGAGAAGCTGATAGCACTGCTACGTGCCATGTCACGCCCTTGATTTTAAACATAAATAATAATAACATTTGAAATACAAAACCCTCACAATCGTGTTTACACTACCCCAAAATGCATTACAGTTTCCAATCCTTCAAACTGGTCTACAAACACAATCTTCCAAATTACAAAACCATAACAAGCTGTTCACTTTACAAGAATAACAAAGTACTCTTCAAAATAGCTTTACTTGATAATGCCCACATGCACTCTGAACTTTCCATGACCATGACCTGCAATGAACCTGAAATGGTAGGTTGAGCAAACACGTGCCCAGTAGAGAATTCTATGCACAAGCTATATGAAAATGTGACGATTTATGCAATGAGAATGAATGATCTCCACTAACGAACAAGAGATACACAGGGGCACCGTAAAGAACCACAAACTACGACTATGGGATCCTATGCTTCTTAAGACATCCCTAACCATTCGTACGTCATCTCGAAGCAACATTAAGCTCATATCATTCTGAATAACCATGACGACTTCTCAACCCTTTTATAAACACTTATAGGAATGCCACGAACAATCTCATTATTCAATGCCATAGCCATCGAGCCTCTTTTCATAAAACGAAAACATTCCCGTTTGATTTCCAAAATAATTTTGTGAAATACTCTCGACCTCCGCGGGTCGAGCTCCGTTGATTCTCTTGAATACCGGAATCCGTTGATTTGTGCCCAAATACTGGAACCGTTGATTCGCTCAGGAATACCGGAGGATTTTTCATAAAAATCCCTTTTTCAAAACCAAGTTACTTTCTTTTCAAAAACTTTGATGGAATCCATTGTTTATCTTCTCTTTTCAACAGTTACAATATCAAGCAGCTCAAAGCCCAAACAACGACTTTAACTTCAATAAGTCAATTATAACTTCATTCATCATATGAGACATTCAACTGTATTACCACACCTTGCGTTACAGTGAATTCTCTCCACCTGGGTTTCCGCATTACCACACCTTGCGTTGCGGGCCCTCTAGAGTCCCCGCATTACCACACCTTGCGTTGCAGGACCCTCAATTCAACGTTCACAACTCACACAACAAACATACATTATCAATTCGAACGTGGAATAACAACACTTTCCCCAAGTCACAATCTTCCATTCATCGTCATTCAATGTATTACAACTTATAATCATGTCTTATCGTACATTGATAAACACCTTAAGTTCACATTATTCCTCTATATCTATTTCAACGCCCTACCTCTCGTATCGAACCCATAACAACTCTACGACACACCACCGGCTAGGTTCTATGCAACAATCTATAGAACGAGTGCCAAAGGAACCTAAGATGATTAATCGAGACGAAGCACAAAGACACGGGTCACCCTATTCTCTTCCGGATCACTAGGCAAACCCCTATCGTTCAACAAAACGCCCCACGTCAAACCTTATGTCCAACGATACACAATAACCTCTCTACAATACGCATTTTCATCCTACCATTCGCCACGTCTAGCCTTAGCACCTAAAACACTTATAGCATTCACCACCTCGTGTCACAATGACCCTCAAGTACCACCAATCCCATAAATACACTTCGATTAAGTTTCCTCTAGTACGACACTACTCTTTTTCTAACAATGGAAAGCCAACGGGACGAGGATAACTTAAGTAAACCCAAGGGGTTCAGCTAAGCATGCTTGAAATAGGTTTGGAGGTGTCCAAAGGGAATTAGAAGTGATCGGGGGTCAAAACAATGGAGTTCGGAGCAAAACAGTGAAAACTAGAAATAAGCTCACCGTATCGATACGGGCAAAATCCGTATCGATACGGATAGGCTTCGAGGCAGATCAGTGAGAACTGTATCGATACGGATTTTGGGCCGTATCGATACGGGATGCTTTCGAGCGAATTTTCTGCAGATTTTCAAGAATGAAATCCAAACTACAACCAACAATCATAAGCACGATTAAGGTGCAAATTCAACACATAAACATATAACAAGTGCAAGAAATCCCTACCTCGAAGTCGGAGAGCAAACACGCGAAGAGATCGGGCCACGCGAACCCTTGAACTCAAACTTTGAAATACTCCCAAAATACTCCGCTCCGAGCCAAACCGGACGAGCTACGAACTCAAGAGCACGTGAGGAAGATGGAGAGAAGGTTGGGTTCTTTGGGTTTCGACCTTTGGTGGAGGAATGAGGGAGAGAAAGTGAAGAGCCGAGAGAGGGAGAGAGTCGGACGGGAGAGAGGGAGGAGGAGGATTTCTATCCTCTACACACACATATCCTATATATACCCCTATATCTCTAAATCACACATACACTCCCTCAAGTCTCTATTCTTTCACTTAAATCCCTAATTCAAATATCCACCAAATAAACCATATTCCCGTAATTATCCGATTAATAAACCTTTCAATAATTAAAAAAAAAAAAAAAATTTACGGGTCTCTACATGCCAACTCGGACGTGTTCGCGTGGCACTATGAAGAGATGCCCGGGTTGGATCCCGAGCTGGTAGCACACCACTTGGATACCTTCCCGAATTCTAAGCCCGCGAAACAATCCCAGCGGAAATACCACCCCGATTTGGAAGGACAGATCAAGGAAGAAGTCGAGAAGCTGCGGAAGGCAGGATTCATTCGCCCAATCCAGTACCCGGAGTGGCTGGCAAACATTGTCCCTGTGAAGAAGAAGAACGGCCAAATTCGAGTATGCGTCGACTTCCGCGACCTCAACAAAACGTGTCCAAAGGATGAGTTCCCGCTGCCACACATTGATACATTGGTGGATGCCACCTCGGGTCACCAGATGTTCTCGTTCATGGATGGTTTCAGCGGGTACAACCAGATCAAAATGGCTCTGGAGGGCGCGGAGAAAACAGCATTTCGAACACCATTGGGGAATTTCTACTACATCGTAATGCCCTTTGGGCTCAAGAACGCGGGGGCAACGTACCAGCGGGTCATGACAGCAATTTTCCATGATCTCATGCACAAGATAATCGAAGATTACGTGGACGACCTGGTGGTGAAATCTAAGGAGCGGAAGGACCATCTTGCAGATTTAGCCATTGTCTTCGCGAGATGCAGAAAGTTCAACCTTAAGATGAACCCCCTGAAGTGCGCATTTGGAGTCACCGCGGGAAAATTCTTGGGTTTCCTGGTACATCGCCATGGAATCGACGCGGATGAGGCCAAGATCAAATCTATCACGGAAATGCCCCCGCCCCACTCCCAGAAGACGCTCAAGCGATTCCTAGGAAAGGTATCATACCTACGCCATTTTATTCCCGCAATGGCTGAAATCGCGGCGCCGTTCGCGGACCTGTTAAAGGGAAATGCAAAATTTGAGTGGAAGGAAGACCATCAGCAGGCGTTTCAGCGTATTAAAGCGGCGTTGACTTCTCCTCAGACAATGGTGGCACCAGTCGCGGGGAAGCCGCTGATTCTTTATCTGACCTCTACCCCGAGATCCATTGGGGCCCTGCTGGTGCAAGAGGTAGATGGGACAGAGCGCCCAGTCTACTACATCAGCAGGAAAGTACACGAAGCCGAGGAAAGGTATACCGCCATTGAAAGACATTGCTTAGCCCTCGTCTTTACCGTGCAGAAGCTCCGGCACTATTTCCTGTCATTTCCCATCCAGATAATCACTAAGTGTGACCCAGTGAGATACCTTCTGTCGCGCCCCGCCCTCACAGGACGGGTCGCCCGCTGGTTGCTAACACTCGCGGAATTTGACATCTCATGCGCAACTCCAAAAGCAATCAAGTGTCAAGCCCTAGCGGACCTGCTAGCTCAGTTCCCAAGCAGACAGTGCGAGCCGCTTGAAGATTGCCTACCCGGAGATGGTTTCGAAGCTCTCGCGGCCAGCACAGTTGAACAGCACTGGACGCTCAGCTTCGATGGGGCCGCGGGTAGTGGATCGGGAGGCGCGGGAATAGTGTTGCAAACAGAAGAAGGGGACAGAGTGCATCTGGCATACAAATTAAATTTCCCATGCTCCAACAACGAAGCGGAATACGAGGCGTTAATCTTGGGTCTAATAGCGGCAAAAGAGAGAGGAGTCAAGCACCTGAGGATAGCTGTAGACACCTCCCAAACGGGGCATCGCCATACAGATTGATCACGTTTATTTGCTCGATTGGTTGCTTGCTTCGTAAACCAAAATCATGGACATTCCCATGGCTAGGAACATCGCCACATGATAGCGGTTATCATCAAAACAGAGTCGCCACCTAGTTTATTAAAACTAGGAAAACAGATAGAGATTCTGGATACGGGAGCCAAAAGTACAATAAGGGGACGGTGTTAGGCACTCCTCTTTGCCCAGTCGTGAGACTGGCCCATAATCATTCAACATAAGACGTGTAGATGCTTTGTTTAATTCTAACATATAGTCTGTTTATTTATTCCTTTAAACAGTAAGCAAAGTAAGCTAGTGCGATAAATAAGCATGCATCAGAAAGCAGAAAAGCAAACAAAACTGTCCCAGGGAGATGGATCCCGCGGCCGGTGAATAGATGTCACGGCCGAGGGATCCTCCTGGTTTGATGTACCGGCCGAGGGGTCGAAGCCCCGGTCGGTGTTCTTCCTCACACCAGACAGAAAGATTAACGGGTAATCAAAACGCTACGGTTAGTCAAAAATACAGTAGATAAGACAAACCAGAGGCCGTTGGGCCTCACCACCTTGATCCCTCAGTTGCTTGATTGCTTTGGATTGGGCGTGATTGACTGATTGCTTGATCGAAAACCCTAGGGTTAGGGTTTGAACTTCGGGGTTTGATCGCCGGATTGACGGCTGCCTTCGGGAGGTTAGGGCTTTTGAGGAGTGGGTTTGAGAGAGTATTTGTGCAGAGTTTTGAGGCTTGAAAGAGTGTGATGGTGTATCAATTTCGGAGCCCAAAGACTCCTTTATATAGGCATAGGGATGACTCACTCCGGCCAATCGCAATGCACGATAAAAATTGGAGTTAGAGTGTGATTCTAACTCTCCATGGCAATCCTCTAACGTGGCCCGAACGCATCGGGAAGGTAGTGTAATCGGATCAAACATCTGACAGAACACGTTCCAGAGTCTGGGAAAAGGTTGATCTGGCGGCCGAGTAAAGGATATCACGGCCGAAGAATGGATGTCTCGGCCGAAGAATAGATCTTGCGGCCGAGGGATTGATCTCTCAAGGATATTTTGCTAGCAACAGGTTGCTCAGGTGAGTAAATGATGTTATGGCCGTGGGATCGATGTCACGGCCGACAGATTGGTTCTCCTAGGCTTCTGTATTTCTGTCTGAAAGGCTGTATGGCTTTGAATTGGGTCCTCTAAGTGGCTCAAAGTTCTTACCGAAAGTCCTAAGGTCCTCAAGGAAGCAATCAGCAATCATTGTATCCATTTCATCATCGGGATTGTCCCAAGGTGGGACTTGAAATAATCGTTAGGCCAAATTGGGGTGTCTACAAGCGGGAGACTCAAAACTGGTAGTTTTGCAAACGGAAGGGATTTACGCGCTGAAAGAGCCAACTCTGGCACCATACCGAACGACAGTGCAGAAATTGATGAAATTCTTCAAAAGTGTCAGTATCATCCACAAACCCAGAGCAGAGAACCGTTTCCCGGATGCGCTTGCGACGCTGGGGGCAAAGACGGAATTCGAAGAAGAGAGAGCCTGCATTGAAATTGTGAAGATGTTTGAACCATCCGCGGTGGAGGACTTCGCAGAGCCGACCGAAGATTGGCGCGGATCTATCAAGATTCAGTTAGTCACCAACGCAGGGCACCTGTTCAGTTAGTCACCAACGCAGGGCACCTGTCCACCGCGGAGCTGTCATGTTTCATAGTTCTACGCGGAGAATTGTATTATCGCGGCCCGCAGGGCTGGCTCGCGCGATGTATTGACGCGAAGGAGGCAGAAGAAGTATTGGACCGGATCCACATCGACAACTGCGCGGACAACGAAATAGCCCTATACAGGAGAATTCAGAGGCAGGGTTATTACTAGCCTACTATGAAGAAAGATGCTGATTTGATCACGAAGAATTGCACTTGGTGTTCCCTGTACATGGCCAAACCAGAGTGCCTGATGGCAAGCGTTGATAACCAGGAGGTGGACTGGAGACAAGTCTACATCGACTACTTACGAGAAGGATCCCTGCCCGTCGAGCGAACTGAGTCTGCGAGGGTTGTCCGCGGTGCACTGCGTTTCTTCTTGGAAAAGAGACTACTGTTCAGAAGAATCCTTGATGGAATGCCTCAAGTATGCGTGGACAAGGAGCAGGCGGAAGAGGTCCTAGCCAAGACTCACGGGACTGAGCACTAGGGGTGGAGGAAGCTTTACGAGCAGATGGTTCATCTGGGGTATTTTTGGCCCACCATGGAGAAGGATTCGAAGAGGCACGTGCAAAGATGCCAAGCCTGCCAGAAATTCGGGAACTTGGTCCACGCTCCTTCTGTGGAGTTGCATTCCATCCGCGCCCCTTATCCCTTCCACACTTGGGCAATGGACCTAGTCGGACCGATTAGACCAGTGTCGCGGAAGAACAGATGGATTTTGGCGGCCACGGAGGTTTACACTAAGTGGGTCGAGGCTGTTCCGCTGAAGAAGGCTACAGGAGACGCGGTGCCAGAATTCATCAAGGAAAACATCATTTGCAGGTTTGGTATACCCAAGGTGATCCTTTCTGATAATGGTACTCCGTTCATCAATCACCACGTGGGAAGCCTCCTCGATGAATATACGGTTGATCACCGAACCTCTAGCGCCTACTACCCGCAGAGAAATGGGCAGGCGGAAACAACAAACAAGACGTTGATCAGAATATTGAGCAAGCTGTTGGACGAGCGCGGGGGTACTTGGGCGGATCACTTACCAATAGCCCTTTGGGCTTATCGCACTTCGAAAAGGAAGTCTACCCGCGCCAGCCCCTTCAGCCTAGTATACGGAGCAGAAACGGTCTTACCCGCAGAACTAAGTATCCCCTCCGCGCGAATGGTACTCGCGATGGAGAATTCCACGAAAGGAAGAAAAGTAGACCTGGAAGCCCTGGAAGAGAGAAGGACGACGGCGGCTCTTGTCCACGAAAAATACTGGGAATCCGTGGCACGCTACTACAACAAGGGCATGGTGCCGCGGGTATTCGAGGTCGGGGAGCTAGTTTGGAAAGCTACCACGGCAGTGATGAGGGATATGAAGACGCCAAAATTCACCCCCAGATGGAAAGGACCCTATGAAGTGATCAGTGGCTCTGCTAGCGGGTACTACCACCTGGCCCGCGTCGAAGATGGTTTCAAGACAGGGGCAGTGAATGCTAAGTACGTCAAGAAGTTCTACCCGTGAGGGGAGACGCTGGAAGCTCACAAGCCGCTGTCCTGCCCTGCCAGTTTTCCCCCTTTGTTAAAGTACTGTTTGTTTCTTTTCTCCCCTCTTGTAACCGTTGATTTGATCTACTGTTAATGAAAAATGGGCACTTGTTCCTAATTCATATTGTTGCTTTACACTTTCACGCTGAGGTGAAGCGATACGGCCCCGCGGAGAGAACATTTCCGCGGAACTATCGGCTCCTTTTCATGATTCATTCATTCAAACTTAACGATTATCGAAGAGAGATGATACTAAGTCGCGAGAAGTCAGAACATGACCCGCGAGATCTATATTTAGTGATTGTCAAAAAGAGATAATGTTAAGTCTTAAGTGGCCAGAACATGGCCCCCGATTCATTTCTCCGAGCTTAACGAATATCAAAAAGAGATGATACTAAGCCGCGAGGAGTCAGAACATGACCCGCGAAGTTCATGCTTAGTGATTGTCAAAAAGAGATAATGTTAAGTCTCTAATGGCTAGAACGTGGCCCCAATTTCAAACTTAACCATTATCGAAAAGAGGTAATGCTAAGTCGCGAGAAGTCAGAACATGACCCGCGAGATTCATAGTTAATGATTGTCAAAAAGAGATAGTGTTAAGTCTTGAGCGGCCAGAACATGGTCCCCCGAGTGGCAAACTTAGTATTCGTCAAACCGAGATGATAAACAAGTCACAAGAAGTCAGAACATGGCCCGCAGACTCCAGCAAAAGTACGTGTATCATGATATCATCAACACAAAGACAATCTTATTTCATTAAGACCAAAGTTTTATTCAAATGAGACGGAAGAAAAATGGTACATGTGTTCAAAAGAAAAAAAAGAGAAACAAAAAACTCTCTAAGCCTGCCAATCCAAGAAGACAAGCCCATCGGGGTCAGGGTCGGCTAAATTCAGCGAGGCAGCGGCCAACTCCGCATCGTGCTGCAGCACTCGAGCAAAATTGGCCTCCAGATTGGCCAGCTGTTTTCGGGTAGACTCCAGCTGGGCCGCCAAGCCCTGGATTTCAGGCCTCAGAGCGGCCCTCTCCCCCGCGGCCCTCAGAGTAGAGCTTCGCACGCACAGCCAGGCCAGGTCGAACCCAAAGACCTGCATACCCTGGGCAACCTCCAGCAGATCGGCCTCGGTCCCGGGATTGAAGTCCCTGTAGCGAAGCTGCCCCCAAGGAGTAAGCACTTCGTGAAGGCTTCTGAGGTAAATCGCCCCAAGCCGGGCAGACCGGGGATTGAAGGAGCTGAAGGTCTCCGGATGAGACCGGCCTATGGCGTTCAGCAGCGGGTAGTATTCCGCGGGTACATCATAGCCCGCGGGGAAAAGGCGGATTAGCTCCGCGGCCTCAGTGTCCATAGGCCCCTTCCCCAGATCTAAGGCAGGTTGGCTGGGCCTGGGCAGCAACTGCTCCCTGGACTCAACTTCTTCCATTTGTTCGCCCATGTCTAAATTCAGATCAAGCTCGTAATCCCCAAGGGCTTGGCTTCCCTGTCCCCCCAAAACATCGTCAGTAGGCAAGAAGTCCATTTCTTTAAATAAGGAATTGAAATCTGAGTCAGTAATGGAGGTGGGGCCACCAATAAGCTCTTCATTTACCTCCAGCTGTCGGTCTGAAGGTTGAGCGGTAGGCTCGGCTCGCGGAGTCGGTGTGCGTCTCGCAGACTGGTGAGGAGAGTGGGTTTGTGAAGTAGAGCACGCCGGGGAATGGGGATTGGCGGCGTCCACAGCCGTGTCCCACTCCGCGTTCAATTCGGGGCCTTGGAGGAACGAGGCATTGGAGACCCCTGGAGAACCGCCAGCAACCCGGCCCAGATAACTCTCCGTGGACCGGATGCGGGCGCTGGTGGACTGCTGGTGAGAGCCAGAAGGAGTAGAGGTGGAACACGCCTCAGGTTGGCCCGCGGCAAAACCCCCGGCGGCAGCATGAGGAAGTTCTTCGAGGTCATCTTCATCTCCCTCCCTCAACAATCGTGCAGCCGCCGCATTGAGAGGTTCCGCAGCAATATCGGCCTGGCCCACAGACTCGTGGGTGTCCGTTGATGGCGGGGGCTCGCGGGCCTCAGAAGTCGCTGCGTGAGAAAGAGATGGGGCTGGGTCAGCAGATTGAACTATCACATTTTCGGATTCCTTTGGAGAAGAATACGACTCGGAGGAAACTGTGTTGGGATCTCCCCCGAGGTCAACAATGGAAGGCTCGTCGGGTAACGTACCTCCAATAACCGCGGAGGATTCTAGCTCCGAGTGAAGAAAAGGAACTGGCTTCGCCCGAGGTTGAATCACCTCCGCTGCCCTCTGTTCCTCTGGGGAGTCAGAGATTTCCACAATACTGACGTCCTCCGCAACGGGGCCCCTCGCAGGCGCGGACGCTCGAGCCTGCAAGAGTTTGAGGGGGAGTTGGTTTTCATCATCATCATCATCATTATCATCATCACCCGCCTCCGCCTCCGCGTCCTCATTCTCTTCTTCGTCGGACTCCGCCACAACTGTTTGAGAAATTATGGCAAAATAGAAGTCAGGGACTGAAAGCTGCAAGATAACAGAAATGGCATCCTAGTAAAGCAAAGCTTACCATCGAGGCAGCGTCTCTTTGGCTGAGCGTCTGGGGCATCCTCTTCTGCCCCGCCCGCTGCTTCTTCCGCTACCTCCGCTGCCGCGGCTGCCTCTGGCTCATAGGCCACGAAAGTGCTAGCATCTCGCTCCCGCTGCTAGAGAAAAGGAAGAAGCAAGACAGAGGGAATAAGTCCCAGAGAACAAAAAGACAAAAGTATTGTAAAGAGATGATTGAACACGGGGAAAGACACTAACATTTCGGATGCGTTTTGGGCGACGTCGCTCCACCGCCGCGGGCGCCTGAGAGGAGGACGGTTGAGATGGTTCTGCTGGTGGAGGAGGCGGAGGCTGTGTCCTCACGCGGGGTCCCGGGGTGGCTTGAGGAGGTGCAGGTGCCGCTTCCACAGGAAAGACCCTGTTCACAGGCTCGGCATGGATCACGGCCCATTGACCGCGGGGCCTGCGCCAGTCAGCTGCCCGGACCACAGTAATGGCTCGCAGAGAAGTATCCCGGGTCTGGATCGCGGGCACCTCGGGGACCACGGCCTGCCCGCGGACAAACGTTAGGAAGGAGTCAAGGTTCCTCCTCCAGAACGCGCGGAATTCCAGCGTGTAACTTGAAACCCTGTCCCTGCCAGGGATGGGCAAATCTCCAAGCTGTGTCAAGATTTGGGAAAGCTCCCCCGCCATGAATCGAAGCTGTGAGTCCACGAAGGAGGGCATCGCGGGGGCAGGCCCGGGCACCCCTTGGTCGAAGCCCAGTTGCCTCGCGAAGCGGTCCGGGCGGTACATCGCCACCCCAGCTGCCTCGTTGCACAAGGTTGGGAGCCACCCAGGAAAAGCGATGAGCACGGAATTGATCACCGTCCGCGCCACGGGATCGTTGCCACTCGCGGCCTTGACAGAAGAACCGACTGGAAGAAGGCATAGTCCCACGCCCATGATGCCCGGAGAGGGAATGTTGTAGGGACGTGGAACAAAATTGGCCTCAATGTCACACGCCTCGTACCATAAGGCCTCACTGCTGGTCCCGTGCCACTGTTCCACGCGGGACCGCACCCCCGACGCTTCGAAGACCAAGGGATCCGGGGCAATGATACGAAAATGCTCGAAGAAGTACGCGAGCAGGAAGGTGGAGTGGGCCATTGAAATATGGTCACATCTTCCAAGGGACCTGGCTTAATCCGCTTGAACCAGGTCCAGCTGGCGGTAGAGTGACCCCAGGAACAGCGGTGCTAGGGCGACGGGTTAGCCGCGGGCGAGGAGGACGGCCAGCGGGAAGACCGCCTGAGAGAGGCCATCGATTGGATAGTCGGGCAGGACGAAGTAAGAGAGGAAGTAAGAAAAGAAGCCCGCCATGTAGAGCCGCTGACCGTATTGGGGGCCCGCGACATAGTCTCGCTCAGCACCAGGAGCGACAGTCCTCGCGGGCTGAAGGTCCTTGAAGAAATAACGCAACCAGCTGCCAAGGGAAGTCTTCTTGGCATTTGCCGCGTTCGCTTTGCGGACCCCCTGATTAGTAAAGATGGGCCCGTTCTGGGCATGCCTGTGGAGCGTCCTCAAAGTCTCCACATCATTTCGATCCGCCTGCGGAAGCTTGGCAAGATCCAGGATGTTGCCCCCGCGGAGAGACAAGCGGGTGAGAATGGAGACATCCTCCAGTGAGAGCCCGCTCTCCCCCCATGCCCATGCAAAGGAGTGAGTGTCACTGCTCCAGCGAGAGCACGCGAACTCTAGATTCCTGATGCCAACCGCCTGCCGGGGAACGCTCAGGTGCCGCGACAGCTGGACGGCCTCAAGAGTACCACTGCCCAACAGCAGCTGCCTGTGACGGGGATTGTTGACGACGTCATCCACCCAGTCCGCCAAGTCGGTGGGTGGGGAAGCCTAGGCCCCGAAGCGACATTCCACAAAAGGGAAGTCCCCGCGCTCGAGGCGAAGCCGCAGCACTGAAGAAGGGATGAGGGGTTCTGCATTTTCTAGGGCAACAGGGGCCGTGAAGAAAGTAGGGTCAGCGACAAGGGGACCCGCAACAGGATACGCCCCAGCGAGGGCCCAAAATGGATCCCCAACTGTCTGCAAGTATGGGGCCCTCTGCCACTGGTCCGCGGAGGGGACGAGGATTTCAACGATTGGGCCACGCGCAGCCATGTATGAGTAATGTGAAAGAGAAAGGGGAGTTGTGGCCGCGAAGGGTGAAAGACGAGAAAGAAAATGATCGCTCGAGAGTTAGAAGAGAAATTGACAGCACTTCGACGAAAATTTGGAGTTTGGTGAAAAAGGAAATAATGGACAAAGGGTTTATATAGTGGTCAAACGGTGGGGACATTTATGACGTCTGCACACGAAAGGTCGTGACGGTACATGAAGAGACATAACGGCACACGAAGAGACGTTAGCAGTTATCACACCCGTTGCTCCACGGACAAGTCTAGGGCGACCGCGGAAACTTACAAAAGGGATACTACGCACGCGGACGATGCGCACTTATCGTACGCGTGCGGGGGGCATATGTAGCCGCGGTCAAGATTGTTGACACGTCATCAGAGAAGACCTTTTGACCAACCAATTGGCCGTAGACACGTGGCAATTAGGTCTACGCGGAAAGTCAATCTTAATTCTGAGAAGACGTTTGACTGACCAATGGAGGGGAAGCACGTGTAGCCCACAAGATCGATGCCCGCGGAATCGACCCGCGTAAGGGAAGACCCCGCGGGACCCCCTCGCGGGCCCCGCCAAGGAGAATTGAAAGACGTACCCGAATCGGTACAGAAACTACAAGCAGACCCCGGGATCCTATTCTGGCCTAAAAGGCAGGCCCGGAAGGGACCCCGCGGGAGGCAAATGATCGACGCAGGTCGCGACCTTGCTCCTGCGGGAATTGGGAAAGATCTTGTGGCTTGGTGGCTTGGGATGGAGGTAACGTCGCGGAAGCGCGAGTCCCCCCGCGGAAAATCCTCCGCGGGAGGACGAGTTTTTCGCGACCTAGAGGTACGGGAGGGACACGTGTTGGGGTCTTATAGGAGCGCCGTCCTGGGCCTGACCTAGGCCCATGTGCCCTATAAATACCCCTGACATTTCCAATGATTGCCAGAGGCTGACTTTTCTGGAAAGAGAGAGAGAGAGAGCACTGATTCTGAGGAAGGAGAATATTCTTCCCCGGAGAGAAGGTGACCTCACTCATTTGATTCCAGAAAAGGGCAGACGTCATCCCCCCGCGGAGAACAAAGGAGACACGTTGCCTTTGTCTTTTCCGTACCTCTTGCTCCAGCCCTCACCCCACGAGTTCATTCATTTTTTCCCTCGGTACTAATTATCGGCCAATCGCACCTCTCCAGCTCACTTTTCTACACGTAAGCAACCCCAAAGGAACCCGCTCCACCCACATCAGGTGAAGAGCTCAAGAAGATTGATCAGGTGCTTTGGGAGGATATGAACTCAAGGTTGAGTTCTTTTGAAGAAAGGGAAAATGTTGTAGGAGCATAATAATGCTAATCTCGAATAGTTATCTTAATTAGGTCAAAGTGTCCTTTTGGTTTCTAGTAATGTCTTTAATTTCTACTTAAAGTATTTTAGAGTCTACTAATTTTGCACTCACATGCATGTGTGGTTAGTTACATTAAACACATTGTTCTAGATTTATCTTTATGCATGTAGATGAAGAGTTGTCTAGGTATTTGAAAGGTCTATATTGGAAATTGTCGAGTGTGTCTTATTAGTCTTGAAGAGTCCCATCTTTGTAATCCCTATATTTAGTTGATCTTATGAAATGAGAAGGCAAACAGTTTAACAGTTTGAGTTGAATATTAGTATTGTGCAAATGTGTCTTGCTTGGAGTGAGTGATTCCTCTTTAATCAAGTGTGTGACTTGGTCGCATTGAGTGGCATCCGCACGCTATCCCCGGTCGAGTGGCATCCCGGGACTATCCTAACCTTGCATGTCTCGGCCTGTGCCAGTGAGGTCTTTAGAGATTGTGAGTGATTTTAAAAGTCAGCTTATACTACTAGAAGTGTTAACCACCAGCAACGCGCGTTTTTTCATTTTTCTAGTCACAGATCTCAATTAAGATGGGAACCAGCAATGCCTGTGAAGTGGAAATGGGAGGAGTACATAAGTAGGAGGAATACTACGTACACAACTCTCGACCACAACTATAGGTACAATTGCGTCCGGAACTGTTCGATGTACATGGATTTTCATACATCAAACGGCTCCGAACACAGTTGTTGGGGGAGTTTTGTTGTAGTAAATAATAGTAGGGCAGGCTGAGGGTCACGTGGGAGTCAGTCAGAGGCAGAGGCAGAGGCAGAGGAGAAGCACACCGAATGGGCAATGCCAGCGGTCGCGGGAGGGAAGTATAATATCCGGCAGCTGCTCTCTTTAAAACCAGGCTCCACCATTACTCTACTGTAATAAGTGCACAGTAGATGAGGTAGCTACCTGCACCTGTACTACTAGATCGTATTAACTACAAATATTACTACTCCTTCGTTACCTCCACTTCGTAGCAGAGAGAGAGAGAGAGAAGAGATAGAGAAAAGGGGTTCTCTATCGAATTGAATTCAATTGATTACTCTTGGAAAAGGAAGCCACGAACACACACTCTCTCTCTCCCTTACGAAAATGCGCTTTAAATCCGACGGTTTCAACAAGCAAACATAAAGCAATATGAGTATTGGTAGGTACACGGGGATTCAATCTCCTACCGATCTCTTCATAACTAAAGTCAATCCTCTTTTAATTTACATTTACATTTCAGAAAAATACTTTTTTTTACGGGTGTGCTGTAAAAAAGAGTTTGCAGCGCTCAATTGCGCGCGTCCAAAAGTGTTTTGGACGGTCCGAATTGAGAATCTATTTTGAGCGGTAATTAATTCTTACTGGTCAAAATTGAAAAGCATATCTCAATTATTAATTATCGAAATAGACGGTCAAGATTATACAAAGACGTAAATAAGGCTCTACCGTGAATAAATTTCTCTCTTTACATTTACAACCCCCCTCCCATCCCCTCCCTCCATCTCCTCTTCCTTCCGAAATTTCATTTCATTACCTTCATGCACGCACGCACTCACTCACGTACTATATAATCTCTCTCTCTCTCTCTCTCTCTCTCTCTCTCTCTCTCTGTATCATTTTCATGGACTCATTCATGCCGACATATCTCCTACTTTAATTTCAGCCGTTACGAAGCCAGAAGAAGCAACGCCCTCTCCCAAATACTAGAAACGAGAAGAAATGGGGGTGGGGGAATCATGATCCACGACCATCACATGCTCCAAAATTAATTGTTAATTCCATCACATAGTGTATCCAAAACCAATATATTATCTTCTTTATTGTCCAAAGCGTTGAATCCTTCTCCTCCCTTGCTTTATCCCCCCCTCTTTCTTCTTTTTTTAAAGGTTGGGATTAATTCTCTTTCCAAATCGGAATATTAATTAGCATATATCATTATCATTAAACCCGCAGCAGCAGCAGCAGTAGTGGTAGTGGTAGTGGTAGAATCAAATTCATATCATGGCGGGAGTGATAATAGCTGATTTACAGAAGATTTTCCGCTTGATCAACAAACAGAGCAAAAGCAGCAGCAGAAGCAGCTATCAATATCACATTAAGAATCACAAGCAGAACAACAACAACTACTGCTACTCTGGGCTGAGTCTTATCAGGTACTGGTGGTGTTAGTTTGCTAGTTACTGATCATCGAGATCTAGGGCGCTGCTAGAGATATGGAGTATGGTATCGGAGGCGGCAGTGGCGATGGGTCGGGTAGCGACGACCACCACCACCATCCCCACACCCACGAGGAGGATGCCTCCGATCCTACCCGGAGGAAGAAACGCTACCATCGCCACACTGCTTACCAGATTCAGAAGCTTGAAGCGTAACTACTCTCTCCCACTCTCTGCACCTCTTATATGTCCACACTCGCACACATGGGCGGCTCTACCATTGATTCAGGCTTCAAGCCAACTATGGGTTCAGAAATTAGATTTTCTTTTTTAGTATTGTTTGCACTGAATCATTAGTACGAAGTCAAGATAAATAAAATTCACTTTAAATTTGTAAGAGAGTAGATAGTATTGCTCAACAAAATTAAATAAATCATGCCCAACAAATTTTTAACTAAAATAAGAAACATTACTTTATATGCAGTCTTGTATACAAAAGTTTGTTATACTTATTCGTCACCGCTGAACTCAAATCGTGGAGGCTGGAGCCGCCTAACTCACTCACTCTCTCTCTCTCTCTCTCTCTCTCTGAATAATAGCAACAATAATCAAAACATATGACTAATAATAGAAATGCTCAAAAAAAGTAGAGTAGTTTCATGCTACGGCTTCTTACGGAAATTCCTTGTAGCGGGTGGATGCATGCAGACAATCTATCCAGATGAACATTTATGGGGGTGCTTTAGTTTTTTAATTATTTTTGTTGTTTTTACTTAAATTACTCTCTCCAGTTTGTTTCTTTTACTAGCATTTGCTTTTGAGATTTATGGCTTTAGTAGTTCTAGTAATTAACGAGGGTGTTGATTTTTGTGTGTTACGGTTTACGAACGTGACTGAAGAATGTTCAAGGACTTTCCACATCCAGATGAGAAACAGAGGCTGCAGTTAAGCAGAGACTTGGGGTTGGCTCCTCGCCAGATTAAGTTTTGGTTCCAGAATAGGAGGACCCAAATGAAGGTACCTTAATTTTCGTAATTTATGAGTACTCCATTTTGGTACCAGATAAAATCATTTTGTTACTATTATATGCACTGCACTACTATATACTGATCATTTTTTATGGAAGATCATGTAGATTATTATTATTATTATTATTTTAACTGTTTGGATATGGATGTAATCAAAATTAGGCCCAACATGAACGAGCAGATAACTGTGGACTTCGGGGCGAAAATGATAGAATACGCTGCGAGAACATAGCAATCAGAGAGGCACTAAAGAATGTGATATGCCCTACTTGTGGAGGTCCTCCTCCTCCCGTTGGAGATGATTCTTACTTTGATGAACACAAATTGCGAATCGAGAATGCACACTTGAAGGAAGAGGTATTATACTTAAAATTTACTATCCTCATTTTTCTTATCAGTGCCGGCAGTGGTGTGCATCATTAACTTTTGTGTTTGTTTTGTGGTAGCTTGACAGAGTTTCTAGCATTGCTGCAAAGTACATAGGGAGGCCAATTTCCCAGCTCCCTCCAGTGCACCCTATTCAAATATCCTCAATGTTGGATCTGTCAATGGCAACTAGTAGTTTTGGAGGAATGTCTGGTGGTGCTGGTCCTTCACTTGATCTTGATCTCGATCTTCTACCCGGTTGTTCCTCCACTAATCATACCGCTCCGAATCTGCCTTCTTTTCATCACCCAATCATAAGCCTTACGGACATGGATAAATCCCTCATGGTTGATGTTGCCAGTAATGCACTCGAGGAATTCCTTAGGCTTTTGCACAACAATGAACCTCTCTTGTGGACCAAATCCTCCACAAATGAAGGGAAATATGTCCTTGATTTTGATAACTATGAGAGGCTTTTCCCCAGGGCTAATAACCACTCCAAAAATCCCAACCTTCGGATTGAAGCATCAAGAGATTCCGGAGTTGTCATAATGAATGCTTTGGCATTGGTTGACATGTGTATGGATTCGGTAATCTACCCCTTTACTCTTTTTCCCTGGTTTGACACCAGCTTTTCAGTCGAATAAGTTTGTTTTAGTGAATTGCCTGGTTTGGCTCTTGGTACCTAGTGATTTTTCTTTCCAGATTATAAATTCACTTGTCTAAAAATTAACAAACGTCGAGGAACCAAAAAAATAGAGAAACAAGTTGATTTTGATGTTGGGCATGTGGTTATAATGACCGTTTCATTGTTTAATTTGCAGAAGAAATGGGTGGAGCTATTTCCCACCATCATATCAAAGGCTGGAACACTTGAAGTGATATCATCAGGAATGTTGGGTAGCCACAGTGGTTCCTTACAACTGGTAATTTGATACTAGAGACTAAGTTTCAAATTTTCAGTGGTTTTACTCTTTTTGAGAACATGCTCTTCTGCATAATGTGCAGATGTATGAAGAGCTGCAGGTTCTTTCGCCACTGGTTCCGACTCGACAATTCTACCTCCTTCGCTTTTGTCAGCAAATTGAGCAAGGCTCGTGGGCTGTAGTTAATATATCATATGATCTCCCTCAAGATCAGAGTCATTCATCAACTAACTTCCAATCACCTCAATGTCACAAACTGCCTTCTGGATGCTTGATCCAAGATTTGCCCAATGGCTACTCTAAGGTTATAATCGTAAACTCTACTACGTTATGTATTGCAATGTATTCTTGCATGCCTAATTAAGTACACTATGATTTACCAAAGAAGTTAGGATGCAAATTTATTGCTTCATCAGTTCTGAACTCTTGTGTAGGTAACTTGGGTGGAACATGTGGAAATTGAAGACAAAGCCCCAACACATGGGCTTTTTAGAGAAGTTATTCGCAGTGGGCTGGCATTCGGAGCTGAACGATGGCTTTCTACTCTTCAAAGGATGTGCGAGCGATTCGCTTGCCTTATGGTGACGGGCAATTCGACTCGTGACCTTGGAGGTGGTGAGTATATAGGAATTTCATGAAAATGTTTCACGAACTGAATTTTCATACATGTGGAAAATCCATGGTGAATCGTATGGTGGTAGTGACGCTTTTCGGATTATAAGGCAGTGGTTTGAATAGAAGTATGTTTCCTTGATTTTATGAAAAACCATTACCATATGCATTTGTGGTTCTTAGTGATTCCGTCGCCTGATGGCAAGAGAAGCATGATGAAATTGGCTCAGAGGATGGTCAACAATTTTTGTGCAAGCATTAACCCGTCTAACGGGCACCAATGGACAACACACTTCGGGATAAATGAAGTTGAAGTGCGATCAAGTCTTCATAAGAGTACTGATCCGGGGCAGCCCAGCGGTGTTGTTCTTAGAGCGGCTGCTACCATTTGGCTTCCAGTTTCGCCCCAAAATGTTTTCAACTTCTTCAGGGATGAAAGAACTCGGCCTCAGGTATGCAGACATACAGACATACGTTTGCCCTACCCAACACTCCATATTGCATGGTTCTTTTTGTGTCTGAGGAATTGTTGGTCTACTTTGGTGACTATCCAAAATATTTTTGGTTATGTCTATTTCTAAAGTGGGAGTAAACCGAAATAGTATAATTTATGAACTTGATCTATTGACAAAATGTTTATTAGCTTCTCAATTGCCCTGGTAATCCACACAAAATGGAGAAAACAATGAATTTGATTTTTTTAACTTCATTTTCTTGTTGATTATTTTTTTCTAATCGTTTTTCTTTTGCCCCCCATTGATT
Source organism: Rhododendron griersonianum (assembly GCA_018127125.1). Lineage (NCBI taxonomy): Eukaryota > Viridiplantae > Streptophyta > Magnoliopsida > Ericales > Ericaceae > Rhododendron > Rhododendron griersonianum. The sequence continues at coordinate 19,097,325 of CM030795.1, forward strand.
GACAAAAATAACTGGCGCCAACAGCTAACATTGCACCATTTTTTGTTTCTGTTTGTAGTGGGATGTTCTAGTCAATGGAAATGGTGTACAGGAAGTTGCCCATATTGCAAATGGGTCTCACCCAGGGAACTGCATATCTGTCCTTCGGGTACGTAATAATAAAAAATTGTTTTCATAAATACTGTAGTTGAATTGATTCACCTGCATATTATATATATATATATATATATATATACATACATACTTGTGTTACACCAAATTACTACAGTAGTACTATTTTTCTGTTAAGTTAACATTTAACATTGGGATAACCAATAAAATGACATGTGCAGGGTTTCAACACTAGTCAAAGCAACAACATGTTAATTCTGCAGGAGAGCTGCATAGACTCATCTGGATCGCTCGTGGTCTATTGCCCTGTAGAACTGCCGGCTATAAACATAGCCATGAGCGGTGAGGACCCTTCCTACATACCGCTCCTGCCCTCTGGCTTCACTATTTTACCCGATGGCGGCCGCCAGTTTTGCGAAGATGGCGGCAGAGCAATAACCGCCAACGCATCCACTAGTAGTAGTACTAGAAGCGGAGGTGGTGGTTCCGGTTCGCTTATTACGGTGGTATTTCAAATACTAGTAAGCAGCTTGCCTTGTGCTGCTGCTAACAAGATGATGATCAGCCCCGAGTCTGTGGCCACTGTTAACAACCTTATCGCCAGCACCGTCCACCAAATTAAAGCTGCCTTGAATTGCCCACCAACTACTACAACTAATACTACTACTAGTGCTGCTTCCTTATGATGAATCTGCCTGCCTGCCTGCCTGCCTGCTAATTCAGCTAACTCCACAACTGTCTTCCCCCATCTAATTACAGCATACAGACAAGTCAGAAAATTTAAAAAGGTTCAGTTTCTACTTATTACTACTACTCTAGTACGTACCATACAAAAGTATAACAATGAATATTGGAGGGCCAAGTAATGAATGTGGGGCCTATCAAAAAAAGTAATGAATGTGGGCCGGGTAGTTGGGGAGTTTCAAATGCCCAGACCCCCACATCATCAATAGCTTATAGCTGAAGCTGACTTAGCTGCAGCTGTCTCCTCTGGGGAAGCCATTGCTGCAGTCCACCAGTCCTACAACTTTTTACTCCCCTTTTGAACCTCGATCATTTCTTTACTTTCATTTTTTTTTTTCTTTTTCTTCTTCTTAATCTTTGCTCAAGATTTGATTTAGTCTCTTTGAAGAGATGGAGTCAAGAACGCACCATACTGGGCTTTTCCTGCTGTGGGTCCCTTCCACCTTTTTTCCCCTAGGTCGTTTTTTATTTTCTTAATTTCATCCCTTCCTCTTCACGGCAAGAATAATTAATGTATGGTTCGGGTATTGACTTCTGCTTGATTATGGATTGCTTTTCATTTGGTATGGTATTATTATGTCAGCTCTCTCTCTCTCTCTCTCTCTCTCTCTCTCTCTCTCACATGTGGTCCTCTATGCAGGACTAAAAAATTGAAAAAGGCAAAGAGTCGAAAGTCATTAAAGTAGGGCCACATAATTGATGGTTTGGATGGGCTTTGTTCCTTCACACCAGTTGGTCAATGATTGGGGGTATTGCATTCGGTTATATTTCATGGTTTTGAATCAATGAACCGTCTTTTGGCAAAAGATAAATAAAAGAAATAACTAAATAAATGAGGACAGTGACCACTACACTAACTCAGAGAATTAAGTTTGGACAGAAAATTAAATAATAGTAGTAACTAGCTCTTCTTAAATGATGATCAGTCACGCATGGATTTCATTTCACAATCTCAATAGGTATATAGTAACCACTACACTAGCCATGTATCGTCAATATGGCTTGGTACGGAATCGGAGCAACAAGCAGGTATTTAAAGATGATTTCTAACCCTCCTCTGGATTGCATCAATTAAAGATGTTTTTCTCTGTCCGTTAATGAAGTGAATATGTGTCTCGGAAATATCTCTTGGGAGGGCGGCTTCCAGGCTAATTTTGGTATAGAATTCGATTGTCCACCTCGTCGTCATTGGATTGATGTTTAGTGTACGTACCATATTACGTACAGGACCAAAGATCATTGTTTAGGGAGCACCCTACCAAACTTCTCTAGCTAGCTACCCTTTTCTTTTTCCTTTTACTTTGGCCAATATGAGTTTACCTTATACTAGCGGCTTTATTGAGAAATTTTTTAATTTAATAAAGAGTTTCACATAGAGATAAATATGTGTGTGTGTGCGCGCGCGCCATTATTCCTCCTTGAGCAGCTATACATTTGCACTTTTGCTACTTATTATGGGGAGTGGCATCGGTTGAGAGGGCACTCCAAATAGTGGGTACCTCGTAGGACATTGTCGTGCCTATTCGGGTCTTTGTATGGATATGCATGAAGGGGTGCTCCTAGGTGTGTTTTTGCATTCCCTTCTTCTTAGTTGGATTGGGCAAGTTCGACCAGACAGGGCTGACTCTGACATTTCAGGGGCTGAGTAGAAATTCGAAAATGGACCCCTTAATTGATTTTAAGAAACTAGAATAAAAAGCCAATAAACGAACTTTTCAAAATCAAATGCAAGTATTCAAGAAATAACTTTTACCATAACGAGTGGTCGTACGTGGTATCCTACAGTAATCACTGAAGAAATAAACATATAGTTCAAAAAAAATTCTACAATCCACTGTAGATGTTTGGATCAAGGCCCATTCCACTAACATTTTGAGCAAGGGTTAGAATTTATTATTTGTATAGTTTCTAAAGTGTGAGGTCCACTTTTTTTTATAGGACAAAGATATTGATCTTTCACATTAAATGGCAAACATTTATCCTCTCCCGCCACATCATAACTGGAAAGTTCGCTGGAAAAACTACCAGTGCCAGAAATTTTATCGAAAATGCCACCAGCACCGGAAAGTTCACCGCAAAAATCGTTGGCGCCAGAAAATTAACCGAACAAGTCGCCGGCCGGCAAAGGAAAGTTCATCGGGAAAATAATTGCACCGGAAAGTTGGCCGGGAAAGTCGTTGACGCCAGTGCCGGAGTTGGTTGCCAAGCCAACAACGGGTGCCTGATCGAGATGGTAGTGGTGGGGAAGGAGATGGTGTTCCGTCTGGAGATGTACAAAATAAACTTATCTCTGTAGTATATTTTAAATGTGTGTGGGCATTCGCATGCAGTTTTGGGGTGAGCCGAGAGGCCCTCTTTGTTTTTAATTTCTTCCCTGCTTCCGCTCTCACACTTTTCGCGGGCTTTCTTCTTTCCGCCTTTTTCTGTGGGTTTCAAGAATCATCCATTGCTTCTTCAGTGGATTATAACAATCACGCTTATTCAGCGAATTTCACTCAGCAGATCATGATTAACACGCTTGTTTAGCGAATTTCCATTTTGACATCTCGAGTGAAAATGGGACTCTCATCACACGGCTAACCGAAACAGCTAGACGCGATGCAATCGGTTAGTCTGCTTTAACCAAAGTTTGTGATGGGCTTATGTTACAAGATGGGAAAGTGTTAGGCACACCATCTCGCCCATCCTTGCATTTATTCATTGTTCATAAGGAAAAATAGTACTGTAGCAAACATCTATGTACAAGAATGACAGAACACTCCTTAAAATCTACCTAGAAAGCATCATGTTCGTGTGTTACATGGCGTGCGCACATAGTAAATCAGCATACGCCGGTAGAATGCCGGCGTAGGCTATGTCTACATGGCGTACGCTAGCTCCGTACCAATTTCTCAGAACAATAATTATATAACCACACACACTAACACAAACACTTTACACACACTAACACAAACACTTTACATACACTGAAGATGTGTGTGTGGACCGCAATGAGAATGTGAGTGGGTTTGTATAAGGGTTTATAATTGTAGAATGATTATTCTCAGATTACGCTGAATACCAAGCAGGTGGAATAATTATTTAAGGAATCTGTTAAAGGGTCTCTTTTATGGCAAAACCGTGACTAAGGCTCCGTTCCGGAAACTTTCTTAAAAAATAAGTACTTATTTTGCAACTTCTAATTCAAAAATAATAAGGGGCATTCCACAAAACCCAAATAAAAAGTTCCTTTCACATTTTCAAACTCAAAAATAATTGTAAATGAAAAAAAAAGTTCAATTTTTTTTCACCGTATTAAAGATCTCAATGAGATCTATCAAACAAGATCCATAGTGATAGGAACATTATTTGCGTAAGCACATGATTTTTGAGCTTGAAGTTGCCATATACAAAAAATAAGACTGTTGCTATGAGAATGGGCACCGGCGGAGGGAAATCGTACCGACGGCCGCGCCGGGCAGTCTCCGGCCACCGGACGGCCGATCCGAGCCGTTCAAAAATTCTATAAAAAAAACCAAGGGGGCTCTTGCGGGAATCAACGGCATCCGAGGTGTATATGGTGCTTGATCCGAGCACCCCTTTTCCGTGAAATATCATATATACACGGAAAAAAGAGGTGCTCGGATCAAGCACCCTACACACCTCGGATACCGTTGATTCCCGCGTAGGGCCCCCTTGGTTTTTTTTTTAGAATTTTTGGACAGCTCGGATCGGCCGTCCGGTCGGTACCTATATAAATTCTTCCAAAATAAGTACCAGCCTTCTTATTTTCCGAAACAAGCCTTCTTATTACACAAAAAATAAGTTCTTTTTGTGTTTCTGGAACACAGCCTAAGAATGTTTCTCGCCCAAATTTAGAACCTCTCCTTTCGAAAGTGCACGCTTAAGCTTTTCTTTTCTTTTTTTTAAAATATAAACTTATCCAAAAAAACAAAAAATTAAGCTTATCCAAAAAAACATACCAAAAAAAAGTGAGCGACTGGTAGACAGAAAAAGTAGACAGAGAGAGAGTCGGGGTGGGTTCCTCCCCACCCCCTCCGCCGCCCCCTTCCCCACCTCCCCCTTCTTGCAGCCCCCTCCCCCACCCACTTCATTCCTCCTCAGCACTCCATCCCTCATCTCCGGCCTCTCTCCTCTCCTTCTCTTTCTCCGGTTGCCCAGCTCAAGGTTGTGAGGTGGTTGAGACTCTCTCCTTTGGGAGTTGAGATTTCCCATTCTCCCCTCCATTTTTGGACTTAGGAGTCAGATCTGGGGTTCCAGATCTGATTTTTCTTGGAATCAGCATTCCGGCGACGAAGGCGGCGTCTGCAGCGGCTTCTGCCTCCAGTCTGCGGCGAGACGAGTTCGAGTTGGAGTGGCGGGTCTGGCCTCTCAACTTCGATCTCTCCAACCCCTCCTCACGAGTGTGTTTGATGGGTCTGGCTCCGGCGTCGTGGTTCCATACGGATTTTTTGTTTCCCGTTGTTTTTTCCTGCTTTTCCTTTTTTCTTTTTTCTTTTTTTTGTATTTTGGGACCGGTAGTGTCTCCTTTTTGTACTGTGTTTGTTTGATATTATAATGCATTGAACTTGTTCGTCAAAAAAAAAAAATTTACCAATATACTGGAGTATCTTTTCTCACGCCTATTAGTGAAGTTGAATTCATAATTTTACTTATAAAACAACAATTGTTATCATACAATAGGAAAACGTGTATACTAGTAGGAGTAGTATTTATTTCACTCTAACCACAACCCAACCAACCAATCAAACTCCACTAGGGAAAAATTCTAGGCTAAAAACTAGTACTAACTCAAGTAGCAGTTAGCTATTTTCCTTCTTTGAATCATCTTCGGCCATACCACTACAACTCTACCAATCTAAGTGAAATGAAAGGAAGGCGGTGGAGGCTGTTGGTGTCCGCTGCACTTCTGGATCCAGATTCTTTCCGCGGTGTTTGGGTTTTTCCGGTGATGGTTGGTGGTGGCAGATTTGGGGTGGTGAAGCTATTAGGGTTTTGTTATTAGATTTAGGGTTGTTTTGGGTTCTTGGGTGAGATGGGTTAATTTGGGCACATCTCAGTTTTTCTGGTTGCGAGGTGTGGCGATTCTGGCGGCCTCTGCAGCCGGCGATCCTCCGATCATTTTTGGGATTGACGACATACGGTAGATTCACAATTTTTTGGTGCTTCGTGGCGACGGCAACTTGGCGTCCAGATTCCAGCTATTGGTTTTAGGGTTTGGGTGTGTATTGGACTTTAATTGTTGGGTTTAACCCTTGTACTTGAGTTTTTAGGCCTTTTCAGTGTGGGTTGCATCCCATGTGCATTTATTGTTTTATATTTTTATCTGGGCATTAAGGCCTCTTAGATGCTGAGCGTTGTCACTTGGAGTTTCTCTTTGATTGGCATCTTGCCAATTAAGAGCTTGGGTCATCTTGCCAATTAAGGGCTTGGGTCTCAAAGGAGCACTTATTACCTTTGTCCTTGCTCCTTTTGGCCTTTGTTTTCACGCTCAAAGATTAATAAAATCTTTTTTCGCCGTTCAAAAAAAAAAGAAGAGCTAAAACAGCCCTGAATGCCTTTTTCAAAACAAAGTGAAGTGAAATTAATTCTATATGCCATTATTTTTATCTACCAAACAAAACAAATGACTTTTTATCTCGACAAAGACCCACATTTTTTCTTGAAATCTTGTAAGCCTGAATAAAACAAAGTAGTAACATTAGTTTTTTTTTTTTGGTTACATTAGTTTTCCCCTCCACAATCCCAGATAAGTTTTTACTCTCCCGGATCTGTGGAAATATTTCCAGATCAGCATCTAACACAAATTTGGTCACGAGAATTCAGTGTGATATTAGAGACTCTTAGTTTTGATTATATTCCAAACAAAAATGGGGAAATTAATTTCACAACCTGCAGCACCAGAAGGAAAACCGAAAAGTTAACTTCCGCAACAAAATTCTGGATTTCCCCAAAACAAAAAACACCTCATCAAAATATGAGATATGCAAACTAAAACAGATAAAAGCCTAGGTAAAAAAAAAAAAACGCATTATTAGTTGGCTTGGAAATCAAGGAAAAGGCGTAACTTGTGCAAGAGGAGCTCACGGGTCCCATAAACAGGCTTGCAACTAGTTATCCATTCCTTGTCAAGAAGCCCTGCTTTGGCACTAGTCAGCATCTCATCGTGAAACCCAGACACGATGTAATATATTGAAGTCCTAAGAACGTCAGCCATGCAATATGCTTTAGAGTAGAGAGGACTACCTCTTCTTTTCCCTGCTGCTAGGCCTATAACAGCTGCTTCTCTCCTTCCTGTGCTCGCTGTGGCCCACTTAATACCAGCAGAGCCCAGCGTGGACTGCAAACTGTTCTTCTTACCCATGAATGTTTCAACAGCAAGCAAGCAAGACAGGAGTGCTGAGATGACAGCAGAATTGCTACCAGAGAGTTGAGCAACTCCAAATCGGTCCTCCTTGTGCGAATGTATAGTTAGAGAGGCAACGATCCGGGCACACCATACACATAGCTGCATAAAATTTTTGGCACGGATTATTAGCTTTTTCTAATCTGGCATTTACAAAAGGCTGGATCGGAAAAAACATACAACATATAAATTACCAAAATAAAGCTAGAGACTAATTTTTTACAAGACCGTGTAATAATAAAAAGGTAAATCTGCACCATCTTGTCGGCACAAGTGATTAGTAAATTCTGTACAAAGCAACAATGCTGGCAGAAGTTTGCACCCTTGTGCTTTGATGTATTATCTCAACCTGTTAGCAACCATAGGAAAGGTGGTAGCACTGGGCCAGTAGTGGCCCTGGGACCCCATAGGTTTCAATAATCCATAATCTTATTTTTTGCATTTAACTGCCCCCCACCACCGATCGTTCATTCAAAATGGGGAGACAAATGTAGTTATTAGAAGTAGAAGGAAAGAAGTACAAGAAAAACAAAATGAAATTAATGGATTATTTCAAGTTAAACATATGCCTCACAAGGTTGTAGATATGAAAAATAAAGTCTCAAAATAACAAGATACTGAAATTGTTCATTCCCTACGCGGGAAACAAAAAGGGTGAACATTTTTCTAATATAAAAAGGTGAGCATTTTTTTGTTTTCTTAGTATCCAAAGTAAAAAATAACGAGGAGAATTCAGACAGCGTTATCTATTTATTCAAAGGTTGGCCAAGTGGAGGGGTGCTTCTTCTGTATTTCTCTATCGAATCATACCTACAAAATTGAAAGAAAATTCTACAGAACTATAATGCCAAGAATACAATTGGGGATGGCAATTATTGTGTTGTGCAACCGCGGAAATACACAAATAAAATGAGTATAGCTGAAATAAGAATGTTAAGGTGGATGTGAGATGAGATTATGAACGAGAATTACAAATGAAAACATGTGTGCATAGGAAGTAGCCCCAATTTAGATAAGTTAATAGAAAAAAAAACACTAAGGTGGTTCTACATACAAAGATATAACGAGAACCAATAGAGGGATCAATAAAGAAAAGCAAACAGATTTTTATTGATGGAAATACTATGAGGCAGGGAGGACGTAAACTAACATGGGAGGATGTTGTGAAAAAGGATGTGAATGTACTAAATATAAGTGAACACCTAGACATTGACCGAGCGAATGGCGGACAATATTTTGTCCCTGAAATCCAATAACTAGGGCATAAGGCTTCACTGGGATTTGGTTTGGTAGGACTTAGGAGCAATAACAGTTTGATGTACAAAGCCACTCAACATATTTTTATATTCAGATATCAATTGAGCCTTTTCATTTTGAACCTCAAAACAAGATTGTAGAGTTACATATGTTTGCATGGTGATTAAAAAAATAAGCATTGGTCCAGTTACTAAATAAAACTTTAAAAGTCATCTGACTCGCAATGGAAATTATATGCCAGCTTAAATATTTCCATATTTCCCATTTTATTCAGTTGGAAATTTATTTCCATCTGTACTTAAGTGAATGAAACGAATCAAGTTCAGTTTTGTCCAACAACTTGTTCCATAAAGACTCTCAAGCGAATTTGGAGTTGCTATACTAGAGTGATGGTATTATCAGGCTGCAAGCAATGGTCGAGCAAGGATCCGGCAAATGCTAATGGCAAATTGTCGCCCATCGGGCTTTGATGGAAATTGCCCAAGCGGAGGCCCAGACAAGTTTTAGTTTGCTTGAGCAATTTACGTCAGCACACAACTTAATTATGTGCTTACAACATTCCAGACCTACCTAAAGCATCGTACAGGACATTCAGAAAGCAAGTCGACACAATGATAAAATGCTAATCTGAACAACAAGATGCAAAAAAAAATAAAGACGGCAAGGTATGGAAGTCATAAAATACGAATCAGCAGATCTAAATAATCACAGATTTTGTACCTGGAAATCATCAAACAGTTCATGAAGCCTTGAACTTAGTCGCGAGTCGGTTGGCAATCGCAATTGATGGTCTAGTTGGAATGACTTGCCAATTGAACTACTTTCTAAACCTTCTCCAAGCTTGGAAGCAAACTGCTCCAGAGGCCTCAAGCATATAGCTATAACTCGTTTGTAAGTCTCACCAGTTTCTTCAAAGAAGGCAGCCCGGCGCCAGGCATCAACATCACTCTCACAAACCATGCATAGATCCAGATATGCAAGATATTGCATAAGAGATCTGGGTATGCTCTCCTCTAATGCTGCAAGAAGAGGTTCACTTGGATTTGTTTCTGCTGCGGCTGATCCTTTTGCGGGAGCAAATATGAACCTTTTCGTATGTAGCACCTATATAGGCAACGGTAGTTTGATTACGTGCAGCAATAACTCAAAAAGCGGAGCATGGAGATAAAAGCATGACACGTACAATCCCAACTAGAAACACGCAAAGGCTTACTATATGCAAGAAAAAAAAATTAGAAGACATTATGACTGTTCGCTTTGGGTCTCTAAAATCAACCACTCCCTCTGCGCACGGTCCCCAAAAATTTTTGTCCACAATTATTACTCTCATTTCTCTATCTATCTCTCTCCACTAATTACCTCAAAAACCTCTATCAAAAACTCAAACCCAACAGTCATGTTATCCAAGGATTGCTATGTAGGTCACACCCAAATGAGGGGGTGAGAGAGGGGGTTGAGCATGCACCAGGCCCAACGACACTGAGAGCAAGATGTATAGACTCTCTTATAACATTAATTGCAGAAGCGTAACCTAAATATATGATTTGAAAGCACTCATAGGAAAAAGAAGTCAGCCGAAGCAAATTGTTGTTGCATCTTTAGTTTCACACATGACATACTAGAAATAGTGTGCCATGCCACTCGGGACAATATATTCAAAATCGTGATTATCAAAAGGCAAAAAAGTTCGCAACAGATATCATTATGATTGGGGAACTAACCTGATGTAAATGATGGTTTAGTTCCCAACAAAGAAAAATCACAAAAACTGCCATGTAAAAGATGATATGCTCAGCAAGTACTTTCCCCATTGTGACCTGACCCTTGAACTTATAAGGGAGTAACAATGGCAACACTGCTGAGAAGAAGTAAGCTGCAGTAGAAAGCTTTAAAGCCTGTAGGGAAGCTGAAGGAAGCCCCATCTTGAAGCTGAAGAAAGGAGGCCGCTGTTGGAATGGGAAACTAAAATCATTAGCCACAATATATGCATGATAATAAATATGTATTGGGCTCAAGCTACGCATACCAATTTCAAGAAAAAAGAACCTAAAGTAATATTTGTAATCCCCTTGTACTTTGTTTGCAAAATAGGGACACGTTACCCTAATAAGAGTATTATTTCAATAAAACACATTACAAAAGACCAGCAATAATAGTAGGAGCAGATTATCACTTTCTAAGAAGCAGGGACACTTCAACAAGGTAACGTCATTGTGTCCAAATCGAATCTGTCGGACACCAGACACTTCTTGGACGTTCTAAAGTGTCCAACTCAGACACCTGTCAAACACAGACACTTCTTGGGCACTCTAAAGTGTCCTATACTTCCTTTTGTCTCCATAAAGAAATAAAAAATATTCTCCGGACACCTGTCAACACTCTTTTAGTAACTTATTGACATTTTTTTGGGCATTTGTGGCTTAGAAATCAATATGTGATTGACACTTATTAGACACTTTCCAAAACGTGATTATCAAAATTTCGACATTTGACATATCATTGTCCTATTCATGATTCATGTTAAAAAAAAGTAACGGTTAAAATCTCATCATACTTAAGTTCCGCCTGAAATTTGCAGAGAAATTTAACAGATATACTCACAAAATATCAGAGATGAGTGCTCAGGATGACATGGATATTGTAATTTGAGTATGAATGCAACTTTGCTTTTAAGATAAGATATTGTGAAAATTAATGACCACAGCCTGTTACACCGGATCAAAAAAAAAAACAGCCTGTTACACTGTGATTCTGTTACAGTCGAGATAAGATTTCCTCACTGTTTCATGGCACATAATATACACGATGTACAGCAATCTAAGCAGTGTTTTAAAAAGTGCGCTTACGCACGCGCCTAAGCCTGAAGCCAAGCATGTACAGCCCTTCCCCTTCAATATGCTGAAGGGAGGCGAGGATGGCAAAGCGCAGTTGAGGCACATAGAGGGCAGGTCTTGGGGTCAAGCGCAAGGTGCATCAAGCGCGCGCTTAAGTATCCACCTTCAAGATATTTGTATTTAAAAGGAGGAAGATGTGTATCCACCATCTAGCGCGCACACTTAAGCCTATCAAGGTCTTAATGAAGACCAATGGACCGGATCATTGCCTGAAATTTGGCTTGGTAAGTTTATAAAACCCATCATATTTTTTCTATCAAGGCCTTCTCTATTCATCCTTCAGCCTTTGACTTCTCTCCATTAGATTTCTCCTCCATTCGATAAGGATGATGAGGGAACAAGTAGAGTGGAAAAATGGAGATGCAGATGGAGGAAAGGAGGAAGATGTGGTAGGGTATAAGTCAAATGATCATGAAGAACGTGAAGCTATTGGTGATTTGGATGGTTTCTAGGGCACAAACTCTCCAATTTGATCCGAGCGGATTGTTCACCGCGCTTTCAAAGCAGTAGCTTGGCATATCCACTTTGGTGAGACCTAAACTTATTCTTTCATTGATATTGTTGAAATCCTCCGATATTTATATGCCTTTAAATTGATACTAGACATGAAATTGTCGATAACCCGATCATTTTATGGTGGATGACAGCATCAGTCTTTGACCATGGTCCATTGTTGTACGAACCTTCCAAACCATCAAAATTCGATGTCTCAAGTAGTAGCATTTTGTTTACTTTAATTTTCATCCCTTGTTGGTTGTTGTGGTTTACAATATTTAGCCTCTTTTCTATATACACCACGAGAGAAAACATCCCAGTTTTTTCCAACAAGTTGTACCAGTGTAGTGGCTATGTGTTGAAGGGGTTTCATAAACTCTAGTCAAATCCAAATTTCAAATTGATTCATTCAAGTGCTATGATTAAATTCAATTCTAAAAGTAGAGGATGTCCAGCACTAAAGATTTATATCTGCCAATCTATCGTGACACTAAAAAGCTGAAAGCAGCAACCGATGAACTAGGTAATAATGAATAGAAAAAACGGTTGCCCTAATTCAAACTGATCAAAGCATGTTCCATAAGTGGCTAAAACTAATGAACACACTTTATGGAAGAAACTTTAGGCCATGTATAAGCGGAAAACGGCACCAAAACAAAGATTATCTGAACAGAAAGCTTGTGAATTTGAGATAAAAAGATGATCATAGTTTGCGGAGCACATGAGTGACTTCCAAGGGCTTATCAATTGGTTGTCTAGAATGAAAATGGTGCTTATCATTATTCAGCTCGTTGCCTGACTGTTGCAAACAACAGTTGTGACAATCAGTAATTCCACTACTAATGGGATGGTAAACCATGGCCATGATGAAACGTTGCATGTTCATTCAAAAGGAAAGAAGAAAAAGAAGGGCCCTATGGTTGGGACTAAGGTTCATGCTCAAAGCAGAAGTAGAACTACAAATTTTGGTGACCATGACAAGTCCAAAAATGACTCAAGGGACAAGTCAAGAGGAACATCCAAACCAAGGAAGGAATCGAATGCTATCCTTGTGGCAAGATGGAACATAAGAGAAGGGAGTGCAGAAAACTTCGAGTAGAGCAAAAGAAAGAAAAAGGTAGTGAGAAGAGAGCCGAGAAAGTAACATCTGCAAAAAATATGATTACCCTGTCCCTTTTCTGTTGCATTTATTTGATCGTTAACTAAAACTATCTATATTTGTCAATTCATGGAACTTTAGCTCTCACGCCCCATTAAAGTGAAGCACATATTTCAGAAAAATGATTTATAATGAGAAAATATTTCGTAAAATGTCATCATTAAAAAGGTTACAAAGAAGTTACATTTTCATATATAGTGTTTTACGTAAAATGGTGACAAGCTTTTGCAATAGTACAGAAGTTGTAGGTGAAATTTCTGCACTAGATTACTCAAATTCAATGATGTAAACAATCACAACGGATAACATGACAATCAAAGCTGTTCAAAAAAAAAAAAAAACCAATGGCAATCAAGTGCGACCGTATAAACGCAGATATAACCTTTTGGATAAGGTTTCACGTGCTTTGAAAACCAGGATACTACTAGTATTTTGTAGCTAAAACCACGAAAACGAAGTATTGATCGATGAAACACAAAAAGCACAAGAATGGTAACTTGAGGAAAAGAAGTCCAACCTGAATAATAGGAAACTGTAAAACCCATCTCTTCTTGTAGAGATAACAAAGACCGTAAAAGAACCCAACGGCAAGGCCTCTAAACCCTAGCGTTCCCAGTAACTGCCAGTAGTATTTCTGACCAACAGAGTCGCCAAAGTTGTTCCAGCACACAGAAATCAGAGACAAGAAGCCCGAGAGAGCAGACGAGGCGACGAAGAGGACAAAAGTGAGGGAAATCCTGGCCCGGCGACGGAACTCGGGGGGAGGCGGCGGGCCGCCGGATACGAATACGGCTCGGACGAGTCCGAGGGCGAGCTCCAAGGGGGAAGCCGGGGTGTGGGGCTGCGGCGAGGCAACCGCAAAGAGAGAGGCGGAGAAGAGGAGGAGAGAGAGGTGAAAGGTGATGAAGGCGAAGAAGCCGAGGATGGAAGGGGTGAAGGGGTTGGGAGCGAAGGGCGAGAGGAGGAGAGATTTGCAGAGGAAGTATAGGACTGTTGATTGAACCGATTGCCATAAGAGAAACCCTAGAAATCGATTCTTCACCACTTCCTCCTCCGCGTCTCCTCCATTTCCAAACCCTCCTCTAGGCATCTTTTCTTTTCAGTCCCCTTGGAGCTATTTACTAACTATCCCTTTTTTAGGAGTATGGACTATGGAGCACTATTTTTTCCTTCCTTTGGATATGGAGTATATTATTACAGTATTACATTGTTACCCCCCTTGAAACCTCTGAAATGTTACTGTCACCCCTTTTACTCTTGAAAATATCATTGCATTATACTTTACAAATTTTTGTGGCAGTTTAACCAGTTTGGTCATGGTGGTGAACCCAACCAATGCTGACGTGATGGAATAGGATGACATCAGTCAAAAGGTAGGCAGGATATGACAATTTTGCCCTTACGTTCAAATGTAGTACGGATCCGTACTACATGTTTCCCTAACCCTTCTGTCGAGCGACAAAATGGTCCTGGAGCTGGAAGTAGGGGTGGCAAATTGAATCCAGACCCATTAAGAAACCCAAATCCACTTATTAAAGTCAACTTAAATGCCCAATGGGTCATGAACATTACCCAACAAAAAAAACTACCACAAACCTCCCCACTCTCTCGCCCACTGCCAAGACAGTCCTCCACCCATCTCCCTCCACGTGTCACACCCTGTTACGGAAAATTATTCCATGCTCCTGGCCTAAAATTCCACAAACAATCCTCACCACACATCACTGGTGAGTTTCATGCCGAACACGTCATCCCACAGCAATGTTTGGTTTTAAAATCTCTTGAAGCAGTGGCCAAAGAGCACGGTATAATTACCCCCACACCTCTTTTCTGAGTTCTCTCTACTTTTCAATCTCTTTGTATACTGGTGGGAATACGTACACAGATACACGAGGAATTTTTCAGTGCTGAGCGGGTATTGCCCACGTGGCACCCGCTCGGCGCATCCAAGCCGTCCGATACACTTTTAGAAATGGACGGCTCGGATGCGCGAGCGGGCACCACGTCATACCCGAGCCGAACTTGTTAGTGGCTTATTTTTTTGTCCCCCGTACGCTTTCTCTCTCTTAAACACCCTCCCTAAATTTTTTGAATGAAGACAAAAATAAGCTAATTTTTTTTATCTTTAATCAAAAAAATATGAATTTCGATCGTTATTTTTTACTTTTTAGATTCTTCTCGTCATGACAAAGCAATAATCCTCAAGAATTTGTCAAAAGCCTAACAAATGCGAAAAATATTTGAATAAAGGCAAAAAAAAATAAGCCACTTGGATACATTGCGATTCGATAATTAAGAGCGACCAATATGGTACTTAAGTGTACAAGGGTAATTTGGTCATTTTTGTAGTAGAGGGATAGTATGGCAATTTTAGTGTACATGGTAATTTTAGTATGGTAATTTTAGTGTACATGGTAATTTTAGTATATAGTATGTAATTGAGGATTAAAAAAAAAAAAAAAAGGTGTGTAATTGGGCTAATGGGCGGGTAGGGTTTGCTTTTAAATAAATGGGTTGGGTTGGGTATGGGTAATTAGACTCATAATTAATGGGTTTAAATGGGTCAATGACCCATTAAAGACCCAACCCACTTGCAACTTACCCATTTTAACCAAAACCCGCCCATTTGAGACCCCTAGCTGGAAGGAATCAAACCCAAACAAATAAGCATATCATGTGATGTGAGCATGAATTATTATTATTATTTTTTTAAAACCTTATGTTTGGAGTGTTACGCCTGGATTTCTGAAAATGTTATTTAAACATTGTTTCAAAATACTTTAATTAATTTAATAGTATGATTTCATTAATTAGAAGACCAACTAATAATAATTAGCAAAAGTATAGTCTTACGACAACTGAATTGAAATTCTAGAGTTTAAGCTCTCAAGAATTATTACATTCAAATTCCAAAATACGAATTAATCAATAGAGAAACTAAAGTTATGGGATACACAACTCATTAGACTCTTCTTCAGCGACTATGTCGTCCTCCGGTTAGTACAACTCTTCCATTCCTTCGTCAATACCTGGCATGAAAAGTCAAGGCCAAAAGTAGCCATGAATGCAAAACTCAACTCTGCGCTCCACGCACCCATCTTTAAGTGTTTGTTCAAAAAGAAGTTATTGGCATATAAGAAATCAAATTTCTGCATTTCATGGCATGCAGCCATGAATGCGCCTTCTACTTTCAAAATGTTTCAGACACGAGTAATTATTCAATACTCCCAGAGTATATGAACAATATACTCCCTCCTCTCACAACACATGTGGGTCCCACATGTGTCCCTCGTGTGGGCCCCACATGTTATATGAGAGGAAGGAGTATAATATTCATATAATCCGGGAGTATTGAATAATTTTCGGACAAACACTAACACACACCATCTCTTAAACTTTTAACGAAGAACTAAAAATACTACAACAATTAAGGAATGCTTCTAAAAATACACAGATTTGATTATTTGTTTGTAAGCTTTAATCCCTAACTCTGCTTGGTCACATTGTTTACAGAGGACAAGATGCAGGAGGTGGAGGGAGTATTCTATAAAAGAGGCCTGCAAGTTTGGCAAAATGCTCTGTACCATGTGGGTAAAAACTAAAAGGAATGCTACAATATTTAAAACATCTCTATTAAGGCTTGGCTACTTATGCGATAAATGAAATTCATTGCTTGTTTTCTGCTAGTTATGGTCGTCCTTAGGGGTGGAGTCTAATATCATTACCAGTTGAAATCCATATTAGTAAGAATCAAAACACAGCACACCTATATTATACTACTGAGGATCATAGAAATAGAAAAGACACAGAAAATGTGTGCAGAGTGATTTTTCATCTGATTTTTCTTGTTCACATTACCAAAACTTGACTTCTCATTCTTTCACTCTCAAAACTTGGACACACAAAAGACAAAGCACCAATTACCCAAAACAGCTCTGTAAAGAGCACAAGGAAATAACCTTAAAATGATCCAAAGTTAGAAGAGTTAAAATTACCCGTCAGAAGCATAAATACGAAACGACACAAGATTGATCTCCTTCTTCGTTCAATACCTTACTCAACAATAAACCACTTAAAAAACAAAACTGCAGAAGGTAAATCAATTTCAGAAGGAAACCAACAACATCAAAAGGAAACCAAATCCAGAGCGAAAAAATATTTATTTATTTAGTTTAGAATACAAAACAAAGACTAATCTCGTGAACACCACCCAAACTAAGGCAAAGAATCGACCGGAAGAGGATTGTCCGGAGCCGTGGAAACAGTAAAGATTCAAATCAGCTTTCAAACTGTAGAAAGAGTGGTTGAATTCCTCTGCTGAAGAAAAAACGCCCCTTCAGCTCCGTCGTAACTATATGCATGAAACTTCTCCCATACAAAACCAAATCAACCCAACAAAATAAGAACTTCAAAATCCATAAAATAACGCCCCACAAACCAAACCCCACACAGCACAAACCCAAGGTCATTTTAGACAAAAAGAACACCCAAAATTTATTGCAAACTTCAGGCATAGAAAATCCACATTCAAAAAATTCCAACCAATATTTATTGACAATGGAATATTAACCACCAGATGATGAACGTCAAGAAAAAGCTTTACAATATCTTTGTCGCCGCATTAAAGATTCGTTAAAAAAAAAAAAAAAAACCACAGTATTTTATATGGTGTTCAGCTAATAAGATTGACCAAAAAGATTCTTCGCTGCACATTGGTAAATACTCCTCCCCCTGAGTTGCAAGGACCAGTTTGGCATCAGAAAATCGAGTAACCATCATCACTTTCAGGCAAAAAGCTCATTTAGTTGTTCATCTGTCCATTCGGGAATGAAGGCTTTTGATATCACTGTCTGTCTTTGGTTCTGAGTTCCATTTATTATATGACTATCTTGATCATTCTGGCTCTCAGCCAACTTAGCCACAGGGCTACTATGCTGGAGGCTACTTGGTTGATAGCCTCCAGTTTTCACTCTGTCCCCAAATTCCAAACCCCTTTGGTCATCATCAATGCAATCTATTCTGGCTGTCTTCTTCATGATTTCTAGAGCCCCTAGAGCACCATTTTGATCTCCACAGTGCCCACTCAGTTGAGTTGGATTTCCTTTGTCCATTAGCTTATCAATTTGAGCAGGATTTCTCATACTACCAGATTGCCTGACATTGTCCACGATGCCTTCAATTCTGTCCGACTCCAGAGAAATGACCTTGGGAACATTACCTGTGTATTCACCACCTTCCAGGAAAGAGAGAGGATATTGGTCAGAATTTATGCTAAGCATTAAATGTCAACAAACAGCATAACAAAATACTGAAGTGAAAAGTGTTTTTATCCTTCCCAAAACTTGTATAGAGACGGAAAGAGGAAGGGAAGAGCACCCATCACCAACCTCTACGAACAGGTCTGATTGCTGATACAGGGCAACCTTGTTTTATTAGAGGTCCACTGTCCTTAGAGATGACCTGTAACAAGAAAACATAGTAGCAGAAATGGCACAAAGAAGTTACTGAGAGCATTTCTGGAAATAGAAAATAACCAGACACCAGCTGTCACATACAGCTGTCCCATAGTCGTCCCCTGCACAAAATGAGAGCCTATGATTTCTACCGTAAAAAAATGCTTATATACATTGGACTCTTCTGGGAATTTGGAACTTATAATCCATGGGAGGTGAGATTATTATGAAGTTTGTTCGGTGTTCAATCCGATATAGTGATGGAGGCCAAGGTTCTAAACTTCATATGGATGAAAAAATTAAAGATCGTTTGTAATGAAAGTTGAGCTGTACACAATATCTGCACATCTATCTCAGTATGTAAAATGAATTACTCTCTCTCTCTCTCTGGTGTCACCGAGGTCTTGACGTCAGCTAACTTGACAATATTCAAGTATGGGCCAAGAAAGTTGCGTGGAAGGTAAGAAACATTACTTTGATCCATAATGTTGGGGTAAATAGAAACTGCGTGAAAGCAAATGTAATGAGTCTAAGAAACTAATTGGGATTTTTTGAAGCTGTGTGAAAGAAAAGGTAATGGGTCTATTGGGATTTTTGGAGTTTTTGGTGTGTGTTTTTTTACTTTGTAGGTGTTGTAGGGTGATTCTCCTCTCTTTCTTACCTAGTTTTATATTTGTTGATTCTGCCGACTTTCGTGCATACCCAGTATGAAAGGCATGCACGTGAAAATTGGGGCTATTTAAGAACATGAAAAATTGGACTTGTCAAAAAAAAAGAAAAGAAAAGAAGAGAACATGAAAAATTGGCTTGCAAGTGAATGAAAAGGCATCCTTATCCTTAATGTGGGATTCATAGAGTTTAGGGAAAAAAAAACACAAAACAAATCGGAATTAGTCCCAGCTCACCCAGTGCCCATATAGTCTTCAATTAAGAAATGTCTAAAGATGTTGTTGATTTGCACTTTGTTTTGTTTGTCAAAAGATGTGGTTGAGATGCTTCCAGTTAATTTGTTTGGTTCGTTTATGTTATTTATATTTTGGTTTTGAACTTATTTTGGGAATAGCATGGCCTTGCATCCAAATGATGCTAACTCTACTTTGGCTGCAAGCTGTTTGATGCATGGATTAACCATTACTGCATATAGCCACAAGGGTTAGTCGGGTTTGTTGGTGAGTTTGCTCTTCACACAATTACCAAGTTCGATTCTTGGGGTTAGGCTCAAAAGTGCCTTAGTGTCGATAGCCTCAAAAGTAAGCAAGACTTAGTACTAATGTTGCAAGACAAATTTTCTATGGTTGAAAATGCTCCATATCTTTCTCGTCTTTGATCGTAAAAGCATTTTCCGTTAGGCCCGTTATATTAGTTGTTTTGAGCCACTATCAAGATTCAAAAGGTAATTCCAATGGGGGTGGGTAGTGCCGTAGGCACGGGCAATTCGGTAGTAACATATATACTGCATTAGTACTATCTTATGAAATTCATGACCACAACCATCGAAAACATTTAGACCTAGAATATAGAAAATGAATAATGGAAACTGAAAACATTTAGACCTAGAATATAGAAAATGAATAATGGAAACTGATATAAGACTGTCTTGTCTGGCTTGTACATTACCTACTAGGTCTAGCATACAGAATTGCATCATCAGTATTATTTCAAAATCAAACCAAGCCTTGTTTCCCAACCAACTTTGCCAGATAAATGGATCTATGCTTAAGTGGGGGCAGAGGAGCGGAGGCACCAAGCTCCTAAGGTTGGGAGCGCCTAATTGAGAATTTTCCCAATCTTAAAGTGTATTTATTGGAATATGGAAGTTTGATATTTTCAATTTGCAAAACTTGTTGATTGATATGATTCTCATATTATTTCCACAATAGCTAACTCCCTTAAAAGTAAAAAAATAACTGCTTTAACGGCCCGATAAGCTCCCATCTTTGTCAGAAACGATCTCCCGTCTCGAGGGGAACGAGCTCCCATCTAGAGAGCGCACCCATTTTAGGAGTATCCTGCCACTAAGTTTCATACCTATTTACCCACATTGCTTGTCCTTATCATTCTACTGTTGGTCATAGAACATTAATAGGTGGACTCAACAAGCCAATTGTGATACGAAATAATGAGTGCCCCATGGGCCCCACGAACTATTTGTATGTGATCCGGGAGGATATTGATTTACGTTATAATTCTCTATTTAGATTTTAGGCTTTTACTTAGTTTTACTTGTTATTTTAGGAGTTACCAATTTAGGAATCTAGGTTATACTTATACTTCTTTTTTACATTATCAACTTGAATTCAAACGGCGGAATTATAGACTGATTGAGCAACTTTTGTCTGCAGTTAAATTTTGAAGGTGGTCCAATTTCAAACTAAACCACACGAGGATCATCTGGACGACATGAATTCCGCGATGTAAAAAATGTTGTCAAAATTGAGCCGCCACAAGTGGCTCAAATTGTATATTGTAATGGTAAGGCTGTGATTTTTTTTGATATTGACGCGTGATTGAAAGTGATTGAGTGGCTCAAAGACGTCTGTTATTAATGGAGCTTTTTTGTTTTAGGTTAAATCTCTCTCTATACTGGAAAGTTCGGCGTTTGAAGATTATAGACTTACTTCTACCCTCAAAGCCTCCAATGTTTATTTCAAATTTTCAACCAAGTGCGAGGTTAAAGAGGCCCCAAGATATGGTGCAAGGAACAACATGAGGTTGTTCCACAAGATGAAGAATGATAACAATAGTTGTTTAGCGTGACGGAGAAGGAGGATAATATATGGTTGTCCAACGAGGCAAATAGATACGGTAGGGATAGAAGATTTTAGGAAGACGATTAAGCTTGGGGGCATATTGAGAGAACTTAAGCTTAACTGTTGTGGGGTGCTTGTGATGGAGAGTTGGGAAACAGAGAAGGAAAGTGGAGTTTAAGAGCTAGTTGGAGTATTAGAGAAGTGAGTTGTAGATCTTTGAATCATTGGATTTGTGTGATTGCACAATATAATCAGACCACCTTCAAATTAGCTATAGACACAAGTGGCTCAACCACTCTATAATTCCATGGAATAGTTCATATTCAAGTTTATCTTCCACCAAAGCCTACAGGTTGGTCTCTACAATCTGTGTGTTCCAGCTGTCACACTACTGTTGTTTGTTGTCCTTAAGCCCCATTGCTGCAATCTAATATAAATTTTTATGTCTATATATCTAATATAGGTGCGAACATAGTTTATATGATTATATGATGTAAATATCCACACGGATTTTGGCATTGCCAGGACAATAGTATGCCTTTGAAAAATTCCCTCTGTCCCCTAATAGAATAAAAACTTTCCAGATGTTATCCAAGGGATAATATATATGAGGCACCGACAATCCTTGGTGCCTCACAAGATGTTACCATTTGGGAAAATAAGAACGCTAAAGAGGCGCTAAACATGTATTTCAATTTCAAAAAAGAGTTACGGAATGTCTTTGATTTGTTATTCGACATGTTTCACTAAACATTCTACAAACACGCCGTACAATTCATGCACTTTGAGCTTTCAGGACTCTTCTCACAAAAAGTCCGCTTTTAAATATTATATACAAAAAAAGACTTCTTGTCTAAAAATGAGTACCCAATTTGGATAAAAAGATCCAAAGAAGGGTTCTAACAATCTAGAAGACTTATTGGGAAATGAAAGCCAATCGCAAGGAAGCCTTATCTATTCCATATCTCAAGTGTAAAAGTAAACTGGCTCCAGATATTTGTTTTTTCTTCCAAAAAGCACTACAATTATAACTTGGCACAAGAAAACTAAATGAAAACCTGAAAGAAACGAAGCAAATGATAGTACTTGTCAGTCAGTCTACGACCATGGCTAGCCACCTAAATTACCAATGAAAGCAATGTAGGTGAAGATTGAATAGTGAGAGATGTACCTTGGCCACATTGCTTACTGTTATGTTAAGACAGTGTGCAGATCGACAGGGGACAAATACAGCAATCTGAAAATATCATCTCTTGTTAATCGCGTGGTTAAATAATTATAACATGAACTATAAGGGCCTGTCTTACTGGATTAGTAAGGAAGAGGTATATAATCCCGTAGGATAAGTAAATCTCATATGACAAATAGTGAGGCCCTCAGGGATTCAATAATACCACACATCCCATTGTATAGTATATCCTTATTTGGGAGATATAGTATCCGGATGTTTAATCCTGACTCCAAAGGTTCCCGCTAAAAGGCGGATATGTGACACATTTGATTTATAGTCCAATCTTTATCTGAACAAATAAAAAGGGCCCAAGTTCACCAGAAAAACGTCAATAACTTTTAATTATCTAGAAAGCAATACATACTCTACAAGTCCAAACAAGAGGCAGACCTTTTGGAGAATCAAGACAGAGCCAACTGAAATGTGCTTTCCTAACTCAACGTCGTCAAGAACTTTATGATGAATGCTAGCGTCAATTGTACCCGTAGGATCCTAATGACAAAACAAAAGCCCAATCAATTGCAGCCATAACAACATCACATCTAAACTATAACCCTATAGCCACAGTTATACCTTCAGGGTGGCAATCAGATCACCGAGGCCGTTTGGTGTGCATGTTTTGATGATAGCAACAACCTGGTCACACACCACTCACATAATATCTAATTGTAAAGAGACTAATATTAACGCAGGATATGCCTCGATATAAAGACTTCATGTATCTATATAGACACACAATTGCAACATATTTTTAGTTGGTTGGCAATACCTGATCAAGTTTGTCAATGTATCGGCATTTCTTGATAGAGTCCAAAGAATCCACTGCTCCTGAAAAAAATCCGCAAGCACAAATTCAGCAACCAAGGAGTCTACGAAACCATTACCAAGAATCCGAGCAAGTAAGCCCAAATAAATATAAAGAAATGCTACCAAATAGGCAACCTATGCTTCCTCTACCTTGGTGACCGAGGAATTCTAGGGCGGAAAGCCAGGGGTTGCGATTGAAATCATCGTCATCTTCTCCGTCTTCCAACGCCCTCCTGATGTACTCCTGGGTAGTGACTGGAGCATCATCGTCATCAATGCCGGCAGCGGCAACGGGGTTTCGATTGGCGAGAGCCTTACGGAGCATGGCGGCCTGGACGGCACCTGCGGGGCCCGGAATGATGCGCGGAGATTGCTGTGACAGTGAGCCGGGGTTGTGATTGTGGTCGTCGAGGGGTTGTTTTTGTTGGTGGTGGTGGGTTTGGCGTTTGCAAGGGCGGAGGAGAGAGGGGAGATCAGAGTCGTCTACGTCCAAGGCATCCCAAGGTTCCTCCATTCAGTCTACTTTCTACTTTGGTTTCCAGTTTCCACCGTCTGCAAGCAAAAGCACAACCATTAGTACTTCTCCGTCCCCATTTTCGAACCCTCCTTCTCGGATACAAAGTTGCTTATGTTTTTTAAATTAATTAATTAATATTAATATATATATACAATGTAAATCAATCTTTTTAGATCTCAATTAATTTTTTTTTAAACAAATTTTTTAAAATTACGGAAAAAAATTTAAATTATAAGATAGGAGTATAAATTGGAATTCGATCCTCCCTCCAATAAATGGACAGTTTTGGCCCTTTTTGGGCACTTTCCATGTCTGTATCAATAATTCAAACCGTTCGCCTTTTAGAATGCGTATAGAACATATGAAAAAATAGAGTCTCTAACAATTCTTAAAACACCCTAACAGTATGAACACGAATCACTAAGTAAAAACTATCAACAATAATCAATCAATTGCACAACTCAGAGATATACGTGGAAAACTCGAGAATGAGTAAAAACGTAGGGAATGAATCAAATCACTATAATCAATATACAGTTACATATATATCTATCCAAACGATATAAATCCTCACAACATTCTAAGTACCACCTGCCAAATCACACGTACACCGCACCCAATAATCTTGATCGTCAACGACATTGAGTCCACAAACCTTCCAAAACCTAATAAAACAAAAATGCTACTCATACAACAACTTACATAACCTCTTACATACATGTGGGCTCCACACACACTACTTTGTCTGGACCCCACATGTATGTAAGAGATTGTGTAAGTTATTGTGTTTGAATTATTGTGTGAATAGCATTGTCTTTTTGTTATGACCGTGTATATGCAGTGTCTGGCACACTCTTTTTATTGCCGTGCTTTTCTTTTTATAAGGCCATATTCCAAACCTAGGAAGAAAAGCACATGTCTATAACAGAAAATGCTATTAGTACAGTAGTTGGGACACAGACAACGCGTACAACGTGCATTTTGGTCCATCTTGGGTTTAACAAAACTAATCGGACCCGCTCATTTTGTTCAATATATTTTGCTTAAGGTTCCTTTCAAAAAATCAGCTTCATCCGACAATGATAAGAGTGTTTACGAAGCGTCCAAAATTGCTTAAGAAAATTTCTAAAGCGATTTTGGACGCTTCGTAAATGCCCTTATCGATGTTGGATGGAGCTGATTTTTTATAAGGACCTAAAGCAAAATATATTGAACAAAATGAGTGGCTTTGATTATCTTTGTTGGACCCGAGACGGGCCCAAACGCGCGCTATACGCGCTGTCTGTGTCTAAGCTGCTGTACCAATAGCAACACTCTGTCTATAAATAGACCCCTTTTTTTTAACGTACAGATTTTTTCTCTCTCTCTCTCTAACCCTAAAGAAGCCGCCGCCCC
This sequence comes from Rhododendron griersonianum, assembly GCA_018127125.1. Lineage (NCBI taxonomy): Eukaryota > Viridiplantae > Streptophyta > Magnoliopsida > Ericales > Ericaceae > Rhododendron > Rhododendron griersonianum. Next base: position 19,122,544 of record CM030795.1, read on the forward strand.
CATCTCTCTCATTCCCCTCCCCCCAGGGTTTTATGCTCCAATGGATGACGAGAGGGGAGGGATTTCTCCCCCTCGTGGGATTTTTCAATCTCTCGATTATAGATCTCGAAAGTTTTCTCTCTTTCCCCCTTCACCCCCATCCTCCTCATCTCCAAACCACCATCCGCCGCCCCTCATCCGCCTATTCCGTAGTGCAGTCCAACGGCTTTTGGATGTAGTGGCTTGCAGATCGTGGTTGCCAGAGGCGTCCTCCTCCCGCCGGAGTGGGAGATCTAGGTGGGTGGATGAAGTATGCTCTGGTACGACGGACTCCGTCCAGTTCCGTTACCGGTTTTTCTCTTTTTTCTGGTTCTTTTCTTTAGTATCCCTTGTGTGGGATTTCTCCCTGTTTGTGGGGCTTCTATCACCCCTATGTGGGTGTTTTTGGTTATTTTCTGTAGTGCTCCGTCTGTTTGGAGCGATGAGTTTAGTTGGAGTTGGGTATAGTCTTTGTACTGAGTCCCCTCCTATTTGGTTTCTTGATTCCTTGTTTAGGGATATAGTTTCCTCTTGATGTACTGTTTCTTGGATCTATAATATCACCTGTTATCGTTGTGGCCAAAAAAAAAAAAATCCGTCTTGCTGCAGTTAACGCTCAATCTCAATTACAAATTATAATGACTCCTCCCACTCTAATTCTATACAGACTCACTATCATATAAAAATAATAAAAATTACAACTCGATCTAAAATATGTGTTTTCTTGTACGGAATTGCCAATACAATTAAGACTACGGAATTTGGTTACAACATATACCACGCCAAAAATAAAGTTAATTGGATACCATTTGATATTATTTTAAAACGCATTTATCTTGCCAAAAAAAAATTAGGGAATCTCCCTGGATTGCAACCCATTAAAAACTCATTTATCTCAAGATAAATTCATTTCAAAATCATCTCAACCAGAATTCAATCAATTTGATTTTTGGTCGTGATATCTTCACGTGTTCTAAAGAGTGTACTATTTGGATCTTGATTCTAAAAAAATGGGACTTATCTTGTTCTCTGAAGAAGTTTCTTAATTTACTCATAAAACAAAATCAAATAGAAGGACGTCCTTAATCAAATGGACGGACGGTCCAGTCAATGCAAATGAACTGGACCGTCCAATTGAGTTGTTTGTAGGTCCTTTCGGACCCATTATAAAATCCAAACGGTTCATATTTTAGAGCTCATCTAGAACATGCAGTAGGTCAAAAAATAAGTTGATCGGGAACCTTTTGACATGATTTCATAACGCAATTTTCTTGAGATAAATAAGTTAAATGAGTTCCGATTCGGTACTGTAATCTTGTTACGTTCTAAGATAAGTTAATTAATTTTTGATGTAATTGATGTTCTCAACAAGCTCTAAGATGTGAACGGTTTGGATCATCAAAGCGGGCCCGGAAAGAGCCCACAAATATCCCAACTAGACGTTCCAATCCATTTGCATGGACTAAAGAGGAGCTGAATCCAACTAACAAATGTAAATAAAAACAAAAATAAATAAGTAAAGACGAAAGAAAAAAAAGCGATCGAGCCGATAGTTATTCTTCTAGTTGAAAATTTAGGAATGTTACAGAATTCCACTCTATATTCCTTTCTTCTAGCTTGATACCTGTCAATAATCCTCGACTCAGGAGATCGAGTTCCCAAATTAAGCCCAAGATCCACCTGCATGCTGGTCTCCCTCTCCTCCACTTCAAGGATCGGTTAAAGCCAATTAATTGTGATGTGATGTAGCTTTGAAGAATGATGTGCATGGCTAAGGCAGCTATAGCTAGCGGTAGTGTTGATCAGAGGACGATTTTGTATGGCAGGACCTCTTGGGTGTCAACCTCATCAGTTATCCAGGGAGAAGCTCTTGCAGCTAGGATGGCGATCGAGACATTTGCTAGAAGTAAACTACATATCGATCGGATATGCCATCATTGAAAGTGACAACGGCGTCTACTGTTATCCATCTTTGCTCTTAAGGAAAGTGTTACGTACGTACTATGTACCCCATGGAATGTGCTATGGTCATAGAAGATGTTGGCTTATTTAGTTGTATTTTCTGCCTCTTTAGTTCAGGGTCAGCCCAGGCCCTAGACCCAAGAGGCCTGGACCTCGGGTATTCAAAAAAATTTAGCCTAAAGTAGTAATATAAAAAACACGTAGGGCACCATTTCACAAGCATTATAAAGTCTAAAGTAGTAATATAAAAAAACATTTCTATTATTATTGTTTAATTCTAAAAACACGTAGGACACCATTTCACAATTTAGCCTCGGACATCTAAATCTCCTGCGCCGGCCCTACTTTAGTTGTAATTACTCTTGGGGTCCAAGCATTTGTCTTCTGCTTTTTCGAGGGGTGCTCTGCCAGTGAATTGGGCATCTGTCCCCCACTCCCCAGCTATCCCAGTTATGGGTTGGAGATGTTTCTCATGGTGAAGTTCAATACAAATTTGGGGAACTTAATTAGCTATCCTTTTTACCCTACTTATTTAGGTGCTCATCCTAATGTGTTTAAATACTTATCTTTCCATTCTCAAATTCAATTAAAGCCTAAACTACCCTTTTTAAACTACCCTTTCTTTCTCCTAATTTTTCAAATCTTTCTTCTTTTTTTTTCTTTTCTAATTATTTCAATTCTCTCTCCACTTTCAAATATTTCTCGCCTAATCTTTTGAATTTTTTCTCTATCCTAATCTTCTCTATCTCATATTTTCATTCCCCTAAAATCTAAAAAGAAAACACGACTCTTACAAAAACGGATGTGTAAGCCAGAAAACATGGCAAAATATGATCAATTCACAAAACATGACAAACCTGATCAAGGTAGATGAACAAAACAAGATCAATTAAAAAACATGACAAAATCGGAAAACATGGTAAATTTCAAGAGGTGTAGGTTTCGATCGTGGTAGATGAACAAAACATCAAATAAAAAACATGACAAAAATCAAAAAACATGACAAGTTTTGAAAAGTGAAGATTTCAATTGAGATAGATGAACAAAATATCAACAATTCACAAACATGACAAAAATCGAAAAACATAATACCTGAAACTGATATCCCGGTAACGGCGGCTGCGACGATTAAGAAGACAAACACAAAATCCCACGCCCATCCCCTCTACCTTTTGATCCTAAAAATGCTCGATGAAAAATCTCTCAACTTCAACCACAATCCAACGGCCACCCTCGCATCAGTTGCAAAAGCAAAAACCAACGGCTGCGGCGGCCATGGCTGCTGGTACAAACTTTTCAAACTATTCCTTCCGATCTAAACAATGTTCTGCCAACGACGTCGTCCCGTCGCCAGTGTCCCATCGCCTCCCAACACATGACAAAAATCAGAAAACATGACAAGTTTTGAGAAGTGTAGATTTCAATTGAAATAGATAACGAAAATAAGAGAATATTTTTCTGCCAAATAGGTACGCACCACATTCCTACTTCTTTTTGATTGTGCTAAATCAATGTTCAACCACAGTGCATCAATTTGGTGCGTCTCAAACTCTGCTTGCTCGAGAGGAGAACGAGAGAGTGGGTAGCGCTTTTGTGGTGGTATCTCGTCTCCGCCGCAATGGATCGATCTGACCATGAAACGCCGGAGTTAAAGGTGGGGTAAAGCACATCACCATTCTAAGCTTGATTCTGGAATCGCGGCAGCGGCGACAGTGGCTAGAGGAGAAGGAGTGAGAGAGGATGGCGGGTGTTAGAGGAGGAAGATGGAGACAGGCCGGCGGCGAGCATGGATCGTCGAGCAGCTGTGGTGGACGATATTGTTGGTGGCTGCTCCGGCGGATCGCCATTCTTCTCAATCAGTTCACCAACGATGGGATTTTCCATTTTTGGGTTTTTTTTTTCAGAGCTTTTTTCCTGATTATATTGCGTAATGGATATGTTCAATCCTGAGGTGGGTATAAGATGATGAGGAATTTTCGGAATGAGGACGTTATCATGGTCTAATAATTTCAATAGATTAGTCCTGTGTAAATCCCTAAATGATCTATATAATATTAAAAATAATATAGGGGTCAACATTAGTAGAGGGTATTTTAGGTATTATTTAAAATTCAGGATGTCAACTTAAGTATTCAAATCTAGTAGGATGAGCACTTAAATAAGTCTATCAAACAGGATGGCTATTTAATTTCCTCTACAAATTTTCGGCCGTTCAAAAAAATTACGATAAGACAAGATTCCATTCATGACCATCCGACCCAAATACCAAAAGAAGAAGATGATGAAGATGGTGATCCTTACATATCAACTTGACCTTGAACATATCAACCCAAGCCCTCCACAAACCACCACTAGCTCGGATAGATTAATCCATCCCACAAGAATTTTTTAACCCTCAGGAAAAACCAAAATAATTTAACTGGTCAATGCACGCTACATTTACTTTCCGTAAGAAGAACCAAATTCATGACCTTATTTAGCTGAACTAAAAATTTTGCGGATATTGAACTACACAAGCGTGCAAGGGCGGTGGGGTTACTTGACCCCACTGAGGTGGTAGCATCCCATAAGATAGGTGTACGTTATGAGTGAATTTTATCAATTTTCCCATGCTATCCCATAATTTTGCATGTCGTCAAAAATTATAAATCCTTGCCCTGAATAATTCAAGATTTGTTGTTTCTATCTCTATAACTCGCTCACTCTCTCCCTCCCTCTCCTTGGAACAATGAACCCAACAACTATGTATTTTCTTCTCTAAAGATTGGAATGGAACTATTCCTCCACCCTCTCGAGTCCAACCTTGGATAAAAGATAAAGATCAATGGGGAAAAAAATGACAAGTATTTTATAAAGTTCTGATTCTTGCCAGAGAAGAGTGAAGTTTGAAGGAACTTTATGCCATTACCACCACCGTTTGAATTAAAATGGTTTGAACCACTAATCCTCCCCCATAATGGTACAAAACAACCCTTCCTGTAACGTCCCATTTTTCGGAAATGTTAATTAAATCTTTTTTAACTAATTTAATAATTTATAAAATTTATTTAAGAAATAATAAGCATTAAACAGAGTTTAGTAGTGGAAGTCCCAAATATTAAGTTACTTAATTATGTCTTACACCACGACAAAATAAAACAGAGTTTGACAAATGTAAAAACACTTTTGGAAATTAAATAACAATACTTTAAATTAACAGAGCATCTAGGGGTAAGACGTCCAAGGCTCAACAAACTCCACTACCTCGAATGGGAGATCCTCACCCTGATACTGCTTGTCTTGTGGAGGATTTTACTGTCCGGTCTCCTGAATACCTGACATGAAACGCTAGAACCAACGGCACTAAAATGAGTTTTGACACTCATTAGATAATACCAACCATACTAATCCCATACTTTATAGTTAACTAGTTCAACGATATAACAATTGATAAAAAAAAGGTACAGAATAGTATCACATTGTCTTTTTATTTACTATCCATTCACTTACATGAAATCTAAGGATTCTCTCTACAAGATCCTTTCCTCCCACATCTACTAACTTTAATCGTCTCATGGGTCCAGCCTTTCTCTTGCATGTCCTGCACCAGAGTCTTAGGTGAGCGCACTTAAATTATTTACTTAGCATGTTCTCACTTAAGACCATATGTAGAGACCTGTATTTAAAAATTCGCTACTATTATTTAATAAATTCATATTTGACCTTTCGTTGACTGGATTGGGTATTTGGAAGGACCGTGTATATGAGACCCACTTGTTTGTTGCGAGTGATAAACTTTTAAAGTTGATGATTATATAATTACAGTAATTGGTAGCGTTATGGGCCTTGGTGCATTAACTGGTAACATATGGGACTTGATGCAGTGTATAGGTAGTTGAGGGGGTGTAGTGTGATATTCCCTTTATAATCCGAGAATCTGGACCAGAGAAATGACTTTCCTCTGCACCCTAACCCTAAGGCCCAACCCCTTTCTCTCTCCTGCGATTTGTTAACGGTTCCCCCCTCTCTCTCTCTCTCTCTCTACGATTTGAATTGCAACGTAAAAACAGTTCTCTCGCATTTCGGCTCTCCTCTCCACCGCTTCGGACTATCCATTGGTTATGTACGATCTTCATAACCCTAAATTTTTACTCTGTCTCTCTTTGCGTCATTAGTCTTCATAACTCCCAAATATTAACGAAACGAACATTGCGCTCACCCAGCAACGAGAACAGCCAAGGCCAACGGTAAGAACACATTGAGTTCTCGGAGATATTGCGTTGGGAGTTTTTGTGTAAACAGTAGATATTACGTTGAGAGTTTCTGTGTAAGGTTTTTTTTTTCAAGTTGTCTACTCACAATCTGAAACCGCGAGGGGCCGTGTTTGTTAAACGGCGGCCGTGTTCGTTAAACGGCGGCCGTGTTCAGTAAATTCAAAAACCCCAAATTTTGGATTCAAAATTCAAATCTCTCTCTCTCTCTAATCTGGTAGGTTCACGACACACCCCCTCCATCTCAGGACCTCCGTCTCTGGTGATGGCCCTCATCGTCGAACCCTTCTCCGGCAAGCAACCCAGTACTCTCTCTCTACACCCACCCACCAATGTCACCATTTGTTTCTCCTATCTAACCCACCGAAGTTGGACATCGTCGCAACTAACCTCGGCAGGTAATCGGATTCTTGATTTCCAACTCATCTAATCTTCGATTTTCTTGCCCTGTGCATGATTTCGAACCCATCTAATTTGGGTATGATTGTATTTTGTATGCTCTTCAGGTGTATTTTGTGTATCGTAACAGAAGACTAGAAGGTATTTTGTATTTTGTGCAGTCGGTTTTAGTTCTACATCAATTTTTCTTGAGTAAATAATTTTGTTCATTGTTTGGCAGCCCTTAGCCAGTACAACGAAAGGCCAAACAACCACTACAGCTTACAAAAGGGCAATAAAACAACAAAAGAAAAGGGCAGAAACATATTATCCTAGCTAAGAATCATTGAGTCCCATTGCCATACAACAAGTTTGGTTCTCAGTAGGCAAAGGCATATTCCTCCAAGAACTCACATAGCTACCCACAAAATGGAGGACCCCAATCTTTTTTTTCTTTTGTTCATTATTAGGCAAACCATGTAGATTGCTTGATCGGTGTGAGAGAAAATCGTTGGCGCGAGCCACCTATTGCAGCAAACACCTCTCTTTCAGTCGTATTCTTCCCCCAAAACCTCGATTATTCTTGATTTGGGCTTATTGGTAGTTTTACTTCTTTATGTAGATGGGCAACTTGAATTGTGTTTTTTAATCCAAAGGTCAGATTGGGTCCCGTTCGATCAAAGAATTTCAGTGAATCTCATCAGACTCATTGATATGAGAGTTACCCAATCTGAAGTGTCTTATTCAATTGATCTGAGTTCGTATCCTTTCGACCCGACTTATTGTGACCAATAGCTTCATAGTTTTCTTTTTCTCGGAGTAATAAGGTTTCCAATTTTGTAATTTGCAGTTAGATTTACATGTCTAAGCACAGCCAAATCTATGTAGTTCCCATGGCAATGGATTACACAGCTAATATTTATGTGCTTTGACAGGTCAACAATGCAAATACTATCTACATGGAGTTGCAGTACGACTGCATATTTAATACTAAGGTCAATTCCATTATGAGAATTGTTTGAGCAAATTAGCAATCTTTGAATGTTAGTCACTCTCCAAGTGGTGTTTTTTTTCCATTGTTTGTTTTTCAAATGAAAGTTACCGTTTGTTAAGAATATATGCATAATTGCTTGCTACTTGGCGGTCTTATGTTGTGCTGAAACTTCATTGGTCATAGATAATTTTCCTCCAATTCTCCAAACAAATGGTTTATGAGACTGGCTCCAACGCTATTTTTATAAGAAACTGGGGCTATTAAAGTAGTTCATGTTATGTCGAAAAGGGTGTTTGTGGCTAAGCGGTATAACGGGTTCAATCGCCCACAATTGGTTTCTATCCGCCATGAAAACCAGTGTCAAACGCATCCATGGTAGATATCTCTTAACTTTTTTGTCAGTTGTACAAAATGATGGGTTTTGCTTATAATTCCTTTTGGTATTCAATTAGTGTTGTTTCATTGATGTTTTGGTGTCAATTTTCAGTTTTTATTTTTACTTTCTCAAGGAAACTGAATGGGGTAAACTACCTGCTCTCTCTCTGTCTCTCCTGAATTTTTTCAAAGCATTCCAAGTGTTCGATTAAATGTATGTACCAATTTGTAGTTTCTGAAACCCGTTTTCACCGTGACTAATTTGGAAGACCGTTTTTGGGAAAAAATGTCATTCAAGGCTTTCAATTGAGAGTTTGAGAAGCTTAATTCTACACTGAAATCTTCACCAAATTATGAGTCCCCTGCCGAAGTCTTCACCAATTAGGCTTCATTCAATGATAAATGTGTTTCTAAATGGTCTAATGGCATATGGGTTTGTAGAGACTAATTCAACAAATCGACTGAAAAATGGGTACTCTCCTCACTTCAATTTAAGCCTTCTCATGTTCAACGGGGAAAAATGGGCGGATTGTCCTTACAGTAATTTCTTTTATATGTAGAAGTGTCACATATGCATTCATCAATTGTTTTGCAGTAATCAATTTGGATCCACTATGTTGCGCAAATATGTTCATTTAGGAGAGCTGTGAATTTTGATGAACTCAAGTTCTTACTCATTTTTTGGGTAGTTAATGAGGCCTTGTGTCTTTCCTTTAGTTCCTCATTGCCGGTGGATATCACCTGCTGTAACGGCCCCAACATGTTTGTTACATTCAGCTCATTTATGAGTCTTCTAAGTGTCTGAATTTATTTTGCAGCTATAAGAATTTGGAAATTGCAAGAGAGTCGGATCTCAAATCTCTCTCCCGGCCCCATAATGCTATGTGAGACTCTCCGTTCCACAACCAATAGGTATGTTTTTTACTCTTGCATTGAAAAAAGCTAAATGACTGTATATATATTTTTTGTCCAAAGGTTTGTTAGAGAGTATCTGGATGTGGAATTATCCGTAAGAGGAATGTGATGTAGCTTTCCATTTGCTCAATCTCAATTGATTTTTTTATTTAAACCAAAAGGATTATGAATTAGTTGGATATCAATCACATGCTTCTTTGCTAAATAACTGCCATTTGTTAAAGGATGTCTCCTGCCAGTTGCTAAAGGATGTCTCCTGATTGGTTCAATAAGATTACTAGGTTGTCGTGCATTCTCTTTGATGGAGGTACTCCATTCCCACTGATACATGGACATTTAAAAAAGTAACGAGGAACAAGTTTGAAGGGGGTAAAGAATGGTGGTGGTATTGAACAAATTAAGGCATTGGAAGCCATCGTAATATAGCATTGGGGCCGTTAGATCTGTTATTTCCTGACCATCTATTGACCGTTGGATCTTAGAAGAATAGGAGGAAACTTTGCACACCCCAGACCAAACGTCAGATCCCTCTCTCTTTCTCCCCTACGATCTCCTCCTCCTCCTCTCTCTGTTCAAAATTTGAAATGCTGAGTAAGCACCGCTCTCTCTCTCTATCAGAAACCCATCGTCCATCGACAGAACGGAGAAACCCATCGTCCATCGATAGAACGGACCCATACAAACATGTATGTAGATCTATCTGTGAGGTAAGAAGTCTCTTTCTTTTTTGGCTCCGGCTGATGTTGATTTCTATTTCTTCTTCACAAATGATCCTGTGATTTCTATTTCTTCTTCAATTGCGTTTGGTGAAGGAAAGGTCTGGGCTATTGTATGGTTTGGACTGCAATTTTTGCCATTGTTGTATGGATTTTGATTTCTCCATCTCTCTATCTCTCTCTACCCCACTACTATGATTTCTATTTCTTATTATCCAGATTTTATTGCATTCCATGTGTTTGTAAAAATGTCTCATACAAATGGAATTGAATGATTAAGGCTCTTTAGGTCAGTTTTATACACTATCTTTTGGGGGGCTACTTCAAACACATGCTTTTCATTTTTATTTGGTTATGCTTCATGATTGTTGATGTGTTAATGCACTCCAACTTATGCTTATGCTCAATTAGGTGACTGTTGTTTGTTCATTATGGTATATGGGCTCTATCATTTTTTGAAATGTGTTCAGATTGCTAATTACTTAGCTGGTTGAATGATTGAGGAAAAAAAAACTTATTTTTGTATTTGGTTATTTGATTCATTGCAATATGTTGGTGCTAGCAAGTGTATTGATTTTGTTGCATCGCTATTCTGAGTCACGGTGTATTCATCTGTTGCCTTCATCGGGTTGAAAGTGGAAACCCAATGAAAATATATACGTGCATGTATTTCTGGATTGGTAACCCATTTAAATAGAGAACATGAAGGCCATTATGCTTTATTAGATGAAAATAAGATGGGAGAACCTTAAGCTTTCTTGATCTTTTAACTCTGCTTCTCACAAAGATGAGGCTTACTTCTTTAGGTTTTAGTTCTCCATTCCAGTCAATTGACTGTGTTTCTCACAAAGATGAGACCTACTTCTTTAGCTTTCACGTCCAAAATTTGTTGGGGCTCTGTTGGAAAAGGTGATCAAACTTTTTTTTTTTAGGGCTTATCACAAGTTTCAATTTATTGAGCTGTATGTCATTTTTGTTGGTTCTCGGTTAAAGTTATTGATGGAACAATATTTTAGTAGAAATTTTATTTGAAGTGGTATCAAAGAATGAAGATTTTGTTCCTCTGTTTTGTTTTCTCAATCTCCTTTCCTATGTTGTTAGGACTATGCATATCAGTAGATGAAGTATACTTCTAGCCTTTCTTTCTTTTATGTAGGATAAATAAAGGTTAATTTATTTTTTATGGTCAAATGGTAGGTGTTCTTTATGTTGTACACTTTTTGCATGGCCATGGAGCATCATTTTATTCTTTGGTAGCAATCTTTCCAGCCATTGCCTCCACCACCTCTATTAGGGCTCGCCACGGGTCGGGTTTTTCGGGTTCGGGTCGGGTTGAACCCGACCCGACATCTAGTCGGTTGGCAGATATCGCACCCGAACCCGACCGCAACAATTGTCGGGTTGAAACCGAACCGACCGTTACACAAGTCGGGTCGGGTTCGGTCGGACTCTCGGATTGGGCTTTTTTGTTGGGCCTTTTAATTTGGGCCTTATCCAATTAGTTGGGCCATTGTTTTGACTGACTTTTTAATTACATTGGACTTATTTTTCACTTTCCCAACAGGCCTAATCAGGCCCAATGAGAGTAAATTAAATTTTCAGCAACATCCCCACTGACAGTAATTTAACCAAAAAAGAGAGTAAATTAAATCAAGTTAAGATATATGCAAAAGCAACCAAAACATAATGAATATTTGCCAGCCACCAGCCCACTACATTTGAAGCACACAAGGAAGGTTACCGATTCAAAGAATGTGATGGTGCATTTTTAATACAAGTCAGATGTGAGCTTGCTGGTCAAGTCAACCAATACTGATGATTTTTGGGCCTCATCAAGCATAACTACCATATAGTAAGGTTACCAATAATGAAATACAAGGGAGATTGATAATAGTAGAATGCATTTCCATAACTACTGCTTCAGAGCAAATTTAGGAGGCTGGTTACATAGCAGCCAATAGCCATAGCAAATTAGCAATAGCAGGTAGCAGCCATAGCACTATAGCAGATTAGCAGCACACCATAGGTCCATAACAACATAGCACACCATAAGTCCATAACCACTAACAAAAACAAAACAGAAAATACCAAAACCATATTACAAGTTCACCACTGGTCCACTACCAGTCCATCAGCCAACACCCAACAGATTACAAGTTTTCCAGACAACCATATTACAAGTTCTAAAGTTCACAAGTTACAACTAGTCAACTACCACATGACAATGAAAACTGTAACAAAAAACTGCTCCTCTCCCATGTGTCCAAACCTGTTACATACAAATAAAAAATATATGAGAATAAAAACTCCAAAGATCACAAAATAACATTAACTTTAAATATTTTACCAACGTCCAAAACCCCATCACTCAATTCTTAGGAACTTCCGAACTTGCATCATTTTCTAGGATTTCTGGAAAAAAAAAGTTCAATTCAATTCAATACAATGTAAATAGTTAAATACTACCGACAATGCCAAACAACTATCAAGTTCACATTAAATTACCTCGTTCAAGATCTTCAACTTTATCCATAGCTTGTCGAAGAGAGATTGGAACCGTGCTTAGAAGCCAATTTTGGGTGCATACAAGAGTCTCGACCATTGATGGTGAGAGTGAACTTCGAAATGGATCAAGTACACGACCACCCGTACTAAAGGCCGACTCGGAAGCAACGGTAGACACGGGCATAGCTAATACATCACGAGCTAGTTGGGACAAGATCGGATACTTGTTAGAATTGTTCTTCCACCATAAAAGGACGTCAAAATCCGGAATATCCTTACGTTCACACAAATCATTCAAATACTTGTCTACCTCCGACGAACAAACACTAGAATACTCTTGCTCCAAGTAAGTGTCAAATTCACTTGCCAAAGTCAACCGATCATCACAATCCTCATCCATCACTACACTCGGCGTTGCACTTGCCACTTGAACTCTAACTTCACCATCGTTTGCATAAGCATCATACAACTTGTCCAAAACTCCCTTCACACGTTTCTCCATTCCCTCGGCCACCTCTTTCCCTTTGGTTTTTATATAGCAAAACTTCACCCACCTTAATTTGAATCGGGGATCTAGTGCCACCGCCACATAAAGTAGGAAATTGATTTTATCTCCCTTCCCCCAATACGTGTCAAATTTTTTTTTCATGTCAAATGCCATTTTAGACAAGAGAGGATCATTGTTGGCAATTAACTTATCTATTTGGACTTCAACATTATACATCTCATCAAAGAACACATTGGATGTGACAAAAAGAGAAGCCCACAATTTCTTAGTTGCTACATAAAAAAGGTTCAAGAACTTAGTAAACATTGCACAATTCTTCCAATCAAGCTTCGTTGGAATTCTTTGGACCCTATTGCTCCTAACTTGGCCACTCTCACTAACCAACTCTATGGTCTCCCCACCCTCAAATGACACAAGCTCCCCATCATCGCGTTCCTTTATGCCAAAAAAGGTTCTGAAACCACTGTCTTCCTCCGCCATTCTTTGGAATGCCTTCTCAAACTTAACGGCTACTTCTAACATCAAGTTAGTGGAATTCCATCGAGTACACACATCAAGACACACAGTTTGGTTCGAATCAATTTTCTCCTTCTCGACACACCTCTTGAAACTATCCAATCTTTGTGGAGAAGATCTCACATATCTCACAACATCACGAACACGGAGAATACTCTCATTCCTGTCTTTCAACCCCTCAACCACAATAAGATTCAAAATGTGTGCACAACATTGCACATGCAAATAATCATGATCCAAGATTGTCCGTTTCCAATCCTTTGTTTTCCTTTTCAAGAACCTAATAGCTGTGTCGTTCGAACTAGCATTATCTACCGTCAACGTAAAAATAGCATCAACATTCCAGTCAAGCAACAAAGACTCAATCTTCTTGCCAATGGTCTCTCCCTTATGATTTACAACTTGACAAAAGTTTAAAATTCTCTTTTGCAACTTCCAATTATCATCAATGAAGTGTGCGGTGAGACACATGTAGCTAAGATTTTGAATTGATGTCCATGTATCAGTGGTAAGGCAAATCCTATGACCCTTCAATAATTTTTTTAGTTTTCCCCTCTCGTAGTTATGAATTGCACAAATCTCTCTAGTTGTCGTTTGACGAGAAGGAACCGGTGAGAACTTCGGTTGCATGACCTTACAAAACTTTCTAAACCCAATCCCCTCAACGAACCTAATGGGTAGTTCATCAATGATGACCATTTCGGCAAGAGCTCTCTTACGATCGTCAAAAGAAAAGACATGAGTGACAACGTCAACACCGCCTCCATCTGCGGGTTTGAATGAAATGTTTTGTTGTCCATGTTGGTCTCTATTAGGATATAACGGGCAAACGAGGATGTGAGCATTCAAATTACTAACGCCATGTTTTTTACTTTCAGCCTTATATTGTTTCTTGCAATACTTACACTCAGCCCATTTGGTAACTCCCCCATCTTTAATTTCGTTGAAGTGATCCCAGGCAGGAGACCTATATCTCTCTTTTTTTGGTTTAGGCACTTGTGGTGGAAGCTTTCTTTTCAGTCTATTTTCTTCAACTTCAACTACTGTATCATCTTGAATATCGACAAAATCAGCATTGGTAGATACAAGAGGATTAGAATTACCTCCAAGTTCAACTTCTACCTCATCTACCTCATGTACCGCATCATCCTCAAGTTCCCCACCAGGAAAGAAATCAAAAACTGGATCCATCACCTACAAAAATCAAATGTGACTGATATCAGTAGAAATTTTGCAGTTTTGGCATGGTCTGCTTGGACTGATATATGGAAACAAGCCAAAGCATGAAGGAATATCTCCCACCGAAATTGTGGGGCATATATGCTTTTGACTACGTTCAGTGGTTTTCAAATGTGACGTGATAGAAAACAATTCAGTGAATACAAATGAGAACACTTTCTCTCTCTCCGATTCTCTCTATCTCATTTGCTTTCCTTTGATTTCCTTTTGTTTTTCCCTCTGGATTAAGAACTTTATGGTATCAAAGCTGGTCCAAAACTGGTACAATGGACCAATACATTGATGAGATCAAAATTTGTGCACAAAAGTTGAGTGCAGTTGGTTATATGGTTATATGGTAGATGATGATGATATGATCTTTCACACTTTAAATGGTCTACCAACCGAGTTTGATCCTATAAAGTCAGCCATTGGAGCACAAAGAGATTTGAAATTTCATGAACTTGTTTCCATTTTGAAGTCTGAGGAATCTCGTATACATAAGTCTAAAGGAGTCACTGATTCTACTAGTGTGTTTGTTGCTACACAAAAACTGCAAGGTGACAAATCTAAACAGAATCACAAATTCCCGGGAAGTAGAGTAGAGTACTCGTACAAATTAACAATCAAAAAAATTACTTTCCCAGGAAGTAGACAGAATCACTCCTTCAGAATCACTCCTTCAAATTAACAATCGCGAATGACAAATGACAAAGCTATCAATTTACTTTCCCAGGAAGTAGAGTACTCGTACAAAATAAAAATTACTTTCCCAGAATCACTCCTTCAAAAAAAAATTACAGTACTCGTACAAAATACAAATCACAGTCGTAGACAAAATCATAGAGAGAGAGAGACGTACACTGTAGTAGCTTGTCTCGATTTAGGGTTTTCTTGCCTTCTTGGCTTCTTCAGTTCTTCGGGTGAGGAGGAGAGTGGAGAACGAGAGCAAGATTTCTCCGGCCAGTCTCGTCGCTGGTCGCCGGTCGCAGAGAACGAGAGACGGAGAGAGTGGCCGGTGGCGTGGGGCTGGCGGGCTGGGTGCAGGGGTGGGATGGGATGGGGGTGCCCGGCGTGGGATGGGGTGGGGCGGAGAAAACTTGGGAGATTCACTTCACTGATTCAGAACCCTAAATGATAAAAAGTGGACTTTTTTTTTATATAGGGTGATATTCGGGTCGGGTCGGGTGACCCGACTTTTATAATATTCCACCCGAACCCGACCGACTGTTTTTCGGGTCTGAAAGATTTAACCCGAACCCGACCGAAATCACTGTTCGAAACCGTCCGCTGGCTATATTTTCGGGTTGGGTCGGGTCGGGTTACTAGACAGCCCTAACCTCTATGCCGCTTCCTCTTTCTCTACTTATGGTTACAATTAGGTGGTTAAGGGCTTACAAGAAAACAGTGAGTATATCCTGTGGCAGTGTGGTTTTGAGTTTATGTGTGGGAGTGAGATTTGATTGAGAAATTTTTTTACCGTGGCATGGCTGTCTGGTTTTGAGTTTATATATCAGTTTATTTTTTTATTGTAGCTATGTGGTAATCTGACCGCAAGGCAGCTTATTTGCTTTTTTAGAATCCGTCGATGCTGAGATTGGTCGATTGCCTCCATCACACCAAGACTCCATAAAAATGCTCTAAAGCTTTGGGCATATAGAGGGAGATGGGAGAGAATCTGAAAATAAAACTCCAAGTGGTTTGGGTAGTACAATCTAACTTATCATATACCCATCATGGAACTCCGATGGACTTCCCCAAATAAATTCAGTTCTTGCTTTGCAATATGAGTTCATCGTAATATATTTTTAAGGTCAATTTATATTGTAGTTTGATTATTTCTATCTCCTTTGTATTCATTTGAAAGAACACCTGTATGTTGAATGTGATCTGTGTAGTTGTAATTTCTAAATCCCAATAGTGGATCTTATACAAAAGGCCACCTTGCTAATTCTGATGATTAGTTGTTTTCTTCCTTTTTTTTGACGTCAGGGGAGGGTAAATTGTGCGGCAATGCCACCGGTGAGAGGCTTCTATTTTCTTCACAAGGGATGATAAGGATTTGTGCCCCAATCCCAATTTGAACCAGCCAATCAGGTAGTTCAAGTAGGTTGATCTTATATGTTGGCTTTGTTGGTTAAAACTAGATGGATTTATTCGTCATTCTATAGCTTTCTAGGTCCTTACGGCTTTCATTTGTGTATAACTGATTTATTTGGTAAATTTGAATGCTCTCTGTGGCATATGAATTTGTCAATTAAAACCGTGAAAAAGGGTGATAGAAAGTTCAACAAGGCATCGGGCAAGTAAGTAGTTAGGTGATTTTTCTTTGACCGACATGGAATAACTTGCTGATTTTTAAGAAATCGGAGGACACGACATGTTGGCTCAAATTTAGTAGGTATTGAGCTAAGAAAGAAGAGAAAAGTACCTCAAACAGTGAAGCTCTTTTCGAAATTCAAATTTTGGTCTACTGACTTATAATATGTTTTGTTTTCTAAATTCTCAAGTTGATGGGACGTGATCTCCGCATGAACTCCTGGATATTCTGTGATTCTCTGGAATTCAAAAGGAAAGGCACTAAGTATGACCCCAAATATAACTTGAGTCGTATTCATTGTTTTAATGGACTTGCTAATACAATGGAATCGAGTTTTCTTTCTTACTTTCCCTCGGTCACCAACAGAGGGATTTTAGAAGCCGAATAAAGTTTTGCATAGAAAAGCAAAATTCGAGTAGCTTTTAAATTGAAGTTTATGACTTTTTTGCATTGTAATCTAGGAATTTATTAAAAAAATGGTAACAGAGAAAACCTCTGTTGATGCTGGATTTAGAACCTAGAAATGAAATCAATAGACCGTGTTATATTTCTCCTAGAGTAAAATTACTAGAATTTTAATCGCAAAAGCTTGGAATGCTTTATAAAATGCTAGCTTAAACTTGGTAGTCTAGGTCTATGTCTCTCAAGTGCTCGACTGGTCTAAGATGCGCATGGCGTATGTAATTCAGTAGTACATTATGGGTGGAAAGCGCCTTTAGGAATTTAGTTCATGAAATTGCCCATATCTGAGATGCACATTGCATATGTGATTCAACATATGGGCAATTATTCAAGAAAAAATAATTACACACTCCTCGATAATTCATTTAGTCGTGTACAAAAATATGTTGCGTCGTGCCTTCAGGCACGGGCAATTTCTAGTTCAAACATAATCTAGAAGGTTGGTCCTTATAAATCTCCTAATCAATTTCTCCATAAAAAAAAATGCATTCTTGACATCAAGTTGTGAGTTGTCAATTTGTTAGATGCTGAGAGTCACTCACTAAAGTATTTTTTCCCTTTTGGGACAACTAAAATAATCTCTCCTCTATTATCAAGAACTAAAGTATTCTCTATTGATGGATTTGGTGTGAGTTTTTTTTCTTTTTCTTCTCTTTCAATCTATTTTCTTTTTAGAAGAAAATTAATTAACGTTAGTGATAAAGAAATTAAGAAGAAGAAAACAAAATGTTTACTTATTGAATGTCATCCAATACAAGGATTGGTACTAAGGCCCAATTGTTACTAAATTTTTGTTTTGGTATTAATTTTGTTTTTTTAATTTTTAATAGGTTCACAATAAACTTTTTATAGTTGGTCATTCGTCTCAAGGAGGAGAGTTTAAAATTTAAAAAAAAGTGACCTAAAGAAAAAAAGATTTATTTGTGTTTATTTTTATTTGTGTTTTTTGGGCTATGTGCTTAGAGCTTTAGGTTAGAATACCTTAGAACCGTGGGGAGTTGCTTAACCTTAATGGGAGTGCGACATCATGTTTGGACATAAAATATTTATTTGATTGTGCTTATGTGCAAGTCAATAACATGGTAAAATTACGTGCTTGTGTGAAAGTACCTATTTGGATGCTACGTGTGTTCACTCGCTGAGTGACATGTTTAGTAGGGTTAATCTCATGACCCTCGTAATATTTTTTTTCTTTGGTTCAATTTGTTCTTGTCTTAGTTTATGCCTTAATCTGCTTCTCTTGGTCTGAGGTCATTTGTATCTTTTATCCTGTCTTGGTTTTGGTTATCTAGATTGGCTGTCACACTGCCATTCCTTGGATTATGTGGCGCTATTTGGATCTTTTCCGTTGTAGTATCCTATGTTGTCTTAGTATCCTATGTTGTGTCTGTTACTTCTAGTATATGCTTCTTGCTTCCTCACTCAAATCCCGCTGTTATGTTGCCACTGCTACTCTTAGTAGCAGGATCCTTCTAAAATGGATGCGCTCCCTAGACGGGAGCTCGAATCGGCGCTCCCAAGATGGGAGCTTAACGGGAGCTCGCTCCTAGCTAAGATGGGAGCTTATCGGGCCATTAAGGCAGTTCTCTTACTTTTAAGGAAGTTGTGCCATTGTAGAAATAAGAATATGAGAATCATATTCGTCAAGAAGTTTTGCAAATTGATAATATATAACTTCCAATAATTACACTTTAAGATTGGGAAAATTTTGAGTGAGTATCACTTTTACTTTAATGGTTAAGTATCTAAAGATATTTAATATACATATTTTTATATAATCTATATATGCTCCCCCGCACCCGCTTCATGCTACTAAGCTGCTACTTGTTCAAATGCAATTTGTTAAGAGTTTTTATCTATTTCGAGTTTTGGCCTTGTATTGTTTTGCTTGCTTGGGCTCTGTCTCATTGTGTTGATCTCTCATTATCTCAAACATTTCCTATGCCTTGTACTCTTCTTCTTTCATTGAAGCGTTTTTTTGGCCGAAAAGGAGGAGATTTATGTTCTTTTCTTTGAATTGTGAAGTCATACGAAGATCATGACTAATATTTCCTATTCTAATCCTTTGGATGTTTAAGAGCTGGTAGATGGAGTTCATTGCTTAGCCTCCTTTGAACTTTGACTTGTTCATTCTAATGGCCGATGACATTGTAATTTCTCTGTGTACTCTTTGAGCTTTTTCGGCAACGAAGCTTGGATGTTTAATTTGAGGTTTGTTCGGCTGGCGAAACTTCAAATTCGATATCTAGCTTAGTTCCCCCTTCCACTATTTACCTTGGTTTGATCCTTTGATTCTGATGGCCCAACCTTCCTCATGAAACCTCCTCTGAATTGAAATTTGCACATAATTTCAGCGTCATACCAATACTTATGTCAAACCCTTAGTTAGAATTGTGGTGTTTGTTGTTAGACTTACGTACTATGGGGTTGTGATTTAGATTTTTTTTTTTGAGATTCTTGGGATGACCACTTGCCAGAGTTCTAATACAATGACAGTAATCAATCAAGCATCAGGAGGCAGAATGCGAGAACTTCTATGGCGATCACCGATTTCTCGGATTGGCAATTTGACATTTTAGGGCCAGACGTAGTACGAGAAACCACTGAGAAGATTGCTACGTTTTGGCAACGACTAATTATCGCCAAGGTCGTCAAAAGAATTATGCAGATCGAAGGAGACAACTTCAAAGTTACAACATAGAAAGATTCTATGACGTTTGCAATCCGATCCTCGACCTATTCCTTGATATGATTGGATATATATATATATATATATCAAATTTTTTTGATCCGAGCCGCTCAATGTGTGCAGAATGTGATTTTAAGGGTGCCCACGAGAAATCGGCAAAAATTATGACCGGGAAGTGCTCGTTTTGAGCAGTTTTTAATTGAACCGTTCATTAAATCTAAGATAAAAACTGCTCAGATCAAAGCCTTTCCCGGTCTTTTTTTTTGCTGATTTCTCGTGGGTACCCTTAAAATCACGTTCTGATCACATTGAGTGGCTCGGATCATAAAAATTTGATCGGGAACTATGAGGTGTAAGGCTATTGATGAAGTGGGCCTTCTTTTGTATTTGGCATCCCTTCGATGCCTTTTCTATAAATTTATTGGTTATCAAAAAGGCAAAAAATCTCTGTAGTTAGAGGCTGGAAATAGTTACTATGTTTTTCTTCTGGAGGCATAGGAGAGGTGTTAGCCGACCCCAATTTGATTGGGACTTAAGGCTCGGTTTTGTTTGGTTAGGCATAGGAGAGGTGTCGGTGAATTGTGATCATGTGCGAATTGCTGCACTTCGTCTGTTCTAATGTAAGCTTCTTAGTTTGGTAGGTATATTCTAATTAATCCTCAAGGATGTGATGTCTGCTATCATCTCTCTTTGTTTTTCTGTGTGGTTAATCATGACAAACTTCTTTCAGGCATGCTTGTAAGTTGTAATTATTGACATACAATGGTCATTGATAATCTATTTTCTTGTTTTCTAGCTGATCTCTTTTTCATTTCTCTTGGGTTCAAATGGGATGGAGTCATTTTGCACAGTTCACTATTGCAGTGGTGAATGAAGATCCGAAGAAATCCAAATATTCTGGTTAGTTGGCTACAAGTTAGGAATGCTGTTGTAATGGAGGTTTTTCTATTTAGTTCAGTATTAAAACAGTATAAGTGAGTTTTGCAGATACATTGCATCGATTCCGGAAGGAAGAGCATGATTGGGGTTGGAAGAAGTTTATGGAGCTATCTAAAGTGTTGGGTGGCTTTATTGATGCTAATACTCTCATTATTAAAGTTCAAGCCTAAGTTATCAGGTTTATTATGAGTCTGATCTTTCCATGTTTCCATGTAGATTAAGCAATGATAAAGAACGAAGATTCTTTTTAGTTTGAAGGTTCTTTTATATATGGTCATATTCATTATTCATGTGTGCACCTATAGTTTTTTTGTTTGCTTAGTCTTCTATCTTTCGTTGTTTATGTATTTTATTATTATATTTTAGTTAGCGAGAAGCAAAGAATAAGAATCTTGTATTGTGTGATGATTTTACCTTTAAAACTATGATTTATTACCTCCTTCCTCCCTTTTCTTTCAACACTTGTCAAATAATGGTAATCCCCCTTCTATAGGTTCCATTCTTGCGAGAATGATTTAGCAATTCTGTTGTTACTAATTTTAATGGGGGTCGATCATTGTGATTACTGATTTCAAATTGTGTTTTTGGTTTGTAGGGAGAGAGCAGATTGTCCCTTCTGCTGCCTTGATTGTTAGTATAAGAGAGAACTTGTTCGAGATATCTGTCAAATGCAGAGCAAATTTGTCGCCGTTTTGTGGAAGACGGAAGAAGCAAAGCTCGGGAAATTGATTGAAGATAAAGCTAGATGGTGAAGGTAGAGGTTGTCCCTTTTCATGATTATTACTTATAAGTTGACCTATTCTTGCATGAAAAACAGATAGTTTTAGACATCCATTATGATTTCTGTTGATGTGTCTGTAAAACTTCGACATTCTTCTCTCTTTGTAAGGGGTTAATGCTGTGTTTGGATTGGATTTTGAATTTTTTTTTGAAAAATAGTAGGGGTAATAAGTGGAGAGAGAGAGAGAAATGTTAGAAGTAGGGGGAATCTAGGGGGAATTTTTTGAAAAATTCTTTTTGAATTGCAAAGAGAACAAGGCATAAATCAATCAAGTGTTGTCCTTTACTTTCACCCTTGAAAACTGCTCAAGTGGAGTGACGCCATATAGTTCTTAGCCTTAAATTAAATGTTTGTTGCTTGTAGTCTAGATTCTCTAGACACCTGAAAATTTCTAGCCTATTTTTCTTACTAGCGGTTAATTTATGCTTTATCCTTTGGTTTCATCTATGATCTGATTCATAACATTTTCAGTCAATATAATTTTACTTCCAAAATAACAGATTGCTTGTGGTGGTTGCAGCTTTTGTGCTCTTTGGCTGGGGATTGACCAAAATTCTAGGTGCCGTATATCCAGAGAGAAAACAAATTTGATTTGAGAGATGTTGTAAAACATTTCTTTATTGAAAAGGAACTCACGTCTACCTTGTTAATGGATTCCTTGTACAGTGGACTGAAAGCCCTTGAAGGCCAGGCCTTGGAGGATATTGAAGATTCTCCAGTTCCAATTGTTCGTATAGAGGAGGTATTTTGGTGGATGATGTATTACTGCTACTTGAGAGAGCCGCCTTGGAACCCTTGCCTCCAAAGGATGATAAGGGTCTTCATAACCGAATGAAGGTGAGCTATGTGAACATCATGTTAAAAATTTATTGAATGTCGCAAAATTTTTCTGAAATATTTGGCTATGTTACAGCATTCTATGCTTCTATCTATACTAGTTTTTGGTCTCTAGGTCTTTGTTCCACCTATAATCTCTTAGGTACATGTAGTCCTCCTTTCCTACATATACCAGGTAATTACTAGGACTACCTAAAGGTAGCAACCTCTAGGGAGAGATAAAGTAAATTCATCAGTGGTCCGCCGTTGAGATTCGGACGATAGACCTCTCTGAGAGACGTTCCAGGTCCTTGTCACTTGAGCTATCCCCAAATGGTTATGTATCTATTAATCTGCTTTTTATACTGGTATCACAGAACCAGGGAATGGTTAAAAGGTATAATCACAAGATGTTAGCTTGAGTCCTATCTTTTGGTACTTCCAAAGGGTTAGATTCAGACTTCGAGTCCTTGAGTTTTTCCCTTCACCAAAACCTATATGGATTGAAATAAATCTGGTTTCATATTTTGATCAAGATTAAACTTCTAAAGCTAATAAATTCACTCTCACAAGTTCTAAAAATTTCAACTTCACCGATTCTGAAAATTTCAACTGCGGCTTCGCTCTCACCAGTTTTGAAAATTGGAACTACGGCCTCATGGGTTCTTGTAGCTAGTGTTTGTCATCTCAAATCTGGTTTTTGTTTATATTGTTTCCCTACTTATCCTATATTTTGAATGGTGTGTTTGTTAATATAGAAACATTATTTTTTGAATTTTGGTTTAAGAAACTGAGGTTGCAATGAGGATTAAAAAAAAAGCCCTGTCCTTCGCCTCCAAAGTGGAGGAGAGGACTTTGCAACTAAAATCTATGACGTCATATGACACCACTAAATTGATTGTAGGGCTAAAGCTTAATTCGGTAATCCTAAAGTTGTGCTTCTAAATCTCATGAATCTATGATTGTGATCATGATATTTATTCCAAATTCATTTCTAAATTCGTGAACAAGATTTCATTCTTCTAAGTACTAAAGATAGGCATCTTAACAATAGTAGTAAACAATAATCTTATTGTTCATTCTCAAGTTTTGTGCTTCCGTGCAAAATAAATACACCTTGAATCAACTGTGGGTTTGCTCATTAAAGATTCACAATATTTGTCCTTCTGTTTTAGCATAAAAGGTTGATTTGTATAGTTCCTTTGGATGGATGGGTAATGGTAAGAGGAGACAAGAAAAAAGAATAAAATCCTGTCTCTTAGTTGGATGACTGGAAGATGTGAGAAATGGTAAGAAATGAAGAGAACTGTTTGATTGTTATCAGACTGTTTTTGTTGGTGAGACCTTGGTTTTGTCACCATTTTTAACAAGCCAAATGGGCGATTTGAGAAATGACTAATGCTTTATTGTTGGGCTCTTGTTTGCAAGGCCTCTTCTTTCAGTTTCCATTTGCTTTTATAAATAAATTAGATATTTTCTCTCATCAACGATCAGTAGCAAGACATAAAATGATGAAGATTGGAAAAACCTTGGGACACAATGATCATAACTTTCTGAAGCTTGGGATGAGAGTGAGTGATTTGGGAGTTGATTCTATACTTTTACTTGGATTGTCGTTAAACTGGCTGTCTCGATATTCTAGGATTGTCGTTAGAAGTGCTGCTTACATAGATGGCTGTGTTTGACACAGTTGGTGCCACAGATTGCTCCTATGGAAGGTCTTGCTTGACTTGCTTGGTGTTGAAAAATAACTAAACTCGTCCGTGCATTTTCTCCCTTGTCTTTCCATGCAAATCAACTCATCCTGCTGCTATAGAGGTTGCCACATTGTCCTACATTTACTCTCTACAGAATAATTGCAAACAAGATTGTTAGTCTCGGCGTTCTTGATTTGGTATGAATTTTATCTCTTTACGCTTTTCTGTCCAGAGAATTTATTGTTTTACTGATTTCAAATGGGTTATTTTGTGTCTCAATCATACCCGTACCGAACTGAACCGAAACAAGTAAATTACAAAAATACCCCTATATATACACACACATACACGTGAGTTAGGGTTTGGGCTCTAGTTCATTTCTCACTTCTCAGAGCCAAGGAGGCGACAATATCAATCTGAGGTCTCTCTCTCCTCTCCTCTCTCTCTCATCCTACGATTCCTAATTTTCTACCAGTCATCCTCATAGGTCCTACGCTGCCAATCGATCATCTTCACCCCTCTCGCCTCATGCCGTCATTCAGCCTCACCTCTCTCCCCGAGTCGCCGTCGATCTTCATCACTTTAGGCACTCATCTCGCCGTCCATCATCATCACTACGAAGAGGTGAAGAAGGAGCTGATGTCGTCTCGTCGATCGTCTCTCAGACTGAGCGTGAGAGCCGAGGTCCGCCGCAACAGGACTACAAGTCCCATTTACGGTTCATTCCTCCTCTCCCTATTCGGGTATCGGGGCGGATTTGGTTCGGCTTTCGGTTTCGGGGATTGAGTACGGATATGCCAATATCTGTCCCGAATGCCCCGAATGCCATCCCTATTCCCGCATACCAGATTTGGAATGTTGTAGTTTGCCATTACTTATCTTGACTTCGTACAGCCATATAATACTGTCTACCAATATGATTCTTGGACATACAATTACGGCTATGGCATTTGAAATATCTTGCTGGTGAGGATTTCGTGTACTCAATTTATTATTTGTCTGTATTATGGTAGTTGAACTTTGAAAGACCTAAGAGGAAAAACTAGACTTAAACTGACTATTCGTAACATTAATGTTTTCAGTTCTACAAACCTTTTGTGCATACGTGATATGATATTGAGCTTTTAACTCAAGTGCTTATACTCCTAGGTTTCTTAGGGAGGTTTGGGGTTTGAGCTTACGGGAATAGTCAAATGCCCGATCGTGGTAATCTAGCTTATTAACATACTAACATCAAATTGGTTACGTAAAAAGAAAAGAAAAGAAGATCTGGATTGTTAGAAATTGTCCCACAGCTATTATTTATCTCCTCCAAAACTAGTATATGAGTCTGGGCGGCCTTTCCACTCATTGCCAATTGGTCTTGAGTTGGATGCTTTAACATGGAATTAGAGCTAGGTTTTCAGAGGCTTTTTCCCTTTGTTTGTGCCATAATTGCACTTTGTTTTGTTGTGATCCGTGTATTCTGGATCTTTTGTTGACCTCTCCATGTGCGAATCGGGGGTTGCACGTGAGGGGGAGTGTTAGAAATTGTCCCACATCGATTAATTATCTCCTCCAAAACTAGTATATGAGCCTGAGCGGCCTCTCCAATCATTGTCAATTGGTCTTGAGTTGGATGCTTTAACATGGATCTTAAATTGTTCCCTGCTATATATTATTATTACCTGTAAGCTTATGGTTTCAGCTATTATAGTTTTCTGCAATTGTAATGCAAGGATTTTTATACAGTCGCATACAAAGTAGAATTGACTTTGCTTGCAAAAAGTCAACTCCAATCTGTTTAGTCCTCCCATTTTGGCAGTGTTAGAGGGGTACATTGGGTACGGACCAACCTTCAACATATTTTGCCCAAGGTGGCTTACTGGACCTTTGGGATTAAGAAATGAATTTCTGTTTCAATATATCATGGTTTTGGCTGAATAATGTCTCTTTTTGTTTGCTATAGATGTTTCAACCTATGGGGTACATTGGTGCTAAATAGTGTTATGGGTGATTCCCTAATCTAGCATCCCTATTGTGAGATGGTCAAATTTAAAAAACCTCTGGTTTACGTGCTTGCATTTTGTTGCTTAGATTGAAAACGATTGTTACACGATTATGGCTAATGACAAATGCCTTTAAGACAAGCTCAACATCATTTTATTTTCTTTAGAAGTCATAGCATAAACATCATCTTTTTCAGATGTCACTCAAGTTCACCATGAGCTTGAGCTTACCATTCAGAAGTAAAATTGACGATGACGCCAGATGCAAGGGTCTTGGCTAACCTATGTTCGACTTATGAAATCGCTCTGTGGTGATGTTGGTGACTTTCACTAACTCCTTGATGTTGCAACCTATTGACATCATGTTGGTGTTAGTAGCTATCATGTGATATCTTCGATGTGTTTGTTCCTTTCTTTTCACTAAGTACCCCTCCACTCTTTGGCCTCAAATAGATTTGATAGGGCATCCTAACAATTGTAAACAATAATTGTAATGTTTATTCTCAAGTTTTGTGATTCGGTGACTTTCACTAACTCCTCAATGTTGCAACCTGTTGACATCATTCTGGTGACTTTCACTAACTCCTCAATGTTGCAGCCTGTTGACATCATTCTGGTGTTAACAGCTATATGTGAATGTATATGCATTGTGATCTCATCGTATCTTCTTGTATTTTAGGCATAGATTCGTATCGTGATAATATCGTAGTCATATCTCTATGTAAACTTCTATTTTAGGTATAGATTTCTAGTGTTTTCTCTATTTAAGCTTGTGTTAGCATTGTAACCATTTACTCTAAATATTCAGCAATACAGATGTAGGCCTATTGGATATTCGCTCTCCGGCGGGCAGCCTAAGCCTCGTCGCCGTCCGTCAGGCACTCCGATTTCTGTCTGTAGCAGGCTCATCGGTTCTGTAACCACCTTTGCATCTTCCGTTGCATCAGTCGATAACATATCATGCTGACTTTGAGAGTAATATATCCTTTGGTAAGATTTATTCTTCCTTTAGAACTTCAACTTTTGCTTTTGATATTTATGCATGTTTCATGAAACGACTCTTTGTCATAAATGGCAAGGATGTTTTGTATTTGTGCCCATATGTACTGATATGTTCACCTTCTTATCATCAAAATTGGTTTGCTGCTACGTGCATATGCTTGTATGGCCATACACAAGCAATGATGCACATGTTTGGGCACTGCCAATTTTGATTGAGTATGCTTCCTCAATTAACCTCTTTTTTCTAACAATGTTACTTTGGCTTATCCCCTTTTAACCATCTATTGTTTATTTGTGTGAGTCTTCTTAGTTGTTAAATGTTTCTTGGGTGTGCCCCATAGCTAGGTCTTTTTTCATTATGAGTTATTACCTGTCCTTGCAGTCGCAACTCTCTCTCACGCTTTCAATAGGTCCATCTCTTTTCCAAACCTAACCCACATTCTCTCTCTCTCTCTCTCTCTCTCTCTCTATATATATATATATATATACTAGTATTTTCATCGAACCCATGGTTCGACGGACACCGGTCCAAATCTTCTCCATCAACTCAAACCATTATAGAACACGGGTTCAATCAGGTATGTCTCTTTAGTATAAGGTTTTGTTGCTTATTGTAGTTGCTTTACGTTATTGATAACCATGGCCATGGGTGGAAGGTTGACTAATAAGAAAAGATGGGTTTGCGCAAGTGCCTTATCGTATTATGCAAATATTGTGATTGTGCATTGATGCTGGATTTTGCATTTTGTGTTGGAAAAATGCGACAGACAATCCTCCAGACTTAAATAGTTTAAAGCAATACAAATATCATTGTTCTTCTTTTCTTCGTGTTACCCAATGTTTTTTTTTTTAAATAAAAAAGGGTGGGAGGGGGCCACCAGCGTAGCAACCCCCTTGGGCGTGACCATAGGGGCTCCCTACCCACTGTGGAATGTCCAGTTCGAGCCATAACTATTGTCCGAGAGGACAGACCGTCACCACAGCACCACCTGGGTACAAGTGGGCATAAGCGTTTACCCCCACACCCCCTTGCCACTAGCAAGACTCGAAACCGAGTCTCACCTGGGGATGAAGGGCACCCTACTCACTAGGCTACCACCTTCGGTGGTATTTATGAGTTGGTTGTGTTTCTGTTTTTCTAT
The DNA here is from genome assembly GCA_018127125.1 of Rhododendron griersonianum. Classification (NCBI taxonomy): domain Eukaryota; kingdom Viridiplantae; phylum Streptophyta; class Magnoliopsida; order Ericales; family Ericaceae; genus Rhododendron; species Rhododendron griersonianum. Next base: position 19,150,735 of record CM030795.1, read on the forward strand.
GCTCTGTTATGCTGGACACATCAACAACATGTAAACCGCAACTATCAAATATGGTTGAGCAAGAGGCGTTGCAAGGGAAGAGGGAAAGTGGTTTTGGTATAGGATGAGTCGTAGCACTACCGATCTTTCTTTCAAGTCCGTATTGCGATTGTAAAGCTCTCATCTCAATCTCTAAAAGTTCTTCAGATTTTAGAATTTTTTCCGAGGTATAATTTGAGATCCCTTTTGGTATGTGTTCTTTGTAATTGCTCTCTTACTTTTTTTGTTTTGTTTTGTATTTCTTAATGTTAGTTTGGCTTTAGTTGTTTAAGTGAACTTGACTATTAATGATTAAGGAATGCGTATTGCCCAAACCTTAATCGTAGGATACCTTGGTTCTTTGGTGATATAAAGGCAAAGCTAGGCTCAAAGATATGAAAGTTACTGGTCTTTAAGTTTTTCTAATATTCAAGTTATTCTTTGTTGCAGGTCTTTAAGTCATGGTTTTTAATACTCTCAAAGATGATATTTTAGTTTCTTGAAAAAGCATGTTGATTATATTTTGCCTTCAATTATTTGAATTTAACACTTAGTGTTACTCAATATCGGGATTTTCACTTTTCATTCCTAGCTACTCAGTTTGTTTGTTTTATCGTTCTTAGTAGACAAGTAAGGTTCAATTTTTAAGATCGTGGAGGTGAAATTTTTTTAGATACTGTCAGTGTTAAATATTCTTTTGTTTCTTAAATTACAGGCTGACCTCCTATGAGTCGTTTTTTGTTGGTATTGTGTTGGGTTTGTTTAGATTTGCCCAACTTATCTATGTTACTTTTTTTGTGGGGCTTCCCTTTAGTCCAATATGATTGATGTCAGCCCACAGAGGGTGGAGACACTTAGTTGTCCATCATTTAATAGATCGATGTTAGTCCCACCGACGTATCGTTAATAATTTCAATGTATCGTTAATAATTTCAATATCTATAAAATGTAACATACAATGTTGACTTCGAGAGTATTATATCCTCCTTTGGAGTGAGAATGAAAATCTCTGTGTGTTTTAGGCATCCGAAAAACGATTGACAGTTGGCAAAGACGTTTCAAAGAACTTAGCCACAAATTTTGGATGATTAGGTGCCGTATTGTAGGCATTCAGAAATCTTTACTGATCGTTGCTGTAGAGAGCAGTGTGTCATCGAAGAATGGCAGTGAGTCCTCTAATTTGCTACGAGAAACAAAGAAGCAAGTCAGAGTGAGGTTTGCTTTTCTCCACTTGCTTCCCATTTTGCAAACCTAGTAAGATTTTTAATGATGAATTAGGCCGTAAGTAGTAAATATAATCCTTGTTTGCTTCAGTGGCTCGGATAGAATAAGTGTTGTTCAGAGGAAAATCCTGGTTTGTCAGCTTTGGTTTAATTTGGATTTTCCAATTAAACAAAAAGGAATTTTATCCCGCTAAGCCTAAAGAAACCGACGGGAGCCACCGACGGGCACGCGGGGCCCACTCCGGGCCCACACGGATGGTCCGAGCCATTCAATAATTAAAAAAAAAACCCAAGTGGGCTTGTGTAAAATTAGCTCATATGTGTAGGTGCCTCGATCCAATCTTTATTTTTTTCATTCTTTTCCGGATTCGTGAAAAAATGAAAGATTGGGTCGAGGCACCTACACATATCGGATTGAGCTTATTTTTAACAAAGTCCACTCGTTTTTTTTAAATTATTGAATGGCTTGGATCATCCATGCGGGGCCCAGAGTGGGCCCCGCATGCCCATCGGTGTGCCCCGTTGGTACGTGCTTTTTATCCTTTCACGTCTTGTAAGTGGTACCACTTTACGAGTTTCTAACTTTGTACTACGTTGAACTCAAGTATAGTTTTAAAAATGTTGTTGCAGCAGTACCTTTTTCAGCATAATGCAAAAGATTGGAGCTATTGAGAAATGTTTGATGACAATGATCTCATCATATAAAACTCCTAGGATTCGTCTTACCAATTTAACAAATAGTTTTTCCTTGTACGGAATAACATAATTATAGGAGAAGGTGTAGCTGGAATACTTCAGGTACTACCTCCACAGAGCCAAAGTATTCAGCTACAAAATATATCTCCATTGTGCTTTACTATTTACATTCCAACATTTGTTACCAACATTGATGCAGGGTGGAGTAATAACTGAACGTTGCTATGGCTGCGGTCGCTGCCTACCTGTTTGTCCATATGACAAAATAAGTAGGTATTTCTATTGTTCGACTTCAATTCTTTTCAATTCATTTTTTGCCAATCCTCTGTGTGTCCCACTTCAAACTCCCTTATTGATGTTCTGCCATTTTAATTTCTCTTTGTTTGATGAAACTTGGTTAGTTGATCTAGGAGCTATAACATATATATGAGATGTTTCCGCTACTGCTGAGCTGCTTAGAAGAGATGATGTTGATGCTATAGAGATGCGTATAAGTGGAACATAGGCTGGTGTCATGTTGTAGTCTCTAGAATGGAGCTATTAATAATGATTTGATCATTTCGCTATATGGAACTCTGAGTGCAAAGTAATAAACTCTTATAAGATGACGTGAAAAACTATTAACTACTACAAATTGCTTCATAAAACATGGTGATTTTGGTAAACCTCCTAATACCACCTTATTTAATGATGATTTTGGTAAACATCCTAGTACCACCTTATTTAAATAGTTAACTTTGTATAATTAGTCGAGAATAATCACCTATATTCTCCACTTTGCCATGTTTGTTCACAGGCAAACTACGCTGTTCAAAGAACTTTGGACTGGTTTGGGAGAGTCAGTGGGATAAGTAAAGATTGTAGCCGTAAGTCCGGATAATTTTGTAGCCATCAAAATGTAAACCAATTAGATGTATTGAGGTGATCAAAAAATTAGATGTATTGAAATTTGTGGGGACGTATATTTAATATTCAACCTTTTTAGATTAGCTTGCCTCATATTGGAGATTCAACCATATCAGCCGTGAACATGCTGTACTTGATTATGCAACCCATTCTATGCTGCTTCAATTTGTCGCGGGTATATCTAGCCTACTATATCTTTGTCAATTCTTCACCTAAAATTATCGTGAACTATTCTAGTTTTTTGACAAATTATACTTGTGAATGCAACTCATTGACGAAAGTTAGATGGTCGGCCCATGAGTGGAGATATCGGATGAGGTGCCACAAGGGCAGTGATTTCTTTCGCTGTTCGTTTGGAATCTGATAAGGATGGACCTCACGGTTTGCATACAGTAACGGCTTTATGAAGAATAATTCCTTGTCAGATTTTGGTTTTGTTCCAAACTCGAACGCTCTTTTTATGCGGTAGGTTTTCTTCAATTGGGTGGTGGTACTAATGCTCACATGGTTGTGGGGGGTTTTGAATTTCAGTCCCATAATCACAATCCTGTTTTCTTATAAAAAAAATAAATTACATTTAATTTTGTTCTAGTTTCTTATTTCAAATCATGGTAGTTGCAAATTTCCATCAAGATAATTGTTTAAATTTTAATTGCAAACATGATTTTAATTTTGTTTTAGTTTCTTCTTCAAGCCCTGTGTCTTTTTTTGATTATCCCACTCAAACACATCGCCAAGATCAAACAACGTTGAGTATTTGTAAACGAAATTCCAATCAGCCCTATATTTTAAGTCATGACCACTGTGTGACACCGACTCTCCAACCTTTATAAGGTTCCCATTTGTGTCCTTTCAAGTAATAAGGGAATAAGGAATAAACCAAAGAATGATGCTTTTCACTATTGGAGTATGAGGACCGTTAGCTTGTTCGTAGTATGAGGCCAAGGTATGTGGCTTGGGAAGGGATACTGCAGCTCCACCATTTGATCGATGAGCTAGATAAGGTAATCGCAGTTGACAAAGCCCATATAACCCTCAGCGAAGGTCCCTTAGGCGCAGTACAAAGCCTATACACATAGAGCACAAAGCCTATACTGGCTATACATTAGATATAGAGCACAAAGCATATATGGTGTTCCCAACTGGGTATTTGTACTTCCTTGTATGTGTGAATATAGATATTTATAGAGCTAAAGAACCCATGGTTAATCTTATTAGGACACTTTTTCAAGATTCTGGTTTCAATTGACATGGAAGTTGTTATTTCCTTAAACATGTTCGCTATTAGTTTCTTTGGGTTTGTTGTCTATATGTGAGTTTTTCAACTTGGTATCCGTGCTTCGTGGATTTAGGAATATAGACAATGCTAAAGAAACTATGGTACCAAATGGTATCCAGTAATTTGGTAAGTTTTTCAAGATTTTGATTTTAGAAAGATATGGAAATTCAATTTCCTTTGGTTGTCTTGTTTCTCTGCTCAGTACATGGATTTTTATTTTCTTTTTGCTTTTATGTCGGGTCTGTTCACTAATCATTCTATGGAATTACCAAATGGGTACATATGCATGCGCTAACGAAATCATATGTTCCCGTATACAGTTCTATTTTCACTTAAGACTGTATTTGATCTTCTTTTAGACCATTTATTAAACGATTAATTAAGCTTGGATTTTTCTCTTTCTTATTCCTTTAAATTTCTTACCAAACAGAGCCTTATGTCCCAATCACTTGGGGTCGGCTACATGTATCATTTTCCTCCATTGAGCTCTGTCAAGGGCCACTTGTTCTTTACCTTTTTTTAATACTTTGGAGTGCTCTGATGTGTTAAAGAGTATTGTGGGTTTTAGTATTTCCCAATGTCGAGTGGGTAAACTATTAGTAAGTTCATTATTTGAAATTGACAAAGGGAGAAAAAAAGAGCGCTATGTTTTGTTTGTATGAGATGAGTAATGTATGTTGTATTAATGTATTACATGTGAAAACCTAACTTACACTTGCTCCTATGGCTTTGTTTTTGAATCATAGGATGATATTTTCTTGCTATTATTTCAAATACACTTAGAAAGAATGGCTTTACCAAACTTCTTAAGTGATTCTTGATCTAAGCTACTGAATGAAGAAGTCATGGCATCTTACCAAACTTCTTAAGCGATTCTTGATCTAAGCTACTGAATGAAGAAGTTATGGCATCTCAAATAAACTCTTATGGAGTCATTTCCTCATGAATGCCAACAACATAGAAGCTATAGGTAGTTAGGAGATGCAGACATGATTATTGATGGTAAAAGAAAATAGTTATAGGTTTTAGGCATGATAGTATTAGATTTCACTTATATTAGCTGTGTTTCTGGGCATGTTCTATATATCTCCGTCTTTGTTTTTTGTGAGCGAAACTCTGATTTAGTCAATTGCTTTTTTCAATGAGTAATATGGGTGAGAAACAGTAATGGTTTTTGTGTGTGTGTCTGTTGTATGTACAAAATAGATGGAAATGGTGTAATCTTTACTTAATTTATGCACTTGTATAGTTGTGGGTGTTATTATGTTTTTCTTCTTTCTTATTTCTCATTTCTGTTTGTACTTTTGGTTTTTCTCTATCGTGGATCTTGATCAGTTGGTTGCATGTGTTGTGACGGGGAGTATTTCACAACCCAAGTTAGAGCACTCGTTGAGATGCTCAACAATCCTCCGTTCTTGGACTCATGTGGTATACTCCCATCCTCAATTTCTATGGAATAGAAATTCATTTAAGCGGTAGGTTATCAAGATTTTGTGGAGGGATTTTGCTCCGGCAGTGTGATATGTTTGATACTCCATTTTGATTATCAAGGATTTGACCTGTTTGTTAGATTCTTTGGAACAACCTTTGCTTAAGGTCATCTACTTGTTATTACATATCCAAATGATGATGGATATGAATTGAAAATTCTTTCATTTGCATTTTACTTGGTGGTTAAGAAAAAAAATACAAAAAAAGAAAGTGATAAGTTCTTGGTGTAAATAGAATCATCTAGCTACATGGGGTCTTTTCCCAACGAATTGTCTATTTTTGCTATATGTTTTGGGTTCTTGAGCTTGCATTGTCAAGAGTAGTTATTTTTAATCAGTATTACTTTTACTTTGTTAAGTGGATTTGAGTTATTTATCATTCGCTTGCACAAAATGCTAGATATCATCTCCAAAGTTTCAGAAAGTTCGTCTCTTTTCCCTTGCTCGTTGCACTTCATGAAGAAGTAAAATTTGAATAGCTCAAATGGATAATTGGGAAAGAACATTCTAGATTATATCAGTGTAAACTTCATATGATTTTGCTCACTTTAGAACTGCGGTGCATACCTATTGCGAATGCATTTTTGTTTTTGATTTTTAGGAGAAGCATGTTGTCGTGAATCGTAGTGATAGCATTAATGAGCTTGAAATTAGTTTCATACTCTCTCTCTCTCTCCCTCTTTAAATTAGTGAAATTGAATTGATAACCTTGTTTGTGCAGTGAGTATGGTTGTTCCAAGGTGTCTAATTAGATCTAGAGCGATGTTTTGAATCCTATCAATTGGTTAATGAGGTATGGAAAAATCATGGCATTCACTGTAATTGCTTTTTGTAGTTCCATTTTGGAAGTACCAGTCCAGTTGTTGATTTCCTAATGCCTCAAATCTTGAGTTGGATTTGTTCATTCATATAGCTCAAATTTGACCCAATTTTCCCCATATGGTGCTGAAGGATAAAATGGGACCCATGAAAAAGAAACAGAGTTATACTGTATTGGAGAACGACAATGTCGACAACGTTTCAAAGGAGCTCGAATCAGGTCCAATCTCCTTTTCAATGTGAGTCTTTTAAAGCTTTCTACAAATATCTCGAATGTTTGATTGATTGTGGAGTTCTGGAAGTAGTCGTGGGTTCTTGATTTTCTGTGCTTCAGATTTAGGGTTCACTCCAGGTATGAAAAAACCTCAAATCAATTTCATTTTTTTTACACTAGCCACGAGAATCCCTCAGATTTTGTGCTTGAGCATGCCCTATGATGAAATACAATGATTTTTTTTTTGGTCAAACGGAAATATAAATACAATGATGTTCACTATGTTAATATTGATGCATATTACCGAAGTTCATCTTTTAAGTTTTAGTTGTTAATGTTGACAGAATGAATTTAGATGAGTAAGTCCATAGGATATTCATTGACTCAAATTGAAGGAAAAAGTTTTTCGTGTAGATAAAATTCAAAAAAAAAAATGCCTTTGTACATGACAAGTCATGCAAAACAATCACAAAATCCGTTCATGTAAAAATGAGTTATAGGTTCTTGAATTCGAGCACTAAATTTTGCATTAGTTTGTCAAAGGGCAAAAATGGATTTTTTGAAAGAATTGGTATCTCTTTTTTCGGTTTTAAGTGGACAAAAGACTAGTTTGTTCATGGGGTATGAGGTAAATCTCCCTCATTCTCTCTCCCCTTTTCCCTCTTTTCGAAAAAGGGAAGGATATTAAATGTCTATGGGCCTTGCTCTATAACTGATAGAAGGGTGTTTTGGGCTTTATTTGATAACCTGAAAAACCATTTTGATCTTCCCTGGTGCTTGGGTGGAAATTTTAATGAGATAAGGAACACTAATGAAAGACAAGGCTGCTCAAATAGGGATAGAGGAATGAGGGATTTTAATAGTTTTATTGAAGATATGGAGCTGGTGGACTTACAACTTCTGGGAAGGAATTACACTTGGTCGAACTCTCAAATAGGGGCAAAATGGAGTAGGATTGACAGATTTCTACTGCACAATGATTGGCTTGATAAACTTAAACTAAAGCAATGGGGACTTCCTTGAACAATCTCTGATCACTGGGTGTGGTTTTGAATTGGGTGGGTTATTTGTATGGTGCTTCATAAACTGTGTTGGGAGTTGGGGGTGCTCTGTGGTGGTGGGGGATATGTCTCTTTCAACTCCTATTCTTGGAGTGCTAAGAGTACTGGGGTTCAAGGCTTACTGCCATCATTCCCTTCTCAACTCCATTCTTGGAGGACTAAGAGAACTGTGAAAAACAAGGTTTATGTTGGGAGCAACAAATTTTGGATGCCGCAAATCACGGTTTTCTTATCCATAACCTGAACTTATTCTCTTTTTGGAGTTCAAACTAATCTTGCTGTGGGTTGCGGTTGAAAGACATGATTAGATGATTTCAGTGATTACTCAAAAGTTGAGCTCCGACAGTGGTTACTCTCCTTGTCAATCTGGAGATCAAACCTGTCTGATGTGGTCTTGATTGAGAGATATGTTTAGGGGACTTCAGTGAGGCTGCCTTTTGCTGTGGATTCTCAAAGGTTGCTGTGATTCAAAAATCATTTGCCATATGGCATCTTAGCTTAGCCTGGGCTTCATTGGAGATCTATCTTTTGATTTGTGGTTGTATTTCTGACTATGTAATCTGAATTGAATTCTGGACCCATCACCTGTCATGGAACGGTTTGTTTCCATGGTTGTTGGGGTGTGTTTTGTGAATTCTGGGTTGGTGATTCCTTATCAACTAGCTTGGGGTTCGTGACATATGATTGTCGCCGGGTTAGGTGCCAACTTTGTTGGGATGTATCCTTGGCGTTGTGATGCCGTTTTCCTTTTCCCTTTCTCTCTTTCTTGTACCTCCCTTTCCCCTCTTAATAAAATTTCTTCTTTGCCGTTCAAAAAAAAAAAAAAAAAGAACCGAGCCATTCGAAAGAGTAGTTGCCTAAAATGGCTATAAACAATTATTTTACAGTTTCCCTCTCCTAATTGTGTGGTGTTTTTATATTTTGTTAAACTGAGGTATGATGCTTAGCCCTAACCCATTGGTTAGAGAATTGAAAAACATTAGACGATAGTGCTTACTACGTGTTCGAATGAATGCCCAGCAATGGGTGATGAGGTAGTAGGGTCAAGGGCATCCAAAATAGTTTAAAATCTATATGTTGGCCGATAGGGAAGGGCGATTGGTGGTTATTTATTTATTTATGATCACTTCGTGGTTGCTTTTGTGGATGATTTTCAACTTTGGTCTAACCATTGAGAAGGTGAAGTTTGCTAGGAATCTAGAGATTGGAGAGAATGGGAATTGGGTTTGGGGTTTTGCTTTTTCATCTGGTTGATTATTTTTTCTCTTTTTCATAATTTCCGGTGAAGAAGATCTTGCACTCTAGGATTTCTGTAATCTTAATAGTTGTTACAACGTGACGATTTGATTTGATTTCATTTCCGTGGACAAGTTTCAGGGAAGCCAAGCTTAATATTGTTTCAGTAAGGCATGCAATCAGTGGACGGAGAGAGGTGCTGGTACAGTGAAGCTTACAGTAAGTTGATTAATCTCAATTCCTCCTCTTCCTTTGCATTGTAATGATCCATAGGTGGATAGTCTACAAAGTACAAATACTTGTAGGAGAGAAAATTATATTAGGGAGACTTAGTCAAAAATCTCTCATATTTACATTTTTTAAACTTAAGGTCAAGTACCTTTTGCAATCAAACTTAAGGACAAATGTGCCTATGAAAGTGCCTAAAATCCTAGGGTACCCTATATATGAAAGTGCCTAAAACCTTAGGGTATTCTATGAAAGTGCTTAAATCACTAAAACCCTATAATAGGAGAAAGTGCACCCTAAAACTCTATGAAAGTGCCTAAACATGTTTTGGCTTTTTGGCTAAAAAACTCAAAAAGTTGAAGGATCTCCACTGAAAATTATTTTGCTGGCGTCCTTCCCCTAAATGAAAACTATTTTACCGTTCTTATGGCTATTTTCCCATTAGAATATTGCAATTTTAGGTACGCTCTCTTTATTGTAGACTATACCTGAGAAATTTTGCCGTTTTGTTCTCGCACCAACTCATGGCATAGCAGTTGTATATAGTGGTGACAATGTGTACTATGTGAAAGTAGAACGTGATCAAATTAGAATGGGTTGGGATGGCATGGCATTTGGTGATAGCATTCGCCAAAATTACCTGGTTTTGTTTGCCTCCATTGGTCATGGTATCTTTGATATGTATGCATGGAAGTTAGGTATTGGTGGTGTGCATAGCAATCCTATCATCCATGAAACTTTTGAACCTAATTGGAATCCAATAGCAGCACTATGTGAAATTAAATGTTGTAGTATTGTAAACCAACAGAATATTTCCATGGACTTATATGTGTTTAGGCCTGATCTAAATGTGTTACTTTGTGTGATCGCTCCAATTAAAACATCCTAGATGCCATATATTTTCCTAGTCCTCCAATTCAATCGTTCCTTCAATTTCTTGCAATGCAGTGCCATCTTCTCCTCTTGCTTAAATGAAATTGTAACAACCTGCTCCCGCCTGTACAATATTGTTCGCTTTGAACACCAAACCCTATTAGACTTCCCAGTGAGGTCCACCTCCCCCCTTCCTCCGGCCTCCCTCTACTTCACCTCCTAGCCTTGTCATGCTCCACTTGCACCTACCCTCCACCCTCCAACCCCCCCCCCCCCCCCCTTCTGCTTGTCTGGCCTTGCTGGGGTCGATCTGGTAAAGATTTGAAGATGGGATGACTTGGCTTTGCTCATCCGACGAATAGCCGACAGATCCGATGCGGCGGCTTCCGGCAATAGAGTCCTCGACCGGTTTTTTTTTTTATTTTATTTTATTTTCCTTTCTCTTTTTGGTTTCATTTATTTTGGGTTTTGTTGGTTTTGTTCTCTCCTTTTGATGGGAGTTTTCCCTCCCCGGTGTGGGGTTTCTAGTGTTCTTTTGGTTGTCTCTGCCGCAGTTGAGGGTTTGTATTGCTCTCTCTGGTTGGAGGTCGGTCATGGCCGATTATCTAGCAAAGTCTGATTGCAAGGCTCTAGTGGGTGATCTTGGGTAGTTAGGCCTCTTGTTTGGTTATTTACTCTTCTTGGGACGATATCCAATTTCGATGTATTCGGCTGGTTTCTGATATAATACCACTCTTACTATTTTGGCAAAAAAAAAAAAAAAACTATGAAGTTCCAATGGGCTTTGATGCCCTCACGGCTTTAAAGGGCCTCCTACAATGTATGATGATGATCTATTATTTATAGCGCACAATTTATACTTCACCAAGCGATGTGGGACCACCCCCGGCTGACCTCTCTGGTCGCCAGAGACAGCTCCCGTACAGGTCCCAACTGCCCTCAGGTTGGTTGACCACTACCTATATAGAACTCTAGGAGCGGGGCGTCACATAAATTGTGTTATTCTTTACAGATTCTACCCACTATTTTTAATGATTATGTAGAGGAGTATGGAGTAGATGAAGTTATTCTTGCTTGAAAAGACATGGTCCATTGATTGCAGCGAAAATGGGGTCAAGTTTGAGATTTAGCTGGTTTTTAGGGAGAAGTATGAGAAGATAGTCAATACATGATTTTTTATTCTTGCACAATATTGTTGGTTTTGATCTTACTTCATATGAAATAGAGTTGGTAAGAGTAGTTGAAATAGTGTTTCATGGGATTCAGTATCTAAAAATCTGCCCAAAATCCGAATTCACTGCCTACACATCTTCCCTTTGTCAATTTCCTGGTTTTTAGGGCGGAAGCGTGAGAAGATGAGCTTCTCAAGAAGAGAAAAAGTCCTTCCATTTGAGGGAGGAAATGGAACAGCCCCCCCGCGTCTGATTTGTTTTCGGCATGTTTGAGCTCATATATATATATGTTTGTGTATTTGATCTGGTTTTGTGAGCTCATATATATATGTTCATGTATTTGATCTGGTTTGGTGAGCTCATATATATATGTTTGTGTATTTGATTTGGTTTTGTAGCTGACAATTAAACATTGGTTTGATTTTTTCAGTTGTATTGGGCATTGGTGCCTTTCGATCACAAAGAAGTTATTTCACTCCATTTGTTTGTAGATGTGCTTCCATTTCCTCCGAATCTCACTTCTCTCAAGCTCTCAACTAAATCCTCTCGCTCAAAGGTTAGTAATCACTAATTTCTTCGTTCGTTTTTCTTTGACCATGACTTGTATTTCTTTGCAATTTTCTCTTTGGAATTAATAAGTTTTCAACAAAATCGGTCTAAGATTTTTCTCTTCCAATTGGAGTTCTTCCTCATGTTTGGGTTCGATATTCAAACTCGGCAACTTGATGACTATACGATACGATGGGGACATTGAATTGGGTTTTCTCTTCTAAGCAGCAGAAAGGAGTACATCTCTAGAAACTTCTATGCATGCTTGCTTTTAGTTGGACCTTCTCTTTCATGGCAAAATTAGTTATTAATAATTTAGAAAATAATAATGTCAAAACTGTTTTCGTTATAGTGTAGCCTTGTACCTTGCACATGGTACAAGTCTTTTATGCACAACAATTTTAGCATTAAAAAAAGAAATTTTGGCATTAGCAACACCCATAATTTATTGTTGATATAATTTGATGTTTAGCAAAAAAAAAGGAGTTCATTTTTGGAATAATTTTTTTAGATAAATTATTTGTGTCTACAAGAAAAATAGAAACATCAAAAAGAATTGGCTAGAATTAAAAAAAATTACTCCCTCTGTCCCTTTTTTAGAGTTCGGTATTTTATTTTGGGCTGTCCTTTAATAAGTGTCCATTTTGTAAAGTTAGTAGGTAAAAGTTGGTGAATTTTTCATTTTGTTCCTAAAAGTAGATTCCATTTTGAAAAGTTAGTGAGTAAAAATGTAATGATAATGTTTCCATAGAGGGTAAGGAGGGAAAGTGGAGGTAAAAGTTGATGTGAAAGGTGTAATGATGATATCTTTTTAATAAGTTGGAATTACGAAGCAGGACACTTAAAAAGAGACGGAGGGAGTAAGATTTTTTTTTTTTGCTTAAAAAACTTAAGATAAGACAGGCTTGGAGAACTTTTTTTTATTTATTTTTGATTTAGTTGCAAGTTTTTACTTCGAATTTTGCTTGTCAAGAACAATTAATAATTCAAAAAAAAAAAACTGATGCAAATCTAATAATTTTGTTTTTGACAAAACAACAAAAAAAAATGTTAAGCAAAAAGGGTGGAGGGGGCGACCGGGCATAGCAATCCTCCAATGGGTGTGACCATAAAGACTCCAGACCCGCGACGGATCTTGGGAAGGATCAAAGAGCCATATCAATTACAGTCCCACTAAGGGTTAGCGACTTAGCGGGCCAAAGCTGGGTAAAAGAGAAGGACTAAATTCGAGAGGGACGCTGCCGGCACAACTCGAACTTAGTACCTCCTACCTCACCTAGACTCAAAGGGAGTAAGCCTTGACCAACTAGGCTATCACCCCTGATGGTTTTAAAAAAAAAAAAAAAAGGTAACTTAGTTGAAACCAAACTGCCCCTTATTCGGGATTTACTAAACCATGGGAGAACTTATTTGAAGAGAATATATTAATATTTTGGGCAACAAAAACAAATATTTTAAACCAGATCTGGACCATACGAATCTGTCCTGAAATGATATCGTCAAAGTACATTTTTTTTAATCTGCAAATCAAACTTAATTCATCACCATTATAAAATTCAGGGGTAAAATGTCTTTCTGATGAACATATTTTTTTTGTTCGTTTTTGTAACGACTAACGAGATAAAGATAGTAATATGGTAAATTACATCAGGCATCCCCTGAGGATTGTTCCGAAATCAGATCACCCCTGACGTATGACAAATTGCAATGCCGCCTATCAGAGTTTGTTAAGCATCCCTAAAGACAACGAAGGAAACTAGTCTACCATTATTGCCGTCACTTTATAAAACATATTTTCAATTCTCACCATCTCTTCCTCAACTAAAACCCTAATCACACATCAACAAAAGCCCTACACAGCTACACCACACACACAGAGGATGTAACTATTATTTCTCTTCCGATTAAGTTGATTTTACAATTTTACTATCTCTCCTTTTTTCAAACTAAGGTGTCCCCAGTCCTTCATCGATTTTTTTAAATTCATTTTTGATTGATTTTTTAAAAAAGAAGTTGGAATGCATCATTCACCAAAAAAAGTTGTATTTATTTATTTATTTATATTTGAACTCCTACTCGTGGAAGTTGAAAAGAAACGAGAGTGGAAGTTTGGGAGATGAATGAGAATTGGGTGAAAAGTAAAAGTAAAAGGGTGTTTTGGTCTCACAAGAATAAGTTATACGGTAAATAGCCTAATACATTACTACGTCTACAGTTTCCAATTAATATAAGTGGGTGTAGTTGTTTTCATTTAATGATCACTAGCATATGACCTTGGGGCACATCGATCGCAATGCAACTACTCCCTCCGTCCCTTTTTAAATGTCCTGCTTCGTAACTCCAACTTATTAAAAAGACATCATCATTATACCTTTCACATCAACTTTTTCCTCCACTTTCCCTACTTATCCATCATCATTATACTTTTACTAACTAACTTTTCAAAATGGAATCTACTTTTAGGGACAAAATAGACAATTCACCAACTTTTACCCACTAACTTTATAAAATGGACACTTATTAAGGGACAGCCCAAAATAGAATACTGGACTGTAATAAAGGGACGAAGGGAGCAGTATAATTCTGAGGAGGGGAAGTGGAATTAAGGAAAGGTAATTTCTCAATTCACATCGGTCAGGGGTGGTCCGATTTGTCAGGGGTTGTCTGATTGTGGTGGGCAAACTCGAGGGTAAAGTTGGAATAATGACAAAAATAGTTTAGGTGGGAGTAGCAGTTTGTTGACCGATCGAACATCGTTACACTGTAGAGCCCTTTCCTTGCTCTTTCCTCTGCCATTTTAAAACAGCTACGTGACTATACTTGTTTGTAAGGAGAGAGAGAAGAAGAAGAAGAAGAAGAAGAAGAAATAATGAAGATGAAAGAGAATGAACATCAGCAGTTTGAAGATCAAGATTTATATATGGACACTACTAGTCCTTTTATGAAGAGCTCTTCTGAGACTACTACTCCAGAGAGAACCGACACCGCCTCTTCTCTCTCTGAACCACTCAGTTCATGCCACAGCCCCACTTCTTATAATCCATATCATGATGATGCCTCCTCTACAACCAGCTTCAAACCAAGTACTCTCTCTCTCTCTCTCTCTGAAATCAGCAACTACACTTTTGTGATCCACTACTTAAATACTTTTATGTTTGGTTCTATCGGGGCCGTGATACAGTTCATGTCATTTATTTTGTTCTTTCCGATCCATTAAAAATTATAAAAAATGAATTGTCTGACGGTGATATCTTCAAACTGATGTCGCAGATAAAGATAATGGAGATCCAAGGACAGGTAGCAAAAAGAAGCTTGGGAGAAGATCTCACAGTTTCGCATACAGAATTCGCGATCATGGTACTAATCCATAAATTATACTAACATATATGCATCCTTTTTCTTCATAATCCCGTCCGCGATCTCAACTGTTCTTTTTTTCTTAAATTACTAAGTGTAATTTTTTTTTTGAATGACTAAATTAAAATATATACATATGCAGTGAAAATGGGGCCCAAGTTATCAGAAACAGTGAAGGGAAAGCTGAGTTTGGGGGCGAGAATAATCCAACAAGGTGGGAGAGAGAATATATTCAGAAAAGTATTTGGAATGAGTAGTAGTGATGGAGAGAAGTTGTTGAAGGCTTCTCAGTGCTACCTGTCAACAACAGCTGGTCCCATTGCAGGAATCCTCTTTATTTCCACTCACAAGCTTTCTTTCTGCAGCGAAAGGTCCATAATACTCCCCTCTAATTCCACTCCTGGAGAGGTGGTTAGAACACCTTACAAGGTCATTATTTCTCTCCCTCCCTCCCTAGCTACTTAATTCCTGTTGGTTTTATTTTTATTGGTAACGGTCAAGTCCGGACCATCCCGGCCGCCGGGACTAAGAGATTCTCAAAAATTTCTCGATTACGGCCTAACCCCCAAATGTTGTCAAGTTTTTAACTCAAGATAACCGGTTTTATCTCATCTATGTTAGCACTTGTTGGATTAAATTATACACTCTGTCGATTACATTATCATCTCCTTACCTTGGTGATCGATGCAAGATAGAGATTAGAAGGGGATGGATAGCTAAAGAGAAAATTAGGAAAGCTAATTGTCTTCCTTCTCAAGATTTCTTTCACAGATTGTGGAATTCGATGTTCTCCTATATAATTGATGGTAGATTAAAGATTTAAAAGCTATTTTTGAGCGTCGAGCAATAATCGGTTTGTGAGTTTTACTTTACTACACAAAAGCAGGCTTGAGATATTTGCTCTTCAAAAAGAGAAAAAAGAAAAAAAAAGACAGGCTTGTGATCTTTGTATATAGTTTTGAGTAAAGAACACAGATGAGGTGAAGAAGGGAGGTGTATATTATTCCCAAGGAGAACGCGGTTCCGCATGCCTCCACTATCCCATACTTTTCTAATATTGTTTTTTATTATATATATATATATATATATATAACCATAAGGGTTGAATATTGAATTGACTGTTACGATTATGATAAGCTTTGCTATATATATTCTGAGTTTTGTAACAGTAACAGAAAACCCTAACTTGACGAGATTTTCGTACTTTGTATGCTCCTCATATATATGCTATGAATAATTATTAGTTTCGATAAGTGATGAACGTGATTTTAAGGGTATCCGCGAGAAATCAGCAAAAAAAAAAGATCGGGAAGGGCTTGATCTGAGCAGTTTTTAGCTTAGATTTGATGAACAGTTCAATTAAAAACTGTTCAAAACAAGCACTTCCCGGTCATTTTTTTTACTAATTTTTCGCGGGCACCCTTAAAATCACATTTTGCACACATTGAACGGTTCGGATCATAAAAATTTGATCGGGAACTATGAGATTGAGATTTGAGGTGTTTTTTGAGGTGTTTAATTGGTTGTCCGCGGAACCGCTCCGTGTGTATATATATATAGAGTGGTTTTCAAGTCAGGACGTCCTGACTGGAGCTTAGGTCCGGACTTGTTTTTAATGGTCCAGATCCACAGATAGTTTGTTCACGCGAACAAACGCGAACAAACTATTTGTTTGCGTGAACAAACTATCCGTGCATCCGGACCATCAAAAACACAATCCGACGACTGTGGGAGAGGTCCGGACCTAAGCTTCGGTCAGGACGTCCTGACCTGATCCGGACTATATATATATATATATATATGGGGCCGGTTATAGAGACAATAAATTTGATAAAACTTTTGACAATACATTTTTCGGAGCCCCACGCGAATAATCGGAGCCGTTCAATTTGTTTAAAACATGTTTTTAAGAGTTCCCTTAAAAAATCAAATCATTTGGATATCGGCAAGGGCTTAATCAGCTCATTCAATTTTATTCTGTCAAATTTGACAGGAATCAACTAAATGAGCCGATCAAGCCTTTATCGATATCCAAATGCGTTAATTTTTTTTGGGACCCCTTGAAAACATGTTTTAAATACATTGAGCGGCTCCGATCATTTGTTTGAAGGTCCCATGCGGGGTTTCAAAAAATGTATTGTCTCTAGAACCGGCTCCTATATATATATATATATATATATATAAATATTCATCTGATTCATTGCCTAATCGATCATAAAGTGAAAGGACTTTCCTTTCAGGAAGTATGTATAAGTCGCCAATTTTGGCTTCTGTGTTTTGTTTTGGTTTTTTGGTAGCTGTTAGTCCGAGGAGGGAGATCGATTACATTGGATTAGATATACAGTACTACTCCTACTAACGCGTACATTAATGGGAATATACAGTACTACTCCTACCAACGCGTAATGGGAGACTTCCAGTGAGAGAGAAGATGATGATGTCTAGCTCTAAAGTCTTCACACGCTATTAGAATAGACATAGAATAGAATAGACATAGAATCTCGTTGAATATTAAATGACAGCTGTCTACTCGGTGGGAAAATACGGAGATGCCCACCGATGATTTTAGCTGTCGTACTAATTGATTCAGAATTGTAGTACTGTATATACGAGTGTTAAAATCCAGTCGGTAGAATTATCGAAAAAGCTAAGCCCACCGGCCGGGGAGTAGTTTTTTTCCCCTTTTTACTGTTCAGAAATGATATAGGTACTGACAGCTCCGTAGGGAAATCGTACCGATGGCCACCGAGCCATGTACATATATACACGAAAAATATAGTGTTTAGATTAAATACCCTACACACATCGGATGTCGTTGATTCTCGCGAGCGCCCCCCTTTTTTTTTTTTTAGAATTTTTGGACGGCTTGGATCGACTGTCTGGTGGCCAGATACGGCCTAGCGCTGGCCGTCGGTATGATTTTCCTATGGGGCTGTCGGTACTCATAGCAGTACTCTTTACTGTTAGACTGTGAAAAAAATGAGATATTGGATCGAACACTTACACATATCAGATTGAGTTGATTTTTTATAAGGCCCACCCAGTTCTTTTTGAAGGAATTATGGAATGACTTGAATCATCTGTGTGCGACTCGGAGCAGGCCTCAGGTGGCCATAGGTGCTTCTCGTTGGTTTCCGTAGCAGGCCTTGACTTTGGGCGTCAAAAGGGGAAAAAAAAACAAAATGACCAAAGTTGACATAGAGGATCCCTCGTGTATAGAATGACCAAAGTTGCTCTTTAATGTAGCACTAGTACTTAATCTTAAGGAAAATAATTTTTGCACTCCCGTTTTTGATATAAGTGAACATCTTTTCTTGTCTTTTAGTGAAAAGGTACGCATAAAAACTTCACTAAAACACAAGAAAAAGGAGTCCACTTATCAAAAAATAGAGTGTGAAAATCATTTCCTCTTAATCAATTAGAATACATATATACTAGTATATACTATCTATGTCCTAAATTGCTCGCCTTTTTGTGAGATACTGTGTATTTTGCACGCATAAAATAATACTATTCTTAAACTGGTACCTACCAACTTCTTCTTCTCAATAAGATCTTTATATTGGTATAAAAAAATATGTTTACAAAATTCATGATATTAAATTATTTGTTGCAAGCAAAATTCACGATATCCTAAAAAAGACAAGTAATTTGGGATTATATAGTAGTACCAGTTGAGAGTTGAGATGGATGTTGGTTGTAAACTTGTAATAAATTATGTCTCTACGGATTTGCGTATATGCAGGTTTCGATTCCAATAAAGAAGATTAAAGGAGCAAACGAAAGTGAGAATGTGTACAAGCCGGCACAAAAGTACATAGAGATAGTGACGGAGGACAACTTCGAATTTTGGTTTATGGGGTTTGTACGCTTCGAAAAAGCTTTCCTCAATATTCATAAGGCCATATCTATGTCCTGCTAGCCGATCGCGCTGAGTAGCTAGCTAGCTATAGCTTCCTTCTTCCCTCTCTTTCTTTTTTCTTTTTAATCTGGAGGACTACTTGTAGCTTTAATTAATTTCTTTTCTTTTCGAACCGGGAACTTCGAAGTTAAGATGCTTTGATTAATTATCGGGCAAAATTAATTAAATATCATCAATAGCTCGATCCATCTGATTCTGTACAAAATCTATCCATACGTTAAACAAAAGGATTTTTTTTTTTGGAACTAGTTGATATTATAAAAGGGACTAAGCCCAACACTCAAGGAGATCGATGGCCTTGAGAACTCGGTACAAACAACAAAAACAAACTCAGCCTGGCCAAGATACTAACAAAAAAACCAACTTAAGCAGAATTAAAGACAGACTTCGGGAACCCCCATCTATCACAAAATCTGGAATTGCCAGGTGATCTCACCATCCTCCTCCAAGAGCACGCACATGCCCTGATTTCCCCCATGATCAAAGCCACAACTGAAGAAGGATCACTGCCAACTTGTTGAAAGATTCTAGAATTCCTTTCTCTCCAAAGATAGTAAATCAAAGCAGACAAACAAAGCTTGAACGTGGTGGCTTGAATCGACAAGGATCTACAGTTCAACACCCCCCACTGGATTTCAGAGGCCAAATCCCAGCCGTGAGGGGGCACCTCACACTTCTCCCTAACCTGCCGCCAGACTAGAGAAAAAAAGGGACATTCAAAGAACATGTGGAAATGAGATTTCTGACCACCATGGCATAAGATACAACGTGAATCGGCTTGCACCCCCCAAGCTAGTAATCTATCCTTAGTTGACAAACGACCCAGAAAAGCCACTCACTGAATAAATGACCAACGAGGTACTGAGAACTTATGCCAAACCAAACAGGACCACCCACCTCAGGAGCATGCGATCGAAGTTCAGACCATGTAGATTTAGCAGAAAATTTCCCGTTAGGGTTCAAAAGCCAGACAACAATATCCTCCCTATCAGTATGAGGAACAAGATCATGGGCAGTCTGAGCAACAATATCCCTAACCAGTGTCCTTGAGGCTAAAGTGAGGCCTGAAAATATGTCTCCTTCTACTGCCCGTTGTTTCCCCGTGCATTGGCATCATGTTCATAATTTGGGGTGCCTCCCAGTTGCTCGAATTGTTGTAGGATGGGATCCAAACATGCTTTCTGTCTCCTTGATCTTCTCTTCAGTTCAAATGATTGTTCTTTCTGCAGAGATTCTTGCTGAACATAAGTGTTTTTTTTTGTTTCTATAGTTTATGGTTTGAATTATGCTAGTAAAAGGATTAGTTTATGGAATGATCTGAGAATGTTATTTTCCTCATTGGGTGGCTCTGCTTGGGTGATTATGGGGGATTTTAATGTTGTGAGAACTCCAGCAGAACAAGTTTCTGGTTTTGATGAGGTTGCCGCTGCAGATTTTAATCGTTGTTTGGATGATATTAACATGCATGATATGGTCACTAAGGGCTTCTGGTTTACTTGGACTAACAAGAGGGGTGGCCTTGGGGATAATAAGAGCAGGCTTGATAGGGTGGCAGTCATAGTTTTAAATCGCGGTATCGGTCACCGTCGCGGTATATCGGTATCGGGACGTATCGGTGATATGTCGCGGGAATCGGGTGTCGCGGTCGTGAATTTTTAAAAATCATCAGCAACATGTATAAAACTTGAAAAATATACTTTTGCGGCTTTTGCCCCCAACATTGGCTTAAATTATCACATTTTAATTAATTTAAGACAAATAATAGCCCATTCTCTTTATGTGAAATATCCGATAATTTATCGAAACCCGCAAGTCAATAAGATTTTACAAATATGAGAAAATGCAACATTATGAGTTTCGATATAATTGACATAAACAGCAAAAGTAAGATGAAGATATCCTCCCTATCAGTATGAGGAACAAGATCATGGGCAGTCTGAGCAACAATATCCCTAACCAGAGAACTTCTAGCACTAGGCCATCTCCAATCCCCATTACAGATAATAGAGTCAACTTTAGCATAAAGGGACCTTCCAAAAGTAGCATCCACACTATCACCAAAAAACTGATACAAAGGCCCAAGGGTATGCCAGTTATCGAACCACTAGAAGGTATTGGATCCATTCCCCACTTGTGACTTTATGAACTTCTGACCAACACTCCTAAGCCCAAAGATTTTCCGAACAGTCCAAGAGGATTCACCAGGAAGCTTCATGGACCATAAACATTTACTCCCTCCGTCCCAAAATGTTTGTTCGATCCGCAAAACGAGGACTGAAAAATAATGCATTTCTTTCAAGACAAAACCTAAATTTTTTTCATAAATTAAAAGAATTCATCGACATCTAGTAAATGGTTGAAAAAAATTTGAACTTTTCTCGCAAAAATTGTATTATTTTTACGTCGTCGTTTTGCGGACCGGACAAACATTATGGGGCGAAGGGAGTATGTTTTATAACATAAACATGCACCCATCTAACCCAGAGAATATCCTCCTTCTTGCATAGAGCCCACATATGCCTAAGCATAGAGGCCTTATTGCATTCCTGGATCCTTTTAAAACCCAGGCCACCTTCTTTCTTGGGGACACACAGAACAAACCAAGCCACTTTAGCTCCATAAGACTTCAGTTCCAATCCTTTCCACAAAAAAGCACTGAGCATACTTTCAATTTCCTTTATGATCTTCTGGGGCAAGATAAAGATGGATGACCAACAAATTTGAATACTAAAAAGCACAGAAGCAATGAGCTGGGCTCTACCTCCAAAAGACAACAGTTTATTGGACCAAGATTGAATACGCTTAAGCATCCCATCCTTGAGCACCAAACAATCTGCATACTTAAGCTTAGAAGAGATCAGAGGCACCCCTAAGTACTTAACAGGAAGCTTAGCCTCAAGTATGTCAAGAATATTTCTCAACTCCATTTTCAAATGCTTATCTACCCCAGCAAAGAAGCAAGCACTTGGAAATTAGGTTGGAGACCAGAGAACAGATAAAAATCCTTCAGAACACTATTAATAGTAGAAATAGTAGAAAAAGATTGCTGACTAGCCCCACAAATAATGAACATATCATCAGCAAACACCAAGTGAGAAAGATTAATAGCAGCACACTTTGGATGAAAAGTGAAACTCTCAAGGTAGATTCTGGATTGAAGGATAGCAGAAAAGGCTTCCATAATCAACAAGAAAAGATAAGGAGAGATGGGATCACCTTGCCTCAAGCCCCTTTTACCTAGGAAGAAACCCTTCAATTCACCATTAATAAGAACAGAGAAGTAAGGGGTAGAAACACATGCTCTGATCCAGTTAATGAAGATAGTAGGGAATTCCATACAGTGCATGACTTCAAACAAGAAGTCACAATCAAAACTATCATAAGCTTTCATAACATCCAGCTTGATAGCACATCTTGCAGGCCCCTGATCACGATGGTACCTAGAGGTGTCAAACGTGCCTGTCGTGCCGTGCCGTGCCATTTTTTCCGTGCCAACCGTGCTTCGTGTCGTGCCGTACCGTGCCTGTTTACTTCATCGTGCCATAGCGTGCCGTGCCATACCGTGCCCGTGCCGTGGTGGGCCATTTTGCTTTGTCGGGCCGTGCCTTTTTTAAATCGTGTCGTGTCGTGCCGTGCCTGATTAATTAATCGTGCCGCGTTGTGCCGTGCCTTTTTTAGTCGGGTCGGGTCGTGTCGTGCCTTTTTGTCGGGTTGTGTCGTGCCGTGCCTTTTCTTGTCTGGTCGTGTCGTGCCGTGCTTGTCGGGTTGTGTCGTGTCGTGCTTTTTTTGTCGGATCGTGCCGTGCCTTTTTGTCGGGTCGGGTCGTGCTGTGCCGGCCCTTAATCGTCTAGAATCTGGATTGATAGGCTGTAATCGGATTGTAATTTTTTCCATTAGGATTGTGAGCTTTGTTTGAGATAATGTGTTAGGTGTTCAAGAATGAATTGTCTGGATTGATAGGCTGTAATCGGATTGTGATTGAGTGTTCAATGAGTTGTTGGGTGTTCAATTGTTTTTGGGTTAGATGTTCAAAATTCTTAGAATTTGGTGTTCATTGATATTTGAGTTGGATGTTCTGTGTTCAAAACAAGACTAATCCATAATTTTTACATATATTCTAATGGGAAAAAATATTTAGGGTGTTCATGTGACCATGGAATGGTCCATGTACAGCCGCCAGTGAATCCAAAGCACTTAATTGATTGCATTTTTCCTAGCATTCTACAGTAATTTGCCACTTGTTCTAGAGTCTACACAATCAGACAACGATATGAAGTTAGAGCGATTATGAACATGGTTGGCCCAGGTGTTGGAATTACTTGAGATAGAGCACAAAAGGAACCGTAACACAGATATAGAAAATCTCTACTCAGCGATAAGCCGCGGTGCCCGTTTGGTTAATTCCGCATTGTCCAGGAACACAACGTACAAAGCAAGCAACAGCGGGACTGAATGCAAACCCTTCCAGGCAAAAGCATGTGAATATTCTTTGAAAGATGATTCAACCACACCGCACATCGCATTCTACACATCAAGACACTAGGAGGTATATGTGCAAGGGAAATCAGGAAAGCACCCTAGTTTTCAAGAGCATCACATCTTTTTGTTCTGTTGTTATGAAAACCAGCCAAAGGGAGCGAACTACTCTGCACATCATCCATGTTAGGCTGTGGATTACTCGAAGAGTATTCTAGTTTGTGAAAGATCTTTTGTTTCTTTGAAACACAAGATGGGCGTTTCTATCCTGCTCTAAAAGCAAATGAATATCCAACATACTCAACACAATCTCCTACCTAATTGGAATGATTAAACCAAAGACGGCCAAAATCCACACGTGGTTGTCAACAAAAAATACCCATAGAAAATTCGTGAGCAGCAGTGTCCTGTAATCAAAATCACCATGAAAAGGACTGATACAATGATCTTATCAAAATTCCATAAGATGCTTCAAGTCAACCGATACAGCAAATGTATAAGAGTTACAAAACTAGAGCAAATGAAGCATGCAGAAACGTTCAAAGAGGGGAAAAAAAAAAGAGGCCTGAAAACCATAATTCAATATACAAGATACTGAGAGTCCATGTAGCGTGCTACTCATGATCCTTGTATGGATATTCCTCAGGAACTTGCTTAATAAGTTTCACCTGCAACTCAAACACATCGTCCCCTCGAAGCATATCACGTATCCATATTTTGCAAGATTTCATATTCGACATATATTCAATCGTGACAGCAACGTTTCAATCAAGTATATATAAAATATAGTCGCTCTAATCTTGCAAACAAACAGAGTCTGAAATCTGGAGTCAAGCAACAACACTGTACTTTTCTAGAGTAGCCTATGCGCCGGGGGATTGAGATAGTAAATGGCCTAAGTGAACAATTTATGGGCTGGCTATCTCTCCTTTATCAAAATCCAAATACAAAACCACCGAATGATAACTTCAAACCATTAGTTGCAATACTCAATCTGGAAAACTAGCAAAAGAGAAAAATAACAGTAAATCCATGGCAACAAGCCTTGTCTCTCGAACTTTAACGGTTGGCTTTTGCAACCCTTTCAATCTCATCCTTTTTCTTAATTGCGTAACTGCACATACAGAAGGATAGTTATATGCATGAGCGTGTGAGTCAATGTGAGCAATATCAAACCAACAACAGACCAAAGTAAAATCAAATTTTAGCACTGAAAAAAATTGATTAACTTTGTAAAAAAGTGAACCATATAACGCTAACTAGTTTGTGTGAAAGTACAGAACTGATTGACTGAGAGAGCACCAAGTATTAAGAGTCAAATCTTTAGAAATAGCCTAAAATTATGAGGCACGACTCGATTTGTACAAGCAACAAAGGGTGGCGCCCACTAGAGTCTTGTTTTTTTTCCAATTTAAGGTACTTTTGACTCACTCTACTCCAAATATTAACTTCTTTTTACCTGTTGGAAGAGTCAAAGACCCTTTGGCAACATTGATAAGCTCGTCGGCAAGACATTCAGCAATGGTCTTTGATGTTCCTGAAAGCACTCTCACAGGCACCGGTTGTCAGGAGATAAATAGCCTGGTTAACACGTTGCAACAGAGATATATCAACAGCTTGACACCTCACAACACCAGCCAAACCAATTCGAGTAGCATCTTCCCTTGGTCCACTGTTAACAAAGGAAAGCAAAGTTCAGCAAGTAAATACTTATTAAAATCTAGCAGTCTTAGATTTTACACTTTGGTATTTATCACTTGATGCAAGTATTAGGCAGAATGTAATTAAGTCAAGCTCCTTTCGTTTTATTGTTGCAGGTAATGGTCAAGCCACAAAACATCCGTGAGTTCATCAATTGATAGGGAAATTGTTACAATAACATGAGATTTGATACCAAGATCAATCAGTGTCCCAAATCGATACCTCTTGATATAAAAATCTTAACTAATTCATTTAAGATCCAAAAAGGGTGAAACTAGCACTCAATGATAGATAACTAACAATAAGATTTCCAGAAAACAATGGGAGACCAAAACTCTAAATAGATTCATCATGGGAAACCAAATAAGTGACTGATTTCAAACAGTAGCAACACAAAACAGCCCAACTTCCAAAAATCACCATGGATTGAACTCCTAATATTTTCAAGTGATTTTGGTGTCAAATGTTGCGTAACAGAATGAAGTTCAAATGTCATGAAGGAACTGATATCAAATTCGAAGTATAAGGATGAAGATACAGACAGATAGCAAAGCTGTACGAATTGGTTCAATAGCAGATTTTCAGAATGGAGAGCAGATTTCGAAAATTCATTATGAATTGAATTCTCAAAGAACGATTTCAACCGCAGAAGAACAAGCTAACAGATTAACAACAAACTAACAGACTGGAGGGGCTACGCCGCCACCTCAACTCAGCAAACAGAATATGCGAGGGGTTATGCCACCACCTCGGCTAAGCAATGCAATCAAATAAAACTAACTATACTAACAAAAAACAAACTCAATATTTAGCCTGGCTTCGTTACACCTCAGATTTGGCATAAAACCAGGTTAGAGGTATCCACCAAGCTAAATACGAGCTACTAACACAAACTACTAGAGATTGGGTAGTCAATGACTCACAGTTCACCTTCCGAGAACGAGAGAGAGAATGGATTCTGGAATGAAAGCCAAATGAACAAAATTTGGTTTGGTCCTTAGCATCTACAATGTCCTACAAAACAAGAACCAGCAGCAGCAGCAGAAAACAGGTATATGAAAGCCAAATGAACAAAATTTTGTCATCATTGCCACAAAACAGCCTTCTAAATT
This sequence comes from Rhododendron griersonianum, assembly GCA_018127125.1. NCBI lineage: Eukaryota > Viridiplantae > Streptophyta > Magnoliopsida > Ericales > Ericaceae > Rhododendron > Rhododendron griersonianum. The sequence goes on from CM030795.1 coordinate 19,177,067, forward strand.
GCAGAAAACAGCATGCAAACCCAAAAAACAACATGCAAACTCAGAAAACAGCATCAAAACTGCAGAAAAAAAACTTCTAAACCAAATAGAGGCATGGCATAAGGGTACTCATAGGTAAGACTGGATTAGGCTCAGAAAATTGAAGTGTACTCATGGCTGCATCTAATGATACCCTGCCAAGGTATCTACCTTAAATAATAATTGAATTGATTCATCATTGCCTATAAATAAAAAGAACTCACACATTCATGCCCTTGTACCTATTTTCTGAGTTTAACATGCTATTTTCTGGGTTTAGTCTATCCAATGGCAGCCAAACCTTGTGACACTTGGGCTTTGGCTGGACTGCACACACACACACACACTTTGGAGAGAATGCATATATCAACAACTCAAATCCACTAAATCTAACCCTCAAAAGGAGTCTGTGATAGATGAAAACAGTGGATTACCATCATAGTAGGCAGTAGCAGATGCTAGAACAGTGGTTTGGTCCTTGGCGTCTACAATGTCCTACAAAACAAGAACCAAGAACCAGCAGCAGCAAGAGCAGCAGAAAACAGGTATATGAAAGCCAAATGAACAAGGAAAATGAATAAGAAAATTGAATTCTGCTCAGATATTAGTTCCTTTTATCATCATAGCAGAAAATTGAAATGGGTGCAACGTCAAGTTGCCATTATGGCCTTCATAAGTTGCAATACCACTTCATAGTTCATAACAATACGACTACGGCTCAGACATTAGTGTTTTTTTTTATCATCATAGCCGGAAACTGAAATGGATGCGGCAACGTTAAGTTGCCATTAAGGCCTTCATAAGTTGCAACACAATCACACTTCGCTTTGCCAAAAACTGGGGTTGTGTCTGTGGCTAATTCATTTCAGACTAAAAGGAGACACACACACACACACACACCCCACACTGCCACACACACCACAACGCATGCAGGCAACATCCATTTCAATTAAGTGAAGCTAAACAGACCACAAGGCATGCAGCAAAACTTAGGCTCAGATATTAGTTAAGAAAATACATCATAGCCAAAAACTGAAGTGGGGGCAACATCATGTTGCCATTTAAGGCCTTCATAAGTTGCCACAACATCCACTTCAGCCCACTTACTGAAATGAATAAGCCACAAACACAAATACACAATACTGAAATGAATAAGCCACAGACACAACCCCAGCAGAATAAATGAATAATAGATTCAAACCAAATGCCAACAGGTCCCCCTAATCACTGTCTATATCAGAATCTGCAAAATAGCCTCTGAATTCATCTTTAGCTGAGCGTTTTTTAATTCCAAGGCGTGCATCCTCCCAATCTTTCAAGCATATGAGACAATCCAAAATGTCTGGAGCTAGTCTGCTCTCCCTCTCATCCAACACTCTACTACCTGCACTAAAAGTAGATTCGGATGCCACTGTAGACACATGAGGGGTTAGTAGATCACGTGCCATGATTGAAAGAACGGGATATTTATCTTCACTTTTTTTCCACCAAGCTAAGACATCCAAATCACGCCTTTCATTCTCGTTAACAGATTCTAGGTCCAAATATTTATCAAGTTCAATGCGTGAAGTTACCGTGCTACTTCCTATTCCTAAATTTGAATTAACGAAATCCCAAAATTCATCATTGGTACTTGTAGAAGATGTTAAAGGAGCAGCATTAGAATGAAACTTAGAGTCATATTTAGCATACATGGTAGCCAATAAATCATACATATTAGCAAAAGAAGGTAAAGTAGTAATCCCTAAATTCTTACCAATCTCTCTTAAGAGCAAGTTAACACCTTGTAACTTCATCCTAGGGTCCATTACTGCAGCTAACATAAATATTGGTGGCATTTCCTCATAATATTTTCTGAATTTTCCTTCCATATCTATACAAGCATGTGCAAAATTTGGATGTTCCCTATGTTTACGAAAATTGACACTGATATTGAAAAGATGATGAAGCACAATACAAGAAGTAGGATAACGAACACCCGAACAACCTAAGGTAGCAACATAAAACACTTTCAAAAATTTCATGAACTCAAAACCAATTTCCCAGTCATCTTGAGTTAAAGGATTACCACGAAACGGTCGATACCTCTGATTAACATAAGCAGATATTGCATCACTATATTTCCTACAAGACTTTAACATAATGTATGTTGAATTCCAACGATTTTGAACATCAGAGTTCATATTTTTGGGTTTAAGATTGTATAATGATGTGCACAATTTATCAAATTCTTGTTGCCTAGATGGGGAATTAGCAATAAAAAGAACAGCATCTCTAATTTTTGAAATCTGTGGAGCTATATGTGTCAAACCATCTTGCACAACTAAGTTAATGACATTGCATACACATCGCAAATGCAATAATTCACCAAAATAAGGAGTCGTCAAATTTCTTGTAAACAATGGAAGTGTAGCAGTATTAGCGCTATGGTTGTCAAAAGTAATGCTATAAACTTTATCAACAACTTCAAAATCCCTAAAAACACCCATAATACTTTCAAAAATATGTTCGGCATCATGAGGAAACTCCACTAAACGGAAAGCAATAATTTTTTTTTGCAAAGTCCATTTAGAGTCTATATAATGAGCAGTCACACAAATATAACCACGATTATTTATACCAGACCACATATCAGAAGTAAAAGCAATTGCACCAATAGTTGCAAGTTCACTAATCAAATCTTTTTTAACTTCACCGTGAGCTTTCTTCGTATCACTACGGGTTGAATTTCTAGAAACTTTAGCAAAAGAAGGATTCAGATAATTTTGGACAAAATATTCAAATCTAATATCATCACCAAAAGTAAATGGTTGTTCTGCTGCAGCTACATAAAGGGCCAGTCCATGTCTCATTTTTTCTTTTGAATAAACAAAATTACTATTAGATGCATCAGCAATTTTATCAGCATGTTTAGTTCTTATATGTCTACCATGTGGCCCTACACCATTATAACTTTTGCATACATAATGTCTGTCACAGTAATTGCATGCAGCCCTACGGCCTATGTCAATACCACTTTTATCCTTGAAGTGTTCAACTATAGAGAAATGATTCCATACCCATGAGTAGCGTCGTGACCTTTTTGAACCACTAAGGCTTGAATTTGCAGCTGTAGGAGTAGCACTAGAACCTAAAGGTCCTGTTCCACTTCCACCACCAACAATGTTTGAAGCAGCCTCCTCACCTACAGAACCCATACCCTGTGGTGCAATAGGGTTTTGTGGTAGTTCATGAGAAGAACCTGAGTGGGCGTCACAATCCTCCCCATTTCCAGGAGCCATCTACAAAAAAGCACCATAACAGGGGTTATTAAAGGGGAAACACGAAAGCCCTAATTTTGTAACCCTAAATGCAATATTCAAGTAAATAGCTTCACAGATCCTACTTAGTGGGCTAGTGGCTCAGTGGCTGTGGGTACAATATAACAGCAGACTGACAAAATCATATGCAACAGCAGCAACACTAGACTGACTAATCACATGGGAAGTGATTAATCACACTAGACTGATTAATCACTGCAAAATCAGTTTTGACAAATTTGTCAAAAATATACTAATAGAAGAAATTAGTAACAAAATCATCAGATCTGGCCTGACTGGTCAAAACCCTAATGTAAGAAATTAGTAACCACAGACCTAATTTCGTAACCCTAATTTCAAGAACCCTAATTTCAGAAATTAGTAACAAAAGCCCTAATTTCGTAACCCTGATTTCATAAATTAGTAATAATTAACAAGAGCCCTAATTAGTAACAATTAACAAAAGCCCTAATTTCAAAAACCAGGTCAAATCAAAACCCTAATTTCACAAACCTTAATTACAGTACATAAGTGGAGACTGGAGAGGGAAGTGAGATAGGTACCTGTGCTCAGAGGGATACGGTGACTGATGTGAGTGAGTTGGTGAGTTGAGGACCTGAGGTGATGAGAGAGTCGGAGAGACAGACGTTGAGAGACTGATGGTCACCGTCTCACCGAGTCACCGTTTGAGAATCGAGAAGTGTCACCGGAAAGTCGAAAACAGAGAGAGAGAGAGGTGAGCTGCGTGAGCTTTGAGCAGCGAGACAGAGGGAGAGAGAGAGAGAGTCTGAGACAGAGAGTGAGAGAGGTGAATCAGTGAATGACTCGGTGTCTCGGTGAATGTATGAATCCGAAGAAATAAGGCGTGCTGGTGGAATCCGAACGTTGAGAGGAGTCAGAGTTGAGAGGACAGAGAGACGTTGAGAGAGTCAGAGAGAGAGAGAGAGTTCGAGAGAGATCCAGATCGGAGATGAGAATGACTGAATGAGATGTCTGCTAGGGCAGCATCTCATTCCTTTTATATGATCTTTGTGATCATGTGCATACGAGACACCATAATCCATATGCACCAGCTTATCGAAAATTCTCGTAGAGTCCTATAATGCATCACTCGAGGGCCACCCGAGCTGTTTGTTGAAAATCTGAACCGTCTACCTTTTTATGTGAGAGTGATTATATCATTCGTGCAAAAAATAAAGTAATTTGGTTGTCGTTATATACTTGATCTCACATAACAAATAAATTTCTATTAATGAATCTACGTCCCGGTGAAAGGGCTTCCAAAACCCGATAGACCCAAAAATTTGCGAGAGTGATTAAAACATCAAGAACAACAAAATGAACGGTATGGATCGTCATAGTTGTGTTGCGATTGTGTGGCTAACGTACATTAGACTATAGTAGAATACTTTTGTTTAGAACCAAGTAAGTGTAGTATATAGATTTGAAAGGTAGCTACAGACTCATTTTTCCGAATGTTCGATCTAAACCGTTACGATTTAACGTATTATCAATTATATCATTTTGGCCCAAAGTGGAGATAATCGGATGTCGATAACCACATGATCAGATCACATTCTATGCTTTTAAAGGCATTAAAGTCATATAATGGACCACTCTAGGGCCGTTTGAGTTATTTTTTGAAAATCGGAACCGTCTACCTTTTACGTGGGAGGGATTATATCATTCATGTCAACAATCAAGCAAATTATTTATCATTACATACTTGATCGGACTGATTCGAACGTAAAAAAAACCATTCAAACAATGATTCCGTGTCCCGATGAAAGAGTTTTCAAAATCCTATAGACCAAAAAATTAATGAGAATGATTAAAACACCAAGAAAAACAAGATGAACGATATCGATCATCGTGATTGTGTCTTCAACTTCCTAGAGCAAAAAACTTCACATAGAGTCAATTTCCCACCTTATTTTCCCATATGTTTAAGTTGGGTCCAAAGACTCCAAACGGACCAAACCCAATGCGATGAGAATTGAAGACTTGAAGTCTTGTCCCCGTTTTACGGTTTTAGTTGTAGTTGCCCCGTTTTAGTTGTAGTTGTGTACTTTTTTTAACCTTTTTTTTCCCCCAAAAACTCTCTATTAATAAATCTACGTCCCGATGAAAGGGCTTCTAAAACCCGATAGACCCGAAAATTTGCAAGAGTGATTAAAACACCAAGAACAACAAAATGAACGATACGGATCGTCATACTTGTGTCGCAATCGTGTGGCTAGCATACAAGAAACCCATTTTTATAGAATAGAATTATATAATATATATTACTTGTTCTAATTATAAACACAGAAAGATTGTTGGCCACTTGGCCTTAGTGGTTTGAGATGTGTGTCAAGTCTCCAAGGACTTGGGTTCGAACTCCATAGTCCTTAGAGATTATTTTTGTTTAAACCAATTATTTTTTTAAAATTGGTGTTTTTTCTTATTTATTTTCTTTGTCTCTTTTTTTAAAAAAATCTTTATTAGATAAAACACTACTAGTCTACTACCAACTGAAATTGCCCCACTAAGATGAAAAAAAAGGGTCTTGCTGGGATTGTTTTGCACTCATATTTTTAGACCTTATCAATGTTAAATCAAGTTTGCTTTATCTTTTGATGTGTGTACATACAAATTAATGGAAAGATACTGTGGTAAATTCACGAGATAAACAAAAAAGAGTGTAAATATATAAAAAAAGAAGAAGAAAATAACCATTCCCCTTATTTTTATTCAAAAAGAGTGTAACTATTTCCGTCACGATTTACAACACTTCTCATTTACTCTCCCAATTATTTTTATGTTTGAATTTTGATTCAAAATTTCTTAATCATATAAAAAAATTTAAAATCTTATTTTACTTAAATAAAAGGAAAAGATTAATAAATTATTGGATTATCAAAAAATACACAGAAATAAAAGTAAACTATAATCTGAGACCGTGTCGTGCCGTGCCGCCGTGCCAGACTAACTTTCGTGCCGTGCCCGTGTCGTTCCCCCTCACTTTCGTGCCCGTGCCGTGCCGCGTCCCCGTGCCGTGCCTAGAACCGTGTCGTGCCTAGAACCGTGTCGTGCCGCGTCGTGATTCGTGCCCCATCCCACTTCCGTGTCGTGCCCGTGCCGTGCCCGTCTAAGACCGTGTCGTGCCGTGCCGTGCCAGGCCAACTTCCGTGCCGTGCCCGTGTCGTTCCCGCTCACTTCCGTGCCCGTGTCGTGCCGCGTGCCCACTAAGACCGTGCCGTTCCCGTGCCGTGCCAGGATTATTCCATGCCCGTGCCGTGCCGTGCCGCCTTCAAACGTGCCGTGCCCGTGCCGACCCGACCCATTTTACACCTCTAATGGTACCCCCTGACAAGCTTTTGCATTAACAAGATGTTATCCATGATAGATCGACCTTTGATGAAAGCAGATTGGGCAAGCCCAATTATTGAAGGCAAAACAGGCTGAATCCTATTTGCTAGCACCTTAGTCACACACTTATAAAGTGTAGTACAGCAGGCTATGGGTCTATAGTCCTTTATGGAGTTAGGAGAAGCAACTTTAAGCACCAAAGTAACAGCTGTAGCATTCTAGCCCCTAGGCATAACCCCATTAGTAAAGAAAGAGAGAATACCAGCCATAACATCTTTTTTAACAATCGACCAATTGTCATGGAAGAAAGCAGAGTTGAATCCATCAGGGCCAGGGGCCTTATCCCTATGAATGGACCGTAAGGCAGATCAAATTTCAGCTTCAATAACAGGGGCCACCATACTAGCCCTAACCTCTTGGGGAACCTTCTTCAGCATAGCATCAGATAGATGTAGACACCCCAATCCGGACCTCGAAGGGTCTTTGACCACCCCGATGATGAAATAAAGGAAACGAAACCTTTGCGGGCTTGAATGAACAATTCCCTCAGCCCAAAAGCCCTAGACCAAACCTGTAATGCCGCACGTGACACCTCTACACCGCACGGCGTACCGAAATTCATTACGCCGCGCGCGGCCATGAGGTTAGCCGCACGACATTTTGGGTAAAGTTCTGACTGGCTCAGAAAGCTGTCGGCCACTCCTGTTTGAGCCACAGCTGCAAAATGGCTCAGCCGAAAGCACACTTCTGGCCCGCCCAGAAAATACCTCCAACATTTAAAATTCAAAATCCATGGCTCTTGCCTATAAATACACCCCTCCACTCAAGGGAAAAGGGCCCTTGATCACTATTATACCCTTTCTCTCTCTTCTTGCTTTCACACCCACTTTCCCATTTCCAAGTCTTGAAAATGTTGCTCTCAAAAGACATTCTCTAGGCCTTTTACTCCATTTTTCTCCTCACCATTGAAGTTAGTCCCTTACTAACTTTGAGATCCCAACCACCCAATACACCCATCTACTACACACACCCATACTTCTCTTTTCTTTTCCAACCTTCCGACGTCCATCCACCACCGTCAATACTCATTCAAGCTCAAGATCAAAGGTAAAAATCAAGTTTCCTTGGGCTAGGCTCTGTCCTGGCCCTGAGGGGGCTCTTCTATCTTCAGGCCTAACCCCTTTTCGGTTAGGATCTGACCTAAAAATCATTTTTACAAAACCAAACTAGTTTTCTGTGCTGGGTGCGCTACGCCGCGCGGCGCTTTGAAGCGTCGCACGACGTAGTGTACACATACGTGTGGCATTTCAGTTAACTACTGTTTTCTTGTTCAAACTGTCTGGATCACGATCGTCCATTGCTGGATCCTTTTCTGTACACCAAAAACAGGCTCGGAATGAGACCATATCTACAAGCCACGTTTTAAGCTCAAGAAGTCTTTTCAAATGAACAAATGTATCAAAAAAATGGTTTTCTACTCGTGGCTTGGAAGAATGGTACAGTCCTGAGATGATCTGATGGCTGTGAGCTTTCTGAAGTTTTAAATATAACACCGCGCGTCATAAGGGGTATACCGTGCGAGGCTTTGTAAAATGACAAAAGTTTGATGACAGAGTCAGAACCACGCACGGCATATCAGAAAGCCGCGCGTCATAAAAATGGTGTGCCGTGTGACAGAGGATGGCGATCCAGACAGCTTGTGTAGACGTTTTCCTTATTTGTATTATCATCACGACATCCTTTATCATTTCTGTACAGTAAGCACCACTCGCACGACAATGTGATATGTTTTATCTTGTTCCCATTTCCCGTATGTGTTTTTGAAGCTTTCCAAATGGTACTAAATCCCCCATTTAAAATACTTAGTAGAGACCGGTTTTCACCGGGCGAGCGGGGTGCTTTTTCAACAAAACCTTCCCCGCTCGTAATGTGGCCCCCGGATCCAAAATCTCGATGGTTTCGCTAGATCAAAAGCCTTTCTTTTCAAAACAAAACTCTCGGTTTCTTGGATCATCCATCTCAAAAATCCGGGTGGTGACTCTTCGAACGCGTCGGGCGCGGGAGGCCATAGTGGCGACTCCGCTGGGAATTTTTATTCAATACTTTAAAAAAAAAAAAAAACTAAAAGAGTGTTGAATAATCAAGAGGGCCAAACTTGAAAGGCATTTTACTTGGGGGACTTAATGCAATTTGGAAAACTTAACTTTTTTATACACTATGCACCGCACAAGCCTCGCTAGCGTGTCTTGAAAATCTTGCCCGGTTTACCGGTGACAAGCTCTCCCGGGATGCCTAGCAACCCTCGACTATGATGGGCCATCGTGCTGTTCGACCATTGTCTTGCAATACACTTGACATGGGGTAGTACATCTTGGCTCTAGTCCGGGGAACCCTTCCGAGACCAAAACCGGCATTTGCACTTGTATATAACCGTAGAACCTTCCCAACTAGGACAGGAACCCGTGGCTAGGACTTATGTGATATATCTTGTTTATGTGTATTTCTTTTTCGTACATGCATATCATTCACGCATCATTGCATCTTGCAGGCTAGAGGATTAGGCTCCTTTAGAATTCTTTAGGACTTTCCGGTCGGTCTAGCAGACCGTAAATCCATGGAGGTTGCGATACCTCTGGTGTTTGCCGTGCCCGAATGGCTCCCTTGACTTGGGACTAACCTTGAAGGTGTGCGTATCTGGATTCTGACGGTCACATTGCTCTGCCTCGGATGGTCAAGGTAAGGAGATTGGCTCTGGTTCCGAAATGATCGGAATTTAACCTGCCCGACAGTACCTACCTGGACCGTCAGAAATCTTCTGTACAAATGCCTCAAGTGAGACTTAAGTCACGGTAGGTCTTAGGATTTAGGAGGCGCGTAGAAGGTAGGACAGACGTTCAGGATGGGTTCTGAGTTACTCCCTTTTGCCTTGTCGCCAGTTCAGAAACATTGGACACCTGCGAAAAGAAGAGGCTATACCTAATTGGTTTCGTCCGTCTCGAAGGTTGGTTCGTATAGACACCCTGGAAGGAACCCAACTGTTTGAGGTCCGCATAGAACAGGAAGGGCAGTCGTCATTCGCGGTTTCGCCAAGTTTAGCAGTGCAGGAGTCTCTGTCACCGGAAAGTCCCTTGCCAATGGCTGATCAAGAAAATGGGGTAGAAGAGCTTAGACAGAACATGGCCACCATCGACACCCAGTTTAGGCAATCTCTTGCTGGCATGGATACACAACTCAAAGCCTCGGTTGCATCCATGAAAAACGACATGAATATGATAATGGAGTCTATGCAGGAGGTTTGTGACAAGCTCTTGGTTAAGACTGACATACCCAAGGGTGAGACACCGGCCAAAGATACACCAGCGGTTGATCCCAATTTAGCCGCCCTTATGGCTAAAATTGGTAAGTTGGAAGAATCTGTGCAAGAAAATAAGCGATTAGGAAGGGGCGAAATTGACATGAACAAATTGTGTTTGTTCCCCAACGCTAAGTTGCCGGAAAAATTTAAGGGTGTGGATTTTGCAAAGTTTGATGGTACCGGAGATCCAAAGGCTCACCTCCAAGGGTATGTTGGTTCACTCACTATGAGGGGAATCGAAAAGGAAGCCATGGCTCAGCTATTCCACGAATCTCTGTCGGGACCAGCCTTGCAATGGTTTCTTACTCTTGCACCCTCTAAGAAAAGGACTTGGGAAGACATTGGGACAGCATTTGTGGCTCAGTATGATTTCAACGTTGATCTAAAAATGACCACAAGGGAACTAGAAAGTACCAAGATGGGCGAGAAAGAAAGTTTCGCTGATTTTGTAAAACGTTGGAGGGCTAAGGCCGCTCAGATGCAAAACAAACCAGATTTGAAAGAACAGATAAAGATCATCACCAATAACCTACCAAGCTCTTTCGTCCCATACATGGTCCTTTCTCAGGCAGCCCCGAATTTCGAAACTTTCTATGACTCGGGCTTGGCTGTAGAGGAGGCCCTACGAGACGGTACATTGGAGAAGAAGGAATCAGGATCAAAGGCCAAAAGGGTATATTCAGGAAACAGCAATGTCCTCTTCGAGAATACTAATCAGGCTGGAACTTCATCCACCAAACCGGCAGAAGTAAACCAAATTTCTGAAAAACCAAAGTCCCAACAAAGAGTCTTTACCCAGTTTAGCACTCTTAGATCCGCTTTACTCAAGAAGCTTACCGAAGTGGGAGTGCTGAACCCTCTCCCGCCACCACAAACTATTCCACCTAACCTGAACCAGAATGTCTACTGTGATTTTCACCAAATGCATGGCCATACCACTGACAACTGTATCCGCCTCCATCATGAGATTCAAAAACCTCATTGACACCCCTCCTTCAGATAAACCAAACACCATGACAAATCCCTTGCCACAACATAATACCCCATTCCATATTAACCAAATCACCCAAACCAAAAGCCAAAACTTTGATCCTACCCCTTTCATCATCCCTGATACCGAACCAAAACTGTTGTGGAAATTCCCGAAGAGACTGCTCTCTGTTACCTTTGGGAATGGGGAGATTTGATTGCCGATTGGGAGGAATTCGAAGCCACCAATTTTCAAGAAGATGTGAACCCATTCTTTGAACCTGGATGGGAAATTGATTGGCAAAGCATTCATGCTGACCCTCTTGATGGGTTTTCTCTGTACATGATGTTCGAAAACCAAAAGGAGAATTTTCCAGGAATGCCTGAATGGGAATGGAATCCAATTCCGGATGAATACCAACTCTTGGCCGGGAATGACCCTCTGGATACTTTCTCTATACCTATGCTATTTGTAGAAGAATACCAACCTCAGACGATGGCTTACAACTGGCCCGAATATGCTCCATTTCAACCAAATCCCTCCTACCTCCACGACCTCATCATCAACGACCCATACAACAATGTAGGTCTCACCCCATACCCAGAACCACCAGGGCCAGAAGAAGATGTGGCTAGTAATGAGTTTGACCCAATGGACTACTTGGCCGATGAAGTTAAATCAGAGTCATCCGTTACTTTCCCAAAGGACGCTGATGTTGCTATGATGAACTAGTGGGAAGATGAACCAAGGGCTAAGACAAATCTGTGGGGAAATACAGAGATCATCAACATAAAGGTGGGAAATGAAGAATGGTCCGTAAATAGGGCGGTGGCAGAAGCTGAGAAATGGAAGCCCGAGGATCTGTGGGAGGATCTGGTTATCGCCGACTTGGCTGCCAACCTCCAAGACGCCACTATTGGAAACAAGCGCAAGGCCCTTGCTGATTTGTGGAATGAGGAGTCTAAGTACCAGCAGATTGGTCAATTGACCAGGAGTGGTCGAATCTATCAACCCCCTAATCTTCAAATCGGAGAATCTTTCAACCCTCCAGCTCCACTGACCAAAGAACCTTCTAACCCGTTCGCTACCCCAATCAAAGATACTTTCCAACCTTTTGCCCCACCAACTAAAGAGCCTTCTCGCCCTGAGAAAAACCCTGAAGGGATGATCAAGCGCCAACTTGAACAGACTCAAGCCAAAATGTCTGTTTGGGACGTGCTCGTTCACTCCACCCGCCATCGCGAAGGACTCATCCAAGCCCTCTCTCACATGAAAGTCCTTTCCGCCATAACCCCTGATGAACTCGTAGCACTCATCAAAACCATACCCGTCAAACATGCCATTACCTTCACTGACCGAGATTTACCCGCTGAAGGGACTGATCACAATCGGCCACTCCATATCACTCTGAAATGCCACGGAAAATGGGTACCAGTGATCTTGATTAATAATGGGTCAGCAATCAATGTTTGTCCACTCCGTGTTGCCTATTGCCTGGGGTACAAAAATAATGATTTCTCTCCATCAGAAGTCAAAGTCCGGGCATATGACAACACCCGTCGGGATGTGGTTGGAACCCTCATGCTTCCTATGACTTTCGGACCTTACCAAATGGAGGTGGAGTTTCATGTGGTAAACATTCCCGCTTCTTTCAATCTACTGCTGGGTAGACCTTGGATGCATCGGCCTGACATCATGGCAGTTCCTTCAACACTCCATCAGAAAATTAGACTGGGACTTGAGACTGGGATGCTCACCATTCACGGAGACTCAGAGATTCATGCTCCCGTTGAAGACAATGCCCCACTCTTGGAGATACAACACGGAGAGGAAGACATTGCTTTGGGTGGCTTTTCGCTTGACACCTCTAATTCTGTTTTCACTGTCAAGATTGATGACGACTTCGTCATTAGTAATGTTGCCATAAAGATAATGAAGAAAATGTCCTACATGCCAGGTTTGGGGTTGGGAAAGAATCTCCAGGGGCCAGCGCAATTTGAAGAACCAGAAACTTTAACCCGCATAACAGGTTTGGGATACCACCCTTCTGAGGATAGGAAAGAAAAGAAGGGGGACAGATTGGAGGACTATTTTGTCAAAGAAGAGGCAAAGCAGATTTACCAAGGGCAGCCGGAACCATTATGGGACGAAGAAAACAACACCTTCCTACCAGGGTTTGAGATATTTGCTAATAATGTCTGGCCTGAAAGTGATGAAGAATTGGAGGCATTGATCAAACAAGCAAAGATGGCTGATTGGGTTGAAACCTTTGCCATGGGTAGTCTGGCGACCTTATTTGAGGAAGACGAACCATTGGGTATAGCTGTGGAAGCAGAAGTGCAAATGCTGGGGCAGGAGGCCCCCGAAGACCCGACTTCACTCATCATGGATGTTGCTGGGGATTATAAGAACTGGACTTTCGTAACAAGTGCAACTAGTCATGAGGCTGAATCTGAGTCCTCTGAGTCTTCTGAGTCTGTCGAGTCTGAGTCGGTGCCTCCTAGCCCAACTCCTCAGAGTCTGTATTTTGAATTTGAGTCTACCCGTGTGTATGGTGCCCCCGAGGCCTCTGCTTTTGATGAAATAAATGAATCTGGTTCCGCTTACTTTCCTGACTTTGAAATAAATTGTGTCGACCCCGATGATGAAGAGATCGATTTTGATAGGGAAATCCCTAAAGAAATTCGGTCCCTAATTGAAAGGGAAGACGAAAGGATGCTCAGTCTGTAAAAGAAGAGGTTATTTCAATAAATTTGAAGGATGAAGGAAATCACCGAATGGTTCAGATTGGTTCCGCGCTGTCAGAAGAAGAATGCCAGGCTCTTGTAAATTTGCTAAAAGAATTCGAGGATGTTTTTACATGGTCACACGCTGATATGCCCGGAATCGATCCTGAAATCGTGGAACACCGGATTCCCCTCTATCCTTACGCGAAATCAGTAAAACAAAAACTGAGACGCATGAGGCCCGATTGGGTGCTTAAAATAAAAGAAGAGATAACCAAACAGATCAATGCTGGGTTCCAAATGGTAACTAAATACCCCCAATGGGTCGCAAACATTGTTCCCGTTCCAAAGAAGGATGGCAAAATCGGGGTCTGTGTGGACTTCAGGGACCTAAGCAAAGCTAGCCCCAAGGATGACTTCCCTCTGCCACACATCGATGTGCTAGTCGACCACACCGCGGGACACGCTTTGCTTTCTTTTATGGATGGTTTCTCAGGGTATAACCAGATTCTCATGGCCCCGGAAGACCGAGAGAAAACCACGTTCGTCACTGAGTGGGGAACTTATTGCTATCGGGTCATGCCTTTTGGGCTGAAGAATGCCGGTTCCACCTATTAGCGAGCTGCTACAACCTTGCTACACGACATGATTCATAAAGAGGTCGAGGTTTACGTTGACGACATGATCGTTAAGGCAAAGGAGCGAGAAGGCCACCTACCCGCACTCAGAAAGTTCTTCGAAAGAATAAGGAGATACAGGATGCGCCTCAATCCGGCTAAATGCACGTTCGGAGTCACTATAGGGAAAATGCTTGGGTTTATGATCACCACTCGTGGCATCGAAATCGATCCATCAGAGATTAAGGCCATTCTGGAAATGGAACCACCGCGGATAGAGAAAGACGTAAGGAGTTTCCTTGGCAAAGTGCAGTTCATCAGCTGGTTTATTGCAAAATTGACTTCAACATGTGAACCCATATTTCGCCTGCTCAAGAAGGGAACACCATTTGTATGGGACGACAGATGTCAGCAAGCCTTCGAGGCCATCAAAGCCTATCTAAAGAATCCACCAGTCTTGATGCCGCCAGAACCAGGAAAACCTTTGATCCTATACTTGTCAGTCACCCCATCTTCCATGGGGTGTATGTTGGCACATGAAGGAGACGATGGGGTTGAGAGAGCTGTTTACTACCTTAGCAAAAAGATGGTTGGATCTGTGGAACGCTATACTCCATTAGAAAAGACGTGTTGGGCGCTCTTTGGGCTTCCAGAAAGTTGAGACATTACATGCTGGCTTACTCAGTAAGGTTGATATCCCGAATGGATCCTTTGAAGTACTTATTTGAGAAGCCGGCACTCACAGGAAGAATGGCACGATGGATATTGATGCTGGCAGAGTTCGAGTAAAAGTACGTCACTAGAAAGTCAGTGAAGGGAAGAGCTGTCGCGGAGTTCTTGGCCGACTGTCCAGTCGAGGGAGGGGAAGATGCCGAATTGGAGTTCCCTGATGAAGACATAATGACCGTAACCTAAGACGTGTGGCGGTTGTATTTTGATGGAGCGGCCAATCAGAAAGGATTTGGAATTGGTGTGCTATTGATTTCGCCTGATGGGTCGCATATCCCGCTTGCATTCAAGCTTAATTTCGAGGTTACCAACAATCAGGCGGAATACGAAGCTTGTATTGTAGGCATGGAAGCAGCCATTGAAATCGGTGTAGAAAAATTGAAAGTCGTGGGAGACTCAAACTTGGTTGTCTCTCAAGCAAACGGTGATTGGAAGGTCAAGGTTGAGAAGTTAAAGCCATACCATCAAGACCTCGAAGATCTCATTCCCCATTTCAATAAAATAACTTTCACTCATGTCCCGAGACTCAGAAATCAATTCGCTGATGCCTTGGCAACATTGGCCTCCATGGTCGAAATCCCTGTCGGTGTAAAGCTAAGGCCAATTGTGATCGAGCAAAAGGGATACCCCGGTATACCAGCATGTCATGGTCATCAACGAGCCCGAAGATGGCCACCCTTGGTTTTACGATATCTGGAGATTCTTGGAAAGAGGAAAGTACCCTGCTGAGGCTAGCAAGAAAGACAGGATCGCTCTTCTGAGAATGGCAGCTCAATACATCGTTTGTGGAGGAAACCTATACCGAAGATCTCACTGTGGTACCCACAAGCTGTGTATTCATGGTGAGGAGACAAAAAGAGTGATGGAGGAAGTCCACGAGGGCGTATGCGGTCCTCACATGAATGGTATGATGCTTGCCAAAAAGATTTTGAGACAGGGCTACTTCTGGTCCACCATGGAGACGGAATGCGTGGAATACGTACGACGTTGTCATAAGTGCCAGATTCACGCTAACCTCACGCATGTCCCACCGCATGAAATGCAGCAAACGACCTCGCCGTGGCCTTTCTCGACATGGGGTATTGATGTCATCGGAAGGATTGTGCCAGCAGCCTCTAATGGCCATAAGTTCATCCTAGTGGCCATTGATTACTTCACGAAATGGGTGGAAGCAGCCTCATATGCAACCCTGACCGCAGTTCAAGTCGTGCACTTTATCAAGCAAAATGTCATCTATCGGTATGGGGTCCCGCAGGCATTCGTGTCCGACAATGGTGTTCATTTTAAGGGTCGAGCCAGAGAAGTCTTGGATGAGTTCCAGATCCAAGTACACAAGTCAACAACTTATCGACCGCAGACTAATGGAGCCGTGGAGGCAGCCAACAAAACAATCAAAACCATCCTGGAGAAGACCATTCAGTCTGTGAGAGATTGGCACGAACAACTACCGTTGGCATTATGGGGATATCGCACGTCCGTACGTACACCAACAGGGGCAACCCCGTACTCCTTGGTTTACGGTATGGAGGCTGTACTTCCCATAGAGTTAGAGGTTCCATCCCTCCGAACTGTGATCGAATGTAATGTCCAAGAGGCAGACTAGCTGAGCAACCGATTTGAAGAACTTATGCTGTTCGATGAGCACCGCCTAAGGGCACTTTACCATATTCAAGGATATCAAAGGAGAATCGCGCGCGCATTCAATAAAAAGGTAAAGCCTAGGGACTTAGCAGAAGGCGACATGGTTTAGAAGGAAATCTGGGCACCAGTCTATGATCCACGAGGAAAGTTTCGACCAAAGTGGTCCGGGCCTTATATCGTCAAGACCATCCTGTCTGGAGGGGCTACGCAACTCATTGACTTGGACGGAAACGAATTCTCAACTCTGGTCAATCTGGATCAACTCAAGCGCTACTACCCCTGAGAGAAGCTCGCTGGGCTGAAAGCTGCAAGGGCAGCCAGTTCCAGGCAAAAATTAGAGCAGAAGCCTACTAAGATGAAAACCTGCAAGGGCATCTTAGGCAAAAGTTAAGGCATACAGTGAACGAGCTCGCTAGACCGAAAACCCGAAAGGGCGGTTTTAGGCAAAAATTAGAGCGCAAAAGGAGAGTGTCAAAACCAGAGCGAACCCTATCCTTGAACTACGTCATGACCTGATTCCTTCGCCAAAAAGGATACGTAGGCAGTCTCACTATGAGACCCGGTCACAATCAATTAAAATAAAATCCAGGTTGACAGAATTCAGAAAGGCGGAATCAGAAAGGGGGAGACCCTCTATAACTCACTTTATTAAAATAACTGCTTCTAATACATAAGGCTGAGCATGATTTTCGAAAATAAAAGTGCAATACAATAAAAGGGGGTCCACGATTTATTCAACGGTCAGGGTAGTAAGGTCGAGTCAGTTTCTTTGAGCTCCCGCTCTTGCAGCAATGTCTCTCCTGAGCCACTTCAGGTAACTCCTGCGCACTGCAACAGATGGGTAAGGGTGAGCATCAGTCACCTCGCGAGACCTCCAGAATCGCTGGTAGTTGCAAAGAGCCGAATGGCGGAAGAAAGGCAGAACTACATCCACCAGGACCTCTGTAGGGGCCTCCTGTCTCAAACCAAGCTGACGCTGAATCCGATAGGGAATGTAAAAGGTAAAAGCCTCCAGACCAGCAAGAACCACCCACTGAGGGCCCATATAGTGTACAGTCATAGGCGGAAGGTCAAGCCATGAGCATCTCCAGGAAATAGTCTCAGCCCGCTGACGTTTGAAGAAGTTGATCCATTCGGAAGCTCGCCTGTCTGCAAATTCAAAGCACCGAGAGGACAATAACCTAGCCTCATACACCAAGTTGCCAGGAGGGAGAGTCAGCACATTCACCTTGTCGTAAAGCCAAATCTGCCAGAGAGAGAAAACAAGTAAGAAACCATAGAAAGCCAAGCCGAACGAGAGTAAGAGAAAAACTCGCAAAAGGAAAGATGAGTGAGAAACCAACCTGTAAGAGGAGAGGACTGCCGCCGAAAGTCTCGGTCTCTCTGGAACAAACCTTGTCCAAGCCCATCAACGTTTCAGCCAATACCATTGGGATCACATCCTTTCGAGCTTCAATCTGCACCGCAATGCTGACCAACGCCGAGCTAGCATGTCCAGTGGAAGGAACCAAGAAGTAAGCAGCAAGTAAGCACATGCAAAGAGCGGTCATGCGCCGAGTGTGGTAGGTTGTATCCGCTAGGTTACCAAGAGGAGAGAACATCTCAATGAGGCGCATCACATTTAGGCGACTGTTGCTAACCAAGTAACGAGCAACACCGTCATTCAACCCCAGAGAGGCAGCAAGAACCTTGGACATGTTCTCGCGCATAGGAGGGACAATGACCTCTCCAGAGCCGAAGCCGCCGAGATAGGCGCGGAACTCTTCAATAGTGGGACAAAGTTCTTGCTCACCAAAGCGGAATACGTGCACCTCTGGGTCCCAAAGACTTGTGGCAGCCCTCAAAAGCTCGGGACGAAGGCGGATGTTACGGAGGTATCTCATGGAGTAGAGACCGTGTGCCCAAAAGTTGAGCCAATCGACCCCCTCCATGGAAACCAACTATGGGCGTAGTGAACCGGTAAGAGAAAGAGCCATTGGGAGGAAATGAAGGTTTGAGGAAGGTGAAAGACTAAGAAAGATATGGTTAGTGTGAGGTCTAAGGCCTGAATTTATAGGGGGGATAGAGGAGACAACTCCAACTTTCAAAAGAGTCTTGGGTTCCAAAAGTGTAAATTTTCCATGAGTCTTACATAGGGAAAAGCTTGGTCATGCCCCAAAAGAACAAAGCAGACATGCACTGGCTCGGAAATGTTATAGAATAGGTCAAACTTCAACCTTCGTGCAATCTGTCTTGGGAAGCAACAAATGGCAGAATGTCAGGAAAATAGCGCCGCATGGCATATCGAAGTAACGCGCGGCGTAATAGATCCAAGGGAAAAACCACGGCATAACACGGATACGCCGCAGGATCAGATGAAATCCCGTGCGGCGCTTTGGAGCCCCGCGCGGCATATCAAGTCTGCATTTCTGCAGACTTTGACAGCAGAGGTCTGAAACCAATTCGAGGCACTTGCAGGCATCACCAACCCTCAGAACATACCTCAATGGGTATTTGGGACTTCGGGGAAGTTCCGCTTCGAGTCAACTCTCAAAATTCGATGCGAGGACATCGAAAAGTCAATAAAACCCATTTCCTAAGCCGTGTCAAGGTATCAAAGTCCGTTTCGAGTCGTTCCAAGCTGATCTTTCCAGTCCCACAGGTCATAATGGTCAAAAGTGACCTGGTCCAAGTTTCGTTTCAAGGTCAAAGTCAAAATTTGAGAATGTCACCTTCTAAAGTCAACATTTTCTCGCTTTTCAAGCAGTTTTCAAACAAGAGCTTGAGTTTTCTAGCCACATGTCGAATGTTAAGGGTCGCAAGTGACATAAGATAGTCCACAACAAGGGCATTCTTGTAAATTCCTGTATTAAGTGTCGATTTTTCAAAATTATTCATTTACCTTCTTTGATTTCTATTCCAATGTCAATGTACCTATGTCCCAACATATTGCTTATCACAAAGCTTGAGCTCGCTTCGGTTTATGGCCAAGGAATAGTTACATGCGCTGGTTAATGTTTTAGTTATTCAATCTTCTTTATACAAATGACAAATGAAAGGAATTGAATGACATGAACATTGAAAGAACAAACTCTCATATAAATCCAAAATATCCATGAGTCGAAGTACAAAGCTAAAGAAGGCGTGCAAGCCCAATGCTCAAAAATCCTATCTACTGAGGGTAAATAGGTACCCTTCCAAAAGAAGCACGCATGCTCCACAAAAAAGGCAAAAAGCAAAACAAACAAAAAAGGGAGCTCAGCTCTCATCCTCGTCCTCACCCTCCTCAGCGTCCTCCTCCCCGGAGGCCTCCTCCGCCTGGGAACTGACCGCCTCCTGAGTACCCGTCACCCTGGGCACAATGCTCCCAGAGGAGTCCTCCAGGTCAACGTCTGTGGGCTCCTCAGTCTCGTCGAAGACGTCTATAGGCTCGTCCTCCGTCTCCCCAGAAAGTCGTGGCCTCTTCGACGGAGGCTCCTCCCGAGAGCCAGCAGAGGAAGCCGGGTGCGCTTGCATGCACACAGACTTTCTGCGTGGCCCATGTGAAGCCCCTCCTCCAGCCTGCAATAACATGACATTCATCATTTGCATTGTAATCATAGTATAGGCAATAAGGAGTAAAAGCAAAGGGTTAGAAAGTCTTACCATTGTCCTGCCAGCATGAAGAAGCACCTCTGGGGCATGGCCCATCGCGTACTGCCTCACCAGCTGCTCCAGGCCCATCATGGCCTCTGCCATCTCCCTCACGTACTCCGGAGTCGCCTGCACAATAGGCAAGTGGATAAGAATGTATAGTGATAATAGCAAGTGCAAGCAAAAGACGAAAGGATACGTGTCATACCTGAGCAAGAAACTCCGGGGCTGCAGCTGTGGGACGTGGCACCACCACTACACCAGAAGCCCCCTGGGCAGTCGTCACGTCCACCGTCCAGGAGAGTCGGGGCAAACTGACCCCGCTCGGGCCTGTATCGTCACCCCGACCGCTACCACCACCTTCGCGCCCTCTTCCTTTTCCTCTCCCTCCTCTCCTTCCTCTTCCACCTCTACCACCCGTACCACCTGACACTCGTAGCGTCGCCTCCCAAGCAGCAGCTCGCACCCCGAAACTCGGCATCAAGTACCGAGCCCAGTACTCAAAGTAGTCAACGCCTGCTTGGAAGAGTGGCTCCAGCTCAAGGTCCGGCTGCACGAACCGCTCCACCTCCTCTCGAGTGTACTGGCTCGTCCTCTGCACCAAAGCAGGAAGAGGGCCAGGGACTCGAAAAACGTCCAGCCTCAACGACTGACATGACACCCGGTCACCCAGGTACCACTGCCAGCCGTAAGGGGACTCGAGAAGCACTCTCCCCCTCGTCACCTCCCTACTCCGGACCAAGTAAGGGAGCTCGAAGCGATCCCACACACGCCAGCAAACCTACAGTCAAGGATATACAACATCAGCATGAGATTCAAATAGAACTGTCAACAAATAGAAGCATGCAAGATTGAAATCATACCCTGTCCGGACGCAGCTCGTCCAGGAAGAGGCGGTAGGCGTTCAGGTCGCCTTTCCCTTTCTTCACTCCCCGAAACTCCTTGGACCAACGTAGAGCCCGGGGAAGTACTGTGTCACTAGGACATGAGGTCTCGGGAGGGTACATGTCCAGTACCTCGTACGTCCACAGCTGTAGAGTTAAAAATCAAAGATTAGCACAGGATATGCAATAAGTAAAGGGAAAGACAAATAAGCCCGAGAGAAGTTTGAAATGTACCTCCTAGACTCTCCAGTAACCGCCGAGACTCTTCCCCGCCCCTCGGGAAAGAGACCCCATAAAGGCGTAGCACGCCCCTAAAGCCGCGCCGCCCCAGTCAAAGCGGGCTATCTCCCCGACGTCCCTCAAGGCCGGAAGGAGCGAAAGGTGTACTCGGTTGCACCTATTGGGAAACTGGGACGCACCAAGCAAGTACAACAAGAAGCACCGCGCCATCTGCTCCTCCTGCACCCTGTCTGTCAGAAGCTCCTCCGTCCAAAACCCCAAGAGCTGGGCGTACTGGGCGTCCTCCCTCTCCGCCCCCAGCACGTACCCCAGCATCTCTCGCTGGAACACTGCACTCCTCCCTGTAACAGTGTCGTATGGGATATGGTTGCCCCTGACCCTCAGACCGGTGATTGCCGCAAAGTCCAGGGGCGCCACCGTCAGCTCACCAAAGAGGAAGTGGAATGTATTCGTCGTGTCCCACCACCTCTCGGCAAGTGCCCTCACCACCTGGCGATCGTTGCTCGCCCTTGTCAGCACGCTGACAAACTCCCTGAAGCCCGCCTGCCTCACTATCTCCCTCACGGCCTCGGGGAGCCTCTCCCAAAACGTCGGCACGTCGGCCGCACCACCATAGCACGAGATAGTGATCGTTTGTTGCAATAAGTTGATAATATTCAGTAAACAGGTATATAATTCAAGTCAAATGCGATATTCAAATAAGGAAATGAAAGTACGATACATTGAAATTTGAAATGCAAGTGTTTAAAGTATACCTCGTCTCGACGCAAGGAGAGGTGCTGCTATGGGTCCCTCAGAACCAGGGCCTTGTCGTACGTGGGCCGCTCCGGCCTGTAGGCGTCTAAAAGGGTAGGGACCACTACGTGCTGAAAGGGCACGTAGGACTCCGCCACGTAAGCTCCTCGCCCCTTCAGGGCCTCCGTCGCCTCCTCCACAACGCTCCTCCGAGGGGCTGTCTCACCTCCAGTAGCCTCCTCCTCTACTCCCTGTGGCCCTCCAGCGGCCCCTGTCTCGACCTCGGCCTGGAGCTCCCTCTCCCGAGCCTCAAGCAGAGCCTCCGCTAACCCTGGCACTCCCCGAAAGGTCTCAACCAGGTCGTCAAGGGACGCCACCTCTAAGTAGTCACTCAACCCTATGGGTCGTGACGACCCTGCACCCTTACCACTACCGACAAACAAAGCCGGTGTCTCCCTCTCCTCCACCAACTCCTCCTCGACAACGGGGCCCTTCCCCAAGTCAGTCCGAGGCTCTCTCACGGGAGAAGCCTCTGTCTCCACCTCCACTCCGTCAAGCCCGTCGACACCGCGAGCCTCCGTGGCCCTCTCCTCCAAACCAACTGCACCCACCGCTCGGCCCATAGCCTCGTCCACACCCCTAGACTCCACTGCGCCCGGAGTCTCCGTCTCTTGGCCATAGCCGGCTAGCACCCTACTACCACCATCACCACCACTACCCGTCCACCACGGCAGCCGAGGCCAAGACCCCCATGGCCTCCGGCCCCTCCCCGACTGCCGTACCACTCTCCGGAGCCATAGAGGCTGGTACAACCTCGACCCGCGGGGGATGATCACCCCCGAGTGTATCCATGCCGTCCATAATCAGTCGAGAGAGAGAGAGATATGTGAGAGAGAAAGAGAACCGAGAGAGAGAAATGAGAGAGACGGGAGAGAGAGCAACGAGAGAGAGAGAGATGATCGGATAAAGAGAGATGATCGAGAGAGAGAGAGAGACGTTGGGAGAGAGTAGAGAGAACGAGAGAGAGAGAGAGGGAAATTCGAACGAACGGGGCGTACACAGTACGCCCTGTATATATATATCCATCTCGAACCGGTTCGTCTGGAATTAATTCCAGATCGGGTTCATAACTCATATGCCGCACGGCATTTTGGCTAGAGCGCGCGGCATAGTAACCTGACCGCATGAAACTTCTCGAGTTGTCATGACGCACGGTATTTCACGTGCCACGCGCGACATACAGGGTTAGTTCGACAGTTTGGATTCTGAGGGCAGTTCCTGACAACGGCGTTTACGTTCGAGTTTGTTCGTATAAAGAAAAGCAGAAAATAGCAGACAAACAGTAGCAAGAAAGAAGGCTTTCCATTTCATAAAACCCGAGGCCACCCTCGGGATTTTCATTACATCATTCAAAAAAAAACAAAAAAAAAGAAACAAAAAAAAAGAAACAAAAAAAAAAAGAAAAACAGAAAAATCCTACTGCCCCCTTTCTTCTTCTTCTTCTTCTCCTTCCTGACCCCCCACCTCAATCATCGGATGCGTCGTTCGCCCCGTCCGAGCGGTCGTCGGAACCGTTCGGATTCCCTTCAGAATTCTCCGCGGTATCACTGGACAAGCACTCCGGTGCGAACCACGCGTCGCTCTTGTCGTCTTGCTGGTCGTACGCGAAGTCCTGAAGGTTGGACACCGCGCGACAAAGGGTGCGGATCGTTGAAATGAGCCTCGCGATCTGACGGTTCAGTTGCTCGATCTCTTCACGATAAAAGCCCATCTCGATTTCCAGGGATGTCACTCGCGTTGCCAAACTACTGTTCGCCATGGTCGGAATCATGAGAGTAACCTTTTTTTTTATTTTTAGAATGAAGAAGGTAGAAAGATTTGAAGTGTTTTGATGGTGCATAGAATGAGGCACTACCACCCTTTTAAAAGCAGTTCCAGCCGACGAAAGGGCATGCCTGTATTAATGGGCACCCTTAAATCAGCCAACTGACCTCGGAAATCGAAGGGGTGCATTGAAATTCGAAACGCCGCGCGCCACATCGAATGCCCGCACGGTATTATGGCTCCAGAGGATTAAAATTGTTTTCTCAGGAATTGATCCCCGAGCCACCAAAATCATCTTGAAAATCAAATACTCCAGCCGTTTTGCAGCGAAAATCTTTTAGAACGACGTACATTAATTATGGGATTATTCAATCCCGTCCCCCGAGGACTCGCCGTATTCGCATTTGTTCGCGGTATTCGTCCCCTGGGATTTGCCGAATTCGTGTTACTCGTATTAAATTTCGCCTCCCGATGGCTTGTCTCAAATCAAATTTTCGCCTCCCGATGGCTCGTCTCAAATCAAATTTCGCCTCCCAAGGGCTTGTCTCAAATCAAATTTCGCCTCCCGATGGCTCGTCTCAAATCAAAATTTTCGCCTCCCGTGGGCTCGTCTCAAATCAAAATTTTGCCTCCCGAGGGCTCGTCTCGAATTCTTGTCTCAAATTTTTAGCCTCCTGAAGGCTCGCTTTGCATTTTCCACGACACCCTACTAGCACTCAATCTTGTAGACACCCCAATTTGGCCTAACGATTATTTCAAGTCCCACCTTGGGACCATCCCGATGATGAAATGGATACAGTGATTGCTGATTGCTTCCTTGAGAACCTTAGGACTTTCGGTAAGAACTTTGAGCCACTTAGAGGACCCAATTCAGAGCCATACAGCCTTTCAGACAGAAATACAGAAGCCTAGGAGAATCCATCTGTCGGCCGTGACATCGATCCCACGGCCCTAACATCATTTCCTCACCCGAGCAACCTGTTGCTAGCAAAATCTCCCTGAGAGATCAATCCCTCGGCCACAAGATCTATCCTTCGGCCGAGACATCCATTCCTTGGCCGTGATATCCTTTACTCGGCCGCCAGATCGACCTTTTCCCAGACTCTGGAACGTTTTCTGTCAGACGTTTGATCCAATTACACTACTTTCCCGATGCGTTCGGGCTACGCTCAGAGATTACGACGTAGAGTTAGAGATGCATTGCAATTACAATTACCATCTTGTGATTTGATTGGCCGGAGTGAGTCACCAATTGCTTATATAAAGGGCCTTTGGACTCCAAAAATAGAGACACAAAATTATCAGAGTATACACTCTCTCAAGCCTCGAAACTCTGCACAAATACTCTCTCACACTCACTCCTCAAAAGCCCTAACCTCCCGAAGGCAGCCGTCAATCCGGCGATCAAGCCCCGAAGTTCAAACCCTAACCCTAGGGTTTTCAATCAAGCAATCAGTCAACCACGCCCAATCCAAAGCAATCAAGCAACTGAGGGATCAAGGTGGTGAGGCCCAACGGCCTCTGGTTTGTCTTATTTACTGTATTTCTGACTAACCGTAGCGTTTTGATCATCTGTTAATCTTTCTGTCTGGTGTGAGGAAGAACACCGACCGGGGCTTCGATCCCTCGACCGGTACATCAAACCAGGAGGATCCCTCGGCCGTGACATCCATTCACCGGCCGCGGGATCCATCTCCCTGGGACAGTTTGTTTTGTTTTGCTTTCTGACGCATGCTTTACTTATCGCACTGGCTCACTTTACTTACTGTTTAAAGGAATAAATAAACAGACTATGTGTTAGAATTAAACAAAGCATCTACATGTCTTATGATTGAATGATTATGGGCCAGTCTCACGACTGGGCAAAGAGGGGTGCCTAACACCTTTCCCTTATTGTACTTTTGGCTCCCGTATCCAGAATCTCTATCTATTTTCCCAGTTTTAATAAACTGGGTGGCGACTCTGTTTTGATGATAACCGTTATCATGTGGCGATGTTCCTAGCCATGGGAATGTCCATGATTTTGGTTTACGAAGCAAGCAACCAATCGAGCGAACAAACGTGATCAATCTGTATGGCGATGCCCCGTTTGGGAGGTGTCTACAGTTTTTGGCGACTTTGCTGGGGAATATGAGAGACATAACCAAAAAGTTCAACATAAGACTAATACATGCCTTGTTTAATTCATTTATCATATGCATCGAGTGGGCAACCCGTTGAGTTCACCTGATATCCCGGCATGACACGGGCTATGTTGGGGGTTCTAGCAAACTCCACAGTCACTCGTACCTAGTGGTATATCAAAAAGGGAATCACCCAATCACCGCCTATGATGGGCTGGTGAGAGGATTGGTGCCCTTTGACAACGGAGCACCCTGAGACTACCAAAACCTTGCATGTTTTAAAAAGCCATAGAACTTATCAAACTAAGACAGGAACCTACAGGCTAGGAACCTACTTGCATTTTACTTCCAAGTTCTTCCTCACACCCGTTGTATATGTGTATGTTGTAAAGTTTCTTTTTTGTAGGTTAAACCTTAGGAATCTCTCTAAGTCAAATATACAATAGGTAAGATTAATCAATCTAACTAAAGCAAAAACCTTTTCAGGAAAAATGATTGCATCACTGTTCATGTCTGATTCGCACTTTCAAGTTGTCACCAAGCTGTCTGGTCCGCTCCACTTTGCTGTTGAAGACTTCAACCCCTCCGAATACATCACTCCAGTAAATCAACCAAAGCCTATGGTGGCTATCATTGAAGACAACCATGTCATGTTCGCTGGAACGGTTTATGAGGAAGAAGTAGAAGACCTGATCGAAGAAGAAGGGCTTCGCAGGGTTCCAATCTATTTTTATGACCCCTATGCACCTACCGACGACTATTGGCCAATAGACGAGGTCAACAACCTCGAAACTGAAGAGGCAAAGGAAGAAGAATCTGTCGACAATGACCCACTAGACGAAATATCACTAAACCTACTCTTTGATGAGGGAGTCACCAACAATGAAATAAGGGTGATCCACCCCATCACAGATAGCTTTGGTAATTGGTGGGGCTTTGTTGGCACACGACGAGTCGACAACAGCGACGAAGCAGAGATTGAAGCTCAATTGGAAGAAATAACAGCAATAGCAAATCAAATGGCCCTCCAAGACTTGCAGGGTGACAATGATGAAAGTGCGAATCAAGGTGATAGTGAAGTGCTGGTGATCAACCTTGGTGATGGAAAAGACTGCTCTGAACTGATTGTGGATGCTGAAAAAGGGGCTTACCCTAACTGGACCGTGGAACACACCCTGAAATACAAAATGAAAAGCGCTAATTCTGATCTTAGTTCTGATTTCGATTCCGACTCCGAGTCGACTCAGTCCGAGTCAAGCTTTTCATCTTTTGAAACTACTAAGTCTAGTGAGGAAAATCTGGTCAAAGTACCAAGGCATAACATTTACTTTGAGTTCGACTCTGAAATGTCTTTTGATAATCTTAGCAATGAGAAGGAAGATTTAGAGTATTTCACTTTGCCTATGATCAATTGCATGGATTCCGACAAACCAAATTTTGAGGAAGAAATTCCAAAAGAAATTCTAGAATTCATCGAGAGAGAAGAAGAAAGGCACGCTAAACCTTTTTCTGAGAAAATAATCACAGCAAACATAGGCTCTGAAAACGAGCCCAAAATAGTTAAAATTGGTGCCACACTATCCCCTCAAGAAAGTGAAAAACTAATCCTTTTGCTAAAAGAATACAAAGATGTTTTTGCCTGATCTTACGAGGACATGCCTGGAATAGACCCTGAAATTGTTCAGCATAAAATTCCCCTTCATCCTGATGCAAAACTAGTTAAACAGAAACTGAGACATATGCGCCCTGATTGGGTCTTAAAGATAAAAGAAGAAGTCACTAAACAAATTAACGCCGGTTTTCTCATAGTCACCGAATATCCACAGTGGGTAGCTAACATCGTTCCCGTACCAAAGAAAACTGGAGGAATCAGGGTATGCGTAGATTTCCGAGATCTCAACAAGGCCAGTCCAAAGGATGACTTTCCATTACCTCACATAGACGAGCTAGTAGATAACACCGCAGGCCATGCATTGCTATCCTTCATGGATGGATTTTCTGGGTATAATCAAATCCTTATGTCTCCTGAGGATACAGAGAAAACTACCTTCACTACACCTTGGGGAACCTACTGCTACTGAGTGATGCCATTGGGTTGAAGAATGCTGGAGCCACTTATCAGAGGATGGTCACAACACTGCTGCACGACATGATGCACAAAGAGGTCGAGGTGTATGTCGACGATATGTTAGTCAAATCAAAGGAAAGGGAAGGACACTATGGAGCACTCCAAAAGTTCTTTGAGAGGATTAGGAATTACAAACTACGTCTTAACCCTCAAAAATGCACTTTTGGGGTAACAGCTGGAAAGATGTTGGGATTCCTCATCACTCAAAGAGGAATCGAGGTAGACCCTTCCAAGATACAGGCTATCATGGAGATATCACCACCTAGGACGGAGAAGGAAGTAAGGAGTTTCTTGGGGAAGGTACAGTTCATCAGCAGGTTCATTTCCAAGCTCACAACCACCTGTGAACCTCTTTTCAAGCTACTGAAGAAAGGTACTGATTTTGAATGGAGCCAAGACTGTCAGCAAGTGTTCGAGGCAATCAAAGAATATCTTCAGAATCCACCTATACTGTCGCCGCCCATCCCTGGGAAGCCATTGATTCTGTATCTCTCAGTAATAGACACATTCATGGGGTGCATGCTAACACAAGAAAACAACGCCAAAGTAGAGTGCGCCATATACTACCTCAGCAAAAAAATGATGGACTATGAGACAAGGTACACTCCCCTCGAGAAAACCTGTTGGGGGCTAGTATGGGCCACAAAGAAACTGAGGCACTACCTGTTAGCACATCCGGTGGTGCTGGTCTCTCGTTTAGACCCAATCAAGTATCTTTTCGAAAAGCCAACACTTATCGGAAAGCTAGCTAGGTGGTTATTGCTGCTAGCAGAATTCGACCTCAAATACATGACAAGGAAATCAGTGAAGGGAAGAGCTGTGGTAGAATTCTTGGCATATCACCCTGTGACAGAGGCCAAGGCAGAGGACTTCATGTTCCCCGACGAGGACATCTTATGTCTCTTAGACGACACTTGGCAACTTTACTTTGATGGAGCATCAAACCGGTGTGGATATGGCATAAGGGTATTGCTAGTTTCCCCAAACGACTCTCACATCCCTTTGTCATATAAACTGAGGTTTGAAGTCACTAACAACCAAGCTGAATACGAGGCTTGTATTGCTGGAATGGAGGCAGCCCTGGAGCTAGGGGCAAAAAGGTAGAAGTCACTGGGGATTCAAACCTGGTGGTATCTCAAGCAAGAGGAGACTGGAAGGTCAAGGAGGATACACTAAAGCTATATCATTCTGTGCTGGAAGATCTAATTCCACAATTCGATTCCGTTATCTTCACACACACTCCTCGGGTGAGCAATAGATTTGCGGATGCACTGGCAACGTTAGCATTTATGGTCGAAATACCCCTGGGGTTCACAATGCGGCCTCTCATGATCGAGCAAAAAGTTAAACCAGCATGTGAATGCACCTTTACCGAGGAAGGTGAAGACGATGGCAAGCCATGGTACGAAGACGTGAAGGAATTCCTGGAAAAAGGAGAATACCCATCCGAGGCCACCTCGAAAGACAAAACGGCTCTGCGGAAGTTTGCTGCCCGATTTGTAATCTGTGGAGGAGCATTGTATCGAAGGGCACACTTGGGTCCAAGCCAACTTTGCGTCACAACGGAGGACAGCCACAAGGTAATGGAGGAAATACACGAAGGAATTTGTGGGCCACACATGAATGGGGCAACGATGGCAAATAAGATCCTACGTCAGGGATATTACTAGACTACAATGGAAGCCGACTGCGCTGATTATGTCCGCCGATGTTACAAATGCCAAACTCATGCTGATCGTATGCGTATTCCCCCTACGGAATTGTACAGCATGACATCCCCTTGGCCATTCTCCACCTGGGGGATAGACGTCATTGGAAGTATAAATCCAAAGGGAAAATACAAACATCAGTTCATTCTGGTGGCCATTGACTACTTCACCAAGTGGGTAGAAGCAGCTTCTTATGCTACTCTCAAAGCCACTCATGTGGCCAAATTTATTCGCACTAATATCATCTATCGATATGGTGTACCTCACGAGTTCGTCTATGACAATGGATCGCACTTCAAGGGGGCGACAAAGAAGCTTTTCGCCGAATTTGGGATACAGAATCATCGGTCATCTACTTACCGACCTCAAACTAATGGAGCAGTTGAGGCTGCAAACAAGAATATCAAGAGGATTCTGCGGAAGACTACCGACACTTACACAGACTGGCCAGAAATGCTACCTCTGGCACTATGGGGTTATCGAACAACTGAAAGGACTTCAACTGGAACCACTCCCTACTCTCTGGTCTATGGAATGGAAGCTGTCTTGCCTATCGAACTGGAGTTACCTTCGTTAAGGGTTCTAGCTGAGACTGGAATGATCGAAGAAGACTGGGTTCAAAATCGCCACGATGAGTTGGTACTACTAGACGAAAGGAGGCTGAGAGCGTTATACCATGTACAAGGGTATCAACGCCGCATTGCACGAGCATTCAACAAAAAGGTGAAACCTAGGGACATCAAGGTAGGAGACATGGTGCTCGAAGCAATTCGTTGCCACGTCTCAGACCCAAAGGGCAAGTTTAGACCAAACTGGGGAGGCCCCTACCTTATCAGACGCATACTTTCTGGAGGAGCAGCATACATTGCAGACTTGGATGGAATGGAATTCGCAACGCCAGTCAACATTGACAAGCTGAGGAAGTATTACCCATGAGAGATGCTCGTTGGACCGAAAACCACAAGGGTGGGCGGATCCAAGCAAAAATTAGAGCAGCCTGCTAGGTCGAAAACCCGCAAGGGCGGCTTAGGCAAAAACTAAGGCATAAATAAAACGCTCGCTAGACCGAAAACCCGCAAGGGCGGTTTTAGGCAAAATTTAGAGCACAAAAGGAGAGGAAAATACCCGAGTGGACCCTAACTAAAAACAAAACAAATCCGCTTTGTTGGAACTACGTTTATGGCCTGATTCCCTCCATGGGATACGTAGGCAATCTCTAAATTTGAGATCCGGCCACTGCTATCATCATCACTTCCAAAATTTCTAGGTCTATCCTAAAGCATGCTCACTATCAAATCATGGCAATAACATCTCTAAAATAAAACGACCAAAATGTTTTATTATTTCCAAAGGGAAAGGACAAAGCAAACCTAAACAATTCTTAATCCATGAAAGCTAGAATCAAACAAACATCTTTTGAAAAACATAAGCAAAGTGTCAGCCTCTAGGTCTTCCTTCTCTTTGCACTACCATCCTCCAAAAGGTTTTTCTTCAACCAGCGTTTGTAAGAACCCGATAGCTTAACAACGAAGTTCTCAGCAACCTCCTGCATTACTCTATTTGGCCAAAGACGCAGCATATTGCGACAGAAGTTGGCATCATGGATCTTAGAGACGGTGTACTCAGGGTCACCCAGGATTGCGGTTTGTTCAGCCCCAAACTACCTTTGAAAACGAGCAGGAAAGTAGAAAACGACTCGAGTAATACCAATCATTGCTACACCAAAATGGTTCATGGTACTCTCAGTCATGCTCTCAATACCATACCAAGGGAAAACCCATTGAATCCAATCACCTCTGCAAGTCTTCATCCATGCTTCCCAAGCAGCCTCAGTTGGGAACTGTTTAATCATGTGACGCTCCGTGCATTGGTCTGGATTATAAGAAAGTCGCTCTGGTGCATCCCACACCTTTAGCTTCTCAAACAACCACACCTAGAGAACAAGGGAAAATTGTGAGTTGAGAGAACACGTGAGTCAAAACAAAAGAATGATGAGTGAAAAGATAAACTTGACAAAAAAAACAAATAAAAGAGCGAACCTGCAATAGCAAGGGACTGCCTGAGAATTGAGCTGTAGGACTACCCTTCATCACATCTAGACCCATCAAGGTCTCTGCCAATACTAAACCAGCGAAACCCACACAGTTTCCAATCTGTTGAGCAAGGTTAAGTAACACAGGATCAGCGTGGCCAGAGGAAGGGCCAAGCAAATAATAATGAACGAGACAAATGCACAACGCATGAAAGCACGACTTCTGTAGGGAAACTTGGCGATGAGCCTCAGCTGTACCAAAACACTGAATAAGTTGCAGAATCTCCAACCTTCCTTTCACTAGGAAGAATTTAACTTCATGTTTCTGAACTTGGAGTAAATCCTTCAGGAGATCACCTCGGTTGAACAAAGGATTAGGGACAATGAAACCCTCTCTATCCGAATGACCCATGATGGCTGCAAATTCCTCGATAGTAGGACACAACTCCTCTCTCTTAAATCGAAAGACGTGAAAATCATGGTCCCACAAACTAGTGGCTGCCCTAAGGAAGGCAAAATTCACAGGAATGTGACGAAGGGAAAAGAGGAAGTCCATGCCAAAGGACTTAAAATGCAGACGGTCAAGGCCATTAAAGGAATCCAACCACTGATCAAGGACTGGTTGTGCCATGTGCAAAGAATTGCTGCTGACAACGCTATCGGGTTCGTGGAACGCGTATTTATAGAACTAAGTCGAATCTTAGTCCGAATCGGAATCGGATTCTTAATCCTCAGAATTTCAAATCGGTCTCTCGGCCGATACTTCGATATGACGGCCGTAGGATCTATCCATCGACCCGTGAAAATCAGGGTTGACTGCAAGTCAAACCCAGGCAGGTGAAACGATCCTTCGGCCGCCAGATCGAAGCCTCGGCCGCGTAATCACTAAATCGGCCGCCAAAACGGCTATTTTACAGACTGCTTCCACGGTTCAGTTCGTTTCATTGGATTAACAAGAATATCACACGCAAACAACGTAGACACAGCGTACACAATCATAATAGCAGAGCAAAAGGTTTTTGTTTCATATATCGAAAGCTTTTTACATCACAAGGTGGATCATCCCACATTTCCTAAACAAACTGTACATCGATTTCCTGTCGAACTAACCTATGCAGGAAGAGAAACAGAAAAAAAACAAAAAAGAGGAAGCAGAAGAGGATGTCGAACCCTCTGGTGGTCCGAACACTAGAGACCAGCTGCAAAAAAGAAAAGGAGACCCCTGGGGCGATGTCTACCAAAGGAGTACTACGGTGCAGAAGGGACACCACATGGCTCAAAAGAATCACCACATGGCCCAGAAAAATCACCACACCGCGTACCTCTGCCACGCCAGGAGCTCCGCGTCACGGAAGTAAGCCACCCATGCGAGGGCCCCTAATTAACCATACCCATGCGAGGGTCCCAAATCAAGCATCAAGACGGGACCAAGAGCAAACGCGGTCTCCCTCCGCGCACGCTAGCCACGTCAGCGTGTCATCCATAGCCCAGAGCTGTCGGGAATGAAGAGAAACGGAAGAGGTCTTCGGTAAGGGTCTTGGACGCAGGAAAAGGGAAGAGGAAAGAAAGGAAAATGTAACGAAACGGCTGAGGCCGTGGCCTTTTATAGGCCCCTGGAAACAAACTGATTAAGCGGCCGAGGCATCGATTCCTCGGTCGAAACATCAATTCTTCGGCCGAGAGATCGATCTCCTGGCCCTCCAATAAATTTCCTTCAGCAACAACAGATTTTGCTCAGTGCACAGACTTAAGCCGTTATAGAATTTTGGGTCTGTGACCAACAGAAGCAAAATCAAGTCGGCCTCAGGGGCACCCCCGAGTCAACCAAAACCAGCCTTGGGGGCATGTCCAAGCATCGAAGATCTCTCTCCACAAATTGCTGGCCGAAGCAAAACAAGCAGCCATGAGCTCAAAACTTTAGCAGCTCCACGCTCAATAACCTTGTGCACAGGTCGCTTAAGTCACCCAGGCTCTACGCCCATATCAACTCACTCAGCGGCTCTACGCCCATCATCTCTTCAGCGGCTTCAGGCCCACCATCTCAATTGGCTCGAAGCCGTACACAAGCAGTCTTAGCGCCTCCAAGCCCACCGTTTCAACTGGCTCGAAGCCATAACAATCAACTCAGCGGCTCCAAGCCCTCGACTCAACAGCTCTATGCTCGTTATCTCACTCAGCGGCTCAAAGCCCATTATCTCAACTGGCTTGAAGCTGTAAACAACCAATCTCACCGGCTCGAAGCCCATTATCGACAGGCTCTACGCTTGTTATCACAACTCAGCGGCTCAAAGCCCAACTTCTCAACTGGCTTGAAGCCGTAAACAAGCAAACAGGCTCTACGCCACCCCAACAATCAGGACATTTATTCTCAGGCTTTATGCCTGAATGCTCAAAAAATCTAACATTTTTTGAATGCTCAAGCTCTACGCTTGGATGCCCAACCACTGTGTACTGGATGCTCAAGTTATACACTTGAATGCTCAAGCTCTACGCTTGGATGCCCAACCACTGCGTACTGGACGCTCAAAGCCTGTACTTTGAATGCTCGGATTCTACCGTCCGAATGCTCGAGCTCTACTCTCTGAATGCTCAATTCCGGAACTTGATAGAAGCTATAAGCTTAAAAACAAACACACACGCACGGGCCCGTGCACATATTGCATTATCACATCTAGTCTGCTTCATCATATCTGTTCACATCTAACAACAAACATCACACATGTACACGCTGCATATCTCTCATGAAACAGGTCAACCCTGCAATCAACCGGCTCTAGGCCTCGGTTTTATTGATCGGTTCAGCGCCTCGATCCTTTGGCTCCACGCCAACACTTATGATGGAAAAGCTCCGTGCATAGACCATCAGGATGCAACCAGCTCTACGCTTCGTTTCAAATCACGTCAAGCTCTAAGTTCCGACAGCTCAGGCCCTCGCCTCAAGACTGCAGCAGGCTCCACGCCTCAATCTAATCACCTCAGGCTCCACGCCTCAGTTCCTTCACCTCAGGCCCTTGCCTTATACTAGCTCCGCGCTTCGGTTCAGCACGTCAAGCTCAAAGCTCTGACACCTCAGGCCTTCGCCTCAAGACTGCAACAGGCTCCACGCCTTGATTCCATCACTCTCTAGGCTCTCGCCTCATGACTACAACCGGCTCCGTGCCTCGATTCCCTCATTCCCCGAAGCTCCGTGCTCTAGATACTGGCCCTGCGCCCCCTACATCTCAAAAACAAACCGGCGTCCGATTCATCCCCAGCAGGTGGCTTGGATTCCACCCTACTACATCAATTCCTTCCAGCTCATTCGCAAGGATAGGCTACTCTACCGAGCTCCTTTCAGTCAAAGTAAGGATGATCAAGAAAAGCAAGCGCACCTGCCGTGTACTGATCTACCCCAAAATACTAAGGAAGCTCTCCGCAAAAAGTCCCCAGGTAGCCCCGCGCTCCTTCAACTACTCTTCGCCAAAACCCTGGCTCAGTCTAGGTACGTCACACTAAGGCTTTTTAAGCCCTAAGGTACGTCTTCTGTCTCTAACCCTCCAAACTTTTTACTTTTCTTTATTGCCCGAACTACGGTTGGTCTGAATTTCCCTTGTGGAATACTGTGGGCTCCCGCGCCCGAAGCGGTGCGATTTGTGACAGAGTCGCCACCCGGATTTTTGAGATGGATGATCCGAGAAACCGAGAGTTTGTTTGGAAAAGGAAAGGGCTTTTTGATCTAGCGAAACTGTTTGAGATTTTGGATCCGGGAGCCAGGTTACGAGCGGGGAAGGTTTTGTTGAAAAGCACCCCGCTCGCCCGGTAAAGACCGGTCTCTACTAAGCATTTTAAATGGAGGGATTAATACCATTCGGAAAACCTCAAAAACACATAAAGGGAAAGGGGAACAAGATAGATCATCTCACGTTGCCGTGCTAGTGGTGCTTGCTGTACAGAGATGATAAAGATGACATGGCGATGATATGAACAGGGAAAAATGTGGAAATAAACTGTCTGAAACACGATCCTCCGTCAGACGGCATATTGGCTTGTAGCGCGCGGCTTAACAATATGCCGTGCGTGGTTCTGATCCCGATACCAAACTTTTATAGTTTTGCAAAGCTTCGCACGGTGTACCATTACATCGCACGGTTTTATTTTAAAGCTACAGACGACTCACAGCTGTCAGATCATCTCAGATCTACACAATTCTTTCAAACCATGAAGGGAAAACCATTTTTGACACGTTTGCTTGTTTTGGAAAGATCTATGGAGTTTTAAAACATGGCTTGTAGAAATGGTCTCATTCTGAGACAGCTTTTGGTATACAGAAAGGACCCAACAACGGACGATCGCAATCCCGACAGTCTGAACAAATAAATAGTGTTCTTTTGAAATGCCGTACGCGTTGGTCTGCTATGCTGTGCGACGCTCTAAAGAGCCGCACGGTTTAGCAAACCTTCGTACAGGGCTCTGGTTTTGTTTTGTAAAAGAGGTTTTGGGTCAGATCTTAACCAAAAGGGTCAAGCCTGAGAACAGAAAGGTCCCCTCAGGGCCTGGACAGAGCCTAGCCCAAGGAAACTTGGTTTTTACCTTGGATCCGGAGCTTGAATGAGCTTTGATGAAGGAGGATGGACGTCGGGCGGTGAAGAAAGAAAGTAGAAGCGTGGGTATGTGTAATAGATGGATATATTGGGTAGTTGGGACCTCAAAGTTAGTAAGGGACTAACTTCAATGGTGAGGAGAAAAATGGAGTAAAAGGCCTAGAGAATGTCTTTTAAGAACAACATTCTCAAGGCTTGGAAATGGGAAAGTGGGTGTGAAAGCAAGAAGAGAGAGAAAGGGTATAATGGTGATCAAAGGCCCTTTTCCCTTGAGTGGAGGGGTGTATTTATAGGCAAGAGCCTTGGATTTTGAATTTCAAAAGTTGGAGGTATTTTCTGGGCGGGCCAGAAGTGTGCTTTCGGCTGAGCCGTATTGCAGCTGTGGCTCAAATAGGCGTGGCCGACAGCTTTCTGAGCCAGTCAGAACTTTATCCAAAATGCCGTGCGGTTAACGTCATGACTGCGTACGGCGTATTAAATTTCGATACGCCGTGCGGTGTAGATGTGTCGCGCACGGTACTTTAGGTTCGGTCCAAGGCTGTTTGGGCTTTCTCCGGGCTTTTGAGTTTTTTGGGCTTTTCATGGTTGGTTTGGGCTGCGGATGCTGGAGGGAATGCTTCATTCAAGCTCACAAAGGCTTTGTTTCCTTTATTTCATCATCGGGGAGATCAAAGACCGTTCGAGGTCCGGATTGGGGTGTCTACAGTAGTCCCTCTTTGACGTAACTCGGATACCATTGTTTTGATACGAGTGACGCTTAAAGAATAGGCATCCCGATCCGTTTGCTCTAAAGTCTTTGAACAGAAACAAAAACAAAATGCTTGAACATGCAAATAAACGGCAATGGTGGTCGCGTTCGTGGAACTGCCTACGTACCCTATTTGTAGGGATCAGACCAGCGTAGTTCAATTGGGACGATGCAAAATGTAGTAACTAATGCGAAAAATTCAATTGAGACGAGCCCTCGGGAGGCGAATTTTTGAAATTGATTTGAGACTTGAGACGAGCCCTCGGGAGGCGAATTTTTGAAATTGATTTGAGACTTGAGACTTGAGACGAGCCCTCGGGAGGCGAATTTTTGAAATTGAGTTGAGACTTGAGACGAGCCCTCGGGAGGCAAATTTTTGAAATTGAGTTGAGACTTGAGACTTGAGACGAGCCCTCAGGAGGCGAATTTTTGAAATTGAGTTGAGACTTGAGACGAGCCCTCGGGAGGCGAATTTTTGAAATTGAGTTGAGACTTGAGACTTGAGACGAGCCCTCGGGAGGCGAATTTTTGAAATTGAGTTGAGACTTGAGACTTGAGACGAGCCCTCAGGAGGCGAATTTTTGAAATTGAGTTGAGACTTGAGACTAGCCCTCGGGAGGTGAATTTTTGAAATTGATTTGAGACTTGAGACTGGTGAATACTGCGAGCAGACGTATGTACGACCGATCCTCAGGGGACGGGGAATTTCACGAGTCCCGGGGGACTAGGATCAAATAATCCTATCATTAATGCACACCATTCGAAAGGATTTCTGCTGCAAAACGGCTGGAGCTTTTTAGTTTCCGAGATGATTTTGGTGGCTGGAGTGCCCAATTTCCAAGAAAACACATTTATTCTTCTGGAGTCAAAATGCCGTGCGGGTGACCAAAGGGGCGCACGGCCTTTAGTTTCCCCATGCACCTCTTCGATTTCCGAGATAAGTTGGCTGGTTTAAGGGTGCCCATTAATACAGGCGTGCCCTTTCGTTGATCAGAACCTCTTTTAAAGGGATGGGGGTGCCTCATTCTATGCACTCTCTTCCCAAATCTTTCTATCTACTTCTCAAGACATGGCGGCAGACGACTTGACAGCGCGTGTGATCTCTTTGGAGGCAGAGATGGGCTTTTACCGCGAGGAGATCGAGCAACTGAACCAACAAATTGCGAGGCTCATTTCAACGATTCGCACTCTTCGTCGCGCGGTGTCCAACCTTCAGGACTTCGCTTTTGATCAGATGGACAACAAGCATGACCTGGAGTATGCGCCGAGGCGCGATTCGGACGGGACTGCAGAGGATTCGGAGGGGAATCCGAATGGCTCGGATGACCGTTCCGGCGAGGGAGATGATGCGTCTGGCGGAGGGAGCGACTGAGGAGTAGGATTTGATGAAGAAGAAAAGAGGGGGCTAGTAGGATTCCTTTTTCTGTTTTGATTTATCACTTTTTTTTTTTTTTTGAACAATGTAATGAGAATCCCGGGGATTTTCTCGGTTTTGATGAAATGAAAAATCTCCCTTTCTTGTTATCGCTTATCTGCTTTTTTTTTTTCATTGCTTATACTGTTCATGAATGAGACCAAATGTGAATGCCATGATCAGAAGACTGTTCTCAGAATTCGAACTGTCGAAATAACCCAGTATACCGTGCGCAGTATGGATGATGCCGTGCGTCGTGGGAACCCGAGAATTTTCATCCAGATACATCAATGTGCCGCGCGCGTCGACCCGTTGTGCCGTGCGGCGCAACTCTCTTCAAACCAGGTCCACTTAAAGTCCAGACGAACCGGTTCCGGGGAGATATATATATATACGGGGCGTACACAGTACGCCCCGATCGTTCGAATTTCCCTCCTATCTCTCTCCTGTCTCTCTCTCTCTCTCTCTCGTCTCTCTCTTTCTCTTCTCTCTCTCTCTCGATCATCTCTCTCCCTCGCTGTCTCTCTCTCTCGCTGTCTCTCTCTCTCTCGTCTCTCTCGTCTCTGCGCTCTTTCTCTCTCATTCTCTCTCTCTCATGGATAGCACGGATACACCCGGGGGTGATCAACCCCCACGGGTCGAGGTTGTACCGGCCATGGCAGCCCCGGGGAGCGACGTGGCAGTCGGGGAGGGGCCGGAGACCGTGGGGGTCTCGGCCCCGGCGGCATTGGCCGAGGGAGTCACGTCCTCGGCTGCCGCGGTGGTCGGTAGCGGTGGTGGTGACAGCGGTAGTGGAGTGTTGGCGGGATACGGTCAGGGGACAGAGACTCCGAGTGTAGTGGAGCCTAGGGGTGAGGACGAGGCTACGGGCCGGACAGAGGGTGCAGTTGGTTTGGAGGAGAGGGTTACGGAGACTGGCGGTGGCAACGGGTTTGTTGGAGTGGAGGTGGTGACAGAGGCCTCCCCTGTGAGAGAGCCTCGGACGGACCTGGGGAAGGGTCCCGTTGTTGAGGAGGAGTTGGTGGAGGAGAGGGAGACGCCAGCCATGTTTGTTGGCAGTGGCGAGGGTGCAGGGTCGTCGCGGCCCATTGGTTTAGGCGACTACCTTGAGGAGGCGTCTCTCGAGGACTTGGTTGAGACCTTACGGGGGGTGCCCTGACTGGCTGCGGCTTTACTTGAGGCCCAGGAGCGGGTGCTCCAGGTTGAGCTTGAGGCGGGGGCCACTGGAGAGCCACAGGGGGCAGAGGAGGAGGCTGCCAGAGGTGTGACAGGCCCTCGGAGGAGTGTTGTGGAGGAGGCGGCAGCGGCCCTGAAGGGGCGCGGGCCTTACGAGGCGGAGTCCTACGTGCCTTTTCAGCACGTAGTGGTTCCTACGCTTTTAGACGCCTATAGGCCAGCGCGGCCTACGTACGACGAGGCCTTGGTCCTGAGGGACCCACAGCAGCACCTTTCTTTGCGCCGAGACGAGGTATACTTTAAACATTCGCATTTCAAATTCCAATGCATCGTACTTTCATTTCTTTATCCGAATGCTGCATTTGCATTGAATAGTATACCTGTTTACTGAATGTTATGAACTCATTGCAACAGGCGATCGCCATCTCGTGCTACGGTGGCGCGGCCGACGTGCCGACGTTCTGGGAGAGACTCCCTGAGGCTGTGAGGGAGATAGTGAGGCAGGCAGGTTTTGGGGAGTTTGTGAGCGTGCTCACGAGGGCGAGCAACGATTGCCAGGTGGTGATGCCTTGGCCGAGAGGTGGTGGGACACCACAAACACGTTCCACTTCCTTTTGGCGAGCCGACGGTGACGCCGCTGGACTTTGCGGCGATCACCGGTCTGAGGGGGGTGACCCTATCCCCTACGACGCTGTTACGGGAGGAGCGCGGTGCTCCAGCGGGAGACACTGGGGTACGTGTTGAGGGGAGAGTGAGGACGCCCAGTACGCTCAACTGTTGGGGTTTTGGACGGAGGAGCTCCCGACCGACAGGGTGCGGGAGGAGCAGATGGCGCGGTGTTTTCTGTTGTACTTGCTTGGTGCGTCCCTGTTTCCCAACAGGCGCAACCGAGTACACCTTTCGCTCCTACCGGCCTTGAGGGACGTCGGGGAGATGGCCCGCTTTGACTGGGGCGGTGCAGCTTTGGGGGCGTGCTACGCCTTCATGGGGTCTCTTTCCCGAGGAGCGGGAAAGAGCCTCGGCGGTTACTGGAGGGTCTGGGAGGTATATTTCAAACTTCTCTCGCACTTATTTGTCTTTCTATTCACTTACTGCATATCCTGTGCTAATCCTTGATGTTTGATTCTGCAGCTGTGGACGTACGAGGTACTGGACATGTACCCTTCTGAGACCTCCTGCCCTAGCGACACAGTGCTTCCCCGGGCCCTACGTTGGTCCACGGAGTTCTGGGGAGTGAAGAAGGGGAAGGGCGACTTGAACGCCTATCGCCTTTTCTTAGACGAGCTTCGTCCTGACCGGGTATGATCATACCTCGCATGCTTCCATTCGCTTGATAGTTCTTATCCAAATCTTGTGTTGATATCATTCATTTTTGGTTGCAGGTCCGCTGGCACGTGTGGGACCGCTGCGAGTCTCTTTTCTTGGTGCGGAGCAGGGAGGTGACTAGGGGGAGAGTACTGCTCGAGTCCCCTTACGGCTGGCAGTGGTACCTGGGTGACCGGGTGTCACGTCAGTCGTTGAGGTTGGACGCTTTTAGAGTCCCTGGCCCCCTTCCTGGTCTGGTGCAGCGGACGAGCTTGTACACCAGGGGAGAGGTTGAGCGGTTCACACGACCGGACCTCGAGATCTCTTCCAGGCAGACGTGGACTACTCTGAGTACCGGGCTCGGCGCTTGATGCCGAGCTTCGGGGTACGGGCTGCTGCTCGGGAGGCGACGCTTCGAGCGTCAGGCGGTGCAGGCGGTAGAGGAGGACGAGGACAGAGAGGAGGGAGAGGCAGAGGACGCGAGGGTAGCGTCGGAGGTCGAGGTGACGGCGCAGGCCCGAGCGGGGCCAGCTTGCCTCGACTCTCCTGGACCGTGGACGTGACGACTGCCCAGGGGGTTTCTGGTGTAGTGGTGGTGCCGCGTCCCACAGTCGCAGCTCCGGAGTTTCTTGCTCAGATATAACTTGCATTCTCTTGCC
This sequence comes from Rhododendron griersonianum, assembly GCA_018127125.1. Taxonomy (NCBI): domain Eukaryota; kingdom Viridiplantae; phylum Streptophyta; class Magnoliopsida; order Ericales; family Ericaceae; genus Rhododendron; species Rhododendron griersonianum. The sequence continues at coordinate 19,218,942 of CM030795.1, forward strand.
CATTTGCATCTACTCGTTAGTATCGCTGTATGTTCTAAACAACTGACCTATTGTGCAGGCGACTCCGGAGTACGTGAGAGAGATGGGCGAGGCCATGATGGGCCTAGAGCAGCTGGTGAGGCAGTACGCCATGGGGCGTGTCCCAGAGGTGCTTCCTCGCGCTGGTGGGACCATGGTACAGCTTTTGAACCCTTTGCTTTTACTTCCTATTGCTTATTTCATGATTATAATGCTAATGATGAATACCATGTTATTGCAGGTTGGAGGAGGGGCTTCGCAGGAAATCTGTGCGTATGCAGGCGCCACAGGTTTCTTCTGCAGGTTCGCGGGAGGAGCCTCTGTCGAAGAGGCGGCGTCTTTCTGGGGGTACCGAGGAGGAGCCAGTCGACGTCTCCGACGAGACTGAGGAGCCGACGGACGTTGACCTCTCGGACACCTCGGGGAGTACAGTGCCTAGGGCGTCTGGTACTCAGGAGGCGGCTAGCTCTCCGGCGGAGGAGGCCTCTGGGGAGGTTAGCGAGGAGGGTGAGGACGACGACGAGGATGAGGACTAGAGTAGAGTTCCCTTTTATTTTGCTTTTTGACTGGAGCTGCGTGCTTCTTTTGGAAGGGTGCTGTTTACCCTTAGTAGATAGGATTTTGAGGCTTGCACGCCTTTTGGTACTTCGACTCATGGATATTTCAGAGATTATATACAGAGAAGCTTATTTCTTTCAGTGTTTATGTCATTCAATTTCCTTTATTGCTGTTTGTTTTAAGAAAGATTGAACAACAGAAACATTAACCAATGCATGCAACTAGTCCTTTGAGCCATAATCTGAAATGAACTTTGAGTTTTATGATGAGCAGTGTGTTGGGGTAGAGATTTATTGACGTTGGAATAGAAATCAAAGAAAATATAATGAATGACTTTTGAAAAACTGATCCCTTTGTACAAATCTTTACGAAACTACCCCTTCTTATTGGAAACATCAATAACGACCCCGGAACCCAAACTCTTATTGGAAACTGAAAACTTCTTGAAAATATGTCTAGGAATCGAGAAAACCATGACTTCGGAGGGTGACATTCTCAGATTCCGACACTGACCGTGAGACGGAACTTGGACCAAGTCAACTTTGGTCATTATGACCTGTAGGACCTGAAAGATTGACTTAGAATGGCTTGAAACGGACTCCGACACCTTGACATGACTTGGGAAATGGGTTTTATTGACTTTTGGTGTTTTTCACGTCGAATTTTGAGAGTTGACTTGAAGTGGGGGTTCCCCGAAGTCCCAAATATCCATTGAGAGATGTTCTGAGGGTTGGTGATGCCTGCGGGTGTCTTGAAATGGTTTCTAACCTCTGCTGTCAAAGTCTGCAGAAATGCAGACTTAATATGCCGTCCGGGCTGCAAAGAGCCGCGCGGGGATTCCTCTGTTTTCGCGGCGTATCCGTGTTATGCCGTGGTTTTCTCTTGGTTTTGGTATGCCGTGCGCCACCTCTTTGCACCGCGCGGCACCATTTTTCTGACATTCGGCCACTTGCTGCTTCCCAAGACAGATTGCACGAGGTTTAAAGTTTTGACCTGTCCTATATCATATCCGGGCCAATGCATGCCTGTTTTGCTCTTTTAGGGCATGACCAAGCTTCTCCCTATGCAAGACTTTTGTGGAAAATCTACACTTTTGGAACCCAAGACTCTTTTGAAAGTTGTAATTGTCTCTTCTCTCCTTCTATAAATTCAGGCCTTAGGTCTCCTTTTAACCATATCTTTCTTTCTCAAATCTTCATCTCCTCCTAATGGCTCTTTCTCTCACCGGTTCGCTTCGGCCATGGTTGATTTCCATGGAAGGGGTCGATTGGCTCAACTTTCGGGTTCATGGCCTCTATTCTATGAGGTACCTTCGTAACATTCGTCTTCGCCCTGAACTCATAAAGGCTGCCATAAGTCTTTGGGATCCGGAGGTGCATGTATTCCGCTTTGGTGGACAAGAGCTTTGCCCAACAATCGAAGAGTTTCGCGCCTACCTTGGCAGTTTTGGCTCTGGAGACGTCATTTTCCCTCCGGTGCGCGAGAACATGTCCAAAGTTCTTGCTGCCTCTCTTGGTTTGAATGACGGTGTTGCTCGTTACTTGGTTAGCAATGGTCATCTCAATGTGATGCGACTTATTGAGATGTTCTCTCCTCTTGGCAACTTAGCGAACGTAACCTACCACTCTCGGCGCATGACCGCTCTTTGTATGTGCTTGCTTGCCGCTTACTTCTTGGTTCCCTCCACTGGTCGCGCTAGCTCGGCATTGGTCAGTATTGCAGTGCAGATTGGAGCTCGGAAGGATGTGATTCCGATGGTATTGGCTGAGACACTAATGGGTTTAGACAGGGTTCGTTCTGGAGAGACTGAGACTTTTGGGGGCTGCCCCCTTCTTCTGCAGGTTTATTTTTCGCCTTATTTCCCCCTTTTTCAGTTCTTCCTACTCTTTTAAAAGTTGGGCTTGGCCTTTTATGGTTTCTTACTTGTTTTCTCTCTTTGTCAGATTTGGCTATGTGACAAGGTGAACATACTGACTCTCCCTCCTGGCAACTTGGCATATGGGGCTAGGTTACTTTCCTCTCGGTGCTTCGAATTTGCGGACAGGCGAGTTTCCGAGTGGGTTACCTTCTTCAAGCGTCAACAGGCTGAGACTATCTACTGGAGAAGCTCTTGGCTTGATCTTCCGCCCATGACTGTTCATTATATGGGCTCTTAGTGGGTGGTTCTTCCCGGGCTGGAGGCTTTTACCTTCTACATCCCCTATCGGATTCAGCGTCAGCTTGGTTTGAGACAGGAGGTTCCTGCAGAGGTCCTGGTGGATGTAGTTATGCCCTTTTTCCGCCATTCGGTTCTTTGCAACTATCAGCGATTCTGGAGGTCTCGGGAGGTGACTGATGCTCACCCTTACCCTTCTGTGGCAGTGCGCGGGAGTTACAGGAAATGGCTCAGGAGGGACATTGCTGCAAGGGCAGGTGTCCAAGGAAACTGACTCGATCCTACTACCCTGATTATTGGATAAATCGCAGACCTCCTTTTATTGTATTGCCTTTTATTTTCGAAGATCATGCTCAGCCTTATGTATTAGAAGCAGTTATCTTAATAAAATGAGTTATAGAGGGTCTCCCCCTCTCTGATTCTGCCTATCTGGATTCTGTCAACCTGGATTTTTGTTTTGATTGATCGTGACCGAGTCCCATAGTGAGACTGCCTACGTATCCTTTTGATGAAGGAATCAGGTCATGACGTAGTTCAAGGATAGGGTTCGCTCGGGTTTTAACACTCTCCTTTTGCGCTCTAACTTTTACCTAGCACCGCCCTTTCGGGTTTTCGGTCTAGCGAGCTCGTTCATTGTATGCCTTAACTTTTGCCTAAGATGCCCTTGCGGGTTTCCATCCTAGCGGGCTTTTGCTCTAATTTTTGCCTGGAACTGGCTGCCCCTGCAGTTTTCAGCCCAGTGAGCTTCTCTCAGGGGTAGTAGCGCTTAAGTTGATCCAGGTTAACTAGAGTTGAGAATTCGTTTCCGTCCAGATCGATGAGTTGCGTAGCTCCTCCAGATAGAATAGTCTTGATAATGTATGGCCCAGACCATTTTGGTCGGAACTTTCCTCGTGGATCATAGAGTGGTGCTCGTATCTCCTTCAGAATCATGTCGCCCTCTGCCAAGTCCCTGGGCTTCACTTTCTTGTTAAACGCACGTGCAATTCTCCTTTGATATCCTTGAATGTGGTAGAGTGCCCTTAAACGACGTTCATCAAACAACATAAGTTCTTCAAACCGGTTGCTCAACCAATCTGCCTCTTGTACATCGCATTCGATCATAGTCCGGAGGGATGGCACCTCTAATTCTATGGGCAGTACGGCCTCCATGCCATAAACCAAAGAGTACGGAGTTGCTCCCGTTGGCGTACGCACTGACGTGCGATATCCCCACAATGCCAAAGGTAGTCATTCGTGCCAATCCCTTGCAGATTGAATAGTCTTTTCCAAGATGGTTTTGATTGTTTTGTTGGCTGCCTCCACGGCCCCATTGGTCTGCGGCCGATAGGTTGTTGACTTGTGTACTTGGATCTGGAATTCCTCCAAGACTTCCCTTGCTCGGCCTTTGAAATGCACCCCATTGTCGGACACGAACGCTTGTGGGACCCCATACCGATAAATAACGTTTTGCTTGATAAAGTGTGCGACTTGAACCGCGGTCAGGGTTGCATACGAGGCTGCTTCTACCCATTTCGTGAAGTAATCGATGGCCACCAGGATGAACTTATGGCCGTTAGAAGCTGCTGGCACAATCCTTCCGATGACATCAATACCCCACGTCGAGAAAGGCCATGGCGAGGTCGTTTGCTGCAACTCATGTGGTGGAACATGCGTGAGGTTAGCGTGAATTTGACACTTATGGCAACGTCGTACGTATTCCACACATTCTGTCTCTATAGTGGACCAGAAGTAGCCTTGTCTTAAAACCTTTTTGGCAAGCATCATGCCGTTCATGTGAGGACCGCATACTCCTTCGTGAACTTCCTCCATCACCCTCTTGGCCTCCTCACCATGAATACACAGCTTGTGGGTTCCGTAGTGAGACCTTCGGTATAGATTCCCTCCACAAATGATGTACTGAGCTGCCATTCTCCGAAGGGCGATCCTGTCCTTCTTGCTTGCTTCAGAGGGGTATTCTCCTCTTTCCACGAATCTCCAGATATCGTAAAACCAAAGATGACCGTCTTCGGGTTCATTGATGGCCATGACATGTTGGTGTACCGGAGCGTCCCTTTGCTCGATCATAATTGGCCTTAACTTCACACCGATAGGGATTTCAACCATGGAGGCTAATGTTGCCAAGGCATCAGCGAACTGATTCCTGAGTCTCGGGACATGGGTGAAGGTTACTTTGTTAAAATGGGGAATGAGATCTTCGAGATCTTGATGGTACGGCTTTAACTTCTCTTCCCTGACCTTCCAATCACCGTTTGCTTGAGAAACGACCAGGTTGGAATCTCCCACGACTTCCAATTTTTCTACACCGATTTCAATGGCTGCTTCCATGCCAACAATGCAAGCTTCGTATTCCGCTTGATTGTTGGTGACCTCGAAGTTGAGTTTGAATGCAAGCGGGATATGCGACCCATCCGGTGAAATTAGCAGCACACCAATTCCGAATCCTCTCTGATTGGTTGCTCCGTCGAAATACAACCGCCACACGTCCTTAGCTATGGTCAATATGCCTTCATCCGGGAAATCGAATTCGGCGTCTTCCTTTCCTTCGACCGGGCAATCGGCCAAAAATTCAGCGACGGCTCTCCCTTTTACTGACTTCCTGCTGACGTATTTTAACTCGAACTCTGCCAGCATTAATAGCCATCGTGCCATCCTTCCTGTGAGTGCTGGCTTCTCGAATAAGTACTTCAGGGGATCCATTCGGGATATCAATCTCACCGAATAAGCCAACATGTAATGTCTTAATCTTCGTGAAGCCCAGACAAGTGCCCAGCAGGTCTTTTCCAAGGGAGTATAGCGTTCTTCAGACCCAACCATCTTTTTACTGAGGTAGTAGACGGCTCTTTCAACCCCATCATCTCCTTCCTGTGCCAACGTACACCCCATGGAAGACGAGGTGACTGACAGGTATAGGATCAAAGGTTTTCCTGGTTCTGGCGGCATTAAGACTGGCGGATTCCTTAAATAGGCTTTGATGGCCTCGAAAGCTTGCTGACATCTGTCGGTCCATGCGAAGGGTGTTCCTTTTTTGAGCAGTCGGAATATGGGCTCGCATGTTGAAGTCAGCTTTGCGATAAACCGGCTGATGAACTGTATTTTGCCAAGGAGACTCTTTACGTCTTTCTCTGTTTGTGGCGGCTCCATTTCCAGAATGGCCTTAATCTTGGATGGATCGATTTCGATGCCACGAGTGGTGATCATGAATCCGAGCATTTTTCCGGTGGTGACTCCGAATGTACATTTAGCAGGGTTGAGACGCATCCTGTACTTCCTTATCCTTTCGAAAAACTTTCTCAACGCGGGTAAGTGACCTTCTCGCTCTTTCACCTTAACAATCATGTCGTCAACGTACACCTCCACTTCTTTATGGATCATATCGTGCAACAAGGTTATAGCAGCTCGTTGATAAGTGGAACCTGCGTTTTTCAGTCCGAAAGGCATGACCCGATAGCAATAGGTTCCCCACTCGGTAATGAACGTGGTCTTCTCTCGGTCTTACGGGGCCATGAGAATCTGGTTATACCCTGAGAAGCCATCCATGAAGGAAAGTAAGGCATGTCCTGCGGTGTTATCGACTAGCACGTCGATGTGGGGCAGAGGGAAGTCATCCTTGGGGCTGGCTTTGTTTAAGTCTCTGAAGTCTACACAGACCCTGATTTTGCCATCCTTCTTTGGGACGGGAACGATGTTAGCAACCCACTGAGGGTATCTAGTTACCATTAAGAACCCCGCGTTGATTTGTTTAGTTACCTCCTCTTTTATTTTGAGCACCCAGTCGGGCCTCATGCGTCTCAATTTTTGTTTTACTGGTTTCGCGTCAGGGTGAAGGGGAATCCGATGTTCCACGATTTCCGGATCAATTCCGGGCATATCAGCGTGCGACCATGCAAAAACGTCTTCGAATTCTTTTAACAACTCCATAAGAGCCTGACGCTCTTCTTCTGACAGCGCGGAACCGATCTGGACCATGCGGGGATTCCCTTCGTCCCTCAAATTTATTGAAACAACTTCTTCTTTTACAGGCTGAGCATGCCTTTCGTCTTCCCTTTCGATTAGGGATCGAATTTCCTTAGGGATTTCCCCTTCGAAATTGATCTCTTCATCAATTTATTTCAAAATCAGGGAGGTAAGCGGAATCAGATTCATTTATTTCATCATTAGCAGAGACCCCGAGGGCACCGTACACACGGGTAGATTCAAACTCGAAATACAGACTCTGAGGAGTTGGGCCAAGAGGCACCGACTCAGACTCGACAGACTCAGAAGACTCGAAAGACTCGGAAGACTTAAAGGACTCAGTTTCAGATTCAGACTCATGACTAGTTGCACTCGGTATGAAAGTCCAATTCTTATAATCTCCAGTGGCATCCATGATGAGCGAAGTTGGGTCTTCGGGGGCCTCCTGCCCTAGCATTTGCACTTCTGCTTCCACAACTATACCCAATGGTTCGTCCTCCTCGAACAAGGTTGCCAAGCTACCCAAGGCAAGAGTTTCAACCCAATCTGTGGCATCTTTTGGTTTGATTATTATTTCTGGTTCTTCATCACTTTTGGGCCAGACATCATTGGCGAATATCTCAAACCCTGGTAGGAAGGTGTTGGTTTCTTTGTCCCAAAATTGTTCCGGCTGCCCTTGGTAAACCTGCTTCGCCTTTTCTTTGACAAAGTAATCTTCCAGCCTGTCTCCTTTCTTTTCCCTCTTATCCTTGGAAGGGTGGTACCCCACTCCTGTTATGCGGATTAAAGTTCCTGGCTCTTCAAACTGGGCGGGCCCCTGAAGATTCTTTCCTAGTCCCAATCCTGGCATGTAGGACATCCTCTTCATTATCTTTATGGCCACATTGCTAACGACGAAATCATCATCAATCTTGACAGTGAAAACAGAAGGAGAGGTGTCAAGAGAAAAACCGCCCAGAGCAACGTCCTCTTCCCCATGTTGTATCTCTAAAAGCGGGGCATTGTCTTCCACAGGAGCACGAATCCCAGAATCGCCGTGAATAGTGAGCATCCCAGTTTCTAGTCCCAGTCTAACTTTCTGGTGGAGTGTCGAAGGAACTGCCATGATATCAGGTCGATGCAGCCAAGGTCTACCCAGTAATAGGTTAAAGGATGCGGGAATGTTTACCACATGGAATTCCACATCTGTTTGGTAGGGCCCAAAGGTTATAGGAAGCATGAGGGTGCCAGTTACATCCCGACGGGTGTTGTCATATGCTCGAACTTTGACTTCTGATGGGGAGAAATCACTATTTTTGTATCCCATGCAGTAAGCGACACGAAGTGGGCAGACATTGATTACCGACCCGTTGTCAATGAGGATTACCGGCACCCATTTTCCGTGGCATTTGAGAGTGATATGGAGTGGCCGATTGTGATCAGTTCCGTCAACGGGCAAATCTCGATCAGTGAAGGTGATAGCATGTTTGACGGGTATGGTCTTGACGAGCGCCACAAGTTCGTCAGGGGTTATGGCGGAGGGGACTTTTAGGTGAGAGAGAGCTTGGATGAATCCTTCGCGATGGCGGGTGGAATGAACAAGCACGTCCCAGACAGACATTTTGGCTGGAGTCTGTTCGAGTTGGCGCTTGATCATTTTTTCTGGGTCTTTCTCAGGACGTGAGGGTTCTTTAACTGGCGGGGCAAAGGGTTGGAAAGTATCTTTGATTGGGGTACCAAACGGGTTGGAAGGTTCTTTGGTCAGTGGAGCTGGAGGGTTGGATGATTCTCCGATTTGAAGATTAGGAGGTTGGTATATTCGACCACTCCTGGTTAATTGACCAATCTGTTGGTACTTGGACTCTTCATTCCACAAATCCGCAAGGGCCTTGCGCTTGTTTCCAATTGTAGTGTCTTGGAGATTGGCGGCCAGGTCAGCGACGACCAGGTCCTCCCATAGGTCCTCGGGCTTCCATTTTTCAGCTTCTACTACCGTCCTGTTTACAGTCCATTCTTCATTCCCCACTTTTATGTTGATGATATCCGTATCACCCCATAGGTCTGTCTTAGCACCCGGTTCGTCTTCCCACAAGTTCATCATGGCAACATCAGCATCTTTTGGGAAGGTAACCGATGACTCTGACTTAACCTCATCGACCAAGTAGTCCATTGGGTTGAACCCGTTGCTAGCCACATCTTCTTCGGGACCGGTCGGTTCTGGGCATGGGGCAAGACCCACGTTATTGTATGGGTCGTTGGCCATGAGATCAAGGAAGTAGGAGGAGAGGTCTGGTCGAAACGGAACCGGTTCAGGCCAGTCATAGATCACTGCCGGGGGTTGGTATTCTTCTGCAAACAGCATGGGTACAGAGAAGGTATCTAAAGGGTCATTCCAGGCCAGAAGTTGGTACTCATCTGGAATTGGGTTCCATTCCCATTCGGGCATTTCCGGCAAGTTGAACATCATATTCAAAGAGAATCCATCGAGAGGGTCAGCATAAATGTTTTGCCAATCAACTTCCCATTCTGGCTCAAAGAACGGGTTTATATCTTATTGGAAATTAGCGACTTCACACTCTTTCCAATCATTAGTCAAATCTCCCCAATCCCAGAGGTAACAGAGGGCGATTTCTTCGGGAATTTCCACGACAGGCTTTGGTTCGGTATCAGGAATGATGAAAGAAGTAGGATCAAAGTCTTGGCTTTTGTCTTGGGTGATTTGGTTGATATGGAATGGGGTATTGTGCTGTGGCAAGGGATTTGTCATGGTGTTTGGTTTGTCGGAAGGAGGGGTATCAATGACTTTATTGTCGATGAGGTTTTGAATCTCATGACGGAGACGGATACGGATACAATTATCAGTGGTATTGCATCTGGTGGAAATTGCAGTAGACGTTTTGATTTAGATTGGGTGGAATGTTCTGTGGTGGCGGAAGGGGATTCAGCACTCCTACTTCCGTGAGCTTTTTGAGCAAGGCAGATCTAGGAGTACTGAATTGGGTAAAGGCTCTTTGTTGGGACTTTGGTTTTTTTGAAATTTGGTTGACTTCTGCTGGTTTGGCGGACGAAGTCCCAGCCTGATTGGAATTCCCGTAGAGGACGTTGCTGTTGCCTGAATATACCCTCTTGGGCTTTGCCGCCGATTCCTTCCTTTCTAATGTTCCGTCTCGCAGTGCTTCTTCTACAGCCAGACCTGAGTCATAGAAAGTTTCGAAATTTGGGGCTGCCTGGGAAAGAACCATGTATGGAGCAAAAGAGCTTGGGAGATTCTTGGTGATGATCCTTATCTGTTCCTTTAAATCTGGTTTGCTTTGCATCTGAGTGGCCTTAGCCCTCCAACCTTTTACAAAGTCGGCAAAGCTTTCTTTCTCACCCATCTTGGTGCTTTCTAATTCCCTTGTGGTCATCTTTAGATCGACGTTGAAATCGTATTAAGCTACAAACGCCGTCCCAATATCTTCCCAAGTCCTTTTCTTAGCGGGTCTTAGGGTAAGAAACCATTGCAAAGCAGGTCCCGACAGAGATTCATGGAATAGATGGGCCATGGCTTCCTTCTCGATTCCTCTCATGGTGAGTGAGCCAACATACCCTTGGAGGTGAGCTTTTGGGTTTCCGGTACCGTCAAACTTTGCGAAGTCCACGCCTTTAAACTTTTCTGGTAGCTTCGCGTTAGGGAACAAGCACAATTTGTTCATGTCAACTTCTCCTCTTCCTAACCGCTTGTTTTCTTGCATTGATTCTTCCAACTTCCCGATTTTAACCATAAGGGCAGCCATATTAGGATCGATTGCTGGTGCATCCTTGGACGGCGTTTCTTCCTTGGGCACATCAGTCTTAACCAAAAGTTTGTCGCAAACCTCCTGCATGGTTTCCATTATCATGTTCATGTCACCTTTCATGGATGCAATTGAAGCTTTGAGTTGCGCATCCATCCCAGCGAGGGATTGCCTAAACTAAGCGTCCATAGTAGCCATGTTCTACCTAATCTCTTCTACCCCGTTTCCTTGGTCAGCCATGGGTAGTAGACTATCAAGTAACGGAGGCTCCTGTATGGCTGGGTTTAGTGAAACTGCTAATGATGACTGGCCTTCCTGCTCTACGTGGACCTCAACCAGTTGGGTTTCTTCCAGGGTATCTACGCGAACCAGTCTTCGAGACGGACGAAACCAATTGGGTAAAGCCTCTTCTTTTTGCAGGTGTCCAATGTTTATTAACTTGGAGCAAAGCAAAAGGGAACAACTCAAAATCCACCCCGAGCGTCTATTCTACCTTTTACGCACCTTCTAGGTCCTAGAACCTACCGTGACTTGAGTTTCACTTGGGGCATTCATACAGAAGATTTCTGACGATCCGGGTAGGTGCTGTCAGGCAGGTTAAATTCCGATCGTTTTCGGAACCAGAGCCAATCTCCTTATCTTGACCATCCGAGACAAAGCAATGTGAACGTCAGAATCCAAATACGCATACTTCCAAGGTTATTCCCATGTCAAGGGAGCCGTTCGGGCACGGCAAACACCGGAGGTATCGCAACCTCCATGGACTTATAGTCTCCTAGACTGACCGAAAAGTCCTAAAGAATTCTAAGGGAGCCTAATCCTCTAGCCTGCAAGATGCAATGATGCGTGAATGATATGTATGTACAAAGAAATACACATAAACAGGGTATATCACATAAGTCCTAGCCATGGGTTCCTGTCTTAGTTGGGAAAGTACTATGGTTATGTACAAGTGCAAAGGCCGGTTTTGGTTTGAGAGGGGTTCCCCGGACTAGAGCCAAGATGTACTACCCCATGTCGAGTGTATTGCAAGACAATGGTCGAACAGCACGATGGCCCATCATAGTCGAGGGTTGCTAGGCATTTCGGGAGAGCTTGTCAGCGGTAAACCGGGCAAGATAGCCGAAACACACTAACGAGGCTTGTGCGGTGCAAAGTGTAAAAGAAAGTTAAGTTCCCCAAATTGCATTAAGTCCCCCAAGTAAAATGCCTTTCAAGTTTGGCCCTCTTGATTATTCAACACTTCTTTATGTATTTTTTTTTTTTTTAAAAAAAGAAGTTTTGAATAAAAGTCCCCAGCAGAGTCGCCACTGTGGGCTCCCGCGCCCGAAGCAGTGCGATTTGTGACAAAGTCGCCACCCGGATTTTTGAGATGGATGATCCGAGAAACCGAGAGTTTGTTTGGAAAAGGAAAGGGCTTTTTGATCTAGCGAAACTGTTTGAGATTTTGGATCCGGGAGCCAGGTTACGAGCGGGGAAGGTTTTGTTGAAAAGCACCCCGCTCGCCCGGTAAAGACCGGTCTCTACTAAGCATTTTAAATGGGGGGATTAATACCATTCGGAAAACCTCAAAAACACATAAAGGGAAAGGGGAACAAGATAGATCATCTCACGTTGCCGTGCTAGTGGTGCTTGCTGTACGGAGATGATAAAGATGACATGGCGATGATATGAACAGGGAAAAATGTGGAAATAAACTGTCTGAAACACGATCCTCCGTCAGACGGCATATTGGCTTGTAGCACGCGGCTTAACAATATGCCGTGCGTGGTTCTGATCCCGATACCAAACTTTTATAGTTTTGCAAAGCTTCGCACGGTGTACCATTACATCGCACGGTTTTATTTTAAAGCTACAGACAACTCACAGCTGTCAGATCATCTCAGATCTACACCATTCTTTCAAACCATGAAAGGAAAACCATTTTTGACACGTTTGCTTGTTTTGGAAAGATCTATGGAGTTTTAAAACATGGCTTGTAGAAATGGTCTCATTCTGAGACAGCTTTTGGTATACAGAAAGGACCCAACAACGGACGATCGCGATCCCGACAGTCTGAACAAATAAACAGTGTTCTTTTGAAATGCCGTACGCGTTGGTCTGCTACGCCGTGCGACGCTGTAAAGAGCCGCACGGTTTAGCAAACCTTCGTACAGGGCTCTGGTTTTGTTTTGTAAAAGAGGTTTTGGGTCAGATCTTAACCAAAAGGGTCGAGCCTGAGAACAGAAAGGCCCCCTCAGGGCCTGGATAGAGCCTAGCCCAAGGAAACTTGGTTTTTACCTTGGATCCGGAGCTTGAATGAGCTTTGATGAAGGAGGATGGACGTCGGGCGGTGAAGAAAGAAAGTAGAAGCGTGGGTATGTGTAATAGATGGATATATTGGGTAGTTGGGACCTCAAAGTTAGTAAGGGACTAACTTCAATGGTGAGGAGAAAAATGGAGTAAAAGGCCTAGAGAATGTCTTTTAAGAACAACATTCTCAAGGCTTGGAAATGGGAAAGTGGGTGTGAAAGCAAGAAGAGAGAGAAAGGGTATAATGGTGATCAAAGGCCCTTTTCCCTTGAGTGGAGGGGTGTATTTATAGGCAAGAGCCTTGGATTTTGAATTTCAAAAGTTGGAGGTATTTTCTGGGCGGGCCAGAAGTGTGCTTTCGGCTGAGCCATATTGCAGCTGTGGCTCAAATAGGCGTGGCCGACAGCTTTCTGAGCCAGTCAGAACTTTATCCAAAATGCCGTGCGGTTAACGTCATGACTGCGTACGGCGTATTAAATTTCGATACGCCGTGCGGTGTAGATGTGTCGCGCACGGTACTTTAGGTTCGGTCCAAGGCTTTTTGGGTTTTCTCTGGGCTTTTGAGTTTTTGGGCTTTTCTGGGCTGATGGTTGGTTTGGGCTGCAGATGCTGGAGGGAATGCTTCATTCAAGCTCACAAAGGCTTTGTTTCCTTTATTTCATCATCGGGGAGATCAAAGACCCTTCGAGGTCCGGATTGGGGTGTCTACAAATACGTAGGCAGCCTCCCGGCCCGACCATAACAAAACCTTTTTCAAAAACCCCTTGGAATAGTGGTTGGACCAAATTGAGTTGCTTTTTACAGCTTTGACTCTTACTCAAACATGTCTTGCGATCCGTCTGAGTTCAGTCAAAGAGGGGCATCAGTAGACACCCCAATTTGGCCTAACGATTATTTCAAGTCCCACCTTGGGACCATCCCGATGATGAAATGGATACAGTGATTGCTGATTGCTTCCTTGAGAACCTTAGGACTTTCGGTAAGAACTTTGAGTCACTTAGAGGACCCAATTCAGAGCCATACAGCCTTTCAGACAGAAATACAGAAGCCTAGGAGAATCCATTTGTCGGCCGTGACATCGATCCCACGGCCCTAACATCATTTCCTCACCCGAGCAACCTGTTGCTAGCAAAATCTCCCTGAGAGATCAATCCCTCGGCCGTAAGATCTATCCTTCGGCCGAGACATCCATTCCTCGGCCGTGATATCCTTTACTCGGTCGCCAGATCGACCTTTTCCCAGACTCTGGAACGTGTTCTGTCAGACGTTTGATCCAATTACACTACCTTCCCGATGCGTTCGGGCTACGCTCAAAGATTACGATGTAGAGTTAGAGATGCATTGCAATTGCAATTACCATATCGTGATTTGATTGGCCGGAGTGAGTCACCTATTGCCTATATAAAGGGCCTTTGGACTCCGAAAATAGAGACACGAAATTATCAGAGTATACACTCTCTCAAGCCTCGAAACTCTGCACAAATACTCTCTCACACCCACTCCTCAAAAGCCCTAACCTCCCGAAGGCAGCCGTCAATCCGGCGATCAAACCCCGAAGTTCAAACCTTAACCCTAGGGTTTTCAATCAAGCAATCAGTCAACCACGCCCAATCCAAAGCAATCAAGCAACTGAGGGATCAAGGTGGTGAGGCCCAACGGCCTCTGGTTTGTCTTATTTACTGTATTTCTGACTAACCGTAGCGTTTCGATCATCTGTTAATCTTTCTGTCTGGTGTGAGGAAGAACACCGACCGGGGTTTCGATCCCTCGGCCGGTACATCAAACCAGGAGGATCCCTCGGCCGTGACATCCATTCACCGGCCGCGGGATCCATCTCCCTGGGACAGTTTGTTTTGTTTTGCTTTCTGACGCATGCTTTACTTATCGCACTGGCTCACTTTACTTACTGTTTAAAGGAATAAATAAACAGACTATGTGTTAGAATTAAACAAAGCATCTACATGTCTTATGATTGAATGATTATGGGCCAGTCTCACGACTGGGCAAAGAGGGGTCCCTAACACCTTCCCCTTATTGTACTTTTGGCTCCCGTATCCAAAATCTCTATCTATTTTCCCAGTTTTAATAAATTGGGTGGCGACTCTATTTTGATGATAACCGTTATCATGTGGCGATGTTCCTAGCCATGGGAATGTCCATGATTTTGGTTTACGAAGCAAGCAACCAATCGAGCAAACAAACGTGATCAATATATGGCGATGCCCCATTTGGGAGGTGTCTACAAATCTTCTCAAGATTACCTCATGATTTTGCTTTACTAACACCGTCCCAATTGAACTACGTTGGTCTGATCTCCACAAACGGGGTACGTAGGCAGCTCCACGAGCGCGACCACCTTTGTCATTTACTTGCATTTTCAAGCATTTTGTCTCTGTTCAAAGACTATAGAGCCATGGATCGGGGTGCCTATTCTTTAAGCGTCACTCGTATCAAATCAATGATATCCTAGTTACGTTAAAGAGGGACTACTTTAGACACCCCAATCCGGACCTCGAAGGGTCTTTGACCACCCCGATGATGAAATAGAGGAAACGGAACCTTTGCGGGCTTGAAGGAACAATTCCCTCAGCCCAAAAGCCCTAGACCAAACCTGTAATGCCGCACGTGACACCTCTACACCGCACGGCGTACCGAAATTCATTACGCCGCACACGGCCATGAGGTTAGCCGCACGACATTTTGGGTAAAGTTCTGACTGGCTCAGAAAGCTGTCGGCCACTCCTGTTTGAGCCACAGCTGCAAAATGACTCAGCCGAAAGCACACTTCTGGCCCGCCCAGAAAATATCTCCAACATTTGAAATTCAAAATCCATGGCTCTTGCCTATAAATACACCCCTCCACTCAAGGGAAAAGGGCCCTTGATCACTATTATACCCTTTCTCTCTCTTCTTGCTTTCACACCCACTATCCCATTTCCAAGTCTTGAGAATGTTGCTCTCAAAAGACATTCTCTAGGCCTTTTACTCCATTTTTTTCCTCACCATTGAAGTTAGTCCCTTACTAACTTTGAGACCCCAACCACCCAATACACCCATCTACTACACACACCCATACTTCTCTTTTCTTTTCCAACCTTCCGACGTCCATTCACCACCGTCAATACTCATTCAAGCTCAAGATCAAAGGTAAAAACTAAGTTTCCTTGGGCTAGGCTCTGTCCTGGCCCTGAGGGGGCTCTTCTATCTTCAGGCCTAACCCCTTTTCGGTTAGGATCTGACCTAAAAATCATTTTTACAAAACCAAACTAGTTTTCTGTGCTGGGTGCGCTACGCCGCGCGGCGCTTTGAAGCGTTGCACGGCGTAGTGTACACATACGTGCGGCATTTCAGTTAACTACTATTTTCTTGTTCAAACTGTCTGGATCACGATCATCCATTGCTGGATCCTTTTCTGTACACCAAAAACAGGCTCGGAATGAGACCATATCTACAAGCCAAGTTTTAAGCTCAAGAGGTCTTTTCAAATGAACAAATGTATCAAAAAAATGGTTTTCTACTCGTGGCTTGGAAGAATGGTACAGTCCTGAGATGATCTGATGGCTGTGAGCTTTCTGAAGTTTTAAATATAACACCGCGCGTCATAAGGGGTATACCGTGCGAGGCTTTGTTAAATGACAAAAGTTTGATGACAGAGTCAGAACCACGCACGGCATATCAGAAAGCCGCGCGTCATAAAAATGGTGTGCCGTGTGACAGAGGATGGCGATCCAGACAGCTTGTGTAGACGTTTTCCTTATTTGTATTATCATCACGACATCCTTTATCATTTCTGTACAGTAAGCACCACTCGCACGACAATGTGATATGTTTTATCTTGTTCCCCTTTCCCGTATGTGTTTTTGAAGCTTTCCAAATGGTACTAAATCCCCCATTTAAAATACTTAGTAGAGACCGGTTTTCACCGGGCGAGCGGGGTGCTTTTTCAACAAAATCTTCCCCGCTCGTAACGTGGCCCCCGGATCCAAAATCTCGATGGTTTCGCTAGATCAAAAGCCTTTCTTTTCAAAACAAAACTCTCGGTTTCTCGGATCATCCATCTCAAAAATCCGGGTGGCGACTCTTCGAATGCGTCGGGCGCGGGAGCCCACAATAGAGCTTCTAAAGCATCCTGTTTGTGCATGAAATTAGACCCCAAAAAACTCTGATAGTACCCAAGAATTTCTTCTTCAATAGCAACAGAATCCTCAAGTCTCACTCCCTGGTCATTAACCAAGCTCAGAATAGTATTTTTCACCCTATGAGCATTCATCTTTTGGTGAAAGAATTTAGTATTCTTATCTCCCAAAGCAAGCCACTGAACTCTAGATTTTTGTTTTTTAAACGCTTCTTCAGCAGAACTCGGGGCATAAAATTGCTGAACAAGGTCCTTCTTAAGCTCACACAAAGAAACATCATGAGAGAATTGAAAACATAAATTCTGAATTTTTGCAAGATCGGACTTGGCTGTTTATGGAAGGCCTTAAGCACAGGCTTAAGCCTCCTAAGCTTAGAGCTAAGCCTCAGCATAGAGTCACCTCTAGCATCTTGGTT
Source organism: Rhododendron griersonianum (assembly GCA_018127125.1). NCBI lineage: Eukaryota > Viridiplantae > Streptophyta > Magnoliopsida > Ericales > Ericaceae > Rhododendron > Rhododendron griersonianum. The sequence continues at coordinate 19,236,228 of CM030795.1, forward strand.
CAAGGAAAAAGCAATCAACCACGAACTCTATCATCAGCCATCCAAAAGTTGAAAAATCTAAAAGGACAGGCTTTAAATTTATTGTGAACCACAGTCATAACAAGGGGAAAGTGATCAGAGATCCCAAGTGGGTGCCCCACAACCTCAGAGTCAGTGAATAATAATTCCATCCACCCCTCATTTACTGCCGCCATAGTTTTAAATATCGGCCGGTTCGTGGGCTCCTGTTCGTATATAGGCCGGTATAACGGGGAGACTGGAAATCACAGGTGAACCGGCCGATTCCCGATACGTATCGGTTTGTAATGGATTTTTGTGGATGTTTTTTTTTAGGGGGGGAAAAAAAGGTGTAAGAATTTTAGCAAAACGTGGGCTTAATCATAGTGTGTGCGCGAGGCTCAAATCCCGGATTTGCACCCCCCTGCGTGAATAACTCGTGACGCGCACCCGGTTAACTGGTTTCTGAATCAGTTTTCCAAATTGCCGCCCATTTTCCTGAGCGCGCGAGACCTCTCCTTGGGTCTTCATTCACAAACCCACTAAAGTGCAAATTCATTTAAAGTAGATAGAAGTTTTGTAACTTGCCAATGTGGGACTAGAGAAAAACACCATGTTTTACAAATACACACTAAATTTCCAACAGAAACTAGTTGTGGCTAGCGATTATGTAATGTAAAACCTCTATGGTGCTCCTTTTGCTTCAAGGGGTCATTAAGACCCCTACTATTCCAGCAGCTAATTTTTGTCATTTAGAGGAGTTTGTATTCTTACCATGTACCTTCCGATGCTTAGGAACAGAAGGAGAAGCTACTTTTCCAAAAGAACAGTCTTTAGTCTCAACACCCTCTGTGTCAGAGGTAGTAAGAACAGACCACTGCTAGGATAGGAAACACCAGCTGCATGCAAGGAAGAGACACCCCCATCCAGCTCAAGACAATGCTCAACCAAAGGAGGAGAAGCTACTTTTCCAAAAGAACAGTCTTTAGTCTCAACACCCTCTGTGTCAGAGGTAGTAAGAACAGATCCACTGCTAGGGTAGGAAACACCAGCTGCATGCAAGGAAGAGACACCCCCATCCAGCTCAAGACAATGCTCAGCCAAAGGAGAGAATTTATTCTTAGAGGAGCTAACCACAACTCCAATATCACCCAAATCAGATTCAGAGGGAAGCCCAGAAACCTCTAAGAAGCCCTTACTAGATCCCTTAGGTGAAACAGTTCCTAAAACATATGTTTGAACAATCTTATCTATTGCAGCCGAATCATAAACCTAAATACGAGTAGGAGATGAAAGACCCAGCACTTTGACAGGACTAGGCCCAATATTAGCTCCTTTAGAGTTAGAGCCTCTATGGGTCACCCTAGGAGAGTCAGAAACATTCAACACAGACCCAATAGGAGCTATCACAACTTGCTCAATAGCTACTACTTGTGGAGGGCCAACTTTACAGGGCCGGTATTCACAGCATCCTTCTCCTTATGACTAGCCACAGTATGCCCAAAAACCTGACATTCAGAACATCGAGAGGGTTTCCATGTATATCTAACATTAATAAAAGCAGATAGACCATTAGCATACTCAACTTCTACCACTTCCGGAAAAGGAGAATCAACATTGACTTCAACACAGATCTTTGCAAAGCTCAGCCTCTGCCCCTTCTCCGTCAGTTCATCAGCATGGAGGGGCTTACCAATGGCACTCAGCTTTTCCTTGGCTTATAGCTGGGAAGTTGTTGATCCTTAAACCATGGGAACCTCAAATGGTATTAGTGATAACAAGGCACTAACTCTATTGGTTAAGTTTTTCTAGGATAATTTGAGAACCCAAAAAATTTATTCTAAATAAACCAGTTCAAAATCTATACTCGAACAAATCTTGAGGAATTTTCTACAAAAGAAAATCATAATTTGAAATTTGAAGGAATCAAATTGCTATATGATTATTTTATATTTTAAACAAGTAGACCACGACATCTCTCCTATTAAGGAGATATATACCTGGTTACATTGTTACCTAAGATATCTCTTTCGACTCCAACATGTGACTTTTTTAGTATCAAATTAATTTCAAATAATTTCTTTATCACCATAAAATGAATCCCATCTTTTGAATCTCCGTTTAGTATCAAAATCTCCGTTTACCTTTTACAAAAAAAAGGGCAAAAAAAAAACTCCATTTACCTATTTATAATCAGAAATCCATCATACCTTAAACTTCTCACAAAGCTCTCTTAAAGCAAAATATTGGATCCATACACACAAATATGATCAAGGAGAACTTCTTTGGAAATATGCACTTTTGCATTTGATCTACAGTAAGTCTACACACAGATATTTGAGTGTTGCTATGAGTACCTATAGAATTTGTAGGAAAATCATACCAACCGGCCCACCGGGCCGTCTCCGGCCATCGGACGGCCGATCCGAGCCGTCCAAAAATTCTAAAAAAAAAAACCGAGGGGCCTTGCGCGAGAATCAACGCACTACAAGAAAAAACACCTTTCCCGACTAACTGTTTAGTCGGCAATTGTAGGGATTTTAGTCGGCAAAAGCCTTTTCCGACTAAAAATTTTGGTCGGCAAGTTAGTCGGCGGAAGAAGGTCGGAAAAGGTGTTTGCCGACTAAAAACAGTTTAGTCGGTAAAGATTAGACTATTTGCCAACTAAAGTTTAGTCGGCGAATGTGATTCTTTTGGCAGACTAATTGTTTAGTCGGGGATGTATATCCTATTTGCCGACCAATGGTTTAGTCGGGGAAAGTTGTTTAGTCGGGGAAGGTTTAGTCGGGGAAGGTTTACCGTATTGTCCGACTAAATATTTAGCCGGAAAATGTGCTACCTATTTACCGACTAATTGTTTAGTCGGGGAATGTGTTACCTATTGGCCGACTAAATTTTTAGCCGGGGAATGTGTTATCTGTTTGCCGACTACATATTTAGTCGGGGAATTTGTGTCCATATTTTGCCGACTAAATATTTAGTCGGGAAATGTGTGTTCAATTCAACAAATGAATACCCTTTTGGCGACCAAATTTTAGTCGGGAAATGTACTTATTGTCCGTACCAATTGGTCAATATCGCATAATTTTCTACAAATTTTTTCTCCATTCATTCCCTGTATATTTGAGCGATCATGTAAATTTTATTTTCCCTCCATTTTCATTACATCCACAAAATTGCAACATAATGTATTTAATAAAAAATAAAATTCCAAGAAATAAATCCAAAATTCCATAAATAGAAGTGTCCACCAAATACTTAGAAAACAACTTGTATCCAAATTCCTAAAACGCAAAATAACGACACATCAACCACAAGGGGGAAATTAAAAAAAAAAAAACCAAGCTCAATAACAAAATGTATCAAAACCCCTAGATTGCAAAATACTAAAAAGTTCAACCTCGACAAATGGATAACCTAATTGCACGTTCACAACCGAAATCCAACTTTGATCTTCATAGTCAATAACCAAAAGTATAACTGCAGGATACTCCGTTAAGCGTCAATCTGTAAAAAAAGAAAAGAAAAAAACAATCCACCATTAGTATTTATGAACTAGTGTATCCCATTGCTCAAAGTATTAACATAAGTAGATACAAACTAATTACAAGCCAAAACGGAAAATTATCTTGACATGGGGATCGGTTGAACTGGTTCTTTTTCACATACTAGAAGCACCTTCGTGCAAGGCACGAATGTATGCCCGTCGAAGGGAGCAAGTTAGTATTTGGGGCAGTATATTGTTGGTTTTAATTGCACAGTTTGTATGGGAAGAAGAACATGGAAACAGTTATGAAAGCACACTACGTGGATCGCTTTAAAGTAGGAAGGCATCAGTTTTTTTAATGTACAGATTATATGCTGCGTAATCTATTGACAGATATTGCAGTGGCATCAAACCAACAACACCTAATTCCTCAGATGGGTAATTAGCATGAATAGGATACTTGTTCTGGAAGAGAGAAGCCATGTCCTCAACTAAGCCCGTGGTGTAAAATTTCCCCCTACTCGAAACTTGAAGCCTTGGAAACCAAATTTACTGAACAATTTTTGTAATATGGGAGTCACTCTTGTAGTCAATAATATATACCCTATTGCTAATGACGTCAGAATGAAATTTAAAACACGTAATTTCACAAGCCGTAGCTGCTACTCTACTTGCAGCTCAATCCTACATGAGCATTATTGATCAAAACAGCATAAGATACTCCATCACGTAAGACAAATCAGACGTTAACATTATTGATCAAATAGTAAGCTATCTCACTGCTCTTCACTCCGTTACTCATATGTAACCAATTTCCAGGACATAAATACAATAATGGGTGAAGGTGCAATGGACTGAAAATAAAATGGCAGGAAAATCCAATGGTTGAAACTGAATAAAACCTCGTATATTACAGATTTCCCTGGTTTATTCTTTGCATACACAAGATCAAACCTAAACCCAAAATTGCATTTTGAGAACCACGAGCCCACATATCAGACTACGACAAAAATTGCGCCCGTCTTAGCTCATACGTGGTGCTACAGAAACAACAAATCCCACTACTCATCTGGGTGCCATCACCAACGTGACAGTGCAAGGAAATGGGAAAAACCGTTCCACCTTCTGGAATTTCAGTCATACTATTTTAAGGATCACTTATGCATTATCAGAAAAGGATCTCTTTACGCTGCTGTCTACCCTGCCCAACGGAATGAGAATTTCACAGTTCATATTAAATTCAGCAGTACAACAGTAACTTCAAACCTTACTATTTAAGGTGGGGATGATCGTAATTCTAAACAAGAGCTATACCCGTTTAAGTTGGCCTTTTAGCTTTGGAAAGACAAAGTTGCAGATTCTGCAATTCTACCAACTTCAAACCAAAAACTGATTTAACTCAAGAACATTTGAGGCACAATCTTTAAATAGCTTGAAAGGTCTATGTGTCTAGTTTCAAAATCAAGAAACGGTGCGCGTTTTCGATGCTCGTGCTAAAAGATACGGCTGTTTTCCTAACATGTGACAGTGCTGACTGCACAGTAACGAATTTGAGTGCTGTTAGGTTACGAATTTTTACAGAATTCAATACTTCGAATATAATCCCGAAATTTTTACCATAGATAAAAGACTCATAGAGGAACTCTCAATAAAAACCTCATAATTTTTGGAGCTTAGGAACTGCCTCAACAAAAATCCACAAAATCAGGGCAGACACAAGGTTTCCAATTCTGCAGATTTCCAGAAAATTACTTGTTCTTCTTCCTGTGATTTTCAACTCTTAAACCCTTCCAAAATACTTCAAACTCATATCAAATCCTTACTAATCAAGCTCAAACCCATATATATTAAAGAGCTACTCTAGAAACATCAAATTCATGGATCAAGTAAGTTCTAAATATGAAATTCAAGGGATTCAATTAGGGTTCTTGAGCTTCTTCAAGAGTTCAATCCTAAAACTCAAATTCAACTTAAATCAAACATCTAGAGCATGAATTCAGTCCCGAAGATATGAAATTTAACATAAAAATCATGGAATCAAGTAAAGGAAAGATGTATTACCAAGTTAAATCTTCAATTCCAAGCCAAGCAAGGTTTTTCCCCAATTTTTTTTCCTTTCTCTTCTTCTTCCTCTTTTCCACCGTTTCTCTCTCTCTCTCTCAACGTGGAAGATAGAAGTGGAACCAGAATAATGTAGAACATTCTCTTTTGTTTTCTCAGGCTAGGTGGATAAATACTTGTGTGTGGCCTAGTCCATACTCTATCATGTACTCCAATTCTATTTAACAAGTATGACAAGTGCAATACTCACCTAATTAACCCGAAACACATCACCTAATTAAACTCCAAGCATAATTAATAATAGAATATAGACGTGACGAGAGAATATGTTTGGTTCGTCCTACATTTAGCAAAATTTAACCGACTCCTAACACACGTCAAAAAAATCATAGATGAAGGTACAAAAGGAAGATCATCTTCAGTTTCGCACCCGGGAATTGGGAGCTATGGACCCACCATAGAAATGAGGCTGATGTCACATGTGGTTGCACATCAATCGATACCTTTTTCAAACAGCTTGGTTTTTACAGTGTTTCCCTTCCTTTTCTCATTTATCTTGTGCCTCCTAGATATTCACTTTCTCTTAATGGATGCCTTGAAAGTTTTTTTTCGGGAGCTAAAGGTGTAAGGCAAGGGGATCCCCTTTCTTCTTACCTATTTATTTTGGTCATGGAGTTCTTCTCAATGGGTTTTCAGAGCTATATTGACTCCAGGTATCAGTCAAATACACTTTGCACAAGACCTTTTTATTCTTTGCTCTCCTAACAACTGGTCATTTCGAATTGTTTCAAATGCTCTTATGGAGTTTCACAACCACTCAGATTTATGGCATAATGAAAAATATCGATTGCATCTTGATATGACCCAACACACTTGCAACAGGTGTGTGGAACTTGGTTTGGACACCTTGAGTTGTCAGAAAAAGAAATTATCGAATGCATCTGGTCATGACCCAACACACAAGCAACATCTTGTGGGTTCCATTCCTTGAGGATATTCAAATGACTGGAATTTAATTCGCAAAAAAACCCATCACGACATCATAGTAGTGGGGTTATCCTCAAGTATCAGGTCTTTCTATTCTTGCAGCAAAAACATTTGCACTGCCTATGAGACTATGACCAAAAAATGTTAAATGGAATAGAAATTCTGGAAGCAAAACACAATAACAGAGCTAAACTCACAATAACAAATCCAGAGCAAATGACAGCAGGTCATTAATGGCAACTGTGATACAAAGAGCTCGAATGAACACAATAAGAAAATGGAAGAAAACCCAGATTAAGAGAGCAATAAACCAAATCAGTAATTAATGTGAAAGTAAATTTGGGGGTTCAATGTGGTACATTTTTCACCATATAACAGTCACATGCAAAACCCAGACTATGAGAGAAATCAACCAAATCAGTAGATAATCAGTATATTCAACACATGCAAAACAAAGACTGAGCTTGGATTGTACCTGTTGAGGAGAAGCAGAGCGACCTCAGCCTTGAATAACAAAGACTGGGCTCCGATTTCTGTTGTAGTTCGAGGAGAGAACACGGCTACAACGAGGACGGCGTTGGGGAGACAGAGACAGAGAGCTGTGTTGGGGGTTGGAGAGAGAGAGAACTCCAGATTATGCGCCCATTCTCCTGCAATATTCATTCACGCCAACAACTATATGAAAGCTACGGTTGAGTCCCAGCCGCCAAATTGGAAAACCGAGTAAACCCAAATTTATTTTTTCGTTTGGAGCACTAAAAACCCAAATCTATTTGTTCATTTAGAGCACTGAAAACCCGGATTGTAGCCGCGGGGGGGGAGCGGGAGAGAGAGAGTGAGTACCTAGCAGGAGCGAGCGAGAGACACAGCGGCTCGACCACGGCTGGAGATGCAAAGTCGGAGGAGAGGAGTTTTCGTCGGGGGGTTTGATTGAGAGGAGCAGGAGGATCTGAGACCACAGTCGGAGGAGAGAGGGGTTTTGGTCGGGGGTGTGGCAGCGGCGGCGGCGGTGCTGAACGGTGGAGACCGCGGCTGGAGAGAGGGGTGAGCGACCACGGCTGGAGAGAGGGTCAGAGGGTCGATTGGGAAGGAGATCGACTGATTGACGATGTGAGGGAGATGGGGGAAGTGTATAACTGGATGGGTTTGATAAGGTGTAACGGCGCCGTTTTGTATTATAAAAGGATTGCCGACTAAATAGTTAATCGGAAATGACCTAAATCCCGCCATTTTTTCGTGAAAATTTTGGATTGCCGCAAAAAAATTGTATCGTTCCCGACCAAACATTAATTAGTCGGTGATTTTTTTTCCTTGGCCGACTAAATATTAGTTGGGAATAATTCTTTGAGTCGGAATGTCTTTTACTACGTCCAAAAACATTAAAGTCTTATAACACACCACCCGAGCTCCACTTGAGATTTTTTTGCGTGATCAGAACCATTTATCTTCTCTAATATTATCAATTAGATCATTCTTACTAATATTACAGTTGATCGTTTTCCGTTAAACAATTGATTGAACAAAAAGTATTATTTTTCTAATGAATTCACGTCTTGATAAAGGGATATTCTAAACCTGATCGAGCTGCAAATTTACGGGAATGAATAATTCAACAAGTGCAAGAAAATCAACAATCTTGATCGTCAAGATTGTCTCGCGATCTTGTGGCTACTGTAATAACAAGTACAACATAAGAATTAGTTAACTATCAAATACATCAAACATATATATAGTTAAGGTAACTGCTAAATCATTTTTTATAATGATCGATCTGAATCGTTAGGATTTCACGTCTTACTTATTATAGCATTGTCACTAAAATCGAAGATCATTTGGTATTGGTGACCACATTATCGAAAGACATTTAATGCGTTCAAAGACGTTTAACTGTTATAGTGAACTAACCGAGCCCCGCCTGAGGTATTTTTTCACGATCGAAATCATCTATCTTTGACGTAATACGAATTTAAACATTCGTACCAAGAATGAAGTTAACCGCATATGGATAGGCACTTAATCGGACAACAAAATTCTTTACATTTGAGAATTTCTGTACCGATAAAAGGGCTTCCTTGGCCCGATCGAGCCAAACTTTTACGAGAATCTTATGATTAAGAAGGAAAAAAAATGAGCGGTAGTGATCGGAAAGGTTGCATCGTGATCAATGTTGTTGGAACAAATATTTCCTTTCTTTGAAATTTTTAAAAAGGAGGAAAAGTTAATATTCCATGACTAAATCTATTAGTTGGGAAATATATTTGATTTTTTAATTCGGATTACATGATATTACCCGACTAAAATATATTTGGTCGGAAAATGTAATTTCGTTTTTTATTTTATTAAATTCAAAAAAATGATATTTCACGACTAAATTTAATTTAGTCGGCAAAAATGAAATTACCGATTAAATTTGCTTTAGTTGGAATTCATTTTCTATTTTATTAAATTCAAAAAAATGATATTTGACGACTAAATTTAAATTTAGTCGGCAAAAAAAGATATTATCGGAATTAATTTTCTATTTTATTAAATTAAAAAATGATATTTCAAGACTAAATTTAAAATTAGTCTGCAAAAAAAGATATTACCGACTAAATTTTGTTTAGTCGGAATTAATTTTTTATTTTATTAAATTCAAAAAATGATATTTCAAGACTAAATTTAAAATTAGTCGGCAAAAAAAGATATTACCGACTAAATTTTGTTTAGTCGGAATTAATTTTTTATTTTATTAAATTCAAAAAATGATATTCCAAGACTAAATTTAAAATTAGTCGGCAAAAAAAGATATTACCGACTAAATATTGTTTAGTCGGAATTAATTTTTTATTTTATTAAATTCAAAAAATGATATTTCACGACTAAATTTTAAATTAGTCGGCAAAAATGAAATTACCGATTAAATTTGCTTTAGTTGGAATTCATTTTCTATTTTATTAAATTCAAAAAAATGATATTTGACGACTAAATTTAAATTTAGTCGGCAAAAAAAGATATTATCGGAATTAATTTTCTATTTTATTAAATTAAAAATGATATTTCAAGACTAAATTTAAAATTAGTCGGCAAAAAAAGATATTACCGACTAAATTTTGTTTAGTCGGAATGAATTTTCTATTTTATTAAATTCGGAAAATGATATGCCACGACTAAATTTAAATTTAGTCGGCTAAATATATGTTTTGGCCGACTAAAATAATTTAGTCGGCAAATGTTTTCTATTTTACCGACTACAAATTATTTAGTCGGTGATTGGATTATATATGCCGACTAAACATTTTTTAGTCGGGAAATTTAGTCGGGAATTGTGTATTTTGTTGTAGTGACGGCATCCGATGTGTGTAGGGTGCTTGTATATATACACGAAAAAAGAGTGTTTAGATTAAGCACCCTACACACATCGGATGCCGTTGATTCTCGCGTTAGGCCCCTTGGTTTTTTTTTTATAGAATTTTTGGACGGCTCGGATCGGCCGTCCGGTGGCCGGAGATGGCCCGGTCGGTACGATTTCCCTACAAATTCTATCGGTACCTATATCTTTACTCCAGATATTTAGTGCGCAAATCGTCTACAGATCACGGTGTGGGGCCCACTATGGGTCCCACACAAACGATTTGAGCTGTTCATTAAATGTAAAATATTTTTTCAATGGCCCCTATAAAGACCCGATTTTTAAAAAAAAGATATATATATATATATATATATATATATATATATGATGTAGGACAAAAATGGAGAGTTTTTGTATTTTATTTTTATTGCTTTAGAATAAGATTTTGACTAGGAATATTTTCGTTTAGGTTAGAATTATTAACTTTCCGTATTTAGTTTGATTTTGATTTCTACCTTTATTAGGATTCTTGGTCTACGAGAATTAGGATTTTATTTTAATTAATTAGAAAATATCTTTTATTTAATGCCGCTTGTTTTGGCATGTTTTATTATTTCTTTTACAGTAGGATTTTTAGGGTTAAGGTCTTATAAATAGGGCTGTAACTTATTCAATTATTCAACTTTTAAGCTTTTTATCAATAATATTCAGACTTTGTCTCTTTCTCTCGTGGACTCGAGTATCATTCGTTCGATTAGTACGCAACTAATCTCTTTGTTAATTCCGCTGCGTCAAGTAGTATCAGAGCCACGCTTTTCCTGGTTCGATGGCACCAAACACAGATGAAGACACACCCATTGACGTTGGTCGTGGGCTTGCTGACCTAAGGAAGATGATGGAGGAAACCCGAACACAGTTGCAGAATCGAAGCACTCAGTTAGCCGAGATCCGTCAGGATACTCGCACTCAGTTCGCAGAGATCCGTGAGTTGCTGCAGGGGTTGACTCTACAAAATCGTCAAAGGCTAGAAAGGGTTGAGAAGGATCGCGCGTTGGGATTTGCTCATCACCAACCTCCTAACCAAAATAGGAACTGCGTTGAGGGATTTGCCCACAACCAACCTATTCATCAAAACGTCTTTGGAGGATATTCTTATTATCACTGCGATAGTAGGAATAAATTTGAAGGCAAGCTATTCGAGAATCATGATGATTATCAATTGATAAAGTGGCAACCAAATTTCAGGTATTATAATAATTTACCTAAATTTAGTGGTTCTGAATATTTTGAGGATATTCTAGATTGGATACTTAATCTTGAGGATGCTTTTGAGTATATGAAAATCTCGAATGGAGAAAAGTGGAAGTACGTGTTGTTAAAGCTTACAGGTCCAGCCCTAAATTGGTGGTTAGACTTGCAATCTTTGCGAGATCAACAGAACAAACGCCATATTTGTGCATGGTCAAGAATAAAAAAATGTCTGATGGAGAGATTTTTGCAGCATAATTATAAACAATTGTTGGATGAAAAGTACGGATCAAATCAACAGAATACAACTACTTTTGCCAAAGATGTCATTGAAGAAATTGATAAGGTGGTCATAGAGGGAGTTGATGATAAAAAAATTGAAACAGATGTTGGCGATCAAGTTGTTGAGGGCCAAAACAGTTATCCATTGAAGATGGTTGATACTAAAATTTGTGGTAAAGAGGAGCCGAGCTCGCTTCAAGTGGATCACGTTGACCTCGACAATTGGGTTTTGCTAACTAGGGATGATTTTATTGAAAACGTCCCAAGTAATATTAGAGAGAAAGAGGATGGGGGGAAAGAGGAGATGTTTGTTGATAGCCCAGCTGAGTTAATTCTTTCAGTTGCTTATTGGGAAGCAATGACTTGTGAAATTGAAGGGAGTTCGGAGGAAAAAGATGATAGGCGGGATGCGGGGGCACATGAGTCAACCAATGGACATCACCTCAAAGCTCTTATCGGTCAACATTCATCACTTGAGGGGAATATCAGTGGTCTAGTTGATGGACCTCATGAAGAAAAACTGGAATTTCTGTATGACGTTCAATTTATTGATTTTCTTGGGTTGGAGCAGATTGAGTTTTCACTCAATGCTCGTATTGTGGAAATCGTCAATCAATTGAAGTGTGCAGGAAAACTATCTTGGCAGGCGTACTTTTATTGGAAGACGAGCGAGAAGTTGAAATATTCCAAATATCTATTTCTTTGGAAGGGAAGGTGGCAAGTTTCTAATGAGAACTCGAGGGCGAGTTCTTTTGAAGAAAAGGAGACTGATGTAAGACAAAAATGGAGAGTTTTTGTATTTTATTTTTATTGCTTTAGAATAAGATTTTGACTAGGAATATTTTCGTTTAGGTTAGAATTATTAACTTTCCGTATTCAGTTTGATTTTGATTTCTACCTTTATTAGGATTCTTGGTCTACAAGAATTAGGATTTTATTTTAATTAATTAGAAAATATCTTTTATTTAATGCCGCTTGTTTTGGCATGTTTTATTATTTCTTTTACAGTAGGATTTTTAGGGTTAAGGTCTTATAAATAGGGCTGTAACCTATTCAATTATTCAACTTTTAAGCTTTTTATCAATAATATTCAGACTTTGTCTCTTTCTCTCGTGGACTCGAGTTTATCATTCGTTCGATTAGTACGCAACTAATCTCTTTGTTAATTCCGTTGCGTCAATATATATATAAAATTTGGGATCATTAGTTTATTTAATGCGGAAAATTATTTACGGCGTCACACCAATTTTATTCCATAATCGATTGTGTATGCGCGCGTATCCGGTGAGTAAATTCCTAGCTTGTTGTGTTCATGTGTGTGCACTTTGTGTTACACTAGAGTATTTTTCCTAACCTAACACTATTACCCAGCCTCACCTTCTTCTTGTACGTGGTCTTTTGCCTGCCATTCACCCCATCCTTTTACTCTAACCAAACCATCTCAAACCAACTAAACCAAGACATCACCTCCTTGTTTTCCACCACGTACCCATCAGATTTCTTCTTCATGCTTAGCCATTTTTTAGCCGTAGCTTTTTCCTAGGCACTAAGAATCCAACACAACTTCCTACTGCTTTCCTTTAACCCCTAAACAAAACTCATAAACCTACCACTTAATATCCAAGAGATCTTTACCTAAGTTAATGGCACTTTTAAATCAACTCCCTCCCCCATTTCATATTCACGGCAGAGAGAATTCAAGAAGTGCATATTTCTTCTTCATTTTCCATATTCCCAATCACCTACAAACACCGGCCATCTTCAGCAACCATGTTCCACCCCACTGATCACCACTGAACTAGCCTTATTCTAGCTCCAAAATCTGCCCAGACAAAACAGCCCTGTTTCCACACTAAAACCGGTCCCCTAGCAGCCAAAAATCAGCTCCATTTCACTCTAAAAGCTGCTCTGTTCCAGCCTGAAAACAGCTCCAGAAGACAGCCGATCCTACTCCAAAAAAATCAGCCATTTGGGTCCCGAGTCGCCGCAACTGAGTCACCACTGAACCGCCGTTTCGCTTCGTTTCTTTTTCTTCAAACCACCGCTTATTCTTCAGGAAGAGAGGTAGTTAGAACTTATCTCCCTAAGTATAACTAATTGTACGTAGAGATTGAATATTGTGTGTTGAGTTTGTTGGAATACATGGTGTGAAACGGAATACAGAGAATTGCGAGCACACGTCGTTAAAATAAAAAGAAAAACGGAATGGATTAATCTGGACATATTTCGGAGTACATGTGTTTACTAGTTTAGTGTTTGTGTTATAGATAATTTCTTTTACCTAACTGGGGGCAGTTATAAAATAAGATAAACATGTTTAATGACTAGTTTTACTTGTAATATGACTATCTCTGGGCTCATGTAATCAATGTAGATATATGAAGTCTAACATTTTTTTTTCCTTATGTATGATCGGCTACTGGAAGAAGAAAAACCAAATGGTGAAGAGTTCTCCTTTAAAGTTTGTCATCATTCTTGTAAATTTGAGGCATTACCGTTATCATTAATTGTCTTGATATATGTTATGGCTTGAGAACTTAGAACGGACTAAGGTTCCCAGGGTGGTATACGATTAGAGGATCACGTAGACGTTGATAGGTAAAGGATAAAGGAGAAAGTTATTGAGTTATGGTTTGATTGCCTATGGGCAGATTGATGGGTGCTAATAGGGGCCCAGTCTTGTGTTAAGATGGGTGCTAATAGGGGCCCAATCTTGTGTTAAGATGGGTGTTAACAGGGGCACGGTCTTATGCTAAGATGGGTGCTAACGGGGGCCCAGTCTTGTGTTAATAGGTGCTAATAAGGGCCCAGGTTGTTTGAGGAACGTGACCCTAGGTAGGGCACAGTGGTGATTGGCTGCGAGAACAGGTTTGGTTCCTTCCTTGCGTGGTTGCGTTGACTATAGATCCGAGTAAATAATTTGGTAGCTATCAGTGGGACACAGCAAAGAGCAGTCTGAATCACACTGGGTTGCCTTACGCTGGAGGTTGAGGGTAGGACGGATCTCGAGGTGGAGATCCTAGACTTTCATATAAGTTGAAGGATAGTAACAAAATCAAGCGCTGTTAATTTGCATTGCACTCTTTATCTTGTTATGTGTAAGTTATGGGTTTCGGGTGAGTTTTGGCTATTAAGCGTCATCGCTCACGGTATTATGTTGCCTTGGTAACTCGAACGCCAGGTACTGAAGATGGAGCAGAAGGGTCGTATGAAAAAGTGAAGTGACGTTGACCGATGAAGTATTTGCCAAACCCTATATGATGTACCCTTAGTTGCTCTGTATTGTAGATTAAGTATTTTGATGATGTACGACAAAATATTTTATAGAGTACATTTGTAATTGATATGTCATACTGTGATTTGAATTGGTGAGACTTTTGAAATTTTAATCCCTCGAAAAAGAAAACTATTCTCGGAAATCTCTTTTTAATGTTTAAATAATGTCTCCGAAATTCGGGGCGTAACACCCCCACAAAAAATCAGCTCAATCCAATACGCTCGATCTAATCATCTAATTTTTTGTTAAGATTTTCGGATAATGAAAAGTTAGATGATTGGATCGAACACTTATAGGTATCAGATTGAGCAGATTTTTTGCGGAAGCCCTTGAAAAAATATTTTATATTTGATGAACGGCTCAAATCATTTGTGTAGGACCCATAGTGGGCCCCACGCCGTGATCTGTGGGCGATTTTGTGCACAAAATATCTGTGTGTGTAGACTTACTGTTTGGTCTATCCGCCGAATATGAGCTAGGAACTTATATTCCGACTACGATGACAAGATGTCATAATCGTACAATATAAATACATATCTTTCACCGAAAGTAATATTCACATCGTTACATTCACTCGACTTGAGTCTAATATCCTTTTTTTGCTCTTCTCCGAACTAGAAAACTCCCGTAAATTTATCATACAATCCATTCAACATATGTTGATTGGCGTGGTTTGGGGAAAAAAATTTAGTATGTCGGTTTCACCTCGATGCACGTTACCCATTTCTGTTTTGGTCTGTGAAATGTTGTTAGGCTGCGCATATTACAATTTTTTGCAACTTCACAAAGATAACCTTAACAAATGTTATATATATATTGTCAGGATCAATGAAGCTTTTTCGGTATGGGAATATGGAAGACAAATTGTGTGGCCCGTGATCCCTATTCCTCGATCCTCTGTTGATGGTTCGATGATGATTGAGCCTTCTTCTCCTAGCCTGCACAGGGAGCACACAACTAAGACCTGGCCGGGGGTTGTCCCGGCAAGGCCCTCCGGCGAGAGGATAAGTATTGTGCAGAGAGGGGAAGCAGAAGACTGGAGAGTGTATGAGTGTGAGTATGGAGTAGCATGTACCTCTTTAGGGTTACTATCACTGGATATTTATAGGGCCTCCTGGCTTGCTCTCTAAGTACGATCGCGTGCCTTCCACGAGCCAAGTGACGTCATGGTGACATCAAGAAATAGATCTGGTAACCGTTTTCTGGGCTGAGCTGGCACACCCATGTGCGCCCATGATCATCTTCTGTTATAACCGCCTCTGCACGTGGGAAGAAGCATGACTCAACAGCCAGCCGTCGTCGGCAGCTAGCCGTGCTCCGCGAGTGGCCGAGCACGGATCTTGCCGAACTTGGCATGCGATCGATGGGGGAGGTCACGTCTCCAAGGACCTCGCCGAGGGCAGAGACCGAGCATGGACTTGTCTTCTGCCGAGCCCGTGGCAAGTGGGGTGTCGATGAAGAAAGCTGATGGGAGCCGTGCACGAGGCTTACGTTCGGCACGGAGCGGGTTCGGTCCGCACCACTGCGAACTTCTATGTTCGGCCTGCTGTAGGGAGGTATTCCCGAACAAGGCCAAACAGGGCCCGAACACGTGGTACGTGGGACCATGGTGTAAATATGATGGGGATAGTCGTCGTGCAAGCCGGTGGTCGGCAATATGGACCAGCGATATGAAATGTCATTGGTCCAGGAAGTCTGTATGGGGTCAAGGTCCAGCAAACATGAGAAGTTATTGGACCAAGAGATTGATAAAGGACCAGTGACATGTGAAGTTGTCGGTCCAAGTAGTTTGTTCCTGGTCCAAAAGGGCCGAACAGGAGGAGAGGTCCTGAGAGGACATTGGTCCAAGTAGTTGTTCGGCGATGAGATAGCCGAACAAGGGAAGAACTCCAATCAAGTGCTGGAGCAGAGGGAATACTCTAGGAGGTTCCATTACAATTGGTTCCGTAAAGGAATGGGATCCCGAGAATATAGGATCCAGGAGAGATACCCAACGGGAATGGGATGTTCGGTTAGTTATGGAAAAGAGTCCTAAAAGGACTAAGGTAATGAACTGATAAGGGAATGAGAATCCAAGATATTAT
This sequence comes from Rhododendron griersonianum, assembly GCA_018127125.1. Lineage (NCBI taxonomy): Eukaryota > Viridiplantae > Streptophyta > Magnoliopsida > Ericales > Ericaceae > Rhododendron > Rhododendron griersonianum. The sequence goes on from CM030795.1 coordinate 19,252,982, forward strand.
GGGTTTCCTGTATGAGATAGGAAACCTAGGGCAACACGGATACTTGGGCAACAAGCATCTGTGAATCTATAAATACAAGGTAAACCTAAAGGTGAAAGGTACGCAGTCTACTGCAATCGAGTTATTTACCTACTGATAATTAGGGTTTTTCTGCTAGTACGTGATACTAACTTAGGCATCGGAGGACCTTTGCCACGTAAGGCAAAGGTGCGCTCACCCTTGTGTGTTTTGCAGTTAGGGTTCCGGCGAAGGGCTAGGGTTCCGGCGAGGAGGCACGTGAAGCTGTTTACCAAAAAGCTAGAGTTAGCACTAAGCGGATTTTTCCCCCTTACAATTGGCGCCGTCTGTGGGAAACGATAGAATTCCCATTGAAACCATGATGGAAGAAGAGCCATACGACCCAAAGAACACGCATGGTCTTGAGGGGGTCGTAACAAAACGCCACTGCAGGCTCCGAAAAAGCCGCTGGTGGAGTAAAGGAATGGCTTGGCAGGTACGAGTCACTCGCTGGTTCAGTCCTAGAGTTCTAAGGATAAAATTGTAGGATGAACTCAAGGGGTATGCACGCCTGATTAAAAAGCATGAGAGAGAGAGATTCGAGAAATCTAATACAAAACGGAGTAATTCTTTGAGATCAACAATATTTTCTAGAAGCGTAAAGACTCCGCGAATGGAGGATGATCCAAGAGGGAAAATGAGAGGACACCTTTTTTGCCTGGTGCTCCTGAGAAGGCACTGAGTAGGGCTATGAGCAAGTCCTTCAATATTGTATGCTCCTAGGATTGGGGGAGCTAATCAAGGTGCCAAGATGGAAGTCAAAGCAGTTCGAATCTGCTAGGTAATCTCGAAGTGCAGTCAAAATCTGCTCCACAGCCGCGCAGCGCAGTGCAATCTGAACCTGCTAGGCGACCGCGCAGAGCAGTTTGAATCTGCTAGGCAGCAGCGCAGAGCAGTCCGAATCTGCTAGGCAATCTTAAGGAGCAGTCTGAATTTGCTCGGTAGCAGAGTAGTCCGAATCTGCTAGGCAATCTTAAGGAGCAGTCTGAATTTGCTCGGTAGCAGAGCAGTCTAAATCTGCTAGGCGATCTTAAGGAGCAGTCTGAATTTGCTCGGTAGCAGAGCAGTCTGAATCTGCTAGGCGATCTTAAGGAGCAATCTGAATCTGCTCGGTAGCAGCACAGAGCAGTTTGAATTTGCTTGGCAATCTTAAGGAGCAGTCTGGATCTGCTCGGTAGCAGCGCAATCTGAACCTGCTAGGCGATTGCAAAGAGCAGTCTGAATCTGCTAGGCAATCCTAAGGAGCAGTCAAAATTTGCTTCACAGCCGCTATGCACTCGAGAAGAGCAGTCGTAACCTGCTAGGCACCCGAGCAGAGCAGTCTGAATCTGCTAGGCAATCTTAAAGAGCAGTCTGAATCTGCTCGATAGCAGCGCAGTCTGAACTTGCTGGGCGATTGCACAGAGCAGTCTGAATCTGCTAGGCAATCCTAAGGAGCAGTCAAAATCTGCTCCACAGCCGCGCAGCGCAGTGCAGTCTGAACCTGCTAGGCGACCGCACAGAGCAATTTGAATCTGCTCGATAGCAGCGCAGAGCAGTCCGAATCTGCTAGGCGATCTTAAGGAGCAGTTTGAACCTACTAGGCGATTGCACTTAGCTGTCTGAATCTGCTAGGCAATCCTAAGGAGCAGTCTGAATCTGCTAGGCAACCATGCAAAGCAATTCAAAATTTCTATACAATTGCACGGAGTAGTCTAAATTGTTTAGGCAATCGCACAGAGCAGTACAAATTTGTTAGGCTCTCGCGAAGGCCAATCTGAATCTGTTAGATGATCATGAGGATCGGTCTAAATTTGTTAGGCGATCACAACGTACTCGAGACTACGAAAGGTCTCAAAGAGAAAGAATGTAGTATTGAAGAAATTGCTTAGCGTATGAAAAAACGTGAGCAAGAAATCAAAGACTGGTATAGATGCCTACGAAAGGTGGAGAATTCAGGTAGTGCTCGAATAGGCAACAAACCAAAGGGCCAAGCACCTTTATGGGCAGAAACCTGGAAATTGTATAGTTATCGGACAACGATGCTCTCGTAATAAACCCACGCGGGAGTGATTACGATGAAGGAAGGAATCTACCGAGCAGGATCAAGAGGAGTGAAAATTACATGTTTATAGTTCAAGATTCAGGAGCACGAATTATGATATGCTCTCCTAAGGTTGTGATGCTAGAACTGGTTGTTCAGCTCAATGCTTCGAATAATGTGGTAGAATACAAAGCCTTGTTGGTTGGGTTACGAAGTGCCCAAAGTACTGAAGGTTAAGAAACTAAGGAAGTTTTTGCAGGAGATCCCACGAATGGGAAGCTTGGTCCGAATTGGGAGAGACCATACAAGGTTACAGAGATAGCTGAGATTGAAGCTTATCGCCTCAAAATCTTGGATGGGAATCCAATGCATATGCCATGGAATATACAGATAAGTAGTGGAATTACTTATTGCAATTTATATTTTAGCTATGAGTTGCTATAAGAGAATTATGATCAGAATTCCATAGAAATTATTCAGCTATGAGCAGCTTTGTGACGGAATTAAGAAATTTTATTTGTGTTCGGTCCTAGCACGACTAAGCTAAGTATGGACCCAAAGACACTTAATTTGCCTCCATACTGGGGAGCAGGGAGAGTGTGCATCTAAGTACGAATAAACTTGGAATGAAGCAATAAAACGAAATTTGATTTGAAATATTGTTTTTCAAGTTAAAGTACAAATACGACTTAAGAAAAAAACTTGAGAACCGATTGAGTACGAAAAAACTCAAAATTTGGCTAAGTATGAATAAACTTAGGCCATGGCAATGAATAATTAATGCTAAAAATCGATGGAGTCCGATCATACTCCGAATTTGGCTAAGTATGAATAAACTTATGCCATGGCAATGAATGATGCCAAAATTCAATGGAGTGCGAATATACTCCGAATTTGGCTAAGTATGAATAAACTTAGGCCATGGCAATGAATAATGCCAAAATCCGATGGAGTACGATCATACTCCGAATTTGGCTAAGTATGAATAAACTTTGGCCATGGCAATGAATAATGCCAAAATCCGATGGAGTACGATTATACTCCGAATTTGGCTTTGTATGAATAAACTTATGCCATGGCAATGAATAATGCCAAAATCCGATGGAGACCGATCATACTCCAAATTTGGCTACGTATGAATAAACTTAGGCCATGGCAATGAATAAATGCCAAAATCCGATGGAGTACGATTACACTCCGAATTTGGCTAAGTATGAATAAACTTATGCCATGGCAATGAATGATGCCAAAATTCAATGGAGTGCGAACATACTCCGAATTTGGCCAAGTATGAAAAAACTTAGGCCATGGCAATGAATAATGCCAAAATCCGATGGAGTACGATCATACTCCGAATTTGGCTAAGTATGAATAAACTTAGGCCATGGCAATGAATAATGCCAAAATCCGATGGAGTACGATTATACTCCGAATTTGGCTTTGTATGAATAAACTTATGCCATGGCAATGAATAATGCCAAAATCCGATGGAGTCCGATCATACTCCAAATTTGGCTAAGTATGAATAAACTTAGGCCATGGCAATGAATAAATGCCAAAATCCGATGGAGTACGATTATACTCCGAATTTGGTTTTGTATGAATAAACTTATGCCATGGCAATGAATAATGCCAAAATCCAATGGAGTGCGATCATACTCCAACTTTGGCTAAGTATGAATAAACTTAGGCCATGGCAGTGAATAATGCCAAAATCCGATGGAGTACGATTATACTCCGAATTTGGCTTTGTATGAATAAACTTAGGCCTTGGCAATGAGTGATGCCAAAATTCAATGGAGTGCGAACATACTCCGAATTTGGCTAAGTATGAATAAACTTAGGCCATGGCAATGAGTAATGCCGAAATCCGATTGAGTACGATTATACTCCGAATTTGGCTTTGTATGAATAAACTTAGGCCATGGCAATGAGTGATGCCAAAATTCAATGGAGTGCGAACATACTCCGAATTTGGCTAAGTATGAATAAACTTAGGCCATGGCAATGAGTAATGCCGAAATCCGATTGAGTACGATCATACTCTAAATTTGGCTAAGTATGAATAAACTTAGGCCATGGCAATGTGTAATGCCAAAATCCGATGGAGTCCGATCATACTCCAAATTTGGCTAAGTATGAATAAACTTAGGCCATGGCAATGAATAATGCCAAAAACCGATGGAGTACGATTATACTCCGAATTTGGCTTTGTATGAATAAACTTAGGCCATGGCAATGAGTGACACCAAAATTCAATGGAGTGCGAACATACGCCGAATTTGGCCAAGTATGAATAAACTTAGGCCATGGCAATGAGTAATGCCGAAATCCGATGGAGTCCGATCATACTCCAAATTTGGCTAAGTATGAATAAACTTAGGCCATGGCAATGAGTAATGCCAAAATCCGATGGAGTATGATTATACTCCAAATTTGGCTAAGTATGAGTAAACTTAGGCCATGGCAATGAATAATGCCAGAATTTGATTGAGTATGATCTAACTCAGAATATACCCAAGTACGAGACATTTGGGTTGCATACGTGAATATGCACATATGTCCAAGTACGAGGAACTTGGGGAGCATATGAGAATATGTAGATTTATCTAAAGTATGAATACACTTAGGAGTCTATCTAGTATGAAACACTTGGGTGAGCATGCACAGTACAAAAAGTGTGTATGAATGATCGCACAAAATTGGTCAGGCACGAAGGTTTTAGGTCTGTAAATAGATCCGGTAGGGATTGAGTACGATTGAGGTGTATGAAGGAACACACAAGCCCGACTACGTACGAATGCTTAGATGTGTATGAATAAACACACGAAACTAGGGTGTGTGCATGTAAGCACAACAATACTAAGTATAAGAAACTTAGGAACTTGCTAAGTATGAAACACTTAAGTTTATGCTCGAATGCACATAGGAAGGTTTATTCATAACACTTAATTATATGTGCATGAACAAGCACGAGATTGAGTCGCGCGCGAACGACAACTATGCTTGAGAGTTGCCAAGTTGTAGACACCCCAATCTGGGCTTCCAGATTAGTTTACTTACGGTTTTTGATTCCCCAATGATGAAATGGATCATCGCGCGCCCGGGAGCACCGTCGCGCGACATTATATAACCCTCGCGCGATGGTCAAACTGCCAGATGGACAAAGTTTGGCCGTTGACCCTCGCGCGACAGTTTGGAACCATCGCGCGACGGTCATAACCTGTCCCCATCACCTTTATTCAGCTGGGCAGCTTAATTACCAAGTAACCCTCGAGGCTGAGGCTGGCTGACCTCCATTCTTTGGACCAGACCTGCCTTTCCATTAGTGGAAGGTGCTAAGAGCCCCCTTTGTTTCTCTTTCAAAGGGTTCCAAAAATTGAAAGCAAAAAGGTTCTAACCCTAGCCCTTTGTTCATCTTTCCTTCATTAGCAAGTGCAACATTTGGTTTCCAACCTAGCACCCTAAGAGCATAGTTTGTTCTTCCACTCAAACACCACAAACAAACTCAACCTCAATTCAAAGCTCAAACACTTTTCAAACCTCAAAATTCAAAGGTATATCTTACCTTTGTTCTGCTCTCTGTTCTGATCCCTGAGGGGGGCTGGCAGGGTCAAGGCTGGTAATCAATACCAGTCATCAAAAACCGTGCAACCAAAATACCCTCGCGCGACGGACCCAGTCACGCGCGCGCTTGTCTCAAGCATCGCGCGATGGTTCTCGTGGGGAAGGGATGTTGGTTCTTTCCTGTTTTATTGTCTTAATAATTATTATAGATCACTGTTAAGCATGCTAATAATCAGTTTACTGCTTTTCTTAGAGCTTAAATTGCTAGTTTTATATCTCAATATTCATTTCTGTTCAGTTTGGAATGCCCTTGGGATCCCCTGAATCTGTCTCAGGACCCCAAGCATGTAAAGCAATTCCTGGAAGTCAGTCAGGAGGTTTACTCTCTGTCGCGCGAAAGTTCTCTGATTTCCATGAATGGCCCTTGCATGGGCAACTTGGCCCTTGGCCTCTGTTTTGATACCCCCCTTTGTTTAGGGGTTGTGTTTCATCTTATTTGGCTCTTGCTTGGAGTGTTGTGTAATAATTAGCATTTCACGGTCTTCCAATACACTGCTTGTTTTGCTTCCTGGGTGTGCACTGTCCTTCCAGAGCCCCGAAGGGGATGATTTTGGGGCTGTGGTGAGATGACAACACTCGCGCGAGAGTCGTGTCTCGCGCGATGATTGACTTGCATGCAGATCTGTTCAGCTATCCCGATCCTGGTTTTGGCATCTGATCGCTGTTTCAAGATCATTCCGTTTATTATTCATCATGCTACTCGTCCATGCCATCTATCATCCTGCAAACATGTTACAGTTTTAATCCCCGATTAACTGTTCCCCCGCCCTAATTGGCTAAAATCGATTAATAAAAGAAGAATCGCAACGTTTTCAAAATGCTCAAGTAGAGACCGATCTCCGGATTGGGAGAGAGGTGCCATAAAACCCTTCCCCTTTCGTAAAACAGATATGGTTATGACGGACTGGTTCCTTAACTTTTTTAAATCAAACAGCGCGGCAGGTGCTTCGAAATACGGTTCCTTGAGTGTCGGACCTTCAAAACTCAAGTGGCGACTCTGTATTTTCGAGCGCTTGCCACCTGCGCTCGCGCTCCCTCGATCCGGGCCCTTGCATTTTTGGAAACCGGGATTTCCAGGGCATGCTGCCCACACAAGTATAGACACGGAAGTATCTAAGAATGAAAAACTTAAGCTTATGTATGAGATACATAAGGTCGATAGGTATGAAATACTTAAGAAGCTCACACGAAATTTGGGCAGCTGCGATCGGCGTCCGAGCACGTTATATTCTGGCCACGAAGGGCCATCAGTCAAAATAACGTCAAGTAATGGGATTACTTAAAGAAGAGGTAGTGTTCAACATTTCTCTTAAGCTACGAGTTGCTTCGGTAGAATTATGAATAAAATTGCTCGAAAGAAATTGTTTCCAGCACGAATATTGTACTTGTTCGGTCCCGGCAAGAACAAGCTAAGGATACTTTTTCTCCATCCTGGGGAGCAAAGAGCATTCATCAAAAATATTCGTTGGGTACGATCAAACTCTGAATTTGGCTAAAGTATGAATAAACTTAGGCCATGGCGATAAAAAATGCCACAATCAGATTAAGTGCAATCAAACTCAAAGTTTGGCTAAATATGAGTAAAGTTAGGCCATGACCATGAACGGTGCCGAAATTCGATTGAGTATGATCGAACACAGGATACCCTCAGTACGAATAAACTTGGGCAGTCTGCTGAGGGTGATTAAGCTTGGGCAATACCTGAGTACGGACAAAAGACAGTTCACCGAGTATGAACAAGTACGAGCGAAACCTAAGTATGCATATACTTAGGCATACCAAGTGCGAATAAGCTTGGATAATGATTAAAATATTTATGCAAGAGCGATGAAGATTGCTAAGTATCTGTTGAGTGTAAAAGAGCTTGGCCACGAATAGGGCCAAAGAGGCGATTAAAAGAAATTTGCCTCACAAAAGGCAATGAATAATGTTGAGATTTAGCTACGTATGAATACACTTAGTCTCACAACAACGAATAATGCTGAGAAAAGCCCAAGTACGAATGCACTTGGGCTGCTACCTAAGTACAAATGAACTTAGATGATTCGCCGAGCATGCATAGGCTCAAACAGTAATAGTTCAAAAAAACTATTTGGCTGTGTCAAGCATAAACAATGGCAGAAGTTAAGTGCCTAGAATTGGAAAAATAACCAAGCACGAAAATTTGGGTGACCATGAGCTAAATTGAACATAGGCACGAATAAACCTATGACAACGTAGAATGTCAAAAATAGACCCCAGTACGGAGAGGCTTGGGGCCCGAGCAGTGAACATTGCTTGAATCATGACAAAGGCCCAAGCACGAAAAGGTTTAGGGCCCAAGCAACGAACATTGCTCTCATGTGAGCAAAGCCTGAGATAAGCTAGGTACAACATAAACCTAGACATGACAGTGGATTGGCTAAGAATGAGTATGCTTAGGCCAAGGCAGTAAGGAATGCCAAAAATCGACAAAACTTAAGCCTTGGCTACAAGCTGAGCCCGAGATAGGTTGGGTGCAAAGGAGACCTAGGTCTTGGCATCGAATGCCTGAAGCAACCATGTTCGGCCAAGAATTGGGACAAGTACGAGTACTCCTAGAGTATTGCTGGGAATTCGCTGAAGTACGAGAAAACTTTGGGCCAAAGCAAATACTGAATACCAAGAAACTGCGAAGATACGGAATGACCTAGGGTCAATGCTAAGTACGAACAAACTTAGCAAGAGTGCAAAAAGATTTGCTGAAAAATGAGTAAACTTAGCAAAACGAAATGTGGGTCTGCATTGGGGACGAGATTCCCTGAGTACCCAAGTTAGTAGGGTGACGTACGTGAAATGTCACCCCGGACGCCGTTTGTGCGTCTCGTTTCACGAAAACATCTGTTTGCATCTAATATGGGAAGTAAGATATGTGCCACGAATAAAGGTGCAGAAGCAGGACGAATCTGCTCGGTCCTTAAGAGCTTTGCTCGTCATTTGGGTAATAAATAACGAGTAAAGCTGGGGAGCAATTGTAGGGAGGTATTCCCGAACAAGGCCAAACAGGGCCCGAACACGTGGTACGTGGGACCATGGTGTAAATATGATGGGGATAGTCGTCGTGCAAGCTGGTGGTCGGCAATATGGACCAGCGATATGAAATGTCATTGGTCCAGGAAGTCTGTATGGGGTCAAGGTCCAGCAAACATGAGAAGTTATTGGACCAAGAGATTGATAAAGGACCAGTGACATGTGAAGTTGTTGGTCCAAGTAGTTTGTTCCTGGTCCAAAAGGGCCAAACAGGAGGAGAGGTCCTGAGAGGACGTTGGTCCTGAGAGGACGTTGGTCCAAGTAGTTGTTCGGCGATGAGATAGCCGAACAAGGGAAGAACTCCAATCAAGTGCTGGAGCAGAGGGAATACTCTAGGGGGTTCCATTACAATTGGTTCCGTAAAGGAATGGGATCCCGAGAATATAGGATCCAGGAGAGATACCCAACGGGAATGGGATGTTCGGTCAGTTATGGAAAAGAGTCCTAAAAGGACTAAGGTAATGAACTGATAAGGGAACAAGAATCCAAGATATTATGGGTTTCCTGTATGAGATAGGAAACCTAGGGCAACACGGATACTTGGGCAACAAGCATCTGTGAATCTATAAATACAAGGTAAACCTAAAGGTGAAAGGTACGCAGTCTACTGCAATCGAGTTATTTACCTACTGATAATTAGGGTTTTTCTGCTAGTACGTGATACTAACTTAGGCATCGGAGGGCCTTTGCCACGAAAGGCAAATGTGCGCTCACCCTTGTCTGTTTTGCAGTTAGGGTTTCGGCGAAGGGCTAGGGTTCCGGCGAGGAGGCACGTGAAGCTGTTTACCAAAAAGCTAAAGTTAGCACTAAGCGGATTTTTTCCCTTTACACCTGCTACAATAGCCCCTCGATCTCTGCCGATGCCGAATGCGTGGTAGGGATTTAAGTCAATGCTCTGGCCGAACCTACCGTACGCCGAACGTGATCTTAGTCTGTTAAAGGTGAGGTTGGGCCGAGCCTGATGTCGTCGGAGGAAAACTTCCAGTGAAGGGGTGCCAGATGTCGCTCCATGGCTGGGTACGGCTGGTGAGGGGACGGCTGGCAAACTCTGCAGGTTGTCCTTTTCATGCCACGTGTCACGCGTTGAATGGCCAATGGTTCGGCGGTGTAATGATGGGCGGGAGTTTCGAATCCCAAACCCTAGCTCTATATAAGGGCGACGCGAGGAGAGAGAGAGGTTACGTTCTCTCTCTTTCTCTCTAGAACTCCATTGCCAAAGCTCCCGCCAGCAACCGTTCATCTTCTGGTTTTGGTTCCCAGCAATTCTGCCACCAGATCTTGCCACAAATCCAGGTATGAGTTCGTTTTCTGCTTCTCTTCACTTTTCTGCAGCTTTCATTCGCTTTTTCCTTTGCTTTTCTGGGTTTTCTGGGGGCTTTTTGTACTAAGTGAACAGTGGAAGGCCTGGAGATGAACGAACTGTTCATGTTCACCTTCAACCTGTTCTTCCGAGCATAGGTTCTTGATGGCGTTAGGGTTTGGCCGACGATGGAGTTGGCCGAGTCCTAAGACCTGAATCACCTGTGTCTCCCGAGCCTTGGATCTTGTTAGTGAGATTGGGCCGACGACTAGGCTGGCCGAGCCCCAATTTCTGATGCTGATGAGTTTGGCCAACAATAGGTTTGGCCGAGCTTGTCGATTCGAGTCCGCGTTTCCCGAACATGGATCTGTGGAGTGTGTTGATAGGGTGGGCCAGTTTGAGGTAGCCGAGCGTAGTGAGATCCTTGCCTTCTGGCCGACGACGAGGTTTCTCATTGTTTTGTTCTTGTTCTTGGTAGGTCTGGCTCACTCAGTTATCAACATATCATCCGACTCTGAGAGTTCAGTGGACGACTCCACAGATCTTGTGATCCGAGACTACGTGGAGAGGTATAGGAGCCGACGCCAGACTTCTTCGATTGCATCGAACATGTCGGGTTCCAGTGACTCCAACACCGAACGTGACCTTGAGTACGACGGCGGGTATAATACCACGCTTGAGATTACTTTTCCACAAGCACAGAATCCGAAGCCGAACATGAGGTTGGTCACGAGGCCGAGTCTAGGTTTCATTCACAGGTCAAAGCCACAACTTCTTCCCGTTCTGCTCCCGCCGAGACTTCGTCTGAGAACAAAGAATTTACCGACCTCTTTGAGCGAGGGCAGGTTTGTCCCCACGCTCATTACTTCAGCGGGCGCCCCAACGAGTATGCAGACTTCTGCCGAACATACCACATCCCAGACGATGTCGTCGTCCATCAGGTAGCTAGTAATAGGATCAGGGATAAGAGGGAAGACCATCCCGAACATATAACAGTCCCACTTATGGCCATCTGCGAGGCTGGACTCCGCTTCCCTCTTCACCCATTCCTGAGGGAACTGTTGACCAAGTTCGGCATCGTGCCTCACTTCTTTGCCATCAATAGTTATAGGATAGTGATGTCGGTGATTATGCTGAAGGAACTCCACAACCTTGAGTTCACAGTTGCCGATCTCTTCCATACTTACATCATGTCTAGGCACGGCAAGACCAACCGCAGATACTTGTCAACGCGTAGTGGCAAGGATCCCCTGATAGATGGGCTTCCCGACACCGATAAGTGGGCCAATCTGTATGTGGAAGTAAGTGGAAATTACGAGTTCGGCGATCAGTCGATGCGTCTGCACAACGTGCCGAAGATAAAAGATTTCCGAGGTTGTTCTACTGTGCCCTTTGTATGCCGAATATGATTATGCCGAGCTTGATTTACTTTTTTTATTGTACTTCTAATGCTAATTGGTTAACACTTTCTTCTTGCAGATCACCGAGCAATAGCCAAGAGGCAGCAGTCCTTATCTATTGAAAAGAACATCGAAACGCTGAAGGCTCAGATTTATCGTGACGCGCCGACGCTGCTGGGCTACATCCCTTCGTACAAGGGAAAGTTGAAGAGGAAGAGGGGCCGAGCACGAAAGCTAAGGGTAAGAAGGCAGTTACTAAGGAGCAAAGGGTTGAGGACGGAATCCCCAAGCTGAGCAAGAAGGCAAAGGAGCCGAGGTTGAAGTTTCCCACATTCAAGAAGTCAGCGGACTTCTGGTTCCAGGACAGTTTACCAGCTGAATTCCCAGGTATCAACATCCCTCCTCTCCGAACCCTCATCCCAAAATTTGCCGAAGGTATGGGAAGGAGAAATGTGGTAAAACTCAACCTCAAGGATAATGCTGTTGTTCGGCAAAGGGATGCTGAAGCAGCCGATCGTGCTGCGAAGAAGCAAAAGGTTACCCAGGATTTTTTCCCGACGAGGCCGCCAACGCCGCTTCCGAAGGAGAAAGATCAACGCGGCGGGTGGATCCAAGGCCATGGAGACGGCGGCTGGCTCGGGTGGCCAGTCGATTGTGCAAGAGTTCGCGCCATCTTTTGCAATGGCCGACGGCAGGGTCGTTCCTGTAGAAGATAGCATCAAGGTCGAACCTGGGTTGGCCGTCACCATGCTTCATGGCCTCGCTCTGCCAAGGGATATGGACAGGTATTGACTGACTTTTGAATTTTCCCTTTTTAAGTTGATGTTACCATTTTTCATTATCGTCGAGCCTAATCATCTCGCGTCTTACAGACTAGACAGGCTGCGCTGCGGGTGTCCAGTCAGGCCGAGCTTTTGGCAGTTGAGAGGACTCGGTATCGTGACGATGCCAAGGCCGAAAGTGAAAAGATGACGGCTGCGAAGAGCGGCCTGAAGCTTGCAAAGGCCAAGATTGCCGAGCTCGAGAAGGAGATGGATGATGCCTTGGAGAAGGCCAAGAAAGCAGAACGCGAGCTCGGCCAGGTTCTGAGAAGAGAGAAGAGGAAGATGAAGGAGGTGGATGAAAAGGCTTACCAAACTGGGTATGATAGAGCTGGTGCTGAGTATGTCAGGGAGGCTCGGTCGATGGTAAATGAGGAGGTCAAAAAGAGGGTCCCAATCGCGTACCGAGCAGGGTACAAGGCTGGGGTGAAAGCTGCTTGTGGGGTTATGCAGCTGGAGCCTGATATGAATTTGATGAAGATAATTCCCGCAGCCGAAGTGCCCGAGCTCGTGCTGCCGTACACTGAGGAGGAGTGTGAGCCCCTCCCTCCAGAAGAATTTCCCGAGAGTGAAGATGATGTTGACGATCTTACTGATGTCGACGCCGACGGTGGTGGGGATGGCTCAGGTGGGAAGAAGACGGGCAATGCTGAAAACGCCGAACGGGACGCTGAGCAGGCTGAGAAGAATGATGAGGTGGCTGTTGACGCCGAGAATGAAGCTGCTCTTGCTGCTGAAGTCGCTGCAGAGGGTGTTCCTCCCCAACTTTAGAGTTCTAGTTTTTAGTGTTTTTGATTTTGAACTTCTGAAATTTTTGTTGGATTGGACGGCTCCGAACTTGGGAGTTTACCGTGCCAGATGTAATAGTTAATTGGGGGTCGGCACCGAACGGTTTACTACGCCGTACTTCCCAGCTTAGGCCCTTTTTGATGACACTTGTCTTTATTTTTGGAATTTGAATGCATGCACGGCTTCTTTTGCAACGTCTTTGTTAATGCCGAACTTGACTGATTGCTTTCATTTCTTCACAAAATTTGAAGATCTTGCATGTTTTGAATGTATAGTTGTCCGTAGCCCCCACTTTGGTTTGGGTTCGGCAGAATAGTTAAGAACCTTGCATGATGTGAATGGTTAAGTATAGGTGTTTCAGCCGAGCCTTGACCGAAGTAGTATTGCCTTCCTAACAGGTCGCCGAACATGGATGTGTTGTAATCTGGCATGATTCAGCCTTTGTAGATATTAAGAGTGTAAAGTGCCCCCTTGCCAGTGGCTGGGGCTCGGCTAAAGTGTCAGCCCCTGGCCATGGTAGAGGAACGTTGAGAGTAGTTGATTGATTGTGGGTGGTTTGCTCGCCAAAGTGCGAGTGTAACCTTTCGGTGGCCGACCATAATGTCTTGCCAATCCGAGCCGAAGCCTAAGTTCCATTAGATATGTGTATTTTAGGCTCGGCGGACCGTACGTCCAATGATTGCTTCTCTGGGCGGTGATAGTGGCCGAAGCAAAAGGGCTTTTTAAGGAGCCGTTTGTGGTGTGACCGAAGTCATCGTTTGTGTTCGGCGTTCTAGCCGAGGGTGGAATGATACTTGAAATGTTTCGAAGACTTTTTAACCAAAAAGCTTGTCTTTTCATTGATAATCCTCGAAGTATAGGTAAAATAGAAGACAAAAACAATAACAGTGGGTCAAAGCCCTTCTTTGAAACGTAAAAAACATAGAGGATCAGGCCGAAGCCAGACGAAACTGAATCTTTTTGGCAATAAGTGTTGGCCGAGGGTAGTTTTCAGCCTAGCATGTTGTATAAGCTTCACATGTATGCCCTCCTTAGGTTCTGTGCATTCCATGGGTTGGTGAGCACTTTCCCTTTCATGTCTTCGAGGGTGTAAGCCCCTTCACCAGCAACTTTGACAATGCGAAAAGGCCCTTCCCAATTAGGCATGAATTTTTTCTTCTTACTTGCCTGTACGACCTTTCGCCAAACCAAATCGTCAGGCTTGAACTTCTTGATTCGAACACTCCTGTTGTATTCTTTGGCAACTTGATGTTGATATTCGGTGAGCTTCAGCCGAGCGTCGTCGCGTTTCTCTTCGGCCAGAATTAACTCTTGCTCCACGGCTTCATCGTTTGTCTGTGGGTCGAAGGTTTCTGTTCGGAGGGTTGGGAACTTAGATTCCAGTAGGATGATGGCCTCCATGCCAAATGCCATTGAGAAGGGAGTTTGGCCGGTAGAGCGACGAGGTGTGGATCGGTAAGCCCATAAAACTCTTGGGAGTTCCTCTGCCCATTTGCCTCTTTTCGAGTTCAGCCGGCATTTTATTCCAGCACAAACTGTCTTGTTTGAGGCCTCGGCTTGGCCATTACCTTGAGGGTAAGCTGGGGTCGAGTTGAAAAAGCGTATACCGAACTCTTCGCAGAGGCTTGTAAGGCCGTCTCCGACGAATTGGGTGCCGTTGTCTGAGATGATGGCGTAAGGTACGCCGAACCTTGTTACAATGTTTCTCCATACAAAGCGTCGGACGTCTGCCTCTGTGATGGTGACGAGGGCTTCGGCTTCCACCCACTTTGAGAAATAGTCTGTTGCAGTGATTAGGAACTTGATGCCCCCAGGTGCTGTTGGAAGTTTCCCGACGATATCAAGCCCCCATTGTGCGAATGGCCAAGGACTTGTGATGGGGGAGAGATTTTGAGCGGGTTGTTTTGGAATTGGTGAAAACAGCTGGCACGGTCGGCATTTGCGGACGACTTCTTCATAGTCTTTCTTCATGTTCTTCCAAAAGTATCCTTGACTCATAGCACGTTGGCATAACGATCGACCACCGGAGTGGCAGCCACAGCTTCTTGAGTGAAGTTCATTGAGGATCTCGGGAACTTGGTTTGGATGGACGACGAGAAGGTAGGGCCCGGAGATGGATTTTCTGTAGAGTTGACCACTTTCAGAGAGCCAGTAGTATGCGGCCTTGTTCCTGATTCGAAAAGATTCCTTTTTGTCGTCGGGTAAGGTGTCATTCCTGAGGAAAGCGACGATCTCGTCCATCCAGCTTGGACCAAGTTCAATGTTGAGCACCTCTGGAGTTGTATCAAAACTTGGGTGGTCGATGTTGCCAAAGTTTATAGTTCTGAACTCAGAGGCTTTCGAAGCCAAGGCAAGGCCAGCAAATGCGTCTGCGTGCGCGTTGTGCTCGCGGTTGATCTGCTCGATGTTGAAGTTTTTGAAGTGAGTGATGAGTTCTGCTGCTGTGGCCTGGTACTTCATCATCCTTGGATCTCGAGCTTTGTAGTCCCTTAGCACCTGGTTGACTATAAGTTGAGAGTCGCAAAACACAGCCAAGTTGTCGACTTTCATTGCAATTGCCGAGCCCAGACCAGCAAGCAGGGCCTCATTATTTGTGGCAGGGAAGTCGATGCTGATGGCACTTTCATGAAGAGTTCCACAAGGGAAAACCAAAACGACTCCGGCTCTAGCTTCGTTGTTGTTGAAGGCACCGTCAACTTGTAATTGCCAAGTGTCCCCTTGAAAGAGGAGCCAAGGTTTCCCTTTTGGTTCATGTTCGGCCGAGGGTTGAGTAGGTGGAGGAGTGTTTAGAATTTCGGAGTCTTCTGGAGTCAGCTCGGCAATGAAGTCGGCGAGGACCTGCCCCTTGATTGCTGTCCGTGGTTCGAAGCGGATGTCGAAATTTGCCAACTCGACTGCCCATTTGGATACTCTGTTGGAGAGGTCGGCTTTTCGAAAGAGAGCTTTGAGGGGGTATTCGGTTAAGACCGTGATTGTGTGCGCCTGAAAGTATGGCAGAAGTTTTCTCGCCGCAGATACAAGGGCAAGTGCTAACTTCTCCAGAGGAAGATAGCGCGTTTGGGCAGGTAGCCGCGTCTTGCTTGTGAAATAAACCGGCATGTCGTCGGCTCCCTCTCGGCGAATGAAAGCGGAGCTGATGGTGTGAGGTGAGACTGCTAGGTAAAGGTAAAGAGTTTCAAACTCCTTGGGCTTTACCATTAGGGGTGCCGAGCTTAGATATTCTTTGAGCTCGGCCAATGCTTTGTCACAGTCTGGCGTCCATTCAAAGTTTCGCCTGCTCTTGCCTTTTAGAGCGTGAAAGAAGGCGTGGCATTTGTCAGATGATTTGCTGATGAAACGGTTGAGAGCGGCCGCCATTCCTGTGAGCTTTTGAACTTCTCTGATTGTCCGTGGTGGCCGTAGGTCTGCCACCGCCTTGATTTGAGTAGGGTCGGCCTCGATTCCGCGCTTTGTGACTAAATGGCCGAGGAATTTTTCCGCACTTACGCCGAACGCACACTTCTCCGGATTCAGACAGAGTTTGTGGTGTTTGAGGATCTCGAATACTTCGGCTAGTTCCGTGAGATGATTTTGCTCCTTCTGACTCTTGACGACAAGGTCGTCAATGTATGCTTCTAGGATGTGGCCAATTTGCGCATAGAGCATTTTGAAGATTGCTCTGTTGAAGGTAGCACCTGAGTTTTTGAGGCCGAATGGCATGACTCTGTAGCAAAAAATGCCACGTGGTGTGATGAAGGCTGTTTTCTCCATGTCTTCTGGGTCCATGGCTATCTGGTGATAGCCACGGTAGGCATCCAAGAAACTTAATCGAGCATGGCCTGCTGTTGCATCGACTAGCTGGTCAATCTTCGGCAGCGGGAACCAGTCCTTTGGACATGTGTCATTGAGGTTGGTGTAGTTGACGCAAACTCTCCATTTCCCATTCTTTTTCTTTACAACCACAGTGTTGGAGAGCCAAGTTGGGTACTGCACTTCTTGTATTGCATTGGTTTCAAGTAGGCGGTTGACCTCTTCGATGACGGCGTCGGCGTGCTCAGGTGCCGAATGTCTAGCTTTTTGTACCACCGGTTTGGAGTCTTTTTTAATGTTGAGGGAGTGGCAAATGAAGTTGGGATCCACCCCTGGCATCTCCTCTGGGGTCCAAGCAAAGACTTCTAGATTGTTTTTAAGGAACTGGAACATCTCTTCTCGCTCGGCCTCGGTTAGTGAAGAGCCGAGTAAGACAAAGTGTGATCCGTCCTCATTGATGGGCATTTTCACCAAGTCTTCCTCTGCTTTGTCCTCAGCCTTTTGGCCGACGTCTTCGATTACGGCCATGTCTTGTACTTCAACCCATTGCACTTGTTTTGCTTTGGATGAATTGTGGACGGCAGAGACGTAGCATTTTTTGGAGGCTACCTGGTCACCTCGCAAATCTTCCTGTCTTCCTGTGGCGCCGATGAAGCGGACGACCTGGTGGTACGTCGAAGCAATGGCTTGCATTCCGTGGAGCCAAGCTCGGCCAAGGATGGCGTTGTATGGGTTCGGTACGTTGACGATAATGAATTTGACAGTCAGAGTTTTTGAGCCGACGACGACCGGGAGGAAGATTCGGCCAAGCGGCCAGACAGGTGCTCCGTTGAAACCGATGAGGGGTACTTTGGTGGGTTGTAGAGCCGACTCCGGAAGATCCAACTTCTTGAAGAGGTCGTAGTACATAACCTCGGCTGAACTTCCTTGATCAATGAGGACGCGCTTGACGTCGTGAACGCCGATTTGGACGGTGACGACGAGGGCGTCCGAATGCGGAGTCTGAACATGTTCAAGGTCACCCTCGGTAAAGCTTATCGTCCACTTGGGCACTTCTTGTGGTCGTTGACGCTTGGATCCACAGCCGACTGAGAGTATCTCTTTGGATGTTGAGGCGTGATCGATGTCGGCTTTGAGGGCAGTCTCGGATGCCTTCGTTACAGGACCGTGGATGACGTGGATCAGCGGGCGTTGTACGTTGGGGTTAGGATTTGTCTGCCGGGCGGGCGTCTTTGATCGATCAATGTATTGATCGAGGTGACCTTGAGTTGCAAGCTTTTCGAGAAGGGCTTTGTATGGTGCGCAGGCAGTCGTGTAGTGGCTGAGCTCGTTGTGGTAAGAGCATTTTTTTCTTGGATTTTGATCCGGTTGGCCGGTGTCGGTTCCAAGCTTGCCCGTCGGCCACTCGAACCAAGGTTGTCTCATGATCTCTTTCAGAAAAGACCAAATTGGTTCCTTGAAGTGTGTGGTCTCGGCCACGTAGTCATGTACCTTCGGCGGGCGCTTCTTTCCTTCTTTGATGTTGTGGACCTGCTTCTTGGATTGCGGGTGCTGGGTGATTACTGGTGCCGGCAGTTGAGGAGCGGTCGAGGCGGTCGAGGTGAAGGGCGCTGTCAAGCTCTGGATTCCCTGGGCCGCACTGTCCGCATAGAACTCTTCAAAAGCGCATAATCTCTCCACTACGCGCATTAATTCTCCCATGCCGTGGGGTGGGCGGATGGCGAGTTCGTCTAAGATTTTGCTGCCGGTTTCCAGACCGTTTTTGAAAGTGCGCGCAGCCCAATATTCATCAATTCCCGGAATCTCGTTGAACACCTGCCAATAGCGCTCGGCATACTGTCTGAGAGTTTCGGACGGCAATTTCCTTTACTGAGATAGGGATTCAGGCTCTTTAGCTGTTTTGTTGCTCGTGATGAATCGTGTGTTGAAAGCGTGTTCAAGGTCGGCCAGGTTCCGTATGGATCCAGCGGGCAATTTGTTGAACCACTGGAGTCCTAGGGAGCCGAGGCTGGACGGGAACGCCTTACATTTTATTTCATCCTTTAGCGTGCAAAGCTCAATGGTCTGCTTGAAGTGGATTAGGTGAGTGTAAGCCTTGCAGGTCGCCGGATCGAACTTTGTGAATTTGGGTAGATGAAAAGTGGACTCCGGCGGTGTATTGATGATGTGGGAGGTGAAGGGAGAGACGCCGAGATCTTTCAGTTGTCTTTCAAACCTGGGCGTGGCGGTTTGCCGTGCTCGTCCGTCTTTGACCTCTTGGAGTCCCTTTCCTTGTCTTCCCTTGCTGATGCCTTCTCTGCATCCCTTCGTCGAAGCTTTTCTCGCAGGTCCGTCGTTGTTCGGCGTGGGCCGTCGATGGTTTTGTCCTTGTTACGACGGGTTTTGTTGTCTTCGTTCGCACCCTCGGTGCGTACGCCCTTCCCGTTTCGCCGTGGACGGTGCTCGTCGTCTAGATTCTCAGGCGGGATGTTACCTAGACGTTCAGAGACATGGGGTCTGGTCCGTGCGGAATCTCGGCTATGGTGCGAAACCGTTGTGCGAGAGAACTCCGCATGACCAGTTAAGTACGTACTTGTAAATGACTCGGTATCCCGTGTCCTGGTTCGCTCGTGATGGCTCCTGGAACGGTGAGTTCCAGATGCGGTAGGTTGCTTGTAAAGGATGATTTCTCTGGCGTCGCCTGGTGCCGGGGTGAAGCCTATGCAGTCTTTCACGGATCCGCGTTGGCCTCCCTCGTTCTGACGCCCTTGTGGTGGTAGTGGAGGTGGTGTTTGCCCTCCCCTACCCCTGCCTCCGCCAGATCTTGATGCCGCAGGGGTAGTGTCTTGCTGCATACGTTGCTTCGTTTGGGCCACCTCCGCCCTTAGCGCGGCCAGCTCGTTGTCGCGTTCGTCGTCGCGACGCTGTAGTAGACGGATGTAGGCCGCCGTTACGTCGTCCGAAACTGGTGAGAGTCCGGACCCAGGGGCGAGGGAGATGGACATGTGCCTTTCGGGGGGTGTTGTGGAGATGACGTTTCCACTAGTGTCTTTGGCCCCCGAAATGGCCACGTCTGCTAGATCTCCGCCCATGGTAGGTAGTTTGGTGGTTGTTTTACGAAGGAGTGAGGGGGTTTGGAGGATGTGAGAGCCGTTTGAATCAGAAGCGATTCATGTCGGGTTCACCAATTGTGTGGCCCGTGATCCCTAATCCTCGATCATCCGTTGATGGTTCGATGATGATTGAGCCTTCTTCTTCTAGCCTGCACAGGGAGCACACGACTAAGACCTGGCCGGGGGTTGTCCCGGCAAGGCCCTCCGGCGAGAGGATAAGTATTGTTCAGAGAGGGGAAGCAGAAGACTGGAGAGTGTATGAGTGTGAGTATGGAGTAGCATGTACCTCTTTAGGGTTACTATCACTGGATATTTATCGGGCCTCCTGGCTTGCTCTCCAAGTACGATCGCGTGCCTTCCATGAGCCAAGTGACGTCATGGGGACATCAAGAAATAGATCTAGTAACCGTTTTCTGGGTTGAGCTGGCACACCCATGTGCGCCCATGATCATCTTCTGTTATAACCGCCTCTGCACGTGGGAGGACGCGTGACTCAACAGCCAGCCGTCGTCGGCAGCTAGCCGTGCTCCGCGGGTGGCTGAGCACGGATCTTGCCGAACCTGGCATGCGACCGATGGGGGAGGTCACGTCGCCAAGGACCTCGCCGAGGGCAGAGACCGAGCATGGACTTGTCTTCTGCCGAGCCCGTGGCAAGTGGGGTGTCGATGAAGAACGCCGATGGGAGCCGTGCACGAGGCTTACGTTCGGCACGGAGCGGGTTCGGTACGCACCACTGCGAACTTCTATGTTCGGCCTGCTACACACACATTGTGCCATACGAGTGCTGGAGCAAGCCTTTATTTTTTATTTTTTCCTTTTTTAAAAACTAACGACAAAACTTAATTATAATGACTTTCTACTTAATTTTCTTTTTCATATTTTTTCACACAACATGTAACCAGATTTCTATTAAATGGTGTCACTCCCACGGCCGAATCCTGGCTCCTCCACTGCAGGACCCTGTACTTCTAATAGGTCTAGAGTACGTTATCAGATGTTGAGTAGTCGTTAGTTCGATTTACGATGTTAATTAGCATTGTTATTTAATTAACCGGATTGAAACTTTGATTCCTAGCATAATTTCATTCGCCTTCAAGGGAAAGAAAATCAAGCATAAGTGGTCGACTCCTGCAAGCCTACATCTCGCATCTAGATTCCATTTATAGTTTTTATGTCCAATGCAATACTAATGGTGACATTATCTTCATTTTGCACCGTGTTTTTCTTAATGTCGACTGCAATAGTAATGATAATATTATCTTTGTTTTGCAAATGGAATACGCGCACAATGATACATATATAGATTTCTAGTAAAGAAGAGGTGATCCGTATTGACAATGATGGTGAGTAATAGTGTGGCAAAGAAAAGGTCCGCATTGTGCATCCGTTGAAGAAAGGCAATGAATTTCCATTTGACCGGAAAAAAAAGAAGAAGAAAAGGGCAAATAATAGGATAATTAAGGACAGATAGTATATATATACTCACATGTTGGTTTGGTAATACAAGTAAATATCCTTTGTGTGTTTTACACTTTTACAAGAAAATAGTGCGGGTCTACAAGTGAAAACGTTGAATTCAAATCATGTAACCCCTCATTCTCTGCATCAAAAATTATTTTTAATCATTTACAAAGGTTTTTTTTTTTTGTCATTCGTTAATCATAATCTACTATATCCTAAGGTACTTGGGAGAGAGAGATGAGTACTTACGGAAATCGAATCTTGCCCATGTGCATGGGAGTATAAGGAAGGCACCAATTGCACTCCACTTCACTTGCTTATAAAGATTATTTTAAACTTTTCTGTTAAACTCATAACTGGTTTTACGTACTCCATGCCCAGTTAGGGAGGGGGCCACATTTGTTCCGACTGGCCCTCACATGTTGCAAGTTGAAATCTTCGCTCGCTACATTTATAGTATTTGAGTTTTTATGACCGGCAGAAGCCAAGCTGACATTAAAATGTCTTTGGGGATACTCCATCGATCACACACTCTGGCATGCATATTGTTCTAGCAAAAAAAATTTGCTCCATATAATTTGAAAACTATTTGTCATGGAGGGAGAGTGTGTGCACGCTCCTTAAAAAACTACTGATTTATTATATAATCAAACTAAACTTGAACGTTATTTTAAGTTCGTTGATATTTTCAAACAAAACTTGAATAAGTTTAATCGGCTCGTTCAACTCGTGACTGGCTCAATACACACACTCTTGTCGCGCCCCGAATTTTCCCCCACGAGCGGAAGAGAATTCTTGACTTATGTTGCGACGAAAAATGCTCGTTTGTTTTTATTTAAACTTGGACAGCTGAGACTTGCTTTTTAAAGATTTTAGAGTTGACACTCAATATAAAACCAGGTGTGTTAAGTCACCTCTAAATACAAAAAGAACGTATTTAGTGAGGGTTTTGCTTTGCCGTGCCAGAAAGTGACTCTTTTTGCTTTTGGTTTGCGAAAACAGAGATTGAATTCGGGGATTTACTGTTATGTTACGTGTAAGGAAGCTATAAAAGTGAGTATTTTTATAACACCTTATCCCGCCCTTTCGGTACTAACTTCTCAATTTTAACCTTTTTAAGAAAATAAATTATCCTTGGCTTTTTCGGGAAATAAAAGACAGGAAACGCATTAACAAATACGGGTAATGCAACGAGACAAGCTAGAATTTAAGTAAAATGCCTTAATAATTCGATAAAGCTAGTATTTCGATAGCAGGCAAGAGGGAGCCTATCTCAAAGACACTGCGTCCCCAATTTATGTCACTAAATCGAAATAAACTAGGCTCAGCTTTATCGAATTACCAAAGATAGCAAAACTGGCATTTTGAAGCGCCAGATAGAGGGGGGTCGATGATCGCTCAAACCGTACCCAAGTCCAATGCCCCGTTTGCTTCAAAATGCTAATTAAGCTATTTAACGTATTGCATTCTAAAAGCAAGATATCGAGGCGGCCAACTTAGCGGCTTACTTACTTAACCTCGATGCTCACGATCTTTGAATGAATGCTAACGTAGTTATAATAACCCCGGGCGTTTTGATAATAAGCTAGGCATGTCGAGGCTGACATGACAATAGGAGCCCGAACTCAATCAGGGGTTGTCTACGACAACCCTAACTTGCGAAGCTTATTGCCAAATAGCTAACGTTATTACCGAATTTTGAAAAAGGTTTTTGGAAAACGAAAATAAAAGAAGGAGAAGAAAAAGAATGCTGAATGCTGCTTTTATTGCTATAATTGCTATATTTTGCTACCTTCGTACGGAGATTACAACGGCTTAGAAAAGCTGCTAGTGGGGCTGCCTAAACTAAAATATATGGAGCTGGGGGTATATGCTAGGAAGTGAGTGAGGTGTTTGGAATGCTGGTATGAGAGCAGGGGGTGGACAGGGATTATTGCTTATGACAGGATGCTTGCGGGGAATTTTTCTGACATTCTGAAAACCGTCCGAGAGTCCTCCAAAAAGGGTGTGGAGAAGGTGTAAAAAAAGGTCCCTTTGCCTGAGGGGGTATTGCCTTTTACAGGCAAAACCAAGGCTAGGTCGCATAGTAGTGTGCGACCTAGGGGCGTGGCGCAGACGGCAACTTCTGCCTCTTGCCCAATCAGGCTCCGCCGTTCATTGCCATTCTCCTGGCCAATCAGGAAGCTTTCTTTTGCTGCAAGAAAAGGAGAATTCGCTCAACGCAGACACACGTAAATCGAGACAATGCCCGGTTGACCGCCGATTGCCGATCGAGGCCCGGTTAATGTCATTTTTCTTAGATTGACGCGAGGATTGCAATGGTGAGGTTCATATTGCTTGATTGCTGCCAGATAAAAAGCCAAATGGTGGCGCCGTCGCTTTTAGCTGGGTAGCTGTGCTATCGAAACGTCCTAAATGTTGTGAGACGTGCTTATGCTGATGCTGATATTGTTATGCTTTGATTGATGACGTGGTGCTAATGCTTGTGCCGTCGTCAGAGTTGTTGTACTCCGGATTGCTATTTAGATGCTATTACTGCCATGCTCAGGTTGTTGCCGATATGTCAATGCCGTCGTTTATTGTTAATGTCATGTGGTTGTTTGAATGCCCGTGCTATGCTGATGCCGAAATGTCAATGCTGTGCCGCTGAATATTGCCGTGCCATTTGAAATATTCTTGAGGCTTGTCGGGGCCTTTTGAATATTGTCGTGCCGTTAAAAGTATTTTCGAGGCTTGCTGTGGCGCTCGAATATTGCCGTGCCGTTGAATTATTTTCGAGGCTTGCTGGGGCATTCGAATATTGCCGTGCCGTTGAATTTTGGTTTTTGCCAATGATTTCGATCATTTGCCTATGCCGGGGTCCTTCGGATTTGTAATTGCTCGCTGGAATACTTGATAGAGCACTTTTTGTCATGTGAGGGCTTTTTGCCATTTGTTGTTGACCTGCAGCGAGCTAAATATATTCTCAAGTGGTGGGGCAAAATGGGGTGTCAACATCTCTCTCTCTCTCTAAATTGGAGAAATTAATTAGAAGCATGCGTACGTGTATTTCATGATTTAGGGAATATTAGAGACAAATATGTGGTTTAGTTCTTCATTTGGGGAAAATTGACTTATGTTTCCAATATCCAATTGCTGAGAGCATATAAGAACATGAAAATTTTCAATCGAATTGGACAATTTTGGTTCAATTTTTCCGAATTGAGTCCCTCATCCATGATACACTTAGCCATCTCCAGGGATAAATTAGGTCTTTTTCACGAACTGTAGCTATTTTTTAATAATTACTTTTAGAGGTTTTCTGACTTTTGATGATTTCCTCATATGTCCTCTTTTTTGTTCTTCACTTCGTCGTCTTCCTTAGGTTCTTTAGTTGGGTTTCCAACGGATTGAATGCGATTGCTGTCAATGGGACAACAGGGACTTATTGGGGGGGGGGGAGAGGAGGAGGAGGAGGAGGGGGGAGGGGGGAGGGGGGAGGAGGGAGGAGGAGGAGGAGGAGGGAGGAGGAGGAGGAGGAGGAATGGGGACGCGGTTGATTTATTAGAGGGAGAGTTGGATAGAGGAAAATATGTGGGTCTGTTTAGACTATTTAGCACTTTTTGGTTGTTTACTAAAATGACTTTTCAGACTTCCAGTGTTTTCCTATTATGTCCCCTTTTTGTTCTCTCATCCGCATTTCCATCAGGGGTAACTTTTTGGTTGTTTACTAAAATGACTTTCCAGACTTCCAGTGTTTTCCTATTATGTCTACTTTTTTATTTTCTCCACTTTTTGGTTGTTTACTAAAATGACTTTCCAGACTTCCAGAGTTTTCCTATTATGTCCCCTTTTTGTTCTCTCATCCGTGTTTCCATCAGGGGTAACTTATTGGTTGTTTACTAAAATGACTTTCCAGACTTCCAGTGTTTTCCTATTATGTCCCCTTTTTTGTTTTCTCATCCGCGTTTCCATCAGGGGTACAGTTGGGTTTCTGTCCGCTGAATACTATTGATTTTGACAATTTGAATTAAACATCTCTGATTATATTGCGCATGATTTCTTTAGCTGGTGTTTTTTGACCTTTGGGGATATCTAATAAAAAAATGGTTGGGTGTCAGTTGATGGGATGTTTTGGCAAATTGGGCTTGATGTCGCTATCATATTAGTTATATTTTGTACCCTACGTGGATCATTTGGTTTTTGATTAGGCTTAAAAACTATTCAAATCAAGCATTTTTCGGTGCATTTTTTTTTTTGGCTGATTTCTCACGAGTATTCTTAAAATCACATTCTGAACACATATGAAAAGGAAGTCTATAAAAGGAATATCAATGTAAGGGTCTTCTTCATTCTTTCTTTTACTCGTACTATTGTAGGTGAAAGGCTTTGAAAGGTAAGTTGAGTACCCACTTAAAAAAACAAACATCTCACCTACCTTCTTTATTCATTTTGGTTTGCATGTTCCCCCCATTCGAATATTTAGTATAGAAAATCTTGATGTTTAAATTGCTTCATTGGTTAGCATTTTGTATGTAACTGTAAATTCAAATTTACATTGTTGTTACTGCTTAGGTTCTAAATAGAGATTTATTATTTTCCAACTATATGCAACTACCTGTCAAAAAAAGTGTTTCACAATCCCATATTTTAATTTTTACAGAAGAAATTCCACTATATATTATTATATACGGTGAATATGTTGCACTCTATATGATTATTACCACTTTCCCAATCGTTCAATATTCATTAAATTACATTGAATAAAGTCTAATATTTTAGTTATGTAATCTATATCTATATAAATTGATAAAATAAATAAGCCATCTAAAAATATGATGATTCATTCTGAAAAAACAATATTACTTTGATTTCCATGTAATTGTATTTAGGGCAAAGTACATATTACCTCCCTATAGTTTAAGCTTTTGGCACATCACCTCCCTAAGATTTATAAATGACCAATTCAGCTCCTTGTGGTTTCGGACTAAATTGCCATGCTAACACCGTTAACGTTAGATGTCAAAATGACTGTGTTACCCTCTGTCCTTTTGTACACATTCCTAATTTGACAATGATTGGTCTTTGCTTTCCTTTCTTTTTTAATTCTTATGCTACAGAATTTTTTTAGTTAGAATAATCTTTAATTGTTTTATTATTTTGGATATAATTAATTAGGCAATTATTCATAAAATTATAAAACAAACATTGCTCTTTTTTTGTTTGTTTTCTGTTAATCAAAAAAAGAAACAAACTTTCTTATTTAATCAAAAATAGAGGAAAAAACACGTTTGGTGCACATTAAGGGGTGTTTAGTAACATTGTCAGTCTTTAGATTTTATTTTAACAACATTACAAAAGGAAAACATGTTTGGTATAGACACTATAAAATAAAGCCAACATAAAACACGTTTGGTAATGTCACTTTTTTTTTTTGGTTTATCATCCATTAAATTGAAAGGAAGGAGACAAAATGAAAGAGAACATTTCCACCAACAAACAACACCAACAGTTGATAATCCACTAAAAAAATCTCAACAATGTCATTACCCAAAAGAAATATGGATGATGGTCATGTTTTTTTGCTTTACGATTAAACCAAAAATCACAATTTATGAATCTAAAGTTTATAAAAAAAAACAGCTAAACAGGAAGAAATAATCTTTGATTTCCAGCATCCCTAATCTTTTTTGACCTAAATTTTCATATGGGAAAAAACACCCAATTTCGGTGAGCTCTGATGTGTGTGTGTGTGTGTGTGAGAGAGAGAGAGAGAGCGCCAAAGGGACGGGGAGACACGCGAGTGAGACGATGATCGGTCCCCAATTTCGTTTTTGGGTCGGTGGGCTCTAAGATGCAATGGAAGCTTTGGGACGATTTGGGGTAAACGGTTTGGGATTTGTAAGCTCCAAGATGCAATGGAACCTTTGCTGAAGGTGGTGGGTTGGATTTTGATGCAGAGGATGTGTACTTCGTTATCCCGCGGCCTTCACTCTCGCCGTGAGGCCGCCGGACCGCTGTAGAAGAGCAGCAACAGGGGGATGAGAGAGAGAGACGGAGATGTCATGGCTTCGTGGGTGGTTTCGTTCGCCGGAAATGCTAATCGTTGTCGGAGCATGAGATGTAGTGGAACAAAACCTGGAGGTTCTGAACTGGGAGGTGTGAAGAAGATGACGTACTGTGTTGAATTTGCTTGGTTGGTTAATAGGTTCTATCTTATTTTGGAGGAGATGTAGAAGGGTAGTAATGTCTTTTTACATATAATTTCAAATTTATTTAATTAGTTTTTCGATTGGCACTCTCGTAACAGGCGTGTGTACTACACATTCTGTTAATTTGGAAGGAAAATTTAACGGTAGCATTTTAGTCCAAAACCACAAGGAGGTAAATTAGTCATTTGTAAATCTTAGGGAGGTTATCTACCAAACGCTTAAACCACAGGGAGGTAATCTATACTTTGCCCTTGTATTTATATTACGTAACATAAGTTATTGGTTATAAGTTGTTTTACATTCTTAAAATATATCTAACATTTTAATACAAAACACCTCGATAATTTGTTTTAGATTGTTTTCAGATTTTTACTTTGCATAATTTGTTTGGCAGTGCAGTTTAACGATGATCCAAGTTCGCTGGAAAATTCACAAACTTACATTATTCGGAAAGGGGGGCATTTCTATCTCTATACAGGAGTAGGTGAGGAAGAATTGGCGGCATTGAAGATTTCCTGGGAGCTTATACCGAAATTGTAACGACCCGGATTTTTGAGAAATAAAAATTTCATTAAAAATTTGAATTTTTTTTATTACTTGGATTCCATTTAAAATTCCTTTCTAATATCCAAAAATCCGTCATTACTAAAATTTAGACTTACAAATATAGTCTTCTTCATAAATTTCTAGTCATTTCTCCTAGACAAGTATGCTTGTAAAGCACTTGTATATTTTCCCTAGTAATCCGTCGTAATTAGATTTCTTCGCCATGCAACATAGTCATTTTCTAAAGACAAGTGCCTAGCATATTGAGAAGTCGTAGAATCGTATTTCTTGACTGGGAATCCTATTTAGCTTCTAACTAATCGTTAGGGAAGCCTAATCGAACCTTTAATCTTCATGAACCATTTGAACCCTAAGCAAACCTTTTGACCAAAGTCAACCTTTGATCTATTACCCATTGGACGATAAATGCTAGAATAATCTTTATCCATTGGACCATAGGTTTCCACCGAGGATATTGTGACTAGATTACTAGGTACACTTTATATGATTATATATTACATACCATCTTTACCCATTGGACGATAGAAGTTAGGAAAATCTTTATCCATTGGACAATAGGCTTTCTACCTAAGATATTTTATTAGATTTGACCAAGGTACACTTATATAGTATTATATAGGCCTTTGTACACATATTTGAAAGATGTATATATAATATTCCAATATTATACTTTACTTGGTTATCCATTGGTCCGTAAAAGTTAGGGAAAATATTATCCATTGGTCCATAGACTAGTCTTTCTACCTAGTACAAGATCTATTAGTTTAATTAGATTCACCATGAGTCATTGTACTAGTATAGATAGATTATATAAGCTTAGTACTTTCTATCTTTAACCTTTGGATAATAAAAGTTAGGAGAATTGTTAACCATTGGACAATAGGTTAGTCTTCCTATCAAGTACAAGATCCATTAGTTTAATAGATTTGCCATGAGTCATTGTACTTATATATATACATTATGCAAGCATAGTACTTTCCATCTTTGACCCTTGGATAATAAAGGTTAGGGTAAATATTATTCATTGGATAATAAGCTAGTCTTTCTACCTAGTACAAACCTATTAGTTTTATAGATATACCATGTGTCAAAATCATTTATACATATTATATTAGCCTAGTACTTTCTATCTTTAACCTTTGGTTAATAAAAGTTAGGAGGACTATGACCAATTGGTTAATAACTACTAGGGGAATTATTATTCATTGGATGATAAGACTAGTACTAATGTATGTTGGTTAGTAGCATTACCCAATTTTCCCATGGGATTCTCTAGTAAAAGAATAAGATTTATACTTATATATATATTTCCATAGGATTCTATATGTACCTAAATATTATATTAAGACAAGTGTATGCCTACCCTTTATTAAAATATAGGAAGTACTCATGTGCTAAATCCAATTGTTTATTGGGAAAATCTTACTCTTTCTAAACCCCATTTATTTATTCTTCTTTTGTCCTTCCATATCTAGTAAGTATACATATATTATACATAGTAGTACTAAGGAGAGAGAGAGAGAGAGAGAGAGAGAGAGAGAGAGAGAGAGAGAGAGAGAGAGAGAGAGAGAGAGAGAGAGATAGGAGGAGAGAGAGAGATTGCCGAGAGAGATGAGAGAGAGAGAGAGACAGGCCGGATGAGAGAGGGAGAGAGAGATTGATGATGTGTGCTCTTGTACTCTTCCAAGCCTAGTCATAGTCCTTGGCCAATCTTCACATATCACCTAGTACAACCAAATCTAGGGTTTTCTACTCTTCCATATCCAATCCAATCTTCCAAGGTACTAGATTAAATCAAAACCCCAATAGAATAATCTAGATTTGTCTTAGAATTGGGAAGAAAAATCTTGTAATCTTTCCACCTATGTACCCTTAAAGCCTAGTCATGGTCCTTTGGCCAAACACCTCACCCAATCCAAGGACAATATAATCTAGTCAATTCTTTATCCATTGGATAACAAATGTTAGGGGAAAGATTGTCTCTTGGATAATAGACCAACCTTGGCCTATAAATAGCAAGCCATTCAAGCCTTGAACTCACACCTTCACTTGTTGCTCTCACTTCTCTCTAGAAACTCAAGCATTGCTCCAACTTCTCTCTAGAAACCATTTCTGTTTTTCCAGACAGCCTACTGCCCTTTGTAAATCCTTATTGTTCTCCTGCTTAGATTAGATTTTAGAACCAACTTCCTCCGGGAAAGTTGTAGAGCACTTCGAGAGCTTCAAGTTAGACCCAAGAACCACCCTAATCGGTCAAGAAACGACAAAGATATCGACATCCGAAGTTCAGCAAAAATTCGGATTTCCAGATTTCCAGACAGCTTACTGTCCATCCCTTTATCACCATATTCCTCCTACCTAAACCAGTTTCTAGGATCAACTTCCTTCACGAAAGTTGTAGAGCACTTCTAGAGCTTCGATTTCAACTCAAGAACGATCGTATTCGGCCAAATATTGACCGAGTTACTGCCATCCGAAGTTCGGTCCAGATTCGAGAGTTTCACCGCCCGTAGGATTTCCAATTAGCTTATTCGGCCCCGACTAGTTTCGGATCAAGGTAGAATTTTCCTACACCTCCTAACTCTAAGTATAGTAGATTCTCCTATCTACTTAAATCCTAAGTATACGCAGTTATGCTGTCGAAACTAGATTAAATACAACCTTGTTCTAAGTACATGTGATTTGGTTGAATGATAATTAAACGTAGTTTACCTTTAAGATATAGTATGATGCTTAAGCGTAGGATCTTCCTACACCTCCTACACTCTAAGTATATGTAGATCTTAACTATGCTTTCTAAACTCTAAATATAACGTATGATATTTGTATGTTGAAAAGAATGTAGATTTCCATATCTATTTCCCTTAATTATAATTAGAATTATGTTTACTCTTGAAATATAGTTTATCCCATACTTATAAATATGATGTGTATAAGTTTTGTTGTTGAAATGAACGTAGGACCTTCCTACACCTCCTACACACTAAGTATATGAAGATTTTACCTATGCTTTCTAAATCTAAATATAACGTATGATATGCGTATGTTGAAATGAACGTAGGGTTTCCCTATACATCCTACACTCTAAGTATATACCTATGCTTTCTAAATCTAAATCTAAAGTATGATATGCGTATGTTGAAATGAATGTAGAATACTCCTTACGCCCTAACTTTAAGTATAGTATAATTTTCTTATACTTTCCAAAATCTAAGTATAGCGTATTGTATGCGTATTTCGAGATAATTGTAAATTATTCTAAACCTGCAAAATTCTAAGTATACTTAGATTACCTTATCTACCTTCCTTAAGCATGACTAGAAATGTTAATAAGATGTTAACTTGGTTAACCATGACATGATTAGCATAACGTTAGAAACATTCAATAAACATATGCTGTTTTGAACTTAAGGAAGCATGATTTTGGATTAAGCTGAAGTGATTGCATTTTGACCTTAAGATGATATGAGCATGATTACATGTTTACTTACTTTTACTTGTGGTTGTTGATTAAAGCATAAGTGATTTATCACTCCAAAGGCGTCCGTACATGTGGCGTTATGCTTAAGTGTGATTGAGCAGGATTATGTGTTAATATGAGCATGATAGTGACTATAGAGTTGGATGATCTTGTTAGTTAGATTCAAGATTTCTTAAAGTGTGAAAAGAACTACCGCGGAGTCATTGCATGCGAACGAGACACGAAAACCGAGAAAGTAGAAACATGACACCTAGGGTGTGGTTAAAGAAAAGATGGGATTAACATGCGGAAAATATTTTGAAACTACATAATGACCGGACTTGGTAGTCATTGTGTGAGTATTTGTGAAAACCGTAATGCGGCCGGACTTGGTAGCCCATTGCGAAGATTTCCAATGGGGCCGGACGTGGTAGTCTCATGTGGAAATATGGCTTGGCCGGACTTGGTAGCCAATGCAAGATTTGAAAGAGTATGTTTTGAAAACCATGCTATGGCCGGACTTGGTAGCCATCGTGTGTGTTACTAACGGAGCCGGACTTGGTAGCCTCGTTAGTAGCAATTTTGCGAAACCATGATATGGCCGGACTTGGTAGCCATCATGTGTGTTACTAATGAAGCCGGACTTGGTAGCCTCATTAGTAGCAATTTGTGAAAGGAACTTTGGAAATTGTGGTTTTTGTAAAAGTGAAAAGGATGACACGGTCTACGATGAGTCGCGTAGGAGAAACACGAAAAGGCATGACACCAACGCTAATAAGATTTCGAATGTGGATGTGTCATTGTTTAACTATGTTGTTGAATGAGCTTGTGTAATCGTCTATGTGAATTTCTGGTTGCTTAACGATTTTCAAAATGTTAATTTAAGAAATGAAACGCTGCGTAAGAGAAACTCTGATATTTCGAAAGCCAACGATAGTTAGAAAGATAGCAAAATGCGGATGTGTTATTGTTGATAGCTGTTGAATAAACACGTACTGCGTAGATATCATTATCTGTATGATTCATTCCTATTATATGTGACTTACTATGTGTAAGTTAAGGGTTAGTGGGTTTGGTTTATTCTATTGAGCTTTGTAAGCTCACGGTGTTGCCTTTGGTGACCCTGACATATTATATTGGTGGCGACGCCGGTATAATGTGTCAGACCTTATAGACGAACAGGGTGAGATGTACACTTTGGAGGCTTTTGGAGCCGAAGAGCTGGCTAGGATGGAAGAGCAGGCGGAGCTGTAGTTAGGAACCTTAGTTCCCTTCCCTTTTGAATAAATGTACTCCTTGTGAGGTTGATGATGTAATAATGAGCCAGACTCCATTTGATTTTATCCATAAAATTGCCCTTTAACGTACCCGAAAATGGGGGCGTTACAACTTGGTATCAGAGCTTTAGGCTCAACACTCGGCCATGGGTAGAATGGGTAGATGTGGGCAGCATGCCCTCGGAAAAAGGATTTCGTTCCTTTTCGCCGTTGCGGCCCTTTTTTTGATAATCGAGGGAGCACAAGCGCCTGGCGGCGAGCACTCAAAAATACAGAGTCGCCACTTGAGTTTTGAAGGTCCGACACTCAAGGAACCGTATTTCGAAGCACCTGCCGCGCTATTTGATTTGAAAAGTTAAGGAACCAGTCCGTCATAACCATATCTGGGTTCGGGAGCCAGGTTACGAGAGGGGAAGGGTTTTATGGCACCCCTCTCGCCCAATCCGGAGATCGGTCTCTACTTAGGCGTTTTTATGAAAACATTTGTGATTCTTCCTCTTTTAATCGATTTTAGCCAATTAGGGCGGGGGAACAGTTAATCGGGGATTAAAACTGTAACACTTTGCAAGATGTGATCAAATAATGGCATGGATGGAAAGCATGATGAATAATAAATGGAATGACTTTGAAACAGCAATCAGATGCCAAAACCAGGCTCGGGGCAGATCCGTCCAGCACGATGACCAACTTGCATGCCTGAACATTCTTGCATGCAAGTCAACCATCGCGCGAGACACACTGACTCTCGCGCGAGTATGTCATCTCACCACAGTCCCCAAATCATCCCCTTCTGGGCTCTGGAAGGACCAGTGCACACCCAGAAAGCAAACCAAGCAGTTTATGGGAAGGCTGAAAATACTAATTATTACATCATACTCCAAACAGGAGCCGAATGGGATAAAGTGCAACCCCTAAACAGTGGGGGTATCAAAACAGAGGCCAAGGGCCTAGTTGCCCATGCAAGGGCCAGTCATGGAAATCAGAGGACTGTCGCGCGATAGAGAGTGACACTCGCGCGATACTCCTGACTGGACTTCCAGGAATTGCTTTGCATGCTTGAGGTCTTGAGACAGATTCAGGGGACCCCAAAGGCATTCCAAACTATTTAAAGCAAATAAACAAGCTACTGTATTTTGTTTTGCATGCATAACAGTGATTTAAAAAATCAAGGTAAGACACAATAAACATCAGTATACTGCAAAACAGAAAAGGGCTAGCTTCCCTTCCCCACAAGGTCCATTCTCTTGCTGACACAAGTGTCGCGCGAGCATGGGGGACCATCGCGCGAGGGTGTTATAGCCACGAATTCTTGTAACTCTGCTGGCTTTAGGACCAGGGCATGGTATTGATTACCGGCCTTGGCCCTGTCAGCCCCCCTCAGGGATCAAAACAGAAACTTGTTAAATGTTATACCTTTGCTTGGAAAGGGTTTGAGCATAGATGAGGTTGATTGATGGGGCCTTGCTACCTAGTATGTATGAACACACTAGGTTCAGAAGATCAGGAGGTGGTTTTGGGGTTAGTGACTTTGTGCTAGCTAGTATAGGACTTGTGAATTAACCAAAGACTTCTTAGTTAATATTTTGGAACCCTTGACATGGAAGACCAATGGGGGTATTTATAGGGAGAGAGTAAGGCTTGGTTAAGGGCCAAACAAGCCCTTAGGACCAGCCACTAAGGCTGGTCACAACTTGGTTGTGAGGCTAGCCAACAAGGTGAGAGAGTGGGTGGGAGTTTGCATGGGGCTAGGACCTGCCAGCACGCCGTTCAGCTGAGGAGAACGGGGTTCCAGCCCATGGGAACCCATGTGCCAAACAATCATCACCAGTCCAGCTGGATTCTGTGAAAGGGACAGGTGGGAATCATCGCGCGAGGGTCCATGAACGTCGCGCGATGGTCAACAGTCAATAGTTTGACTTTGACTACACGTGGCAGGCTGAGTATCGCGTGAGGGACAAGAAGACTCGCGCGAAGTTCAACTCTGGACTTAGGGTTTGACTGAAGGTTCAGAAGGGTTTGAAAGGTTCAAGTAAGGTTTCTGAGCGTTCCAAGCCTAATCCAATTCCAATCCAAGCTCTGTTTGATCCGATTTCATCATCGGGGAAACAAGAAAATCGTAAAAATAAGTAAAACGATTGGGAGACCCAGATTGGGGTGTCTACAGTAGTCCCTCTTTGACGGCACGCGGAGCACCATTGACTGGTACGGGTAACGTCAAAGATTTCTAGACACCCACCAAATCTGCCCAAAAGCCGATTAAATGGAAAATGCAGACGAGTATATAAAAATACCGTGCACCAAGGGGAGAGATTGGAAGTTGGACGGATAGATCGTCGCTGATTGATGGTTGGACGGATAGATCGTCATTGTTTCGATCGGACGGATAGATCGTCATTGTTGGTTGATCGGACGGATAGATCGTCATTGTTGATTGATAGGACGGATAGATCGTCATTGATTGATAGGACGGATAGATCGTCATGTTGATTGATAGGATGGATAGATCGTCATTGTTGATTGATCCGACGGATAGATCGTCATTGTTGGTTGATAGGACGGATAGATCGTCATTGTTGATTGATTAGACGGATAGATCGTCATTTGATTGATCGGACGGATAGATAAATCGTCATTGATTGATCGGACGGATAGATCGTCATTGATTGATAGGACGGATAGATCGTCATTGATTGATCCGACGGATAGATCGTCATTGTTGGTTGATAGGACGGATAGATCGTCATGATTGATCCGACGGATAGATCGTCGCCGATTGATGACGGGGATAAAAATCTTTGGGTTTTGAAGACAAAACCTTCAAAATGACCCTCAAATTTATCGTTCAACATATCGAAAGGCTATGGATCCCAAAGAGGGATGTAATTGAGATCGGGCCAGACTTAGAATCTGGATCGGGCCTGAGGCCCAAGGGGTAGTGTCGCGCGACACTCACGAACCGTCGCGCGAGGGTCTAAAGTTAGGGCTTGGGTCTGGACAGGCCCAGACCCGGCCCAAACCCGTTCCATTCGTTTAAATCGTCGCGGGGACGTTACAGAAACTGTTCACAGCAGTTTCAAATTCTCAGAACTCCTTCCCTCTCTCATCTCTCCTCTCAAATCTCCTTCAAACCTTCTCAAATCTTGATTCCACTCATAAAACCCTACGAACCCACCCTTGATCGTCCACTTATGGCAGACCACGGCAGTGGGGAGGGCGGAGGAGAAGTCGTTAATCAACCGGAGGATCAAGGAGGTCCAACAAGCATCGAAACGAGGGACCAGGCACCGGCGGAGGCCACCGCAGGGGCCGGTGCAGTGGTTGCAGGCGGCGGAGACGGCGAAGAGGGCCACGAGCAGGTGACTGGTGGCGGCGAGAACAGTCGCGCGGCAGACCCAGAGGCTCGCGCGACTGGGGGAGCTGAGGAAGTAGAGGCTGCTGTCGAGCCATTGGGGTCGAGCATGGCAGAGGAAGGCTCGGTGGTGTCCGGTGTGAGTCCGGGAAACGCCGGGGACATTGGTGCAGGAGAGCACCATCGCGCGACAGAGGAGGAGCCTCGCGCGATGGTTGATGCTGGAGGAGGCAGTGGCAGTGCAAGAGGTGATGACACGGTTGAACCGTCCGGGTCCCCGCCGAGAGATTTGGCGAAGGGTAAAAGCGTTGTGGATGCAGAGGCGGAGGTTACAGAAACTCCGGTTGAGGTCCGAGAGGAGGACATTTTGTTTCGGCCGGAGTCGACCGCGGCCACGTCGTCGAGACACGTGCCGATTACGAAGTACGATGTCGCCGAACACCTTCCAGATGAAATGTTGGCGAAACTGTTGGAGGATAACCCCTTGGTCGGGGAAATAGTTTTGAGGGCCAAGGAGGACCGGGCAAGGGCCGTCGCTGCATCGGAGGCGGCAGAGCGATCCGAGAGAGAGAGACTGGAGAGAGAGGAGCTCCTGAGGGACGCAGAGGCTGAGGAGAGAGCCCGAGTTGAGGCGCAGGGGCCTAGGGTCACGGCCGTGGAGGAGGCGAAGAACACGAGTCGGCCGGGCTTTTCAGCGGAGGCATACGTGCTTCCTATACCACACCTTTTTGTGCCGTCGGGCGTTGCGGCTCGCGCACCGTCGCGGAGGGATTACGACGACGAGTTGGTGTTGAGGGATCCCCGGGTCCATATTGCAACGACGTGGATGGAGGTATATTCCCGGAAAACACCTTTTGTAATTTGATATCGATGTCCTTGCTTTGATAGTTCACATTCGATACTTGCTTAGAACATGCTTGAACTCTTAGAATTGCATGAACGATCTTGCGAACCATAGCATGCTAAGGCCACGTATTTCTGTAGTAGAGGCCCAATGCGTAATAACTTGAACCAACCATTCGTTGTAGGCTTTATTGATCACCTAGAACTTGAAAATGAGAATTCCGTATGCTCGGGAATCTAGAATAGCGCACCGAACTCCCAAGTTGAGGAATGGCATAGAACTGAGGCCAAACGTATGCCCTAGGCTCCATTGATTACCTAGAACTTGAAAGTGAATTCCCTGTATACTGATGAACTCTTCTCTGCTTGTCTTTGTATCTGAAACAGGCTGGAGCTGAACAGAGGGACCTTCGCGGCTTCGGGGGCGCGTGTGCGTCTTTGCAGCTGTACGAGGGGTTGCCAGGGAGAGTGAGGCGGCTGGTAGACGAGGCGGGCTTTGGGGAGTTCGTGCGGACTTTGACCCCAGTGAGGATTGATCATGCCGTCCTCGTTGCACTTGCTGAGAGGTGGAGGGATACCACCAATACCTTCCACCTACCTCCTGGGGAGATGACAGTGACGCCTGCTGACTTCGCAGCGATCACAGGGCTGAGAGTCGGGGGCGAGCCCATCCCGTTTGACTCAGGGATCCAGGAGGATCGAGCTGCGCTGGAGTGGTTTCTGGGCAGAGTGCCCAAGGTAGAGGGAGGGATGGCGAGGTACGACCAGTTCAAGGGTTACCTGAGAGAGGAGGTGTCAAGTGACCGGGAGGGGGAGCAGATGGCCCGGGCGTTTCTGCTGTACTTGTTTGGTGCCACACTGTACCCAAACAGGCGGAGCAATGTGCACCTATCCTACTTGCCAGCGTTGAGGGACTTGAGGACAGCCTCGCGCTTTGACTGGGGCGGGGCAGCTCTTGGGACAGCCTACCTCTTTTTTGGCGACTCGTCGAGGACGGGAAAGAGCACAGCCGGCTACTGGAGGGTGTGGGAGGTACAATTCTAACTCTTTTAAGCACAATTTGATTATGCTCGTCCATTGTTCAGTTCGCTTGACTGCTTTGATTTCAAATACCGTATGCCTATGCCTTGACTAATGTTTGAACTTGTCTAAACATTGCAGCTTTGGGCTTACGAGGTCTTGCGGATGTATCCACCAGAGTGCAAGCATCCCGACTTGAGTGCTCTCCCTCGTGCGCTGAAGTGGAGCAAGGAGAGTATGGGAAAGAAGGAAGGGAGAGGCGAACTCAACGCCTTCAGATTGTACCTGGACGAGCTCAGGGCCTCACAGGTATGAACACACAATCACAAGTATTAGACGTGTATTCGTTTCACTGCTTTAATGCTGTCGCTGATCAATTGCTTGTATTGCTTGTTTGCTCTGAATTGCAGGTCAATTGGGATCCCTGGAGAAGGGCAGGGCCAGAGCCAGAGTACTTGGCCAGGAGCAGAGCTGTCACGGCCAGCAGGGCACTGTTAGAGTCTGCTTTTGGTTGGCAGTGGTACTTAGGAGACCGAGTGACGCGCCAGTCGCTTGGCTATCCTGAGTTTTGGGTGCCAGGGCCGCTACCACCCCGAGCTTCACACACGGGAGAGTACACGCGGGCCGAGCTGGAGAGGTACACGCGGCCGGATATCGAGCTTGAGCGGTACCTGCGTCCTGGTAGAGACTATGCAGTCTACCAGCGAGACTTCCTGGCGGGTCCACTGGGGATCCGTGGTCGGAGAGAGGCACGAGGCCAGGCCGCAGAGGCTGCTGAGGAGAGGAGAGCAGCCAGAGAGGGACGGAGAGGAGGTGAGAGCCAGGCCCGGCGAGCCTCGAGCGGACCGGCCGTTGGCGGACTTCCTGCGCTGTTGTGGAGGATTCCCGTTGTTGACAGCCAGGGGAATCCTGCAGAGTTTCAGTTAGCGCCTGCGAGGACAGAGCCTGCTCCTGTGACCGTGTCGGTAAGAATCAGCCTTCCATATTTCTTTTGAACTTTAAGTGCTTGAATTATCTGCCGAATAGTCTGATGAACTTGAATTGCATGCAGGTGCCGATTGAGTGGGTGAACGAAGCCGTTCGACGCATGCTAGCGTTGGAGAATGCAGTGAGAAAGGCAGCGAGCGGCACGCCACTGGAGTTGCAGTACCAGGCACCGACGTCACAGCCGACTCAGCCAGCCGTTGTTCAAAGGACCCAGGTATGAAAAACGATACATTCCTGCTTTCGATACATTCCTGCTTTCGATACATTCCTGCTTTGATAGCTTGATAGAGTGTACCTGTTTTCAATACAGAAATACAATATGTGCAATAGATACTCATGCTTTTGAAATGCAATGATAATGCAGGTGGAGAGGAAGATGAACCCTAGGCGGAAGAGTGCGCGAGATCCGCCACCGAAGAAGGTGGTGGCACAAAAATCCACGCCTCCGGTTACCACCACGCGGCGACAGACCGAGAGGGTCCCAGACGGCGCGTGCACGCGAGGAGGAGGCCAAGCAGGCCGCGAGGCAAGCTGAGCTTCGGTACCAGCTGAAGAGGCGCGAGAAGCAGACATTGGAGAAGCCGGGCCCAGCTCGCAGACCGAGACTGGTCATGAGTCTGACTTCTGAGGACGAGGAAGGAGAGGATGAGGAAGAAGCGGCAGAAGAAGAGGGTGAGGAGCACTCGTCCACCAGCAGTGGCTCTGACGACTCCATCGACGATCCGAGGTATAGGGATGATCCTCGGGAGCTGCACGATACTTCAGACAGTGACGAGGGACCTGAGGAGCGCTGACGAGACCTTCGTTATCCCTTTTGCTTTTGATTTAGGGCCTGCGTGCCCAAGTAGATAGCTTTTGACAGGTAGACATTTCGAGAGCCTGTGTGCCTCTTTTTGATTGGCGGGCGCATGTGCCCTGTTTTGACTTGGTAGCTTTGATCGGCCGAGGGCCAGAGATACAGTAGTTCCCTTTTGCTTTTGAGATGGATAGATCATGGTTTAGTATATAAAAGTTGCATTCTAAGGTTTTATAGATTCTCATTGTGCATAAGAATCAGTAAAAACCGCCACTAATACCAAACTTGTATTGACAATACGTCGAGACTAAAGACAGACACGTATGAGTGTATAACACAGCCTAGCTCTGAAAGAAAAGAGACGATATGTCCTAAGACACAATCAGGATACGAGGATACGGGAAACAATGAAATTTTGGGTATTGTACGCCAAAACTCACAACACCTTGGAAGGGACGAAAACGACACTTTCAACCGATAAACGGTGGCCAACATGGCCTGCGCCAATTGACAAACTCGAATGAAACGCCTCAAGAATGGACTTATACCGCAAAAATGGTATAAAACATCGAAAAATGACTCGATTATGTCCCGGACTGAAACCGACACCTCCATACAGTCACTCAAGGTCCACATGACCCGTATGGCATGACCAAAATAAGCTAGAATCGCCGAAACGAGTTTCGGACTTCCGAAACCTCGGTTTGAACTTGGAATGGGCCTCCGAGTGTCCAAAAACTTCGTCGAGCATGGCATTCGGGATCCGATGCTTGGGTACAGCCACCTATGCCCATAATGACTTGCTGGAATCATCAAAAGCACCAACTGACCTCTGGAATGGAAAACGACCAATTTTGGACAGTAGCTGCTGAAAGCTGTCAAAAACTGCAGACCAACCATCGCGCGATGGTATTGAACTATCGCGCGAGGATCTTATGTCGCGCGATGCATTGAGAGTGTTGCGCGAGAGTCAACCCCTGCTAAGCAGCCTTTGTTTGACAAAATTATTGGCATGGAGCTGTTCATAACCTCCACGTCTTGAAAGTTGTTCTGGGCTTGCAGAAGGAAGGCTGTCCTGCCATGCAAGGTGGTAGGACACCTATGCCTTGGTCTCACCAACTTCTTGGCTATTTGAAGCAAGATTTTTTAGACATAATGAATTACACACCCTTTTCTCAACTTAACTAAGATGGGAGATTCACTAATGGAAGCCCTTGATCCTTGGCTAATGAGGGAGGAAACCATAAATTGGGAAAGTCCCCGGTCTCGCTGTTTATTCTCAATCCGAGATCTCCGATTTGCTCGGCCATGCGTTGAACTCATCCAAGCCGCGTTGCCTTTCTGGGATCCCGTTGTGCACGTCTTCCGGTTCCGCGAAGACGAAATGTGCCCCACGATAGAAGAGTTCCAGGCATACGCCCCGGGGTTTGCCAATCTAGACGTTCTCGCTGTGCCGCCCGTCCATGAGGACATGGGGCAAATTCTGCGGGAAAAACTCAATATTCCGGCGGCGTTGACAACCAGCATTATTCGAAACGGCGAGCTCAACATTCTTCGCCTAATTGAGCTATACGGCCCGGAGGCCGGTCTGGGAGACTATGTCGGGGAATCTCAACGACGCTTCGTCCTATCCATATGCGCACTGGCCGCGTATATGCTGGTTCCCGTTGATGGAGGGGTAAATCCCAAGTTGGTGAGCATTGCCTTGCAAATGGATAATGGGAGGAACATCATGCCCGCGGTCCTGGCGGAGACGCTCTTAGGTTTGGACATGCTGAAGCTCGGGCAAGCCGATTCCTTTAGCGGATGTCCTATCCTGCTCCAGGTAAATTCCCATTCGACATAATTTCTCGCATTTTCGGTTTCAATCCAAATGCTTGGGTTGTATTTGATTTCTGACTGATCCTCCGTTCTCATGCAGCTCTGGCTGGCAGACAAAGTTGGGGTTTTGGAAGAGCCACAGGTTGGCTTTGAAGAGTTTCCCAGACTGTTGGTCGCGAGACCGATGATATTCCCTGACTTGCCGGTGGAGATATGGTTTGCCTATCTGAACGATCTGCATTCTGAAGATATAGTCTGGAGATGCCTCTGGTTAAACCTCCCAGCAATGACGCTCAAATCGGCAGGATACAAGAGAGTAATACTCGCCGGCCTGACGAGCTTCACCTTTTACATTCCCGGGCGTACGCTCCGCCAGCTTGGAAGGAGCCAAGGATACAAGCGGTATGGAGCGGAAGACTTTGACATCCCCGTGTTCACCTCTTGGGATTTGCGTTGCCACAGAGACAACTGGGGCGATAGGACGCTGAAGGAATCAGTTCCAGATTTCAGAACGTGGCTGGAAAAGCGCTACGTAAGATGGCTCCGTGTTGAAGTTGAGGCGAGACTGAGGGGATATTTCT
Organism: Rhododendron griersonianum; assembly: GCA_018127125.1. NCBI lineage: Eukaryota > Viridiplantae > Streptophyta > Magnoliopsida > Ericales > Ericaceae > Rhododendron > Rhododendron griersonianum. The sequence continues at coordinate 19,295,281 of CM030795.1, forward strand.
GAATCCCGTGGGAAAACAAATTGTAATTAGTAAGGCCATTAGGCTCCGCCTTTCAGCACTTGCTCTGTAAATTGTATGCCACCTTTCCCGGCTTGATCGGCTAAATAAAACCTTTGAATTATCCGGCGATTATTCCTTCGAGGGACCGAATCTGTCATTGAACACGTAATTCGACGAAACAACGCTTCGACGTAGTCATAAATACTCATAATGACCTACTGGAAGCATCAGAATTCCAAAATCTGGCCCGAGTCAAAATCAAAAATAACCCCAAAAAGGCAGTAGCCTGACCTGCTGTGTCGATTTAAACTTAACACTCGCGCGAGCTATAAAGACCATCGCGCGAATAGGGACAGTCGCGCGAGACTCCATGACCCTCGCGCGATGGAGAATTCCTGTTACAGTAGCCAGCTTTGACTCATTCGGACAAAAAAGGGTGGCAGGCTTTGTCGGCAGGTCTGGGCGTGCAGGGGGTTCCTGGCCTTTCCCAGAGATGTTCCCTTGATTTTTAGCAAATGGGGGGACACCTTGCAAGGCCACCTCATCAAGTAGGAAAGGTATCCTTCCTTCCTTGGCCTATAAAGAGGGATAAGCCCCTGAATGAAAGGTGTGCCTCCGTGGGAAATTTCCAGTACTATTCCCCAAATGGCAAATCATCTTCCCACCTTAATCAGCTCGTGGCTCGAAGAATTTGTCGCGAGCGACTGGCTATGCTTCCGTTCCCACGGGTTAGCAGCCTTTCGCTTCTTAAAAAGTGTAAGGCTCCGCCCCGAAATCCTAAGAGCAGCCTTGCAGTTTTGGGACCGAGACGTCCATGTGTTTCGATTCGGGGACAACGAGTTGTGTCCGACCGTTGAAGAATTCCAAGCATATCTCCAAGGCTTCGCTTCGAGCGTGATTGTCGTGCCACCTTACAGGCAAAGCATGTCAAAGCTGTTGAAGACGCGTCTAAGCATCCCCAGGAGTGCGGCGGAAAGCCTATTGATCGGCGGACAAATAAACATTGCGCGCCTAATGGAATGGTACGGACCTGACGGCGATCCGGCAGACATGGTTCTGCAGTCTCGACGTCGATTCGCCATGTCAATCGGCATATTGGCTGCGTACCTGCTAGTGTCTCCGTACGGACGGCCTGACCCCTCGTTGGTACACGTGGCTGCGGAGATGGGCGCTCGGAAGAACGTGGCGCCTTTGGTGCTCGCTGAGACACTCATTGGCTTGGATTTGGTAGTTACAGGTCAGACAAACACATTCGGTGGCAGTCCAATCCTGGGTAAAATCTCACTCAGCTCACCTTTTTCCGGTTTTCACACGGTCTGTTTTTACCTCGACTCTCGGCTAAGGCTGTATAGTAGCTCCTTACTTGTTTTCTTTCGCTCGGGATTATGTGGCTCCTTACTTGTCTTTTCGCTCATGCAGTTGTGGCTATGTGACAAGCTTGGACTAATCTCGGCTCCTGAAGCGAACTGGCCCCGTCTGCCCGGGCGGATGCATCAAAGGGGGATGCTGTATCCAGAAATGTCTGAGGAGGAGTGGTACACCTTTATGAGAGAGATGTCTCCGCGCGAGATCATTTGGCGGCACAGGGCCTTGAATATCCCGGATATGGCTCTGCACTCTGCAGGTTTTGAGAGAATGGTGATTGCTGGGCTGTCCAACTTCACATTCTACATTCCAGGTCGCATCCTGCGGCAACTGGGCATGAGCCAAGGCTTTCATCGAGCCGGGACAGAGGACTTCCACATTCCAGCTTTTACAGCCCAACATTTGGTGGGGTATGAACACAACTGGGGTTTGAGAGAACTCGGAGGAGCAGAGGACGACTTTAGCACAAGACTCAAACATCGCTATGTAGCATGGTTAAGAGAAGAGGTAGAAAGCAGGCAAAATGCAGACTGACTCCTAACCCAAATCCAATGACCTAGAATAAGCTGTGAGCCCGTGAGGGCCTCTAGCATTTCGTTCTGTTTTTGATGCTTTACTGTTTTTCTTGAGGCTCTGCTCAGCCTATGTAATAGAAATAATAGTTTTGAATAAAGGTGAAAGATTAAGAATTTTTCCCTTTTGGGTTCAAGCGTTGAACGCCACGTCGAATGAATGTTGAGACACACTCCGGAACGGAAAACCTAGATCGAGTTGATTGATTGTGACCGAATCTCACTGAGAGATTGCCTACGTATCCCAAGCTAGGGAATCAGGTCAAAACGTAGTTCAGGCTACGGTTCGACAGGGTATGACCGAGTCCCAAAGAGAGACTGCCTACGTATCCCCAGCTAGGGAATCAGGTCAAAACGTAGTTCAGGCTACGGTTCTACAGGGTATGACCGAGTCCCAAAGAGAGACTGCCTACGTATCCCAAGCTAGGGAATCAGGTCAAAACGTAGTTCAGGCGAAGGTTCGCTCGTGTGTTTTGGCTCTCCTTTTGCGCTCTAATTTTTGCCTAGGGCTGCCTTTGCAGGTTTCCAGCCTAGCGAGCTTTGATTGAATGCCCATTTATTTTTGCCTAAACTGCCCCCTTGGGTTTTCAGTCTAGCAGGCTTGCTCTAATTTTTGCTTGGGACCGCCCACCCTTGTGGTTTTCGGCCCAACGAGCTTCTCTCAAGGGTAGTAACGTTTAAGCTGATCCAGGTTGACCAGAGTGTTGAACTCGTTGCCGTCTAGATCGATGAGCTGAGCTGCTCCACCCGAGAGGATGGTCTTGATAATGTAAGGTCCCGCGCGCTTCGGGCGGAACTTGCCACGCAGATCGAAGATGGGAGCCCGGATTTCCTTTGTAACCATGTCCCCTTCAGCCAAGTCACGAGACTTTACTTTCTTGTTGAATGCCCGAGCAATCCTGCGTTGATACCCCTGAACGTGATACAAGGAACGGAGCCTTCTCTCGTCGAAGAGCATGAGTTCGACAAACCTCCCGCTAAGCCATTCGGACTCCGCGAGTTCACATTCAGCCATGATCCTTAAAGTTGGCACTTCCAGCTCGATGGGAAGGACAGCTTCCATCCCGTAAACCAGAGAAAAGGGGGTTGCCCCTGTCGATGTTCGAATTGACGTGCGGTATCCCCAAAGAGCTAGAGGCAGCTGTTCGTGCCAGTCCCTGGCGGACTCTGCGGATTTCTTGATGATAGTCTCGATGTTCTTGTTGGCCGCTTCAACCGCCCCATTCGTCTGAGGGCGATAGACCGTTGAGTGATGAACCTGGATTTGGAATTCTTCGAAAAGCTCCAGCACCCTGCCTTTGAAATGGACCCCGTTGTCAGAAACAAACGCCTGCGGAACCCCATACCGATAGATGATATTCTTCCGGATAAACTGTGCAACCTGAACCGCCGTCAGAGTCTTGTAAGATTCAGCCTCGACCCACTTGGTGAAGTAATCTATCGCCACCAAAATGAACCGATGCCCGTTCGAAGCTGAAGGCTTGATCATGCCGATAACATCGATGCCCCAAACAGAGAACGGCCAAGGCGATGTCATGCCAAACAGTTTGGAAGGAGGGACGTGCATGAGATTGGCATGGATCTGACACCTATGGCAGCGGCGCACATAATCCACACACTGGGACTCCATGGTAGACCAAAAGTATCCCTGTCGTAAGATTTTCCGGGCAAGCATGACCCCGCTCATGTGGGGGCCACAAATTCCTTCGTGAATTTCTTCCATGATTTTGATGGCCTCAGCGCCGTTGACACAGAGCTTATGCATTCCGCAGTGAGATCTCCGATACAGTCTCCCGCCACAGATAATGTATTGAGCGGCCATTCTTCGGAGCGCCATTCGATCCTTTTTGGTGGCGTCGACCGGAAACTTACCACTTTCGACGAAGTTCCAGATATCGTGATACCAAGGTAGGCCGTCATCGACATCATCGACGGCGTTGACATACTGATAAGCAGGCAAGTCCCGCTGTTCAATTAGAATAGGACGAAGCTTGATACCAACCGGAAGCTCGACCATGGAAGCCAGAGTTGCTAGAGCGTCGGCGAACTGGTTCTTCATCCGAGGGATGTGCGTGAACGTGACCTTGTTGAAACGAGGAATGAGGTCCTCCAAGTCTTGGTGATAAGGCTTCAATCTGTCCTCCCGAACTTTCCAGTCTCCGTTAGCTTGAGAAACGACAAGGTTGGAGTCACCAATAACCTCAAGCCTTTCAACACCGAGCGTAAGAGCCGCTTCCATGCCAACAATGCAGGCCTCATATTCAGCTTGATTGTTCGTGACATCGAAATTGAGTTTGAATGCAAGCGGAATATGAGCACCATCGGGGGTTATAAGCAAAACCCCAATCCCGTATCCCTTTCGATTGGCTGCCCCATCAAAGTAAAGAGTCCAGGTGTCTTCGACAACCGCCATCACTCCTTCATCCGGAAATGTAAAATCCGAGTCCTCTGGCCCTTCGACGCCAAAAATTCGGCGACTGCGCGCCCTTTGACGGATTTCCTTGTGACATATTCGAGGTCGAACTCTGCGAGCAATAGCAACCAACGTGCTAACTTACCAGTAAGCGCAGGTTTCTCAAACAGGTACTTGAGAGGATCCATTCGAGAAATCAACTTCACTGGGTAAGCCAACATGTAGTGTCTTAATTTCTTGGACGCCCAAACAAGAGCCCAACATGTCTTTTCGAGAGCGGTGTAGCGTTCTTCGGCGCCAACCATCTTCTTACTCAGGTAGTAAATGGCCTTTTCGACTCCCTTTTCTCCCTCTTGAGCCAGCAAACACCCCATAGACGAAGGATTCACGGACAAGTAAAGTATCAAGGGTTTCCCCGGCACTGGTGGCATCAAAACCGGAGGGTTCTGCAGATATGTTTGAATGGAGGTGAAGGCTGCCTGGCACTTGTCTGTCCAAACGAATGGGGTATTCTTCTTCAATAAACGAAACATCGGCTCGCAAGTTAGTGTCAACTTGGCGATGAATCTGCTGATGAATTGTATCTTTCCCAAAAAGCTTCGCACTCCCTTTTCAGAATCTGGCGGCTCCATCTCGAGGACCGCTTTGATTTTGGAGGGGTCGACCTCGATCCCACGAGAAGTGATCATGAAACCGAGCATCTTGCCGGCCGTAACCCCGAAGGTGCATTTCTGAGGATTCAGACGCATACGGAACTTTCGCAATCTCCCGAAGAACTTCCTAAGCACAGGAAGATGACCTTCTCGAGTTTTGGATTTGGCGATCATGTCATCGGCGTAGACCTCGACTTCTTTGTGCATCATGTCATGCAGGATGGTGGTAGCGGCTCGCTGATAAGTAGGCCCCGCGTTCTTCAATCCAAAAGGCATGACCAGGTAGCAATAAGTCCCCCATTCGGTGATGAACGTGGTTTTCTCGCGGTCCTCGGGCGCCATGAGAATTTGGTTGTAGCCAGAGAAGCCATCCATAAATGAGAGCAAAGCATGCCCCGCCGTGTTGTCTACAAGCACATCGATGTGTGGCAAGGGAAAGTCGTCTTTGGGGCTCGCTTTGTTCAAATCCCGAAAGTCAACGCAAACTCGAATTTGGCCATTCTTCTTAGGAACAGGGACAATATTGGCAACCCACGTGGGATACTGAGAGACCATGAGAAAACCAGCGTCAATCTGCTTGGTAACCTCCTCCTTAATCTTCTGAACCCAATCTGGCCTCATCCGCCGGAGTTTCTGTTTCACAGGCTTGGCATTAGGGAACAAAGGAATGTGATGCTCCACGATCTCGGGATCGATTCCGGGCATATCTCGATGAGACCACGCAAAAACGTCACTGAACTCGGTGAGCAGCTCTTTGAAGTCATGATGTTCCTCCGGGGAAAGTGTGGAGCCCACTTGAACCATTCGGGGATCATTTTCATCTTTCAAATTTATAGAAACTATTTCTTCTTTTAATGGTGAGCATGCCTTTCGTCTTCCCTTTCGATGAAGGCACGGATTTCCTTGGGAATGTCCCCATCGAAATCTATCCCCTCATCGTCAGGGTCGACACAGTTTATATAAAGATCATTGAAATAGTCAGAAGATGCTTCGTTCATTTCACAAGCCCCTGAAGGGTCACCAAGTACAAGAGAGTCAAACTCGAAATAAAAGCTATGACGTGGAGGGCCTAGAGGCACAAACTCCGACTCGGAGCTAGACTTACTCGGACTCAGACTCGGACTCAGACTCAGACGTGTTGTCAATACAAGTCGGGCGTGGCCTGAAAATGCAATTATTCAAAGAGCCCTCGGCTTTCACAATGAGAGAGGTGGGATCCTCAAGGGCGTCGGGCCCGAGCATGAGCACTTCGGCCTCTTCAGCTTCCCCAGCCAAACCCACTTGGGAGAATTCCTGGAATAGCAGCTCCAGATTTTCCTGATTGATAGATCCCAGCCAGTCAGTCTCGGTCTTCACCTGATTAAGCTTCCTCTTGAATTCCTCTTTTGCTGGTTCATCATCACTGCTTGACCAGGTGTCATCAGCGAAGATCTCAAACCCAGGCAGCAGCTCCCCGGTTTCGGAATGAACGAAGGGCTCAGCCTGCCCAGCGTAAGCGGCATTTCCGACTTCGCGCACAAATTTGGGACCGCTGCAGAGGGTCCGGGGTTTTCCCATATATTTCCTTCGTTTGGCATCTTTGGCAGATGCGATATACCCCAAACCAAAGCGGCCCTCGTTGAAAGGAAAAGTAGGGAACTCCGGGACCCCTTGTCGGCGAGAGCCTAGACCAATGCCCGGAAAGTGAGACATCCTTCTCATAATGTCCAGCGCGACAGAGCTTATGAGGAAATTCCCGTCCACATTGATGGCCATTACTATGCCTGAAGTATCGAAAGAGAAACCCCCGAGATCGACGTCTTCTTCGCCGTGTTGAATCCCCAAAACAGGAGTCCCGTCTTCCTTGAGCGGGCGGATGCCTGAATCCCCGCAGATGGTTAGAGTACCAGTGGGTAGTCCCAGAATGACCTTTTGGTGGAGAGTAGATGGCACAGCCATGATGTCAGACCGATGAAGCCATGGCCTGCCCAACAAAAGATTGAAAGTTGCGGGAATGTCCACAACATGGAATTCCACGTCCATCTCAAAACCCTCAGCATCGAGTTTGAGTTTCAAGATACCCTCGACCACGCGACGGGTGCCGTCATATGCCTTGACAGCCAGATTGGAAGGTGTCAGATCCTTCTTGGTGAGCCCTAGACGATAAGCAACCCTCAGAGGGCAGACATTGATGGCGGAGCCGTTATCAATGAGAACGGTCGGGACCCAGAGTCCTCGACACTTGACTGTGATGTGTAGAGGGCGATTGTGGTCGACTCCTTCAACTGGCAGATCTTTGTCCGTGAAGATCACCGTATGCTTGGAGGTTGGAGGGAGGATGAGAGATATCATTGCCTCAGGCGTAACGTCGGCCTGGACTTCAAGGCGGGACAGGGCATGACACAGCCTCTGACGATGCTCCTTGGACGAACAGATCAATCCCCAGATGGAAATAGCGGCAGGAATCCGCTCAAGCTGTTGTTGAACGAGATCAGGAACTGGATTGCCAGCTGATACCTCAAAAGGTGCAGACCTTGGGAAAGAAACAGGCTCGTTCCTTTGATTAGCAGGATTGGAGGAATTCCCGGCCTGCAGATTAGCAGGCTGAAAAATCCGTCCACTCCTAGTAACATTGTGAACGTTTCCCAAAGAGGGTACGAGTTGAGGACTTTCTTTTACATCCCAGAGATCAGCAGGGACGTCTCCCAGTTTGCGCTTCCCCTTGTCAGTAGTCAGTGTAGAGGCGGGCACTTTCATGTCCAAGCCCAAATCTTCAGCCAGATCCTTCATCAGTAAGGAATCCCAGAAGCCCAAGTCTTTCACAGCAGCGACTTCAGCAACAGGCTCTGGATTTGCAATGAAAGGGACATCCCAGAGACCAGTGTCAGCCAGGGTACGATTGACAGCCCAGACTTCGTTCCCAACTTGGACATCTACTATGTCGTTGACTTCCCACAGATTAGCGGGCGGAGCGCGGTCCGTGACCATGATACTGCAATCCCTGTTGTTGGGGTAAGGCACCTGAGGGCGCGGATTTTCTTCATCGACGATGTAGGAACAAGGGTCATGGTCAGTGTCGGGGTTAGTATCACAAACAGAATCAAAGACCGAACCAAAGAGGGAAATGTGGTCTCCCAACATCCGTAAGTCATCCTGGACAAGTTCATCCTCTGCATAGTGAAGCATGTAGTCCGGCGTGGCATAGCCTTGTAGAGGATTAGGGTCGACAATCATGGGGGCAAACCAGGTCGGCTCAGGATCCCAATAATATTCCGCCTCGGGTGCTAGAGGTTCGATCGGGTTGAATAGCACGTTCAAGGAAAAACCGTCCAACGGGTCAAACAAAGCCGCTTCATAACCGGCCAACCAGCCATCATACCAGGCTTGATCGAAGGGGACATTTCCGGGCTGCGGAGGAATCCCGTTCATTCCAAGGGTGGACCACTCGTTGAGGAGAGGAGCGGCATAGTCCCAATGGTCTGCTATGGCCCAGCCAGTGGCTTGCATGTTGTTGTTCGAGGGAGGCACCCAAGGCTGATAAGGATCAGGAAATGGGCCAGCAATGGTTGCGTACGGGCTGTCAAGCGACGAGGCAGAGTTGATTTGCACAGCAGGGATTGACTGATGGAAGAGGGAGCTAACAGATTCTTCGGAGACAGGCGAAGCAGCTTGTGAAAGTTCCGAAGGTGCATCGATATCAACAACTTGGCCTTCAACCAATTGTATGTAAGAAACCTCGGCGGACGGCTCGAGCGGGAAAGGCACGATGGGCCTGGGTTGATCGGTTGAGGCTATATAGTCAGTAGGGTTAAATATGGTGGAGCTAGGGTTGATATAAGTGGAGCTGAGAGATATCTGGCTGATGTGGGGTACAGCGTTATGCTTAGGGAGGGAGTTGGCAATGACATTGGGTTTCTGAGGTGGCGGAGGAGTCTCCAGCGTGCCATCTCAATAAGATCCTGGATTGCATGACGGAGGCGAAAGCAGGAGTCTGTGAGATGACCCGCTCCTTGATGGTAAGCACAGTAAAGGTTGGCTTTGAAGCCGGGTGATGGGTTCTTGGGTAGAGTAGTTGGATCCAGGGGCTTCAGATGCCCTGATTTGACCAACTTTTCCAAGACCGAGGACAGAGGTGCCTCGATGGCGGAGAAGCTGCGAGGTTGGTTTCGAGGTCGGTTGTTCTGCGGACTCTGAACTTGGTTGACATCCATGACGCGGTTAGCAGCGCCGGAGGAAGCGGCATTAGTGCCGGCAGTGGCCGTGCTGGAGTAAGTCCCCGTCCCAAACAGTGCACTGGCATTTCCGGAATAAGCCCGAGGTTTCGACTTGGGGGTGTGCGAGGATTCACCCTTCGATAGAATTCCACTTTGCAGAGCGTCTTCGATGGCCAGGCCGGAGTCGAAGAAGGTTTCGAAGTTAGCAGAGGCCTGAGCTAGAACCAGGTGCCTAGCATAGTCTGGTTGAAGGTTGCGAGAAATGATGCGGAGCTGGTCCTTCTCGCTCGGGCGATCAGTCATCTGCGCAGCCTTAGCTCTCCACCTTTTGACAAAGTCTGCGAAGGTTTCCTTAGCCTCCATCTTGGTGGATTCAAGTTCCCGAGTAGTCATTTTTAGTTGGGAGTTGTAATTGTACTGCGAAATAAACGCAGTCCCAATGTCTTCCCAAGTCCTCCTCTTGGCAATGTCGAGTGACAAGAACCAATGGAAAGCAGGGCCCGAGAGGGTCTGAGGAAAGAGCTGTGACATGGCCTCCGGCTCAACAGAAAGAAGCTTCATGGCGGCATGGTAGCTGTAGAGATGAGTCCTAATGTCGCCACTTCCGTCGAATTTAGCTAAGTCTGGCATTTTGAACTTCTCGGGAAGCCTGGCGTTGGGATACAGGCAAAGGCGATCCAGATCGATCCCTCCGGCGCTGATCTTTTCGGTTTTGGCAATGGATTCCTCTAGTTTGGCCATCTTGGCCATGAATGCGACCATTTCTGGACTCGGAGCTGGTCCTTCTGGGTTTGGAGGCAATCTGCCGCCTGCGTGGTTTGCAGCGGGCCTGCGAGCTTCCCTCGGGTTCATTACTATGAGACGTCCTGCGTGAAGCGGGTCCGGAACCAAGATAGGCTGCTCTTGGTCAGACTCATCGTCCCCACCTTCTTCCTCGAGAGGGGGCGGAAGGCGAGTGTGGATGAGGTCATTCAGGCGAGCGATGTTAGTGTCGGTCTGAGCTGCCCTCTGTTGCATAGCAGTGATGCTGTCTTGGAGGTTCATGAGCATGGCCTCCAAGGTAAGGGGTTCTGGTTGTGGCTGTTCCATCGTGACAAGTGTTTCAGAGCTGCTTGAGGCGGATACCGGGGTAGTCGGACGTCCTTCCTGTGGAGCCTGTGGTGAACCTGACTGAGAACCTGACTGAGATTCTGAGTGCTGTGCTGCTGGAGGTGAACGCGGAGAGTCTTCCGTGATGACTGACTGGGACCGTAACCTGACTAGCCTTTGAACTGGACTCAGATGCAGACGTTCCCAAGCGGGTTTGGCAACTGGCCTCGATACTTTCCTCGGTGGTGCAATGATTCAGATCTTTGCTTGCAAGGCAAAAGGAGGTTTAATAAGGGTCCTGCAATAACTTTAATCTAAATAAAAGACCAAAGCGGATGCAGCCAACGTCGAGAGTGTCACCCTAGACTCTAGAACCGGAAGACAAGTCTGTCTCACGACGTTTTGGACACCGTTTTATGCCCTCAGAATTCTTTTTGAAGATGTATCCTTGTTCGGAACGAGCGGTCCTAAAGGATGTCAAAAGGAGTCTAAACCTTTGCCTGTTTTGATGTTCGGGGTCTCAAGTTTTTGAAGCCAGAACGACTCGGCGTGAATATCATGATGCCATAACCAGGTTGGCGTAAGCAGCACTGTGCTATTAGCCGGGCGGTGTAAGTGACGAGGCACTTGTTACCTTTTGGTGTAAGCATCATGGTATTTTAACTCCGTGGTTCTTCGTTTTTTGTTTGAAACCCTAAACAGGTACACGGGCAAGGGTGCAGAAAAGCTTCTGATTTCCTAAAGTCCCGCTGTAAAAGGACTTAAAAGATGATAACGCGCACCATTGAGGTACACGACTCCTCATCGGGCCATGGCAATGTCCTACTAAGTCTGAAGACAGACTCGGAACAGATTGAGAACCTAGGAGCCATCCTAGACATGCTTCTACGCTGAACAAGATGTATGTACAGTTCATGCGATAAGGAAAGCAGTAACACGTAGGCATTTAAAGGGTTAGATGCAAGTAGCTCTTAACCTGTGGGTACCTGTCCTAATTGGGAGAGTTCTAATGCTTTGTATATGCAAAAGGCTGGTTTTGGCTTGTAACAGGTTCCTCGGACTAGGGCCACAGATATACCTCCCGTTACCCGCGTTTTTCGCAGAATAACAGTCGAACAGTAGCATGACCCATCATCGTCGAAGGTTGTCGGTCATTCGGGGTCCCCGGGCTCCGGTAAACCGTGCCGGATTGCCAAAACGATCCAACGAGGCTTATCCCACATTGATGTAAATGAGATGCTAAAATTTTGTTAAAAGTGGAAGAATCACAGAGTCGTAAAAGCGCCTTTTCAAATTTGGCTCACTTTATTTAGTCCATCTTTAGGAGAAACTACGCAAGTGAACAATCGAAAAAGCCCCAGATTAGAACGGCCGGACACGAGGTCCTGTTAAATCACCGTTCCAACCTTCGGCAGCGCGAAGCTCACCGTTTTGCCAAGCTTTTAAGGGATTGTTCCCAAGTGTATTAAATCCTAAGTGTGAATTAATATTGGTTCGATTTATCCCCAGCAGAGTCGCCACTGTGGGCAGCATGCCCTCGGAAAAAGGATTTCGTTCCTTTTCGCCGTTGCGGCCCTTTTTTGATAATCGAGGGAGCGCGAGCGGGTGGCAAGCGCTCAAAAATACTGAGTCGCCACTTGAGTTTTGAAGGTCCGACACTCAAGGAACCGTATTTGAAGCACTGCGCGCTATTTGATTTGAAAAGTTTAGGAACCGATCCGTCATAACCATATCTGGGTTCGGGAGCCGAGGTTACGAGAGGGAAGGGTTTTATGGCACCCTCTCGCCCAATCCGAGATCGGTCTCTACTTAGGCGTTTTTATGAAAACATTTGTGATTCTTCCTCTTTTAATCGATTTTAGCCAATTAGGGCGGGGAACAGTTAATCGGGGATTAAAACTGTAACACTTTGCAAGATGTGATCAAATAATGGCATGGATGGAAAGCATGATGAATAATAAATGGAATGACTTTGAAACAGCAATCAGATGCCAAAACCAGGCTCGGGGCAGATCCGTCCAGCACGATGACCAACTTACATGCTTGGACAGATCTGCATGCAAGTCAACCATCGCGCGAGACACACCGACTCTCGCGCGAGTATGTCATCTCACCACAGCCCCTAAATCATCCCCTTCTGGGCTCTGGAAGGACCAGTGCACACCCAGGAAGCAAACCAAGCAGTTTATGGGAAGGCTGAAAATACTAATTATTACATCATACTCCAAACAGGAGCCGAATGGGATAAAGTGCAACCCCTAAACAGTGATGGGGTATCAAAACAGAGGCCAAGGGCCTAGTTGCCCATGCAAGGGCCATTCATGGAAATCAGAGAACTGTCGCGCGACAGAGAGTACACTCGCGCGATACTCCTGACTGGACTTCCAGGAATTGCTTTGCATGCTTGAGGTCTTGAGACAGATTCAGGGGACCCCAAAGGCATTCCAAACTATTTAAAGCAAATAAACAAGCTACTGTATTTTGTTTTGCATGCATAACAGTGATTTAAAAATCAAGGTAAGACACAATAAACATCAGTATACTGCAAAACAGAAAAGGGCTAGCTTCCCTTCCCCACAAGGTCCATTCTCTTGCTGACACAAGTGTCGCGCGAGCATGGGGGACCATCGCGCGAGGGTGTTATAGCCACGAATTCTTGTAACTCTGCTGGCTTTAGGACCAGGGCATGGTATTGATTACCGGCCTTGGCCCTGTCAGCCCCCCTCAGGGATCAAAACAGAAACTTGTTAAATGTTATACCTTTGCTTGGAAAGGGTTTGAGCATAGATGAGGTTGATTGATGGGGCCTTGCTACCTAGTATGTATGAACACACTAGGTTCAGAAGATCAGGAGGTGGTTTTGGGGTTAGTGACTTTGTGCTAGCTAGTATAGGACTTGTGAATTAACCAAAGACTTCTTAGTTAATATTTTGGAACCCTTGACATGGAAGACCAATGGGGGTATTTATAGGGAGAGAGTAAGGCTTGGTTAAGGGCCAAACAAGCCCTTAGGACCAGCCACTAAGGCTGGTCACAACTTGGTTGTGAGGCTAGCCAACAAGGTGAGAGAGTGGGTGGGAGTTTGCATGGGGCTAGGACCTGCCAGCACGCCGTTCAGCTGAGGAGAACGGGGTTCCAGCCCATGGGAACCCATGTGCCAAACAATCATCACCAGTCCAGCTGGATTCTGTGAAAGGGACAGGTGGGAATCATCGCGCGAGGGTCCATGAACGTCGCGCGATGGTCAACAGTCAATAGTTTGACTTTGACTACACGTGGCAGGCTGAGTATCGCGTGAGGGACAAGAAGACTCGCGCGAAGTTCAACTCTGGACTTAGGGTTTGACTGAAGGTTCAGAAGGGTTTGAAAGGTTCAAGTAAGGTTTCTGAGCGTTCCAAGCCTAATCCAATTCCAATCCAAGCTCTGTTTGATCCGATTTCATCATCGGGGAAACAAGAAAATCGTAAAAATAAGTAAAACGATTGGGAGACCCAGATTGGGGTGTCTACAGTAGAACCATAAGATTGTTTGACCATTGCATAAACGTGAATTGAGTTTAAGTTTACCGTCCCAAATTGGGTGGAGTTCTGTCGAAACAATCTCCGGATTGAAGTAAGGTGTGGAAATTGACAGTACCACCGAGCTGGGAATTCCCGAACGATTGGATGATGACTTAAATCAAGGATCGAATGTGGAATTTGGAAAAGTTTTTAGAAGTGAAATCCCTATCTTAAGACGCTACTACTTGAGGTTAAAATTCTTTCCTTGTAGATAAACCGCCTAGTCAACCTGTTAGCTAGAATGGAGTAGCAGCAGTGTAGTAGTATTAGAATAAGGTTCCAAGAGTCGTTGACGCACTTGTAGTACACTAAAGCAAATCGGACCATGTAGGAATATGTAGGATCGTTTCAACTTGTATTAGGAACCTTATGTCTTTGGTTTTGTAGTAGAACTGTATGCTTAAAAATGTAATTTTCTCCTTATCTATGAAAAGCATGCTTTATTTTAGGGTACTATCGCACACTACCCGTTAAGCAATTTTTCGTTTACTTGTTTGTTGAATAGCCATTCTTGAATATATATTTTCCTACGCCTCTTAAAGGAACGAGAACAGAACCTAGCACCAAGTGCCAAGAGGGACCCCATTCGGCGCGGCAAAAACCGCCCCCTCCCAACCTCCAAATTTCAAATCCAAATTCAAAATTCAAATTTAAATTTCAAAACTTTCCCTCCTCCACACCCCTCACCCGACCCTATAAATACCCCCTCTCCCTATCTCTTCATCTCTTCATCTCTCCCACTATCTTAACCCCTCGACATCACTACCCCGCCATGGCAATCCAACGACGAAGATTTCCGGAAGACACCGCGTTCCGAGAAATCGAGCGAGCCGAACTCACCATGACAATCCGAACTCTACGGGTGCAACCCTTCATCTTCGTTCTGTTTTGTGCGGTGCTTACTTTAGGCATGCAACGGTGGTTCAATAGGAACAACCGTCTCAACACCTTCTGGTATTGGGTTCTCGTGGTGGCCGCCGCACTCACAACGTTCGTAACGGAATACGAACGTCTTTTGCTTCAAGCTTTCGATGATAGATGGTAGGATATTCCAGCGCGGACGAGGCATGGCAGTGGCACCGTATTATCTATTTTTCTTTTCTTTGTATCCGATAATGCCTTCGGGCGAGTAGTATGTTGATCCTATTTTGTCTCGAAATTTTAAACTGCTTGCCTGCAGCAATCTGTCTTGATCACTGTTCGTGTACGCACGCCTGTCCTTATAATCTCATCTTGTGCCCCTACTTGTCATCGTAGTAGAACTCTATGCATTCTATTGTACTTATCCTATTTATGGAAGGCATGTCTTAATCCGCTAGTCGTATCCGTACCGTTTTCCAACTACATTGCTTCTCTCAAAACTCAATAGAAATCTACATTCTCGCGACACTTATTAAACATGAGTAACGTAATCTTGGGTATCTTTTGTGACCCGACCTTGATGGCCAAGCGACTCAAACTCAGTGGTACACCCTATGGTGTTACTGATCCTAAACTATTTATCGCTGCATATAGGGCTAGGAACTGAACCCTTAAGATCGCTCTTAAACCTACCGTCGCTCTAGGAAGGAGAATGGCCATCAACCTAGTCTACGGAAGTTACGAGTCGACGATATCTGATGAATGGCGAAGATGATCACCTCAGAGGATTGATGGTAACCTGCTTCTATTTTAAGGGGGATAGACGAGAATTCAAGGACCTTATAGTGACAAGTTCCAAACCGTAGCCGCGCACCAATTTCGAGGACGAAATTATTTTAAGGGGGATAGGTTGTAACGACCCGGATTTTTGGGAAATAAAAATTTCATTAAAAATTTGAATTTTATTTTATTACTTGGATTCCATTTAAAATTCCTTTCTAATATCCAAAAATCCGTCGTTACTAAAATTTAGACTTACAAATATAGTCTTCTTCATAAATTTCTAGTCATTTCTCCTAGACAAGTATGCTTGTAAAGCACTTGTATATTTTCCCTAGTAATCCGTCGTAATTAGATTTCTTTGCCATGCAACATAGTCATTTTCTAAAGACAAGTGCCTAGCATATTGAGAAGTCGTAGAATCGTATTTCTTGACTGGGAATCCTATTTAGCTTCTAACTAATCGTTAGGAAAGCCTAATCGAACCTTTAATCTTCATGAACCATTTGAACCCTAAGCAAACCTTTTGACCAAAGTCAACATTTGATCTATTACCCATTGGACGATAAATGCTAGAATAATCTTTATCCATTGGACCATAGGTTTCCACCGAGGATATTGTGACTAGATTACTAGGTACACTTTATATGATTATATATTACTTACCATCTTTACCCATTGGACGATAGAAGTTAGGAAAATCTTTATCCATTGGACAATAGGCTTTCTACCTAAGATATTTTATTAGATTTGACCAAGGTACACTTATATAGTATTATATAGGCCTTTGTACACATATTTGAAAGATGTATATATAATATTCCAATATTATACTTTACTTGGTTATCCATTGGTCCATAAAAGTTAGGGGAAATATTATCCATTGGTCCATAGACTAGTCTTTCTACCTAGTACAAGATCTATTAGTTTAATTAGATTCACCATGAGTCATTGTACTAGTATAGATAGATTATATAAGCTTAGTACTTTCTATCTTTAACCTTTGGATAATAAAAGTTAGGAGAATTGTTAACCATTGGACAATAGGTTAGTCTTCCTATCAAGTACAAGATCCATTAGTTTAATAGATTTGCCATGAGTCATTGTACTTATATATATACATTATGCAAGCATAGTACTTTCCATCTTTGACCCTTGGATAATAAAGGTTAGGGTAAATATTATTCATTGGATAATAAGCTAGTCTTTCTACCTAGTACAAACCTATTAGTTTTATAGATATACCATGTGTCAAAATCATTTATACATATTATATTAGCCTAGTACTTTCTATCTTTAACCTTTGGTTAATAAAAGTTAGGAGGACTATGACCAATTGGTTAATAACTACTAGGGGAATTATTATTCATTGGATGATAGGACTAGTACTAATGTATGTTGGTTAGTAGCATTACCCAATTTTCCCATGGGATTCTCTAGTAAAAGAATAAGATTTATACTTATATATATATTTCCATAGGATTCTATATGTACCTAAGTATTATATTAAGACAAGTGTATGCCTACCCTTTATTAAAATATAGGAAGTACTCATGTGCTAAATCCAATTGTTTATTGGGAAAATCTTACTCTTTCTAAACCCCATTTATTTATTCTTCTTTTGTCCTTCCATATCTAGTAAGTATACATATATTATACATAGTAGTACTAAGGAGAGAGAGAGAGAGAGAGAGAGAGAGAGAGAGAGAGAGAGAGGCCGGATGAGAGAGGGAGAGAGAGATTGATGATGTGTGCTCTTGTACTCTTCCAAGCCTAGTCATAGTCCTTGGCCAATCGTCACATATCACCTAGTACAACCAAATCTAGGGTTTTCTACTCTTCCATATCCAATCCAATCTTCCAAGGTACTAGATTAAATCAAAACCCCAATAGAATAACCTAGATTTGTCCTAGAATTGGGAAGAAAAATCTTGTAATCTTTCCACCTATGTACCCTTAAAGCCTAGTCATGGTCCTTTGGCCAAACATCACACCCAATCCAAGGACAATAAAATCTAGTCAATTCTTTATCCATTGGATAACAAATGTTAGGGGAAAGATTGTCTCTTGGATATGATAATAGACCAACCTTGGCCTATAAATAGCAAGCCATTCAAGCCTTGAACTCACACCTTCACTTCTTGCTCTCACTTCTCTCTAGAAACTCAAGCATTGCTCCAACTTCTCTCTAGAAACCATTTCTGTTTTTCCAGACAGCCTACTGCCCTTTGTAAATCCTAATTGTTCTCCTGCTTAGAGTAGATTTTAGAACCAACTTCCTCCGGGAAAGTTGTAGAGCACTTCGAGAGCTTCAAGTTAGACCCAAGAA
The DNA here is from genome assembly GCA_018127125.1 of Rhododendron griersonianum. Classification (NCBI taxonomy): domain Eukaryota; kingdom Viridiplantae; phylum Streptophyta; class Magnoliopsida; order Ericales; family Ericaceae; genus Rhododendron; species Rhododendron griersonianum. Next base: position 19,313,096 of record CM030795.1, read on the forward strand.
CCACCCTAATCGGTCAAGAAACGACAAAGATATCGACATCCGAAGTTCAGCAAAAATTTGGATTTCCAGATTTCCAGACAGCTTACTGTCCATCCCTTTATCACCATATTCCTCCTACCTAAACCAGTTTCTAGGATCAACTTCCTTCACGAAAGTTGTAGAGCACTTCTAGAGCTTCGATTTCAACTCAAGAACGATCGTATTCGGCCAAATATTGACCGAGTTACTGCCATCCGAAGTTCGGTCCAGATTCGAGAGTTTCACCGCCCGTAGGATTTCCAATTAGCTTATTCGGCCCCGACTAGTTTCGGATCAAGGTAGAATTTTCCTACACCTCCTAACTCTAAGTATAGTAGATTCTCCTATCTACTTAAATCCTAAGTATACGCAGTTATGCTGTCGAAACTAGATTAAATACTACCTTGTTCTAAGTACATGTGATTTGGTTGAATGATAATTAAACGTAGTTTACCTTTAAGATATAGTATGATGCTTAAGCGTAGGATCTTCCTACACCTCCTACACTCTAAGTATATGTAGATCTTAACTATTCTTTCTAAACTCTAAATATAACGTATGATATATGTATGTTGAAAAGAATGTAGATTTCCATATCTATTTCCCTTAATTATAATTAGAATTATGTTTACTCTTGAAATGTAGTTTATCCCGTACTTATAAATATGATGTGTATAAGTTTTGTTGTTGAAGTGAACGTAGGACCTTCCTACACCTCCTACACACTAAGTATATGAAGATTTTACCTATGCTTTCTAAATCTAAATATAATGTATGATATGCGTATGTTGAAATGAACGTAGGATTTCCCTATACCTCCTACACTCTAAGTATATACCTATGCTTTCTAAATCTAAATATAAAGTATGATATGCGTATGTTGAAATGAATGTAGAATACTACTTACGCCCTAACTTTAAGTATAGTATAATTTTCCTATACTTTCCAAAATCTAAGTATAGCGTATTGTATGCGTATTTCGAGATAATTGTAAATTATTCTAAACCTGCGAAATTCTAAGTATATGTAGATTACCTTATCTACCTTCCTTAAGCATGACTAGAAATGTTAATAAGATGTTAACTTGGTTAACCATGGCATGATTAGCATAACGTTAGAAACATTCAATAAACATATGCTGTTTTGAACTTAAGGAAGCATGATTTTGGATTAAGCTGAAGTGATTGCATTTTGACCTTAAGATGATATGAGCATGATTACATTTTTACTTACTTTTACTTGTGGTTGTTGATTAAAGCATAAGTGATTTATCACTCCAAAGGCGTCCGTACATGTGGCGTTATGCTTAAGTGTGATTGAGCATGATTATGTGTTAATATGAGCATGATAGTGATTATAGAGTTGGATGATCTTGTTAGTTAGATTCAAGATTTCTTAAAGTGTGAAAAGAACTACCGCGGAGTCATTGCATGCGAACGAGACACGAAAACCGAGAAAGTAGAAACATGACACCTAGGGTGTGGTTAAAGAAAAGATGGGATTAACATGCGGAAAATATTTTGAAACTACATAATGACCGGACTTGGTAGTCATTGTGTGAGTATTTGTGAAAACCGTAATGCGGCCGGACTTGGTAGCCCATTGCGAAGATTTCCAATGGGGCCGGACGTGGTAGTCTCATGTGGAAATATGGCTTGGCCGGACTTGGTAGCCAATGCAAGATTTGAAAGAGTATGTTTTGAAAACCATGCTATGAACGGACTTGGTAGCCATCGTGTGTATTACTAACGGAGCCGGACTTGGTAGCCTCGTTAGTAGCAATTTTGTGAAACCATGATATGGCCGGACTTGGTAGCCATCATGTGTGTTACTAATGAAGCCGGACTTAGTAGCCTCATTAGTAGCAATTTGTGAAAGGAACTTTGGAAATTGTGGTTTTTGTAAAAGTGAAAAGGATGACACGGTCTACGATGAGTCGCGTAGGAGAAACACGAAAAGGCATGACACCAACGCTAATAAGATTTCGAATGTGGATGTGTCATTGTTTAACTATGTTGTTGAATGAGCTTGTGTAATCGTCTATGTGAATTTTTGGTTGCTTAACGATTTTCAAAATGTTAATTTAAGAAATGAAACGCTGCGTAAGAGAAACTCTGATATTTCGAAAGCCAACGATAGTTAGAAAGATAGCAAAATGCGGATGTGTTATTGTTGATAGCTGTTGAATAAACACGTACTGCGTAGATATCATTATCTGTATGATTCATTCCTATTATATGTGACTTACTATGTGTAAGTTAAGGGTTAGTGGGTTTGGTTTATTCTATTGAGCTTTGTAAGCTCACGGTGTTGCCTTTGGTGACCCTGACATATTATATTGGTGGCGACGCCGGTATAATGTGTCAGACCTTATAGACGAACAGGGTGAGATGTACACTTTGGAGGCTTTTGGAGCCGAAGAGCTGGCTAGGATGGAAGAGCAGGCGGAGCTGTAGTTAGGAACCTTAGTTCCCTTCCCTTTTGAATAAATGTACTCCTTGTGAGGTTGATGATGTAATAATGAGCCAGACTCCATTTGATTTTATCAATAAAATTGCCCTTTATCGTACCCGAAAATAGGGGCGTTACAGAAATATTACCTATCGGTATTGTTCATGTATGGGCATCAAGGAAAGAAATGATTTTGTGGCTCGAATGAATAATATATCACTCATTCCTTCTTCTAAGTACCGAAGGTATGTACGACATTCGTTACATTACAAATATAAAAAAAAAAGATTCATTTTTTATTACGGAAATTGTGACATATATATTGAATAATTTTGGACGACATTCTCAAAACATAATAAAAAATAAAAATATTTCATTATTTGTTGCAGGTGTTGAACGTTCTTGGTTTACCACCAACATCCCAAAAAAGAAAAAACACACGGAACACAAGAATTGTAACTTTTTAAACATTTTTTTTCTTGCCTTGATAACAATATCTAACATCACCTTTGTGTAACTAATGCTCATTTTATTGGCACAGTGTATTCCGGCTGGATTTTGCCCATTCTTCGAAGGTGCTGGAAAAGGAGTGTGAGTATTACTAAAACATGGTTCAAGAGCATGGGCCGTGTGTGTAGTGGATAACCAATTATGTGACCTCTGGTATAAATTCAAAAAGCAACACAAACTGCGTTTTAACCACAAAATAATATGGGGATGCGAGAGAAAGTGGATATTTGAAATTATTATATTGGATAGCAACGGGCGCCAACAGTTCTATAACTGGTCAAACGTTAATCAAAGTTGGACGAAATTTAATCCCTGTAAGTTTTTTTGAATGTTGATTTATTACCATGAATTTCGATAATCTTGTTCTAAAAAATTGTAACATATATAATTAATAATTCAGTATTTGTCTTATTTTAAATTCAGCTTACCTGCGAACCGCATACCTGCCTTCGGTCATGGCAGATAATATTCGTTCTCCGAAATTTGGCTGCCTCCGTGCGCAAGAAGTGAGGCTTATTAAGGTACAAAATGGTTAAACACCATATTGTTCCGAGCTAAAATTATTTAATTATATACCTTACTAAACATTGCTCGTATACATTTATGTAGTTTCTCCAAGACAATATCTGCCCAATAACTTGCGCAAAGTATTAGGATGATGTAATTGTATGGCTAAATCGACGCCCATGGATTATTCTGGTAGTTGATCAACAGATTTGTACTTTGTCGGTACAAAAGTTCTTGCAAGACCTTTATCTTGATCCACTCGAATATGTATTTGTGGTGGCCTCTGCGACCAACCGTTTTCACGTGATGGTTTTTGGTGAGGACCAAGTTGAAAAAACTGTGGTTGGTCATTTGTGTGTGGCTTAATTTTGCTAAACGGTTGTGTATGTTTAATGACGATGAAACCTACAACTAATTTGTTGTTGTTAACTTAATTTTGGATTCAATTTATATTTAATTTGTCGTGTAATATTGTGTGGATAAACCTTATCGTGACCTTCCGGCTTAGGAAATGTGTATGTTTGGAAACAACGATACATTGTTTTCTCTTCTTCCTTCCCGTGACAAGTTTACCCAATTGAAGAATGCTGGCATCATCCTTGGGTTTGCTCTTCCGGCACAGATAGATATATGCACATATGTTAGAATAAGCTGCTGTCTCATGCAAGTATATGGTTTATCCAAACAACATGGAATGACTGCATCTCTAAAGTCAGAGTTATTTCCTTTTGATTTCAATAAGGTGAAGTGAATAAGATTAAGGTTACCTGATGGGTCATTGTGGATATCGACTTGGAAGTGTACCCATGCAACGTAATATTCCAAAAGAATTTGGATAGGGTCTACAACTGGAAATTCTAGTGGAAGTTGTTTTATTTGGAATCCATTTCCTTCCTATTAAGTAACTTGATTTTTTGTATGTTCCTTTTTCAAGTTCTAGTAAACATCTTACTTTCTTTCAATTTTTACATTAAACTCGGCATTTTCCATCGCATAAGACATCCAATTCTTGTCGGAATATGTAAACAACTTTAAATACATTAACATATGAGTCAAAAGCGCAATAAGGGGACAACGAGATACCTAACGATTAACTTATTGAAATTACCTTCACAAAAGCGCAATAAGCAAGCATATGAACATATTGTATTTATTACATTTACTTGATTGAAATTGATCGTTACAATTGCATAATACAAATAATATAGATACAAATTTAGTTGAAAAGCTCATTACACTAAAAACTAAATTTCAAGTTAATCACTCAAATGTAAATCATGCATTCCCACAATTGTTTCATCCATTAAATCTGCCGGTTGGTCAATTTCATCCACCATATCTTGTTCAACCTTGGCTGATAGTCGAATTAAATATGAAAGGTTTGGTTCTTCCCACGATACGTTGCCCATCATTTCGACCATCTCCAGAGTTGAAGAAAACCTGCGCATTAGTGTGTATATTTCCTTTTTGAGTTTGTCAAATTTTTCAAGAGCAGCACATGCATTTGACAACTCCTTATTTCTTTCCACGTGACTTGGATTATCACATAGTATTGTAGGAATTGAAAGGAAAGTGTTATTCAAACAAACATTGGATGACGAAGTGTTTTCTTCCATTCCCCCAAGTAAGACGAATCTATAAAATAGAACCAAAAAACTTATTAAATAAAGAAAACTATGAAAATATAACCAACGCGTTGTTACAATTTACCTGTCTTTTGGTCTTTGATTCGAGCCAGAAGAATATCTAGGTCTGAGCTGAGTATTTTTCATTCCATCACCTAGTGCTATCTCTTATATAGTGTTCCAAGATAGGGTCTATAGAACAAACCAATAATTGAAGGACATTCCATGTCAAGAATACTACGCCTAGGAGAAAAATAAAATAAAAATTTTTTTTCACTTAAATAATGAAGGGAAAACCAAAGTGGTACAAAATACAGGTACACTTTGACTCAATTAAAAAAATGTACCTGTAAATGATATTGTTTCATTTATGTTTGATATGACAATATCCATAATATTACACATTGAAAGTGGTTTCAAAATCTAGATAGGATCTCAAAATTTGGAAATAATCCGATATGTACGACAAAATTTATCGCAAAACATATAAATCTAGACATAACTATTCCACTCGAAATTAAGTAACCTCTCCCTTCTCTTACATTCTTTTTAAGATGTAAATAAGATAATGGTTCAACTGAAACTACGCTGTATCTGAGATCACACAAAAGAATTGGTCTATAATTCAACGATATTCCTTATGCTCGAGTTTCTATATTTTTCCACATCTACATTTGCCTTTTTTTTTTTTTTTACCAAATATGTTAATAATAATTAGTGTAGAGACCCGTAAAATTTTTGTTTTATTTTAATTATTGAAAAGTTTATTAATTGGCTAAATGAGAAAATATGGTCTTATTTGTGAATATTTGAATTGGGGGCTTAAGTGAGAGAACGGAAGGTTAAGGGGTAAATGTGTGATTTGAAGTCTTAGAGGTATAAATAGGAGTGATTGGAGTGTAGGGAATCATTTTTTCCCAAAAACCAAACACCGGCTCTCTCTCCCTCTCCACCGATTTCTCTCTCTCTCCTCTCCTCTCTCTCAAAACTCACCCAAATACCTCAAACACCTTAAGAACCCACCCTCATTTCACCTCCTCTACGCAACCCCGGGCTCGTATCGCATTGGGTGAGGTTCGGGAAGGAGATCGCGGCAAATTTTGAAAGTTAGGAGCTAGAGCTCGTTCGAGGTGTCGGGTTTCGTTCCTTGGACCGAGGTAGGGATTTCTTGCACTTGTTGTGTGTTTATATGTTGATTATGCACCTTGATCGTGCCTTAGAATGTTGGTTATTGTTGGGTTGTGTTTTCTGAAAATCTGCAGAAAATCTGCTCGAAACCTCTCCGTATCGATACGGGATTCTTGCCGTATCGATACCCAGTTAAAACAGAATGGACTTGGCTGATTTGCATCCTGTATCGATACAGCTATTTTGGCTGTATCGATACCAGATGCTTATGGGCAGTTTCTCAGCATTTGTTTCGTACTTCATTCCTTTGGCCCCCGATCACTTCCAAACCCGTTTGGACACCTCCAAACCTATTTCTAGCATGCCTAAATGAATTCCTTTGGTTTACTTAAATTATCTTCGTCTCATTGGCTTTTCGTTGTATAGAAAGGGTAGCGTCTTACTAGACAAACTTAATCAAGCGTATTTGTGGGATTGGTGGTGCTTGAGAGTCTTTGTGGCCTGAGGTGAAACATGCTATAGGTATGTTAGGTGCTATGACTAGACGTAGTGAATGGTAGGAAGAGAATGCATATTGCAGAGAGGTTATTGCGTATTATTGGATATGAGGTATAACGTGGGGCGCTTGTGATCAATAGGGTAATCAATATCTTCGTGCTTCGTCTCGAATGTTCATCCTAGGTTTCTTTGGCATTCGTTCTATAGGCTCTTGTTTATAACCTAGCCGGTGGTGTGTCGTAGAGTTGTTATAAGTTCGGTACGAGGCATAGGGCGTCGTAATAAGCTTAGAGGAATAACGTGAACTTTAGACATTTATTATCATATAATAGAACATGGTTATTAGTTGTAATACCTTGAATGACGATGAATGAAAGATTGTGACTTGGAAAAGTGTTGTTATCCTATAATTCGAATTGATAATGTATATGTGTTGTGTGAGATGTGAATGTTGAACTGAGGGTCCTGCAACGCAAGGTGTGGTAATGCGGAGGCTCTAGAGGGCCCGCAACGCAAGGTGTGGTAATGCGGAAACCCAGGTGAAGAGAATTCACTGTAACGCAAGGTGTGGTAATACAGTTGAATGTCTTAAATGATGAATGAAGTCGTAATTGACTTATTGAAGTTTAAGTTGTTGTGTGGGCTATGAGCTGCTTGAGATTGTAACTGTTGAAAAGAGAAACTAAACAATGGATTCCATCAAAGTTTTTGAAAAGAAAGGAACTTGATTTTGGAAAAAGGATTTTTATGAAAAATCCTCCGGTATTCCTGAGTGAATCAACGGTTCCGGTATTTGGGCACAAATCAACGGATTCCGGTATTCAAGAGAATCAACGGAGCTCGACCCGCGGAGGTCGAGAGTATTTTCCCAAAAATTATTTTGGAAATCATACGGGAATGTTTTCTTTTTATGATAAGAGGCTCGATGGCAATGACATTGAATAATAAGATTGTTTGCGGCATTTGTTTAAGTAGTTATAAAATGGTTGAGAAGTCGTCGTGGTTATTCAGAATGATATGAGCCTAATGTTGCTTCGGGAAGACGTACGAATGGTTAGGGATGTTTCTAAGATGTCTAGGATTTTGTAGTTGTAACTCTTACCCGTCTATTGGATCATCTTTGTTCTTGGTGCATAATTCCTCATATTTTCATATAACTTGTGTAAAGATTTTCCTACTGGGCTAGTGTAGCTCAACAAAATCCTTCTTTTCAGGTTCAAACGCAGGACAATAGATTGTATGCATCCGTATGCTTGGACACGAAGACTTTTGGAGGTTAACTTCATTGTAGTTAATTAAACATCTTGTAATGGATTACTTTTGCCAAAGATGGGTTTGTAACTAAGTGTTCTTAAATTTCTTTTGATTGAAAGTTTGTATTATTCCAATCAGGTTTGGTACTGGTAATTATTTGAACTTGGGGAAACTTGAATTGTAAATGATCGTCCAGGAACTCTCTTTTGGGTATTATTAATATTATGCGAGGAGCACGTTTTGAAATGGATTATTTATTTATGTTGAAAATCGAGGGCGTGACAAATTGGTATCAGAGCCAGGTTTGAATACCTAGAGACCGTGGGGAGACTTTTAGTCTCATGGGTTCAAAAATCACTGCATCTTTTACGAAACCACATGTGTGCTTGCATGAGTGATATTAGTCCATCGATGTGTCATTGCATTTGTATTGCGGTAGAGTTGTGTATAGTTGTTGACCTCATATTGGAAAGGTTGGACCCTTGTATTTGATAGTGATGTGATTAATGCTGATGATCCTCTTTCTTATGTCTTTTTTTTTAGTAGGATGTTTTCGAGACGTGAAGTTAGGTGGGGTGAGACCGGGGATCAGGATAACCAGGGTTGTAGTGCATACGGGGAGAATGAGGCGAGTCAGTATACTAGGGATGAGATTATGTTTCCTGAGATCGTTGAGTGCGCGAAGGGTGTTGAGATTCTGGAGGGTGCACAAGGCGGTATGAGTGTGGGGGAAGCTAGGCATCGAGTCGTTAGCGTGAGATCATCTTTTGACGGTGTTGAAAGTTTAGGAAGCAAGAAACCAGAGGAACTAGATCAGTCTACGCAGGGCCAGCGAGGCCTCACACTACCATTTCATTTAGAAACTTCGGGAGTTCTCCTTAAGTGTCAGATTGGGTGTCACCGATGTGGTCAGCCTGGTCATATTCGTTCTCAATGCCAAAGGGCTCAAAGATCTTGTTTTACTTGCGGGGAATTTGGCCATCTCGCGAGGAATTGTCCTCAGAAGAAGAGAATGCAAGAAGAGTCAGGCTTAGTACAGCAGCCAGGAATTCGACAAATCGCTATCCAGCCACATACCCAGAACGCACAAAGACTACCAACCGCTAGCGTAAGTACGTCGCCAGGAAATGTCAAAAGTCAAGGGAGGAAAAGACAAAGGGAATCAAGTCAGCTATCACTGAATCAGATTCGTTTTGGGCTACCTACTTTATCCGGGAATCAGAGAGTCTCACAGCTCGATAAGCATTGTTATATTTGCCGCAAGCCTGGCCATTTTGCGAGAAATTGTCCTCGGGGATCTGGAGTACATGGTGAGTCGAGTTCCATCCAGCCGTACAAGCGTACACCAAATCGACAACAGATGCAGTTCCGTAGTTAAACTACCACATCCTCCTACTCTCTAGCTCTTAGAAACGTCACTTGTTTGAGGTATCACCTTTTCCAAATTGTTCTACTCTTTCGTTGCAATGCTTTTGATTCGGAAACACTTCACCCATTGTGGACCCCATTCTTACTCGTGTTTGGAATCGAAGATAAGAAATTTTAGTCCATGCGTGTTGAGAGACATTGATAGATCAAATTTGTTGAAGATTAGGGGTTAATCATTCCATATGGAAGTGTTATCTTTGACTTCTTTGATTTACGTGTGGCGAGGATAGATGTGATTTGGGAAGAGGTTGATTGTATCCATGGTAGTAGATGGTATTCCGAAAGCGATTTCGTAAGCATTATTTCTTAAGTACGTTATTTCGTTGGCCAAATTGAAATTTTGAATAGAGTTGTATCGTAATTAGTTTTCCGTGAAGTTTGTCGTACCGTTAAACTGTTATGGCTCTTGACGCTTAAGTTGATTATCACATAATCCATTTATAGCTTTTCTTGGGAGTATTCGAAACCTTGTGGCGAAGTACCCCGTGACACACTTACTTTTGTTGTTGAGGACTGTTTTCAGTACCCCATCCGAAGTTTTATTCTGATAGTATTCTGCTTGATATAAGTTTTATTTGGTCGGTTGAAATCCCTCTGTTGTACTATCAATTTGATTGTCTGTCACTGTTGATCTGCACAAGTTCTCGTCTTGCTAGTTTAGTCTATTAAGCCCAATCTCTAGTCACATACCTTATGGCATACAAATTTGTTGGAATCGTTAAACTCAGACTTGTTACTATTGTTGCTCGTATCCGTCTTGTATCTGTTTGTCAGCCTAGAGCTATTAATAAGGTTAGATTTTCCATGTTGAACCTACCAATTTATTTGTTGGAATGTATCATCCTGCACAAATTTTTATATCGAAATTTGAGCCAAATCTTGTGGTGGCATATCTCTCGAAATCTATTTATTTGTTCCGTTTAATCCAAAATCACTGGTGATGGTTGTCTTTGGTGCTATTCGATTCTGTAGTGGTTCCTCAACTCGAAAGGCATATGATGGTTTAAATCTGTGATGCTCATATTCATTTTGTTCGAAGTATTGCTCGAATCTGGTATTGAACCAATTTTCAACCTAGAAGGGCTTGATCACTAGAGATCTATCTCATCATTTTGTGTTTGTCCCCAGTAAAGTTATGATCGATTGTTTTAAGACTGCCTCGGAGTATCATGAGTTGTTCGACAAGTTTGTTATTTGACCATTCTAAAGATCTCGCGTGCCCTTTTGGTTCGGGTACCTTACTACCGTTCTCGCATACTTGATTAACTTTGTTGAGTTTTAGAGTTCGTTTGTCTCGTTTGAGATAGTCAAGAATCGTGTTGACCGTGTCTTCACTTATTGTCACTCGAAGTGGGAAGATTTCCATATTTCTTAAAGTATCGCCGTGTTGAAGCTTGACTCGTCTCGGGGAGAAAAAGGAAGCGTTCACCGCTAGAAAGAGAGATTAGGTATCGGATACGGTGCGTGTCTTTTGGATAACCAGGCGACAACCGATGAAATCCAGTTAGAAGAGGCGCTTGATCACCGCTCCTTCTAGATGGAGGTCTCGGGAAGTCAATTGGGATATCGGGTCGTATTTAGAGGTAAGATCTAAGTGTCGAGATAGATGATCGTATGTAGGAATAAGTATCGTTTGGAAGTGTCACCGCAAACTTTTAAGCATTTGCGATGCAAGGTATATACGAATATCATGTACGAGCAGAATCCATTGCATGAGTTAGAAAGATTCGAACTCGAGTTAGAAGTCGACGTGTCCATGGTGAGAACCCGATACGTGTCCTAAATTTGCGTAGTCAAGTGTTGAGAGGTAAGTCAATGCCGTTAGCGCGAGTTTACATAAGAAAGAGAGGGCGAAGTTAGACAGATGTATTCATTTTTGTTGTGCCTTGATTGATGTAAATCTTTGATATGGATTTGATGGTTACTGAATTGTTGTGTGGTGGATAGTGACACGATTGGAGTATGTTGATACGTTGATTGGCAGGATAGAACTCGGTTTATTAAATTTCGAGGACGAAATTTCTTTAAGGAGGGTAGGTTGTAGAGACCCGTAAAATTTTTGTTTTATTTTAATTATTGAAAAGTTTATTAATTGGCTAAATGAGAAAATATGGTCTTATTTGTGAATATTTGAATTGGGGGCTTAAGTGAGAGAACGGAAGGTTAAGGGGTAAATGTGTGATTTGAAGTCTTAGAGGTATAAATAGGAGTGATTGGAGTGTAGGGAATCATTTTTTCCCAAAAACCAAACACCGGCTCTCTCTCCCTCTCCACCGATTTCTCTCTCTCTCCTCTCCTCTCTCTCAAAACTCACCCAAATACCTCAAACACCTTAAGAACCCACCCTCATTTCACCTCCTCTACGCAACCCCGGGCTCGTATCGCATTGGGTGAGGTTCGGGAAGGAGATCGCGGCAAATTTTGAAAGTTAGGAGCTAGAGCTCGTTCGAGGTGTCGGGTTTCGTTCCTTGGACCGAGGTAGGGATTTCTTGCACTTGTTGTGTGTTTATATGTTGATTATGCACCTTGATCGTGCCTTAGAATGTTGGTTATTGTTGGGTTGTGTTTTCTGAAAATCAGAAAAATATGCTCGAAACCTCTCCGTATCGATACGGGATTCTTGCCGTATCGATACCCGATAAAACAGGATGGACTTGGCTGATTTGCATCCTGTATCGATACAGCTATTTTGGCTGTATCGATACCAGATGCTTATGGGCAATTTTTCAGCATTTGTTTTGTACTTCATTCCTTTGGCCCCGATCACTTCCAAACCCGTTTGGACACCTCCAAACCTATTTCTAGCATGCCTAAATGAATTCCTTTGGTTTACTTAAATTATCTTCGTCTCATTGGCTTTTCGTTGTATAGAAAGGGTAGCGTCTTACTAGACAAACTTAATCAAGCGTATTTGTGGGATTGGTGGTGCTTGAGAGTCTTTGTGGCCTGAGGTGAAACATGCTATAGGTATGTTAGGTGCTATGACTAGACGTAGTGAATGGTAGGAAGAGAATGCATATTGCAGAGAGGTTATTGCGTATTATTGGATATGAGGTATAACGTGGGGCGCTTGTGATCAATAGGGTAATCAATATCTTCGTGCTTCGTCTCGAATGTTCATCCTAGGTTTCTTTGGCATTCGTTCTATAGGCTCTTGTTTATAACCTAGCCGGTGGTGTGTCGTAGAGTTGTTATAAGTTCGGTACGAGGCATAGGGCGTCGTAATAAGCTTAGAGGAATAACGTGAACTTTAGACATTTATTATCATATAATAGAACATGGTTATTAGTTGTAATACCTTGAATGACGATGAATGAAAGATTGTGACTTGGAAAAGTGTTGTTATCCTATAATTCGAATTGATAATGTATATGTGTTGTGTGAGATGTGAATGTTGAACTGAGGGTCCTGCAACGCAAGGTGTGGTAATGCGGAGGCTCTAGAGGGCCCGCAACGCAAGGTGTGGTAATGCGGAAACCCAGGTGAAGAGAATTCACTGTAACGCAAGGTGTGGTAATACAGTTGAATGTCTTAAATGATGAATGAAGTCGTAATTGACTTATTGAAGTTTAAGTTGTTGTGTGGGCTATGAGCTGCTTGAGATTGTAACTGTTGAAAAGAGAAACTAAACAATGGATTCCATCAAAGTTTTTGAAAAGAAAGGAACTTGATTTTGGAAAAAGGATTTTTATGAAAAATCCTCCGGTATTCCTGAGTGAATCAACGGTTCCGGTATTTGGGCACAAATCAACGGATTCCGGTATTCAAGAGAATCAACGGAGCTCGACCCGCGGAGGTCGAGAGTATTTTCCCAAAAATTATTTTGGAAATCATACGGGAATGTTTTCTTTTTATGATAAGAGGCTCGATGGCAATGACATTGAATAATAAGATTGTTTGCGGCATTTGTTTAAGTAGTTATAAAATGGTTGAGAAGTCGTCGTGGTTATTCAGAATGATATGAGCCTAATGTTGCTTCGGGAAGACGTACGAATGGTTAGGGATGTTTCTAAGATGTCTAGGATTTTGTAGTTGTAACTCTTACCCGTCTATTGGATCATCTTTGTTCTTGGTGCATAATTCCTCATATTTTCATATAACTTGTGTAAAGATTTTCCTACTGGGCTAGTGTAGCTCAACAAAATCCTTCTTTTCAGGTTCAAACGCAGGACAATAGATTGTATGCATCCGTATGCTTGGACACGAAGACTTTTGGAGGTTAACTTCATTGTAGTTAATTAAACATCTTGTAATGGATTACTTTTGCCAAAGATGGGTTTGTAACTAAGTGTTCTTAAATTTCTTTTGATTGAAAGTTTGTATTATTCCAATCAGGTTTGGTACTGGTAATTATTTGAACTTGGGGAAACTTGAATTGTAAATGATCGTCCAGGAACTCTCTTTTGGGTATTATTAATATTATGCGAGGAGCACGTTTTGAAATGGATTATTTATTTATGTTGAAAATCGAGGGCGTGACAATTAGGATCTATGTAAATACTTTTTTGTAAAATATTATACAATTATACTTTCCAATTCTCAATTATTTAGTAGGTTATCATAGAAGGTATTATTGTAGACACCCCAATTTGGGCCTCCGAATAATCTTTAAGTTTCCCCGATGATGAAATAAGGAAAAATATACCTTCAAGGCTTGGATTGTTGCTCCTTTCTTACTCCTTCCCTAACCTCAAGAAAATCCCTTCCCAAACATATAGGGTGGCTCTCGGTTCAATTGCAAAAGAGAAAGATGCGTTTGCTTTGTCAAAAACAACTTTTTTCATGACACACTGAGGGTTAAATGGGCACACATTTTAATGTATAAAATACCTTTGAGTGAAACCAATTGGGTTAGAAAGAGGACTCGACAAGCTTTCCAACGCTTCGAACCGTGCCTAAATCCGAGTTCGGGAGTGTCCGGGGCGCCCCCGCGAAGTTTGGTCTGCTGTGCTGTCTCGGAATACCACGCGGCATTCCAGAAACGCCACGCGGCATTTCAAAATGCTGCACGGCATTTCAGAAAAATTCAAGAAAATCATTCCGCCGCACGGTATTTCAATATGCAGCACGGCATTTCGGAAAAAGTTCTGACAGGTGCAGAAAGTTGTTGGCCACGCCTGTAGGAGGAGCGTCTTGGCCATAAAATAATTTTTATTCGGCCCAGAAGCCACCTCCCCTCTTTGGGTGCTCTCCAAGTATCTTTTTGCCTATAAATACACCCCCCTCTAGTTGAGAAGGACCCCTTCAACTCCAAATAGAGTTACTCTGCCATTTTCTAAACTCTCTCTCTCTCTCTCTAAAAATACCCCATTCTTCTTCTCATCTTAAGTTCAATAAACTATTGACTTAGGAGGACCTCCACCTCAAAGCATCCAAACAACCTCACATCCTTCAATCCCCATTCAAGCTCCAAAGAGATTTTCAATCCAAATCAACCGCTCCATTCCACCATCTTCAAGCACATCCAAGCCTCGATCAAAAGGTATAAATCGATTTCCTTGGGCTAAATCACATTTAGTTTTGAGGGGAGCCGATCGAGGCCCTTCTCGGTCTTTCTATACCGAGTTTGGGTCTCAAACGAGCTTTATATTCAAAAAGCACAAAAGAAAGTCACTGTACTGGACACACCATACCGTGCGGCGCTTTGGTGCGTCGCACGGCATGGTGTGTTCAGGCGCGCGGTGTTTCATTAGCTATTGTTTTCTTGTCTGAGCTGTCTGGATCATGGCCATCATTCATAGGGCCTATTTTTGTTGTTGAGATGCTGTCATCCGCATTTTCGGAATAAGACCATATCTACAAGCCATGTTTTGTTTCATAAATAAAATTTCTTAGATCATCTTGGGTGATCAAACGTAACAAAAGTTGTTTTGTGTTCATGGCTTGAAGGAATGGTATTGTCCCGAGGTCGGGTGACGTTTTGGATGCTGATGATAGTCTGATAACAGGAAAGGTCCCCCGCACGGCATACTATAAAGCCGTGCGCGGTATTACAGAATGCCGTGTAGGAGTTGACCGTGGTCTGGGCAGTTTGTCGATATAGCTTTCCCTTCTTTTATTATTACATCATTCTCATCATTCCTGTACATAAAGCACCACAAACACGCTAATGTGTTATATTAGATCCCATGTCCCTTTCCCGTACATGTTTTAAAGTTAAGTTTTTCAAATGATATTAAATCCCCCTTTTTAAATGCTTAGTAGAGACCGGTTTTCACCGGGCGAGCGGGGTGCTTTTCAACAAAACCTTCCCCGTTCGTAACCTGACTCCCGGATCCAAAATCTCAAACAGTTTTGCTAGATCAAAATGCCTTTTCTTTTCAAACAAAACCCCTCGGTTCCTCGGATCATCCATCTCAAAAAATCCGAGTGGCGACTCTGTCTAAATCGCACTACGGGCGCGGGAGCCCACAGTGGCGACTCTGCTGGGGACTTTTATTCAATACTTTACTTGTGCTTTTTTTTAAAAAAAAAAAAAAGAAGTAAAAAGTATTGAATAATCAAGAGAGCCAAGCTTGAAAAGCATTTTTTTTTTGGGGATTTAAAATCATTTGAAAGTCTTAACTTTTTTTTTACACTTTGCACCGCACAAGCCTCGCTAGTGTGTTTCGGCTATCTTGCCCGGTTTACCGGTGACAAACTCTCCCGGAACGCCTAGCAACCCTCGACTATGATGGGCCATCGTGCTGTTCGACCATTGTCTTGCAATACACTTGACATGGGATAGTACATCTTGGCTCTAGTCCAGGGAACCCTTCTGAGACCAAAACCAGCCTTTGCACTTGTACATAACCGTAGAACCTTCCCGACTAAGACAGGAGCCTGTGGTCAGGACTTATGTGTTATACTCTGCTTACGTGCTGCATATATCTTGCTCACATGACATATCTCATCATCATGCTACATTGCACATGTATTACTTGACCGTTATAGTAGTTCTAGGACTTCTCTCTCCCTCCCACGTTTTCTTAAAAAAAAAAAAATAGGAAGGTTGCTAACATCCGATGAAGAGTCGTGCCCCATGGGACGCACGTTGCTTAATACTAATTAGTCCTTAAAATGACGCTTTTGAGGGAAATCAATTCTTACTAAGTTTTCGATGCATTTTTCAATCAAATGTTCAAAAAAAATATATATGAAGGAATGATTAAAGTATTAATGATGTGATACTTACAGCGTCAAGGCTAATAGCGCCACATTGCTCATGCCACCTAGTCATAATATCGCGTCATTTTTACCACGTCATTTCAAAAACGGAAATTGAACCTTTGAAAAAAAGAATTGAAGACTTAGTTTGTTTTGGCATCTCTTAAGCCTCGTTATTTATAAAGGATACATTGTCAAAAGAAACTCTGAGGATCGAGGCAACTTTTAAAAACCGTTTTCTGTGGGTCTAGGAGACCTTAAATCTATGGAGTATGAGATACCTCCGGTGTTCGCCGTGCCTGAACGGCCCCTCTGGTCTGGACTAACCTTAGGAGGTGCTTGTATCTAGGTTTCGGCAATCTCATTGCTTTGTCTCGAATGGTCAAGATAAGGAGATTGGCTCTGGTTCCGAAACATTCGGAATTTAACCTGCCTGACACGACTTACCCGTGGCTGCTGAAACCCTTGGTACAATCATATCCTAAGTGAGAGTTGGAGCTGAGGTAGGTCTTAGGATGTAGACGACACCGATGACATTGCATGGGCATGATTCTCGGGCAGAATTTGAGCCACCTTTTTGCTTTCTTGTCAATTCTGAAGGACTTCACCCAATTGGAACCGTCCGTAAAGAGAAGCTCAGTCACCGGTAGTGATATCTGAAATGGTGGGTCAAATGAATGAAATAGAGGAAATCAGACAGGCTATAGTTGACCTAGAAGATCAACTCAGGCAGTCAATTACGAACATAGATGGTCGGCTTAAGTTAGTCGTCGCCGATGTCCAAAAGAACATGACCATGATGTTCGAATCAATGCAAGAAATCAGTGACCGCCTACCAGCCAAATCTACTCCGAATCCAGAATCATCGCTCGCCAGGGATACGCCCATCGCTGACCCCCAAGTGGCAGAATTGATTGCCAAAATCAACAAGTTCGAGGAATCTATCCTCGAAAAAGAAAGGATGGGGAGGAGTGAAATAGACATGGATCGTTTAAGTCTGTTTTCCAATGCAAAACTGCCTGAAAAGTTCAAAGGGATGGACTTTGCCAAATTCGATGGGACTACTGATCCAAAGGCCCACCTGTTAGGGTATGTTGGGTCCCTTTCCATGCGAGGGGTCGAAAAAGACGCCATGGCTCAACTATTCCACGAGTCACTTACTGGCCCGGCTCTACAATGGTTTCTTTCCTTGGCACCCTCGAAGAAAAAGACGTGGGAGGACATTGGAATGGCTTTTGTGTCCCAATACGACTTCAACGTTGAGCTGAAAATGACCACCCGAGAACTTGAGAACACCAAAATGGGTGAAAATGAGAGCTTCGCTGACTATGTAAAAAGGTGGAGAGCCAAGGCTACCCAAATGCACAATAAGCCAGACCTCAAAGAGCAAATGCGTATCATCACTAAAAACCTACCCAGTGCCTTTGCCCCTACATGGTTTTGTCGCAATCGTCTCCCGATTTTGAGACCTTCTACAATTCTGGATTGGCTGTTGAAGAAGCCCTTAGGGATGGTACTCTCGAGAAGAAAGAACCCGCCTTAAAAGGCGAAGGACTCCATCCCGACAATGGCGAAGTCCTTTTTGGAAACAGCAATACCTTCCACGACGAGAACTACTCAAGTGCCATACCCCTTGAAATAAACCAGACAGCTGATAAACCAACTCGCACCTTCATCCAATTCAGCACACCCCTATCCACACTCTATGAACAGCTCCTCAAAGCCGGTCTCATCAAGCCACTCCTTCCAACTCCTCTACCCCAAAAGCTTCCAGCCTACCACGACCCAAATGCCTTTTGCGCCTTTCACCAAATGCCCGGCCATGCTACCGATAAGTGTCATCGTCTCCGTCACAAAATTCAAGACCTTATCGATAGCGAAACCATCTTTCCACCACCAAAGGAATCAAGTACCTTGTCAAACCACCACATCAACACTAGCTCCACTATATTTGACCCCACTCACTATATCATCCCTGCTCACCTGCCTAAACCAATTGTACCCATTCCCGATGAATTCAGTATTTCAGTATTGGAATTTGAACCAACGACGGAGCAAACGGAACTTAAAGAGTTGAGGAAGGCTGTAGAGGAAATGGGCCAGAAAATGAATGTGCAGATGATCCAAATAGAGGCATTAACACAAAAGATGGATAGTCTCCTCGCCTTCATAGTCTCGGATCCAAATCTAAAGCAAAATGCTAAGGAAGACATGGATGAAGGGCATTTACCCTCGAAGATGAAACTCTCCGAAATGTTCAAAGGCCTAGCTGAAGCAAGTAAGGCTTCCGTTAGGAGCACCACGGGCACCACCGTGAACCCTCAACTCAGTCGCAGAACCAAACCAAGGGCCTTCTCCCATTTCTCTGAACCTCAGTCCATGGTTTATGGGGAGCTCCTCAAAGCTGGCCTCATTAAGCCACTCCCTCCAGCTCCTCTACCTCAAAAGCTCTCAGCATCCCATAACCCCGGTACCTTCTGCATCTTCCATCAAATGCCCGGCCATAACACAAACGACTGCATCCGCCTTCGCCATGCTATCCAAGATCTCATTGACAACAAGGTCATTAAGGCACCTCCTCAACCGAAGCCAGACCCCGTGTCCCAGCGCAATCCTTGCATCAACGCCACCTTCTTCACCAGAGAAGGGTAAACCATCAAGAGCCATGCAACGGTCCAACCTTCCACGAGTCTGGGAGTTTCAAGCTCTGAGTCCTTGTCCTCTAAATAACCATCTTTGTGTTTGAGTCAGTTTGTACCTCGAGTCTCTCATGCTTTCACTGTTGTGTCTGTGTTCTCAATTTTAAGTCTGTAAGAGTCAAAAAAAAAGTGTCAGTTTCGTGGGCCTGAACTACGTTGTGACCTGATTCCTTTACAGGATACGTAGGCAGCTTCATCTTGAGGCCCGGTCACAAGCATTCAAGTCAATCCCAAGGTTCAGTCATGGTCTTTTGAGTCAACCCCTAGTCGTTCAGTTGCTGTCTTTTGAGCGTCGCATCTCTGTAATAAACTCAGTGTTTCGAAATTGTTTTCCACCATCAGTTGACAATCATGATAATCACTTCAAAACACGAGATGATTTTTGATTGAACCCTCACCTCAGGCAAGAAGAAGAATTTCAAGGGATCACTTCCCGATGCCATATCCGTTCTAAGAAGTAATGTCGTGACTCTGAAAAGACTCGCTAGGTCAAACTTCAAAATCCGACCTAGGCAAAAGTTAGAGCATGCAAACAAAAGCCTCTCAATGGAGCGTCTAGGATTCAGTTGTTAGGTTGCGCAATCCAAAATGAAGAAAGGCCATCGTTTCTTTCATCCTACGCATAAAGATATATCCTTTGATAGCCTCTTTGAGCCACAATCAAATTCTTTGAAAAAGAACCCCAGCTAGTCAGCTATCCCCCGCATCGGGGTGAAATGAAAAATAAAAGTGCTAGAAAAAACATTGAAATTCAAAGTATCAAAAGAGTGAAAGTGCCAGACACATCAAGATTCAAAGTATCAACAGGATGAAAGTGTCAAACACATTGAAAGGCATTGAAAGCATGAGAAATCAAGAAATCGAAAACGCCCACCAAAGTAAAGGGGCATAAAAAGTTCAAAGATAGCTGCTAGCTTTGAAAAACCAAAAGAAAGTGAAATTTTTGAGCCTAATATTCTTTCTTTGTCAAGCCCAAACCCCTGGCCACGTTACAACCCAAAAAGTCCTTTAAGATTGGAAAGCGCAACTTGATAGCAAGAACCCTAGGTGTTAAGAGGCATAACCGAAAATCAATACATGGAGAAAAGTCAAAGCATTGCTCAAAGCAAAAATTCAAACTGGGGCCATCATCAGCAACCTGGGGCACGGCTCATGATAAAAACTCTCGTGTTTTGATAAAACAAAATCAAAAGATTTGGATGAAAATCAATTGATGGAGTAAAATAATTTTAAAATTCCAAAAGGAGAATTCCAAGAATCTGGGCATGTCTGCCATTTCAAAATAGTCAACCTCTTCGCCCAATCAGGGGCACCATTCAAAAGTCGCTTCGTCTTTCTCTCCCTCATTTGCGTCAACGTAGTCTTATCAAAATCCACCCCTTTTGCCAAAAGTTAAAAGAGTCATCTCGGTTTGGTCAATTCTCGACTCGTGGAAGTCATTTCAACGCATGGAAGAATACCACCCCTGAGAGAAGCTCGTTAGGCTGTAATCATAGCTTGGACTGCGCTTGGTCAACTGCTTGTCAAAACCGCCAGGACTGGGGGTCGTTACTCACTGGGATACATCGGCTCAATGCCGTCTACCGGGAAAATCAAATCCAAGACTCAAACCCTGACCAAAGGCAAACTCCACTTCAAATCCGGCACGGAATCCAACCCAAATTCAAAGCTCCTGAGAATACCGGTCCACTGGCTAAAGGCAGTAAAGCAAATAGGGTGCTCAGACACGTCCCCAGTTTTTCAAGGACTATCACCATCGTTGTCGTTCGGTGTCATAGGCGAATCTCGAATGATTGTTCACGAGTCAATTCCAAGATCAACCCACGGTCTTTTAAGCCTGTAGTCTAGCCGACCTAGAAGACTTTTAGTCTCTCGAGTAGTGGTTTGTCCTCTGGGACTGCACTTTGTCTCACACCTTATCCTCTGGGACTTCACTCTGTCTAGCACTTCGTCCTCCGGGACTCGCACTCTATCTGCACTTCGTCCTTTGGGACTACACTTTGCCCAAAGGGACTACGCTTTGTCTAGCACTTTGTCCTCCGGGACTTACTATTGTCATACTTGCATTGATTTTACATGCTTACATGGCATTCCATGACATATCAACTTGCATTATCATTCATGTATTGTCTCAATCGAACGCCAAATTCAAGCTCTTCAAGTTCAAGCCACTTCCAAAAATTCAATTATTCAATTTCAGGTCTCTTCGAAAATTCAAGTCTCTTTCAAAATTCAAGTTTCTTTCAAAATTCAAGTGTCTTTCAAAATTCAAGCTATTCAAACTCAAGTCTCTATTCAAATTCAAGTCTCTTGCAAAATTCAAACTTTTCAAAATTCCAGTGTCTTTCAAAATTCAAGCTTTTCAAATTCAAGTCTCTTCAAAATTCAAGCTATTCAAATTCAAGTCTCTTGCAAAATTCAAACTTTTCAAAATTCCAGACTCTTTCAAAATTCAAGCTATTCAAACTCTATTCAAATTCAAGCTTCTCAAATTCAAGTTTCTTTCAAAATTCAAGCTTTTCAAATTCAAGTCTCTTCAAAATTCAAGCTATTCAAATTCAAGTCTCTTGCAAAATTCAACTTTTCAAAATTCCAGCCTCTTTCAAAATTCAAGCTATTCAAACTCAAGTCTCTATTCAAATTCAAGTCTCTTTCAAAATTCAAGCTTTTCAAAATTCAAAATCTCCAAAATTCAAGCTTCTTTCAAAATTCAAGTCTCTTCAAAATTCAAGCCATTCAAATTCAAGTCTCTTACAAAATTCAAGTCTCTTTCAAAATTCAAGCTATTCGAACCCAAGTCTCTATTCAAGTTCAAGCTTCTCAAATTCAAGTCTCTTGCAAAATTCAACTTTTCAAAATTCCAGCCTCTTTCAAAATTCAAGCTATTCAAACTCAAGTCTCTATTCAAATTTCTATTCAAATTCAAGTCTCTTTTAAAATTCAAGCTTTTCAAAATTCAAAATCTCCAAAATTCAAACTTCTTTCAAAATTCAAGTCTCTTCAAAATTCAAGCTATTCAAATTCAAGTCTCTTACAAAATTCAAGTCTCTTTAAAATTTAAGCAATTCAAATTCAGGTCTCTTACAAAATTCAAGTCTCTTTCAAAATTCAAGTCCCTTTTAAAATTCAAGTCCCTTTCAAAATTCAGGCTATTCAAACTCGAGTCTCTTTCAAAATTCAAGCTATTCAAACTCAAGTCTCTATTCAAATTCAAGCTATCCAAATTCAAGTCCCTTTCAAAATTCAAACTCAAGTCTCCTTCAAAATTCAAGCTTTTCAAATTCAAGTCTCTTTCAACATTCAAGCAATTCAAATTCAAGCTAAAATTATTTCCAAAATTCAAAATTCAACCTTTTCAAAAAAAAATAAATCAAGTCTCCACGCCATCCAAGCATATCGTCCTCGGGTTTGACATATTGCGGCCATTTTAAGCATTGAATCTTTAAAACGCCGTGCCTTGATTAAAAAGCTCATTTTAGTCCTCCGGGACTCGTCGCATTTTAGTCCTCCGGGACTCGTCTCGATTTAGTCCCCCGGGACTTCTCTCGATTTAGTCTCCTAGGACTCGTCTCATTTTAGTCATTCAGGGACTTGTTTCAAGGAATTTCATAACACTCGTCACTTCAAGCACTCAATCTTCTCAAGTTTACTTTCGCAATTTGTCCTCCGGGACTCGCTTTACTTGCATTGTCCCAATTGAACTACGTTGGTCTGATCCCTACAACGGGGTACGTAGGCAGCTCCATGAGCGCAACCACCTTTATTGCATTCTTGCATTTAACTTAAAAACTTTGGAGCGATGGATTGGGATGTCTAATCTTTAACGTCACTTATACCAAGCAATGGTACCTAAGTTCCGTTAAAGAGGGATTACTGTAGACACCCCAATTTGGGCCTCCTAATAATCTTTAAGTTTCCCCGATGATGAAATAAGGAAAAATATACCTTCAAGGCTTGGATTGTTGCTCCTTTCTTACTCCTTCCCTAACCTCAAGAAAATCCCTTCCCAAACATATAGGGTGGCTCTCGGTTCAATTGCAAAAGAGAAAGATGCGTTTGCTTTGTCAAAAACAACTTTTTCCATGACACACTGAGGGTAAAATGGGCACACATTTCAATGTATAAAATACCTTTGAGTGAAACTAATTGGGTTAGAAAGAGGACTCGACAAGCTTTCCAACGCTTCGAACCGTGCCTAAATCCGAGTTCGGGAGTGTCCGGGGCGCCCCCGCGAAGTTTGGTCTGCTGTGCTGTCTCGGAATACCGCGCGGCATTCCAGAAACGCCACGCGGCATTTCAAAACGCTGCACGGCATTTCAGAAAAATTCAAGAAAATCATTCCGCCGCACGGTATTTCAATTTGCAGCACGACATTTCGGAAAAAGTTCTGACAGGTGCAGAAAGTTGTCGGCCACGCCTGCAGGAGGAGCGTCTTGGCCATAAAATAAGTTTTATTTAGCCCAGAAGCCAGCTCCCCTCTTTGGGTGCTCTCCAAGTATCTTTTTGCCTATAAATACACCCCCCCTCTAGTTGAGAAGGACCCCTTCAACTCCAAATAGAGTTACTCTGCCATTTTCTAAACTCTCTCTCTCTCTCTCTAAAAATACCCCATTCTTCTTCTCATCTTAAGTTCAATAAACTATTGACTTAGGAGGACCTCCACCTCAAAGCATCCAAACAACCTCACATCCTTCAATCCCCATTCAAGCTCCAAAGAGATTTTCAATCCAAATCAACCGCTCCATTCCACCATCTTCAAGCACATCCAAGCCTCGATCAAAAGGTATAAATCGATATCCTTGGGCTAAATCACATTTAGCTTTGAGGGGAGCCGATCGAGGCCCTTCTCGGTCTTTCTATACCGAGTTTGGGTCTCAAACGAGCTTTATATTCAAAAAGCACAAAAGAAAGTCACTGTACTGGACACACCATACCGTGCGGCGCTTTGGTGCGTCGCACGGCATAGTGTGTTCAGGCGCACGGTGTTTCATTAGCTATTGTTTTCTTGTCTGAGCTGTCTGGATCATGGCCATCATTCATAGGGCCTATTTTTGTTGTTGAGATGCTGTCATCCGCATTTTCGGAATGAGACCATATCTACAAGCCATGTTTTGTTTCATAAATAAGATTTCTTAGATCATCTTGGGTGATCAAACGTAACAAAAGTTGTTTTGTGTTCATGACTAACAGGAAAGGTCCCCCGAACGGCAAACTATAAAGCCGTGCACGGTATTACAGAATGCCGTGTAGGAGTTGGCCGTGGTCTGGGCAGTTTGTTGATATAGCTTTCCCTTCTTTTATTATTACATCATTCTCATCATTCCTGTACAGAAAGCACCACAAACACGCTAATGTGTTATATTAGATCCCATGTCCCTTTCCCGTACATGTTTTAAAGTTAAGTTTTTCAAATGATATTAAATCCCCCCTTTTAAATGCTTAGTAGAGACCGATTTTCACCGGGCGAGCGGGGTGCTTTTCAACAAAACCTTCCCCATTCGTAACCTGGCTTCCGGATCCAAAATCTCAAACAGTTTCGCTAGATCCAAAGGCCTTTTCTTTTCAAAACAAAACCCCTTGGTTCCTCGGATCATCCATCTCAAAAAATCCGAGTGGCGACTCTGTCTAAATCGCACTACGGGCGCGGGAGCCCACAATTATAAAATAATGAATTCCCATTTTATTAGTTTAGATGATGTAAGTAGAAAAAGGCCCAAATACACTAATTACATTTCCTGATTTGTCAACTTCGCAAAGTATAATGAATCCAACTGCTGAGAGCATATAAGAACATGAAATCTTTCAATCGAATTGGACAATTTTGGTTCAAGTTTCCGAATTAGCCCCTTCATTCAGCACGCGTCGACACAATTTGTGGGACTGTTTAGTCTATTTAGCACTTTTTGGTTGTTTACTGAAATGACTTTCCAAACTTTCAGTGTTTTCCTATTATGTCCCCTTTTTGTTCTCTCATTCGTGTTTTCATCAGGGGTACAGTTGGGTTTTCTTCCGCCTGAATATGACTGATTTTGACAGTTTGAGTTAAACACCTTTGACTATATTGCGCATGATTTCTTTAGCTTGTGTTTTTGACCTTTGGGGAAATCTAAGAAAAAATTGGTTAGGTGTCAGTTGATGAGATGTTTTGGCGAATTATTAGTTATCTTTTGTGCCCTACATGGATCATTTGGGTTTCTGTAGTGTCTCTTGTCCTTTTTGAATATATATATATAGTTGTGCTTGCTATTTGGGTGTTTATATAATTGGCAGATTTGCAAGTCTATAGTAGTGGGTATATTAGCAAGGCCTTCAATCAGGTTAGTCTTTGGACTTTTGTGTGTATATGTTGGATTTGTGTTAACAATCTTGTTTTGAATCTATCCAAAATAATTCCTTTCAAATGGATGTTTGCAGAGTGATGGAAATAAACAGGCCTTTTGTTCGGTGTGTGTTTCATAATTATTCCCCTTTTATGGGAATAGACAGCGGATTTTTCTGTTTAAAAGATGATTTGAATCGTACTGAGATTGCTGCTTATAGGTGGAGAAAAACAAACAGTACCTAGAACAGCACTGAATCTCGTTTTCTCTCGTGCTGTCCGATCGGAACCTTAATGCATTCGCCTGAACCCAAACCTGTAAAATAGACAAGGGGTGAGCGCACCTTTGCCTCTCGTGGCAAAGGCCCTCCGATGCCTAAGTTAGTATCACGTACTAGCAGAAAACCCTAATTATCAGTAGGAAGTATTGAATAGTGCAGCGTATTGCGTACCTTTTACCTTTAGGTTTACCTTGTATTTATAATCATACGTTGGCTTGCTCTTCAAGCATCCTCATTGCCCCAGGTCTTGTAACAACTCCGATTTTCAGTAATAAAAATCTCGTTGTTTATTCGATAATCCTTTTATTCTTCCTTAGTGCCCTTGTAAATTCCTTTCGATTCCTCTTAAAAACCCTGGATCGTTCTCAATAATCCGTCAGTATTAGGTTCGACGTTTACAAATAGATTTCCGTCACCAAGTGACTCTGTCATTCTTTTAAGAGACGAGCATACTTATCTAACGTCTTATACTTCCTAATATCGTATTTAAGTATTAGAAATTTAGTTACTTTTGACTAGAAATCCAACTAGACCAACTAGGATTTGTTTCCAACTAGCTAGTGTAGACACCTCCCAAGCGAGCCATCGCCATACAGATTGATCACGTTGTTTGTTCGATTGGTTGCTCACATCATAAACCAAAATCATGGACATTCCCATGGCTAGGAACATCGCCACATGATAACGGTTATCATCAAATAGAGTCGCCACCCAGTTTATTAAAACTGGGAAAACAGATAGAGATTCTGGATACGGGAGCCAAAAGTACAATAAGGGGAAGGTGTTAGGCACCCCTCTTTGCCCAGTCGTGAGACTGGCCCATAATCATTCAACATAAGACGTATAGATGCTTTGTTTAATTCCAACACATAGTCTATTTATTTATTCCTTTAAACAGTAAGCAAAGTGAGCCAGTGCGATAATTGAATCATGCATTCAGAAAGCAGAAAACCAACAAAACTGTCCCAGGGAAATGGATCCCGCGGCCGGTGAATTGATCTCACGGCCGAGGGATCCTCCTGGTTTTATTTATTGGCCGAGGGATCGAAACCCCGGTCGATGTTCTTCCTCACACCAGACAGAAAAGTTAGCAAACGATTAAACGCTACGGTTAGCCATAAACGCGATAAGTAAAACAAACCAGAGGCCGTTGGGCCTCACCACCTTGATCCCTCAGTTGCTTGATTGCTTTGAATTGGGCGTGATTGATTGATTGCTTGATCGAGAACCCTAGAGTTAGGGCTTGAACTTCGGGGTTTGATCGCCGGATTGACGGCTACCTTCGGAAGGTTAGGGCTTTTGGAGTATGGGATTGAGAGAGTATTTTGACAGAGTTTCGTGGCTTGATTGAGTGTGTAGGTCTATCAATTTCTGTGTGTATTTCGGAGCCCAAAGGCTCCTTTATATAGGCATAGGGATGACTCACTCCGGCCAATCAAATCATGAGATGGCAATTGCAATTGCAATGCATCTCTAACTCTACGTCATAATCTCTGAGCGTAGCCGGAACGCATCGGGAAGGTAGTGTAGTTGGATCAAACCAAACGTCTGACAGAACGTTCGAGAGTCTGGAAAAAGGTCGATCTGGCGGCCGAGTAAAGGATTTCACGGTCGAGGAATGGATGTCTCGGCCAAAGGATAGATCTTGCGGCCGAGGAATTGATCTCTCAGGGAGATTTTGCTGGCAACAGGTTGCTCGGGTGAGGGATTGATGTTATGGGTGTGGGATCGATGTCACGGCCGACAGATGGATTCTCCTAGGCTTCCGTGTTTCTGTCTGAAAGGCTGTATGCCTTTGAATTGGGTCCTCTAAGTGGTCAAAGTTCTCACCGAAAGTCCTAAGGTTCTCAAGGAAGCAATCAGCAATCACTGTATCCATTTCATCATCGGGATTGTCCCAAGGTGGGACTTGAAATAATCGTTAGGCCAAATTGGGGTGTCTACAGATGCCCCTCTTTGACTGAACTCAGACGGATCGCGAGACATGTTTGAGTAAGAGTCAAAGCTGTAAAAAGCAACTCAATTTGATCCAACCACTATTCCAAGGGGTTTTCGAAAAAGGTTTTGTTATGGTCGGGCCGGGAGGCTGCCTACGTATTCCACAAGGGAAATTCAGACCAATCGTAGTTTGGGCAAAAGAAAAATAATAGTTTGGAGGGTTAGAGACAGAAGACGTACCTTAGGGCTTAAAAAGCTGTGGTGTGACGTACCTAGACTGAGCGAGGATTTTGGCGGAAGATAGTTGAAGGAGTGCTGGGCTGCCGGGGGAGTTTTTGCGGAGAGCTTCCTTAGTTATTTTGAGGTAGATCAGTACACTGCAGGTGCGTTTGCTTTTCTTGATCATCCTTACTTTGACTGAAAGGGGCTCGGTAGAGTAGCTTATCCTTGCAAATGAGCTGGAAGGAATTGATGTAATTGGGGTGGAATCCAAACCATCTGCTGGGGATGAGTTGGACGCCGGTTTGCTTTTGAGATGTGGGGGGCGCTGGGCCAGTAACTGGAGCACGGAGCTTTTGGAGATGAGGAAACCGAGGCACGGAGCCGGTTGTAGTCATGAGGCAAGAGCCTGAGGAGTGTGACAGAATTGAGGCGTGGAGCCTGTTGTAATCTTGAGGCGAAGGCCTGAGGGGATTGGTTTGATAAGACCGAAGCGCGGAGCTGGTGTTGATCATAAGGCGAGAGCCTGAGGTGATTAATAGGACCGAAGCGCGGAGCTGGTGTTGATCAGGAGGTGAGATCATGAGGTGTCAGAGCTTTGAGCTTGACGTGATGAACTGAAGCGCGGAGCTGGTGTAAGGCAAGGGCCTGAGATGAAGGAACTGAGGCGTGGAGCCTGAAGTGATCGAGGCGTGGAGCCTGCATGCAGTCTTGAGGCAAGGACCTAAGTTGTCGGAGCTTAGAGCTTGACGTGATTTGAACCGAAGCGTAGAGCTGGTTGCATTCTGATGGTCTGCGCATGGAGCTTTTCCATCATAAGTGTTGGCGTGGAGCCAAAAGATCGAGGCGTTGGGCCGATCAATAAAACCGAGGCATGGAGCCGGTTGATTGCAGGATTGACCTGTTTCATGAAAGATATGCAGAATGTATATGTGTGATGCTTGTTCGTTAGATGTGAACAGATATGATGCAGACTCGATGTGATAATGTTGATGCAATATGTGCACGGGCCCGTGCGTGTGTGTTTGTTTTAAGCTTAGAGCTTCTATCAAGTTCCGGACTTGAGCATTCAGAGCGTAGAGCTCGAGCATTCGGACGGCAGAATCCGAGCATTCAAAGTACAGGCTTTGAGCGTCCAGTACGCAGTGGTTGGGCATCCAAGCGTAGAGCTTGAGCATTCAAGTGTATAACCTGAGCATCCTGTACATAGTGGTTGGGCATCCAAGCGTAGAGCTTGAGCATTCAAAAATGTTAGATTTTTGAGCATTCAGGCGTGGAGCCTGAGAATAGATGTCTTGATTGATGGGGCGGCTTAGAGCCTGTTGCTTGTTTACGGCTTCGAGCCAGTTGAGATGTTGGGCTTTGAGCCGCTGAGTTTATGGCTTCGAGCCATTTCAGAGGGTAGATACAGGCTTTGAGCCTATTAGAGTAATAGGCTTGGAGCCGCCGAGGTGGTAGATATAGGCTTCGAGCCTGTTGAGAAAATGGGCTTTGAGCCGCTGAGGTAATAGACATAGGCTTTGAGCCTATTAAGAGCTTGATTGTGTACGGCTTCGAGCCAGTTGAGACAATGGGCTTGGAGCCGCCAAATTGAGTGATAACAGGTGTAGAGTCTGTTGTTGTGATAGCGAGCACAGAGCTGCTGATTCGAGGGCTTCGAGCCGCTGGGATAGTGGGCTTGGAGCCGTTGAGATAAGGGGCTTTGAGCCGCTGAGTGAGTGATAGTGAGCATAGGCTTCGAGCCTGTTGAGGTGATGGCTTGGAGCCATTTTGAGATAATGGGCTTTTGAGCCGCTGAGATTGCTTGTTTACGGCTTTGAGCCAGTTGAGATAGCGGATTTGAAGCCGCTGAGTTGTGTAGAGATGATGGGCTTTGAGCCGCTGAGTTGAAGGCGTAGAGCCGCTGAGTGAGTGAGTATGGGCATAGAGCCGTAGAGCTGCTAAGTGAGTACGGAGCTGCTTGCCTCCTCAGCAATGGATACGGATATAGAGCCGCTGGATGTTTTGACTTGTTTTTGGCCAGCAGTTTGTGGAGAGAGATCTTTGATGCTTGGGCATGCCCCCAAGGCTAGTTTTGATTATGTTGTGTTGGCTCGGGGATGCCCCCAAGGCTACTTGGTTGGTTGAGGATTTAGAAGTCTGTAGTGGCTTGAGTCAATGCACAGGGCAAGACCTGATATGGCTGAGGGAGATAGATTGGGCGGCCAGGAGATCGATCTCTCGGTCGAAGGATTGATGTCTCGCCCGAGGTATCGAATACTCGGCCGTTTAATCGGTTTGTTTCCAGGGGCCTACAAAAGGCCACGGCCTCAGCCGTTTCATTTCATTTTCCTTTCTTCCCTCCCCGTTTCTTACGTCCGAGACTTCCACCTAAGATCCCTTCCATTTCTCCTCGTTTCCGACAGCTCCGGGCCGTGGGTGATATGCCGACGCGGCTAGCGTGCGCGGAGGGAGACCGCGTTTGCTTTTGGTCCCGTCTTGATGCTTGATTAGGGACCCTTGCATGGGTGGCTTGCTTCCGTGACGCGGAACTCCTGGTGTGGCGGTGGTACGCGGTGTGGTGATTTTTCTGGGCTACGTGGTGTCTCTTTTGCACCGTAGTACTCCTCCGGTATACACCACCCCAGGGGTGTCCTCTCCTTAGTTTCTTTGCAGCAGGCCTCTGGTGTTTAGAGCACCAGAGGGTCCGGCATCCTTTCCTGCTCCCTCTTTTTGTCTTTTTCCTGTTTCTCTTCCTGCATAGGTTAGTTTGACAGGAAATCGATGTATAGTTTGTTTAGGAAATGTGGGATGATCCACCTTGTGATGTAAAAAGCTTTCGTTATATGAAACAAAAACCTTCTTGCTCTGCTTTATAATTGTATATGCTGTTCTTACGTTGTTTACGTGTGACATTCTCGTTAATCCAACGAAACGAACTGAACCGTGGGAACAGTCTGTAAAATAGCCGTTCTGGCGGCCGAGCTAGTGATTATACGGCCGAAGCTTCGATCTGGCGGCCGAGGGATCGTTTGGTTTGCCTGGGTTTGACTTGTAGGTCAACCCTATTATCTACGGGCCGGTGGATTGATCCCACGGCCGTCTTATCGAAGTGCCGGTCGAGAGACAACTCCTCCGGTATACACCACCCTAGGGGTGTCCTCTCCTTAGTTTCTTTGCAGCAGGCCTCTGGTGTTTAGAGCACCAGAGGGTCCGGCATCCTTTCCTGCTCCCTCTTTTTGTCTTTTTCCTGTTTCTCTTCCTGCATAGGTTAGTTTGACAGGAAATCGATGTATAGTTTGTTTAGGAAATGTGGGATGATCCACCTTGTGATGTAAAAAGCTTTCGTTATATGAAACAAAAACCTTCTTGCTCTGCTTTATAATTGTATATGCTGTTCTTACGTTGTTTACGTGTGACATTCTCGTTAATCCAACGAAACGAACTGAACCGTGGGAACAGTCTGTAAAATAGCCGTTCTGGCGGCCGAGCTAGTGATTATACGGCCGAAGCTTCGATCTGGCGGCCGAGGGATCGTTTGGTTTGCCTGGGTTTGACTTGTAGGTCAACCCTATTATCTACGGGCCGGTGGATTGATCCCACGGCCGTCTTATTGAAGTGCCGGTCGAGAGACCGACTAAATTTCCGAGGATTAAGAATCCGATTCCGATTCGAACTAAGACTCGACCTAGTCCTATAAGTACGCGTTCTACGAACCCGATAGCATTGTCAGCAGCAATTCTTTGCATATGGCACAACCAGTCCTTGATCAGTGGTTGGATTCCTTTAATGGCCTTGACCGTCTGCACTTTAAGTCCTTTGGCATGGACTTCCTCTTTTCTCTTCGTCACATTCCCGTGAATTTTGCCTTCCTTAGGGCAGCCGCTAGTTTGTGGGACCCTGATTTTCATGTCTTTCGCTTTAAGAGAGAGGAGTTGTGTCCTACTATCGAGGAATTTGCGGCCATTATGGGCCATTCAGACAGGGAAGGTTTTGTTATCCCTAATCCTTTGTTCAACCGAAGTGATCTCCTGAAGGATTTACTCCGAGTCCAGAAACATGAAGTTAAATTCTTCCTAGTGAAAGGAAGGCTGGAGATTCTGCAACTTATTCAGCGTTTTGGTACAGCTGAGGCCCATCGCCAAGTTTCCCTACAGAAGTCGTGCTTTCATGCATTGTGCATTTGTCTCCTTCATTACTACTTGCTTGGCCCTTCCTCTGGTCATGCTGATCCTGTATTGCTTAACCTTGCTCAACAAATTGGAAACCGTGTGGGTTTCGCTGGCTTAGTGTTGGCAGAGACCTTGATGGGTCTAGATGTGATGAAGGGTAGTCCTACAGCCCAGTTCTCAGGCGGTCCCTTGCTATTGCCGGTTCGCTCCTTTATTTGTTTATTTTGTCAAGTTTATCTTTTCACTCATCACTCTTTTGTTTTGACTCACGTGTTCTCTCAACTCACAATTTTCCCTTTTTCTCTAGGTGTGGTTGTTTGAGAAGCTAAAGGTGTGGGATGCGCCGGAGCGACTTCCTTATAATCCAGACCAGTGCACGGAGCGTCACATGATTAAGCAATTCCCAACTGAGGCTGCTTGGGAAGCATGGATGAGGACCTACAGGGGTTATTGGATTCAATGGGTTTGCCCCTGGTATGGTATCGAGAGCATGACCGTGAGTACCATGAACCACTTTGGTGTAGCAGTGATTGGCATTACTCGAGTCGTTTTCTACTTCCCTGCTCGCTTTCAAAGGCAGTTTGGGGCTGAACAAGCCGCAATCTTGGGTGACCCCGAGTACACCGTCTCTAAGATCCATGATGCCAACTTCCGTCGCAATATGCTGCGTCTTTGGCCAAACAGAGTGATGCAGGAGGTTGCTGAGAACTTCGTTGCCAAGCTATCGGGTTCTTACAAACGCTGGTTGAAGAAAAACCTTTTGGAGGATAGTAGTGCAAAGAGAAGGAAGACCTAGAGATCGACTCTTTGCTTATGTTTTTCAAAAGATGTTTGTTTGATTCTAGCTTTCATGGATTAAGAATTGTTTAGGTTTGCTTTGTCCTTTCTCTTTGGAAATAATAAAACATTTGGTCGTTTTATTTGAAGATGTTATTGCCATGATTTGATAGCGAACATGCTTTTAGGATAGACCTAGAAATTTTGGAAGCGATGATGATAGCAGTGGCCGAATCTCAAACTTAGAGATTGCCTACATATCCCATGGAGGGAATCAGGCCATAAACGTAGTTCCAACAAAGGGGTTTTGTTTTGTTTTTAGTTAGGGTCCACTCGGGTATTTTCCTCTCCTTTTGTGCTCTAAATTTTGCCTAACAACCGCCCTTGCGGGTTTTCGGTCTAGCGAGCGTTTTATTTATGCCTTAGTTTTTGCCTAAGCCGCCCTAGCGGGTTTTCGACCTAGCAGGCTGCTCTAATTTTTGCTTGGATCCGCCCACCCTTGTGGTTTTCGGTCCAACGAGTATCTCTCATGGGTAATACTTCCTCAACTTGTCAATGTTGACTGGCGTTGCGAATTCCATTCCATCCAAGTCTGCGATGTATGCTGCTCCTCCAGAAAGTATGCGTTTGATAAGGTAGGGGCCTCCCCAGTTTGGTCTAAACTTGCCCCTTGGGTCTGAGACGTGGCGACGAATTGCTTTGAGCACCATGTCTCCTACCTTGATGTCCCTAGGTTTCACCCTTTTGTTGAATGCCCGTGCAATGCGGCGTTGATACCCTTGTACATGGTATAAGGCTCTCAGTCTCCTTTCGTCTAGTAGTGCCAACTCGTCGTAGCGGTTTTGAATCCAGTCTTCTTCGATCATTCCAGTCTCAGCTAGAACCCTTAACGAAGGTAATTCCAATTCGATAGGCAAGACAGCTTCCATTCCATAGACCAGAGAGTAGGGAGTGGCCCCAGTTGAAGTCCTTTCAGTTGTTCGATATCCCCATAGCGCCAGAGGTAACATTTCCGGCCAGTCTGTGTAAGTGTCGGTAGTCTTCCGCAGAATCCTCTTGACATTCTTATTTGCAGCCTCAACTGCT
Source organism: Rhododendron griersonianum (assembly GCA_018127125.1). Lineage (NCBI taxonomy): Eukaryota > Viridiplantae > Streptophyta > Magnoliopsida > Ericales > Ericaceae > Rhododendron > Rhododendron griersonianum. The sequence goes on from CM030795.1 coordinate 19,347,131, forward strand.
CCATTAGTTTGAGGTCGGTAAGTAGATGATCGATGATTTTGTATCCCAAATTCGGCGAAAAGCTTCTTTGTCGCCCCTTTGAAATGCGATCCATTATCACAGACAAACTCGTGAGGTACACCATATCGATAGATGATATTAGTGCGAATGAATTTGGCCACATGAGTGGCTTTGAGAGTAGCATAAGAAGCTGCTTCTACCCATTTGGTGAAGTAGTCGATGGCCACTAGAATGAACTGATGTTTGTATTTCCCCTTTGGATTTATGCTTCCAATGACGTCTATCCCCCAAGTGGAGAATGGCCAGGGGGACGTCATGCTGTATAATTCTGTAGGGGGAATACGCATACGATCGGCGTGAGTTTGGCATTTGTAACATCGACGGACATAATCAGCGCAGTCGGCCTCCATTGTAGTCCAGTAATATCCCTGACGCAGGATCTTCTTTGCCATCGTTGCCCCATTCATGTGTGGCCCACAAATTCCTTCATGTATTTCCTCCATTACCTTGTGGCTGTCCTCCGTTGTGACGCAAAGTTGACTTGGACCCAAGTGTGCCCTTCGGTACAATGCTCCTCCACAGATTACAAACCGGGCAGCAAACTTCCGCAGATCTGTTTTGTCCTTTGAGGTGGCCTCGGGCGGGTATTCTCCTTTTTCCAGGAATTCCTTCACGTCTTCGTACCATGGCTTGCCATCATCTTCACCTTCCTCGGTAAAGGTACACTCACATGCTGGTTTAACCTTTTATTCGATCATGAGAGGCCGCATTGTGAATTCCAGGGGTATTTCGACCATAGACGCCAATGTTGCCAGTGCATCTGCAAATCTATTGCTCACTCTAGGAGTGTGTGTGAAGATAACAGAATCGAATTGTGGAATTAGATCTTCCAGCACAGAGTGATATAGCTTCAGTGTATCCTCCTTGACCTTCCAGTCTCCTCTTGCTTGAGATACCACTAGGTTTGAATCCCCAGTGACTTCTACCCTTTTTGCTCCCAGCTCCAGGGCTGCCTCCATTCCAGCAATACAAGCCTCGTATTCAGCTTGGTTGTTAGTGACTTCAAACCTCAGTTTATATGACAAAGGGATGTGAGAGTCGTTTGGGGAAACTAGCAATACCCCTATGCCATATCCACATTGGTTTGATGCTCCATCAAAGTAAAGTTGCCAGGTGTCGTCTAAGAGACATAAGATGTCCTCGTCTGGGAACATGAAGTCCTCTGCCTCGGCCTCTGTCACAGGGTGATCTGCCAAGAACTCTGCCACAGCTCTTCCTTTTACTGATTTCCTTGTCATGTATTTGAGGTCGAACTCTGCTAGCAGCAATAACCACCTAGCTAGCTTTCCGATAAGTGCTGGCTTTTCGAAAAGATACTTGATTGGGTCTAAACGAGAGACCAGCACCACCGGATGTGCTAACAGGTAGTGCCTCAGTTTCTTTGTGGCCCATACTAGCCCCCAACAGGTTTTCTCGAGGGGAGTGTACCTTGTCTCATAATCCATCATTTTCTTGCTGAGGTAGTATATGGCGCACTCTACCTTGGCGTCGTTTTCTTGCGCTAGCATACATCCCATGGACGTGTCTGTTACTGAGAGATACATAATCAATGGCTTCCCAGGGATGGGTAGCGATAGTACAGGTGGATTCTGAATGTATTCTTTGATTGCTTCGAACGCTTGCTGACAGTCTTGGCTGCATTCAAAATCCGTACCTTTCTTTAGTAGCTTGAAAAGAGGTTCACAGGTAGTTGTGAGCTTGGAAATGAACCTGCTGATGAACTGTACCTTCCCTAAGAAGCTCCTTACTTCCTTCTCTGTCCTAGGCGGCTATATCTCCATAATAGCCTGTATCTTGGAAGGATCTACCTCGATTCCTCTTTGAGTGATGAGGAAACCCAACATCTTTCCAGCTGTTACCCCAAAAGTGCATTTTTGAGGGTTAAGACGTAGCTTATAATTCCTAATCCTCTCAAAGAACTTTTGGAGTGCTCCATAGTGTCCTTCCCTTTCCTTTGATTTGACTATCATATCGTCGACATACACCTCGACCTCTTTGTGCATAATGTCGTGCAGCAGTGTTGTGGCCATCCTCTGATAAGTGGCTCCAGCATTTTTCAACCCAAATGGCATCACTCGGTATCAGTAGGTTCCCCAAGGTGTAGTGAAGGTGGTTTTCTCTCTATCCTCATGAGACATAAGGATTTGGTTATACCCAGAGAATCCATCCATGAAAGATAGCAATGCATGGCCTGCAGTGTTGTCCACTAGCTCGTCTATGTGAGGTAATGGGAAGTCATCTTTCGGACTAGCTTTGTTGAGATCTCGAAAATCTACACAGACCCTGATTCCTCCAGTTTTCTTTGGTACGGGAACGATGTTTGCTACCCATTGTGGATATTTGGTGACTATGAGAAAACTGGTGTTGATTTGCTTAGTGACTTCTTCTTTTATCTTTAGGACCCAATCAGGGCGCATACGTCTCAGTTTTTGCTTAACTGGTTTTGCATCAGAATGAAGAGGAATTTTATGTTGAACAATTTCAGGGTCTATTCCAGGCATGTCCTCGTAAGACCAGGCAAAAACATCTTTGTATTCTTTTAGCAAAAGGATTAGTTTTTCACTTTCTTGAGGGGATAGTGCGGCACCAATTTTAACCATTTTGGGCTCGTTTACAGAGCCTATGTTTGCCGTGATTATTTCCTCAGAAAAAGGTTTAGCATGCCTTTCCTCTTCTCTCTCGATGAATTCTAGAATTTCTTTTGGAATCTCTTCCTCAAAATTTGGTTTGTCGGAATCCACACAATTGATCATAGGCAAAGTGAAATACTCTAAATCTTCCTTCTCATTGCTAAGTTTATCAAAAGACATTTCGGAGTCGAACTCAAAGTAAATGCTATGCCTTGGTGCTTTGACCAGGTTTTCCTCACTAGACTTAGTAGTTTCAAAGGATGAAAAGTTTGACTCGGACTGAGTCGACTCGGAGTCGGAATCGGAATCAGAACTAAGATCAGAATTAGCGCTTTTCATTTTGTATTTTAGAGTGTGTTCCACGGTCCAGTTAGGGTAAGCCCCTTTTTCAGCATCCACAATCAGCTCAGAGCAGTCTTTTTCATCACCAAGGTTGATCACCAGTACTTCACTGTCACCTTGATTCGCACTTTCATCATTGTCACCCTGCAAGTCTTGGAGGGCCATTTGATTTGCTATTGCTGTTATTTCTTCCAATTGAGCTTCAATCTCGGCTTCGTCGCTGTTGTCGACCCGTCGTGTGCCAACAAAACCCCACCAATTACCAAAGCTGTCTATGATGGGGTGGATCACCTTTATTTCATTGTTGGTGACCCCCTCATCAAAGAGCAGGTTTAGTGATATTTCGTCTAGTGGGTCATTGTCGACAGCCTCTTATTCCTTTGCCTCTTCAGTCTCGAGGTTGTTAACCTCGTCTATTGGCCAATAATCATCGGTATGTGCATAAGGGTCATAAAAGTAGATTGGAACCCTGCGAAGCCCTTCTTCTTCAATCAGGTCTTCTACCTCTTCCTCATAAACTGTTCCAGTGGTTGTCTTCAATGATAGCCACCATAGGCTTTGGTTGATTTACTGGAGTGATGTATTCAGAGGGGTTGAAATCTTCAACAGCAAAGTGGAGCTGGCCAGACAGCTTGGTGACAACTTGAAAGTGCGAATCAGACGTGAACAATGATGCAGTCATTTTTCCTGAAAAAGGTTTTTGCTTTAGTTAGATTGATTAATCTTACCTACTGTTTATTCAACTTAGAGAGATTCCTAAGGTTTAACCTGCAAAAGAGAAACTTTACAACATACACATATACAATGGGTGTGAGGAAGAACTTGGAAATAAAATGCAAGCAGGTTCCTAGCCTGTAGGTTCCTGTCTTAGTTTGATAAGTTCTATGGCTTTCTAAAACATGCGAGGTTTTGGTAGTTTCAGGGTGCTCCGTTGTCAAAGGGCACCAATCCTCTCACCAGCCCAGCATAGGCGGCGATTGGGTGATTTCCTTTTTGATATACCACTAGGTACGAGTGACTGTGGAGTTTACTGGAACCCCCAACATAGCCCGTGTCATGCCGGGATATCAGGTGAACTCAACGGGTTGCCCGCTCGATGCATATGATAAATGAATTAGACAAGGCATGTATTAGTCTTATGTTAAACTTTTTGGTTATGGCTCTCATATTCCCCAGCAGAGTCGCCAAAAATTGTAGACACCTCCCAAGTGGGGCATCGCCATACAGATTGATCACGTTGTTTGTTCGATTGGTTGCTCACATCATAAACCAAAATCATGGACATTCCCATGGCTAGGAACATCGCCACTTGATAACGGTTATCATCAAATAGAGTCGCCACCCAGTTTATTAAAACTGGGAAAACAGATAGAGATTCTGGATACGGGAGCCAAAAGTACAATAAGGGGAAGGTGTTAGGCACCTCTCTTTGCCCAGTCGTGAGACTGGCCCATAATCATTCAACATAAGACGTATAGATGCTTTGTTTAATTCCAACACATAGTCTGTTTATTTATTCCTTTAAACAGTAAGCAAAGTGAGCCAGTGCGATAATTGAAGCATGCATTCAGAAAGCAGGAAACCAACAAAACTGTCCCAGGGAAATGGATCCCGCGGCCGGTGAATTGATCTCACGGCCGAGGGATCCTCCTGGTTTTATTTATCGGCCGAGGGATCGAAACCCCGGTCGATGTTCTTCCTCACACCAGACAGAAAAGTTAGCAAACGATTAAACGCTACGGTTAGCCATAAACGCGATAAGTAAAACAAACCAGAGGCCGTTGGGCCTCACCACCTTGATCCCTCAGTTGCTTGATTGCTTTGGTTTGGGCGTGATTGATTGATTGCTTGGTCGAAAACCCTAGAGTTAGGGCTTGAACTTCGGGGTTTGATCGCCGGATTGACGGCTACCTTCGGAAGGTTAGGGCTTTTGGAGTATGGGATTGAGAGAGTATTTTGACAGAGTTTCGTGGCTTGATTGAGTGTGTAGGTCTATCAATTTCTGTGTGTATTTCGGAGCCCAAAGGCTCCTTTATATAGGCATAGGGATGACTCACTCCGGCCCATCAAATCATGAGATGGCAATTGCAATTGCAATGCATCTCTAACTCTACGTCGTAATCTCTGAGCGTAGCCTGAACGCATCGGGAAGGTAGTGTAGTTGGATCAAACCAAACGTTCGAGAGTCTGGAAAAAGGTCGATCTGGCGGCCGAGTAAAGGATTTCACGACCGAGGAATGGATGTCTCGGCCGAAGGATAGATCTTGCGGCCGAGGAATTGATCTCTCAGGGAGATTTTGCTGGCAACAGGTTGCTCGGGTGAGGGATTGATGTTATGGGCATGGGATCGATGTCACGGCCGACAGATGGATTCTCCTAGGCTTCCGTGTTTATGTCTGAAAGGCTGTATGGCTTTGAATTGGGTCCTCTAAGTGGTCAAAGTTCTCACCGAAAGTCCTAAGGTTCTCAAGGAAGCAATCAGCAATCACTGTATCCATTTCATCATCGGGATTGTCCCAATGTGGGACTTGAAATAATCGTTAGGCCAAATTGGGGTGTCTACAGCTAGTTAGCCTAACCTAAGTACCATTGACTTAGTTACCTTTCCTAGCCATCTAGAACTATTGGTCAATAGAAGTAATCATGGCATGCCAAAAGTAGAACACATGGCCTAAGTAATCATCACCTTTAAAGCAAAGTTACTTTCTAGGAAAGTTACTTTTAGAAAGTTACTTTACCTTTTTACCTTTTTGCCTTTTCCTTACTCTTTCCATATATAGACTTATATATATATTAGGACCTAGCCAAGTAGGGGAGATAGAGAGAGAGAGAGAGAAGCCGTGAGAGAGAAGCCGTGAGAGAGAGAGAGAGAGGCCGAGAGAGAGAGAGAAAGGGGAGAGAGTGAGGAAGATCTCACTTTAGCCACTCATGCAAAAAGATCTCACTTTAGCCAACCAAAATACAAACCTTTTGTGATCTATTTTGATCTTTTGCAAGCCAACTCATCCTAGCCTTTCAAAAGCACAATCTAGCCTACCAAAATGCCAACTAGCCTTGCCACTTGTCCCACCTTTTAGGACTAACCTCTCATGACAACCTAGAACCTAACCTAAATTTGAAAGCCATGCTTGACATGCTTTAAGCATGATTTGACAAGACAATGGGAGAGACAGGGAGAGAGATTTCAGCCAAGGAGAGAGGGAGAGAGAGAGTGAGCCGAGAGAGAGAGAGGGAGAGAGAGAGTGTGAGGTGTGTGCTTGTGTGTTGGGCACCTCACCAAGCTACAAGCTTAGCTTTAAGCCGAAAACTCCATGTGTCACCATTCTAGTCTTTCCAAAGCCAATGATGAGATTTCTTCTTACAAGTCAACCAATCCTAGACAAGACAAGACCCTAAGCCTTCCATGATAACCTAGGATTTTAGCCTAAGCCTAAAAAGTTGGAGATGACAAGCCATTGGCATGCTTGCATGCTTGATTTGACAAGACAATGGAGCAAATCCATGGGAAAGATAGAGAGAGAAAGGGCCGGCCAAGAGAGGAGAGGGAGAGCCAAGGCTTTGCCTATAAATAGCACCCCATTCTCACCATTCCACTCACACCTTTCATTCCATAACTTCTCTCTCTAGAAAGCATAATGTTCTTGCTTGTTCTTTGTTGTTCTTGAAAGTTCTTCCTTGTTCTTGAAGAGCAACCACCAAACCACTTCCAAAACCACCCTTAGATCTTTAAAGAGTCTAGTCTAGTTCTTAAAGTTGTTTCTAGGAAGAGAACATCCATCTCTCTTCCTTTCGAAGCAATCCGGAGCCGTTACGCCGCCGATCCACCAAAACCGACGACCAATCCCTTAGATCGACCTACCGCCAAGAAGAACGGTAGATTTCCATATCTATTTCCTTAAATATAATTAGAAATATGTATACTTTTGAAACGTAGTATTATCTTTATACGTTTGATGAAAATGATACCTTACTTATTGTCCAAATGCATGATGATTAACAAACCTTACCTTCAATAAACATATACTGTTTTGAACTTCCTTAAAAGAAAGAAAGAACGACTTTTAAAGATAGGAATTCATCGCTTAGTTCAATTATAAGGATGGTGATGAGCTTGTTGTATGATTGCTTGACTACTTGTTGTTGATAAAGCATAAGTGGTTTACCACTCCAAAGGTGTCCGTCCATGTGGCACTATGCTTTAGTTTGTGTGCTAAATGTTCGAATATGATTAGATTGAGCATGCTAAGTAATATAGAGTTGAATGATCTTGTTAGTGTAATTTCAATAAGTCAAAACATACTGCCGCGGAGTCTATGCATGAATACGAGACACAGAAACAAGGAAAATAGAAACATGACACGTAGGGTGTGTTAAACAAGGTGTGTTTTGAAAACCGCAATGTGGCCGGACTTGCCCATTGTATGGTGTGTGTGCGTACGTAAAATATTTTTGAAATTACATAATGACCAGTGTACGAGTCATTATGTGTGTGTGTGTGTGCCAATGGGAGCCCGGTGCAGCGGAACCATTGTGAGGATACTCAGGAACCCGGAACGGCGAAACCGAGGTTGGGTGTGTGGCTTGGTTATCCGTGGAGAGGAGCCAATGCAAAGTTTTGTGTGCCAATGGGAACCCGGTGCGGCGGAACCATTGTGAGGATACTCGGGAACCCGGAACGGCGAAACCGAGGTTGGGTGTGTAAAAACATGATTTTCAGAATGATAATTGGTAAAGAAAAGTGAAACTGGTGACACGGTCTACGAAACGCTGCATAGGAGAAACTCTGATAACACAGACACCAACGATAGTTAATAGAAAACGTGGATGTGTCATTGTTGATAGTTACATATACTGCATAGATATCGTTATCTGTATGACTGCTTTGTTTGTAAGTTAAGGGTTAGTGGGTATGGATTTCTCTATTGAGCGTTATAGCTCACGGTGTTACCTTTGGTGACCCTGACATATTATATTGGTGGTGACGCCGGTATAATGTGTCAGACCTCGTAGACGAACAGGGGGAACTCTACACCTTTTGAGCCGAGGAACTGGCAAGAATGGAGGAACAAGAAGAGTAGACGATAGGAACCCTAGTACCCTGCCCTTATTGAATAAAAGTACTTTTGTAAGGTTTATGATGTAATAATGAACTTGACTCTATTTACCTTTCAATGAAATTATCCCTTTAACGTACCCAAATTTGGGGGCGTTACAACGTGGTATCAGAGCTCTAGGCTCAAAACCTCGGCCATGGGTAGAACCATAAGATAGTTTGACCATTGCACAAACGTGAATTGAGTTTAAGTTTACCGTCCCAAATTGGGTGGAATTCTGTCAAAGCAATCTTCGGATTGAAGCAAGGTGTGGAACTGGCAATACCACCGAGCTGGGAATTCCCGAACAATTGGATGATGACTTAAATCAAGAAACGAATGTGGAATTGGATAATCCGAGTTCTTTAGTATTAATAAAACCTTGCCTTAAAGCATTACTAATTGAGGTTTAAACCTTTCCTTGTAGATGAATCACCTGGGCCGCCTAGTCGACCTATTGGCAGCAGTTCGCCAACTCAAGACCACCATAGAAATTCTGACCATTCACCTAGTAAAGAGCCCCGACTTCATTGCCGCTGTACTCGCAGAAAAGCAAGATTTCATAAGAGTGCAGCAAAATACCCCTGTCCCCGTGGAGACCGACCCTTGGTTTCCTGCACTATTCCCAATCCTGTGTGCCTACTATGAGATCTTTGGTACCTTACCCCCGATGGGAGACCTTGAGATTGATGACCAAGAGGAAGAAGTCGATGGTGAAAGGGACACCGATGGAGCGACCAAGGAGGAAAACCCAATCGGTGAAGCAAATCTCGAAGAAAACGAGACCCCAAGGGCTGAGAACGCCAACCAGGCTTAGCTAAGATAACTTAGTGATAATGGTGATCCTTCGGGATGTAGGAAGTAGCATATAGCCGAACTTACGGTATGACTTTTGTTGTAATATAACTAAGGAAGAAAGGCATGTCGTAAGTAGGACGAGTATTGTATATATCTGTAGTAGGAGCTTGGGCTGATATAAGCCATCTATGATGTACTTGCTTCGTTTGAGTAATGAAAACATGTATTTCCCTTCTAGTCTGTGATCGCTGCTATTACTTGTATCTATTACGTGTATCTACTCGTACGAGATTCCCGCCTCACCCACTTAAGTTTAGTATATAACTCTTCTATTATTATAGATGTCACGCCGAGGCCGAGGAGAACAACCACCCTTCAACCCCCGAGCCCTGACCCAATACCGATCACTGCTGGCACCAGAATACCCCGGACCAACACTTCCATCCGTGGACGACATGGAACTCTATGAAGTTCCAATCACTTGGGAGACACCCCCACCCATTGCCATTCCCAAAAACATCCTGCCTACTCCCGTCCCTGCCCTACCTGTGCAGAACTATGAGCAGCCACTTGACTACCTTATGTCTGACTCGGAACTGAGGGCTGCAATGCTGAATTTTCCCCATTTCTACATGGAACCATTGGAGGAACCACCCGTCCTTACGATAGAGGAGATGATGGCACAAGAGCGTGATCGCCTGCTTAGGGAGGAAACCGTTGCTGAGATCAACTATACGAAGTGGCTCCGCGAATACTTTGGACTCACCCCACCCCGTCAGTAGTATCTTTGTAACGCCCCGATTTTTCGGACACGTTAATTAAATCATTTTTAATTGATTTAATAGTTCATAAAACTGATTTAAGAAATAAATTTTATTAAACAGAGTTTAGCAGCGGAAATCTCAAATACCAAATTCAAAACTACTTAATTGTCTTACAACTCAACGAAATAAAACAGAGTTTGACAAATGTGATAACGCTTTTGGAAAATTCAAATAACAATATTTTAAACTAACAGAGCTTCTAAGGGTAAGGCATCCAAGGCTCGACAAACTCTCCTTCCTCAGCTGGGAGGTCCTCACCTGGTACTGATCATCTTGAGGAGGATTCTGTTCTTCGGTTTCTTGATTACCTGGCATGAAACGCCAGCCCAAGGGCACTATGATGAGTTTTGAAACTCAGTAGATAATCCCAACCCTACTAACCCCTTACTCTATAGTTAGCAGTTCAACAATATAAGAATTGGTAATTCACAGAAAGTACAGAATAATAACACATCATCATTTTCTTTACTATCCATTAACTTACATGAAATCTAAGGATACTCTCCACGAGATCCTTTCCTCCCACATCCACTAACTACAACCGTCTCATGGGTCCACCCTTCCTCTTGCTTGTCCTGCACCAGGGTCCTAGGTGAGCGCACCTAAGTTATGTACCGAGTATGTTCTCACTTAAGACCATAACAGGAGGATCGAGTCATCCCATGACGCATCGTACATTAGGGTCGGACATCACCTACCACTAACTATAACCGTCTCATGGGACCCATTCTCTTCCTCAAAAAGAAACTTCCCATGACGCATTATACATTAGCGTCACAACATCTCTCAACACTGGGCCCCATTGGTTACCCATTTCAACACAGGGCCCCATTGGTTACCCTTGCCATAGCCATGGCTCAAATCACAATCCACAACTCACACTTCCAACACTTTACCATTTTCCATTTACTTATCATCGTCTACGTGAGTCACTACTCGTAACCATCCCGGGAACCTAAAGTCCATTCTAGCACGTACAACATGATACAATCAACAACAGCTCAAACACAATACATTTCAATGAGACAACCATATAACAATTGATAGGTGCAAATAAATAAGCACAAAAGGGATTTGGATTGTGCCGAGGCCTTTCGAGTTATTTAAATTTATTTGAACAAGTACATAATTTTATTAACTTTGAGGATTTCCATTAGCATTTTCGAAATCCGTAGGATATTTATAATCTGGTGAATTTAAGAATCCTAGTGTCACTGTATTTATAACTTTAGGATCATACAAGTAGTTGTTTAATCTTTTGTCCAACTGTACTTAACATATTTCTTTTCTCTTAGCATTATTTGTTGGCTTGCTAGTAGAAATTTGAACTTTCATTTAGTTGTTTCATTGAGTCTAGTGTTAGACATGCATACTAATTTTTTTAGTTAGCCTAGTAATAGTTTTAATAAATAGGTACTATTATATAGTTTAAACATTAAAGCATCCATTATCTCTTTTCTTTTTATATTATTTTATAGAACCTAACTATCATTTTTATTGTTGATATTAATAATACATTATCTTACCCAATTTGAATTGAAATAGTTATACCGTGTATTTGACATTTGTAAACATCAAAAAAAATTAACACCACATAATAAGAGAGATGTATACAGTGGAGTATATTCATAATTGAGGTTAACTTGTAAAAGTAGTAAACTATTTGGGAGTAAATCCTAAAGCACATAAAGTCAAGGATTAATAGTGTAATAACATCATATGGTTTCAAACAAAAAGAAACAGAACACGCAGGAGGAAAAGAAAACAGAGTTTCGGTTCTGTTCTTTTTTTGTTCAACATGGGTTCGATTTTCGTCATGTCTAAGTATTAAAAATAACAAATACAGGTATGGATATACTTAGGAGAAAGTAGGGAAGCGATTATTCTACCTCGAATTCGGTTGTAAGCGAAAAAAAACGGATTCCGGACAGTTTCGGTAAAACGAGGAAGACGGCGACGGCGGGGAACCTCGGGGCTGACTTCGGTTGAGCGGTGGATGTCTCTGTTATGTTTGAGAACGTGGGCTATGATGTTTGAACCAGATTTGTGTTCGGGTGAGTGCAAACCGGAACCCACTTCATATTCTCTCTATAGACCACCATTGTTGGACCTTGGAAACTTTCTTTTTCCATCTCTTCTTCTCTGGATTTTCAGTGGTGTATGTTGTGTTTGTAATATGATTTTCGGAGAGTAAGAGAGGGTATTATGAGAGAGTGGAGGTAGAGGAGGGAATGGGCAAGTATTGGAGTAAATGGAGGAGGTAGTGGATAATGATGGCTGCTGAAATTAAGGAGTTGGAGGAAGAGGTGGTTCGGCCAAGGAGTGTAAGAGAGAGAGAGAGAGAATCGGCTGGGAAAGGGAAAGGGAAAGGATAAACCAAAAACTCTTATTTCTAGGAAAAGATACATATACCTATATATCCGTAGGTATATCAATTAAATTATCGGGACAAGATAATTATTAACTAATTAGTTTAACTAAATTAATACAATTCGGAATAGCAATATAAATTTTATTTGAAAAATTTAGGGCCAAAATTAGGGTCGTTACAATCTTAGTACTAGAATAAGATTCCAGAAGTTGTAGTTACGCCTGTGGCACTCGTAGTAGAATGAAGCTTTGTAAGCTGTAGGATCGTAGAATAAGAACGCGTAGGTTCATTTCCTACTTGTATTAGGGAATCTTGTTCTATGTTTTATTTTGTAGTAGAACTCTATGCTATGTTGTAATCCTCTGTTTATCTATGAAATAGTCCGTTTTATTTTAAAACGTATGGTGCGTACTATTACTGCGTTCAACTTTAGGGAGAAAACCAACGTCAAACGAAAGATCGTTTAGTAGACTAAACCTCCCCTTTACAATTTTACTCGTAGATGGTGAACGGACGCAGCGGTCTAGGATACGAAACTGGAGAATCCTCTAACACGAACCCTAACCTAACCCAAGTCATGCAAGCTTTGGTAACCGCTTTGAATGCCAACAACCGAAACCAAAATCGCGAAGATGGACCTATGACCCGAACCCGAGCCATGAATGAATTTTGCAAACGCCAACCACCTACGTTCCATGGAGACCCCAACCCCATCGTGGCTGAAACTTGGCTGAAGGAAGTCAAGGTGATCCTGGACACCTTGGAGATCACCCGGGATGGAGATCGTGTAGCCTTAACCGCATACCAATTTAAGGGAGAAACCCGTTATTGGTGGGAATTGATGGAGGCTACTCATGCCATAGCCACAATGACCTTTGCCCAGTTCGAGACCCTATTTCTCGATAAATACTTTCCTACACCTCTCCGCCTGGTCAAGGAACAAGAGTTCATGAACCTGAAACAAGGGACGATGACCGTTACCCAATACGCGGCCAAATTCGAGGAGCTGTCCCGTTACACCACGGACGCTGTATCAACGGAGGATAAGAAGGCGAAAAGATTTGAGTGGGGGCTGACGACCGCTCGAAGGGCCGTAGTGGCACAAGCTTTCCCCACCTATACTGGTATTGTGAAATGTGCTCTTCGGCTAGAGAGTGAGGAAAATGACTTCAAAAACCGATGGAGGAAGGCGACAGGCAACGCTGGCGGACCTATCCGCACTCAACCTTCCAACAACAACCGCGGACCCTACCCCACCAAGCCCTTTACCCCGTCTTCAAACAACCAAACTTGGAAAGCTGCTACACCAGGCCGTGGTGAACCACAGAGGAACGGCCAGAACAAAGCATTTGTCCAATGCTTCAACTGCCAGGCCATGGGCCACTACAAACGTGAATGCCCCCAGCCCCCGAGAGAAGGGAATGGAAACCTTGGAGGCTAGAGAGCCCCACAGCCAGGACAAACTGGATTTGGGAAGCAGAATACCGGAGGACCATCTCAGCAGCTGAACGGACAGAATAAAGGGAAGCAGCCAATAGGAGCCCAGCAGAATGCTGGAGGGCGCATCTTCGCACTGCAGATAGAGGAGCAAGAACAGGATCCTTCTGTGATCCAAGGTACGTTGCTACTGTACAGTACCTGCGTACAAGCCCTGTTTGATTCCGGTGCATCGCATTCGTTTATATCTACTGCCTGCGTAACTGCTCTAGCACTAGAAACAGAACCCCTAAGTACGAGTACGAACATATTATCACCGTTGGGGGGGAGTGTAGCTGTTAGTCTAGTGTGTAGAGGGTGCGAGCTAGAAGTAGCCAACTTACGTCTAACCTGCGATCTCAGAGTGATCGATATAGCAGATTTTGACGTAATCCTAGGAATGGATTGGCTGTCAGCACACCGTGCAGTCATAGACTGTCACCAGAAAACGGTAACGGCTTACACCCCAGAAGGAACTCGCTTCCGTTTTAAGGGGGATAGACAGACGGCGAGTTCGACGACGAAAAGGTCGAGGTGGCAGAATCAACTCTTTGGATGGCTAGCCAACCTCCAAATGGAGGAAACCGATAGGATGGAATTGGGATTACCCCACATCGTTTGCGAGTACGCCGATGTTTTTCCCGAGGAACTCCCGGGCCTACCACCTCAGAGAGAGATAGACTTCTCTATAGAACTCCAGCCGGGAACGACCCCGATCTCTATGGCACCTTACCGAATGGCCCCCGCTGAGTTAAAGGAGCTCAAGACCTAACTACAAGAATTGTTGGACAAAGGATTTATTAGGCCTAGTACCTCACCCTGGGGAGCACCCGCCCTATTTGTGAAGAAGACGGAAGGAACCCTTCGTTTATGCATTGACTATAAGAAGCTTAACCGAGCCACAATCAAGAACCGATACCCTTTGCCGAGAATCGATGACCTATTTGATCAATTGAGAGGGGCAACATGCTTCTCAAAAATTGATCTCCGATCAGGCTATCATCAGCTTAGGATCCGAGATGAATACGTCGCCAAGACCGCTTTCCGCACCAGATATGGACATTACGAGTTTGTAGTGATGCCATTTGGACTAACGAACGCTCCGGCAGTATTCATGTGTCTCATGAACAAAGTCTTTCAACCCTACTTAGACAAGTTTGTAGTGGTGTTCATTGACGACATATTGATATACTCCGCCAATAAGGAGGAGCATGAAGAACACCTTCGGATAGCACTGCAAGTACTCTGGGATAACCAACTCTATGCCAAGGCAAGCAAATGTGAGTTTTGGCTGGAAGTGGTTAAGTTCCTGGGGCACGTAGTATCCAAGGACGGGATAGTAGTGGATGAAGACAAGGTCAAAGCAGTACTGAGTTGGAAGCAGCCAACTTCAGTGTTCAAAATCAGAAGCTTTCTAGGATTGGCTGGGTACTACCGAAGATTCATACCGGATTTCTCTACCCTCGCCAAGCCAATGACGAGGCTGACTCAGAAAGGAGTGAAGCTGGATTGGAGCGAAGCCTGTGAAAATCTTTCCAGGAGCTAAAGAAGAGGCTGACTAGTGCACCCGTACTCATCATACCTGAGCAGGGTGTAGACTATACAGTTTACTGTGACGCGTCAAGAGACGGCTTGGGATGCGTGCTGATGCAGAATGGAAAAGTTGTAGCCTACGGATCGCGACAACTCCGACCGCACGAGAAGAATTACCCCACCCACGACTTAGAATTGGCGGCAGTAGTATTCGCCCTCAAGTCGTGGCGTTACTATTTGTGGGGAGAACAATTCGAAGTTTTCACCGACCACAAGAGCCTCAAATACCTTTTCACTCAGAAGGAGTTGAACCTGAGGCAGCAACGATGGATGGAATACTTGGAGGACTATAAGTTTACACTTCAGTACCACCCCGGCAAGGCCAATGTGGTAGCTGACTCCCTGAGTCGGAAGGATAGGACGCAGAAGGCCAAGACCGCCATCAAGGAATGGGGAATGGTGGACACGCTTAACGAATTCAACCTGCGACCGTCGTCAGAAGATGGGAATACACGTCTGTATGCCCTAATTGCAGAACTGGCACTTCACCAAGAAATCTTGCTAGCCCAAACCTCCAAACAAGACTGCGAGTTCATTCGGTACCGAATCCGAGAAGGAAAGGCGGTGCCAGAATGGACGATCGAGAAGGACAACAGCCTAAGATTCAAGGGAAAGGTATTCGTACCTAATATTGGAACCCTCCGAGAAGCTGTACTTCGAGAAGCTCACCATTCAAACTTTGCGGTCCACCCCGGCGGTACAAAGATGTATCACGACCTGCGAAGAACGTACTGGTGGGAGGGAATGAAAAAGGATGTAGCCCGATTTGTGTCGACATGCTTGGTGTGTCAACAAGTCAAAGCCGAGCACCAGAAGCCGGGAGGAGACCTTCAACCTCTACCAATTTCGACCTGGAAATGGGAACACATTTCGATGGATTTTGTCGCTGGAATACCAAGGTCCGCCAAGTCCAACACAGCCATTTGGGTGATTGTGGATCGACTCACCAAATCCGCGCATTTTCTGCCTGTAAAGATGACAGAAAACGTGGAACAACTGAGTCTCCTATACATTCGAGAAATTGTACGACTCCATGGAGTACCCATCTCGATTGTATCCGATAGAGACCCACGATTCGTATCACACTTCTGGAAAGGATTACAGAAGGCGTTGGGAACAGATGTAAGGCTTAGCACGGCCTTTCACACTCAGACAGATGGACAAACAGAGAGGACTATTCAGACGTTGGAAGACATGCTAAGAGCCTGCGCTTTGGATTTCTCTGGGAATTGGGAGCAACACTTGCCATTGGTGGAATTCGCCTACAACAATAGTTACCAAGCGAGTATCGAGATGGCGCCGTATGAAGCTCTTTACGGTCGACCCTGTCGATCTCCAGTCTGCTGGACAGATGCTGGAGAAACGGGATTGATTGGGCCTGACATCGTACGAGATACCACGGAGAAGGTCAAGACCATCAGACAAAGGATACAAACCGCTCAAAGCCGACAGAAAAGTTACGCGGATAAGAGAAGCCGACCCCTAACCTTTGCAGTGGGAGATCATGTATTCCTAAAGATCCAACCAAAGAAAGGAGTCATTAGATTCGGGAAAAAGGGAAAGCTGTCCCCACGCTACATTGGACCCTTCGACATTGTGGAGAAGATCGGAAAAGTTGCGTATCGTCTCGCGTTGCCACCGCAGTTAGATAAAGTACATGACGTATTCCACGTTTCAATGCTCCGCAAATATCTTGCCCTACCCACGCATGTTCTCAACTGGGAAGATATCACCATCCAAGAAGACGCAACGTACGAAGAAGAGCCAGTAAAGATTCAAGACCGAAGCGAGAAGAAAATCAGGAATAAGACCATCAAGCTGGTACGAGTTTTGTGGAAAGACCGTGGAGCTGAGGAAACCACATGGGAGAGGGAAGAGACCATGAGGGCGAGTCATCCCCATCTATTCGAATCCGAGCGTACACCAAATTTCGAGGACGAAATTGTTTAAGGGGGATAGGTTGGAACAACTCCGATTTTCAGTAATAAAAATCTCGATGTTTATTCGATAATCCTTTTATTCTTCCTTAGTGCCCTTGTAAATTTCTTTCAATTCCTCTTAAAAACCCTGGATCGTTCTCAATAATCCGTCAGTATTAGGTTCGACGTTTACAAATAGATTTCCGTCACCAAGTGACTCGGTCATTCTTTTAAGAGACGAGCATACTTATCTAACGTCTTATACTTCCTAATATCGTATTTAAGTATTAGAAATTTAGTTACTTTTGACTAGAAATCCAACTAGACCAACTAGGATTTGTTTCCAACTAGCTAGTTAGCCTAACCTAAGTACCATTGACTTAGTTACCTTTCCTAGCCATCTAAAACCATTGGTCAATAGAAGTAATCATGGCATGCCAAAAGTAGAACACATGGCCTAAGTAATCATCACCTTTAAAGCAAAGTTACTTTCTAGGAAAGTTACTTTTAGAAAGTTACTTTACCTTTTTACCTTTTTGCCTTTTCCTTACTCTTTCCATATATAGACTTATATATATATTAGGACCTAGCCAAGTAGGAGAGAGAGAGAGAGAGAGGGAAAGAGAGAGAGAGGCCGTGAGAGAGAGAGAGGCCGAGAGAGAGAGAAAGGGGAGAGAGTGAGGAAGATCTCACTTTAGCCACTCATGCAAAAAGATCTCACTTTAGCCAACCAAAGTACAAACCTTTTGTGATCTCTTTTGATCTTTTGCAAGCCAACTCATCCTAGCCTTTCAAAAGCACAATCTATCCTACCAAAGTGCCAACTAGCCTTGCCACTTGTCCCACCTTTTAGGACTAACCTCTCATGACAACCTAGAACCTAACCTAAATTTGGAAGCCATGCTTGACATGCTTTAAGCATGATTTGACAAGACAATGGGAGAGAGATGTCGGCCAAGGAGAGAGGGAGAGAGAGAGAGTGAGCCGAGAGAGAGAGAGAGGGAGAGAGAGAGTGTGAGGTGTGTGCTTGTGTGTTGGGCACCTCACCAAGCTACAAGCTTAGCTTTAAGCCTAAAACTCCATGTGTCACCATTCTAGTCTTTCCAAAGCCAATGATGAGATTTCTTCTTACAAGCCAACCAATCCTAGACAAGACAAGACCTTAAGCCTTCCATGATAACCTAGGATTTTAGCCTAAGCCTAAAAAGTTGGAGATGACAAGCCATTGGCATGCTTGCATGCTTGATTTGACAAGACAATGGAGCAAATCCATGGGAAAGATAGAGAGAGAGAGGGCCGGCCAAGAGAGGAGAGGGAAAGCCAAGACTTTGCCTATAAATAGCACCCCATTCTCACCATTCAACTCACATCTTTCATTCCACAACTTCTCTCTCTAGAAAGCATAATGTTCTTGCTTGTTCTTTATTGTTCTTGAAAGTTCTTCCTTGTTCTTGAAGAGCAACCACCAAACCACTTCCAAAACCACCCTTAGATCTTTAAAGAAGTCTAGTCTAGTTCTTAAAGTTGTTTCTAGGAAGAGAACATCCATCTCTCTTCCTTTCGAAGAAATCCGGAGCCGTTACGCCGCCGATCCACCAAAACCGACGACCAATCCCTTAGATCGACCTACCGCCAAGAAGAACGGTAGATTTCCATATCTTCTTCCTTAAATATAATTAGAAATATGTATACTTTGAAACGTAGTATTATCTTTATACGTTTGATGAAAATGATACCTTACTTATTGTCCAAATGCATGATGATTAACAAACCTTACCTTCAATAAACATATACTGTTTTGAACTTCCTTAAAAGAAAGAAAGAACGACTTTTAAAGATAGGAATTCATCGCTTAGTTCAATTATAAGGATGGTGATGAGCTTGTTGTATGATTGCTTGACTACTTGTTGTTGATAAAGCATAAGTGGTTTACCACTCCAAAGGCGTCCGTCCATGTGGCACTATGCTTTAGTTTGTGTGCTAAATGTTCGAATATGATTAGATTGAGCATGCTAAGTAATATAGAGTTGAATGATCTTGTTAGTTTAATTTCAAGAAGTCAAAACATACTGCCTCAGAGTCTATACATGTATACGAGACACATAAACAAGGAAAATAGAAACATGACACGTAGGGTGTGTTAAACAAGGTGTGTTTTGAAAACCGCAATGTGGTCGGACTTGCCCATTGTGTGGTGTGTGTGCGTGCGTAAAATATTTTTGAAATTACATAATGACCAGTGTACGAGTCATTATGTGTGTGTGTGTGTGTGCTAATGGGAGCCCGATGCAGCGGAACAATTGTGAGGATACTCGGGAACCCGGAACGGCGGAACCGAGGTTGAGTGTGTGACTTGGTTATCCGTGGAGAGGAGCCAATGCAAAGTTTTGTGTGCCAATGGGAACCCAGTGCGGCGGAACCATTGTGAGGATACTCGGGAACCCGGAACGGCGGAACCGAGGTTGGGTGTGTAAAAACGTGATTTTCAGAATGATAATTGGTAAAGAAAAGTGAAACTGGTGTCACGGTCTATGAAACGCTGCGTAGGAGAAACTCTGATAACACAGACACCAACGATAGTTAATAGAAAACGTGGATGTGTCATTGTTGATAGTTACATATACTGCATAGATATCGTTATCTGTATGACTGCTTTGTTTGTAAGTTAAGGGTTAGTGGGTATGGATTTCTCTATTGAGCGTTATAGCTCACAGTGTTACATTTGGTGACCCTGACATATTATATTGGTGGCGACGCCGGTATAATGTGTCAGACCTCGTAGACGAACAGGGGGAACTCTACACCTTTGGAGCCGAGGAACTGGCAAGAATGGAGGAACAACAAGAGTATACGATAGGAACCCTAGTACCCTGCCCTTATTGAATAAAAGTACTTTTGTAAGGTTTATGATGTAATAATGAGCTTGACTCTATTTACCTTTCAATGAAATTATCCCTTTAACGTACCCGAATTTGGGGGCGTTACAGGTCTCCTGCCTCGTACAGGAAACCTGGCTTTCCTAGGAGTTCCCTTGCCCAATTAATCGAGACCCCTTACCCATAGGGACTCTGTCTTTTATAGAACTCATGGCATAACGGGACTGTCTTCTTACCTATCTCGACCGGATATTGAGTTCCCTATCTAGAACATTCTTACCGCCTTATCTCTTAAGGCTATGTTCTTTCAGACGATTATATCTGTTCGGTATGCACCTCAGCCGAACAGGCTGCACCAACTAACGACTTCTCATGTCTTTGGTCCCCTTCAACCGAACAGACTGCACCAATTAACGACTTCTCATGTCCTTGGTCCCTTTCAGCCGAACAGACTACCTGATCCAACGATTTTCCTCATCATTGGTTCTTATTGCCGTCCTCCATCCTGCACGGCATTTTACATTACTTTTCTCATTACACGGGTCCGACATATCACGTGTCCGACCACTAATTGTACCTGTTCGGGAATACCTCCCTACAATTGCTCCCCAATTTTGCTCATTATTACTGTTCGAGAGTACTGAGTAAAGCTTAGAAATCAAATCTAAGGCCGATCAGACTGGTTCCCGTGCAGATATAGTATCTAAACCCATTGATGGTTTTTGGCGGCTTAGTCATTATACCATTTTCGGGGTAATAACTCCACGTGGCGTGTTCCGTACGCCTTACATTAAATTCGAACTGACGTTCTACCCAAACGGCGTCTAAACAGTATCCATCCAACCTCTGTTTAGACGTTACTTTTCACGTAACGGCGTAAGAGGAGACATTCCATCTCTATCTCTCGCCACTAAACCCCAAAAAAGGGATCTTTCTGAGTTTTTATGCCAAATACTCAAACTTCCTTTCTCTCTCTCTAGAATCCAGGCGACAAACATCCCCATCTCCGCCATCGCCACCGTCTGTAATCTTGACTGCATCTCAGGCAATCGTCGTACTTATCATCGTAAGGCTCTCATTTCCCTCGTTCCTTCGTATTTTAATCTAAGATCTCGTTCTCAGATTAGTTTCTGTTGAAGGATCTCAGACGTTTTCAGTTTTTGTTTTCATCCCATTTCGAATACATCCATGGCGGATGAGGGTGATAGTGGCCCCAAGCTTGGAAAATTTAGGAAACTTTGTGAAACTCCTGCCACAATGGCAGCTTTTAGAACTGAATACAACATCCCAAAGAATGTAGGTCTAGAACTCGCCCCTCTGGGTGCAAATAGGAACGCCTGTACGTGGGATAGAATGTGTATCCCCATCGTTGCCATCGTTGAGGGTGGAGTTTGTTTCCCCCTCGATCCACTACTTCGTCGTGTGCTAAACTGGTACCAGCTCAATCCCATGCAAGTTTCCACCAATTTTTTCAGACTAGTGATGGGGGTCGTAGCTTTAAACAGAATCCTAGGAACCCAATTAGGAATCTAGGATATTCAATGGTGGTACAACATTGTACTAAACCCTGAGTACAACACCTATTACTTAAATGTGAGAAAAGCAGAGAAGCGTTTTGTGCTTAACCTTCCAGACTCAGCTCGTGATCACGAGATGGACTTCCTTTATGTAACTGGAGGTTTCGAGCCTATGGGGGAAGATGGCCAGGTGGTGGGTGTCCACTGCCCCCACGAATGGGGCTACCCACGTATGCTCTTAATTTTTGCTCATTTGTTTGTGTTTTGGTCTTGTTATTCTCTCTTCTGTATCTAAGTTGCATCTCTAAATGTTCCCCTCATGTTTGTCATTTCAACTACAAACGCCAATAAGCGCCCAAGCAGGGAACCAAGCTACGTCCGAACAGCGGACATCAACAAGGTTCCCAAATATAAAGGGGAACCAGGCACACGAACTGTTGGTCGGGGTCGCGACGCAAACGTCCTACTGGGCTACGATCCTGCTTATAAAGGCTTTATCGACAGAAGACTTGCCAACCCGAGTACCAGCGGCGCCTCTACTTCCTCTGCTCCCCAGCCAAGGAACTCAAGATCCAGTGCTGGCGTGACGGTTGCCGGACAGCAGGACGAGGTACCAATATCCGAAGGCATCTCGTTGCCTCGCTTGATACTCAGAAGGCCCACGCAACGACAGGTTGCATCTCGTCAACAACCAGAACAGCTGGTATCTAACCGAGATACCAGTCAATCCTCATCATCTGGGTATTCCCCATCACTACCAAACTCAGGTACAATGTCTCGACAGCCTTTGAACTTGAGCTCTCTTCTTACTGTCTCATCCCGAGGACGTGGTTCTTCAGGACGGGCTCCTTCCACTAGCCATGCGCTCCCACCTCCCCGACGTACCAGGGGGGCATTGAACAGGAGCAGCTCATCTCCTCGGGAATTCGAAACAAGTTTGGAGGCTGGGGATGCCCATCGGGAAAAATGTCCCAGAAACCAATCCACTACAGATGGGTCAATCCAAGCTGCTAGAGTTGGTGAACAGATCCTTACCCTGAACACCCAGACCTCACCTCAAACCTGGACCCCAAAAATTATCAGAGGAGACCGGCCAGTGAGCGTGGGGGATAGTGCCAGTTCATCAGAAACTGCCCTGGCCTTGGCCCAGGCACTATTACTGCCTGTTGATATGCAGAAGGAGGCTTCATCATCACCTGATCGAGTGGTGTCGACTGGCCTTATTAGCGGTATCAAGGTAAAGTATCCTCATTACTTTAGCAAGATCTCAATATACTTTTCTTTTATGCATACTGATTCACTTTGCTACCACTGGACTCTTTTAGTTTATCCAAAAGATGGTTGCACTGGGTCAGAAGCTGCAGGAGATTGAGCCCGAACGGAACAGACTTCTGAGGGACAGCACTAGACAGCTTCAAACTATAACAAGGCTAGAGAGGGAGAGAGACAAACCAAAGCTTGACGCCGAAGAGATGACGGCTAAAATGGAGACTGCTGAAGATAGTCTCAAACAAGCATTGGCAGAGATTGATGCTACTAAGAAGGCTGCACATGACAACGGATATCAGAAAGGATTCGACGCAGCGACATCAAGCTACGTAGAACAGATATCGGCCATTCAAGACCAAATATGGGCCGCTGGCTGGGAAGCGTGCCTGACGAAGGTTGGAGTCCCTGATGATTCTGCGTTTTGGGTAGACAATGATTTACCGAGCAAACGCGCTGCTGCTTCCCTCGAATTAGAAGAGCCCCCAGTGGAGGATTTCGATCAAGAGATTGATGATTTCACAGATGCTGATGAAGACATCCGGATGGAGTCTTAAGGTGCTCAAACTGAATCTCATGAAACACACCCTGAACAACCACCTGTTGGAGGAACAACTACCAAACCAGTCAACCTGAAGGAACAAGCTACTGGGGGTGATACCACTACAGAGGTTCCAAGCAATACCCCCCCAGAGGTCCAGAACCTGGACTGATTTTGGTAAGCCTTTCAGATTTTCCTGAATATATTTGCAACAGTTTTTGGGGAGGTCCTGCATGGCCATAATCTTCAGCCCTGCGTGGCATCAGCAATTACATACTTTAGATAAAACAGGTATTCGGCCCCTTGTGGCACATCACTATGTTTCATGGTTTGCTCGGCCTTTCGTGGCCATGAACTCTTGTTTTTGAATGTTTTGGTTCAATCACTTTAAGTATCTCATACCATCATTGTTGGTTGCCACATAACCATTCATCTTTCCTGATGTATACTTACCAGAATTGTATATGCTTGTATCTCATATGTTCTGAACATATGCTCGTTATGTTTTTATCCACGTATTTCATACTAGGAAAAAGAAGCAAATATTTCATACTTGCTTATAAGTTTCTCGTACTTAAATAGAATGTTAAGTTTTGTCGTACTTAGCAATCTGTGCATACAAGTTTTTTTTTTCACTTGTATAGTCTAAGTCTTTTTTTCGTACTTAGACAGTTAGTACGTATATTCGTACGTTACAAGGCATTCATGCCTATCCTAAGTTTTTTGTACTTAGCTAAGTTTCTCGTACTAAGATAGTTGGTATGTGAATTCGTACGTTCCATTCTAAGTTTTACAAAGGTTTAAGTATCTCGTACTTAATATGCGTATTCGTACGCTTCATTCTAAGTTTCTCATACTTAGCTAATCGATTTCTCGTATCTTGTACTGAGACGGTTGGTATGTAAGTTCGTATGTACACATAAGAGATGCGTTTACGTATGCAAATCAAGTGTTATCATATTCATTATCTGCTCCCCAATACGAAAAAGGGAGAACGAGGCCATTGTTCGTATTAAAAATCAACCATAAAACACGAGGAACGAAAATTCTAAAAAATCAATATATTGCAAAAAATGTAACTTTATTCATAATTCTTAAACCCAAGGGGGCGTTACGCGTACCCCTTGCAACTAATGAAAATAAATAACAAAGGAATTTTCTTCATAATTCCAACACAATTACGCGGTCCTAAAACAGAATAAAAAACACACCAAAAGTCTTTTAAACAAAGAACTTTCTTAAGTTATGGACATTCCAGGGTCTTGGCACCAGGTTCCCGTCCAGGTCTGCCAACCTATAGGCCCCAATGCCCACGACTTGAGTCACTCGATATGGGCCATCCCAATTGGCCCCCAGTTTTCCCTCGTTTGCAACCTTGGTGTTGCCAAGTACTTTTCGAAGTACAAGGTCCCCAATTCCAAACTCTCGAGGGTGAACATGTTTATTGTAGCCCTTCATTAGCTTTTCTTGATAGGAGACCAGATGAACCAGGGCCCTTTCCCTTCTTTCCTTGGCCAGGTCAAGCTCAATCTCAAGGGCCCTGTCATTGCCCCCACTCTCAACCAACACAGTCTTGTTGGTTGGAAGACCAACCTCCAGAGGTATAACTGCCTCTGTACCATATGCTAATGAATAGGGGGTCTCTCCCGTAGACCTCCTTGGTGTTGTTCGGTGTGCCCACAGCACCAGTGGCAACTCGTCAGGCCACTTCCCTTTTGCCTTATCCAACCTTTTCTTGATCCCATCAAGAATGGTCTTGTTGGAAGCTTCTGCTTGCCCATTGCTCTGAGGGTAAGCTGGGGTTGAATAGTAGTTCTTTATTCCGTACTGGGAACAGAAAGCCTTGAATTTTTTCTGGAACTGTGCCCCGTTGTCTGTGATCAAGGAATAGGGGACCCCAAAACGAGTAATAATACTCTTCCACACAAACCTTTCTATCATGGGTTCAATGATCTTGGCCAAGGGTTCTGCCTCAATCCACTTTGTGAAGTAATCTGTGGCCACTAATAGGAACTTTCGATTCCCTGTTGCTTTATGGAGTGGACCCACGATGTCCATTCCCCACTGGGCAAATGGCCAAGGGCTAGTCAAGGGCACCAGATCTTCGGCTGGTGTCCTTATCATAGGTGAGAACTTCTGGCATTTCTCACAAATTTTAACATAAACCTTGGCATCCTCCTGCATATGTGGCCACCAATAGCCTTGGCTGATTGCTCGGTGGGCAATAGACCTGCCCCCAGCATGGCTTCCACATGTTCCCTCGTGGATCTCATGGGGGGACTTTTGCACCATCTCGGGGTGTACACAGAGCAAATATGACCAGATGAAGGACTTCCTATACAACTTCCCCTCAGGGGACAGCCAAAACCTTACGGACTTGGTTTTGATCTTATGTGCTTCCTTCTTATCTGAAGGGAGTATTTCATCTCGTAAATACTCCACAATTGGATCCATCCAACTTGGTCCTTGGCTCACGTCTAAGACCAATTCTATACTCCTGCCAATGCTTGGCTCAGCCAGGTAGTCAACTGCTACTTTTCGTTTAAACTCAGTTGGAACAGCTGCAGCCAACCAAGCCAAAGAATCCGCGTGGGAATTCTGTCCAGAGATTATCTGCTCAATATATACCTTCTCGAAGGTATCAAGCAAACCTTTGGCTGCCTCCACATAGGTTGCCATTTTCTCACTCCGGGGTTCGTATTCCCCGGACAGTTGACATACCACCAGCTGAGAATCACAGTAAACTCTAATTCTTTTTGCCTTTAGAGTCTTTGCACTTTTAAGACCGATCAGGAGAGCCTCACACTCTGCCACATTGTTCGAAGCGCTGAAACCAAGCCGAACAGATAGCTCCACCATCACCCCTCCGGGAGGGAACAGAACAATACCAATATCGGAACCAGTGTTACAAGCAGAACCGTCGAAGAATAGTTTCCACTCCAAAGGCTCCTGTTCGGCAGGCGCCTTACCTTTCTTACTTGACAGTTCAACTGCCTGCTCCTTTCTCGTAGGAGGCTGAGGTGCTACCATTGGTGAGAATTCTGCCACAAAATCCACCAACACTTGGCCCTTTATCGCAGTGCGCGGCTAGAAGTCAATATCATATTGACTTAACTCAACAAACCAAGTTGAGATCCGTCCAGAGAAGTCTGCCTTTCGTAGCAGTGACTTTAATGGATATTCAGTATAGACTACAACTTTATGGCTCTGGAAGTAATGAGGTAACTTCCTCGTTGCTGTCCTTAATGCAAGGACCAGTTTTTCAAGGGGCAGATACCTCATCTCTGTGTCCAGTAGTGTTTTACTCATGTAATAAACTGGGATTTGCTCAAATCCCTTATCCCTCATCAGAACTGCACTTACAACATGTTCAGAAACTGCTAAATATAAAACCAAAGACTCACCTGGGTCTGGAGTTGACAGAAGTGGGGCTTGAGCCAAATACTTCTTTAAATCTTGGAATGCCAGCTAACACTCTGCTCCCCATTCAAATCCTTCTCTTTTCTTTAACAACTGGAAGAAGGGCCTTCATTTATCGCTCGAACGGCTGATGAACCTATTGAGGGCTGCAGCCATTCGAGTTAGCCTTTGGACCTCCTTTGTTGTCTTAGGACTGTAGCCTTTATAAAGCCGTTATTTGATCAGGGTTTGCCTCAATCCCCCTTAGAGTCACAAGGTGGCCTAGGAGCTTTCCAGAACTAACCCCAAATGCACATTTCGAGGCGTTGAGTTTTAACTTGTATTTTCTCAAGATTTCAAAGGCCTCTTTTAAATCCACTATATGCCCTTGTCGGCTTTTGCTTTTGACCACCATATCGTCTATGTATACCTCCATAGTCTGACCAAGAAGTTTTTTGAACATGATCGTTGCCAGCCTCTGGTAAGTTGCTCCTGCATTCCTCAACCCAAATGGCATGACACTGTAACAGTACAACCCTCGTGGTGTAATGAAAGAAGTTTTTTCTTGGTCAGGCCCAAACATGGCAATCTGATGATACCCCCGATATGCGTCGAGGAAACTCATCCGTTCATAACCAACAGTGGCGTCGACCAACTGGTTAATTCTTGGAAGGGGGAAGCTATCCTTAGGACATGCTTTATTCAAGTCTATGAAGTCCACACAGACACGCCATTTCCCATTCTTCTTCTTCATAACCACAGTGTTGGATAGCCACTATGGGTAGTAGACTTCTCGTATAGCTTTGGCTTCTAACAAACGATCCACTTCTTCAATAACAGCGTCAACATGCTGCATAGCTGCCCTTCTCTTCTTCTGAATAACAGGCTTATGCTGTGGGTCAACGTTTAAGTGGTGGCAGATCACATTTTCATCTACCCCAGGCATCTCCTCTGGTACCCAAGCAAACACATCAACGTGTTCTTTTAAGAAGTAAACCAATTCGGTTTCTTCTCTAGCTGGCAATGATTCCCCAATCAGAAAATACTTGTCAGGATCAGTCTCGTTGATCTGTACCTTCTTTAGGCCTTCCACTACCTTCTCTACTGGATCTCTTTCGACATCCTCGATAGTCGGTTGATCCGGTACTTCTACCGCGTGAACCTGATAGGCCTTTGGAACCTTCTTGATTATGGAGATCAAGCATTGTTGCGCTACTTTTTGGTTCCCTCTAATTTTCTCGACCCCGTTAGACCCTGGGAATTTTACCATCTGGTGATATGTAGAGGAGAGAGCCTTCATCTTATGCAACCAAGTCCTCCCTATGATCGCATTATAGGAGGATGGGGCATCCACAACCAAAAAATCAGTTCTTAAGACCACTGATCCAGCATGAACAGGCAGTGTCACCTTTCCAAGGGGCCAAGCTGCTCCTACACCAAACCCAACCAAGGGTGTGATAGATTGTTCCAAATCTATTTGTGTCGGACCCAATTTCTTGAATGCATCGTACTACAACACCTCTGTACAACTCCCTGAATCTACCAAGATCCTCTCAATGTCATATTCCCCAATTCGTAGGGTTATGACTAATGCATCGTTGTGGGGCACCTGGACTTCTCCCAGATCCTCGTCTGTAAAAACTATGCCTTATTTGCATATGTCACTCTTCCGCCCTCTTTTGTTCCCCAACCACATAACGTGCTGGTCGTGCTTGGCTTGCCTTTGGAGCAGCCTAACCTCATTTCTCGTATAAGGTGCAGCCAGCCTATGTAGCATATGGATCACTCCCTTAGGATTCTGCTCGTAATCCATCTCCATGGCTTTCCCTTTATCTTTGGGATCTTCCTGAATAAATTCCTTGAGGTAGCCCCGGGAGACTAAATCATCAAGGTGTCTCTTAAACATCTCACAAATCCTCTGTCATGTGGCCCTAATCCTTATGGTAACTGCAGTGCTGATTCGTAGCACATTTTGCATCTCTCCTAGGGTTGGGGGCCACTTGAAGTATGGTTGGTTCTTTATTCGATAAAGAATCATGTAGATGGGCTCCTTCCAAACAGTGGTAATTGAAAAGAAGGACTTGGGGTCAGGTGCCTGCTTTTCCTTATAT
Source organism: Rhododendron griersonianum (assembly GCA_018127125.1). Taxonomy (NCBI): domain Eukaryota; kingdom Viridiplantae; phylum Streptophyta; class Magnoliopsida; order Ericales; family Ericaceae; genus Rhododendron; species Rhododendron griersonianum. The sequence goes on from CM030795.1 coordinate 19,375,947, forward strand.
GGCTCTTTCTTAGCCTGCCCATACTCTTTCCTCTCCCTATAAGTCTTGGGCTCTTGCTTATCTACTGTAGACACCTCCCAAACGGGGCATCGCCATACAGATTGATCACATTTGTTGCTCGATTGGTTGCTTGCTTCGTAAACCAAGATCGTGGACATTCCCATGGCTAGAAATATTGCCACACGATAGCGGTTATCATCAAAACAGAGTCGCCACCCAGTTTATTAAAACTAGGAAAATAGACAGAGATTCTGGGCACGGGAGCCAAAAGTACAATAAGGGGAAGGTGTTAGGCACCCCTCTTTGCCCAGTCGTGAGACTGGCCCATAATCGTTCAACATAAGACATGTAGGTGCTTTACTTAATTCTAACACATAGTCTGTTTATTTAATCCTTTAAACAGTAAATAAGGTGAGCCAATGTGACAAGTAGAGCATGCATCAGAAAGCAAAATAAAACAAGTTGTCCCAGGGTAATGGATCCCGCGGCCGGTGAATGGATGTCATGGCCGAGGGATCCTCCTGGTTTGATGTATTGGCCGAGGGATCAAAGCCCCGGTCGATGTTCTTCCTCACACCAGACAGAAACGTTAGTAAATAATCAAAACGCTAAGATTATGATTATTGGCAGAAAATAAGACAAACCAGAGGCCGTTGGCCCTCACCACCTTGATCCCTCAGTTGCTTGATTGCTTCGGATTGAGTGTGATTGACTGATTTGCTCCCCAGAAAACCCTAGGGCTAGGGTTTGGAACTTCGGGGTTTGATCGTCGGATTGATGGCGGCCTTCGGGAGGTTAGGGCTTTTGAGGAGTGGGTTTGAGAGAGTATTTCGACAAAGTATCGGAGCTTGGGTGAATGATTTCACTTATGAATTTCGTGTGTTTATTTTCGGAGTCCAAAGGCCCTTTATATAGGCAATTGGTGACTCACTCTGGCCAATCAAATGGCACGATTGCAATTGCAATGCAGCTCAAACTCTTCGTCGCAATCTCTGAATGTGGCCCGAACGCATCGGGAAGGTAGTGTAGTTGGATCAAACAATCGACAGAATGTTCCAGAGTCTCGAAAAAGGACGATCTGGCGGCCGAGTAATAGATCACATGGCCGAGGAATTGATGTTGCGGCTGAAGGATGGATCTTGCGGCCGAGGGATTGATCTCTCAGGGACATTTTGCTAGCAACAGGTTGCTCGGGTGAGGAAATGATGTTAAGCCGTTAGATCGATGTTACGGCCAACAGATGGATTCTCTTAGGCTTCTGTATTTTCTGTCTGAAAGACTGAATGGCTCTGATTGGGTCCTCTAAGTGGCTCAAAGTTCTTACCGAAAGTCCTAAGGTTCTCGATAAGGCAATCAGCAATCACTGTATCCATTTCATCATCGGGATGGTCCCCAAGGTGGGACTTGAAATAATCGTTAGGCCAAATTGGGGTGTCTACATCTACTTTCTTTGCTGGGGTCTTAGGCTATTCGGGAACAGCCTTGCCATCCTCTCAGAGTATATCATCCTCCATTCTGGAATGTTGCTCTATCCGTTCCATTAGTCTTGCCAGTGTTGCTACCGGATATTTGTTTAATGATCGGCGCAGTTCTCCCTTAACAGGTAAGCCAGTTTGGAATGTAGCAATTGCATATTCCTCACTGCAACTATCAATTTCATTGAAAGTTTCCCAATACTTTTTGGCGTAGTCTCTGATCGGCTCGCTTTCCCCCTGCTTCATCGTGGAGAGGCTTTCGAATGTTTTAGGGCCCTCCTACTCGTCAAAAATCGAGCGGTGAACTCTTCTGCCAATTGTGTCCAACCACGTATGGAACGCGGTTCCAACTTATGGAACCAGGACAGAGCAACTTTTCCCAAACTGGACGGGAACATCTTGCACATGATGGCATCATCCCCATCATGCATAAACATAGCCTATTGGTAGTGCTGTATGTGAGCAACAGGGTCTGCATCTGTTTCGTACAGAATGAACACACTGTGCTTCACTCTGCTCGGTAGTCGTGCATCCTGTAACCTTCTTGCAAACGAAGAAGCAGCTATATTACTCGGGGCTTTCCTCGCTGCTTCTCGTGCAGACATGGCCCCTTCTTCATTCTCCTTAGTCTTTCGAGCCCCAGACCTATTCCAATGGGAATCAGGTCTCTCGTACCTGTCCCTATGGTGTTTGCATGTGTTCACCTCGAGCAAGGAGCTTCGGCTCCTACTTCTCCTCTTTCGTGGAGAAGACCTTCGCCTGCTAGGACTCCTGCTTCTTCTTCTTCGTGAAGAAGCTTTCTTCTTTCTTGGAGTAGGACTCCCGCTCTTTCCGTGTGAGGGAGCTACTTTATAGGTGACTAGAGCCCCTCTATTTTCTCTGGAACGTCCTCGTGAAAGTCCAGAGTCCTCAGGGTGTTCTCGGATCCGTTCTAGCTCTCGGATCTCGTGTTCCCGTTTTCTGATTAATCGAGCGTACTCCTCGACCTCCTGCCTCTTTTTATCGAGGATGTCCTCATTGTTACGCACACTCCTTGAATGTGCAACTGACTCTCCCCTATGATGGGATTTGCTCCTTCGCGTGGAGCCTGTAGCCGTACCGCCCTCCTTATTCCTGGAGTTATCTTGGATGGTAAGAGGATCTCTGCTTGTCGTCCTCCTGCCATGCCCGCCAGTAGGCTTTTTCGGAGCACCTAGTGGGGATTTATCTCTTTCCCCACCAGCCTGATTTTCTTTTCAGTAAACGGCGTGACTGGATCTACTTCCACCATGGTCGTATTTCAAAAGGGAACTCCTTCACTTCCCACAAACGGCGCCAATTGTAGGTGGAGAAAAACAAACAGTACCTAGAACAGCACTGAATCTCGTTTTCTCTCGTGCTGTCCGATCGGAACCTTAATGCCTTCGCCTGAACCCAAACCTGTAAAACAGACAAGGGGTGAGCTCACCTTTGCCTCTCGTGGCAAAGGCCCTCCGATGCCTAAGTTAGTATCACGTACTAGCAGAAAACCCTAATTATCAGTAGGAAGTATTGAATAGTGCAGCGTATTGCGTACCTTTTACGTCTAGGTTTACCTTGTATTTATAATCATATGTTTGCTTGCTCTTCAAGCATCCTCATTGCCCCAGGTCTCCTGCCTCGTACAGGAAACCTGGCTTTCCTAGGAGTTCCCTTGCCCAATTAATCGAGACCCCTTACCCATAGGGACTCTGTCTTTTATAGAACTCATGGCATAACGGGACTGGTCTTCTTACCTATCTCGACCGGATATTGAGTTCCCTATCTGGAACATTCTTACCGCTTTATCTCTTAAGGCTATGTTCTTTTAGACGATTATATCTGTCCGGTATATACCTCAGCCGAACAGACTGCACCAACTAACGACTTCTCATGTCTTTGGTCCCCTTCAGCTGAACAGATTGCACCAACTAACGACTTCTCATGTCTTTGGTCCCCTTCAGCCAAACAGACTGCACCAACTAACGACTTCTCATGTCCTTGGTCCCTTTCAGCCGAACAGACTACCTGATCCAACGATTTTCCTCATCATTGGTTCTTATTGCCGTCCTCCATCCTGCACGGCGTTTTACATTACTTTTCTCATTACACGGGTCCGACATATCACGTGTCCGGCCACTAATTGTACCTATTCGGGAATACCTCCATACACTGCTTATACTATTGAGCGCGGAATGGGTTATACAATATACGTAGCCTCCGCTCATTCTTTAGAGCGTTGTAGTTCATGGCTTCCTATGGGGAACATATTTGAATGGTACCTTGAAAAAGATTTGTATGCCTGGCTGGATAGCATTTGTTACTATTCTTTTCTGAATAGCAGTGTCGGAGGAAAATCTTTAGTGCCTGTTTGCTTATTCGTTGTTATATTGAGTTTTTTAGATAATGATTGGTTTTTTCTTTGGTTTGGGTTCATCAGCTGTTTTGCGGTGCTAGTTTATTAAAGATGTTGTGATGAGTCACCCTAGCATTGCGGTGGTAAGTGTTTGTTTGTATTTAGAGTTATTATTGTTATTTGTTGGGCTCTATTGTTCCCTCCTATTGCTCCTCTCTTGCGTTGGTGATATATTTTTATTTTTTTCATTTGCTATTTTAATTCGTATGTTATTTTATGATTTGTAGACTGTTCCTGTTGGTTACCAACATCTCTTTCGGGGTCAGCTTGCTAGCATCTGGGTCTTGATTAAGAGTGGTGCGCGACTTTACCCAATACGTGTTGTGAACAATCGATTCCGCGATGGGTGGTCGAAGTTTGTTCGAGATCATTTTTGGTGTTCAAGATTTACGCTTGTGTTTGGCGTTGAGAGGAAATGTGTGGGCTCCCGCGCCCGGCGCGTTTCGAAGAGTCGCCACTCGGATTTTTGAGATAGATGATCCGAGAAACCGAGAGTTTGTTTGAACGAAAAGGCCTTTGATCTAGCGACAACGTTGAGATTTTGGGTCCGGGAGCCACGTTACGAACGGGGAAGGATTTGTTGAGAAAGCACCCCACTCGCCCGGCAAAAACCGGTCTCTACTAAGCATTTTAGATGGGGGATTTAATACCGTTTGGGAAACTTCAAAAACACATACGGGAAAGGGGAACAAGATGAAATATATCACGTTGTCGTGCATGTGGTGCTTACTGTACAGAAATGATGACAGATGACGCAACGAAAATATAAATAAGAAAGGTTCTTTGACAAGCTGTCTAGATCACCATCTTCTGCTGTACGGCATACCGCTATATGACGCGTGGCCATATGATATGCCGTGCGTGGTTCTGATCTTGTCTTCAGGCTGTCGATGGTTTTTCAAAGCCTCGCACGGCGTATCCAGTACGACTCACGGTGTTACTTAGAAATATCAGAAAACTCACAGCCGTCAGATCATCTCAGAACTGTACCATTCCTTCAAGCCACAAGCAGAAAACCACTTTTAATGCATTTGTTCATTCAAAAAGATTGATAGAGTTTACTCAAGATAATAAAACATGGCTTGTAGATATGGTCTTGTTCCGAGACTACCATTGATATACAGAAACAGATCCAACGAATGACGAATATGATCCAGACAGCTTAGATAAGAAAACAGCAGTTTAACTTATATGCCGCGCGTGTGAGCCCACTACGCCGTGCGGCGTAGCTTACCCAGCACAGGGGGCTTGTTTTGCTTTGTAAAAATGATTTTAGACCGGATCTTAACCAAAGGGGTTAAGCCTGTCAGCAGAAGAGCCCCTCAGGGCCAGGACAGAGCCTAGCCCAAGGAAACTTAGTTTTTACCTTTGATCTCGAGCTTGAATGAGGATGGATGATGGTGGATGAGCGTCGGTAAGGTTGGTAGGGAAAAGAGAAGTAAGGATGTGTGTAATAGATGGGTGTATTGGGTAGTTGGAGTCTCAAAGTTAATGAGGGACTAACTTTAATGGTGAGGAGAAAAATGGAGCAAGAGGCCTAGAGAATGTCTTTTGAGAGCAACATTCTCAAGACTTGGAAGTGGGAAATGGGTGTGAAAGCAAGAAGAGAGAGAAAGGGTATATTAGTGATCAAGGGCCCTTTTCTCTTGAGTGGAGGGGTGTATTAATAGGCAAGAGCCAAGGATTTTGAATTTCAAATAGTGGAGGTATTTTCTGGGCGGGCCAGAAGTGTATTTTCGGCTTAGCCATTTTGTAGCTGTGGCTCAAATAGGCGTGGCCGACAGCTTTCTGAGCCAGTCAGTTCTTTTCATGAAATGCCGTGCGGCTAACCTCATGATCGCGTGCGGTGTTGTAACTTTCGATATGCCGTGCGATGTAGGGGTGTCCCGTGCGGCGTTCCAGGTCCAGTCCAGGGCTTTTGGGCTTTTTCTGGGTTTTTGGGCTTTTGGTTTTATTTGGGCTGAGGATTTGTTTGGGTTGAAAATTTTGTTTGGGGCTGAGGGAATCCTTTATTCAAGCTCGCGAAGGTTCCGTTTCCTTTATTTCATCATCAGGGTGGACAAAGACCCCTCGAGGTTCGGATTGGGGTGTCTATAGTAGTCCTTCTTTAACGTAACTCGGGCACCATCGGTTGGTACAAGTGACGCTTAAATAATAGGCATCCCAATCCGTTTCTCTAAAGCCTTTGAACAGGGACAAAGTACTGGGAAATGCAAGTAAGTGACAAGGGTAGTCGCGCTCGTGGAGCTGCTTACATACCCCGTTTGCAGGGATCAGACCAACGTAGTTCAATTGGGACGATGCAAGCAAAACAAGTCCCGGAGGACAACAAGCAAAACCATGCAGTAAACTTGAGAAGATTGAGTGCTAGTAGAGTGTTGCGTGAAAATTCGAAGCGAGCCGTCGGGAGGCTGAAAATTCGAGACGAGCCTCCAAGAGGCTGAAAATTTCGAAACGAGCCTTCGGGAGGCTGGAAATTCGAGACGAGCCTTCGGGAGGCTGAAAATTTCGAGACGAACCTTCGGGAGGCTGAAAATTTCGAGACGAGCCTTCGGGAGTGTGGGCAGCATGCCCTCGGAGAAGGATTCCGTTCCCTTTCCGACAAACTTTTGGGACAAGGCCCTCGCGGGAATCGAGGGAGCGCGAGCGGAGAGGCAAGCGCTCAAAAATACAGAGTCGCCACTCGGGTTTGAAGGTCCGACACCCAAGGAACCGTATTTCGAAGCACCTGCCGCGCTATTTGATTTGAAAAAGTGAAGGCACCAGTCCGTCATAACCATATCTGGGTTCGGGAGCCAGGTTACGAGAGGGGAAGGGTTTTAAGGCACCCCTCTCGCCCAATCCGGAGATCGGTCTCTACTTGAGCATTTTGAAAATGTTTACGATTCTTCTTTTATTAACCAGATTTTAGCCAATTAGGGCGGGGGAACAGTTAATCGGGGATTAAAACTGTAACACGTTTTGCAATGATGTGATGAATAGCATGGATGGATGAAATACCAAGTAATAAATGCAACAAAGTTCAAAATATCGCTAAAACACCAAAACAGTGCTTTGGCATGGGAGTATCGCAAGCAGTAGCCAACTTGCATGCATGGATCAACCTGCATGCAAGTGAACCATCGCGTGATACTTCCATACTGTCGCGCAAGGATTGGTGCCTCACCAACAGTTTGAACTTTATCCCCTTCTGGGCTCTGGAAGGACCAGTGCACACCCAGGAGGCAAACCAGGCAGTTTATAAGTACTTGAAAATAAATAATTATTACAAGCCAATAGAAGCAAATGGAAAGACAGCCCCTAAACAGTGGGGGAAATAAGCAGAGGCCAAAGGCCTAGTTGCCCATGCAAGGGCCATTACTGGAAATCAGTGAACCATCGCGCGATAGAGTGAAAGACTCGCGCGAGGGTTCTGACTGGACTTCCAGGAATTGCTTTGCATGCTTGGGACTCTGAGACATATTCAGAGACATCCCAAGGGCATTCCAAACTAACTGAAGCAGCAAGCCAAGAAACTGGACTATTTAAAACCAGGTTGGCCATGCAAGGGCAGCCACTGGAAATCAGTGAACCGTCGCGCGACAGAGTGCAAGACTCGCGCGAGGGTTCTGACTGGACCTCCAGGAGTTGCTTTACATGCTTGGGATTCTGAGAAGTTCAGGAACATCCCAAGGGCAATACAAACTAACTAAAATAAAGAACCAAGGAACTGAACTTGTTTTAACATGCATAACAATGATCTATATATCAAGATAAAAACCACAACAAAGATACTCATGAATAAAACAAGAAATGACCAGCATCCCTTCCCCACGTGGATCAATCTCTTGTAGACAGAAATGTCGCGCGAGTGTTCGGATCCATCGCGCGAGGGTTTGGCTGGTCACAGTTTCGTGTAACTCTGCTGACTTCAGGGCCAGGACTGGTATTGGTTACCAGCCTTGGCCCTGCCAGCCCCCCTCAGGGATCAAGACAGGAACAGGTAAATTTATACCTTTGCTTGAATGGCTTTGAAATAGATTAGACAAGGTGATGTAGCTTGCCGAATGAGTGTATGGAAAGCTCAAGTGTGAGTGATTAGGAGATGTGGTTAGGGCTTGTAACTTTGTGCTAGATTTTGATAACTCTTCTTCGTTGAAACTTGGTAACCCTTTGGAAGAACAACCAATGGGGGTATATATAGAAGGAGTGAATGGCTTAAGGGGGGTGGAAAACTTGGCCTAGCAATGGTCACTCTTACTTGGTGGAGAAATGAGCCACCAAGGTGAGTGGGGGTGGTTGTGAGGGTGGTGTATCCAAGCCTGCCAGAACGCTGTTCAGCCAAGGAAAACGGGGTTCCAGCCCATGTGGCCCTGATGATCACAAAAATCCAGCTGGATTAAGATGATGGGGACAGGTGGGACCGTTGCGCGAGGGTTTGGAACCATCGCGCGAGGGTCAACAGTCAAACTTTGACTTTGACCAACACCTGGCAAGCTGACTATTGCGCGAGGAACAAGAAGTATCGCGCGACGGTCAAACTTCGGTTAGGGTTTTGACTGAAGGTTTTAGGGGCTCAAAAGGGTTCAAAGGGTTCAAGAAGGGTTCCAAGTCCAATCCATTCCACATTCAAGCCTGTTTGATCCGATCTCATCATCGGGGAAACAAGAAACTGAAAAATAAAGTAAAACAAACGGGAGACCCAGATTGGGGTGTCTACAGGATCATTTGTCAGCAGACTCTTCTTCCTGGTAACGTCAAAGATTTCTAGACACCCACCAAATCCGCCCGAAAGCCGATTAAATGGAAAATGCAAACTAGTATGTAAAAATACCGTGCACCAAAAGATAGATCGGACGGATAATCGCCACTGATTTGAGATCGGACGGATGGATCGTCGCTGAATTGAGATTGGACGGATGGATCGTCGCTGAATTGAGATTGGACGGATGGATTGTCGCTGATTGAAATTGGACGGATGGATCGTCGCTGATTTGTAATTGGACGGATGGATCGTCGCTGAATTGAGATTGAACGGATGGATCGTCGTAGATTTGAAATTGGACAGATGGATCGTCGCTGATTGAAATTGGACGGATGGATCGTCGCTGATTCGAGATTGGACAACTGCTGGGGACGTAACATTCCTCGGGATGAAGGCAAAGCTTCCATAATAACCCTCAAATCCATTATACGAACAAACCAAGACTTCACAAACCCAAAAGAGGGGTAAATGAGATCGGGCCGAACCTGGGGCTGAATTGGGCCTGAGGCCCAGACGAACCGTCGCGCGACAATTCAGAACACTCGTGCGAGGGTTCCTGGTTAGGGCTTGGACTTGAAAAAGGCCCAGACCCGGCCCAAACCTGTTTTCTTCGTTTAAATGTCGCGGGGACGTTACAGAAACAGTGCAGAGCAGTTTCAAACTTTCGAAATCCTCCCAACTTCTATCTCCCTTCTCAAATCCCTCTCAAACCTTGATTCTAACCACAAAACCATCAATCCCAGCCTTGATCATTCATCCATGGCAGACCATGGTAATGGGGAAGGCAGGGGTGAAGTTGTTGATCAATCGGAGGATCGAGGAGGGCCCATGGGTGTTGAAACGGGGGATCAAACACCAGTGGAGGCCATAGCAGAGGTTAGTGCAGCGGCCGCAGGTGGCGACGGCAAAGAACAGGGCCGCGAGCAAGAGGCCAGTGACGAGGAGAAGCATCGCGCGACAGAGCCAGAGGCTCGCGCAATGGTTGAAATGGGGGCCATGGGCCACAGTGTTGAGCTATTGGACCCGAGCATGGCCGTGGGAGGCTCGGTGGTGACCGGAGCGAGTCCAGGAGATGCAGGAGACACTGGTGCTGGAGAGCACCATCGCGCGACAGAGGAGGAGCCTCGCGCTATGGTTCAGACTGGGGAAGTTGTAGACACCTCCCAAACGGGGCATCGCCATACAGATTGATCACGTTTGTTTGCTCGGTTGGTTGCTTGCTTCGTAAACCAAAATCATGGACATTCCCATGGCTAGGAACATTGCCACATGATAGCGGTTATCATCAAAATAGAGTTGCCACCCAGTTTATTAAAACTGGGAAAACAGATAGAGATTCTGGATACGGGAGCCAAAAGTACAATAAGGGGAAGGTGTTAAGCACCCCTCTTTGCCCAATCGTGAGACTGGCCCATAATCGTTCAACATAAGACATATAGATGCTTTGTTTAATTCCAACATGTAGTTTGTTCATTTATTCCTTTAAACAGTAAGTAAAGTGAGCCAGTGCGATAAATAAAGCATGCGTCAGAAAGCAAAACAAAACAAACTGTCCCAGGGAGATGGATCCCACGGCCGGTGAATAGATGTCACGGCCGAGGGATCCTCCTGGTTTAATACCGGCCGAGGGATCGAAGCCCCGGTCAGTGTTCTTCCTCACACCAGACAGAAAGATTAACAGATGATTAAAACGCTGCGGTTAGTCAGAAATAAAGTAAATAAGACAAACTAGAGGCCGTTGGGCCTCACCACCTTGATCCCTCAGTTGCTTGATTGCTTTGGATTGGGCGTGATTGACTGATTGCTTGATTGAAAACCCTAGGGTTAGGGTTTGAACTTCGGGGTTTGATCGCCGGATTGACGGCTGCCTTCGGGAGGTTAGGGCTTTTGAGGAGTGGGTTTGAGAGAGTATTTGTGCAGAGTTTCGAGGCTTGAGAGTGTGTGTACTCTAATGAATTTCGTGTGTTTATTTTCGGAGTCCAAAGGCCCTTTATAAAGGCAATTGGTGACTCACTCCGGCCAATCAAATCACGAGATGGCAATTGCAATTGCAATGCATCTCTAACTCTACGTCGTAATCTCTGAGCGTAGCCCGAACGCATCGGGAAGGTAGTGTAATTGGATCAAACGTCTAACAGAACACGTTCCAGAGTCTAGAAAAAGGTCGATCTGGCGGCCGAGTAAAGGATATCACGGCCGAGGAATGGATGTCTCGGCCGAAGGATAGATCTTGCGGCCGAGGGATTGATCTCTCAGGGAGATTTTGCTAGCAACAAGGGTGAGGAAATGATGTTAGGGCCGTGGGATCGATGTCACGGCCGTCAGATGGATTCTCCTAGGCTTCTGTGTTTCTAACTGAATGGCTGTATGGCTTTGAATTGGGTCCTCTAAGTGGCTCAAAGTTCTTACCGAAAGTCCTAAGGTTCTCAAGGAGGCAATCAGCAATCACTGTATCCATTTCATCATCGGGATGGTCCCAAGGTGGGACTTGAAATAATCGTTAGGTTAAATTGGGGTGTCTATAGATGACCCTCTTTGACTGAGCTCAGACGGATCGCGAGACATGTTTGAGTAAGAGTTAAAGCTGTAAAAAGCAACTCAATTTGGTCCAACCACTACTCCAACGGTTTTTTGAAAAAAGGTTTTTGTTATGGTCGGGCCGGGAGGCTGCCTACGTATTCCACAAGGGAAATTCAAACCAATCGTAGTTCGGGCGAAAGAAAAAAAAAGTTTTGTTATGGTCGGGCCGGGAGGCTGCCTACGTATTCCACAAGGGAAATTCAGACCAATCGTAGTTCAGGCGATAAAGAAAAGCAAAAAGTTTGGAGGGTTAGAGATAGAAGACGTACCTTAGGGCTTAAAAAGCCGTAGTGTGACGTACTTAGACTGAGCCAGGGTTTTGGCGGAAGATAGTTGAAGGAGCGCTGGGCTGCCGAGGGGTTTTTACGGAGAGCTTCCTTAGTATTTTGGGGTAGATCAGTACACGGCAGGTGCGTTTGCTTTTCTTGATCATCCTTACTTTGACTGAAAGGATCTCGGTAGAGTAGCCTATCCTTGCGAATGAGCTGGAAGGAATTGATGTAATGGGGTGGAATCCAAACCATCTGCTGGGATGAGTTGGACGCCGTTTGTTTTTGAGATGTGAGGGGCGCAGGGCCAGTAACTGGAGCACGGAGCTTTGGAGATAAGGGAACCGAGGCACGGAGCCGGTCTGTAGTCATGAGGCGAGAGCCTGGAGAGTGATGGAATTGAGGCGTGGAGCCTGTTTGCAGTCTTGAGGCGAGGCCCTGAGGAAATTGATAGGACCAAAGCGCGGAGCTGGTGTTGAATAAAAGGCGAGAGCCTGAGGTGTCTGAGCTTTTGAGCTTGATAGGACCGAAGCGCGGAGCTGGTATAAGGCGAGGGCCTGAGGTGTCAGAGCTTTGAGCTTGACGTGTTGAACCGAAGTGTAGAGCTGATTGTATTCTGATGGTCTGTGCACGGTGCTTTCTCATCATAAGTGTTGGCATAGAGCCAAAGGATCGAGGCGCTGGACCGATCAATAAAACCGAGGCGTAGAGCCGGTTGATTGCAGGGTTGACCTGTTTCATGAGAGATATGCAGAGTGTATATGTGCGATGATGTTTGTTAGATGTGAACAGATATGATGATGCAGACTCGATGTGATAATGCAATATGTGCACGGGCCCGTGCATGTGTGTTTGTTTTCAAGCTTAGAGCTTCTATCAAGTTCCGGACTTGAGCATTCAGAGCGTAGAGCTTGAGCATTCGGACGGCAGAATCCGAGCATTCAAAGTACAGGCTTTGAGCGTCCAGTACGCAGTGGTTGGGCATCCAAGCGTAGAGCTTGAGCATTGATAAGCCCTCAATAGTGTAAATAACCGGGCTTATCTCGCTCATTTTTGCCACGCTCACGCGCATAACTCTTTGTTTTTGTTTGATATTGCGCGAAAGGTGCATTTTTGGTGATTACAGGTTTTCCGTGTGAATAAGGCTTGATTAAAGCCAAGTTTCGCTCCAACAACGTTCGGTGATCCGAGGGCTCCAATCGGAGCGATTCCGGAGCTTGGGGATTGTCGTGGAAGCCCCGGAACAAAGCCTGACATGAGCTGACATGAGCTGCTGTGGAAGGCTGGCAGACACAATGTCTACCGGTAGACATTCAATGTCTACCGGTTCAATTCCAGATCAGTGAGGACACCATTTTGCATCATTCTGAAACGACCAATGTCTACCGGTAGATATTCAATGTCTACCGGTAGACATTCCCAAATTTCTGCATTTTTTTTGCCCGACTGTTGGACATTTCAGGGGTAGTTTAGACTTTTGTATCCCGAATGTTTGGGACTATAAATAGATTTTAACCTCATTTTGAGAGGAGATCTTTCATTCTCAGCCCTAGGAACTTCTCTCTCTACCTCCCTCTCCTCTCAAACTCTTCATCTCTCTTCAAAGGAGATTGAAGAGATGGGTTTTGAGGTATTTCGTCTTCATTAATGTTGTAGGTACGGTTGAGATCTTTGGTAATCTTAAGTTTATTTTCGTTTTTCATCCTTGAATCGTATTTATCTTTTTATGCTTGTTCTTCGTTCTTGTTCTATGGTTGAGTAGTATTACAGGCTTGGTCATGGGGTGATTTCTATCCCGTGACTTGGGTAGTTTAATGGCTTCTCTCATTTCTTGTGCTTAATGTGCATGGTTTGTGAATGGACTAAGTTCATTTTTATGTACCAAAACCTAGGGTTGTTAACCTCTTTGATTATGTGTAGGCAAGGACTTGATCTCTTGCCACATATAATGCTTGGAGCTATGTCACTCTACGTGTTTGCCAAAATGCCTCAAAGAACTTGTTGAACTCTAATCTTTGGTCTAAACTTAGAGTTGTTAACTTCTTTGATTGGGTGTAGACAAGTCTCCTTGGCACACCCAATGCTTAGAACCATGGCACTCTATGTGTTTGATAAAATGCCTAAATGAGTTCCTCTCCATTTCCAAACCCCGTTGTATGAGTTAAACTTGATTTTCATGGTTAAATCTTCCGAGTGAGATCAAACGACAATGACTCTCACTTGAGTTATCAAAGAGAAGCATTGAACGGCCTAAGTTATGGGCGGAATGAACCCCTAGACCTTGCCGCTTTTAATTTCTAGTCAATCTTTGTTTTCAATTAAAGTTAGGAGGTAGAGAGAATTTCCATCACTCAAAAGTTGGCCGTCTCAAAGCCGAAAGAGGTTGGCGGTCCTAACGCTAAAAACCCTTCGTAAAGCGAACCTTCCGGCCTAGCTCCATTGGCTCCCTGTGGATTCGACCTCGGACTTCCGAGTTTATTATGCTGCAACCGACCTAGCCCTACGCTTGGGGCGCTCTTTACTGCGACACACTTTGGTCGGGCAAGCATTTTTGGCGCCGTTGCCGGGGAATCAATTGGTAGCTAACTTGGAGGTATTGCTTTACACCGCACTGTAAGTATTCCATCTTTTGTTCTTAATTTATTTTTTTTTATCTTTGTAGTAGAATGGCGGCGTCAAATGAGGAAATAGTCCCTCCTATCGCCAGTGTTTTTAGTGCTAAGTCGAGCATGCTTCAAGTGTTGCCCTCTTTTCATGGCTTAGCCTCTGAAAATCCATGTGCGCACATCATAGAACTTGAGGAGCTTTGCATGGATGATAAAGTGGCCTTATTTAAGATATTTCCATCATCTTTGAAAGATAAGGCTAAGAGTTGGTTTCATTCATTGAACCCAGGATTAATAGTTACATGGCAAGATATGGAAAATCAATTTTTCAAAAAGTTTTCCCCAATGCATGAGACTCATATGCTGCTACGTGAAATCATAAATTTTTGTCAACTTGAAAAAGAGTCTTTTGCATGTTGCTGGTGGCGGTTTAGATATCACATACTCTATTGGTCGCAGCAGTGCTGTGAAACAAGGCACCTTATTCCCATTTTCTATAAGAGTTTAAATTCTACAACGCGTCAGCTTGTAGATAAGATGGTTGATGGTGCATTTTTGGATAAAACCGCTAATGAAAATTGGGATTACTTTGATCACACTACAACAAAAAAGGTCTAAGACGACGAAACAAATTCCTCGCCAATTGCATGCTTTTCGTCGCCAAAGTTGTTGCCGACGAAAAAAATTTGTCGTCCCTTTCGTCGATCTTTGTTTCACGCGGAAGACCCCTCACGACGAAAAATGAATTTTCCTCGTCAATGACTCCCCATGGCCGACGAATTAAATCCTCGCTAATGTTTCCCATGGCCGACGAATTATTTCCTCATTAATTTATTCCCATGGCGACGAAATTTTTCGTCGGCGATTGTGTTTGCAGCGAAAAAAAATTCCACCCTTATGCTCGCTTTTTTTGCTCCCAGTGGGTTTCGAACCCATGACCTTGCACCTACAATACCCAAGCCCTTACCACTACACCAACACACCATCTATTACCAGAAGACTAATATTTATTATATATACTATTTCTAATTCGTTTTTTTTTTTCCCGAAACCACCACCACCACGACGTCACCACTACCACCACCACCACCACTATACCACTACCACCACCGCCACAATCACCACTCCGCCACCACCACCACCACCACAATCACCACTCCACCACCACCACCACATTCACCATTCCACCACCACACCACCACCACAATCAATAAGTCATTAATTGTCTTTTTCATTCGTTTAATTATGTTTTTTTCCCGATGGTATGGGGCTCGGCCTTGCCAGTGTACCACCCAAACTAGCCATTCCACCCCTCTTGAGCGTGAGAGTAAAGCTCCATTTGGATGAAAAAGACACTTAATGACTTATTTTTTGTCATTATTCAAAAAAAAATTGCATTTGTTAATTTTGCGTCAAATTTTTGTGACTTATTGATTCATCTCGATGAGAGGAATTGAAAAAGTATAAAATTTTAATCGAAACTTTAATTTTTTTTAAAAAGACAACAATAAGTCAAAAATTTTGTCTTTATTCAAAAAATTTGGAGTTTTTATCATATTTTTTTACTTTTCCGATTTCTCTCATAAAAAAAATCAATAAGTCACAAAAATTTGACGCAAAACCAACTAATGCGAATTTTTTTTGAATAAAGATGAAAAAAAATATATAAGTCACTTTCTTTTTCATCCAAATGGAGCCTAATTCTTGGGCTCCCTAGTGTTGTTATTAAAGAGTGGAGTGCCAAAATCAATAACATATATAATTTTGTATGTATACTAAATTTAATTTAAGCATTGAAATACATTTACTTAGTACATACTGAAATAATAAGAATTTGATGAAAAATAATGCTTTGCTTTGCTGATACCCGCCTCCAATTCCTTAACAAATACTCCAACCACATGACAACTTGTTGATAACATTGCAAAATCAAATATATATACACATTTGTTCAAAAAATTTAATTGTTCTTTTTATATTACATATATAATATATTTGAATAAAGATTTTATTATTTTAAATAATATGAATTTTTTAAATACGAAAATTTAATTAATTTTTCAATTGGCGACGAAATTTCAAATTTCATCGTCAAATAATTCCTTTTTGCCGATGAGAATATGAAAAAATTAATTACTTTTTGAATTGGCGACGAAATTTCAAAATTCGTCGTCGAATGCCGAGGAAATTCAAATTTCGTCGCCGATGAGTACCCATTGACGACAAAATTTCAATTTCCTCGTTAAAAAGTCCCATTTGATGACAAAATTTTATTTCCTCGCAAAAAAAATCCCCTTTAACGACGAAATCCAATTTTCTCGCCATAAGGTACCATTTGGCGACGAAATTTAATTTCGTCACTAGCTTTCGTCGCGATAGACGATTTTTGTTGTAGTGTCAATTGGCCGAAAGTTCAGAATCTTGGGTTTATGATTTCAATGTTGAAGATGCCAACTTAAATGTTGAGGAAGATGAAAGAGAGCCGCTTGTCATTATTGAAGAGGTTGGTTTAGATTTGAAAACACCCTCAGAGTTAGGATGCCGTGATGAGCTTAATGTTCAATGTTCTCCTCATGAGAATTCGGTAGATGTTGTCGGCACTCTTGTTGAGTCTCCACCATTCCAAGATTTTGTGGGAGTGGAATTAATTGATTTTCTTGGTGTTGATGACTTTGATTTGGTTTACCATCCTTACATTGTAGATTTTGTCAACAGTATGAAAATCAATCTAGTTTGGAATGCTCATTTGGTTGAACTTAAATGTCTTAAACAAATTCGGCAATTGCGCTACTCAAAGTATCTTATTTTGTGGTATGGCCGGATTCAATTTTTGACCAAGATTGTGGAGTGGAGTGCTATGTTAATTTTGTTAGCTCTCGTTGGCATGATAAATATTCGGAGCCCGCGTTTGGCTGAACGTACATAAATTCTCTCTTTCTCTCTCTCTCTCGCTCTATCCTTTTCCATTTTACTTTTGTGGTCCGGTATAGCCACCTGTGTCGTGCCTAAGATGTCGTATGACTTGCTCTGCGGCGCCTTAAGCAAGACACGGGGAGAAAAGTAGTACCCGTCTAATCACGTGACGATTCGGTGGTTTAAATACTTGTTGATAATAATTTTTGTTGCCGGGCTACCACGAGCCGGCGGTGCTAATGTCTTTTGTCTCCAAGTAGGAGGTTTGTTCTTAAGCCTTTTGCAGGAATGAACTTTGGAAGTTTTGCTAATGACGAACGGAGGCAATGACGCAAAATCCTCCAACTTGGTCGAGGTATCGGGTGGTTGACATTCCACCCCGTTGGTACTTTTGTTCTATCCCTCTCCTTACTTTTTTGTCTTTTTGCATTGAGGACACTGCATATTTCAAGTTGGGGGGGATGGTTTATGCTTTAAGTTTATTTCGTTCTCGGTATTGCATAGAAAATTTTAAAAATTTTGTGCAATTTTTCCTTGTAATTAGTGAATTCAAGTGCTAGATACTTAGATTATGCTCAATTTTCCCTAATAATGGCAAGAGTTGTGCACCCCGTCGAATTTGATTATGTGTTGAATCCATGTTGCATGCATATACGTGAACTTTGTTGAACAAATTGAGCTCCAAGGTGTGTCAAGTAGTTGCATCGCTTAGAGTTGAAGTTCTTTTTGAAGCATCCCATGCTTGTTTGTCTCTTTTTCCGCACTTGCGTAAATAATATCGATCCGTTTGTTCATACGTGAGTAGTTTAGATATCTTTTATGCATCATATTGGAGTTGGTTGGCGTACGTAGGAAATGATACAAGGCAATTTTTGCATGATAAAACCACAAATGTGTCCCCTCGTCCTAAATTGTTGAACCATTGTCCGAGTCTCCATTTTTGTTCAAACTTAAGTAACCGGATGTTTGGAGGGTTCTGTGAAATTGATTTTCAATGATTCAAGGAGGTTTGGGGGTGGTGTGAATGTGATAGAAGTGGTTGGGATGCAAAAGGGCGAAGAATTGATACATGATTCCCTATCTCTCCTCTCCCACTTCAAAAGCTAAAGCCCCAAATTTTCATCTCCCTTTCCAAAGCTCTCGAAATTGGACCCTCAATCTCTCTTACTACAAATCTCACCTCAAAGGACCCTTTTTCTCAAAGAAATGCTATGAAAGAGCAAAACCAAATTCGAAAGAGGGTTAAATACTATGATGAGAGGATTGGTTAGATATCCGGGCTAACAGACATTCCCGATAAGAAGGAGTCCAATGAGAAGGGAGAGCACAAGGCTAAATAACGTGAGGAGCCGGATGAGAATTATGACTAGGTGTGGAGGAGTTGGTGGTAGTAGTTTTAGTAGGATTAATCTAGTAGATTTTCTTTATTTTTTTCTTCGTAGCTTTGTTTGGTGATTGGCCGGCATGTGGCCGTGGTTGGGTAGTCTAGGGGATGGTAGTGGCCAAGGGTAGTTGAAACCGAGCAAATTTATGGCCCCTACCCCTTTTGTTTCCCTTTTCTTGGCACCAAGGTCATTATAAGCTACTAAAGTCCTCCGTTGATCCTAATGTACGCTCATCTAACTCCTTTCGATGCATGATCGATATCTAAAGCTAATTTTGTATGAAATTTCCGTTGGCTTAGTTTGTTTGTGAATAATTGCTTAGCTCTTTTTGTCGGCGCTCTTTTGATTAGCATGCATAGCTTTTTGTCTCTTGCTATTGCGATTCTTGCTAGCGCTTATCATGGGATGTTCTTGTTTATTACTTTGTGCAAGTTTATGTCAAAGTTCGCTCTTTTGAGTCTTGGAATGGAAATTCAATGTGGATGTGTGTTGCTTGGCCGTTGGCATAATTTGTTCACCTTAGTTCAATGTATGCGTGTGCGTGGGGTGCATGTGATTGAGTCCGAAGGGGTGTTGATTGTGGACTCTTGCCGTATCCTAAGTTGAGCATAGTTGAGCAAATCTTGTTTTGGGGGAAGATTGCATAGAATTAGTTATATACTTTTTGCTTAAGTTTGCTAGGGACTAGCAAAGTCCAAGTTGGGGGGTGTGATAAGCCCTCAATAGTGTAAATAACCGGGCTTATCTCGCTCATTTTTGCCACGCTCACGCGCATAACTCTTTGTTTTTGTTTGATATTGCGCGAAAGGTGCATTTTTGGTGATTACAGGTTTTCCGTGTGAATAAGGCTTGATTAAAGCCAAGTTTCGCTCCAACAACGTTCGGTGATCCGAGGGCTCCAATCGGAGCGATTCCGGAGCTTGGGGATTGTCGTGGAAGCCCCGGAACAAAGCCTGACATGAGCTGACATGAGCTGCTGTGGAAGGCTGGCAGACACAATGTCTACCGGTAGACATTCAATGTCTACCGGTTCAATTCCAGATCAGTGAGGACACCATTTTGCATCATTCTGAAACGACCAATGTCTACCGGTAGATATTCAATGTCTACCGGTAGACATTCCCAAATTTCTGCAGATTTTTTGCCCGACTGTTGGACATTTCAGGGGTAGTTTAGACTTTTGTATCCCGAATGTTTGGGACTATAAATAGTTTTTAACCTCATTTTGAGAGGAGATCTTTCATTCTCAGCCCTAGGAACTTCTCTCTCTACCTCCCTCTCCTCTCAAACTCTTCATCTCTCTTCAAAGGAGATTGAAGAGATGGGTTTTGAGGTATTTCGTCTTCATTAATGTTGTAGGTACGGTTGAGATCTTTGGTAATCTTAAGTTTATTTTCGTTTTTCATCCTTGAATCGTATTTATCTTTTTATGCTTGTTCTTCGTTCTTGTTCTATGGTTGAGTAGTATTACAGGCTTGGTCATGGGGTGATTTCTATCCCGTGACTTGGGTAGTTTAATGGCTTCTCTCATTTCTTGTGCTTAATGTGCATGGTTTGTGAATGGACTAAGTTCATTTTTATGTACCAAAACCTAGGGTTGTTAACCTCTTTGATTATGTGTAGGCAAGGACTTGATCTCTTGCCACATATAATGCTTGGAGCTATGTCACTCTACGTGTTTGCCAAAATGCCTCAAAGAACTTGTTGAACTCTAATCTTTGGTCTAAACTTAGAGTTGTTAACTTCTTTGATTGGGTGTAGACAAGTCTCCTTGGCACACCCAATGCTTAGAACCATGGCACTCTATGTGTTTGATAAAATGCCTAAATGAGTTCCTCTCCATTTCCAAACCCCGTTGTATGAGTTAAACTTGATTTTCATGGTTAAATCTTCCGAGTGAGATCAAACGACAATGACTCTCACTTGAGTTATCAAAGAGAAGCATTGAACGGCCTAAGTTATGGGCGGAATGAACCCCTAGACCTTGCCGCTTTTAATTTCTAGTCAATCTTTGTTTTCAATTAAAGTTAGGAGGTAGAGAGAATTTCCATCACTCAAAAGTTGGCCGTCTCAAAGCCGAAATAGGTTGGCGGTCCTAACGCTAAAAACCCTTCGTAAAGCGAACCTTCCGGCCTAGCTCCATTGGCTCCCTGTGGATTCGACCTCGGACTTCCGAGTTTATTATGCTGCAACCGACCTAGCCCTACGCTTGGGGCGCTCTTTACTGCGACACACTTTGGTCGGGCAAGCAAGCATTCAAGTGTATAACTTGAGCATCTAGTACACAGTGGTTGGGCATCCAAGCGTAGAGCTTGAGCATTCAAAAATGTTAGATTTTTTAGCATTCAGGCGTAGAGCCTGAGAATAGATGTCTTGATTGTTGGGGGCGTAGAGCCTATTTGAGATTTGTTTGTTTACGGCTTCGAGCCAGTTGAGATGATAGATATAGGCTTCGAGCCTGTTGAAGTAATGGGCTTTGAGCCGCTGAGATTGGTTGTTATGGCTTCGAGCCAGTTGGGATAGTGGGCTTGGAGCCGCTAAGTTGTGATAGCGAGCGTAGAGCTGCTGAGTTGTGATAACGGGAGTAGAGCCTGTCGATAATGGGCTTGGAGCCGCTAAGTGAGTGAATACGGGCATAGAGCCTGTTGATAATGGGCTTCGAGCCGCTGAGATTGGTTGTTATGGCTTCGAGCCAGTTGAAACGGTGGGCTTGGAGCCGCTGAGTTGAGTGAATACAGGTGTAGAGTCTGTTGCTGTGATAGCGAGCGTAGAGCTGCTGGGATGGTTGCTACGGCTTAGAGCCAATTGAGATTGCTTGAGTATGATTTGTAGGCGTAGAGCCTGCTGTTGAGATGGCGAGCATAAAGCTGCTAAGTTGATAAAACGGCGGGCGTAGAGCCGCTGAGTTGTGTAGAAATGATGGGCACGGGACCGCTATGTTAGTTTGATGGCTTGTATGACTGCTGAGGATGGCAAGCGTAGAGCTGCTGATAGTGATTGGGCTTTAGAGCCGCCAGGTGAGTGAATACAGGCGTAGAGCCGCTGAGATAATGGCTTTGAGCCTGTGGCGGTGGTGGACATGGAGTCACGGTGTTCGATAGTGAATATGGGCTTAGAGCCGCTGAGTGTTCTGACTTGTTTTGGCCAGCAGTTTGTGGAGAGAGAATTTCCTCATGCTTGGACATGCCCCCAAGGCTAGTTTCGACCACATTGTACTGGCTCGGGGATGGCCCCAAGGCTATTTGGTTGGTTGAGGACTTAGAAGTCTGTAGTGGCTTGAGTTAGTGCACAGAGCATGATCTGATGTTGTCGAAGGAAATTGATCAGGAGGCCTGGAGATCGATCTCTCGGCCGAAGGATTGATGTCTCGGCCGAGGAATCGATGTATCGGCCGTGAGAAAGCCAAAAGCCAGAAAATCGATTTAAGTTCGGTTTAATCGATTTCACGACCCATTTAATCTTTTCTCCTCCTCCTCTCTTGTTCTTCTCTGTTCCACTCGTTCGACGACCACCGTACGCCGCTGTCCTCCTCCATTACTGTCGGCCACCTTCATCTCCGGCGACCATCCTCTCCGGCCGCCGCCGTTGCTACTGGCTCTTGGTTTGTTTTTGGGAACCGTTGGTCTTCCCTTTTGATTCGGACGTGATGGCCACGCCATCTTCGGGTGTTGCGGGTTCATCCTCGCACCCTTCATGTAGGTGCGAGTATTTTTCTTCTGACAAGGAGGCGATTGAGAAGCCTGGTTTGTTTGATGCCGCTACCTACATTCTTCCTTCGCGTAGGTTGGGTTATGGCGGTTTCCTGCAGTACCGTCCTCCTGTTGGTGGCCCAGAGGCCGAGATAGTTCGCAGAGAGCCTGAGCAGCACTTGAGCGTTCTGAACGTGCCGGTGAGTTTCCTGAAAAGTAAAAAGTTTACTTTAGTTCGGGGTTTTTGGAAATCTTTGTATTTTTTTAGAATGAATTTTTTTTTTGTTTGCGGGATGAAAATCCCTTTTGGCTAGGAGCGTGAATGAGAAGAACCCGTGTTTGGGTTGAACTTGTTTTTGTTTAAGGAAACTAAAATAACTGTGCCCCCAGTCTAGGCAATGCATGAACGTACCGATGAGTTTCCTTAGCATTTCCTTTGTTTATGCAGTCATGAGATTAACTTCCTTTTGTCTTTGGCAGAGAAACAGGAGGCTGGAAGCTCGCGGTGGAGGCAATGAGGTGCACAGATGGTTCTTGAAGCTGCCAGAGCAGGCTCGGGAATTAGTACGTGCTGCAGGCTTCGAGACATTCGTTCTGGGCCTCGATCTTCCGAAGATGGATTGGTCATTGATGACCTCACTAGTTGAGAGGTGGTGGGATACCACCAATACCTTCCACTTTCCTGCTACTGGCGAGATGACTATCACTCCGGGTGACTTCTCTTTGCTGACTGGCCTGCGGGTAGACGGAGTTGCTCTTCGAGTCGACCCCCGGCTTTGGGAGCGAGAGGGTGCTTTGAGGTGGTTTCTGGGCAAGGTGCCCCCTGTTCGTTCCCGAGGTCATATCGATCTTGCTTGGCTAAGCAAGACTTTCATGGTGGCTGACATTCTGACCCAGGTGAGTGCCGAGCAATTGACGCGGGCCTTCCTTCTTTACCTCCTTGGGCAAACATTGTTTGCCAACAAGGATGGTTCGGTACACACGCAGTTTTTGGCTCCTCTGCAGCACTTGGGAGCTATTCGGGAGTTTGACTGGGGCTCGTCTGCTTTGGCCACTTTGTATGGTAGTCTTGGAGCTTGCTCGCGGGACAAGAGTCCCATTCTTTGTGGTCACTTTCGAGTGCTTGAGGTATATATTATTCCTTTGTACCTCTGTTCTTACTTTGGCTTTTTCCTAGTTCTGAACTTGTTTTGCTAATCCATATTTCAGCTCTGGGCTTTCGAGCATCTTCTCTAGTTTCCCCCTGAGACTAGGCATGGGGATGCGAACTGTATACCGCGTTACGAGCGATGGTTGGTGGGGCAACGGAGGCCACGGTCACCAGTTTTGAGCCTTCCCGAGTGGCGGCGAGTTTTGACCGGCTTACTGTCGATCAGGTACTTCTTTCTTCGTACCTCTTGTCTTTTAGACTTCCATATTCTTGTGTTAGGGCTGATTTTGTTCTTGCTTTGTAGGTACGGTTTGACCCTTGGGGTGGTGTACCAGAGGATGTCTCTCTTGCACGTTGTAGAGTCCTGGACCGGACCCGCAACTTGCTCGAGGGTCCATTTTGCCGAGCCTGGTACTTAGGGGATCGAGTGACTAGTCAGTGGCGATCACGTGTTGAGGCTCTTCAGCTTGTTCCTCCTTCTCCTCCAGTATCTATGAGGTCCACTTCTTTGATGTCGAAGGAAGATCTGAAGAACGCTCGGATCAGAGATTGGGCGGGTTTGCTCCTCCAGGCAGGTGACTACACGGAGTACTGCCGTCTTTTCTTGTCCCCCTCTGTTGCAGCTCCTCCCGTTGCTCCTGTTTGGCCATGGGCTCCTTCGTTTGTCTCCTTCCACTAAGATGATGGGGAGGAGAAGCGCCTGACGCTGACTCCTTGCATGACCCAGCTTTACACTTTGCCAGCCGGGGCTTCACAGGTATCTTTAGCTTTCTATGTTAGCTTTCATCACCTCGCATTGTATTCCTTGCTTTAGATGTTTGTAATGTTTGACTGTCCCACAGGTACCTACCGAGATAGTGCAAGAATGGCTTCACGCCTATCAGAGTGCGTGTAGACACCCCAATTTGGCCTAACGATTATTTCAAGTCCCACCTTGGGACAATCCCGATGATGAAATGGATACAATGATTGCTGATTGCTTCCTTGAGGACCTTAGGACTTTCGGTGAGAACTTTGACCACTTAGAGGACCCAATTCAAAGCCATACAGCCTTTCAGACAGAAATACAGAAGCCTAGGAGAATCCATCTGACGGCCGTAACATCGATCCCACGGCCACAACATCAATCCCTCACCCGAGCAACCTGTTGCCAGCAAAATCTTCCTGAGAGATCAATCCCTCGGCCGCGAGATCTATCCTTCGGCCGAGACATCCATTCCACGGCCGCGACATCCTTTGCTCGGCCGCCAGATCGACCTTTTTCCAGACTCTGGAACGTTCTGTCAGACGTTTGGTTTGATCCAACTACACTACCTTTCCGATGCGTTCGGGCTACGTTCGGAGATCACGACGTAGAGTTAGAGATGCATCGCAATTGCAATTGCCATCTCGTGATTTGATTGGCCGGAGTGAGTCATCCCTATGCCTATATAAAGGGGCCTTTGGGCTCCGAATTAACACACAGAAATTGAGATACCTACACACTCAATCAAACCTCGAAACTCTGCACAAATACTCCCTCAATCCCATACTCCAAAAGCCCTAACCTTCCGAAGGCAGCCGTCAATTCGGCAATCAAACCCCGAAGTTCAAACCCTAACTCTAGGGTTCTCGATCAAGCAATCAATCGATCACACTCAATCCAAAGCAATCAAGCAACTGAGGGATCAAGGTGGTGAGGCCCAACGGCCTCTGGTTTGTCTTAATTTATTGCTTTTCTGATTAATCGTAGCAATTTTGATTATCCATTAATCTTTCTGTCTGGTGTGAGGAAGAACACCGACCGGGGCTTCGATCCCTCGGCCGGTACATTAAACCAGTGTGATTACTCGGCCGTGAAATCCATTCACCGGCCGAGTAATCGATCTCCTGGGACATTTTGTTTGCTTTTCTGCTTTCTAATGCATGCTTCAATTATCGCACTGGCTCACTTTGCTTACTGTTTAAAGAAATAACTAAACAGACTATGTGTTAGAATTAAACAAAGCATCTATACGTCTTATGTTGAACGATTATGGGCCAGTCTCATGACTGGGCAAAGAGGGGTGCCTAACACCTTCCCCTTATTGTACTTTTGGCTCCCGTATCCGGAATCTCTATCTATTTTCCCAGTTTTAATAAACTGGGTGGCGACTCTATTTGATGATAACCGTTATCGTGTGGCGATGTTCCTAGCCATGGGAATGTCCATGATTTTGGTTTATGAAGTGAGCAACCAATCGAGCAAATACAATGTGATCAATCTGTATGGCGATACCCCGCTTGGGAGGTGTCTACAGTTTTTGGCGACTCTGCTGGGGATGTGAGAGCCATACACAAAAAGTTCAACATAAGACTAATACATGCCTTGTCTAATTCATTTATCATATGCATCGAGCGAGCAACCCGTTGAGTTCACCTGATATCCCGGCATGACACGGGCCATGTTGGGGGTTCCAGCAAACTCCACAGTCACTCGTACCTAGTGGTATATCAAAAAGGAAATCACCCAATCGCCGCCTATGATGGGCTGGCGAGAGGACTGATGCCCTTTGACAACGGAGCACCCTGAAACTACCTAAACCTTGCATGCTTTAGAAAGCCATAGAACTTATCAAACTAAGGCAGGAACCTACAGGCTAAGAACCTACTTGCATTCTACTTGCAAAAGTTCTTCCTCACACCTTGTATCATCTGTTGTTGTATTAACTCTTTCTGTGCAGAAGGGTTGGGATTTTCAGCCCAAATCCTAACCCTACACAGGCCGAATACTGACTTCCAGGTATTCTACTTTTCAAGCAGGCACAATAGGTAAATCAAAGAAGCAACCACAGCCAACTTTGTACTCTTATAACACCCGAAGCTATGCCAAACAAAGGTATTTACAACCCTCCCGTCTATTGTCTTCATCTGACAAAACACCCTCACCACAACGATTCCGACCACTCTCAGGAACTTCCCGGTCACCCTCTCAACAAACCCCGTCATTCGTTAAATCTCAAGCTTCGTCAAGCAAACCTTCTACCTTCATGGCAGACAACGACGCCACTATTGCCGACCTCCAAGCTCAAATCGCTGCACTACTGGCAGAAAAAGCAGCTAGAGATGCTGAAGATGATGAAAAATCAATGGAAGACGAGAATCCCCATAAAGTGATATTGGCAGAAAGTCCTGAGTTGACCAAACAAGTTAAGGAAATCAAACAAGCCTTGGCTCGTTCACAAGGGGATCAAATTCTGGATTTCGAGGGACTTTGCCTCTTCCCAGAATCCAAGCTACCTGAGAATTTCAAGATGCCCAACATTGAGAAATTCAATGGAACTGGCAACCCTACCAGTCATGTTCGCCATGTTATCAACACTCAAGCCGATGGGCTTGAATGACGAGCTCATTGCCCAGGTTGTTCCAACGAACTCTCACCGGAAGTGCCTTCGATTGGTTCTCACTTTGGAGTTTGTACATTATCAAACTTGGCCGAAATCGCCAATGCTTTTGTCAAGCAAATATGCGTATAACGTCCAAATTGAACTAACAACTCGAGACTTGGAAATGACCAAACAGGATTCCAATGAGGACTTCGCCACCTTTGTGGCAAGATGGAGGGAAAAGGCTGCCAAGATGAAGAACCGTCCCTCCGAGGAAGACCAAGTGAGGATAGTTGTCAAAAATTTGCAACCCAAATATCTCAGGCATATTTACACACAGGCTATCACCGATTTCAAGCGCTTGCATGCCACTGGGTTGCAAATCGAAGATAGAATCAAGCTGGGACTCATTGGGAAAGAAGAGGTCACTCCTCCACCTAAGAAAACCTTCTCTAGCCGTACGTCTCATGCCTCCGTGAATGCCCTTGGCTCTTTGCCTCAAGATCCTTTCCAAACTAGCCCATCCCGAAGCTCAAATCGACCTCGTCGCAACTTTGATCCTCTCTATATGACCTTATCCCAAGCCTTAACCAATCTCAGCCGTCAAGGGAATCTCAAACCTCTAAACAAGCCACTTCCTCCGCCGCCCTACGGCCCAAACCATGACCCGAACAAGCAATGCGCCTATCACCAACATCCTGGGCACGAAACAGACAATTGTATGCGTCTTCGTCACGACATTCAGGATCTTATTGATAGCCGAACCATAAAACCACCAAAACCTGATGGGCAAGCTAACCCACTCCCTACTCATAATACCGAACCACCACCTCGAAGCATCAATCTCATAAATCTCTCTCACAACCCCACATACAATCCCAGCCAATACATTGTCCAAGACAACCAAACCAAACCTACCTTAACCTTCCCCGAGGAGGACGAATGTTTCATGATAGAGGAGGAGGAGGATGATAATTCTGATCAGTCAGAAGTAATTGACATTGATATGTCCGACATAAGCAGCGAAGATCAAATAGAAGAAGAAAAGCTAAGGAAGTGGGAGGAACACTCTTGGGCGAAACACAATTTGGAGGATCCAGACATTCCATTTGTAGAAGATGACGAGTGGCTTCGTATCTGGTTTGAGAAAAGGAAGAAGGAAAAAGAAAGGGTCATCATGATGAGAAGGCACGCTCGCTTCGAGCCTGCCCAAAAAGTAGTGCGCATCAACCATCCCAAAATTCCAACACCGCCCATTGTTTGGGAAACAATCAATCTCATTGAGAAAGTAGAGGAGTTCCAAATGCAACCATGGGTCAACCCTTACGATGAGTGCGACTATAGTCAATGGATAGAGGAAAGAGAAGATCTGGATTTCATGTACACAGAACCCTACAAAACAGGGGAAAGTTGCTTTAATGAAATGGAAGAAGAGTGCAATGATCCGCTCGATGAAACCTCCTTAGCATCACTATTCAATCAGGAGGAAATAGCTAATGACCACGCAATCAATGAGGAAAGAGAAAGGGGGTTTCCTGCCGACACATCCATCTGGGGATTACTCACGGCTCAAGGAGACAGCTATCGTGCAAAAGATGAACCCAATTCAAAGGCTCTGTTTGGCAAGGAAAAGGGTGGGAAAGAGTACAAAGTTGCAAAAGACAAAGGAAATGACCCCGACATGCTGCAGTAGCTGAGAAGTCACAACATGGCAAATAAGAAACGTTAAAACATTATTTTTGCTTTAAACAAACTAGAACGAGTTTTGGGCCCCTGTTTGGGCATTTTATTTCCGCTAAGAGAATTCCTTTTTCATCTTCAAGATTATGCTTATCTAAATCCAAATTTCTAAATTGCAATTGCCATGCACTATGCTCTCATTGCCAAAACAAAGGAAGAATTTGAAAGGATCAAAATCCTCGTGTCTTCGACAAAAGGGAAGGAAAGGATAAACTCTAAATTACTTAAAACTAGGTTTTTATCAAAACTTAGGAAGAAGACGCTATCTCCGTGAGAACACTTAGGGTTAGCTTGCCCATTGTGAAAGTACAAACACAAACCCTTTTTGAGAGAAAAATGCTCGTTGGGCAATCTACACACCCAAGCAAAAGTAAGAGCAGAGCCTGCTAGGACAAAGAAAAAGTGAAAACGCGGCCTAGGCAAAAGTTAAGGCATTTGAAGGAAAGCTCGCTAGGGATTCAACCTCTATCAGGTAACCTAGGCAAAACTTAGAGCATGAGAGAAAGAAAAATCAAGAGTGAAAACCCAACCCCCAAAGGTGGTGATCTTGGAACTACGTAAAAGGCCTGATTCCCCGATCGGGATACGTAGGCAGTCTCACATCGAGATACGGCCCAAACATTTGGAGAGAAGAAAAACATGTTTGTACTCAATGATAGGCATAGCTAAACCTGCGTATTGAGCTCGCAAAAGATGAGTTAGTCATTTTCCAAGGAATTGACAAAAACAAAGACACGTAAGGATTACAGTTCATCTCTTCTAACCCAAAAGTCGTCAAACGCAAAGGGTATGATCCTTTAAAAAACTCTTAAAGTTTAGCAATCAGGTTGTAAAGCATGGCAAAAGCAAGGGACAGCAAATCAAAGACTAAGCATAGGAAAGGATGTGAAACAGGATGCCGCTTGGCTAAAGCAAAACCTATCTTCCTTGGGAAAGTAGACATAGCGGCCGGATAATCGATACCTCGGCCGCAACACTGATCCTTCGGCCGAGTGATCAATTCTTCAGCCAAATATTTTCACAGAAGTTAACTGTCTATCAGCAAAAACTTGTTCAAAAAAAAAGCCATGTTCTGACTATCACATGCAAACTCAAGACATTTAGGGGCATGAAAGGCATTTCCCTTTTCTCAAACAAAAACTTGTTTACAAAACCGTTGCTGTGGTTGCTTTTACTATACAAATATAGTTTCTGCCTATCATCTACTAACTATGAACAGGGAAAAGAAAGGCCCTAAAAACTAGGCGATCTCTGAGAAGAAGGCAAAGGCTGCTCACTGGTCCCCACATTCCCCTCAGCGGCCGGTACCCTCTCAGCCTCAAGCTGCAGCCAAGAAAGATATAAACATTCAGACTCAAGGGATAATACATAGTAGATAAAACTCATGAAGAAAGTCATACCTCGAGGATCCTACGGCGCTGTCTCCGAACCAAGACCTCTGTACTCTGGTAGGCGCGAAACCATTCCCGCACTATCTCGGCAGGTACCTGTGGAACAACCAAGCATTACAAACATCTAAAGCAAGGATACAATGCGGATTGATGAAAGCTAACATAAGAAGCTAAAAATACCTGTGAAGCCCCGTCTGGCAAAGTGTAGAGCGGGGTCGTGCAAGGAGTCAGCATCAGGCGTTCCTCCTCCCCATCGTCTGAGTGGAAGGAGATATACGAAGGAGCCCGTGGCCAAACAGGAGCAACGGGAGGAGCTGCAGCAGAGGAGGTCAAGAAAAGACGGCAGTACTCTGTATAGTCACCTATCTGGAGGAGTAAACCTGCCCAATCTCTGATCCGGGCAGTCTTCAGATCTTCCTTCGACATCAAAGAAGTGGACCTCATGGATACTGGAGGAGAAGAGGGAACAAACCAAAGAGCCTCAATGCATGGCCGCCACTGACTGGCCACTCGGTCACCCAAGTACCAAGCCCTACAAAACGGACCCTCGAGCAAACTACGGGTCCGATCCAGGACTCTACAACGTGCGAGGGGGGCATCCTCTGGTACACCACCCCAAAGGTCAAACCGTACCTGTAAGAACAGTGACAAATCAGTCTCAACACAAGAATACGGAAGTCTCAAGGACAAGAGGTACAAAAGGAAAGGTACCTGATCGACCGTCAGTCGGTCCAAAACTCGCCGCCACTCGGGAAGGCTCAAAACTGGTGACCGTGGCCTCCGTTGCCCCATCAACCATCGCTCGTAACGAGGTATGCAACTCGCATCACCGTGCCTGGTCTCAGGGGGAAACTGGAGAAGGTGCTCAAAAGCCCAGAGCTGAAAAGTAGGATAATCAAAGCAAGTTCAGAACCAGGAAAAAGCCAAAGTAAGAACAGAAGTACAAAGGAATGATACGTACCTCAAGCACTCGAAAGTGGCCGCAAAGAATGGGACTCTTGTCCCGCGAGCAAGCTCCAAGACCGCCGTACAAGGTGGCCAAATCGGACGAGCCCCAGTCAAACTCCCTAGTGGCTCCCAGGTGCTGCATGGGAGCCAAAAACTGCGTGTGTACTGAACCATCCTTGTTGGCAAACAACGTTTGCCCAAGGAGGTAAAGAAGGAAGGCCCGTGTCAACTGCTCGACGCTCACCTGGGTCAAGATATCAGCCTGCGTGAAGGATCTGCTCAGCCAAGCAAGGTCGATGTGACCTCGCGAACGAACAAGGGGCACCTTGCCCAAAAACCACTCCAAAGCGCCTGCTCGCTCCCAGAGTCTGGGGTCAACTCTAAGAGGAACACCGCCTACTCGCAGGCCAGTCAGCAAAGAAAAGTCACCTGGAGTAATAGTCATCTCGCCAGCCGGGGAAAGGTGGAATGTGTTGGTGGTGTCCCACCATCTCTCAACTAGTGAGGTCATCAATGACCAATCCATCTTCGGAAGATCAAGGCCCATGACAAATGTCTCGAAACCCGCAGCACGTACCAATTCCCGAGCTTGTTCCGGCAGCTTCAAGAACCATCTGTGCACCTCCTTGCCTCCTCCGCGAGCCTCCAGCCTCCTATCTCTCTGCCAAAGACAAAAAGGGAGTTAATCTCATGATTGCATAAACAAAGGAAACACTAGGGGACATCAAATTAACATTTAAAAGCATGCATCGCCCAGACAGGGGGCACGGTTATTTTAGTTTCTTTAAACAAAATCAATTCAACCCAAACACGGGTCTCTCTCATCCACACCCTTAGCTAAAAGGGATTGTCATCCCGCAAATGAGAAATTCGCTCTTTAAATCATGCACGGATTTTCAAACTCGAATTAAAGTAAACTTTTTACTTTTTCAGTGAAGCTTACCGGCACATTTAGAACACTCAAGTGTTGCTCAGGCTCTCTGCGAACTACTTCGGCCTCTGGGCCACCAACAGGAGGGCGGTACTGCAGGAAACCGCCATAACCCAACCTACGGGAAGGAAGAACGTAGGCAGCAGCATCAAACAAACCGGGCTCCTCAATCGCCTCCTCATCAGAAGACGGATGTTCGCACCTGCATGGAGGGTGCGAGGATGAACCCGCAACGTCCGAAGATGGCGTGGCCATCACGTCCGAACCAAGAAGGAAAACCAACGGTTCCCCAAAACAACCGAGGCCAGCAGCAACGACAACGACGGCGATGGTCGGAGAGGATGGTCGCCGGAGAAGATGGCGGCCGACGGTAAGGGAGGAGGGCGGCGGTGTACGACGGTCGTCGGACGAGAGGAACGGGGGAGAATAAGGGAGGAGGAGAGGAAAAGATTAAATGGGCCGTGAGATCGATTTAGGTAAACTTAAATCGATTTCCTGGCTTTTGGCGTTCTCACGGCCGAGACATCAATTCCTCGGCCGAGACATAAATCCTTCGGCCGAGAGATCGATCTCCTGGCCCGCCAATCAATTTCCTTCAACAAACGTCAGATCATGCTCAGTGCACCAATTCAAGCCACTACAAACTTCTGAATCCTCAAACAACCAAGTAGCCTTGGGGGCATCCCCGAGCCAACACAACATGATCAAAACCAGCCTTGGGGGCATGCCCAAGTATCGAAAATCTCTCTCCACAAACTACTGGCTAGCAAAACAAGACACTCAGCAGCCCTGAGCTTAAAACTTCAGCGGCTCCAAGCCCATTATTGGCAGGCTCTACGCCCATATCAACTCACTCAGCGGCTCTACGCCTTCAACTCAACGGTTCTACACTCATTATCTCAACAGGCTCGAAGCCTCTCAACACAGCAGGCTCTACGCCCGTTATCTCACCAAAGTGGCT
The DNA here is from genome assembly GCA_018127125.1 of Rhododendron griersonianum. Classification (NCBI taxonomy): domain Eukaryota; kingdom Viridiplantae; phylum Streptophyta; class Magnoliopsida; order Ericales; family Ericaceae; genus Rhododendron; species Rhododendron griersonianum. The sequence goes on from CM030795.1 coordinate 19,408,486, forward strand.
CGAAGCCCATTTTGCCTCTACAGGCTCAAAGCCTTTATCACCCAGCTGCTCGAAGCCCTTTATCATAGCGGCTCTACGCCCGTATCAATTCAGCGGCCCCGTGCCCATCATCTCTAACACAACTCAGCGGCTCTACGCCCGCCATTTCATCAACCCAGCGGCTCAAACAAGCAACAGGCTCTAAGCCACCCCAACAATCAAGACATCTATTCTCAGGCTCTACGCCTGGATGCTCAAAAATCTAACATTTTTGAATGCTCAAGCTCTACGCTTGGATGCCCAACCACTGTGTACTGGATGCTCAAGTTATACACTTGAATGCTCAAGCTCTACGCTTGGATGCCCAACCACTGCGTACTGGACGCTCAAAGCCTGTACTTTGAATGCTCGGATTCTGCCGTCCGAATGCTCGAGCTCTACGCTCTGAATGCTCAAGTCCGGAACTTGATAGAAGCTCTAAACTTAAAACAAACACACACGCACGGGCCCGTGCACATTTGCATCAACATTTTCACATCGAGTCTGCATCATATCTGTTCACATCTAACAACCATCATCACACATGTACACTCTGCATATCTCTCATGAAACAGGTCAACCCTGCAATCAACAGGCTCTATGCCTCGATTTTATTTGATCGGCCCAACGCCTCGATCCTTTGGCTCCACGTCAACATTTATGATGAGAAAGCTCCGTGCACAGACCATCAGAATACAACCAGCTCTACGCTTCGGTTCATATCACGTCAAGCTCTAAGCGCCGACAAACTCAGGACCTCGCCTCAAGACTGCATGCAGGCTCCACGCCTCAATCACTTCGGGCTCCATGCCTCAGTTCCTTCACCTTAGGCCCTTGCCTTATACCAGCTCCGCGCTTCGGTTCATCACGTCAAGCTCAAAGCTCTGACACCACAGGCTCTCATCCTGATCAATACCAGCTCCGCGCTTCGGTCCCATCAAGCTCTAAGCTCACCTCAGACCTCCGCCTCATAAACCACAGCAGGCTCCACGCCTCAATCTAATCCCTTCAAGGCTCTCGCCTTATGATCAACAACAGCTCCGCGCTTTGGTCCTATCAATCACCTCAGGCTCTCGCCTTATGATCAACACCAGCTCCGCGCTTTGGTCCTATTAATCACCTCAGGCTCTCGCCTTATGATCAACACCAGCTCCGCGCTTCGATCCTATCAATCACTCTCCAGGCTCTCGCCTCATGACTACAACCGGCTCCGTGCCTCGGTCCCCTCATCGCCAAAGCTCCGTGCTCCAGCTACTGGCCCTGCGCCTCCCCTACATCTCAAAAACAAACCGGCGTCCAACTCATCCCAGCAGATGGTTTGGATTCCACCCCATTACATCAATCCCATCCAGCTCATTCGCAAGGATAGGCTACTCTACCGAGCTCCTTTCAGTAAAAGTAAGGACGATCAAGAAAAGCAAACGCACCTGCAGTGTACTGATCTACTCCAAAATACTAAGGAAGCTCTCCGCAAAGAAACTCCCCAGGTAGACCCGCCCTCCTTCAACTACTCTTCGCCAAAACCCTGGCTCAGTCTAGGTACGTCACACTACGGCTTTTTAAGCCCTAAGGTACGTCTTCTGTCTCTAACCCTCCAAACTTTTACTTTTCTTTATTGCTCGAACTACGATTGGTCTGAATTTCCCTTGTGGAATACGTAGGCAGCCTCCCGGCCCGACCATAACAAAACCTTTTTCGAAAACCCCTTGGAATAGTGGTTGGACCAAATTGAGTTGCTTTTTACAGCTTTGACTCTTACTCAAACATGTCTCGCGATCCGTCTGAGTTCACTAGAGAGGCATCTGTAGACACCCCAATTTGGCCGAACGATTATTTCAAGTCCCACCTTGGGACAATCTCGATGATGAAATGGATACAATGATTGCTGATTGCTTCCTTGAGGACCTTAGGACTTTCGGTGAGAACTTTGACCACTTAGAGGACCCAATTCAAAGCCATACAGCCTTTCAGACAGAAATACAGAAGCCTAGGAGAATCCATCTGACGGCCGTAACATCAATCCCACGGCCACAACATCAATCCCTCACCCGAGCAACCTGTTGCCAGCAAAATCTCCCTGAGAGATCAATCCTCGGCCGCGAGATCTATCCTTCGGCCGAGACATCCATTCCACGGCCGCGACATCCTTTGCTCGGCCGCCAGATCGACCTTTTTCCAGACTCTGGAACGTTCAGACGTTTGGTTTGATCCAACTACACTACCTTTCCGATGCGTTCGGGCTACGTTTGTAGATCACGACGTAGAGTTATAGATGCATTGCAATTGAAAAAGCCATCAAGTGATTTGATTGGCCGGAGTGAGTCATCCCTAAGCCTATATAAAGGGGCCTTTGGGCTCAGAATTAACACACGAAATTGATATACCCTCACACTCAATCAAACCTCGAAACTCTGCACAAATACTCCCTCAATCCCATACTCCAAAAGCCCTAACCTTCCGAAGGCAGCCGTCAATTCGGCAATCAAACCCCGAAGTTCAAACCCTAACTCTAGGGTTCTCGATCAAGCAATCAATCGATCACACTCAATCCAAAGCAATCAAGCAACTGAGGGATCAAGGTGGTGAGGCCCAACGGCCTCTGGTTTGTCTTAATTTATTGCTTTTCTGATTATTCGTAGCAATTTTTATTATACATTAATATTTCTTTCTGGTGTGAGGAATAACACCTACTGGGGCTTCGATCTCTGGGCCGGTACATTAAACCAGTGTGATTACTCGGCCGTGAAATCCATTCACCGGCCGAGTAATCGATCTCCTGGGACATTTTGTTTGCTTTTCTGCTTTCTAATGCATGCTTCAATTATCGCACTGGCTCACTTTGCTTACTGTTTAAAGAAATAACTAAACAGACTATGTGTTAGAATTAAACAAAGCATCTATACGTCTTATGTTGAACGATTATGGGCCAGTCTCATGACTGGGCAAAGAGGGGTGCCTAACACCTTCCCCTTATTGTACTTTTGGCTCCCGTATCCGGAATCTCTATCTATTTTCCCAGTTTTAATAAACTGGGTGGCGACTCTATTTGATGATAACCATTATCGTGTGGCGATGTTCCTAGCCATGGGAATGTCCATGATTTTGGTTTATGAAGTGAGCAACCAATCGAGCAAATACAATGTGATCAATCTGTATGGCGATGCCCCGCTTGGGAGGTGTCTACAGTGCGGAGGTTTTGGTTCGGAGACAGCGCCGTAGGATCCTCGAGGTACAGCTCTCTTTATGAATTTTATTTGCTATGTATTATCCCTTGAATCTGAATGTTTGTATCCCTCTTTGACTGCAGCTCGAGGCTGAGGGAGTACCGGCTGCCGGGGGGAATATGGGGACCAGTGAGCAGCCCTCGCCCTCTTCTCAGAGATCGCCTAGCTTTTAGGGCTTTTCTTTTCCTGTTCATAGTTAGTAGAAAATAGGCAGGAACTATATTTGTATAGTGAAAGCAACCACAACAATGATTTTGTAAACAAGCTTTTGTTCATGAAATGAGAAATACTTTTTATGCCCCTAGATGTCTTGAGTTTGCATGTGATAGTCAGAACATGGCTTTTAAAACACCTATTCACTGATAAATAGTAGTTTATGAAAATATTTGGCCGAAGAATTAATCACTCGGCCGAAGAATCATTGTTGCGGCCGAGTTATTGATTATTCGGCCGTTACGTCTATTTTCCCCAGGGAGCTAGGTTTTGATTCAGCCAAGTGGCATCCTGTTTCACATTCCTTCCTATGCTTAGTCTTTGATTTTCTGTCTCTTGCTTTTGCCATGCTCCACAGCCTGATTGGCAAACTTAAGAGTTTTTTGAGGTATCATACTCATTGCGTTGATGACTTTTAGGTCAGAGGGGATGAACTATAATTCTTACGTGTCTTTGTTTTTGCCAATTCCCTAGAAAATGACTAACTCATCTTTTGTGAGCTCAATACGTAGGGTTAGCTATGCCTATCATTGAGTACAAACCTGTTGATGTTTTCCTTTCTCCAAATGTTTGGGCCGTATCTCGATGCGAGATTGCCTATGTATCCCAATCAGGGAATCAGGCCTTTTACGTAGTTCCAAGATTACCACCTTTGGGGGTTGGGTTTTCACTCTTGGTTCTTCTTTCTCTCATGCTCTAAGTTTTGCCTAGGTTACCTAATAGAGGTTGAGTCCCTAGCGAGCTTTCCTTCAAATGCCTTAACTTTTGCCTAGGCTGCGTTTTTCGCTTTTTCTTGTCCTAGCAGGCTTTGCTCTTACTTTTGCTTGGGTGTATAGTTTTCCCAACGAGCATTTTTCTCTCAAGAGGGTTTTAGTGTTTTGGAGAGGAATCTGATGGAGATGTTTTTATGAATCTCCTGTTGTGTTTGTACTTTCACAATGGGCAAGCTAACCCTAAGTGTTCTCACGGATATAGCGTCTTCTTCCTGAGTTTTGATAAAAACCTAGTTTTAAGTAATTAGAGTTCATCATTTCCTTTCCTTTTGTCGGGGACACAAAGATTCTGATCCCTTCGAATTTTTCCCTTGTTTTGGCAATGGGAGGATAACGCATGGCAATTGCAATTTAGGAATTTAGATTTAGATAAGCATAATCTGGAAGATGAAAAAGAAATTCTCCTAGCGGAAATAAAATGCCCAAACAGGGGCCCAAAACTCGTTCTAGTTTGTTTAAAGCAAAAAACAATGTTCTAACGTTTTTTGTTTGCCATGTTGTGACTTCTCAGCTACTGCGGCATGTCGGGGTCATTTCCCTTGTCTTTTGCAACTTTGTACTCTTTCCCACCTTCTTCCTTGCCAAACAAAGCCTTTGAACTGGGTTCATCTTTGAAGTTTGTACGACGGCTACCTCCTTAAGCCATGAGTAATCCCCAGATGGATGTGTCGGTATGAACCTCCCTTTCTCTTTCCTCATCGATTGTGTGGTCATTAGCTATTTCCTCCTGATTGAATAGTGATGCTAAGGAGGTTTCATCGAGCGGATCATTGCACTCTTCTTCCATTTCATCAAAGTCGCTTTCCCCTGTTTTATAGGGTTCTGTGCATATGAAATCTAGATCTTCTCTTTCCTCTATCCATTGACTATAGTCGCACTCGTCGTAAGGGTTGACCCATGGTTGCATTTGAAACTCCTCTACCTTTTCTATGAGATTGATTGTCTCCCAAATAATGGGCGGTGTTGGAATTTTGGGACGGTTGATGCGTACCACTATTTGGGCAGGCTCGAAGCGAGCGTGCCTTCTCATCATGATGACCCTTTCTTTTTCCTTCTTCCTATTCTCAAACCAGATACGAAGCCATTCGTCATCTTCTACAAATGGAATGTCTGGATCCTCCAAATTGTGCTTCGCCCAGGAGTGTTCCTTCCACTTCCTTAGCTTTTCATCCTCTGCCTGATCTTTGCTGCTTATGTCGGACATATCAACATCGATTACTTCTGACTGGTCAGAGTTATTATCCTCCTCCTCTTCCATCACGAAACACTCGTCCTCTTCGGGGAAGGTTAAGGTAAGTTTGGTTTGGTTGTCTTGGACAATGTATTGGCTGGGATTATATGTGGGGTTGTGAGGTAGATTTATGAGATTGATACTTCGAGGTGGCGGCTCAGCATTATGAGTAGGGAGTGGGTTGGCTTGCCCATCAGGTTTTGGAGGTTTTATGGTTCGACTATCAATAAGGTCTTGAATGTCGTGACGAAGACGCATGCAATTGTCTGTTTCGTGCCCAGGGTGTTGGTGGTAGGCGCATTGTTTGTTTGGATCATGGTTTGGACCATAGGGCGGCGGAGGAAGTGGTTTGTTTAAAGGTTTAAGATGCCCATGACGGCTGAGAATGGTCAAGGCTTGGGACAAGGTCATGTAAAGAGGATCAAAGTTGCGGCGGGGTCGATTTGAGCTTCGGGATGGGCTAGTTTGGAAAGGGTCTTGAGATAAGGATGTGCCAAGGGCATTCACGGAGGCGTGAGATGTACGGCTAGAGAAGGTTTTCTTAGGTGGAGGAGTGGCCTCTTCTTTCCCAATGAGTCCTAGCTTGATTCCATCTTCGATTTGCAACCCAGTGGCATGCAAGCGCTTGAAATCGGTTATAGCCTATGTGTAAATATGCCTGAGATATTTGGGTTGCAGATTTTTGACAACTATCCTCACTTGGTCTTCCTCGGAGGGGCGGTTCTTCATCTTGGCAGCCTTTTCCCTCCATCTTGCCACAAAGGTAGCAAAGTCCTCATTGGAATCTTGTTTGGTCATTTCCAAGTCTCGAGTTGTTAGTTCAATTTGGACGTTGTACGCATATTGCTTGACGAAAGCATTGGCAATTTCTGGCGAAGTTTGATAATGTACAAACTCCAAGGTGAGGAACCAGTTGAGAGCACTTCCGGTGAGAGTTCGTTGGAACAACTGGGCGATGAGCTCGTCATTCAAGCCCATCGGTTTCAGGGTGTTGATAACATGGCGAACATGACTTGTAGGGTTGCCAGTTCCATTGAACTTCTCAATGTTGGGCATCTTGAAATTCTCAGGCAGCTTGGATTCTGGGAAGAGGCAAAGTCCCTCGAAATCCAGAATTTGGTCCCCTTGTGAACGAGCCAAGGCTTGTTTGATTTCCTTGACTTGCTTGGTCAACTCAGGACTTTCTGCCAACACTACTTTATGAGGATTCTCGTCTTCCATTGATCTTTCCTCATCCTCAGCATCTCTAGCTGTCTTTTCTGCTAGTAGTGCAGTGATTTGAGCTTGGAGGTTGGCAATAGTGGCGTCGTTGTCTGCCATGAAGGTGGAAGGGTTGCTTGACGAAGCTTGGGATTTAGTAAATGACGGGGTCCGTTGAGGGGATGACTGGGAAGTTTCTGAAAGCGGTTAGGATTGTTGTGGTGAGGGTGTTTTGTCAGATGAGGAAGATAGACGGGAGGGTTGCAAAGACCTTTGTTTGGCGTAGCTTCGGGTGTTATAAGAGTACAAAGTTGGCTGTGGTTGCTTCTTTGATTTATCTATTGTGCCTGCTTGAAAAGTAGAATACCTGGAAGTCAGTATTTGGCCTGTGTAGGGTTAGGATTCGGGTTGAAAATCCCAAACCTTCTGCACAGAAAGAGTTAATTACAACAACAAATGATACAAGGTGTGAGGAAGAACTTTTGCAAGTAAAATGCAAGTAGGCTCCTAGCCTGTAGGTTCCTGTCTTAATTTGATAAGTTCTATGGCTTTCTAAAACATGCAAGGTTTTGGTAGTCTCAGGGTGCTCCGTTGTCAAAGGGCACCAATCCTCTCACCAGCCCATCATAGGCGGTGATTGGGTGATTTCCTTTTTGATATACCACTAGGTACGAGTGACTATGGAGTTTGCTGGAACCCCCAACATAGCCCGTGTCATGCCGGGATATCAGGTGAACTCAACGGGTTGCCCGCTCGATGCATATGATAAATGAATTAAACAAGGCATGTATTAGTCTTATGTTGAACTTTTTGGTTATGGCTCTCATATCCCCAGCAGAGTCGCCAAAAACTGTAGACACCTCCCAAATGGGGCATCGCCATACAGATTGATCACGTTTGTTTGCTCGGTTGGTTGGTTGCTTCGTAAACCAAAATCATGGACATTCCCATGGCTAGGACCATCGCCACATGATAGCGGTTATCATCAAAACAGAGTCGCCACCTAGTTTATTAAAACTGGGAAAACAGATAGAGATTCTGGATACGGGAGCCAAAAGTACAATAAGGGGAAGGTGTTAAGCACCCCTCTTTGCCCAGTCGTGAGACTGGCCCATAATCGTTCAACATAAGCCATATAGATGCTTTGTTTAATTCCAACATGTAGTTTGTTTATTTATTCCTTTAAACAGTAAGTAAAGTGAGCCAGTGCGATAAATAAAGCATGCGTCAGAAAGCAAAACAAAACAAACTGTCCCAGGGAGATGGATCCCGCGGCCGGTGAATAGATGTCACGGCCGAGGGATCCTCCTGGTTTAATATACCGGCCGAGGGATCGAAGCCCCGGTCGGTGTTCTTCCTCACACCAGACAGAAAGATTAACAGATGATCAAAACGCTGCGGTTAGTCAGAAATACAGTAAATAAGACAAACCAGAGGCCGTTGGGCCTCAACACCTTGATCCCTCAGTTGCTTGATTGCTTTGGATTGGGCGTGATTGACTGATTGCTTGATTGAAAACCCTAGGGTTAGGGTTTGAACTTCGGGGTTTGATCGCCGGATTGACGGCTGCCTTCGGGAGGTTAGGGCTTTTGAGGAGTGGGTTTGAGAGAGTATTTGTGCAGAGTTTCGAGGCTTGAGAGAGTGTGTACTCTAATGAATTTCGTGTGTTTATTTTCGGAGTCCAAAGGCCCTTTATATAGGCAATTGGTGACTCACTCCGGCCAATCAAATCACGAGATGGCAATTGCAATTGCAATGCATCTCTAACTCTACGTCGTAATCTCTGAGCATAGCCCGAACGCATCGGGAAGGTAGTGTAATTGGATCAAACGTCTGACAGAACACGTTCCAGAGTCTGGAAAAAGGTCGATCTGGCGGCCGAGTAAAGGATATCACGGCCGAGGAATGGATGTCTCGGCCAAAGGATAGATCTTGCGGCCGAGGGATTGATCTCTCAGGGAGATTTTGCTAGCAACAGGTTGCTCGGGTGAGGAAATGATGTTAGGGCCGTGGGATCGATGTCACGGCCGTCAGATGGATTCTTCTAGGCTTCTGTATTTCTGTCTGAAAGGCTGTATGGCTTTGAATTGGGTCCTCTAAGTGGCTCAAAGTTCTTACCGAAAGTCCTAAGGTTCTCAAGGAGGCAATCAGCAATCACTGTATCCATTTCATCATCGGGATGGTCCCAAGGTGGGTGTGGGCAGCATGCCCTTGGAAAAAAGATTCCGTTCCTTTCGCCATTGCGGCCCTTTTTTGAAAATCGAGGGAGCGCGAGCGCCGATGGCAAGCGCTCAAAAATACAGAGTCGCCACTTGAGTTTTGAAGGTCCGACACTCAAGGAACCGTATTTCGAAGCACCTGCCGCGCTTTATTTGAAAAAGTGAAGGAAACCAGTCCGTCATAACCATATCTGGGTTCGGGAGCCAGGTTACGAGAGGGGAAGGGTTTTATGGCACCCCTCTCGCCCAATCCGGAGATCGGTCTCTACTTAGGCATTTTTATGAAAACCTTTGTGATTCTTCCTCTTTTAATTGATTTTAGCCAATTAGGGCGGGGGAACAGTTAATCGGGGATTAAAACTGTAACAATTTGCGGGATGTGATCAAATAATGACGTGGATGAGTAGCATGATGAATAATAAACGGAATGATCTTGAAACAGCGATCAGATGCCAAAACCAGGCTCGGGGCAGATTTGCCCTGCACGATGATCAACTTGCATGCCTGAACAGATCTGCATGCATGTCAATCATCGCGCGAGACACTCTGACTATCGCGCGAGTGTTGTCATCTCACCACAGTCCCAAAATCATCCCCTTCTGGGCTCTGGAAGGACCAGTGCACACCCAGGAAGCAAACCAAGCAGTGTATTGGAAGACTGTAAAATGCTAATTATTACACAATACTCCAAGCAGGAGCCAAATAAGATGAAACACAACCCCTAAACAGTGGGGGTATCAAAACAGAGGCCAAGGGCCAAGTTGCCCATGCAAGGGCCATTCATGGAAATCAGAGAACTGTCGCGCGACAGAGAGTAAACCTCGCGCGACACTCCTGACTGGACTTCCAGGAATTGCTTTACATGCTTGGGGTCCTGAGACAGATTCAGGGGATCCCAAGGGCATTCCAAACTGTTTAAAGCAAATAAACTAGCTACTGTATTTTGTTTTTGCACGCATCACAGTGATCTAAAAATCAAAGTAAAGTACGTCAGGCATGAAAATACTACAAAACAGAAAAGGGGTAGCTTCCCTTCCCCACGAGGTCCATTCTCTTGCTGACACGAGTGTCGCGCGAGTAAAGGGGACCATCGCGCGAGGGTGTAACTGCCACAAATTCTTGTAACTTTGCTGGCTTTAGGACCAGGACATGGTATTGATTACCAGCCTTGGCCCTGTCAGCCCCCCTCAGGGATCAAAACAGAAACAGCTTAAACATTATACCTTTGCTTGGAAAGGGTTTAGGAATAGATTGGATTGATTGGTGTGACTGTAAGTGCAGAAAAACCGAGAGTGGTTTAAGCAGCACAAGAACGTAACGGCTACTTCGAGGTCCTCGCCGGAACCCTAATATGTCGCCGGAGTCTTTATCAGCAAAACAGACAAAGGGTGAGTGCACCTTTGCCTCTCGTGGCAAAAGCCCTCCGATGCCTAAGTTAGTATCACGTGCTGGTCGAAAACCCTAATTCAAGTAGAAGAATGCGTAAAACCGTAATGTATTGTGTACCTTTGTCCTCTAGGTTTACCTTGTATTTATAGGTTTATGGACGCTTGCTGCCCAAGTTCCCACGTTTCCCTAAGTTTCCTATCTCGTATAGGAAACCCAGAACATCTTGGATCCTCGTTCCCTTATTAGTTCATCACTTTAATCCGTTTAGGACTCGTTTCCATAACTGACTGAACTTCCCATTCCCGTTGGGTATCTTCCCAAGATCCTATTTTATTGGGATCTCATTCCTTCACGGAATATCTCTGTTTCCAGAACCTCCTGGAGAGTTCCCTGTGCCTGGGACTGCTTTCGTATAAATCCCCCCTGTTCGGCCCCATTGTTGCCGAACAAGCTACCTGGACCAATAACTTCACATGTTACCGGTCCTGTGTCAATCCCTTGGTCCAATATCCTCTCGTGTTACTGGACCTTGACTTAGCTCAGGCTCCCTGGATCAAGGACTTCTCATATCACTGGTCCCTGTCGCCGATCACCGCCTTGTACAGCGACTGTCTTTATTGTAATTATACCATGGTCCCACGTACCACGTGTTCGGGCCCTTTTTGTGCCTGTTCGGGATTTACTCCCTACAATTGCTCCCCAGCTTTACTCGTTATTTCTTCATATATGACGAGCAAAGCTACTTAAGATCCGAATAACACTTGTTTTTGCTCCTGCACCCTTCGTTTCTCAAAACTGGTGCAAATATCATCATTACACCAGCCCAAAAAACGTCTCGTTATTTGGGCTGGACAGGCCTTTCCTGCCCCAACCTTTCCACGTGGCACAAACCGTACCGCTCGCATTGAATGCGAATGGACATTTCTTCGGAAAACGGAACGCCTAAACGGCGTTGGGATGACATTTCGCATACGCCACCCCACTAAGCTTGGGGCAATTTTGGATTTTCCCCTTATTTCGAAACCCCTTTCCCTGTCTCGATTCCCTCTGCAACCAGAACTCTCAAGCACGTCCGCCATTGGAGCCCTGTTCAACACCTCGAGATTCCTTGCTTGTGCACTTAGGACCCCTGATCATCACAATCGTAAGTCATCATTTCCCTCTTCCCTTACCTCTCGTTGGTCTAGGGTTTCCCTTAATTGCTTTCTGGGCTTCTTCGTTCCCATATTACTCATCTGTACCATCCCTGTTAATAATGGGGAGGTTCAGACGTCATTGCAGTACTCCTCAGGCCATGGCCTCATTCAGATCTCGTTATGAGATTCCTGATGATGTCGCCACTAGTTTGGCCCCCGTAGACGCCATACGCCAAAGTCCTAACAACGACACTCTCCACATCCCGGTGGTTGCCATTGTCGAGGGCGGCGTTAGATTCCCCCTGGCGCCATTACTCCGCCAGGTTCTGGCCTATTACAGGCTATCCCCCATGCAAGTTTCCGCCAACTTCTTTAGGGTTGTTATGGGTGTACATGCCCTAAACCAGATGTTAGGCACGTCTCTAGGCCTATATGACATCCATCACCTGTACAACATCTCACGTACAAAAGATGCCCTCACCTACTACCTAAAGAGTAGGGATTCCAGAAGGCGATTGGTGCTCGAGTTGCCTGACTCCGCCCGAGGAGATGATGATGACTTCCTCGTTGTTACTGGACATTTCGAGCCCAGAAATGAGGATGGTCAAGTGATAGGCTTTCATGCCCCTCACAGATTTGGGCAACCACGTTAGTTCTTTCCTCTTTATAAAATTTACTTGTCGAGCAATTTTAATCGTAATGCACTCCTTAGTTTTCTTATCCTCTAACTGCCAACTTCACATGTTGTAGCTGAAAACATCAATCAAGGGCACGCCATCGTCACCCCCCAAGTACATGTGGCACACATCAACCAGGCCCTAAATTTCAATGGTGAGGGCACTTATCTAGCAGGCCGTGCAAGAGCTGCGCAAGTGCTCCTGAGCTACAGGGCATCGTACGGGGGCTTCATTGATCGGCGCATCCGAGCAGCAGACGACCCACCAGTTCCTGGTCCTGCCACTGCAAGGCTCGCACAGCCCGAGCAAATAGAGGAGGAAAGACGTTCTCGGACTCCTCCATTCCGCAGTTCATCCGTGGAAATTGTTGAGGAAGCATCTACGTCATCCGACGGTTACTCTCCATCTCCTCCTTCTCCAGAAATGAATCAACCCATCAACCTCGAAAGCCTCCTCACAATCCCAGGAGCAGGCCGTGGAAGAGGCCGTGGCACTTCTCGGGGCCGCGGTCGCTCCCAGAGCCCGGTGCCTCCTCATGGCCGCCGAGGAACAACATAGATTGACGCTCCTCCTGGATTTTCTCCCGAGGAAATCGAGGCAGGCCACAGGGACAAACGCCCGCGTCTCGAAGCACCTGGGGCATCTTCAACCCACACTCCAATACCCCAAACTCCAGTGTGGGCTCCCCAACTTTCCCACGGAAACAAGACCGTCACTGTCCGGGACAGCGTGGAGTCCGAAGGGACCGCTCTGGCCCTATCCCAGGCTCTCATGTTGCCCGGGGACATGCAAAAGGAAGTAGTCAACTCACCGGACAACCTGCTTGGATCATTTATGGTGCACAGCTTCAAGGTAAACCTGTCTCACCCTTTTTATTTCCTAGTTACATTACTACGTCCTCTTCTCACTTGTTGCTACTGAGCCATCAAAATATGTTCAGGCTGCACAAAAAATGGTGGCCATGGCCCAAAAGTTAGGCCACTCAGAGCCCCAGCATGCAAAGCTGGCCAGCGAAAATGCCAAACTCCTGACCTCCATAGCCCGGCTTGAGAGAGAGAGAAACCAAGCTCGAAACGTGGCAACTGAGTTGAAGAACAAGCTGGATGGTGCTGAAGATAGCCTGAACCAGACTCTGATAGAGCTGGAGGCGAGCAAAAGCGAGGCGAAGACGTCTTACCAGCAGGGATATAACGAAGGGATCAACGTAGCCACTGAAAGCTACAAAAATCAGATGCCCAAGATCCAAGATCAAGTATTTGCTGCTGGTTGGACTGCTGGCCTCAGGAAGTCTGGTACAGCTGAATCTTCTCCCCCGTGGACGGAAATTGATCTTCCGAGCGCTACGGTAGCCCAAGATGAAGATGAGATCGAGGAAGAGGAGGACAATCTGAATGAGGAGCCCAACGTGGATATTCCCGAGCAGCTCGGTGCTGATGCTAATGATGAAGTGACCAACCCTGGCCAAAAGGAAGCCGGTGGTGGTCCAACAGATGGAAGCATTGCTGTGGAAGATGTTCCCGCGCAAACACCTGCTCCTGTCCCTCAAGATCAGACCCCAGCTTCAGTCACTCAAGACTCAACCCTAGTCACTCAAAACCCTATCGTTGATCAACAGGTATAAATTCCCCTTGCTCGGAATATTTTTGTTAAGATGGCCCTGCGTGGCACTGATACATTTCCAAATTTCCCAACTTAAGTATTTGGCCCTTCGTGGCGCTTAACTATGTTTTGCCCGGCCCTTCGTGGCCTTTTGACTTTGCTAGTGGCCCTTTCATGGCCGACTATTAATCTTGCTAGGGTGCCTCTCATGTTAACCCATGCCCGGAAAGTTAATCAAATGGATTCGAGCTTTATCTTTTCGTTTAGCATGTTTTCGAATGCTTGCTGAATTTTCCTCGTAATTTGGAGGTGGCTCTAAGTATGTTCGTACTTAAATAATTTCGTATTTTCGTCATACGTCTCTGAGTATTTCGTACTTAGTTGAAATCTGCATGTATTCATATGCTGCCCAAGTTTTCCTCATGCTTGGGGACAACTCCAAGTATATTCGTACTTGTACATATTCGTCTGCTCCCCATTCTTTATTGGTTTGAACTAAAAAACTATCTAAGTTTATTCGTGCTTAGATTCCCAAATGTTTTCGTATTTGGGGGAGCTATGCATAATTTCGTATGCACGCCAAACGTTCGTAAGTCTAAGTGTATTCATACTTAGTTTATCCAAATGTCTTCATATTTGGGGAAAGTGTGTGCATTCACGTACGCACACCAGGTTTGTTCATACCTGTGTTCGTAGTCTAGTATATTCGTACTTGCAAAGTTTTGAATCTGCTCAAATATATTCGTATTTGGCATAAACCTAGCCCTCTGCTCCCCAATACGAAGTGAGGAGCAGGGACCGAATCTTACTTCGTATTCTAATCACAACGAAGACAAAAGAGACAATGTCTTTAAATTTAAAACCAGAATTTTATTCATAATTCAAAAAACTCAAGGGGGCGTTATGCGTACCCCTTGCAACTAAAAAACAAAGGAATTTTACTCGAAATTCCCACACAATCACGATGTGCATCCTAAAACAGAATAAAAAATATGCTGAAGTTTTTTCAAACAAAAACTTCCTCAAGTTGTGGACATTCCATGGCCTTGGCACCGGGTTCCCGTCCAGGTCCGCCAAGCGATATGCCCCAATGCCCGCAATTTCTGTAACTCTATATGGGCCTTCCCAGTTTGCCCCCAACTTGCCCTCGTTGGCTACTTTGGTATTGCCGAGCACTTTTCGAAGCACAAGATCCCCAATGCCAAACTCTCGTGGATGGACAGTTTTGTTATAGCTTTTCATCAGCTGCTCCTGATAAGAAGCCAAATGCACTAAGGCCCTTTCTCTGCGTTCTTCGGCAAGGTCCAATTCTATTTCCAGGGCTCTGTCATTGCCCCCACTTTCAACCAAAGTGGTCCTGTTGGTCGGCAGACCAACCTCCAATGGAATTACAGCCTCAGTTCCATATGCTAATGAGTAAGGGGTTTCTCCCGTAGACCTCCTAGGCGTTGTTCGGTGCGCCCATAGAACAAGTGGCAGTTCGTCGGGCCATTTCCCCTTTGCCTTGTCCAACCTCTTCTTGATCCCATCAAGTATAGTCTTGTTGGAAGCCTCTGCCTGCCCATTACTCTGTGGGTAGGCTGGGGTGGAATAATAATTTCTTATTCCATACTGGGCACAAAAGGCCTTGAATTTTTTCTGAAATTGGGACCCATTATCCGTAATCAGTGAATAAGGGACCCCAAATCGAGTGATTATACTTTTCCAGACGAACCTCTCTATCATAGGCTCGGTGATCTTAGCCAATGGTTCTGCCTCGATCCACTTGGTGAAATAGTCTGTTGCTACCAACAGGAATTTCCTATTTCCAGTTGCCTTGTGTAGTGGACCCACGATATCCATCCCCCATTGTGCGAAGGGCCAAGGACTTGTCAAGGGCACCAGATCTTCGGCTGGTGTTCGGATCATCGGTGAGAATTTTTGGCACTTCTCACAAATCTTTACGTACACCTTTGCGTCTTCCTGCATGTGAGGCCACCAGTACCCTTGGGTTATTGCTCGGTGGGCAATTGACCTACCCCCAGTATGACTCCTACACGTTCCCTCGTGGATCTCGTGGAGAAACTTCTGCACCATCTCGGGGTGCACACAAAGTAAGTATGGACCTGTGAAGGATTTTCTGTACAGCTTTCCTTCTGGTGACAGCCAAAACCGTGCAGACTTTGTTTTAATCTTGTGAGCCTCTTTTTTTTCTGTGGGGTGTATCCCATCTCGTAGAAACTCCACTATTGGATCTGATAGGCACGCGGTATCGTAGATATAAGTGCCTAAATAGGGTAGTTTTAAGACGTTGTTATCTAATTTATTCCTTATTTTCCACTTGATGCGTTGCTTTGGTATGTTTTTGTGTTTTTGTTAATTTTCAGGAAAATAAGGCTGTTTTGGCGCTACAGGATAATGGGTATAGCGCTCAGAGGTGGCATAGCATGGCATGCGAAGTGATCAGAGAGCTGGCTAGCGCTACACCCTTTTTGGTGTAGCGCTACCGAGTACACTAGGAGTAATATTTGCAAGTCAATTGGCCGAAGAATAGACCATCTCAGGAAGTAAAAATAAGAATTGTACTTGGACTTCTATTAGGTGGGCCCAATAGTCCACAATTATTTTGACTAGATGATGGGCCAAGTAGGAAAAGGAGAAAAGTTGGCCACGGCTGGGAATTAAAAAAAAGATAGGAGAAGGGTTTCTGGAATATGAGTCGGCTACAGTAAGCTATAAAAGAGGATTCCCACGTACAACAGGTTTGATGGGGACGGACGGGGCTGCCGAGATTTCTCTGTTCCGATAGTTTTTCTTCCAAGTTTTGTTCCTTTCAAGTTATTTAAAGTTTTGTTCAGATCTTCGCACTCCGGTAACTCGTATTGATTTTTGTCCTTTATTAAAGTTGTTCGTTGTTATTCAATTAGTTTTAATCTTTCGGTTATTTTTCTTTTTCCAGTAATAGAAGCATGAATCAAATTAGGGTTTCTTTTGTTTCTCTTTCAATAATGAGTGAGTAGTTATGTAGAGTGCGGCCACGGGGCAAGGGCGTCTCGTGGCTAGTTTAATTAATGTTTTTACCTCGGGTTCGAATTAATTTAATCTTTAAGCAGTTTTAGAAGACGAAAACTCTTCTAACAAACAAAACCCAGGCATCGCCGGAATTCGAATGCGCACGGATACTGGTGACAGGTGGTGCGCATTTGTTAGGGATCCTTTTTCCTATTCTAAAATCAACAAAGTGAATAATTGTGGCCCGAGTAAACATTGGTTAGGCTAGTTGCGGACGCTGGGTTCCCACGGCTGTACTCTCCTTTTCAAATCCATATTTAGTTAATTTAGTTTGGTAATCAAGTTAGTGAATCAACCTCATTAAACAAGGGGTGGCTACCTAAGAGCCAAGATAAACTGTGAACCCGTCATCTTTGAGTCCTACACACGTTCGTCCGTCTCTGTGGTTCGACTCCGGTACTTCCGGATATTATGCTACATCGGTCGAGAGTCCTACGCTTGGGACGCGTCTTTATTTTAATACACCCGGTCGGTCAAGCAGGATCCATCCAACTCGGTCCTTGGTTCACGTCCAAGACCAATTCCACACTTCTTCCGATGCTCGGCTCGGCAAGATAATCTACTGCCACCCTTCTCTTAAATTCTGTCGGTACAGCTGCAGCCAGCCAGGCAAGTGAATCAGCATGGGCATTCTGCCCAGAACTTATTTGCTCAATATACACCTTTTCGAAAGTGTCAAGCAGATCTCTGGCGGCCGTCACATAGGCAGCCATTTTCTCGTTCCGGGCCTCGTATTCCCCAGACAACTGGTTCACCACGAGTTGTGAATCACAATGCACTCGTATCTTTTTCACCTTCAGGGTCCTTGCACTTCTCAACCCTGCCAAGAGTGCCTCATACTCTGCCACGTTATTCGATGCACTGAATCCCAATCGGAGGGATAGCTCCATCATTGCACCTTCAGGAGGAAAAAGTACCACCCCAATTCCTGATCCCGTGTTACACGCAGAGCCATCAACAAATAATCTCCACTCCGTGGGATCCTGTTCGGCGGGAGCTTTCTTCATTCTCGTTGATTGCTCTTTTCCCTGCTCCTTTCTCGGCTCTCGTCTCATAGGAGGCGGGGAGCTACCGTAGGTGAGAACTCGCCACGAAGTCCGCCAAAGACTGCCCCTTTATTGCGGCGCGATCGGTAATCTATGTCGATCGACTCGCCGACCGACCAAGTTGAGATACGCCCCGAGAAATCGGCCTTTCGTAGCAAAGACTTTAACGGATCAGTATACACCACAACCCTATGACTCTTGAAATAATGGGGCAATTTTCGTGCACTGTTCTTAGTGCCAGACCAACTTCTCGAGGGGCGATATCTTGTCTCGCCTCTAGCAACGCTTTTTGACATAATAGACAGGATTTGCTCGGATCCCTTGTCCCTTAAGAGAACCGCACTTAGCATGTTCAGAAACTGCTAGATATAAAGTTAGTGGACTCGCCTTGTTCGGGAGTGGATAGAAGGCCGCCGCCAAGTACTTCTTCAGGTTTTGGAACGCTTGCTCACATTCTCGCTCCCCATTCGTATCCTTCCTTCTTTTTCAGCAATTGGAAGAAGGGCTGCACTTGTCACTAGATCTGCTGATAAATCGGTTTAAAGCCGCAGCCATCCCAGTCAACCTCTGGACTTCCTTCATGGTCCTTGGACTTTGAAGCCTTTGCAACGCTGTAATTTGATCGGGGTTTGCTTCTATCCCTCTTATGGTGACCAAATGCCCCAGGAACTTCCCTGAGTTTACCCCAAACGCACACTTCGAGGCGTTGAGCTTCAGCTTATATTCTCTCAATATCTCAAAGGCTTCTTTTAAATCAGCGATGTGGTTTTCCTTCTCTCTGCTTTTGACCACCATGTCATCTATGTAAACCTCCATGGTCTTACCGAGCAACTTCTTTAGCATAATCGTTGCTAACCTCTGATATGTTGCACCGGCATTCCTCAGACCAAAAGGCATGACACTATAACAGTACAGCCCCCTTGGCGTGATAAAAGATGTCTTCTCCTCATCGGGGCCGTACATGGCTATCTGATGATAACCCCGATAAGCATCAAGGAAGCTCATCCGCCCATACCCAGCCGTTGCATCGACAAGCTGGTCTATCCTGGGAGGGGGAAGCTATCCTTGGGGCATGCCTTGTTCAAGTCGGTGAAGTAGACACAAACTCGCCACTTCCCGTTCTTCTTCTTTACCACCACTGTGTTGGACAGCCATTCTGGGTAGTATACCTCTCGTATAGCCTTTGCTTCGAGCAATCGGTCCACTTCCTTGATAATAGCATCCACGTGTTGTACGGCGGATCGTCTCTTCTTCTGCATCACGGGCTTATGTTGTGGATCCACATTCAAGTGGTGACAAATCACGTTTGCTCCGCGTTCGCTCCTAACTCAGAAGGTTCGACCTCAATTGCTTGAACTAACGCGGGCATCTCTTCGGGCACCCAGGCAAACACATCAATGTGCTCCTTGAGGAACCTTACCAACTCTTCCTCTTCTGCTTCATTCAGATTTTTCCCAATCAGAAAATACCTTTCTGGATCATTCTCGTTGATCTGAATCTTCTTCAAGCCTTCCACCACTTTCTCGGCGGGATCCCCTCCGACATCCTCAATGGTCGGCTGATCCGGAACCTCAATTGCTTGAACTAACTGGGCCTTCGGTGCCTTCTTGATTATAGAAACCAAGCACTGCTGGGCGACCTTCTGATTTCCCTTTATTCTTTCGATACCATTTGACCCGGGAAATTTTACCATCTGATGGTAGGTGGAGGAAACCGCCCTCATCTTATGCAACCATGTCCTTCCAATAATCGCGTTATAGGAAGATGGTACATCTACCACCAAAAAATCGGTTCTTAGCACAACTGTTCCTGCCCGAACAGGGAGAGTTGCTTTGACCAATGGCCACACTGCTCCTGCACTAAATCCGACCAAAGGGGTTGTTGACGGCACCAAATCTGCTTGTGTCAGCCCTAGCTTCTTGAACGCGTCATAATACAGTATCTCCGTGCAGCTTCTCGAATCTACCAGGATTCTCTCCATGTCATATTCCCCAATTCGTAGGGTTATGACTAGGGCATCATTATGCGGTACCTGGATTCCCCCCAGGTCCTCATCTGTGAAGATTATGCCCCCAATGCATTCTTCTCCTTCACGTCCTCGTTTCTTTCCCAACTGCATCACGTGCTGGTCGTGTTTTACTTGTCTTTGGAGCAACCTCACCTCACTTCTCGTGTAAGGCGCGGCCAATCCATGTATCATATGGATTACCCCTCTTGGATTCTGCTCATAATCCAATTCCAATGCTTTCTCTGCACCTTTGTGCTCCTCCTGAATAAATTCTTTCAGGTAACCCCGTGAGACCAGATCATCGAGGTGTTGCTTGAACATCTCGCAATCCTCCGTCATATGCCCCCAGTCTTTATGGTAACTACAATGCTGACTCGTAGCCCTCTTCGCATCTTTGTCCCCCTCCAGCCTTGGGGGCCACTTGAAATATGGGCGATTCTTTATTTTGTAAAGAATCCGATAGATTGGTTCCTTCCAAACCGTTGTCACCGAAAAGAAAGACTTGGGGTCTGGGGCGTGCTTCTCTTTATACGGTTCTTTCTTGACCTGCATGTACTCCTTCCTATCTTTGTAGGTCTTGGGCTCTGGCTTGTCCGCCCTCTTCGGTAGAACCTTCGCCTGTTTGGCAACCATCCTGTTGTCCTCACGCAGTATGTCATCCTCGTTTCTGGCATGCTGCTCGATTCGTTCCATTAGCCTTGCCAGTGTATCTACCGGGTTCATGTTCAGGGATTTACGCAGCTCTCCCCGAACAGGCAACCCTGTTTTGAACGTGGCTATGGCATACTCCTCACTGCACCCTTCAATCTCGTTGAAAGTTTCCCAGTACTTCTTAGCATAATCTCTGATCGGCTCACTCTCTCCTTGTTTCATAACAGAGAGGCTTTCAAAGGTTTTTGGTGCTTTCCTGCTCGTCAGAAACCGAGCAGTGAATTCTTCAGCCAATTGTCTCCATCCTCGCACGGTGTTCGGCCCCAGCTTATGGAACCACGACAAGGCCACTTTCCCCAAACTCGATGGGAACATCTTGCACATGATTGCATCATCCTCGTCGTGCATGAACATTGCCTGCCGGTAGTGTTGTACGTGTGCCACGGGATCATTATTTGTTTCGTAAAGTACGAATGTCCCGTGCTTCACCCTGCTCGGAAGCCTTGCCTCCTGCAATCTCTTTGAAAAAGGGGATGAGGCTATATTGCTGAGGGCTTTCCGCGCCGCCTCTCGTGCAGATATGGCTCCCTCCTCTCGCTCTTTTGCTTTCTTGGGAGTACTCTTTTTCCAATCGGAATCAGGTCTCTCGTACCTATCCCTGTGATGTCTTCTAATCTCTCCTTCTTCGGGGGTGAGGCTTCTGCTTCTTCTTTTTCGTGAAGAAGCCCTTCCCTTTTTCGGAGTGGGACTCCTAGACCGGCTCCCCCTTCTTTGTGAAGGAGCCTTCTTGTGTTCCACTATTGCCAGCCTTTCTCCTCTGGAATCTCTTCGTGATAGTCCAGAATTCTCCGGATGTCCTCGTATCCGTTGCAATTCCTGTATCTCATATTCTCGTTTTTTAATCAAACTAGCGTACTCTTCGATCTCTTGTCTCTTTTTATCCAAGATATCGTCACGGTTGTGTGCACTTCTTGAATGTGCCACTGATTCTCCCTCACGATGGGATTTACTCCTTCTCGTGGAGCCTGTGGCCGTCCTTCCCTCCTTGTTCTTGGAGTCGCCATGGACAGTCAGGGGATTATCCATGTCTGTGGGCTTCTTTGCTCGCCCACCGTCGGGCTTTCTCGGAGGATCCGGTGGGGAGCTGCCACCTCCTCCCCCCAACTGGTGTTTTGGATCATGTGGAGTTTTTGGATCTTCTTCCATCATGGTCGCTTTTCAGAGGGATCTCTTTCGTTTCCCACAGATGGCGCCAATTGTAAGTGCAGAAAAACCGAGAGTGGTTTAAGCAGCACAAGAACGTAACGGCTACTTCGAGGTCCTCGCCGGAACCCTAATATGTCGCCGGAGTCTTTATCTGCAAAACAGACAAAGGGTGAGTGCACCTTTGCCTCTCGTGGCAAAGGCCCTCCGATGCCTAAGTTAGTATCACGATGGTCGAAAACCCTAATTCAAGTAGAAGAATGCGTAAAACCGTAATGTATTGTGTACCTTTGTCCTCTAGGTTTACCTTGTATTTATAGGTTTATGGACGCTTGCTGCCCAAGTTCCCACGTTTCCCTAAGTTTCCTATCTCGTATAGGAAACCCAGAACATCTTGGATCCTCGTTCCCTTATCAGTTCATCACTTTAATCCGTTTAGGACTCTTTTCCATAACTGGCTGAGCTTCCCATTCCCGTTGGGTATCTTCCCAAGATCCTATTTTATTGGGATCTCATTCCTTCACGGAATATCTCTGTTTCCGGAACCTCCTGGAGAGTTCCCTGTGCCTGGGACTGCTTTCGTATAAATCCCCCCTGTTCAGCCCCATTGTTGCCGAACAAGCTACCTGGACAAATAACTTCACATGTTACCGGTCCTGTGTCAATCCCTTGGTCCAATATCCTCTCGTGTTACTGGACCTTGACTTAGCTCAGGCTCCCTGGATCAAGGACTTCTCATATCACTGGTCCCTGTCGCCGATCACCGCCTTGTACGGCGACTGTCTTTATTGTAATTATACCATGGTCCCACGTACCACGTGTTCGGGCCCTTTTTGTGCCTGTTCGGGATTTACTCCCTACAGTGACTTTGCTACCAAGAGTGTGTGAACACCCTGAGTTCAGAAGTTTAGGAAGTGGTTTGAGGGTTAGTAACTTTGTGCTAGCTAGTGTAGAGCTTGTGAAATGACTAATGAATCTCTTAAGCAATTTTTGGAACCCTTAACATGGAAGACCAATGGGGGTATTTATAGCGGGAATGTAAGGGCTGAGTAGAGGCCAAACAAGACCTTAGGACCAGCCACCAAGGCTGGTCAAAACTTGGTTGTGAGGCTAGCCAACAAGGTGAGAGAGTGGTTAGGGGATTACATGGGGTTAGAACCTGCCAGCACGCCGTTCAGCTGAGGAGAACGGGGTTCCAGCACATGGGAACCCATGTGCCAAGCAATCATCACAAGTCCAGCTGGATTCTGTGATAGGGACAGGAGGGAACCATCGCGCGAGGGTTCGGAAGTGTCGCGCGAGGGTCAAACAGTCAACAGTTTGACTTTGACTACACGTGGCAAGCTAAGTATCGCACGAGGGACATAAAGGCTCGCGCGAGGGTCAACTCTGGTTTT
The DNA here is from genome assembly GCA_018127125.1 of Rhododendron griersonianum. Lineage (NCBI taxonomy): Eukaryota > Viridiplantae > Streptophyta > Magnoliopsida > Ericales > Ericaceae > Rhododendron > Rhododendron griersonianum. Next base: position 19,431,521 of record CM030795.1, read on the forward strand.
AGGGGTTTGACTGAAGGTTTAGAGGGGTTCAAAGGGTTCGAGTAGGGTTCCAAGCATTCCAAGCTCAATCCATTCCCGATCCAAGCTCTGTTTGATCCGATTTCATCATCGGGGAAATAAGAAAATCGTAAAATAAAGTAAAACGATTGGGAGACCCAGATTGGGGTGTCTACAGTGGGACTTAAAATAATCGTTAGGCGAAATTGGGGTGTCTACAGAAGTCAGTGGTAGTGGGGCCGGAGATGATAACATTGAGGTGACCGAGTCGCCGCCGAGAGACTTGTCAAGGGGCAAAGGGGCTGTTGTTGAGGAGGAGACCACGGAGGCACCAATCCGGGAAGAAGACATCTTGTTCCGGCCCGCGGGGACGTCGTCGAGTCATAGGCCGATCACAAAACACGACATCGCTGAGTTCTTGAGCGATGAAGCCTTGGCAAGGCTTCTTGAGGATAACCCCGCAATCGGGGAGTTGGTCTTGAAGGCCAGAGAGGAACGTGCCTGGGCCATTGAGGCGTCGGAGGCGGCGGAGAGAGCCGAGAGAGAGAGAAAGGAGAGAGAGGAGCCTTTGCAGGATGTTGAGGTCGAGGAGAGGGCCAGAGTGGAGGCGCCGGGGCCCAGAGTGACCGCAGTGGCCGAGGCGAGGGGTATGAGACGCCCTGGTTTTTTGGTGGTGGCGTACGTGCTTCCCACGCCACACTAGTTCGTGCCGTCGGGCTTTGCGACTTACGCACCGCTACACAAGGAATATGATGACGAGCTTGTGTTAAGAGACCCCCGGGCCCACATTGCCAATACTTGGATGGAGGTATATTCCAGAAAAGCTCCCTTTGTAACTCAATTTTGATATTATGGTACTTGTAGTTCAATTTCAATACTCGCTTGAAAACACTTGAACTTAGAATTGCATGCGATACTCATGAGCCAAACCATGCCAAAACGATATACCATCGGTAACATATACCTTGCATGTAGTAACTCGAACCAACCATATACCGTAGGCTTCATTGATTACCTAGAACTTGAAAATGAAATCCCTGTATGCACGAGAATCTAGGATAACACACCATACTCCTAGGTCGAATCATGACATGACAAGATATCCCCTATATCCCACGTATAACAGTTCGAGCCAAACATGTGCTGTAGGCTTCATTAATTACCTAGAACTTGAAAATGAAATCCATGTATACTAATAATCCCTTTTGCTGCTTGTCTTTGCATGTGAAAGAGGCGGGAGCAAGCCAGAGGGACATCCGCGGCTGCGGGGGCGCGTGTAGGTCCTTGGAGTTGTACGAGGCCTTGCCTGAGAGGGTGAGGCGGTTAGTAGACGAGGCAGACTTCGGAGAGTTTGTACGGACGCTGACACGGGCGAGGGCCGATCACGCGGTCCTGGTTGCACTTGTGGAGAGGTGGAGGGATACCACCAACACCTTTCACCTACCTCCTGGAGAGATGACAATGACACCCGCAGACTTTGTGGCGATTACCGGGCTGAGAGTTGGAGGAGAGCCTATCCCGTTTGACTCGGGGATCCAGGAGGACAGAGTGGCCCTGGAGTGGTTTCTGGGTGAGGCACCCAAGATCGAGGAGGGGATGGCGTGGTACGACCAGTTTACAAAGTACTTGCAGAAGAAGGTGACCAATGACCGGGAGGCGGAGTAGATGGCCCGGGCATACTTGTTATACCTGTTTGGTGCTTCATTGTACCCAAACAGGCGGAGCAAAGTGCATCTCTCCTACCTGCCGGCGTTGAGGGACTTGAGGGGAGCCTCACGCTTCGACTGGGGCGGTGCGGCGTTGAGTACAGCCTACCACTTCTTCGGTGACTCGTCGAGGACGGGTCAGAGCACTGCTGGTTACTGGACGGCTTGGGAGGTACAATTCCAGCCTTTTGCACAACACAATTTCGATTACGCTTGTTTATTTGATTGCTTAGCTCGCTTGACTGCTTCAATTTCAGATATTGCCTATCCTGTGACTAATGTTTGTATCTGTCTAAACCTTGCACAGCTTTGGGCTTACGAGGTACTGTGGATGTACCCGCCGCAATGCAAGCACCCTCCCCCGCGCGCTGATATGGAGCAAGTCCAACATGGGGAAGAAAGAGGGGAGAGGCGACCTCAATGCCTTTAGGCTGTACTTGGACGAGCTTAGGGCTTCACAGGTATGACATAGAACATGAAACTTCCAATATGCGCTCTTTTCTTCGATTTCAATGCTGTCGCTGATCAATTGCCTGCTTGTTTTAACTGCAGATCAACTGGGATCCTTGGAGAGTAGCAGGGCCAGAGCCGGAGTACTTGGCTAGGAGCAGGGCTGTTACGGCAAGCAGGGTGCTGTTAGAGTCTGCCTTTGGTTGGCAGTGGTACTTGGGAGACCGGGTGACACGCCAGTCACTTGGCCATCTTGAGTTCCAGGTGCCAGGGCCACTTCCGCCCCGGGCTTCACACACGGGAGAGTACACACGAGCTGAGCTGGAGAGGTACACGCGGCCGGACACCGAGTTGGCACACTACCTACGTCCTGAAAGGGACTATGCCGTCTACCAGAGAGACTACCTGGCGGGCCCGCTTGGGATCCGTGGCCTTAGAGAGGTGCGGAACCAGGCCGCCGGAGCTGCTGAGGACAGGAGAGCTGCAAGCGAGAGACAAAGAGGAGGCGAAGGCCATGTGAGGCGAGGCCTAGGCGGACCCGTAGTTGGTGGACCTCCTGAGCTGCTTTGGAGGATTCCTGTGGTTGACAGCCAGGGGAATCCTGCAGAGTTACAGTTAGTGCCTGCGAGAGCAGAGCCTACCCCTGTGACCGTGCCGGTAAGACTTAGCTTCCATTATTGTTTTTCAGTTCAGTATTCTTGAATTACTGTTGATTAACCTGATAAGCTCAAATTGTATGCAGGTGCCGACTGAATGGGTAAATGAAGCCGTGCGACGCATGCTAGCCTTGGAGAATGTAGTGAGGAGAGCGGCGAGCAGCATGCCACTGGAGCTGCACTACCCGGCACCGACACCACAGCCGACTCAGCCAGCCGTTGTTCAGAGGAAACAGGTACATAAACGATACATTCCTGCTTATCCTGCTTTCAATACATTCCTGCTTTTGATTGTAGAATGTACCTGCTTCAACATATGAAATACAATATGCACAATGTATACTCATGTTTTGAAATGAAATGACAATGCAGGCACAGGGGAGGATGATTCCTAGAAGGAAGAGCACGCGAGATCCGCCACCAAAGAAGGTGGTGGCAAAGAAACCCACGGCTCCAGCCACCAGTTCACGGCGACAGACCAGGAGTTCGCAGCCAGCGGCTGCGGGTCGGGAGGCTGCTAGGCAGGCCGTTAGACATGCCGAGCTAAAGTACCAGATCAAGATGCGTGAGAAGCTGATGCAAGAGGAGCCGGTCCGCAAGAGGCGATTGATCTTGTCAGACCCTCCCGAAGAAGAAGAGGAGGAGGAGGGAGAGGAAGAAGAAGAGGAAGGGGAAGAGGAAGAGGGAGATGAGGAGGAATAAGAAGAAGAAGAAGAGGAAGAGCGACATCCCTATTCTAGCAGCGGCTCCGACGACTCTGTTGATGATCCCCCGTATAAGGACGATCCCCGGGAGCAGGTGGAGAGCGACAACTAGTTTGGATAGCGTTGTAGACCACCGCGACGTCTCCTTTACTTTTGATTTTTGATTCGGGCCTGCGCACTCAAGTAGATAGCTTAGTTTGGCACAGATACAGTTTTTGAGGGCCTGCGTGCCTTTTGATTAGCGGGCGCTTGTGTCCTAACTGCTTTGATAGCTTTTGATTGGCCGAATTGCCACAGATACAGTAGTTTCCTTTTGTTGACATGGATAGATCATGGTTTAGCTATAAAATTTGTGTTTTCAAGTTTATTGTTTCTCGTTATGACCAAGAGAAAGTAAAACCAACCACTAATACCAAAAACTTGCATTGACAACGCATCAAAATTGTTCACAAACACACGTGAATGCACAAAATGCGACCAAACTGCAAAGAAAACGGAAATATACCCCAGGATACGGCTAGGATACGAGGATACGAGAAAATGGGCATTTATGGGCCAAAGTTCAAAATAACCCGATCCGGACAAGACTGACTCTTATACAAGACCAAGCATACTTAACATGACTTGTCCCAATTGACGAAATTGAAGGAAACACCCCGGAAAGTGACTTAGACACGAAAATGCTCAAAAACAACGCAAAAACGACCTAACATGGTAAACATGACTCAATTATGTCCCGGACTGAAACCGACACCTCCATACAGTCACATAAGGTCTAAGTGACCTGTATGGCATGACCAACCTTGGCTAAAACCTCTAGAACGAGTTTCGGCCTCTCGAAACCTTGATTTGAACTTGAAATGGGCCGTCAAGGGTCCAAAATCTTTCTTAAACGCGACATTTCGAATCCGATGCTTGGATACAGTCACATATGCATATTATGACTTGCTGGAATCATCAAAAGTGCAAAAAGACCCTTGGAACGAAAAATGACCAAAACTGGACAGTAGCATCTGAAAATTGTCAAAACTGCAGACAAACCCTCGCGCGAGGGTTTGGAACCATCGCGCGAGGAAGCTGTCTCGCGCGACGATTTGAAACAATCGCGCGACAGTCAGACCCTGCCAAGCTGCCCTTGTTTGACCAGATCACTGCTTGAAGCCTTATCATCTTCCCCACGTCTTGCAGGCTACTCTGTGGTTTCAGAGGAGGATGTCCTTGTATGGCAAGGTGGTAGAACACCTAAGCCTCAATCCTATCCTCCGGCACAAAAGCCGAGGATGATATTTTCAATATTTTGCCCATAAGAAGAAGGCAATAGGAGTAATGAAAGGCATACCCTTCCCCACCCCAAAATGGAAGATTCGTTGATGGAAGTACTCGACCCTTGGCTAATGAGGGCCGAAACCATAGATTGGGAGAGCCCTCGGTCTAGGTGCCTATTCTCAATCCGTGATCTCCGATTCAGTCAACCGTACGTTGAGCTTCTCCAAGCTGCGTTGGCCTTCTGGGACCCAGCTGTGCATGTCTTCCGATTTCATCAAGACGAGATGTGCCCAACTATGGAAGAATTCCAAGCGTACGTCCCAGGCTTTGCCAATTTAGATGCCCTTGCGGTTCCACCATTTCAAGAAGACATGGAGCAGATTCTACAGACAAAACTCAACATACCCAGGGAATTGACGGCAAGCATTATCTAGGATGGAGCACTCAACGTCACTCGTCTGATCGAGCTGTATGGTCCCGAGGGAGCCCTGGGAGATTATGTAGGGGAAGCTCACAGACGCTTCGTGTTGTCCATATGCGCGCTGGCCGCTTATATGCTGATTCCTGTTGAAAAGGTGAGTCCCAAACTGGTGAGCATAGCCTCACAAATGGATGCCTAGAAAAATATCATGCCCGTAGTCTTAGCAGAAACACTTCTAGGCTTAGATATGGTGAAGCTCGAGTAAGCAGACTCATTCAGTGGATGTCCTATCCTGCTCCAGGTAAGCTCTCACTCAACTCATCCTTTCGCACTTTCATTTTTACCCGGACATGTAGATCGTATCTGATTTTTGACCTGTCTTCTACTCTCATGCAGCTCTGGCTATCGGACAAAGTGGGAGTTTTGGAAGTGCCACAGGCTGGCTTTGAAGACTTCCCCAGGCTCTTGGTTGACAGACCGATGCTATTTCCTGAGTTAAAGGTGGAGATATGGTTCGCATTTCTGAATGACATGCAACCTGAAGACATAGTCTGGAGATGTCCTTGGCTAAACCTCCCGGAAATGACGATCAATTCGGCTGGATTCAGCAGAGCGGTAATCGCTGGCTTAACAAACTTCACCTTTTACATTCCAGGGCATACACTCCGTCAACTCGGGAGAAGCCAAGGGTATAAACGCTATGGTGCGGAAGACTTTGAAATCCCCGTATTTGATTCGTGGCATCTGCGCTGTTATAAATGTAACTGGGATAACAGGTCTTTGAAAGGACCAATTCCGGGCTTCAAGACATGGCTGGAAAACCGCTACGTGAGATGGCTTCATGCTGAAGTTGAAGCAAGGCTGAGGGGATATTTCTGAATCCCATAGAAATCAAGTTTGTAATCGGAGAAAGCTCCAAAACTGTCGGGCTGTCTGAGCTGTCTCCTTTACTTTTTAGTGTTTACTTTGTAAGTTGCATGTCCCGTTGCCTGGCTCGACCGGCTAAGTAACAACTTTGAATAAGAATAATCTGGATGTTATCCACCTGAGGGACTGATTCTATCACCGAATGTGCGATTTGAACAAACGACTCTTCGACGTAGTCATAATTGTCCATAATGACCTACTGGAAGCATCGGAATCCCAAAATCTAGCCCGAGGCATAATGCGACAAACCACCCTCCTAAAAGACAGTAGCCTGTCTTTCTGGGCCGAAATAAATTGAATCCTCGCGCGAGGAAGTGAAATTATCGCGCGAGACTCACTCAGTCGCGCGATACTCCCGAACCGTCGCGCGATGGAGAGACCCTGTTACAGCTGCCAGCCTTGACTCATTCGAAGATTAAAGTGTGGCAGGCTCTGCCACCAGCTCTGGACGAGCAGGAACTTCTGGTTATCACAGAGGTGTGCCCTTAACTTTGTAGACAAGGAGGACACCTTGCATGGATATTTCATCCAAGGCAAAAGATATCTATCCTTACTTGGCTATAAAGGAGGGGTTGCCTCCTGAATGAAGAGTATGTCCTCAGTTAGAAAAATCTCAGATACACTTCTCCCAAAGGCAAATCATCTCCCCACATTAATCAGCCCGTGGTTCAAAGAATTTGTTGCGAGCGACTGGCTATGCTTCCATTCTCACGGGCTGGCCGCCTTTCGCTTCCTAAAAAGTGTAAGGCTCCGCCCCAAAATCCTGAGAGCGGCCCTGCAGTTTTGGGATCCGGACATCCACGTGTTTCAATTCGGGGACAACGAGCTATGCCCGACCGTAGAAGAATTCCAGGCGTACCTCCAAGGTTTTGCCTCGAGCGTGATTGTTGTGCCGCCTTATAGAAAGAGTATGCCGAAGCTCCTAAAAACCTGTCTGAACATTTCGAGTGGAGCGGCGGATAGCCTGCTGGCTGGCGGGCAAATAAACGTCCTGCGCCTGATGGAATGGTATAGGCCTAACGATGATCCAGAGGACACTGCCCTGCAGGCCCGACACCGTTTCGCTCTATCAATTGGGGTATTAGCCGCATATCTGTTGGTGTCTCCAAATGGACGGCCCGATCCCTTGCTGGTGGATGTGGCCACCCAGCTAGGAGTCAGAAGGAACGTGGTTCCTATGGTTCTTGCAAAAACGCTCATGGGTTTGGATTCGGTGGCTGCTGGCCAAACAGAGATATTCGGCGGTAACCCACTCTTGCTGCAGGTAAACTCTCCTCAGCTCACCTTTTTTTCGATTTTCACACAGTCTACTTTTACCTCAACACTCAGCTAAGGCTATATCGGAGCTCCTTACTTGTTTTCCTTCGCTCAGGTTTTATATGGCTCCTTACTTGTATTTTCGCTCGTGCAGCTATGGCTATCCGACAAACTTGGGCTAATTGCAGCTCCTGAAGCGAACTGGCCCCATCTGCCCGGGCGAATGCATCAGATAGAGATGCTGTATCCAGAGATGTCTAAGGAGGATTGGCACACCTTCATGAGAGAGATGTCTCCTCGTGAAATTGTCTGGCGGCATGAAACCTTGAACATTCCGGACATGGCTCTGAATTCTGCGGGTTTCGAGCGGATGGTGATTGCTGGGCTGTCCAGTTTCACCTTCTACATTCCAAGCCGTATCCTTCGGCAATTGGGCATGAACCAGGGGTTTGAGACGACTTGGCGGAGCAGAACAAGATTTGAGACAACTTGGCGGAGCAGAACAAGATTTCTGACAACATCTGGTTGGGTATGAGCACAACTGGGGTTTGAGACAACTTGGCGAAGCAGAACAAGATTTCAGCACAGGACTCAAGCGCCGCTACGTGGCATGGCTGAGAAAAGACATTGCAAGAAGACAAAACACAAACTGACTTCTGACATGACTCCAATAATCTAGAATAAACTGTGAGCCCATGAGGGCCTCTAGCATTTCGTTCTGTTTTTATGCTTAACTGTTTTAAGGACTCTGCTCAGCCTATGTATTAGAAATAGTAGTTTTGAATAAAATTGAAAGATGGTGAACTTTCCCTTTTTGGTCCAAGTGTTGAACACCGCGCCGCTTGAATGTCGAGGCACTCTTTGGGACCATGGATCGAGATGATTGATTGTGACCGAATCTCACAGAGAGATTGCCTACGTATCCCAAGCTAGGGAATCAGGTCAGAACGTAGTTCAAGCTAGGGTTCGCTCGTGTATTTTGGCTATCCTTTTGCGCTCTAAATTTTGCCTAGAACTGCCTTTTACAGGTTTTCAGTCTAACGAGCTTTAATTGAATGCCTATTTATTTTTGCCTAAACTGCCCCCTTGGGTTTTCAGTCTAGCAGGCTTGCTCTAATTTTTGCTTGGAACCGCCCACCCTTATGGTTTTCGGCCTAACGAGCTTCTCTCAAGGATAGTAACGTTTAAGTTGATCCAAGTTGACCAGAGTGTTGAATTCGTTGCCGTCTAGATCAATAAGCTGAGCCGCCCCACCTGAGAGGATGGTCTTGATAATGTAAGGTCCCGCGCGCTTCGGGCGAAACTTACCACGTGGATCGAAAATTGGAGCCCGGATTTCCTTTGTGACCATATCCCCTTCAGCCAAATCACGAGACTTCACTTTCTTGTTGAATGCCCGAGCAATTCTGCGCTGATACCCCTAAACATGATACAAGGCACGGAGCCTCCTCTCATCAAAGAGCATGAGTTCAACGATCTCCCGCTAAGCCATTCAGATTCCGTGAGTTCACATTCAGCCATGATCCTCAAAGTCGGTACCTCAAGCTCGATGGGAAGCACAACTTCCATCCCATAGACTAAGGAAAAAGGGGTTGCCCCAGTTGATGTTCGAATTGACGTACGATACCCCCAAAGAGCTAGGGGCAACTGCTCGTGCCAGTCCCTGGCGGACTCCGCGGACTTCTTGATAATTGTCTCAACATTCTTGTTGGCTGCTTCAACTGCCCCATTCGTCTGAGGGCGGTAGACCGTCGAGTGATGAATCTGAATCTTGAACTCATCGAAGAGCTCTAAAACCCTGCCTTTGAAATGAACCCCATTGTCTGACACAAAAGCTTGAGGAACCCCGTATCAATAGATGATATTCTTCCTGATGAACTGAGCAACCTGAACTGCAGTTAAGGTTTTGTAGGATTCAGCCTCAACCCACTTGGTGAAGTAATCTATTGCCACCAAAATAAACCGATGCCCGTTCGAAGCAGAGGGCTTGATCATGCCGATGACATCAATTCCCCAAACAGAGAAGGGCCAAGGTGATGACATGCCAAAGAGATTAGAAGGGGGAACATGTATGAGATTGGCGTGGATTTGACACCTATGGCAACGGCGTACATAATCCACACACTGGGATTCCATAGTGGACCAAAAGTAGCCTTGCCGTAGGATCTTCCTAGCGAGCATGACTCCACTCATGTGAGGGCCGCAGACTCCCTCATGGACTTCTTCCATTATCCTGATGGCCTCAGTGCCATTAACACAAAGCTTATGCATCCCGCAGTGCGACCTCCGGTACAACTCCACAGAGAATGTATTGCGCAGCCAACCTTCGTAAAGTGGTTTGATCCTTCTTAGTGGCGTCCAGTGGGTAACTTCCGTTCTCAATGAAGTTCCATATGTCATGGTACCAGGGTAGGCCGTCATTGACATCATCGACGGCGTTGACATATTGATAAGCAGGCAAGTCCCGCTGTTCAATAAGGATCGGACGCAGCTTGACACCCAAAGGGAGTTCAATCATAGAAGCTAAAGTTGCCAAGGCATCAGCAAACTGATTCTTGAGACGGGGGATGTGCGTGAAGGTCACCTTGTTGAAACGAGGAATGAGATCCTCCAGGTCTTGATGATAAGGCTTCAATCTATCCTCCCGAACTTTCCAGTCCCCATTGGCCTGAGACACAACAAGATTGGAATCGCCAATGACCTCGAGCTTTTCAACACCAAGCGTGAGGGCAGCTTCCATGCCAACAATATAGGCCTCATACTCGGCTTGGTTGTTCGTAACGTCAAAATTGAGTTTAAACGCAAGCGGAATATGAGAACCGTTCGGAGTTATCAACAAAACCCCAATCCCATATCCTTTCTGACTAGCCGCTCCATCAAAGTATAGAGTCCAGGTATCTTCGACAACTGCTAACACCTCCTCATCTGGAAACACAAAGTCTGAGTCCTCTGGCCCATCGACGGGATGATCAGCCAAGAATTCTGCAACCGCACGCCCTTTGACAGACTTCCTAGTGACATATTCGAGATCAAACTCAGCGAGCAAGAGCAACCAACGTGCTAGCTTACCAGTAAGCGTAGGCTTCTCAAACAGATACTTGAGAGGATCCATTCGAGAAATCAACTTCACTGGGTAAGCCAGCATGTAGTGTCTCAATTTTTTAGATGCCCAAACGAGAGCCCAACATGTCTTTTCAAGAGCAGTGTAACGTTCTTCAGCACCAACCATCTTCTTACTCAAGTAGTAAATGGCCTTCTCAACTCCCTTGTCTCCCTCCTGAGCCAGTAAACATCCCATAGAAGAAGGATTCACTGACAGGTAAAGTATCAAAGGCTTCCCAGGAACCGGCGGCATCAAGACCGGTGGGTTTTGCAAGTAGTTCTGAATAGAAGTGAAAACCGCCTGACACTTGTCTGTCCAAACGAACGGGGTATTTTTCTTGAGTAGACGAAACATCGGCTCGCAAGTTAAAGTTAACTTGGCGATGAATCTGCTGATAAACTGAACCTTCCCCAGAAAGCTGCGTACTCCCTTTTCAGATTCTGGAGGCTTCATGTCGAGCACAGCCTTAATCTTAGATGGATCGACTTCGATTCCACGATAAGTGATCATGAAACCAAGCATTTTGCCTGCTGTGACACCGAAGGTGCACTTCTGAGGATTAAGGCGCATGCGGAATTTACGTAACCTCTCGAAGAACTTCCTAAGTACAGGAATGTGGCCTTCTCGAGTTTTAGATTTGGCGATCATGTCATCGACATAGACTTCGACCTCTTTGTGCATCATGTCATGCAAGATAGTTGTAGCAACCCTTTGATAGGTTGGGCCAGCATTCTTCAAACCAAACGGCATGACCAAATAGCAATAAGTCCCCCACTCAGTGATAAACGTGGTTTTCTCACGGTCCTCGGGTGCCATAAGAATTTGGTTGTAGCCAGAAAAACCATCCATGAACGAGAGCAAAGCGTGCCCTGCAGTATTATCCACAAGCACATCGATGTGTGGCAAGGGAAAATCGTCTTTGGGGCTCGCCTTGTTCAAGTCCCTGAAATCAACACAAACCCGAATTTGTCCATTTTTCTTAGGAACAGGGACAATGTTGGCCACCCATGTGGGATATTGAAAAACCATGAGAAAACCAGCATCGATCTGCTTAGTAACTTCCTCCTTGATCTTCTGAACCCAATCTGGCCTCATCCGTCTGAGCTTCTGTTTCACAGGTTTAGCATCAGGCAATAATGGGATTCGATGCTCCACGATCTCGGGGTCAATACCAGGCATATCTTGATGAGACCACGCAAAGACATCGCTGAACTTAGTGAGCAGCTCTTTGAAATCACGATGCTCCTCTGGCGAAAGCGTGGAGCCCACTTGAACCATTCAGGGATCATTTTCATCTTTCAAGTTTATAGAAACTACTTCTTCTTTTATTGGCTGAGCATGCCTTTCGTCTTCCCTTTCGATGAAGGCACGGATTTCATTGGGAATATCCCCATCGAAATCTATCCCCTCATCGTCAGAGTCGACACAGTTTATATAAAGATCATTGAAATAGTCAGAAGATGCCTCGTTCATTTCACAAGACCCTGAAGGGTCGCCAAGTACAAGAGAATCAAACTCGAAATAAAAGCTATGACGTGGAGGGCCCAGAGGCACAAACTCCGACTCAGAGCTAGACTTAGACGACTCAACAGACTCTGTATCTGACTCTGACTCAGACTCAGACTCGGACTCAGAGGTGTCATCAATGCAAGTTAGGCGCGGTTTGAAAATCCAATTTTTAAGGCTACCCCTGGCTTCAACAATGAGAGAGGTAGGGTCTTCGAGGGCGTCCGGCCCGAGCATGAGCACTTCGGCTTCTTCAGCTTTGCCAGCCAAACCCACTTGGGAGAATTCCTGGAATAGCAGCTCCAAATTTCCCTGATCGACGGATCCCAACCAGTCAGCCTTGATCTTCACCTGATTAAGCTTCTTCTTGAATTCCGCCCTTGCTGGCTCATCATCACTGCTTGACCAGGTGTCATCAGCGAAAACTTCAAATCCAGGCAGCAGCTCCCCGGTTTCAGAATGAACAAACGGCTCGGGCTGTCCAATGTAAGCGGCATTTCCCACCTCACGCACAAAGTTGGGACCACCGCAGAGGGTCCATGGTTTTCCCGTATATTTCCTCCTCTTGGCATCTTTGGCAGAGGCGATATACCCCAAACCAAAGCGGCCCTTGTTAAAAGGAAAAGTAGGGAACTCTGGGACCCCTTGTCGGCGAGAACCTAAGCCTACGCCCGGAAAATAAGACATCCTCCTCATAATGTCCAGCGCGACAAAGCTTATGAGGAAGTTCCCGTCCACGTTGATAGCCATTACAGTTCCTGAAGTATCAAAAGAGAAACCCCCAAGGTCGACGTCTTCCTCGCCATGCAAAATTCCCAAAACAGGAGTCCCATCCTCCTTGAGCGGGCGAATGCCTGAATCCCCGCAAATGATCAAAGTACCGGTAGGTAGTCCCAAAATAACCTTTTGGTGGAGGGTAGATGGTACGGCCATGATATCGGGTCGATGAAGCCACGGCCTGCCTAGCAGAAGATTGAAAGTTGCAAGAATGTCCACGACATGGAATTCCACATCCATCTCAAAGCCCTCAGCATCGAGCTTGAGCATTAAAATACCCTCGACTACGCGACGGGTGCCGTCATATGTCTTAATTGCCAGGTTAGAAGGTGCAAGATCCTTTTTGGTGAGTCCCAAACGATAAGCAACCCTCAGGGGGCAGACATTGATCGCCGAGCCGTTGTCAATGAGAATGGTCGGGACCTAGAGTCCTCGACACTTGACGGTGATGTGCAAAGGGCGGTTGTGATCGACTCCTTCGACCGACAGGTCTTTGTCTGTAAAGATCACAGTGTGTTTCGAGGTTAGAGGGAGAATGAGAGATATCAACGCTTCAAGAGTGACATCCGCTTGAACCTCAAGGCGGGATAGAGCATGACAAAGCCTCTGACGGTGCTCCTTGGACGAATAGATCAGTCCCCAGATCGATATAGCAGCCAGAATGCGCTCCAGCTGTCGTTGGACCGAATCAACAATTGGTGGCCCAGTCGAAATCTCATGCGGTACAGACCTTGGGAAAGTAATGGGTTCGTTCCTTTGATTAGAAGGATTGGACGAACTCCCGGCTTGCAGATTAGCAGGCTGAAAAATCCGTCCGCTCCTTGTAACATTGTGAACGTTCCCCAAAGAGGGCACGACCTGAGGGTCTTCATTCACATCCCAGAGATTAGCATGAACATCTCCCAGTTTGTGCTTTCCCCTGTCAGTAGTTGGTGCAGAGACGGGCACTTCCATGTCTAAACCCAGGTCCTCAGCCAGATCTTTCATTAGTAGGGAATCCCAGAAGTTTAAGTCTTTCACAGCAGCCACTTCAGCAACAGGCTCCGGATTCAAAATGAAGGGAACATCCCAAAGACCATTGTCAGCCAGGGATCGATTGACGGCCCAGACTTCATTTCCAACTTGGACATCCACCATGTCATCACTTTCCCAAAGGTTGGCAGGCGGAACGAGGTCCGTAACCATGATGCTGCAGTCCCTGTTATTCGGATAAGGCACCTCAGGATGCGGGCATTCTTCATCAACAATGTAAGAGCAAGGGTCACAGTCAGTGTCGGGATCAGTATCACAAACTGAATCAAAGACCGAACTAAAGAGGGAAATGTGGTCTCCCAGAACCCGTGGATCTTCCTGGACAAGCTCGTCCTCTGCATAGTGAAGCATGTAATCCGGTATAGCATAGCCTTGAAGGGGGTTAGGGTCAACATCCATGGGAGCATTCCAAGTTGGCTCTGGATCCCAGTGGTACTCTTCTTCGGGAACCAACGGCTCGACTGGGTGAAACAGCATGTATAAGGAGAAACCATCCAAGGGATCGAGCAGAGTTGCTTCATAACCGGCCATCCAACCATCATACCAAGCTTGATCAAATGGGACGTTTTCGGGCTGCGGAGGAAACCCATCCGCTTGGAGACTTGACCACTCATTGAAAATAAGGGTGGCATAGTCCATGTTGTCTGCTATGGCCCAACCCGTAGCCTGCATGCTGTCTTGGGGTGGAGTTTGAACGGATCGAGACTGATCCACTGGACCGAGAGGCAAATTACCCATATTTCCATACGGGCTGTCAAGCGAGGAAGCAGAATTGATCTGTACAGCAGGGATTGACTGATGCAAGAGGGAGCTGACAGAATCACTGGAGACAGGTGATCCAGTTTGTGAAGGTTCCGAAAGTGCATCTGTGTCAACAATCTGTCCTTCAACCACGTGTATGTAAGAAATCTCGGCAGAAGGTTCGAGCGAAAAAGGTACAACCGGCCTGGGCTGATTGGCTGAGGCTATATAGTCAGTTGGGTTGAATATGGTGGAGCTGAGGGATATCTGGTTGATGTGGGAGCAGCATTGTGCTTGGGAAGGGAATTGGTGATGACATTAGGCTTCTGAGGTGGTGGAGGGGTTTCCAGCGTGCCATCGTCAATGAGATCTTGAATCGCATGGCGGAGACGAAAGCAGGAGTCAGTGAGATGACCCACTCCTTGATGGTAAGCACAGTAGAGGTTGGCCTTGAAGCCAGGTGAAGGGTTTTTAGGTAATGGAGTTGGATCCAAGGGCTTGAGATGCCCTGACTTGACCAACTTTTCCAAGACCGAGGACAGAGGTGCCTCGATAGCGAAAAAGTTGCGAGGTTGGTTTTGAGGCCGGTTATTCTGCGGAGTCTGGACCTGATTGACATCCGCAATGTGGTTGGTTGTATTGGAGGAGGTGACATTGGAACTGCTGGTTGCTATGTTGGAGTAAGTCCCTGTTCCAAACAACACATTGGCATTCCCAGAGTATGCCCGAGTCTTGGCTTTAAGCGGATTAGAGGATTCCCCCTTTGCCAGAATCCCACTCTGCAGCGCATCCTCGATGGCCAGGCCAGAATCGAAGAAGGTCTCAAAGTTTGCAGACGCTTGAGCAAGTACCAGATGCCTAGCATAGTCGGGCTGGAGGTTGCGAGAAATGATACGGAGCTGATCCTTCTCGCTGGGGCGATCAGTCATTAAGGCGGCCTTGGCCCTCCATCTTTTGACGAAGTCAGCAAAAGACTCCTTAGTTTCCATTTTGGTGGACTCGAGTTCCCGAGTGGTCATCTTCAGTTGGGAGTTGTAGCTATACTGCGAAATAAACGTAGCCCCAATATCCTCCCAGGTCCTTCTTTTGGCTATGTCGAGCGACAAAAACCAATGGAAAGCAGGGCCCGAAAGGGTCTGAGGGAAAAGCTGAGACATGGCCTCTGGCTCAACAGAGAGTAGTTTCATAGCGGCATGGTAACTGTAGAGGTGGGTCTTGGGATCGCCGCTCCCATCGAACTTAGCCAAGTCAAGCATTTTGAACTTCTCGGGAAGCCTGGCGTTAGGATACAGACAGAGGCGGTCCAAATCAATCCCTCCAGCGTTGATCTTTTCGGTCTTGGAAATGGATTCCTCCAACTTGGTAATCTTGGCCATGAGTGCAGTCATGTCGGGGTTCTGAACTGGCCCTTCCTGAGCAATCCTACCAATTGCGAGATCTACAGCAGGCCTGCGGACTTCCCTCGGATTTAGCGCAATGAGACGCCCTACGTGAAGCGGATCTGGAACCAAAATGGGTTGTTCCTGGTCCGACTCATCGTCCTCGCCTCCTTCCTCGAGAGGGGGTGGAAGGCGAGTGTGGATGAGGTCGTTCAGGCGGGCAATGTTAGTGTCTGTCTGAGCTGCCCTCTGCTGCATGGCGGTGATGATGTCCTGAAGGTTCATAAGCATGGTTTCCAAGGTAAGTGGCTCTGGACGCGACTGTTCTATCATGACGGGAGGTTCGGAGATGCTTGATGCGGATGATGGGGAGGCTGGTCGCCCTTCCTATAAGACTGGTGGTGAATCTGACTGTGATCCTGACTGAGAATCTGAGTGCTGTGCTGCCGAAAGTGAGTGCGGAGAGTCTTCCGTGATGACTGACTGGGACTGTAACCTGACAAGCCTTTGAACCGGATTGAGTTGCAGACGTTCCCAAGCGGGTTTGGCAACTCGCTTCGATACTTTCCTTGGCGGTGCAATGATTCAACACTTTGCAACAAAATAAGAGAAGGCTTAATAGGGGCCCTGCAGAAACTTTAATCCTAATAAAAGACTAAAGTGCGGATGCAGCCAGCGTCGTCGGTGTCGCCCTAGACTCTAGAGCTAGAAGACAAGTCTGTCTCAAGACGTTTGGACATTGCTTGAGGCCCTCAGAATTCTTTTCGAATGTGTAGACTTGGTTGGAACTAGCAATCCTAAAGGATGTCAAAAGAAGTCTAAACCTTCGTCCATTCCGCCGTTTGGGATTTCAAACTTGAAGTCAGAACAACTCGGTATGAATATCATGATACTATAACCAGGTTGGCGTGAGCAGCACTGTGCTATTAGCCGAGCGGTGTAAGTGACGAGGCACTTGTTACCTTTTGGTGTAAGCATCATGACTTTTACTCCGTTGTTCCTCGTTTTCTGTTTGGAATCCTAAACAGGTTTAAGACGAGGGTGTAGAAAGGCTTCTGATTTCCTAAAGTCCCACCGTCCGAAGGACCGGGAAAACTGAAAACACGCATCTTTGAGATGCACGACTCCTCATCGGGCCATCACAGTGTCCTAATGATCTTAAAGACAGACCTGGAAAGATCGAGGACCTAAAAGGCGCCCTAGACATGCTTTTACGCAGAACGAGATGTATGTACAGTTCATGCTGTAGGGAAAGCAGTAACACGTAGACAGTATATGGGGTTAGATGCAAATAGATCTTAACCTGCGGGCACCTGTCCTAGTTTGGAGAGTTCTAATGCTTTGTACATGCAAAGGCTGGTTTTGGTTTGTAACAGGTTCCTCGGACTAAGGCCACAGATATACCTCCCGTTGCCCGCGATACGCAGAGCAACAGTCAAACGGTAGCATGACCTATCATCGTCGAAGGTTGTTGGTCATTCGAGGTCCCCGGGCTCCAGTAAACCATGCCGGATTGCCAAAACGATCCAACGAAGCTTATCCTACATCGATGCAAATGAAATGCTAGAATTTGATCAAGAGAAGAAGAATCGTAATTTTGCAAAATGCTTTTTCAAATTTGGCTCACTTTATTTGGTTCATCTTTAGAAGAAACTACACAAGTGATCAATCGAAAAAGTCCCAGATTAGATTGGCCGGAAATGAGGTCCTGTTAAATCACCATTCCAACCTTTGGCAGCGCGAAGCTCACCGTTTTGACAGACTTTTAAGGGATTGTCCGCGAGTGTATTAAATCCTAAGTATAAATTAATATTGGTTCGATTTATCCCCAGCAGAGTCGCCACTATGGGCAGCATGCCCTCGGAGAAGGATTCTGTTCCCTTTCCAACGAACTTTTGGGGAAAGGCCCTCGCGGGAATCGAGGGAGCGCGAGCGGAGAGGCAAGCGCTCAAAAATACAGAGTCGCCACTCGGGTTTGAATGTCCGACACCCAAGGAACCGTATTTCGAAGCACCTGCCGCACTATTTGATTTTAAAAAGTGAAGGCACCAATCCGTCATAACCATATCTGGGTTCGGGAGTCAGGTTACGAGAGGGGAAGGGTTTTAAGGCACCCCTCTCGCCCAATCCGGAGATCGCTCTCTACTTGAGCATTTTGAAAATGTTTACGATTCTTCTTTTATTAACCAAATTTTAGCCAATTAGGGCAGGGGAATAGTTAATCGGGGATTAAAACTGTAACACGTTTTGCAATGATGTGATGAATAGCATGGATGGATGAAATACCAAGTAATAAATGGAACAAAGTTCAAAATATCGCTAAAACACCAAAACAGTACTTTGGCATGGGAGTATCACAAGCAGTAGCCAACTTGCATGCATGGATCAACCTGCATGCAAGTGAACCATCGCGTGATACTTCCATACCGTCGCGCGAGGATTGGTGCCTCACCAACAGTTTGAACTTTATCCTCTTCTGGACTCTGGAAGGACCAGTGCACACCCAGGAGGCAAACCAGGCAGTTTATAAGTACTAGAAAATAAATAATTATTACAAGCCAACAGAAGCAAATGGAAAGACAGCCCCTAAACAGTGGGGGAAATAAGTAGAAGCCAAAGGCCTAGTTGCCTATGCAAGGGCCATTACTGGAAATCAGTGAACCATCGCGCGATAGAGTGAAAGACTCGCGCTAGGGTTCTGACTAGACTTCCAGGAATTGCTTTGCATGCTTGGGACTCTAAGACGTATTCAGAGACATCCCAAGGGCATTCCAAACTAACTGAAGCAGCAAGCCAAGAAACTGGACTATTTAAAACCAGGTTGGCCATGCAAGGGCAGCCACTGGAAATCAGTGAACCGTCGCGCGATAGAGTGCAAGACTCGCGCGAGGGTTCTGACTGGACTTCCAGGAGTTGCTTTACATGCTTGGGATTCTGAGAAGTTCAGGAACATCCCAAGGGCAATACAAACTAACTAAAATAAAGAACCAAGGAACTGAACTTGTTTTAACATGCATAATAGTGATCTATATATCAAGATAAAAACCACAACAAAGATACTCATGAATAAAACAAGAAATGACCAGCATCCCTTCCCCACGTGGATCAATCTCTTGCAGACAGAAATGTCGCGCGAGTGTTCGGATCCATCGCGCGAGGGTTTGGCTGGTCACAGTTTCGTGTAACTCTGTTTTTAGGACCAGGACTGGTATTGATTACCAGCCTTGGCCCTGCCAGCCCCCCTCAGGGATCAAGACAGGAACAGGTAAATTTATACCTTTGCTTGAATGGCTTTGAAATAGATTAGACAAGGTGATGTAGCTTGCCAAATGAGTGTATGGAAAGCTCAAGTGTGAGTGAGTAGGAGATGTGGTTAGGGCTTGTAACTTTGTGCTAGATTTTGATAACTCTTCTTTGTTGAAACTTGGTAACCCTTTGGAAGAACAACCAATGGGGGTATATATAGGAGGAGTGAATGGCTTAAGGGGGGTGGAAAACTTGGCCTAGCAACCAGCCAACAAGGCTGGTCACTCTTACTTGGTGGAGAAATGAGCCACCAAGGTGAGTGGGGGTGGTTGTGAGGGTGGTGTGTCCAAGCCTGCCAGAACGTTGTTCAGCCAAGGAAAATGGGGTTCCAGCCCATGTGGCCCTGATGATCACAAAAATCCAACTGGATTAAGATGATGGGGACAGGTGGGACCGTCGCGCAAGGGTTTGGAACCATCGCGCGAGGGTCAACAGTCAAACTTTGACTTTGACCAACACCTGGCAAGCTGACTATCGCGCGAGGAACAAGAAGTATCGCGCGACGGTCAAACTTCGGTTAGGGTTTTGATTGAAGGTTTTAGGGGTTCAAAAGGGTTCAAGAAGGGTTCCAAGTCCAATCCATTCCACATTCAAGCCTGTTTGATCCGATCTCATCATCGGGGAAACAAGAAACTGAAAAATAAAGTAAAACAAACGGGAGACCCAGATTGGGGTGTCTACAGGGAGGCAGAAAAATTCGAGACGAGCCTTTGGGAGGCTGAAAATTCGAGACGAGCCTTCGGGAGTGTGAGTCTATACTGGAAAAATCCTGGTGGCGAAAGAACGATGGCAAGCCCCGGAGGACAAAATCTTCGAGAAATGTGAACATGACGAGTCCTTAGGGGACGAGAAATTCTACGAGTCCCGGAGGACGAGAGTTGGGCAACTCTTTAATCAAAGCACGATATCCAAAGAGATCTTTGGATCAACAACAACCGGAATATTTGGCTTCCAAGAAGATTTTGGTGGCTGGGGGGATCAATTCCCGAGGAGACTGGATTCAATTCCTTGATATCAAAATGCCGTGCGGCTAGTCGCAACGCCGCGCGATACTTCGGTTTCCCATGCATCTCTTTGATTTCCGAGGACAGTTGGCTGGTTTGAGGGTGCCCATTAATACAGGCGTGCCCCTTCGATGGCTGTAACTTCTCTTTTTAAAGGATAGGGGTGCTTCATTCTATGCACCACCACCAAAATTTCTCAAGTCTCTCTACCTCCTTCTTCATTCTAAAAAAACAAGACAAGTTACTCTCAAAATTTCGACAATGGCGGACAGCGACTTGGCAGTGCGTGTGGCATCTTTGGAGGCCGAGATGGGTTTTTACAGGGGGGAGATTGAGTCGTTCAATCGTCAGATTGCAAGGCTCATCTCCACAATCCAGACCCTTTGTCGCGCGGTGTCCAACTTGCAGGACTTCGCGTTTGATCAACTGGACGACAAGATGACCCGGAGTATGCACCGGGGCGTGACTCAGACGAGACCGCGGAGGACTCGAAGGGAAATCCGAACGGTTCGGATGACCGTTCGGGCGAAGGGGATGGCGCTTCTGGCGAGGGAAGCGACTGAGGATGAGGAACGAAGAATGAAGAAGAAAAGGGGCAGTAGGATTTTTTTTGTTTTTGGTTTTGGTTTTCTTTTGTTTTCTTCTCTTATTTTTTTTTTTGAACAATGTAATGGGAATCCCGGGGTCGTCCCGGTTTTTATGAAATGAAAAGTCCCCTTCCTCACTACTGTCTGTTATCTGCTCTCTCTGTTTACGAACAAACCCGGATGAATACAAGCGTCGTTGCCTCGATCGTCAGGAATTGCTTTCAGAATTCGAACTGTCGACATAACCCAGTATGCCGTGCATGGCATGTGAAGCGCCGTGCGTCGTGACAACTCGAAGAATATCATGCACTCAAATGACTATGCCGTGCGCTCAATTCAATATGTCGTGCGGCACATCTGACTTCAAACCCGGTCCAGTTTAATTTCAGACGAATTGGCTCGAGAGGGGTATATACGGGTGAGGTGTATACGATACGCCCCACCGTTTAAAATTCCCTCCTCTCTCTCGTCTCTCGTCTCTCTCTCTATTCTCTCTCTCTCTCTCGAACATCTCTCTATCTCGATCACCTCTCTCTCTCCCTTTTGCGTCTCTCTCTCACATTTCTCTCTCTCACGCATCTCTCTCTGTTCTCTCTCTCTCTCGCATCTCTCTCTCTCTCTCGGCTGCTCTCTCTCTTGTCTCTCTCCCTCTTTCGTATATGGATAGCATAGATACACCCGGTGGTGACCAACCACCGAGAGTTGAGGTTACACCGTCCCCGGTCCCTCCGGAGAGTGACACGGTGGTTGGGGAGGCACCGGAGACCGCGGGGGTCTCAGCTCAGGCGGCCGCGACCGGAGGGGCCATGGCCTCGGCCACCACAGCGGGAGGCGATGGTGGTGACAGTAAGGTAGTGGACGGCTATGGCCAGGGCATGGGGAGTTCGAGTGCAGTGGAGCCTAGGAGTGAGGACGAGGTCACGAGTCAGGCGGAGGGTGTAGTTGGCTTAGAGGTGAGGGCCACGGAGGCTCGTGACGGCAATGGGTTGGTTGGTGCGGAGGTGGAGACGGAGGCTTCTCCCGTGAGAGAGCCTCGGGCCGACTTGGGGAAGGCCCCCATTGTCGAGGAGGAGGTAGTGGAGGAGCGGGAGACACCGGCCATGTTTGTCGGTAGTGGTGAGGGCGCTAGGTCTTCATGGCCCGTAGGATTGGGCAACTACCTGGAGGCGGCGTCTCTCGACGACCTGGTTGAGACCCTATGGGGAGTGCCTGGGCTGGCAGCGGCCTTACTCGAGGTTCAGGAGAGGGAGTTTCAGGCCGAGCTCGAGGCGGGGGCCACTGTAGGGCCACAGAGAGTAGAGGAGGAGGCTAGGGGTGAGGTAGCCCCCCGGAGGAGCGTTGTGGAGGAGGCGACGGAGGCCCTGAGGGGGCGAGGAGCTTACGTGGCGGCGTCCTACTTGCCTTTCAGCATGTGGTGGTGCCTTCTCTCTTAGACGCCTACAAGCCAGAGCGGCCTGCGTACGACGAGGCCCTAGTCTTGAGAGACCCACAGCAGCACCTTTCTGCGGGCCGAGACGAGGTGTACTTTTAGATACTTGCATTTCAATTCAATCATACGATGCTCTCACTTAATTGCTTTGAATATTATATCTGTCTTGTATACTGCGCTTGTTTACTGAATATTGCTAATATTCTGCAACAGGGGATCACGATCTCGTGCTACGGGGGTGCGGCCGATGTGCCGAAGTTCTGGGAGAGGCTCCCTGAGGCTACGAGGAAGATGGTGAGGTAGTCTAGCTTTAGGGTGTTCGTGAGCGTGAAAACTCGGGCGAGCAACGATCGCCATGTGGTGAGGGCACTCGCCGAGAGGTGGTGGGACACGACAAACTCGTTCCACTTCTCTTTCGGCGAGATTACAGTGACGCCGTTGGACTTTTCGGCGATCACTGGTCTAAGGGTCGGAGTTGACCCTATCCCTTACGACGCCACTATCGGGAGGAGTGCGGCGTTCCAGTGGGAGATGCTGGGGTACGTGCTGAGGGCGGAGAAGGAGGATGCCCAGTACGCCCAGTTGTTAGGGTTTTGGACGGAGGAGGTCCCTACCGACAGAGTGCAGCTGGAGCAGTTGACGAGGTGCTTCTTGTTGTACGTGCTCGTTGCGTCCCTGTTTCCAAACAGGCGCAATCGAGTACATCTTTCACTGCTGCCGGCGCTGAGGAACATAGAGGAGATTGCCCGTTTTGACTGGGGCGGCGCGGCTTTGGGGGCGTGTTACGCCTTCATGGGGTTTCTTTCCCGGGGAGCGGGGAAGAGCCTCGGTGGTTACTGGAAAGTCTGGGAGGTACATTTCATACTTCTCTCGTGCTTATTTGCCTTTCTATTCACTTGTCGCATATCATGTGTTAATCTTTGATGTTTAATTCTGCAGCTATGGACGTACGAGGTGCTTGATATGTACCCTCCTGAGACCTCCTGCCCCAGTAACACGATACTCCCTCGGGCTCTGCGTTGGTCCAAGGAGTTCCGGGGGTGAAGAAGGGGAAGGGCGACCGGAACGCCTACCGCCTCTACCTGGACGAGCTGCGTCCTGACAGGGTATGACTACACCTTACATGCTTCTAGTTCATTACGTCCATTTCTATTTGAACTTCATGCTAATGTTGCATATCCTTGATTGCAGGTTCGCTGGCGTGTATGGGATCGCTTCGTGCTCCCTTACATGGTCCAGAGCGGGGAGGTGACGAGGGGGAGGGTGCTTCTTGAGTCCCTTACGGCTGGCAGTGGTATCTGGGTGACCGGGTGTCACGTCAGTCGTTGAGGCTGGACGTTTTTTGAGTCCCCGGGCCACTCCCTTCCCTTGTGCAGCGGACGAGCTTGTACACTAGGGAGGAGGTTGAGCGATTTGTGCGACCGGACCTCGAGCTGGAGCCGCTTTTCCAGGCAGACGCTGACTACTCCGAGTACCGGACTCGGTACTTGATGCCGAGCTTTGGGGTGCGAGCTGCTGCCTAGGAGGCGATGCTACTAGCGTCAGGTGGTGTAGGTGGTAGAGGAAAGAGAGGAGGGAGAGGAAGAGGAAGAGGACACGAAGGTGGCGGTGGTGGCGCGAGCTCGAGCAGGGCTAGTTTGCCTGCGTTTTCTTGGACGGTGGACGTGGTGACTGCCCAGGGGGCTTCTGGTGTAGTGGTGGTGCCACGTCCCACTGCTATAGCTCCGGAGTTTCTTGCTCAGGTATGACACGCATTTTTCTATCTTGGCAAGCACTTGCTATTGTTATTGTTCATTCTAATCGGTTTTTCCCATTGTGCAGGCGACTCCAGAGTACGTGAAGGAGATGGCGGAGGCCATGATGGGCCTGAAGCAGCTGGTGAGGCAGTACGCTATGGGCCATGCTCCAGAGGTGCTTCTTCGTGCTAGCGGGACGATGGTAAGACTCTCAAACTCTGACTATTTACTTTACTTCTTATTACCTCTATCATGATTATGATGCAAATAATGAATGTCATGTTATTGCAGGCTGGAGGAGGGGCTTCACGTGGGCTGTGTAGGAAGTATGTGCGCATGCAAGTGCAACAGGCCTCTTCCGCTGGCTCTCGGGAAGAGCCTCCGTCGAAGAGGCCACGTCTCTCAGAGGGGACTGAGGGTGAGCCTATCGACGTCTCCGACGAGACACAGGAGCCTACAGACGTTGACCTGGGGGACACCTCAGGGAGCACTGTGCCCAGGGTGACGGGTACTCAGGAGGTGGTTAGCTCCCAGGCGGAGGAGGACTCTGAGGAGGAGGATGACGAGGAGGACGAGGACGAGGATGAGGACGAGAGTTGAGCTCCTTCTTTTGTTTGATTTTATTTTTGCCTTTTAATGGAGCCTGCGTGCTTCTTTTTGGGAGGGTGCCTGTTTACTCTCAGTAGATAGGGCTTTTTTGAGCATCGGGCTTGCACGCCCTCTTGATATGTACCTCGACTCATGGATGTTTCTTGGATTATATATATGAAAATTTGTTCCTTCAATGTTTATGCCATTTAATTCCTTTTGTTGTTATTGTATAAAGAAGATTGAATAGCTAAAACATTAACCAGAGCATACAACTAGTCATTGGCCGCAAAAAAAAAACTGAAGTGGACTCAAGCTTTGTGGTGAGCAATATGTTGACAAATAGGCATATTGACGACAGAATAGAAATCAAAGAAGGTAATGAATAATTCTGAAAAATTGACACTAAATACTAGAATTTACAAGAATGCCCTTGTTACCGACTCTCATATGACAATAGCCACCTTCAATACTTGACACGTGGCTAGAAAACTCGACCTCACGTTCGAAAACTGCTTGAAAAGCAAGAAAATGTTGATTTTAGAAGGTGACCTTCTCAAATTTTGGCTTTGACCACGAGCCGGAACTTGGACCAGGTCACTTTTGACCATTATGACCTGTGGGACTCGAAAGATCAACTTGGAACGACTTGAAACGGACTTCGATACCTTGACATGGTTTAAGAAATGGATTTTATCGACTTTTTGGTGCCACGACCTCGAATTTTGAGAGTTGACTCGAAGAGGAACTTCCCCGAAGTCCCAAATACCCATTGAGGTGTGTTCTGGGGGTTGGGGATGCCTGAAAGTACCTTGAGTTGATTCTAAACCTCTGATGTCAAAACCTGCAGAAATGCAGACTTACTACGCCGTGCGGGGGTTCAAAATGCCGTACGAGATTCCATTTAATTCCGCGGCATATTCATGTTATGCCGTGGTGTTTCCTCGAACTAGGTATACCGCGCGTTGCTTCAATACGCCATGCGGTACTATTTTCCTAACAGTCTGCGTTTTGTTGCTTCCCAAGACAGATTGCACGATGGTTGAAGTTTGACTCCTTCAATGGCATTTCCGAGCCAATGCATGTCTGCTTTGATCTTTTAGGGCATGACCAAGCCTTTCCCCATGTAAGACTCATGAAAAATTTACACTTTTGGAACCCGAGGCTCTTTGAAAGTTGAAGTTGTCTCCTCTACTCTTCCTATAAATTCAGGCCTTGGGCCTCAAACTATCCACATCTCTCTTAATCTTCCACCTTCCTTAAGCCTTTTCTTCCTCTCAATGGCTCTTTCTCTCATCGGTTCTCTTCACCCGTGGTTGATTTCTAGGAAGGGGTCAATTGGCTCAACTTTCGGGCTCATGGCCTCTACTCCATGAGGCACCTTCGCAATATTCGTCTCCGTCCCGAGCTTTTGAGGGCTGCCACAAGTCTTTGGGACCCAGAGGTGCATGTCTTCCGCTTTGGCGAGCAAGAACTTTACCCCACGATAGAGGAGTTCCGCGCCTATCTAGGCGGTTTGGGCTCTGGAGAGGTCATTGTCCCTCCCGTGCACGAGAACATCTCCAAGGTTCTTGCTGCCTCCCTTGGGTTGAATGACTGTATTGCTCGTTACTTGGTTAGCATCGGTCACCTCAACGTGATGCGCCTTATTGAGATGTTCTCTCCTCTTGGCGATCTAGCGGACACAACCTACCAATCTCGATGCATGACCGCTCTTTGCATGTGCTTACTTGCTGCCTACTTCTTGGTTCCTTCCACCGGTCATGTTAGCTCGGCATTGGTCAGCATTGCTGTGCAGATTGAAGCTCGGAAAGATGTGATCCCGATGGTATTGGCTGAGACATTGATGGGTTTAGACAAGGTTCGCTCTGAAGAGATCGAGACTTTTGGAGGCAGTCCTTTCCTCTTATAGGTTGGTTTCCTACTCAGCTTTCCTCTTTCGAGCTTTTCTCTCATTCTCCTTTTTCCTCAACGTTTGGCTTTGGCTTTCTATGGTTTCTCACTCGTTTTCTCTCTTTTTAACAGATTTGGCTTTGCGATAAGGTGAATGTGCTGACTCTCCCTCCTGGCAACTTGGTGTATGAGGCTAGGTTATTATCTTCTCGGTGCTTTGAATTTGCAGATAGGCGAGCTTCCGAGTGGGTCAACTTCTTCAAATGTCAGCGGGCTGAGACTATTTCCTGGAGGTGCTCATGGCTTGACCTTCCGCCTATGACTGTACACTATATGGGTCCTTAATGGGTTGTTCTTGCTGGCTTGGAGGCTTTTACCTTTTACATCCCCTATCGGATTCAGCGTTAACTTGGTCTGAAACAGGAGGCTCCTGCAGAGGTCTTGGTGGATGTAGTTCTGCCTTTCTTCCGTCATTCGGTTCTTTGCAACTACCAACGATTCTGGAGGACTCGTGAGGTGACTGATGCTCACCCTTACCCATCTGTGGCAGTGCGCGGGAGTTATAGGAAGTGGCTCAGGAGAGACATTGCTGCAAGAGCTGGGGCTCAAGGAAACTGACTCGATCCTACTACCCTAACCTTTGAATAAATCGTGGACCCATTTTTATTTTTTTTATATTGTATTGCACTTTTATTTTCGAAAATCATGCTCAGCCTTATGTACTAGAAGCAGTTATTTTAATAAAGTGAGTTACAGAGGGTCTCCCCCTCTCTGATTCTGCCTCTCTGGATTCTGCCAACCTAGATTTTGTTTTGATTGATTGTGACCGAGTCTCAGAGTGAGATTGCCTATGTATCCTTTTTGGTGAAGGAATCAGGTCATAACGTAGTTCAAGGATAGGGTTCGCTCTGGTTTTCACACTCTCCTTTTGCGCTCTAACTTTTGCCTAGTACCGCCCTTTCGGGTTTTTGGCCTAGCGAGCTCATTTATCGTATGCCTTAACTTTTGCCTAAGATGCCCTTGCGGGTTTTCATCCTAGCAGGCTTTTGCTCTAACTTTTGCCTAGAACTGCCCACCCTAGCGGTTTTCAGCCCAGCGAGCTTCTCTCAAGGGTAGTAGCGCTTGAGTTGATCTAGGTTGACCAGGGTCGAGAATTCGTTTCCGTCCAAGTCAATGAGTTGCGTGGCTCCTCCGGATAGGATGGTCTTGATGATGTAAGGCCCGGACCACTTTGGTCAGAACTTTCCTCGTGGATCGTAGACTGGTGCCTGGATTTCTTTCAAAACCATGTCACCTTCTGCCAATCCCTAGACTTTACCCTTTTGTTGAATGCGCGCGCAATTCTCCTTTGATATCCTTGAACATGGTAAAGCGCCCTCAAACGGCGCTCGTCGAACAGCATAAGTTCTTAGAATCGGTTGCTCAGCCAGTCTGCTTCTTGGACATTACATTCGATCATAGTCCGAAGGGATGGAACTTCTAACTCAATGGGAAGTACATCTTCCATACCGTAAACCAAAGAGTATCGAGTCGCCCCTGTCGGCGTACGTACAGACGTGGAATATCCCCATAATGCCAATGGCAACTGTTCATGCCAATCTCTTGCGGATTGAATGATCTTTTCCAGAATGGCTTTGATTGTTTTGTTGGCTGCTTCCACGGCCCCATTAGTCTACGGTCGGTAGGTTGTTGACTTGTGTACTTGAATCTGGAACTCGTCCAAGACTTCTCTGGCTCGACCCTTAAAATGAACCCCGTTATCGGACACGAATGCTTGCGGGACCCCATATCGATAGATGACGTTTTGCTTGATAAAGTGCGCGACTTGAACTGCAGTCAAAGTTGCATACGAGGCAGCTTCCACCCACTTCGTGAAGTAATCAACAGCCACTAGGATGAACTTATGGCCATTGGAGGCTGCCGGTACAATCCTTCCGATGACATCAATACCCCACGTCGAGAAAGGCCATGGCGAGGTCATTTGCTGCAACTCATGCGGTGGAACATGCGTGAGGTTGGCGTGGATCTGGCACTTATGACACCGTCGTACGTATTCCACACATTCTGTCTCCATGGTGGACTAGAAGTAGCCTTGTCTCAAAATCTTTTTGGCAAGCATCATGCCATTCATGTGAGGACCGCATACACCTTCGTGGATTTCCTCCATTACCCTTTTTGCTTCCGCACCATGAATACATAGCTTGTGCGTGTCACAGTGAGACCTTTGATATAGATTTCCTCCACAGATGATGTATTGAGTTGCCATCCTCTGAAGAGCGATTCTATCTTTCTTACTAGCCTCAGCGGGATACTCCCCCCTTTCCACGAATCTCCAGATATCATAAAACCAAGGGTGACCATCATCAGGCTCGTTGACAACCATGACATGCTGGTACACTGGGGTATCTCTTTGCTCGATCACAATTGGTCTTAGCTTTACACCGACAGGGATTTCAACCATGGAAGCCAATGTCGCCAAGGCATCGGCGAATTGATTTCTGAGTCTCGGGACATGAGTGAAAGTTACTTTACTGAAATGAGGAATGAGATCTTCGAGATCTTGATGGTATGGCTTTAACTTTTCTTTCTTGACCTTCCAATCATTGTTTGCTTGAGAGACAACCAGGTTTGAGTCCCCACAACTTCCAATTTTTCTATGCCAATCTCAATGGCTGCTTCCATGCCTACAATACAAGCTTCGTATTCTGCCTGATTATTGGTGACCTCAAAGTTAAGCTTGATTGCAAGTGGGATGTACGACCCATCAGGTGAAATTAACAGCACACCGATCCCAAACCCTTTCTGATTAGCTGCTCCATCAAAATACAACCGCCATACGTCTTCGGCCATAGCCATTATGTCCTCATCAGGGAACTTGAATTCAGCATCTTCCCCTCCCTCGATTGGGAAGTCGACCAAGAACTCAGCGACAGCTCTTCCCTTTACTGACTTTCTGGTGACGTACTTTAATTCGAATTCTGCCAGCATCAACAGCCATCGTGCCATCCTCCCCGTGAGTGCTGGCTTCTCGAACAAGTACTTCAGGGGATCCATTCGAGATATCAGCTTTACCGAGTAGGCCAGCATGTAATGTCTTAACTTTCTGAAAGCCCAAACGAGTACCCAACATGTCTTTTCTAATGGGGTATAGCGTTCTTCAGATTCGACCATCTTTTTACTGAGGTAGTAAACAGCCCTTTCAACCCCATCATCTCCTTCCTGTGCCAACATACACCCCATTGAAGACGGGGTGACTGACAGGTATAGGATCAAAGGTTTTCCTGGTACAGGTGGCATCAAGACTGGCGGATTCTGTACATAAGCTTTGATGGCCTCGAAAGCTTGCTGACATCTGCAGTCCCATACAAATGGTATTCCCTTCTTGAGCAGGCGAAATATGGGTTCACATGTTGAAGTCAATTTTGCAATGAACCTGCTGATGAACTGTACTTTGCCGAGAAAACTCCTTACATCTTTCTCTGTCCGCGGTGGTTCCATCTTCAAAATGGCCTTAATCTTTGATGGATCGACTTCGATGCCACGAGTGGTGATCATGAACCCAAGCATTTTCCCTGTAGTGACCCCGAACGTGCATTTAGCCGGATTAAGGCGCATCCTGTATCTCCTTATTCTTTCAAAGAGCTTTCTGAGCGCGGGTAGGTGGCCTTCTCGCTCCTTTGCCTTAACGATCATGTCATCATGTGGGCGCACGCCCCAAAATTTTACATTTCCGCGTCTAAAATCGGGTGCACCCTTTTTGAAAGCGCGACGAAACGCTTTGCAATTCAGAGTCGCCACTCGGGTTTTGCGGAAAGTACCCAAGGAACCGGGCTTGAAAACGTTTGGCTACGTTGTTTGATCTTTGAAAAGGCTTGTAGACTAGACCGTCGTCACCTTCGATATCTGAGGTTCGGGAGCCAGGTTACGAGAGGGGAAGGGTTTTATGGCACCCCTCTCGCCCAATCCGGAGATCGGTCTCTACTCGGGCATTTTGTAAAACGTTTGCATTTTTCTCTCATTAATCATTTTTAGCCAGTTACAACGGGGGAACAGTTAAAGGGGATCAAAACTGTAACAAGTTTGCATTTATATGACAAAATGTGATGTATGTTTGATGTTTGATCTAAAGCAAGTATAATAGATTTAGAACAAGATCCTGTGACTACCTTAGACAAACTGGAACATCTTGAGTTAGAGTGATGCACGCAGGAACGATCCTGTATGCACTGGCCGAGCCACTACATGCAGAAAATACCTGTGTGCGCCACACCAGTACTGGCGTGCGCCGTTAGATCTAAGTTCACAACTCTTGCAGATAACCCTCTGGGCTCTGGAATGGACCAGTGCACACCCAGGACAAACCACGCAGTTATATCAACAATAATATATAGTTACAGACAGCAGGGTAGAGGATCCAAAGAAATAAAAGGAAATAGCGCCCCATAAACAGTGTGGGGTAGTGAAAAGGGGCTTGGATCAGGGATCCATGAAAGGGCCAAGCCACTGGGTGGATCCAACTACCATACACCAGTGTTGTAGGGCCGTACGCCAGTTAATCTCGCACCCAGTGCTTTGGCTTTGCACCACCTGAGCTCTGGAACATGACCAAAATAACCCCAAAGGCCATACTAAGCAAGAAACAGTAAGTAAATAACTACATGGTTCTAATACAGAAAGCAGTAAACTGGTTATTATCATGCTATAAGGTGATCAAAGGTAAATGAAAGCAGAAAACCGATGATCGGTGATCCCCACGCCAGTAGTGCACATACTGCCATGACTGGCGTACGGCATTCATGAACTGGCGTGCGCCACCTCTCACCACAACGATCTTTGAAGCTTTGCCAGCTTTAGGGCCAGGACTAGTATAGATTACCAGCCTTGACCCTGCCAACCCCCCTCAGGGGTCAGAACAGTTTGCAGAAACAAAGGTGGTATACCTTTGTTAGTGAGTTTGGGAATGGGGTTGAGCTTGAACTTGAAGGTTGAATCGTGAGTGTGGTGGTGTATGGACTGTGGAGTGTTGCTCTCTTGTTTACCCTTTCAATGGATGAAAGAAAGACAAGAGAACAAGAGAGAAAGAAGGAGAAAGAGACTTGGCTCCTTAATGGTGCTAACCCCTTGCAAATGAATGCAAGGGGGGGTATTTATAGGCTAGAAGACAACTGATCAAAGCTGGGATCAGTTGGGCTTAAGGGATTGTTTGGCATGAGGGAGCCTCCCATGCATTAAATGCATGGGACTTGCCTTGAAAGTCTTTGTAGGAGGAAGGGGGACAAAGTCGGGCGAAGTAATCATCAGGAGAACTGTGGCTGACGTCGGGTGGCCACAGAAGTCCCGCGTTCATGATCGCATAAAGTTGATTTGACAGGGCTGGACTGGCGTGCGCCAGTTCTATGCCTGTGTGCGCCAGTAGAAAATGAGTCAACGGTCGATGACTGACACGTGGCAGTTTACTGGCGCACGCTGTCATAGAACCAGCGTAAGCAAGTAGGGTTTTGCTGTGGTCATTTGGTTCTGGCTTGAAAGGTTCGAAAGGGGGTTCGAAAAGGATTTGAACGAGGTTTGGGACGCTCGAAGCTCAATGCACCAATAAACTCAGGATGTCCTTGACCTTAGTCATCATCGGGGAATCAAAGACCGTAAGTAAACTAATCTGGACAGTCCAGAATAGGGTGTCTACAGTAGCCCCCCTTTGACGTCACCTAGAGCACCATTGACTTGGTGGAAGTAACGTCAAAGGTTTTCTAGACACCCTTCTAGTCTATCCAGAACAAAACATACGAATCAATGAAAACATGAAACTTAAAGAACCTGATTGGTCGAAATGGTTGGGCGGATAGATCGCCGCTGCTGGACATTTAACAAAATGTGGATAGATTGATAGCTCAGTCTGGGCGGCTGACTTAGCTGGGGGATAATAATAGGCGAACTCTCCTGGGGATCAAGCCATCGTAGGTGAATTGACTCCTCTTGGGAAAGATTCTGTTACATGGACGGGTTGACCGTCGTTGATTGGAATTGGACGGATGGATCGTCGTTGATTTGAATTGGACGGATAGATTGTCGTTGATTTGAATTGGACGGGTAGACCATCGTTGATTTGAATTGGACGGGTAGACCGTCGTTGATTTGAATTGGACGGGTAGACCGTCGTTGATTTGAATTGGACGGATGGATCGTCGTTGATTTGAATTGGATGGATAGACTGTCGTTGATTTGAAGTTGGACGGGTAGACCGTCGTTGATTTGAATTGGACGGATAGATCGTCGTTGATTTGAATTGGACGGATGAATTGTCGTTGATTTGAAGTTGGACGGGCTCTACTTGGGGAGACGACTAACCCGGGATAGAAATGTGTATTCAGTGGCTTACGGGCCTCGATCTTGAAAGAATTTGATCTCAGAAAGTAACTCGGGCCTCAGGCCCAAAACATAGCGGCGTACGCCAGTAGTGGGAGGGCGTACGCACATGACGAAGGTAGGTCCGAGCCCAGATCCGGCCCAAACCCGGCCCGGCGCCTTATAAACTTCTGATCGACGTACGAAACCGCCATTCGGCAGTTTCAAAACCTCCGAGGCTTCCATATCCTCTCTCAAATCCCCAACTCTTTCAAATCCTTATCCCATTAACTTTCGAAACCCACACATTCCAACCCATCCATGGCGGAATCTGGCGGTGGCAGTGACAATGGTGGCCGTGGCGGTGATGATCGGTTGAGGGTGGAAGAGACCGAGTCCGAGAGGACACCAATC
The DNA here is from genome assembly GCA_018127125.1 of Rhododendron griersonianum. Lineage (NCBI taxonomy): Eukaryota > Viridiplantae > Streptophyta > Magnoliopsida > Ericales > Ericaceae > Rhododendron > Rhododendron griersonianum. Next base: position 19,464,742 of record CM030795.1, read on the forward strand.
GACGATCAACCCGCCGCAGGGGCTTCGTCGAGCGTCGGTGCAACGGTTTCAGTTAGCGAGGGTGGCGGCGATGGCCATGCAGAGGAGGCGGGTGACGACCGCAATCGACGTGCGCCAGTAGACCAGGGGCATACGCCGGTTGCTTCTGATACAGGGGCCGTGCGGGTGAGTCGGTTGGATTCGAGAAGTGGAGTAGAGGGCTTAGTGGTCACCGGGGTGGTTTCGGCTGGGGCCGGTAGCAGTGGCAGTGACAGTGGAGGTGGCGAGGGCCGATCGGGGTCACTTTCGAGTGGTTTAGGAAGGGGGAAGAATCCGATAGTGGAGGAGGAGGAGGCTCTAAGGGCGGCTCACGTGGAGCAAATTGAGTTTATGCCGCCCGTGGGGTCGTCGAGCCATGAGCCGATCATGAGTAGCGACTTGGCGGAGTTTGTGGGGGAGGCCTCGCTTGCCCGTCTCCTAAGGGAGAACCCTGCAGCAGTGGCGGCGGTGATGGCGGCCCGCGAGGAAAGGCTACAGCAGATAGCCTGGTCAGACGAGGAGGAGAGACTGAGACGGGAACAGGAGGCGGCTGAGAGGGCTCAGGAGGGTTAGAGTGTGAGACAGAGGCTGCCGAGAGGGCCCAGGAGGAGGCGGCGTGGGGGCAGGAGTCAGCCGTGGCCTTGGCCGAGTCCAGGCTAAAGGCGGCCCGAGCTGCTTTTGTGGCGGAGTCGTACGTACTACCAGAGCCTCACCTGTTTGTGCCGTTCGGGATAGACAGCTACGTGCCCAGGCAGGAGCACTACGACGATGAGGTGGTGCTGAGGGACCCGACGGTGCACTTGTCCGTGTCTTGGACTGAGGTACTTTCCTTTTGACTTGCTTCAGTTTCCATATCGTATTGCATAGCCTGTGGTGTATGTATCTTTGAACTTTGAATTTGACTGTAGAACTTGGTAGAATGCCTTTGACATGATTGTAATCGACCAATAGGATGCCTGATAATAGTTTGACTTGATTCGATTGATAGAATGTCTGATATAACCTGATTCGACCAACAGTATGCCTTGAAATGGTAATAGGGTGCTTCGACTGATAATGTAGCCTTTAGAACTTGAATTGACTGATAGAATGCCGCAATAAATAGCTTGATTTTGATCGATAGATACTGTGACAACGATCGAGATCGACTAATACTGTAACTCAAAGACTTGAAACTTGATCGACTTGTAGAATGCTCGGTGACTTGATCGACTGGAAAACTTTCCTGTTACTTGATTCGACTGAATAGATTGCTTGCTAGTTTGATTTGACTGCCCTATTGAATTTTTGAAATGCACATGCTGATTCATTTCTTCCATCTTGGCTGTCGTTGTGTGCAGAGAGGAGTAGCTAGTACGCGGGGTCACGGAGGTCCTGCGAGCTCGCTCGAGCTATACAGGGGGCTGCATGAGAGAGTCAGAGAGCTGGTGAACGCGGCGGGGTTAAGCATGTTTATCCCCACGCTGACAGTGGCGAGGAATGACCACGCTGTACTGACTGGCTGAGAGGTGGTGGGACGCGTCCAATACGTTTCACTTCCCGATTGGGGAGATGACAGTGACCCCCTCGGACTTTGCGGCGATCACGGGTTTGAGGGTAGGAGGCGAGCCGATCCCGTTTGACTCGGGGATCCACAGGGACACAACAGCACTGAGGTGGTTTCTGTGTGAGGTGCCTACAGGAGGTGCAGAAACGGTCCCTCACGACCAGTTCAGGAAGTACTTGCACGAGAGGGTGCCGAGGACAGAGTTAAAGGAGGAGCAGATGGCGAGAGCCTACTTGTTGTACTTGTTCGGGGCTACTCTGTACCCGAATAAGAGGTCCACGGTTCACTTGTCTTACCTGCCTGCTCTTCGCGACTTGTGCACAACTTCTCGGTTCGACTGGGGAGGAGCAGCTCTAGGAGCGTGCTACAGCTTCTTTAGAGAGTTTTTGCGGGGAGCAAGGGCACCTGCAGGGTACTAGAGAGTGTGGGAGGTAAGAAACAACATCCCGTAATTTGATTTCATTTCATACTTGTACCTTTCCTTTGGATTGAATGTACTGTATACTGATGCCTTGACTGATTGAAAATCCTTGCAGCTATGGGCCTATGAGGTGCTAAAGATGTATCCTCCGGAGAATAAGTACCCTGACCTGAAAACTCTCCCACGTGCCATGATCTGGGGGCCACTATACAGAGGGAAGAAGGGGGCGAGGAAGAGCCTCCTAGCCTTCAGAGTCTACCTCGACGAGTTGACGGGCAGACAGGTGAGAACCAGTTCCTTGGTATGTCATGCCTTAGAAATGCTTTAATGCTGTCGCTGATGCCCTGCATTTGGTCTTTTGAATGTGTTACAGGTGGTGTGGGATCCTTGGGGCAACGCCGAGCCCGAGTACTTGGCGAGGAGTAGAGTGGTGACAGCGAGCCGAGTGTTGCTGGAGTCGGCTTTCAGGTGGTAGTGGTACTTGGGTGACCGAGTGACACGTCAGTCGCTTGGTTCATCCGAGTTCATTGTCCCCGGGCCACTTCCTCCTCGTGCTTCACACACAGGCCGGTACACACTTCCTGAGTTGCGGCATTTCACTGTTCCGGTAGACCTGGTGACTTTTACGAGGCATGGGCGCGACTATGCGGTCTATCGACGGCAGTACTTGGCGATGCCTTTAGGGGCGATAGAGCTCCTGGCGGTAGAGAGCGAGGCCTTGGAGGCTGGTGAGGAGAGGCGGGGCCGGAGGAGCCAGACAGGCCGTTCACAGGGCAGGAGTGGTTACGCTGAGACGACCGGACTTCCTAGGCTTTTGTGGACGTTGCCAGTGCGGGACGCGCAAGGAGAGGCTGCCGCGGTTCAGTTTGAGCCAGCCAAGACGGAGCCAGCGGAGATCACAGGACCGGTATGACGTGTTTTCAGTTGAAACCATTCCCTTTGTACCATATATGTATTGTACTTGTACTGTACCCTGATTTTGCTTCCACAGGTGCCGCTTGAATGGGCGAGGGAGGCTGCCCGCTTGCTGTTGGCGATGGAGAAGGAATTTCACAAGATAGCGGGTGGTACCCCTTTGCAGTTGCACTACCCACCAGTGACTCCGGCTTCCACTACTCAGCCTCAGGTATAAATTCAGAAATCCGAATCCGATACTTAGATCAATTGCGCATGTCTGTTACAATGCATGTTAGATGTACCTGCTCTTGATTCTTGTTTCAACATTTGATATATACCATGTGCACAATATGTATACTGAGATATTTGTATGAAATGACAATGCAGGGACAGGCTAGGGCGGCTCCTAGGCGGAAGAGTGCGCGACCTGTGGTTCAGAAGGGAAAGGGGAAAGCCCCTGCTGTGGCACAGCGACAGGCGAGCACTACACGGCCTGAGACGAGAGGAGTGGTGATTGCCCCGGCGGGCAAGGCACCACCATCCCAGAGAGAGATGAGGAAGAGGCTAGCTCAGAAGAAGCTACCTGAGGGGCCCTCAAAGAAAAGGAGGCAAGAAGAAGAGGAGGATGAGGAGGAGGAAGAGGAGTCCACGTCCCTCAACAGCGGCTCTGACTCTGCCAGCGACCCCAGGTTCCGGATCACTCCGAGAGACTTGGTTACGAGCGAGGAGGATGACGACGACCTTGAGGACTTCGCGAACTGAGGGCTATCACCGAGCCTCGGATACTTTACTGCCTTTTGATTCCTGTTTTGACACTTGACACTTGGTTTTTGAGATGGGGCCTGCGCACCTTTTGGCTTTTGGGCGGATGTGCCCCAGTACACGATAGCTTCTTGTTTTGCTTGGGCCGTTGTGCCTGTTACGTACATTTCCACCTTTTGTTTTAGAGATATTTGCTTTGGATGATATAATAACTGCATTTTCTATTTATTAATCTCCTTTTGATGCAAAATGACAAAGGAAAAGAATAAATCATCCACAAATACCTAACATGCATTGATGACGAGCCTGAATTGACAAACGAACACTTTGATATGTACAAACTCGACCCAGCTCGAATAGAATGGGAGAAAAGTCTTAGGATACGTCGCGTATCCTTAAGATACGCAGAGGATATGGACATTTTGGGCATCAATGGACCAAAACACCCAATTCTCCTAGACAGGTGAAATCGACACTTCTGTAAGACCATATGTATGTACAATGACCTGTACGAGTGGATAGACTCGAGGAATATGAATTGATACAAGAAATAAACCGTAAAAACACTAAAATGTCTCAAAAATGGACATAAGATGCCAAAGGTGACTCGATATAGTCCCGGACTGAAACCGACACCCCCGTACAGTCACATTAGGTCCGTATAACGTGTACGATATGACAATACTTGGCAAAAGTCCCCAGAACGGATTTCGGCCTTCCGTATCCTCAATTCCAATCCGACACGGGCCATCGGAGGTCCAAAATCTTTGTTAAGCGCAACGTTTGGAAGACGATGCTTGGATATAGCCCCAAGTATCATTCAAGACTTGTTGGAACCATCAAACTTGCAGAACAGGCCTCGGAATTGCATTCGGGCTCTCGATGATAGCAGCTGCTGCAGACTGGTTTCTGGTGCAGGCCTAACTGGCGTGCGCCAGTTTCTGGCTGTCGTACGCCAGTGATCGTGGAAGACATGCGCACGCTGGTAAGGTACTGGCGTGCGCCATAAAGATGTGACGCAGAGCCACTTGTCTGACCGACTGTCCTTTTTCCTGGGGCTTCTTATCTCCACCCTCACACGGTTTGCACACAGTTTCTGGGCTTTCAGGGGGGCAGAGTCCTTCATTGTAAGGCCCTTTAGATGGTAGCCTTTGGTTTTGCATATGGAACTGTGGGCAGCATGCCCTTCGGAGGGGAAAAAGGATTTCGTTCCTTCCCCTGCCGTTTATGGCCCTTTTTCTTGAAAAATCGAGGGAGCGCGAGCGCCGGTGGCAAGCGCTCGAAAATACAGAGTCGCCACTTGAGTTTTGAAGGTCCGACACTCAAGGAACCGTATTTCGAAGCACCCGCCGCGCTATTTGATTTGAAAAAGTGAAGGAAACCAGTCCGTCATAACCATATCTGGGTTCGGGAGCCAGGTTACGAGAGGGGAAGGGTTTTATGGCACCCCTCTCGCCCAATCCGAAGATCGGTCTCTACTTAGGCATTTTTATGAAAACCTTTGTGATTCTTCCTCTTTTAATTGATTTTAGCCAATTAGGACGGGGGAACAGTTAATCGGGGATTAAAGCTGTAACAGTTTGCAGGATGTGATCAAATAATGGCATGGATGGATAGCATGATGAAAAATAAATGGAATGAACTTGAAACAGCGATCAGATGCCAAAACCAGGCTCGGGGCAGATTTGCCCTGCAGATCTGCATACAAGTCAACCGTCGCGCGAGACACACTGACTCTCGCGCGAGCATTGTCATCTCACCACAGTCCCAAAATCATCCCCTTCTGGGCTCTGGAAGGACCAGTGCACACCCAGGAAGCAAACCAAGCAGTTTATTGAAAGACTTTAAAATACTAATTATTACACAATACTCCAAGCATGAGCCAAATGAATTGAAACACAACCCCTAAACAGTGGGGGTATCAAAACAAAGACCAAGGGCCTAGTTACCCATGCAAGGGCCATTCATGGAGATCACAGGACTGTCGCGCGACAGAGACGGAGTCTCTTGCGACATTCCTGACTGGACTTCCAGGAATTGCTTTGCATGCTTGGGGTCCTGAGACAGATTCAGGAGATCCCAAGGGCATTCCAAACTATTTAGAGCAAATAAACTAGCTACTGTATTTTGTTTTTGCATGCATAACAGTGATCTAAAAATCAAAATGAAATACAACAGGCATGAACATATTGCAAAACAGAAAAGGGGTAGCCTCCCTTCCCCACGAGGTCCATTCTCTTGCTGACACAAGTGTCGCGCGAGTATAGGGGACCGTCGCGCGAGGGTGTAGCTGCCACGAATTCTTGGAACTTTACTGGCTTTAGGACCAGGGCATGGTATTGATTACCAGCCTTGGTCCTGTCAGCCCCCCTCAGGGATCAAAACAGAAACAGGTTAAACATTATACCTTTGCTTGGAAAGGGTTTGGGAATGGATTGATTTGATTGGAATGGCCTTGCTACCAAGTGTGCATGAACACACCAAGTTCAGAAGATTAGGAAGTGGTTTGAGGGTTAGTAACTTTGTGCTAGCTAGAGTTTGCCTTGCAAAATGACTTAGTGAATTTCTTAGTCAATTTTTTTGAACCCTTAACATGGGAGATGAAGGGGGGTATTTATAGGGGGGATGTAAGGGCTAGTTAGGGGCCAAACAAGGCCTTGGGACCAGCCACCAAGGCTGGTCACAACTTGGTTGTGAGGCTAGCCAACAGGTGAGAGAGTGGTTGGGAGATTGCATGGGGTTAGAACCTACTAGCACGCCGTTCAGCTGAGGAAAACGGGGTTCCAGCCCATGGGGACCCATGTGCCAAGCAATCATCACAAGTCCAGCTGGATTCTGTGATAGGGACAGGAGGGAACCATCGCGCGAGGGTTCGGAAGTGTCGCGCGAGGGTCAATAGTCAACAGTTTGACTTTGACTAGACGTGGCAAGCTAAGTGTCGCACGAGGGACACAAAGGCTCGCGCGAGGGTCACCTCTGGCTCTAGGGTTTGACTGAAGATTCTGGAAGGTTCAAAAGGTTTCAAGCAAGGTTTCTAAGCGTTCCAAGTCTAATCCATTCCCGATCCAAGCTCTGTTTGATCCGATTTCATCATCAGGGAAACAAGAAAATCATAAAACGAAGTAAAACGATTGGGAGACCCAGATTGGGGTGTCTACAGGAACAGGAAAGCATTGTGCATAATTTGGTATAAAGCTGGATGCTGCATGAATTGTGAAGCCACACTGATACTTCCCACTTCTCATATTCAGCATATTGCAGTATTTGTAATGGAAAACCCAATTCCCACTCTTCTCAGGCCTTAGCTAGTGCAATTTTTGGGTGTTGATTGGCTAAACTTTCAATATCACGGCCTTTCTTCGTTCCGATATCTCTGTCATGTGCCGCTCCGGCCAGCCCTTCTGAGAGCCGCTCTCAGGTGTTAAGACCCTGACGTCCATGTCTTCCGCTTTGGTGATGACGAAATATGTCCAACTGTGGAGGAGTTCCAAGCGTACCTTAGAACCTTTATGTCTCTGACGGTCATCGTTCCTCCTTATCAAGAGAGCATGCCACGCCTACTGGCATCCTCGCTCGGCATTTCGCGGGGTTTGGCCAACACCGTTCTCGAGGGTGGCCAGATCAATATCATGCGGTTAATTGAGCTGTATAGCCCGAACGGCGATCTGAGGGATACAACGTGGCAGGCCCGGCGCCGCTTTGCTCTGGTGATCTGTCTGCTTGTTGCCTACCTGCTTATTCCTGCTGATGGACGAGTCAGCCCCTCCTTGGTGAGTGTCGCTGCTCAAATGGCGGCACGGGACAATGTGATCCCCTTGGTTCTGGCGGGACGCTTTTGGGTTTGGACTTAGTGTATACAGGCCAGGCGATCACTTTAAGCGGGAGTCCGCTTCTGCTTCAGGTAAAACTCACTCAGCTCACTTTTTCCGATTTTCGCACTTTCTCATTTTACCTCGACACTCGGCTTAGGCTACTTCCTAGCTTCTCACTTGTTTTTCCGCTCAGACTTTATCTGGCTTCTTACTTGTCTTTTCGCTCATGCAGTTGTAGCTATCGAACAAGCTGAACTTGCTCCACCCACCGGAGGAAGGCTGGAACCTTTTTCCGAAGAGGATCCATCAGAGGGAGATGAGGTATCCCGAAATGGACATCGAAGAATGGTACTTTTTCATGCAGGAGATGCAGCCGGATGAAATTGTCTGGAGATCCCCATGGTTAGAGCTAACGAACATGACCCTTCACTCTGACGGGTTTAGCAGGGTGGTGATTGCAGGGCAGACGAGCTTCACCTTCTATATCCCCGGCCGTATTCTCTGACAATTGGGCGTGTCTCAGGAGAACAACCGTATCAGCGTTGGGGATTTCCGTGTTCCCAATCTCAACGCTCAAACGCTCAATGGGTACAAGAGGCGCTGGGGCTTTAGAGTCCTTCAGGCGGAAGTGCCTGACTTCACCACTAGACTGAGACGAAGCTACAGACAATGGCTTAGAGCAGATGTATTCGCAAGAGAAAATATTGACTGACTCCGGACCACTTTGCTGTGCTTAGAATAAGCTGTGAGCCGTTAGGCTTCTCAAGCATTTTGTTCTGTTTTTCATGCCTAACTGTTTTAAGGCTTTTATGCTCAGCTGATGTATTAGAAATAGTAATTTTGCAATAAAGTTGAAAGACGGAGGGTTTCCCCCTTTTGATTCTCCAACGAAACTTTGATTCATCCCTCAACTTCCTTCGACCTTTGATATGGACCTGGAGTGTTAAACCATGGATCAACTTGATAGAATATGACCGGGTCTCAGGGTGAGACTGCCTACGTATCCCTTTTCAAGGAATCAGGTCAGAACGTAGTTCAGGCTAAGGTTCACTCGTGTGTTTTACCTCTCCTTTTACGCTCTAACTTTTGCCTAGTGCCGCCTTCATAGGTTTTCGGCCTAGCGAGCTTTCGACTTTTGCCTATTTATTTTTGCCTAAACCGCCTTCACAGGTTTTCGGTCTAGCAGGCTGCTCTAACTTTTGCTTGGAACCGCCCACCCTTGTGGTTTTCGGCCCAACGAGCATCTCTCAAGGATAGAAACGTTTGAGTTGATCCAGGTTGACCAGAGTGCTGAATTCATTGCCGTCGAGATCGATGAGCTGAGCAGCACCCCTAGACAGGATAGTCTTGATAATGAACGGCCAGGATCGCTTTGGCCGAAACTTCCCGCGAGCATCAAACACTGGAGCCCGTATTTCCTTTGTGACCATATCTCATTCGACTAAGCCCCTGGACTTCACCGTCTTGTCAAATGCCCGGGCAATTCGGCGTTGATAACCCTGAACATGATACAGAGCACGGAGCCTCCTTTCATCAAATAGCATTAGTTCGACAAACATCCCGCTGAGCCACTCAGATTCCTCCAGACCACTCTCAACCATGATTCTCAAAGAGGGTACCTCGAGCTCGATGGGAAGTATTGCTTCCATTCCATAGACCAGGGAGAAAGGAGTTGCACCAGTTGAAGTTCGAATCGACGTCCTATACCCCCATAGTGCCAGCGGCAGCTGCTCGTGCCAATCCCTCGCGGACTCAATAGTCTTCTTGATAATCACCTCGATGTTCTTGTTTGCGGCCTCGACTGCTCCGTTTGTTTGCGGACGATAGGTTGTTGACCGGTGGATCTCAATACCGAATTCCTCGAAGAGCTCCAGGACCTTTCCCTTGAAGTGACTCCCGTTGTCTGACACGAATGCTTGAGGGACACCGTATCGATAAATGATGTTCTTTCGGATGAACTGAGCCACCTGAACTGTTATTAAGACCTTGTAGGATTCAGCTTCGACCCACTTAGTAAAATAATCTATCGCCACCAGTATGAACCTGTGACCATTTGAAGCAGGGGGCGTGATCATCCCAATAACATCGATCCCCCACACAGAGAAAGGCCATGGCGAGGTCATGCCATACAGTTTAGACGGAGGAACGTGCTGCAGGTTGGCATGGATTTGGCATTTGTAGCAGCGTCGCACGTAGTCAATGCACTGAGACTCCATTGTAGACCAGTAGTAACCCTGCTTGAGGATCTTCCTAGCAAGCATAACACCGCTCATGTGGGGACCACAGACTCCCTCGTGAATTTCCTCCATTATCCTTGTTGCTTCGGCACCGTTGACACATAGCTTGTGCATCCCACAGTAAGACCTTCGATACAGTTTCCCTCCGCAAATGATGTACTGGGCTGCCAGCCTTTGCAGGGCAACCCGATCTTTCCTCGAAGCTCCGGCAGGGAACTCTCCACGTTCCACAAAGTTCCAGATGTCATGATACCAGGGCAGGCCGTCATCAACATCATTAACGGCGTTGATGTACTCATAAGCGGGCAAGTCCCTCTGTTCGATCACTATTGGCCGCATCCTGACCCCAGTTGGAAGTTCGATCATTGAAGCCAAAGTCGCCAAAGCATCGGCGAACTGATTCTTCAAGCGTGGAATATGGGTGAAGGTCACCTTATTAAAGCGAGGAATCAGTTCTTCCAAATCTTGGTGATAAGGCTTCAGCTTTTCCTCACGAACCTTCCAATCTCCATTGGCTTGAGAGATTACCAGGTTTGAATCCCCAATTATCTCGAGCTTCTCGACTCCAAGTGCAATAGCAGCTTCCATTCCGACGATGCAGGCTTCATATTCAGCTTGATTGTTGGTGACGTCGAAGTTTAACTTGAAAGAGAGAGGGATATGAGCCCCAGCAGGCGTAATAAGTAATATCCCAATTCCGAATCCCCTTTGATTAGCGGCCCCATCAAAATTGAGCGTCCAAACTTCCTCGACAACCGTTAACACATCTTCGTCGGGGAAATTGAAATCCACGTCCTCTGGTCCATCGATCGGGTGGTCGGCCAAGAATTCTGCCACAGCACGGCCCTTCACAAACTTCCTTGTGACATATTGGAGATTGAACTCAGCCAACAGAAGCAACCAACATGCTAGCTTATGGGTGAGCACTGGTTTCTCGAACAGATACTTGATAGGATCCATCCAAGAAATCAGCTTCACCGAATAGGCTAGCATGTAGTGTCTAAGCTTTTTGGTAGCCCAAACTAATGCCCAACATGTCTTCTCCAGAGGAGTATAGCACTCCTCACTTCCTACCATTTTCTTGCTTAGATAGTAAATGGCTTTCTCGACTCCCTTATCCCCTTCTTGCGCTAGCAAACATCCCATGGCTGTCGGAGTGACGGACAAGTACAAGATCAAAGGTCGACCAGGTGTAGGCGGCATCAAGACTGGTGGATTCCTTAGGTATGCCTGGATAGATTCGAAAGCAGCTTGGCACTTCTCCGTCCATTCGAAACGAACATCCTTTTTGAGCAAACGGAAAAGCGGTTCGCAAGTCAGGGTTAACTTGGCTATGAATCGGCTGATGAACTGAACCTTTCCCAGGAAGCTTCGCACTCCCTTTTCTGACCATGGTGGCTCCATTTCAAGAATTGCCTTGATCTTAGATGGATCGACCTCGATTCCTCTTGCTGTGATTAGGAATCCCAACATTTTGCCTGCTGTGACCCCAAATGTGCACTTCTGTGGATTAAGACGCACGTAGTACTTGCGGAGCCTCTCGAGAAACTGCCTGAGTGCTGGGATGAAATCCTCTTTCTCCTTTGCCTTGACAATCATGTCGTCGACGTAGACCTCGACCGTCTTGTGGATGAAATCATGTAATAAAGTGGTCTGGGCCCGCTGGAAAGTGCACCCGGCATTCTTCAGCCCAAACGGCATCATCACATAGCAGTATGTACCCCATTCGGTGACGAAGGTCGTCTTCTCTTGATCCTTTGGTGCCACAAAGATCTGGTTGTATCCTGAGAATCCGTCGACAAAAGATAGCAGAGCATGCCCCGCCGTGTTATCCACAAGCACATCGATGTGAGGCAAGGGAAAACTATCTTTGGGGCTTGCTTTGTTCAAGTCCCTAAAATCGACACAGACTCGGATTCTTCCATCTTTCTTAGGAACTGGCACGATGTTAGCCACCCACTTTGGATACTCGGCAACCCTTAAGAACCCGATGTCAATCTGCTTGGTGACTTCCTCTTTGATCTTCTCGACCCAGTCCGGCCTCATCCGGCGGAGCTTCTGTTTGACTGGGACAGCCCCGGGTGCTAACGGAATTCAGTGCTGTACGATTTCAGGATCGATACCGGGCATGTCTTTGTGAGACCATGCGAAGACCTCGAAATATTCTTTGAGCAAATCAATCAGTGCGGTATGATCCTCGGGGGACAGAGTTGAACCAATTTGCATCATTCGGGGGTCATCCTCATCTTTCAAATTTACAGAAATTACTTCTTCTTTTGGAGGCTGAGCATGCCTTTCATCTTCCTTTTCGATGAGGGAACGTAACTCAGCCGGGACGCTCCCGTCGAAGTCTGTTCCTTCATCGTCAGGGTCGACACAGTTTATATATAAGTTTGCAAAGTAGTCGGAAGTAGGATCATTCATTTCACAAAACCCAGACGGGTTGCCAAGTACAGTAGATACAAACTTGAAGTAAAAGCTATGACGTGGAGGGCCAAGAGACACAAGCTCCGACTCTGAGCTAGACTTAGACTCAAAAGACTTAGTGTCAGACTCAGACGCGTCATCAATGCATGTTAAGCGAGGAGTGAAAATGCAGTTGTTAATACTACCCTTGGCTTCCACGATGAGGGAGGTTGGGTCCTCGAGAATGTCCGGAGAGTCGGGCCCAAGCACTAGCACTTCAGCCTCCTCTGTCTCGCCAACCAAACCTACCTGGGAGAACAGCATCCCCAAATCCTCTGGATCAATAGCCTACAGCCAGTCAGCCTCTTCTTTAACCTAAGCCAGCTGCTTCTTGAACTCTTGTTCGGCCAGCTCTTCCCTTGCTATCTCCTCCTCACTGTCGAACCAGGTGTCTATAGCGAAGATCTCGAATCCTGGTAGCCACGTGCCAGTCTCTGGATCCCAGAATGGTTCATGTTGACCCAAATAATCGATGCTCCCCCCCCCCCCCTCACGGACGAAGTAGCTGTTAGGGTTACCATAAAGGGTTCGAGGTTTTCCCGCACCTTTCCCCTTTTTGGCCTTTTCGGCAGAGGGAGTGTATCCCAGACCTTATCGGCCTTCGGTAAAGGGAAAGATGGGGAACTCGGCGATCCCTTGCTGGTTGATCCCAAGCCCCAGACCAAGAATGAACGGCATCCTTCTCATAATCTCAAAGGCGGCCGAGCTAATGATAAAGTCGTCAGCCACGGTGATGGCGAGGACTGAGCCTAAAGTATCGAATGAAAACCCTCCAAAATCTGAGTCTTCTTCCCCATGCGTGATCCCCAAGACGGGTTCATCCACTTTGAGCGGGCGGATCCCAAAGTCCCCGAAGATAGTCAGTGTCCTAGTTGGAAGCCCCAGCATGACCTTCTGATGCAAAGTCGAAGGTACTGCCATGATGTCCGGCCTGTGCAGCCATGGTCTGCCCAGCAGCAGATTGAAGGTGGCAGGGATATCGACCACATGAAATTCCACATCCATTTCAAAGCCCTCGGCATCGAGCTTGAGTACAATGGTCCCTTCCACAACGCGGCGGGTGCTATCATAGGCCTTGACAGCCAGATTAGATGTCGCGAAATCCTTCTTCGCGATTCCAAGGCGGTAAGCGACCCTTAACGGACAGACATTAATGGCGGAGCCATTATCGATGAGCACGATCGGAATCCAAAATCCCTTGCATTTGACGGTGATGTGCAACGGGCGGTTATGATCAGCTCCCTCGACAGGCAGGTCCCTCTCGGTGAAAGTAACGGAGTGCTTAGAGAGCAGAGGCAAGATGAGGGCAATCATGGCTTCAGGAGTGATGTCGGTGGGTACCTTAAGTCGGGCCAGAGCTGCAGATAACTTGTCATGATGCTCCTTTGTGTAGACACCTCCCAAACGGGGCATCACCATACAGATTGATCACGTTTGTTGCTCGATTGGTTGCTTGCTTCGTAAACCAAGATCGTGGACATTCCCATGGCTAGGACCATCGCCACACGATAGCGGTTATTATCAAAACAGAGTCGCCACCCAGTTTATTAAAACTAGGAAAATAGACAGAGATTCTGGGCACGGGAGCCAAAAGTACAATAAGGGGAAGGTGTTAGGCACCCTCTTTGCCCAGTCGTGAGACTGGCCCATAATCGTTCAACATAAGACATATAGATGCTTTGTTTAATTCCAACACATAACCTGTTTATTTAAGCCTTTAAACAGTAAATAAGGTGAGCCAATGCGATAAGTAAAGCATGCATCAGAAAGCAAAACAAAACAAGCTGTCCCAGGGTAATGGATCCCGCGGCCGGTGAATGGATGTCACGGCCGAGGGATCCTCCTGGTTTGATATATCGGCCGAGGGATCGAAGCCCCGGTCGATGTTCTTCCTCACACCCGATAGAAAAGCTAATAGATGATCAAAACACTACGGTTAGTCATAAAGACGGTAAGTAAGACAAACCAGAGGCCGTTGGGCCTCACCACCTTGATCCCTTAGTTGCTTGATTGCCTCGGATTGGATGTGATTTACTGATTGCCTCTTTGAAAACCCTAGGGTTAGGGTTTGAACTTCGGGGTCTGATCGTCGGATTGATGGCTGCCTTCGGGAGGTTAGGGCTTTTGAAGAGAGGGTTTGAGAGAGTATTTTAGCAGAGTATCGGAGCTTGGGTGAGTAATTTCACTTATCAATTTTGGAGCCCAAAGGCTCCTTTATATAGGCATAGAGATGACTCACTCGGGCCAATCAAATGGCACGATTGCAATTGCAATGCAATTCGAACTTTTTGTTGCAATCTCTGAATGTGGCCCAAACGCATTGGAGAGGTAGTGTAGTTGGATCAAACAATCGACAGAACGTTCCAGAGTCTGGAAAAAGGACGATCTGGCGGCCGAGTAATAGATCACACGGCCGAGGAATGGATGTTTCGGCCGAAGGATGGATCTTGCGGCCGAGGGATTGATCTCTCAGGGAGATTTTCTAGCAACAGGTTGCTCGGGTGAGGAAATGATGTTAAGGCCGTTAGATCGATGTTACGGCCGACAGATGGATTCTCCTAGGCTTCTGTATTTTCTGTCTGAAAGGCTATATGGCTCTGGATGAGGTCCTCTAAGTGGCTCAAAGTTCTTACCAAAAGTCCTAAGGTTCTCGAGAAGGCAATCAGCAATCACTGTATCCATTTCATCATCGGGATGGTCCCCAAGGTGGGACTTGAAATAATCGTTAGGCCAAATTGGGGTGTCTACAGATGCCCCTCTTTGACTGAACTCAGACGGATCGCGAGACATGTTTGAGTAAGAGTCAAAGCTGTAAAAGCAACTCAATTTGGTCCAACCACTATTACAAGGGGTTTTCGAAAAAAGTTTTGTTATGGTCGGGCTGGGAGGCTGCCTACGTATTCCACAAGGGAAATTCAGACCAACCGTAGTTCGGGCCATAAAGAAAATAAAAAGTTTGGAGGGTTAGAGACAGAAGACGTACCTTTGGGCTTAAAAAACCGCAGTGACGTACCTAGACTGAGCCAGGGTTTTGGCGGAGAGTAGTTGAAGGAGCGCGGGGCTGCCGGTGAGTTTCTTGCAGAGAGTTTCCTTAGTATTTTAGGGTAGATCAGTACACGGCAGGTGTGTTTGCTTTTCTTGATCATCCTTACTTTGACTGAGAGGAGCTCGGTAGAATAGCCTATCCTTGCGAGTGAGCTGGAAGGAATTGATGTAGTCGAGGTGGAATCCAAGCCATCTGCTGGGGATGAATTGGATGCCGGATGTTTTGAGATATTGGGGGCGCAGGGCCAGTAACATAAAGCACGGAGCTTTGGGATGCAGGAACCGAGGCAAGGAGCCGGTTGTAGTCATAAGGCGAGAGCCTAAGGTGAAAGAATCGAGGCGTGGAGCCTGCTGTGGTCATAAGGCGATAGGAGATTGGATTAAGGCGTGGAGCCTGTTGCATGTCTTGAGGCGAGGGCCTGAGGTGAGCTTAGAGCTTGATGGAACCGAAGCGCGGAGCTGGTATTGATCATAAGGCGAGAGCCTTGGAGCTTGACGTGATTCGAACGGGAGCGTAGAGCTGGTTGCATTCCGATGGTCTGTACACGGAGCTTTCTCATCATAAGTTTTGGCGTAGAGCCAAAGGATCGAGGTACTGGACCGATTAATAAAACCAAGGCATAGAGCCGGCTGATTGCAAGGTTGACCTGTTTCATGAGAGATATGCAGAGTGTATATGTGTGATGATGGTTGTTAGATGTGAAAAGACATGATGATGCAGACTCGATGTGACAATGTTGATGCAATTGATGCGAATGTGCACGGGCCCGTGCGTGTGTGTTGATTTAAGCTTAGAGCTTCTTTCAAGTTCCGGACTTGAGCATTCAGAGCGTAGAGCTCGAGCATTCAGACGGCAGAATCCGAGCATTCAAAGTACAGGCTTTGAGCGTCCAGTACGCAGTGGTTGGGCATCCAAGCGTAGAGCTTGAGCATTCAAGTGTAGAACTTGAGCATCCAGTACACAGTGGTTGGGCATTCGAAGAGCTTCGCGCATTCAAAATGTTAGATTTTGAGCATTCAGGCGTAGAGCCTGAGAATAGGTGATGTCTTGATTGTTGGGGCGGCGTAGAGCCTGTTGAGATTTGCTTGTTTACGGCTTCGAGCCAGTTGAGATAATGGGCGTAGAGCCACTGAGTTGATGAATACGGGCGTAGAGCCGCTATGATAACGGGCTTTGAGCCGCTGAATTGGTTGTTACAGCTTCGAGCCAATTGAGATAGTGGGCTTGGAGCCGCTGAGTTATGATAGCGAGCGTAGAGCTGCTGAGTCGAGGGCTTGAAGCCGCTGAGTGAATGAATATGGGCGTAGAGCCGCTGAGATGATGGGTTTGGAGTCGCTGAGTTGATAGAGATGAAATTGTTGGGGAGCGAGCGTGGAGCTGCTGACGGTGATTGGGCTTAGAGCTACTGAGTGAGTATAGGCGTAGAGCCGCTGAGTGAGTTGATATGGGCGTAGAGCCTGGGTGACTTGAACGACCTGTGCACAAGTTTATTGAGCGTGGAGCTGCTATAGAGATAATGGGCGTAAAGCCGTTGAGATGATGAAGCTGCTAGAGTGGCAAGCGTAGAGCTACTGAATGTTTTGAGATGGGCTTTGAGTCACTGAGATGGTGGATACGGGCATGGGGCTGCTGAATGGTGGGCTTAGAGCCGCAGAGTTGGACCGTTGAAGCGACGGTGGATATGATGATAAGCTCTAAGCTGTTGAGTGATGGGCGTAGAGCCGCTGAGATGACTGTTATGACTTCGAGCCAGTTGAGATAGTGGGCTTAGGCATAGAACCGCTGAACGTCTTGATTGACTTCGGCCAGCAATTTGTAGAGAAAGAACTTCCTTATGCCTGGATATGCCCCCAAGGCTAGCTCTGATCGAGTTGTATTGCATTGGCTCGAGGGATGCCCCCAAGACTGATTCAATCACTAGCTTTGCTAGTCAGGGCTTAGAGCTGCATATTTGCTTGAATAAGCAAAATCCAATACTGCTGTGGGGGCCGAGAGATAGATCACACGGCCGAACAATCGATGTTTCGGCCGGGGAATTGAAGTCTCGGCCGCGCAATTGCTTGATTTCCAGAGCTCTATAAAAGCCGAGCCTTGGCGTTCTTTCATTTCATTTTCCTCTCTCCTCCCTCCATCTTTTGCGTCCGAGACTTCCACCGAAGACCCCCTTTCGCTTCCCCTCGTTCCTGACGGCTCCAGGCCATGGGTGATGCACAACCAAAGATCGCGGAGGGAGGCCGCGCTGTTCTTGGTCCTGTCTTGATGCTTGATTAGGGACCCTTGCATGGGTGGCTTGCTTCAGTGACGCAGAGCTCCTGGAGTGGCGGTGGTACGCGGTGTGGTGATTTTTCTGGGCCATGTGGTGATTCTTTTGAGCCACGTGGTGTCCCTTCTGCACCGTAGTACTCCTCTGGTATACACCGCCCCAGGGGTGTCCTCTTCTTTATTGCAGCTGGTCTCTGGTGTTTAGACCACCAGAGGGTTCGGCATCCTCTTCTGCTTCCTTTTTTTGTTTTTCTGTTCCTCTTCCTGCATAGGTTAGTTCGCCAGGAAATCGATGTATAGTTTGTTTAGGAAATGTGGGATGTTCCACCTTGTGATGTAAAAAGCTTTCGTTATATGAAACATAAATCTTTTGCTCTGTTATGCGATTGTGTATGCTATATTTATGTTGTTTGTACGTAATAACTTGTTAATCCAATGAAACAAACTGAACCGTGGAAACAGTCTGTAAAACAGCCATTCTGGCGGCCGATCTAATGATTACACGACCGAGGCTTCGATCTGGCGGCCGAAGGATCGTTTTGTCTGCCTGGGTTTGACTTGTAGGTCAACCCTGATTTTCACGGGCCGATGGATAGATCCTACGGCCGTCATATCGAAGTGCCGGCCGAGAGACCGACCAAATTACCGAGGTGTAAGAATCCGATTCCGATTCAAACTAAGACTCGACTTAGTTTTATAAATACGCGTTCTACGAACCCAATAGCATTGTCAGTAGCAATTCCTTGCACATTGCACAACCAGTCCTTGATCAGTGGTTGGATTCCTTTAATGGCCTCGACCGTTTACACTTTAAGTCCTTTGGCATGGACTTTCTCTTCTCCTTCGTCAAATTCCTGTGTGTAGACACCTCCCAAGCGGGGCATCGCCATACAGATTGATCATGTTTGTTTGCTCGATTGGTTGCTTGCTTCGTAAACCAAAATCATGGACATTCCCATGGCTAGGAGCATCGCCACATGATAGCGGTTATCATCAAAATAGAGTTGCCACCCAGTTTAATAAAACTGAGAAAATAGACAGAGATTCTGGATACGGGAGCCAAAAGTACAATAAGGGGAAGGTGTTAGGCATCCCTCTTTGTCCAGTCGTGAGACTGGCCCATAATCATTCAACATAAGACGTATGGATGCTTTATTTAATTCTAACACATAGTCTGTTTAATTAATCCTTTAAACAGTAAGTAAAGTGAGCCAGGACTGTAATTGAAGCATGCATCAGAAAGCAGGAAACAAACAAAGCTGTCCCAGGGTAATGGATCCCGCGGCCGGTGAATGGATGTCACGGCCGAGGGATCCTCCTGGTTTGATATATCGGCCGAGGGATAGAAGCCCCGGTCGATGTTCTTCCTCACACCAGACAGAAAAGTTAGTAAATAATCAAAACGCTAAAATCATGATTATTGACAGGAAATAAAACAAACCAGAGGCCGTTGGGCCTCACCACCTTGATCCCTCAGTTGCTTGATTGCTTCGGATTGCTTGTGATTGACTGATTGCTTGAACGAGAACCCTAGAGTTAGGGTTTGAACTTTGGGGTTTGATCGCCGGATTGACGGTTACCTTCGGAAGGTTAGGGCTTTTGGAGTATGGGATTGAGAGAGTATTTTGACAGAGTTTCGTGGCTTGATTGAGTGTGTAGGTCTATCAATTTCTGTGTGTTTATTTCGGAGCCCAAAGGCCCCTTTATATAGGCATAGGGATGACTCACTCCGGCCAATCAAATCACGAGATGGCAATTTCAATTGCAATGCATCTCTAACTCTACGTCATGATCTCTGAGCGTAGCCTGAACGCATCGGGAAGGTAGTGTAGTTGGATCAAACCAAACGTCTGACAGAACGTTCGAGAGTCTGGAAAAAGGTCGATCTGGCGGCCGAGTAAAGGATGTCACGGCCGAGGAATGGATGTCTCGGCCGAAGGATAGATCTTGCGGTCGAGGAATTGATCTCTCAAGGAGATTTTGCTGGCAACAGGTTGCTAGGGTGAGGGATTGATGTTGAGGCCGTGAGATCGATATCACGGCCGACAGATGGATTCTCCTAGGCTTCTGTATTTCTGTCTGAAAGGCTGTATGGCTTTGAATTGGGTCCTCTAAGTAGCTCAAAGTTCTTACCGAAAGTCCTAAGGTCCTCAAGGAAGCAATCAGCAATCATTGTATCCATTTCATCATCGGGATTGTCCCAAGGTGGGACTTGAAATAATCGTTAGGCCAAATTGGGGTGTCTACAGATGCCCCTCTTTGATTGAACTCAGACGGATCGCGAGACATGTTTCAGTAAGAGTCAAAGCTGTAAAAAGCAACTCAATTTGGTCCAACCACTATTCCAAGGGGTTTTCGAAAAAGGTTTTGTTATGGTCGGGCCGGGAGGCTGCCTACGTATTCCACAAGGGAAATTCAGACCAATCGTAGTTCGGGCAAAAGAAGTTTTGTTATGGAGGGTTAGAGACAGAAGACGTACCTTAGGGCTTAAAAAGCCGTAGTGTGACATACCTAGATTGAGCCAGGGTTTTGGCGAAGAGTAGTGGAAGGAGCGCGGGGCTGCCCGGGGAGTTTTTGCGGAGAGCTTCCTTAGTATTTTGGGGTAGATCAGTACACGGCAGGTGCGTTTGCTTTTCTTGATCATCCTTACTTTGACTGAGAGGAGCTCGGTAGAGTAGCTTATCCTTGCGAATGAGCTGGAAGGAATTGGTGTAGTGGGGTGGAATCCAGACCATCTACTGGGGATGAGTTGGATGCCGGCTTGCTTTTGAGACGTGAGGGGCACAGGGCCAGTAACTGGAGCACGGAGCTTTGGTGATGAGGAAACCGAGGCACGGAGCCGGTTGTAGTCATGAGGCGAGAGCCTGAAGAGTGATAGAATCGAGGCGTGGAGCTTGTTGCAATCTTGAGGCGAAGGCCTGAGGGGATTGGACCGAAGCGCGGAGCTGGTGTTGATCATAAGGTGAGAGCCTATGGTGTCAGAGCTTTGAGCTTGACGCGACGAACCGAAGCGCGGAGCTGGTATAAGGCAAGGGCCTGAGGTGAAGGAACTGAGGCGTGGAGCCTGAAGTGATTGAGTCGTGGAGCCTGCATGCAGTTTTGAGGCGAGGGCCTGAGTTGTCGGAGCTTAGAGCTTGACGTGATATGAACCGAAGCGTAGAGCTGGTTGCATTCTGATGGTCTGTGCACGGAGCTTTCTCATCATAAGTGTTGGCGTGGAGCCAAAGGATCGAGGCGCTGGACCGATCAATAAAACCGAGGCATAGAGCCGGTTGATTTACAGGGTTGACCTGTTTCATGAGAGATATGCAGAGTGTATATGTGCGATGTTTGTTAAATGTGAACAGATATGATGATGCAGACTCGATGTGAAAATGCAATATGTGCACGGGCCCGTGCGTGTGTGTTTATTTTCAAGCTTAGAGCTTCTATCAAGTTCCGGACTTGAGCATTCAGAGCGTAGAGCTTGAGCATTCGGACGGCAGAATCCGAGCATTCAAAGTACAGGCTTTGAGCGTCCAGTACGCAGTGGTTGGGCATCCAAGCGTAGAGCTTGAGCATTCAAGTGTATAACTTGAGCATCCAGTACACAGTGGTTGGGCATCCAAGCGTAGAGCTTGAGCATTCAAAAATGTTAGATTTTTGAGCATTCAGGCGTAGAGCCTGAGAATAAATGTCTTGATTGTTGGGGCGGCGTAGAGCCTGTTGCTTGTTTACGGCTTCGAGCCAGTTGAGACGGTGGGCTTCGAGCCGTAGAGATGATAAATACGGGTGTTGAGATGATTGTTTACGGCTTCGAGCCAGTTGAGATGGCGGGCTTCGAGCCGCTGAGTTGATGAAACGGCGGGCGTAGAGCCTGTCGAGAACTGATTGTTTACGGCTTTGAGCCAATTGAGATGGTGGGCTTCGAGCAGCTGAGTTGTTGAGTATTCCATCTTCCACGGGGTTTGATTGGTTCCTTATGCTTGGGATGTTTCCAAGGCTAGTTTTGAGTATGCTCGGGATTGCCTCCAAGGCTAGATTCCACATGCTCGGGACTGTCCCCAAGGCTAGTTCTGAGTATGCTTGGGATTGTCCCCAAGGCTAGATTTCCACATGCTCGGGATTGTCCCCAAGGCTAGTTCTGAGTATGCTTGGATTGTCCCCAAGGCTAGATTTCCACATGCTCGGGATTGTCCCCAAGGCTAGTTCTGAGTATGCTTGGGATTGTCCCCAAGGCTAGATTTCCACATGCTCGGGATTGCCCCCAAGGCTAGTTTTTGACCATATTCCACTTTGTTAGGGAGACTTCCATTACTTCCACTAACGGGGTGATTCACACATGCGCTCTAGGAGATTTCCATCGCCTCCTTTGGCAAATTCAACTTGTTTTGGGAGATTTCCACCATCTGATGAGGTGATCCTTATGCATGCCTAGGAGATTTCCTTTGCCTCCTTGTTAGGTAGATTCAACTTTGTTAGGGAGATTTCCCATTACGTGCCTTCCGGAGGGTGCGCTTGGCCAGAACTGCGTAAATGTGCATTAAAGTGGGAGCCACATGATTGTTTCACCGGCCTGGAAGTGGTGAGGCTGCTTATCTTTAAGACGTGAGCTCGGGGTAGCTACAGAGCTGCTGAATGACTGAGATAGTAGGCACGGGGCTGTTGAGGTAAGCGCAGAGCTGTTTGAGCGACTTGGGCACAGGGCTGCTGGACGAACACGGAGCTGCTGATAGTGAGCCTAAAGCCGCTTGGTGATAATGGGTATAGAGCTTTTGAGCACAGGGATGAGCGTAGAACTGTTGAACAGCTTGGAAAGTGAGCACATGGTGCTGCTGAGTGACCTAATGGTGCAAGAAGTATGGCGCTTGCAGAGACGGTGTTTTCATGGGCGTTTGAGCCACTGAGTTTGAATACTAGATAGTTGTTGAGTTATGATGCTGTCTGAGATGGCGAACAAGGAGCACATGGTGTTGCCAGGTGGTTAGTTGGAGCTATTGAATGAGCCTGACTGTTGGAGTGATGAGCTTGAGGCCGCTAGGTGAGCGAGACCGTTAAATGATTGTGAATGTAGAACCGCTGAGTTGGTTGGCGTAGAGCTGCTGGATTTGCTTGATGATAGCACGAAGCAAGGAGATGTGAAGTGCGGAGCCACTTTAATGCTGTTGACATGGTGCCAATTGTAGAGTTGCTGAGGTGTGGGCGTAGAGCCGCTAAGCAGTACTTGAGCGTCCTCAATGGTAAGCTTCCTGAAAAGCAAAAAGTTTGCTTTAGTTCGGAGTTTTTGATTTTTTATGATTTAAGAGTGAACTTCTTATTTGTGGGATGAAATCCCTTTTAGCTAGGGGCGTGAATGAGAAGGACCCGTGGTTGGGTCGAAATTGTTCTGTTTAAAGAAGCTAAAATAACTTTGCCTCCTGTTTAGGCAATGCATGCTTTTTAAACGTCGATTTGATGCTCCTAGCTTTATATTTGTTCATGCAATGAGATTAACTCCCTTTTTGTCCTTGGCAGAGAAACAGGAGACTGGAGGCTCGCTGTCGAGGCAAAGAGGTGCACAAGTGGTTTATGACGTTGCCGGAGCAGGCTCGGGAGTTAGTACGCTCTGCTGGTCTTGAGGCGTTTGTTTTGGGCCTCAATCTTCCGAAGACGGATTGGTCGTTGATGACCTCGCTGGTTGAAAGGTGGTGGGATATTACCAACACGTTCCACTGTCCTTCTGTTGGTGAGATGACGCTCACGCCAGGTGATTTTTCTTTGCTTACTAGCCTATGAGCAGGTGGAGCTCCTCTTTGGGTTGACCCCAGGCTTTGGGAGCGGACAGAGGCTCTGGAGTGGTCTTTGGGCAAGATGCCTCCTCTTTACTCCTGAGGTCAAGCTAATGTCTCTTGGCTGAGTAAGACTTTCATGAAGACTGATATTTTGACTCAGGTGAGTATTGAGCAGTTGACATGGGCTTTCCTTCTCTATCTCCTCGGGCAGACATTGTTTGCCGACAAGATAGTTCAGTGCATACACAGCTCTTGGCCCCTTTGCAGCATTTGGGGGCTGTTAGGGAGTTTGATTGGGGATCATCTGCTTTGGCCACCTTGTATGGCAATCTTGGAGCTTGCCCATGGGACAAGAGTTTTATCCTTGGCGGTCACTACCGAGTGCTTTAAGGTATATCCTCCTTCTTTTCTAGTTGTGATTTTTCCCTTGCTACGAGCGATGGTTGGTGGGGTAACTGAAGCCACGGTTGCCAATTTTGAGCCTTGGCAACGAGTTTTGGACCGATTGATGGTTGACCAGGTACCCCTTGCATTCCTTGTTTTTAGATCTCCATTCCTCTGTGCTGTGGCTGATTTAGACTTTGTTTGTAGGCGAGGTTCGACCCTTGGAGTGGTGTATCAGAGGACACCCCTCTTGAACTTTCCAGGGTTCCAAATTGTACTCGTAGCCTGTTCGAGGGTCCCTTTTGTTAAGCCTGGTACTTATGTGATCGGGTGGCGAGCCAGTGGCGCCCGCGTGCTGAGGATCTTCAGTTTGTTCCTCCTCCTCCTTCGGCGTTGATGAGATCTACTTCTTCGATGTCTAAAGTAGACTTGGAGAATGCTCAGATCAGAGACTAGGCGGGTTTCCTTCTTTAGGCAGGTGACTGTATGGAGTACTGCCATTTTTCCTTGGTTTTGCCTATTGTTCCTCCAGTTGCTTTTGTTTGGCCATGGGCCCTTTCCTTTGTCTCCTTCTATTCTGATGACGGAGAAGAGGCGCTTGGTGCTTGCCCCTTGTTTTGCATTCTTTTCCTTGTAGCTTTGAGGCTGAGTGAGCATCAGCTGTCAGTGGGGAGGATAGCCAGTAATCCCCTTCTTCATCTTAGAGATCGTCTCGAAGACGGCGTCACGACCAGCTTTAGGATTTTCTTTTTCCTTCATGTTCATGGTTAGCAAAGAGAGAAGCAGAAACTGTATTTGTATAGTGAAAGCAACCACAGTGATGATTTTGTAGGCAAGCTTTTGTTCATGAAATCAGAAATGCTTTTTATGCCCCTAGATGTCTTGAGTTTGCATGCGATAGTCAGAACATGGCTTTTTGAACAAGTATTTGCTGATAGACAGTAATTTGTGTGAAAATGAAATATTGGCCGAAGAATTGATTATTCGGCTGAAAAATCGATATTGTGGCCGATGTATAGATTCTTCGGCCATTACTTTGATTTTCCAAAGGTGACATCCTCTTTTCTCTTCCTTCTTATGCTTGGTTTTGATTTTCTTGCCTTTTGCTTTTGCCATGTTCCATAGTCCGATTGCCCAACTCGAGAGTTTTCGAGATATCCTGCTCATTGTGTTAATGACCTTCAGGTTAGAGGGGATGAGCAATAGTTCTTGTGTCTATTGCTGTTGCCAATTTTTCGAGAAAAGCATACTCATCTTTTGCGAGCTCAATACGCAGGGTTAGCTATGCCTATCATTGAGTACAAATTTGTTGATGTTTTTCCTTCTCTCCAAATGTTTGTGCCGCATCTCGATGTGAGATTGCCTACGTATCCCAATCAGGGAATCAGGCCTTTTACGTAGTTCCAAAATCATCACCTCTGGGGTTGAGTTTTCACTCTTGATTTTTCTTATCACATGCTCTTGATTTTGCTTAGGTTACCTAATGGAGGTTGAGTCCCTAGCGAGCTTTTCTTTGAATGCCTTAACTTTTGCCTAGGCTGCGTTTTTGCATTTTCTGGCCTAGCAGGCTTTGCTCTTACTTTTGCTTGGGTTTTCAGGTTACCCAACGAGCACTTCTCTCAAGAGGGTTTCTGCGTTTCGGAGAGGAATTTGATGGAGATATTTTTCTAAATCTCCCTTGTGTTTGTACCTTCATAATGAGCGAGCTAACCCTAAGTGTTCTCGCGGAGATAGTGTCTTCTTTCTAAGTTTTGACAAAAACCTAGTTTTTTTAAGCAACTAGAGTTCATCCTTTCCTTCCTTTTTGTCAGTGACACAAGGAACTTGATTCCTTGAAATTTCCCTTGTTTGGTAAAGAGACTATAGTGTTTGGCAACTGCAATTTAGGAAGTAAATCATTGAATAAGCATAGTCTAGAGGATGAAACAGGAATTCACTTGGTAGAAATTAAATGCCCAAGCAGGGGCTCAAAATATGTTTTAGCTTGATAAAAGCAATGTTTAATGTTTTTTGCCATGTTGTGACTTCTTAGCTATTGTAGCATTTCGAGGTCGTGTCAAAACCTTTGCCTTTCGCAACTTTATACTCTTTTCCACCCTCTTCTTTGTCAAACAGGGCCTTTGAACTGGATCCATCTTCACTGGTGGCTACTTCTTTGAGACATGAGTAGTCCCCAAATGGAAGTGTTGGTCTAGGTTTTCATCACCATTTCTTCCTCCTTATTGATTGTGTAGTTGTCAGCTATTTCCACTTGATTGAATAGTGATGCTAAGGAGATTCCATCGAGTGGACCATTGTATTCTCCTTTCATTTCGTCAAAGTCATTTTCCCCTTTACTTGCTCTTCTTCATTACTTTTGCCAGACATGTCGGGATCGATCACTTCCGATTGATTGGACTCATTGTTTTCTTCCTCCTCCTTCATGAAACATTCATCCTCCTTTGGGAAGGTAAAGGTTGGCTTGGCTTGATTGTTTTGGACAATGTATTGGCCAGGATTGTATGTGGGGTTGTGAGATAGGTTTATGAGATCAATGTTTCGGGGTGGTGGTTCAGCATTGTGAGTAGGAAGTGGATCGGCTTGCACATCAGGTTTTGGAAGTTTTATAGTTCGGCTATCAATGCGATCTTGCATGCGGTTATCTGTTTCATGCCTAGGGTATTGGTGGTAGGCGCACTGTTTGGTAGGATCATGGTTTGGGCCATAAAGTGGCTGACGAAGTGGTTTGTTTAAAGGTTTGAGATTTCCCTAACGGCTCAGAATGGCTGAGGCTTGAGATGAGGTCATATAGAGAGGGTCAAAGTTGCGACCGAGGCGATTTGAGCTTCGGGATGAGCTAATTTGAAAAGGGTCTTATGGTAAGGTTGAGTTAAGGGTGTTAACGGAGGCAGAAGATGTACGGGTTGGGAAGGTTTTCTTGGGTGGAGGAGTTTCTTCTTTCCCAATGAGGCCTAGCTTGATCCCCTCTTCAATCTGCAGCCCAGTAGCAGGCAGGCGCTTGAAATCAGTGATCGCCTGAGTGTAAATGTGCATGAGGTACTTGGGCTGCAAACTCTTGATGACTATTCTCACTTGATCTTCCTCAGAGGGGCGGCTCTTGGCGGCTTTTTCTCTCCATCTAGCCACAAAGGTTGCAAAGTCTTTGTTTGATTTCTGCTTAGTCATTTCCAAATTTCGAGTTGTTAACTTAATTTGAACGTTGTATGCATATTGCTTGACAAAAGCATTGGCAATTTCTGGCCAAGTATGATAGTGCACAAACTCCAAAGTGAGAAATCAATCGAGAGCGCTTTCAGTAAGAGTCCTTTGAAATAACTGAACAATGAGCTCATCATCCAAGCCCATTGGCTTCAGAGTGTTGATGACATGGCGGACATGGCTAGTGGGATTGCCAGTTCTATTGAGCTTCTCAGGTAGTTAAGAATCTGGAAAAAGGCAGAGTCCTTCAAAATCTAGAATTTGGTCCACTCGTGAACGGGCCAGAGTACGTTTGATCTCCTTGACTTGTTTTGGCCAATTCAGGGTTTTCTGCCAATACCACTTCTTGAGGATTCTCATCTTCCACCGATTTCTCTTCGTTCTCAGCATCTCTTGCTGCTTTCTCTGCTAGTAAGGTAGCGACTTTGAGCTTGGTGATTAGCAATGATGGCGTCGCTATCTGCCATGAGAGTGGGAGGATTACTTGATGAAGCTTAGGATTTGGTAGATGATTGAGTTTGCTGAGGAGATGACCGCGGAGTCCCTGAAAGTGATTAGGACCGTAGCAGTGTAGGTGTTTTGGCCGGTGAGGGTGACAGACGAGACGGCTGCAAAGACCTCTGTTTTGCGTGACTTCGGGTGTTGTAAGAGTATAAAATTGGTTGTGGTTGCTTCTTTGTTTTTACTTATTGTGTCTGTTTTGAAAAGTAGAGTACCTGTAAGTCAGTACTTGGCTTGTGTAGGGTTAGGATTTGGGCTGAAAATCCCAACCCTTCTGCACAGAAAAAGTAATTTACAACAACAGATGATACAAGGTGTGAGGAAGAACTTGGAAATGAAAATGCAAGTAGGTTCCTAGCCTGTAGGTTCCTGTCTTAGTTTGATAAGTTCTATGGCTTTCTAAAACATGCAAGGTTTCTGGTAGTCTCAGGGTGCTCTGTTGTCAAAGGGTACCAATCCTCTCACCAGTCCATCATAGGCGGTGATTGGGTGATTTCCTTTTTGATATACCACTAGGTACGAGTGACTGTGGAGTTTGCTGGAACCCCCAACATAGTCCGTGTCATGCCGGGATATCAGGTGAACTCAACGGGTTACCCGCTCGATGCATATGATAGATGAATTAAACAAGGCATGTATTAGTCTTATGTTGAACTTTTTGGTTATGGCTCTCATATTCACCAGCAGAGTCGCCAAAAACTGTAGACACCTCCCAAGCGGGGCATCGCCATACAGATTGATCATGTTTGTTTGCTCGATTGGTTGCTTGCTTCGTAAACCAAAATCATGGACATTCCCATGGCTAGGAGCATCGCCACATGATAGCGGTTATCATCAAAACAGAGTCGCCACCCAGTTTATTAAAACTGAGAAAATAGACATAGATTCTGGATACGGGAGCCAAAAGTACAATAAGGGGAAGGTGTTAGGCATCCCTCTTTGCCCAATCGTGAGACTGGCCCATAATCGTTCAACATAAGACATATAGATGCTTTATTTAATTCTAACACATAGTCTGTTTAATTAATCCTTTAAACAGTAAGTAAAGTGAGCCAGGACTGTAATTGAAGCATGCATCAGAAAGCAGGAAACAAACAAAGCTGTCCCAGGGTAATGGATCCCGCGGCCGGTGAATGGATGTCACGGCCGAGGGGTCCTCCTGGTTTGATATATCGGCCGAGGGATCGAAGCCCCGGTCGATGTTCTTCCTCACACCAGACAGAAACGTTAGTAAATAATCAAAACGCTAAAATCATGATTATTGACAGGAAATAAAACAAACCAGAGGCCGTTGGGCCTCACCACCTTGATCCCTCAGTTGCTTGATTGCTTCGGATTGCTTGTGATTGACTGATTGCTTGATTGAGAACCCTAGAGTTAGGGTTTGAACTTTGGGGTTTGATCGCCGGATTGACGGTTACCTTCAGAAGGTTAGGGCTTTTGGAGTATGGGATTGAGAGAGTATTTTGACAAAGTTTCGTGGCTTGATTGAGTGTGTAGGTCTATCAATTTCTGTGTGTTTATTTCGGAGCCCAAAGGCCCCTTTATATAGGCATAGGGATGACTCACTCCGGCCAATCAAATCACGAGATGGCAATTTCAATTGCAATGCATCTCTAACTCTACGTCGTGATCTCTTAGCGTAGTCCGAACGCATCGGGAAGGTAGTGTAGTTGGATCAAACCAAACGCCTGACAGAACGTTCGAGAGTCTGGAAAAAGGTCGATCTGGCGGCCGAGTAAAGGATGTCACGGCCGAGGAATGGATGTCTCGGCCGAAGGATAGATCTTGCGACCGAAGAATTGATCTCTCAGGGAGATTTTGCTGGCAACAGGTTGCTCGGGTGAGGGATTGATGTTGAGGCCGTGAGATCGATATCACGGCAGACAGATGGATTCTCCTAGGCTTCTGTATTTCTGTCTGAAAGGCTGTATGGCTTTGAATTGGGTCCTCTAAGTAGCTCAAAGTTCTTACCGAAAGTCCTAAGGTCCTCAAGGAAGCAATTAGCAATCATTGTATCCATTTCATCATCGGGATTGTCCCAAGGTGAGACTTGAAATAATCGTTAGGCCAAATTGGGGTGTCTACACTGTGAATTTTGCTTTCCTTAGGGCAGCCACCAGTTTGTGGGATCCTGCTTTTCATGTCTTTCGATTTAAGAGAGAGGAATTGTGTCCTACTATCGAGGAGTTTGCGGCCATCATGGGTCATTCGGATAGAGAGGGTTTTGTTGTCCCTAACCATTTGTTCAACCGAGGTGATCTCTTGAAGGATCTGCTCCAAGTTCAGAAACATGAAGCTAGGTTCTTCATAGTGAAGGGAAAGCTTGAGGTTCTTCAGTTTATCCAGCGTTTTGAAACAGCTGAGGCTCATCGTCAAGTTTCCCAACAGAAAGCATGCTTTCATGCGTTGTGCATTTGCCTCCTCCATTATTACTTGCTCGGTCCTTCCTCTGGCCATGCTGATCCCATACTGCTTAACATCGCTCAACAAATTGGAAATCGTGTGAGTTTTGCTGGCTTAGTGTTGGCAGAGACCTTGATGGGTCTGGATGTGATGAAGGGTAATCCTACAGCTCAGTTCTCAAGCAATCCTTTGCTATTGCAGGTTCACTCTTTATTTGTTTATTCGTCAAGTTTATCTTTTCACTCATCACTCTTTTGTTTTGACTCACATGTTCTCTCAACTCACAATTTTCCCTTATTCTTTAGGTGTGGTTGTTTGAGAAGCTAAAGGTGTGGGATGCGCCAGAGCGACTTCCTTATAATCCAGACCAATGCACGGAGCGTCGCATGATTAAACAGTTCTCAACTGAGGCTGCTTGGGAAACATGGATGAAGACTTGCAGAGGTGATTGGATTCAATGGGTTTGCCCCTGGTATAATGTGGAGAGCATGACTGCAAGTACCATGAACCATTTTGGTGTAGCAGTGATTGGTATTACTCGAGCCGTTTTCTACTTTCCTGCTCGCTTTCAAAGGCAGTTCGGGGCTGAACAAACCGCAATCCTGGGTGACCCAGAATACATTGTTTCTAAGGTCCACGATGCCAACTTTCGTCGCAATATGCTGCGTTTTTGGCCAAATAGAGTGATGCAGGAGGTTGCTGAGAACTTTGTTGTCAAGCTATCAGGTTCTTACAAACGCTGGTTGAAGAAAAACCTTTTGGTCGTTTAAGAATTGTTTAGGTTTGCTTTGTCTTTTTCCTTTGGAAATAATAAAACATTTGGTCGTTTTATTCGAAGATGTTATTCCCATGATTTGATAGTGAACATGCTTTAGGATAGACCTAGAAACTTCGGAAGTGATGATGATAGCAGTGGCCGGATCTCAAACTTAAAGATTGCCTACGTATCCCATAGAGGGAATCAGGCCATAAACGTAGTTCCAACAAAGGGGATTTGTTTTGTTTTTAGTTAGGGTTCACTCGGTATTTTCCTCTCCTTTTGTACTCTAAATTTTGCCTAAAAACCGCCCTTGCGGGTTTTCGGTCTAGCGAGAGTTTTATTTATACCTTAGTTTTTGCCTAAAACGCCCTTGCGGGTTTTCGACCTAGCAGGCTGCTCTAATTTTTGCTTGGATCCGCCCACCCTTGTGGTTTTCGGCCCAACAAGCATCTCTTAGGGGTAGTACTTCCTCAGCTTGTCAATGTTGACTAGCGTCACGAATTCCATTCCATCCAAGTCTGCAATGTATGTTGCTCCTCCAGAAAGTATGCGTTTGATAAGGTAGAGGCCTCCCCAGTTTGGTCTAAACTTGCCCCTTGGGTCTAAAACGTGGCGACGGATTGCCTTGAGCACCATGTCTCCTACCTTGATGTCTCTAGGTTTTACCTTTTTGTTGAATACTCGTGCAATGCGGCGTTGATACCCTTGTACATGGTATAACGCTCTCAGCCTCCTTTCGTCTAGTAGTGCCAACTCGTCATAGCGGTTTTGAACCCAATCTTCTTCGATCATTCCAGTCTCAGCTAGAACCCTTAACGAAGGCAATTCCAGCTCGATAGGCAAGACAGCCTCCATTCCATAAACCAGAGAGTAGGGAGTAGCCCCAGTTGAAGTTCTTTCAGTTGTTTGATAACCCCATAATGCCAAAGGTAGCATTTCTGGCCAGTCTGTGTAGGTGTCGATAGTCTTCCGCAGAATCCTCTTGATATTCTTGTTTGCAGCCTCAACTGCTCCATTAGTTTGGGGTCGATAAGTAGATGACTGATGATTCTGTATCCCAAATTCGGCAAAAAGCTTCTTTGTTTCTCCTTTGAAGTGCGACCCATTGTCACAGACGAACTCGTGAGGTACACCATATCGATAGATGATATTAGTGCGAATAAATTTGGCCACATGAGTGGCTTTGAGAGTAGCATAAGAAGCTGCTTCTACCCACTTGGTGAAGTAGTCGATAGCCACTAGAATGAACTGATGCTTGTATTTTCCCTTTGGATTTAAACTTCCAATGACGTCTATCCCCCAGGTGGAGAATGGTCAAGGGGATGTCATGCTATACAATTCCGTAGGGGGAATACGCATGCGATCAGCGTGAGTTTGACATTTGTAGCATCGGCGGACATAGTCAGCACAGTCGGCCTCCATCGTGGTCCAGTAATATCCCTGCCGCAGAATCTTCTTTGCCATTGTTGCCCCATTCATGTGTGGCCCACAAATTCCTTCGTGTATTTCCTCCATTACCTTACGGCTATCTTCCATTGTGACGCAAAGTTGATTTGGGCCCAAGTGTGCCCTTCGATACAATGCTCCTCCACAGATTACAAATCGGGCGGTAAACTTCCGCAGAGCCGTTTTGTCTTTCGAGGTGGCCTCGGATGGGTATTCTCCTCCTTCCAAGAATTTCTTTACGTCTTTGTACCATGGCTTGCCATCGTCTTCACCTTCCTCGGTAAAGGTACATTCGCATGCTGGTTTGACCTTTTGTTCGATCATGAGTGGCCGCATTGTTAATCCCAAGGGTATTTCGACCATAGATGCTAATGTTGCCAGCGCATCTGCAAACCTATTGCTCACTCGGGGAGTGTAGACACCCCAATCTGGGCTTCCAGATTAGTTTACTTACGGTTTTTGATTCCCCAATGATGAAACGGATCAAGAACACCTCGGGAATGTCGAGTGTTTGAGCTTTGAGTGTTTGAAAAACCCTTGAACCTAACCTAGCCTAAGCCACTTCCAAAAGCCAAAACCCTACTGATGCGCGCCAGGGCGCACCGTCACGCGACAGACTAGAACCCTCGCGCGATGGTCAGTTCCCCACCTACTTTTTCAGAGGCAGAAATTTGGCCACCGATGCAACTTCAGCCAGGCCTCGTGGCTGGCTTTGTCCCTTTCCTGGCACCAACCAGATCCACCCTCCATGCCTATAAATAGCCCCCATTTGTTTCTCTTTCAAAAGGTTACAAAAAATCAAGCACAAAAGGTTACACAAACCCAAATACACTTGATACTTCATCACTCTAGCCATCTACATACACTTATTTTGCAAGCTCTATCACCTTGTTCAACCTCAAGCATCAAAGCTCAAACACCGTCCAAACTCAAAAAAAAAGCCAAAGGTATAACACCTTTGTTCTGCTCACTGTTCTGATCCCTGAGGGGGGCTGGCAGGGTCATGGCTGGTAATCAATACCAGTCCTGGCCCTAAAGCTGGCAAGGTTTCAAAAACCGTGCAACTAACATACCCTCGCGCGACGGACCCAGTCACGCGCACGCTTGTCTCAACCATCGCGCGATGGTTCTCGTGGGGAAGGGATGTTGGTTCTTTCCTGTTTTACTGTCTTAATAATTATTATAGATCACTGTTAAGCATGCAAAAACCAGTTTATTGCTTTTCTTAGAGCTTAAATTGCTAACTTGCATTTCAATATTAAGTTCTGTTCTGTTGGAGTACCCCTGGGATCATTCTGGATCTGTCCCAGACCAGGACGTGAAAAACCAGACACTGGAAAGTTGGCTCGAACCCGCGCGCGTTGCACTTAATCCATCGCGCGATGGTCAACGCTCCATTTGACTAGTGTGCCAGGGCGCAATCGTCGCGCGCCAAGGCGCAACCATCGCGCGCCCGGGCGCATTGTCGCGCGACGGTTTGGAACCCTCGCGCGATTGTTTATACCCGATCAGTGGCTGGCCTTGCATGTTTAACTTGGTTTTAGGCTATTATTTTGTCCCCACACTGTTTATGGGGTGTTTTTTATTTATTTATTGGGCTTTTCAGCATTTAAACTGTATATTATGACTGCATAAACTGCTTGGTTTGTCCTGGGTGTGCACTGGTCCTTCCAGAGCCCAGAGAGTTTAAACTGCTTGGTTTGTCCTGGGTGTGCACTGGTCCTTTCAGAGCCCAGAGGGTTTGAGAATAAGAGCTGTGGGCTTAGGCTTACTGGCGTGCGCAGGTCTTGTAGTAGCGCGTGCAGGTATGATCAGCATGCATTGACTTGATCAGTGCATACTGGTTACCTCTTGCGTGCGACACTCCAAGACAGGAGCTTTCCAGTCTGTTTAAACTCCCACAGAAGTCTGTTCTCATCCTATACTAACTGCTCATCAATGCCATCTATCACATCCTGCAAACATGTTACAGTTTTAATCCCCGATTAACTGTTCCCCCGCCCTAATTGGCTAAAATTGATTAATAAAAGAAGAATCGCAACGTTTTCAAAATGCTCAAGTAGAGACCGATCTCCGGATTGGGCGAGAGGGGTGCCATAAAACCCTTCCCCTCTCGTAACCTGGCTCCCGAACCCGGATATGGTTATGACGGACTGGTTCCTCACTCTTTTTCAAATCAAACAGCGCGGCAGGTGCTTCGAAATACGGTTCCTTGAGTGTCGGACCTTCAAAACTCAAGTGGCGACTCTGTATTTTTGAGCACTTGCCACCTGCGCTCGCGCTCCCTCGATCCGGGCCCATTGCATTTTTGGAAACCGGAATTTCCAGGGCATGCTGCCCACAGGGAGTGTGTGTGAAGATAACGGAATCGAATTGTGGAATTAGATTTTCCAGCACAGAGTGATACAGTTTCAGTGTGTCTTCCTTGACCTTCCAGTCTCCTCTTGCTTGAGATACCACAAGGTTTGAATCCCCAATAACTTCCACCTTTTTTGCCCCTAGCTCCAGGGCTGCCTCCATTCCAGCAATACAAGCCTCATATTCAGCCTGGTTGTTGGTGACTTCAATCCTCAGTTTATATGACAAAGGGATATGAGAGTCGTTTTGGGAAACTAGCAACACCCCTATGCCATATCCACATTGGTTTGATACTCCATCAAAATAAAGCTGCCAGGTGTCGTCTAAGAGACATAAGACGTCCTCGTCGGGGAACATGAAGTCTTCCGCCTCGGCTTTTGTCACAGGATGATTTGCCAAGAACTCTGCCACAGCTCTTCCCTTCACTGATTTCCTTGTCATGTATTTGAGGTCGAATTCTGCTAGCAGCAATAACCACCTAGCTAGCTTTCCGATAAGTGCTGGCTTTTCGAAAAGATATTTGATTTGGTCTAAACGAGAGACCAGCACCACCGGATGTGCTAACAGGTAGTGCCTCAGTTTCTTTGTGGCCCATACTAGCCCCCAACAGGTTTTCTCGAGGGGAGTGTATCTTGTTTCATAGTCCATCATTTTTTTGCTGAGGTAGTATATGGCGCACTCTACTTTGGCGTCGTTTTCTTGCGCTAGCATGCATCCCATGGATGTGTCCGTTACTGAGAGATACAGAATCAATGGTTTCCCAGGAATAGGCGGTGACAGTACAGGCGGATTCTGAAGATATTCTTTGATTGCCTCAAACGCTCGCTGACAGTCTTGGCTCCACTCAAAGTCAGTACCTTTCTTTAGTAGCTTGAAAAGGGGTTCGCAGGTAGTTGTGAGCTTGGAAATGAACCGGCTGATGAATTGTACCTTCCCCAAGAAACTTCTTACCTCCTTTTCTGTCCTAGGCGGCGATATTTCCATGATAACCTGTATCTTGGAAGGGTCTACCTCGATTCCTCTTTGAGTGATGACAAATCCCAACATTTTTCCAGCCGTTACCCCAAAAGTGCATTTTTGAGGATTAAGACGTAGTTTGTAATTCCTAATCCTCTCAAAGAACTTTTGGAGTGCTCCATAGTGTCCTTCCCTTTCCTTTGATTTGACTATCATATCGTCGACATATACCTCAACCTCTTTGTGCATCATGTCGTGCAGTAGTGTTGTTGCCATTCTCTGGTAAGTGGCTCCAGCGTTCTTTAACCCAAACGGCATCACTCGGTAGCAATAGGTTCCCCAAGGTGTGGTGAAGGTGGTTTTCTCTCTATCCTCAGGAGACATAAGGATTTGATTATACCCAGAAAATCCATCCATGAAGGACAGCAATGCATGGCCTGCGGTATTGTCTACTAGCTCGTCTATGTGGGGCAATGGGAAGTCATCCTTTGGACTGGCTTTGTTAAAATCTCGGAAATCTACACAGACCCTGATTCCTCCAGTCTTCTTTGGTACTGGTACGATGTTAGCTACCCATTGTGGATATTCGGTGATTATGAGAAAACCAACGTTGATTTGTTTAGTGACTTTTTCTTTTATCTTTAAGACCCAATCAGGGCGCATACGTCTCAGTTTTTGTTTAACTGGTTTTGCATTAGGATGGAGGAGAATTTTATGCTGAACAATTTCAGGGTCTATTCCAGGCATGTCCTCGTAGGACCAGGCAAAAACATCTTTGTATTCTTTTAGCAAAAGGATTAGTTTTTCACTTTCTTGAGAGGATAGTGTTGCACCAATTTTAACCATTTTGGGCTCATTTTCAGAGCCTATGTTTGCTGTGATTATTTCCTCAGAAAAAGGTTTAGCGTGCCTTTCTTCTTCTCTCTCGATGAATTCTAGAATTTCTTTTGGAATTTCTTCCTCAAAATTTGGTGTGTCGAAATCCATACAGTTGATTATAGGCAAAGTGAAATACTCTAAATCTTCCTTCTCATTGCTAAGATTATCAAAAGACATTTCAGAATCAAACTCAAAGTAAATGTTATGCTTTGGTGCTTTGACCAGGTTTTCCTCACTAGACTTAGTAGTTTCAAAAGATGAAAAGCTTGACTCGGACTGAGTCGACTCAGAGTCGGAATCGGAACTAAGACCAGAACTAGCGCTTTTCATTTTGTATTTTAGGGTATGCTCCACGGTCCAGTTAGGGTAAGCCCCTTTTTCAGCATCCACAATCAATTCTGAGCAGTCTTTTTCATCACCAAGGTTGATCATCAGCACTTCACTGTCACCTTGATTCGCACTTTCATCATTGTCACCCTGCAAGTCTTGGAGGGCCATTTGATTTGCTATTGCTGTTATCTCCTCCAATTGAGCTTTAATCTCTGCTTCGTCGCTGTTGTCGACTCTTCGTGTGCCAACAAAGCCCCACCAATTACCAAAGCTATCTATGATGGGGTGGATCACCCTTATTTCATGGTCGGTGACCTCCTCATCAAAGAGTAGGTTCAGTGATATTTCGTCTAGTGGGTCGTTGTCGACAAACTCTTCTTCTTTTGCCTCTTCAGTTTCGAGGTTATTGACTTCGTCTATCAGCCGATAGTCGTCAGTAGGTGCATAGGGGTCATAAAAATATATTGGGACCCTGCAAAGCCCTTCTTCTTCAATTATTTCATCTACTTCTTCTTCATAAACCGTTCTAGCGAACATGACATGGTTGTCTTCAATGATAGTCACCACAGGCTTTGGTTGATCTACCGGAGTGATGTATTCAGAGGGGTTGAAATCTTCAACAGCGGAGTGGAGCAGGCCAGACAGCTCTGTGACAACTTGAAAGTGCAAATCATACGTGGACAGTGATGTAGTCATTTTTCCTGAGAAGATTTTGTTTTAATTAGATTGGTTGATCTTACCTACTGTTCATTTGACTTAGAGAGATTCCTAAGGTTTAACCTGCAAAAGAAAAACTTTACAACATACACATATACAATGGGTGTGAGGAAGAACTTTTGCAAGCAAAATGCAAATAGGTTTCTAACCTGTAGGTTCCTGTCTTAGTTTGATAAGTTCTATGGCTTTCTAATACATGCAAGGTTTTGGTAGTCTCAGGGTGCTCCGTTGTCAAAGGGCACCAATCCTCTCACCAGCCCATCATAGGCGGTGATTGGGTGATTCCCTTTTTGATATACCACTAGGTACGAGTGACGATGGAGTTTGCTGGAACCCCTAACATAGCCCGTGTCATGCCGGGATATCAGGCGAACTCAACGGGTTGCCCGCTCGATGCATATGATAGATGAATTAAACAAGGCATGTATTAGTCTTATGTTGAACTTTCTGGTTATGGCTCTCATGTTCCCCAGCAGAGTCGCCAAAAACTGTAGACACCTCCCAAACGGGGCATCACCATACAGATTGATCACGTTTGTTGCTCGATTGGTTGCTTGTTTCGTAAACCAAGATCGTGGACATTCCCATAGCTAGGAACATCGCCACACGATAGCGGTTATTATCAAAACAGAGTCGCCACCCAGTTTATTAACACTAGGAAAATAGACAGAGATTCTGGGCACGGGAGCCAAAAGTACAATAAGGGGAAGGTGTTAGGCACCACTCTTTGCCCAGTCGTGAGACTGGCCCATAATCGTTCAACATAAGACATATAGATGCTTTGTTTAATTCCAACACATAACCTGTTTATTTAAGCCTTTAAACAGTAAATAAGGTGAGCCAATGCGATAAGTAAAGCATGCATTAGAAAGCAGAACAAAACAAGCTGTCCCAGGGTAATGGATCCCGCGGCTGGTGAATGGATGTCACGGCCGAGGGATCCTCCTGGTTTGATATATCGGCCGAGGGATCGAAGCCCCGGTCGATGTTCTTCCTCACACCCGACAGAAAAGCTAATAAATGATCAGAACACTACGGTTAGTCATAAAGACGGTAAGTAAGACAAACCAGAGGTCGTTGGGCCTCACCACCTTGATCCCTCAGTTGCTTGATTGCCTTGGATTGGATGTGATTGACTGATTGCCTCTTTGAAAACCCTAGGGATAGGGTTTGAACTTCGGGGTCTAATCGTCAGATTGATGGCTGCCTTTGGGAGGTTAGGGCTTTTGAAGAGAGGGTTTGAGAGAGTATTTTAGCAGAGTATCGGAGCTTGGGTGAGTAATTTCACTTATCAATTTCGGAGCACAAAGGCTCCTTTATATAGGCATAGAGATGACTCACTCCGGCCAATCAAACGGCACGATTGCAATTGCAATGCAATTCGAACTCTTTGTTGCAATCTCTGAACGTGGCCCGAACGCATCGGAGAGGTAGTGTAGTTGGATCAAACAATCGACAGAACGTTCCAGAGTCTGGAAAAAGGACGATCTGGCGGCCGAGTAATAGATCACACGGCCGAGGAATGGATGTTGCGGCTGAAGGATGGATCTTGCGGCCGAGGGATTGATCTCTCAGGGAGATTTTCTAGCAACAGGTTGCTCGGGTGAGGAAATGATGTTAAGGCCGTTAGATCAATGTTACG
Source organism: Rhododendron griersonianum (assembly GCA_018127125.1). Classification (NCBI taxonomy): domain Eukaryota; kingdom Viridiplantae; phylum Streptophyta; class Magnoliopsida; order Ericales; family Ericaceae; genus Rhododendron; species Rhododendron griersonianum. The sequence continues at coordinate 19,503,537 of CM030795.1, forward strand.
GCCGACAGATGGATTCTCCTAGGCTTTTGTATTTTCTATCTGAAAGGCTATATGGCTCTGGATGAGGTCCTCTAAGTGGCTCAAAGTTCTTACCGAAAGTCCTAAGGTTCTCGAGAAGGCAATCAGCAATCACTGTATCCATTTCATCATCGGGATGGTCCCCAAGGTGGGACTTGAAATAATCGTTAGGCCAAATTGGGGTGTCTACACTTTGATGACGCGATTAAACCCCAGATCAATACGGCGGCCGGGATCCTCTCGAGCTGCTTCTGAATCACGTCCCACTCTGGGACTCCACCAAGTACTACTGGAACGTTCCTTGCAGCGGCAGAAGCAGTGGGCCTCGGAGGATTGGACGAGTCCCCAGCCTGAAGTTTTGGCGGCTGAAAGACTCGGCCGTTCCTCATTACATTGGCCACGTCCCACCAAGAAGATGTGTCGATAGAGCTCCAGAAATCAGCGGGTAGTTCCTCCATCTTTCGTTTCCCTTTGTCCGTGGATGCTAACCTTGCCGGCGAGTCCTGTTCCGGTGTTACACCCCAATTCAGATCTTCCATCACTAATCCTTCCCAAAAAGCAAGATCTTGTACTGCAGCTTCCTCAAACGACGCTCCTGGATTGGTAACGAACGGCGCATCCCAGAAACCCCCGTCGACCAGAGCAGAGTTGACGGTCCAAACCTCATTTCCCATATCTTTGTCAACGACCTTATCGGCATCCCACAGATCAGCAGGCAGAGGAGTTTCGCTAAGGTCGACGATTTCATCTACGTCCCATAGGTCAGCGGGCGACGCATCCAATACCATGATAGAGCAATCGCTTTCTGGCAGGACGTGGGAGCCTTTCATAGATTATGTAGAACGAAGGATCGAACTCGGTATCAGACACCGAACTGAGCAGTGAATCAATGGTAGACGGACAAAAACATTCCCCAAGCACGCGAAGCTCCTCTTGCTGGTGGTCGTCCTCCGTATAGACCGCTGCGTAATCTGGTACGACTTCCTCTTGAATATATTCGGCCGGGAACTGCCAAGCGGGTTCAGGATCCCAGAAGTAAGGTTCCTCCAGGGCGATAGGCTCGGGTGGATGGAAGAGCATATACAAAGAGAAACCATCCAGAGGGTCCATCATGGCCTCCTCTTGTGCCGCTAACCACTCATCGTTTGCAGCATGGTCGAATGGTACCTCCTCGGGCTCTGGTGGGAATCCGTCGAGCGCAAGATTTTCCCACTCATTGATCCTGAGAGCAGTATAGTTGTCATTGTCAGCTATAGCCCATCCAACAGCTTGCATGTCGCGCTCTGGCCTCGTTTCTGGTAAGGCCGCCATCCCAGATCTGAACCAGCTTGCCTGACCCTGAGAAGGATCGGGATTGGTCACTGTGAAGTACAGGTTATGCCTCGTGGAGGCGGGTGGAGTTGTATACCATGAGTAGGTTCGCGATGGAGGTCACCGATGGCCATGTTCAACACGTGTGAGCCTTCTTGCAGGAGTTCCAGGATTGCATTGGGATTTGACGGCTGTCCTCCCTCACGTCCTATGTACAAAATCTCGGCCTCGGACTCCAAAAGCATGAGCACGAAGGGCCTTGGTTGATCTGTGGAGGCTATATGGTCAGTGGGGTTAAATATGGTGGAGCTAGGGGAGATTTTGGTGAAGCTGAGGGATATCTGGTTTATTTGGTTGTTATGATTCGGTAGTGAATTGGAGATGACGTTGGGTTTGGTGGGAGGGGTAGGAAGGGTACCGTTGTCCATCAAATCTTGAATCGCATGTCAGAGGCGATAGCAAGAGTCGGTATGGTGACCGGGCATCTGATGGTAAGCACAGAAAAGGTTAGGGTTGTGGCTAGGTGGAGGATTTTGAGGGAGTTGAGTTGGAGTCAAGGGTCTGAGGTGACCAGTCTTGACTAACTTTTCCAACACCGAGGAGAGAGGTGCCTCGATGTTGGCAAAGTTCCGGGGTTGGTTGCGGTTCCGGGGTTTTTGAGGGGTTTGCACTTGATTGACATCGGCGATGTGGTTGGAGCTTTGGGTAGTGGTGTTGTTGCTGGCAGCAGCTGCGTTGGCGTAGTTGTTACCGCCAAAGAGAGCAGTGCTGTTTCCGGTGTAGGCACGGGGTTTTGACTTCGATGCTGAAGCGGAGGAGGAAGTGTCACTCCTTGGCAGAATACCGGTTTGTAGGGCCTCTTCAATGGTGAGACCGGAGTCGAAGAAGGTCTCAAAATTTGCACCCTGGACTAGTACAAGGTTCTTAGCGAAGTCTGGCTGCAAGTTGCGAGAGATGATGCAGATCTGATCCTTTTCGCTCGGCCGATCGGTCATAAGGGCTGCCTTCACCCTCCACCTTCGGATAAAATTTGCAAAGGACTCCTTTGCATTCATCTTGGTTGATTCCAACTCCCGTGTGGTCATCTTGAGTTGGGCATTGTAACTGTACTGGGTATTGAAGGTGGACCCAATATCTTCCCATGTTCTTCGCTTAGATATGTCAAGAGACAGGAACCACTGAAAAGCAGGACCAGAGAGAGTCTGAGGGAACAATTGAGCCATGGCCTCTTCGTCCACCCCATGTAGTTTCATAGCACTGTGGTAAGCCAGCAGATGGGTCTTTGGATCCCCAGTCCCGTCGAACTTCGCGAAATCGGGCATCTTGAATCTTTCGGGGAGCCTGGCGTTCGGGAACGGGCAAAGACGATCCATGTCCAAAGCACCAGCACCCAACTTTTCGGACTTAGCGATAGATTCCTCAAGTTTGGCCATCTTGGCGATCAGAGCGGCCATTTCCGGGTTTGGAGCAGGGTTTTCGAGTCGGGGAATGTCCTCGGCAGCGGGTTCGCGTTTGCGCCCTTCTCCGGCTCCCCCTCCAGCTGGGAGTCGTTCCTCAATCAGAGCACGGATATTAGCCACAGATGCATCAGCTTGGTCGGCCCTTTCCTGCATAATGGCCAAGTTGCGTTGAATATTTGCTAGAACGGTAGCGAGGTTTGGAGGCGGAATATCAGCCATGACAAGAGCTTTTGTCTTGACCTGAACAATTTTCGGAGGTGCGGAAAACGGAGAGAAAGGAGACGGTGGCGAATCCTCCCTTAACAGAGTGCAACCCAGAGCTTCCGTTGTGGTAGACTAACAAGCAGACCCACCCAAATCTTCTTACGGACAGACCCGGCGGACGTTCCCAAGTAGGTTTGGCTCTTGATTCTAAGTCTGGACGGTGCAATGGCTAGACAGTAAAGTATAAGAGCTCAGTGACAGCCTGTAACAATTTTATTTTGAAAGAAAATGAAACAATGGAAAATGCCTGCATGAGCGTCGTCGGTGTCCTCCTAGACTCTAGAACTAGCAAACAAAACCGTTTTATGACAGCCGGAATCCGCCCAGGTCCTCAGATTTCTTTTCGATTGTGTATCCTTGATTGAATCGACTTATCACTAAGAGATTTCAAAACAGCCTAAGTCTTTAACTATTCATTTCTCTAAGTTTCAATTTTTTTGGAATGGAACAACTTGGTGTGAATGACATGATACTATAACCAAAGGGGCGTAAGCAGCACTATGCCGGAGCCTTGAGCGGTGTAAGTGTTTAGCACTTTTAACCTGGGTGGTATAAGTATCATGGCATGTTCCTTGTTGTTCCTGGTTTTCTGTTTGAAACCTCGATCGGGTTTAGGTAAGGGCTTAGAAGGTCTCGATTCCTCAAAGCTTCGTCGATCCAAGGAATTTTGAAAGTTTGATAATGTGCATCCTCAAGATGCACGACTCTTCATCGATCCAGGCAGCGCCTTAGCAGGCATAAGACGGGCTTGAAAGAGAGACATCCTAAAAGCCGCCCTAGCATGCTCCTACGCAAAACGGTATGAATGTATGTACATGCATGCGATAGGGAAAGTAGTAACACGTAGACAGTTTATGGGGGTTAGTTGCAAGTAATCCTACCCTGCGGGTTCCTGTCTTAGTTTGAAAGGTTCTAGTGCTTTGTACGCATGTCGAGACCGGTTTTGGTTTAAGGGGGTTCCTCTGACTAGAGCCGCGTTATACCTCCCATTGCAACGCGTATAGCAAGGCAACGGTCAAACGGTAATACGACTCATCATCGTCCAAGGTTGTTGGGCATTCGAGGACCCCGGGCTCCAGCAAACTGTGCCGGTTACCCAAAACGCCTCAACGGGGCTGACCAACATCGATGCAAATGGAAGAATGCCGAAGAATGATCGAATGAGAAAGAAACGCAACTTTTTGAAAAATGCCTTTTGGAGTTTGGCTAACTTTTATTAATCGACACTTGGAAAAGACTACACTAGCGAACAATAGTAAAAGCCCCAGTTCGGAGTGGTCGGATGTAGAATCCTGTTACGTTACCATTCCGTTCTTCAGTAGCGCGGAGCGTACTGTTTTGACAGACTTTTGAAGATTGTTCATTCATGTATTAATATCCAAATGCAGATTAATGCAATGGTCCCCAGCAGAGTCGCCACTGTGGGCACACGCCCCAAAATTTTACATTTTCGCGTATAAAATCGGGTGCGCCCTTTTTGAAAGCACGGCGAGACGCCTTGCAATTCAGAGTCGCCACTCGGGTTTTGCGGAAAGTACCCAAGGAACCGGGCTTGAAAACGTTTGGCTACGTTGTTTGATCTTTGAAAAGGCTTGTAGACTAGACCGTCGTCACCTTCGATATCTGAAGTTCGGGAGCCAGGTTACGAGAGGGGAAGGATTTTATGGCACCCCTCTCGCCCAATTCGGAGATCGGTCTCTACTCGGGCATTTTGTAAAACGTTTGCATTTTTCCCTCATTAATCATTTGTAGCCAGTTAGGGCGGGGAAACAGTTAAAGGGGATCAAAACTGTAACAAGTTTGCATTTATATGACAAAATGTGATGTATGTTTGAAGTTTGATCTAAAGCAAGTATAATAGATTAAGAACAAGCTCCTGTGACTGCCTTAGACAAACTGGAACACCTTGACTTAGAGTGATGCACGCAGGAAAGATCCTGTATGCACTGGCCGAGCCACTGCATGCAGAAAATACCTGTGTGCGCCACACCAGTACTAGCGTGAACCGGTAGATCTAAGTTCACATCTCTTGCAGACAACCCTCTGGGATCTGGAATGGACCAGTGCTTACCCAGGACAAACCACGCAGTTATATCGACAATAATATATAGTTACAGACAGCAGGGTAGAGGATCCAAAGAAATAAAAGGAAATAGCACCCTAAGAACAGTGTGGGGTAGTGAAAAGGGGCCTGGATCAGGGATCCATGCAAGGGCCAAGCCACTGGGTGGATCCAACTACCGTACGCCAGTGTTGTAGGGCCGTACGCCAGTTAATCTCGCACCCAGTGCTTTGGCTTTGCACCACCTGGGCTCTGGAACATGACCAGAATAACCCCAGAGGCCATACTAAGCAAGAAACAATAAGTAAATAACTACATGGTTCTAGTACAGAAAGCAGTAAATTGGTTATTATCATGCTATAAGGTGATCAAAGGTAAAAGAAAGCAGAAGACCGATGATCGGTGATCCCCACGCCAGTAGTGCACATACTACCATGACTGGCGTACGGCATTCATGAACTGGCGTGCGCCACCTCTCACCACAACGATCTTTGAAGCTTTGCCAGCTTTAGGGCCAGGACTGGTATAGATTACCAGCCTTGACCCTGCCAGCCCCCCTCAGGGGTCAGAACAGTTTGCAGAAAAAAAGGTGGTATACCTTTGTTAGTGAGTTTGGGAATGGGGTTGAGCTTGAACTTGAAGCTTGAAGGTTGAATGGTGAGTGTGGTGGTGTATGGACTGTGGAGTGTTGCTCTCTTGTTTACCCTTTCAATGGATGAAAGAAAGACAAGAGAACAAGAGAGAAAGAAGGAGAAAGAGACTTGGCTCCTTAATGGTGCTAACCCCTTGCAAATGAATGCAAGGGGGGTATTTATAGGCTAGAAGACAACTGATCAAAGCTGGGATCAGTTGGGCTTACGGGATTGTTTGGCATGAGGGAGCCTCCCAAGCATTAAATGCATGGGACTTGCCTTGAAAGGCTTTGTAGGAGGAAGAGGGACAGAGTCGGGCAAAGTAATCATCAGGAGAACTGTGGCTGACGTCGGGTGGCCACAGAAGTCCCACGTTCATGATCGCATAAAGTTGATTTGACAGGGCTGGACTGGCGTGCGCCAGTTCTATGCCTGCGTGCGCCAGTAGAAACTGAGTCAATGGTCGATGACTGACACGTGGCAGTTTACTGGCGCACGCTGTCATAGAACCAGCATAAGCAAGTAGGGTTTTGCTGTGGTCATTTGGTTCTGGCTTGAAAGGTTCGAAAGGGGGTTCGAAAAGGATTTGAACGAGGTTTGGGACGCTCGAAGCTCAACGCACCAATAAACTCAGGATGTCCTTGACCTTAGTCATCATTGGGGAATCAAAGACCGTAAGTAAACTAATCTGGACAGTCCAGAATGGGGTGTCTACACATCAACGTAAACCTCTACCTCTTTATGAATCATGTCATGCAACAAGGTTGTAGCAGCTCGCTGATAGGTGGAACCGGCGTTCTTCAACCCGAAAGGCATGACCCGATAGCAATAAGCTCCCCATTCGGTGACGAACGTGGTTTTCTATTGGTCTTCTGGGGCCATGAGAATCTGGTTATACCCCGAAAAACCATCCACGAAAGAAAGCAAAGCTTGCCCCGCGGTGTTGTCAACTAGCACATCAATGTGTGGTAAAGGGAAGTCATCCTTGGGACTAGCTTTGTTTAAGTCCCTGAAATCGACACAGACCCTAATTTTGCCATCCTTTTTCTGAACAGGAACAATGTTTGCGACCCACTGGGGGTATTTAGTTACCATTAGGAATCCGGCATTAATTTGTTTGGTTACCTCCTCTTTTATTTTAAGCACCCAATCGGGCCTCATGCGTCTCAGCTTTTGTTTTACCGGTTTTGCATCAAGATAAAGGGGAATCCGGTGTTCCACGATTTCAGGATCGATCCCGGGCATATCAGCATGCGACCATGCAAAAACATCTTCGAATTCTTTTAGCAAATTTACAAGAGCCTGGCGCTCTTCTTCTGATAGCGCGGAACTGATCTGAGTTATTCGGGGATTCCCTTCATCTCTCAAATTTATAGAAACAACTTCTTCTTTTACGGGCTGAGCATGCCTTTCGTCTTCCCTTTCGATTAGGGACCGAATTTCTTTAGGGACTTCCCCATCAAAATCGGTCTCTTCATCGTCAGGGTCGACACAATTTATTTCAAAGTCAGGGAAGTAAGCAGAACCAGATTCATTTATTTCATCATTAGCGGAGGCCTTAGAGGCATCATACACACGGGTAGACTCAAATTCAAAGTACAGACTCTGAGGAGCTGAGCCGAGAGGCACCAACTTAGACTCAACAGACTCAGAAGACTCGAAAGACTCTAGGGACTCAGATTCAGACTCAGGCTCATGACAGGTTGCGCTTGGTATGAAAGTCCAGTTTTTGTAATCTCCAGCGACATCCATGATGAGCAAAGTCGGGTCTTCGGAGGCCGCATGCCCTAGCATTTGCACTTCTGCTTCAACAGCTATACCCATTGGTTCGTCTTTCCCAAATAAGGTTGCTAGACTGCCCATAGCAAAGACCTCAACCCAGTCAGCTGTCTTTATCTGCTTGATCACTACTTCTGATTCTTCATCACTTTCTGGCCAGACATCATTAGCAAATATCTCAAACCCTGGTAGAAAGGTGTTAGTTTCTCTATCCCAGAACGGTTCCGGCTGCCCTTGGTAAATCTGCTTTGCCTTCTCTTTGACAAAATAGTCCTCCAATCTATCCCCCTTCTTTTCTTTCCTGTCTCCAGAAGGGTGATATCCCAAGCCAGTTATGCGGGTTAAAGTTCCTCGTTCTTCAAACTGTGCGGGCCCTTGGAGATTCTTTCCCAATCCCAAACCTGGCATGTAAGACATTTTCTTCATTATTTTTATGGCGACATTGCTAATGACGAAGTCGTTGTCGATCTTGACGGTGAAAACAGAATTAGAGGTGTCAAGCGAAAAGCCGCCTAAAGCAATGTCTTCCTCCCCGTGTTGTATTTCCAAGAGTGGGGCATTATCTTCAACAGGAGCACGAATCCCAGAGTCGCAATGAATAGTGAGCATTCCGATCTCAAGTCCCAGCCTAATTTTCTGATGGAGTGTAGAAGGAACAACCATGATGTCTGGTCAATGCAGCCAAGGTCTACCCAGCAGTAGATTGAAAGAAGCGAGAATGTTCACTACATGAAACTCCACCTCTGTTTGGTAAGGTCCAAAAGTCATAGGAAGCATGAGGGTTCCAACTACATCCCGACGGGTGTTGTCATATGCCCGAACTTTGACTTCTGACGGAGAGAAATCGTTATTTTTGTACCCCAGGCAATAGGCAACACGGAGTGGACAAACATTGATTGCAGACCCGTTATCAATCAGGATTACTGGTACCCATTTTCCGTGGCATTTCAGAGTGACATGGAGTGGCCGATTATGATCAATTCCTTTAGCAGGCAAGTCTCGATCGGTAAAGGTAATGGCATGTTTGATGGGTATGGTTTTGATGAGTGCTACAAGTTCATCAGGGGTTATGGTGGAAGGAACTTTTAGGTGAGAGAGGGCTTGAATGTGTCCTTCGCGATCGTGGGTGGAGTGAACAAGCACATCCCAAACAGACATTTTGGCTTGAGTCTGCTCAAGTTGGCGCTTGATCATTCCTTCGGGGTTTTTCTCAGGACGGGAAGGTTCTTTGACTGGTGGGGCGAAGGGTTGGAAAGTATCTTTGATTGGGGTAACGAAAGGGTTAAAAGGTTCTTTGGCTAGTGGAGCTGGAGGGTTAGAGGGTTCTCCGACTTGAAGATTAGGGGGTTGATAGATTCGACCACTCCTGGTTAATTGACCAATTTGACGGTACTTAGATTCCTCACTCCACAGGTCAGCGAGGGCCTTGCGCTTGTTTCCAATAGTAGTGTCTTGAAGATTGGCGGCCAAGTCAGCGATAACCAAATCTTCCCATAAATCCCCGGGCTTCCATTGCTCAGCTTCTGCCACCGCTCTGTTTACAGTCCATTCTTCATTGCCCACTTTTATGTTAATGATTTCCGTATTTACCCACGGATTTGTTTTGGCTCCTGGTTCATCTTCCCACAGATTCATCATGGCGATGTCCGCATCTTTCGGGAAAGTGACAGATGACTCAGATTTAGCTTCATCCACCAGATAGTCCATTGGGTCAAACTCATTACTAGCCACTTCTTCTTCTGGTTCCGGCAGTTCTAGATACGGGGTAAGGCCTTTATTGTTTTATGGATCGTTGATGATGAGGTCATGAAGGTAAGAGGGATTCGGTTGAAATGGAGCAAGCTCGGGCCAATCGTAGGCCGTCATTTGGGGTTGATATTCTTCCGCGAACAGCATGGGTAGAGAGAAGGTATCCAGAGGGTCATTCCAGGCCAAGAGTTGGTATTCATCCGGGATTGGGTCTCATTCCCATTCAGGCATCCCTTGAAAGTTCTCGTTTTGGTTTTCGAAAATTATGTACAAAGAAAACCCATCAAGAGGGTCAGCGTGAATGTTTTGCCAATCAATTTCCCATCCAGGCTCAAACAATGGGTTCATGCCACCTTGAAAGTTGGTGGCCTCGAATTCCTCCCAATCAGCAATCAAATCTCCCCATTCCCAAAGTAAGCAGAGAGCAATCTCTTCGGGAATTTCCACAACAGGCTTCGGTTTGGTATCAGGGATGATGAAAAGGGTAGGATTAAAGTCCTGGACATTTTTACTTTCGGTTTGCGTAATTTGGTTAATGTGGAAGAAGGTGTTATGTTGTGGCAAGGGGTTTGTCATGGTGTTTGGTTTGTCTGAAGGAGAGGTATCAATGACTTTGTTATCAATGAGATTTTGGATCTCATGACGGAGGCGGATGCAATTATCAGTGGTGTGGCCAGGCATTTAGTGGAAATCACAGTAGACATTCTGGTTTAGGTTTGGTGGAATGATTTGTGGTGGTGAGAGAGGTTTCAACACTCCTACTTCTGTAAGCTTCTTAAGTAAGGCGGACCTACGAGTACTGAACTGAGTGAAGACTCGACTTTGGGATTTTGGTTTTTCGGATATTTGGTTCACTTCTGCCGGCTTAGTGGATGAAGTTCCAGCCTGATTGGTATTCCCGAAGAGGACATTGCTGTTTCCTGAGTATGCTCTTTTGGATTTTGAGCCCGACTCCTTTTTCTCCAACATACCATCTCGCAGGGCCTCTTCTACAGCCAAACCCAAGTCATAGAAAGTTTCAAAATTTGGGGCAGCCTGGGAGAGGACCATGTACGGGGCAAAAGAGCTTGGCAGGTTCTTGGTGATGATCCGTATTTGTTCCTTCAGATCCGGTTTATTCTGCATTTGTGCGGCCTTGGCTCTCAAACGCTTTACAAAATCAGCGAAGCTCTCTTTCTCACCCATCTTGGTACTTTCCAATTCTCTTGTGGTCATCTTTAAATCGACGTTGAAATCATACTGAGCCACAAATGCTGTCCCAATGTCTTCCCAAGTCCTTTTCTTAGAGGGTTCGAGAGTGAGGAACCACTGTAGGGCTGGTCCTGATAGAGATTCATGGAATAACTGGGTCATGGGTTCCTTTTCGATTCCTCTCATGGTGAGAGAGCTGACATACCCTTGGAGGTGCGCCTTTGGATCTCCGGTACCGTCAAACTTTGCAAAATCCACACCCTTAAATTTTTCCGGTAACTTAGCATTGGGGAATAAGCATAACTTGTTCATGTCGATTTCCCCTCTTCCCAATCGCTTATTTTCTTACACAGACTCCTCCAACTTATCAATCTTAGCCATCAGAGCGACTAAATTGGGATCCATAACTGGCGTCTCACTGGCCAATGTCTCACTCTTAGGTGGGTCGGGCTTAATTAAGAGCTTGTCACAGATTTCTTGCATGGTTTCCATCATCATATTCATGTCATTTTTCATGGACGCAACCGAGGTTTTGAGTTGTGCGTCCACACCAGCAAGGGATTGTCTAAATTGGGTGTCCATAGCAACCATGTTCTGCCTAAGCTCTTCTACCCCGTTTCCTTGGTCAGCCATCGACAAGGGACCTTCGGATAATACTTCGGCTAGAGATTCCTGTATTGCTAGTCTCGGTGAACCTTCTAATGACGATGGCCCCTCTTGTTCTATATGGACCTCAAACAGTTGGGTTCCCTCAAGGGTGTCTATGCGAACCAATCTTTGGGACGGATGAAACCAGTTGGGTATAGCCTCTTCTTTTCGCAGACGACCAATGTTTCTGGGCTGGCAACAAGGCAAAAGGGAGTAACTCAGAACCTATCCCGAGTGACCGTCCTACCTTCTACGCGCCTCCTAAATCCTAAGACCTACCGTGACTTGGGTCTCACTTGAGGCATTCGCAGAGAAGATTTCTGATGGCCCGGGTAGGTACTGTCAGACAGGTTAAATTCCGATCGCTTCGGAACCAGAGCCAATCTCCTTACCTTGACCATCCGAGACAGAGCAATGTGACCATCAGAATCCAGATATGTATGTCCTCAAGGTTAGCCCCTGAGTCAAGGGAGCCGTTCGAGCACGACAAACACCAGAGGTATCGCAACCTCCATGGATTTAAGGTCTCCTAGACCGATTGGAGTAAGATTAAGAATTCTAAAGAAGCCCTATCCCCTAGTCCACAGAATCCAGTCATGTATGAATGGTATATATGTACAGAAAAGAAATGCACACAAGCAGAATATAACACATAACTCCTAATCTCCGGATCCCTGTCCTAGTTGGAAAGGTTCTATGGCTATGTACGAGTGCAAAGGCTGGTTTTGGTCTCAGAAGGGTTCCCCGGACTAGAGCCAAGATGTACTACCCCATGTCAAGTGTATTGCAAGACAATGGTCGAACAGCACGATGGCCCATCATAGTCGAGGGTTGCTAGGCATCCCGGGAGAGCTTGTCACCGGTAAACCGGGCAAGATTGCCGAAACACGCTAACGAGGCTTGTGCGGTGCATAGTGTAAAAGAAAGTTAAATTTTCCAAATGATTTTAAATCCCCCAAGAAAAATGCCTTTCAAGCTTGGCCCTCTTGATTATTCAACACTTCTTCTTTTTTCCTTCTTTTTTTTTAAAAAAAAAAAGAATAAGTAAAGTATTGAATAAAAATCCCCAGCAGAGTCGCCACTGTGGGCTCCCGCGCCCGGCGCGTTTCGAAGAGTCGCCACTCGAATTTTTGAGATGGATGATCCGAGAAACCGAGAGTTTGTTTGAACGAAAAGGCCTTTGATCTAGCGACAACGTTGAGATTTTTGGTCCGGGAGCCACGTTACGAATGGGGAAGGTTTTGTTGAGAAAGCACCCCGCTTGCCCGGCAAAAACCGGTCTCTACTAAGCATTTTAGATGAGGGATTTAATACCGTTTGGAAAACTTCAAAAATACATACGGAAAAGGGGAACAAGATGAAATATATCACGTTGTCATGCATGTGGTGCTTACTGTACAGAAATGATTAAAGATGACGCGACAAAAATATAAATAAGAAAGGTTCTTTGACAAGCTGTCTGGATCACCATCTTCTGCTGTATGGCATACCGCTATATGACGCGTGGCCATATGATATGCCGTGCGCGGTTCTGATCTTGATGGTTTTTCAAAGCCTCGCACGGCGTATCCAGTACGACGCACGGTGTTACTTAGAAATATCAGAAAACTCACAGCCGTCAGATCATCTCAGAACTGTACCATTCCTCCAAGCCACAAGCAGAAAACCACTTTTAATGCATTTGTTCATTCAAAAAGATTGATAGAGTTTACTCAAGGTAATAAAACATGGCTTGTAGATATGGTCTTGTTCCGAGACTACCATTGATATACAGAAACAGATCCAACGAAGGACGAATATGATCCAGACAGCTTAGATAAGAAAATAGCAGTTTAGCTGATATGCCGCGCATGTGAGCCCACTATGCCGTGCGACGCATCAAGGCGCCACGCGGCGTAGCTTACCCAGCACATGGGGCTTGTTTTGCTTTGTAAAAATGATTTTAGACCGAATCTTAACCAAAGGGGTTAAGCCTATCAACAGAAGAGCCCCCTCAGAGCCAGGACAGAGCCTAGCCCAAGGAAACTTAGTTTTTACCTTTGATCTCGAGCTTGAATGAGGATGGATGATGGTGGATGAGCGTCGGTAAGGTTGGTAGGGAAAAGAGAAGTATGGATGTGTGTAATAGATGGGTGTATTGGGTAATTGGGGTCTCAAAGTTAGTGAGGGACTAACTTTAATGGTGAGGAGAAAAATGGAGCATAAGGCCTAGAGAATGTCTTTTGAGAGCAACATTCTCAAGACTTGGAAGTGGGAAATGGGTGTGAAAGCAAGAAGATATAGAAAGGGTATATTGGTGATCAAATGCCCTTTTCTCTTGAGTGGAGGGGTGTATTTATAGGCAAGAGCCAAGGATTTTGAATTTCAAATAGTGGAGGTATTTTCTAGGCGGGCCAGAAGTGTACTTTCGGCTTAACCATTTTGCATCTGTGGCTCAAATAGGCGTGGCCGACAGCTTTCTGAGCCAGTCAGTACTTTTCCTGAAATGTCATGCGGCTAATCTCATGATCGCGTGCGGCGTTGTAACTTTCGATATGCCGTGCGATGTAGGGGTGTCCCGTGCGGCGTTCCAGGTCCAGTCCAGGGCTTTTGGGCTTTTTCTGGGCTTTTGGTTTTATTTGGGCTGAGGATTTATTTGAGTTGAGGATTTTGTTTGGGGCTGAGGGAATCCTTTATTCAATCTCGCGAAGGTTCCGTTTCCTTTATTTCATCATCGGGGTGGACAAAGACCCCTCGAGGTTCGGATTGGGGTGTCTACAAAATGGATCTTTGATGTATTCATCCTTGATGAAAATCGGGAACGTATTGTCTACCCATGGACCGTTGGCGCATCCAAGATTATCGATTGGCCCTTCCCACCTGGTTTGGTTCTATATTTTTAAACCTTGGTTGTTTAGCGCTTTTTTTTTGGGTTGATTAATTTTGTAATTTGTATTGTCTTGGATGTATTGTCTTGGATAGCTGTTGCTTTGTCCTCGTGCATGCCGTCTTCGATGTTAAACACAAACATCATAAAACAATTTGGATACCTGAACGTTTCAGGAACTTTAATTAATACGGTAATATGTTACTTTACCATAGTTGTTAATGTTGTAATTCAAGTTTGTCTTGGTGTTTGAAGGAACTATTTTTCCTTCATAGGTGTTTAACAGGCATCTAGGTGCGATTCTTGAGGAGAATGGGCTTAACGAAGTTATTTTTAGAGTTGCTGGGATCACTTGGACTGTAGCCAATGTGAATGGTTCTTTGCACGATGGACACTTTCGTCAATTTGTTAATGTTTTGGATCTCCAAGAGTCTGAGATGGTTTGGGCTACTCTAGCTCAAGATATGTGTGTTTGGGTAATAATATTTGGACGAGACGGAAGTGACAAAATATTTCCTTGGATGTAGGCGAACGTCAGTGGCTTGACTTTATTTTCTGGAAATTTTAATGTTTTCTGGTTATATCCCACCTATATCTCCCTTCAAGTTTACGTTTGATTGTAATATATTTGGTAATTCCATCTGTTTTCCATTACGTTAATTAATGAGCTTAACGTTTGTTTGTTTTGTTCATTTCATATGTAGTTGGCGAAAAACATTGTGGATTGAGCTTTTTTGTGTATGATATTTAAGTTGTTATTTAGAGGTCATTGTTCATGGGTATTAATATTAAGCACATTGATTAAGTTTCTGAGGTTTTTTTTTTCGGCTTCGCAGAAGAAAATATTATTAAACTCGAAGAAGATACATCAAGTAAAGGGGAATAAATAACGAGAAATTTAGCACAACCTTAAAATAACGGTTATTAACAGTAGTGTAAATGGACAAGAACGTTTCTTGATTTGGATCCACATGAGTAAATTGGTGGACAATATACATCCGTCTAAATTAAATGCTACGGCATCCCAGGTTGCGGTGATATGGAGTGAAAATGAAGACGGTTCAATTTTTAAAGAAGGAGATATTATCGTCTAAAAACACGATGGTCTTGGCCAGCGGACCAGATATTATTATGGATGTTATGATCCGCTACAATGTCCGCTTTTTGTTCCTTCTAGGCAAACTAGGTTGGCATCAGGAGGACCAGAGGGTGTTGAGTTAGCGGAGAGGGAATTGGGTGAAATCACCAAGGGGGAGAATGGTCGTATTCCCGAGTTCAAGATACGGGTTGATCAAATCTGCATGTTGTGAATTTTTTTACGTGGTGATTTGAAAATTAAATCCAATATGTAAAGGATAGGGTAGTTTCTTTTTTGTTTTTGGTTACTTGATTGTAGTCAAGTGATTGAAACTGTTATTTTATTTTTTGTGTTTTTAGGAAATAAATAATCATCAGATATAATGTTTTAAATGTCTATTTTAACATTCGTAAATATTTTGGTTACAAGAAAGGCAGCCATTTTTAAAAAATTCCATCTAAAGCAGATGGAATCCGGTTTGTTCTCGAGATGGCCTAGCGTGTTTGTCCTATGACCCAATAGGGCGGATTATTGACCAATATAGCAGTTCCGTTGTTTTCCAACGATAAGCATTGGCCTGTAATCAATTATGTTGGTACAGCTTCCTTACCTTTCAAGCAAAGATATGCGGGTCCCGTAGAAATTAGGGAGGCCCTTCACTATCAGTTGTAGACATTGGTGCATGCATGTCGGGTAATAGATTTTGGGTGATTGCATTCCGTATAAAAGTCATGGTGCATGTATGTATCGGAACCTGACGACATTGTTTTGGGCTGTTCATTCAGGTAAGGTTGCGTTCTTTCCCTATTTTGGTTGTTGGTGTACAATGTTTTATCAATTATAGACTAATTTAATTTATATTGCGTATTGTTACTATATCTCAGAAAATATCTGTGCGTAATACGGAGTAATTTGTTTTGAATTTTAATCTACGGAAAATTGAGTATACTAAAGAGGTTAACTTGTTTAGGGTTACATGTAGGGGTGTACCAACAAGTGTATGATCGTAATATATCTCATATTTACCATTAGTTACGAATATTTGTACATCGGAGTGTACCAACTATAGTGTGATTACCCAAAGTATGCCAACATATGAAATCGCCATGCGTAATTTAACTAACCTCAAAAGTACTCCAAATGTTACATAGAATGTATTACATGAATATAATTTCCTAAATTTTCTTATAATTTTAAATAAACACGTATAATTCATAATACATACCATTTTTTTTGCTCGGCAAAAGAAGATTTTATTAACTCGAAAGGGGTACATCGAGTGGAAAACTCGTTAAGCACACAAGCTTAGAACAAAGAGAAAAACAAAGAAACCGTCCAACCGAAAGTTGAACCGCAGCACCCACACAAAAACAATTACACTTTGACCTTCCTCATGCCATCAAGATAACCCTTAAAATCCTCCACCGAGTGCACCTTAATATCAAACTTCACCTTAACCCACATTCATAATACATACCATTGCAACACAATGCCATATCCTTTTCCCCTAGGTGGAAAATGTATTGTGCACAATTGTATATTTAAAACCACTCGTAAACTTTCTCTACATCTTCCATGTCGAATATTATGATTTGAAACTCCAGCGTCGGTGAGATTATGACTAGGATGTAGTCGAGGAAATACAATTCAAGGGCATTGAGGAATTGATTGAAATGAGAGGCATTGAGCTGTAGGTTTTCAATTGCTATGATCCAGATTCGAGATGCCATACGAATTATGATGTGATCTGCACGTGAATCTTGTAACACCACGGCCAATCTGAGTGGACCCGGCGTGCGTGTAGTGGGTGGTTCAGTGGGTGAATTGCGATGGGTGTATCATTTGTAGAGACTCGCATAAAAATTTTAATTTATCCAAAGATTATATAATTACTAGAATGTTGGTAAAAATGTGGTTATGTGATTTGAGGTTGATATGATAAAATTATTAGTGGAAGGGTACAAGTGTAATTTGCATTGGTGCTAGTATATATAGGGGTATATGTGTGTAGAGGATCAAAAACCAAACTCTTTTCTCTCTCTACTCCCACGCCTCTCATCTCTCTCACTCGGCTTTCCTCTCTCTCACTCTTTCACTCAAAATAACATCCAACAACTCAAAACCCACAAAGATCTAGCCACATTCTATCATGTATTTACGACCTAGGCCTTGAAAATCACGTGTTCAAGCTCGGTGGAGGTGTATCTCGGTGGACCTCAAGCTTGGAGAGTTAGGGTTTGTTTGAATCTTTTGGGGTTTTGCTCAAAACCTTTGAGGTAGGGAGATCTAACTACTTTTATGTGTTTATGAGTTAGTTTGGCACTTGGTTATTGAGTTTGATCATCCTCTTGTTGATTGCTTGAAGTTTAGTCATGAGTTTTCTCCCTTTCGTTCGAATTTTCTGCTGAAAATCGTACCTTCAGGACTCGGGGTATCTATACCTCAAAATGGGGTATGGATACCAGTCTCAAATCTGGAAATTTTTGTTGAGGTATCGATACCTCAAAATGGGGTATCGATACCCCTTTTCAATCTGTCCGTTTTCTGTTGAGGTATTGATACCTTTGAGAGAGGTATCCATACCCCTACCCTATTTTGGCAGATTTGGGTTGTTCTTCCATCTTTGGCCTTATATGCTCAAGATTCCTCCCGACCATTTTGTAAACTTCGTTTGAGCTTCGTGAGGGGTTGGTTATCGTATGCTCTTGAACTTGGGAGTGTTCTAGTTTGGTTGAGGCTTGGTGGTGGGTGTCAAGTTTCGTACGAGTCTAATGATACCGAAATGAGGACTTAGGAAACGAAATGAACGAATGTGGTTGAAGGTGAGACGTGTTGATATGAGATAGGGGGAAATGGACATCTAGGACATTCTGTTTCTTTGGTAGATAAAGCTAGGGTTGGGTATGAGGGACGCTTCGTTGTGCTTAAGGCGTAACATATCGCTAGCGTAGCTTGTAAGGGTAAATGGGCCAAAGACAGGGAACTACGAAATTATGGTGAATGAATGTGCTAGATATGGGATATGTGAATACTTGTATGATGATACAGGAAATTGATAGAGTTAGGTTTGCGAGTCGATTGAAATGAGATTTCTCCTTAAAACTTCTATATGAATGAGTCTTGTTTATGAATTCATTACATGCGATTGAGATGAATGGTAGAGTTATGAAATATAATAAGGAAATGGTGGTGCGACGAACAATGCTGTGTGACTTGAAATTGACTCCATTGGTGAGAGAGGTATTTGTGGAGGGTAACGGGACTCCACGAATAGCCCGGAAAGTGCTTTCGCTCATGACGTATGTTGTTGGTTCGCAAACAGCGAGACGAAAACGAATAAAGGGTTAGGAAATGTATTCACGAAAGGAATGGTTGGTTGGTTGGATGCGATACCGTAAAGATTGACTTGTTTCATTTAAGCGTGTGTTGTTATGTCTATTGGGAAGTCGAGATATCAGATAGGTCATTCGAAATAGGATGAGGGGCAATAGTAATTGTGAGTAAATTGTATGGATAGTAGATCTTCGGGTAGACTAGAATCTGGGTGCGTAGTCATTGTGCTTTACTTCCAAAATCGACGGGAGATGTCTATCATTCTCGCTATGTTTTTCACTTGAGACATCATATCTTTCCTCAGTTAATCATTCTACCTGTCACCTCATTTTCATATAAGAGTTGTGTAGATTTTTTACTGGGCTAGTGTAGCTCAACAAAATCCTTCTTTTCAGGTTCAAATGCTGGGCAATAGATTGCATGCAACGATGTGCTTGGACATGAAGATTTTTTAGTGCTAACTTCATTTTAGTTACTTAAACATCTTGTAATAATTTTCTTTTGACAAAGATGGGTTTGTAACTAATTATTCTTAAAATTCATTTTAGTTGATTTGGGCCGTGGTGCCAAAGTTGTAACTATTTAAGAATGGGGACTTGTTTGTAACTTAAACAGGTGGAAAACTCTTTTGGGTATTATGTATGATAAGCGAGACTCTTTCGTTGAAATATTTTATTTAATTATGTTGAAAATCAAGGGCGTGACATTATTCCTCAATTACAAGGGGTTACAGTTGGGTTTTTTGGACCAATTTGATAGTATTGAATCTATTGATTAAGACTGAACCATGCTGACACCATGTGCACGGAAATCGGAATTGACTTCACCGGTTGAGTAATGGACTGTGTAGCCATTTGTGTAAATAGACCCAAACTTCTCATAATTTACATGCATGTCCCATTTTTTATTTGTTTTGTAGGTCTGTGGTGGGTTAATTGGAGGTACAATTAATTTTTGATTGGCGGCTAATTTTGCCACTCTCTTTTTTTAACTCCACTTCCCTGCAAGTGTATTGTTGGTACAAAAATATACTTGCACGGGAGTGGCGTTAACAAATAACAGAGTAGATCATTTCCCTTTCTTGTTCGGCACGTTGAAACTTGAAACTAATGGCTTATTGGGTGAAACGCCGAATGAGGTGTGTGAATAAGACGTATTGAAAATTTAGAGAAAGTGGAGACATTTGTCTGGTGTGTTGATGTTGTGTTTGCTTTAGGATTTCAAAAGTATTTTTTTTAAAATTCCTCCTACTTTCAGCATTTCTCTCTCAATCTATCTTCACTTATTACCCCTACTATTTTTCATAAACGAAACCAAACACAAAACTCTTACCCATTGATCTTTCCTTTATACACGTCTCTCTCTCTCTCTCTCTCTCTCTCTCTCTCTCTCTCTCTCTCTCTCTCTCTCTCTCTCTCTCTCTCTCTCTCTCTCTAACCAAATTAAATTGTCTCATCATTTTAACAATTAAGGGCTTGTTCGGTTAAAAATTTTGGTTTTAAACTTTTTCTCTATGCGCGATATTCAATAAAAATTTTCTTAATTATTACTCTTATTTATCTCTCCACTTATTACTCCAAATCCAAAACCAAAATTCTAAAATGAACATAGTCTAAGTATATTATCATTTTCTTAATAACAAATTGGAAAAAAAATGTTTTAAAATCCTGTCCGAACGCTATTTCTAAAATCCAAGGTTTTCAAAAAAACTAACTGCTAATTTCCGTTGAGATGCGAATCCCATTTCTACTACTCCCTCCGTCCCTTTTTAAATATCCTACTTCGTAACTCTAACTTATTAAAAAGACATCATCATTATACATTTCACATCAACTATTTCCTTCACTTTCCCTACTTACCCATCATCATTACACTTTTACTTACTAACTTTTCAAAATGGAATCTACTTTTAGGGACAAAATAGACAATTCACCAACTTTTACCCACTAACTTTACAAAATGGACATTTATTAAGGGACATCCCAAAATGGAATACTGGACTGTAATAAAGGAACGGATGAAGTAATATTGATCATCGTTTGTTGCAAGTGAACTAAAAGATAATAAAAAAGGATAAAGCCAAAAAGGCTTTATGTCCAAAATCTAATACTATTAAAAAATTATTTCAAGGGCCACAGTTGTTACTTTTAAAAAATTACTTTTCCGACGTTGTATCAAAATGTTTTGTAGTCCAAAGGCTTATATTAAAGAATTTTTTTGTCGGAAAAATATAAAGCTTCCATAAATCAATTTTGACGTAAAACATATTTAAAATCTATTATAACTAACAATCTCCCTCTTTTTATAATGACACAAAATAAGATTTTTGAAAGCAATAATAAATAAGAAGTGAGCAAATGCTCCCCCTACATATATGCACCAATAGCAGTTATATATGATCAACGAGTAATGGCAATAATCAACGAATCATAACAAGCAATTTTAAAGTTACCCCACAGCAGTAAAAAATAACAAGATAGATCAAATCAAACTTCTTTTTTTCTCCCTCTGTAACATCATAAAAAATAAATAAAACTCAGGGGGAAAAAAATATATAGATACGGTTCCATCACAATGCCTCTCTGCCCTGTATCACACTATATTGAGTGCTTGTCATCTTTGATTTTCATATTCGTGAATAATGGCTCCTACAGCGATAGCCACAATGCCAATCCAGTACCATAGAGTATCCAAATTTACATTCCACCCGAACCATGGTGGTATTCTCATTCTAAGTAACGCACAGAGAAGAAAGAAAAAAAAGAGTTGCATCCAAAGGGTTTGGATAAACAACATAAACTCTACTCGTTCAGCATCTCTTTCGTAAAACTCAAACAGGAACCCTTGCGGTAAGTTTGCCATTGTTCGATAGAAATTTGAAGAGATTGAAGCTGGGAGAGACCGAGGTGAGAAAGAAAGAGAGAGAGAGAGAGAGAGAGATAGAAAGAAAAATGAAGAGATGGGGATTGTGTGGTTGAATTTATAGAGTATGAAAGGAGTGCGTGAGGAATAAATTTGAATTTTGAAAATCTGAAAATGAAGATAGGGGTTACCGCACCGAATATAACAAAAATAGGGGGAAGAAAATTGTGTTCAATACTTATTGTTGTATCCCTCAATGTTTCATATAGTTGAATGTAATATATTCAAATTGTAATTTATTAAACACTATGATGGTAAGTACTCCAAAAAAAAATGATTAGACAAGTTATATTAATATTAACTAAAAATCCCCCCCAAAAAAATTAAAATGGATTAAACATCCTGAGTTCTCTTCGAATAAAACAAAATTGTTATTCATTAATTGTAGGATAAAATAAATTCATTTTATTTTATAAATGTTTAAACTATATAATTTATTAGAAAAATAGTATTCCGGAATATTTAAAAAAATAAAAATTGGAAGGTGAGATTTTTATATTAAAAAAAATACTATTCACCTACACAGTTATGGCTAAAAAAAAATACACAATTATGGCTAAAAAAACAATTCACATACACTCCATCATATGTATATATGAGATAAAGCCCCATGACCTCCACCTCGTTTCTATCGTTTCCCCCCAAAAAAACAAAAAACTCCATCTCAAAGGTACCACTCCTCCTTGGACGCCAACATGAAGACGATAGGGGTACACCTTCTTCTCCGACCCCGACGAGCTCTATGAGGTACCACTTCTCCTCCTCCTCCTCCTCTCTCTCTCTCTCTCTCTCTCTCTCTCTCTCTCTCTCTCTCTCTCTCTCTACTTCCGTCGGTCTCTCTCTCTCTCATCTCTTGATGCCGTGACAGGTCTCAAGGTTGCCATAGCTAAAGATCAAGGTTGCTGAGTTCAACCTCCTCTCTCTCTCTCTCTCTCTCTCTCTCTCTCTCTCTCTCTCTCTCTCTCTCTCTCTCTCTCTCTCTCTCTCTCTATATATATATATATATATATATTCTTCTTCTTCGTAAAACACTGTGTGGGGGTTAGGATGGATTTGAGGGTAAAAAAAACCTAAATCCCCCTGTTTTGCTAATGTTAGGGGCAAAGCTCTGCTTGGCGAATCCACCCAAAAAACTGTTGGAGGTGGATTTATAACCAACAGTGTTTTAGTCCACCCTCCAAAAAATGCAACCAAAGACCGGATATGAGTGGGACCAGGAGATGAAATCCAGGCGGCTCCATATCCGGCCTCTAAATTCGGCATCCAAACAGAGACTTAAGCACCAAATTTAACTGTTAACAGGATATCATAACCAGACGGCTACAAATCCGACCTCCTACTTCGGCAATCACAAAACAGGCTATACGATTCTGAAATCCGCACACATCTCGTCCAATTTCACGCCTAAGATCTGTTCGCTCGCGTTGATCGTTTGCAAGCAAAATCGACTACGGTTAGATTGAATAACAGTGAGTGAATTTCCTCTAAACTCAGTATATTTTATTAGGCTGTTAAGTTCGAATATATATATATATATATATATATATATATTCGCACAATTCCATTTTTTTCCCCAAACTTGGAACCCTAATGTTTTTTGCTCCAATCAACTCCGTTATCTATTTTGGCTTATCATTTTATAATATTAGCAACATTTTGGTTCATCATTTTGAATCGTACAATTTCGTTAAGTTTCCACCTAAATATAATTAAGTATAATCACTATGAAAATATATATAATACAACGTTTAAAACTAACATATACTTAACATAAATTAATATGTGTCAAGCATATACAACATTATATTTGCATTTATCGTTAAATGCCCTGAAGATATTTTGTATTTGTTTCAATGGTTGTTTACCCATTGCAAGGTTATGGTTCTCACTACACCTTTTGTGAGAATTGTTAAACAAGGGAAGTACGATAAAATCGGCAATACTGGTGAATGGTACGCATTGGTAAATGTCGATGGACAAAGAGAAGTTGTAGCCTTCTCTAAAAGCAGAAGCACCAAAAATCTCAAATACCACATGCATGATGGCTGTATTACAAAATATAACCAGATCTTGCCAACTGGCAGTGCCAAAATATGGGATTTAAGGAAAGATATGGAGGCATGGATTTACATAATGGTATACTATTCCTCCTGCATTTCTCAAATAAACGTAAGTATAGTCACATTGTTTAAATAACTAATGATACTGTTACCTATGGTTTCTGTTTTTTATTTTGAACAACTTTTACTTTCGTTGTTGTTTATGATTTCTGCTGCAGACAATATAAAATGTTTGTTTATGAAGCAAACCACCCTATTCGACGATGATGAATTCTTGGTCAGAAGTTTTTATTCGTACTCTTTCATTCACTCTTATTAGTGATATTATTATTAGATCTAATTGAATACTTATTTCCTTATAGTTTATGCTGATGACCACAAAGACATTTTCGAACTTCAAAATCCAGACATATGGATTCTCCTGAAAATTAAATCTAGGGTCTGGCCAGTGCACGTTATCAACAATAGAATGGAAGCAGGTTGGGAAGAGTTTTATTTTGCGAATAACTTGAAGAGAGGGTTTAGAGTTATCTTCGGATTACAAAGGACTTGGATTTTTGACGTTATTAATTATATTGAATCGAAACTTAGAATTAACAAGTTCAATTTGATGCTTGGGCTGACAATCCTACTCTCATTGACACAATTCATCCAACTGGTTAGCAAAGTCCTGCTCTTAAATAGTTCGATCTAATTATTGAAAGCATATGCTATTATACTGAATTACATTTTGTTTTGGTTTCGTAAACTAAGTGCCATCCAAACAGCATGGCTTCCTTTAGTACTTCTAGCCGATGATTATCCTCTACAGTTTTCATATGTCTGCACACCGCACATGTCATTCACTCAGGTTCACTCCTCATTTCAAATGACTAATCAAATTTATTATGTCCCTGTGACGAATTACTTGATCGAAACTATATCACAGGTTTTCACAAATCGTTTTGAAGGGTTTTTCCACAATCAGCTTATTCATAACATCACTTTCCGCATGAATAACTTCGAGTGGAACATTCCCCGACAAAATGGCCAATTTCAACCTATTGGAATGGTAGTCCTGGAGAATACTTTGAGATTAGAGGAATCGGATGTGGTCTTTGTTGCCGTCAGAGATCCAAGTAATTAATATTCGCCTTTGGTGCTGGGTTCAGATGGGTCTGAGAAGATGTATTTCTGGCTTTAGTATGCAACTGATAAAAACTATTAAGTAGGTCCGTACGCTGAGAAACATGTTCTGTGTATATACATTTCCAAGTTGGTTTTGTTTAACGGGCAGGAAATTAAGCTACTTTTTGAAATTTTCTTGTAGTTCATCTCATCGAATTATTCCATGTATCCGATTGTAGGGAGGTGTTCCCGAACAGGTATAGAAAGTGATCGAACACGTGGCATGCCAGACACGTGTAATGAGAAAAGTGATATGGGACTCCATACGAGATGAACGGCGGCGGGAAGGTCCGGTGTGATGAGAAGGCACCAGATTAGATTATCTGTTCGGCTGAAAGGGACTAACGACATGAGAAGTCATTAGTTAAAGACAGTCTTTTCGGTTAAAGTGGGCCAGTGACATGAGAAGTCATTCACTTGTGCAGTCTGTTCGGTAGGGGCATATGCCGAACAGATGGAGTTACTTGATAAAACGTTGTCTTAAGAGATAAGGCAATAGGGGTGTTCTGTAAGACGAACCCGATATACAGTAAAGAAACATTCCTATCAAGGGATGAGTTCTATGGTGAGAAGAGACCCTATGAGGAAGGGATCTCAGTTGATTGGGCAAGAGATCTCCAAAAGAGCCAGGGTTCTTACACGAGGCAGGAGACCTGGGCAACAAGGGTGCTTGGAAAGCAAGCATGCTCATGTCTATAAATACGAGGTAAACCTGGAGAAAAGACGTACGCAATAAGTTGCACTCATTCTACACTTTCCTACTGATAATTAGGGTTTTGATACAGTACGAGATACTAACTTAGGCATCGGAGGGCCTTTGCCACGAGAGGCAGAGGTGCGCTCACCCCTTGTCTGTTTTACAGGTTAGGGTTCAGGCGAAGGTATTAGGGTTCCGGTTGGACAGCACGTGAAGGAAGGAGATTCAGCGCTGTTCTAGGTACCATCTGTTTTTCTCCACTTACAATTGGCGCCGTCTGTGGGAAATGAAAGAGTTCCCTTTTGAAATACGACCATGGTGGAGGTAGATCCAGTCACACCGATCACCAATAAAAACCAGGCTGGTGGGGCAGGAGATAAATCCCCACCGGGTGCTCCGAGAAAGCCAACCAGCGGGCATGATAAGAGGACAACAAGCAAGGATCCTCTTACCATCCACGACAACTCCAAGAATCGGGAGGGCAGAACGGCTACAACCTCCACGCGAAGGAGCAAATCCCATCACAAGGGAGAATCGGTTGCGCATTCGAAAAGTGTGCATAGCAACGAGGATATCCTCGACAAAAAGAGGCAGGAAGTCGAGGAATATGCTCGACTGATTCGGAAAAGGAAACACGAGATCCGAGAGTTAGAACGGATCCGAGAGCATCCTGACGATTCTGGGTTATCAGGAAGGAGATCCAGGGGAGACGGACTGGTCATGGTGCAATACACAAAGGCCCCTTCGCGAAGAAGAAGGAGCAAGTCCAGAAGCCCCACTCCTCCTAAGAAAAGAGTTCCTTCACGAAAAAGAAGGAGCAGGAGTCCGAGCAAGCAAAGAACTCCCCCACGTTACAGGGGAAGTAGGAGCTGAAGCTCCTCACCCGAGGAAGGCGTAAGAAAACACCACAGGGACAGGTACGAGAGACCTGATAATGATTGGAACAAGGCAGTGACCCACGAATCCAAAAAGCGAGAAGATGGGTCTATGACTGCACGAGAAGCAGCGAGGCGGGCCCTGAGTAATATAGCAGCTTCACCATTTTCAAAAAGGCTACAGGATGCGCGCCTGCCGAGCAGAGTGAAGCATGGGACGTTCGTACTTTACGAGACAAATGCGGATCCCGTTGCTCACGTACAACACTACCAACAGGCAATGTTCATGCATGATGGAGATGACGCCATTATGTGTAAAATGTTCCCTTCAAGCTTGGGAAAAGTGGCTTTATCGTGGTTCCATAAGTTGGAACCACGTTCCATACGAGGATGAACGCAGTTAGCAGAAGAGTTCACTGCTCGGTTCTTGACGAGTAGAAAGGCTCCCAAGACATTTGAAAGTCTCTCAATGATGAAGCAGGAGGATAACGAGCCGATCAGAGACTACGCAAAGAAATACTGAGAGACCTTTAATGAGATAGGCAGTTGCAGTGAGGAGTATGCCATTGCTACCTTCAAAATTGGCCTGCCTGTTCGGGGCGAGTTACGCCGGTCATTGAATAAGCATCCTGTGGCATCATTGGCAAGGCTAATGGAGCGTATCGAACAACACGCAAGAATGGAGGATGACATACTCCGAGAGGAAGGCAGAGTTGTTGCCGAACAGCCAAAAATTCCAGCAAAGAAGGCAGATAAGCCAGAGCCCAAGACCTATAGGAAAGAATATGGGCAGGCTAAGAAAGAGTCTTACAAGGAAAAGCAGGCACCTGATCCTAAGTCGTTCTTTTCAATAACCACGGTTTGGAAAGAACCAATCTACAGGATTCTTTATCGAATAAAGAATCAGCCTTTCTTCAAATGGCCCCCAAGTCTAGGTGGAGATAAGGAAGCAAAACGTGCTACGAATCAACACTGCAGTTACCACAAGGATTGGGGTCATATGACAGAGGATTGTGAAATGTACAAGAGACATCTCGACGATTTGGTCTCTCGTGGTTATCTTAAGGAATTCATTCAGGAGGATCCCAAAGATAAAGGGAAAACAATGGAGTTGGATTACGAGCAGAATCCTAGAGGGGTAATCCATATGATACATGGATTGGCCACACCTTATACGAGGAATGAGGTGAGACTGCTGCAGAGGCAGGTCAAGCATGACCAGTATGTTATGCGAATGGGGAACAAAAGAGGGCGAGATAATGACATGCCCAACGATGTTATAGTCTTTACAGATGAGGATCTGGGAGAGGTTCAGGTGCCCCACAACGATGCATTAGTCATAACCCTACGAATTGGGGAATATGACATTGAGAGAATCCTGGTAGATTCAGGGAGCTGCACAGAGGTGTTGTACTACGACGCATTCAAAAGGTTGGGGTTGAAGCAGACAGATTAGGATCAATCTATTACGCCTTTGGTTGGATTCGGTGCAAGTGCTGTATGGCCCCTCGGGAAAGTAACTTTGCCTGTTCGGGCAGGGACAGTGGTCCTTAAGACAGACTTCTTGGTGGTAGATGTACCATCCTCCTATAATGCAATCATAGGAAGGACATGGTTACATAAGATGAGGGCTGTTTCCTCTACATATCACCAGATGGTGAAATTCCCAGGGTCCGACGAGATCGAGAAGATAAGGGGAAATCAAAAGTCAGCACAACAGTGCTTGATTTCCATCATCAAGAAAGTTCCAAAGGCCCATCAAGTTCATACAGTAGAGGTACCAGATCAACCAACTGTTGAGGATGTTGGAAGAGATCCAGCAGAGAAAGTAGTGGAAGGCCTAAAGAAAATACAGATCAACGAAACTGATCGCGAGAGGTATTTTCTAATTAGGGAGTCACTGCCGGATGAGGAAGAGTCCGAATTGGTAGGTTTCTTAAAAGAACATGTTGATGTATTTGCATGGGTACCGGAGGAGATGCCTGGAGTGGACGCAGATGTGATCTGCCACCACCTAAATGTTGACCCACAGCATAAGCCCGTCATTCAGAAGAAAAGAAAGGCAGCAGTACAGCATGTTGACGCTGTTATTGAAGAGGTGGATCGTTTGCTAGAGGCCAAAGCAATACGAGAAGTCTATTACCCAGAGTGGCTGTCCAACACTGTGGTCGTGAAGAAGAAGAATGGGAAATGGCGTGTCTGTGTAGACTTCACAGACTTGAATAAAGCTTGTCCTAAGGATAGCTTCCCTCTCCCAAAGATTGATCAATTGGTTGACGCCACTGCTGGGTATGAACGAATGAGTTTCCTTGACCCGTATCGAGGATACCATCAGATTGCCATGTTTGGGCCTGATCAAGAGAAGACTTCTTTCATTACACCACGAGGGTTGTACTGTTACAGTATTATACCGTTTGGACTGAGGAATGCAGGAGCAACTTACCAGAGGTTGGCTACAATCATGTTTAGAAAACTTCTTGGCCAAACTATGGAGGTATACATAGACGATATGGTAGTCAAGAGCAGGACCAGGCAAGGGCACATTCTGGACCTGAAGGAAGCCTTTGGAATTTTGAGGAAATACAAGTTGAAACTCAACGCCTCGAAATGTGCATTTGGAGTTGGCTCTAGAAAATTCATGGGCCACCTGGTGACTCTGAGAGGAATCGAGGCAAATCCTGATCAGATAACGGCCTTCCAAAGTCCTAAGACTACGAAAGAAGTCCAGAGGCTGACTGGGATGGATGCGGCCCTAAACAGGTTCATTAGCCGTTCAAGTGATAAGTGTAGGCCTTTCTTCCAGTTGCTAAAGAAAAGAGAAGGGTTCGAATGGGTAGCACAATGTGAGCAGGCATTCCAGGACTTGAAGAAATATTTGGCTCAAGCCCCCCTCTTGTCGACTCCAGACTCAGGTGAGATTTTGATTTTGTATTTGGCAGTTTCTGAACATGCAGTAAGTGCAGTCCTGTTAAGGAATATGGAATCCGAGCAAATTCCAATTTATTATGTGAGCAAAACCTTACTAGATGCGGAGACGAGGTATCTGCCCCTTGAGAAGCTGGTCCTTGCATTAAGGACAGCAACACGAAAGTTGCCCCATTATTTCCAAAGCCATAAGGTCGTGGTTTATACTGAGTTTCCATTAAGATCACTGCTACGAAAGGCAGATTTCTCTGGGCGGATCTCAACCTGGTCTGTTGAGTTAAGTCAATATGATATTGACTTCCAGCCGCGCACTGCAATAAAAGGCCAAGTGTTGGCTGATTTTGTGGCAGAATTTTCACCAACTGTAGCACCTCAGCCTCCTACGAGACAGGAGCAGAAAGTTGAACCGTCAAAAAGAAAGGGTAAGGCACCTGCCGAATAGGATCCTTTGGAATGGAAATTATTTGTCGATGGATCTGCCTGCAACACTAGTTCAGGTATTGGAATTATTTTGTTCCCTAGCTCCTGGAGGGGTTATGTTAGAGCAATCTGTTCGGCTTGGCTTTAGTGCATCGAACAATGTAGCAGAGTACGAGGCTCTCCTGGTTGGCTTGAACAGTGCAAAAACTCTGAAAGTTAAGAGAATCAGGGTTTATTGTGATTCGCAATTGGTGGTAAACCAACTATCCGGCGAGTATGAAGCTCGAAATGAGAAGATGGCAGCCTACGTGGAGACAGCCAAAAGTTTACTTAATACCTTCGAAAGGGTATGTATAGAACAGATAAGCTCTGGGCAGAATTCTCATGCAGATTCTTTGGCTTGGTTGGCTGCAACTGTCCCAACTGAATTCAAACAAAAGGTATCAATTGACTACTTGGCCAAGCCGAGCATCGGCAGAAGTGTGGACTCGATCCTGGACGTGAACCAATGACCAAGTTGGATGGATCCAATCATAGAGTTTTTACGAGATGAAAAACTCCCTTCAGATAAAAAGGAGGCTCACAAAATCAAAACCAAGTCTGCAAGGTTTTGGCTGTCCCCCGAAGGGAAGTTGTATAAGAAATCCTTTACTGGACCATATTTGCTTTGTGTTCACCCCGAGATGGTGTAGAAGTTCCTCCACGAGATACACGAGGGAACATGTGAAAGCCATGCTGGGGGCAGATCTATTGCCCACCGAGCAATTACCCAAGGGTATTGGTGGCCACACATGCAGGAGGATGCCAAGGTCTATGTTAAGATCTGTGAGAAATGCCAGAAATTCTCACCTATGATAAAGACACCGGCCGAAGATCTGGTACCCTTAACTAGCCCTTGGCCATTTGCCCAATGGGGAATGGATATCGTGGGTCCACTCCATAAAGCAACAGGAAATCGAAAGTTCCTGTTAGTGGCCACTGACTACTTCACCAAGTGGATTGAAGCAGAACCCTTGGCTAAAATCACTGAACCTATGATAGAAAGGTTTGTGTGGAAGAGTATTATCACTCGATTTGGAGTTCCTTACTCTTTGATCACAGATAATGGGGCACAGTTCCAGAAAAAGTTCAAGACATTCTGTTCCCAGTATGGGATAAGGAACTATTACTCAACCCCTGCTTACCCTCAGAGCAATGGACAAGCAGAAGCTTCCAACAAAACCATTCTTGACGGGATCAAGAAGAGGCTAGACAAGGCAAAAGGCAAGTGGCCTAATGAACTGCCTCTGGTGTTGTGGGCCCACCGAACAATGCCTAGAAGGTCTACGGGAGAGACCCCTTATTCATTAGCGTATGGTACAGAGGCAGTCATACCCCTGGAAGTTGGACTTCTAACCAATAGGACTGCATTGGTTGAAAGTAGGGGGAATGAAAGGGCCTTAGAAATTGAGCTTGATCTGGCCGAAGAGAGGAGAGAAAGGGCCCTGGTCCACCTGGCCTCGTACCAGGAACAGCTAATGAGAGGCTACAACAAACATGTCCACCCTCGAGAGTTTGGCATTGGAGACCTTGTGCTTCGAAAAGTACTTGGCAATACCAAAGTGGCTAATGAGGGAAAGCTTGGAGCTAAATGGGAAGGTCCATATCGAGTGACTGAAATTGTGGGCATTGGAGCTTATAGGTTGGCAGACCTGGACGGGAACCCGGTGCCAAGGCCTTGGAATGTCCACAATTTGAGAAAGTTCTTTGTTTAAAGGACTTGATTTGTTTTTTAATTCTGTTTTAGGATTATGTTATTGTGTGGGGATTACGAAGAAAATTCCTTTGTTTTAATTCTGTTTTAGGATTATGTTATTGTGTGGGGATTACGAAGAAAATCCCTTTGTTTTTTAGTTGCAAGGAGTACGCCTAACGACCCCCTGAGTTTGAGAATTATGAATAAAAAATTATGTTTTCACAACATATTTGATTTTTCAGAAATTTTGTTTCCTCCGATATATGGATGTTTTTTGACTTATGAATCCGAACAATGGCCAAACTGTCCCTCCTTCATATTGGGGAGCAGGTAATTGGTATGAATGTTTTAGACGTACGAAAATACGTGCTAACAATATAAGTACGAGAAACTTGAATAAAGTACGAAATACTTGTTTAAACAAATTGCTAAGTACGATAAAACTTAACAATCTGTTTCAAAGTACGAGAAACTTGAATAAAGTATGAAATACTTGTTTAAACAAATTGCTAAGTACGATAAAACTTAACAATCTGTTTCAAAGTACGAGAAATTTGAATAAAGTACAAAATACTTGTTTTAACAAATTGCTAAGTACGATAAAACTTAACAATCCGTTTCAAAATACGAAAAACTTAGAATAGGTACGAAATACCTTATAGCATACAAAAGAAACTGGTATGCATGAATCAATAAGTACGAGAGACTTAACGGTCCTTTTAAGTACGAGAAACTTCAAAGTATGAGAAAACTTAACGAAGTACGAGAAACTTAATCTCCCATTTAAGCATGAGAAACTTAAATGCATTCCAAAGTACGAAACACTTGGGGAATAAGACATAACGAAATTTTGTCTAAACATGTTATTAATCAAATACATGGATTCCTTTTGAGTATGATGAAACTCAAAATTACAAGCAAGAACGATAAACTTGTCTCTTTCCCAAGTCCGAAAACACTTGACAGTAAAATTATAGAACCAAATTAAAGTACGAAATACTTAAAGCACGAAATGCTTACACGGTTTACTTAGAAACAACATAACGAATACACTTGGGAGTTTGTCCAAATATGTGGAACTTGGGGAGCATACGAAAATGTGTAGACTTATCTAAGTATGAATAAACTTAGGAATATTACCAAGTACATGACAAATCAAACACCTAACCTATACGAGAAATTGACTAAGTATGAAAGACTTAGCAAATAGAAATGAACGTCTGGCCACGAAGGGCCACCTGCAATATTCAAAAAGCCACGAAGGGCCAAATACCAGCATTAAGGGTATGTTAGAGTATACTGATGCCACGCAGGGCTGAAGATTACGGTCACGCAGGACCAGCAAAATGTTCTTGAATGTTCAGGGGAATGAATTAGAACTTACCAAGTCAGTCCAGGTTCTGGACCTCCGGGGGGGTGTTGCTTGGAACCTCAGTGGCATTGCTGCCTCCAGCCGGTTGCTCCTCCAAATTGACAGGTTCAGTAGTTGTGCCTTCAAAAGTTGGCTGCTCAGGGTGGGCTTCTTGAGATCCAAATTGAGCAGCTTGTGTCTCCATCTGTATCTCTTCATCCACATCAGTAAAATCATTGATTTGCTCTTCGATGTCATCAAGAGGAGGCTCCTCGGAGCCATGAGATGGCTGGACACATTTGCTAGGCAAATCATTGTCGACCCAGAGGGTGGAATCATCAGGAGCACCAATCTTGATCAAACATGCCTCCCATCCAGCAGCCCAAATTTGGTCCTGAATGTCCGGCATCTGTTGTACGTAGCTAGCTGTCGCCTTATCGAAACCCTTCTGATGTCCATCATCATAAGCAGCTTTTTTAGTGGCATCAATCTCTGCCAAAGCTTGTCTGAGGTTATCCTCAGCAGCCTCCATCTTCGACCTCATCTCATCAGCTTCCAATTTTGCTTTGTCTCTCTCCCTCTCCAGCCTCGTTATGGTTTGGAGCTGTCTAGTGTTGTCCCTCAGAAGTCTGTTTCTTTCGGGCTCAACCTCTTGCAGCTTATGGCCAAGAGTGACCATCTTTTGAATGAACTGGTGAGATTCAATACTAATGGAGTGAATCAATTTGAATAGAAAATCTTATATGTCAAACTGTTGATAAAGTAATGAGAGTACTTTACCTTGATCCCACTCACTAGCCCGGTCGATATCAACCGATCAGATGAGGAGGTGGCCTCTTTCTGCATGTCCACGGGCAGTAGCAGCGCTTGGGTGAGGGCCAAAGCAGTCTCAGACGAGCTGGCACTATCCCCCACGGTCACCGGCCGGTCACCTCTGATGAGTTGAGGGGCCCAGGATTGAGGAGGTGGCTGAATGTTCGGGGTATGGGCCTGTTCGCTTACCCCAGTAACCTGTGCTGTCCCATCTCCTGTGGATTCGTCTCTGGAACGTTTGTCCCGATGGGCATCCCCGGCCTCCAAGCCAGACTCGGATTCCCGAGGAGATAAACTGCTCCCACGACCTCTTATGCGTCTGGGAGGAGGGGGAGCATTTCCAGTGGACGAAGCACGGCCCGAAGAGCCACGTCCACGGGAAGAGACAGTAAGGAGAGAAATCAAGTTGAGAGGTTGTTGAGACATTGTACCTGAGTCAGGAGGAGAAGGGGAATACCCACGAGACGATGATTGGCTAGTATCACGTTCGGTTGCTAGCTGCTCGGGCTGTTGTTGGGTTATTGTGGCCTGTCTTCGTGACGATCTTCTAAGTACCAAACGAGGCAATGGGATGCCTTCGGATACTGGTACTTCGTCTTGCTGTCCGGCAACCGTCACACCAGCACTAGATCTCGAATTCCTTGGTTAAGGAGTGGCGGATGTAGAAGCGCCACTGGTGCTCGGATGAGTAAGTCTTCTGTCAATAAAGCCTTTGTAGGCAGGGTCGTATCCCAGTAAAACGTTGGCGTCACGTCCCCGTCCGGCAGTTCGTGTACCTGGCTCTCCTTTGTATTTTAAAACTTTGTTGATGTCCCCTTCTCGGATGTAGCTTGGCTCCCTTCTTGGGCGTCTGTTGGCGTTTTTGGCTGAAACAACAAAAGAAATGAAACTCTCAGTGGGAAAACGTCGGTATAATAGGAATAAGTGACTAAACTTAAAAGAGCAGAAAGTAGAGGCGTACGTGGGAAGCCCCATTCGTGGGGGACGTGGATACCCACCACCTGGCCATCCTCCCCCATGGGCTCGAAAGCTCCAGTAACATACAGAAAGTCCATCTCGTGGTCCCGAGCAGAGTCTGGCAGGTTAAGCACGAAACGCTTTTCTGCCTTTCTCACTTTTAGATAGTAAGTATTGTATTCTCGGTTCAATACAATACTACACCACCACTGGATGTCCCAGATTCCTAACTGGGTCCCCAGGATTTTGTTCAAAGCTACAACCCCCATTACTAATCTGAAAAAATTAGTAGACACTTGCATGGGATTGAGTCGATACCAATTAAGAGTTCGACGAAGTAGTGGGTCGAAGGGGAAACGAACTCCACCCTCAACAATAGCCACGATTGGGATACACGTTCTATCCCATTTGCAGGCATTTCTAATCGCACCTAGAGGGGCGAGTTCTAAACCAACAGTTTCTGGTATGTTGTATTTAGTCCTAAACGCCGCCATTGCAGCGGGTGTCTCGCAGAGTTTTCTGAATTTTCCTGGCTTAACGCCACTATCAGCTTCATCCACCATGGATGAACTGGAGGAATACTAAAATTGAAATCTGGAAATAGGGACGAAAACCCTAGATGAGGAAGAAACTGGGAACGAGAATCTCAGAATAAAAACGAAAACAGAGTAGAAATAAGAGTCTTACGAAGGTGTTTTCGAAGAACGATCGAGCTTGCAGACGGCGGCAATGGCGGAATGAAGAGGAGGGGATTCGCCTGGTTTAGGAGAGAGAAAGACCAGAGTTTTGAGTTTTCTTTGGGGAAAAACCAAAAAAGATGCCTTTTTGGTTTAAGAGTGAGAAACGGATACGAAACGTCTCTTCTAAACGACGTTATAAGAAAAGTAACGGCCACAGGAGGTGGATGGCTAACGTGCAAACGGCGTTTGGCCAAAACATCAGTTCGAATTTAATGCGAGGTGTACGAAACACGCCACGTGGAGTCATTATTTCGAGGAAATTATGACTAAACCGCCAAAAGTCATCAATGGGAGCCCAATGACTATATCTGCACGGGATCTGGTTTGTTCGGCCTTAAGACCATTCTTTGAGCTTTACTCATCATCTTCGAAACAGTAGTAATGTAGACACCTCCCAAACGGGGCATCGCCATACAGATTGATCACGTTTGTTTGCTCGATTGGTTGCTTGCTTCATAAACCAAAATCATGGACATCCCCATGGCTAGGAACATCGCCACATGATAGCGGTTATCATCAAAACAGAGTCGCCACCCAGTTTATTAAAACTGGGAAAACAGATAGAGATTCTGGATACAGGAGCCAAAAGTACAGTAAGGGGAAGGTGTTAGGCACCCCTCTCTGCCCAGCCATGAGACTGGCCCATAGTTATTCAACATAAGACGTATAGATACTTTATTTAATTCTAACACATAGTCTGTTTAATTAATCCTTTAAACAGTAAGTAAAGTAAGCCAGGACTGTAATTGAAGCATGCATCAGAAACCAAAGCAAAACAAGCTGTCCCAGGGAGATGGATCCCGCGGCCGGTGAATGGATGTCACGGCCGAGGGATCCTCCTGGTTTGATGTACCGGCCGAGGGATCGAAGCCCCGATCGGTGTTCTTCCTCACACCAGACTATACGATTAACAGATAATCAGAAAGCTATGATTAAGTATAGGAGCGATAAATAAAACAAACCAGAGGCCGTTGGGCCTCACCACCTTAATCCCTCAGTTGCTTGATTGCTTCGGATTGGATGTGATTGACTGATTGCTTGATTGAAAACCCTAGGGTTAGGGTTTGAACTTCGGGGTTTGATCGCCGGATTGACGGCTGCCTTCGGGAGGTTAGGGCTTTTGAAGTATGGGATTGAGGGATTATTTGTGCAGAGCTTCGAGGCTTGATTGAGTGTGTATGTATCTCAATTTCGTGTGTTTATTTTCGGAGTCCAAAGGCCCTTTATATAGGCAATTGGTGACTCACTCCGGCCAATCAAATCACGAGATGGCAATTGCAATTACAATGCATCTCTAACTCTACGTCGTAATCTCTGAGCGTAGCCCGAACGCATCGGGAAGGTAGTGTAGTTGGATCAAACCAAACGTCTGACAGAACGTTCCAGAGTCTGGAAAAAGGTCGATCTGGCGGCCGAGTAAAGGATCTTGCGGCCGTGGAATTGATGTCTCGGCCGAAGGATAGATCTTGCGGCCGAGGAATTGATCTCTCAGGGAGATTTTGCTGGCAACAGGTTGCTCGGATGAGGAATTGATGTTATGGCCGTTAGATCGATGTTACGGCCGTCAGATGGTTTCTCCTAGGCTTCTGTATTTCTGTCTGAAAGGCTGTATGGCTTTGAATTGGGTCCTCTAAGTGGCTCAAAGTTCTTACCAAAAGTCCTAAGGTCCTCAAGGAAGCAATCAGCAATCACTGTATCCGTTTCATCATCGGGATTGTCCCAATGTGGGACTTGAAATAATCGTTAGGCCAAATTGGGGTGTCTACAAGTAATGAGCAAAAGCTGGGGAGCAATTGTAGGGAGGTATTTCCGAACAGGTATAGAAAGTGACCGAACACGTGGCATGCCAGACACGTGTAATGAGAAAAGTGATATGGGACTCCATACGAGATGAACGGCGGCGGGAAGGTCCGGTGTGATGAGAAGGCACCAGATTAGATTATCTGTTCGGCTGAAAGGGACTAACGACATGAGAAGTCATTAGTTAAAGACAGTTTGTTCGGTTAAAGTGGGCCAGTGACATGAGAAGTCATTCACTTGTGCAGTCTGTTCGGTAGGGGCATATGCCGAACAGATGGAGTTACTTGATAAAACGTTGTCTTAAGAGATAAGGCAATAGGGGTGTTCTATAAGACGAACCCAATATACAGTAAAGAAACAGTCCTATCAAGGGATGAGTTCTATGGTGAGAAGAGACCCTATGAGGAAGGGATCTCGGTTGATTGGGCAAGAGATCCCTAAAAGAGCCAGGGTTCTTACACGAGGCAGGAGACCTGGGCAACAAGGGTGCTTGGAAAGCAAGCATGCTCATGTCTATAAATACGAGGTAAACCTGGAGAAAAGAGGTACACAATAAGTTGCACTCATTCTACACTTTCCTACTGATAATTAGGGTTTTGATACAGTACGAGATACTAACTTAGGCATCGGAGGGCCTTTGCCACAAGAGGCAGAGGTGCGCTCACCCCTTGTCTGTTTTACAGGTTAGGGTTCAGGTGAAGGTATTAGGGTTCCGGTTGGACAGCATGTGAAGGAAGGAGATTCAGCGCTGTTCTAGGTACCATCTGTTTTTCTCCACTTACACCGATGACTTTTTTCTGCCTTATAACCATGCAATTGCTGATTCATTTTTTAAAAAAAAGGGCATTCATACCATTTAACAATAACCATATATGCAGGTGTACATGAAAAAACATATAGGTTAGAACACAAACTATATTGGTAATCTAAGTTTGAGGTCCAAGATTTGGAATTGCCTACTAAATTTTTATGTATCAAGCTGTCCAATTAAACAAAATTGATGACATAAAGTTTGAATGCAAGTGAAGTATCCTCAAGCTTCTTGAGGCATGATTTATGTGGTTTGGAAGAGGAGGGTTCAGATATCCCCCGGAGTGTATATAGAAAGACAGGTTTCTTGCTGCTGGCGAGTTTTGTGACAAAATTCTTTATATATACCCTTGTTACCTTGTTCCAACAAATTAAATGTTGTATAAAAAATAACACTCCGTCTTACATTTTACAACCAACACTCGGTCTTACATTCTACAACCAACACTCCGTCCTACACCAATGCCTATCCGGGACCAACACTCTGTCCTACATTCTGCAACCAACACTTTGTCTTACATTGTAGAAACTATTGCAGGTTTATTCTGGTTCAAAAGGAAAATCTACACATTCCAGTGCAAATTAATAACTCGCGATCTAATCCAGTGAAATAATAAAGCCGACAAATAACCGTTGAAACTCCACTATGCTATGCCAATTAACCAAGTCCAGCATAAAATATATATATACACAACGATCATTCCACCAAACATACCCACAAGACAAACTCAACAAAATGGAAAGGAACACGTCAAAAAATGTACGTAGCACACCGCGCATACACTACGATTAGGATATCTGTGAATAAATCTACTTAAAGCATCAAAAAACTAGAAGTTTCCAAATTAAATTTTACAATTCAAGTCAAAATTTATAAATTAATATGTTCAACCAATGCATGTTTGCAATTGTACACACTTAATGAAGGTTTTCAAAGTCATAAACGACATGGATTGTGGTTGTCATCCAAACAAAGATTTCAAAAATTCATTTCCTCCCGACACCTAACACAATCGTTAAACTTGACAACCAAGCATAATGAACAAACCTCGCCCAACCAATGTCAAAACGATTGTTTACAATCCTATCTAAATCCCCAACAAGCACAAACAACGGGCACGATAACGTGCAACGCACGTGGGGAAAACACTAGTGTTTGTGGAACTAGTATTTCCTGATTTTTTTCCCAAATTAGAAAAATAGATTTCATTTTTCCTTTTTACTTCACTTCACTTTTTTCAAAACTAGCTTTCATGTACAAAATTACCGACGAACGGAGCTTAGCCTCGGTCCATAAGATTTCTCTAGGTTAAATAAGTTTTTTTTGACAAACTCAGAAGGGTGGACTTGTTTGTAAAAGTGCTTAACAAAATTAGGGAGAAAGGAACAAAGAAAAATTAGGAACATGGGAAAAGAATGAATGAAAGACATAGCCCGTTCCGCTAAAGTTCTTATTTTTTAAGTACATATTTTCCGTTTTACGAGACAGATCATTCTCTTACAATACATTACGTTTAATTCAAAACATAAGTACTTACTGGAAAAATAAGTACTCCCTCCGTCTCAATTTGTTGTGCCTTTATTGACTTTTCCAAAATTTAAGGGAACATCATAATTATATTGACTTTTTATCATTTTTACCATTTTACCCCTTTGACAAATTATGGTACTAGAGCCACATCCATAAGTAGTAGTCCTATCATGTCAAATGATCAAGTTTAAATTTTGAGTATGGGAGAGAGAAAATGAGGGGTGAAATGGTAATATAAACATCCAAAAATGGAAAGTTTTGAAACAAGCACATCATTTTGAGTATCCCAAAAAGGAATAAGGGCATAACAAAGAAGTATTTATTTTAGTTAGTGAAATACACATATGGACTGTCAAAAGTCTGATTCCTCTATCTCTCTCTCAACTTGAGAGCCTCTCTCTAAACTTTTCTCCTTCTAGGGTTTTCTTCAGGGGTGGGGGTGGCCGCCACTCTTCACCTCCACCTCCCCGCTTCCTCCGGCGTCCCTCTTCTTCACCTCCTAGCCTCATCATGCTCCACTTGCGCCTCCCCTCCCCATCCCCCTCCGCCTCCTACCTTCGTCCGTTTGTCTGGCCTTGCTAAGGGCGATCTGGTGAAGATTTGAAGATTGGATGACTTGGCTTTGCTCATTCGACGAATAAGCCGATAGATCAGGTGCGGCGGCTTTCGGCAATAGTGTCCTCAGTTGGGTTTTTTTTTTTAATTTTCCTGTCTCTTTTTTGTTTTGTTTGTTTTAGGTTTTGTTGGTTTGGTTCTCTCCCTTTAATGGGAGTTTTCGCTCCCCGGTGTGGGTTTTCTGGTGTTGTTTTGATTGTCTTTGCCATAGTTGAGGGTTTGTATTGCTCTCTCTGTTTGAAGGTCGGTCATGACTGATCAACTGGCAAAGCTCGGTTGCGAGGCTCTAGTGGGTAATCTTGGGTAGCTGGGCCTCTTGTTTGGTTATTTACTCCCCTTGGGACGATATTCAACTTCGATGTATTCGGCTAGTTTTCGATATAATACAACTCCTACCATTTTGGGGAAAAAAACACACACACACACACTTACAAGAGCTAGGAGGAATTGGGTTTAATGGCACATGGTAATTTATTCGTTTTAATGTAGAGGGGTAATGTGGTCATTTTAATGCACTAGGTTAATTTGATCATTTTAATGCATAGGGGTAGGGTAATTTGGCCATTTTAGAATAAACTATTTGGAAGCATTTTTTACCCAATTACACATTATTTGTTCTATTCTAAATTTTGTAATAAATATATCTATCCTTTCATGATCGATAAAATATATACTACATATTTGTGATAAGCCCTTAATAGTGTAAATAATAGGGCTTATCTATCCCGTTCCACGGCACTTGCATGCGGTTTATACTTGTTTCTACTTGATTTGGCACGCAAGTTGTGTTTTTGTTGGAAAGTAGGTAATCGGAGCGAAAAGGGCGTTTCCAAGGCTCCCAAAGATCCCCGGAAGAGCTCGGAGGTGCTTTCATGTTGAGAGAAGTCCCGAGCGGTCATTCCTAACCTCGTCCGAAGTGCCCATGACATCGGAGGAGGCCCCGGAGGCCCAAAGCAGCATCGAGGCAAGCTGCCCAGTCAGGCGAATCCAGGGGCACCAAGGATCGATCCCCCATTTCCCAGGGATCAATCCCCTTCAGTCTGGCGAATCCAGGGGCACCAGGGATCGATCCCCCATTTCCCAGGGATCGATCCCCCTTCAGTCTGGCGAATCCAGGAGCACCAGGGATCGATCCCCCATTTCCCAGGGATCGATCCCTCACTCCTGCGCGAGCATTTCGGTGGCATTTTTGTAATTATTTTGTTTTAGGGTATATATACCCACCCTTGTCCGAAATGTAGGGCACTTCTACTTTAGCAGTTTCTCTCTCTACCTCCATTAAAGCTTAGCTCCCACCTCTCTCCTCATTCAAGTTTAAGGGGGGTTTTTGGGTACAATCCGTTAACGTTCGAAGCTTTTCGCCTTCATTAATGTTGTAAGGAATTTCATTCTCTTCGAGGATCTTATATTTATTTCATATTTAGTCAATGTTTGGTGTTTTCTTCATGTTTACCCTTGCTCATTTCGCTTCTCCTTTCAATATGAGTGAGTAGTGTAGTAAGGTTGGGTTGTGGGATGATTAACATCCCGTAACCAAGGGTGTGGCTCACTCTTCTCTTGTAAATCCCATTTTTCTAACTTAAGCATGGGTCATGGGTGATTTTATGTATCAAAACTAAGAGGTGTTAACCTTTTTGATCAAATGTAGGCAAGGGTTAAGCTTCTTGCCACATTTGATGCTTGAAGCTATGTCCCTCTTTGTGTTTGTCCAAATGAACAAAAAAAAGGACCCGAGCCATGTTTAACACTTTGTTGAAAGAGAAGAGTCGAGCCTACCTTTATGTTATGGGTGTTGATTATCCCTCGACTTAACCTTTAGTTTATCTCCAGTAAAAAGCCGTAGTTAGGTTAAGTAGCCATCTTTCCAAATCACTCAGTTGGCCGTCTCAACGCCGAATTTGGTTGGCGGCCCTAACGCTAAAACTCTCGACACTCACTAATCTCCAAAGCAAAGTTATGGACGCGCTCCCTATGGAATCGACCCCGGACTTCCGGGTTTTATTATGCTTTCAACCGACCTAGCCCTACGTTTGGGGTAATCTTATTCTGACGCACATTAAGGTCGCAAGCATTTTTGGCGCCGTTGCCGGGGAGCGCTTTCTATTATAGCTTATATTGGAGGTTCGCCAAACCACTGTAAGTATCTCGCTTAACTTTTGCTTTACGTAGTTTATACTTAATCTAGTGGATACCTCTAACCTGAGCGTGTCTCTAACTTGAGGTTTAACGAAGCTAGCGTAAGTATAAACTGCCTTTTTACTTTCTGCACTTACTTTTTGAGGCGGCGGCATAGCCCCTCATTGTTGTTGTTGTTAGGAGGTGGCGGCCTAGCCCCTCTTGTCTGCTTATTTTTGCTTTGTCGACTGTTGATTCTCGAGGAAGGATTCTAAGTGTATGCGTGGTGGTCATCGGGGAGCCTTTCGGAGTCCTAAATCTAAAAGGCTTCATCGATCTTTTTCTCCTCCTTGACCCAAAACCCCTCGTCGGGTTAGGGCAAGGACACCACCACCCCAAAGAACTCCTTTTGTAATAAGATCCCCACCTCGAGAAACAACGGCAGGCAACGTTGGTGGAGGTAACCCGGCTGCGGCCGAAAGGACTATGAGTGATTATCTGAATCCGGCACGTACTACTCCGGCCCCTACCATAGTCCTTTCGGCCGCAACCGAGGTGAATAATTTTACGGTGAAAATGCATCACCTAAACTCAATGCCTTCATTTTACGGAAGAGATAAGGAATGCCCGTACACTCATATGCGGGCATTCGAGGAAATGGTTTCGACAATAGTCTCCACGCCTGCACTGTTAGAGTCAGCAAAGCTTAAACTCTTCCCGTTTTCTGTGAAAGACAAAGCCAAACTCTGGTTAAATAATATGAGGCCCCAATCGTTGGCGAATTGGGCGGATTTATCGAAGGCTTTTTACAAGAAATTCTTTCCCCCTCATCTCACAAAAGAGCTTATCAATCAAATTCAAACCTTTAAGCAAAAAGAGGGGGAATCGTTTTATCAATATTGGGAAAGATTTAAGAATTTGCTTAACTCCATCCCACACCATGGCTTTGAACCCTTTCAAAAAGTTGAAATTTTGTTAAAGGGATGCTTTCCGAGTACTAGACTTCTTATGGATAGCATGGTTGAGGGTGGAGTTTTGGCTAAAACTCCTAGTGCAGCGTGGGACTATTTCGAAGAGTTGGCGGAAAAAACGCAATCCTGGGATTGCTCGGAACCCTCCGAGAGGAACCTGCTTAACTCGGGACCAAGCAATTCCGGAAAATTTCAACTCAATGAACAACATGAGCTTGCCCACAAGGTCGCCCAGCTTTCCCGCCAAATCGAAAATTTACAACTCAATAAAGTTGCGGGGGTGGCCTCGGTGGGCAAGGTGGAAGAATTTTGTGTTATCTGTGATGTTTCAGGGCATGCCACGGGAGATTGCCAAATGCTCCCCGCCATCAAGGATATTCTCCAAGGAACAGGTCCAGCGGAGGTCAATGCCGTTAATCAACGGTTTGACCCCTATTCTCCAACATATAATGCGGCATGGAAGCTTCATCCAAATTTCCGGTGGAGCGACCCACAACCTCCCGGACCTCAACAAGTTCCACAAGTCCCACAACCACAACAAGCATTCCGGCCTCCCCAATCTCAAGGAGCGCCGAGGTTTTCTCATAATCAGCAACCACCGGGGTTTGCACCACCGGGACCTCCTTATGGGCCAAATCAATTCCAACCTCCCAAGCGGTCATGGGAGGATATTATGTCTTCTTTCGTGCAAAGTCAAGCAACTCTCAATGACCAAACCACTCAAGCATTGGGGGAAATCAATAAACAAATGGCCAAGTTGAATAACACAGTGGGGATGCTTCAACAAGAAAGGGGGAAACTTCCGACTCAAACCCAAGTAAATCCGCAAGGACAACATTTTGTGGGGAGCTCTTCGGTGCCTAGTCCCGAGCAAGCCAAGTCCATTACAACATTGCGGAGTGGCAAGGAAGTTGATAAGACCATTCCTCCCAAGCCTATCAAGCCGCGGGATACACCAAGTGTTGTGCAAGTTCCGGATCATTCTATTGACTCACCAACCTCGGAGCCCTCTCCCGTTGG
Organism: Rhododendron griersonianum; assembly: GCA_018127125.1. Lineage (NCBI taxonomy): Eukaryota > Viridiplantae > Streptophyta > Magnoliopsida > Ericales > Ericaceae > Rhododendron > Rhododendron griersonianum. The sequence continues at coordinate 19,547,452 of CM030795.1, forward strand.
TGAGCAACCGGAGAAATCTCAAGAGGAAGAACCAAAGGCCCCCGTTTCCCAAATACCGGCCCCGTTTCCCCAAAGGTTGAAGGCGCCGGCCCATGCCAACACCAATGCCGAGATCTATGAGTTATTCAAGCAAGTGAGAATCAATATACCGTTGGTGGATGCGGTCAAGCAAATTCCTACTTATGCCAAATTTCTCAAAGACTTATGCACTCAAAAGCGTAAGTTGAATGTTCAAAAGAAGGTTTTCTTGACGGAGCAAGTGAGCTCTATTATTCAAACCAATGTGGTTCCTAAGTACAAAGACCCGGGTTGTCCAACCATCTCACTCACCATTGGCGACAAGAAGATTGAGAAAGCTCTTCTAGATTTGGGGGCTAGTGTGAACTTGCTCCCGTACTCGGTTTATGAACAACTTGGCTTGGGAGAGATGCGGCCAACACCGGTGACGTTGCAATTGGCCGATAGAAGCATTAGAGTTCCACGTGGAGTGGTGGAGGATGTACTTGTTCAAGTTGACAATTTAATCTATCCCGTGGACTTCGTTGTTTTGGATATTTGCCCGGTTCCCTCCTCTCAAGCGGCAACATCAACTCCGGTCATTCTCGGGTGGCCTTTCCTAGCCACGGCCGATGCCGTTATCCATTGTCGGAGTGGTTTGCTCAACCTTACCTCTGGCAATATGAAGATGGAGGTGAACGTATTCAATATCGGAAGTCAAATGGGGGACGATGAGTGCATCCATGAAGTCAATCTTATCGATTCATTGGTCCAAGAGCATGTGGACAATGTGTTGTGCAAGGATCCGTTGGAGGTGTGTCTTACTACCAAAGAAGCAACATTTCTAGAGTCACCGGAGATGGAGTATTTGTGTTCTTTGCTTGATATGGCCGACGTTTGCGGGACGGACTTATGGTCTCCAAAATTTGAAGAGTTGCCTCCTCTTGAGTGCAAGACCCTTCCCTCGAGTATCCAACCACCAAAACTCGAGTTGAAGGTCCTCCCGGATACATTGAAATATGCCGTTTTGGGTGCAAGTGAAACTTACCCGGTGGTGATTTCTTCTTCTCTCGACGGCTTGCAAGAATCCCAACTCCTTGAACTTTTGAAGCGGCATACTAAAGTTATTGGTTGGACTATTGCGGATATCAAAGGGATCGACGCTTCAATTTGTTCCCACCACATTGCCCTCGAAGATGACGTCAAACCCTCTCGCCAACCACAACGCCGTTTGAATCCCATAATGAAAGATGTGGTGAAAGTGGAGGTGTTGAAGCTCTTAGATGTGGGTATTATCTATCCGATCGCCGACAGCAAGTGGGTTAGTCCTATCCAAGTGGTCGCCAAGAAATCCGGCATCACCGTGGTGCCGAACGCCAACAACGAGTTAGTCCCTACCCGAGTCACAACCGGATGGCGCGTGTGTATTGATTACCGGAAGCTTAATGCTAGCACTCGGAAGGATCACTTTCCTCTGCCTTTCATTGATCAAATCTTGGAACGGGTTGCGGGGCACGCATATTATTGCTTCTTGGATGGATATTCGGGGTATAACCAGATTGAGGTTGCCTTAGCCGATCAAGAGAAAACGACGTTCACTTGCCCGTTTGGGACGTTCGCCTATCGTCGCATGCCATTCGGCTTGTGCAATGCGCCCGGAACCTTCTCACGGTGTATGATGGGCATATTTAGTGATATGATCGAGAAGATTGTCGAGGTCTTTATGGATGATTTCTCGGTGTTCGGCGACTCATTCGAAACTTGCTTGGAAAACTTGGAGAAGGTATTGGCGAGGTGTGAAGAGAAAAATTTGGTGCTCAATTGGGAGAAGTGTCACTTCATGGTGACTAACGGTATCGTTTTGGGGCACATTGTATCGGAAAAGGGAATTGAAGTTGACAAGGCCAAGATTGATCTTATCGCCACCCTCCCGACCCCTAAATGTGTTAAGGATATCCGCTCCTTCCTCGGGCATGCCGGTTTTTATCGGCGTTTTATCAAAGACTTCAGTGCAATCTCCAGGCCGTTGTGCCACCTTCTCTCTAAGGATGCCCCGTTTGAGTGGACCCTGGCTTGCGAAGAAGCGTTCAAGAAGTTGAAGTCCAGCCTCATCTCTCCTCCCATTGTACAAACACCGGATTGGAGTTTGCCATTTGAGCTAATGTGCGATGCTATTGACTACGCGGTTGGGGCAGTTCTCGGGCAAAGGAAAGACAAGAACCCGTATGTCATCTATTATGCGAGCAAGACCTTGAATGAAGCTCAAATGAACTATTCCACCACGGAAAAAGAGTTGCTTGCCGTCGTCTTTGCCTTAGACAAATTCCGGTCGTATTTGGTGGGATCCCCCATTGTTGTCTACACTGATCATGCTGCTTTGAAATACCTCTTCATGAAGCAAGATGCGAAAGCACGGTTAATCCGATGGATTTTGTTGCTCCAAGAATTCAATATCACAATCAAGGATAAAAAAGGGGTGGAGAACGTTGTAGCGGATCATTTATCCCGTCTTGAGTTCGAGGATTCCCCTTCGAAGCTTCCGATTGTTGATACATTTCCAGATGAACAACTTTTCGCCGTATCGAGATGCCCATGGTATGCCGACATCGTCAATTACCTTGTCACCGGGCGAATTCCGAACCACTGAACCCCACAGGACCGACGGCTCTTTCTTAGTGAGGTGAAAAGATTTTTCTTTGATGATCCTTATCTATTCAAATATTGCTCGGATCAACTCATTAGGCGGTGTGTACCCGACGAAGATCACCAAGGGATTCTCTCATTTTGCCATATCGAGGCGTGCGGTGGTCATTTATCCCATAAGAAGACCACTACCAAGATTCTCCAATGCGGATTCTATTGGCCGAACCTTCACAAGGATGCTTATGCTTTTTGCCGCGCATGTGAGCAATGTCAAAAATTGGGTGCGGTGACTCGGAGGAATATGATGCCCCTCACCAATATCCTAGTTGTGGAGGTATTCGATTGTTGGGGAATTGACTTTATGGGCCCATTTCCGAATTCCGACGGCTTTCTCTATATTCTCTTGGCGGTGGACTACGTGTCCAAGTGGGTTGAAGCCATTGCAACTCGCACCAATGATTCCAAAGTGGTGGTGAACTTTCTTAAAGAGCACATCTTATCGCAGTTTGGGATGCCCCGAGCCATCATAAGCGACCAAGGCACCCACTTTTGCAACCGCTCTTTCGAAGCCCTCATGAGGAAGTACGGGATCACCCACAAGGTTTCCACCGCCTATCATCCACAAACCAACAGCCAAGCCGAGCTCGCCAACCGTGAGGTAAAGCATATCTTAGAAAAAACCGTTAATCCAAACAGGAAAGATTGGTCACAACGTTTGACCGATGCCTTGTGGGCATACCGGACCGCGTATAAGACCGTGTTGGGCGCTTCGCCCTATCGGCTTGTCTACGGTAAGGCGTGTCACCTCCCGGTTGAGTTGGAACACAAGGCATATTGGGCTATTAAATCTTTGAACTATCGGTTGCCCGATGCCGGTGCTCACCGTAAACTCCAACTTAGCGAACTTGAGGAAATTAGGAGGGAGCGTATGATAACACTAACATCTATAAATCCAAAGTCAAGGCATTTCATGACAAAAACATCCAAAGAAAAAATTTTGAAGTGGGTCAAAAAGTGTTGTTATATAACTCCAAACTCCATGTGTTTCCCGAAAAATTGAGATCCCGTTGGGAGGGCCCCCATGTTGTGCATAAAGTTTTTCCGCACGGGGCGATTGAAATTTTGGACCCCGCAAATGGTTATATTTCCAAGGTCAATGGTCAACGTCTAAAACCATTTTTAGAAAACTTTGCGGTGGAGGATACGGTTGAAGAGTTAGTGAATCAGGTTTATGTTGATAGTCCGTTGGTTTGAGAAAGTTCTAAAAATGTTTTCACGGGGAGCTTTTGTGTACTCCTGGACTTAATTGTTTGGAAGGCCCGGCCTCTTCGGGGGTACCCATCATTGACTTGGGTTTATAGCTTCGCACGCCGCTATTCAAATAAGTCGTGTACCCACCTCCGGTTCGTAAGGGCAAATCTTTTGTGGTCCGGTATAGCCACCTGTGTTTCACCTAGGGTGTTGTCTCTTTTGCTTTGCGACACCTTAAGCGAAACATGGGGAGAAAAGTAGTACCCGTTTAATCACGTGACGATGCGGTGGTTTATTATCTTGTACATAATATTTTTGTGACGGGCTGTCACGAGCCGGCGGTACTAATGTCTTTTGTCTCCCGTTTCGTGGTTGGTTCTTAAGCCTGATTGCAGGAATGTGCCTTGGAAGCCTTGCTAAAGACGGACGGTAATATGGACGCAAATCCTCCAACTTGGTCGAGGTATTGGGTGGTTGACATTCCACCCCGTCGGTACATTTTTTGTCTCTTTCTCCTTATTTTTCGTCTTTGTGCATCGAGGACGTTGCTCATTTCAAGTTGGGGGGAGAGTTATACTTTACGTTTTCGTTTTTTCGGCTTTGCGTAGAAATTTTTAAATTTTTGTGAAAACTTCTCGTCTGGTAGTAGATTTGCTTGTTAACTTACGTTGCATATGCTCGTTTTGTATTCGGATGTGGCAAAAGATCGGTTTGAATGGACCAAATGTTGTTTTTGAAATAACCAACTCATTCCATTAGCAGGTTCAAGTATTGTGTGGATCGAATTGTGCTAAGTGCATTTGAGTCGGTTAAACATGTTGAGTGTAGGTTCAATTTTTGTTATATCCCATGTTTTTGAACTCCGTACCTGTAGTTTAGCAAATAAAATTCTCTTGTGCATGCTTGAGTACCTTTGTTTTCGTTCATGCATTTCTTTGGAGTCGTGGGCGTATTTGAAAAATGACACAAGGCATTCTTTTGTGATTGAACCACTTTTTATCACCGTTGCACCATTTTGTATCCTAGTTCGAGTCCCCTCTCTTGTTGTTTAGCCTAGGAAACCGGAGTTCGGAGGGTTGTTTGGAGTGGTGGATCGGAGCGTAAGTGATTTGGGGATGCACGGAGGTGGTTGAAATTGATTCGGAGAAGTTAACCAAAGTTGGGCCATTGCAAGCTGAGAAAGCAGAATTTGAATCCAGGAGCCACCGGGATCGATCCCCCATTGACCAGGGATTGATCCCCCCTGCCCAGCCGAGAAATCCAGTAAGCTTGGGATCGATCCCCCAAATCCCAGGGATCGATCCCCCGACGGTTTTTTTTGAAAATCTGCAGATCTGGCCCACTATAAAGGCATCTCTTCCTCTCTCTCTCTCCTCATTCCCACGGAAATTCTCAGCCCAAAACCCCTAACTCCATAGCCATACCTCTCACTCATTCTCTCATATCTCTCTCAAAACTCCACCAAATTCAAAAATTCTTTCACCAATCTTCAAGAAATCATCAAGGCTTCAAGATCCACCCATCTATTGCAAGGTTTTCTTCCTGAATCAAGGTAACCCACTTTTCTCTCCCTCTCTAGTCCGAAAATTTCATCTCTTTCTCCCTTACCCACGTTTTTGCCCATCCCTCTCCCTACAAACCCACCAAAAACACCCCCAAACCTTCCCAATGGCTAGAAACTCACTCAACCTCAACCCCTCTACCACTAATCCAAAAATTTCAGCCCCCCTCGCTTGGGTGCTCTTGTTATTGATGGGTGTTGGGTTAATTACAATGGTGATTGTTGGAATAGCCGGTGGGAAGAAGAAGGTCACCGCGAAAAGGGCGCGGGGCGGTGGTTCTAACCAGGCTTCGGAAATCGAAGAAGAAGAGGAGGAAATTGATGTGGAAATGGAAGAGCCCGAGGGCTCTCAACCGGTCACTCGGAAGAATTGGAAGAGCGGCATGGCCGGGAGGGGATTCAAGTGTGAGCGCCAAGTCGACATCAAAAGCTTGGGCACCGAGCTTTATGGCATCCCGCACATCGCCACTCGAGGTTTGGGTTTTTGGTTTAAGAAGTTGAAAGGCTATAATAAGGCATGTGTGATTGAATTTTATCAAAATATGGTGTCGATAATGGATGGGCCTGTGGATGAAATGCGGATTGAGTCAATGATTGACAATGTGCGGGTGGTTTTGACCCCCACTATTATTGCTAGGTACTTGGGATACACTTGACCCCCACTTTCAACTGTGAACTACCCCCTTGACGGTGGAGAATACATCGACCCGGCTATTGTGAATAATGCTTTGTACTCCGACATTAGCTTTTATGACGGTCACCACAAGCCAGGCCATTTTAAGGAAGAAATTCGCTTTTTGAATAAGGTTATCCATGCGAATTTATTCCCGAGAGGCTCCGAGCACCATCCGAGACAGAGGGGAGCGGAGTTATTGTTTATGTTCGCCAGTGGGGATTACGTGTTTGATGCTGCTTTGTGGATATTTTACTAAGTTTACAATTTCCAGGCTGAGTCCCAAAATTCGGCCCGTATGCCTTTCCCGTGCATGATAAGCAAGATTTGCAAGACTCAAAAGGTGAGGGGACCGCGGTTTGCTCATCTTGAGCCACTTAGACCCGGGCCTCTCGATGTTTCATTTGTGACCAAGAGCAAGTCTCAATCACACGACCTACCTAGTCCGAAAAGGAAAGGAAAATTGGCTGAAATGACCGAGACCCCCGGGCCCAAGGAAAAACAGGACTCGTGGATAAAGAAGATGTTTTGCATGGTCGTTCATTTGGTCAAGGAAAACCGGGAGTTAAAAAGGGAAATGAAGTTGGATCGAAAGATGCTGTCAAGGCAATCCCACAAGGTGGATTGGTTGGTTGAAAGGCACCCTGCGGCGGCGGAGTACGTGGCCCCTCCGGAAGTGGAGTCGGAGGATAGTGATGAGGATGTTGATGAGAATGACGAGGAGCTAAATCCGGAAATTTTCCGAGGTGAGGGCGCAGAGATAGTTTTTGGCCCTGGCGCGAGTGGTGGGGAAGATGATGTGTAGTGTTAGTTGGTGGCGGTGGTAGTAGTGTTGGCTTATTTTGTTTCCGTTTGTCATTTTAATTCGGTGTTTTGTCTTTTATCGAGTTTGTTCTCCGTTTTCTTGTAGCGTCTGCTTTTGTTGGTTGATTGCAGGATGAGTAGGGTAGTGTAGGTTTGGTTTCCGGTCATGAGGTAGTTGTGTCCCAAGCCAGTAAAGACCGGCAACCATGTTGTCTAACCTATTCCTTTGAAACCCGTAACTCATTAAAAGCTAATTAAGTCCTTGGTAGATTTCGCGTATGCCTACGTTTTCCATGCTATGCATTTTTGAAAACTTGGGATACTTAGTATGTTTTCCTTCCGTGCTTTTTTTTCTTCAAAGTACTTTGTGTTTTTGGAGCTCTCGTTTCGTTGCAAGCGATTTCGTTGATTGTCATGCATAACTTTTTGTTTCGGCTATTGCATGCAACCTTTGTGCTTGATCATGGGATATGTGTTGCACCGTTTTAGTAATTTCTTTGTTGAGCGTTGCCCTTGTGAGTTTTGGAACCGAGGCTCGGTGTGTTTAACTTACTCACATATGTCTTAAATGAAGTTTGTGAACCATGGTACTTGGCTGGCTAATGGAGTGAGTTGTGACCCTTCGGGGGAGAAATTTTTTTAGACTCTTGTCGCTTCGGATAGTGTTGAGCATATGTTGTGTACCTTATTGTAGCCGGGAAGTTTGTTTGTTACCTTGTCTCTCCTTTTTGTCGTTTACTCGGGACGAGCAACGTTCTAGTTGAGGGGTGTGAAGTGTGATAAGCCCTTAATAGTGTAAATAATAGGGCTTATCTATCCCGTTCCACGGCACTTGCACTTTGTTTTGGGAATTGATTTCTACACTCTCTTTTTTGATAACCACACTCTCTTTTTTGGATTTTAGTGTTAAAAGTGTATGTATTTTTTTTTGCTAAAAGACGAAAAAGAGAGTGTGGATATCAAAAAAAAAAGTGTAAAAATCAATTCCCATTTGTTTTAGCTAAAACAAAAAAATACACGTACACTGACTCTCTCATTTTTGGTTCATAGGAAATTTCATGTACAGTGACGAGCGCACATGTGCTTCTCTATATTTATGCACACTGCTTGCATCATAATTGGGGCGACGTTCATCCAACCGCTTCAACAATGATTTTTTTGTTTTCATTTTTGTAAAGCTGAATTTCCGGCGATTATATTGGGGGTGTAAAATTTTAAGGGGCTTCTCTGTCTCATTTAGTGGTTTGTTTTCTCTCTCCCATCCTAAATCTGGGGTAGCTTTCACTGCCATTAAGCTAATTATTTTGATATAACATGTTGACATTCTTCCTTTTACATATTCTGAAGAGATTTCCTATTGTATGCCATTTTTTCCCCTGGTAATCTCGTTGTAGTCAAGCATTTGTGGTCAGTGGCTAAAGTTAGTCAATTTCTGTATCTGTTACTCCGTATTATTTTCTGACCGGTATTGGAATTTCAACTCCATTGGCCCCTCTCTCTCTCTCTCTCTCTCTCTCTCTCTCTCTCTCTCTCTCTCTCTCTCTCCAGATTTCTGCTACTATATGTTTTTTGTGGCTTGAAGTTTCTTCTGCTCAACATAATAAATACAAATTACATATCTGAATTGGTTAAATTTCTTCAGAAAAAAGATTTTGGATAAATTAAAATATGCAATTGGTATTGAGGAAAAAATTGGAAGAGGATCATCTTATTGTTTGCTATTTTGCCGTGGTCATCATCGCCTTTGTCTGCAATTGGTATTGATATTTCTCTTCATTCTTCTCTTTCTCATGCTGTGTTAATTGAATGCCATTAGTATGCAATACGATTTTGTGGGTTGTCTCTTCTTTAACCAAACGGAAATAGGTTATAGGGAAATAGGTTATAGGATTAGCTGACAGATAGGAAATATATATTCTCTATTGATCTTCTTTTCTTTAGAGTGCGAGGTTATGTGACATTTTTTACGCAAGCGTTCTTAAATTTTATAAAAGGACAATTGCAAGCATTAATTTGGATTCCTCATTCTTAACAAAATACTTTTCCACATTTGATTTGAAGTTGTTAATTGGTACTTGGTAGAATCTGTTAAGTTCAAAATTGTTAGATGTGTTACTTTCCATGTTTTTCAATTTGAATTTTCTAATTTATGCTATCAGATTGGTTGACTGTTTGTTGTTTTGGGTATAACGTGTCGGCTTGTTGCGTTTGTCAATTTTATTTTATTTTCTTGATAATTTTGAATATAAAAAAAAGAAGAGTTTCGATGTTTCCTTGAATTTTTTTTCTTAAAAATTAATTTTTAATAATTCACAAAAAATCGATCCAAAATTAACAAATGCGAGAAAAAATCGAATAAGACAAAACAAGAAGCCAATTTGATTTGTCTTTTTTGAGGAAAACTCAGCCTGAGTTGATACAGTATTTTATCGCGTAGGATTTGTAAGCATACCAAGCTGGTGTTGCCCCACTCGGCTTGACCTTGGGACTCGGCCTCTGTCCAAAGTCCAAACCCAGTGTCTTTAGTTCAGGTTCCAATTTACATACAGTATGTTGCCATAAGCCCTAGTACTCAATATGAGTATTTTGAACTAGGCACACGGGTTTTTTTGACCAGCCCAAGTTGCACAAGGGTTTTTGCTTGTTTTGAAAACCGTTCATGTCAGGTCTCTCTCTCTCTCTCACACACACACACCCACCTGATCCCACTCCAAAGCCACCTTTTGTGCATCCAAAGTTTGCCTGATTCCCTCGTGATTCCGTCCAAGTTTTCTAGTACTACTATATCTAACCGCTATGCTGTATGTAATGGATTTGATCGCGTTTCAGAAAAAAAAAAAATGAATAGTTTAGGGTTGTGGTATTGTGATATCTTTCTTTCTAGTTTCGTTGTTCAACCTGCAATTCTTGTTCTTATTCAAGCTTCCTTAACATGGACAGGAACAGCGAAAGATGAATTGTGCCCTTGAAAGAACCCATAGCAATACTCTCAAAATCGCAGTCTGGGAAAAAGATTCTGTTTCCCGTAAGTCTTTGGGAGACAACAATTTCAAAGCATCTTCAAACGTACTATTTTTATTTTATTTTTTTCGAGTTTTATCCATTTTGGCAGGGGCAACTATTTTCTGATTTGTTGACAATGGATTTTCATGCTTTGTTGTAGGTCTGTAAATTGTCTTCTCTTGCTTGGCGGAACTCTGATCAGAAGTAAGATAGGTTTATGAATTTATTATTGGTTAAAATGTCATAAAAATCGCTAGGCCCTAGTCGTGCGGAAAAAAGGGGCGACGGACTAGGCGCCGACTAGTCGTCGGCTGCCTAATCTAGGCGTTGGACCACCACTGCCTAGTGCCTAGGCAGGGACTAGTCGGCTTAGGCGGCCAACTTCTAGAACACTAATCAAACATTAGTCACAGACTTACAGCTGTAAATTACTGTGTTTATCGTATAGAACTTTTAAGTTCCTTGACCATGAAGTGACTAATGTTCTGTGCATGATTATTGATGGATGTGGAACCAGTAGTTTATATTATGATTTTATGACGGCAATATTTAGCATTTGTATGTCTGGAATTTCAGAAGAAAAAAAAAATGATCTGTTATTAAAAAAAAATCAGAAAAGAGCACTGGCAAAATTGCTCACTTGTATCAGCTCTCTCCAGGTGGGAAATTCAGAGAGTGAGTATGAGAGTCTTGTTAGCTGAAATTTGGTATAGGATCCCGGTCTATAGGGTAGAATCGACAATAACTGTAGAATTCCATTTGGATTTTTCATTCGTCATTGCCTGCTATAAGATAACAATCTGATTCATTATTTCTTTACTACTTAGTAGGTGTGCTGTCTTGAAGTTCCTTGTGCTGGAACATAATGGACACTGGAGAATTGCTACACTGCCGTTGCAACACCCTGAGCACACAATCCATCTTGGATCTGGGTCTCAGGTAAAGATGGATGGTCTCCATTTGGTTTCTCCATCACCTGTTAGTTCAGTCAGGGCTGATCAACAAAAGGGAAGGAGAGGGCCCACAAGTGAGAGGGGCTCCTCTATCAAACCATTTACTGCTACAAGATTTGCTGAGTCAAATACTCAGTCTCAGTCTCGAAATAAAGGGTTTCCTAACAAAGTGAGTAGATGCAATATTTTGCCTGCTGATTCTTCTTGCCAGACTTCTTTCAGTAGCAGTGATTCCAGTGTTATTATTCCAACTGGCTCCAATGCTAGTAATGCTTCTGATACTCATATTGCTATATCCAAAATAGACGAGTATACAAAACGAAATCCGAAAAAGAAGGCGAGAAAGAAGGCAAATCGAAACAAAAGGCCTGACTTAACTAACTTGGAATGTGTTCGTGGAAGTTCAACATTTGAAACTGGTTTCACTAAGAATACAGATTATGAGATTGCATCACTTCCAGATGCAACGAGATTGCCAGTTTTATCACCTCACACTAATGGCAGTGGCAGCGATATGGAAGGAAATAGTAGTGGCAATATCATCTTTTCGGAAAGCCCAAAATTATGTACATCTTACATTGATGAAGGCGATGTGTTGGAAGTTAAGCTTATTGGAGAGCACTGTTCACCAACTGAAAATGGGGTTGTAGCCGATTTTCCAGAGTTTTCTATCATAGGTGGAGTGCAGGATAGAAATTCAAACCCTACCAGTTGTTCAACTGATCCATGTTCCAGTGGTTATTCCCAAACAAATGACTCTTCTATGTTAGATTCTATTTCATTTTGTTCAAATGACAAGAAACATGTGTATGCTAGCTACAAAGTATCTGCCAAAGGAAATGGTCGAACTAATTTTTCCAGACCTTCTGGTTATATAGCCAGAAATGGAATGTATTTTCTTCCAAATGTTTTTAGTGGTGTTGGGGATTCCTATTGTCACATGGAGGGAACAAGCTCTTCTGAACACGGATGTTCCAGAAGTGACGTGGCCCGTAGAGTTGAGCAGATTAAAAATTTGCCCAGGAATCCGAGCATCTCATGCTTAAGCAGCTCTGGAAAGTTTACTGGTTGTTCTGGGAAGGAAAATAGTCACCCCGTCTGGCAGAAGGTTCAGAGGAACGACACTCGTGAATGCAGCTCTGGGTTGAGAAAAGTAAAATCAGACAACTCGGAGGGTGTTGGTGGGTTGAAAGAGGTTCCATTGCTCAAAAAGAAGTCTAATGGTGCTCAATCTTGTATGCTATCAACACGTGAAGGGAAAAACCACTCAAAACTGAAGTCATCTAGAAAGTCTAGAAGGAAAAGTAATCTTGGGTCAAAAGATGATGTAGACAATTATTCTACAAAGGGATCATATCCTGCCAAGGCAAGCTCAACTGTGTGCAGCGAGATTAACATACAACAGAGTGAAGTAGTTGATATATCAGCACAATCCGGTGGTAAAAACGGCTTAAATAGCACTATGGGTTCTTGTTCTAAGATTAGTTGCAAAAGAATTGGTTTTCTGACCAATGGAGTTGAGTCTAGTACGTCTGAAGCTGTTCGCAACTTAGAAGATCGCCCCAGTGAGCTGCAGCCGTTTGAACATATCTGTGCTACTCTTTCCATTTTGAATGATCAAACTGCCAAAATAGAAAGTTACTCTCCATCAGGATCTTGTGACTATCCGGACCAAACAGAATTTGTTGAGGGCCGGTCCACAGGATACCTTAATCCTCGTGGAGGTGAAGGTACCAACGTAAGCAAAGATGTTTCTCATTTGGAACACAATAAGCAAGAGCATACTTGTGAATCCACTTTGCGAAAATGGAAACCTATTGGAATAAAAGGTTATGTGGTGTCAAGGTCGGACCATTCTAGCAGCTTACCATTGGCCCACTCGCGGGAAATTGGTACTGATCGTGACCATTCTTCTTCCATAAATGCTAGTCTAATGTGCAGTGGTCATGGTGCTATAGATCGCATTGGCTTACATTCTGAAGGTGAAGTCCAGATCAAGAAGCATTCAAGTCAGAGAACATGCACACCCAATGAGTCCAGCGTCAATCAAGTTGCTGCGAAGTGCTTTAGTACCAATCCAAGAGACCATAATTGTTCTGCTGTTGAAAATGAGTCGAACAAGATAGCACAAGCGATCAATGATGCCTACAGGGCACAATTAGCCTCTGAAGCTGTTCAAATGGCTACAGGATGTCCGATTGCTGAGTTTGAAAAGCTTCTTTCTTCTGCGTCCCCCGTTATTTCTTTACCCTACAGTATTTCAAGCTGTCAGAATTGCTTGCCTGATGAGATAATAGGTACGCCTCTGTGCAGACATGAGATGCCCAATGTCACTTTGGGAAGCCTTTGGCAGTGGTATGAGAAACATGGGACTTATGGTTTAGAAGTAAGGGCTAAAGATTATGATAACTCAAAAAGATTAGGAATTGATCGTGTGGCATTCCGTGCGTATTTTGTTCCATTTTTGTCAGCAGTTCAGCTGTTCAGAAACTCTAAGAGTCCTTCATATACTAGCAGTACGGCTTCTGGTAAAGAAGCTGTGGAGGAGGCTTGTACCTTTGACAAAAGACCAGGAAACTCCTCCAATGTTGGTTGCCTTCCAATATTCTCTGTACTTATTCCTCAACCTCACATGGACACAAGTTCTCTGTCACCAATGAATAGTGTATGTTGCACGGAAATGTCTTCAGTAGCTGCTGAAGGCAATGAAGCTATACAATCAGATGATTCTACGAGCACCGACGAGTTAGAGCTTCTGTTTGAATATTTTGAAGTGGAACAACCTCAGAAAAGACGAACATTGTTCGAAATGTAAGTGTTGTTTCGCCATAATTACTCAGTTAGTTGGCTCCGTGATTCAATGTTATGCTTGAAAAATAATAAAGTTTCCTGTGATTGGAATCACTGTGCTATTAAATGTGGAGGGAGTATTCGGCCCATTTCCGTTGTCAGTTGTCTGGAAAGTAAAGTACCAAATATCTAGATTCCTCCGTTTTTAATTGTCTAGTTAGCTGAAAACTTGTTAGGTACACGTCTACTCTCTCACAAGAAATTGCAGGAATCTATTTATCAACTGGTTCCCTGCATAAGAAAACTTTGATGTCATAACTTCCTTTATTCTTTTGTCAAATGAACAAATACAAGAAAATCTTTGTCATTTTCCTATACTTTCCATGAATTTACTTTTCCTGAGATTAACCTTCCAGCACAAAATTTTTGACACCTGAAGCTTAAGATTCTGTCTAGTTAATGAAGCAGTGACACTTCTCAACCACAGATCTTCTGAAGGAATTCTTCTGCTTTACCTGAACTCACTGTGCTTTATTTGCGCACCCTTGATACTATGCATGTTGCAGATACTTTTGGAAAAGGAACTACGGTTGACCAACATTGCCTCTTAAGATAGTTTTTTTGTTGTGTATTGAGAAGCATTCCAATAGTCATGTCCAATAAGCAATTAAGTATTCATTCTGCATTGGTAACCATGTAATTATTCTACTTTTTTACATATTATACCTGGGTTGAAGTTCACCAGCAGGGCAAATCCAAAAACACAACTTGGCCAAAATTAAATGCACAAAACACAAGGTCACAGTATGTTATTTGCCTCCCACTTGAGTTTCCTAGCTCTACATTTAGAGTATATCATGTTTCACCTTGATTACTTTTCCATGGTACTTTTTTCTTTTTGCTGAAAGAGAATGAGTAACCCTTGTCAGCCGTTTATGAAATTGGATACACATGATGTCTCACTTGTTGAAGCAATTTGTTCCAGAGAACTGCAGTTTGTTTGCTTAAAAACCTGCTTTTTGATCCATGCTTTAGATTGATACTTGACCTGACTTGTTTTCAGGATAAAGGAGCTTGTTAAAGGTGATGGACCATCTCAATGCAGAGCGTATGGGGATCCAACTAAGTTAGACTCAGTGGCTCTGAATGATCTTCACCATAAATCCTGGTCAGTAACTAATTTGTCCAGGCTCCTAAGTGTTTCTTTAAAATACTAAACTAGTTAAGCAGCCACATAACCTGTTCTAGAACAATTATGAAAATAATTACGCTGTGAAAGTGAGCGAAATTCTAGATGTATCTACTGAAACCAGGTATTTTCAGGTACTCAGTGGCTTGGTATCCAATTTATAGAATTCCAGATGACAACTTCCGTGCAGCTTTCTTGACTTACCATTCTCTTGGCCATTTTGTTCGTCAAAGTGTTGCATCTGATTCTTTTGGTGTGGGTGCTTGTGTAGTTTCGCCAGTAGTGGGCCTTCAGAGTTATAATGCTCAGGTACTCATACTTATTGTACTTGTCATGTTTGAACTTTTAGTGGCCATTATAGGAGCAGTTCTCATTATTGTTGAGATATTCATAAGAAGCTTGATCTGTTCTTTTGAGAATGCTGCTAAATTGTAGTTGATGTAGCCCATAGAATCTTGGTATAGCTATATCAAGCTTTGCCTTTTGAGATAACGGTCTGTCATGCAGTCATTATTTTTGGTAGGCATTCACAGTCATAATGCTGTTCCAAAGTGTGCTAGGTATGATCACACCAGATTCGTGGCAGAGTAGGAAAAGTAAGCTCTTGGGAAAGTAAACAAATGGAGAAAAAGTACATGTTGCATGTCGTAGTTCTAGAAGTTTCCCTCTTCGTTGGAGAATCAAGAGGATGATGATTCTAATACATTGATGTCTGCCCTCATGGTGGATGTTGTCAGAACCAAATTGAAGCATAGATGATGATGCTTCTTCTTTTTTGTGCAAGGATAGATGATGCTTCTGGTGAACTTTTATTGGATTCTGCATCTGACTAATACTTCATGTCCAGTTTAGTCTCTAGATAAGGCTGTTTGTTAAAACTGGAAAATGAAACTGAAAGCTGAAAAATTAAGTACTAAAAGCTAAATGCTAAATTTTTTAAGCTGAAAAGTTGTTTGATAAACATATTAGGCACTGAATTAAAAAAATGATGAATTAATTTTAGTTCTGATTCTCTCTTAATTTACTAATGGTCACAAAGTACTTATGGTAATGGTAGAGTGGTGATTGTGGTGGGTTGGTTGTGATGGAGTGAGGGTGGTGGAGTGGTGAGGGTGGGGATGGAGTGGGAGTGGGAGTGGGAGTGGTGGTGGTGGCGATGGAGTGATGGTGGTGGTGGCGGTGGAGTGATGTCGATGTAATGGTAGTGTTCAAAAAGTTGACCGCCTAGGCCGATTAGTCCGCGTAATGCCTAGATTAGGCAGCCGACTAGTCGGGCGCCTAGTCCTTGCCTAGGTAGCCGACTAGTCGGCACGTAGGAACTAGGCACCCCTTTTCCGCCCGACTAGCGCCTAGCGATTTTTAGAACATTGTGTAATGGTGGCAGTGAGTGGTGGCGGTGGAGTGATGGTTGTGCAATGGTGGTGGTGGTGGTGGTGGTGGAGGATTGGTGGTGATGGTGGTGGAGTGGTGGCAGTGGTGGTGGTGGCGTGGTGTTGGTGGATTGATGGTGATGGTGGTGAAATGGTAGTGGTAGTGGTAATGGAGTGGAGTAGTGGTGGTGGGAGTGGTTGTGGGGGTATGGTGCTAGTACACAAGAACTTAGCCAAAATTAAGTAGCTCAAAGCTACTTAATTTTTTTCAACTTTTTAGCTTACATTTTACGTGGCACTTAATTTGTTAAGCAATGTAAAATGTGGTTATCAAACTTATTAAATAACTTATTATTTAATTGATTCAGTTTTAAGTGCTGAATGTAGGTTATCAAACAACCATAACTGAAGCACTTAATTTATAGTGGGTACATTTTAAGCATAAATAAATCCTGTGCAGTTTGTATCAGTTCTGTCAACTGATTGCTGCTATTCTGGATTCTGGAATGTGTAATGGGACAGGGAGAATGCTGGTTCCAGCTAAGGCAGTCTGAACTTAGCCAAACAAGAGATATTGCTCAGTCAAATTATTCAGGAATTCTGAAGGAGCGGTTGAGGACGCTTGAGCAGACTGCGTCTCTTATGGCAAGAGCTGTTGTAACCAAGAAGGGCAATCTCACATCTTCGAATAGGCAACCCGATTATGAGTTCTTCCTCTCAAGGCGTCGCTGGTAGCTACTAGCCTAGTTCCAAGTCATCCTTTTTCAGTTACGATGACTAGTTGGTAGTCCTTTTGCTTTCTCTTTCAAGTTTTCAGGTAAACCAACTGCATTCTAACCTCTAACAGGGACTAGAAGGTACTTGTACTCATCTTCTTGTAATTAGGGGCTTCTGTGTACAGTTTTGCTCTTCTTCTTTTTTTTTTTGGGTACAATGGAAACAACGTTTCGCTTGTGTTTACTTGTATAGTTTTGTACTTTTCTGGTTTAACTTTATGGAAAATACATGCAGGATTCGAAACTAGGTAGTGCTGACATTAGTGTAGTAGGTTATTTGGATGTAATTTTGTGCCTTTCGAGTGAGGAATTTAGTTCAGTGTATTCCTCTTTTCTGATGATTAGATGGTGTTTTAGCATATTTTTATCTATGCAACTCATTTCCTTCTCTCTTTCTTTTTGTATAATAGAACCTTGGAGTTCGTATTTCTTTGTTTTTTCTTGTTATTTCTAGTCTTTTTGAAAATACTCAGCTAACAGCCTAACAGATAAGATGTCTAGAAGTTGGTTCCTTTAACACACCCCCTTGATGTTAAAAGTGCTACCTTCCTCATTATACCCTGCTAATGATTGTACACCCAGGCCCATTTTCTGATCTTCTCTGTATTGAGATGAAGCGGGATTGATCAACATGAGCGGCGCACGCATTTTTGGACGCCAAATGCCACGAGACTAGTCACGACTATATTTGATAGTATATTACTAGTTCTAAACTTAGCGAAATTCGGTGATAACTGAGTTAGACAAAAAATAAATAAGTGAAGATATACACGTATTTAGCTTGATGATAAGAATACGCAGGATGGTGGTTCTGCAACCAATAGACGACTAAACTACGAAGTTTCCTACCGAAAGCAAATGAATACTAGGATTGACATGTTAGGGTCTTAGGTTAGGCCTCTGAGATTATTTTTTTTCCTTTGGGGGGTGTGTTCCTGCCATCATATCTTCTATTTTTGGGGTATTGATTCGTCTTCAATGAGTGAAATTGGAAAAGTAAGTTTTTTTTTTTTAATTTTATCCAAGTATTTTGAGAAATAACCACTTTTTAAGGCAAAAATTTGTGTCTTTTGTTTGTACTTCTAATCAAGATATGTTAACTTCCATCCCATGTTATAAGTTGATTGTCAATGTTGAGAGAATAAATTATACACACCGGCAGTGTAAACATTTATTTTCTCCAAATCAATAACCTTGTCTAACGTCCCAATTGTCAAAACGTTAATTAAGCATTTTCTGCAATGATTTCTGTAATTGAAAATCAAATTACTTAATTAAGGCGAAAGCACAGTTGATGATTACAACCTGATTAACTTACAAAAGATAAGTTTTCAAAATATGATTACAACATTGGAATTGAAATTTCTAATAAAGTTAAGACAGAGCTTCTACTCGATAGATTTCTCCCCATGGATAATGTTGTCTTCGGGCTGATACGGCGTCTTAAATACTTGGCGTTTGAATGCCAATGATAAGCCGGAAGCTCTGTTCCCCCATGGGAAGTTATGGCAGTGGTTTGGGATATCCGGAAGCTCTGTCAAGAGGAAGGAATTAGCTGTGCTTGGTGCAAACGAGAGGTGAATGGGTTGGCCCATGTAGTAGCTTCCGAAGCTCTTAGAGGTGTTCTGCCTGTCAATTGGGTGTCTTCCCCCTCCCCCTGTTTAGTTTCTATTGTAACCAGGGATAGTTCCCTTTCTCTGTAATGAAAATTTTGGTTTATCAAAAAAAAAAAAAAAAAAATGCCAATGATAAGGTAGTACCGTGAGAAAGGGAAAAAAGAAAAACTGCACTGTAGATAATCTCCTACCCTTCCAACCCTTAATTTACATAACATGTAAACAACCATACTCCATATAAAGTGCCCAAATGATTACAACGCCGTTCGCAGTTTGATTTCTTTATCTAGCCATTAACCTATAAGGATCTCTAAAAACTTTTCTCCCTTAACCACCGAATTATGGCCCCCACGTGATTCAACTCTCCATTGTTTGTCCCAACTCTGAGGTCCGGATGACAACACCCAAGTTATCTACTAAGTCGAATTCATATATATCCATCACAAGGGAACTTAACAAACTCCCGAGGAACGCCTTATTCCCCGAGAAACACCTATAGGCTATATAGAGCATAACCATGCACCAATGGTACATGTCCATCCTTATCCCCAAACCAATTCACCGAAGTTATTCATGTAGTGCCACATACAAGGCTCCATTATTTACAATACGGTGTCCACATGCCGCCCTTAATAATACAAGAACCCCTAGGTTGCCCATAACAATACAGGGTCCTTGCAAGTTGCCCTTAATAAAACAGGATCCTCAGAAGCTGCCCTTAAACTCATCATCAGGAAATGACAAGTAAAACAAATCACAATGTTAATTGAGTAAGTTAACAAGTAAAAAGGTATTTGGTATTATATCTTTCTTTGGATAAGTCTCAACTGTAGAACTTTTGAGGTTAAACAGTAATAATTAAACTTTTAGGATAAATTTTTTATTTATTAACTATGGGGTTGATTTATAATTTATTAAATCATAAGGGTTGATCTACAATTTATCAATCTGTAGGGGTTGATTTGTATTTTTGTAACTTATAGAGGTTAAAAATCAATAATGTATTAAACTATAGGGGTTGATCTGTAATTTATACATCTTAAGGATGAAATAGTCTTTGCACATGTTCTAAACAAAAAGTGATACAGTAGTATAAGTATTTAGGGTTTAGCTTTGGCTAGTGATTTTGCCACACCCTTTTACGTTATTGTCACACCCTGCAAGTGTATTTTTTGATGCAAAAATACACTTACAATGTGTGACAAAAACAAAAAAGGGTGTGGCAATATCATTTCCCTTAGCTTTTAGCTAGAAACATATCCTGTGATTTAAATGTTGGTTTTAATAGTCATAAGGGTAAAATAGTAACTTTGTACTTCCTCTGTCCCAATTTGTTTCTCCAATTTCGGCATACGTGTCCAAAAAATGATCTATATCTCATAATTTATACTCCAATGTTTTATGAAAACGTCGTATTACAGAACTAATTGAGATCTATCTAGTAAGATCCATATTACATGTAAAAAAATTATGAATTGAAACATGTATAGACAATTTTGTAGGAGATCCCAAATAGTAAATAGTGACAAACAAATCGGAGGGAGTAACTCTTAAGGCAAATTGGTCAACTTTCAAGTTCAGTTACGTTTATCAGAAGTGGACTTCCGAATTGATCATTGAATTCAGAAGTTGAGTTCCTAATCTTGTTTAGAAGTCAAATTCCGAATTATGGAGCTGTAATGGAAAGTTAACCTCGAATTATGGGTTGCTACTCGGAAGTAACTTCCGATATATCCTATTTTTTCAAGACTATATATTCAACCATGTAGGAAACAAATCTGAAAATGGTCCAATGAAGTTATCCCATTTTGGGTTCTCAAAATAAGTACTTATTTGGGAATAAGTACTTATTTTTTGAATTAAAGGTGATGTATTATGATAGAATGACCTGTCTCACAAAGCGGGAATAAGTACTTATTTTTTAAGAAGTGAATCTGCGACGGGTTATACATTTTTTTGCTTGGAAGATCAAAAGAAGTCACAATCATAAACGCAGTCCATAGATACACGTGTCGTTGTGATCACGTTTTGTACAGCGACTATTTTGTGCACCCCGTACTTCTTTTTCTAACAAAACGTTTTGACTTATTCAATAATCCTGTTTTCTAAAAAAAATAATAATAATTTTTTTCTTTTCCTTTCTATCTCTTCCCTTGGACGAGGAGGATGGGTCGCATAAGTGGAGTACTAGTTTTAGGGTTTATGGAGCAAGAATTTTATTTAGAAAGTGAAGGGATAAATCTTTACACGTTTAGGTATTTTGGTCCTTAAATTTTTTTGGTCTTAAAAACATTTGACGTTCAAAGAAATAGTTTCGAATGGGTTGTACGGAGAAAATAAAGAATTCTATTTAGAATAAGCGTTACAGTAGTATTTTTTTGGTTTGTCCGATTCCCACTTGTTCTGGAATTCCGGTCAAGATGATGCTTGTAGAGTAAATCTGAAGGTAAATTAGACTCATTAGCCACCTTTCACTTACTTTTGGCTTTGAAAGTCGAATTCCATTAGATTAATCTTGAAAGTTTAAAAGGCAGCCAAATGATCTACTTTATCCCCCCCCCCCCCCCCCCAAAGTCTACACACATACAATCTGTGCACAGAATTCGTTGTGGGGCCCACCACGGGTTCTACACAAATCATCCGAGCCGTTCATTAAATGTAAAATATTTTTTCAAGGGTCTCCATAAAAAATAAGCTCAATCCGATACCTATAGGTGCTCGATCCAACCATATAACTTTTCATTATCTGAAAATCTGAATGAAAAGTTAGATGGTTGGATGAAGCACCTATAGGTATCGGATTGAGCTTATTTTTTACGAGGGACCCTCAAACAAATATTTTACATTTAATAAACGGCTCGGATGATTTGTATGAGACCCGTGATGGGTCCCACAACAAAATATGTGCACAATCTGTGTACAGATTATCTATGTATGTAGCAGGACTCCTTTATCCCGATGGTGTCGTGATACCTAGTTACTGAAAAAGCTGCAAAGTCGAATGCACTTTTTCTTTTTTGACAAACAAAATCATCACAGATATATTATAAATATCAAATAAACAGGAGAAATGATTTTGCCACATCCTTTTTTATAATGGCACACCCTGCAAGTGTATTTTTGCTCCAAAAAATATACTTGCAGGGTGTGGCATTATCAAAAAAGGATGTGGCAAAATCACTACCCATAAACAGATACTGTATATTATGGAATGCACTTAAAAACTACACACATGCATCCGAAAACGATAAATCTAAACGAACATTATGGGTAAAAAATGTCCAAGTCACCTCCATCTGCAAAGGAATATAATTTCTTTTCAAGGTTTGTAGTACTACTACTACTACTACTTAAATACTAGTACTGTATTCAAATGGTAATTGAAGCTTTATATGTGACGGGACATACAAAAATTGCAGGGTGAAATTCCATTTTAGGTTTCCACATGAAAGTCCCGCTTGTGTTGAATTCGGAACACATGGCTCCTTATCCAGAAAGGATGGAACATCTTGTCACATATCTCCCTTCATACCAAATCCCCAACTTTTTCCGGTTTCATGCCTGAGATGACGCATTGGCTTTAATGAATCTTGAATGAACGAGTTACATGAGTTACCACATGTCATGTAAAACAGAGAAAAAATAAGCTTTATTATTATTAGTTGAAGTATTTTTTTTCCATTCGCTAATAGTGCCACTACTCCCAAAAGACGATGTTTATTGAAGTCGGACCTAATATAGACACAAAAATTGGTCCTGCACATAATTACGATGAGGACCTTTTCTTACGTTAGTTAATAGTAGCTTCCATAAACCTGTGAATGTCTTAACAAATGTGTAAATCAACAAGAAAATAGTATAAGTCTCAAAATAAACCAAAAAAAAAACAACAAAAAAAAAAAGAGTAAGAAAAAATGTACTCGTATGCGAAGAAGCGAAAACCCAAAACCCTAAAAAACATAGATTCTCTTCATCCCGAAAAAGATTGTCTAGTCCGTAAAATGAGAACTCGAAAATAATGTACTCTTGTCAAAAAAAATCCCAACTTTTTTGCTAAAATTGAAATAACTCATTCATATCTAATACAACCTCTCTCTACCTTTCCCTTCTCCCACCGTTTTTTTCCCACCCAACTGCCGCCGAAACCGATCTATGGCTTTGACTGGGGGAGGGGCAGCTCTCTCTCTGAATAAAATTCCTAATCAGCGCCTGTCTTCCATTTTGATTTTGCCTCCGGCGAGCTCTGTTGCTCCAGCGTGGCCCATTCAGCTTCTTTGTTGTTCCGATCGTGTTGTCGTGGGTTCGTCCTCTCCGTTCGGTGCCCAACCTCTTAATTAGCCATCCGGATATGCATGCATCCTTTTCTCTTCTTCTCCAATTGCTTGACTTCCCCTTTTCTGTCTGCCCCTCCCCGTCGAGCGTCGGAGTCTCCCAAAAGCAATAGCCGATCAACTCCCCCTTCTTTTCTCCCTTTTCCCTGTTCGATCGACTGTCGCTTGTTTCCCTCTTTCCCTTTCCGATCGGATCTAGTTCTCCCTCTTCGTTCTCCCCTTCCCCAACAGCTCCGATCGTTTTCCGTTCTGTTCTTTTCTTTTCTGCTTTGCATGCATGTCTGTTTTTGCAGGTTTGATGCGGTGAGGCTGTGCTGAGGGGCGGTTTCTGCTTGTGGCTAACTGATTTGTGTCGGCCGCCGTTAAATATGGGCGTGATCCGGCCAGCGGTTTGATCGTGTGTTAGGCGATGGCTACGTTTTGACGATTGGAAGGCATTGGCGGTGCTGTTGGGCGTTGGCTGCTCGTGGCGATGGCGATAGGTGCTGTTTGGTTCTGTTTTTTTATTTTTTCTTTGTGTTGTTTTCGTGTATTCACGCTGTGTTCTGTTTCTTAGGCCTCTAGGTCTTCACATGTCGTCAGCGTCCGTTATCTTAGGCGATAACACAGTCGTGTTGTGTTTTGTTTTGTATTTGCTAAACGCTTGTAATCTTCTTCTCATTAATATATATGATGTTCTTTGATGTCAAAAAAAAAAATTACAACTTGCTGTAAAAATCTAAACTTTACTTGACAAACATGGAGTATTATTTTTAAGTGGGAAAAATTCAAAAAAACCCCTGAATTTTGAACTCAATGTCAAATAGGCACCTGAACTTAAATAAACTTCAATTGAACACCTGAACTTTCACTCCGTTATCAATTTACCCCTGCCGTCTCAATCCGTTACTTGTCGTTAACGGCACAGTTAAAAAAAAAAAACTTACCACCAGTTTGCAATCCTATGAAGCAGAAACGTGATTATGAGAGCCTTAGAGACAAAATTTGATTATGTCTCTTTAGAATAATATGATCAGAATAATAAGATCTTCACACCCGTTTAAACGGATTAAAAATTGGAACACTTAATTTTTTAACCATATTTTTTAATATATAAACGGTCTCAAAAAAAAAGTGCTCAAATTTTCAAAAAGAATTTTTAAAAAAATTCTCCCTACTTCCAACATTTCTCTCTCTATCTCTCTCCACTTATTACCCGGACCCGGGGGCTCTGCTGCCCCAAAGGCACATCAGCCCCTACCCACACACCAAAATGGCAACGTTTTGGTTAAATAAAAAATTCATACCACCAGTTTGCAATCCTATGGAGCAGAAACGTGATTATGAGAGCCTTAGAGACAAAATTTGATTATGTCTCTTTATAATAATATGATCAAAATAATAAGATCTTCACACCCGTTCAAACGGATTAAAAATTGAAGCACTTAATTTTTTAATCATATTTTTTAATATATAAACGGTCATAAAAAAAATTAAGTGCTCAAATTTTCACTCCGTTTTGAATCAGTACAAATATATTTAAGTGCTCATAAAAAATTAAGTGCTCAGAAAATTAAGTGCTCATAATCACATTTCTGCTCCATAGGATTCTAAATAAAGAACACATACTTAATATGAGAGCCTTAGAGATAAAAATGAATTGCGACCCTTTAGAATAATATGATAAGAATAAAAAGATCTTTGCACCGATTCGAACGGAGTGAAAATTTGAGCACTTTTTGAGACCGTTTATATATTAAAAAAATATGGTTAAAAAATTAAGTGCTCCAATTTTTAATCCGTTTGAACGGGTGTAAAGATCTTATTATTCTGATCATATTATTCTAAAGAGACATAATCAAATTTTGTCTCTAAGGCTCTCATAATCACGTTTCTGCTTCATAAGATTGCAAACTGGTGGTAAGTTTTTTTTTTTAACTGTGCCGTTAACGACAAGTCACGGATTGAGACGGCAGGGGGTAAATTGATAACGGAGTGAAAGTTCAGGTGTTCAATTGAAGTTTATTTAAGTTCAGGTGCCTATTTGACATTGAGTTCAAAGTTCAGGGGTTTTTTTGAATTTTTTCCATTTTTAAGTTATCGTTTTGTCGACCGGACAATCTTTTTGAGACCAATGTAGTAGGAGATACGCTGATCAAGACAATCTTCCAGAATCACAACAAGCCCTTGTATTTGTATTTGAATTTGGTTTCAATTACTAAAAATGCGTGTTCTAAAAACAAAACATACACAATGAGCCCTTCATTTTTGTTAATCAGGACTTCAGTTTTATACTTTTAACTCAACTTCTTAATGAGAAATTAAACCTCGTCTCGTGATCATATAGCAATATGATTTATCTCAAGGCTTTCTCCAAAGACCAGGGTTGGCATAGAGGTCACCTTTTAAGACGTGATGGATGCAGGGATTAGAATCTCATTGTTGTGGGCTGCAGGTTTGATTAAATAAACAGGCCAAAAACAAAAAAACCAAACGTAACTAACCACCCTCCACGACTCCATGTCTCTAACTAGGACCCTCTTTCGTCGCATCTCCATCTTTTTCGATACACTCTTTTCAGCAATCTTAACCAGCCCAATCTTCATCGCTTCCATCACTATCCTGAAAAATGTGGTAATTATGAATCAAATTAGCAATCATCACCAAGTGATGAAGTCATGTTCACCATATGGTAATCGCTAAAAGTGAACATTATTATCACCATTGTCCATGTTTAACTGCTTTGATCATAACACGCAACATATCCTTTTCTTGCTTGAATGCAAAGGATTACAAATAGTGGCAGCTTTTAACAAACTAATTTATTCACATTACTGGTCACCAAAATCAACAAAGATCCATAAAATCGATGTAAGTGAATACTCAGACCTTTGACTTGCTTGAAAATTCTTCGATGTCATCATCTTCAACCTACAAAGTTTATCCACTAAAACATGAGCATCAACAAGAACATTTGTTTCTCCAATTTTGGCTTTAACCATTGGACAAGAAGATTCACTTCACCTCCTGTTGCATCTATTCGAAAGCATGCAAATTACATAAGACTTGCATAACGAAGTGCGGCGGAATACTTTGAGCTTTCCGAGAACAATGAACCCACTCTATAAGCACATACACAAACTCGTAACACTGTTATCGTTTCTTGCCACGTAGAGAAGACTACAAGAGCCTCCTCTTGATACTGACACTACAAATCCAACTGCTCTTAGATGAAAACCCCTTGAGAGAAGATAATTGATAGAATATATTTGCGGAGAAGGAGAGAGGTAGATTCTAATGTATTTTCTTTGTATCTTCAATATCTGCAAGACTATTATATACACACGGTCCAACAGTTTGAACTCATCTAGTAGATAAAGATAATCTATTATTTGACTTTAGACTCTCCTAACATAAAGAGATAATAAGTCTATCTCCTTCTAACCCACCCAATCATGTACCCATGTCGACTTCCCATGTGAGTTGGGTCCGATCTAACTGACCCATTTACTAACATCTCCAACCCGTACAAATTGGGCTCCAAGACATTCTCTCATCATCCATATCAATCTTATCAATTCTCTACTCATACACAAGAAATGAGGCATTCAATTCAGTTGGTTCTGCATCTCTTGGGCCTTAGGGCAGCTTTCAAACTCACCAATGAGTTTCCATGTTATGTTGGCTGATAATATCTACCAAATCATTGTACAAGCCACGGCTAAAGTTGCTGTGTGACTAGCTGGGTCATTGTGATATCTACTTCCCACTTAGGGGTGGGAGTGTTAGAAGTTCTGCATGAGCTAGTACTAGAGAGTGAGGGTAGTAGTGTTGTCATACTTTGCGACGCTTCCTGTAAATATTGTGTTAGGGTTAAGTTTGCCCTAAACACTTCTCCTTTTCTCTCTCACAACAGCCTCTTCTGCCTAGGGACACCTTGATACCAAGATTCAAAGTTATTTAAGGCAAGAGGCGCACCAAGCCGCTAACCTGAGTTAGGGTCTAGGCGCAAGGTGAGGCAAGGGCTGTATTGAAGAAAGGCAAACCTCGGCAGAAAAATAGCAGAACTGGCATATACATATACCTATGATATTGAACGTTGAGAAAAAGACTACCCTCTCCATGAGTAATAAAAGATTGCATACTAATTATTACTGTTCCTTTAGGTAGTCAATTTCGTTTAAATCTCATTAGTCAATTTCCATTCAGTGCAAGTAACAGAGCAAATACGTAGGAGGAGGAGGAGGAGAGGTAGAGGAGAAGATTAAACACAACCTTTGATTTAGGGTTCTTTGACAGTACAACTTTTTTTTTGGTCCTTGAGCTCTTCAAATAAGTCGATAAACGGAATATTCACAACTCAAGGACAATTGATATATCATAAAAGTGAAAGGCAAAAGACAATTCACTGGAGTGAGTACTTGGAACCAAGAGTCACATATAAGAAAGTAACCAAAAGCCAAAAATACCACTCAACCATACGAAATAAAGAACAAGAATACGAAAAGATATAAGAATAAAGAAAAACTACCTTTGGTTGTTCCTTGGTGACTTTTTTGTACCCTACAATTTTCCGGAAAACAATAATGAGCTAAATTTTACCGAACTGTGAACTGTGCGCATGTGTTAAGGAAATTGAAAGCACTCAAATAAATCCTCTAATGAACTTGTTAATTTTGAAAACAACTGTTGCAATTTACTTTACCTTGACCTCCTTTCGTACAAGGGTGGCATTCTCTTAATGCCTTATGAAATATCACTAATTAAAAGAACTAATTTTAACTTTTAAGGCAGCAAAAATGCACACACAGTCAGAGAAAGTGACTGACCAGCTTTTCTGTCGTCAATAACCTTCACTTTTTTCGACAGCCTCTCATCCTGCAATAACACCTAGCACATCAAGATATGTCAAATCCAGTAACAAGAATGCAATATGGATCCCCCAACCATCCTACCGAAAGTAGAAATAGCTAAATTGTGCTAAAGATAATCGTGCTTAATCTAAATTTGTTGAAGTAGGAAAGGAAAGGATATCTAACTTCCACTTCATTAGTCTCTTTTTCTGGACCAACATGCTGCAAATTCTGGCTGGAAGCTGAAAACATAAATGATTCTTACTGATTTGAGTATTCCAATCTTGTAATCTCGTGATACGAAAGTACTTAGAAATAGCACAAACCTTTTGACGACGGCGACTTCCTTACTTTTCTTGGTGCCTTCTGAAATTTGAAAAGTTTAGCAGGAGATTTAGCTCAAAAACCGACAATAACCTTAAATGATGCAAATCCATCTGATAAGGTACACGAGGAATCCCACGGCTGTAAGTAAGGTACTGAGAAAAAGCATCGACACAAATTACCAGGGAAGACATTATACAAGGATATGCATATGTAAAAAGGAACTAAAACAGAACTTGGTCACATCACTCCAGCCATGTGTCTAATTTACCTAAATCAATTACAACTTGATGCACAGTTTGGTTAAATACTAATGTACTAGGCAGTCAAATCCCAGGACCTGCGAAGCACGGGTATCAATACGGCATACAGGTGCGATGCAATAACGGACGGTGATATAGTAAAACCACAAAAAATTAAGATACGGGTATGACTGGAATACATCTATATCATGTTTTATCTATATTTTGAAAAGAAAACAAAATTAAGCAACAAATGCAAGAATACTTACACTTGACCTAATTAATAAAGACCTCCAATGTTCATCTACCCTCTTTGCCATGGTCTTAGGCTAGGTATGATCCACTTCCCAAAAGTTTAAGCACATGCCTGTTTGGCATAAATTTAGAGATCTGTCTTTGCAGCGTCTCATCTGAGTTTTTCATTATATTTGCGTGCATATTTTTGGATCAATCATTCGTCCTAATGAGCTGAATCTAAAAGGCAAAAAATTATTATCAAAAGCCAAAAAAAGTACACTATAGTAAAAAAAAAAAAGTTCAAAAAAGGTGTCTTTAGGGTCCTCAAGGCTGTCTCATCTGAAGTTTTTAAACCTCCATATTTTTCTTCTCTTCTTTTTTTTTTTTTTTTTTTTGGCAATTCCTCTCATCAAGATGAATGAATCCAAAAACATTTGGCGAAAAGCTAAACAAAATATCATTAAACTTCAATAGTGCCAATTGTCTTCAGCAAAAATCAATTTAGGCCAAACTCACTACATACTAGAGCTTATGTGCTCAACTAAATTCAGTACCCCTTACTTTTTCTTATTTTTTTTTAACATAATTTTCAAGAGGTGGTCAATAAGCATTGAATCTATGTCTGATATTCCTCCTCTTTCTATTTGTTCTTTATATTCCCATATGCAATTTCTATAGAAGCATGGCATTTCTTCATTCACACATGTCCCAAGTCCACTCACTAAACTTAAAGTTTTCCGTTTTCTTTTTTTGCTTCGGATGTTCACCAAACCAGGTCTTTTTCGAAAATGTTGAAATATAGTAAGAGCAAATAGACAAAATAAGAAGTTAGGATTGAAGTTGTAAAAAGGCCTTACTAGTAAACATCAAGCATCTATTACAACAAGATCTTAGGGGGAAAATAGACCAGCCATACCCATCCCTGTACATGTGACGTACTGTTGCCATACCCAAATACTAAGACATATTGGTTATATTTTTGTCATACCAGGTACATATTTTTCCGTACTAGTACCCGGTACTGGTACGCCACCATTTTTCAAGTACCCGTGCTTCATACCCTGGACACTTGTCAGCTACAAAATCAAAAGACCTAGAGGAGATATAAAGTTATAAACCGATGTCCACACTTCAAAACAGAGACCAAAAGGTCAAAACGCAACAGAAGTTTGGGCAAGAATATGGGGGGTCCTTGCGATAAATTTGCTAAAAGAGTACCAGAATAGACTGATTTCTAACATGCCTATGGTATCAACCATAAGTCATTAAGAACAGTTGTAAGGGTTAAACACTCTAATGGTTGAGATCATTGTAAACTAGAACGCTTGGTTAAAAGAACACACTCCGCAAAATTCCCAATTTATTGAGACCAAAAAGTAACCAAAACTTGGCTATTCACAAACTTGGGTTTTAATTTGGTTTTAGATGTTCATAAATAAACTACACTACATCCACTCATTAAGTTTCAGATTCATTAGTTATACTCGACACAAGAACATCAAAAGTATAGTTCATCACAAGCTACAAAATCAAAAGCACATGTATTTCCAGTTGCACGTATCAAAACCAAGAAAGAGTGTAAAGTAGAAGGAGACATGTTAACTAAGTTATAACACCCAAGAAATGACCATTAATCTTCATAAGTCCAATAAAGAGAGAATAGTCTTCAAGTCCTCGGTGCAGTATCTGTGTATGCTTACGATGTTGGCTCACGATAATTTACCAACTAGTCACTTACGGAAGTTCTACATTGGAATCATCGATCAGCATAATGTGACGAACATTTGAAAGTGATACCAATCACTTTGTAAAACTTTCAAAGAAAAAGAGACTCACAGATTTCAAATGCAACTTCTAGCACCCTAAG
This sequence comes from Rhododendron griersonianum, assembly GCA_018127125.1. NCBI lineage: Eukaryota > Viridiplantae > Streptophyta > Magnoliopsida > Ericales > Ericaceae > Rhododendron > Rhododendron griersonianum. The sequence continues at coordinate 19,577,911 of CM030795.1, forward strand.
GCAATGCATCACAACGTAATTAAGCAAAGTCCACCATAACAAAAACTGAGGAGCAAATCTAAACTCTTATCTAATGTTATCCCTTACAAATCTGGAGAACTTCTCTTAGCATCTTCCTTATCGTCCCTGTACCAAACTTTGTATTAATCTCATCTGAAAGCCCAAATGCAAGTCAGTATTAATGTAATATCTTTAAGATCGTCCCTATACCAAACTTTGTATTAATCTCATCCGAAAGCCCAAATGCACATCAGTATTAATGTAATATCTTTAAGGTGACAACCAGGAAGTTGCATAGACAAGTTTTCCAGATTTGTTAGGGATAGCATTAGATCAATTGGGGACGAAATCTTACAAGAGAGCCTAATAAATGATAGCCACGAACAAAACCTTAGACAAAGTAAACCTAGAACTGATAAGAAAGATACTGCATTTGACCTTAGCCAAAAGGGAAGTCGGGTATCAAAAAAATGAACTAAAACTAGAAACTACAAGACAGACCAGTTTAGAGAAACCCAGGATCCAAAATGGCAGTGACATCATTCTTCACTATACACAAAACCAAGAATAACAAACAGACGCTTGGCCAAACTATATGCTCCATTAATAGAGTGACCAAAAAGTACTGGAATCAACCCACCAATCCATGAATAATGATGACATGAAAAAATAAATAATGCAATTTTTACATACTAATTCCTAAAACCCCTGTCCCACATAGAACTCACCATTCACCCACTCCACAATGTTGATGGGTCTAATTAACGTGGATATTAAGCTACCAATAGTTCCAAATGTCTAAGTTTTAAGGAAATGGGCCCAACACTGTATGTTAAGCTATCTAAACTCTCCCCCACATGCAACTGCGTCTTGCGAATGGAGATGCAAATGTCCATACATATCGCGAAAGAATACAAAGGGAAGAATCATAATGCAAACAGGGAATCTATGCAAATAGAGAGACTTGAACCCAAAAAGTCTCCCAACTGAGCTTTGATACCATGTTAAGTTACCAATTGTCCCAAAAGTTTAGCGGTTAAGAAATGGGCCCAACGACATATATCTAGCAATCCAGTAGTTGAAAGCAGAAGTTCCTATAGAAAGGCCATTCCCACTGAGGGCCCCCGGTAATTAAATGTTAGGGAGAGCTACATTGGGTACAAACCTAAACTTTAATTGAAGTGGCTTCCACGAGACTCAACCGCCAAATACAAGTAATTTCCATGGTAGGGTTCAGATTCTAGGACTTCTTTTGATATATGCAGCATCATGTAAGATTCATGTTAACATGTTTGGTAAACATTGAACAACAAATTTGCCCAGAACTGAAAGTTTCCTTGCACACATGGCAACAACATAACATAGCTTGGACATATTTAGGTACCCTTCAGAAAGAATAATCCCTCCATCCCAAATTAAGTGTCCCTTTTCACTATTTGGGAGGTCTAAAACTATTGTCTATATCTTTTCATCTATAATGTTTTTTTACATACAATATGGATCTTGTTTGATAGATCTCAAATAGTTCTATTATACAAAATTTTAAAAATCTTGAAAAACATTATGAGTTGGAAAATATAAGATTTTGTTATTGGCACGACTGCCGAAAAAGGACACTTATTTTGGGACGGAGGGAGTAATTAATTAGGTACCTATGCTGCTATGCACCATTGACAAATGAGACCACCACATGCATGCACAGGCTCTGAATCAAATGTTGCAAGATCTAACCTTTTCCTCCACTTTCTTAAACAAGGTAGATATGGTAGGTTGGACAAGACAGCTATGACTGCTACGAGAGGGTTCTTTTTGCTTTATCACCGACCTAGCAGATGGTTGAGCTTTTCCTGAGAAATGAGTAGATGCTGCAGCATCCTCATTGTCATGGTCAACAATAAGGAGGCATGAATGTACAGTCTGTGTCAACCAGTTATAGGAATCAGCATACAGTTGGTGAGATCAACAATGAGAAGAGAACCACAAGGATATAAAAGCCAAATATGGCTGTGCTGGAGAGAGAAGTTGGAGAAATATTGAATGAGCAGTAAATAATGCAACGAGCCAAAGGAAACATAATAGGATATCTCCAGGAGCATAATCTCTGAGTAGATCCATGCCACCTTGTAGTTCCTGTCCTATAGATTCAGTGCCACCTTCTTGTTCCTCTCTTTTAGATGTGTCATCATCGTTCCCAACCAAATCCTCTGCCGAAGAAGGTTCTGCAAAACTGAACTACGAGATGGCTTAGAGAATCAAGCCATGAACTTTGTGAAATGCTACATAATTTCAGAGAGAGGGAGTTCCAACACAGTTACCATGCTTAAAGGCAATCCAAAAATTAGATATCTATACATAAAAAAGCAGTGTTTTTGGCTTTTTGCATTTTCTAACCCCAATCATTTTCATCCATATAACAGGAAAAATGATAAAATAAAGTTGCTGATCTCAAAAAAAAGCTAAAGGAAAGTTCAAAGGACAACAAAAGTATTGTCAATTCTAGCTATGTTACTTGGAACACGCCATGGTACGCCACATGCCCAAAATTGCGGTGCGGTGAGGGTAGGTTTCTGTAGATTTTAATCAAAAAAATGTTCTTATTTCAAGAGATTATTTTCCAATAAAATACAATATTACTTGCATAAAATAGTTATGTAAAACACAATCGAGAAGCATTATGATCAATATTTCTTATGATTTCCCTTGCTAAAGATTCACTTGCTCTAGTTTCTACAGAAAAAACTTCGGGGCTGCTCATAATCGCTAAATTTCCCGGTTTGGTACATAGGTGTACTATATTCCGAATGTGCATTCCGAAACATAATTTGCAGGGATATTCGAGTTTTCTAGCAACAAAAAGTTAGATATATCATCATATGTAGTCATGCTCATAGACCCTCTCTATCTTGGTTATCAAGAACTTGTTCCAAATACCTTTGACACCATTAGAAACCCAAGCATCAGAATATTTCAGTGAGGGACAGTGCCACATTGGACCACCACAAATACGAAATGGGCTGGAATTATATGCCCTCTTCTAAACAGACCTGCACCCGTAGCTATCAAGCTTCAAACTCCATGTGAAGTATCTCTATCAACCTCCAAGCACATGGCTAATAGGGTATCGTTATGGGGTAGTATCTAAATGTTCCGCAATATGTAGGGTCGTCCAAGCTAAATGTCTCAATGTTGTCAAAACACCATCAATATTAACCTTTTCAAGCATCGTAGCATCAAAGTAAATGAAGCACTGATTCCTAGCACTCTATGATACTGGATGTGACATCTACTTATTGGAACTAAAAACACAGAAAAATTACAGTAATATTGCCTGAGGTTTTAATGAATTACAGCTAGCCCCACAGTTTTGGCATCATTCGACGTACCTCCCTTGAGTTTATAATTGCATAACACTTTCCCCTCACCGTCAAGCCATCAATAGATGAAACAGATGACGTCAACATTTGTTGCACTGTAATACTTAATACTAGCGGTTGTGCCCGTTCAATGCACAGGATTAAAAAATCACATTAGTTTCTTCCGCCCCCATGTATCGAACGGGTGCAACGCTAGTAATAAAAAATATAGTTTAATGCTTTTTCGGTCCCGTGTTCGATGCATGCTAACATTGGTCTCATTCTATGCACTAAGAGACATGTGTGGTGGAAAATGAATTTGGAGTACCATGTGATGGAACCCCTGCAGAGACAGAGAATAATTTTTCCTCCATATTCAACCCCCAAGTCTCTTTCTTGCCCCCTCTCTTAGTATGTAAATGTTTTCAAAGGCGTTTTTTGGGCTCGCCTCGAGGCGTTGGGGCAGTGAGGCAATGCCAAAATGCCTCAGGACGTGAAAATTTAGGCGGTGAACCCCAAAGGCAGTCGCCTAATTTCCTTAGGCGCACCAAGGCATACGCCTCAGTCGCCTTCTACGCCCCGATAAATGAGGCGTAAGCCTCACGAGAGAAATTTTCCTAATCTAATTTTGGTAATTTCATAATTCAAACCCCCTCTCTCTGCTGCCTTGTTGAAGTCTATCATCATCTACAGTCATACTCTGTTTTTCTTTACTAAGTGACGAACTAATGTGCTCTCTTAATAACTAATAAAATGATAAGTTAAGAAGATAAAAATTTAATAACTAATAAAATGATGTTATAGGATTTCTCAATTAGTTATTAATTGATAAGGTAATAAGTCATTAACTGATAATCTACTTTATGCTATCTTTTTGTATTAATCTATCTTTTATGAACTGGCATTTTTTGTATTTTTAAGTTATTTTGTTAATTTAATTATTTAAAAAATCAAAAATCAAAAGGCTTACGCCTCAATGCCTCGGGGCGTACGCGTCGCCCCATGGAGGGTCAAGCACCTCGCCTTGCGCTTTCGCCTTATTATGTTGTATTGATTCCCTTCATTATGTTGTATATTTTAAATCATACGAATAAGAACAGCCCCTACACCTCTATTGAATAGCATTCCTCCAAAAACTAACACAATTCATCTCACTCAAAAAGCTCCCCAACACGCCTAGACGAACCAAGCCACCTAATCCTCCCACATCCACCCAATCCTCTCAGACCCACCATATCCATGGGCCCCCTACACCCCTCCAGTGGCTAAGCATCCCAGCCTCACCATGTCAAAACAATCATTGGGCCGTGGCTTGGGCTTAGTTGCTCCCAGACCCACCATATCCACGGGCTCCCTACACCCCTTCATTGGCTAAAGCATCCCAACCTACACCCCTTCATTCTCTCACAATCTCTTAGCATCCCTCTGCTCTATGTATGTCTTATCGCCACCACCACTCACAGCCACCTCAGCACCATCAATGGGCCATGGCTTGGGCTTAGTTGCTCCCAGTGCAACTTCAGCCTCACCGCCAGTGGGGCTGAGGGGGAAGCGAACAGCATCTGCAGATAACAATGACTGACAGAGAAATTAACCTATCCATTGTGAGATTGGCAGCGTAGAGGGGTTGACAGTTTATGTAGGTTTCTCCAGCTATCAATCCAAACCCAACACATGAAAACTTGTTGGTACAAACTGCCTAGAGAACAAAACCATAAAAACACAAAACAGAGGAAAACATGGCCAATGCTCTAACACGTCACTAACCCTATCAGTCTATGTTCCCACCTTTTGTTCTGCTTAAATTTGCTGATTCGGGGTAGATTGTTGCGTTGCAGTGGAGGGTAGTGGTGGAACAACATGAGGAAGACATAAGAAATGGGAGATAGGGCTGTGGGTGCCCAAGGGCATACCTTGGAGAACCATCATGACAACTTCTCTCTCTATCACACACATTTGTGGTGGTTAGATTTGTATAAATGGAGGTGATTGTACAGGTCATGCAGGTGGTTCGGCGAAGTTGGGGTGGGTCAAAACAAAGGGAGGGGGAAAGCAGTGGTAACCAACTATTGATTATGGGTACGCAAATCAGAGAGTGCCAAAGGTGATCTTGGATAGAGCAACAGATATATAATAGGTGTCGGGGAACAGGGTGGGCAATTAGCAGGGGTTTGGCTAGAGTGGGGTTGCAGATGTGTTGGCAGTGGTGGTGATGAGGGGTCGTAGTTGTGTGCCACAACAATGACGGAGGCCATAGAGGGAGGAGAAGAAATGAAGGGAAAAGAAAAAAAAAATAGACAGATACATAAAGAAAGAGTGGTGGTTATTAAGTGATTTCAACATAGGTAAGAAGAATAATTTTCGACGAAGTTACAATTTAAATGCAAGAACCCAAGGATGAAAAGTTACAATTTAGCACCAGTAAAAGAGGGGAGGTTGGTGAGACTAACGAAAAATAGCGAGGATGGCTGTATATCTTCTGGACCTAAAGGGAGGTCAGTCTATTTTACAAGAAACAAAACAAAAAGGGAATATAGGTACAAAAACGTAGAATTGACCCTATGTCATTCGACTTGGAGATAGTGAGTAAAATACTAAGACTCATTAACTAAATACGAAGATTGTCCTTGGATTGATGTAATATATTTTAAAAGTAAACATTTCTTGACAGGCTGACTAATCACACTAATGCAACTAGTAAAGTAGCAAGTATAACTGCATATGCAAACAAAGAAGCTGCACAGAAATGGTAGACAATGACAGTTATTATCCACTGGATATCGTACATTCCATCATCAGATTGCAATAGTCGAGTCAATTAAGAATAAAAGGCAAGGTAAGTACTTGAATCTTTTTCCTGCAGTTCTCTCTGAATGCCGAACTGGAGTCACCTCAGTGAAATCTTCGAAATTATTCTGACTGTCAGAAAAATCATCTTCTAGGTCTGTTTTTGGAGACTCTTGTTCTGCATATTTCAATCCAGCTTTTTTAACCCCCTGCTTTGTTTCTGATGGTGCACCTGCACCACCTTTGAAATCATACCCCTCATCATGTGCCTGGAACCAACAAATCAATAGGAAGTTTGTCTGTAGCACTTCTACAACTAGTAGACTACGAGATTCTAGCCCGAATATACTACCCATCAATTGCTTTTCAAGTTAACTAACCTCAGACAGCTCCCTTGGTAACTCAAGACGAGCTTCTTCTGGATTCTCCTCTTTTCTTCCAATCCACCATGCTTCAGAAAATACAATCTAAAAGATGCAGAAACAAAGGAAAACATTTACTGGCAAAAGTCAAGAATCAAAACAGAAAGCATGAATGCAGAATCTGTAATACGGAAAGTATTTGAATCCAGACATAAATCTAATGGTCCAGAATTGTTGTGTTCTGAATTAATGTTCAGATTGGTTGTCACACAACAATCAAGGGCTTAGATTTGGATAAATTGGATTCACTTCAATCGAAGGCCAAGATCTTTTTCGACCACTAAAGATTTACCGCCCAACAACCTGTTGTAACTCCCCCGTCTCCCACATCCTCCTATCACAAACCCACATCTCCCCTTTACCTCCTCCTCTCCCTCTTCCTAATTGGTTGAGGCAGAAGCATAAATCCTAACCATTCATGTTTTTGATCCAATGGCTAGCACTTTGTGTGAAAATAGAGCAAGAGTCCAGGGTTTCTATGCGACACGTGTCCCAAATCCAAAGTAGCCTCTCTCAACTGGCCCACCGCACCCCCAGTTTCAAATGTCTCTCTGTCTCCATTTCAAAATTCAAACCACTCCCAACAACACACATTCTCTCTCCCTGAATCCTTCGTCTCCTCTCCTCCCCTCTCTCTGAACTGACCCACCGCACCCCCAGTTTCAAACATCTCTCTGTCTCCATTTCAAAATTCAAACCACTCCCAACAACACACATTCTCTCTCCCTGACTCCTTCGTCTCCTCTCCTCCCCTCTCTTTGAAAATCAAAAGGCGATTATTCTTGTGATTTTAAAATTGGATTTTTTGTTTATGTGGATGAGTTAGGAGGGTTTGGAATTTCTTGATTTCTAGGGCTCTAAAAGTCTTATTTGTGCTTATCTATTGTGCATGTAGAGGGATTTTCTACCTAGATATCAAGCCTCCATGTAATATGAATTTTTGATAGGGAACATATGTGGGTGGGTACGTACTCATCTCTTTTCAGTTATCTCTGTATCCTTTTTAAATTGAGTTTTTTGTCTTTATCTTTTTGCAATTTTATCAGCAAATCGGTCCCCCACCACTCTAAGGTAAGGTGATTACTTTTTTTTTTAAATTGAATTCTTTGTGTTTGGGTGGATGAGTTAGGAGAGCAGGTATATATTTTAAGACAAGTTTTTCTTTTTCCCTGTTAAGTGGTTGTTGTCTCTGCTTCGTTTTTGCTAACTGCATTAGTTTTGTTTGTGTCCAAAAATGTTATTACCTTTTACGACTATTTGTTACTTCTTATTTTGGTTTTGTCTACAAATTATTGGATGTTAGCATGTGTAACGAATTTCTCCATTCTGTTGTTTGGTTTTTGCCAAAACTGTGGGATTTTCAAATAATTTGGCCTCTAAAAGCATGAAATTCTATTCTAACTATAGCTTGGGTAGTGTTTTTTTTTCTAATTTGATGATAAGAACTAAGAAGCTATATACAAATTGAAGTTTTTATCACACTTAGTGTTTGGTTTTGAAAGGGATCATTATGACGGTGGGAGTGGTAGCCTTGGTGGTGTGGGTTAGGGTAAATCTGTCGAGGACAACAAGAAAGGGAAGGGGGACGCTAAGAAAGTTATGAAGTATTTTCATGCGAATCTATTTGATTGTTTGGTGTGGGAGTTGAATTATATATGGTTACTCCATCAAGCCTCCGGGATGGAGTGTCCAACTCGAGCTACTACTTTGTTTCCCTTCGGAGGGAACTGATTTCTCCTATTTCGGACAGGAGTCATGGGACACCAACAATGATAGTTGAGTCTTAATTTCAGTGTATAATGCCATGTCCTTTCGATGCAATCAGAATCCATGGTGAACTTCTTATGCATTTTAAAACAGCATTGAGTTCCTTCTATGCAATCTATTTGATTACATGAGCAACGTTGTCAGCTTCTTTTGTTATGATTTTTGAAATTTATTTTCAGGTAGCTGTAATGACACCGTAGAGGTCCGACCTGGAATACCTTTCGGGGTACAATTCCACTTTTTATTTTTCTTTTATTGAACTTGAAAATTGGGTAAATAGATGTTTTGTTCTCTTTTGTAGTAAATCACTGTGATGTGTTCGTTGTTTCATTCACCTTATGCATTTGCAGCTTTTCAATTGATTCTTAATTTATTTTTTTTGTGAGCAAGGTTTTAAACAACAGTATTGAGACACGTTATGATAGCGGTCGCGGTGCAATGGTATCTTGTGTCGGACAATACGTAATGCGAATTGGTTGTAGCGATTGAGAATTTTTTGGGAGTCACTCTTTTCAAAAAAGAAAATCTAAAGTGCCTAATATACCCGTACGGGATTAGTATCGACCGTGAAGCAATGGCATCGAAAGGTGCATTTCTGAGCATTTGAGTACTTCATTTACTATTCAAGCTCCAATCAGAGATATTGTGAGCGCGTAAGAAATCCCTCTAAATTGTAGCATGTCATTTTGAAAAGCTCCAGTTTATGGTGCATTTGTGTGGTCATATGCAACCGTTTCCTTCAAAATTGTTGTTATTTTTATTAGGGTACACATGTTAATCGCAATTGTTGATTTCCTTTGAAGTGCGATACTTGAACATGTGGTTGGTTGATTTATGTTTGATTCGCCATATGTGCAATTTGTTAGGCTTAATAAACTGGGACCAAAAAAAAAACCCTAAAGGAATGAAATCTATGGGTTCCGCTATCTAATTTATTATCTGATCATGTTTCATGATTCTTACTAAAGTCATCAAGAAGACATAGTTTGTACTTTGTATATTGTTAAGAATGCAGTCTAATGGGATCCATTGTTACAACATCAGTAATGTGTTTTATTTCGTTAGACAAACATGTTAATGTTGTTGTATGAGAAGTACTTATGTATTGGTTTTCAACTCTTACTACAAGTCAATCATTAGCTTTTCTAGAAAGTGTTTTCATTGGGGTTTTTTTGGGTATGAGTTCTTTCCGTGATTGTTTTATTCGCTTCGGCATCCATGGTCATGAGGCAATAGTTGTAGCAACTCTAATTACACTGTGAATGATTCATCTTAACATGCGCATGTGCATTGTAGGGCTGTAGTCATGATACGCCCAAACCCCGTTACACATAATTTTTCCAGTCTAGCTTGGCACCTGCTTTTTGGCTTCCCTTTAGCATTGCCAAGTATTTTGGACATGCTTTTTATCACTATTTTTATCATAAATGAAGCATATAGGGAGTTAGGTATTCTTGTGCTTAGGCTTCTTCTTTAACTTTCATTTGTTGTTGATACAGTGACTAAGAGCATCTCCAACCGGAGCATGCCAAATCTGAGGTGGATGTTCAACGTAAACTTTTGACAGCTTCTTCCGTTCCAATCAAGCTGCATTTCCTTAGGGCAAGTCCACGTGTAATTGAAGCTTGCTCCAAACATGCCAATTTTGGCATCAAGCTAGTGAGTAGTAGCATGCCAATTTTTGAAAAATATAACCGTTTGAAAATTTTGACTGTTTGAATTTGAGAAATGCTGTTTGACATAAGAATTGGAGAGGGATAGCTTGATGTCAAATAAAAAGAATTAGGTATAAGGGTTGGAAAGGAGGCTTTGATGTCAAATTGGAGATGCCAAAATGCCACATAAGCCTTCAAAAAAAATTTGACATCTCGAATTTGAAGTCAAGGGTTGGAGATGCTCTAAGGGGGAGCCACAAGAAGGATAATCGAAATACTCCCATCTTTGACTAACTATACCGGTGGATCATTTATATAGCTGTGGGATCAAATGTAACCACTTTCTATACCCCTGGCTCTGCTTCTTTCGCCTCGCCTCGGAAGTTAGTTCACTTCCCTTTTTTGTTTTGCTTCTTCCGTAGAATTGGCTTCAGCTTCATCAGTTGCTATGCTTAAGTCGTGTTCCTTGGAAATAAGTCGTGTTCCTTGGAAGGAAAAAGGATGCTACCTTTCTTACTTTGTTTCATCCAGACCCTTTGTATTTGTACATGATTTTTTCTTTTGGGAATAAAGTAAAAGGATTGAGGAAGAAAATAGCGTTTTAGAAATATTTGTTGAAATGGATTCTGTAATGGTTGATCAGTCATGAGTTTTTTTTGTTTTTTTTTTTCATCGGCAATAAATTTATTGAGGAAAACTTAACAAAGCGTACAGTCATGAGTTAAAGCTAGGCCATTGCTTAAAATTTGGTCTAATGGAGTACCGAACTGTATGACAGAATGCATGAATGAAATATTCATTTTAGAGTAACGTGATTATGAATAGGAACCGTGCTTGGAAGGTAACGGTGGTTCATTTTAGTTGTGTTCAAACTGTAATGCACACGGCAATTCCTAGTATAGTCGACGAGGAGGAGGAGGAGAAAAGGCAAGATGCCTCACAGCCTCAGCCTTCTAGGAATCTCACTTTGAAGTAACAATGGAGTTTCATCCTTGAAAAGATGACAGAAGTTCACAGCAAAATTCCTCAATAAATTTAAAACTCTGCACGCACAGGAATACCTCTAATCTACAGATGTACCAGAATGTACCTTATTTTAAGTTTCTCTAGAAAAGAACAACATACCAAGACTTGATTGATCTACATTAGATAATAAACCACATATGGAAGATGGACAGACTTTAGGAAAGGAAACATTTGTATGGTACAAAAAGAAAACACTTACCATGGTATCGAAATAATCCTCACATGTGACATTCTTCCCACCTCTGGAGAACTGCAGGGTCAAGTATCGGTTCTTGGGATATACAATGGTCCCAAACAATTTCATTTGACCCTATAAATACATTGTAGAAAATAAGTAGAATGATGTTAAACATAAAAGGTTTGGAAACCCAACCATCTATATGGACACATTCTCCCTCTTATAACACTTAAATCCCTAGTATCTTTGTCAAGTTTTCAAAAAAGTTCTCTTTTAACGTATTTATTTTCCATAAAGACTCATTATCTATATGTATATTTATATTGTAGCAAATTTTATGTTTCAAGTTCATTTTTGTCATTTTAAGAATGTTTACTACGAGTAAAATATAGAAAATTCTAAGACCATGTGGTGCCCTCACAGAGCTATTTTTTTGGGTACACCACTGAACGGGCACATTCATTTTGTACAACATGCTGATGTCGCAGTGTGTGTTGGTAGTTGAAAATTAGCAATATATCTTGTTGCCAATTAAACACTTCCACGTAGATATGTTAGCGCAAAATGTGGTGTTCCCAGACGAGAAAGAAACCTGACCTGAGAGAAATGGAGGTATAGAATGGGGTTTTTGGTGCCGAGGTCCTTGAGCTCGCCGATCTTGCCGCCGGAGAGGGGGGCGAGGAGTCCCGGGAAGGAGAAGAGGAACCTGTTCTTGCGTTGAGACTTCCTGAGGATGTCTTTGCCGTGGTGGTTCGTCACGGTCTTCGACGGGCTCAGCAGCGCCGCTGTGGACGCCTTCGCTGGCGCCTCCGACAGAATTCCCTTCGAAAACGCCACTCTCTTCCGTCTCTTCCGCTCTTCTGCTTCAGGATTCGCCGCAGCTGCATTCTTCTCCGCCTCCTTCTTCCCGCCTCTAACCATTCTCTCTCTCTCTAATTTCGCTCTCTTGGGCGGAAAATTGTCACTCCGTACTTGCTGTTGGGGGCTTGGTAAGAATTTTTAGTTAGGTGAATTTTTTAGAAATTCCTTTCAAAAAAAAAAAAAATTTAGAAATTTTGTGTGGGGTTACGATTGGCGGGAGAAATAGAGCAATGATTATTAATATGGATAATGAGTGGAGAGGGTAGGGAGAAAAATGAAAATAACGAATGAAAAATAATTACTCCGTATTTGAAAGTAGAAATAATTAGCATTTTTGAGTTTGGAATTTTTTTCCAAAACCCAAACCGAACAAGGCATGACAGGGCACTATTCGCTGCCCTTATTTTCTCTGCATAATGGGTTAAAATTTTTGGGAAATGATTTTGCCATATCTTTTTTGATAATGCCACACCCTGTAAATGTATTATTTCACCAAAAAATGCACTTGCAGGGTGTGGCATTATAAAAAAGGGGTGACAAAATCACTATCCAAATTTTTTATTGCAACATAACTCACAATGCAAAAGGACCTAATTATCCTTCTAACATTTTAGACACAACCCATCATCTTCTTCTTCCTCCCTTCCCCAATATTACGTTGAAACAATGAACAAACTCCCCTCCTCCTCCCGCCTCCTCCATCTTCATAGCATCTCCATAGCCACCACTACCAAATCAAGAACAGTGTCGCACCACCGCCATTCCTTCCCCCCTCTCTCTCTGTACAGTCACCAACCGCCACTCCTTCCCTTCTCCCTCTGTACAGTCACCATTAACTGTCGAAAAAAATATATATATATATATATATATCAGTAACTAATGTTGAAAAAATATATATAATTTGGTAATTATTTGCTGAATTATAGTGTATACATCGGTATTAGGTTACCGAAAATTTATTTGACAATATTATATTACTGAAGATAGAAAAGGCTTGTATATATATACATTTTGGTAATTGACTATCGAAAACATATACAGTATATATTTCGGTAACTAAGTATCAAAATTATTTAAATATTACAGTATTCAAAACGTCGAAAAATTTACATTTTTCAGATAAAAACGTCGAAAATCTGATTCAAAAATTTGAAAATTATGGGTCAAAAAAACACAGTGCTCAGTCGGCTCCCAAGTGGGTTTTGTTTTGAATTTTCGGGTTTCAGTTTTTTGGTTTCAATTTTTGAACTTTTTTGGATTTTTTGGATTTCAATTTTCGATTTGAATTGTGTAGAGAAAGAGTGTATGAATGAATAACCTTGAAGAGAGGAGGGGAGGGAGTGGCGGTGGTGGGGCGATGTTAGTAGCTTTGGTGGTGGTGGCTATGGAGATTTGGTGTTTTGAGTGGGAAGGGGTATAGTGAAAAGATTGAGTGAATTTAATGGGTTGTGTGGAGAAAATTGTATTTTAAAATATTTCAGGTGGGTTATAGGAAGAAAGTGGGTTATGCAGGGAAAATAAGGGAGCGGCCTCCTTTACCAACACCACCCAAGGGCCGAGGTTTCTGACAACTACAACGTACTCATGTATGAGAAATTACATCCAGTTACCAATAAAAATTTGAATTGAACAACCTTCTATTAGTTCATGATTAAAAAAAAAAAAAACCTTATGTATCATCGTTCATTATTAAATTTTTTGAAATCCCAATCATACCCGTCAGAATAGTGAAACGAAGGTTTTCCTTTCCTTTTCCTTTGACTATCCCAATTAGTTTATTTCTTGAATCTCTCTCTACATCAAGCTAACAACATCGTCACGTTGAGAAATCGCAATTATCATTTATTTTCCACATCAAGCTAACAACATCATCTCTTAAAATTGGTAACAAAGTTTCTTGTTAAATGAAATAGAAAAGAGTTATGAAGGGTAGTTTTAGTTAATAAATTGCTAAAATATGCTAACTTCATAATTTTCGGTTAGGGAAATCTATAGAAATGGTTCTCCTAGTTTCACCCGAGTCTCATTTTCGTCCTCCAAGTATCAATTGCAACTCTTTTGACCTTCAAGTTTGGTTTTTGTACCAAGTTGGTCCAATTGATAACGTCTGTCAGCTAAAATGGACAGAAAAAATTAGATTGAGGGCAGATGTTATCAATTAAACCAACTTAGTATGAATTGCAACGTCCAAACTGCCATCAATCTGATTTTTTTGGTCCAATTTGGCTGACAAAAGTTATCAATTGGACCAATTTGGTAAAAAAACCAAACTTGAAGGTCAAAAGAGTTGTAATTGATACTTGGAGGACGAAAATGAGACTCTGATGAAACTAGGAGGACCATTTATATAAATCTCCTTTTCGGTTAAACTTAACGGAAGGGGCAACATGTATATTGTCAGGTAAAATAAGGGAGGGCAGTGTCATTTCAGAAACCCTCCGGAGAGAGGTTTGTGCATTTGTAAGAAACCTCAGTGAAATTTACCCCCATCTGGTTTTCATTTGGGAAACAAAAAAAATTGTTCCAGTCTTGTTTTAACAAGGAAAGGAAAGGAAAGGAAAGACAGCAGCTGTGTACCGAATAGATTTCGCGCAGGGAAAATGAAACAAAAAGCGGTAGAATTTGCAGACACAAAGTGGGTACAAACACGAAGTAGGTTAGGATCGAGAGAACACAAGACAAGACACAAGATATATGAGAACACACTGGCTTAAACTGAACTTAGCTTTTTACATCGGGGAGACCCTCCTTTTATAGACATAAGGAGGGCAGCTTACATCATTACACAGTATACCAATAATATTACCATACTATTTACGGCTTGCATCATCATACACCAATTATACCACTTTACTGTTTACTACTTGACTTACGTACACACAACTTAGTCTACACATTTACTACAACAACAGTACAGCAATTATTATGAACAGCACACCATAGTAAGAACTAATAATTTCACCCCCTCCTGGAAATGAAAGGGGGACCCACAAAAGAGACAGCTGGCCTGATTACTCTGAACCTTCTGAATCATATTGTCTTGAGCAGTCTCCAGAATAGTCTTCAGTCCTGTCGGTCAAGTGATACTGATCCAAAAGAAATCGGATATTTTGGCGCCATTCCTCTGGATAAGTCTCATTGAATTTCCAATTTGCAGTTTCATAATGGAGGAGAGATGAAGGGACTTCTGCAGGTGTCAATCCATTGAGTGAACACAGTGTTTGAGTCATGACAAGATAATTTCCACTGTTGATCTGGATTCTCTGAGGCTCTGGATATGCTGAAAGAAATATAGTGTGATAATCCTTTCGCCAAGTGATAGAACCATCTGGATTAGGAAGACATCTGTTGTTACGACTTGTCCAAAAAACAAATTGAAGATTCCCGCCTGCAATGTTAGAGACACTTCTGATCTTCTGTTGCCAAAATGGTATGTTTCCAAAGAGCAAGAGGAACTTCAAGAAGAAATCTTCTGGAGGTTGGATCTGATTGAACGCCGCATGAGCCGAATAGACCAACACTGCTAATCTATTGAAACAGACACTGATAGTATATACATCTACTAAATACCATAAGAGGAGGTAGGCTTATTTTTTAAAATAAAAAACATTATGGTCATATACTTCAAACTGGGTGAGAAAAGGATAGACAGGATGGAAAGGTAGACCACTTAGGGGACCTTCATCAAGACCATATTTGAAAATACAGAGATGTTGAAGATTCTGACACATTTGGACACATCTAGAGAGAAGGGTTAACTCTAAAAGATGACACTGAAGGTGAACAGGAAGATTGACTGGATGGACACAGGAAATCATTGGAAAACAACCAGGGACAAAGAAATGTGGTTTTGTTTTTGAAAACTGGTTGATTTCTTTTTTGATTCTAGACAGAAAATCTGGGAGGACATTTGTTTTTCCCTTTATATGGATAGCATCAAAACTCCAATTGGAAAACCAATTTGCCCATCTGAGCAATTGTGCTTTTGGAAGGTGTTTCTGCTTGAACTTGAGCATGCTGGGAAAACTCATCATATCAGTCTCAATTAGAAAATGATGACCGATTAGATGAAATTCAAACTTCTCAATACTCCTTTTGATTGCCAGAATTTCTTTGTAGGTAGAGTGGTAATGAAGCTCTGCTGGAGAGAAAGCACCACTCTTATATCCACAAATTCTGCGCTTCTGTTCTGTGTTTTCTTCCAAGAGAACTGCTCCCCAATATAGATCAGAGGCATCTGTCTGAAGTACTCTTTTCCCATCTGAAGGTATGGTTAATGGAGGAAGGGTTTTGGCTATGGTTTTGAGGTCTTTGACGGCTTTGGTGCAATGGGTTGACCAAGGAGGAGGGATTTTCTTTAGTAGAGCTGAAAGTGGAGTACGGTATTGGGCAAGGTTGGGAATTAAATCAGCCATATAGTTAACAATTCCAAGGAACTGTTGAACTTGTTTGACTGTGAGGTTTTCATCTGGAAAATGGTCAAGTTGGGAAGCTATATGGGGCTGGAGGTTATATTGACCTTTAGAGATATGCATCCCTAAAAAATCAATTTCTGGTTGAGCAAGGAGCATCTTTTTCTCTGAGAGCATGATACCATGGGTTTGGATCAGGGAATGGAAGGCTTGTAGTAAAACAACATGAGACTCAATATCTGGGGAAAAGAGTAAGATGTCATCAATGTAGACGAGGGCTGATGAGAGAATGGGAGCAAATATCCGAATCATGGCCTTTTGAAATAAAGATGGAGCTGTTTTTAATCCAAAAGGCATGACTGACCACTGGAAGTGGTGATCTGAATGCAAAAACCAGTTTTGGGACGTTCATCTGGTTGGATGCCCAGCTGCCAGAAACCTGCTTTCAAATCAAATTTTGAGAAAATTTGAGCTTTGGGCAAGTTTGCAAAAAGAACAGTTCGCCGAGGAAGAGGGAACTTGTTATCCTGCAGAAAATGATTGAGAGGCTGGTAATTGATAACCAAGCGAAGCTTTCCTCTTATCTGCTCTGTTCTTTTGTTCACGTAAAATGCTTCACATGCCCACTGAGAGGTTGTGGGCTCAATCAATCCTTCTGACTGGAGCTGTTGGAGCTCTTGGAGAGCAAGCTGGTAGTGTTCCGGGTTCATTCCATGATGGGTAGCTTTGGTGGGGTTAATGTCTTCATTTTTCTTAAAGGGAAGAGAAATGAAGAAATCTGGGTTTTTCCAAAGTGGGTTGGAACATTTGGTAAGAAACTGGGAATGGGATTCAGCACAGGAGGTCTGGATTATGGTTTCTTTGATGGAGGAGAAATTTTCTATGGAAAAGAGATTTGGTTGGGAGGTCCAGGGTAACAGGTAGTTTTTGTATTTCAAGCCTTTTTTGAGCCAAGAAACTTTGCTGAGATTTTGGAGAATATCAAAACCTAACAATAGATCTTTCCCTGGGAGGTCAGAACCATAAACTTGGTGTTTTATGGTGTATCTAGGAAAAAGTTGAATGATAATAGGCTTACTGATGAGAGTAATGATAAAAGTTTCTCCATTGGCTGCTGTGAAGGGTCTGAAACATGACTGCCAGTAGGACCTGGGGAGGATTGCTGGGTTGAGGATGGAGGCTGCTGCACCAGTATCAAAGAAAGCGATAACTGGTATGGGTTTCTCATACTTCCCAAGCAAGATTTTGACCCTGGCTAAAGGTTGAGCCAGCATGATGTTAGGGAACCCAACTGTTTGGATTTCATAGGGGAATAAATCAGAATCATCAGAAGAATCCTCTGATTCTGATGAAGAATCATCAAAGGTGAATGCCAGGACTGCTTCATCTGTTGCTTCATCATCAACTGAAAATAGGGATTCGACATCTGCATTTTCAAGATCATCGTCAATGAGAGCCAAAGAGTTCACCATCTTGTCTCTTGCTGCTTTATTTGGACACTGTTTTGCATAGTGCCCCTTCTTTCCACATATGTAACAGCGATCAGACTTTCGCTGCCCTCTGAACTTTTTCTTCTTAAAAAACTTCCATTTTTTCCGACGTGGAAACTTGCCGGACTTGGAAAACTTTGGGAATTTGCCAAGCGATTTGGACTTCCATTTCTGAAAATGTTTGGTTTTCCGATATGAAGGTCGGCAAGTGCACTTCTTGTCCTTGCACTTTATAGATAAGTCTGGCCGATCACAAGCTTTGCCAAGAAGTTTTCCCTGTTCTTCAAGAGTTCTGAGGAATTTCTGGTGATTGCACAGCTTCTCCAAGGCAATCAAAGAGTGCTGATAAATACCGCCAAGAGATGTTGCATTTAACGTCAATCCTTTTGTTTGAAGTAGCCTTGTTGTCTCATTTCCCAATGGGTCTGGAAGGGAATTGAGAAAAGCTTGCTTAAGATTGACATCATCCATGCCATTGAGAAGATAAAACCGTTGAGACATACGGTCATAATGGATCTCCAGATCTTTCCTTTTGAATGAACAGCACCTCATGCTGAGATATTCTTCTCGAACAAACTCCTTTGTGTTGTTATGATCGCCAAGAAACTCAGTATGCAGAACTGAGATGAATTGATCAAGAGTTGGCAGTTGTTTAAGTTGTAACTGTCGGTACTCACCAAGAGCTAAGTACCATTGACGTAGTCGGCCAAGAAATTTTGTTGTACACTTAGTAATGACAAGACTAAGCGTAGTGTTTGGAGAGAGCATAGCTGCAGTGCACCAAGCATGAATCTCATAAAGTTTATCCAACCACTTTGATGGGGGAATATTATCAAAGGAGAAACCTTGGGTATGGACATTGGAGTGTGAAAAGGAATCAAAAGTTGGATTTTCTGGAAGTGTTTCAAACTCAGGGCCTTCTTCAATGATAGGATCTTCAACATTTTCCTCTGGGTTTTCTGGGTTCATCATGAAAACATGAGGTATTGGCATAGAGTCAGCGGATTCAACATCTGAATCAGACTCAATGGTTGGTTCTGGAGATGGGGTTTCTGGTATAGTGGCCAAGGTATGGAGGAGAGTGGAAATGGGATTTTTGGAGGTTGGCTGAACCATTAGCTGGGGTGATTTTAGATTTGGGTCAGCTGGGTTAGAAGAAGTAGAGGTAGTTGGAGCTAAGGTAGATGTAGATGGTGGAGTTAGAACTGAAGGAAGTTGAAAGGGTTTTATATGGGGCTTTGGGAAAGGAAGTTTTGGTGGAGATGGTCTTTTTGGTGGAGGAAGGAAAGTTGATGAGCTTCCAAAGATGGAGCTTGACTCACCAAATTCTGAGGTAGGGTTTATAGGTAAGGGTTGAGACATTTGAGGATACCCAAACAAACTTTGTTGAGAGGAAGATGTGAACATATCAAATGGACTTTTTTGCTGGGAATACTGTTGAGTTTGGAGAGAGTGAAGCTGGTTTTTTAGATGCTTCATTTCAGCATCCTTGTGGGAAAAAGCTGCTGAAAATGCTTGGTTGGAATATGCCATCTGGAGAAGTTCCTGGTGAACATGTTGAATTTTCTGCTGCAAATCTCGGATAAGAAGTTCCAAAGATGACAACTTCTTATGGACAACATTTTCCAAATTTTGCTGAGAGTTAGCAATTCTTTGGAGAATCTTGTTTTGTGCCAGAGAGTTTGCTGACTGCCAATTTATTGCTGCTTCTGCTGCTGACACCGCCTTGGTGCTACCATCAGGAAGAATAGTAGCTGAGTCTGGAATTTTATGACGGTGGGTAGTTCTTTCCTGAGGATTATGAAAATCCAAAGGAGGAAAATCCGCTTCAGTGAACATAAAACATCCACTGGGTTGTGCCGAAGGGTCATTTTTAGATGGAGGTTGAGGAGAAGGTGGAGATTTACAAGGAGTGGGAGGTAACGAAGGACATATGGGACATGGATCTTCAAAGTCCTCGTCATTATCTAGAAAATTAGCTTCTACACAATCATCACAATCACAGAAGTCAAAATAACAATGACCTGTTTCTGGGTTTTTGAAATAGAAGACTGGGAGACCACTAGATTGGAAATATTTAATTGGAGGTCCGGGTCTAGAGCCATCTACAAACATATCAATCCTTGACGGAAAGATAACAGGATGAGTGGAAGAGGACGCAGAGTCTTCTTTTGGGAAAGAAATTTCCACGGTACCATCAGGTTTGGAAATGAAAAGTGGGTTTGAAGTCTGGACAGGGATAGGATTTTGCTGATTTTTCTCGTAAGCTGTAACCCAAGATTCTGGGAGAAGCTTGAGAAGCTCAGGGCGAGAAATTTGTCGTGGGACATGGACACAAGAAGCTTGGTGAGGTGCGTTGACGGTTAGGAAAAGGGCTTCATCTGTGGAAGAGGGTAAGGACATGTCAAAGGCATGGTTTTGAAGACGATAGGCCATTTGGTAGTGGAGGGTTGCAGCATATGTAGTGGAGATTTGGGAGGCACCACCAATTTGAACTTGCACCTTTAGAGCTGATAGCAGATGAGGATCTGCTAATGGCATGTTGAAATTAGGGTAAAAGGTGAAAATCACAGTTCCAGCATTTAGAGTGGTTTGGACTGTGGCGATACATGCATGCTGATACTGTAAGAACCTGGTATCTACCAGAGCAAGTCTGGAAGTAACAGGTAAACCTTTTCTACCATGGAAAGTTACTGCCAATCTGATTGCTCCAAAATGAAGATGAGTAAATCCTTGTTGTTGCCAGATGCGAGGCAAATCAACTGGGATTTCTAGGGGTAAGAGCTGTTCAGCTTCAGTAGCTGCTATGAAACACTGATCAAACTTGGAGGCCTGGACATACTCTTTTACTGAGGTTGGACGTTTTGTGGAGAAGAGTTGGGTGACAGACTTTTTTACAGAAGTTTGTGGACGGACAAAGGCATTATAGGGGTTGAGAAAAGGGAGATCAGTAAGGGGGACCTTACTGTCATCGGGAAGATATTCAAATTCATACAAGTACTCAAGATTAGGAGAAGAGGTGGAAGAATTTCTACTGGTAGAAGGGACAAGAGATGAGGTGGCAGAGGAATGAGTAGAAAACAAACGATTCATTTTTTAGGTAAAAATCTGGGTTCTTCGTTTCCTTATACAACAAATCTTTTCTTTTTCAATGTGAGAACTTAAACTAATTTTGATTAATAAAATTCTGTATACTAGGGTAGATAAACCGAGACACACCGCTTACACAAAAGCCAAAGTCTCAAGGTACTGTTAACCCACTGATACAGAAAATTTTAATCAAAATAGGTTTAATGAAGTTTCTGATGTGGAGGATCCTTAAAAGGCAACCACAGAGCATACGCTTCAATTTTCCGTTTCGGAAAAAGATTTGAAGTATTTTAGAATACGAAGTTCCCAGAAGAGGGTTTAAGCTAGAATGGAAAACATGGCTCTGATACCAAATTTGCAGACACAAAGTGGGTACAAACACGAAGTAGGTTAGGATCGAGAGAACACAAGACAAGACACAAGATATATGAGAACACACTGGCTTAAACTGAACTTAGCTTTTTACATCGGGGAGACCCTCCTTTTATAGACATAAGGAGGGCAGCTTACATCATTACACAGTACACCAATAATATTACCATACTATTTACGGCTTGCATCATCATACACCAATTATACCACTTTACTGTTTACTACTTGACTTACGTACACACAACTTAGTCTACACATTTACTACAACAACAGTACAGCAATTATTATGAACAGCACACCATAGTAAGAACTAATAATTTAGGCTAGAGTGGGTTGTTCGTTTCAGCGTTTGGGATTGGGAAAAAAATAGCTCTCCCTAGCCTCCTTTGCTGTGCTGGAGTGTCTCTCTCTCTCTCTCTCTCTCTCTCTCTCTTGGTTTTGTTTGATCCGCTCTCTTTCTCACTTTCATTCGACAAATATACATACATGAGACTGAGACTCTCACACAGACTGGCATTTGCAATCAAAAGTTGACCGAATGTATCATCACTATCATGACGACATTTGTTGTTCATTGGTCGCCGAGTGTTCGGCAGGTGTTTCTACCCCTCTCCCATCCATCACAAACAATTTCCTCCTTCGCCAAAAACCACCACCACCACCACCACCACAAGAAGAAGAGTAGGATCGGCCCCCATGTTCGTCCTAGGGTTTCGGCAGGGCTGCCGCACTTTCTCTTAGGAGTGAGGAGGAGGAAGAGGAGAGGTTCCTTGGCTGTTGCCCCCTCCAGATTTAACGCCGCTGACCTTCGCAATATCGATTCCAAAAACGACCACACCAACAGCAATTCCCAGGCGCGGATCGTGGAAATTCCCGTTACTTGCTACCAGGTCACCTCTTTATTTATTTTTCTTTTACAATCTTAATTTCTCTTGGTCGGTACCTGGTTATGGGCCTATGGGGCGGGCTATATTCACAAGCTGGCCTTTTGCATTATTTTGGTTTGACCTCGAGGCTTGCTTGGTACTTGGTACTTGGTTCATGGGAAAATACGAGGAAACGTATCGTAGACCCTTGGTTCTTTTGCATTATTGTGGTTTGATTTGATCTGTCAAGACTGAAGAGGGACAGTTTCCATTTTGACTCTCTCATTAGCTTCCCTAGTTTATAGAAATCAATGCTTTGTTTGGATTGGTATTTGAAATTTTTTTTGAAAAATAGTAGGGGTAATAAGTGGAGAGAGATAGAGAGTGAAATGTTAGAAGTATGAGGAATCTAGGGGGAATTTTTTGAAAAATTCTTTTTGAGTTGTAAAGAGAACACAGCACAAGTGTCTAGCATAGTAGCATGTTTCTGTCAAGTAAATTGTCAAAATAAGTGACAATGACAGAGTCTGACCAATATTCTAAAAATGGCTAGGCGCTAGTCCGGCGGAAAAGGGGGCCCCTAGTGCCAAGTCGGCTGCCTAATCTAGGTCTAGGACCACTGCTTAGTGCCTAGGTGAGGACTAGTCGGCCGACTTTTAGAACACTGAGTCTGACTTCATATGACATGAAGCACAAATTAATCGAGTTTAATAGAGTGTGTTTTGTCCAAGGGCATTTGTAGTAGCAACTCTTTGACCGTCTTTATCTTTATCTACGCAACATGTAAATTAGCCCACTTTGTTTTTAGAGGAGAAGTTGGGTGTTACCTTGGTGACTACTGACGAGAGTGTCCCAGAGAAGTTTGCTTCACTGAAGTTGTGCAGGGAATTGTGAGTTATGTTTTGGAATCATCCCCCCCCCACCCCACCCCAAACCCGCCCTCCTCTTCCCTTTTCTGCAAGAGATTGATGGACCCAGATATCTTTTAGATTGTGAATCTAGCTTAAGATTTAACAATCTTCTCTGTGGAAGTCTTAGATTTGCACTTAGGTGTAGTCAATGATTTCTTAACGTCCCAATTTCTTTGTTCCTTTTTTTGGTCTGTACACTTTTTTCTTGAAAATTTTCAGATGAACATTTGCACTGGAAGGGTTTCTTTTGATACCAAAAATCTTTTATGCATGGATTTATATTGGACTGTTTTTGAATGAGGGAAAAGTTCCTGTGATATGAGATTCAATTTTAAGTACATATTTGGTATACACGCTTAGAAGGAAAAGAAAACTTAGTATAACATCATTTAACTTATTAGAATTCATGAGAAATGAATCTCTGTGCTGCATCCATAAGTTTAGCATGACCAGGTGCTATTGGTACTAATAATTGCAGTTAAGGTAAATATCGACAAGTAGTTTATGTATTAGAACCATAGCTTGTTTGGTGAAATTGACAGATGATGTTTGAGAGATTACCATTAGTAGTTTCCGGGTTTGGTATATTAAAGCTACTAAAATTTTCTAATATTTTTCTTGGGATTTGCATTGACTGTTATGAACAGTTGTATCTCTTAGTGATAAAAGATACACAAAAACAGGCATCCTAGTAAATGGAAGCTTAAGTAATATTGATTGTTGTCTAAAATAGATGGTTCAATGTAAAGTTAGTAGCTAAACCTCAATCTCTGTTTAAGTCTTTAATGGCTTGTATCCATATGATTGAGGTTTTACACATAGGGTCAGTGGTGGAAGTGAAATTTATGTTAACCCCACTATAGTCAGGCAGAGGTTTTTTTTCGTGTGGTCTATGTAGATTTTGTGACCAAACAAGAACCGCAACTCAGAATCAAAGGATTATACCCCAAGTACAACAGTAACAACAGCAAACAAGGTGCAAGCTAACAGGACCCAAACACCAGCTCAGCTCAACACCTGATCTTGTCTATCCCTACCACAAAGAAAAAGTTTTGTTTATATGTTCCATTGTGAACTCACTCTATTGGTGATAGTTTATTCAATAGCTAAAGCCACCCTAGGTAGCTCCCTGTTGACTGTCCAAAAGATTTATCCTCTTGGTCCTTGCTATAAAGAACACACACTGGATTCATCCACATACCTCAAGCTCCGAGCCCATCCTTTGTGGCCAATTTGTCCCAACATCGTAGTCAACATATGAAAGCCCATTTTTGCACATTCTTATGGAATCAAACCAGAGAGGCCCAAGGCACTTTGTTACCAGCTTGTCCATGGCTTGCCACGTTCCAGGTAGACTTAGTAAATGTGGATAATGTAGCAATAAAATATAATATATACACATGCTTGTCTCATAGCTTGCTGTAACACACAAGGGAATTTCAGTGTCTACACTTGCCAACATGTCTTATGGTGTTTTGCTCACTAGGTACAGAGGGTCTGTTACAACATGCTTCCAATAAAAACTAAATAATTTCCAACTTTACAAGTGTACTCTTAACTCGGTATAGGAAGGCTATTGGTAGCATCTTGCCATCGGCCGGTCTGTTCTGTGGATAGGGTGGGTTTCTGTTCTGACTTAACCGATATTAGAGAGATCTTGATTAGAGGACACTCTCCAAGTGATGAAACAAAAATCTTATGACAAGGTTTCCTTTTGTATCTCCCCATGCCTGAGGAGCACCCTTAACCCACACTGTAGCAGCTGAGGTCTGAAGAGTTTGCGCACTACCAGTGGTGGCTTTTATCTCCTGGTTTTGCTGTTAAGGAGGGTGAAATGATCCAACCTGGCCCCAAGAAGACAGGGACAGGCAGAGTGGTGGGGCATTGGCTCTCTATATTAATACTGTGATAAGAGGTGGACTGGACTTGGCCAAACCTAGGAAAGAGATACCCTCAGTAGTTCATTTTCTGAGACAGCCTTTGTATTTTCGGTTTGCTAACCAATTAAAGGTGCATTCCTCAATCACATGACAATGTGCGCTTAGGTGAGCTCACCTCCAAGGCTCCAAGGCCTTAGTCTGCAATGAAGAAGTGGTAACCACCTCCGGAGTGATCTCCTCCAGCAAGCCAAGAGGCTCGGTCTCTCTGAGACTGCTTAACTTTTATCTCTTCTATCTCCACTGGTCACCTTTTTTGAGTGCCTACCATTCGTCCGTGAGAGCTCCATGGCTGTGCAACTTGGTCATTCATAAAAATCCACATCCTAGTACCTAAGTTGATGACTTGATGTTATTAGGGTATCAATACAAAAAAGTAAGTGAACTTGCAGGTTATTGGGGTCCGGGATCAAGCAGAGAAGGATGAGATTGTAAAGTCAGTGATGGATCTTCAAAATGCTGAGATAGATGAAGGCTATACGAGGGATGTTGTTGTTTCTCGCCAGGTAAGAGTTCAAGAATTCAGTGGGAAGTCAGGTTAATCCACAGAATGTATTATCTGGATTGGTGGGCAGTGGGCAGTTTCTTTGTTGTTGTTGTTTCTCGTTTGGTGTAGTTACGTTCTTACTCCTTTTGGTCTCATTTTTTTGCTTGCCATACTTTGTTTGATTTATTTTCAGAATCTTCTAATGGACGTGAGGGATAAGCTCATGTTTGAACCAGAATATGCTGGTAATATAAGGGAGAAGGTCCCACCTAAATCTTCTCTTCGTATCCCTTGGTCTTGGTTGCCTGGTGCTCTTTGCCTTCTTCAAGAGGTAAAACAAGAAAACAAATATTTAGCTGGAAAATTTCAGTTCCTATTTTCGGAAAGAACCCTGCGATGGGAACCGACCAAAATTACACATATGGCGCACAGACAGCATGCAGGGCCCACTACGGGTCCCACACGGATAATCCGAGCCGTTCAATAATTTTAAAATAATTTCTCGAGTGGCCCCGCGAAAAATCAGCACATAACGGGGTGCTTGATCCAATCTTCCAATTTTTTAAATTTTGGTCTGTTCCCTTAGCATTTTTGTTTCGGAAATATACTATTAAAGAAACTGATTTCATACGCTTTCAGGGGCCCCTTAGTTGAAGTCATTTATCGTATCCTTGTTTTCTCTTTTTGTTTTCTGTGACCTGCAAATATCCATGAATATGGAGCAAGATATCATTTTGGACTGTCTAATACGGAGTGTTTCTTTTGCTTCGATTCAGGTCGGAGAGGAGAAACTTGTGCTACAAATTGGCCAAAAGTCTCTCCAGCACCCAGATGCTAAACCTTATGTTCATGATTTGCTGCTGTCCATGGCATTAGCAGAGGTAAGGCAAAGAGGAAGAGATCCGGACTTTGTACCATTTCATTTCTAGCAGTTATGTTATGCTTCCTGTTCTTATATAGGTGCTTTCTTGAAGTGTGCAATTGCAACAGTTTGTTTTGAGAACAATATTTCCCAAGGATATGAAGCTCTTGCTCGTGCCCGGTGTCTTCTCAGGAGCAAAACATCTCTCGAGAATGTGAAATGGTTATTGGAGGTGAACCTCTTTTAATGGTTGCACTTTCCTTCTGAATACATTTCCTGAAGGATCCCATTTGGTGCTCTCTGTATATAGTTTAATCTCTGTTCCAGGCAGTAACGAAGGTTAAATTTTTTTTTTGAGAAAATTGAATTGGTCAAGAAAGTGATATTGTTCATCTGGTTGAAGGTTCCTACTATTTTGAGTGTCAGAATGCTAGTTTTTTAGATGTTTCTGGTTGGGTACATGATGCTTCCCTCCACGGATGCACTAATACACTGGAGTCCAACGCCAAAAAAATGTTGGTTAAGTCCCTAATATCGATTGCTTCTAGAAGAGATGGTGGATCTATGTTCCCTAAGAAATCTGTTTTGCCAAATTCTGCTCTGATTAGAACTGTTTAGATGTTTTGGCTCAATATCATGGGTTTAAATTATTTAGAGGTGTTGTAGTTGCTTGATGCTTACAATTTTTAATTTTTTGGCCGATCCTTCTAGATAGAAGAATCTTTGGAGAGGCTCGCGCCTGATTGTACACTGGGATTACTGGACATGCCTCGCACACCTGAAAATGCTGAACGAAGACTACGAGCCATTGCAGCCTTGCGTGAACTGCTTAGACAGGGCCTTGATGTGGAAGCATCATGCCAAGTTCGAGATTGGCCATGCTTCTTGAGTCAAGCTCTTAATAAGCTCATGGCTACAGAAATAGTTAATCTTCTTCCTTGGGATAGCTTAGCTGTTACAAGGAAGAATAAGAAATCCATTGAATCACAGAACCAAAGAGTTGTCATTGATTTAAATTGTTTTCACATGGCCTTGACAGCTCATATTGCTCTTGGGTTCTCAAGCAAGCAAACCGATTTGGTAAATTCTTTTTCCTCCCGGACATAACTGCTTCATTTTTTTGTCTTTGATTTGAAAATGGGCTGAAATATATATGCAGCTCTATTTAACAGGATAATGTAGTGCTTATCTCAGTTTCATGAGGGAAAACCAATTAGAACATATGAGCAAATATTAGGGGCTGCATGTGTGGGTGTTTATAGTTTATACATGGCCCCTTCGACTCACTCTTAGATCCCAGGGAAGATTCTTATACCAATGCATGCTTTCAAGAAAACAGATTTTTGCTTCGAGTCCCTTTCATGTCTGTCTTTTTTCATTCTCATGTAGATTAATAAAGCAAGAACAATTTGTGAGTGTTTAATTGCATCAGAGGGCATGGATTTGAAATTCGAGGAGGCCTTTTGCTTGTTCGTTCTTGGGCAGGTATACACGTCTGTTACTTCATAACCATTTGGTTCAAGGCTTCAGTATTTCTCCAATGAAACTAGACTTCCCATTACCAGGGTGATGAGGCAGAGGCTGTTGAAAAACTTCAGCAACTTGCATTGAATACGGATCCTGCATCTGGAAATTCCATCTCTGGAAAGGATGCTAAAGGTTTTCCAAGTGCAAAACTGTCACTGGTATGTCTTTCTTCTAAGAAGTAAAGATAGGTCTTCTGGACTTCTACGTGATACAATATGGACATATGGACTATAGTATTAACAAAATCAGGTTGCAGAGGTAGCGGGGACAAGGTGATAAACAAAATGTATGAGATGCGTGTATGCATGCAAGCAAAGAAAATTAATCACATCACAAGTTACTTCATTACGATTTGAGGATAATATCCAAGTCATTCATTTCTTATGACTGTATGTTTGATCAGGAAAGTGGTTATAGAAAGCTCCAATGTCTTTTAGAAGCTTCTATTATTTGTTCGCTAATTATTACTAAGGGCTTTTAGATGTTGAAAGGGTAGGGGGTGTCTATGTACAATTCTGTTGTATTCTGATTTCAATTTTTGGCTTCCATTTTAGTTTCTTCAAACTTGTATTGAGAGACCTGTGTTACTTGGAACATGGATCGTCCTGGTACGGGGAACAAAAACGGGAACGTGATATGCTGTATGCTCTAATTTCTGGAAGATAGGGGTAGGCTTCTATGGCTCAGAACCCAAGAATATTCTCATTTTAAGAGAGACATCCTCTAAAATAGAGTATTTTTTGTCTAATGATCATGTAAAACTTATTTCTAGAAGCATTATGAGTCTATGACCAATTTTTCTTATATTTTGTCTAGCTAAATCTCCAATCTTTCTAGTTTTTAATTTTTAGTGGCAATTTTTTGAGTGCTGTGGATTGCTAAATTCAATGTTTTGGAACTTAGGCGTACAACATGGGCGTTCCAAATGTGATTCACTGGAGTATTTGTTTTCTGGTAACATAGGTTAGATTCTTGGTGTGTCTTATTGGTGTTGTGACACTTATCCCACTTGTGTCCGAATAGGTGTGGGCACGTGTTGGCATCTGATATGTGTCAGGGTCTTAGTAGCACGAAGCGGGGGCGGGAGCGGGGGAGCGGAGGCACCTAGAAGCTCCTAAGGTTGGGAGCGCCTAAGGAGCGT
Organism: Rhododendron griersonianum; assembly: GCA_018127125.1. Taxonomy (NCBI): domain Eukaryota; kingdom Viridiplantae; phylum Streptophyta; class Magnoliopsida; order Ericales; family Ericaceae; genus Rhododendron; species Rhododendron griersonianum. The sequence goes on from CM030795.1 coordinate 19,607,055, forward strand.
ATATAGATTTCATATAAATACATATATAAAGTATCTTTAAATACTTAACCATTGAAGGAAAAGTGATTACTTATGAGAATTTTCATGCTCTTAAAGGGTACTTAAAGGAAGTTAGATATTTTCAATTTGCAAAACTTCTTGTTTGATAAGATTTTCATAATTTTATTTTCACAATGGCATAACTCCCTCAAGAGTATGAAAATAGTTGCCTTAACCGCCCAATAAGCTCCCATCTTAGTTGGGAGTGAGCTCCCGTCAAGCTCCCATCTTGGGACCGCCGATTCGAGCTCCCGTCTTGGGAGCGCACCCATTTTAGAGGGATCCTGCTACTAAGGTCAGGGTTAGCTTCTTATATGTGTCAGATGTGGGTATGACAAGCTAAGAGGTGAGTTCACACTTAGTGGTTTTCTTGTCAATTGGGAGAGAAATTTTAACTGGTGGACAACTCTATTTTGGAAGGTCTGAAGCAAGCTTTGGACTCATCCTTGCATCTTTATTTAATGGTACTTTTGATTACTCATTTGCCGAGGAAGAGAGAATCACGCCTTTCCTAGATGATATTTTATTGGTTTCCCTTCTCTTAGCACCGGATTTAAGGACCTTATTCAATTGCATATATTCCTACTGTCAATCCATTATCATAATTTAACCATTGCCAAATTAAGTACTTAAACTCATTGTTTCCCTTCTCACTGTGTAAAATTTTGGGCTATTTCGTGCACTAAGTGCTGATGATTGATGACAGTAATGGTCAGGGTTCTTCATCGACTGTGCTCTGTTTGATGCCACGTTACTCTATTTATATGAGTCTGGCTGTGAACTTTGTACTGTTTTGTTAAATGTGAGCTTGTACCTTGCACAAACATATCCATTACTCACAAACTTCTCACTGACAGGAAAAATGGCTGAAGGATAATGTGCTTATTTTGTTTCCTGATACACGAGACTGTTCTCCATCTTTGGTATGTTTATAATGACTTCCTTTTGGTTTAAAATAAATGATGATGTTGATAATTGGGAAATGCGTAAGACTTGAGAAGCGTCTCTTCTCTGCTCTCTGTAGGCCAACTTTTTCATTGGTGAAAAGAAAGCTTCTGGAATCAGGCAGATTAGAGAATCTGCACATGCCATGCCACTTTCCCCCGCCCTTGCATCAGATCGAAGGGCTTTGGAGATGCCTCTTTCATATACAAACTCTTCTCGACATCTTGGGTCAGCAGTGAAGCAGTTAGCTCCATCTAATTTGCAGGGCACATTGACGGTGGGCAAGGCTAGCAGTGAAAGCAATGATACCATGCCATCTGTTCAGTTGAAAAGAAATTTAGGAACACACCCTGATAAACTTTGGAAAAGTTGGTTGGGCTCATACAATGTGTTCGGAAAGATTGCTTTTGTTATGGCATTGGGCTGCATTCTGTTTGCCACCCTTAAGCTTTCAGCAATGCAGTTGTGGAGGGTGAGAAGTTCAGCTAGATGGGCTTCAGGCAAAGCAGGGATCACAGATTCTTCTCTTGATCGAAGTTTGGGGCCTGCTTTTATTAGTGGAAATAGTATAGCATACAAATTAAAGAAGCTAACTTCAGTTTTTAAGATGCAAATCGGGAGGAATCACCCAGATGCTGCAAACTTGCGAAGTTCAGGCATAACTGCCAGTCTTTCATCCTCTGTTAAAGCAGTATACAAGAGCCCGATGCCCATGAAAGATGCTGAATCCCTTGTTAAGCAATGGCAAGCCGTTAAAGCTGAAGCTCTTGGGCCAGGCCATAAGGTTCATAGCCTCTTTCAAGTCCTTGATGGGCCAATGCTTGCTCAGGTAAATTTTTTGTGGATCTGCTTCCTATTAAGAAAAGAGAAAGAAATGGAGGGAGAGAGAGAGTGCATGGCTTTTCTTTAAGGGAAAACTTCACTTAGAACCCCTGTGGTTTAGTCGATGTGCGGGTTGTCCCCTTGAGCTTCGTTTATTAGCTCATAAATTCCATGTGCTTTGCGGACTTAAGAGAGAGAGAGAGAGAGAGAGAGCGCACGCATGGGTTTTCTTTAAGGGAAAACTTCACTTAGAACCCCTGTGGTTTAGTCAATGTGCGGGTTGTCCCCTTGAGCTTTGTTTATTAGCTCATAAATTCCATATGCTTTGTGGACTTATGTGCAGCACTAACTCCGTTAACAAGGAATTTGAAATTACCATAATACCCTCTTTTATCTTCTTTTGCTCTTCTATCTCTCCTCTCTATATACATCAACATATGCATATATACATGAGCTATTCCCTAATTGAAATACTTATTAACCTAATTTTTTAATGATTACCTAATAATATGACGCAATTCAGGAGAAAATCACTAACTAATTCAAATTTTAACCAATCCTGAAGAGATCACAGAACATTAGTCTCGATAATTTTGCATGGTGAAGGAGAAGGGCACCGGTGGTGCAGGAGAGTGGGTGCAAAAGGGGTACAATTATTGGCCTCTGTAATTTTGTTTATGTGTTTTCCAATTCGAATTTATTGTGCATACCGATGCTCTGGACTATCATTGAAGGAAGTATGGTAATGTGCACAGAAATTGAATTGGGTCCCTAGGCCTTCCCTCTCTGATGCCATTCGGCTTTGATTTGGGGGCATGGTTTCGTAGCAAAACAGGTATAGGGGGGCCACTATTTTAGTGGTATTCTGAGAGCAGCCACTTTGTGCATATTGCCAAAAGTTATGTCTGTCTCCAATCTTCCCCTCCCCATACCCCCAATGATTGGAGACTACATGGAGACTATAGGGCTGTTGTTGTTTTCCAATTCGAATTGAAGTGTGGGTTATGAGAAGGTTGTTTTCAGATTTGGGTGGGTCTGTTTTTCTTGCCTCCCTCTACAGAAATCTATGTGCATATATATATATATATATGAGGCCGGTTCTAGAGACAATACATTTTTCGGAACCCCATGCGAATAATCGGAGCCGTTCAATTTGTTTAGAACATGTTTTTAAGGGTTCCCATAAAAAATCAACTCATTTGGATATCCGCAAGGACTTGATCGGCTCATTCAATTTTATCCTGTTAAATTTGACAGGAATTAACTAAATGAGCTGATCAAGCCTTTACCGATATCCAAATGCGTTAATTTTTTATACGACTCCTTAAAAACTTGTTTTAAATACATTGAGTGGCTCTGATCATTTGTTTGAAGGTCCCATGCGGGGTTTCAAAAAATGTATTGTCAAAAGTTTTGTCAAAAGCATTGTCTCTAGAACCGGCCCCTATATATATATATATGTAGAGTAAGCTTCTAATGCGGACCTCCGCATCCAAGCAAAGTGCGGACCACCCCATTTCTCCCCTTTCCCGATTGAATTTTGATGATCCGAGCCGTTCAATGTGTTCAGAACATGATTTTAAGGGTACCCGCGAGAAATCGGCAAAAAAAATGACCGGGAAGGGCTTGATTTGAGCAGTTTTTATTTGAATTGTTCAATAAAAAATAAACAAAAACTGCTTGGATGAAGCCCTTCCCGGTCTTTTTTTTTGCTGATTTCTCACGGGTACCTTTAAAATCACATTCTGAACACATTGAGTGGCTCGGATCATCGAAATTCGACCGGGAAAGGGGAGGTCTGCACTTTGCTTGGATGCGGGGAGGTCCGCATTAGAAGCTTACTCTATATATGTATATGTATGTATTTTTATTTATATATGTCATATTGTATGTGTGTATTTTCACTATAGGTTTTGGAAAAAAATAGTCTTGAAAAGCTTTTGTTCTCTGTCCAAGTAACTAGTTGGGGATGATGGGTTGTGGAAGACTCAATTTTCATTGGTATGACTTTCTGAAGGATTTTCGTTTCTTTGGAATCTGAGATGAATTGTGTGACCTCTGTTCCTCCAACGTGGTGGCGGAAGATTCTTGATTTCGGAGCAATAATTCAACCTAGATGATAGCAGTTGATATAGCTCTCTATTTCTCTGATTCAACAATTTTTACCCGTCTCCGAAAGAAGTGACAAATACATTTCAAAACCTGCAGGGGAGTTGGCCAGTTGTGGTGTAATTTGAGTTAGGTTTGAGGGGGAAGAAGGTAGGGGTATAAATGCACTTCAACATTGAATTTGTATTTCGTTGGATAATTCTACATAATTGGACGGAAATTACAACTGTGAACATAAGTCTTCAAGCACATGGATTACGGAATTAAACCAAGGAGTCGAACTGAAGTTTGCCCCTTCTTTTATTTAGTAATTGGCTATGCAAGTGTGTATCTGATGATTACTGTCCCAAATTGGTGGATGATCTGATGATGGTGGGATGTAGACTATTCTTCTATTAGAATTTACTGCTGAACGAGTTAAATTTTGATCAATAAGCTAACTTTCACGAAGTTATGGTAATTTTGTTTAGTGTCAGCTGATGCTGTCATACAATTAAGCTCATGTACTTGAGATTGTATCTGATAGTTCTGGTGTGGGCCAATTGTAGTTCTTTTTTTGGTTCTGTTTTCTTCTTGCTTTGTATGAATAACTTTAAATAGTTTTGTATTCCCCAGTGTCTTACTTTTTAAAATCTCCTGGTAAAAGCTTGATGTGACTGTTCTCTCTTTAATACGTTTGCTTGACAGTGGCAAGCTGTGGCAGATGAAGCAAAAAATAGGTCCTGTTTTTGGAGATTCGTTCTGCTTCAATTATCTGTCATACGAGCTGAGATTTTATTAGATGGGGCTGGAGCAGAGATGGCTGAAATAGAGGCTCTTCTTGAGGAAGCAGCCGAACTGGTTGATGAAACTCAGCTGAAGAATCCAAATTACTACAGGTATGAATTATGAAAAGCACTTGGGAATACAGTTTTGGCTTGTTCAGTTTCTCTCATTTGGCGCTTCAATTGTTAGAATTTGACGAACCCCATGAAAGGCTTTAGTATTTGGCCCAGCCCAACCCAACCCTTGTCATCTTGGAGGGTTTTAAAGAATTGGAGAATGAAAACAGGAACTATGTGCTAGGAAAAGTATGCACCGAGTGAATCCTTTGGCTAATCAAACAGTGACAGGATGTATGTGCTAAGTTCTCGGGGGCATTTTAGGACTGTTAAAGGATTTGTCGTAACGTTTTAGTGAATAAATCCTGTATCTGAAACTATGAGTTAAGCTGCACCCTTGAGAGAACACACTCTCGAATAATGCAGCGTGACACTAGATTGACTGCACGCCCAAGAGTGTTGAACAAGACCTAAATAGAACGAGAAGAACAAATGGGAAGCAACACTTAAATACGGAGAAACGAAGTTAAGTTCTGAAGTTGTAGTTTGTTATATAAACGAAGCAATACATAAAGTACTTTATTTGACAAAGTACTTAGGTGTAATATTCTGTAGGCACTACTGACATATACCTAGGTAGATAATGGAAACATTCATGAATCAACTACATACATGACCCTTAACCACATATGTGAATGATCCTTTTAATACTGTTTATTCACTCACTCCACTAATGCATAATGTGCGAACATCTTCATTTGTCAAATATACTAGTTATGTTTTCACATGTTTTAAGATGCACCCATAATGTTTCTGAGCAACGAAGTGCCTGTAGGAAGAATGCTTAGCGAGACTGCGGTTACATTTGGGATACAATGCCCGAGAGCTTGAACCAAGAGATAAACCGACCTGTGTGTCTGAGCGATGAAGTGCTCTTCAATTTCCAACTGATCTTTTGTTTGTTTGTTTTTTTCCCTTGATTTTAATCTTGAACCTACTGACTGCAGCGCGTATAGAATTCGTTATGTCCTGAAAAGGCAAGATGATGATTCATGGAGATTTTGTGAAGGTGAAATTCAAACTCCATAACTTCAGTCTAGTTCGTGACATTCACCAACATCTGGATGAAGTTACTTCAATCTATGGTCTAAGTTTACTTGTAAATGATAGCTAACAAACTAGTACTAGATCTAATTTAATGTAGTGTAGTCGCTTTTTATATTTTGTTTCTGTTATTTTTCACTTTGATGTGTTTTCTTTCCTTTCCCCCCAAGGTGAGTCATACACCCACTAGGCAGAGACTTCGGCTACTTTGTTTCTGTAACAATCCTCTCATTCATGTGAGGGTAGGTGATGCTTGTATCGATCATACTGTTGCTTTGATAGTAAGTCTGAAATATCGATGGTGTTTTATCAGTTGTTCCTTTACAGGAACTTTCTTTTGACGGCTAGACAAACATGAAGTCTAACTGTTATCGATTCATCTTCTTCTCATTTTCCTCCCTTCAATTAGCGAGTAAGTGATGGAAGGGGGCAGGAAAGAGCAAAGATCTACAGTTTTGGGTGTTCGTTTAGCCAGAAATTCCAATAAATTAGTTTTCTCCCGCATGGGTTCTCGAATGTGCGTAGTAGAACCTATAAGAAGTACATGTAATTAGTTTTCAGTAGGAATGTCCTGTGATACTTTGATACAAAGAAAGTAGAAAATATATGGTTTTATCAGATAGATACACACCATCATGCAGATGCATATATTCTTGAGTGTTTATACAGACATACTAGCAAATTACCCGTGTGGTCAACAAGATTCGATCTCAAAGAGAACCATGAGCTAAGAATTCGAAGTTATCGAAAGAACATCTAAAGAGGACTTTTAAGAATTGAAGATGGAGTTCGTGCCTCCTCCAAATAACACAAGAATACATTCCAAAACTACTATGTATTGCTGACATCACGTCAATTAAGATTCCACTTCCTTCTAATGAATGTAATTTGCATTATTTAACTCTTACACGCGAACCCTGGTCCAATTGTGCAATCGAATATGGATATACAGGTTCCCACATGTAGCTACTCCCAATTTTCATACCTTTAATCCTGCAAACAAACAGGTAAGAACCAGGGTTCCGCAGCTTCCGCTGGGGGAGGCCGCGGCCTCCCTTCCCATAACCAACACCCACCCACCCCGTCTCTTGTTTTTCTCCTCGTAAGTCCTATCCCTCCTCGCCTCTCTCATCGCTTGGTTTTTTCCTCGTTTCCAATTTGGGGCGGTAGTTGTTATAGATCTGACATGTTGACCCTACTGCGGTGGCAAGTCTGGGGCACGGTGGTCCCCACAACCAATATCTCGTCTGCCGTCTTCAGATCTGATGACCTAAGGCCGGCGGTGAGACAATAAAGTGTGCGGTTGGGTGGAGGAGTTTTTTCTCTTAATTAGTTTAGGGTTTCCACCTACTGGTCTCCCTAGTCCGAGCCTGTTTTCGGTCTCGGTTTCCCTCAGATATGGAGGATGTGGTAGTGGGCAAATAAGTCCAGGTTTTGGTTTTGTGCTTTGATTCTGATTTGCTCTGCTAGGCCTTATCGTTTGTTTGGGTTGCTCCGACAGTAGTGTGGTCGTTGGTAGTGCTTGTGAGTGGCTGCTCCTTGGTATTTCTCCCTCGTTCGGAATGGGATCGTAATGACTTAGCAATGGCAACGTCCTCTTCTCGGCGTGACGGATATCATCGTCTCGTGGGTATGCCACTCTGGCCTTTATCATTTGTTCTTGAGTTGATTGTTAGCTAGGGTTTTGGTTTTTGGAGAGTTTGATATTTGTATTCGGGGTGTTGTTTCCCTTCTTGTATGGTTTCTCTGTAAATTGATCCTTTGGATTCTTGTATTGGCAATGAAATTTGATCTTCAGAAAGGAAAAAAAGAAGAAAAAACCTCTTACATGCTATATTATTCACCCTACATAATCGACTAAGAAAATTAAAATTTTCTCTCGAAGATAATGTACCTCAGAATTAAATAATACTATAGGTTATATTCAATCCTTCTATCATCCAAATATACAAATAAGGGGATATTAAAGCCATGATGGAATGAACTTCCTATGACACATACAACTCTAAACTTTTCATAATAATATACAAAAGCAAAGGAAATGACAATATCTGATGCTATGTTTTTGGACGGCCAGCATAAAGGGCCAACGCAACCTCTTGTACAACAATATGCACATGTGTTTTTAGTGGGGTATTTTTTTTATTTTTTTTTGACAGATGTGTGTCATTAGTTCACTGGTATTGAATGAAATTATATTTAATCTAGTGAACCAATTAAATGATAACACATCATCATGTTGTGCACATTGTTGTGTATGATGTAGTGTTAGTAGACTTTTCCCCCAACAATTATTCTACAATTACAAACACTTACACAAACTCACTCACATTCACATTGGAGTCTACACACACTACACCTTCAGTGTGTGTGGGACCATCAAAAGATGTGAGTGTGTGTGGTTCTATAATTATTGTTCCCTCAATTTTATACCAATCTTGCTACAACCACAAACACTTACACATACAATCACACAAACTACTCACATTAAAAATGGGCCGACACATATTACACATTGTGTGTGTTGGTCCCATTTTTTGATGTGAGTGAGTTTGTGTGATTGTATGTGTAAGTGTGTGTGGTTGTATATTAGTAATTGATTTTATACATGGGATGGGCAAGCCATATGAGTATCCAATTAGCCAATTACGGATTGCAAATAAGGAGAAAGTCTTTGGGTCATTGACAAAGTAGCCACTCATCAACTGGCAGCTAGGTACGTCTCATTCCGAGTGGTAATATGCAATTATATATCCCACAAAATATGTTTTCGACGTTACATTACCTAAGAGGTATGGAAAAAGTGTTATAAGGTTTTTGGAAAAATATCATCTGCATGTTTTAAAAAATTGATTGAAAGGCTATAACCATTATTAGACAACTGCTGAGGGTTTTTTTTTAATTTGTATGCCTAGATATTACGTATTTGAAACAAGATCCTCTCCACTCTCTTAAAAAGGACTTGACAATCATGTTCCGATGTTCGGGTCAATTTCAGGTCCTTATCATGTTTGTTTTGATGATCAATCGGGATTGTTGATATTTTAGACCTTGTTGAGATCATTAGGCACATCATAATTCAATATTTTTATCCAGTGTTGTAATATTTTCTAAATCTATTTTTCTTGAGATAAGTGTGTTTCGAAACTATAACAAACGATATTCGATTACCATGAATTTTGACATGCCTAATATTCTCGATGAAATCTCAAATTTATATGATCCCGATCATCAAAACAGACCTAGAAATAACCGGCTGGCCATTGTGGAACTTCATATTGATTACCTTAATAACCTTTTAAATGAATAACAAAAAATAGTTGATAAGTTTTGATAGTAGTAATTCAATTTTAGGCTCTATTTGGAATTCAAAGAAAAGAAAGGAAAATTTTAAAAAATTTCCTTCTATTGTTTGGTTGAAAAAGAAATAGAAAAGAAAATAAAGTTTTCAAGTTTTGTGAATAGTAAAAATTTTCCTTCCATTTTTCTCTTATTTTCCTTCTCTTTTCTTTTTTTCTCTTTTCCTTTTCATACGTTCCAAACGGAGCACCGGACAGGATAGTCTATTCCGCTTCAAATATTTTCATTCGCATGCACAGGGTTGGATTACGAATTGGGGAAATTGCAAAACAGTGGACAAAGGGGCAAATAATGCCCAGGTCATGGAGTAGTTATTTGGAAATTCATGTAAATATGGGAAGGAGAAAATTATTTTCCAATACATGGAGAGGTCACCTGAAAAGACTATTAGGCCCCTCATCAAAAAAACCCTAAACCTCAAATCCACCCATCATTCTCATTCAATTCCCCCAATTCCCATTTTCGTACGCACGGCTCTGAACAGGACAACTGGAAGCAAATAACAAGAGGTAGGGTTTCTTCTGCTTCTTTCCTCCTCTTGACCTCTTCTCCTTCACATTTTCTTCCTTTCTGACTTCATCTTTCTGTAAGCTACAATACTCTCTTCATTCCACCGAAGAAGAAGCAGGATCTTCTCCTTGACCAAGCGAAGTCGTACGAATCTGGTAAGGAATGTTTTGGGTTGGGTGTTTCAATTTTTTTTTTGCAGTTTTCTCTCTTTTCTCTTCTCTCATTTCGTCCATGTGTCTTTGTTTGTAAGCAATTTGGTTTTTTTCATTGTATGAGTGAGGATAGCATTGTATGAGAGAACCTCCAACAGAACAACGGATAATGCTGGGATTGTTGACTTTACATAGTCGAGGAACATAACCGGGTATAGAGCATTATCGATGATCCCGCTTAGCCATTTCATCCAACCTATTTGAAACCCCCAATATTCACCCAGTGCAGGATGAAACCCAAATCACATAGCCACCGTCCTCTGGAAACATGGTTTCCATTTCTGCAGTTATTAGGGCTTCAGGTATACTCCATATAAAGGGAAATACCAAAAAAACCCATTAAGGCTAGAAGGGGGCCAGCTGCATGTATTGTATCCTCAACCCTGAATGGTCCCCCGATACCCCATAGAAGATGAGGAATACATGGAAAACATATCCGACAATTATTTGCTGCATAATTGCCTATTCCCTTCCACAATTGGCCCAAAATGATTTGAACTAATCCGAAAATAAGATAAACAACTCACACCAAGAGGTGGAGGGATACAAAATCACACTAAGCCCATCAGCATCAATCTTCCAAACAATGAACCAATTGCAAAATTAACATATAATTCCTCATTGTAAATGCAATAGCTACACACTTTAGGAAATAACTGCCATCAAAACTAAGAGACAATGGGACAATAGCTAAATGAGATGTCACCATTCATAACAAAAGAAGATATGAAACTGTAGTATTTGTCCACATCCACATCTACCGGCACCTTACAAATCAGAAACTGTAGTATTTGGGGGTTAGTATTTGTCCATTAACCAAACTGACAAAGGAGAAGAACCCAGTCACCGTCTGGGTAGAAAATCAGGAACCCATGAACAATAAGAGTTCCGCGGCGCTATAAAACAGGCGACTCCACCATCAAAAGTTGTCCAAACAAGCAACTTCAACCCACAAAATCACTTCAAAGTTTCCTGCACACAACCCACAGGGGTATCAAGTACATGAATTTGACCACCAATACCCCATAATCTCCAAGTATGAAATATTGACAAGGCTAAATGATAAATCTTGGAGAGTCCATGTAGCAAGGGAAAGAAAGAAAAAACAGAAATGAAAATTGAAGAATAGCATATCCACTCACCATCGACAGGTTTCTAAGTCCCTTTCTTTCGCTACTCCACAAACCGAGATCTAAACTGAGCCAGAGGAAACTGAGATTTTGCTTAACCATTCACAAAACAAAAACCAGAAAAAGTGCAATGACTTAGAAAACAGTCAAAAGTGATGGATGCAAATTGATAGTGCTATTCTTGTTTCGTGCAATATGAATGCTCAACTGAACTCAACCTTCATTTGACTAATGGTATAACTATTATCATTCATAACTCAACCTAATTAAGCCTCATTTTACTTGACGTTCTGAAAATAGTCATCAGAATAAGAAAGGGATTCATGTAAGTTCTAAACATAGGTCCTAGCTTGGTCCATAAATATTGATAACCTTTGGTTCAATGCAACTAAGTGGGAATGGAATGGTCATTCTCCTGGAATGCTCATTAAGACATTGGGGATTTGCTAAAAGAACGACATAACATGGATATCCCATATAGATTCATCATTATCCAAAAAGGTAAATGGCCCTTCCACCGTAAGGCTAGGGAAGGGACACTCCGAGTGCTACTGCAAAGGGATACGCCAATACGAGGAATAGTAGACAATCTCTGTACCCACCAAGTTTCTTTATGATTTTGAAACATGTTCAGAAATCAAGTTTGATGGAGCGTTTCATATATAAAACCCAACCCTATATGTTGTTTAAAACAACATAGAAATCTGTTACATTAAAGGTTTCAAAACCTATGTACTTCCTAGCTAAAAATCATATCCGCATATATATTCCAACCTTTCAAACATGCAAACTGGCTTCAAAAAAAGGGCACAAATGAGATGTCCATGCAGAGGTTCTTGAACATAATGTGAACATCTTCAAAAAAAAAAAAACCCTAATAACATATTTAGTTCAGGATCCCCTTTTTTTTTATTCCCTTGTTTTCATATTCTTGGAACCAGCAAGGAATTCCAACTTTGTTAATCCCAGTTTTTCGACACCTCGCAAATGGAAAAAAAATACCATCCCAATATACTCAGAATTACAAACAATTATATCATTAACTATAAAAACCAAGGTAAGAGTAATATCCTTACTTTTATCGTCGAGGGATGACTTTTAATATGGAGTCTCGTTCCTTGTTATTTTCATCCATGAAAAGATCAAGCAAAAGCCTTTTGCGAATGTTAGGAATATGATGACCTTGAAGTTCAACTGAAGGATATGTTTTACCATCCCAACGGTCCATAAACTTCATCACATAAATTCCACAATCATGGCTACAAAAAGAAAATTGAAAGACATAACTAAACGGCCCAAAAGAATGACAAAATAAGTTGCACATGGAAGTTATGACTAACATGTTGGTTTGTTGTGGCACATCTGCATATTCAACTTCAAATATGCAGGAATCATTTCGTGACCTTCGCGTACGTCTCTTATTGAGGAGTGCAAATAGATTCTTTTGCTGTAATCGAAATTGAAAACAAGTTTATAAGTATAATAACAAGTGTGTTAATCAGGCGATAATGCATTAGGTCCAGCGACAACTTACTAGAATGTCGACTTGCTCCAATTGTTCTAGGTTTTCTATCGTGTGCTTCATTGAGTCAAGAATATGAATGCGTGACTCAACAAGGGATATACACACGCAATACCAGTGTTCACTTTGAAGCACAAGCAAGAAAAGCTGAAAATAATAGGCCACCATTAAGTCAAAATAAAATTGGGAGGCACACATCATCCACAATAGAATACGGTATATATTGGGATTAGTTACGTAGCATGTCGCATTTTAACACATCATAACCTACTTTAATAGGGTCGCAATCAACCCGTAATACATTGCTGAACTCGTCACTTTGAACTGCAAGTAGATTGGACTGAAAAAAATAAATTTAGAATACATTACAAATAAAGTCAAAAAATGAATGAAAAGTAAGATGGATATGTTACCGCAAAGTCTGGAGAGAAAATGTGACGTGATGGGTGACCCTTAGTCGCTCGGGCTCTTTCCTTCAACATCCGCCAATCCCTAAATGTGTACATAACCTATGTGTAGTCTAGCGTATGATAGTTAGGCAACGTTATGACACAAATAACACAAATTGAAGTATGGAACATACCATACTACACACAAGGCCCCTCGGTCGAAACGATTCAGCAACTTCCTTGCGAGTAAGAGGCCACTTTGCCCCTTCAATATGGATCAACACCTCGTTGTTGTGCCAAAATAATTTGTTAGTATACCAAAATTGGGAAAGAGATAGCATGGTTTCAGAAATCTAACCGATGGTTTTTACTACAAGTCATATGGTATGTCCCGAAAAAGATAAAGATACCTTAAATCATTTGTCACTCCCCTAATAAGATAGTTGATGACTGAATCTTCTTCTTCCGTTAATTTCGTTGTCTTAATGGAGGGTTGTGCAACATAAGGAGATTGAATAGATTGGCTCGACTTCACATTTCTTCGACGTTTTCTCTTTGTTGGATTAGTCAAGATTGCTTCCGCTTCTTGCTTTTGCTTATAGGACGCCGAACCATTTATGCTTTTTGATGTTTCCCCCACCTCCCCTTCCTCCTCAATCTGATCCCCCTCTTCATCCTCCTTAATATGATGCAATTCGAAATTTTCAGTAAATTGTGGTGAATGGCCTTCATCTTCTATAGGTTCTGGCCGTGGACCATCTTGAGGGCTTCCAACAATAGGGCTTCCAGCAACAGGCTCGCCCATAGTAGCATCCATTTGATGCAAGCTTTTTGAGTTAGTAACAAATTGACGCATTAACTCTTTGTACATGTCAATGCAGATCTGAAATGGTAGAAGATAAAGCAAAATATGAGCTTATGTGAAAACTAATGGAGGCAATATAAAAGACCCATAAATCTATGAAATATCGAAACTAAGCCAATACCATCACCTGATTTTTCAAATTATGGGAGGAAACTGAGAAAAAACGGAATCCTCAACTGGCTTGTCCTCCGGTTCTTTGGTAATTCGAATATCCATCAATTCCTTCGTCAATAAGCCAATTGGAGCCTGAGGTTCCTTCCCAATTTCAACATCCACCGGATTTAGGTTGAAATATATGACCTGCAAAATAAATAAGTCTTAATTTTTAACTTTCTACATAAACCATAATATTGTTATTAAAAGTGTTAAATACAATGATAGAAAAATTAAGTAAACATACCATCAAAAGGAACAAACTACCACCAACTCCTTCCGCCTTCCGTCCATGACCTTTGGTTGCCCTAACCTTATAATTTCGAATCTTGTTGACCAACCAATCCAAGACAAAAGGCAGGCAGGCCACTTATAAGTCTTTAAGGTTTCAATGTCGTCGACAACCACCCCCGGGAACAATCTATTCTCAGCGACTTCCTTTGTTGTGGGGCACAACAAACATCCCAAAATAAATAGCATGTAAGCCTTATGAAAACCTCCCATCAGTCTGCCCTTCCCGAATCACATTTTCTAATTTGAATATTTCAATACCCTTAAAACCTCCGTTAAAGTCCTCTTCAATTTTTTGTCTGTGTGATTCAAGGCATTCAGTGGGCACGGGTGTGTCCCCAATCGGCATTCCCAAAACTCTCACAACATCTTCTTCAGTAATTGGGACAACTACGCCTCTCCTCAATTCTATGCTGCAAGTTTCAGGATTAAAACATTGCACCAACTGCATAGCAAAGGCTCTATGCAGATGTGCACACTTGACATCAAGTAATGTATGGAATGGATTAATTGCTTTGATTGCCTCAAGTTGGTCATCAGTCAATATACGAATCAAAGCAACGAATTTTATAGGGGAACACCTCGTCTTTATAAAAAGCTGTAAGTATAAACAAACGAAAAATTATATTAGCATGCTAGTAATTTCATTATCAAAAAATGTAGCAAACATAGCAGGTATTAGGTGGTCATTTTGTTAGTATGCAACGTTTACATGTTAAAACAATCATGGGATTTGTGATAATGAATTTAGTAGTTATGTTACAGAGGGGGTTACAGTGGGGCTAAACTCAAATTGGATAAGACCACAATGAAAAATTATACATATTCAAAGGCATAACTAGCTATATATGGACAAAAATGCACAGAAAGGTGAAATCCCATGATTAAGCATTTGAACTCCTAACTACACTACAAAGCATCGTTAGTTATTGACGCATGCATCAGCCGCCCACATGTTTTTACTGTGGCATTTGCTAACAACCCATTTCATTGACATACCGACACTTTCTTCTTCTTTGTATACTCCCCTTTACTCTTCTTCTTCTTTGGACGGGGCGGACAATTGTCGGCCTCTTTTTCGCTCAATTCCTCGTCGTTCACCTCCTCCTCATCATTCTCTTCCTCGCTGCTTGATCCCTCATAGGTTTTGTCGTAGTATTTTCGCAAGTATCCCTCATGCCACCATTCCGACATGGTTGCCATCACCTACATAAGAAATGAATATCATGGACAACATTAAAAATTGGTACTGATAAAATAAATACAATTTCTTTTCATCCCTCAATCATAACCTCTGTTTGTTTTATTATATTGTCTTCTTTAAATATTTTCTTTAAACCTTCAGTAAAATCCTTCCTGCATTTAACCAAGGATTGGGTGGTCAATAGGTAATTAGGTATGGTCAATAGGTAAGGGGGATAACAAATGACATCAAATATAATCTATTAAAACTCACTCATAAAGAGCGAAACCACTTGGTTTCTGTTGGGATTTTTGTGAACTACTTCCCTTATGAACTATTGCAGCCTTCTTGACCTTCACTTTGATAGTTGGTACTAGTGATTTCCTAGCTTGGCCCTTTGAACGTGCCATCATAGAGATAACTGCACATGAAACCAGGAAGTTTATGCATAAAACCATAATAAGCAACCTGTGAAGCAGAAATCTTTGAAATATGTTTCAGATCATCTTAGTTTCCTAGGGCTAGCCAAAACTATTTCAGACTTAGCCAAATTGCATTGCATTGTTAATGGAAGAAGACAGGAAACTACCATGTTTAAAGAGACTCGCGGTGAGACCCATGCACACACCCAAGAACATAAAATGAAAGGAGTTGTACACACACAACTACAAGTAAACTAGTTGTTTTTAGGAACTGTAAGTAGTTGCATGTCCAAATTGTATTGGGACAATTACATGAGAATTTCCCTAGTTCTTAAGTCATCACGTGATTTGTCTCGCCAAAATCAGGAAGAAAAACCTATAGGCATCGTACAAACTTGATGCAATTCCGACACTCTTTAGTTTTTCTAGCAAGATTGCTTGACATGTGATGTCAATTCAATAGTTTCATAATATGATTCAAACTTGAACTAGCAAAATGAAGTCTATGTATTGTTGTGCAGCAAATATAAGACCAGTAACGAACATTATAACACTAAGAACGTCAATTGATATTCAAACTTAAATGCAGTTCCCAAGTATGACAACATATATAAGACCACAACAAAGTCGTAGTGAATCTATGATTTGGAATTACGATAAAATGGATAGAGCAATTATAAGCGATTTAGAGGTTGTAAGGCTCATGGGTTATGGCATGTTTTAATGCCAAATGCCAATACTAGGAACAAATTGTATTTGTGTGAGGTGACAGGTGATTGTCCCCACTATAAATTTAAAATGCAGGAGTGCCACAATAGTAGAATGTGCAAGTAAAAGAAAGAATACTCACCTTCAAATAGAGCTCTGAATTTGGAAGTACGACGGGCAATTTGTTTTCAACAAGAACCAGTATTGTTGTAACTCCAATTTCCACCACTTGACCTTTTGTTCCGGATCTAGTCTGCACAAGTAGTTATTTTTCACCAGTTTCGACCATAACTAAGGAAAGGAAACAACAAGAACATGAGTTAAATAACTTCCGCACTATGAAAAAATCCCCCATTAAAGAACTTGAAGTCAACAAATATCTTTTGAGGACTTGATCAAGATGTTATTTTCCATTTTAATCATCACCATCATTGTATTCAAAGTGAACTCCCAATATGAATATAGAAATAAACCTAAAAAACAAAGTCACGAATAACTGCCAAATCTTTACAAAACAAAGGAAATACAAAGAGGTTCAAGGAGAACTCCCAATTAACATGAATATAGAAACAATCCAATAAATAAATAAATAAATGGTCACATAGCTGCATAATATAGTGGTTGGAAACCTGACGCCCTCTAGGTACATTACATAATAAGTTCGGTGAGAGAATTGTGTACAATTTAGGGAGAAGCCTCAAGGCCAAGGTTGACTCAATCATTGAAAATAATGAGTGCAAATGGCCAAGAACAAGGAACTATGCCACAAAGGAAATCAAGGTTAACACCCCAAAACATGACTCAAGAGGATACAATGGTAAGGAAGTTAAAAGCCAGTGGGAAATTCTCTGTCAAATCTGCTTTGGAATGGAGTTAAGTTTGCTATGCCTCTGGTAAGCTGGAGCAATGTTGCTTGGTACAAGCATTTTGTTCCTAGGTGGGCCATGATACTGTGGTTGGCTAGCCTTGGCAGGCTTCCCACTAAGGATAGATTGCAAAAGTGGGGAATAGTGAGTGATGATCAAGGTGTTTTATGCTCTGCAGCAGTAGAAACTCATGATCACTTTTTCTTATAATTTCCATTTTCGACTCAGCTTAGGGGTCACATGCAAAGGTAAATGGGGTTCATCAAACAACCACAACTCTGTCTCAGCCAGTGGATTGGGTGGTGTGGCATAAAGGAGGCACTAAATTTCAGCATTTGGTGTTCAAACTCTTTATGGCAGCTTCCTTATACCGATAGAGAAAAAGAACCAAATTACTGCAAAAATTATAAATAATTGCTGAAGTATAATGCATATAGCCCATAGTTCAGCCACTTTTAAATTTGGACGTTATTCGTTAGAGAGTTTCATAGTAAGTGGTGGCTATTTTGGCGTTAGACATCCCATTTCACTTATGTAGTGAAATCATTTTAATATTTCAAATAAAAAGTTGACATGACAATGAAATGATATACAAAATATATTAGAGTGATTAAGAAGACAACAATTCGTGAAAGATAAGGCAAAATACAAAATTTAAATTTGAAAAAAAAAATCAATGAAGCCCCGCTCGGCCTGCAGGCCCTCTGCCACCGGCAGTGAACAAGTATGGAAAGCCTAAGTGTCTTTTCCTGAATACCTGTGATGCTGTTTGCCACTATTAGTTGCACAATACCACAAGAGAATTGTCAACACCATAAAACTGATGGAATGGAGCAAGGTCAAAAGAAAGATTGTGTCACCCTGATTTCGTGGATGGAAAAGAAATGGAAGGAAAAAAGCACGAAAATTGAAGATGTGCGACAACTTTTTTCCATTGCAAAGACATTTGAAGCTTAAAACAAGAAACAACAAAAACTAATTAACACATCAACTGGTTATCAGAGATTGAACATGTAATTGACAGGTAATTGGTAAAAAATGCAGTTAAAGGCATGAAACTTGCTAAGAAGGAAGAACTAAAACAAATGTCATTACAAGAAAGAACTATTCCATATACTTCTAGCCTAAATGCCAAATTAAACATTACACAGACACTCTCAACCTAGTGTTGTTCTTTTAATGAACTCTAACTAAATCTTCCTCTGTTCGTTATGTTCCGTAGTCTAGGTAGAAAGGAAATAAGACCCATAGCATCTAAAATCCAAATTACCTGTAAGCCAACAATTTTGAGGGGTACTTACATGTCCAAGAAATGATAAACCTGATCATCTAACAGGGGAAACGCAATAAAGTGATTAAATGGACCAATTAGACCGAAGCATGAGGGAAGGTTTCAACCTGAAAATGGTCCCAAATAATAGTAAGTACGTGAGATAAAATTGAAGTTGTGTAGGTCAAGAACTCTTTACCCTGGACGAGAATGGAAATCGAGGAATTACCTCTTTACTTTCAACAAATTAGCGCTGCCACAAACCCACTGAATACCGATCGAGGAAGAGGGCTGCTCTATCGTCGTCCGTTGGCAACAAAGAGAGGAGGAATCAACGGAGCAACGAGATGGAATACCGATCGAGGAAGAGAGTTGCTCTATCGTCGTCAATTGGCAACAAAGAGAGGAGGAATCAACGGAGCAACGAGATGGAGGGAGAGAGCAACACACACACACACAGGGGTTTCTCTGGTCGTCGAGAAGAGAAGAGAGGGAGCAACGCACTGAGAGAGAGAGCAACGCATTGAGAGAGAGAGGTGCTAGGATTTCAGAGTGATTTGGGTGGGAGGGTTTCACACGTTTTGGGGAGGGCATACAGTAAGGGGAACGACATCGTGTGTAGGAGAAGGGGTATTTGTGTCCATGTCTGTTTTGAATTCCATGTATTGGGGAATAATTTTCTCGTTCCCATGCATTTTGAATTCCTAAAAACTACTCCATTGGACATTATTTGCCCCTTTCTCCACTGTTATGCAATTTTCCCTTCCGAATTTGAGCCTAATCTGAGCCAACCCCACCAGCCTAAAGCAGAGTCGGCCCCGCGACGACTCTCTCTCTCTCTCTCAAATTCTTCACACAGGTGACAGGAGGGCATAAATTTCTTCTTCTTCTTCTTCTCCTCTCTCTCCAATAACAACACAATAACACCATGTCATCCACCGGCGACTCCGCCAGCGGAGGCGGCCCCCAGCCTCTGCTTTACTTCTGCTACCAGTGCAATCGCACCGTCTCCATAACCCCCTCACCTGCCTCCGACCTAGTCTGCCCCAATTGCAACGGTGGATTCCTCGAAGAATACGAAGACCCCGTCATCAACCCCAACCCTAACCTCAATCCCTTCTTCTCCTCCTCCTCCTCCGACCCCCTCTCCGGCTTCCCCTCCTTCTCCGCCGGCTTCCCCCTCCTCTTCTCCGGTGCCGGCGCCGGCGCCGGCTCCGGCTTCCAACTCCAAAACCCTAGCGATCTCTCCGCTCTCTTCGGACCCGGCCGATCCCAACAACAACAAGGGGCAGGGCTTCACGGTCCCGGTGAGTTCAATCCTTTCGCATTCCTCGAGAATTACATCAATAACCTTAGGGCAGGCGGCGCTAACATCCAACTCGTCATCGAGAACAACGATCCCATGGGGGGTTTTGGGCTTCCTACGAATCTAGGCGATTACTTCATCGGCCCCGGCCTCGAGCAACTCATACAGCAACTGGCCGAGAACGATCCCAACCGCTACGGCACCCCTCCGGCTTCCAAGTCGGCCGTCGAGGCTCTCCCGAGTATTAACATCTCCGATCAGCTGCTCGCCTCGGATTCGTCCGATTCCCAGTGCGCTGTCTGTAAGGACACTTTCCAAGTCGGCGAGGAGGCGAAGCAGATGCCGTGTAAGCACCTGTACCATTCCGACTGTATCCTCCCTTGGTTGGAGATGCACAATTCTTGTCCAGTTTGTCGGTATGAGTTGCCTACGGATGACCCTGATTATGAGATGAATAGGACTGTTACTCGCGGGTCCCCTATCCCGGGTTTGGCACCAGGGGGTGTTGGTGGTGGTGGCGGTGCTAGTGGGGGATCTCAGGAGAATCCTCTGACCCCGCGCACTGCGGAACGGAGGTTTAGGATAACGTTACCTTGGCCGTTTAGGGCGTTTGGCTCGCCTGCGGAAACTAGCAACAGCGGGGCCAGCAACACCGGTCACAATGATGGGGATTCCAACTCGGGAGGTCAAGCCAGAGAAGAAGATCTTGACTGACAAATTCTTGGTAATTGCATTTTCTTCTTTTTTGTCTTTTCCAGTTTTCTCTGCAATCGTTCTTTGAATACCTAGTTTTTGCTTTTGGATTGATTGCGAGTAGCGATCCATGCGAGATGATATGGTGGGTGGAGATTGCTTTTTGTGGCTTAGAAGACCATATTTTTCTAACCCATGATGTGTTTTGCTACAAAACTTTAATTGCTCTCAGCTTGGTTTGATTATTGATTTCAAGTTCTGCAGTACCCTCCCCCGGGAAACTGTCTCCATGGTAGATTCCAGTGACTTGAATTTTGTAGGACCACTTCTTCTCCTATGCGTGCCCTTTTAATTGCTCTTAGCTTGGTTTGATTATTGGTTTCTAGTTCAGCCAGTTCAGCTGTACCCTCCCCTGGGAAAATGTCTCCATCGTAGATTCCAGTGACTTGAATTTTGTAGGATCACTTCTTCTCCTATGCGTGCCCTTTTTTTTATTTTTTATTTTTGCTTTCTTGTGTAGATGGGTATGTTTTGGAGGCTCAAACATGAATTTTTTTTCCTGTGGGGATTCACCCTATGTCATTCAGGTGTACCTAGGGGACTTTGTTGTTTGGTTTTTCTTATATCTTGGTAATCCTCTGAAGTCATGCAAGTTTTGCCCCGTAACATCTGAATCCCCAAAAAGGTTTAGTTCTGGCAGAAATAGTAATGGAATCTAGGAATAAGGATGGTTAGTTGCTGCCACGGTAGTGAGTAGCTCCAATCTTGGCGGAAGATATGTTAATTATTGTAGTTTTTGGGGAGTGAACATCTTCGATCTTTGGAGAGATTGTAGTCTGTAGAGCATAAGTGTTGTGGGGAAGGAGGATGTTGGGCGCAGGGAGCTGCCCAGAGAAGGTGGAGGAAGTGTGTCATGAGAATCAATGGTAGGTGAGATCAGATTCGTGTTGGTGGGAACTGCGTTTTTTCTGTCTGTCTTATTATTTGAGTTTTTTTGGGTGGGGGCCTCTTTTTTTTTTTGAGTTTGTCTTTCAATATTGAGAAATTCTGTTCTATGTGAATATCTATTATTTCTCATGCATGGTAAGAGGTTTTTATGGTTTGAAAGGATGTTATTCGTCTCTGTTTCCTGAAGTGTGCCCCAAAGGTTTCGGCAGGGAGATATTTATAGGAGTTATATAACGCCCAAGACTTCTAATTTGTACCCAATAGAACTTTCTATTAAAGATATTTGTTCTAATATATAAAGGGTGTGCACATGTTTGGTGTCTCCCTTTTTTGAGGTTGTGTAGATTTTTCGATAATCCGATAATGCCCTCAAACAAATCAGATAACTCAACACTAGTAAACTGGTACAAGCGGTTGCACTTTGGGCAAAACTGTAACAAAACTTGAACTGCAAACACCCAAGGATAAATGACACGAGTAGAAACACAACTGCCCTGGAACAAAGTTTTAACCTCTGTCATTGTCTCCCTCCCATCTGATAAGAGACAGGAGATGCAGAGGAAGAGGAAGAGGAAGAGGGACAGGTGAGCGTAATTAAGTTTTTTGCCCACAAAGTGGAAAAGGTACTTTTGAATCTTTTTTTTTTCTTCTATACCATGATTGTGTGTATATGTGAAGTTTGTGCCATAGTGTAAATTTGTGTGTATATGTAAACATAATCCACGTTTATGTTTGTCGTCATCTTTTCATGGCTAAACACAACTAAAAGAATGGTCTTTTCTTTATTTTTCTTATTTTCTCCCAAATTCCTCCACAATCATTTGTTGAATCGTAATCTTGATACTGCAATTGCACACACATCATGTGTGCTCACCAGCTAGTATGGTCGCATCTATTCTTTTTTCTCATGTTAATATTTGCGCTGAAAGATGTTGGAGAGAGCTGATTTATTGCATGAATCGATAATATAGAATTTGTCATATTAGTTTACATATGGGGCCGTTTGTTTAACGTGATTAATATGCAATCCCACCGCATGAATAGGGATGGAATTAATAATATCACAACACCCGCCACCTGTGCACACAGTTTGTCAGATTATATATATGCTGTATCCGATTTGCACAAGCATTGCGTGTGCTCGACCCCTAGTTGTGACTATTTGTTTGTTCTTTTTGTCTGTTTGGATCATTTGTGTTAGTTAATTTTGTGTCGCATCTTCTTTCATGCTTTTTTCGTTGTAATTCTGAAATATCAAAAAAAAAAAAAATGTGGGTATTGCTTTGTGCGATGGTATAGCCCAGCATGTGCATCAGCTATCATCTTCAACATCAAATGCAATCACCAGAACAATGTTCTTAATTTTTGTTTGAAAGGGAGGAAGAAGTTTAAATCTTACTAATTGTAGCTCAAGAGTAATATGATGTGGTTTTAATTTGTTAGAATTGAAGAAGCCGTAGCCCAAAATTAAGCACTGAAATTCAAACAAAATTAAGGAGTGCGCCTATGGTTTGGAACGGACCGTAGCTGTAAAACCCGAATCAATTCGATTTTTGTAAATTTATAACCTAGAGGTAACACAAGTTTTAAAACCTCTAGATTCAATGTAAGAGAATGGAGAAGTGGAGCCGTACAATTTACCGGCGTCTTTCGATGACGAAGCACAATGACAGCCAAACTTTAGTGACGATGCACTGACCCACGACAATGGTAATTTTTGTCGGCTGATTGGAGATACAGTGGAGGCTTGCACTGTGAGAAATGAAGAATTTAAAAGAAGAGTTTCTCCTGGACTTTCTTTCACTATATGGTTAAAGTTAAAAACACAATGATTCAAAAACATGCCCCCAATCGCCCTACATTGGATCCGCTACTGCCTGCGTGCAATGTAGGTGTTGGGGAAAGGGACGGAGTATTGTATCTTGAACACTGCTTGCTAATATAAATTTATTTTTTTGTTAGAGCATCGAGAACAAAAGATGTCACAATAAGTTTACATAAAACCTAATTGTTATAATATCCAGGTAGACAATTTTATTTGGTTGATTATTTGTTATTGTGAATCCTGCAGTGTACATTGTTAGCTCTCACATTATTGTAAAACAATATTTTTGCAGTTTCTTGAGTCAAGCGCTACGACAAATAGAGTCAATAAATAAACGTAATATAAGAAATCTTAACGTTAATGCACCCAGACTAGTTTACATTGGTGTTCTAAAGGTTGGCGTAGGCAGCATCTGGGCGCTAGGCGGACCCCAATCTAAAATTTTATTTATACATAATGCATAACAAAATATAATGCTAATATAATCCGTTACTTATCAAAAAAGAAAAGAAAAGAAAAAAGTGCAACAAAATATATGTTAAATGTTACTCCTACTTTTTAGTTATTTTTATCTTATTGGTTTTATTAGAAATGAAACTGTTCGTGAGATGGTAGGTGTAGCATCTATAGAGGAGAAGTTGAGGAAAAATAGGCTAAGGTGGATTGGGCATGTCTACCGTAGACCAGGAGATGCAGTAGTTAAGTAGTTAAGAGAGTGGATATGATAGCTTTGGGTAGCAATGCTACGGGGAGGGGTAGACCTAAATTGACATTAGATGCTGTTGTGCGCAAAGATATGAGTATAATGGATTTGTGTGAACAAGTAGCCCGTAACAGAGCTCAATGGAGGAAAAAGATTCATGTAGCCGACCCTAAGTGATTGGGACATAAGGCTCGGTTTGGTTTGGTTTGGTTTTATTCGTAGTCTTATGCCATTTTATACACTTTTTTTTTTAAATGAAAAAATTGACTAATCTCTAGGTGCTGACTGGTCGACAAGTACATGACCTAGGTGCTAGGCACCCCTTTTCCGCCCAATAGTGTTTAGCGGTTTTTAACATTGGTTTACATTTTAGTACAATACTATGAACCCTTGTGGCTTGTGGTAAGAATAACTGCACGAGAAGCCCCCTGGAGGTGGCCAAATGGAAATAGAAAAAAGACCCTGGCTTCTTTGAAAGAATCACCAACCTTCCATGAACAACTTACCCATAGGTTAGAAGAAACAAGACATCCATATATCCACTTTCTCCACCTATCTCCAAGTACTTTCTTTTGCATAATAAAATCCAAAATCCCCCACTTCACATGATCCTAGGATTTCTCAAAACCGGCCTTAGTAATAACCCTCTCTTGTCCTTGGATATGTACTTTTTCACTGCTTAGCTATTGATGCGATATCCAAAATAATTAAGACTAGGAATTTTATATGTATGCAATCTATATTGTGTAAATATCTATGTAGTATGATTTAACATATCTCCCAATGTGTCCATGGCCTAATTTTTCAACGTGTCAGGTTCACTGTTCACAGCCCCAAAGAAGTCCTTGTTCTTCGTGTTTTGATCATCCTTAGCCCAGTTTCAATTTTGTCCTACGTCACTTCTGCGACAAAAAGTCTGTGAGCACAGATTTTGTGTGCACAGATTGTGCACAAATCACTGTGTGGGGCCTACTCCGGGTCCCACACAAACGATCCGAGCCGGTCATTAAGTTCAAATTTGTTTGAGTGGCTCGTAAAAAATCAGCTCAATCGGATAAATGTTAGTGCTTGATCCAATCTTTTTTCATTCAAATTGTAGATCCAGAAATCTAAATTCAAAGTTAGAAGATTGGATCAAGACTTACTGTTGTTCGATTGACCTGACTTTTTATGGGGCCACTCGAAAAAATATTTAAAATTTAATAAACAGCTTGGATCGTTTGTGTGGGACCCCAAATTGTGCCCCACGAAGCTATCTGTGTACCCATATTTTGGGCCCACTTGATTATCATCTTCTAGCATCCCATCTTCAGAAGTCATTTTCCATATCTTTTTCGTTTTGACCGAAGGCATTGCGATACTTTCAAGCTATTTTACATGCACCTGGGATATGCGTGAAGTACCACAGTCGACACAACACAATACGAGTCTGGGTGTGGGATATGCGTAGTTTCAATTGTGAATCGAACTGAGAATCAAAATGGTCTTTTCCTGAACTCTTGAATCCCTTGGATTCGATCATGATTTCTCAATTACATGAAAAAATATGTTTATGCATTTGGATAAGAAAGGCGCCTGAATAAAGATTTCAGGCCTAAATGAATAAAAAAGCTTGTTTTAAAATGATGAATTGATGATTATGCAGTCTAATTGGTTAGACCCTCTTCCATTGCAATGTATAAGAGATGTAGATTTGTGACCATTTGTGATCCTTTTTGTGGAAAAGGGTTAAAAGTACAAACAACATTTGAAAGTATTTAGAGTTGTTATATGCCATCTCGACTTTGTCTCTCTTTATTTACTCTAAAAAATAAATTCACCCAGAATATTTGTGGAGATTTATTTTTATTTGTTAAGCGGGAGAGACAGAGACAAAATATGGCATATAAAAATCTGATCAACCTTATAACAGTAGTTAAAGCATTGTTCAACCATGGGAATTGGGAAATTTAAAAGAAAAATTGGCCAAATATCGATCAATGACACAAAAGCGATGCACTATTCATCGATTCACTACCTAACTGCACCTATTTCCAATTCATGCAACCTATTCATGCAACTGCCCCATGGTAGAAGCATGGGTGAGGAAAAGAGAGAACTTGATACCGGTTGGTTGGCCAGATGAATTCTTATAGTTTCGACTGGAGGTCGGATATGAATTGTGAATCTTGCATGCATGGGGATACGCAACTGACAAGGTTCCAAAGCCAGACACAGCATATCTATACAGTTATCACCTGTGGGCTATTTGGGCATTATGGCACACATTTATTGTTTGTTTCAGGGGCTTGGGCAGTACTGTGTCCTGAGACTTAGTCTTGAGCAGAATAAAGGTCCTCTCATGTATCAGCTCATTCAATTGTATCAAGCACAGTCAACTCTGACTAATTGATTAGCGCTCCCTGTGGCTATAATCTAACACCAAAGATGTTGAGGCACGTTGGGGTGGAAAGTGGAACCACGATTTGGAACGACATCATTCAATTGTACCCATACTTTTTGTTTATTTTTTTAGTGTTCTCATTTTCTTAATTGAATAAACTAGAGTCTGGTATGTGTCCTTGATTTGATCTTCTAGGAGGTCGAGATGTTCTTCAGCTTCGTACATTTTCTTTCTTTTGCTGTTCTGAGCCCAGTGTGCCCCTTGCCCTTCTATTATTATCTTGTAGTCTTCAGTTTTGGTTTTGGTTTGAAGTCTGAAAAACTCTCTTAAAGGTTCCTCTTGTTCCATTACAGTGAAAAGTTTTGTATCGCCTCATGATTTCATCCCTCCTTCACAACGCCTATGGAACCCTTTCCTAAAGTTCTTTCTTCTGAAATGATTTTTGCTAACAGTACCTAACAACTCTCTTTGCCTCTCTCTCACACAAGTTGATATTGAAATGGAACAAGAGGAACCTTTAATAGTGTTTATCAGACTTCAAGCCAAACTAGAAGACATTGGGGGGCAAGTGAAGCTCAAGGTGCTGCAGACGGGGCTCATATGTCAAAATGGAGGAACATGTGAAAGCCAAACAACATCTCGACTTTTCTTTTCCAAAGCTTGAACATTTCTTCAAGTTTCATTTTTTGCCTCTGTTGCCTGCCACGAAATCATCTTTTCGAACCCTTAATAAGATTTCCTCCTCTTCAGCCACTTCTATTTAAGAGACTTTGATTTTTTTTTCTTATAAACTTTCACGGATTGTGGCTTCTACAGCCTTGAAACCACACCTTTTTCCTGTTGTAGACTATGTAGCGCAGATATGACACTGACGCTGCAGGGGACACAAACATGGATATGAGACACTACTAGTCTTAGAAAATGGGGAAACGGACGTGGCAAAAAATTTTAAAATAGTTTTCTCAGCTATGGCCTATGCAAACTTACATAGTAACTACTGAATGTTTTGGCTATGACTTCTACCAAATGCATTATTGGCCAATGGTATAGGCCTCAAAACTTTTGAAGTTATAAATGTTTTATCCCCGGAAAGCTATCAAAATTTTTGAAAATCACGTTACCGTGTCCCCATATGTGTCCCCGAAGTGTCTGACATGGATACGACGAGTGTCGGTGTTTCATAGATTGTAGATTAGGGCCCCTTGCACATTGTCTTTACTTCATTCGTGCTTCTCATAATCAGAAAGGCCCCCTTCAAGCCCTAGATTACCCTACATTTTTTGCGTTTTGTCTTCGTCCTCGGTGGATGGAGAAGATTCTCGTTGAAGCCAAATTGTTTGGGCTCGAAACATGATTCAAACTTCAGGCTGGGCCTCAACAGATAGTCTTGCTCTTCTCTTGCCAATTATCTTGCTCCTCTTGTAATCACATTCTAAGGATCAGGGTCCCAATTAGATTGAACCTATGCATCTGTCGGTTGCATGAGTGATACCCTACCTTCAGTCTTGTTTTACATAGATATTTATATTCCAGTTAAGTAGAAGTCCTCTGTTGATCCTCATATGATGCATTTGTTAAAGATTTAGACATTGGTAGTTATGACCTTCTCATTATTCTAGCACCATTTAACGGAACATAGTTTGACTTTGTTGGTCATGCAAGTTCTATCTGCTGGTTTGTATGTAATGGGGTGGTATGTAATTTTGCAATTTAGGGGCAGGAAGGAAAAAGATCACCTTACAACCCAGTTTTGGTGTTCCTTTAGAATTACTTTTCAAGGACCAAAGAAATATGCTAGTTAAGCTGGCAAGGCATGTTGGTTTAACCATATGGCTCAACCTGGATACTATTTTACTTGTACGCTGCTGCTGAATGTGCTTCAATACACATGTCGGACATTTCACCCTTGGGTAAGAGTATAGGATACGTCTCTGCCATGCGTCATTGAACATTCCCCAACATGTCTTAGAACTTGAGCTTTCCAGGCAATAGAACCACTCAAGTTTCCCGGGCAATGTAGCATACATCTCTATACTCATGAAATGCTCTATTTCACCTTGTTACACCATTATACTGTAATGGATGTAATATATATGAATATTTTTCCTTGTTCTTTGTCCTTAAGACAGAAATAAGATGAATCTGACTGTTTTGAACATACCCTTGCTAGAGTTTATGTAGGAAAACTTGGATCTTAAAAACTGGCTTCTTCCCCGATCGTCCTTACCAACCCAAAACAACCACAGAAGAACCTGGGATAGAGCTATCAATATTCCTTTGCGTAGTATTAGTATTTAATTTTGTTGTATTCTTGTGTGAAGCATTTCAGGTGGAGCGATACGAAGTAACATAACCGCAACTTTTTTCTGTGCACTTCTTGCTTTTGACTGAACATGTTTTTAAGGTTCTATTGTGACTTCCTTCTTCATAACCAGATTTGAAAGAGGTTCAGTCTGGTTGGAAGAAATATTTTGGTATGTAAACTTGAAATCCAATTTTCAGAAAATAAAATATATATTTAGGTTTTTTTGGTATTATATATATGTTTATATGTGTGTAGTTTTAGTTATTGTTTTTACACTTTTCTTTAGTCAGATTTTTTGTGTTTGCACTTTCTTCAACTTAATGTACTTTCGATGTTGGAAAGTGAAGATCTTTTGTTCTTCTCTTCTTTTCTGCTTGCTACTTTTCTTTCGGCCCTCTTATCTCCTTGCTCGTACTGAATGACGAGAACTTTGATATTAGTATCTTTCTTGCGATATTTGTATTTTTTGTACCAAGAGAAGCTTGGAACTTCTTTTTTAGAGGATGATTCAGCCAGAGAGATAGACAAGGAATGTAGAAAATAAAATTGATTTTTTGGGATGCAATCAATACCATTAGTTGCATGCCATATCCCATACAATCTCACTTTCAGCCTCTGCCGAAGCTCTTTGTCAAATATTGGGGCATAGTCTAGAGCAAAATGATATGAAAAAAATGTTTGTTTGACATATGTTATTAACTGTACCTCCTCTCTTTTTTTTTATGATAATGAAAAAGTTTGGTCTTATTTGAAAAAGAAGTACGACACTCTTTGGTTCTCATAGAATACAATGGAGTAGTTGATCTTTATCCTATACCTAACTCAAAGCAATATCTGATTATCTGTAAGAGCCCGCTTAATATATTAGTCTCATGACCTATAATGTGCGCGCCCATCCGGGACTTTAGCCCTGCACTGAGGTGGTAAGAGACACCATGGCTTTTATTTGCGTAACATTTTGTTTTGAATATGCACATGGTTAATCTCTTAACATTTCTTGGCTTATCAATCCTATGGTCCATCCTTCAGTGTTGGTCCAAATGTTTTTTTTCCTTGGAAGAAAGAATATTGATTTATGGCATCCTCCTTTATATGGGTTTGAAAATGCAAGTGCAAGAACTGGGAGCTGTAGAATGTAAATGTTGGTTGCATTCCTAGCTGTAGTGTTTGGCTTTTGGTAAAAGCTAGGTCTATTGAATCCTTAGGTTCCGGGAGCCCATAATTGATTATATAGCCTTTGACAGAGTAGAATGGCGAAAAAGAATTCATGGATCTGACCTTAATTGATCGGAACATAAGACTTAGTTTGGGTTGGAAACCTTTGACTACTAGTTGGCAGAGCAGATTGTGTCAAACTGGCCCCTGCTTTTTCTGTCTGAGACTACTCTTTACTTACTTTTTCGAAGAAATCTGCGTTTATTTGCACACATGTTCATTCGTAACTGTATATTAGATTACATTCGATCTCGAAAAACTTATATAATAGGTCATCCTTTTTGAGCTTATATTGTTTGGTAGATCTTTATTTGGTGCACAATGTAGAATGCTAAAGACATGTATTAAGACGCAGTATTATTGGCAATCTTCCGGTCAACGAATGAGGGATTTGAACACTTGACACAGTTATCAAAGAAAACAACAAAATTGTGCACCACAAATAGGCGCTAATAAATAGACCCATGATCCCATAGGAAGACATTACGAGCCCTTTGGAAAAAAAAATGATTTGTTGAGGTGGAAATAAAGATATCAAATTTCTACCAAGATAACTGGTAGTTCCAACCAATAAGAATCCTACTGAACCTAAAAAAAAGGATAAAGGCCCAGCAAAAATTACTTGTTTTTCGAGTCCCCTTTATAAGTTCTATCCATAAATGTTCTGATTGCCAACCCATACTTGATTTGATTGCATTTTATTGGAATTGAGAAAATAGCCCAAATGAATTTGACTTTACTCTTTTTGTTTCCGAAATAGCAAGAAAACAAATACTTCGTATCGTTAGTGGCAGTAAATATCATCCTTTCGAGTTGATGTTGGTGCAACGTTTGGTTTCACATGCTGTTTTTCCTTTTTTGGGGTCAAATGCTTGCGTAGTTTTTTATTGGAGCACCAGGGGAAAAAAAACGTATTGAAGTACACACCTTGTTTGTTTTTCTATGTAGAAGTTGTTGTAGTAATATATTCACTTATTTGGTTGCAGGGAAGAATCAGATTTCAACCTTGTTACCATGTTGGACATAGACGAATCTCCTATACATTTTATGAGTAGCGATAGGTCTGTTTTCATTGTTTGGCGGTACCAGAACAATAGGTAAAGGCTTTTGAACTTTAAATTTCTGGATTATTTGTAATCTTGAAGTTTCATGGTGAGTTATTGTGCATCATTGGGTTGCATATTTTGGATAATTACATCCGGAACCATGACCTCTCCCCTATGGATGTCATTTTTGCATGGTATTCTTTCATGCAGTTGCTTTTCTGACAGGTGGACTAACTTATTTGCAAACTCTGTATTTTCCAATACCCTGGCTTGTAAGCAGGAGTTTATGTTGGAATTGGATGCCCATTGTAAAGAATCAACTTACAAGAGAACCATTTGGCCGAGGTGAAAGTGCACCAACTGGAGATGTAGTTTTCCTTTTCTTCCCTCTTTTTTGGATCACACCTGGGGTATCCCTCCCCTATTCTCTTAACCAACCCCAGTACAAGAACTCTACGGCTGTTTGGATCTTGTACATTTGGGACGGAAAAAGAAGAATGAGAAAGGTATTCGAAACATATGCTACTGCTTTTTTGTAGGAGCTATTTTCGCCTTTTCTGCCCCCGACATTCAAAATCCAAACACAACCTAAACTAGAATGACGGAGATATACTTATTCTTCTATTATTGTTTCATTGTTATTTTACCGTTACAAGTAAGCAAATCTTAACCTATTGTCCGTTACAAATATAAATGAGATTATCCTAAACATTTTGATTAGACCATAATACAAATAAATGAGATACTCCTATAATTCTAATCTTTTATTTTTTTGCTAATCTCCTAGAATTCTAATAAATTGTATACATTTGTATTCTCTAAAGGATGCTAGTAGTGTGGGAAAAAAATGAGGCCGTATGTGTTTAGTGATAAGCATATTGGAGAAAGATTCTAAATTTTAATTCTGGGCCGGTCCTAATATTGGATTCTATAGCCCATCAAGTACTATGGGGTAAAAGTGCAATGCTCACCAAGTCCTGTGGGTGTGATTTTACTTCTTTACCCCACTTTAAATAGCAACAAATGAACACAGTCCATCATTTAGGGTTTCAAATGAATGCAGCTTCTCTCTCTCTCCCCCCTCCAGTCACCATCGCCACCACCGGTTACTCCTTCGCCGGTCTCAACCATGCCATCGGCCACTCTTCCGTCAGTCTTGGCTCCATCGCCAGCTACTCCTCCTCTGGCCGTTCCACCCTTGCCACCTCCATGGACGTCGATGCCTCCACTGCCTCCGTCTGGAATTGCAATCGCCGTTCTTGCCGCGATTCCTCCACCCCCGTCTAACCACTCATCTCCGCCGGCGACGACTCTCTGGGACGCATGGAAACCGCATCCGATCGTGCTCCAGTCGCTGGCGTCACGAGATGCCGGGGATACGGAGCCCACCGCCAAGATCTGTGAGTTGTTCTTCTTCTTTTTTTGATTTAGATCTAGGAGTTAGACAGAATTTAACACTGTTAATCGTGGCGGTGGTGGTGTTGGTGATGGTGGAGTAGTGGTGGTGGTTGTGGTGGTGGCGTGGTGGCGGTGGTGGTGATGGCAGTGGTAGTGGAGTGCTAGCAGTGTTAAATTCTGTTTAAATTTGCAATTAGCACTGTTAATCGTGGCGGTGGTGGTGGTGGTGGCTGCGACGTGGTGATGGCGGCGGCGTGGTGGTGGTGGTGGAGAGGTGGCGGTGTTGGCAGTGGTGGTGGTGGTGTAGGAGGTTGTATAGGTTGAAAGGTATTTTTGGAAGAAATTAATGGACAGGACTTGGTCGGCTATGAACTTCTTTTGAAATTAGTGGACAGGATCTATTGGGACATTGTCCATCCACATAGGACCGTCCGAGAAGAAGCCTATTCAACAACTCGGTTTGTGACTTCTCTTAATGGCGTGAACATTGTCAGAGAAAAGCTTGTGAGCACTTGGGCTAAATCTTTGCATTAGTCCTCTCTGTGTTAAACCTTCACAAGGGGAGGAATATTAGCTTTAAGAATAGTAACATGCTTCTTATTCTCACAAGCTAGATCTTCTTAGTTCTTACTTTATTTTGGTTTACTTTCAAACTCTCTCGATTTACTAGATGCATTCCAAAATTATGTGTTCTAACATTCTAAGAGCATCTACAGTGGAATAACCAAAACTATAAGATTGCTAAAGTTGGCAATGTTTCATCAAAAAAGTGCTCACAGTGGTATAACCAAACTTAACAACCTCTTAGCAACTCATCAAATTTTTGCCTTTGGATAATCAAAACTAGCAACCTTTTGTCAATGACCAAAACCTTCTCTCTCTCTCTCTCAACAATGTATCTAAGAAAAACATTTTAAAAGAAGTTTTTTTTTAGTAAATGATATTAGCACTCCAAAACTAGTGTAATTCCAAAGAAACTTTTCTTTATTTTTTGGAGTGCCTTCATCAATTTTTGAAATACCAATATCATTTTCCTTTTTTTTTTTTTGTTGCAAAAACAGTTTATTTTCTATTTCTAATAACCTGTTTTTATTAGTTTGAAAACTATTTAATTTTTTTTTATATGGTGACAATTTTTAGATTTTTACGGGTTGAAAAAGTGATGTGGCAAGTTTTAATTAGTCAATTTTGATTATGCCACTGTGGACATCTACATTACTAACCTTAGCAAACCCCTTAAATGGATAATCAAAAGGTGATGTGGCAACTTTTGATTATCCAATTTTGATTAGTCCACTGTGGATGCTCTAAATACTTGTTTCGCTGAAATGATTAATTTGAATAACAGTTATAGCAATTTATGGATAATATTTACTCTATAATAAAGAGAATAGGAAAAAAATAAAAAGTAAGATTTATTTTGTTTGTTTATTTTCATTTGCACTCAAACTACAAAAGCTTTTTCTTTCATCAAAGAGAGAAGTTCGTCTCCTCTAGTTCACTGTTTATATTTACAGAACTCAAAATAAGTACTTATTTCTTAAGAATGCAATTTCAAGCTCAAAAATAATGTATTTATGCAAATAATTTTTCTAGCAATATGGATATTATTTGATAGATTTCATTAAGATCTTTTTAACTATACAAAAAAAATTGAAAAATCTATTTTTTATTTACATTATTTTTGAGTTTGAAAATGTGAAATAAGTACTTATTTTTTAAAAAAGTGTTGTGGAACGGGGCCAGCCTCCGTACCCTTTCTTTGCTGATACCAAGTGGATGCACTTTCTCTCTTCTCAAGTGCTAAGTCACATAATGCGCAGGCAGAGTGCGAGAGCTCGAGCATAAAAGCATCCTCCAAAAACCTCGCAAACAATGAAAATTCGTGAGTTTAAGGATTGAGAGCGTAGACCGAGGATTGAGAGTGGGAGCAAGAGTCATTTTGATAGAACGAGGATTGAGAGCAGGAGCAAGAGTCATTTTGAAGGAATATGTAGCTCAAGAGTACGGTGAACAATAGTATAACTGGGAAGAATAAGCCTAAATGCTTCCCTAGCCAATAAACTATTTTTTAGCCTAAATACTCTGACCAAACTTTTTCAACTTCCCTTAGCCCATGAGTCCATGACAATGGGGGCTAGAAATGTTTGGCAGGTGCAAATTTTATTTGCACCTATAATGCACTATCCCAAGCCCCAACGTTCAATTCCACTGTCACATAATTTAGCTCACCCTATAAATTATTTTGGTAGATAAATGCCTAACTTTATCCTAGTGAATGAGAAGAAACAAAGACAGTGAAAAAGATGAGATGTTACAAACATGTAAAATGGGACACGCAGAGAACTATGATTAGTTAGGGAGAAACTGTCCACAAATTGGCAAAAGGAAGTGGTAGAAGAAACACCTTCAGCTAAATAGGTAATAACAGCGAGGAGAAGATGACAAATACAGGGAAAGCCAGTGTTATTCATGTACCAATAGCATGCAATGCAAATAAATCTGACGTATTATCTTACATTACACTAATTTAACTTCGACAAGACTGATAATACAACGGCAGCAAATGTGAATTAACTGCAAATCCATAACTTCACACTTCGGAAACATGTCAGGCATTCTCAAACATATCAACAAAAAGAACATTACTGAATGGATAAGTTCCTCAAAATGATGCCGAAAGCTGCATAATTTTGCTCGTACCTTCACAAGGACATCAAATCCCTTTAAGAACACAAGTTGGTTGCTTTCATTTGATCATCGTTCATGCAGAGGTCTTCCACAAAATTGATATCAACCAGAATTTTCAGAAGACTCCAAACTCCAGATTTTAGTTCAATTCAGATTATTGATTATGTTCCAAGTGGGACATAAAAGAAGCAAGTCGGACGGGAAGTGGTTCAATTTCACCAGATGCACTCAAAACCACCACAAATTATCAACCAAATCAAAAATAAAACCAAACATACAGCTGCATCTACTGCAAGAACAATTCTTACTTGGCGGCACCACTTTTTTCGGAAGCTTTTGTTACCTGACCTTGTCCTCATTAAAGCAAGATCCTTGTGCAATGAAACTGTAGAAGCCACACCACTCTGGCAATCAAATTCCAGAGTTCCCGTATCAACCTTGACAACTCCTCTATCAGTAGATGTATGGTGCTCCTCCAACTCAATGTCACTCATTGCAATGACATGATCCTTCATCATCATCATCATCTTCTTCTTCTTCTTTTCTTGCTTGTTAGACTTACTGACCAACAAAGTTAACTTTGTGGAAGCGGCAGCTTCGACTTGCGCGCCCATTAGCATCATAAGTCAATGATGGAGACAATTCTGCGTGATGTGGTGAGGAAGCCTCTGCTGGCCATTCATTACAAGCAGTCTGAGAAACATGTTCTAAGGAAGTAATCAACTGATAAACGAAAGGAGCTAGTTGTTCTTGTATGCAGAGGGAGCGCAGACTTGATTTATTTCTGCTTCAAAAGCTCCTATTCGACAATTTCCTGACTTCATCCCTAACTTGTTCCAAAAATCGAAGAACCCCTGAATTACCAACACCCTCCTGCACAATGGCAAAGTAGACATACCCGTGTTCTGCAAGAAACCCAAAAGTTTTTTTACCCATAGTCTGAAAGTACCATTTGTGATATAGAGGGGTCCTTTCCAAGCACAATGCTGCCAATTTCTCGATCTCCTGGTCTCCACTTCTATGTGCGTATAGAATTCGTCCATCCTTCGATACACAACAATACTGAATAGTTTTTTGAATTGGAGCCATCAACATTGTTCATAAAGCAACTAGTAGTACCAATACTAATCCCTAGATGATTCTGATGTATAACAAGTTACTGAAAAATGTAACCACCAATAAGCCACAGTTCCTTGCAGGCAACAAACAAAAATCTCATTTGATCTTAGAACCTAAAGAGAAACAAAATTCAATGAAACTAGCCAAAAATGCTGCAACATGAATCTCAATTTGCATTATATTTCTGCAAAAACCTAAGCAATCAAGCAAGACATAGCAAAAGAAGAAGCAGCCATGGTTGTTTTTGGGTTAAATGATAGGCGTGTAAATGTTCACATGAGCGCCCCCTAATTTATCCTTGCTAAGTCCGTTTAAATTGTTATTTGGAGTTTGAGGCTTGATTTGTGTTTTAGGTATTTTTGGAGGCTAAAAATGTTGATGGGCTTTATCTAAGGCTTAAGGACAAATTTGCCCAATCCCAATTGAAGACCCAGAAGGATAAGAAAGGGGGATAATGACTATTGTTTCGGGCATTGGATCTGATCAGAGCTAAGAAAAACAAAATTACTGAATGAATTAGAGTTTTCTAGTATGGGAAACATCTACATCTGATTACCCTGAGAATAATTTAACTTGCCTAAGGAAGGATTTGGTGGGAGCAAATTGGCCAATTATAAAGAATTCGAGTTGGACCAGGGATCAAATTACTAGTATATAGTAGATGGGTTAATACGTATTGCCCAGGGGGAGAACAGAATAGGGGAGATGGCGTTCATCACCCAACACCCAAACCTCGACTGTTCCCACTCCAATGTCTGGCTAAATTCCTTCTAGGGTGTATATGAAACTCAAACTCCTAGTAACATTATTTACGTTTTGATTGAGGTTTTTATTATTCGAATCATGTTCGTATGACTTTCAAGGATTTTTTTTGTACTATTAATTCTTCCCATCAAATCTTGTGTATGATTTTCTAGATTTTATGCACATCCATACAACGATTTTTAATTTTTTGTGTAACCGGTTGAGATGGATTATACTAAGTAAGACGCGTTGTGTCGATGAGACAATCCGTGCGAATTTGAGATGGATCATACTAGTAAGACGATTCGTGCTTGGCAGAGATAGACCATGTAAATTGGTGATTCATAAAATTATCATTAGAAGATATCGTTAAGGCTTACAATCCTATAATATCCGGGTTGATTCGAATAGTTTACCTATAATCGAACATATTAAGTTACAAGAGGAAGAGTGGATTTGAAACCCTAGAGCTTTCACCCATCAACTCTTTTCTACGTTCTTAAGCGCTTTAATTACATTTCAATAACGATAGGAAACCAACAATCGATCTTTTTTCTCAAATTAATTGGAATTTCTATAACTCAGCCTTATAATCCCTTTAATCCCTTTGGGGCTATTGTTTCATTTTATTAATTAATTTTGGTATGATAACGACCCGATCATTAAACTAAAGGAGGCAAAATCCAACCAAATGCAATTAAAACAACTCTTCGGCCAGGAACACATAAAGTCAATATGAAGTCCCTCTGTCTGTCTCCCGAACATTGACCAAAAAAACCAACATCACAAGTACATAAAACCTTATCTCGAATCTTAATTATAACTTCCCAGATTGTTAAATGCTTATAAAATCAAAAATAAAAAGAATCCAACAAATTTGCTGGCAAAGCAAAACGAATCCACAAAGTTCATGAATCAACGGTACCAAAAATTTTCTAGTCCAAGCAATTAATTACCTGTAGAGCCTCTAAACCCTCGAACTCCTCCGGGAGCAAAACAAGGAGTTCATTGAGAGAGAGAAGGGGGGGGGGGGGTGTGGAGTGGGGTTTTAACGTGAAGGAGCATATGCTGATATAGGAAAGTTTGCATTTAAACTGTTCATGGACATAATTATCTGGGAAAGTTTACAATACACCCCTTTAACCCCTCTTAAAGGGGTGTACCATATGCACCAATTTTATGGTTCATTTATAATATTTTAAACATATTTCGTAACTTTTGTTTTAGAATTCATAACTTTTCAGCAGTACGATTCGTAACATTTTCATTATGATTCATAACATTTTGGTGTATCTCGTAACTTTTATACGATTCGTAACTTTTTAACAATACGATTCGTAACATTTTCTCTATAATTCATAATATTTTGGGGTGCATATGATACACACCCAAATAAGGGGTGTGTATTGTAATCTTTTCCTACTTTTATACTACAATTTTGTCCATTCCATGTGGGAGGAGCATTATAAATTGGCCGCTGATTTTGTCACTTCTTTTTTTGTTAACGTCACTCTTCTACAAGTGTAAAAGGGAGTGAAAAAATCATTTCCTTATAAATTATACGAATAATAGGTTTACCTATATTTTTCTTCTTCACCCTTGCCTTTTTTTAGAAAAAACAACCCTCAAAATTTGAGAAAAATAATTGGAGATTTATACTCAAAATTATACTCCTGACTCATACGTGTAGGTTTCACTTAAATTTATACTCAAATAATTGAGATTTAAATTCTTAAAAAATTTATGCCTCTCAAATTGCAACTATGCCATTTTAGTAAAGTTTTTACATGTATTCATGCTTAGATTATGTGGTTGCACGTTTCGCTCAATTCGTTTAACGAACTCGTAATCATCTGATGATGTATGATGGTAAAAGGGGGATAATGTGAAAGTTTATGGGGTTTGACTCTAAGTTAACGGATTTTTTTACTAGGTTAAAATTGTCGTCCTCCTATCGTTTGTCCCTCTTTCTGTTTAAACCGGACGGAAAGTTAATTATAACTTTCAATTGATACGGAGTAATACTTTTTGTATGAAATATAGATTTTTTTTTAGAAAGAGTAAAAACTTTATTTAACAATAACAATTACAACTCACTGTGTGCTTCTATTATAACAAGAAAATGAATGTATTGCACACGAGTAAAACAAATGAAACATCAATGTCAAAAGGAAACGTGATGAATAAAATAAATATTACAATAGAGAATACAACAACGAGCGTTTGATAAGACGATCATATGTTAGAAAAGCGCATGCAAAAAGACGATGAATAGCTGCCACGGTAGTTCCACTAATGACGAATGAGGCTTCCTACAGAAATTGATTAATACCAACCAAGTGACTCTAGCCCCCCAAGAAGAGAGCACTACGCGCACGGAAAACATCTCATGCAACCAGAGCTAGCCCTAAGTTAAAGTTTGTGTTGTGGCTGCATAAGGCCTCCATTTTTTTTTTTTGAATTTCAAGGGCCCCATTTGCTTTTTTATCCCTTGTAATAGTCCAATAAAAGGGCCTCATTTTAATTTTCGCTTTAAGTCCCTGAAAAATCAAGGCCGACTCTACATGCAACTATATGGCCAAGAAACCAACTACAACGTTGAATTCAATAGAGAAAATGTAGAATGATTACTATAGTGGTTTTTTTTTTTTTTTTTTAAAGGCTCATGGTTATTGAAATATAAGTATAGAACTACTACAAAGGAAATAAACCACCAGCAAAAACAACCGCTATAGAGACTTGTGTTTAATTTTAATAACTCTAAAGCTTTATAATTGCTTAGATTGTGGGGAAGTGTGAAAATATGATATGGGGTTATGTTTTGAGGTTTAATGTTTAATTACTTGTAAGTTTGGGACTTGATGTGGAGCTTATATGTGTGGAGGGGTGAGATTTCGAGAGAGAGAGAGTGAGAGAGAGAGCTGTGCCGTGAGTTGAGAAGGGAGAAAGAGATAGGCGTGTGAGTGAACACTCTCTCTCTCTCCTTTCTCAACTCACGGCACACCTCTCTCTCACTCTCACTCTCACTCTCTCGAAATCTCACCTCAAAACTCGAAACTCACATAGATCCACCTCCCTCTCACCTCATCCACGTGATCTAGATCTTGAAATTCGTCGGTTTGAGCTTGGGGTGCGAGTATTTTGGTTGAATCAAGCTTTTAAGTTCTAGGGTTTGATTGAGCTTGGATTTGTGCTTCCAATTCTTGAGGTAGGGATTTATTGCATCCTTTGTGTGTTTATGAGTAGATTTGATTCTAAAATCATGTTGTTTCGAGCCTTGGTGAAATCTGTCAAAACCATGGAAATCGTAGAAAATTCCTAGGTAGGTACCGATACCTCATTTTCTCGGTACCGTTACCCATTGAACATATCTGAATACTTGTTGTTCCCTACTAGTACTGCGTTTTCTACCCTACCAGTACCCTATTTTGCCTAGTACCGGTACCAATCATCCAATGGTATGTTTGAACTGGTACTGGTACCCCACCTTTCTTGGTATCGGTACCCAGTGCAATTTTTCGTAAAATTCCCTATTTTCACATTCCAAGGTCATGGTCCATTCTTTTGGGTTATTTTATGCATGTTTTAAGAGCTTGAGGGTATTATTACTTACCTCGCACTGTACTTTATTTGTTGGACGTGGATGATTTGTTTAAAATAGAAAGGAGAGTTTATGACACATTATGGACAATTAATGAATGAAATGCGATATGCTGACATTTGATAAAAAAATGTGGACACATATTAGACCCACAAATGGGTGAGGATGCTAGGCATTGACCACATGATCCAAAATGTCCCGCAGTAGCGATCTCTCGAGATATGTATTAGACCCACCGACGGGTGAGGTGCTAGGCAGGGACCATGGGATCTAAAATGCCGACAAGAACATTCTCTCAAGATACACAATGATGAAATGACAACAAGATACAGAAACGATTAAACAACTAATGATGTGGAACCATGAATGCATTGAGAATTAGTTGGAATCATGAACTTGTATGTTTTGCTTCTACTATACATTCTCCGTGTCATCTCATTTCCATATAAAGTTAGCATCGATTTTTCTAGTGGGCTTGTGCAGTTCAACCCTTCATTATTTTCAAGTAATAATCAAGGACAATAACTGTAACGCCCCCAATTTCCGGGTACGTTAAATAAGGACTTTATTGATAAAACCAAATGGAGTCTGGCTCGTTATTACATCATAATTCTCATCAGAGTGCTTTCATTACATAAGGGAAGGAAAATCTAGGGTTCCTATCTACGGCTCCGCCTGCTCCTCCATCCTAGCCAGCTCCTCGGCTCCAAAAGCCTCCAAAGTATACAGCTCTCCCTGTTCATCTATCAGGTCTGACACATTATACCAGCGTCGCCACCGATATAATATGGCAGGGTCACCAAAGGTAACACCGTGAGCTACAAAAGCTCAGCAGGATAATCCCATACCCGCTAACTCATAACTTACAAACAATAGATCATATAGGTAACGATTCTCAAATAGAACATGTTCCTCACTTATTAACCCATAATTTAAAGCAACAGGACATAGAAGTAGCATACTATCTCATGTAAAACAACATATGCATAAACAATAAGAAATTTGTAATGACACATTTCACTATTCATCTATCGTTGGTGTCTGTGACTTTTCTGAGTTTCTCCAACACGACTCGTCGTAGGCCGTGTCACCATTTCACTTTTCATTTCCAAATCAATATTTCGAAAATCGATTCTCTTTCACACACACACACCACACAATGGGCAAGTCCGGCCACATTGTGGTTTTCAAATATCACACCCGATGGGCTACCACGTCCGGCCACATCGCGGTTTTCAAAATCCACACAAGGGCTTTCATGCCAGGTCCCTATTGAGTGTACAGATAAATCATGTTACTAATGAAGCTACCAAGTCCGGCTTCATTGGTGACACACACACAATGGGCTACCAAGTCCGGCCACAT
Source organism: Rhododendron griersonianum (assembly GCA_018127125.1). Classification (NCBI taxonomy): domain Eukaryota; kingdom Viridiplantae; phylum Streptophyta; class Magnoliopsida; order Ericales; family Ericaceae; genus Rhododendron; species Rhododendron griersonianum. The sequence goes on from CM030795.1 coordinate 19,649,118, forward strand.
TACTGCTTTCAAAATCCATTCACTCAATGAGCTGCCACGTTTGGCCACATGAGGGTTTAAAACACACCCAACCTCGGTTCCGCCGTTCCGGGTTCCCGAGTATCCTCACAATGGTTCCGCCGCACCGGGTTCCCATTGGCACACATTTGCATTGGCTCCTCTCCACGGATAACCAAGCCACACACCCAACCTCGGTTCCGCCGTTCCGGGTTCCCGAGTATCCTCACAATGGTTCCGCCGCACCGGGTTCCCATTGGCACACATTAGCATTGGCTCCTTTCCACGGATAACCAAGCCACACACCCAACCTCGGTTCCGCTGTTCCGGCTTCCCGAGTATCCTCACAATGGTTCCGCCGCACCGGGTTCCCATTGGCACACAATCACATTTCAAAGCTTTTTCTCCTTTTCAAAACACACACACGACTCACATAATGACTCCCACATTGGTCATTATGTAGTTTCAAAAATATTTTACCAAGTCATGCTTTTAATCACCCTAGGTGTCATGTTTCCAATTTTCTCGATCTTCGTGTCTCGTATTCATGCTTTGACTCCGCGTTGGGACTTTTTCACATAAATAACATAAATCATTTATTTTTGAAATCTTGAAACTAAACTAGCAAGATCATCCAACTCTATTTTATTTAGCATGCTTAATTTAATCATACTCGAACATTTAACACACAAACTAAAGCATAGTGCCACATGGACGGACACCTTTGGAGTGGTAAACCACTTATGCTTTATCAACAACAAGTAGTCAAGCAATCATACAACAAGCTCATCACCATCCTTATGATTGAAACTAAACGATAAATTCTTACTTAAGGTCGTTCTTTCTTTCTTCGAAGGAAGTTCAAAAGAGCATATGTTTATTGAGGGTAAGGTTCATTAATTGACATGCATTTGGAAAATAAGTAAAGTATCATCAAGTGGATAAGGGTAATTCTACGTTTCAAAAGTATACACATTTATATTTAAGGAAAGTAGATATACTATTATTTATGCTTAATCGTTTCAAGTTTCTACGCTTAGAGTTTAGAAGGTAAGATCTATCCAATAATTTCTTAGGAATAGTAGACATAAAAAAAAGAATCTATGTATACTTAGGAATAACGGGGACGAAGAATCCTACCTTGATCCGAAACTAGTCGGGGCCGAATAAGCTAGTTGGAAAATCCCACGGGTGGTGAAACTCGCAAATCTGGACCAAACTTTGGATGGCAATAACTCGGTCAATACTTGGCCAAATAAGGTCGTTCTTGAGTCGAAATCGAAGCTCTAGAAGTGCTCTACAACTTTTGTGAAGGAAGTTGATCCTAGAAACCACTTTAGGTAGGAGAAATATGGTGATAAAGGGGGGACAGTTTGCTGTCCAGAATCTGGAATCCGAATTTTTGCTGAACTTCGGACGTCGATATCTTTGTCGTTTCTTGACCGATTAGGGTGGTTCTTGGGTCTAATTTGAAGAGCTCGAAGTGCTCTACAACTTTCCCGAAGGAAGTTGGTCCTAAGGACTACTCTAAGCAGGAGCAAAATGAGGATTTGTGAAGGGCAGTAAGCTGCCTGGAAAAACAGAAATGGTTTCTAGAGAGAATTGAGAGCAAAGGAGTGAGGTGTGTGTTGAAATGGCAAGTGAATGGTGCTATTTATAGCCAAGCATTGGCCTCCCCTTCTCCCTCATGGCCGGCCCTCTCTCCTCTCTTTACACCATGGATTTTTGCTCCATTGTTTGGTCACCTCACATCTTTAAACAAGCCAAAGCCTTGTCATTCCATCCTAGGTATGATCATGGAGATTTTCTAAGGCTTGTAAGGCAATCCTAGGTGATTATAACCTAGGTTGGCAAGTCTTGCAAGAAAAAACAAGGTCATTGGCTAAGGTCATGTTTAAAGTTAGCTAGGTTTAGGCTTAAGGGCTATTAGGTTGCTTGTGGGAATGAACAAAACACTTGCACACACACTCCACCTTTCTCCCTCTCCATCCGGCCTCCCCCTCTCCCTTCTTGGCCGAATTTCCTCTCTCTCTTTCTCCCATGGATTTGATCCATGGTGTAGTCAAATCACAACCATAAGCATGGCATGCTTTGTCACTTCTATTTTAGGCCATATCTTAGGTCATAATCAAGTGTTCTTGGCTTGTTTTGTCCTAGAAAGAGATTGCTTGCAAGAGGGAATTAAATCAAAGGCTAGAATGTACTTAGGAAGACTAGAATTGGTTACTCATGGCAAGACTTATTCCTTTTACTCAAAGGATAAAAATTACTCTAACAACTATTGCCCAAAGGGTAATGAATTTCCTATAAAGTGCACACCTAATAATATAGACTTGTTTATAGGCTATGAGACTCATATATATGGTTATCTATGTACTTAAAAATCTAGGAAAATAGCTTTGGAAGGTAAATAGGTTTAGGGCTAATTGACTTCTAGGCTTGCATGCATGGCAAATGCTAGATTTACTTCTCTTGGAAGCAAAAGGATGAGATTTGGCTTTGACTTGTCTAGTCAAGTTTGGGGTATTCATTGGCAAGTCCTAATTCTATTATCCAAGGGATAAAAATTTCCCTAGAAATTATTAACCAATGGTTAAAAGGATAATGGACTATTAAGTATACATGTGCTTGGTGAATCTAGGAAAGTAACTTAAATAGGGTTAGGGCTTTTAGTCTAGGGTGGCATGCATGGCAAGGCTATGGTTGCTTCTCTTTGAAGCAAAATGATGAGATTGGGCCATGACTAATTTTTATTACCCAAGGGGTAAAATTTCCCCTAACAATTATTATCCAAAGGTCAAGGAAGAAAAATGACACATATGGCTTGAATGACAAAACATAAGGTCAAATGATTATTTTTATTGGTCTATTGGTTTAATTAGGCTTAGGAGGGTTCACAAGGTTCAAAGGTGGTCCAAAAGGTCCACTTAAGGTTAGGGAAATGTAACTAGGTGAATCGGTAGTTTGGTTTGCTAACTAATCGGTTAAAAACTAACTATACTTGCCATGTAGGATTTATAGCCAAGAAATAAAATTTTAAAACCTTATTTCAAATACTAGAAAAAATATACAAGTGCTTTTGTAAGCCTACTTGTCTTTAGAAAATGACTAGATTGTCCAGTGTTAAAAGATATAATTTTAAAAGTCTCAAATCTAATTATGACGGATTATTAGAAATTAAAAGGAAATTTTAAAAGAAATCCAAGTAATTAAAATAAAATTCAAATATTTAACAAAATTTTTATTTACCAAAAATCAGGGTCGTTACAATAACATAGGGTGTTGTGCATGTATTCGACCATACTTTTGAAAGCTTACATAGAGGAGTTACTTTTGCATCTCTAGTATATCACATTTTGAAAATGTAATCATAACTTTAATTACATTCTTTTGATAATGGATTAGGATAAACACTAAAGTCACTTCCTTATCGTAAGCTTATGCTTATTTGGGCTGTTTGTGTTATGAGTGTAATATTTTAGAATTACTAGAGTTTGAACTGTAATTATGATGGTATGGGAATGATAAACTCTTTTGGGGATGATGTACGTTATTGTAAGAATTTATTTTATGAAAAGTTATGTTATTTATGTTTAAAATCAAGAGCGTGACACCACCATACCCCAACAAGCAACCAAACTACCCCGCCAAACTTCGAACCCCAATAAGGGACACCTATTGGATTTATCTCCTTTAATAAAGAGACACTTATCCCAAATGGTACTCTCAAAAAATAATCATAATAGATTAATAATTAAAAAGAGTTTTGAAACTTAAAAAATTCCTAGTAGTGACTTAAGGGGAAAAATCAAGAAAAGAGGTGGGTACAGAGAAAATTATTGTTAATTTGGGCATAAATTTATCTCGTATGGATACTGAGAAAAGAAGGGTGATATAAATAGAAATTTTCCAAAATCATATGAGGTAAGTTGTTCATTTAAAAAAAAAATCAGGTAGATGAAGTGCCAAAGGTCCATGGCACCAAGAGGTAATTACATTTTGCCATCTCAATTTTAATTGTACAGTTATTTCAAGAAAAATCATAACTTGTTGATATAAATATTCTGTCTGATTAAGCTAATTATTTTCAATTACCAAATTTAAATATTACGTTGTTTAAAAAGGATAATAAAGATTGTCATATTGTGGGCTCATTTCTCCTAAAGTAAAAATCATGTGTCTTAACTCGACAGAATTGCGATTAGATTAGAACTATTTAAATACAAATTTCCACCCAAAAACCATTCCAATGAGTGGTGATACTAGTGATTAGGTTATGAGTAGCAAAAGTTGAGCATCAGTATCCCTACCCTACTTGAAGTAAGAGACAAAGTGTATTACATGATAATTAAATCAATGCATTAATGTCCATTAAAAAAAAAAATAGTGATCTGAAGTATAAAAAAAGAACCGTTGTTGTTCCTTGCACAATGTTTCCAAACGTGGTGACCTGGACACCAATCGAGACCTTTTTATGAAAAACCAAATCCAAGGGAGAAATTTACTTCATTAATCATTAGGGAAAATTTCAAAATGGCACCTGAACTTTCACTCCAATGTCACCGAAACACCTGAACTTCACTTTATTTCAATTAAACACCTGAACTTTCAAAATCCCCAAATTGAGGCACCTACCGTTAGCTTCCATCCATTTTCTTTCCAAATCGGCTGATGTAGCTCATTTTTGGCGTTAAAGGGCCCCACTAGATATGTTAGGAAGTGAACTCAATGCACAAATTTAGGAAGTGAACTCATTTCTGGTTGTGATTGTGTACATTGAGTTCACTTTCTAACATGTCTAGTGGGGCCTTATAACGCCAGAAATGAGCCACATCAGCCGATTTGTGAAGGAAATGGATGGAGGCTAACGGCAGGTGCCTCAATTTGAGGATTTTGAAAGTTCAGGTGTTTAATTGAAATAAAATGAAGTTCAGGTGTTTCGGTGACATTGGAGTGAAAGTTCAGGTGCCATTTTGAAATTTTCCCTAATCATTATATAAAAGAGAGATAACAATTGGCTAGTGATTTTGCCACACCCTTTTTTGTTATTGCCACACCCTGCAAGTATATTTTTGCACCAAAAAATACACTTGCAGGGTGTGGCAATAACAAAAAAGGGTGTGGCAATATCATTTCCCATAACAATTTATCCTCACGAATAAGAAAGTAATATTACATATTTTCAATCAGTTAATAGATGGACAGTGTGGAATCCGCATCCTCAGTTGAGAATTTAATATTAAATTAACACGATAATAGATCGCATTTCTAGACGACTATATTTATTAGTCAAATTTTAGGGAAAATTTCAAAATGACACCTGAACTTTGCACCAAATGTCACAGAGACACCTGAACTTAAGTTTATTTCAATTAAACACCTGTACTAACAAAATCCTCAAATTTAGACCCCCGCCGTTATTCTCTGTCCCAAAAATTGCTAACATGACATCTCCAACCCGTTTAAGTTGCCCTATTACACATATTTTCAACAAGGGACGATGCACCCAAGCGAATGTAAAGTACTTATACGTAGTGGGTGCATCGTCCCTTGTTGGAAATATGTGTAATAGGACAACTTAAACGGGTTGGAGATGCCATGTTAGCAATTTTTGGGACAAAGAATAACGGCGGGGGTCTAAATTTGGAGATTTTGTTAGTATAGGTGTTTAATTGAAATAAACTTAAGTTCAGGTGTCTCTGTGACATTTGGTGCAAAGTTCAGGTGTCATTTTGAAATTTTACCCAAATTTTATGAGATCTACCACATTAACTTAAGATACAATATTGGATGTTGCATATATAGCAACTTTCTCTAAGATGGATTGCAAGCCACGTATTTTATGGCCGCTGATTTTGTCACTTTCTTTTTTGTTAACGCTACTCTCCTGCAAGTATATTTTTGGTACAAAAATACACTTGCAGGGGAGTGACGTTAACAAAACAAAAAAGGGAGTAGCAAAATCATTTCCCTATTTTATTAGGAGGATGAAAATTATAAAGGTACGTAAGTGTTGAGATAGTAGAAGACATTAAAAAGAGGCGGGTCGATTTTGAAGCGCCGTGTAAAATTGAAACGATACATAAACTGATAAAAGATTTCTGAGCGCCATGTGTTCAAACCCAAAAAAATTTCTCAGCACCATTTAAAAAGTAAAAGAAAATGGAAATTGACTCATATACTCCCCTTTTTACCATATACACTACTTTTTTTTTTTTTAATCTTTATTTGGTATGAATTTGCTCTATTGCCCATTAATGTGTAAAAAAAGTAAACTTATGAAAGTGTAAAAAGGTAAAATTTATATGAATAAGAACAAAAAAATAGAGTATATATGTGGTAAAAAGGGAGTGTAGAAGTAAATTCTCAATTAGAATTGGAATATGTATGTGAAGAAGTAAAAGAAAATGGAAAATGGAAAAATCTGTGTTTTCGCTCTCCCCCCGCTCCCTCTCTCTACTTGCTGCTAACTAACTTATCAACAATTCTACTCTACGTTGAACTTGCCAAGACTCTCTCTCTCTCCCTCACGTCTTCTCTTCCTCGTCCTCGTCCTCCTTCAATAATTTGAGCAAACAAACAACAACCAAAGTCTAATTGAATTTCGAAAGGTGAAACTCTCTCTTGACGCCGTGATCGATCCTCCGCTTCTCTCTCCTGTGGTTGTGGTGAGTGATTCCCTCAATTTTCTGACTTGGATAGGAACTGTTTGTACTACTAGGGTTTTCATTTTTTTCCAATTGAATTTGACTGTTAAGAGATCTTCAATTTTGTATGTATTTATGGATGGATGGATGTATGCTTTCTCATGCACGTAAATAAACCATTAATAAAACCTTTCGATCTGTTGGTATCTGCCGTTTCCCTATTTGGAAAGTCTTTTTTCTAGTTGGAAATATGCATTTAGAGAAACGACCCTATTTTCAAAAAAAAAGAAAAACGACACTACACCTGTCTCAAGTCATGCCATACTTGTGAATCTTTTTTGCTTTTTTGATTGCATAAATGCCACTCGGTCTAACTTGTAGTAGTTACAAATTCTCTTACGCAGATTATTAGAAGTTCTGACCCGTCATTTGATCTTCTTCTGACAAACGATCCAAGGTAAGAGGCTATATTTTTTCTGAGAGAGAGAGAGAGAGAGAGAGAGAGAGAGAGAGAGAGAGAGAGAGAGAGAGAGAGAGAAAGAGTCCCCCTTGCACTGCTCGTGAATAGCCTACTACTTTGTTGGTTGATCAATTAATAGTTCCTCCTCTTTATGACCTTGTTCACTGATAATTTGCTACCCATCTTGTGAATGTTGCCTACATCCTTTTGATCTATTTTGACTTCTAAGTTTCGTTTTCGCTTTGCTATATCTTAAGATAAAGTATGTGTGAACTCTGTTTTCTAATTACTGCTTGCTTCATACAATACAAGAGAGGACATTTCTCTCTGTCTTCCCTTCTCCTCTGGTTCAATTTTCTATGTTACATTCAATTCCTTGATTTTTTAATTTTTAATTTTGGTATTTTTGATTAACAGGTACAGGCAATAATTGGACATGGGATGCCTGGTGTCAACACCAAAGGACTTGGGAGGAAACAGAAGGCGGCCAGCAAATGTTGGGGAAATTTCTGTTTTTGTTCCTGGCTTACGGATCCCTAAACCCGTTGACTTCTCTCCGTCACTAACCGATCACGTGTCTAAAACTCTAGTTGAACGCCTTTCTGCTCTTAGAACCCGAATAGTTGTGATGGCTGGCCAAGAAGGTCCAACGATTACAAGGACAAAGAGAAAAACATTTACCCAACATGGTAATTCGTAGTGTAGACCGGGGTCTTCTTTGATTTGTATGTGAAGTTCAAATAGTAATGCATCATTATTGTCCCAGGAGGTTCAACTTTGGCCGAACTTCAGCAGGCACTTGAAGATTATTTGCCATTTCTTCTAGGATTAGTTAAAGACGGTAAACCACAAGCAATGCTTATGCCATTAGATTTTCTTGTACGTCGAAGAGTACTTCTGAACTTCTGATTGTTACTCGTCTCTATTTTGCAGGAAGTCCGTTGCAACAGAAGGTACAATTTGTTTGGGTTAATCAGGAGGATGATGCAGAGGTCAGAGTAGAATAGTTACTTTCTATTATGCATATATGATGATATTTCGTTGACACGGTATTTTGTTTCCTATTCACACGAAGGCTTGCTTAATTCAAACCATCTTTCTTTCAGGAAACAGCAATGTCTAATGCTTGGTATGAGGTTTTGTCAGTTTTGCACTTGATGGCATCATTATCATTGTCACAAGCCAACTTGGTACTTCTTCCAAGAACATCTGCCGACGGATATCAACCAAAAATATCAGAAGGTGGTTGTCTACTGAAAATGTTTATTGTGCAGATCTTTTTCTTAAATCTGTGTTGTTTAGATCTTTTGAGGTGGACCAATGTAATAATCTACCTGAACGCGTGGAAAATAAAAGTGAAAATCTATTTTTCTCAACAGGACATTTTCATTTTCCTTGTTTTGCATTAACGAGAAAGTGTGGATTTTAAAAACTGAATACATAGGTGATTAGGTTGTTTTGTTTGCAGTATCTTTGCTGGTTTTTCTTGTAATTGGTTTGTATCCCTAGACCTTTATTCTTTGTTTGAGCATAAATAGCTTAAATTTGATAACACGGCCTTTAACATCGATCAAATGCTGTATATGCTTGGTTATATATCCTGATACATCTTAAATATTGTAATGGTCCCTGTTAGTATTGCTAAAAGTCCTTAGGATTTTGATGTATGAATCTCAAAATACTGCAGTCATGACCTATTGCAGTTTTTGTTTCACTTGTGTTTGCATGGATTTTCTTGTTAGGAATGGTTCCGCTGTTAAGAGTGTTGTTATCTGTTGTTCGATGTTGCAGAGAGCAGACGTACCTCAATTGATGTACTTCTGAAGGCAGCTGGATACCTCGATTGTGCTGTCAAACAAGTCCTCCCACTATTACCCACTGAACTCAGGTCCGCCTATGAAGGAATTGTTCTGAAGCTTATCAGCAGATACAGGATTTTGATTATTTTCACACTTGTGCAAGGTTGCTCATTTTATTTTTTTGTTGATTTTAGAAGAGGTCTACCAGTTGACCTGACGGAAGGTGTTCTACGAGCGCTCTGCCTTCAAGCATTAGGGCAGGTACTTAAAATGTTTTCTTGATGTATTTGAACTGTTAAGTTGTTCAGGTTTTAAGCCAAGGGATTACCAATGCATGGATACAAGTGTACAACCCAATACCCTTGTAAACAGTCTATGCGTCTAACAATGCATACGTTTGGCTACACTTCTTTTGATTCCACAGCGATTAGAACAGCTTTGCATTTAAAATAGGCAACAACGACACCTATTCATGATATTACGTAAGAATCCAATTGACAGGATAAGGACGCTTAAGATTTCAGAAGTCTAGACCTATTCGTGTAATTCCTTATGAGAACTTACGCTTAATTAGTTGCACTTGCATATTTAGGAAATCTGAAACTTAGTAGCAGGGTGCTCCTAAAGTGGTGCCGCTCCCACCTTAGGAGTGCGATTCTGCCCTCCCAACTAAGGAGGTTGACGGGACTCGGGAGCCCGCTCCCTTGAGATGGGAGCTCGCTCCTTACAAAGATGCGAGCTTTTATATGATGTTGGTATAGAGCAACAGTAGTTAATTGTTAGCTTTATAAATTGGTATTTGATTTACCTCATATATATAGCCCAAGTCATTATATATTGAAAAGATGACCACACATTCTAACACTAGCCCATTTATTACACTACCTTCACCCATATATTTTACTTCCTAAAATGATTGTAGTTTTAAAGAGTATATTCTATGCTACATTATTTTCGTAATATATGTATACGTTCCTTTCATGCTCCCAACCTTGGGAGCTTCTATATTCCCCCGCTCCCACATTTCCGCTCTCACTTCATGCAACTAAGGTTTGAAATATGATTAAATTCATACATAGATAAGTTGTGATTTTCTAGTTTCACAATTAGTAGCTTTTTGAAGGTAATGATGTAATTTGAACGAAGTCTAATCAGTTTACATGTTTAATCTTTAGGCTATATTTTCCTTTTGGTTTTAGATGAAGCTGGAGGTTCAGCACAAAACCCACTCCATCGTCTAGTTAATGTGACAAAATGCATTCTCCTACCTGGCTCCTAAACAGCTAGAAAGAAAAAATGTGAAATAAAAAAGCCAAAATGAGGCTCCCAAACACTGAAATTTAGGGCTATTTAATTAAGATAAAGGTTACACATATTAGAACCCAAATATCCAATATACTTGCTGAATTGTCTTCAAGTTATTATATATCCGTTGATCTTCAAAACTCCAAATCAGTAAGCAATTAATGGTGTTTTTAATTAGTAATAGTCAGTGGACTATGTTGAGCAGGGACATGGGAATTCTCCTCGTCACTTCCTTTTGATGTTGCAACTGATCATTGGCTGTGTGTTGTGACATATTAGTTATTACTCTACCATGTATGTTATTATTGTCACATGTGTAACATGAGTTAAAGTTGAGTGGTGCCAATGCATTACTGATATTATCCTGGAAGCAGACATCAGATGAGCACTTCGTTAAGATTTTTGCTCAATATCTCATCAGGGTGTTGATATCCAACTTGGACTGGCTATTGATAGTACCAAGGCCACACTTGCAGTGAAGCGAAGACTAGCATGCGAGATGGTAAAATACTGGCAGCAGGTATTACTGCATTAACTTTTCACTTTTGTTTCCAAGATCTTACATTAGTGTATTCCAAGTCCTTGTGGTTATGATAATAAAATTTTCATGCTTTTTTTGTGGCTACTAACTTTTTATACTATTGCATTGGAGTACTTTTGCGCCTCTCATAATAAGAATAGAACAATTCCCAGATCATGGTTGGGGTCGACGTAACAGTTTGTATAGTAATCAACTAATCATACATACATGTTAAAGCATAGGAGTACAACAAAGCAAGCTGCACTTAAAAGGCACAAACAAAGGGGCAAGTGATAAAGACCTTATTGTCCAAAAAAGCCTAGCTCCTATTCATGATATAACATCCAACTCAATACCAATGACCAATGAGTTTAGAGGCCGCCTAGGCCCTAGGCTTATGGTAGTTTTGGAGGTGATAATTGACAAGCTCTAAGATATGTTTCTTTTCTTTTTCTTTTTTTTTTTGTAGTAAAATAAGATAGGATTATATTACGACATCAAAGATGATCCTCCCATCTACGAAGGGCAAGAAAAGACAAAACAATAGATAGGATTTCTTTATTTTTTGATTTTGTATCCCCTCAATCCTATGTTAGGTTTACACAAATTTCTAACAAAGGGAAGACCTTCTATGGACGTGAGTATGGAAAATGGTAAAAGGTCTAGGTATGGACATGAACTGTTACTCCATTGCATGACTTGCCTTGTCAACCATTACCTCTTCTCCAACTATATAAGACATCCTTCACGCTGACTAGCACTTTCATCATCTATTGAAGAGTTCTTCAATTGTGAGAGAACCTTCTATATGTTGCACACCATCCACTAAACACAACATGGAGAAGCACCCTTGACCGTTGAGAGACCAAACCTTCTTCTTTCATTGTGAAAGCACTCTTGATTGTCCACACTAAGGAAAGGATTCACCTTAAAATGGTCCAATGGTAAGTTCAATCTCATCCCTTTGATACATGTTAAAGCATCTCAAGAAACCTCAACAACTCATCCACCTCCAACCTAAGAAGCATAGACACTTCCTAGAAGGTGGTTAGTCACAGTTGGACGACAACACTATGTAGACACTTCCTGACACGTTTTGGGCATGCCTCTAACTACTTCTGCTTTTAAATGATTTTTTTAGCCAGACAGGCTTTGGACATTGTGGGGGCAACTGTCTCCAAGACATGCAGGAATCACATTTGTAGTCTAGCTTACATATTCATTATCCAAGGAATATGCTTTATCCTTTCTATCTTTTAGTTTTACGAACTTCAAAATTCAGAGCTTTCCTGTCTTATGAAGGAAACTTTCAATGTAGCTTTTAGGTTCTGTTTTCACACAAATCTCCTAGTCCATAAAATCTGAAATTAATTTCTACTATTTTGTCATGATAAAATATGGAAACATTCTCAACCAAAACATGAATTGGTTTTTTCCTCTTCATTTTGTGGATGCATACACATCATATTTCCTTATTGGAATGTCCCAACCGTGTTGCATTGAGTGAGCTCTCAATAGATCTCCCTAGGGAAAAATTTCTCTACATTATGGTTGCCCTAATGATGAAGTCAAGGTTCATTTACCTAGAAAAAGGAACCTAACCAAACTAGGTAACAAAGACCCAAAGGATTGTACTTGTGGAACCTTGAATCCATTATTGGTTAAAAGCTTGAAAATTAGATAAAGAACACTTATTGACAGATAATGGACTTTAGTGGCATGTTTGGTAAAGTTTGATACAGGGGTTTCATAATTTTGGTTATGCTGCCACATTTGAAGGTTCTTCGTGGAATAAATTTACTATAAGTGCAAATAGGGTTATAAATTTCTAGGACAGAATATTTGAATTGGGTAATTGCTTTAGAAGTGAGAAGAGAATATCTCATATAAATAGTGAAGTGTACAATTGGGTGTGAAATACGTTTTGCATATATAGTCTCTCGTCTTTGGAGGGGCAGAGTTGGTGAGATTACTGTTATCAACCCCAAGTGGTGTCTCTGAAGAAATGTGAGAGGAGACTATGTAGTACAAAAGAGTTTCGGAAAGTTCTAGAGGGTTCCACAAAGTTCTAGAACATTCAAGGAGAATCCAGAATGTTGGGCATGTCTAGAATAGAAGATTAAAGAACCTTGAAGAATTTGGAGTATTCAGAAAGAGTCAATAATGTTCTAGAGCATTTTAGAGAATGGAGGAGAACTCCACTATATACTTGTCTTGTGTTGAATCTTCTAGAGACTTGTTGAGAAGTACTAATTAAGTATATACCCTTCCCATATAATCAAGAGTCTATGAAGCTTTCCAAGACCCTTGGAATGTGACACCGGACAAGAAAGAGGGAGAAGGGGAGAGAGGCACACACAAGGGTCAAAACCCTAATTCTCAAATTCTCATTAATCAAGTCTGACGATTACATCGTTGAACGTCTTATTTATAGGCTCAAAACCCTAATGGAAATAAAAGAAAACATTAAAAATAACCTAATTAAATATTAAGTGCCTCCTATTACTAATAATTAAAATAACAACAACAACAACAATAACAATAATAATAATAATAATAATAATAATAATAATAATAATAATAATAATAATAATATTTCTTGGACAAAAATCTTCCTCCGGCGACTAAGCCATTTACAGTCCGTATCATTCTCCCCAACACAGAAAAAGAACTCGTCCTTGAGTTCAAGTTAAAGTCTAAATATTGCACTTGTTCATGCCAACGGATTAAGTACTTTGAGTATGGTAGTTTCTTGATTTGCTTCTCGTTCCAAGAAATCTTGGTCAGTATATCGTTGACGATATCCAGCTTGATAACGGAAACAAAATCTTCAATGCCAATAAAATCAATCCTTTCTGAGCTTAAAAAATATGTTCGTGGGTAGTCAAAGGGATTTAATAATTTGGGTGCACTTTCATTGTCAATAAGCACTTGTTTTGATAAATTGTGTCTTGCATCGGATTTTCCTTCTCTTCAATTACTTCTTCTTGGTCATTGACACCGCCCATAATTTGTAGAGAGGAACACTCACAGACCCACTAACTTGATCTTTATCTTTCAGTTTACTTTCCGAACCCGTAGCTACTAATTTTTCCAAAAGAGTTTTTATCTGCGCAATATCTTCATTCAATACTTGTTGTGCCTTGTTAATCTCTTCCATTGATTTCTTCAAGCCTTGTTGTTCTTGATATAGACAATCAGATTTTGAGTTCAACTTAGCATTGGTAACCATGGTTATGACTGGGAATAAGGATTTTTTTTGGGGGGGGAAGGGAGATACTGTTCACTTTTTTGTGTGTGTGTGTGGGCTGGCTGCGAATTAATTGGGGATGGGTTACAGTTTCATATGGGTATTGGGTAATATAGATAGTATATTATATAGGTAATGGGCTGGACAAAAATAATTAGGGTTAAAATACCTGCTGACTTCAACAGTGCAACAATGGGGCAGTAAACGCACAGAAAAGCAGTTAGCAATCTGCCTTTTTCAGCGATCTACAGCATTCTGTACAGATCCGAAACTGCTTCAGGCGGACGGTTTTCACAGAACACTTTGAAAGTTGCGGTTGCCGTAACGATGGAGATAAAGAATGTTGGAGAGAGAGAGAGAGAGAGAGAGAGAGAGAGAGAGAGAGAGAGAGAGAGAGAGATGGAATCTAGAGCCTAAGCTCTGATACGGTGATACCGTGATACCAATTGACGCCGGACAAGAGAGAGGGAGAAGGGGAGAGAGGCACACACAAGGGTCACTTGACGCCGGACAAGAAGGGGAGAAGGGGAGAGAGGCACACACAAGGGGTCAAAACCCTAATTCTCAAATTCTCATTAATCAAGGTCTAACGATTACATCGTTGAACGTCTTATTTACAGACTCAAAAGTTAAAACCTTAAAAGGAAACATTAAAAATAACCTAATAGACTCAAAACCCTAATGGAAATAAAAGGAAACATTAAAAATAACCTAATTAAATATTAAGTGCCTCCTATTACTAATAATAATAATAATATTTCTTGGACAAAAATCTTCGTCCGGCGACTAATGCTTTGTTTGGATGGGAACTTGAAAAAAAAAATTCAACTCAAAAAACACTCATTACCTCTACTTCCATTCATTACTCTCATTTCTCTCTCCACTCTTCAATCATTATTCTCATTTCTCTCTCTATCTCTCTCCACTCATTACCCCAAAAACCAAACTTAAAAAATCTCAAAAACCCATCCAAACACAACATAAGCCATTTACAGTCCACATCAGAATGTTGACAGACGTAATATTTTGGAATATTTTTGAGAGCCAAGGAGGCTTATAAACAAGAGAAGGCCACATTTTTACAAGGAATCCAAAAACCAACCATATTGTTGTATTGAGCTTCAGAACTGATATCGATACATAAAGCAAGAGAGTGAGTAAGAGAGCCTGAGCTATGGGCGCATTGGCTTCTCACTGTTACAAAATTGGTGACGAGTAACAATTAAATAATTAATCGACAACGAGCTTAAGCGTAAGAAAAGCAAAGAGGCACAAGCTAAGAAGCACGGATAAGGAATATGGATACGCGGATACGTGTTTTTTCCAAAAAGTAGGATACGATTCGTTAGTGAATGCGTTGAATATAAAAATAAATAAAATATATATTATACTGTTAAAAAAAAACCTAAAATCAGAGAGAGAGAGAGATTTACATATACTTATATATATATATATGTGCAGAGAGAGAGAGAGACGAGAGAATAGAGAGAGACGCGAGACTTACTGGTGTCGAGAGAGACAAGAAACAAGAGAGAGAGATTGTTGTTGTCGTTGCCTGTTGTTCCGTTTTTGTTGTCGATTGGTGGACTGGAGAAAAGAAAGGCTATATATAGCCTAAACGTATCCAAAACGTATCGGGATACCAAAAATTAATTCTAAATTCTGGATACTCTAAAAAACGTATCCGGAGCGTATCCGAGCTTATCGGTATCCGATATGCAGGCTAAAATAGAGTATCTGTGCTTCATAGGTGGGGTTAGACACTCACCTGATCCTTGGTTAAGTTAGATTTCTAAGCCTTTTACAAGAGGAAACATAGGTAATGTTTGAGGACTTATAGCGATTTTTTATAGATTCTACGTAACTAGTAAAATCACAAGATTTGACCCCCACGATAAGTCTCATGTAAAGCCTATTTACATAACAATTTACAAAGAAAAGTAAGTTCTGAGGAGGCTTGACCCTCAGACCCTCCAAAATATAGGCCCTGTAGTTGTGCTGAGCTGGCATTGGGGGCTGCCTGCACATGGCATCTGCTGCCGTTGCGCTGCTGCTGTGCTGGTGGTCTGTGTCTCTCTAACATTTGTCCCTCTCCTTTCTTGTATCTCAGAACCAAATCAATTGGCATGACACAATCTTCTCTCTATCATTATTATGGGTGCTGATGTTCTGCTAATTTAAGTGATATGATGTGTAATGATTAGGCTTTTTAGTCTTAAAGTGTCAAGCATGTGAACGGTATAGAACAAATTAGAGAAACTAAAGATGTTGTCATAACTTAGCATTGTAACATATCGTGCTGTTGTGACATGCCTTGTTACCCAACTGCTTAAAAGCTGGGCTCAATCACTTCCGTGAGTTGCCAAACAGTGCAGCTCTGGAAGAATAAGGTTGGGACAAAGGGAATGATGCATTTATTTGTTCTGGCATCACTAGTATCTCATGAAAAGTATCTTTCTAGGAGCTAACTTATTTCTATCACAGACACAGATATGTAGTTTCCTGTCTTCTTGTTTCTGTTGACAAATATATAGGTGCACCTGAGACTTTTATTGCATTATATTTTTCTGTTCTGTAGGCTCAGGATAACTTGACAAACCTTCCTCTGTCAAATGGTTGGGGAGAAAAGCATCGGTTTTTTGTTAAGTGGAAATACATCGAAGCAAAGGTATTTTTTGATTTTTTTTCCTGCCTAATGGATTATATTACCTTGTTGTCATCCAGTTAAGATCAGAAGATAACGGGTAGTACTCCACGAGGTTATTCTCCATCTTGACGTTTCTGGAATTGATTAAGATTAGTTAAACTGGTCATGTGGCCTATTGCATTTGTATCTTATGGTTCCGATGATCGATATCAGTTTTATGACATGGGGAGTTAACAACTATGCATATGAGTACTCCATGCCTATTGATTCCTGGAAGGCACAATCAAGACTCTGTGCTGATTGATTGCAGTTCTTCCATTGTATCTGCATTTCAAGCAGCACTAAAAGCGTCTGTTGGGTATCCACAGTTTGACTTATGACACTTAGGTTCATCGAGGTTCTGCATTTTCTCTGCCTGTAAAACAGAAGTTCTTCTCACTATGATAATTTGAAAAGACACAAGTCTTGTGTTGGAGTTCTTGAAAGAAGTTTCTGTCCTCGGAGTTCAAACACATAGAAATAAACTTTAATTGAAAACATTAACTTTTTACAGTTGTTATTCTCATAAACTATTTCAAAAAATTGATTTAGAAAGAACCACTTTTCGGAAAACATTGGTCCCATGTATTACCTTATTTTTCTGATCAAAGGTACTAAACTGATCCAAAGCTTAAGTGTTCTCAAAATTTTCACAGTTTACAAAATTGTGTTTTTAGTAAGTGCTTCGAAACCTATGCTCTCTTCTCTCTCTGAACTGTCTTATGCCTTGTGCTTATACATGGGTTTTCTCTGTTCTCCTTCAGCAACAGCCACTATACTCTTGCTGTGACAACCTGGTTCCACAACCACCACAACCTAAAAATAACAGATTTCTAATCATTTATTCCAAAAAGAATATCTTTTACATCGGTGTTTAAAATAAATAAAACAGTCTAACGAGCCTAAACTCCAAACGCTCATCCCGCACAGCCGTCCTCGCGTCAACAGCCAACCTGCAACACAAACCCCTAGGAAGTATACAATATGACGAGAATAGATATGCTCACGATAAATGAGACCAACCAATTAGCGACACGGAGTCAACAACAAGCCACATAATACGACCTTATATCAGGCCCTCCTCAGTATATGACCAGTGTCCGGCGGCTCCGGCCTCACTTGCCACACTCAGCCTATTATGAGGCTTTCTCGGGCGCATACTAAACAGTTCCACGGCACCCAATCCCAACATATATCACCCAACTCGGCTCCAACAATGAATTCAGATGATTCAATAAATAGCATAACGATCAAGCGGAATACAAAGACAGGCCAAAGGAATACTCCGGAGATTTAGAGCATATTATATACTTCCTGGCTTGGGTACCTTAACATAAAATCATATGCATGAAGTCCTCCGGCGTCACCATGAAAATCGCACTAAAGTTCATCTCCCGAAAGCCTCTGTTATGGTTTCAGTTCCTCTTCTTTCAGTTTCCCCTCTTTCCGTTTTCTTTTTGTTCTTGGCTTCATATATATACACATACAAACCCAACGAGAGCTCCACGTGCACCTGCTAGCCAAACATCAACTCTTATGTCTATCCATTTTTGTTGCATAATAGTTAATTCTACAAGACAAGTCAAACCCAACACCTTATACTCACAAACGACAGAATGGTAAAAGTACCGTTTGTTATAAGAAATAGCTTCTTTTTTCTTTTTCTTTTTTTTTTAAGTACAGGGTATTACACTTGCCAAGTCTACAAGACACTTTTTGTCAAACCTCACTCTTTCATTTGTCACCGTTTGTTACCAAGTAAAGACTCCACTCTGGAAGCCATAGAACTGGAGGATCAACCTTCCCAAACTTAGGAATCTCTACCACTACTAACTTGGTTATATTGCCTGCCTCATCATTGTCAGTCTAATTGCCCATTCTCAACGAAGTATCTGATCCAATTAAGGTGGGATATGCTGGACGGGACAATTTTTGCTATCATCTGCGTGGATATTCTTTTTATAATGTCAAGGTCTCCCAAGGTCTGACCAGCAACAGCCCTAAATATTTTGGGGTCACGTGCATGGATCTTCTTTTATATTGTCAAGTTCTCCCAAGGTCTGACCTGCGACAGCCCTAAATATTTTGGAGTCACATGCATGGATCTTCTTTTATATCGTCAAGT
The DNA here is from genome assembly GCA_018127125.1 of Rhododendron griersonianum. Classification (NCBI taxonomy): domain Eukaryota; kingdom Viridiplantae; phylum Streptophyta; class Magnoliopsida; order Ericales; family Ericaceae; genus Rhododendron; species Rhododendron griersonianum. Next base: position 19,667,907 of record CM030795.1, read on the forward strand.
TCTCCCAAGGTCTGTGCTGCCCAGCCATCGCAGGCCATAAATGTTTTGGGTCCTAGGCGAGCTCGGAGCAGGCCCTTGTATATTTTATAACCAAGTTCCAACAATATCCTTAAGAGTGATTTAAAATCTAAAGATACTACTCAAAATTTATTGTTAGTTAAATCAAATTGTAGAAAACCTAAATAGAAACTATAAAGCCAAATTGCACGAACTTTATATTTTCGGGGGTCTTTTTCATCTGAAATTTTCATGGATGTATATTTACTGTTTCACTTTACTTTTGCAAGTTAAACCATTCTTTGTTGGTGAAAATCTCTTATACCCCAAGGTTTTGGGTTATGAACTCCCCGGCGTAAATCCTAAAGGATTTCAAGTGAATTCTTTCAACTTAAAAACTGAAGGCAGCGACCTCAAACTTACAACTCAAGGATCAAAAAACCACTGCTACCGCTGAGCGATCACGGCACTCAAGAATATAAGGATTGGTGAGTTAATTGGTGGTATTCCAAGGAAGTGTTCCTGGAACAGGCATAGAATATTGTTGCAAGATGTTCTCAACAGAACTTTTAAAGTACATAGATTGTAAGCTTTTGGGCCCACCTGAATATCCAGTACTCTGCGCTTGGAAAGGTATCTTGTACATCTACGGGCAGTACTTTCTTGGAACTGCTGGATTAGTCCCATCAGTTTGCTGAATAAACAAATTCAAGCGGGCCAAGAAGCTGTTTTCCGTAGGCAACTTTCAATGACTCAACACTCTGGAGGCTGGAGCTCCGTCCACTCTCGGAGTTTGACCATCTGAATGAGGATTAATTGATCTCTTCTAGCCTCGAGCTCCGTCCACTCTCGGAGTTTGACCATATGAATGAGGATTAATTGATCTCTTCTTAAAGCATTCAAGATTGTCTCCGGAATCTGCTTAATGGGTATCTCAAATGGGACAACTGGAAAACAGTTGGAGAGCAAAGTACCATGAATACAGATTGATGTGTAAATCATGTTATGGATAGCTGTATTTTACATGTCAATAAATATGTCCTAACCAAGACTACCTTTATTAGTGGTAAGGAGGTGGACACTCTCAAGGTTGATTCTGCAAGAAATAGGTTTTATTTTTTAGCAACTGGAGCACTTTAACAGGCCCATTATGGTTTCTTCTTTCGTTTCTTTTGGGGTGTTTTAGTAGTTTGAAATATTTGTTGTTTCCAATGTGTACCAATGTTTTGCTTCACTGTTCTTGTTCAGCATTATCTTCAGTTTTCTACTTTTTTCTCAGGCTGCAGCATATTACTACCATGGTTTGATCCTTGATGAGGGAAACACAGAAAAATCACATGGGATGGCTGTAGCTGCTTTGCAAGCAGCAGATGAGTTTCTCAAAGAAAGTAAGAATACGTCTGATGCTTTCAACACAGCCCCTCCTCTATCAAGGTAACCTGATGGATTATCCCTTCTATCTGTTTTATGGTTTATCTTCTCTTTTTCGCATAAATGAAAACTATTTGGAAAATTCTAGCTGAAATTATGGTCTTGTTTGGTAATCCGTCACCTCAGACAAACTACATCACCAATAGAGTCCGGAACTGGAAAAGATAGAACATGGAAAGCCTTTCCATGTTATATGTTTGTTGTTTTGCTTGCTTGGAAAATATGCCGTTTTTTCTGTTATCTATCTTACAAGATCAGTTAAATTTCGTTAGCAGTTTCCCTCAAATATTGTTAAAGATAAAAGACTGGACTTATTCTTAACTAAATAAAGCAGAACATGGAGGGGCAACATCCAAGTGTGGGCCAAACAACATTCACATGGTCTTATGAGTTTTTTTCTTATTAATGGCAGGATTCTTACTTTTGTTAGTATTTCTGATTTGCCATTTTAGTAGGGTTGTTGGCCCATAAGTGCAAGGCTTCGGCATGTATTAGTCAGGCTTGCGTGAAAAGAATTGAGTGTTATTTAGGTTGTGTCCTTGACTCCTTGATGTCATTATGGTTGCGGCCCTCGAGTGTTCCCTTTGTTTGGCGTATCCTTCACCATTCTGCATCACAAAATTGTCAACTATCACATCACAAGATTCAAATTTCAAAGTGGAATGGTCCCCACAGTTTGGGGCTTCAAAATGCACTTGTTGTAAAGCAGCTTTTGGGAATTTGACCTAAGCCTGCCAATAATTGTCTTTGCGACGATTTAGAGAGTTGTGTTCTAAAAGGTAAAAAAGTCTGCTTCCTATGGCGTCCCTATGAAAAGAAGAGTTTTGGCTTCATATTCGAACGTTGCAGGTTATAGGCATTTCAAGTTTAGTGGCAGAATTTTCTGGACATGGTCTATTTTATGATACTATGGCATTGACGTAATGGTGAAATAAGGGTGGAGACTCAAAGACAGGCACGCACTTGATTGTCACCTATGAGTCAACTGAAAATGATGTGTTGGTCACTACATGCACGCTGGGGGCATGACCTATCATTTCAAGTGGTGCCAATTTGTAGTCCTATGGGACACTGGTCCCTTAGATCGGTTGCCCTATGAAAGGATTCAGTAAGGATTTATAGTCCCAGAGGGAGACAGTGTGACTTCTCCAGCCTACCCAATAAGGACTCATCCTCTTCATCAGAAATGCTCTGATTGCCCCAAAATAACCTGAACCAAGAGGGAGAAGTCTTGGTCCCTTGGCTACGAGACAATTTTCGAGCTCAGAGAACATCTAGGCTTCTAAGAGTTTCCCATAATTGTGTAGAGGCGGCCACCTAGCATTACTTGGCATGTGCCAAATTCTGAAATTCAGCAAGCCTTTTAATAAGGGAATGTTTGGTTGGATGGGATGAATGTCGATATGAAATGGGCATGCCTATTGAATCCTCATTTCCATGTTTGGTCATGTAATTAGTAGAATGTCTTTTTAAATGGAATCACCATCGACCAATCTAAAATAATTGACATTACATTATAAAGTAAGGAACCATATTCTCTTTTTAGGAGAAATGTGCCCTGCAACAAGGTTTTGTTGGGGCAGATCTAACGACTGGAATGAACACTATTAAGTATTCTGGTCTTGATCTTCCACTGCCAGCAACAGCTTCGTCTCCGTTAGGTCTGATAAGTATTCTTTCTATCTCGTGATTAGATCTGAAGCTCGTTTCCCTATGATGTACGATTTTGATTTTATAGGTTTAGATGTCCTACGATCTCCTCTCTTCTGTCTACCACTTATCACTTTATACATGATTCACCCTTCTATGACCTAAGCTTCATATCAGAAGTAGTCTCCGTTAGAGCTTGTCCCACATTGGTTAGTTATAAGTGTAGAACCACCAAAAACTAGTATATGAGCTTGGGCGGCCTCTCCACTCGTTACCAATTGGTTTTGAGTTGGATGCTTTAAAGTAATGGATTCTCCCTCTGTTCCTGGCCCCTTCCCTGTAGTTAAGGTTTAGTTTCTTTTTTGGAAGGATAAGCATGGGTATTGCCATTTTAACATGGTATCAGTGCTAGACTTTCGGAGGCTTTTGAACAAGACTCTCTCGATTATTTGGCCCGTTAAGCACCTTGTTTCATTGTGATCCCCATGTTATGGATCTTTTGTTTACCTTTCCACGTGTGGGTTAGGGGTCGTATGTGCGGGGGAGTGTTATAGCTTGTTCCACATTGCCTGGGCGGCCTCTTCACTCATTGCCAATTAGTTTTGAGTTGGATGCTTTAACAGTCTTAATCTGCTTCCGTTGTAGCTAGGGCTATTGATTGGAAACATATTGGGTTGGCCTTTGTTGGAGTTTGTCCCACATCGGTTAATTATCTCCTCCAAAACTAGTATATGAGCCTGAGCGGCCTCTCCACTCATTGCCAATTGGTCTTGAGTTGGATGCTTTAACATGGTATTAGAGCTAGGTTTCGGAGAATTTGTTCCCCCTGTTTGTGCCATAAGTGCACCGTTGTGTGTTGTGATCCATGTGTAATGGATCGTTTGTTTTAACTCTCCACGGGCGAGTCGGGGGTCACACGTGCGGGAGAGTGTTGGAGTTTGTCCCACATCGGTTTATTTTCTCCTCCAAAAATCTTTTGAAAAAGGAAAAATATTGTGGTCGGGAAGGGTAGAGTAGCCAACGCCATTAGGATTTTGATTACAGTATATTTTAGATATTGGCAAAATCTGTTCTATTGTTGTATAATACAGAGAGTTTTTTTATGGTATAGACCAAGGTTGTGAATACCATTCTGTACCAACCAGTTCGATGGGAAAACGGTACTGTAACCCTCTAATACTGTCCCGGTTCCAATACCAGGCCTTACGAGACAATACCGGCCGAGATGTAGTTACCGGGAATTTCAGCCAGTATTTTGCTAAACTGGGCAGTAGGCTTTTACAAGTGCTTCGTCACAACCAGACTATGTATCTTCCATTTCAACATATAAATTTCGACAAAAATTGAACCCACCAAACGGTCCAAACATGACCCAGCTCTTACAATAAGAGAGAAGGAGAACTGTTATACATATTACTTATAGATGATCCAAATCTGTGTATGCCCTTTCCATGTCAGCTGGGGGAAATCTAAGCATACATATTCTTGATGTACTGATTTGGTCGCGTTGCCGCCGCGAGGTTCTTGAGTTTAACAGCGGCGGCGGCGTCCACCGGAGCATGTTGTACTGATTTGGTCACAGAGTAACAGAGAGAGAGGGAGTGAGCTCGATTGGGGGGTGTGTGTGTGTGGGAGAGAGAGAGAAAGAGAGAGGGGAGGGGGGGGGATGGTTTTGTCGAGAATCTCGAGATGGGAAAGTGGAAATGGCTGGGAAAGTGAAAATGGGTTTTGCCAGATGGGTTTTGATAGTTTATGGGAGTGTATTTCCTTTTCTTCTTCTTCTTTTTTTTAATTCGTGAGGAAAATAATGAATTTATAACTATATATCGTAATTGCGCTAAACCCGAAACGGTAACTGGTATTTGATCGGTACCGGTATGTACCGTACCAGTAGGAAAACCGGTACCCTTGCCGGTACGGTATTCAAATCCTTGGTATAGACAACTGAAAATCGACAGAATAATTATACAAAAATGAAGGGGAATTCTTGTAAAACTTCTTGGTACCGACTAAGCAAAGGGCGAGGTTCAAATGAATTTCAATCAAATTGTATATGAGCCTGGGCTCTCCACTCATTGCCAATTTGCTTGAACAGCCTTCTCCAATTTCTTGGAATTCCTGTCTGAACTTTCGATTGTCATTTAAGTGTTTCTGCAATATAAAATTTAGTTTGTACTCGGGTTGCCTGCAATTTGATTAATTTTCAATTCCCTTTTTTGAAAGGGGAAAAAATTATGAGTGGGGTAGTACATACAAATATATGATGATAATTTGGTGAACTCATAGTCATAAATAGGTACACTTCATAACGAGCCTTTTGGTCAATTTATATTGAAAATCCCTCGCGCAGATACCTAATGCCTTGTTTGGATGGCTTTTTGAAAAAAAAAATTCTAACTCAAAAAATGCTCATTACCCCTATTTCCAATCATTATTCTCATTTCTCTATCTCTCCCCACTCATTACCCCTATCTCCAATTATTACCCTAATTTATCTCTCTACTCATTACTTAAAAAACCGAACCCAAAAATTTTCAAATCTTCATCCAAGCAAGGCATAAATGTTTATACTGTGCTTTTCCCAAGAACTTAATAGTTGGTTTGTTAGCTAGAAGCCTCTGCTCATTGGACCTCTGCCGTTTGACTTAACATTGATTGTTGCAAAGGCAAAATTCACTTTCTGAAGAAGAGCAGACCATAGCGTCACCATACTATATTGGACCTAATTGCCATTGTTGGTGCAGAAATCCACCTCTGTGGGGAACCATGAAGTATCTGTCTGAGAAGATCCCGAAAGACACGTCCAGCAAGGTGCGGATAAACCAGGATTTGTACACCCATGACAAGTAAGTCTTGCTTTGCTTCATTATTAAGCTTGAAATACGATAGCAAATACGAAATTCTTTTCCCTCTATGAAATGTGGTGGTTGATACAATGACCTATGCAATCCCCCGATGTTCATTATCCGGGCTCATGTTGTTATCATACATTGGTTCGATAAACAAACATGGGGCCCCAGTCAGTGGAAATTTTTCTCCTTGTCAACACCCAATCTCAAGTATGTCCCCTTCATTTTATGAGTCGGTATTCTTCACAGGAGATTTGTGAAAAATACAGCGGGGCCGCCTTCCTGGCTACTTATATTTTATTAAGGAGGCTCCCGTTTACAGTTATTGCTATATTTTGAAAATGTGCATCAGCCACTTATTCATCTCAAGCATAAGTAAATGCAAATACGCAAGAATTTCTACCTTGATATTGTAGTTTATATTGTAATATTTGGTGATAGAATTATGGAGACGGCACCGACATTGCCAGATTTTGCATTGGCTCTAAAGCCGGATGATTATCAACTTCCTCCGGTGCACATCTCTTGGAATGACGAAAACGTGAACAGGGGGCAATAAGGGTGATATATACCTGAAGGTCAGTTACAATATTTTGTCATGTTGCCATAGACAGGCTACAAACAAGGGCAGATTGGTGACTAGTGACAAGGAAAACTATTCTTCAATATTTTGTTTTACAAAAGGTCTTCTTTTGCTGTCTTTATTCCTATAGATTTCTCATTTCCTTTTCCTGGGAGATGCCTCACCTGTAAAAGAGCTTTGTACAAGTCCCTGTTGTGTCTTTACGGCTCCAGGAAAAGGTATAATTGTATTTTCCAAATCCCGAAATGATGTGTATATGCTTCTGTTCACCAAACAGAGGTGAGTTCAATTGTCCATTTGTTTTTTGATTGAAAAGTTCTGTAGATGCCCTGTTATGTGTTGAATTGGTCATCAGGAGAAAGCATGTGTTAAATGTGTTCACCAGTATTCCTCATTTGCTTATTTGAAGTAAACTCTTTCATTACCAACAAAAAATAACTCTTCTCTCTCTCTCTCTCTCTCTCTCTCTCTCTCTCTCTCTCTCTCGTGTTAGCGCAGAAGATTGATGATTGTGTGCCTAATATTTCAAAGGTTTTTTTTTGCTCTATTTCTTTCAGAATGAGATAGCTTTTGTTTTTGTTTTTTTTTGGCAGTGGTGGTGGGGTGTGTGTGTGTGAAAAACAACAAATTCAGGTTAACGTTCCTATTGGCAGGATGGAGGATCAAAACCAGTAAAGAACGAACAAGGGTTACTTACATCCCTTCAATTGTGACCGAATATATCACTTGACACCTAAACCAAAAGAGTGGACATTTGACCCCTTGAGCCGTCATTAACTATGAAGGAATGTGTTACACATATTCATTATGTAAATCACTGTCCTAGCGTTTACTAATCGTGCTGTGTGAGACACTGAACGTGTAGATGTAAAGGTATCACGTCCAGTTGGAAAAAGGAAGGTATGTTTATGTCCATCCTTGCTAGAGGTGTTGAAGTATCCTTTCACAGATAATGAGAGCAACTTTAGCTAGACAGTATTTGGTGCCTTAAAACTAGAAAGAGCAGCAAAAAAGTAACCTCTCGATCGAGTTCATTAATTATTCAGCTTGGGTTTAGATGGGATCACCCATATGGGCATTAAAATTCCAGGCAAGACCACGGGATATATTTGCCAGAGATCTCTCTCAACAATATAAGTAACCTCTCGATCGAGTTCATTAATTATAGTTTGAGAAATCGTCAGTTCTTCAAAATTGCAGAAAAGAAAAAGAAAAAAGAATTGAGCATGGCTTAGGGCCCCAAATTGTAGGATAAAAAGATGGGCTACAAGTGTTGTACTTTACATTTGTCATTGACTTCTTGACTGTATGTTCGTTTGTACGACGTTGGGGTATTACTCATTCTTATACAATGTCAGATCTTGTTTTGGTTTGTGGTGGCCAAGTAAATTTTCCTTGAAGCATTTTCGGGAAACTGCTGGTGTTCGAAACCAAAGCCAAGAGGCCATATACCTTTCCTTGAGACTTACTTAGTCATCGGAGTGTCTACCAGTCGACTTCGCAGGCTAGGCACTAATGTGGTTCTCTAATTTGCAAAGTTAGCTTGGGTGGAAGGAGCTCAATCCAGATCCAAATCAAGAGATCTAGAGAGGAGATCTATATTGAACACCACCCCCACATTTTCCAACTTTTCTCAAATTTTTATATCAGATCAAGAAACTTAAAACTACTCAAATTTCTACTTCGTCAATGGGTTTACATCTTTTCTGTTTGGGTACATCGGAAAATAAATTGGTTTGGATCTGTAAGATTGATTAATCAAGCAATTTATAGGAAATAGTAAAAATACCAAAGCAATTTGTTATAACTAGACTAGAATTTTCAAACGCAAACCACCTTAGATGGGTTTAGCTGTAACCCACAGTTTTAAAAAGATCCACATTTGATACAAGAAAACCCTCTCATGAAACTCGATCCCGTCATGTGAGAAGGTAAAGGACTACTTGAAGATTGTAGAAGAGCAGTTTGTTAGTTCTAATAAGGCACTCGCAAGCACCCTAATGAATAGGTTATCATGAATGAAACGCAACAGTTCTAGGAATGTGCGTGAACGCATTACGGAAATGAGGGACATCGTGGCCACCTCAAGTCCTTGGAGATTGAGATGTGTGATTCATTCCTTGTTCATTTCCTACTCAATTCTCTTCCTGATGAGTTTGAGAGAGAGAGAGCCTGGGGTGGGTTTCCACCTCCCACCCCTCCGCCTCCCCCTTCCCTGCTTTCCCCCCTTCCATTTTCCCCTCTTCTGCTCTCTTCCTTCCTCCTCCTCTCTCAGTCGTCCTTCCTCTCCTACCTTTCTTTCTCCTCTCTCGGCTCATGGAAGAGAGATGTTTGAGGAAGATCTCCCCTCTCTCTCCTTTATAAGACTACAGAGACCTAATCTGGGTTTTGGTTTGTGATACCACTCCGCCTGACGACAGTTTTTTAAGCTCTTCGACCTCGATGGTGAAGGCATGTGCAGTTGATTTAGCTCTGATCTTTCGGTCCAGATGTGGCTTTATTGCAACAGAAATAAGCTTCCTCTCTGGATTCCATGGCGATTTCCTTGGCCTTTCCACCCTTCTGGGTCCGACACTGTCATTGTAGTTTTTTTTTTTGGTTGTGTTTTGTCGTTATTTTTTGTTTTTTGTTATTTTTATTGTACGTCTTTTCTTTTCCGTATTAATATAACTTGGATTATCTTGATCAATAAACTCGTAGCGTGCCCTCAGCAAATCCCACTACATGGAAGTATTTTAATTTCAATGTGGATCACCTGATCTGCATCCTACATCTCAACCAGGTCCACACATAGTCCCATCGTCTGAGCTTTGAGAAGCAACACACATTACACAACCCACAAAAACGAGAGAGAGAGAGAGAGAGAGAGAGAGAGAGAGAGAGAGAGAGAGAGAGAGAGAGAGAGAGAGAGAGAGAGAGAGAGAGAGAGAGAGAGAGAGAGATACGGTGATTGAGAGAGACCGGATTCGGCGACGGTGAGCTTGCAGGGAGGTGAGCTGAGATCGCCAAGCCCTAGCGCAGAGGGGCAGAGGAGAGAAGTAACGAAGCGTCTTTTGAAAGAGCGTATATAAAGCCCTAGCGCTATCTGAGAAAGCGTTAATTGCTTGCGTGGACATTATTGCCACGCAAGCCAATCAATAGCGTTAGTCGAACTGACGCTTCTCTGGTAGCGCCGTTTCAAAAGCCGCTACCGAGTAGTTTTAAAAATAGTTTCAAAACCAGAGCACTTCGACCAATTGTTTTTAAAAAGAGACTAGTGCAATGCGTAGCGCGTCGGTGTAACTTTATGATTCTGTGGAATGTAATGGACGTTATTAGTATAGCAGATTTTAGGTATTCATTCTGATGTATGTGTTTATGAATTTTGGAAATGTGTAGTTTTTGTTGGGAGAATCATATGGCATACATTGAGTTTTTGGAAAGGTGCTGTATTACCAATTCGATGATAAATTGACCAGAAGCATGAATAAGATTGTTGTGCTAAACATACGGAAATTGTTGGGAATAATTATCTGCAAGAAGAATTGGAGGCAGCTATGCTGTTTTCATATGGCATTCTGTTGTTGCTCCAAGATTGACAATTGGAGTATTGTGCATATTACATGGATGTTTAGCCCTTAAACTGAAAGCAAAATTACAAAATACATACTAATATGGTTCTTACAAGATCTGATTAAGTACATTATAGAACTGCTCCAGAATCCTAGAGGGTACCGAAAGTGTGGGATTCATTCATGCCATCGTTACGTTCTTCATTGATGTGATCTTCTGCCAATTCTACATAGTATTTGGCCTCGAGTTCTGAGAATTGTTTCTCAAATTCATCTTCAACAATAGAATGACATTGTTGCATTAAATCCAATACAGGTTGTTTAAGAATAACATTTTGAATTTCTGTAGGCATCTTTGGATCGATTGCTCTTAGACGTCGCATGAACTCAATAACTTGTTCCTTGAATATGCCCAATGGAATTGTTGGTTTGCTTGTAATTGATTCGCTTGAATTTGGCTCGTTTGTTGCAGCAATAAAACCATGTGAATTTTCATCACTTGGAGGTGAATCAGAAGCTTTACCGTCCTTTTGCAAGACAAGGGGCCAAGTTGTGGCCTTCATTTGAACTCTGTTCTTAATATTAATGAAAGAGTTCATTATAATTAATTAAACGTTAATTTGGAAATGATGGAAAAAATCATTCAAAAGTACACCATGCAGAAATGCTGTCGTATGATGAATTCTTAACATATTGGTTAAATGAAGGCACCAACATGAACAAGGGAGAAAGTGAACAGAAGGGTAATCATAGAATTATTTTCATTGAATACTGTAAAGCATGGATAGTGATGGAGTGATTAGTTGTTGTAGTAACCAGCGATATTGTTCTACAATAAGGGAGTGACCGGTTTCTGTGTAAGAAAAGGGTTGTGTTTTGCCGTCATGCAGATAAGCACAGTAATATTGGTGGAATGAATGCAGATGACTGCAACGTAAACTCAGATCTGGAATAACAATTAACTTATTTAAGATCTTGAAAAGTATTGGTTTGAATATTACCTTAAGAGTTTGGGTTGCAGGTGTTTCAATTGCGTTGTAGATGAAATCTTCTTCTGCAATTTTTGATTTCCCTCCGTTAAAAGCTGCGTTTTCTGGTTTCTTGCGCTGATGTCGCTCGTGGGTTTCCTTGGGGTGGTTTTATAAGAGACCGTCTACTGATACAATTTTTTTTGTGCACATATTACTGTGTGGGGTTCACTAAGGGTCCCATAAAAACAGTCCGAATTGTTCATTAAATTTAAAACACTTTTTCAAGGGCTTCCACGAAAAATTAGCTCAATCCGATACCTATTGATACTCGATCCATAAATCTAAACTTTCATTCATACTTTAGATCCTAAATTCTGAATGAAAGTTTAGATGTATGGATCGAGAATCAATAGGTATTTGATTGAGCTGATTTTTGAAAAAGTGTTTTAAATTTAATGAACGATTCGGACCGTTTTTATGGGACCTTTAGTGGGCACCACACAGTGATCTGTCAGTAGACTTTGTTGCGCTTGTTTCTTTTTTGGGACATCCCAAAAAATTGTCTATATCTCACAATCTATAATGTTTTTTATGATTTCAAAAACTTTGTTTAAAAAAAAAATTGAGATCCATCAAACAAGATCCATATTGAATATATAAAATATTATAGATTGTGAGATATAAATAATTTTTTGGGACGTCCCAAAAAGGAAACAGGCGAAACAAAGTGGGACGGAGGGAGTATTTTTTTTCCAAATCACACGATCAAATGATATTACTAAAAACTTAAAACCTTTTTTTTAGTTTGGATTGGATCGGTGATTTAATAATTTTTTGCCTCTTCCTTGAAAACTATTGTATTCGATTAAACGGACTTGAATATTAATTTGGATTCATTAGTTTCATTAATAGATTGAATAGAAACTTGTTCACACGGTTGTTAATAAATGTGGGCCGAATTTTATTGCGTCTTCAATTTAACGATGTTAAATATTTGCTTTTAAAATTTATTAACAATGGTTCAGCTTTTGTTGCCTTTTAACTTAACTTTAATTAATTTTCTGAAGATCCTAAATTTTAGCGATTATTAAATACCATATTATTCTTGTTAAATTGAACCTCACTAATTTAATTATTATGAATCATCTGAAATGAAGTTTTTAGCACTGGGAATATTTTATTTGTTTATTTGCGATTGAGAAGTTAGTAAATTTCTAATAGCAAATAAGTTATTGAGAAATATTGCGTTTTCTTCAACAGCGAATATGTTACTGATAATTTAAGGCAATAGAATTATTATCAGCAAGAAGTAAATTTTGACAATAACTTTCCATCCACAAATTTAACACTACAAGATGTCAGTATTTTTAAATTATTGTAAACAGGCCGATAGAATGCTTTGAGTCTACAGTGGTTTATGCTAATGATAACATTATTGTAAACGGGTAAACAATATCAACGTTTTAAGCTCTCCAAAATAGCCTATATATACATAGCATCGATAGATAGTAATTAGATTTATAAATAACACTTCCGTTGCAAATTGTTTGTCTGGTCTGCAATAGGAGAACTTATAAACAACCAATTTCTTTTAAGAAAGAATTCAAGGTTTTTAAAAAAATTGAAAAAAAATTTCAATATCCAGTGCATCTCTGTAAAAAAATTTAATCTTTTATGCTAAGAATATACAATTTTTACGTTTTAATTGGACAGACCTGACAAACATTATGAGACTCAGAGAGTGAGCTATTTATATGTAGCCTATAGGTTGCATGACTAAGCTACCATGAGTTGGTGAATTAAGCAGTTGTACTTTGTGTGCATTTGAAGTGGTGCCGTGTAGAGCCTTTGCGTGGCTTTGGTAGGTTGTACGAATATATGATGAAAGATCTTGCTAAAGTTAAGCTCTAAAACTCCCCTGAGTTGAGAATACTCAAATACTATTGCCGTGTCTTCGTTAACTCAATGTAAAAATATTTAATGCATTGTATCGTCTAGCTTGCATCATTCAGAATACTCCATCTGTTTCAATTTGTTTGTCCAATCTCAAAAATTCAATTTTGTTAGAGAACACAATCATTACACCTAAAAAGATACAATTTTTCACATTTACCCTTAATTTTTTTACAAAAGTTACGTTATCTTATGAAAGAAAGGGCAAAAAGGGAAAATTGAGTCAATTAGAAGTCAAATGGACAAATATTTTGAGACAATTTAAAGTCAACAAGTAGACAAATAAATCAGAACGGAGGGAGTATTTATTAGTGGAAAATGGGTATCACATGGTGCTCATTTGGTGCATTTATGCCAAACATTTTAATTTTGGCCAACACAGATTTCAAGAGAGACAAGAGTCGGGACAAATTAGAAAAATGCGAAATAAGTTTTTAATATGAGCCATCAAAAAATATATTAAATTACCTAATAGTACTGATCAAGCATCATATGCAAAGGTGGCAATTTCAACTCATATTTTTTTATCTATCAAAATTTCCTCACTTATAACCCAACCCAACTCACTTATATTGTATAATCTATATAATATGACAGGGAAGTGTTTGAATCCAAAAGACAACCAACGCTCCAGATTTATATCCTTCATAAATCTCCACCCTCCATTCTACAATGGCAGACCCGTAAATACTTATCCTTTTCCGAGCATTTTTTAATCCAATTCCCGTCCGAACCCGTCTAATTTGGAATTCCAATTCGGAAAGTTTATTATATTTCTAATTCCAATTCCCCGTTTAATTCCCCTTCGGTTTTGTCAATATTATATTTCCAATTCCCCGTCTAATTCCAAACACCCCCCCCCCTCTCTCTCTCTCTCTCTCTCTCTCTCTGTGAATACGGTCACTCCCAATCACGCAGCTTCGCCTCTGCCGCCTCCCCTCACGCACCTCAGCCACCGCCCCGACGCTCTCTCCGCGCCGGGCTAATCGCCGCTCTCTGCCTACATGCGTTTCCTCCAAACAATCACTGCTTCCTCCCGCCCTAATCAGCATCTTTTATAAGTAAGCTCTCGATTCCAGAAGTCATATTTTCATTGTTTCAATGTATTTCAATATTTCGGTTAGGCTAATTTCCGGTATATGTTCATGTTATCTCTTGGGCATCCGATCAATTCCGTAGTGTTGTTTTCACTTACCGAAAACAAATGAGAAATAAGAATTTTTTGAGATAGAAATCCCACCCTATCCCTTCGGAGACATCCGATAAAATTGGAATGATACAGAGAAATCCCACTTTCTGATTTTGCAAGTTAAGCTTGGGATTGTTTTTGGGTTCGTTTTGGGATGGTGCCGTTGAGGCTCATTGTGTAAATATTTTGGTAATTAAGACCGTTCATGTTTTAAAATTCATCAAAAACGTTCGTCAGTCCAAAAATTCTATTGATTGGATGTCATTTGATATATTTTCAAAACACTTTTATGTTGATAAAAAAGAATTACAACCTGATTACAAGCTAACATTTTTTTTTGCCATGATCGATGTTTTCAACTAATTCTGAAATGATGGACAATTCCAATAATCAAAGTGGTCTGGGAAGAGCCATGCAAAAACGGAACTGGTGGGTCTGAATATGGTCTGTATCCTAACCTTAGAAGAATAAGTACAAAACAAGAATGGAAATTGCAGATGAAAAAAAAGGAATGGAAATCTGAACCTATAAAATCTGCCTGTTAAATATCGAAATCAATGGAGCAAATCATGTTGGTAAAACTGAATTAAAAGAATAAGTACAATTCAAGAATGTAAATTGCAGATGAAAAAAAAGGAGTGGAAATCTGAACCTATAAAATCTGCCTGTTAAATATCGAAATCAATGGAGCAAATCATGTTGGTAAAAAATGGATGGTTCCGTGAGTAAGTATATCATTTCAAACTAATTCTATTTCCTTATTTTCCTAATCTTATAGGACTTTATTTCCCAATTCCTTCAATCACTATCACTAATCAGTTTCATTCCCTAATAATAATAGGACTCTTAATCTAAATCCCATGATTTACGTTACCCAAAAATATCTTCCCAAATATACGAGTTCCCTTCTTCCTTTTCTCTTCCTCTTCTCCAGCACACACAGATTAACCATTTTCCTCCTCCAAACCTCAAACTCAAGCAAAGATATTCACGCCATTGAATAGCAGTTTAGTTCTAAAAATTACCAGGTTTTGCTTCCTCTCTCTCCCTCTCCCTTTCTACCTCTTAAAATTTGCGCGTTCGAACCGTGCCTGAAAGTATGGGCATGCAAAAACCCAACTCATAATAGTCTTGAATCCCACTTTAATCAGCTTTACACATAATACTTCATTTTTTTTATTAACACTATCTTTATGATTGTGGGTAGCTTTCACTAGCCATGAATACTTCCCCCAAAACCACTGCAACCCTTGCAGAAATCCAGCGATCTCACAAATACAATTTTACTACCGGCCAATTTATGTCTTTTAATATCTACCGACATAGGAAAAAAAATAGTGCAAAACTAATTAACACCCTATTCTCTTTTTTTTTTTGAACGGCAACACCCTATTCTTTTTTTCCTTGATGGTTGTTGAAACAACATTTTTTTGCATAATTAACACATGGAGTAACTGTAAACCTTTTTTTTTCATTTTATTAAACTTCGTTTCATTAGAACATGTGTTGTTATTGACACTCTTTTAAACGTTACCATATATGCATCAATGAAAATATTATGATGTTAACCAAACACACCGCAAACTAGAGTTTTGTGTTCCTTTTTTTTTGTCACTCATTTAATATTATGGAAGTCTATATATATCTTTAAAATGTTTTCCGTTGTTATTCTCATGATAACTTTTGACTATTACTCTCTTTCAAATTTCAGATAACTTCTTGGGACTTTAACTAATCATGGACAATCTAAGTGTCTATGGCGATGTGAGTTGAACCGTTTCATTTTATACCTTGGTCGTAATAATCAAATTAATTATTTCCTATGCATTCGGTGAATTCTTCATTTTCTTATGCAGCTCGACGGTAACTTGCAGAAAATGTAAGAACTGTTTGCTCAATTGCATTGCTTAATCTGACTTTATATATTTGATTCATATTTGCTTTGTTTTATTTTTTCAGTACAAAGGTTACGTGTCTTCGAGAAAAAAATGTAATTGTGGTGATTCACGAAGAGCAAGAAGTTAATCGTATTTTTATGCATGGGGTATGCCTACCAATGCCATTATTACTTTACTCCCTCTGTACTGTAAGGGGTTAACGAATTGATAAAAGGGATGTGCTTGCGACCTTAATGTGTGTTGCAATAAGAAAACCCCAAGCGTAGGGTTAGGTCGGTTGAAAGCATAATAAAACCCGGAAGTCCGGGATCGATTCCACAGGGAGCGCGTCCATATAGTTAACTTCGGAGATTAGCGAATGTCGAAAGTTTTAGCGTTAGGGCCGCCAACCAGATTCGGCGTTGAGGCGGCCAACTGACTGATTTTGGGAAGAAGGCTACTTAACCTAACTACGGCTTTTTAAATGGAGATTAACTAAAGATTAGGTTAAAGGATAACTAACACCCATAACTCAAGAGCACCCTTGTTCCTCTCTTGCGAAATGACTGGTAAACAGATTAGGGGTTCGGGAACATTTTGACAAACGCTCGGAAAGACATAGCCCTAAGCATCACGTGTGGCAAGGAATCGAAACCCTTGCCTACAAATGATCAAAGGGGTTAACATCTCCAAGCTTTGCTACGTAAAAATGCCCTAAATCATGTTTACTCTTTGAAAATTGATTTTAGAGAGAGAAGAACAAGGAATACTCTTGGTTACGGGACGTTAATCATCCCATAACCTAATCTTGCTACACTACTCAACCATAATCAAAGGGGAAGTGAGATAAACAAGGGTAAGAGAGGGTAAAAACGAAATCATGCTCAAATTAGAAACAAACACTTGATTAAGGAAGAACTCAAGGTTACTTACAACTTTAATGAAGTTCAACCACCCCTAAACCCACCAATCAATGCTCCATTAATGAGGAATTGAGAGTTGGAGAAGAGAGGGAGGTAGAGAGAGAAAGAGCTAGCTTAAAATGATCCAAGATGCCCTAAAAACGTGCAAGGGGGTTTATATAGTACCCCTTTTTAGTTACAAAAGAAAAAGAAAAAGAAAATAAAAATCTGCAGAAACTGGGGAATGTCTACCGGTAGACATTGCCATCTACCGGTAGAACGGCTACGTGGCAAGAACTGGATCTGCTTTAACTGGATTTCTACCGGTAGACATTGAACTCTACCGGTAGACATTGGACGATGTCAAATTGGTGCAGGATAGTGGCTTCACTGATCTGGGATTGAACCGGTAGACATTGAATGTCTACCGGTAGACATTGTATTCTGCCAGCCTTCTATCAGCAGCTCATTGCAGGCTTGGTTCCGGGGTTCCACGGCAATCCCCACGCTCCGGAATCGCTCCGATTGGAGCCCTCGGATCAACGGACGTTGTTGGAGCGAAACTTGGCTTTAATCAAGCCTTATTGACGAGAAAAACCTGTAATCACCAAAAACGCACCTTTCGCGCAATATCAATCAAAAACAAGGAATTATGCGCGCGAGCGTGGCAAAAATGAGCGAGATAAGCCCGGTTATTTACACTATCACGGGCTTATCACACCCCCCTACTTAGATTTTGCTAGTCCCTAGCAAACGATGCACAGAAAGGCCAATTACTGAATCTTCCCTAAAACAAGAGGTACGAAACATATGCTCGGAGTTTCAAAAGAGCAAAGGTTACAATAAACTTCATCCAACGGTGCAACAACTCATCCCAATCAACATGCCATGAACTATATCTATCAGACTTATGCAAGTGAAACACGTGAGTAAGCTGAGCAAAGCGAGCTTCGATTCCAGTCCTCACAAGGGCAACACTCCAAAATAATTACAACCCTCAAGCAAAGCAAACGCATCCCATGCTTAGATACAAAAGGCTAAAGCGAAACAGGGCCCAAACAGTTACGCTAGCAGTCAAAGGAAGGCTCAAGAAGAAATAAGCAACGAAATGCAGAATAGACATAACTAACAGTAATAAAAAGATTCCGAAAAACATTGCAACGAGGCACCAGTGTACTTGACATCAACTAAGGACTTTTGGGGCTTGTAATGAGTTCGGTTCGTCACAGAAAAAGGATAAGCAACATGGTTACCGGTCTATGCTAGCTCGGTATACTACCCCATGACCGGAACCACAAAAATACGAATACCCCCAATTAAAACCTTCAGTATGACACAACAAAACTAAAGACAGAAAATTAAAACAGACTCGATAAGCAAAAACAAGACTCTACCACCGACTCG
Source organism: Rhododendron griersonianum (assembly GCA_018127125.1). NCBI lineage: Eukaryota > Viridiplantae > Streptophyta > Magnoliopsida > Ericales > Ericaceae > Rhododendron > Rhododendron griersonianum. Next base: position 19,686,264 of record CM030795.1, read on the forward strand.
ATAAATAAAAACAAGGGCTACTCCAAAAACCACCACTACCACATACTACCACCAACACCATCACTGAGCTCCAGGGCCAAAAGCATGCTCGAACATCCCCGGATCGTACTGCTGCTCCACCTCCCGAATTTCCTCCTCATTGAGCTCATCCTCCGAGTATTCAGGGCTACGGTGCTCACCAATAGCCCTGTCTGTTGCGAACTCCACAGGGGGCTCATACCTCCTCCCCGTCTGCTCAGCCATCTGCTCGTAAAAGAAGCTTGCCTTATGGTCAGCCCTCCTTTGGTCCTCCTGAACCTCCGCCGTTCTGCACAAAAGCTGACACAAAAGCCTTTTCAGCGTTGACCCTTTCTTCTTCGGGGCAGAGCTAGAAGGCACATTGGACGGGCCAGCCTGAGGGTCCTCTTGGGCTTGAGCTTGGGCTTGGGCACGGGCCTCCCTCATTTTCATTACATTTGTCCGGCTCTTATTTTCCGAAGTGGCATTGATGATGCCCGGAGAGCTAGGGTCAAGCCTTTGGTTGTCCAGGGTGAGGCCATTGGCTAAGCACAGCTGGGTGATCATGGCGGGAAAGGGGAAGTTCAGACCTTTTCTATATTCATGTTTGAATTGGACGAGCTGGTCGAAAATCCATTGGGCAAAGTCCATGGTCTCATTTGGATTCATGAACACGTAGAGCAACTCCAATTCATGCTCATACGGGGTTTTCTCCATACCGCGGTCAAACAGATTGTACTGCAGGACCTTATTCATGGTCCTGTATTCGTCCTTTAAATCACCCCTATCTCGGAACGCATCCCATCCTCAAAAACCACAGGGTAAATCACGCCCATATCCATCAACTCCCCACCAGGCCGAGGAAAGGTGATGGTTTCCCCCTCCGGCCTAGTATAGTCCAGGTATTCAGCAATAACATCGGGGGTCACTACTATGTCAATCCCACCCACAGTGGTCTCAATACTAGCATTAGCAATATCGTACTTCATACGAGAAAAGAAGTCAACGACCCAGTTTTTAACATACCCCTCTACTTTCTTGAAAAAGTGCTGCATACCTTTGTCCCGGATGATTTGAATGTAGGCATTCTCGGCCAAGCTGTGCTCGCAAACTTGCCGCTCGCACGTTACCTTTCGCCCCTTGAGTGTGTTCACCCAATCCATGTGTTTCTTCCTCTCACTCTCCTCCTTCCTCTTCTTCCTCCTCTCCTCATTCTGATCACTAGAGGAGCCCTCGCCCCTCTTCCTTGTGGACATGTTAATCACTTTCCTCCCCGCCTCAGCCTTTGACCGATCGTATGTACGCATTGCGCTTGACATGGTGCAGAGAATTTCGGACCTAGGGTTTGGAAATTTGAGTTTGGGGGTGATTTGGGTCTTTTCGGACAGTTCAGAACAGGGGTAGGGTTTCGATTTGAAATGGTGTAGAGAGGGGTAACGGATGAAATTTTCTGGTTCGATTGGCGGACAGAGGGGTAGGGTTTCGAAAAAGGGAGTAGACAGAGAGACAAGAGTTACCTGAGGTTTGGGGATTTCGGCTTGTTCCTTGCAATTGAGGGTTGGAACTTGAAGGGTCTTGAAGGATTCGAAGATTTTAATGGAGGGTTTGGGTGATTACGGTTGAGAATTGGAAGAGATGAGAGAATGGGGGGTCGTGGGTTTTGTGGGAAGAGAGAGAGAGAAATGATTTTTATGAGGATGGGGAGATAAAATGAACCGACGGGCTCTTTATACTGTTCTCGGACTGGTGCGATCTACCGGTAGAGATTCAATGTCTACCGGTAGACATTGAAACTTGCTCAACTGATGGCTCCTCTGATCTCGAATTGAACCGGTAGACATTGAATGTCTACCGGTAGACATTCCAAAAAAACTGAAATCTGCAGATTTGCTCAGAACACTTCCCAACTTCCAAAACTCACACCAGAAAAGCTTCCAACCTAAAAACACAGCCCCGACCATCCTCCAACCCACCGGTATCCTAAGTTTACAAGGAATTGGGTTTGGACACAGCTCAAACAAGGATCGAGGGTGATAATATGTGGTTTAATCATAAAAGTAATGCCTTGTATCATTTTTTCAAACAAACCTTAGCCTCGTTTGCAATGCATGACCGGAATCAAAATTACCTAAGTATGTACAAGAGAAAAGAAGGCCTAAACTACAGGTACGAGAAACAAGGACACATGGGATACAACAAAATGAATCTCCACTCTGTATGCTCAACCGACTCAAATGCACTTTGGAGATATGATACACACGGTTCATGTAAATGCATCCGGGATGAGTTGCACAAATTTTCAATGGTGTTTTCACATCGAACCCTTGCTACTTACGAACACAGACTGAGCATATGCTAAGTAACTCCATACAAGGGAAGATATCGCAAAAATTTTAAAAATCTACGCAAAAACGAAAACATAAAGCATAAATGTAAACTCCCCCCCCAACTTGAAATGAGCAGCGCCCTCGATGCACAAGGACGAAAAATAGGGAGAGGGGACAAAAGAATGTACCGACGGGGTGGAATGTCAACCACCCGATACCTCGACCAAGTTGGAGGATTTTGCGCCATTGTCACCGTCCGTCCGTAGCAAAGCTTCCAAAGCTCATTCCTGCAATCAGGCTTAAGAACCAGCGAATCGGGAGACAAAAGACATTAGTACCGCCGGCTCGTGATAGCCCGGCACAAAAATCATTATGTACAGGTTAATAAACCACCGAATCGTCACGTGATTAAACGGGTACTACTTTTCTCCCCATGTTTCGCTTAAGGTGTCCAAAGCAAAAGAGACAACACCCTAGGCGAAACACAGGTGGCTATACCGGACCACAAAAGATTTGCCCTTACGAACCGGAGCTGGGTACACGACTTATTTGAATAGCGGCGTGTGAAGCTATAAACCCAAGTCGATGATGGGTACCCCCGAAGAGGCCGGGCCTTCCAAACAATTAAGTTCAGAAGTACGCAAAAGCTCCCCGTGGAAACATTTTTAGAACAAATTAGACCAGCGGATTATCAACATAAACCGGATTCTCTAATTTTTCAACCGTATCCTCCACCGCAAAGTTTTCTAAAAATGGTTTTAGACGTTGACCATTGACCTTGGAAATAAAACCACTTGCGGGGTCCAAAATTTCAACCGCCCCGTGTGGAAATACTTTATGCACAACATGGGGGCCCTCCCAACGCGACCTTAATTTTCCCGGAAAAACATGGAGTCTAGAGTTATACAACAACACTTTTTGACCCTCCTCAAATTTTTTTCTTTGGATGGTCTTATCATGAAAAGCTTTGACTTTCGATTTATAAATGTCAGTGTTATCATACGCATCCCTCCTGATTTCCTCAAGCTCACTGAGTTGGAGTTTACGGTGAGCACCGGCATCGGGCAAACGGTAGTTCAAAGATTTAATAGCCCAGTATGCCTTGTGTTCCAACTCAACCGGGAGGTGACACGCTTTACCGTAGACAAGCCGATAGGGCGAAGCGCCCAAAACGGTCTTATACGCGGTCCGGTATGCCCACAAAGCATCGGTCAAACGTTGTGACCAATCTTTCCGGTTTGGATTAACGGTTTTTTCTAAGATATGCTTTACCTCACGGTTGGCGAGCTCGGCTTGGCCGTTGGTCTGCGGGTGATAGGCGGTGGAGACCTTGTGAGTAATGCTATACTTCCTCATGAGGGCTTCAAAAGAGCGGTTGCAAAAGTGGGTGCCTTGGTCGCTTATGATGGCTCGGGGCATCCCAAACCGCGACAAGATATGCTCCTTGAGAAAGTCGACCACCACTTTGGAATCATTGGTGCGAGTGGCAATGGCTTCGACCCACTTGGACACATAGTCCACCGCCAAAAGAATATAGAGAAAACCGCCGGAATTTGGAAATGGGCCCATGAAGTCAATTCCCCAACAATCGAACACTTCCACAACTAGGATATTGGTGAGGGGCATCATATTCCTCCGAGTCACCGCACCTAGTTTTTGGCATTGCTCACATGCGCGGCAAAATGCATAAGCATCCTTATGAAGGTTCGGCCAATAGAATCCGCATTGAAGAATTTTGGCAGTGGTCTTCTTATGGGAGAAATGACCACCACACGCTTCGGTATGGCAAAATGAGAGAATCCCTTGGTGATCTTCGTCGGGCACGCACCGCCTAATGAGTTGATCCGAGCAATATTTGAATAGATAAGGATCATCAAAGAAAAATCTTTTCACCTCACTAAGAAAGAGCCGTCGGTCTTGTGGGGTCCAATGGTTCGGAATTCGCCCGGTGACGAGATAATTTACGATGTCGGCATACCATGGGCAACTAGACACGGCGAAAAGTTGTTCATCCGGAAATGTATCAACAATCGGGAGCTTTGAAGAAGAATCCCCGAATTCAAGACGGGACAAATGATCCGCTACGACGTTCTCCACCCCCTTTTTATCCTTGATTGTGATATTGAACTCTTGGAGCAACAAAATCCATCGGATTAACCGTGCTTTCGCATCTTGCTTCGTGAAGAGGTATTTCAAAGCGGCATGATCAGTGTAGACCATAATGGGGGATCCCACCAAATACGACCGGAATTTGTCTAAGGCAAAGACGACGGCAAGCAACTCTTTTTCCGTGGTGGAATAGTTCATTTGAGCCTCATTCAGGGTTTTGCTCGCATAATAGATGACGTATGGATTTTTGTCTTTCCTTTGCCCGAGAACCGCCCCGACCGCGTAGTCACTAGCATCGCACATGAGCTCAAATGGCAAACTCCAATCCGGTGTTTGCACAATGGGAGGAGAGATGAGACTAGACTTCAACTTTTTGAACGCTTCTTCACAAGCCGGGGTCCACTCAAACGGGGCATCCTTAGAGAGAAGGTGGCACAACGGCCTTGAAATTGCACTGAAATCCTTGATGAAACGCCGATAAAACCCGGCATGCCCGAGGAAGGAGCGGATATCCTTAACACATTTAGGGGTTGGGAGGGTGGCGATAAGATCAATCTTGGCCTTGTCCACTTCAATTCCTTTTTCCGATACAATGTGGCCTAAAACGATACCGTTAGTCACCATGAAGTGACATTTCTCCCAATTGAGCACCAAGTTTTTCTCTTCACACCTCGCCAATACCCTCTCCAAGTTTTCCAAGCAAGCTTCAAATGAGTCGCCGAACACCGAGAAATCATCCATAAAGACCTCGACGATCTTCTCGATCATATCACTGAAAATGCCCATCATACACCGTGAGAAGGTTCCGGGCGCATTGCATAAGCCGAATGGCATGCGGCGATAAGCGAACGTTCCAAACGGGCAAGTGAACGTCGTTTTCTCCTGATCGGCTAAGGCGACCTCAATCTGGTTATACCCCGAATATCCATCCAAGAAGCAATAATACGCGTGCCCCGCAACCCGTTCCAATATTTGATCAATGAAAGGCAGAGGAAAGTGATCCTTCCGAGTGCTAGCATTAAGCTTCCTGTAATCGATACATACACGCCAGCCGGTTGTGACTCGGGTAGGAACTAACTCGTTGTTGGCGTTGGGCACCACGGTGATGCCGGATTTCTTGGGGACTACTTGGATAGGACTAACCCATTTGCTATCGGCGATCGGATAGATAATTCCCACATCTAAGAGTTTCAAAACCTCCGCTTTCACCACATCTTTCATTATGGGATTCAAACGGCGTTGTGGTTGGCGAGAAGGTTTGATGTCATCTTCGAGGGCAATGTGGTGGGAACATATTGTAGCGTCGATCCCTTTGATATCCGCGATAGTCCAACCAATAGCTTTAGTATGCCGCTTCAAAAGGTCAAGGAGTTGGGATTCTTGCAAACTGCCAAGAGAAGAAGAGATCACCACTGGGTAGGTATCATTTCCACCCAAGAAAGCATACTTCAATGTATCCGGAAGGACCTTCAACTCGAGTTTTGGTGGTTTGATACTCGAGGGAAGGGTCTTGCACTCAAGAGGAGGCAACTCTTCAAATTTAGGAGACCATAAGTCCGTCCCGCACACATCGGCCATATCAAGCAAAGAGCACAAATACTCCACCTCCGGTGAGTCTAGAAATGTTGCTTCTTCGGTGGTAAGACACACCTCCAACGGATCCTTGCATAACACATTGTCCACATGTTCTTGGACCAATGAATCGATAAGATTGACTTCCTGGATGCACTCATCGTCCCCCATTTGACTTCCAATATTGAATACGTTCACCTCCATCTTCATATTGCCAAAGGTAAGGTTGAGCAAACCACTCCGACAATGGATAACGGCATCGGCCGTAGCTAGGAATGGACGCCCAAGAATGACCGGAGTTGATGTTACCGCTTGAGAGGAGGGGACCGGGCAAACATCCAACACGACGAAGTCCACGGGATAGATAAAATTATCAACTTGAACAAGCACATCCTCCACCACTCCACGAGGAACTCTAATGCTTCTATCGGCCAATTGCAACGTCACCGGTGTTGGCCGCATCTCTCCCAAGCCAAGTTGTTCATAAACCGAGTACGGAAGCAAGTTCACACTAGCCCCCAAATCTAGGAGAGCTTTCTCAATCTTCTTGTCACCAATGGTGAGTGAGATGGTTGGACAACCCGGGTCCTTATACTTCGGAACCGCATTGGTTTGGATAATAGAGCTCACTTGCTCCGTCAAGAAAACCCTCTTTTGAACATTCAACTTACGCTTTTGAGTGCATAAGTCTTTGAGAAATTTGGCATACGTAGGAATTTGCTTGACCGCATCCACCAACGGTATATTGATTCTCACTTGCTTGAACAACTCATAAATCTCGGCATTGGTGTTGGCATGGGCCGGCGCCTTCAACCTTTGGGGAAACGGGGCCGGTATTTGAGAAACGGGGGCCGTTGGTTCTTTGTCTTGAGATTTTTCCGGTTGCTCACCAACGGGAGAAGGCTCCGAGGTTGGTGAGTCAATAGGCTGATCCGAAACTTGCACAATGCTTGGTGTCACCCGTGGCTTGATAGGCTTGGGAGGAATAGTCTTGTCAACTTCCTTGCCACTCCGCAATGTTGTAATGGACTTGGCTTGCTCGGGACTAGGCACCGAAGAGCTTCCCACAAAATGTTGTCCTTGCGGATTTACTTGGGTTTGAGTCGGAAGTTTCCCCCTCTCTTGCTGAAGTAACCCCACCGTGTTGTTCAATTTGACCATTTGTTTGTTGATCTCCCCCAACGCTTGAGTGGTTTGGTCATTGAGCGTTGCTTGACTTTGGATAAAAGAAGACATGATATCCTCCCATGACCGCTTGGGCGGTTGAAATTGATTTGGCATTTGCCCATGAGAAGGTCCCGGCGGTGCAAACCCCGGTGGTTGTTGATTATGGGGAAACCTCGGCGCTCCTTGAGATTGAGGAGGCCGGAACGCTTGTTGTTGTGGTTGTTGATGTTGTGGGACTTGAGGAACTTGTTGAGGTCCGGGAGGTTGCGGGTCAGTCCATCGGAAGTTGGGATGAAACTTCCATGCCGCATTATATGTTGAAGAATAAGGGTCAAGCCGTTGATTAACGGCATTGACCTCCACCGACATGGAGCCGTTCCTTGGAGAATATCTTTGACGGCAGGGAGCATTTGGCAATCTCCTGTGGCGTGCCCTGAAACATCACAGATAAAACAAAATTCTTCCACCTTGCCCACCGAAGCCACCCCCGCCACTTTATTAAGTTGTAAATTTTTGATTTGGCGGGAGAGCTGGGCGACTTTGTGTGCAAGGTCATGTTGTTCATTGAGTTGGAATTTTCCGGGATTGCTCGATCCCGAATTAAGCATGTTTCTCTCGGAGGGTTCCGAGCAATCCCAGGACTGCGTTTTCTCCGCCAACTCCTCGAAATAATCCCACGCTGCACTAGGAGTTTTGGCCATAACTCCACCCTCAACCATGCTATCCATTAGGAGTCTTGTGCTCGGAAAGCACCCCTTTAACAAAATTTCCACTTTTTGAAAGGGTTCGAAGCCATGGTGGGGGATGGAGTTAAGCAAATCCTTAAACCTTTCCCAATACTGATAAAACGATTCCCCCTCCTTCTGCTTAAAAGTTTGGATTTGACTTATAAGCTCTTTCGTGAGATGAGGGGGAAAGAATTTTTTGTAGAAAGCCTTTGATAAATCTGCCCAATTCGCCAAAGATTGGGGCCTCATATTATTCAACCAGAGTTTGGCCTTGTCCTTGACAGAAAACGGGAAAAGTTTAAGTTTTGCCGACTCCAACTGGGCAGGCGTAGAAACTATTGTCGACACCATTTCCTCAAATGCCCGCATATGCGTGTACGGGCATTCCTTATCTTTTCCGTAGAATGAAGGCATTGAGTTTAGGTGATGCATTTTCACCGTAAAATTATTCGCCTCAGTCGCGGCCGGAAGAACTATGGTAGGAGCCGGCGTAGTACGTGCCGGATTAAGATAATCACTCATAGTTCTTTCAGCCGCACTTGGGTTGCCTCCAGCACCATTGCCTGCCATTGTTTCTCTCGGAGGGGATCTTATTACAAAAGGAGTTCTAACGGGTGGTGGTGTCCTTGCCCTAACCCGACGAGGGGTTTTGGGACGAGGAGGAGAAAAGGACCGGTGAAGCCTTCTAGATTTAGGACTCCGAAAGGCTCCCCGGTGACCACCGCGCATACACTTAGAATCCTTCCCAGAGAAACAACAGTTGACAAAACAGAATTAAGCAGACAAGAGGGGCTATGCCGCCGCCTCCTAACAACAACAATCAATGAGGGGCTATGCCGCCGCCTCAAAAAGTATGCAAAGAAAGTAAAAAGGCAATTTATACTTACACTAGCTTCGTTAAACCTCAGGTTAGAGACACGCTCAGGTTAGAGGTATCCACCAGTTTAAGCATAAACTACGCAAAGCAAAAGTTAAGCGAGATACTTACAGTGGTTTGGCGAACCTCCAATAAGCTATAATAATAGAAAGCGCTCCCCGGCAACGGCGCCAAAAATGCTTGCGACCTTAATGTGTGTTGCAATAAGAAAACCCCAAGCGTAGGGTTAGGTCGGTTGAAAGCATAATAAAACCCGGAAGTCCGGGATCGATTCCACAGGGAGCGCGTCCATATAGTTAACTTCGGAGATTAGCGAATGTCGAAAGTTTTAGCGTTAGGGCCGCCAACCAGATTCGGCGTTGAGGCGGCCAACTGACTGATTTTGGGAAGAAGGCTACTTAACCTAACTACGGCTTTTTAAATGGAGATTAACTAAAGATTAGGTTAAAGGATAACTAACACCCATAACTCAAGAGCACCCTTGTTCCTCTCTTGCGAAATGACTGGTAAACAGATTAGGGGTTCGGGAACATTTTGACAAACGCTCGGAAAGACATAGCCCTAAGCATCACGTGTGGCAAGGAATCGAAACCCTTGCCTACAAATGATCAAAGGGGTTAACATCTCCAAGCTTTGCTACGTAAAAATGCCCTAAATCATGTTTACTCTTTGAAAATTGATTTTAGAGAGAGAAGAACAAGGAATACTCTTGGTTACGGGACGTTAATCATCCCATAACCTAATCTTGCTACACTACTCAACCATAATCAAAGGGGAAGTGAGATAAACAAGGGTAAGAGAGGGTAAAAACGAAATCATGCTCAAATTAGAAACAAACACTTGATTAAGGAAGAACTCAAGGTTACTTACAACTTTAATGAAGTTCAACCACCCCTAAACCCACCAATCAATGCTCCATTAATGAGGAATTGAGAGTTGGAGAAGAGAGGGAGGTAGAGAGAGAAAGAGCTAGCTTAAAATGATCCAAGATGCCCTAAAAAACGTGCAAGGGGGGTTTATATAGTACCCCTTTTTAGTTACAAAAGAAAAAGAAAAAGAAAATAAAAATCTGCAGAAACTGGGGAAGGTCTACCGGTAGACATTGCCATCTACCGGTAGAACGGCTACGTGGCAAGAACTGGATCTGCTTTAACTGGATTTCTACCGGTAGACATTGAACTCTACCGGTAGACATTGGACGATGTCAAATTGGTGCAGGATAGTGGCTTCACTGATCTGGGATTGAACCGGTAGACATTGAATGTCTACCGGTAGACATTGTATTCTGCCAGCCTTCTATCAGCAGCTCATTGCAGGCTTGGTTCCGGGGTTCCACGGCAATCCCCACGCTCCGGAATCGCTCCGATTGGAGCCCTCGGATCAACGGACGTTGTTGGAGCGAAACTTGGCTTTAATCAAGCCTTATTGACGAGAAAAACCTGTAATCACCAAAAACGCACCTTTCGCGCAATATCAATCAAAAACAAGGAATTATGCGCGCGAGCGTGGCAAAAATGAGCGAGATAAGCCCGGTTATTTACACTATCACGGGCTTATCAGGATGTGATGCCATACAATACATACCTTTCGAGAAAATATCATTCTCATATCAATGTGGAAGTTTGTCCTGGAATAAAATCTGTTAAGTATATCCACAAGTACATCTACAAAGGTCATGATCGTACCATGATGGTGTTGAGAGACGAATAAACAAGATCTAGAATTAAGGTAACTATTATTAGTCATCATTTTACTTTTACAAGAAGGGATTCTTGCTCATTAATTATTTTTTTAGGCTGCTATTCATGTTCCTAATTGTGCTTTTTGGATGAAGTAGTTATGCGTTGGTACGAAAACTCTTGGGAGGCAGATGGAGAGACAAATTTCAAGACAATAAGACCTATGTTGAACACTTTTTTCCCCCCCTACATTTGTGTATCAGATTTGACTCTATATGGTTTTTTAGATTTTTTATGCATGTTAAAATTGGATTCTATGAATGCAACATGGTATTGGTTTTGAGTTTTATGGTTTGGATTAATATAGTTCAGTGTGTATCCTATCAATGCAATTAACTAGGTATATGTGATTGGGATTATCATTGGTAGTGATGTACACACGGGTAGGGGCTTAACAAATAAAACTTTTTTGTTGCGGAGTGCTGCAGGCATAGGTAATTAGCATATCAAAGTTTTGCAACAACAAAAATATACCATATTTTACTTTGTTCCTACCCATTTTTTTCAACATGTCCTCTCTTTGCTCATTCCTCGATCCATAGCTTTAGTTGTCTTCAAAATATGTTGCGCCGTGCCTTCAGGCACGGGCATTCGCTAGTGGTTTTATATGGGTTGAACTTATATAAACCGATATATACATGGGTTTGTATGCGTTAAGAATGGGTTCAATATGGGTTGAAAGTCAAAGACCCATTCTCTCCAAAAAAAAGTTGTTATACTTCTCAAATGTGAAATATCCGTAAGTTATTTTTGGAAAAAGAGAATTCAAAGCTTGACGGAGAATCGGGGCATTGTACAGCATATTACAGTAGTTGATTTGGGAAATCTCTTTCTCTCTCTCTCTTTCAATTGATTTGTAAGCAAGTTAATTATGTGAATAATCGGACATAGTTTTAAACACAAAATTTCACCTAAATACGCCAATAATATGAGTTGTTTAATTAGTTTAAAATATATTTTTAAGAACTCTTATAAAAAATTCAACTCACTCATATATCGATAAGAATTTGATCAATTTTTTCAATTTTTATTTTGTGAAATTTAGGGACAAATATCTTTAAAACATGTTTTAATCAAATTAAACGGCTTCAATCTTTTTAGTTTTAATTCAAAATTAAAATTGCATTTGTTAGTTTTGTGATAAATTTTTATGACTTCTTGGTTCGTCTCAACAAGAGAGCCAAAAAAGTTTTAAAAGTTTGATTGAAACTCATAATTTTTTAAAAAGGAAGAAAACAAGTAAAAAAAAAACAGCTTTTTTGACGTTTTTTTCCGTCTTTCAAAGAAATTATGGAGTCCAATGCGAAGCAAAGAAGAAGCTTGGTGCAAAACTAATAAATGATCAAAATATTGAGAAAGGACAAAAATAAAGAATAAAGTCACCTAACTTATTCAGCCTAAAAAATCCCCCCCACTCTCGGTCCATCTCTCACAAACACATACACACAAAGATGCCCAAAATTTGGCCTTTTAATTGATGTTTGTCTTTATGCAAATGAATTTTTGTTTGGCTTATATAGCTGTAAAATTGGCGCAGAACATACGAATACTAAAAAATTAAATAAACACTCCCTAAAAAATAACAAATTGGCTTATATAGCTGAAAGAGCCCACGAGGTTTTGCCCATTTGTGAACGTGCTCCAACTCATATCGGAGGAAAACAGTAAAGAAGGGAAAAAAGGAAGGGGTGAGGGGAAAAAGGATAAAAGGAATAAGGGGGAAAGTGAGGAAAACAGGTTCGGCTAGGTGAGTTTGGGCTTGACTTGACCTACATTCAATTGGTCTATTTCAATCCGTTCATTATTCGACCCATATTTGCTCCGCCCATATTTGACCTACGATCTGTTTCCACTCGTTTAAACCCGCCCAAACCCATTAATTTGCCATGTCTAATCATACAGAAGCAATTAGAGAAGCATTAGATTTTAGTGGAAGAAATTTGAGAAGCCTTAGATTTTGGTGTTTTCTCCTCTTAATTTATAACAAAATTATAATCCTATTGAAGAGATTACAAGCTTGAACCAGAAGAGTGATATAAATATTTGATTTGGTACTATTGGATTTTCATGAAATAACACAATACATGAGCTGTAGATAACTTAAGTTGTTTAACATAAAAACCAAAAGAGACCACAATATATATGATTGTGGTACAAAAGAGGCACAGATTCAATTAAAGCTTGACAAACGTTACCCAAGCTACTAATTTAATATTTGGGAAACTTGCTATCAAAAGGGAACTCCAGCTTTAACCCTTATGGTTCACTACTATCAATAGTAGGTTTAATCAATAGTCCACGGAATTGCAATTTCCTGTATGGCAATTTCATTCCAAACTATGTTTTGTTGAAACTCTTCCAATTCTTGCTGGATATTAGCTTTGATTTGTTCCTCTACTTGTTGGTCAAACTGGCGCAGCAGCTGAAGGGATGGATTAATTTGAAGCGCAAGTGCAAGGTGTAGCAGGCCGAACATAGAAGTTCGCAGTGATGCTGACCGGACCCGCCTAGTGCCGAATGTGAGCCTCGTACACGGCTCCCGTCGGTGTTCTTCATCGACACCCCACTTGCCACGGGCTCGGCAGAAGACAAGACCGTGCTCGGTCTCTGCCCTCGGCGAAGTCCTCGGTGACGTTATCTCCCCCGTCGGTCGCGTGACCAGGTTCGGCCAGGTCCGTGTTCGGCCACCCGCGGAGCATAGCTGGGTGCTGACGACGGCTGGCTGTTAAGCCACGCGCCCTCCCACGTGCAGAGGCGGTTATAACAGAAGATGATCACGGGCGCACATGGGTGTGCCAGCTCAGCCCTGAAAACGGTTACCAGATCTATTCCTTGATGTCACTATGACATCACTCGGCCCGTGGAAAGCACGCGATCGTACTTGGAGAGCAAGCCAGGAGGTCCTATAAATATCTAGTGATGATAACCCTAACAGGTACACGCTACTCAATACTCACACTTACTCTCTCTAAGCTTTCTGCTTCCTCTCTTTGCACTATACTCATCCTCTCGCCGGAGGGCCTTACCGGGACAACCCCCGGCCAGGTCTTAGTCGTGCGTTCCCTATGCAGGCTAGGAGAAGAAGGCTCATCAACCATCGAACCACTAACGGAGAAGCGAGGATCGAGGATCACGGGCCACACACAAGGTGTTCGGAGGATGAACGCGTGGTTTTTAACATTTGGAACAGATCAATAATCTCAACTTTTAGATGCTCATATGTTTCAATCAGATCCATAGACACCGGTGGTTCTGCTTCTAGCTGAGGTTGTGGATAGTTCATTTCCATGAGATCATGCTGAACAACAGCCACCATCTCCGGTTTTGGTTGACGCTGTTGATCATTGACTTCGATGGAATCGTGTTGATCCATCTTGTTGTTTATTATAACCTGGCATCAAATCGAAATTTGAAACTACTTTCATAATAATAATTGCAAATAATTCGAAGGAACATGGAATTCCATGATAACCAAAATATGTAGCAGGATTAGCATATGTTGATTATGATCAGTTACATTTCATTTAGAAATGATCATAACGATCATCTATAAATTTAACCTTAACAAATCAATAGATGCTAAATACGTAGAACGAAACATAGATATTCATGTATGAAGTTTGATTTCTCAGTGACCGTTTTACTTACAATTTGCCAATATTCCTTGGAAAGAGCAGCAGGAGACACTTTGTTCTTCAGCTCTCTTTTTTTTGATGGAGGATGTTGCTTGATTTAGAATCCAAGCAGGTTAAATAGATTTTAGAAATTGGTGTGGAACAGAGTTTTCCTGTGAAAGGACAGGTTTTTCTACAAGTTGAATCCAGGTATTCGAAACCATATATGATATACTCCCTCTGTCCCAGTTTATTTGTCCTCTTTTTGACTTTTTGAGAGTATTTGACCACTCAAAAAATTATCTATAATTTCCAATTCGTAATGTTTTTAATATGTAATATGGATCTTGTTTGATAGATCTCAATTAGTTTTATTATGCAAAATCATTAAAAAGTATTTTAAAATGTAAGATATAAGTATATTTTTGAAAGACACAAATTTCGACAATTGAACAAACAAATTGGGACGAAGGGAGTAAAACACAACTCCTCTCAAGTACTGTGAGCTACGAAAGATTAGCAAAACCTACGCATAGGCCTATGTTGCAAGTATAAAGACCACAATGCTCTAGATTTGACAAATACATATACATATTGTTTTCCTGTATATTGAGACTCCATCAGAAGATAAGGAAGGGCGGGTAGGGTTGATCATTACTGCAATAAGAACAAGGAACACTACTATTATACGTTTAAAAAAAAACTTATGAAAGTATAGAGGCTCGTCCTTGTGCAGAATTTTGGAAAGAAATATATAATTGCAACTTTTTAACTACAAAGATACCAACATTAATTACTAAAGACTAAAGGTAAAATAAGATTATAGGGTTAATATTGTGAATATTCAAGTAATAAACTTCCGCATTTCGTTAGATGGGTTTATTGTTTTACAGTTTTATTTCTTTCATGTTAGTTGATTTTACCAGTCAACGAAGTGAAAAATTAGGAGAAGTCTATAACAATAATTGGGAAAAGATAACTTACAATTTAAATTTCATCAAAACTACTTCGGGTTACCGAAATCTTTCCTCCTTTGTCTCTATTTCATTTTTTTTTTTTTGATCGGTATCTCTATTTCATTGAAATTGTTTTTTATTTCTTTTTGCCTTAAAATGTCAATGACACACCAAATTCTCCTCCCCTCTTTATCTTGGTACAAACATCTCCAATTGCTAGGACTTAAGGCAATTTCACGAAAAATAGAGACAGAGGAGCAGAGATTTTGGAAACCCTAAGTAATTTTGATGAAGTTTAAGTTGCAGGTTGTCTTTTATCAATCGTTGTTATAGATTTCTCCTAATTCTTTGTTTTTTTGGCTGGTAAAATCAGCTAACATGAAACCTCATGTATTATTATTATATTTTTTTATCGCATGCACAATCACTCCTGTATAGTGGAATTTTTAGCTTCATTCCTGGTTCTGAGTAGCTCCTAAGATTTGACGTAACTCAAGTATTATATATTCTTGGAGGCTTTATGTGATATAAGTTGGATTAGCAAACTACGAGATATTGAATGAAGTTGCATCACAGTTGATAAACTCAACCTCTCTGCTTACTATTGAGTCTGCCACAATTATATACCCGAAACAGTTTGTTCAGCGTACCTGTGATTTCATATTCACAAACTATATCTAGGTTTTTAAGTTGGATGAGGTAAAGGCTAGCATTGATATGATGGACACTGAAATCATGATCTAGCAGAGGGAAATCTGGTAAGTCTTTGTACCTGAATCAGTGCAAATCTTGTAAATATCTATCCCGTTGATGACAGAACATGGACAAATATTGTTGTAGTGCTTTTACTTTTTATTTTATATATTTTAAAGGTACATGAACAACAATGACTACATTTACAATTATAACTTTAAATTAAAGAATGCTTCTGGTATTAAAATCTATATACTCCCTCCGTCTCGATTTGTTTGTCTACTTTTAGATTTTTAGGCGTCTCAAAATGTTTGTCCATTTGTTTGTTAAATGGTTCAAGTTCCCATTTGCCCGTAAATATTGGAAATTTGAAACTTTTTAGGTGTAATTATTGTGTTCCCTTAAAAAGTTAGTTTTTCAAAATTAGACAAACAAATTGAGACGGAGGGAGTAATTTTTTATTCCTAGCTATAGATTTATTTCTTGTTTTAATTAACAAATGAATTACTGAAAAATAATTATATATTTGGAAGATTAAAAATTTGTTTACAATTCGTAGGCCAATGGAAATGAAACACCAGAATAAAAGGATTTTTGAATTCCTGAAGATGAGATAATAAAAGTGTTGTTCCTTTCTTTTTTCGAAATTATTTTCCAAGTAGAAAGTAATTTGAAGCTCAAATATAATGGTAATAAAAAATAATTTGTATTTTTTGTACACCGATTAAAAGATTTCAATGAAATCTATTAAACAAGATTCATATTGGTTAAAAAATTATTTAAGTACGTATATGATTTTTGAGCTTGAAATTATTATTATTTTTAATAAAAATCCCTTTTTTTAGAATCCAGAACACCTCCAAAATATGTTAAGTGTTCCATCTTATATATTGCCACGAATCGTACTTTCAAGATAAGATTTCACTGATTATGATTGAATTCTGTATTGGACTCTGTGTTTTATTCAGCGTATTTGGAAATCTCATCTCCCATAAATCATGCCTGGCTTTATCTGCTGCATGGCGTAAGCATAAAACACCAACTCTGATGTGATTGATGCCTGCATCTACTTCCCAAGACGAAATCTCAAGGACATTCAGCAGAGCATGCAAATCATGGTATGGATATTCTTGTGCTGTAGTGTTGTACCTTGGATTTACTATCTTCAAGATACAGCAATAAAAATGACTGCACCCACATTTATAACTTCAAATACTCGTACCATTTGATTGTGTAAAACATTGAATCGAAATCCAATTCCATAGAAGTCTACTGTATTCTTTGTGTTGACACCTGAAATACAGCTAGTCATTGAACATTTGAGTGTGTCTTGAATGTTTTTTATTGTATTGCTCTACATTTATTTTAATTACTTGTACCAGTAGGTAATAAAAACAAACAAGCCTATAGTCTGAAGTTCTAATGTGTTTGAAATAGAGATTCATACATGCCTGCCTTGTGTATGATTAATTGTTTCAGTGACATGCAATCTGCAAAAACATTACATGCATGTGGCTTATGGTGAAGCCTTGTGTCGTGTTGTTTTTGTTTAGTTAGCACATACTTGAAACAATATATGCAATGATTTTACATCCCTCACGTGTTTCAGATAGTTTGCTTTCCATAGAGTTGTGTACACACACTCTTCGTCCAATAGAACTAACAACGTTTAGGGAAAAAGAACCTCAAGACGTCATTTGGGTCCTTTTTTAGGAAAATAGAACCAACAATGTTACTAATTATTGATTGCATAACATTTGTACTCAATCAATTGTCAAAAGTTTGCTCGTGCTAGCCAAGAATCTATCGCCAGAATAATAAAAACCAAGTGGTAGATTGAGCTTTCCGTAATAATTGTATAGCAGTCCACCGAAGGCTTGATCTCTTCATCCTTAATAAGGCTGAATGCGGCAAGGAGTTCGAGAGAAATATTGTTAGCCACTGAGCAGCCGATGTTGCCATGAAATACGTCTTAAGCATAATCTTCAGCGATAACAACACATTAGCAGTGGGCTGCAAGTTGAGGTTACCATTATGAGAACTAAGCAACTGCTTCTCTATAAAGAATAGTTCCAAAACCTTTCGTTTTGCAGTGAGATTGGGTTAAAAAAAATGAACATAGTTCCTATTAAAATGAGCACTAAGAGGTCCACACATAAGAGGGTTGATCATCATTGTCTGATCCTCATGATAAACTGATAACACTTGCAAAAATGTTTAGGCATAATGACAGAGCGATTAATAAAAATAATATCTGTATCCATTATACACCAATGTACCACTTCACCAAATCTTTAAAATGTATTCGCCTTTTAATGTTTGCTCAGCAAGTATGTCAATAAATTATCTATATAAGTCAAACACAACTTTTCATCCACCAGCCTTTGTAGATACTGCATATTAGGTTGAGTAATTATGTCCTCTATTGTTATGCTATAAGCAATTTCAGAAGGTAATCCAACCACCTGGACACCTCTGTATGCCTTGCCAGTTATAACGCTTCATGAAGAGAATCCACTTCCGTTTCTGATAAATAAGGTTATCACATTCTCAAGCCATGCTTTAGCGGATAAATTGTTCAGTTTTTTGCTAATTGCAAATCAAGTATCTACATCACAAGGTGTCAATACAAGAGAGTCAGGAGGCGTTCCAGATTTGCTTCCTTTTCCCAAACTTCCTATTTCGGTGATGAACAGTGCAGAAAAAGAAGGCTGGTTCCACTTTTCCGTAAAAGTTGTTTTTTAAAAAGAGCCATGTTGAAATGACCATTTGCTTCTGTTTTGGCGGTACACTGAAAGCCCTAGGAGATAATGGGGCAAGGACAATATTGTCAGTTCACCCGGGGACTGTGGGGACCAAAGACCAAAACGACATTGTTTTGGTCAAATGAATTTTAAAAAAGCGGAAGGCTCCAGATCTGGAACCAGCCTTTTTTTGGACCAAATAAAAGTAACTTTTTGTAAAACTGGAACGTCCTTTCAGTCATTATCCATAAGAATTGTCAAATCCTCCTGCCTTAAATTCACCATTACATAGCATTGCATAATTTGTCTTAATGATCATACATACCAGAATGCATTGGTACATAAGTATGAAATTGCATCACAACTACAAAGTTCCATTATTTTTTAGAGTTCGATTGCATATTTAGAGCTACTCCTTCTTCTTCTTCTTGCATATTTGGATCTATTCCTTCTTCTTCTTCTTTTTCTGGAAAGCAACTGCAAGCGGAAGATCATCCTCATTCGATGAGCCATCGTAATGTTTATCCACAAATAGTTGCTGGCGCACCCTTTTATGTGGCTTTTCAGCACTTGAAGTTGATCCACCAACATTTTTTACACTCTTCCCACGTTTCGTTTTGGCAAGAAGATCGTACTCCTGAACTGAATATAAACATTTGGGCAGCTTAGACTTTGTATAATTGTATGCTTTGACTCGCACAACATAACTCACACCTTGACATAGCTTTTCCAGTGCTGATGCAGATAACTCACCCTACATTTAGATTGACACTTTAGAGATTATCAACATCAATAAGCTTGTATTATGAATTAACATTTTTGATGCAAGCGACCTGTTGTATGTTTTCTCTCATGTATTCAGCAGTGATACCAAATATTCCTTTGGCATCTCGCTGAAACATAGTAGCAACTATTGAACTTGTTTTGTCCGACAACTCGATGTTGAATTTAAGGCTGCGAAACATTTTGGTACAAACCATACAATTAGGCTTTTTAAATTACGCTATCAAATATTAGCTAATGTATCTAATTGCCAGAATTTTCATGGATAAAAATGCACCTTACTATTGGTGGCATGCGTTTTCTACAGTGGTTGCACCAAAATGGACCATCACCCATTGCATCCGTGGGATGATTGCATTTTGAACATGTTAGGTACCAGAATTGTTGTGTCAAATCAACAACTTTGCAAGTAACTGCAACCTAGTAGAATTCTTGCTGCACAATATTTTATGTTAATTGTCATGCTATTGCAATATCCTATTGAATCACGCACCTACAAATTTAAAGTCATACCTTGTCAACAATAGTTGGAAGTTCATTAACACATTTAAACTCATTCTTGTTTGGTGTTTCAGTACGCGATGGCGTTACACCCATATTTCTTTCTGGCATTGCCAATTTGTCAATTGCCTTAGCATTCACCATACACCTACAATAGTAGTTAGATTTGTTCTCAGGACTTATATTACCTAATATGTATAAGTACATATCTTTACCAAGCACGTAATTTCTCGGTTGCAGGAATTTGGGGGATTGAAAATAAATGTACTGGAACCCTTTGTAGCAAGCTGGTAACCTGCCAACATAATAGTATTTCCAAATCTTAGAATGCTTAAAGTCCATAACCATGATTTATCTTTTAAACGTAGGGTTAAATATATAAATTACCTTGATATGAGCTAACCTTCATTCTTGTTGCCTGAACAATAGGAAAAGGCCCTTCTAGTCTACTCATTACTTCTCCCTCTTGTTCTGCATACTGATCCCATAGCACAAGTATCGCTGGAACATTGCTGCACATTTTTTGTTCATTTGCATGCACCAAAATTCAAGATAATTGTTAATAATAAAGTGCATACGTTAGATTAAATGTTTAATTGTATCACCAGATATAGTTGTGATAGTAATACAGTAAAGCATAAGACATACCTCGCATCAATAACATTTATGTACTGTATGATGTGGTTATCCCTTGTATTACGTTTCGGGCCAAAACTAAGTATAGCAAAAAGAGCATCTGTTACATCACAAACCTTAGCATATTAGTGTCCTCTTAAGTTGCAGTGCACATTGTCATAATAATCGAACACCCAGGAAAACATACCAAAACCTCGATTGTTATGAATATGTTCACTCAAATCTCGCAGTGGAACATATTCATATTTGACACGCTTGATATTGTACACAACTTCTGCAATTTCTTCAATCGGTGTTCGGCCAGACAAAGTCCATTGTAGAGGACTATCAAAAATCCAGAAATCTGGTACAGTCATGTCAACTTTTGCATTGCTTACTAAGTAACTGTGATATAGCTCAAGGGTATCCTGCAGCACTGCTATATCCGCATTCCAAATAGTGCATTGCATCTTAGTGCCCTACATGTAATATTATCAAACTATTTAAAATCATAAAACACAATGCACTTTTATTGAATATAAGCAACAATCAAGATATACTAACCTCAGAATCTACGAGTATAATTTTTTGGTAAGTTTGATCTCCCGATGTTATTCTTGGATAACCTCTTTCAATCACCATCACTCGAGCTGTCCAATTGGTCATTCCCTCTTTCACATCCTTAATGGTATACAAATTCTCTGCAAACGTTAACCGCCACAACGTTAACCTGTCATTGCAACGTTAACCTGTCATTGCAAACATGGTTCCTATTATCCGGAAGTTTTTGCATTTGCACAAGTAAATACCATAGGAGATGAACATAACTTATTGAAATGTGTATAATATTACAAAACAAGCAATAATCCATGCAAGATAAACTATAACTCCATCAATGATTTAAAAAGTATATGAAACCTAAGAGCTTTACTTTTGGTGTTGTTTATGAACATACCTATAGTCAATAGCTACAAGTTCCTTTGCATTGGATTTGAGTGAGCTTCACTTAGTATTTCGCTGTAAACTATATTTTTAGTTGTTGTTGCAATCTTGTTTTCATCATAAGAAGTATTTAGTATAACTTTTATTTTTGACGCTGTTCTGGCACGAGAAATAGCAACATATAGTTGTCTGTGCGAAAACACTGGTTCCTGCAAATTAATACCCACAATATCCAATGTCTGTCCTTGAGCCTTGTTAATCGTCATTGCAAAACATAACCTTACTGGAAATTGACGCCTAGTGAATTGCACAGGGTAGAGTTTGGCATCAGTTGGCTGTAGTGAAATACGAGGTA
This sequence comes from Rhododendron griersonianum, assembly GCA_018127125.1. Lineage (NCBI taxonomy): Eukaryota > Viridiplantae > Streptophyta > Magnoliopsida > Ericales > Ericaceae > Rhododendron > Rhododendron griersonianum. Next base: position 19,707,983 of record CM030795.1, read on the forward strand.
TGAATACAATATTTCCTTGATGCTCTCCAATAGCTACTTCTGCCATAATAACATGTTTATGCAATTTTCGGCATATTAGTCGTGTTCCATTGCATAATCCCTTGGAAGGATCCAAATTCCGTAACATCATCACTGGACAGTTCTCTTTTAGCACAAGTCGATGAGCTGGCATTCCAGGAGGACATATTGAGTGTATGAAATCAACATATAGACCTTGGTCAGCTGGGTTAACCGTTTCATCAATGCTCATATACACGTACTCTTTTCCTGGAAATCTATTGATCAACAACTCATTTATCTGATCTACTGAAGCATTTCTGGGTGCTAGTATTGCAGATTGTGTCATAGATATTGCATCAATAGAATATCGCTGTAAATCTGGGAACACAAAAGTAATGAGCTGCTCGATGGGAAGAATATTTGGGTTAGGTAGAATTATCATTGACAGAGGAATTATTATTTCATCATTTAAATTACATAATTCTTCTCCGTTACCAACCCTCAACAAATAACTGCTAAATGCAGGATCTGTTCTAGCTCTCATGTTTTCCTTCAACGTAAATTTTTTGAGATAAGGCCATATATACGATCTGACCAGACTGGCATCTATACAATCTTCTCTTGTACCCTTGGGTATGACTGGTAACACTTGTCGAAAATCACCACCCAAAACTACAACTTTACCCCCAAAGAAATTATCAACTTCTGTTATATCTCTCAATAGATTATCAAGTGCTTCAATGATCTGCCTTTTAGCCATTGATGCTTCATCCCATATAATTAACGAAGTCGCTCTCAGTAGCTTCGCTAAACCCGTTTGTTTTCCAACATTGCAGGTTAGCTTTCCATCTTTTTCTAGTGGAATCTTAAATCTTGAATGTGCAGTGCGACCGTTAGGCAAAATTGATGCAGCAACTCCCGAAGTAGCTGTTGCTAGTGCGATACCCTTGGCAGATCTTACAGTAGCAAGCAAAGCACGATATAAGAAGCTCTTGCCTGTGCCACCAGGACCATCTATGAAGAAACAGGTACCATCATTATTTCTAACGGCCTGTAAGATTTCATCATAAGCTTTTGACTGCTCTGAATTTAGTTTCGACACGCTTAACAGATCCAAATCTGAGACTTCTATATCCTGTTCATCCAATATTTCTTTGCACAATCGATTATCTTGAGTTTCATCTACCAACAAATTGTCCAGACCAAAATCTTGCAAAGTCTTTCCCATAGACCTTAAAGCAGACTTCACAAAACGTAATAAACATTGACGTGCTTCAACTGGCAGCATTCCTTGCTTCTTAACATAATCTTCCGTCAATGGCTCTTCAAATTTCAAGAGTAGTTCCTTTGGATTGAGCACACCACAAAACACAAGTATGGTACAAAACAATTGTCTTAGAGAATTAGGCATTTGATAACCGCACGATTCTTCTAAGCACTTTTCATTACTTTTATCATCAAGAAGCAATCCATGAGCAACCGCCGCTTCTTTAAACGTACCATATGTTTTATCTCCAACAGTCCTTAGGCAAGAGAATGAGATTGGACATCGGACATGGTTCAATAATAATCTTAAATAGTACAACTCACCTTGAGTTGGATTTACAGCTATGATACGACCTATCACATTCTTGTGTTGTCGCTCTGTCCAATATCTTGTTCTCGTAGACCAAACAAATGCTGTTGGGAAGTCTTTGTATAAGTATTTCCCATTTTTAGCATTCTTATTATGCTTATTTATATAAAAGAACTCTGTTAGCATCGTTCTTGAGAAGAATTCTGAATCAGCAACACTATCCAAGTTTGTCGATCTTCGAAAGCCAACAATTTGGCAGTTTTCTAGATGCAACTGGAGAGCTATAACCGATGGATGCATGTCAAACAAATTGAATCTGTAAATCCGCCACATTGCTTCTGGAGGTGTGACCCATCTAGCTGTTTGGAATTGAGTGATTTCATCAAGGACTTCATTGTTTTGCTGCGCAATGATTTTGAAAACAATTTTATCATGTCCTTTATAGATATACTTGTACAAGTATTTAACAGCTTTTATAGTTGAGCAAATCTCAACATTCACATGACAATCCAACAAATGTAATAGATATGGATTATAAGGCACCACCCATCTGTTATCCAGAGTTTGCTGGTGCACCCGCACTTGCTTGCCATCATTTCTTCGTCTATAAATTGGATAACCATCTGTTGCAATAGTTGTAGCTTCTGTGAATTTTTTGGGATAATGGTTCTTGCATTTGCCATTTTTCATGCAGATGTTACTTGCATTTAGCTTTCCGCAAGGACCATGCATCATATGTTTCAACACAGCTGCATAAAGGTGTGAATTTTCACTCTCATTCGGTATTTCAGCTGATATAAATTGATCAAAATGTTTAGCTGTTGTAAGCTTATGTCCTTTTTTAAGGATCAGCAACAGATGAACATGCGGCAAACCTCTTTTCTGGAACTCAATCACATAGGTGTATGCTTGAACAGGACCAAACAATTTCTTCTTAATCACCTCTTTTTTCAGTTGTTCAAATTTGCTCCTAAAAACTCGGGTAACAAGATCAGATCTATTTTGCACATCTTCATGCTCTTTAAGTTCATTGGTAATCTCTATCCATTTGGGATTACAAGTCATCGTTAAGAATATATCTGGTTTCCCATATTTATCCACTAATGCCATTGCATCCAGATATCTTTTGTGCATATCTCGCGGTCCACCTATAAATGATCCTGGGAGGATTATAGGTGCTCCAATTTTGGACCCCCTTGATTCTCCTCGTGCAACGCTATCGATAATTCCTTGGTACAAATCTGCTCTTATTTCATCTTGGTGATGTCTGAAGTAATCTAATCTTGAAGTTTCAATTTTGACATACATATCGACAACATATTGGTGGAGGAGTCTACCTGATTCTAAGATTATAGAATCAATTTTTGGACGCATTTGAAACAAATACGCATAAAACTCACGAGTTGAAACGGTATTTTGCGTTCGCGACGTGTCCTCATAATCTGGAAACCAAAAGCAACACCGATAAGTATCTGTTTATACAAATCTTAATAGTACAGACCTTATTAAATTCTGAAACTTACACAAGGATTCTTTATCAAGAAGTTCTTCTACTGTTGTACAGGCCTTGGATCCACCTATTGCCTGATTAGGCAACTGAATAACAGGTTTCTTGGAGCTATTTCTCTTTATACCACGATGCCATCCTGGTTCTCCATACGGAAACAACAATGGATACTGTAAAGGATCATAACATCCATAGTAATACTTGATTGTAATACTATGACCATCATGCTTCTCAACCAATATATTGCGTTCTCTCAGCTTTGAATCATCTTCGTTATCCTTCCAAATGAGTGCAACCTGTGATGCTGCTGGTGCACTAAAGGTCTTATCATTCACTATTGGATCAGCTTTAAGCCTTATCTCATACGAATCTATATTTGGCGTCATTGCCAGGGATCTAAAGAATTTTGAATATGGATTGGGTTTCAAGATATCTATGAGTTGGGTAATGATGCCTCTATCTAAACCCTCAAGACACTTGAACCTGTGCTCAACTTCTTTGGCAGTGTCATAGAAATACAACTGAAGGTAGGAAGGCTTCCCATCCGTAGGGTATAAGCTGTGCATGAAGTGATAAATCTGACCCTGGGCACGGAAAGTATAGATTCCTTGATGGTTTTTGGTGTAACACGAATCAAGAGTCACACCAAACGATGTGAAAGCAAACATATTATTGTATGGACGAATATGGCTACGAAAATCTTTGCATGATTGCGAAGAACCTCGATACAAGTCTAATAGTTCAACTGGGGTACGGAAAGGATACACAGAGACTTGACCATTAGAACAGCAGAAACCATTAGGTTCAAAAGCGAACCGTTTCGCATGACAGTGTTTGCATCGAGATACAATTGGCAACACAAATGGCTCAGCTGGTATTGAACGCCTACGAAGAACCAAACGTTGCCCACCCCGAATTACACGTTCGCTATTCGAATCCCTTTTACCTATATTATTTTCAGAGCACAGTAAAACTGAATTAGTAGGTATACTGTTGAACAATTCTATAATAGGATGCTACTTGAGCTTGAGTTTGGCAGCTATACTTGTTTTTTTTTGAGTTGCAATCGCCGCACCCAAGCTCAAACCTGTTATTATAGCATATATATAATTAAACCACTCATCATCTAACTTAACGTTAACAATTTTATTCTCAAATGGCTTCCATATTCTCTAATTTTAATGTTTCAAATATTAACTTAAATCTGGAACTCACCTATCTCATGGATGCAAGTTGTACAACAATGTACAGAGCTCTGAGTAACCTCCCGGAGAACACCAATGACGCAAGGCTGCATGTAATCCGCATCTGTTGGCATCATTTCCACTGCTGCTCTATCAATTTCAACTTCTAGGTTGATTCGATTGGTAGAAGTTGCCTCTACAATAGTCTGTACCTTTTCTGGGCATGTGTTCTCACGTGGCTCGAAATCGTAAACTACTTGTCTTTTTTTTCCGTGACTCCCTTTCTTCTCTAAATCTAATTGTTCACGAGAATCATTGTGTTCATCTCTAACAGATTTTGCAATACCAATTGACATACTCGAATGATCAATAGATGGAAGCATACGCTCTCCAATGCACTTCAACTTCAACAAGGCTGAGGGGAAAGATGAAGAAACGTTTTCTATGACACCAACCACCGAAGTCTGCATGCCGTTCTGATCCGTTGATATTATTCCATCTGGTATTGCCTCAACCGTAACTTCCAAGTCATTTAGCTGGGTGTTTTGTGTAGCCTCTGCACAGCATTTGTCACACCTAGCTTTTTTATTAGATTTTCGAATTTCAGGATATATATTGGCCTTTCTCGCGTAGGCAGCCCTACGCCGTTCATTCCATTTCGCTCTAGCTACTTCTGTAAGATTACTGCCCAGTTGTCTACGGCACTGATTTCGCTTATCTTTCGTCCCTTGCGGCAGCTGAGCATAGGAAGTTCGGGGTCTTGTTCGCAAGCGACATAGCTAACAAAACCAGGTATTGTTAAACACAATAATATTATTCATGTTTTATGTGCTAGTATTCTATTATTTAGGAATCCCAAAGCAACTACTCAAAACTGTAAATGTATTAACTCTTGAAAATAACTAATATAATTCATGCATGACAATGCTAAACCAACAAAAAGAAAAATCACTCGCTGCACTAAACCCGTCTATATTCTCCAACGTAGCTATCCCAATATCGTAGACATACATCAAGAACAAAATTGAGTATTATGCAGCAGCACGCCCAGTGATAAGCCCTCAATAGTGTAAATAACCGGGCTTATCTCGCTCATTTTTGCCACGCTCACGCGCATAACTCTTTGTTTTTGTTTGATATTGCGCGAAAGGTGCGTTTTTGGTGATTACAGGTTTTCCGTGTGAATAAGGCTTGATTAAAGCCAAGTTTCGCTCCAACAACGTTCGGTGATCCGAGGGCTCCAATCGGAGCGATTCCGGAGCTTGGGGATTGTCGTGGAAGCCCCGGAACAAAAGCCTGACATGAGCTGACATGAGCTGCTGTGGAAGGCTGGCAGACACAATGTCTACCGGTAGACATTCAATGTCTACCGGTTCAATTCCAGATCAGTGAGGACACCATTTTGCATCATTCTGAAACGACCAATGTCTACCGGTAGATATTCAATGTCTACCGGTAGACATTCCCAAATTTCTGCATTTTTTTGCCCGACTGTTGGACATTTCAGGGGTAGTTTAGACTTTTGTATCCCGAATGTTTGGGACTTTAAATAGATTTTAATCTCATTTTGAGAGGATATCTTTCATTCTCAGCCCTAGGAACTTCTCTCTCTACCTCCCTCTCCTCTCAAACTCTTCATCTCTCTTCAAAGGAGATTGAAGAGTTGGGTTTTGAGGTATTTCGTCTTCATTAATGTTGTAGGTACGTTTGAGATCTTTTGTAATCTTAAGTTTATTTTCGTTTTCATCCATGAATCGTATTTATCTTTTTATGCTTGTTCTTCGTTCTTGTTTTATGGTTGAGTAGTGATAAAGGCTTGGTCATGGGGTGATTTCTATCCCGTGACTTGGGTAGTTTAATGGCTTCTCTCATTTCTTGTGCTTAATGTGGTTTGTGAATGGACTAAGTTCATTTTTATGTACCAAAACCTAGGGTTGTTAACCTCTTTGATTATGTGTAGGCAAGGACTCGATCTCTTGCCACATTTAATGCTTGGAGCTATGTCACTCTAGGAGTTTGCCAAAATCCCTCAAAGAACTTGTTGAACTCTAATCTTTGGTCTAAACTTAGGGTTGTTAACTTCTTTGATTGGGTGTAGACAAGTCTCCTTGGCACACCCAATGCTTAGAACCATGGCACTCTATGTGTTTGATAAAATGCCTAAATGAGTTCCTTTCCATTTCCAGACCCCGTTGTATGAGTTAAACTTGATTTTTATGGTTGAATCTTCCGAGTGAGATCAAATGACAATGACTCTCACTTGAGCTATCAAAGAGAAGCATTGAACGGCCTAAGTTATGGGCGGAATGAACCCCTAGACTTTGCCGCTTTTAATTTCTAGTCAATCTTTGTTTTCAATTAAAGTTAGGAGGTAGAGAGAATTTCCATCACTCAAAAGTTGGCCGTCTCAAAGCCGAACTAAAGGTTGGCGGTCCTAACGCTAAAAACCCTTCGTAAATCAAACCTCCGGCCTAGCTCCATTGGCTCCCTGTGGATTCGACCTCGGACTTCCGAGTTTATTATGCTGCAACCGACCTAGCCCTATGCTTGGGGCGCTCTTTACTGCGACACACTTTGGTCGGGCAAGCATTTTTGGCGCCGTTGCCGGGGAATCAATTGGTAGCTAACTTGGAGGTATTGCTTTACACCGCACTGTAAGTATTCCATCTTTTGTTTTTAATTTATTTTTTTTATCTTTGTAGTAGAATGGCGGCGTCAAATGAGGAAATAGTCCCTCCTACCGCCAGTGTTTTTAGTGCTAAGCCGAGCATGCTTCAAGTATTGCCCCCTTTTCATGGCTTAGCCTCTGAAAATCCTTGTGCGCACATCTTAGAACTTGAGGAGCTTTGCATGAATGATAAAGTGGCCTTATTTCAGATATTTCCATTATCTTTGAAAGATAGGGCTATGAGTTGGTTTCATTTATTGAACCCAGGATCAATAGATACATGGCAAGATATGGAAAATCAATTTTTCAAAAAGTTTTCCCCAATACATAAGACTCATATGCTACTATGTGAAATCGTAAATTTTTGTCAACTTGAAGAAGAGTCTTTTGCGTGTTGTTGGTGGCGGTTTAGATATCACATACTCTATTGATCGCAACATTGCTGTGAAACAAGGCACCTTATTCCCATTTTCTATAAGAGTTTAAATTCTACAACGCGTCAGCTTGTAGATAAGATGTTCGATGGTGCATTTTTGGATAAAACCGCAATTGAAAGTTGGGATTACTTTGATCAATTGGTCGAAAACTCTGAATCTTGGGTTTATAATGTCATTGTTGAAGATGCCAACTTAAATGTTGAGAAAGATGAAATAGAGCTGCTTTTCATTTTTGAAGAGGTTGGTTTAGATTTGCAAAACACCTCGGAGCTTGGATACCGTGATGAGCTTAATGTTCAATGTTCTCCTCATGAGAATTTGATAGATGTTGTTGGCACTCTTGTTAAGTCTCCACCATTCCAAGATTTTGTGGGAGTGGAACTAATTGATTTTCTTTGTGTTGATGACTTTGATTTGGTTTATCATCCTTACATTGTAGATTTTGTCAACAGTTTGAAAATCAATCTAGTTTGGAATGCTCATTTGGTTGAATTTAAATGTCTTAAACGAATTCGGCAATTGCGCTACTCAAAGTATCTTATTTTGTGGTATGGCCGAATTCAATTTTTGACCAAGATTTTGGAGTGGAGTGATGTGCTCATGTTAATAGCTTTTGATGGCATAATCAATGTTCGAAATCCACGTTTGGCTGAAGACGTTTGAACTTGGCTTTCCATTTTTTTGTTTTGTTTTTTCTATTTCGCTTTTGTGGTCCGGTATAGCCACCCGTGTCGCGCCTAAGATGTTGTATGACTAGCTCTGCGGCGCCTTAAGCGAGACACGGGGAGAAAAGTAGTACCCATTTAATCACGTGACGATTCGGTGGTTTAAATACTTGTTGATAATAATTTTTGTTGCCGGGCTACCACGAGCCGGCGGTGCTAATGTCATTGTCTCCAAGTAGGGGGTTGGTTCTTAAGCCTTTTGCAGGAATGAGCCTTGGAAGCTTTACTGATGACGAACGGCGGCAATGACGATAAATCCTCCAACTTGGTCGAGGTATCGGGTGGTTGACACTTCCACCCAATCGGTTTGTTCTATCCTTCTCTTATTTACCGTCTTTTGCATTGAGGACACTGCATATTTCAAGTTGGGGGGATGGTTTATGCTTTAAGTTTATTTCGTTCTCGGTATTGCATAGAAAATTTTAAATTTTTGTGCAATTTTCCCTTATAATTAGTGATTTCTAATGCTAGATACTTAGATTATGCTTAATTTTTCCTAATAATGGCAAGAGTTGTGCACCCCGTCGAATTTGATTATGTGTTGAATCCATGCTGCATGCATATACGTGAACTTTGTTGAACAAATTGAGCTCCAAGGTGTGTCAAGTAGTATGTATCACTTAGAGTTGAAGTTCTTTTTGAAGCATCCCATGCTTGTTTGTCTCTTTTTCTGCACTTGCGTAAATAATATCTGTTTGTTCATACTTGAGTAGTTTAGATATCTTTTATGCATCATATTGGAGTTGATTGGCGTACGTAGGAAATGATACAAGGCAATTTTTGCATGGTAAAACCACAAATGTGTCCCCTTGTCCTAAATTGTTGAACCATTGTCCGAGTCTCCGTTTTTGTTCAAACTTAGGTAACCGGATGTTTGGAGGGTTGTGTGAAATTGATTTTCAATGATTCAAGGAGGTTTGGGGGTGGTGTGAATGTGATAGAAGTGGTTGGGATGAAAAAGGGCGAAGAATTGATATGTGATTCCCTATCTCTCCTCTCCCACTACAAAAGCTAAAACCCCAAATTTTCATCTCCCTCTCCAAAGCTCTCGAAATTGGACCCTCAATCTCTCTTACTACAAATCTCACCTCAAATGACCCTATTCCTCAAAGAAAAATCAAAGAAATGCTATGAAAGAGCAAAATCGAATTCGAAAGAGAGTTGAATATTATGATGAGAGACTTGGTTAGACATCCGGGCTAGCATACATTCCAGATGAGAAGGAGTTCGATGAGAAGGGAGAGCACGAGGCTAAATACCGCGAGGAGCCGGATGAGGACGACAGTGTGGTGGAGTCGGTGGTAGTAGTTTAGTAGGATTAATCTAGTAGATTTTCTTTATTTCTTCTTCATAACTTTGTTTGGTGATTGGCCGATACATGTGGCCGTGCCTTGGGTAATCTAGGGGATGGTAGTGGCCAAGGGTAGTTGAAACCAAGCAAAGTTATGGCTGCTACCCCTTTTGTTTCCCTTTTCTTGGCACCAAGGTCATTATAAGCTACTAAAGTCCTCAGTTGATCCTAATGTACGCTCGTCTAACTCCTTTTGATGCATGATCGATATTTAATGCTAATCTAGTATGAAATTTCTGTTGACTTTGTTTGTTGTGAATAATTACTTAGCTTTTTTTCTGCTCGGCACTCTTTTGATTAGCATGCATAGCTTTTTGTTTCCTGCTATTGCGATTCTTGCTAGCGCTTATCATGGGATGCTATAGTTTATTACTTTGTGCAAGTTCATTTTGATGTATGCTCTTTTGAGTCCTGGAATTGAAATTCAAGGTGGATGTATGTTGCTTGGCCGTTGGCATAATTTGTTCACCTTAGTTCATTGTATGCATGTGCGTGGGTTGCATGTGATTGAGTTTGAAGGGGTGTTGATTGTGAACTCTTGCCGTATCCTTTGTTGAGCATAATTGTCGTATCTTACTTTAGGGGAAAATTGCATAGCATTAGTAATATATTTTTATTTTAGTTTTGCTAGGGACTAGCAAAGTCCAAGTTGGGGGGTGTGATAAGCCCTCAATAGTGTAAATAACCGGGCTTATCTCGCTCATTTTTGCCACGCTCACGCACATAACTCTTTGTTTTTGTTTGATATTGCGCGAAAGGTGCGTTTTTGGTGATTACAGGTTTTCCGTGTGAATAAGGCTTGATTAAAGCCAAGTTTCGCTCCAACAACGTTCGGTGATCCGAGGGCTCCAATCGGAGCGATTCCGGAGCTTGGGGATTGTCGTGGAAGCCCCGGAACAAAAGCCTGACATGAGCTGACATGAGCTGCTGTGGAAGGCTGGCAGACACAATGTCTACCGGTAGACATTCAATGTCTACCGGTTCAATTCCAGATCAGTGAGGACACCATTTTGCATCATTCTGAAACGACCAATGTCTACCGGTAGATATTCAATGTCTACCGGTAGATATTCAATGTCTACCGGTAGACATTCCCAAATTTCTGCATTTTTTTGCCCGACTGTTGGACATTTCAGGGGTAGTTTAGACTTTTGTATCCCGAATGTTTGGGACTTTAAATAGATTTTAATCTCATTTTGAGAGGATATCTTTCATTCTCAGCCCTAGGAACTTCTCTCTCTACCTCCCTCTCCTCTCAAACTCTTCATCTCTCTTCAAAGGAGATTGAAGAGTTGGGTTTTGAGATATTTCGTCTTCATTAATGTTGTAGGTACGTTTGAGATCTTTTGTAATCTTAAGTTTATTTTCGTTTTCATCCATGAATCGTATTTATCTTTTTATGCTTGTTCTTCGTTCTTGTTTTATGGTTGAGTAGTGATAAAGGCTTGGTCATGGGGTGATTTCTATCCCGTGACTTGGGTAGTTTAATGGCTTCTCTCATTTCTTGTGCTTAATGTGGTTTGTGAATGGACTAAGTTCATTTTTATGTACCAAAACCTAGGGTTGTTAACCTCTTTGATTATGTGTAGGCAAGGACTCGATCTCTTGCCACATTTAATGCTTGGAGCTATGTCACTCTAGGAGTTTGCCAAAATCCCTCAAAGAACTTGTTGAACTCTAATATTTGGTCTAAACTTAGGGTTGTTAACTTCTTTGATTGGGTGTAGACAAGTCTCCTTGGCACACCCAATGCTTAGAACCATGGCACTCTATGTGTTTGATAAAATGCCTAAATGAGTTCCTTTCCATTTCCAGACCCCGTTGTATGAGTTAAACTTGATTTTTATGGTTGAATCTTCCGAGTGAGATCAAATGACAATGACTCTCACTTGAGCTATCAAAGAGAAGCATTGAACGGCCTAAGTTATGGGCGGAATGAACCCCTAGACTTTGCCGCTTTTAATTTCTAGTCAATCTTTGTTTTCAATTAAAGTTAGGAGGTAGAGAGAATTTCCATCACTCAAAAGTTGGCCGTCTCAAAGCTGAACTAAAGGTTGGCGGTCCTAACGCTAAAAACCCTTCGTAAATCAAACCTCCGGCCTAGCTCCATTGGCTCCCTGTGGATTCGACCTCGGACTTCCGAGTTTATTATGCTACAACCGACCTAGCCCTACGGTTGGGGCGCTCTTTACTGCGACACACTTTGGTCGGGCAAGCACCCAGTATTCAGCAGAAATATAACAATTAAATTTCCCCAACTCATGTCAGTTTCACTAATAACTAACAAGCTACTCTAATAGTTATGCTAATTCTATTGAAGAACGAAATTAACACTTATGTAGCCACGTACCTTTTCGATGCTTGTTAATCTTTCGTTCCACCAAACAGCAAGAACTAATTGGGAGCAAGGAAAAAAAAGGATCCAAAGAATAACCAAGAATTCAAACCCTGCTCCTATATCTCTCCCTTTTTTTTAACCCATTTTTGCTTCTCTATAATCTATTTTGTGTACCCTCGTATCTATTCACAGGACAATAATAATCCCAAGTACTATTTTGCAATGACTCTATTGTACTTGCAACACACATCATCTTCTTCAAGCCCATATGGCAATCATATTATTAGTTCCTGTTTTTGGCTTTTTTGACAGGCTACAGTACTCTACATATATAACAGGTCATCTGTACCAGGTAAAAGGGAAAAACCCATTACTTATTAACTGTTTTGCCCAAACTTGGTTCTTTACCAACATAGATAACAAAATAAACTTTGTTAACAAATTTTATCTGTAACCATTGGTTCCCCCCCCCCCCCCCCCCCCCCTTTTTTTTAATTACAAATCTAACTAAAGTTATTTCACGTACGGTATAAACATAATCTTAATACACGTCTTTACATTTGATAAGAATTTCGACCTAAACAACACAATAATACTTGTTCCATCATCCTTTTTGGTTTGTTATCCTTTTGCGTTCTTTTTATGTAAGCAGTTAATTGCTCAATAAGTTCTTTAGGATTATTATTTTGCTATCTGTATACAAATATCAGCGATGCAATATCGTAACTCAAATTCCTTTTGTAAGGGAAAAAATCACACAAAAACCCCAATAGCCTACTCTTTTCCGTTCCTTTACTGCAAATTGAATTATAATCCTTATCTTTTATTGTTAAATACATTTGCCAATATTGAAGAATTAATCTTTGTTATCTGTGTTTTTTAAAATCAACAACTAATAGAGACAACAAAGAATTGATTAACATCACACAGTAATCCAGGTTAAATTATGGCTAGTGATTTTGCCACACCCTTTTTTGTTATTGTCACACACATGCAGGTGTATTTTTTGGTGCAGAAATATACTTACAGGGTGTGGCAATAACAAAAAAGGGTGTGACAATATCATTTCCCTAAATTATTACTCCAATAACGCTTTAATATAACTCAACCATCGCATATTTTTCTTCCTGTCATAGTACTTGAGTATCCAGCTCTTCTGACAAGAAGATTTTAAACCCTTGATCTACTGAGTAGTATCTGTACTGCAACTGGTAAATACAGACATATAGATTCATATCATAGATTTCAAAACGTACAGTTAATGAATGGTACAATTGGTGCATCGAATGCAACCTTGATATCCAGCTAAGCAAGCGTAAAACATCACCCAAAACATGAATTCATCACTCGTTGCTCTCTCTCCTCACCTAGATTAGCTCTTCTAGTTCTAACGAACTAAACAACCACGTCATTAACGAAGCAGTTCATTTGGCAGTTATCTCTATCAGCCAAAATTTCGTTCTTCCTTCACAAGCGAAGCCATTGTTACATCAGCAAAAGATGTTTTACGTCTACGGATGACCACACGTAACTGGCCGTTGTGATCCACCAGCTCAACAGTTTGTTTCTGTTTTGAGCGTCTCCCACACAATTCTTACTCAGGTAAGTTCTAATTCCTTTGCGTCCTATTATCCACACACAAGTTTTTAATCGGTAATATTTGCTTTCCAAGGATTGGTTAAATTCTTGCATAGTATGTTTTCCTACTTCATACCACCGATAAAACATATTAGCTTTGATATTAGTTTGGCATACATTGAATTTCCAATACTACTAATTAAGCTACACAACACAATTAAGTTTTCCTTGCGACTCCAAATCTGGTTTGTAACATCAGTGAACAAACAATTATATTTATCGCTATGCTATTTCAGAGTAACACAAAATTAATCATGCCTGTATGTGAATTGCCACTCAAATCAGGGTCCTAAAGCACCAGCAATCCAACTATGCACCCAAATTCCCACAATTGGTTAGCGTCAACCTGTCCAACATTTGTCGGCAATATATCTGTGCGTAAGAACAACACAAGAGAACGTCGTGGATCAGATTATTACTTACAAACAGATGATGGGAAGCTTGTGCTTGTTGCATCCTCGTTCCCACGCAGCCCTAAAAATCTACGCTATATTGTCAATCGTGACTTCATAATTTGCTACTCCAACATGTTTAACATGGGTCCAACTTCTGAATGGGATGTCTGTGACCAATTCAAGCATTGGATGCAATCCCTAGTTAATTGTATGCCACGATATTTTCAACCTCATCTGAGAGCAATCAATCAACTTGCCCCCCCAACCCAGCATCTAGGTACTCTACTGATTCAATTTCTATCAATTACATCGAAGTAGCTATCTTGATGCTTTCTGATTAGTCATTTAACCTGCATTTCAGCACACTATCCCTGCTGGTTTTTGGTCCCAATTAAACTACAATACAACGAGATGCAAGTGGTATGTTCTTTTCATTCTTTCATGACAACATTTTTGTCATGCACATGACCATTTGATCACTAACTATTATTTCATAAACAAATCCTTGCAGCAAATTCCCTCACTATTTCAACGATACATGTTTGCACCCAACCAGGCAATTGTCACAATAAAGAGTGGTCAGCGAACTTATTATGCCAAGATAGAGGACTTTGTTATAACCATCGGCTGGCAATACATAATTCTTGACCACACCTTCTGCAAGGGCTACACTGCGCTTTTTGGATTAATTGGTCATCTAATGTTGGACATGTTTATTTTTGACTGCGAAGGGAACTCAGTTCAATATAATTGGAGCACAACTGAATCAGTCAAGCACCTGAATGCATCATCAACCTGGGATTCCAATCAAATGTTGGCCAAGGTTACCGGTGGTAAGTTTCAATAACTCGTATTATTTACAAGAACCATTACATAATTATCAATTCCTAATTACTTGAGGCATAAATGTGCAGCTAATTTGCTAACAGCATGTGCGCCCTATCTATTTCGACAAATTGGTGCCGAATATCGATTTTGCAGGAAAATAACTCTAGCCAATTAGTCTGCAATGGTAATCTTTATTGATTTCAAATAATGCCTAACCAAACCACAAATACTTGAATTATTATTGACTCCTTAACTTTCCAATTTTGATTCATTCACACAAATAAACTTTTTTGCATTTAGGAACTATGCCCACCACTCCAAGAGCTAGCATACCACGAAGGTCTCAATCAATTTACTGTCAAAACCAAAGAACAAGTCTGGCATATCACGTACGCCAACGGCCGTCTACAAGGCTTGAATTGGGAATCTTTTGTGATTGCTCATAACTTGAGAGCAGACGATACAGTTGTTTTCAGCATGGATGTTAATCAAAATTTGATAGCAATGGTGTTCAATCAAGATGGCTGTGAGCGCACATTTTACTGGTATACCAATATCGAAGATGATGCAACATCCTTCAACCAAGAAGTGCAGTAAATCAATCGCTCAGTTGAGATGCCAACGCTCACACAATTGTTCTGTTCGCAGCAGAACACTAAATAAAGCAGACCCTAATATATCTTTGCTGTCCGGAACATCTTAATACATTTTTATACTATTCGTAACCGTAGCAATTCATATCTCCAATCATGTATTTATGTACCGTAGTAGTGCCATGAGTGCATTGGTACTGTACCTTTATCAACTGCTCTAAACACTTCATTACTACAAATTTGCTCTGTTTCATTCTCATATTTTCACATCATGTAGAATAATACAATTGCACCAAGAACACTCTACAACCTACTCTTGTTCATCGTCTATTCAATACCATAACAACATATATTCAGTTCTCTCTCAAACACAATAATTAGACATTAGGAACTACTCTATAGTACCACCCTAAACTTACTACGACTTATCAGGTTTTTCCTCCCCTTTCTTACAACAAATTACAATTGACTTAAGGTAATACCAATTCCATTCAACCACACATACACCAATCTATAGACTTTTTCTCATCTATAAAAACTACCATTAGAACTTGACTACCTTCTATCACATCTAAGATCCCAAATCGCTTTACCACTCTATCATGTTGTCAGTCCCAAGTTGTCCAACTAAACAAAAATAATTATCTTGACCTATTGGAATTAGTGTTGAGATTCTTTGTATAAATATTTAATACGAAATACAAGCCATTTTTAAGACAGCTTCATCACCCTTTTTCATTCTTTTTTTGTCCCCCTAACAAAAGATGAGAAGAATTTTATTCATAGGATAAGTGAAGCCTAAACATCAAAGAGATACAAACCCCATGGGGGTAAAATAGACGTCTACAGACCAGACATGCCATTGGGAAGTTTTTTTTTAGCACAACACTGTGCAGCCTTATTACAATCATGTTTAACAAAACCCAAATAACATGAACTGAATAAATTCTTCAACACTAAGCAATCTTGAATAACTACTGCAATGCCGAAGGGAGGATCATAATCATCATCGCATTTCCTCATAATCGCCTCGCGTCCGATTCAATAAGCACCTTAAAACATTTTAGAGCAAATTCCCAAATTAAACCCATCTCAAATGGCTCAAACGTCCACAATTTTGGGTGAGTTTATCCCATCATGGAGACCCAGGGAAAAACCAATAACTCGACCATCATCCCTTCAAGCCACTGCCCCTATGCCAATGGTACTTGAGCTCCTACAGACTGCAGCGTCGACGTTTATTTTCAGCACATTCCTCTCAAGTCGCTACCATACCAAAGTTCCCAGGGGAGAGGGACTCGAGGGGGGATGGGAGACCCTAATATTTGCGTCCTTCAATTCATTAAAATTCTCTTGTGTTTGCTTACAAACGTTTATCTTCAGCACATTCCTCTCAAGTCGCTACCATACCAAAGTTCCCAGGGGAGAGGGACTCGAGGGGGGATGGGAGACCCTAATATTTGCGTCCTTCAATTCATTAAAATTCTCTTGTGTTTGCTTACAAACAATATCCGTTACCCCAAATTGATTATTTTAAGGTGAATCTATGAACTTACCCCTGAACAAAACTTTAAATGCCAAATGCTAAAACACAAAACAAAACAAGTCTTCTGAAAACACAACCGGAATATTAGGAAAGTTTAAAAACCCATATTAGTAATTTAGAGAATAGACTAAGCAGTATCTCGGACCCACCACACAACACGCGACACATGTAGCGACGGAAACACCCCCTTTTGAAACAAGTAGATTACAGCAATATTTCACAATCAAAAGACCATGAATATGATCAAGTTGGCAACGCATTATTTTAGTCGATTACACGTATGGAAGAGGTCAACCCTTCTTCAGTGCAAATCTAAATGAATAGAAATAATTATCTTGAGCTGTCGGGATTAGTCTTGCATTGGGCCGTACAAGATTTAAATCCAAGGTAAAAGCTATCTTTTGCAGAGCTTCATCACAATCAATATTGCACAATCCCAAGCAATTAATCAGTTCAAAAACATTCAACCTTATTCTTAAACCAATTAATAGTTCTGGTTATACAACACAAATGGTAAGCCAACTAAATGCACAACTATTATTTCCTCGAAGATTGCATCCTCAATTATTATCGATTAACCACAATTTAACCATGAGCAAATAAGTAGCACAACCATACAAAACCTACACACACATCAATACAACCTAATACATGCCATACAATCACTTCAATAACCATTCTGCACCACATTTGTTATATTTTCAGTTATCTCCTGCACCAATTCATCTCCCATAGCACTCGAACTTGCCCTATCCCCTTCATCAATTACACTCTCAACTGCCATGTACTCCTGAATTTTGTCATCTAGATACTTCATCATAGGCAACTCTGGCGCCTCCGCTAGGGCTTCTTTCAACACCCGACATCCATCCCTCGTTTCTTGTAATCGGCGCAACACAGCGCACAATTCCATCTTAAGTTGCCGGTAAAGACCCCAAACAGGGCCTTCACTTGCTGCAGTATCAAGCAGCATTTCTTCATCAGGTAGCGTTGGTACCTGTGTAACATACCACGGCTGCCTGGTGCTGTAAGAGAAACCCCGTCCTTGCATCTTCCCTACCTTGTCGACCAGCTCACCTCAACCAGGAGATTAAGAAACCAGCATGCTATAAGCTTGTCGAAATATATATAAACCCAATCCAAAATTGTCCGGGCCTATAAATAAGCCTACAGTATTCAGTATAGCACTACCCTTAACCTCAACAAATTCATTCCAACCAATCAAAGTACACAAAAATTGCGCTTCAATAATCACCACGATCTCACGAACATAACTATAAGATCTTCCAGGTACAGCTCAACAATCAATCTAAAATTTCTACCTACCCTACCAATTCTAAATATTCCCTCTAGGCATCATAGTACACAAGAATAATGGCAATATAATTTCAATGATGTCACGAATACAACTATGAGATTTGCCAAGCACAACAAAGCATTGAATCCAAGATCTTTTTCCACTATACCCAAACATTCTCTCTCGGCATGGTGGTACACAACCATGATGTTATATATATTATAATAATTGCCATGATGTAATGAATATCATTATAAGATTTGCCGAGTACACTGCCCATAAAGAACCTAAGATTTTCCAAGTATAATCGAGCCTTAAATGCAAAATTTCTTCCAACTCTTTCTTAGACGCTCGCTCTCTTAAACCATACCAGCTCATGCTGAGCTATTATCCATATATGCAATGATTGGCCAAACATAACCAATCCAACCAACCCCAAACGCTAATGTTTCAGACCAACTTTGTAAGTCTGATGCCCGGAAACTGGATATTTGAAGCAAATTATTACATGAATCTTTACCTCAGAAACCCTGATAATATCATTATTACCATGATGTCACAAATACAGACAATTCCTCTTTCAACCCATACCTGTTCCCATGATGTCACAGCAAATTATTAGATGAATCTTTACCTCAGAAACCATGATAATATCATTATTACCATGATGTCACAAATATAGACAGTTCCTCTTTCAACCCATACCTGTTCCCATGATGTCACAAATATCAGTGTAAGATTTCCCAAGTAAACCCAAAAATTAAATCCAAGAGCTTTTCCCACTCCCAAACATTCCCTCTCACATTCTGATACACAAACATGATCCTATAATAATTGTCGTGATGTCATGAATATCACTAACATTACCTATTAAAAACCAGAGATTTTTCAAGTACATTCGAGGTTTAAATGCCCAGAAATTCCTTCCAATTCTATGCAAACATTCCCTCTCTTAATCACGCTGAGCTATTATCCATAACTGCAACAATGACTGGCAAAACATAACCAATACAACAACCCCCCAAAACTGGCCTTTGAAACCAGTACCGAAAGTCTAACACCTAAAATTGGATACGTTGAGGGAATTATTGCTCTACTCCTTAACCAATAGGAAACCATCCAACACATAGCAACCACAGCTAGCCACCAGCATTAATAAACCAACCAACAGAACCAACCAACTGATCTTTCAACAGGATTGTTGTTCTTTTCCACCACCAATAAGAAGGCATGCAAATACCTAACTCAAAATAATCCAATGTAACAACATGCAATTAATAAACCAACAAACAAAACTAAAGTTAACATTTAGTGAACCTGATAAATACCAGAATAATTACTGACAACAGAAACACTAACCAACTAAATGATAATTTCTGACATTGGCGAATAATTCAACAGAAAATCTTCTCTAAACTCTCACCATCGAATCCACCTAACCTCAACAAACAGATTTGCCCTGCAAACCCTTACTGAACCAACAGATTCTCCTCTGGGAGAACGAAACCAATCCAACGAGCAACATTACCAAATCACCCCTACCCAAAACCCAAAGCCTAATCCAAAGAAACAAATTCAGGACATGGAAGGAAAATCTGAAAAGTCAGAAAACCCATTAAAGTAAATTAAAAAAAAAACAATCTAGCTACCCCAATCCTTGGGGGCCACCACGGAAAACAGACGAAAGGACCAAAACAACCCTGCATAACAAAGCAATGCAACCTGACAACTCCACAGACGCAGAAGCGCAATCCTGGTAGCAACCAAAGTTCGTCGCTTACACGTACGGAAGAATTCAATCCTCCTTTAGTGGCCCAGAGTGGATTAGTTTCATAAAAAAACTTTGGATCTCTTCATTTGATAGGTGGTGGTACCGTCTCATCATTGAAACCCTCACACAATCCAGATCCTTAAGGATCCGGATCCCCTTTGTTTCCTCACCAAAATTCCGAAAGGGCTGTCAAAGTAACAAATCCTGAGTTGGAGAGAGAGAGAGAGAGAGAGAGAGGATGGAGAGGGGGAGATTGAGGGAAACAGAGGAAACTTGGAGCAGAGGTGTTATTGAAATTGAAAGGGCAAAGCAGAGATGCAGAGCGGTGATAGATGGATTACTATCGACGACGACGTTACCACCAAATCCAAATCGAACCCTTCTCAGACTCGCCCGCTCTGAGCTCTCTTTCCTTTCTCGTTTTCCCCATTCCCATCCCTTTCCCATTTCTCTCAGGTCAGTTACTTTACTTACACGTTCTTCCTACATCCATCTTTCTATCATTTTTTTTTTTTTCTCAAAGTTTGTTTTTTTGGTTTTTCCTTTACGGCAGTTCCAACATTGGTCACCTTGAGGCAGTTGTACGCATTCTCCAGCACCCATTTGTCAAAGGGGTATCACGTGTTTGTAAGCCGGTTTCTCTATCACCACCTTTGGCTTCTCTTCAAAATGGGGGGCACAATACTGCAAAAAAATCAGTACATGTTGATATAGTCTGTACCCTTAATGGAAACCCTGTATGGTTCCTTGTGTCTGCTAGAAACCCCAAGTTTGTTTCTTGGGATGGTGGGTCTTGTCAAAATAATAAGGGCCTAAGAACACGAATACAACAAGTTGTTGATGCAGCTGCCCATTCCGTCCCATCAACAAAACCTTATTCAATCATCCTTTTCTTCTCAAATGGACTTCATGAAAGTGTCCGCGCGAACCTTGAACGCGAATTTGGCGCCTCTGAGCTCGGGATTGAAGAATTTCCTGTTTCTGACTTTGGTTTTTCTGAGGAATTAGAGGACGGGTGGATTTACATTCACGAGAGATCATTAAGACTAAGTGCGTACATCCTTGAAATTAAGGTGGATCAGTCAAGGAATTCTGTGCCAAAGATGGAATGTGGGTTGAAGGATCCACTCCTGGGTGCTATAAGTACAAGAGAAGACCTCCAAGAAGAGTGCCTTGGTTTGAATTTAGGTGCTTCTTTTTGTTCCCTAATTTCAAGGATGAAACCACGCCCTTTGGACTTGAAAGATGCAGAATTTGCTCGAGAAAAGGGCATTTCCGGTGAAGGTGATATGATAAACTTTGATACCACTGCTTTGATTGCTCTTGTATCAGGAATTAGTAATGGTGGTACGGAGAAAATTCTATCTACATCTGAGAGAGAATTAAGGCTGAGATTTAAGAGCAACTGTGAGTTTGTGATTGCGCAGGTATATCTTTTGTTATATTCTTATATATGTACACTGTGCCATCTGCTTGTGTTTGGAAGCATAATCACGGGCAACCTCCCGTGGTTGTCGTAGGTATAACCTATTTTCGGTCGGTCGTGCGTGAATGTTTATGCTTCTCAAATTTCTGGACTTAAGAACATTGTATGCAAGTGTCTCATTGTATATGGCTACGTTCTAGGATAATTATTTCTTGATCTTTTCTCCCACTCTTTTTAACATTGGCGAAGCATGAGTGAAATTTCTGGTAACCCATGGTTATGTTTCCAAAAAAATACTATCATTAGATGGAGAGTGTGCCGTCATCCTCATAAAAAGAAAGAGAAGAGAAAGTAGAGTCATAAGACAAGTGCAAAGGCAAACAAACTTCCCTTTTCTTCATGCTTTTGTGCATATGCGAGTTCTCTCTCTTGCTTCTTTACCATGAAATCCATGATTATTTTCTTTATGCATTCTAATGTGTTAATTATGGTGGCCGTGTCCAGGTGTGATGAATATTTTATTTGATGTCCTTCCAGGTGATGTCTGAAATTCAGA
The DNA here is from genome assembly GCA_018127125.1 of Rhododendron griersonianum. Classification (NCBI taxonomy): domain Eukaryota; kingdom Viridiplantae; phylum Streptophyta; class Magnoliopsida; order Ericales; family Ericaceae; genus Rhododendron; species Rhododendron griersonianum. Next base: position 19,729,819 of record CM030795.1, read on the forward strand.
ACCCAATCCATGTGGAACTCGATGCTGTGTTATCTGGCAAAAGAGGCATGATCTGCGAACGTGTTTGTTCGGAGTTTAAGGAGTTAGTGTTAATGTGTGGGGGGGAAAATGAGAAGTCAAGGGCTGGCCACTTACTAAAATGCATCATGTGAGTTTTTTTTCCTCTTCACATAGATATATTCTTGGCTCATTATCTTTTACTGTACCAATTAAGTATTGTTTGCTTAGTTTCGTCAGAGTGTTTGATTTTTGTGACTATAAATGTTAGAATACATGAAACAACATGAGAATATTAATTTTCTTACTCATTTATGGCTCTGGAATTAATTTACTTTTGCTTTGGTCACAATCAGCTATTTGTTCCTGACAATGCTATTTCCTTCGCATTCGAGGAAGGCTGAAACTGTTGGTTTGGTAGTTGATGTTTGTTTACAATGAAGGTTTGGAATGTAGACAATAGATCAGTAGCATTATTTTGATTTTTTTCATTGATGGCCTATGTTATCTGTTATACCATGCTAACTTGTCGTTTAGGAGGTAGGGTAGGTTGCAGATTTGATGTTTTACTGATCATCAAATTTTGTTCAAGAAGCATGCAACTCCTCAGTTTTCCAATGTCTTGGACAACACAGGCGCGAAGATATCTTTGGTAGTATTCACAAACTCTTGGTCAATCCCTCTCTGTGTGCATGTGCAAACTCCTGTGGGGTATGTGGTTGACCAACACACACAATCCGTTTGTATGACGTAATGCCATGATTTAATCTGACTTCCCCCTTAAGTAGATTAATCTATTGTTGGAGATCTAGGTCTCCGTCTGAAAACCGTGAAGTAAGTTATTGCCCCAAAAGATGGGGGGGGGGGGGGGCTTCTCTTTAGTTAGTGATTATGGAATGGGCTTACTTTCTGTGTAGAATGGCTTGTCTTGAGCCATATCAAAGTTATACTTTTCTGTCCCTTGGTGAGGTGATTTGTTTAGGTTCTGCAGATAGAGGGCTTCTATTTGGTGGTGTTGGGTGGTCTCTGTGTGTGTGTGTGTGGTAGTTGGAAGAAGAGGGAGGGGGGGGGGGGGGTGTCCGACTTGCTTGAGTTTGGGTAATTTTTTCCCTCTCAATTGGTTTCAACCACGTAGTAGGAGGATACAAGATAGTGATCGTGTTTTTTATAGGTTCCTTGCCTTATTCTGCAATATTGTATACACCTCAATTACAGAATATTTACCATTTGGGTTGAGTTACTGGAATCACCACCAAGAGAATTCTTTTGTAAGGAAGTAAACCTTGAGGCTCCATCTGGAACGAGGACCTCCTCGAACATGATTTAGATGCTACCAAATGCTTATCTCAAAATGGTTGAGCTTCCAATGTGGTATGTGATAAAACTTTGCTCATTATCGAAGTTGAAAAACCCTAGCTTGCCCAGGTTTATAGATTTGCTATTTTTCAAACTTTTTCAATAATCAACCCAATCAAACACCAGAAAGCAATAAACATAAGAACACAAGATATACGTGGAAAATCCAAAACGAGAAAAAAACCATGGGAAGGAATCATGCACTAAAACCATTGTACGATTACAAGTAGTTCTTACTCAGTGTTCGCGTATACTCACCACGAATCCTAAGACCTACTTGCCGAATCCACGTTTATCGTACCTTTGCATGATCACTGAATCTTGAATCCTCAAGCCTTCCAAACGAATCGCCTTTCGAACTCCACGAAAGGACTTTGTGTAGAGATTGAATGTGTTGTAGTAGAAAACCCCTCGAAGATGATCCTTTAGAGTATAGATTGGTATTTATAAGTAGGATCAAACTATACAATGAGCGCTTGTTTTGCTTGAGCAAAATCCTTTTTTACCAAAATGTGAATACAGCCCTGTTGCTTGAGCAAACCAGTTTTGCTTGAGCGAAATCCTCTTCTTCCAAAATGTTAAAACATACACGTTTCACTTGACTAATCAACTACCGCACTCATAAAATAAATATTCCCATGTGAGATTACTTTCCACATCCTAGTACAGATGCTCTAAAAATTAATCAAATAAACGTACAACTCGATAATAAAGAATACATGCAAATGTGAGTTTTGGTCATGAAAGTGCCAACCAAAAAGGAGCTCAGCCTATGGAGCTTATAGAAGTTAATCACTTACTAGCTCCTAAGCTTCCTAGAGTATGCAGCATGTCTCAAAGTAGTAGACCTTGAATTATGTTAGTATTGTCTCCTTTTCGTGACAAACTCCTGTAAATCAAAATTATAAAAAGTACCAAAGTAAGTTTGAGTCCTGTTTTTTCAAAAACAATACTATGTAACGTTCCAAAATTTAGTGAGTCCCTAATCTTCAACTCCAAGAATTATGTTATGCCTTCAGAATCCCCATAATCACCTTTTGAGGAACCCATGTTGCACAATACCTATATGGTAATACTTTTTTTATATTTGTTTCTCTAAGCTTCATTGGATTGTTATTTTTTTGTTCTTATCGCAAATTTTTTCATGGCAATATAATAGAGTTTTGTCACGTTATGTTTGTACCTTATGAGCATGATCCATATCCTGGTGTAACCATACTGTTAGTTTTCTGATGTGTTGATCTTCTTATGAGATTAAGCTGTGCAAAGTATTTGTCAATGTCAGTAAAACACTACTGATTTGTAAGGTAAACTTTTGGCTGGTCTGGAGTAAGAAGCCTTGTTGAGGAATTAGTTGTAGGTTATGAATGGTAGGTTTCTTAGCTTCTTGGAAGATGCACAAACTTTATATGTTTTGCAATCATGCCAATGCACAGCTTCTTCTTCCTGTGCGTTTTGTTTTTGGACTTTTTGTTTTCTCTTAGTGCCATGCACGGTTACAACCGACTTGGAAAAGTAATACTTAAAAGGCCCTCCCTAATCCTATAAAGTAAACAAGTAAATAAATGAGGAAAGATAAAAATCCTCCTTAGGTGAAAAGTGAAGTAATCTAAAGTGGATCCAATTTAAGTTCAGAAATGCCCATCTGCTGTACATCCTTATTCGTTTGTATCTTTCCCTCCGCAAATACCAAATCGGATGTAAGGGGCAGCCCACAAAGCCTCCTTATGTGTGAGATCAGTGTTTTTTGTTACAGTGAAATGGAAGGAAATCTGGGCCACTTTTGTATCAAAAGTTGTAGGTGTTGTCATGGATGTGCCTAGAAATGGACGGGTCACCATGGTGACTGGTTTTAGTATGGCAACATACAAAAAATGAGGGAACAACATTAAGGTGGGTTTTGTAAACCGCAGATGTGTGGTTGGCGTCTGATGATGGCTGGTGGTGGTGTGCTATGATGCACGGACACCGACACAGACAAGGACACGGGGACACGGGAATTCTAAAAAAATGGGGACATGGACACGGCGGGGGACACGCCACGTGTATATTTATTTATTTATATTTTATTTATATAAATAAATAAATAATTTTAGTTTGACACCCAGAAATTTTAAAAAATTTACAATTTGAACCCAATTTTTTTTAAAAAAATTACAGTTTGACCCCAATTTTTTTTTTAAATTACAGTTTAGCCCCCATTTTTTTAAAAAAAATTACAATTTGGCCCCTACCATGCCCCCATCAATGTCCCTCCGGTGTCCCCAGCCGTGGCCCTGTAAAAAATTTAAATTAAATTATGGGACACGCCACGTGGCGTGTCCCATATTTGTCCCCGTGTCCCGACACTGCGATACTTCGACCTCTAGAGGTGTCGGTGCTTCATAGGTGGTGTGGATGGCTGTATCAAGGTGTGCAATAAGGGTTAGGGTTTTCAGGATACACAAAGATGGAGATAAGGGTCTAGTTGCATTCTCACATTGAGATTTGACTTTGACTCTAGTTTTTTCCCTCCTCACTAGCAAAATATGCCCGTTTGAAACAAATTTTGCATACTTGGACTGAAAATTAATGGTCCACTTCAATCCACAAACTATAGGAGGTTGTGTGGTTATTTTCAAGTCACAGGGGGAATAACCCACGCCGGGGAAACCACAAGGGGTAAAGAGAAGTTTCCTCTGTTGTTGAATTCCAACCTCTCCCAGCTGTGCTTTCCTCGAATCAGATATCATCTGTTTGGTGGTCCCTCTTCCCCCCTTCTTTTGGGTATCAATAGAAATATCTCTGTTATGTCAGATGCGACTTTTAGTCAATATCTTCTATGATCTAGTAGAGATGGAGCTATGTTGCAAGTTGCAAAAACTCAATTGAATCTTAGCTGCTATGGTTATGATAGCTAAATTCTTCTAACATTAGTTGTGTCCTCATGCAATGTTTTGGTTGTTAGTTTAGATCTTTCCTTTTTACCCTATGTGTCGATTAGTTAAGCTCATTTTTTTCTCTTTCCGATGCAAAAATTCTCAAAACTATCCACCTGTCATGGTTCTTCTGAACAATTGGATTGAGATCCATAAAACAAAGTTCCGTACTAAACAATTTACACTGACGTGTACAACCAATTTATGTCCAACAATTCATGCTACTCAAAGGTGGTAGGCCTTTCTACTAATAAACCACCCTACACCATGCTCTCCCACTGTGTTGGGGAAGCCTCGTAATGCACTTGCATTACTTGGAACTCCATATCACTTGTCTATGGTATGTGGGTAAGCTTTCGGTCTCCTCTTTCGTTTCTTGCTTCTCTTTTCGATATTCACCCACTAATCTAGTAGTCCCAAATGTAGAGCAGTTAAATTGTATGGTCCAATATGACCCAATTAGAATTTCCTAAATAAATGGGTCGGTTTGGATGGGTTTTACATGGGCGGAGAATTGGGTTGGGCCGTTGGGGTGAAGATTGCCAATTCTAGTACTGATATGTATGTGGCAAACTAGACAATTTGAGTTGACTACTTGTTTTGTCGCTGTCTACAGGCTCATTATTGATTTAATCCTAATACTAAAAGTCAAGATGCATAGGTGACACATTCATTTCGGATAGTACTTGACAATCTTTATGCTTATTTATGTTTGGTGCAGGGTTGTGCCTGACAGTCCATCAGCACGCATGATGAGCCTTCCAAACACCAGAAAGCTGGCCTTCAAGAACAAGGTTTGTTTTGGCACGGGAGATCAATGGCGAGCTCCAACCTTAACTGCTAACATGGCTTTAGTAAGAGCTATTTCACAAACTGGGATGTCTCTGTTTACAATCGAGCATAGGCCGCGTGCTTTAACTGGTGATTAGGGCTTTAAATGATGGGTACAAGGGAGTTTCTTGTTTTCATGGGAGAGCACTGTTGATACAAAGAAGTTGAATGGTCATTTTCAGCTTCTGGAACCCAGAACAGGAATCCATTCGGCCATGCTACTTATGGAAGTTGATAGGAGAATGATCATGGCTTTACACGGAATAATTTGAACCATCCCTTGTCAAAACTATGTAGTTATAGAAAGGGGGCTTGGTGCAATGTTAGCACGAATGAATGCTCATCCCCTTTGATAAAGAAAAGGGGGAAATATGTTTGTAAGGACAACCAATAAATCGTAGGTGGACGTAAATAACTTCTGGGCGGATGAAGACTACATAAGAGTCTCCTTACAACGAAATTCTGGAGATCCTTGCAACCTACAATCATATTGCTGACCTTTTGACTGACTAAGAAATATGACCAGAAGTAATTGTTGCATTGCTGTGGTCTTTCTCTTTTGGCGCGACCATCCTTGTATCTGCAGCATCATCACTGCCCAATTTTGTATCCTCTTCTTCTCTAGATAAAGCATCTATAGCCTTGTTTTCTTTTCCACTTTTGAAAGTGCTCTCATAGACGAAGCCATTTTTGCTGCACAAGAGTGGTCTCTCTCTGTTCCGATAAGAATTTAAGGCTTTGATGATCAGTCCTAATTATGGAAGTGTCTTCCTAGGAGGTAGTACCTCCATTTGCTCACACCTAACACCTCAACCAATAATTCCTATCGTAGGTAGACAAACCCAAGGTTTTTGGAGACAAGGCCTTGCTGTGAAAGGCTATGGGTTGCCCTTGCTGCATGAGTACTGCTCATATTCCCCTTCCAGAAGAATCACACTCCAGCACAAAGGTCTTGGTGTGGTTAGGTAGTGCAAGAAGAGGGGTAGTTGACACCACCACCTTCAATTGGTGAAAAGTCAATTCTGCAATTTCAAACCATTTGAAAGCATCTTTTTTGAGTTTTTCTTGTCAGTGGCGTATATGTTCCTATAATCTCTGTTGACTCTTGATAAATCCCAGTCAACCCCTGAGAGTTTTAGTTCTTGGTCATATGAACATGATTTCAATATTAGCTGGATCAGCTTCTACAACATCACTACTAATGACATCGCTACTCTACTTGATGATGCCCAAAAGGACACTTGTGAAATTGTAAATATAACTAGTGTTCCCGTAGTTTGGATAATGTTTTGCGTAAATGATGGACACGATCAGGACAAGTCTTGCTGTAGTCATTCCTTTGGTGATAGTGCAGGTTTTGAAGGTTTGGGATTACATATGAACCCAGAAGCATTGGTTCTTGGTGTAGATGTGGTCTTAATATTCATGGCCTCAACAGACTATTGTTTGAGCCTAGCTAATCCCCTGGCTTGTGACACATTGCAAAGTTGAACATCTGTACAGTTTTTATCTCATCCATCACATCGCTTACAAAAACAACTTACAAGTTAATTTCTAAAATTTATTAGCCATGTGTTTAGCTAGCCAATTCGTCAAATTTATCTTGGTCAATCTTTTAGTTTAAGTTTCTTCAAGTTTATAATTGCCTCATGGCATCCTGATACGAACTTTCCTGAGATCGAGCAAAAATAGTGCATGTGAAATATTTCTGTGACCTAACAACATCTCCAATCCAACATCCTCTATTTCTTCATTTAAGAGGAGGAAATTAACATTTCGTAAATTAAAAAGTGAAAATGGAGAATTTTATCAATCATACAAACTCCAATCACAAATATTATATCTGATCTCTATTTTATCGGTCCTTGTTCCTATCAGTACCATCTCATAAGGATTTGGTCCAGAGAGCCTATCCAACGGCAGCCTTGTTTGTCGATCTAGTACTGTTGTTTGTCATGGTTTCGCATAAGAATGTGGGATTTTTGTGGCATTCTGGTTCCGGGCGTACTCATTAGCATACCATCTACAACAAAATTTGCACCCCCAATGGCATACTGTCCTCCAATAACCCCTTTTGGGTTGACTAATTGGAGCTGAATATTGGGACCCCATTTCCCTTGTTACTGGGACGTAAGAACTTGTAGGGCTGGCTTCTTGGATATGCGACACATACTGACACGGGACAATATCCAGTTTTGATAGATACACACACACTACTTGTGCACTTTGTAGCAATTTTGGCCGGGTTAGGATTTGCTTTTTTTACTGGGATTGGACAAATTGTACTAATTATCTTACCAAAGTTTCACTATTGGGTACCGTTAACCCCACCCTCATACACCATTTGAATGTTGTCCATCAGCTTTGTTAGTTTAAATGATTGCGGAAGGTATTGATGACCGACTTATCTAGTGGGTAGGGCAGGTAAAGCGGTCCATTTTCCCTTCTTCCTCAAGTTGGTGGCAGACAGTCTTTTCTATTTCTTTGAGAAAAAGGCAATTCTGATACTCTATGAAACTTAACATACCCAAGAAAAGAACCTCAAGCCTTTTACTAAATACTTACTGATAAATTGAATCCAATGAGGAAACTTAAACAATACAACAAGAAATAGGAGTAATAATGGAGAAAACAAATGAAGGGGGAATACAGACACCCTTCTGAGTAGTCTCAATTTCGAAGTCAGCCCTCACTAATAATAACTGAATCTTATAGCTTGGGCCTAAATTTGCAAGTGCTGGCTTTAATGCTGATCAAATTGTTAGCAGATAGGCTATCAACAATGAGCAGGCAAGTGCCCATTATCCTCACCTTACGCAACTTTAACTTTCCAAGTTTGATGCTCACCGGGACATCCAGCTTTAGATCCAAAGGGATTCTTCCAGTCTGCTGTTGCTCCTGCAGCGCACTCATCAGGGCGCTTGCATATTGGTTTTGACCTGTCAAAACTACATCCAGCTTTGTGGTATTCTGGTGACCCTGGTAGAATCTAGGGATCGATCCTTGACATAGCTTAGTACTAGAGTACCACACGCTCAGTCGACTCCCTTTTTCGTAGTATATTCCAATTTTCTGGTTTGGGTTTGATGCGGTGATTTTGACGTCAAATCTGGCGTAGAGGCTCATGTCGAAATTGAGTGTCAAGTCGGAGATTTTCAGGCTCTCAACTGAGTACTGGGGGATTTTTGGATTGAAGACGAGGTAAATGGTGACACCAGTGACTGCTAAGGAGATCAGGAGGAGGATAAGAAGGCTAATTGTCCAGCACATGCATTTGCAAAAACATGAGCTGCTTCCTTTCTTTGGTGGATTTGATGGGTATGGGAGCACTGGAATATTGTTGGTGGTACTTCTGATTACTGGAGGATGGGAATGCCGTTGCACTGAATTACCTTTCCCCATTTCTGAATTTGATGATGACAAACCATGAGCCATTAAAGGACGTGTTGGCTGCGCTTCCACGTCCGCCACGATTGGATGAATTTTCTGATTATCTGCCATACTTTTGATCTTTATCTCAGCTTGAAAATTTTGTACTCTCTCTCTAATTGGTTGATCGTACAAGAAAGCAATAGCTTGTTGAAGAGGCAGACACCATTTATATATAAATACAGCTGATAGCCTCCTTATTTTGTTCTGAGTAGGCGTGTATTTGTGTTTAGAAAAATCTGCTGATTTGTCTGTTGGAGAGATGGGGAGAGTGGATTTGGTTGGAAAATTCTTACCAACCTTACCTAATAAAGAATTATAGGTCAGCTACTTGTAGTAATACTAAGTACAAACAAAGAGAGTATTGACTCATTTTATACAATTATTAAACTCCAATGGAGTGCAGATGATCTTTCTGCACTTGTTTTGCATTTAGGAATCGCATGTTAGGCAAATTGATTTTAAGAGTAATTGGTGCAACATACCCTTGTCAAAAGTGTTGCAACTCAAGAAAGTAGCTACTTATTTGCACATCTCAACAATTTCTAACCAAATCAAACTTTCTTGTTTTCCAATGTCGTTATAATGACATTTTACTACTATTACTCTTTAAAGTGGTAGTGTCATTTTTTCACCTGGAAATTAGTCTTTGTTTGGTGGTCACAAATTCCACAAAAGAGTCCTATAAAAACATAGAGGTGGCGATCTCAACCCAAATCCATGTATCCTCCCATATTCGCCTATTTACAACCTGTCTATATATATATATAGATGATTGTAATTGGGTAGCACCACACCTCTCATTTTCAACCGCTAGGATTTCTTGGGTGGGGGGGTGGGGTGGGCGCTTCCGCTTCACCTCGTTGGGGGGGGGGGGGGGGGTGGGCGCTTCCCCTTCACCTCGTTCTCTTGTCTGCTCTCTCCCTTCACCTCTCTTTCCCCGCTGGATCTCTTTCCCTCTACTGTTTATGTGCTTTTCAGGGGTGTGATGAGAAGGGCTTCATCTTCCCTCTAGCGGCGGTCTACCCGCTGCCGTGGTGTGGCCTTGCCCTGTCTCCCCTCCTGGCGGCTGCAAATTTGGTGAGCAAGGTTTCGGTGGTGTGTTTAATAAGGTCGAGGTGGAGAGGCTGAGAGCTTAGTTTAGGTTTTCAGGGTGGTTGTGCCCTTTTTCACCGGCTAGGTTTCCCCCAATCCAGCGGTTCCATCCCGTTGATGGGGTTGGAGGTGGGAATAAGTTTTCTTAGGTCTGTCTGGATCTTATTCTGACCCTAGTTTTGCATTCGGTCTCGCCGTGGTCGCGTGGGTCCGGCGAGAGTATGTGTCCTCGTGTCCAGAGCTCGCTGTTTCAGCGGGGCGGGAGCTTGTCCCGAAGTGGCGTCCATTACTCGAGGCAGCGAGAACTTGCGGATTTTGTCGACGACCTCTTGCGCCGCGAGTCAACCGCTGATGTGTTTAGAGAGCAGTCCATGCGGGTTTCTAAAGATTTCATCGGTGCTCCAAGCCTATGGTTTGAGCTGGATTTCCGGCTAGAAACTGCCAAAGTCAAAGATGGACTCTATGCCGGCACCTCGTGCTGGTTTGCTTCTGCAGTACGCGTCGTAAAACCTATTAGCCTATAGTGCTTCTGTACCATTTTTGGTTCACTCCAATTATTATGATGCAAAGTTCTGAATACCGTACCGGTTAGGGTACCGGTTTTTCTACTGGTACGGTACGTACCGGTACCGGTCAGATACCGGATACCGTTTCGGATTTAGCGCAATTTACATTATATAGTTATAAATCGGTTATTTTTTGCATGTTATTCAATTTATTATAACATAAACTTTTATTAAATAACACAAATTACACTCTCATTAATATAAGTTCCTATAAATATCAAATCATGAGAGTTCAAATTTTATTTTAAAAAAAACTATAAGCTCAAAGAAATAAATGAAAACAAAACCTTTCTCAGTAATTACTAGCCCCACATGTAAGTTGTAACTTGTAAGAGCATCCACAGTGGTATAATCAAAACAAAAAGGTTTATAAAGTTAGCAACATTTGCTCAAAAAGAGCTCACATTGGAATAACCAAATTTAGAAACATCTTAGCAACTCATCAAATTTTAGCCCTTAGATAATCAAAACTATAAACCTTTTGCCAATAAGCAAATTTAATTGTTTTCACATTTCCTCAATCAAGTATACCATCATTACATAAAAACTTTCTTTCAACAAAGATACTTTTAAAAACAGTTTTTATTTTTTTTGAAAAAACAGTTTTTTACACTTTTTTTTATTAAAACTGTTTTTCCCCTTTTTTAAAAAAAAACAGTTTTATTTCAAAACAAGTTTTTTATTAAAACTTTTTTTCAAAAACTGTTCTTTTGAAAGAAACACTTTTTCTATTAAAAAATTGTTTCTTTTAACTTTTTCCCGAAAACTGTTTTTTTTTTTAAATCAAAGTTTTCAAAAAACTTTTTTCACTTTTTCTAATAACCTATTTTTATTAGTTTGAAAACTATTTTAAAAAAATTGTTTTCTATGTCACAATTTCTAGATTTTTATAAGTTAAAAAGGTGATGTGGCAAGTTTTGGTTATTCAATTTTGATTGTACCACTGTAAACCTCTACATTGCTAACCTTAGCAACCCCTTAAATGGACTGCTTCTCTCTCTCTCTCCTCTACATTGCTAACCTTAGCAACCCCTTAAATGGACTGCTTCTCTTTCTCTCTCTCCTCAACCAGTCAATCAGACCCAGTATTTTCCTTCCTCCCATTCCCTTCTAACTTTATGCTACCATTTCCTATTTGCGCCGTTGAAAGTAATTTTGGATGGAAACCCACTTCGACTTTGTTCTTCCATGTTGACAGAAGGACGTCGCAATGGCGCACTCCGTCATTGGATTTTCCGCTGCGGTTTGATTTCGTTGTTGTGCTGTGAGTTCTATATCTTCTACCTACAAGCTTCGGCAGTTCTCTCTCTCTCTGTTGCGATTTGTCAGAGATGCCCTTGTAACAGCTTCTGGTCGCGATCTGCAAAATCCCGGACGAAAATCCCGGTAACAACTTCTCGGCCGAGATTCTCCCGGTACGCCGGAATCGTCCGAGATCAGCCGGAAAGTTGGACGAGACAGAAATGGAGGTAAAGAGTACCGGATATGTGCTGAAACGGAACGTACCGGCCGGTACGGAACGGTATCAACAACTCTGTTATGATGTAATCTTTACCTTCGGGTCTTAAATATATACAATTGCCTGTTGATAAAAAATTAATAATAATAAAATTGGGTAACACCACACCAACACAGGTTGCGTGATTTGGGACACAGGTTCATTCTCTTGAGAACAAGGACAAGTTCACACAAATTAGGCCAATTTGTTTCAATTACCCAAGGAAAAAATAATTCTGTTTTCCAGCCGTACTTGCAATTAGTCTTACACTTTGTTGCACTTTGCCTATTGAAACCAACCAGGGTGTAAACTGCAGTTATGAAGCCGGCTCACATGTTTAATTTCATAAACTATCCCTTTAACTACCCAAATAAACTGCCAAGAAGATTAAAAAAAAAACCAACTGCCACATTGATTTTCTTTCCCCTCTTTTCTACTTTCAACATCACAGATTTCACCGCGTAAACAACTGCCACTTGGAGATTTTTCACCTTTTCTCTTATACAAAATACGATTTGCACGTGCATTGCATGTGTCTTGGCATCTAGAATATGAATACAAAAAGAATGCAAGCCACCGAGAGAGAGAATTTTGTTGGGGTTTGTTCATATTCCATTTTCTCCTTTTCAGAGAGAGGAGAGAAAGTAGAGAGATGTGGTTAGAGTTTCCTCGGAGGCACGGGTTTATCGGATCCAAAGCGGGTTCAAGAGTTTGATGGGACTTCTATCCAACCCACCCATAACTAACCCATTCATTAATGACCCACATGTAACCTGCCCATATTAACCAAAGAACCGCATCAACCCACCCAAACCCAACCCACCCCCTCATTTGCCACCTCTAATTAAAGACAAAAACCCTCTTTGTGGTTTGACTACTTTTTTAGTTCCTAAATACCCTTCATAACTAACAACAATCTACCATATATCAGCCCAAACTTCGCAGGTTGATAAGAAACAATAACTAAAAGCAATTCACTAGTTAATCAACAGAAACTTCATCCGACCTCTGCCAAACAAATGTAAAGGCCTCCAACTTCATCTCCCCCACGTTTATTGTCCTCCACGGAACCCATCAGAGAGTAAGTTCAAACTTCAAACTTCAGCAATGTGGTGCACTTTCGAAGCTGATAATCGTAGACACATCTTTAGCAGGGCTGATATACAATTCCATCAATTTGCCATGCCCTTCTATTGCCTAAAGTAAGATGGGTTCTCCCTTCGCGTTCATCTTCCACAGTAAATCAATGACCCATGCACAAACCCCCCAAACGAATTTTCTGTATTGTTTTCACGCCATAGGAGATGATCAATCATCAAAGGAAGACCAAAACAAAACAAAACAAAAAAAAAAAAGAGAGAAAAAGCTAGCATAGTTTATGAGGTGTTAGTACAACTCTAGATACACTTGCTTTTATCCAGAAGGCTACTGAAGATACGACACGAAGGGTACCCACAGTTCACTAAATTCGTCATCATTTACAGTATCTCAGAAACAAACATCAAACCAGCACCATGTTCAATAAATCATGCAGACACTGAGCTACCAAACATGACCCATCAAAAAAGACCTACGCACCTCAAAGGATCTGGATCTATGCGGGAAGCAGAGGGCCAACAACAAAGTTGTATTCAGATCGAGGATTTATGCAAGAACCAAGGGAAAACAATATCATGAGAAACAAAGAAATAAATTTAGCTCCTTTATACTCCATTGTTTATTTTAATTTTATCATGACAATTTTTCTTTGAAAAACAATGGATCCAAATGCAACCTCTATGTCCTAGAAAATAGTGCAAAACAATACGACATGATGACACTCACCAGTGATATTCACTTTCACTTTATATGATTTTACTTCTTCACTAAAACATAGACCACAACTCGTGGGCTGCAATATTCCGGATGCCACTGTGTTTGGTCCACACGCCCAACGGTGAAGTCCTTGGACACAGATTCTAAGAAGTATTCCAGTATAGCGTCTGCCAATGAAACAAGTATGAGATATAGACACTTACCCCAAAAAAGTACTAGATATACATGTCTCCAAGAACAGAACACTCCTACACTATGAAACAGTACATTTACCATTTCGAAGTTCTCCTGCTAAGATAATTGTTGTTTGGATTCCACAGAGTTTTACAAGTGTGGCCAACAAATCCATCACTGCCCCCTCGCTATAAATGATATCTGAGCCAAACACTTGATAGTTTCCTCAAAAAGAAGAAGACATGCAATAAGGTCCCATACGAAATGAAGAAACCTACAAATATACAAGTTTAGGAAAGAAAACTGCTAAAATTCAGACTAAATTCAAATAAGATCCAAACAGCTCACTGATCATTACTAGCAAGCCCAGAATGAACTTCAATGGAGATCCAAACAACACCATGTCACCATGTTCACATTTTGATGACCACATACAAGGTTATGGATTTGTTGTTTTTCTTGGGAAAGGAAAATCTCATTAATCGTAAAAAATCAAAACATAAAATAGGTACAATGTGAAAAGAAATGCATTAGATCTTCAGAGATAGAACATTGACTCCCCTAATGCTGACACTAGCGAAATTTCAACCTACCCCTTATCTTTGCGGATAGAAATGCACTAATTTCGTAGGTCATGGCACACCAAGCAGAAAGTCTTCGTACAAAGCCCAGTGACAAAAAGAAACAAATGAGTTTAGAAGAACAAAGAATCCCAATTGTTTGCATATATGGCTCAACCTTGTTTTGCCCAAACACTAGCTTGAAGTAGAAAAACCAGCTTGATTGCGAGAGGCCTGGCTGCTGTTGGTTAGTTATACAGACCCAATTTGGTATTAGATTGGATGTTAAAATGACCCGACTAGAACCAAACTGTTCCAAGTAGAAGTCCTTAAAGTCTTTCAACTGAATGGAGGCCTAGGTGTGAATACTCAAATCTGGGCCATTTCTTTTCTCTTTCCCTCAAACCTCCTCATAACATGTGTACCACGCAAGGCCCTATTTTGGTGGAATAGATATTATGAGTTATTTATGACCCAATTCCTAGATTAGCTTCTTCTGCATTACGTAGTGTTCAAAATGCTCAAACAGTTTATCATTGCAGCAGAAAATAAACAAAGAAAACAAAAAGAAGAAACATAAAAAAGATAACACCGTGAGAAAACATTATTTCTTTATGATTTCAGAGGCATGTGAAAATAAACCATCATCATATGACCAACTAAAGCAAGCTAGGAAAGGAGACTCTTATTCATATATGTTTAAGGGAGATTTAATGTACTAATTTTGTACCAAAATCCGGTGAAGGGTCAATCAACTCTCTATCAGGCTCCTCTCCCCAAATGAGTTCACTCACTGCTGCAGAACCACGAACATCTCCATACAGATTAGTTTCAATGTTCTTTCTCAATAGCCTCAATCTATCTGGCAAATCAGTTAGAGTAACTTCGGCACCCAAAAGAGCAGCAATGCAGCTGGAAACACAACAAAGAAAAGAATAATCTTCAACGACTTTCAGCGACCATTTCTAATGATAAAGAAATGTCCCAGAGTAAATATTACTATTCATATTAAGAACTTCCGGCATGCACAAAGTGCTAACTACTAACTATATCTCATAGCAATGGTCTAGCAGCAAAATATTTCAACAGTTCTGATTAAGTTCTGTTACACTGGGGGATTCACTACCAACTGTAAGCTATAGTGATTGAGTTCACCACCAACTGCAACATATATCATATACGACAACCATGGAAAGCATGTCAGGTGAGAAGGACGCAGTTTTAATTACCCTACTAAGCCACAGCCAGATCCCAATTCAACAACCTTCTTTCCTCGAAGAAGCATCATCCCAGATTCCACAGCATGCTCTAAGAACTTCCCCAGCACAACTCCACTATCCCAAAGCACTGCTCCAGTTACTCCAGGAGTCCCCTAAAGAAACAAAATTCAATGATCTAAAAATTATCAAAATTGGAACGTAATAAAGTAACTGAATAGATGGTCAAGATAGTAGCTGCTTTACAACATTAAGAGGAGGCTGTGAGCAAAATCAAGTACACTTTGTCTTAGAGAGTTCTGATAACTTAAGAAGCACGAATACATAGACACGACACGACAAGGACACACGGACTCGGCATTTCTACAGAAACTAAAACATCGACACAAATTAAGTAAAATATATACATATTAACAGTTTACCAAATAACACCTATAGTTTTTATACCTCTACTTATCTTTCACTTATCATCCATTGTTGAAAATATCATAACAGCAGTTAATTTAATTGAAGCAAAAGTCTTAAACACAGATTTGGTCCATGGCTTAAAGCACATGCAACACAGTCAGCAGCCTCAAGTAAGCGGCCCAGACCCACAGAAGATTAAAAACAAAACCCTAAATCCTTTTCCCCAAGGCGACGGGATACAGAAGCCCTAAAATCATTAGCAGCAGTTGTCTTTGGAAAATGGTGACATAAAAAGAGGAGAAGCACATCAATCGCTGCTTGGAGATGAAAACCAGCCACCATTGCTTGGAAATGATGGATAAATTAGCTGATTAGCTGGGTGAGTAACTCTCTCCACACACACGCGCGCGCACACATATATGCCCATGCAAGGTACAACGTGTCAAATAAGCCACTGGCCTAGTAACTTGTTGGAGCCTAAAAATATAGCCCAAAATACTTAAACCCAAGTTACTAATGGAGCAGTTTACATGGTTCATCATATACCAAATATCAACGAGGTGGACTTTCAACAAGGGACGAAGGGTTACAAACTCCCCACTGTAATGAGCCTCGTGCCCTTGCTGTTGAACACTATAGTCATCTGCACACAAAGGCTATTCCCTAGTGACCACACCTGGTTCCATGCCCACACGATCGAGAACACAAGTCACTCTGATACCTCTGGTAAAATGCCCTGAGTAAACAACTGGCTTAGTACCTTGTTCCAGCCTAACAAGTGGCATAGATCTACCACGATGTTAGAGATTCATTTTTTTAATGCTAACCCCTTTGTTCTAGACTTACTTCCCTTGATTATGCACACCAATTTCCTGGCTTCATTCCTGCACTTAACCACAACCACCACCCGTGGGCCGCGCCACTTACTAGCATAGCCAAGCACCAACATTCTGAGGGTTGCAATGAAAGACAAGAAACCATTTTTCATGGAAAACATTTGCAGAAAGCTTTTTCTTGTATTTTTATTATTATTATTATTATTATTATTATTATTTGCGTTATAAGGGACACTCCTATTTCAGAAGGTAAAATTTTCTAAGGGCAGTGCTTTATGTATATCAGTATATGTATTGGCCAAAGTTACTCTGTCTCCAGTCGTCCCCGTTTGGCGTTTATACCCCCTATCGATTGGAGATTACATGGAACTGTTATTGTTGTAGAGGAAAACATTTACCGCGGAACCAAGCGAGCATAAAACCAGAATGACAATTGGGAGCATAAGATAAGATGACTGAAGAAGAGGGAGGAAAAAGGAGAAGAAGAATACCAAGGAAGAAGGGGATTGGAGAATGGAAAGAGAGCGGCCGCAAGCATCGAGAGGAAGGCAGAGAGAAGACTGAGAGACGAAGGCATTTGGTTTGGAGAGAGTTGGCTGTTGAATCCCCCACAGCAACATCATCTCCTCTGCGGCAGCAGAAGCAGCAGCAGCGCCTTCTTCCTCCTGCTCCATTGAATCATCATCATCAGTTGATGATACGATTCTCACCTTGCCTCCGTACGATCCAATAATCTTCTCCATCTTCTCATCTTCTCCTGCCATGACTACCGATTTTATGCCTTTATGCCTGTTCTTTAGTTTTCTTTTACCACCAGCCTAGTCTGGTCAGACATGGTGCTCCGCCGCCTGCAGGCTCCAACTCTGCTAAACTAAAATAAGAAGAGGGTAAATTCTGTCCGGACGAGGGGTGTGGGGGTGTGGTTTCGGCCACCCCTGGGCCTCTTCACGCATTTTTTTTTATAATCTAAAACGTGCATATTGTAAGACCTTTACGGCCCGTTTGGATGCAAGAAAAGAAGTTGGGGTATTAGTTAATTAGGAAATAAGATAGTATGGGGTATTAGTTAATAATAAGGAATGACCCATATTGATGTGATGTTTATACTATAGAGGGGGTTAAATAGTAGGTTGTTTGGATAAGGTATTAGAGAAGGGGGATTAAATAGTATTTTATTGGATAGGGGATAAGGAGGGGTATAAGGAAAGGTGGATAATGTAAAAAACTGTTAAATGACTATTTTGCCCTTGTGTAGTATTAAATTAGATTATTCATTAAATTAAATATATAATTATGAAATTCAACTTTTATTATTTTTTTCAGACAAGATTAATCAAAAATTATTTAACTAATATAATAATTATATAAAATAAATAAAATATTAACATTTCTTTTTTTAAGTGCTTTATTATTTTTATGTTATATTTTTAAAAATTATGAAATTTTAAAATGTTAAATTACGTACCTATTATTTGGATAAAATAAAATAAGTTTATCTTTCAAATGTTTAAACCGGTTATTTGTTTGAAAATGTTTAATAAAAATACTTAATAATGTTTAAAATAGGAAATTTTATCATTTTTTTAAATGTTTAATAAAACAGAAATTTTATGAATTTTTTAAGAAACCAAAATTTATAAAATGAATGGGGAGTAGATGGTGGTTAGAAACATGTGGGTGTTAGTTGAAATCATGTGAGGAATATGTGCAACAAATTATTTATATCAAATTTTCTATAAATAACACTCATTTTTTACATCTCATCTTCATTTCCTAATTTTTTTTAAATACTTAATAATGTTTTTAAATAAATTAATTAATTTAATAAATTCTAAAAATTGAATGAACCGAACCCTTGTAAAACCCAAATTTTGATCCCAACCGTCCATGTGTTTCACCCACATGGATCATGTGTTCATGTGTTCCACCCACATGAAAGAATTTATCCCCAAGGATAGAATTGCCCTCCATTTACCTCTGTGGCTCTGTCTCTCTCACGAAACAGGGGGTCAGTCTCCCACCATCTCTCTCTCCAACCCACCGGCCCACCCACCTTCTCCTATGGACGCCGACGACATTTAATTTTGCACACGACGACGACGACGGTCAGCTTTGGAAGACAGTGGATGGTCGATTGGTAATTCTCTCTCTCTCTCTTCCATTTTTTCCCGATCTAGGTGTGCATGTGTGTGACTGTATCGGCTGAAATGGGTAGCTGGGGGAAGGGGAAAGGGATAAGGAGGGGTACAATCGTCAGATATCGAGGGGAATTAGGGGGTATAACGTATGGACTCCTCAAACCCTGGCTGAAAATAATACCGCTGTTTGCCCTCTGCTCCGGTCTTAGCCAACGAAGGGGATAACGAAGACCCATGGCATTTTGCCTTCCCAAACGCCGGATTAGAACTGGGCCCAAGTATAAAAGAGGGGTGTTAAGATATCCCGGCCTCTTTTACTGCATCCAAGCGGGGCCTTAATATAATGTAGAGCCCGTAATATAATGTAGCCATGCAAAAAAAAATTAGCTTGTCTGAACATCGATAAGTATGTCAAAAGTTGAGTTTTTAGACGGAAAAGAGGACGGTTGAAGACAATTTAACTTAAAAAATACTCCATCCGTCCCAAAAAAAAAATGACAATTTTTGAAATCCGTGTCATTTTTCATCGCTTATATCTTTTAATCTATAATATTTTTCATGAGTTTGAAAACTTTGTATAATAGAATTAATCGAGAACTATCAAACAAGATCCATATTGCATATTTTTTGAGATCCATATTGAAAGATATAAGGAGTTGAAATTGGCACGGATATCAAAAATTAACATCCAATTTGGGACGGAGGGAGTAGTTGACAGATCTAGGCCGTCCATTTTTTCGTCTAGAAATCAACTTTTGACATACCTACCAATGTCCGGATAAGCTGATTACAGGGCCTACAAAATGCACAGTTTGAATTACCAAAAAAAATGCACGAAGGGGTCCCACGGGGGTGTTGACGGAAAACCCCACTTTTCCGGCTCATCCGGACATAATTTAATCTCAATCAAATTTTGATTACTATTAATTTTGACTATCCATTCTCAATTTTAGGTATTTTAGGTTTTAGAGCATCCATAGTGGACTATTCAAATAAAAATTTGGTTAGAAATTTGGGTAAGACATTTTCAATGCTAAACTCATATTTTTACCCAAATCTATTGTTGAATGACACAATTGTAATTAATGAGTGGCATACTGGTAATTAAAGAGAGTGAAAAAAATGGGTATGGGTTTGAGTCTCTTCAAATTTGGATGAATAAATGGTTAGAACTCAAAATGAGTATGACATTGGAGATGAGTTTTTAAGCTTTTTACTCAAATTTTAGGTTTGGGTAATAAAATGGGTAAGGATTGAAGATGCTCTTAGAGCATCCACAATGGAATAATCAAAAGTTGTCACATCATCTTTTGATTATCTATTTAAGAGGTTACTAAAGTTAGCAATTTAGATATCCACAATGCCATAATCAAAACTTGTCACATTACATTTTCAACCTATAAAAATCTAAAAATTGTCACCATATAAAACAATTTTTTTAAATATAATTTTCAAACTAACAAAAACATGTTGTTAGAAATAGAAAATAATTTTTTTTAAACTTTTATTTTGAAAAAAACACATTTTGGAAAAAGTTATAAAAAACAGTTTTTGAAAAAAATACATTTTTTTTAAAATAATAGTTTTTGAATTTTTTTAATAGAAAAAAGTCTTAATGTTTTTGCAAAAAAAAATAATAACCACTTTTAAAAATATGAGAGAGAGAAAGATAGAAATAGAATAGAGAGAAGGTTTGGTTATTGACAAAACGTTATAAATTTTGATTATTTGTGAGCACTTTTTTGAGAAAATATTGTTAATCTTAGCAACTCTATGGTTTTGGTTATTCCTCTATGGATACTCTTAAGGTTAGTAATGTTTGCTCAGAAAAGTACTCATACTGAAATAACTAAACTTAGTAACTAACCAAATTTTGGTCATTAGGTAAACAAAACTAGGAACATTTTGCCAATAACTAAATTCAGTGGATTCCACATCTTTTAAATCATGTACCCTCATCATTACACAAAAATCTTATCTCTCCTCTTTTTTTACTCTCTCTCTCTCTCTCTCTCTCTCTCTCTCTCTCTCTCTCTCTCTCTCTCAATCATATTGTCCAAAAAATAGTTTTTACACCAAATAGTTTTTTCAAAAAAAGTTTTATTTTTTTCAAAAACTATTTTCTTTTTTGAATTTTTGTTAAAATGAAAACTTATTTTTCAAAAAATTGTTTTGAAAAAATTATTTTCTATTTCTAATACGGTCTTGCTAACCTCCACCCACTAGGTGGAGGATAATATGTTAATAATTTGAAAGAAGTTCGGATATTAATGTACATATCACGGATATTAATACACTTTTCCAAATATTCATACACATTTTTTTGGATATCAATACACATTTTACCTATTATTCTACGCCCTTTGGGTGGAGGTTAGAATAATACTTTATAATAAATAATTTTTATTAATTTGAAAATTATTAAAAAATATTTTCTATATTAATGGTTTTTTGCTTTTTCTAATTTGAAAATATGATCATGCGACAAGTTTTAGTTATTCAATTTGATTATACTGTTGTGGACCTCTACATTGCTAATTTTAGCAACCCTTTAAATGGACAATCAAAGGTGTTGTGGCAACTTTTGGTTATCAAATTTTAATTAGTCCACTACGGATGTTCTTAGGCCCCATTCCGCTAACTAAAATAAGAATAAGTGGTAGGAGTAGTTATTTTTCAATAAATACTTATGTTCTAAATTAAATGTGATATATTTTGAGAGAATGACATGTCTCGTAAAACAGAAAATAAGTACTGTATTTGAAAAATAAGAACCTTAGCGGAACGGGCCTTAGACAATCTCCGGCTCTTACAACCAAGTTTTGAATACCGTACCGGTCACCAATTTTTTTCTGGAACGGTATGTACCAATACCGGTCAAATACCGAGTATCATTTTGGATTTACCGCAATTACGATTATACTATGGCTTTGTTCGGATAACGGTTTTGGATTTTCAAAAACAGAAATGGGTGTTCGGATCCCAGTTTGGGAGAAATTATCCCCTACCACTCACTACCTCATTTACTCGCTTCCTTCTAACGTTAACCTGCCCTCCTACCTCCTTGTCCTCTCCATCTTTCTCCTTTTGCAAAGGTTACAGAAGAGATTCTCGACTCCTCTTTACTCCTCTCTCTCTCTCGCTCGCTCTGTCTCCGTGAAGAGTAGGACGATTCCCATCTCTGGTATCAGATTTTCCCTAGCCCTCTCTCGCTCTCTCTCTAGCCGTGTTCTTTGAGAAATCTCGAAGGACAACCATAATCTCCATAGCATCGGCAGATACGTTGGTATTTGACTGATTCCTGTTCATTACAAGACCGTTGCTGTATAAAGATGGGTAAGGGGCGTCCAACGAAGTCGTCTCCCTCTTTACTGACCTCCTACTCCAACAGAATGGAAGGCCCAAGCGAAGACGGCATTCGGTGCGGTAAATGGCTTCTCCGATCAACCTGCGTTCGAAGACGTAGAGGTATGGTTCAATTTTGTTCATGGGTTCTGAGTTCGAATTTTCCTAATATACGATTTGATTTTGTTCATGGGTTCTGGGTTCTGAGTTCGATTTTTCGTTGGGTTCTGTGTGTTCTGGATCCATTCAAATCTATTTCAATACATGTGTGTTTTACATAAGTACGAAATTGGGTGGTTGTTGATAGATTAATTTGTGGTTTCGATTTGCGGTTTGAAGGCCTAATCTTGGCTTAGGTTTTGCTGCATATGCATGAGTTGATTTCTGGAAAATTAGGGCAAAACCCCATTTTTGTATAGGGTAAATTAGGGCAAAACCTTGAAGTTGAATTTTTTCTGGATGTATGGAAAAGTAACAAAAGAATCACAGAGAAAACTAGAGAGAGAGAGAGAGAAACTTAGATCTTGATTCTCATTTCGGAGAGGTGGATGTACACACTGGACTTTTACATGGGCCAGCTCAGTCAACTCCACTACCGAACAGTCAACTCCACTAATCAACTGATCTCAAACTAATTTAGCTTAACAGCTCAATAAACCAAGACTAGTGGTTCTGTCTTACAGGATGCACGTGATTTCTGATCTCCGGAGGTTGGATTTTGATTTCACAAACAAAAGTTGGTCTTACGTGATTACATGAGGTTATGAGGGTCTAGTTTCATGAGGTGGTTCGAATGGTTAACTAAATGGGATGTGGATCGTTGACCTTTCACTTAAAGTTGAATTTTTAGACTACTGTTATACACTGTAGTCTGAGTTCCTAACGCTTCCTAGTTGTGTTTACTGTCAGTGTAGTTTGGTAAACCATGCAAATATTTAGATGGTGTGCATATGTTATTCAGCAGTTATAGTCCCAAGTTTGGAGTTTGATTTTTCCATGCAACAATATGTTTATTTGTTTTGCTTTATGTTGACTGCCACCTCCACTATGGAGTATTATCATTTGCCTAGATGTTCGCCAACACAAAGTCCAATGGTCGAGAACTTATATATATTGTCTTGGAAAAAAATTACGATACAGTATATAGTAAGTATGTGCATATCTATGGCGCTCTCCTTTTTGGAAAAAAATGTTAGAAAATGGAAGAAGACTCCAAGACCACTAGAAGAAGAGTATGTAACATATCAAATAAGCCAAGCATGATGTTTGTATGCTAGCTTGTAATCATTCCTCCGATAGCCAAAAGATATACTTACAACTCACGCAAACGAAATATCTCATGGAAAAGAACATATTAATATAGCAAACCAACTACCTTACATATATCTTAATATAGATGAAATAGTCATTAACAGCAAAAAAGATCTCTGTTGCATTGGAGAGCTATACGGAATAACTTCTTTTCATTATGAGGTGAGTTTTTTGTGAAGACGATCGAAAGGCAAAAAAAAAGTTTTGTTCTGTAACTGAATGTCTACTGTTTTACTTTGAAATGTTATATGAGGTTATGGTAGTGGTAGTTTCCTAAAAAGATATTTTCTGGAAGTGTTTGTTGTAGTCAATTAGGAAGTACTTATCGAATTTCCGTTTGACCCAAAAAAGAAGAAGGAAGTACCTATCATCCTCGAAGTAGCAGCTAGGAACCTTACTCAACTACCAGGCATTGAAACACAAGTTTAGAATGGACTGTTATTCTTCTCTGTGTTCTTGTTATAGAATGGACTGTTCCAAATGATACCATTTGCAAAGGATGTTTCTGGTTGGAAGATTACTTTACTGATGTTTCTATCCTTCGTTTACTCTGTAATGACCTCGTTTCTATTTTCATGAACCCTGTTGGAAATTGCTTGTAAGTGTTGAATAATAGCCTATAAGTGCTGAAACTGGAATTATGCTGCTGAAACTGGAAATAGGTGCAGGAAATATGATATAGAGATGCTAAATCTGTTAATTGGTTGCTGAAAACTATCATTGCTGGAAATCACTGATATGTGCAGGAATTACCATGTCATAAATGCAGGGAAATGAGATTTGTCTTGAGCATCGATTTGTTTTGAGGATGTGAAACTATTTTTCGTATTTTCATTATAAACTAGTTTGCAGCTGTTTTTTTTAGAACTTCAAACACCTTACTGTAAATCCTTTCCAGCTGTTTTTTTTGGTAGTTGGTTCACAGTTCTGTAATTTCTTTCAACGATTTGGGGGTAATTTGTTTGATCTTGTTTGTTGTTGTTAGGTCAACCATTATCATTAAAATTTGAACCCTCAACTCCAACTTCAAATAGGAAAAGACGTGTTTCATCTCCTACGCCCTCGGCAAACTCATTCACCGGCGAGAACAGTGTCCAAGTGGTACTCCTCTTACTCCTTAGTAATGTTGATTTCATTAGGCATGACATGAACTTGCATATGTCATCTCACTGTAGTAATGTGTAACCTGTGTTAATTGTTTCCCACATGTTAGCCTATGATGAGTCGTAAAAAACTCAATTCTGACAACTGGAGTTATGAGAACACCGAAATTTTCCTCCAAATTATGCTAGAAGAGGCGAGGAAAGACCATGGAACAAACTCAAACAAACGTCGCACGTTTACTTCCCTACAATGGACGGCAATCCTAGAGGAGTTAAAGAAGAGGACACATAAGACTGACTACACACCTATTAAGATCCACCAGAAATTTGACCGTCTGAAAAAAGACTACAGGCTATTCAAAGACCTGATCGAGCGAAGTGGGTTGGGTTGGGACCCGGTTAGTCAAACAGTCACGGCATTGGCGGACGTGTGGGTAACGTATTTACAGGTATATAAACTATATAGAACCATGATTTGACTTATACCAGCACCATTCCACCTTATAGGGCGCTAATTTCCAATTTTCCTATTCGTTGTAGGTAAATAAGGATGTCGGAAAATTTATTGGTAAAGGGCTTGACCATTATGACCTTTTGCATGAGCTTGTGGACGGCTCGTTGGCCACAGGCGTCTTTGGCCAACCCAGCCCCCTAGGGGCCCCCTTGTTAGAGCAGGAGCAAGCATTGAGGAATCAAGGAAAGGCCATAAAGTTCAGTGATAGCACATTCTCTGATGGAAGAAAGCGAATGTCTGATGGAAGTGGTGGACCAAGCAGTAAGTCAATGCGATGTGAGCAAAAAGAGGCATATGATAGGGTGGCTTTCGCAAACCAAAAAAAGGGAGAGTATTTTGAGACATTGAACGAGCAATGTCGTGAGGCAAAAAATTACTCTATTGAGGCTTGTATAGAAGCAATGAACCCACTCAAGCCCTTTGTTAGTGACACTGCCTTCTATAAGGCATATGACAAGCTTCTTGAGGGAGTCAATTATAGGGAAGGCTTCATAAAGCTAACTCCGGATGGCAGGTTGGGGTGGATCAACCGCTTCGGATCCGGGAACTTATGGGACGAGATGGGGAGTCATTTGTTGGTTTGTTTAGGTAGGGAGTCGATGAGTTTTTAAAATTCCAGTAGTTGTATGTGTTGTGACTATTTTTTAGGAGCCTTATGTCTATTTTTTCACTTGAGGAACAATGTCTGTTGGGACTTCTAATTTCCAGTACTTGGTTGTGGTGTAAGAAGATTTTGTGTGATCCTTCTAATTTCCAGTACTTGTTTGGGTTGAATGTGTCCATATGATTCTTTCTTTAATCCTTTAGGAAATCTCAGTGATTTGGCTTGATTTTCCCTTGATAACAAATTAGTGTGCTAAGTGGAAGAATATCATAACGGCAAACATGACTGCTTTTTAGTAGAAGATTGAATATGATTCTCTAAAGTTGCTTGTTATGTCTCTGAGGCACTTAGTCAATGAAACTTATGGGTTTTTGTATGTCCTTGTGTGGTCTATTTTGCTTACAAACCAGTCCTGTTCAAATTTGTCCCAACCCCAGTCCTATTCACATTAGCTTAGCTGACAGTGGACATGTTAGTTGTTGACTCTGTAAATATAGTTTGGAAACTGAAAAATACATATTATGAACTAAAAGAGAGGGATTAAGACACAGGGAGAGAGAGGGTGAGATAGATTGTTCTTACTACTGTCATTAAAATTGATAGAAGAAAAAGTGCCCAAGAACAATAAATAGAAACATATGATGAATGCCTATATATCAATAAAAGTAATTTAAAAAACGTAAATACAAAGGGTAATGCTTACTTGTACTCATGTATTAATATTAATAGATTGTCTCTTGGATTTGTATTTATAGTCATCTCTTTGGAAATTTTTTGCATTGGATGTACAAAACTTTTGGCAGCCATGGAGCTTGGTTCGCTCTTTAGAAGATAGAAAACTGATTAGAGCAATGTAAGTGCAAGACACATATACGTGGGGCATTGTGTCTGGCTATTTACTTTTTTGGCCTTACAGTTACTTGAGTTGAGAAGTTGACTAACATGCACAAGTATATAACCCTGGGAGGAAACGCATACTATCCATGGTCTTCAGTTTCTCAATTTGTTCATTTGGTCTACTTTTTCCCTTGTTTTATTCAATTTCTATGTGTCTGTGATGCTTGGTTGTGCGATTGTCTCCTCTACAAAGACATACATTTCTAACACCTACTATCACGCATCCATGTTTAGTGTTGCAAAGAGTTTATCCTGTCTGTTTCGACAAATTTTGTATTGGGTTATTGCATGGTTGGATTATAGATGAGGGTGTGGCACATTTCTTCATTGGAATTCCAAATATCATTTGTAATGTTCTGATCCAGAAAGACAGATTCCTTAATCCCTTCCAAATATCATACATAGAAGCCACCAGCTCCAACCTTTTCGCCTACTCTTGGACTCTAGCTCCAACCTTGTTCATACGTATGTTATACGCAGGTACTCTACGACTCTATTTGATATGTTCTGTATCAGTATTCTGCATTGCATTTGTATCTTTACTCGTTTACTTGGGTTTTTTACAAAAAGTTCTTCTGTCCTGAAAAGCAACTTTGGTGCATGTGGTTTTTTGCAAAAAGTTGTACTCGTTTATCATAGTTTTAGAGAAGGAATAAGAAAACCTCCTGGTTAGTTGAACTTTTTTAAAGTGGCAGTACATGTTTCTAACAGATAGGCAACGGTTAGCAAATCACCATGTCATCAAGTGGAATTCCTCCTTACCAACTCGAGGACAATTTTAGTGATGATGATGACTTGTTGGAACTCGAAACACTCGCTATGATGGAACGAGATGGGAAACACAAAATTCCACAAAGAACATGTCCTTTATCAGGACAAGAATATACCATATTTCTTTTGAACTCCAATCCACAAAACATAAAGGATATTTTACGTGTCGACAACATACGTTCAGAGTGTTGGCGGTCGAGCTAGTTCGACGAGGACTACTTGAATGGGATCATAAAAACCTCTCAGTCAAGGAGTCTTTGCCTATATTCTTGTACATTTGCGGACATAATGCACGGGATAGAGTTGTTGCTGACCGCTTCCAGCGTTCTTTGGATACTATAAACACGCATTTCAACATCATGCGTCGTGCTATTTGCAATCTCGCTCCCTTTATTATTCGACCACCAAATCTTCATGAAACGCCTCCTGAAATTCTCCATGATGGAAGATACTATCCATGGTTCCAAGTAAGCATGTATTACATACGATACCGTACACATCACAACGAAAAAATATATACTTACACTAATGCCTTTTTTTCAAAATCTCCATAGGATTGTGTTGGCGCGATAGTTGGAACCCACATAGATGCTTGGGTACCGGCTTCTAAAGAATTAGCATTTCGCGGCAGAAAATCCACCAAAACACAGAATGTAATGGCTGTGTGTTCCTTCGACATGAAGTTCACATTTGTGTACCCAGGTTGGGAGGGTAGCGCCCACGATGGACGTGTTTTCTTTGCGGCTGTATCGAATCTGGACTTCCACTTCCCACATCCACCAATTAGTAAGTTCAAATGTGAAGAAGATTTTTCTCATATTTGTTTTTGGATCTATTCTACTAGGAACCACACTATATTGACCAGAGTAATTTATGATTTAGATAAGTACTATTTGGTCGATTCTGGATACACCAATATGCCGGGTTATCTGGCTCCTTACCGAGGATAGCGATATCACAGGGACCAATGGGATGGGGCGAATACAATATTCCGCACACTGTATGAACTATTCAACTACAAGCACTCGTCCTTGAGAAATGTAATTGAGAGATGCTTGGGGGTTTTGAAAAAGAGGTTTCCAATACTAAAGGGTATGCCTAATTATGACAACGCTCGTCAACCAACAATTGTTACGGCTTGTTGTGTTGTCCACAACTTTATCTTAATGCATCATGGGAGAGATGAATATTTTGACAGTTACAATGAAGATGTCAAATGGGAAGGAGAAACTGATGAAGAGGTCGATGATGATGTGGGTGAAGTAGAGCCTTTGAACACATCTCGTGTGGGTTTGGATTTGATGGCGCGTAAACGAGACCAACTGGCTATTGAAATGTGGGATGCGTATTGATTGTTATTGCATTGTACTTGTTTCGTTGCATAAAAATTGGCCACTTAACTTAGCTTTTTGTTCATGGGTTGTACTACTGGACTAATTGTAAGTGTTGTTGCATTCGGATTGTCCTTCTATGTCGGTAGAAGGTAATGTTGGTTTTGATTTTCCTGATGTCAATGGACAAATGGGTTTTGTACATTTCACTCTAAGTGCAATTTTTGAATTGGGGTTTGTATTCTTTGGCCATAGTGAACCTCTTGGAATGATGCCTTGTTGTTCGGTGTTATTCTGCTTTTTCCAGTACTATTATGTGTTCCTACTTTTGTACTTTACCTAAAAATTGCTTCATGCGATTGGACTTCCTCTTTTATGCAGTATTACACAATAAGAATGAGAGGCGAAAAATTCTATATTGTGTTCGTGGGGAAAAAGCCAGGCATCTACAATGACTGGCCAGCTTGTAGTGAGCCTGGTTAACAGGTTTCCAGGCACTGTGCATAAAAAATACGCCTCATGGGATGAGGCCTACAATGCTTGGGTGACTTTCACCAGACAAGTTGAGGAAACGGCGCCACCTTCACTTCTCCCATTGGCAGCTGATCCGAGTGGATCCTCAACGGATTACACACATCCGGCTAGAGATTGGTTTGGACTCGGCCTTATTCTCGCTATGGTTTTTTTCTTGGGTGTGGTGGTAGCCATTATAATAATAATGGTACTTTGATATCCTTGTGTGGTTGTAGGAGTTATTTTCGATGAATCTGTTCGTACGTCTTCCAACGGAGTATTGTGTACTATTTTATTTATGGTTTGAAACTTTAATTAATTAGATGTAGAGTTTGGCGTATTCCACCGCAGTTTGTGCTCAACTAACTGGAGATGAGTAAATGAATGGTTTGCTACAGACATGTTCATTTGTGGTATGATTGCAACGGTGAAACACCGATTTATCAAGAGATAGGTTTGAATATTAATCCTGGTTTTTTACTTACCATTTTGATGTGCACAGGTTGGCTCTTTTCTGAAGAAAAAAATAATTGAGAAGAAGTGCAGGAAATTGCATACATTGCTTACAATTGTGTACAGAGATGATTAAACGGAGAGAGAGAGAGAGAGAAGGGGCTATTTGGGTAGAGAGAGAGAAAGCATGGGCGTGCAAGAGAGGGGTAAAAAATGTATCAAACTTGCAATGTAGGGAATCAAAACCCTATGTTTTAAAAAGTGGGTCCAAAAGCACAAAAAGGAAGATCAAAACAGGATGAAAAATCACCAAAACTAGAATCTTCAAAACTCAATTGGGAACCGAACATGGTGTATATAATTATAACTCTAAAAACATACAACTAGTAGAAACATAAAGTTAATACTTATAATAGGAAAAATGAAAGTTATTTTGGCACTCCACATTTAACCATTGACACTCCACTTTTTGTCTTTATTCTATGTGAAACTACCAAATTACCCTTGATAGTGTCCATCCACATTAAAAGGTAATTTGGTAATTTTAAATAGGAAAAATACAAAAATGTAGAGTGTTAAAATCAATTTCCTTGAAAAATCCCACTTTGTAGACACCCGATTTTGGACTTTTCAAGATTAGTTTACCTATGGTATTTAATTCTCCGATGATGACATAGATCAAGAACTGTAATACCCCTAATCTTTAATTAAGTTTTAAGTTAATTATGTGAGTTATTGGACTTAATTTAGCTAGCTAATGAGATTGGAACATAAGTTGGCACATGACACACACACACCTAATAACTTTTCTATTAGTCTAGCAAAACAAAACCGATTGTTTCTACATTCTTCTATTCTTGTTTCTATCTACCACGTTTTGAGAGAGAGAGAGAGAGAGAACGAGAACGGAGCAGCAAGAAGAAGAAGAAGAAAGGGAAGGTTAAGGGAAAATCTAGGATTTAATCTTGCATAGCTTGGTAATTCTTGCATCTCTTTCTTAAATCTATGTTTTGTATGTGGAATTCTATGCCCTAGTTGATTGATTTCAAGTTTAGTTAGATTAGAAGCTGGGTTTTGATGTGGAGTTGAATGGATTCTCTCTTGATTGTCTTGAATTTGTGTAGTTTAAGTGCTTAGGACATGAACTACATGATTTAGAAATCTGCAGAATTGAAAACCTTGAATCTGTCCTGTTTTTTGGGGATTTTTTTGAGGCAGTTCCTGAACTCCAAAAATTACGAGATTTTTATTGAGAGTTCCTCTATGAGTCTTTTATCTATGGTAAAAATTTCGGGATCAGATTTGAAGTATTAAATTCTGTAGAAATTCGTAACCTAGAAGCACGCAAATTTCGGACTGAGCTGACTGCACAGACACTTGTTACGGAAACGGTCATATTTTTTAGCTCGAGCGACGAAATAGCGAACCGTTTTCTGATTTTGAAACAAGATTCATAGACCT
This sequence comes from Rhododendron griersonianum, assembly GCA_018127125.1. Taxonomy (NCBI): domain Eukaryota; kingdom Viridiplantae; phylum Streptophyta; class Magnoliopsida; order Ericales; family Ericaceae; genus Rhododendron; species Rhododendron griersonianum. The sequence continues at coordinate 19,760,960 of CM030795.1, forward strand.
TAAAAAGTATGTAGAGTTTGTACCTTAGTTATTTCTGTGCAAAGTCAGATTTTAAGTTGAAGTTGATAGAATTGCAGATTCTGTTACTAATTTCTTGAAGCTAGCTATGTGACTTCATAATTTTACCATAGGACCTTGTGTTCATTAAAAATAGACTTGTTTAACAGTTCCTAATCATGTTCTTATTGCCTAATTGTTTTAGGAGGTTCGGGTGGTTCGTAGAGCCGAGGTGAGTGATTAATACCTAAACACATGGTTTTGAACTTGTTTTCTTTATCGAGCTTATTTGAACATGTTTTATAAATTGTGTACTCCATGGATAACAATGGAAGGTGGACCTAGTTGTGAAATATTTGCGAATCTATTTAATGGCATTCCCAACGTCCGGTCTTGCTAGGGGACGGCTTAATGGCTAGCAAGGGTGTTTGAAGTTGGTGTGTGTTTTGGGATAACGCATAGACGTCTGGCTTATCCACTACCGGGGACGCCCGGTAGCTTTGAATTTTGAATAGCGGAATGTGCATTATATTTGGCTTATGGATTTGAGTTCCTTGTTTTGAAATATTATCAAATCATTTTTGCATTATCCATGGAAGGCATGTGAGTTATGTATTAATCATTCACACGAGCTTTGGCTTATGGATTTTCTTTTCCACCTTTCAGGAAGCGACGCGTAGGGTGGCGTGGTGTTTTACTTTTGGGATGTGTTGTACTTTTTGGAAACTTGTGGAAATGAAATTATGCTTGTAGACACTTAGCTTGTATATGGTTTGTCAGCTTTTGAGTTTATATGTAAGCACAGCTCTGGGAGGTTTACCCTTTTGGTTTGTAAAATCTATGTAGGACTTTGGTTCGTTATCAATAAAAGTTGACTTTTGCTTCCGCTGTTATGTTTAGCCCCTTTTGATTATCACTTGCTTATATGATATTTGATTTGTGATTTGGCCTTAGTGAGAAATCACTGGCATTTGTCATGATTAAGACCTCAAGAGGCGGGTCAGGGTCGTGACAAAGTTTTTGGTATCAGAGCATGAGCAATACGTTAGGACACTGAGGTGCACGGTTAACAATGACTCACACACAAACCCTCAGAGCTTTAGGACAAGTAAAGTCTTTGTGCTAAGTGAGCAATATTGGATGCTATGCTATGCAATTATTAATGTGATTGTTACATGATTATATGCGCATAATTTATGTGATCATGATATGAATTGTACAATGTGAATTTTGTCTCTTTTGATTTAGCAAATGGAGCATCGGGATATTCCAGAGGGGGCACTACCTCCACCTCCACCTCCAGATAGGTTGGAGAGAATGGAGCGGATACTTGAGGGAATACTTGGGGTAATGAACCAGCAAGCCCAGCAAAATCAGCCACCGCCTGTTGTGATTGGAGAACCTGCTAGAGTTGGGCCGATTAGTATCAAAGATTTTCAGAAAATGAAACCTCCAACCTTTGAAGGGGGAATTGATGGGCTAAAGGCTTATAATTGGGTTCAGGGTATGGAAAAGATATTTTCAGTTATTCAGGCCCAGTGTCCAGAAACGCACAAGGTGGTTCTTGCTACCTACAACTTTGAAGGAGAAGCTCATAGATGGTGGTTACAACAAAGAGAAAGGGAACAAAACATGAATTGGACACGGTTTAAGGAGATATTTTATGAGAAGTACTTTCCACAAACCTTGAAGGACAACAAATGTACGGAGTTCATTAATTTGAAGCAAGGAAACATGACAGTGTCTGAATACGATAAAGCTTTTACCGACTTGAGTCAATTCGCACCACACATGATTTCAACGGAGAATCTTAAAGCAAGGAGATTTGAGGAAGGTCTGAAGGATGGTCTTCGCAAGCCAATCAAGATGCTTAGGCTGCCAACATATACGGATGTACTGAATGTGGCTTTAATGGCAGAAACTGAAAATGAGAAACCGAACACTTCTGGTAATGAGCAAAGGAGACAAGTCAGTTATGTGCCACCAAGGAATCAGGGAGGCAGCAATCCATATAAAAAGCAGAATACCGGAACATCTGGGTGGAGTCAAGGTAGTAGTAGTGGAGGAAATCAGAACCGGCCATGTGGGAAGTGTGGTAAGGTACATACCGGGCAATGCTATCGAGATGCTGGAGCGTGTTATAAGTGTGGACAGGTGGGACATTTGATGAGAAATTGTACGAATGCACCAAGGCCGGGATTTGTGGATAGACGTGCGACTTCAATGGGTTCGGGGTTTGTGCCAAGACCAACAGCCACTACTAGTTCAGCGCAGAGTTCAGGAGCGAAGTTAGATTCAGGAAGGAGGCAAGGCAAGATGTTTGCAATGACGCCAGGGGACTCCCAAAATACAAATTCAGTGGTGTCAGGTACTCTCCACATTTGTGGTCATTTAGCTTATGTACTTATTGATTCGGGATCTACGCATTCATTTGTTTCTGCACAGTTTGCTATTAAATTGACTAGACCACTTGAATCACTTGACTACGAATTGCACGTGTCACAACCTATGGGTAGTGGTGTTATATGTTCTACAGTCTATAAGGCATGTGATATATTAATTGGAAGTGCGCATCTGTTAGTTGATTTAATTCCTTTAAATATGAGTCATTTCGATGTCATACTGGGGATGGATTGGTTGACTTCCAACTTTGCCACGATAGATTGTATTGCCAAAAGGGTTATGATTCAGATACCAGATAAGGGAGATATTACTTTTGAGGGAAAAGCAGTGGTTCCACCGCCTTATTTGATATCTGCTATGCATGCTCGTAGATTGATAAATAAAGGGTGTCAAGGTTATCTGTGTTCAATTCTTACTACTGAATCTGGAGTAACTACTTTGCAAGATATTCCTATTGTTAATGAGTTTCCTGATGTGTTTCCGGAGGATTTGCCTGGTCTATTGGTTGATAGGGAGATAGAGTTTGTTATTGACCTTGTTCCGGGGACTCAACCGATTTCTAAGACTCCATATCGAATGGCACCGTTGGAGTTGAAGGAATTGAAAGTTCAATTGCAGGAATTACTCGACAAGGGGTTTATCAAACCAAGTATCTCGCCTTGGGGAGCACCGGTCTTATTTGTGAAGAAGAAGGACGGTACCATGAGGCTTTGCATTGATTACCGGGAGCTGAATAAGGTGACTATCAAGAATAGGTATCCACTTCCGAGGATTGATGATTTATTCGATCAACTACAAGGAGCGAGGGTGTTTTCTAAAATTGATCTTCGATCGGGCTACCATCAGTTAAAGGTAAAGGCAGAGGATGTTGAGAAAACAGCGTTCAGAACAAGGTATGGACATTATGAATTTTTAGTCATGCCTTTTGGGGTTACTAATGCACCGGCGGCTTTTATGGATTTAATGAATAGAGTGTTCAAGTATTACCTAGATGAATTTGTTGTTGTATTCATTGACGACATACTTGTGTACTCTAAGACTCCAGAACAGCATGCCGAGCACTTGAGGATGGTTCTACAAACACTACGGGAGAATAAGTTATTTGGCAAATTGAAGAAATGTGAGTTCTAGCTATCTAGTGTTGCATTCCTTGGACATGTGATCAGTGGGGATGGTATTACAGTTGATCCACAGAAGATTGAGGCGGTAATGAATTGGCCAAGACCGACTACGGTGACAGAAGTTCGTAGCTTCTTAGGATTGGCTGGATACTATCGGAAATTTGTGAAAGACTTTTCTAAAATTGCAGGGCCGTTGACAGAATTGACACGGAAAGAAGTTCCATTTGTGTGGACTGAGGAGAGAGAAAGTTGTTTCCTAGAATTGAAAGAACGGCTAGTGACAGCACCGATTTTGACTTTGCCATCGGGGACAGAGGGATTTGTGATTTTCAGCGATGCTTCACATCGAGGTTTGGGCTGTGTTCTGATGCAGCACGGAAAGGTGATCGCTTATGCTTCACGCCAACTGAAATTGCATGAAAAGAATTATCCCACACATGATCTGGAGTTAGCGGCAGTGATCTTTGCTTTGAAATTGTGGCGACACTATTTGTATGGGGCGTCATGTGAGATTTATACGGACCATAAGAGCTTGAAATATCTTTTCACGCAAAAGGAATTGAACTTGAGACAGCGTAGATGGCTTGAGTTGATGAAGGATTATGATTTGACGATTCAATATCATCCGGGCAAAGCAAATGTGGTTGCAGATGCCTTGAGTCGAAAATCTTCAGGTGAGTTGTGTTATTTACTTACCTCTCAGCGAGAATTGATTAGAGAAATGGAAAAGTTGGAACTAGAGGTTTCTATTCATGGCACCGATGCTATATTGGCTGCTTTTACTGTTCAACCCGTGTTATATGAAATTGTCAAACAAAGGCAATCAGAGGGCGAGTTTTTGAAGAACATTATCGATGTTTGGGAGACTAAACCTAAAGAAGACTTTACTTTTAATGATGGTGTACTGAAATTCAGAAACAGGGTTTGTGTACCTGATGTACCAGAAATCCGAAGACAAATCTTGGAGGAGGCTCATAAATCCAGATTTGCAGTTCACCCTGGAAGCAATAAAATGTATCGAGATCTTAAGGAAGTGTATTGGTGGCCAGGTATGAAAAGAGAGGTAGCTGAATTTGTTTCGCAATGTCTAACATGCCAACGAGTTAAAGCTGAGCATAAAAATCCAGCGGGGTTACTTCAACCATTGCCTATACCGGAATGGAAATGGGAGCACATCACGATGGACTTTGTTGTGGGATTGCCGCGTACACAGAAAGGAAATAATGCGATATGGGTGATTGTGGACCGTTTAACAAAATCTGCGCATTTCTTGCCTGTGAATGTCTCATTTACCTTGGAACAATTGGCTGAATTGTACATTAAGGAGATAATACGACTTCATGGCACTCCGGTATCTATCGTGTCGGATCGGGATTCGAGATTTACTTCTAATTTCTGGAGGAGTTTGCAAAAGGCTATGGGCACGGAATTGAAGTTTAGCACAGCATTTCATCCACAAACCGACGGTCAGTCTGAAAGGGTGATTCAAGTATTAGAGGATATGTTACGGGCTTGTGTTTTGGATTTTCAGGGGAGCTGGGAGAAACATTTGTCTCTGGCAGAATTTGCATATAACAATAGTTATCAGGCAAGCATAGGAGTGGCACCATACGAGGCACTATATGGGAGGAAATGTCGATCACCAATATGCTGGACCGAAGTGGGGGAGAGGAGACTAGAAGGACCGGCTATTGCCGATGAAACTACTGAGAGGATTCGAGTAATTCAAGAAAGATTGAAAGCGGCGCAAAGTCGGCAAAAGAGTTACGCGGATTCAAAGAGGAGACCGTTGAAATTTGAAGTTGGGGATCTCGTATTTTTGAAAGCGTCGCCAATGAAGGGAAAAAGGCGGTTTGGAAAGGCGGGAAAGCTACAACCGAGGTATGTTGGACCATTTGAAGTTCTAAATAAGGTTGGTGAGGTGAGTTATCGGTTAGCGTTACCGCCGGAGTTATCCTATGTTCACGATGTTTTCCATGTGTCCATGTTACGTCGATGTTTGCCTAACTCCGATGAAAGGTTGCTTGTGACAACACCTACTGAACTTCGGGGAGACTTGAGATACGAGGTGAAGCCGGAAAAGATCATTGGCCGAAAGGACAAAGTTCTTAGGAACAAAGTGATACCGTTAGTTAAAGTGTGGTGGACTAATCAACGTGGGGGAGAAGCGACATGGGAAACGGAGGAGGACATGCGGAAGAAGTATCCGTATCTCTTTCCAATACAAGGTAACTTAAGTTTGAGGACAAACTTCTATAAGTGGGGGAGAGTGTAATACCCCTAATCTTTAATTAAGTTTTAAGTTAATTATGTGAGTTATTGGACTTAATTTAGCTAGCTAATGAGATTGGAACATAAGTTGGCACATGACACACACACACCTAATAACTTTTCTATTAGTCTAGCAAAACAAAACCGATTGTTTCTACATTCTTCTATTCTTGTTTCTATCTACCACGTTTTGAGAGAGAGAGAGAGAGAGAGAGAGAGAGAGAGAGAGAGAGAACGAGAACGGAGCAGCAAGAAGAAGAAGAAGAAAGGGAAGGTTAAGGGAAAATCTAGGATTTAATCTTGTATAGCTTGGTAATTCTTGCATCTCTTTCTTAAATCTATGTTTTGTATGTGGAATTCTATGCCCTAGTTGATTGATTTCAAGTTTAGTTAGATTAGAAGCTGGGTTTTGATGTGGAGTTGAATGGATTCTCTCTTGATTGTCTTGAATTTGTGTAGTTTAAGTGCTTAGGACATGAACTACATGATTTAGAAATCTGCAGAATTGAAAACCTTGAATCTGTCCTGTTTTTTGGGGATTTTTTTGAGGCAGTTCCTGAACTCCAAAAATTACGAGATTTTTATTGAGAGTTCCTCTATGAGTCTTTTATCTATGGTAAAAATTTCGGGATCAGATTTGAAGTATTAAATTCTGTAGAAATTCGTAACCTAGAAGCACGCAAATTTCGGACTGAGCTGACTGCACAGACACTTGTTACGGAAACGGTCATATTTTTTAGCTCGAGCGACGAAATAGCGAACCGTTTTCTGATTTTGAAACTAGATTCATAGACCTTAAAAAGTATGTAGAGTTTGTACCTTAGTTATCTCTGTGCAAAGTCAGATTTTAAGTTGAAGTTGATAGAATTGCAGATTCTGTTACTAATTTCTTGAAGCTAGCTATGTGACTTCATAATTTTACCATAGGACCTTGTGTTCATTAAAAATAGACTTGTTTAACAGTTCCTAATCATGTTCTTATTGCCTAATTGTTTTAGGAGGTTCGGGTGGTTCGTAGAGCCGAGGTGAGTGATTAATACCTAAACACATGGTTTTGAACTTGTTTTCTTTATCGAGCTTATTTGAACATGTTTTATAAATTGTGTACTCCATGGATAACAATGGAAGGTGGACCTAGTTGTGAAATATTTGCGAATCTATTTAATGGCATTCCCAACGTCCGGTCTTGCTAGGGGACGGCTTAATGGCTAGCAAGGGTGTTTGAAGTTGGTGTGTGTTTTGGGATAACGCATAGACGTCTGGCTTATCCACTCAGGGACGCCCGGTAGCTTTGAATTTTGAATAGCGGAATGTGCATTATATTTGGCTTATGGATTTGAGTTCCTTGTTTTGAAATATTATCAAATCATTTTTGCATTATCCATGGAAGGCATGTGAGTTATGTATTAATCATTCACACGAGCTTTGGCTTATGGATTTTCTTTTCCACCTTTCAGGAAGCGACGCGTAGGGTGGCGTGGTGTTTTACTTTTGGGATGTGTTGTACTTTTTGGAAACTTGTGGAAATGAAATTATGCTTGTAGACACTTAGCTTGTATATGGTTTGTCAGCTTTTGAGTTTATATGTAAGCACAGCTCTGGGAGGTTTACCCTTTTGGTTTGTAAAATCTATGTAGGACTTTGGTTCGTTATCAATAAAAGTTGACTTTTGCTTCCGCTGTTATGTTTAGCCCCTTTTGATTATCACTTGCTTATATGATATTTGATTTGTGATTTGGCCTTAGTGAGAAATCACTGGCATTTGTCATGATTAAGACCTCAAGGGGCGGGTCAGGGTCGTGACAAGAACACCCCGAGAACGTTAGTATGTTCGAGCTTTGAGCAGTTAATTCCCTTCTAAACCCTTTGAACCTAACCCAAAAAGCCTCAGCCAAAATCCTACCTGTATACGCTGGTCCAGTTGCCACGTGTCAGTCATCGGTCATCTTTGACCGTTGACCAAGGCAGGGCAGTTTGGACCCGCGCACGCAGGTCCACTACCTGCGTACGCCTGTCAAAACCCTGTCCCATCACCTTTATTCAGCCATGATCAGCAGGACTTTTGGGGCCGAAGGAAGGCTCTATTTGGCCCTAAAAGCAGTATTCACCAGGGGACAGCCCCTACACCCCATATTTCACCTTTTCCCTCTCATTCGAAGGCTTTGGGCCAAAGCTACCAGCCTTCCTTTGGCTGGTATAGTCCCTCATCCTCCTATAAATACCCCTTTCTCACACCCTTACAAAGGGTTCACCAAGTTCCAAGTTGACAAGCTCTTGTTTGTTCATCCATTCCTTTTTCAAGGAAAGCAAACAAGCAACACTTCCATACACTATTCTCATTACACTCATCCACCATCCATTATCCATCAACCCTTCAAGCCACTACTCAAGCTCAAACATCCTTCCAAACTCAAAACCAAAGGTATGCCACCTTTGATCAATACTCTATTCTGATCCCTGAGGGGGGCTGGCAGGGTCAAGGCTGGTAATCAATACCAGTCCAGGCCCTAAAGCTGGCAAGGTTTCAAAACCGTGCATGGTTAGAACTAGCGCACGCCTGTCCGATGTACGCGTACGCCAATTATGGTGGTATTTGCAGTACTGGCGTGAGGATCAGTGTCTAGCTGTTTTCCTGTCTTATATCCCATATTGATCACAGTATGCATGATAAAAATCAGTTTATTGCTTTCTATATTTAGAACTGTTAGTTTTAGTATTCAACTTTCTTACCTGCTGCTTTGGAATGCCTCTGGGGTCTTCTTGAATCTGTCTCAGAACCCAGAAAGTGAAAAGCCAAGCACTGGACAAGAGGGTACAACTGGCGTACGGTAGTAATATACCAACGTGCGCCAGTCTGTCCTAGTCCAGTGACTGGCCCTTGCATGGCAGCTAGGCCTTGGCCTCTGATTATTCCCCTCACACTATTTATGGGGTGTTTTATTCATTTTGTGGCTTTGTAGCCCATTTTAGCTGCCTATAACTACAAATAATTGTTTATATATTGCCTATAAACTGCTCAGTTTGTCCTGGGTGTGCACTGGTCATCTCTAGAGCTCAGAGGGTTGAAAATAAGAACTATGGGCTTAGGCTTATTGGCGTACATGGGTCCGGTGGTGGCGTACGCAGGTGGGACTAGCAAACACTGGTCAGTGCATGCTGGTTTCTTCCTGCGCACGTCACTCCAGATCAATGTATTCCAGTCTGCTTAAAACTCCCACATGAGTCTGTTTTCGATCTATACTAATTATTTCAATAAAGCAAGTATGTCGTCTTATCACATCCTGCCAATATGTTACAGTTTTAATCCCTTTAAACTGTTCCCCCGTCCTAACTTGCTTAAAAATGATTAATGAGAGGAAAAACACAAATATTTTACAAATGCCCGAGTAAAGACCGATCTCCGGATTGGGCGAGAAGGGTGCCTTAAAACCCTTCTCCTCTCATAACCTGGCTCCTGAACCTCAGCTATCAAAGGTGACGACGGACCAGTCTATAAAACCTTTTCCATTCAAAATGTAGCAAGCGTTCAAGTTTGGTTCCTTGGGTGATTCACCGCTAAAACCCGAGTGGCGACTTTGAATTGAACGTTTTGCCGCGCTTTCCAAAAAATGCGCACCCGATTTCACAGATTTTAGGGGCGTGTGCCCACACACTTCGTTCACTCTCTCTAGAGCCCACACTCTCCCCCCTCATGCAGGCCTCTGTATCTAACATCCAATCCCTTATTTCCTCTCTGCAATTCACTTCAATCGTCCATCGCATGGTACTATGGGAAGCTTCCAAGCCCAATGCGTCGCCGTCGTGTGATCGATCAAAGGGGTTTACTATAGACCGAAGAAGATGGTCGTTGCATTAGCCGACGTCAGCCAGTCGGCCACCAGGTCTGCTTACATCTTTGTCTGTATATCTACGTATATGTATTGAGATCAGTGATAAGCCTTGAATAGTGTAAATTGATAGGCTTATCTACCTCCGTTTTGTCACACTCGCATGCATATTCGTCCGTTTTTGTTTGATATTGCGTGCAAGGTATGTTTTTATTGAGCGACAGGTGATTAGTGTAAAAAAGGGTGTTTTCCAAGGCTTCTAATGATCCCCGGAGGAGTCCGGATGTGCTTTTTATACGTGAGGAGCCTCGAGAGGTCATTCCGGATCCTAATCAAAGTGTCCAAGGCATTGGAGAAAGACTCGGGGCCAATTGAAAGCCAAAAGCATGCAGCCAAAGCAGCAGAGCAGTCCAGAGAGCACTGGGATTGATCCCCCATTGCCCAGGGATCGATCCCCCAATCCAACAGTCAAATCCAGTGCTCCAGGGATCGATCCCCCTCTGACCAGGGATCGATCCCTCACTCCTGCGCGGACAGTTTAATGGCATTTTTGTAAATCTTTTGTAAATGGGGTATATATACCAGCCCTTGCCCGACTTCTAGGGCACTTTTACTTTTGCACTCTCTCTCTCTACCTCCATTAATGGAGCTCCAACCTCTCTCTTCATTTATGCTTTGAAGTGGGTTTTTAAGCACGATCCGTTTACTTTCGAAGCATTTCACCTTCATTAAAGTTGTAAGGAATCTTCTCCTCTTCGAGGATCTTGTGTTTATTTCATATTTAATCCATGTTTAGTATTTTCCTTATCTTTACCCTTGCTCATTTCATGTCTTCTTTCAATATGAGTGAGTAGTGTAGTAGGGTTGGGTTATGGGATGATTAACATCCTGTAACCAAGGATGTGGCTTGGTCTTCTCTTGTAAAATCCCGTTTTCTAGCTTAAACATGGCATATGGCTGATTTTATGTATCAAAACGTAGAGGTGTTAATCTCTTTGATCAAGTGTAGGCAAAGGCTAAGCTATTTGCCACATTTGATGTTTTGAGCTATGTCCCTCTTTGTGTTTGTCAAACTGAACCAAAAAAAGAGCCTTAGTCATGTTTAACACCTTTGTGAAGAAGAGAAGAATTGAGTTCACCCTTGCGTTATGGGTGTTAATTATCCCTAAACCTAGCCTTTAGTTTAATCTCCAGTTAAAAAAGCCGTAGTTAGGTTAAGTAGCCAGTTAACTAAATTTCTCAGTTGGCCGTCTCAACACCAAAGTTTGGTTGGTGGTCCTAACGCCAAAATCTCTACACAAGCTAATCTCTTAAACAAGTTATGGATGTGCTCCCTGTGGATTCTACCCCGGACTTCCGGGTATTATTATGCTTTCAACCGACCTAGCCCTACGCTTGGGGTATTCTTATTACGGCACACAATTTGGTTGCAAGCAATCAGACAAAAATAACGCGATTTGTGGCTAACAGACCCAAATGGCCAGCGTTGCAAAATACCGACCGAAAATCGCCGGTAACCATATCTTGGGCGGTATTGTCCGAAATGACTGGTACCGACCGGTAAGGCCCGGTATTGAGGCCGTGACGGTATTGTAGGGCTACAGTACCGTTTTCTCACCAAACCGGTACGGAACGAATTTACAACCTTGCTTACAACCCCTTTGGCTACTTAGGTGAGAAAAGAAAGAAAGGCTCATGGTTTCATTTACTTGTGAAAGAAGAAAAGAAAGGATTAAGCTTTCTCATCATCTAATTTGGATACTTTCTCTCTCTCTCTCTCTCTCTAAAGCTCACCACTTTTGGCGAGAGACAAAAATGACTCATTAAAGGTCCTACACGGGATGACATCATCTTTAAGGGTCTTTTAATGGTCGTTTTTTTTTTCACTTAGCCTTTCTAAAAAGCGTATAGAATACATTCAATTCTTTTTCTCACAATAATTATAATTTGCTGTGCAAGTAATAGATAAACAAAAAAACTTCTCTATCTCTCCCACATTTCTCTCTCCCTAAAAATCCTCCTCTTAGAGCATCTCCAGCCTTTACTCAAATTTTTATCCAAATTTGGGTCAAAATTTGGATAAAAACCCATTTTGGGTCAAGCTCACTCCAATGGCAAAATAATCTCTTACCCAAATATATATATATTTTATGCTTTCAAGAGTATTTACCTCCATTTTGGTTTCCCTCGTATTTTTCACCCACAACATCTCCTCCTATTTTATTTCTCTCTCATTCTTCACCTTTTGCAAATAAATTTCCCCGACAATTTTGTCTTATCCAAGACAAACCCTTACCAAATTTATATTGGAGAGATCATTTCCCTCCTAATTCCATCTCCCTCAAACAATTGATACTAGATTAGAATTTCCGTTTGACCGAAAAAAAAAAGAAAAAAAGAAACTAGATTTATGAGGATTCAGAACGTGACCTATTTAAAGAGATAGGGGAATGTAGAAGAGCGGGTAGTAAAAGACTTCCTTCCTTGAATGGAGTTAGTTCAGACGAAAACAAAGGAGCTTGAATGGTTGGTTGAATGGAGTTTGCTCAAACATGGACGAAATGCTTTTATTACTAGAGAAAGAGCCGTTAGAAAGGAGAAGGAGCTGTTGGAAAATGAGGAGAAAATGGGGAGATGTCACGCCCTCAATTTTCAACATAATTAAATAATACATTTTAATAAAAGAGTCTCGCATCTCATATATGTTACCCAAAAGAGTTTCCCACCTGTTTAGTTTACAAACGAGTCCCCAAGTTTATAGAGTTACAACCTTGGCACCATGACCCAAATTAACTTGATACAAGTACAAACATGTTTAAGACATTACAAATGTTAAGTCAAATGGATTGAAATGATAAGTTACAATTACATCTCTGACAAAATAAAGTTACACAAAGATGCTTAAGTAACTACATGTGATAAGCTTCCAAAAGGTCTTTCATTCCAAAGCACACATTGCATGCAATCTATTGCCCAACATTTTTGTCCTGAAAAGAAAGATTAGGTTGAGCTACACTAGCCCAGTAGGAAAACTTTTACCAATTTTATATGTAAACATGATGAAATGTGCAGGTGAAATGAAGACAAGAGGTACAGCTCAATCAATAGATAACAATAGATTCAAGGGTATTTCGACGTTCAATATGATCATCCTAATGCATGCCTATAACTCAATGTGCCACCAAGTTCACACGATGTCAAACAACTCAAGTAACCTCGACACGACTCACTATCGCCAATCCCCTCCATCGGTATTTCCACCCCTTGCGTTACCGTATAACACCACAAGGATTACTGTGTTACCACCCCTTGCGTCACGGTGATCCCTAACAACTCGGTCCACCGTATTACCACCCCTTGCGTTATGAGACCGTTTAAGTCTTCGTATTACCACCTCTTGCGTTATAAGACTTCCTAACCCAACTTCTTACTCACGTACCTACCTTCGTACTCGACAGGCAAGCTAAGACATTATACTAGTCACACGTTCACATGAAACGTCATACGATATGCCAACAATGCCGTAATCATGCCACAATCATCACCAAGTAATCAATTAACCAACACAACGCATTTTAACAAAGTTTAAATCACATTAATCCTTATTCGATCTTTACTAACGGGAGTCCAATGAATCATGGATAGCAACGATTAATCGTAGGAAGTCAATTGAACATGTGGGAAATAGGTTAGAAGATGTCCAAAAGGGTTTAGAAACAATTGGAGCTCAATACAATCGACGAGGCACCCAAACAGCACAAAGCTGTCCAGAAAAGGGAGGGGTATCGATACCCCTGTCATGGGTGTAGCGGGCCGAACATGGTTTGTTCGCATGACGCGGACCATACCTGCTGTGGTCCGATCGCAGGCCTCGTGCGCGGCAAGCCGACAATGACTCGTCGTGTATATCCGGTTTGCCTCAGGCTCGGCAGCGGACAGACCCGCGCTCGGATTGTGCCGTCGACGGAGTCCGCGGCGGCGTTACCTCCTTCATTGAACGCATGGCTATGCTCGGCGGTTCCCGCGGTCGGCTACCTTCAGAGCACGGCGTGCAGCCGACGGCGGCTGGCTGTAAAGCCACGCGTCCTGCCACGTGCAGAAGCGGTTACAACAGAAGATGATCACGGGCGCACATGGGTGTGCCAGCTCAGCCCTGAAGACGGTTATCAGATCTATTTCTCGACGTCACTATGATGTCACTTGGCCCGTGGAAGGCACGCGATGGTACTTGGAGGGCAAGTCAGAAGGCACTATAAATACCTAGAGATGGTAACCCTAACAGGTACACGCTACTCAATACTCACACTTACTCCCTCTCCAGAGCTTCCTGCTTCCTCTCTGCGCTATACTCATCCTCTCGCCGGAGGGCCTTGCCGGGACAACCCCGGCCAGGTCTTAGTCGTGCGTTCCTTGTGCAGGCTAGGAGAAGAAAGCTAACCCACCATCGAACCACCTACGAAGGATCGAGGACCGGAGGATCACGGGCCACACAATTGGTGAACCCGACGTGAACTTCCTTCTGATCTCAGCGGCTCTCTCATCCTCCAAACTTCCCTCGCTCCTCCGTAAGACAGCAACCAAACTACTCACCATGGGCGGAGACATAGCGGACGCCACCATCTCAGGGGCCAAAGACGCAGGTGGAAACGTCAATTCCACGCCAACCGTCGACAGGCACATGTCCCTCTCTCTCGCCCCTGGATCCGGGCTCTCACCGGTCTCGGACGACGTCGCTTCAGCCTACATCCGCCTGTTGCAGCGTCGCGACGACGAACGCGACAACGAGCTGGCGGCACTAAGGGCGGAAGTGGCCCAAATGAAGCGACATATGCAGCAGGACGCCACTCCTGCCGCATCTCGATCTGGTGGAGACAGGGGTAGAGGTGGGCAAACACCGCCTCCACCTCCACCTCCACCTCCACCACCGCAAGGGCGTCAGAACGAAGGAGGCCAACGCGGGTCCGTGAAAGACCGCCTAGGCTTCACCCCAGCACAAGATGACGCCAGGGGAATGATCCTCTATAAGCAACCCACAGTATCTGGGACGCATCGTTCCAGAAGCCATCACGATGGAACCAGGACAAGGGACACCGAGTCGTTTACAAGTACGTACTCGACCGGTCGCGCAGAGTTCTCTCGCACGACGGCCTCGCACCGTAGCCGAGACTCTGCCCGAACCAGACCCCATGTCTCTGAGCGCCTGGGGAACATCCCGATAGGAAACAAAGACGATGAGCAATACGCTCGGCGCAACGGGAAAGACGTACGCGTCGACGGCGCAAACGACGAGAACAAAACCCGACGCCACAACGACAAAACAGTCGACGGCCCACGCCGAACGGAGAAAGACCTGCGAGACAAGCTTCGCCGAAGGGAAGCGGAGAAGACGGCGGCGAAGGAACAAAAAGACAGGGATTCAAAGCGACCGAAAACGGATGAGCACGGCAAACCGCCGCGCCCAGGATTCGAAAGGCAGCTAAAAGATCTCGGCGTCTCCCCATTTACCTCCCACATAATCAACACGCCGCCGGAACCCACCTTCCACCTACCCAAGTTCACTAAGTTCGATCCATCAACGTGTGAGGCCTACACTCACCTCATCCATTTCAGACAAACCATCGAACTCTGCACAAGTAAAGATGAGGTGAAATGCAAGGCGTTCCCGTCCAGCCTCGGCTCCTTAGGGCTCCTGTGGTTCAACAAATTGCCCGCTGGATCCGTTAGGACCCTGGCCGACCTCGAACGCGCCTTCAACACTCGCTTCATCACAAGCAACAAAACGGCTAAAGAGCCCGAATCGCTGTCACAGATGAGGAAACTATCATCGGAAACACTCAGGCAATATGCCGAGCGCTACTGGCAGCTGTTTAACGAGATCCCTGGAATCGATGAGTACTGGGCCGCACGTACGTTCAAGAACGGCCTGGAAACTGGGAGTAAGATCTTAGACGAACTCGCCATTCGCCCACCACACGGCATGGGTGAACTGATGCGTGTAGTGGAAAGATTCTGTGCTCTCGAAGAACTCTACGCAGACAGAGCCGCACAGGGAATCCCGAGCTCTAACAATCCGTTCTCCTCGACCGTGCACCAGCTGCCGGTACAAACGGCGACCCAACAAGTGCAGCCGAAGAAGCAAGTGCACAACATTAAAAAGGGGAAGGAACGTCAGCCGAAGGAGCATGACCACGTGGCCGAAACCACTCACTTCAAAGAGCCAATCTGGTCTTTTCTGAAGGAAATAATGAGGCAACCGTGGTTTGAGTGGCCGACGACCAAGCTCGGGACTGACACCGGCCAACCGGATCAAAACCCAAGGAAGAAATGCACTTACCACAATGAGCTCGGCCACTACACGACTGCTTGTGCACCGTACAAGGCTCTCCTTGAAAAGCTTGCCGCTCAAGGCCATCTCGATCAATACATTGATCGAGCAAAGACGCCCGCCCGGCAGACAAATCCCAACCCCAACGGACAACGACCATTGATCCACGTCATCCATGGACCGGTAACAAAAGCATTCGAGACCACCCTCAGAGCCGACATCGATCAAGCCTTAACTTCATAAGAGATACTCTCCGTCGGCTGCGGATCCAAACGCTCCCGACCACAAGACTTGCCCAAATGGACCATCAGCTTTACCGAACGCGATCTTGAACACGTTCAGACTCCACATTCGGATGCACTCGTTGTCACCGTCCAGATTGGTGTCCATGATGTCAAACGTGTCCTCATCGACCAGGGAAGTTCGGCTGAGGTCATGTACTATGACCTCTTCAAGAAGCTGGACCTACCAGAGTCAGCTTTGCAACCCACCGAGGTACCTCTCATTGGCTTCAGCGGAGCTCCTGTCTGGCCGATCGGCCGAATCTTTCTGCCTGTCGTCGTCGGCTCGAAGACAATCACTGTCGAATTCATAGTTGTCAATGCGCCGAGCCCATACAACGCTATCCTCGGCCGAGCTTGGCACCAAGTTGTCCGCTTCATCGGCACAACAGGCAGACAAGAAGACTTGCGAGGGGACCAAATTGCATCCAAGAAATGCTATGTCTCCGCCGTCCACAGCTCCTCAAAGGCAAAACAAGTGCAATGGGTTGAAGTCCCAGACATGGCCGTCATTGACGACGTCGGTCAAAAAGCCGAAGACAAAGCCGAAGAGGAACTGGTAAAAATGCCCATCAACGAGGACGGATCACGCTTCTTCTTGCTTGGCTCCTCACTTTCTGACGCCGAGCGAGAGGAGATGTTCCTGTTCCTCAAACAAAATCTTGAAGTTTTTGCATGGACCCCAGAGGAAATGCCAGGAGTGGATCCCAACTTTATCTGCCACTCCCTCAACATAAAAAAGGACGCCAAACCAGTCATTCAGCGGGCTCGACGTGCGGCCCCAGAGCACGCTGACGCCGTGATAGAAGAAGTCAACCGGCTACTAGACAACAACGCCATTCAGAAAGTACAATACCCAACCTGGCTCTCCAACACGGTGGTCGTCAAGAAGAAGAATGGAAGGTGGCGAGTCTGCGTCGACTACACGAATCTTAACGACGCCTGTCCCAAGGACTGGTTTCCACTACCGAAGATCGACCAGCTCGTAGACGCAACTGCCGGCCATGCTCGGCTTAGTTTTCTGGACGCCTACCGTGGCTATCACCAGATTGCTATGGACCCGGCCGACATGGAGAAAACAGCATTCATAACTCCTCATGGAATTTTCTGCTATAGGGTGATGCCGTTCGGCCTCAAGAACTCCGGAGCAACATT
Source organism: Rhododendron griersonianum (assembly GCA_018127125.1). Classification (NCBI taxonomy): domain Eukaryota; kingdom Viridiplantae; phylum Streptophyta; class Magnoliopsida; order Ericales; family Ericaceae; genus Rhododendron; species Rhododendron griersonianum. The sequence continues at coordinate 19,778,340 of CM030795.1, forward strand.
CAACAGAGCGATCTTCAAGATGCTCTATGCCCAAATCGGCAACATCCTGGAAGCATACATTGACGACCTCGTCGTCAAAAGTCAAAAGGAGCACAACCATTTGAAGGAGCTGGCCGAGGTCTTCGAGATCCTTAAGTTCCACAAGCTACGTTTAAACCCGGAGAAATGCGCGTTCGGCGTAAGCGCCGGCAAATTCCTTGGCCATTTGGTCACACGGAGGGGCATCGAAGCCGACCCCAACCAAATCAAGGCAGTGGCAGATCTTCGGCCACCAAGATCAATCAGAGAGGTGCAAAAACTAACTGGAATGGCAGCGGCTCTCAATCGCTTCATCAGCAAGTCATCCGACAAGTGCCACTCCTTCTTTCACGCTCTCAAAGGGAAAAGCCGACGAAGTTTTGAGTGGACACCGGACTGCGACAGAGCGTTGGCCGAACTTAAAGATTACCTGAGTTCATCACCACTAATGGTAAAGCCCAAAGAGTACGAAAATCTCTATCTTTACCTTTCAGTCTCGAGCCACGCAATTAGCTTAGCACTTGTTCGGCGAGAAGGGGCCGACGACATGCCAGTGTATTTCACAAGCAAGACACTCCTCCCAGCCCGACTCGGTACCTTCCACTGGAAAAACTTGCACTCGCCCTGGTCTCCGCGGCGAGGAAACTTCTGCCATACTTTCAGGCGCACACCATAACGGTGTTGACCGAGCACCCTCTCAAAGCCCTATTTCGAAAAGCCGACCTCTCAAACAGAGTCTCAAAATGGGCGGTCGAGCTAGCGAACTTCGACATCCGTTTTGAACCGAGGACAGCAATAAAGGGGCAGGTCCTCGCCGACTTCATTGCTGAACTCACACCGGAAGACTCGGAGATCCTACACAATCCTCCCAACCAACAGTTTGCCGAACACCAACCAAAAGAGGACCGGTGGCTCCTATTCCAGGGAGACACTTGGCGGATGCAAGTCGACGGTGCCTCCAACAACAACGGAGCCGGTGCCGGAGTCGTTTTGGTCTCTCCTTGCGGAACTCTTCACGAAAGTGCCATCAGCATCGATTTCCCCGCCACCAACAACGAAGCTGAATATGAGGCCCTGCTTGCTGGCCTACGCTCGGCAATCGCAATGAAAGTTGACAACTTGGCCGTATTCTGTGATTCTCAACTTATAGTCAATCAAGTACTTGGGGACTACGAAGCTAGAGACCCACGGATGATGAAGTACCAGGCCACAGCAGCAGAACTCATTACTCGCTTCAAAACTTTCAACATCGAGCAAATCAACCGCGAGCACAACGCCCACGCCGACGCACTTGCTGGCCTCGCCTCGGCATCAAAAGCATCTGAGTTTCGAACCATAAATTTTGGCAACATCGACAACCCAAGTTTCGATACAACTCCAGAGGTACTCAACATCAACCTTGGTCCAAGTTGGATGGATGAAATCGTGGCCTTCCTCAGGAACGACACCTTACCCGACGACAAAAAGGAAGCCTTCCGAATCAGAAATAAGGCCGCATACTACCGGCTCTCGGAGAGGGGCCAGCTCTCGCGAAACTCCCGGTCAGGACCTTAGCTTCTTGTCGTCCACCCAAATCAAGTTGCCGAGATCCTTGACGAACTGCACTCCGGAAGCTGCGGCGCCACTCTGGTGGACGTTCGTTATGCCACCGCGCGATGAGTCAAGGATACTTCGGAAAAACATGAAGAAAGACTGCGAGGAAATCGTACGCAGTGCCGACCATGCCAACTCTTCTCACCTATCCCCAGGCAGCCAGCTCAAAATCTCTCTCCAATCACAAGTCCATGGCCATTCGCACAATGGGGGCTCGACATCGTCGAAAACTCCCGACAGCACCTGTCAAGTACCTCATAACAACAACAGATTACTTCTCCAAGTGGGTCGAGGCCGAGGCCCTCGTCACCATAACAGAAGCAGACGTCCGACGATTCGTATGGAGAAACATCGTGACAAGGTTCGGCGTACCCTACGCCATCGTCTCCGACAACGGCACCCAATTTGTCGGGGACGGCCTCACGAGTCTCTGTGAAGAGTTCGGCATCAGATTCTTCAACTCAACACCAGCCTACCCTCAGGGAACTGGCCAGGCCGAAGCCTCAAACAAGACGGTCTGTGCAGGGATAAAACGAAGATTGAATTCAAAGAGGGGAAAATGGGCAGAGGAACTTCCCAGGGTTTTATGGGCTTACCGCTCAACTCCCCGCCGTTCTACAGGCCAAACACCGTTCTCAATGGCGTTCGGCATGGAGGCCGTAATCCCACTAGAATCAAGGTTCCCAACCCTTCGAACGGAGAACTTCAATCCTCAGTCCAATGACGAAGCCGTCGAGCAAGAACTAATTTTGGTTGAGGAAAAACGCGATGATGCTCGGCTAAAGCTGGCCGAGTATCAACAGACTGTTGCCAAGGGCTACAACAGAAGTGTCAGAATCAAGAAGTTCAAGCCCGACGACTTAGTTTGGCGAAAGGTTGTCCAAGCAAGCAAAAAGAAAAAGTTCATGCCTAATTGGGAAGGGCCATTTCGTATCGTGAAGGTTGCTGGTGAAGGGGCTTACACCCTCGAAGACATGCACGGCAAGGTGCTCACCAACCCGTGGAATGCCCAGAACCTCAGAAAGGCCTACATGTGATGCTCCACTCAGACAGCTACCTTCGGCCAACACTTCATGCATACCGAGTTTCTGTTTTCTTCAGCATCGGCATAACTCTTTTACATTTTCCTTTTTCATTCCAAAGAAGGGCCTCGACCCACTGTTACTGTTTTTTCTACTTTCCTTGTATTTCGTAGAAATATCAATGAAATGACAATCTTTTTATTCAAAAGTCTTTCTATAACATTTCATGCATTCATTCCACTCTCGGCTAAGAATGCCACACACAAACGATGACTTCGGTCACACCCTCCAAACGGCTCCTTAAAAAGCCCTTTGCTTCGGCCAATTTCACCGCCCAGAGAAGCAATCACTGGACATATGGTCCGCCGAGCCTGAAATACACTATTGGAACTCAGGCTTCGGCTCGGATTGGCAAGACACTATGGTCGGCCACCGAAAGGTTACACTCGCAATTTGGCGAGCAGACCACCCACAAACAATCGCTACTCTCAAACGTCCCTCTGCTATGGCCTGGGGCTGACTCATGAGCCGAGCCCCATCCACAAGGCAAGGGGGCAACTCACACTCTTACACTAAGTCGAAGGATTGGTCAAATCTGACCACAACAAATCCATGTTCGGCTACCTAGTACCTACGGCCATAATACTTTGGTCTGGGCTCGGCTGCAATATCTATACTTAACCATTTCGATCACGATATCCTCTCAGCTATTCTGCCGAACCCAAACCAAAGTGGGGGCTACTGACAACTACACATTCACAAACATGCAAGGACTACAAAATTTCTATGAAGACATGAAGGCAACAAGACAAGCTCGGCAATAATAGAGACGCTGCGAAAGAAGCCATGCATTATAAAGACAAGTGTTTGAAAGATCCTAAACTGGAAGGCACGGCGTAGTAAACCGTTCGGTGCCGACCCTCAAACAACTATTACATCTGGCACGGTAAAACTCCCAAGTTTGGAGCCGTCCAGTCCAACAAAACCTCAAAAGAAATATAAACCCTAAATTCTAAGGTTGTGGCGGATCACCCTCGGCTGCAGCTTCAGTTTGACCAGCAGCATCGTCCTCGGCTTCAACAACCACTTCGTCATTCTTTTGAACTGGCTCGGGGTCTTGCTCGGCATTGTCAGCCTCACCCTTCTTTTCCCCAGTTGAACCATCCCCTCCACCTTCAGCATCGGCGATCGTCATATCTTCAACATCGTCCTCACTATCGGGAAACTCCTCCGGAGCAAGTGGGGCACATTCCTCCTCCGTGTACGGCAGCACAAGCTCGGGTACGTCGGCTACGGGGATTGACTTCATCAAGTTCATATCCGGCTCCAGCTGCATGACCCCACACGCAGCTCTCACCCCATCCTTGTACCCAGTCCGGTACGCGATCGGCAGCTTCTTAGCAAGTTCCTCGTTGACCATCGACCGAGCCTCCCGGACGTACTCAGCGCCGGCTCTGTCGTACCCAGCCTGAAAAGCCTTCTCATCCACCTCCTTCATCTTCCTCTTTTCCCTACGGACAACCTGCCCGAGCTCACGTTCGGCAGTCTTTGCATTCTCCAGGGCCTCATCCCTCTCTTTCTCGAGTTCGGCGACCCTCGACTTGGCAAACCTCAAGCCGTTCTTTGCAGCCTTGGCCTTTTCACTCGGCCTCGGGCCCAAGTTCGTGCTCGGCTTCGGATTCTGTGCTAGTGGAGAAGGTTATCTCTGGGTCGGTGTTGAAACCACCGTATTCGTGGTCAAGCTCGGCGTTGGAATCGTCGGAACCTGACATGTTCGAGGCGATGGAAGAGGTTTGACGTCGGCTTCTGTGTAACTCCAAATACTCTCGGATCACAAGGTTCGCAGAATCGTCCCCTGAACTTTCAGAGTCGGATGAGATGACGACAATTGGGGGAGCCAGACCTAACAAGTCAAAAACAAAATCATGAGACCTCGTCGTCGGCTATAAAATAGTCACCTCACTACGCTCGGAATTCTAAATGGCCCCCCCATCATCGTTCTCAAGGCTCGACCAAACCGTGTTCGGATGGAGCCTACCAAACAAACAGAGATTGGGGCTCGGCCTTGTCCATCAACGGCCAAGCCCAGAACCCCTTGAAGGTTCCATGCTCGGAAGAACAGGTTGAAGAAGGAGATGAACAGTCGTCCATCTCCAGGGTGCACTGTTCACTTAGAACAAAAAATGCCCCAAGAATCCAGAAAAGCAAAGGAAAACGGACTGAAAACTGCAGAAAGTTAGAGAGAAGCAAGAAACGAACAAATACCTGGATTTGTGGCGAGATCTGGTAGCAGAATCTGCTGGAAATCGAAGATGAAAGACGAACGGCTGCTTTGGAGCTCTGACAATGGAGGTCTGGAGAGAGAGAGAGAACGAGAGCTTTCTCTCTCCTCGCGTCTCCCCTTATATAGGGCTAGGGTTGGGAATTCGAAAATCCCGCCCATCATTGCACCGCCGAACGACTGACCACTCAGCGCGCGACACATGTCATTGATAAGACGGTTTGCGGGGCTTGCCAGCCCACCTCTCGCCTGCCGTACCCAGCCACAAGTGACATCTGGCGTCCAACCATTGGAGTCCTTCATCGACGGTCGAGACTACTCCTGAGGATGAAACTGTTCAGGCTCGGCTGGAACTTATCTTCATCAAACAAATGTACGCTCGGCGGTTTGACGAGTTCGGCCTAAGGCTCAACTTCAATCCCTACCATGCGTACAGCATCGGCAGGAATTGAGGGGCTATTGTAGCGGGCCGAACATGGTTTGTTCGCATGACGCGGACCATACCTGCCGTGGTCCGATCGCAGGCCTCGTGCGCGGCAAGCCGACAATGACTCGTCGTGTATATCCGGTTTGCCTCAGGCTCGGCAGCGGACAGACCCGCGCTCGGATTGTGCCGTCGACGGAGTCCGCGGCGGCGTTACCTCCTTCATTGAACGCATGGCTATGCTCGGCGGTTCCCGCGGTCGGCTACCTTCAGAGCACGGCGTGCAGCCGACGGCGGCTGGCTGTAAAGCCACGCGTCCTGCCACGTGCAGAAGCGGTTACAACAGAAGATGATCACGGGCGCACATGGGTGTGCCAGCTCAGCCCTGAAGACGGTTATCAGATCTATTTCTCGACGTCACTATGATGTCACTTGGCCCGTGGAAGGCACGCGATGGTACTTGGAGGGCAAGTCAGAAGGCACTATAAATACCTAGAGATGGTAACCCTAACAGGTACACGCTACTCAATACTCACACTTACTCCCTCTCCAGAGCTTCCTGCTTCCTCTCTGCGCTATACTCATCCTCTCGCCGGAGGGCCTTGCCGGGACAACCCCCGGCCAGGTCTTAGTCGTGCGTTCCTTGTGCAGGCTAGGAGAAGAAAGCTAACCCACCATCGAACCACCTACGAAGGATCGAGGACCGGAGGATCACGGGCCACACAATGGGTATCAATACCTGGCAAGCTGTTTGTCCAGAGAAGAAAGGGGTATCGATACCCCTTGTTTGGGTATTGATATCACGCTGTTCTGAGGCGATTTTCTACAGTTTTGACAGACATTCAAAGCACCAAAGGGGGACGATCAAAACACGATCCATGCACCAAATCAACATATATGCACATAAAAGAGGTAAAGAAGTCCCTACCTCGCAACAAAGACCGAGATTTAAATGATTGGAGCAAGCCCTAGCTTCTTTGAACTTCAACTCCATGATTCAAGCTTCAAGATTGGATCAGAAGGTCGGAGGGTGATTAATCCTTGAAGTTTTACATAGATGGAGTGGGGTTTGGTGTGAGGAGAGGAGAGAGAGAGATGAGCCGGTGGAGAGAGAGAGAAAGGGATGGTAGAGAGAGAGAGGAAATGGAGAAAATGATCTCCTACATATATAACCCCTATTTATACCCCTATATTCTTAAATCACACACTCACTCCCTCAATTCTCTATTCTTTCACTTCAATCCCCAAATCAAATAATCACTCAATAAACCACTTTTTCTCATTTAGACATTTATTAATCATTTTCAATAATTGAAGAAAATATGGGTCTCTACCGGAGAGGCTTTCTTTATCCCATATTTGGGCAAAGAAATGGGTAAAACCCAAAAATTGGGAAGGGTTTGGGTCATGATTGGAGATGAATTTTTGAGGGTTTTTGCCCAAATTTTAAATTTGGGTCTTAGAGCATCCACAATGTAATAATCAAAACCAAAAAGTTGTTAGAATTAACAATATATTGCTCAAAAAAGTGCTCACATTGTAATAATCAAACTTATCAACGTCTTAGCAACTCATCAAATTTGGGTATTTGAATAATCAAAACTAGTAACCTTTTGCCAATAACGAAATTTATTGGACCCCACATCTTTTCAATCAAGTATAACCATCATGAGAAAGTGAAACTCATTCTTCATAAAGCAAATGCTCTATTGGTAGGTAAAACTCACTCTCCACTTTGTCAAGTGGTTGTGCATTTAACAATATTGATAACTTTATGGATTTAAACAAATGCTCTCAACTTTCACTTATTTTACTAGAATGTCATCCAATATAGACCATTAGATTGAGAAGGAAAAAATTGATCGTTAGATTTGAATTTTTGCCAACTCCTTTTGGTTATGGGCAAAAAATAAACCATGTGGACCTCTACATTGTAAACTTTAGCAATGTCTTAAATGGATAACCAAAAGGTAATGTGGCAACTTTCGGTTATCCAATTTTGATTATTACATTGTGAATGCTTTTAAAATGGGTCGATATTGGAAATGCTCTCAGGTCTCTCTTTCTTAATTTTACTCCCTCTGTCCCATTTTCTGTCCTTTTTTGAAGTTCATGTCAGTTTTCAATCGCTTATATATTCTAATAATATGAATATTCAAAAATATGCAATATGGATCTTATTTGATAGTTCTCGATTAAAGCTATAATACAAAGTTTTCAAAATTATGAAAAATATTATAAATTAGAACATATAAGTGTTTAAAGGATAGCACAGTTAACGAAAAAAGATAAAAAAAAAATGGAACGGAAGGAGTATAAAACAAACACGAAAGTCTACAAAAATTGGGATTGGGGTTTTGGAGGCTTGAGAGGTACAAACACATTTTTTTTTCTATGGTATATATAGATTGATTGATATAATTGATGTATTTTGATTGATACGTTGGATGATCTTTTAATTTTTTATTTAGATGGACGACTGAATCAGCCGAATCGTCTGAAGTTGGTCACGCGTGATGGTCGGTGCCCCTGCTTGGTTCCCGTAGCATTTTCGCTGTGAGAGAGATTCCCAAAAGCGCAAAAAAAAAAACAAAAAAAAAAAAAGAATGGAAAGGAGAAGGAAAAATATAAAATCTCCATGTAGAAAATACTACTAGTAAACGAAAGCCATCCGATCCAGTAAATATATGGAGTAGTATAAAGTTAGAAGTTGAATCCCCTAATCTCGGAGCCGTCTCTCTGTTTCTCCGTCCTTCCTTGGGTCCAGCTAGCGAGAGAGATTTCACACAACATCCAATCCAATCCAATCCAATCACCTCGTCGTCGTCGTTGTTGTTGTTGTTACTCTCTACATACATATACATATCTCGGTGTGTTTGTGTGATTATATTCTTAGCGCGCGCGCACACACACACGCCCCCCTCTACATACGTATACTACATCTATCAAGTAGGGTTGGGGTGAGGGACGATGGATTTGGATCTGTGGATTTCAAAGGTCAAAGAGGGCCAGCACTTGTCTGAAGACGAGCTTCAACTCCTGTGCGAATATGTATGTATCTTCATCTCTCTCTCTCTCTCTCTCGAATACGATTTATTAGGGTTTTATAGACTTCAACCTCACTTTCATCTGTGCGTTAATTGTTTACGGCTATGTTGTACCTCGGATTAGCTGTGTTCGAAATGAAACCCTAATTTTGTGTACTGCGATTTGATTTATAGTGTTGACTAAACCTAAGTTTATGTATTCGGTTGGTAATGGCTGTGTGGTGGGCTTGCAACAGTAATGTTCGGTTTCCTATGGTGGTGGTCATGTGGCTACGGACATTGGTAGTGGGTGTGGGTGTGGTGTTCGTTCCACCTCCATTCTTGCTGCTACGGGGTGTTTGAATGTTTGTTGTGGTATTAGCTTGCGTTCATGGTGGAGGTTGTATCGCAATTCACAAGTTGGTGCAAAACCAAATCCACTTGCTTTTGTAGTTGAATCAAAACCTCTCTTTTTTCTTGCTGTACCATTTCCTGAATTTTGGTGTGGATTGCTTACTCTGCTCTTGAAGCTAACGACCCAAACATGAGTCCTGAGAAATTGGGAACTCTAGTCCAGTTTGTCATATTAGCTAAACCCGACTAGAAGTACTGTGAAGTGTGAACCAGCACTGTACAAATGAAACGATCTTTGTGCCACTTGTGATTTGTTTTCTTTTGTACATCCTACCTATCCTACTTGTTCCTTCTCCACAAACTTTCAGGTTTAAAAGTCGAAGCATGTAAAGAAGACTCTTAGGCTATGGGTCCTTTCATTGTGTACAATGCTTGATGCATCTTATTTCTCCGTATGAATTATGGACCATAGGGTTCCCGGAGTAGCTACCATGCTGAAACTGATATCAGATTGGTAAATTGATTCTCTTGGGCTCCGCGCAAATTTCATGTCGCTAGTGCAGATGCAATTTTGAAGTCTTTTACCTGAATCTTTGCTAGTCTCTGTGATCCTGTTCTGGAAGTTGTTGTCCAGCTGGTAAGTGGTGTTGGTTAAGGTGCATGGGTCCCATTCTTATGCAGGGTAGTTGTGCAGACATGATGTCCCCAAGAAGAAAAGGGATACCATAACACAATTTACTCAACAAAAGATAGAAACTTCGATATCGAAGTTACAACTTGCAAACTGCTCTCCAAATCTCTTCCTTAAAGTCTGATGGAACATCAAGACCCAAAACAATTTTAGTAGTGAATCCCACCCAATAAGCTCTTGCTCCTTATCTTCAAGGATTATAGCTTTTTTCCCCAGCTATGACCCACATCATGCAGGTTATATACCTATTAATTACCATTGCCATCCTGTTAAGGCTCAAAGCCCGATAAACAATCACAAACATCTATACGCAAGAGGTAAGAACCACCCACTGGTCCCACTCAAACCTGCACGAACCAATACAATCGCTGCCATAGGCCAATAGGTACTGGACGATCTGAAAATATATGATTATTCATCTCCTCAGTCATTCTGTACATGGTGCTCCATTTTGAAGAAAATGGGCAATTGGGTCTCTTGGAAATCCTGTACTGGTATTAAGTTTTTGTGAGCAATGATCAAGCAAGAACTTTAACCATAGATGGCACACTTGCACACCGAATTCTGTTAACAGGATCAAAATCCAGTATATTTGGATTATTGGGGCATTTATATTCCCTTTGTTTCATATAATTTTTTCTTAAGACTCAAGTGATGGTTCCACTTTCCAGCAGTGTCATTTGTTTGTTTTCCTGAGAGCAGATGCTGGCTTTTTATTTTTGCTTTTCTGGAAATGCTATTTGGAATTGTTGCCTTTGTAATAACCTCATGAATTTGGTGTTATACTCTGTTAGGTGAAGGATATACTGATAGAGGAGTCCAATGTGCAGCCGGTCAATAGTCCAGTTACTGTTTGTGGTGACATCCATGGCCAATTCCATGATTTAATGAAACTCTTCCAGACAGGAGGCCATGTACCTGAGACAAATTACATTTTTATGGTAACCTCAATTATCTGTTGCTGATGACTGCATTTTTTCATAATTTGCTGTTTTTTAATGTTTTGGTTACTCAATGGGTAGTGATCATTGATAGATTTTTTGTTTCATTTTTCATTTTTTAATTTTTGAATGTGTATTTCATGGCAGGGAGATTTTGTTGATCGTGGCTACAACAGTCTTGAAGTTTTCACAATTCTTTTGCTTCTTAAAGCAAGGTATATGAACATGCATGTGGATGTTGTATATGTCCCCTAATGCATACTTAAGTATCACTTGCAGCATTGTCAAATTTCTCTCCAGGTGTTATACATGCTTATATGAATATCCCTATAGTCTTGAAGGTCCTTAGAACTTCTTATGTTGTACTGATGTAGACTGAAGCATAAAAATTGATTTGGAGGTCCATGTTTCCTGTTGACCTTAAAGTTTTGAGGATGCGTAGTGATCTTAAACAAGTCAGATTTCCTTTATATTTGATTGTATCTTTGTGTTTGAGGTATCGCCTTTCCTTCTTTCGTTTGGATCTTCGATAGGATGAGTTCATTTTTGCTGTTTAAGAGATTTTCTGCTTTGCATAGTCCTCTTTTTGAAGGAGTTATATACTTTGTTTATTTTGTTTAGAATTTTTTGACTCAAGTATTACCTTCGTTGTCTCTCTTCCTCCTACTAATTTTTTTTTTTCCTGCTATCAGATACCCTGCCAACATTACTCTTCTTCGTGGAAATCATGAAAGCAGGCAACTAACTCAGGTCATAATTTTTTTCTTGTTCTTTGCTCAACATATGAGGTTATTGTTGCCTTCTTCTTTCTTGGGATTTTGGCAGCTTGCCTTGTTGATGAGTTATGCAGCATTTTATTCTTTACCAAATTTCTAGCAAGGTCACCAGTTCATTTTCTTTCCTTGTTTTTAACCCTCGACTCCTCTTTTTTAGTTTATTGCTCCGCCCACAACGTCAACTATGATTGGGAACTTCAAATTAGGAAATCTTCACACTTTTGACTGCCAAGTCTTGGCCTAACAATACCCATGTATAACAACCCCTTGAATGGATTGACTTGAAAAAAGCTTCATGGATTGCGATAGAACCCCCAGGTCTAACCAAATTATAAATCACTAACTCACCTTCAGCCTAAAAAAATAAAGAAATCGCCAGCAAAGAGAAAGCACAATAGTTTGGAGTAAATGTAGGTAGATATATTAAACAGCTTACATTGACACTTTCTTTTGGACCAAAAAAATATCATGATAATTGTGGCACTATTAAGAGTTTGCCTTGGGGTTCCAAAGCCTATTATAGCTTGCCAATCAGGCAATCAGTAGATGAGGCAATTACGGAATCTGTTAGTTGTGGAGGAGGGTTGTGTGTTAGGTAGTTGACAGCCAGCACGTAAAAGCCCCGCTAGATCTTTATGGAAGGATTTTGGCTTACTAAATCTAAGTGAACCAGTAGCCCTGGACAAGCTCAATGAAAGAGCATGATTCATGTAGCTGACCCCAATTGATTGGGACACAAGGCTCGGTTTGGTTTGGTTTGGTTTGTTAGTTGTGGAGGCCGGGTTTAGAACTCCGTTGTTGATGGGATTTACTCTCTGAGTACCTTCTTTCCCAGTCAACCTGTTGACTTTGCAAAAGAAGACCGATAGCGACAATCCGGCTGGTGTTGACGACCGAAAATGTCGTCCGATGGTCAAGTATTTTCCACTCAAGGGAAAATTGTGGATAAGGAATGCCTGTCCGAGCTCACTAGTATTGCAGTAATGAAACGGTAGAAATTTCCTTACGATACTCTCAGTATTTATTATTGATGGATTGTTGTGTGCCCTTCTATTATTTATAGGCGAATTTGGTTTCCTAACCATGGTTACCATCCATCTAACCATGGTTAAGTGCCATCATTACAATCTTTTCTACGATATCTTCGCATGCAGTTCTGACATACCCATGCGGCTACCTGCGTGCCGCATTCTCTTTTCGGCTGATGGGACGTTAATCAATCATTCTGCGGGCGCCCATGCGCAATTCCTCTCGGTCTCTTGGCCTTTGGGATATCATTTGACCTCGTGTAGAACGGGCACACTCTCGGCCGTCCTAGAGGAGCAACTACGGAGTGGGAATCGCCAAACTGAGTATGTTTGTCTTCGGACAACATCCAAGTCCGAGGTCCGGTCTATAGTCTATTGGCAATTATGGCGATCCAAGCATTTGGATGTCCTCGGACGTTGACCAAGTCCGAGGTCAGTGCTGACTTCCTTGGCCACAAATACCTTCTTTAAATAATCTTCTCCTTATTTTACGTATAACTATTTAATACGAATAGGATGCCTGAATTGGAAATAGCTGCGAATCGGTGAATCGTTCGATTCACTTAAAATTTCCGAAATTCATTTTTTACTCTTGTTTTGCTTCTTTTGTTGTTTGAAAAGGGTTCAAACTATTTTTTGAAGGTCTTTAGTATTATTATATGTCATCTTTTGTCTATGTTATATGGATAGAAAATAAGAAAAAGGAGATTTATTACAAGAGTGAATCGAAAATGAGGAAGATAAAGGGAATATAACAACCCTATAGACCTTCTAAGGGTTTGTTTTGTACTTATATAACTCTTTTGTACAAAAAGATCCATAAGTAGGATTTACAAATTATCATCTCTTGGTAGTTGCAATAGAAGCAGCTTACCTAATACTCCACGTTATTATCAAATCATCATTTAGAAGAAGGTTTTGTTGATTTAGGCCTAAATCTTTCATTTGTAGTATATATTGTTGTTACCCCAATCAATTTGCATAGGTTTCTATGCATTATAGAAGTCATGACCGAATTGGAGCGATTCACGATTCAGAAAATGACCATTTCGATTCTCGATTCGATTCGATTCACGATTTGACAACTATGCTTAGCCTAAACATGTGGCTCAAAAGGTTAACCTGAGGTTATACAGTAGCTGGTCGAAATCACTTATATACTATGTAGCACAGACACGGATGTGGATACGGACACAGACATGGCAATTCTAAAAAAATGGAGATATGGACACGGTGAGGGACATGCCACGTGTATAAATAAATAAATATATGTATACATATATATATATATATTTTATTTTCTTCCATGTCCGTTGATGAAGACATGTCCTATATGAATGTATGAGATTAACATGGTTCAACGGCCCTAAATGTTTTGAATAATTTCATATTAACCCCTCAAAATTAAAAATATATTACATTTTGACCCCCAGCCGTGTCCCCGGCGTGTCCCCTATCAAAAAATAATAAAAATTATTGGACATGACACGCCACGTGGTGTGTCCAATACGCATTTGGGCGTGTCCCCGTGTCCAATGCGTGGACACGACCCCCTTTTGGAGTGTCGTTTCTTCATAGCTTATATATCATTCAACATTTCCCAAATTTCTCGATGTGGGACTTTTGGTTTCTGGGGTCTCACAATTTCAGACCGGCTTCGCCCAATCAATGCTACAACATTTTAGTTAAGTCTAATTATTAGTTTTTTTCTAATGGATTGGAGTGGCACAATGTTGCATTCCTCCCGTCTCCCCGTTTCTTGAAGTACATGGAGACTCCCTCAACTATGCCTTTTTCCCACCGAGACCCCTTAACGTGTAAAACCGCCCATACAGACCCCCTCAACTATATGAAATGAAAAATTGGCTAACTCTATTAACGGGATGAGGGAAAATGATGATTCTACCAAAAAAAAATCGCTCACATTGACCCCTCATCTATAAAAATCGTCCACGTTAGCCCCTTCATCTTAACGGTCTTTTTGACAGAAGGGAGCTGATTGGTTAATGGTTATAATTGTCGGCATATTGGATGGGCGATTTTAAATGTTAGGGGGTCTCCGTGGGAAAAAGTGATAGTTGAGGGGGTCTCCCTGTGCTTTCACCTAAATAAATCTAGTACCCTTTTTGGACACTTGTCACCTAGACAAGGGTGTGGGATATGTCCGAAACTTCCCGCTATATACTTTTTACTATGTATTTGTATTTTAGAGACATTTTATGTATAGAACACTCTAGTTGGATAATTTGTTTAAAGAGAGTGAACAGCCTTTCTTTTAGCATCTATGCATATACCACACCATTTTATTCCACAAATTAGATTTAAGTATGGGAAACTGACACCCCCCCTCAAATTCGCATACAGTTATGGTAAATAATTGGTGGATGTGATGCCCCAACTGCAAGCGACACTGTTTCCCAATTCTATATTAGATGGTTTTGATAAGTTCTGTTGTATTTGATAATCTTTGACTTTGATGGTGTTAATAAGTTGATACCGCTAAGGGTGAGAAAATAATGGAATAAAATTTAGTGATAGTTTTGGCCTTTTTGTATATGGGCGACATTCCCTTAATGCCTTATTTCTGATATATTTATTTAATTATCAAACAAAAAAAAATAGTGATAGTTTGCTGATTTCTGGAATTTTGTGACTGGGCATGCGGCGGAATTTTGTTGGAATAGCAAATCTTGGGGAAATTGTTAATTTATTTGGCTCATCAACGTGGGGTACGGCTTCAGATGTGAGAGCTTTGTGCACTTGCTGAAACTGTTTAGCAAAGTCGGCATCTATTATGCTTGATATCGCTATTTGGAAGTTCACGATATCTCTATAGGTCTCAGACTCGGGGAGCAAATTTTTAGGAAGCGGTTGTGGTTATCGTAATTGTAACAACAGTTGTGATGCAGTTTCTGGGTGTGGTACTGTGGTGGTTGTTGAGTAATATGGTATCAACTAGAGTTTGTGATTATTATTATTATTATTATTATTATTTATATTTTCAGTTTCTTACAATTTCATGAAAACAAGCTAAAAGATGTGTTTAATCTTTTGAGTCACAATTTCTGGTTTAGTGCATTTGAATTTTGTTTTTTTTGAACATGAGCCATATGTTCTTTTTCTCACTGTTTTTTCATATTGCTTTGGGCAACAATGAATTATTTCATTAGTCATAAATTCATTATGGAATCATTGGACTGTTATTATGTGATCCATCTTATAGTTTTGCACGTAGGGTGTAGTGTGAGATTATGTATTAGGTACTTATAGATTAGCGTTGTGCTGCAAACTTTCATCTTAATTCTTACATTTGTCGATGAACAAATTAAACTGGAAGGTCAAGGAAGTTGGTGACCTAACTTCTCGAATGAGGAAAAGGATCCAATGACTACGAAAGAATTGAACGAGGAGCTGTATGAGGTGAAAATCTCATGTACAGTTCTATAGAGTGGCGTTAAGGGTGACTTATCTATCACTTTTCCACTATCACTCCCATTATACAAACTCTGGCTTACGTAAAGTTGACGGTATGATTAACCTCTGGATTTGAAATCATTTCTTATAGACATGGTATTGGCCATAATTTACAAGAATATTATGTAGTTTTAGTATCTAGTTTGAGGCTGTGTCTGGTCTTAAGGTGAATCTAGGCTAGTCAGAGATGATCCCGGTTGGGGTAGCTGAAGATATTGGAGCTCTTGCTCAGGTTTTGGGTTGTAACGTGGCCTTGCTTCCAGCGAGGTACTTGGGCTTGCCATTGGGATCATCTTTTAAAGCAAAGGTAGCTTGGGACTCAGTTGTGGAAAGATTTTAGAAAAGATTGGCGGGTTGGAAGCGTCAATATATGTCGAATGGTGGCAAAGTGACTTTAATCAAGAGTACGCTTTCTATCTTGCCAACTTACTTTATGTCTTTGTTTGTCATCCCGGTTGTTGTTGCAAAAAGGTTAGAGAAAATTCAATGGGATTTTCTTTGGAAAGGTGTGGGGGAAGAGTTCAAATACCATTTAGTAGGGTGGGTTAAGGTTTGTGCGCCCATTAGAGGAGGGTTGGGTGTGAGGAAATTGAAGTTGTTCAACCAAGCCCTACTGGGCAAATGGCTTTGGCGTTTTGCGTGTGAGAGAGAGATGGTGGAGGAAGGTCGTAGTTGCTAAGTATGGATCTGGGTGGGGAGATTGGTCTTCCCGTGCTCTGAAAGGGCCTTATGGGGTAGCTCTTTGGAAGGGAATTATGAAAGGGTGGGATACTTTTGTAAATAATACTCGGTTCATGGTAGGTGACAGGAGAAGAGTGAAGTTTTGGGAGCATGTGTGGTGTGGTGATGTGTGTTTGCGAGATGCCTTTCCGAATTTATATCAGTTGGCCTGCAATAGGGATGCAATTGTCCATGATTATCTCCATTTTCTTAATGGGGTTATTGTATGGGACTTCCGCTTGCGGTGGGATGTACGGGAAGGGGAAGAGGAAGCTTTGGTGACCTTGTTATCTAGAGTGTACGGTAGAAAAGCGTTAGGAGGAGGAGAAGATGTGATGCGTTGGAATCTTTCTTCCTTTGGAATTTTTCATGTCAAATCCTACTGGCAATCGCTATTGGGAGGGGTTTTCCTTCCTTTCCCTGGCAGGCAATTTGGAAAACTTCGGCACTGTTAAAGGTGAGTTTTATTGCTTGGTGTGCGGCTCAAGGGAAGATTCTTACTATTGACAATTTGATTCGAAGGCGGAGAATCATTGTAAATTGGCGTTGTATTTGCAAAAGGGATGCAGAGACGGTCGATCACCTCCTTATTCATTGTCCGGTGGCTTGGGAGCTTTGGACTTTGGTGTTCTCTTGGTTTGGATTACAGTGGGTAATGTCGAGGAATGTTATGGAACTCTTGATTGCGTGGAAAGCCGCTAGAGTGGGGAAGTGGAGGAAGCGAGTTTGGGCCATGATTCCACTTTGCGTGATGTGGATTATTTGGCATGAAAGAAATTCGAGATGCTTTGAAGGGGTTGAAAAGCCTTTGTTTAAAGTTAAAAGTTTTTTGTTGCATAGTTTGTATAGTTGGGACAAAGGAGATTGTTATCCTTCTCTTTACTAATTTCTAGATTGGTTTGAGCTCTTCCATTCCAATATGAGTGTATAGGGCCTTTTTGTCTTGTGACTTTTTTTTTTTACATGGGGCAGCATTCCCTTAATGCCTTCTTATTTATATTATCTCTTATAAAAAAAAGTATATTTGAAGTACCGACATTCCTAATTGGTTGTCGTATCCGTGTTTGGACACTCTGGGGACACGCGAGACACCTAGGACATGCAGGACACGTATGTGACACGCTGTGTCATGTCAGATAAATATGACTATCTTTAAGTAGGGGCACCATGACACATTGGAGACAACCCTGTCTCAACTTGGAAACGGATGGAAACACGACAGGATCAATTCGTAATATGAAAGCTCATTTGGGGGTATGATGAGGGAAAAATTACTAATAAATGAATTTTGTCCCAATAAAACCCTCATGTTGGCTTGTAAAATCTAGAAAGACCACAATAAGATATATATTTTTGATTGGGAAGACCACAATAAGATTGTAAAGATACTACTAGTTGTGGGTTTTTCGGTATGGAATGTTTATATGGGTAACAACTAAATATCTATCCTAATATGTTACATATTTAGAATCGCCGTGTCCCATTTCTGTGTCAGTGTCCGTATCCGTGCTTCTTAGCTGAGTATGCTCATATAAAGATTACCGTTTATTTGTTTAATAAACAAAGTAAACCCTATGAAATATATGTTATAGTTACAGGTGTATAAAACATCCAATTTACGAGTTTCAACGAAGCAAATGTTATGTTCAAGCTCCAATATTGATTGAGTATTAACAGTGCATAGCTAAAGGGAGCATATGCGTATGTGTATGCGTACATGTTTATATGTGTATCTGTAGGACAATTGGAAAGAAAGAAGTAGGGTTTTGGAGCTGTGATTAGGGAGTGTTCCACTGTTTTATGTTGTTCAGGGCTGTGAATAGTACTCTGTGAACAGTACTGGGGCTAATTTGAAAACAAAAAGTCAAGAATAGGAGAGAAGAATGGAATAAGATGGGTCTAGGAATCACTTCTAGAAGCCTCATGCATCACACCTAGGGTTTGATTTCATCACAATCCATTTAAGAGGCTGTAAAGCTCTGAATTTTCTGTAACATTAATCTCCCCTGTAGAGGCATAACATCCTTGTATATAGACTAGAGACTTCCTAATTTAAAGAAGGAAACTACTGAACTTTGACTGCTAAAATCAATCCAAACCCAAATAGGACATAACGGAACACCAAATAAATAACTTGACCCACAAGATGAACCATGGGTGACCCTACGGCCAATCTATGGGAAACCTCAAAAGTTACCAAAATACCCCTGATTGGAAAACTAACCAGCAACATTCCATTCAGTCGTAGACATAAGTTTAACTCTACTATGTGTCGTGTTCATAGTTCCCTTAGATCCAATGGACTATGCATGCTTCCCTTAGATCCAATCTTGAAACCATAACAATTTCCATATTTTGCCCCTTCTTTGAATTTGCTTTTCCTTGAGCTTCTAATGGCCTGCATCAGGGGCGTTACAGTGATACATTTATACCTTACCACATTTATTGTGCCTTATGGATCTGTACAATTGTAATCGTCATTCGTCAAAAGCATTGAAGGATGTATGCTGTCAAGAGTTTACTCTCTTGGTTATATGCTAGCTTATTGCTAGGGCATTTGTATGTTGCTTACTTGGGGACCGTTGCTTTATTCAGGCCACCATCCATCAAGGACTTAAAGGAGCTAGTAGGTGGTCAAAGATAACGATTGTGCTTTGGCACTTTGGATTTATCTGCTTTCAACTGATTTTGAAGTTTCGTTGTGTAGTTTAATTCCCTTGTATTTCTACATTTAAGATGACTATGATTGCGATATTTTGTGTTATCATGCCTTTTTCTTATTTTATTTAGCTTTAGCTATGCATCTTAGAAATTGCTTCCCAAGTTAAATCATTTCTATATTTTCACCTACTTTACTTACTTTCCATGTGTGTGTAAGTTGTAACTTAATTTCGTAATGAAGTATGAACTACGTTTAGGACCTTTAGGTTATTGTTGTCATAACGCATTATGAGAATTCAGACTTGACTGGATACGTATGGAATGTGCCAGATTGGATATGTTAGTATGTTCTTTTTCATATTGTGTGGTTTATGAGGGTGATATCTTCTGGAACGATGAGAAATCTTCAACCAAGTGGGTAGGGCTCTGAGTCCGGGGATCAATCACTTGGCTGTCTCTTTTCCATTTCTATTCAAGAGTTATTATGTGGGAGAACTGTAAATCTTACTAAAATTGTGATACGTATCTCTTTCTAGGTCTATGGTTTTTATGATGAATGCCAAAGAAAGTATGGAAACGCTAATGCTTGGCGGTATTGCACAGACGTTTTTGACTATCTAACTCTGTCAGCAATCATAGATGGAACTGTATGCTCTCTCTCTCTCTCTCTCTCTCTCTCTCACACACACACACACACACGTGCATACTTCTGCAGTTTCTTTTGTTATTATGATCTGATTGCCTCTTTGGGGTTCCAGGTACTCTGTGTGCATGGTGGCCTTTCTCCCGACATTCGAAGTATTGACCAGGTTCCGTTCTCTTGCTAGACATCAACTGGCTTTATCTCTATGTTATTAATGTTTTGCAAACATAGTGGTGATTTGTTTTACTGCGCATACTTGAGGCACAATTAGGGTGAGTTCACGCCATATATGTTTGGTACTTTCCGTTTTGGTATTTTTGTTCGTCTTTTGTAAATTTTTGTTGAATTCAAATTTTATTTTTTAGATTAGTCATCCGTCTTGATGAGAGGATTCTAAAAAGTAAAAAATTATGACCAAAAGCCCAAAAAAGTTCACTAAAGACAAAAAAAAAAACCAAAAAGCTGGTACTTTTTATTTACAGTGTCATCTTATATATACTTTTTGCAACTTCGGTCCACATTTTCATACTTTTTCGATCCCTCTTGTTGAGACAAACGTTTAATCCAAAAATTACGAAGAAAAGCTAAACAAAAAATAACGAAAAGTAAGTTTTAGACTGTTTTTCTGTTGGATCTGGTGTTTCCTGCAGATTTTTGTGGTCTATCATGGGCATCAATTCTCCGGGCTTTATTTGAACATTTTGCAGATCAATATTATGGTTTCTGTTTTGCTTGTTGGATGGTTATGAGCTGCATATCCTTTTAGTTCATTCCCATAAAATCCAACTAGTCAATTTGCAACCATTAGGGTAATGGAAGTATGATGTAGGACAATAAGGGAGGTTTAGGGTTTTCGTAATAAATTGAGGGATTAGGGCTAGGGCTTTACAAAATAGGAGAAACACAACCAAAATACGGCTGTCCTACTGCTGTGAACGAACCAATGCTGTAATAGGAAATTGATTTTGGCACTCTAGTTTTAACCACTGACACTTCACTTTGTGTGTTGATCATGTGAGATTACAAAATAAAAAGTGGAGTGCCATTGGCTAAAAGTGGAGTGCCAAAATCACTGTCTGCTGTAATATGCACAAAACTAAGGAAAAGTTAAGAAAAAGAACAAAGCTCTAGGAATCACTCCTAGAGGGTTTAGGCAGCACACGTAGGGTTTGATTGTATCACACAATCCGTAAGAGTCTTCAAAAGCTCTTAAATTTATCATAATATTCAACTCCCTTGTTATTGAGGCATAAGCCACATAACATCCTTGTATAGAGACTAGAGTCTTCCTAATTTTTAAATAAGGAAACTACGAAACTTTTAACTTCTAATAAGACATAATGAAAGTACCTGTAAATTAACTTGACCCACAAACGACCCATGTCTAGAAATTCTGAAATTACAAAAAATGCCCCCTGAACTATACATATGACCAGCAGCATACTTAACCTATAATAAGCATAAACAAGCCTTTATTCAGACTAGAGACATCCGTAAGCATTAATCCAATTGCCCATGTGAGTTTGACTTGAAACTAAACAATTTCCATGTGAATGCTTAATCTTGTTCTTTCTTGCTCCCTTTATGGACTGCATCAAAGTATCAGGCGGCAATTTGCTTGTTTTAGCTTTTAAGTCGCCCATCAACACTTCCTCTAACATAATTGACCCATCACTTCTCTTGGACATCAGCAAAAGATTCTAGGAACATTACGTGCTTGCATCTGTATGGTAATTTCTTTGGCTGAATGATTAGTGTGAATCTGAAAAGAATAATATTGGTGTGTATTTTTTTCACTTGGCAGATAAGAATTATTGAACGAAACTGTGAAATTCCCCATGAAGGGCCTTTCTGCGACCTCATGTGGAGTGACCCTGAAGATATTGAAACATG
This sequence comes from Rhododendron griersonianum, assembly GCA_018127125.1. Classification (NCBI taxonomy): domain Eukaryota; kingdom Viridiplantae; phylum Streptophyta; class Magnoliopsida; order Ericales; family Ericaceae; genus Rhododendron; species Rhododendron griersonianum. The sequence continues at coordinate 19,799,885 of CM030795.1, forward strand.
GGCAGTCAGTCCTCGGGGAGCAGGCTGGCTTTTTGGATCTAGGGTTACGTCAGAGGTAATTTATATATACTATTGTTCCCGCCATTTTGTTCACACATGTTGCTAAATCATTGTTCTCTGTGTAGTTCAATCACATCAACAAACTTGATTTGGTTTGCCGGGCCCACCAACTCGTGCAGGAAGGTCTAAAGTACATGTTTCAAGACAAAGGCCTTGTAACTGTGAGTTGTGAAGTCTCTAACTAAGAGTACTCTATTAGATGGACAACACGTGAAGTTTTTTTGTATTGAACATGTGACTATTGGATAAGGATATGGGATGAGCGTTCGACATGCCCAGTCATATGTGTATCCTAAAAGCGTTTGTCTATGCAATTACACTATAAACTGGATAAAAGACTCCCTTACAGTGGTTCTTTTGAGACACAGGTGATTTAGTGCAACTGAAAAAACATTGTAAACTCCTTCTACAATCTACTCTAGGACATAGGACAAGGATGTTAAGACTTTTATATTTCTAGTCATGTCCATGTGTTGTCTTTACCGTGTCTTACAAAATATCACCATTACATTTGAAAGCGTACCAAGGATCAAACTTTCTGAGTAGTGGTAAGGAATTGTTAAGTACATGGGATGTTTAGAGTCTTACAAATTTATCCAAACTCGGATTCTTCCACTCTTCCATATAAACAAGTTAAAACAACAAAGGTGAGACAGGAAATTATTGTGTTGCCAAATTAACTTTTTGAGTCTTTTATGTGCTTATATCTTTGGTCTATGTTTTATTCCTCTCGTTGAGACAAAATATGATGTAAAAATTGTCCCAAATCTTGTAAAGAATAAGAGAAACGAAAACAACAAAAAGATGCCAAAAAGCACCTAAAAAGTTAGGTCAAACTCACCCTTAATCTTATAAGATACAAGTGGATAGGACTCTGTAAGTGCAGAAGAGAAACATGTTTGGAAAATTTGGTAAGATAGGAAAAGAAAAGTATTACAGTATTACTATACAAAAAAAAAAAAAAAAACCTTAATAGGACTGTAGAATAAGGTCTTTCATCTGTTATCTTTTGTCCCCGTCGAAACTTAAGAGGACATTGATGGGATTCTAAATCTTTGTCAAGCAACTTATGGGCTTGATATGATTAGTTGTGTTTGATGTGTTTTGCAAAAAAAAATCAGCTAGTCGGATATTGGTAAGGTCTTGATCGGTTCCTTGCTCAATTTTCTGTCAACGAATTGAGAAAAAAATCGATCAAGTCCTCAACGTTATCTGAGTGAGCTGATTCATATCCTTGGGATCAGATTTCATATCCTCTCCATTAAGATAGTGTTGAAGTGACACTTTGTTCTTATAAAAGGTTTTGTTATTCCACTTGTGTTTCATCCTTTCCTATTATAAACATTAATGTTTTGAAATGAAAGGAAATTTTGTTCCTCGGTCAGTGTCCTTGGATGTTATAGATTGAGAATGTAATTGCTTGAATCTTTGATGCATGCTAACACTGATAGACATACTTGATCTTATACATGTATCCTAGCTAGTTTATACACCATCGCTTTTCATAATTTGGTGATACTTCTATTTATTTTACTGTCTGCTTCTTGGCTTATCAGGTATGGTCAGCACCAAATTATTGCTATCGCTGCGGTAATGTAGCTTCAATATTGAGCTTCAATGAGAATATGGTAATACCACTAAACTTTTCACTGGTCAACTGTTTTACGACATTTCTGTTCATGCTTACATATTTATATGGGCATCTATGTAACACACCCCAGCTTAAGAAGCTGAGGATGCGATGTTTGGGGAAAATTGTCCTCCCTATTTATTTTGGTTCTTAAAATGCCATTGTTCTCTGAACCACTGACCCTCCAAAAGAGCTCATGCGCACGAGTTAAAGACAAAAATCAATAGATAAAGGAACAAATCACACCCTATCTAATCTAAAACATGAAAAGGAACAAATTACCCTTCTGTCAAGCTACTTGGCATTTTGACCTGTATAACAGCTGCTGAAGTTTTTACACTTGGCAGGAGGCAATAGTTTTGAGCAAAAGTCGTAATAAAGTTGCATGATTAGCAGAATTCATTTAGGTTTTTGTTGATTCTATTTGACTGCCGAATTTATAGATCTCAATGCTATAACAGCTTCAATAAAGCTGATTAATTTGATGTCTGCTGTGCTGTCTTTTACAATTTGTAATAGGAGAGAGAGGTGAAGTTTTTCACTGAAACCGAAGAAAACAACCAGATGAGGGGTCCCAGAACAGGAGTGCCTTATTTCTTATGAGTGAGGATTCGTTTGCTTCATTGCCTGTACTATTGTTTGAAGTTTGATGCATTGCCGATTCCATTGAGGGAAAGAAAGTAGAGGGGCATTTTGTTGCACCGAGGGCAACCTTCAAATGTGTGGGTATATGGTTATTCTGATGCCATGGAAACACGTTCAAAAGCTGTCCCCGCGCTGCTGCTTAGCTTTTAAATAGCTTGTCCTGTGTATTAAAAAAACATTCTTGTTTATGATACTTTTAGCTGTGTGTTAGGTTGTAGTTTTGTTTGAAATCAGATTAAAAGCTTTAAAGCTGCTAGCTGCAGTGGTAGAGATGATTTGTGAATTTCAAATATGATCTAAAATCCCGAGTGACTTGTTTTTTTCTAGTATTGAACCCTGTGTCATAGTAATTTTTTTTTTTTTTTTGATTCTCAACCCTGTGTCATATGCTATTCTAGTGTACTTTCTTGTCCACCTCTTTGCATTCTCTTTTAAACAAACCATTTGGATAGCCTCACCAAAAGGCTGAACTGGTAACTTAACTTGAGCCTAGCTCTAGTACTAGTTGTATCCGTGGGTTGTAAGGGCAATTGATAGTTTGTTGCCAAATTTTGTTACTTTGACCCCAGGAAAAATATTTAAGTTGACCTCAACTTACTTTAAATGCATACAAACTCTAAATGCATACAAACTCTAAGCTTTCTCTTCTTTTCGAAATGCATTAGTATTTCGGGTGGATAGTGTTAATGCCACGAGCACTATTGTTAGTGCCATGAGATTTTAGAATGTTTTCTCAATTTTACCCTTCGGTTGGACTCTCTCTCTCTCTGGAAACCCACTTCTTGTTCCTGTTCCCATGGTCTCTCCTCCAATTTCACCCCCATGAAAAATTGAAGATCCTCTCGCTAGATCTCCTCCCCAATTCGACCCTTCTGTCGTGGTTCTTCAATCGAATTGCTTTTGTGATCCATCTATTTCTTTGTCCCTATAATATAAGCTACAGCCTACATGGATAACTCAATCCCTTTTTGTCATTTTTTTTCTACGGATAACCCAGTTCATTACTCCTAATCTATACTTTCATATGCAAACAGTAGTTTAGAAAAATACGTACTTTAGTTTTTGTCCCAGAAAGATCAAACCAATGTTCCTCTAATCAATTTAAACCCACAGTTAAAATGCGTCCCCAAGGTGTATTTCTCTTCTCACGCCCCCCGACCCCACCCCCCACGACGAAAATACCCCCGGCAGAAATACCCTGACCCATTTTCTTTTATTTCTCATTTATTTACTTAATAACCTTTATATCTTTTTTCACTTTTATTTATTTAATATTATTTAAGTGTTCCGATTTTCAATCCGGTTGAATCAGTGCAAAGATCTTGTTTTTTTTTTTTTATCATTTTATCTTCAATGGTCATAATGAATTTTTAGCTGTAAGGCCTTTCAACAAGCACCTAAGGCTCCTTATTTAGTTCCAGGTCTCTCTTAGGGTGCTCATTGAAAGGCCTTAGAGTCAAAAATTCATTACGACCATTTAGGATGAAATGATAAGAAAAATAAGATATTCACACCAATTCAAACGAATTAAAAATTGGAACACTTATTTTTTTTCACTCTTTATATGTATTTTTAAATTATTTAATATTATATACGTGAGTATATTTCTTTCCTTTTTTTTTAAATTTTATAATTCTTTTATGTTATTGAATTTATTAATTTTGTATTTATTTATATCTTTTATCTATTTTATTTCTAACCACTTATTCAAGTTTCTTTTTATCTTTTTATCCTCAACTATAACCACTCATTTAGATTTTCTTTTTATCTTCAATTACAACCACACATTCAGATTTTTTTGTTATCTTCTTATCTTTAACTATAAACATTCATCCATCACCCCTTATCCTTATATATCCAGCATTATCCTTCCAACATCACCATCTTTTCATCATCTATCTCTCTTTCCCTTTCTCTGTCACAGCTCCTCCCTCCTTTTCCACACCATTTTCGTAAAACGTAGAAGAACATTATGGATGACTACAACTTCTCATTTTCAAATAAAACAGTAATTATTTACTTTTAAAAGTAAAACAAAAAAAACTAGTAGTAAAAGTTTAAAAAAAAAAAAACCCGGAAAAGGAGGGGGAGGAGGGGCAGGGGGAAAGGTGGTGGGGCCCGGGGGGTGTGGGGGGTTGCGAAAAGAGGCTCCTCCAAGATGAAACATGAAATCACACAAAACCAAACTTTACACTACTTGATGGCCATGCAGTGAAGGCTGATGATGATCTGGTCTTCGATCTAGGGTTTACATCTTTCTAGTGGCCTCTAGAAAGAGAGAAAACATAGAACCTGAGCCCTGAGGGTAAAAATGACAAAGGGAAATAAATGTTGTGGCATTATAGAAAACACTCGTGGCATTATCCCCTTCCGTTAGGCTATCATGCATTATTTTCAATATATAGTAAGTATTTGGGGCCAATCGTAAAGCAAAATTACGTTAATTATGGAGTATCTATTTATCTTATAGTTAGAGTCTTAATTAATTATTCTTTTAAATTAACAAATAAGTAAATAGCTTGCATGTGAGTTTAATTTTTGATCCCACTAACCAAAATTCCTGGCTTTGTCCTTGATGGGAATGAAATAGAGTTCTTCTCTAATTTTCCAGAGCTACCCTTTAACATTTCATCATCATTTCTTAATAAATTGTAATTTTTCCATATACATTTATGAAAGAAAACAAACATGCCTCATTAACCAAGAATTTCAAAACTCCTATTGAAATATAAACCATCTTTGTTAAACAGTAACATAGTACCAAAAACTTGCCTCATCATTGTGAAATATGTTTCATCTCTTTTAAACGATAACATATATAGTGCTAAAACCATGGCTGAACCACGATCGAGTTTCATAATCAATTCTCCACGAGTTTCATATCGCTTCATGTGCAAATATTAAAAAACGTATCTTTACATGAATATTGAGTAGGTATTAAATTACATGATACAATTAATTCTCCTCTTCATTTCATTTCTAGCTCGTCGTCTCGTCTGGTGATTCGGATTTCGAAGCCATTCACTAATCGGGCAGAGGGAAAGAAAGACATACGATCTTCCTTGAGCTGGGTCCACCTATCAAAGTAATTGAAGCTTAATTTTAAAAAACAACATGACATTGACCCACAAAACACAATTATTAATTCCAGGAGTTCTTCCTTCAAGCTTATGAACTATATATATATATATATATATTTTGACGTAGAAACTTATCAAAAAAAAACTATTGACGTACAAAACACAAATAAGCTACTGTATAAAATACAATCCTCGTGCAAAGTACAAATAATGGTTTCGTGACCATGCATGATGAACCCATTTTGAATATCAAGCAATGCATCATAAAAGTAAAAAAATAAAAAAAATTACAATAATTAAAAGTCATGCTTTTATAATGGGATCGATGTACTCTGGTATTTAGCTTTCATTAGTTGTTAGTAAAAATAGTTATTTAAGTCCTAATGAGAATCATTTGGACAGTGTAAGATTTATTCCACAAATGAGATCTAATCCAACATTGGGAACAATTGAGAGAGAGAGAGAGAGAGAGAGAGAGAGAGAGAGAGAGAGAGAGAGAGAGAAGTAGACCTGAATGAAGTAACAAAGTAATGAAGAAAGAGAGCAATTTGAAGGCGAGCCAATTCTGCCCCTGGACAAAATCGAGCTCCTCCACCAAAGGGAGCGTAAAAAGGGCTGTTTCTCCAACTCCTTTTTTCCTTGTTTATGAATAAATTAAAGAAGTTGCTTAAGAGCACTACTAGTATAGCTAGAAGAAGCTATAAGAAAGGAAATTAAAAAGTTTGTGCTGACCTTATTGAGAAGGTCCATCCATCTCCAGGGATTGAATGTGCGAGCTCCTTCATACAAATTTTCATCTAAATGGACTGCTGAAAGAAATGGAACCACGAAGCATCCTTTCGGAACCACATAACCTACCAACCCAATGTCAACCACAAAAAAAAAAAAAAAAAAACAATTACTACTTATTTTTCCTTGTTAAATTAGAAAAGCGAAGTACGTATATGGTGGTTACTAGAACTTCTCTACTTGGCCTACAATTAGAATACAACACAGAAACACTTCTTTCTGTTGGCGCTTCTACATGAACTAGTGCCAAAATTTTCACGATACTTTTGAGTGGTACTTTGCAACTTTTATATTGACTTCGGGCAGACCAAAACGTACTATTAAAAACTGAAATAACATAAGATATTGAATGATAGAGATTTAGTATTCAGTCATATTTGGGTGTCTCTATGAATTATGCATGCACCCCTTTAAGTTTTAGAGTTTTTTTTTTTTTGATGTAAACATCCCTCGAACTGTGTATATGCACCGATTGTCTACGTCCTGAAACCTATCAATTTCACCTAATTTGTTCTTAAATTATCACAGTGCACTCTAATTGATTTAATACTACTTAACAGACCCAACAAATTTGGATGGAAAACATCCCACGTGCTTATCATGTGCGAATATTTTCCAGTTCTGAGGGGCAAAACAGCCATTCACCTCTTTCTCTCTCACCCCAATACTCTCTCTCATTTAGGGTTTTTAATCTCAAACAAAGATCAAATGGAATAAGAAGGGTAGGGTTTCGGCAGCATCTAGCTAGGGTTGAAATTGCAAGGAGATTACTTCATTATTCTCTGGGATGGATCACTTGAGGACAGGGGACGACATAATATTAATTACCCAAATGTAAGTAAACAAATCATTTTTTTTATTGCGTGAGGATTAGCAGATTTTATTTGCCGACTCCCCACTCCCTTGATATCTGTATTTTAATGTTTTTACTTTACTCAATGTTTTTGTAAGAATCTTCATAGGTTTAGCATTTTTTTTTTTGATATTGATAAAGGGGTTCATCATTATCATCACTGTACAACCTGACTCTCGTGCATAATTTTCAGGTTTTATATAACAATTTGTGACTGCTTTTTGCACTCTTTTTGTGGCTTGTTTTGTGAAAATGCACTATGTTTTGTGACTGGTTTTTGCATTTGGGGTTAGGAGGAAGTGGTAGTGAAGTACTCTGTTTTTAACCTAATATGTGAAAGTACTCTGCTTTGGAGCCGGATGGGTTGTGAGGGGTGGAATTCCTATTCTGCCCTTACATTGGCGGGGGAATATGTCATTTGACCACTTTGCCATCCAAATTGGTGGATGGCGTTAGGAATTTGACCAAATAGAGTGCAATGTGATAGTTTAAGGACGAAATAGGTGAAATTGATAATTTTAGGACTAAGTAGACAATCAATGCATAGTTTGAGGGATGTTTACATAAAAAAAACTCTAAGTTTTATGGATTAACTTCAATTTAGAATCCGTAATTTTTTAAGTAATATGAATTTCTATGCAGATGAAAACATTTGCACATCAATAAGTGTTATGTTGGCCTAAGGTTATATACTTTCATGCAAATATTATGAATTTCTTAGGATGTTACGATCTAATTGCGATACAAATGTCACAACTTTGCGGCTGGTTGAAGGGTATGCATACTGAACACACCCAAAAGGAGATAAGTACATTTGTATAATATACTACCAAATAGAGATAAGTACATTTGTACCTTGATATTGAATATCTTCTTTGGCCTCCCTCATTAACCAAATTGCAATACCTCCAAGCCGAAGTGTTTCATCTATAACCTGCATACAGAAGCTGTATTTGTAATTTTGTATCAAATTTTAATGACCTGAAAATCTGAGTTCTCAAGGTTCTATGGATTGAGATGTTGATCAAGTGAAGATTAGCTTACATAGTGCTTGAATATTTTTGAGGTTTGGAGCATATTTCAGCTTGTATTGGTTATCTTTCCCTTATAAATTAGTCATGTTTTAGGGCCTTAAAGCTAGTCAATCTAGTAGCCCTATCTACGACAATAAATACAATATTAAAATTTTTGAAAAGATTAGTTGGAAATTGTGCATTCTTCAAGAATCTACATTTAATTGATATGTAGAAGTGTTTACTTTGCTCGGGAAATGAGTTAGTTTGTGCTATTGTATAGTTCTAGAAAGCCAGTTCATCTAATTGAGATGCCTCTTTGTGAAAGCTTCATTATTTTCAACGTAACTAGTAGTTCAAATTCTGGCCTTCAAAACTCTAAAAGAAAGCATAAGCGATGAGATCTTACACATTGAGTGAAAGACATTTGTTTGTAATCTTGCCATGTTATGAACATGTCTTCGCCTTTATTGTCGCTCTTTCCACTTCTTAGTCTTTGTTGCTCATCCTGTTTTCATCGTAACAAATATATGAGAGCAACCTGAAGTTAGCGATTGCATGAACGCATAATAATATTGGCCATATTCTAATAGAGATGGCAAGGTACCTATTATATATATTATATACATGGAGGGTAATTAAAGTAAAATGGAAGAGTTCTGATGAATCATATTCAAGTTATAGTTATCAGACTTCCAATCATGTCGGAATGGTAAAATGTGAAAGCGAGATAACAAAAATAAAATGTGTAAATTAAGAAAGGGAAATAATAATGTTCACACGACGGAGAATATAATTTGAAATTCTAATTGTTCAGTTCAAGTAAAGAGTTGTTCGATCAAGGTTAAATGTCCAACCAAGCCTCCTATATCATGTTTTTGGTTGTATATATATAGCAGGAGTACTAGTACCAGTAGTTGCTTCATAGCAGGTGGAGACTGAGTGAGGTAGTAAACAGCAAAGAGCATGGTCTTAGCTGTTGTTTCATTTCCAGCAAATATAAGGTTGATAAGGAAATCAACAACAGCATAGTCAGGTAAGCTTTCTTCATCTACGAGTCTTCCAAGTAGGCCATTCCCATTCCCACCTTCCCTTGTATCTTCTTCTTGTCTATGCTTCTCTATTGTGGTCTTGATTTTGGTAATTATGGTTTCCCTTGCCTGTTGTCAAACAAAATATATGCAACTATGGTTACATTAATTAGTTCATCGTCTTCAAAACGTACAAAAATCCATTCTACAATTTTTGGCATCGGGTTTTAATTAGTTCTAAGCCACCGCAAATTGGTGGCGACCTGCAATACATGGTTAGTTTGTCAAAGGAATCGTTATTGGCTTCGTAGTGCTTGTATTTTGGAATTGATACGAATGAGGAATGACTAGAGCAGGGAGAAGGTTTCGGCTTTGTCATGTTCTCTGCCCTGAACAGGCTAGAGATTCAAACAGGCTAGAGATTCAGGATTTTTTTCGGTGCTTAGATTAGGTCCGGGAAACGGGAAATGGGTCGGAGGCGGGTTTAGTACTCTTTACCCCGTCGTGATCCCCGTTTTTTCTTACTAATTCGTCCTTTGTACCCTTGATTATGTGGTAATTCTTATGACCCTTTTTTTATTGTGTAACTTTCAAAATTTATTCTAGTTCTCCAAATTTTTGTTTTTTGGGCAATCGATAGGAACGATGAATACATCATATGTGAATTACAAAGTATACAAACCACAGGACACTACATCAATTGTGAGAGAGTTCACGACATAACTAAGCCTAACAACTCAACCCACACAAGAAATAGCCCTATCATAGGGAAACAAATTTTAAAAAAAAGGAAGTAGGGGAGAAGTTATCAATTCTTGCATTCGGTGAGATTCGACCCCTTGACCTCCCAATTGAGAGTGCACAAAAGTGGTCAATCGAACTAGACCCTTTTCTAGTTCTTTAAGTTAAAGGTTCGTGAGTTTGTGCGTGTTAAAATTTTGGATTTTGAAAGCTTGATGATGATACTAATTTTGAAAGGTCCATGACGAGGATATATATATATTTTTATAGTGAAAATTGCAAATAAACTGGGTTTTGGATTTTCACAAATATGGTTTATGTGTGGGTAATTAGAAAACAAGGGGTGGAAATAGAATGACCCCTATTAGTGCTAACACTTCTGTCAATATGTGTGACAGTGATTGATGGGTGTGGGGTGGTGTTCACTATTTGGATTGGACCTCTCTCTCTCCTCTTCTGCTTGAATGGGTTGAGCTGCCCTCCTCTTCTCCCTAGTCACTGCACGAGAAGCAACTAGTTAGTGCCTGCCGAAGGTGGCCGGAGGGCACTCTGATGGCTAGTTAGTGTCTGCCCGAGAGAAAAAAAACCCAAAGCGGGAGAAGAAAGAATACCTCTTCAGGTTTATCACTATAGTATTTATAGGAGTGCCTTGTCTTGGAGGCCAAGGTAGACCGTGTGTCGTCCTCGTCTCGGATGGTTGCACCACGTGGCAGACCAACCTGGTGCCATGTGGCTGGACCAAAGTATTCCGTACTGGTGCACCTGGTCCACACTGTAGTTCACAGATGTGACCCGACGCAACCTGACCTGACACCTCAAATCGACCACTACGCGTAACGGGCAGGCAGCCTTCGCTGCTGTTATTCGTAACTGGAATGGATCGTTGATGAATGGAAATGTAGCTCCTGCTAGAGTCTCTAGTCCTCTTCCCTAGCGATTTGTCTAGCATGTGGGATTGCGAGATCCCTGGGCTTTTATGGAGCAGTCATTGAATTGGATAATCAGATGGCCATCAAGCTCAGCGTCTTTGAGCTTGTTCCTCCTTGGGAGGTTGGGTCCTTGGTTCTGGATATCAGGCAGCTGAAACAGGAGGTTGAGCTCAAGTACGCATGGGTTTAGAGGGAAGCAAATGGTTTAGCCCATGTCCTTGCTTCCAAGGCGGCGAGCTGAGGGCTCTTCTTCCTAGTAACTGGGTGGCCTCTCCTCCGGACTTTGTTGCTTCCGTTTTAGATAGTAATTTCTGTTCTCTGTTGTAGCCATGCGGGCAAGGTTTTGGCAATCAAAAAAAAATATAATGGTGCAATGATTTAAACATCATTCCATTCCGGTTGGACTGTGTATATATGTAGCAATTATTTTTATGTTTTGTTTCCTTTGAGGCTTTGATGAAGTAATTCAATTAAGTGTGTTCAATCAAATTGCGTAGCCGCAACAAAAATGACAAGAAACACGTGCGTGAGTGCACACTCGTGAGTTCAATGTAATGAAAATGGATATGGTTTCTTGACTGATGTTTGTTGAATTTTTTTTTTTACCTTCATAGCAGTGTGGTAAGCAAAACCTGGGAAATTGATGGGAAGAGAAAGACAACCATCCACGAAATCAGAAAACAAACGAGCCATCTCATCTTCTTCCCTCTCGCTAGATGCTCCGAGCAGTTGATTCACCATCAGATTTATAGCTACCTTCATATCATTATTGCAAGAACCACCATAAAAATACTACTAAAATTCATCAAATGAGCTAAGCTAAAAAAAAATACGTTGCTTATGGTCGTGAATTATGTGTGATAATAACTCATCACTACATGTCTCACTTTGCAGCCAAAATACTCCATTGACATGTACAAAATGAGGAGCATGATCGAACGCACTTGCTCAAAACATGCAAATGTCTGTACTCCGTGTATGCTAGACAAACAGATCAATGAGCCCAAAATTTAACAGAGAATGAACATCCTCATTAAATGAAGTATGATGTGGGTTGAGTTGTAGGTCAATGAGACCAATATGCAATCGATCTAATTAGAGGAATACCATTGTCTTATCATCATGGTGACGCACACTGTAAAAAAAAATTTATATCAATCAGATTTTCCAAACTACAAATGTTCCGGTTCTTGAGTTGGTTTTAGAAAGTGTAATGAAACTATCCAAACAAATGGAGAAGAGGACCCATATCAACGAAGAACAAAATGGCCGGATAATTCAAATGGATTGAGAATGAAAGCATAATGGAAGACTTGGATCCAAAACCTTCCATAACACAAATCCCATATATCATGTAAAATCACCAATTGTTCTAAAAGCCTAGGCAGATGTTGAAGAATACTTGCCTTTCTGCAAACGTCTTGGAGAAGAATGACTTGTTCGTCGCGGAAATTGTTCAAAGTTTGAAGCATAACCATTTGAATGTCCTTCAAGAAATGGAACTTGAGCTTATCTAACCTCATCATGTTGGAGGCGATCCCATGAAGCTTCCTTTGTTGATCTCCTTGGACAGTGATCACCCCATGTTTCCCAACTAAATCTCTGAATGATTTGGGATAGCTGGACTGGAATAGTTTTCCTTCATTCTGCATTATGAATCGGTTAAAAATCGGATCCGCTGATACCACTGCCCGTTTACCAAACACACTGCATGAGAATATCTTCCCATACCTGATTAAGATTTCAATAGTAAGTTTGTATTCCTTCTCAGCTTTATTAATTATTTAGATGTAGCCAAAAAGACAAAAATAACAAGAAACAAGAAGAAAGAAAGATACCGTTGAACTTGTTGTTGAACGTAAGTAGGGGGATGAGAACTTGCAACAGCATTGTACCAGCTTAAGCTATCACCAATCAACGGCCATCCTCTTCCTCCAGGCGGCAATTTATATTCATTACCGTTTTCTAATCTCTTCTTAGTACTCTTCCTATTAATCAGCTCAAATTTTGAAAGGAAAACAATGACAAATACTACTGCTCCAATGATCGCATATGCCCATACACCATAACATGTTTCTCTCATCTTCCCAGCCAGCTGCCCCCTGCCGAGAGAGAGAGAGACCTACACAACAATTGATCACACAAAATGAATTTTCTTTTTTTCTCAGCCACAAGAATTGAAAGTTAAAGTTTTTTTTTTCCTCGGTAAAACTTTAAGTTAAAGATATGTAAGTTTATTGGCGCGCAGATAATCTTCGTTGACCCAATTGATTGATCTCTGGAATTCTACTGTACTAGACCCACCTCGAGCTAATGATATTGAGTATGACTTATTCCACTAACTCATGCATGGAGTAATGTTTACTCTGTAAAAAACAAAAATCTTTTCGCTTTCAGAACTGATTGTTGCAATAATCATCGTATTTTGACCATGGAATACTAAATCAGTATCTCTATCAACTATGCTTTAAAAGCTTGTTAGCTAGCTAGGAGACACAAGGAATGTGAGGTTATATTAAATGGAGGAGAAGCTTATGGTACCCACCAGAGAAAAATTTAGTGATAAAAATTTTGATTCCCAAAAAACTTGTAACAAACGAACAAACTAAAAAAATTCGTAACTATTTTGGATTCACCGTACAGTACTCCTATTTGTAACTTCTGTTTTGCTCAGCAACACTCCTATTCATAACTTCAACAAAAAAGTACGAAACTCTTATCATAAGAATGCATAACTAATGCAAGTGGAGTGATAGCCAAGTGGTAGGTACCACATACTCCCATGCATTTGCATTTGACATGGGTTAAATTTCTCTAACTACGTACTAACAATCAATGTTTGACTTTGCCAAGAAAAAAAAGGTGAAACTAATGAACCAAAAAATAAGCATACAAGGCACCAAAAGTATGCGCACTATCATTCAAAACTATTAGTACAACACACTTCCAAGGTTTACCCCCGCGTAACTAACCAAAAAATGCACAATATACACCCAAAAAAAAGTGTAACGTTCGGTGTACCATAGCATTCTCCATGTTAAAGAAATACTAATTGGTTGCCACTAGCTATATAAGTATTATCTTTGGTTGGAGTAATGTTGGGAGCCGCGGGGATGTCTTTAGGTTGAAGTTTACTCCCCTAGTTTTATGCTCCTTTAATGGTGAATTGGTTGAATGTCAAAGTGTATGAAACTTTGACCTACTATCTCGATCTCTGTCCCCTCCCCACTATATATATAGCTTAAAATGACATCTAACCCTTCAACACATATTATTAAACAGGGTGCATGGTATGTGAGTACTAGTATTTTAAACCCAAAGTTGTGACTAAGATTCTAATTTTTTTTTTTAAATTTACAAAATTATTGTTGCTGTATGCAATGTCCAGGACATGCTTCCTCTTGACACCAACAACATAATTGTCATTGCAAGAAAACTTCAGAGATGACTCATTGCCAACTCAAAAACAAGCCTGCTACGATCTTTAATTGGTCTCTTGTAAAACAACATATACCTAATCTAACAATACCTATGTATAAGCCATTACATACCAAATTTATAGTTTTATATAGCGCGTTGTGTCCCCTATTATTAATGATCCGTATTGCACTGGATGGTCTTCCCTGTACACGGACAGATTAGGTGGCGACAATTATCTAAGAATTGGAAAATTATATCCAATTAAACAGAGTACAACCACAAACAACAACAACAGAAGAGCAAGAGAAGAAAGTATACATACTCCATTATGCAAATTAAAAAAACTAATTTACAGATCTTTGGTTTTTTCTTTTTGTCAAAATGGTAGAAAGTCTATTGACTAGATACGAAACCAATACATTACAAAAGATGGTTATCCTTCCCTAAAAGATATAATAACAAAATTGTTGGGGCACCTACGTTATACAAGTGAAGATGTACATTAACGACCTCTCATGTAATCTATCGTGTGATTTGTACGTAATAGAACTCCTCAAGATTCTATATAATGATTCATGTCATTCATTATGTACTATGCTCTAGAGTGTATGTTATCACTGTAAAAAAAGATGTCGATCGAACATCGTCATCTATATGAAAGAATTCAATTTCTCACGTGAGAAATGGTTATTGTGGACACCTCCTCGGAGAGGTATCACCACACAGTGATCGATTTGGTGTTTGATCATGGCGATGTATCGCGGTATCCTTTGCGGCATACCTATTACTAAATGTGCCTATTGCGCACTTGTACTATTGAGAGTCGCCACTTGGTTTTAGGAACCAACAAACCAGACAGAGATTTTGGAATCGGAAACCAAAAGTACGTAAGCAACCCTCTCTGCCCAGCCACAAAGGTTGACCCATATTCATTCAACATAAAGTTTATCAATTTTTTATTTAATTCCGCTAATAAACTTTAATTTTAGCCATTAAAAAAATAATAAGGTGATCAAAATAGAAGTAAATCACACGGGGAAAGGGGAGAGTGACGCCATGTAGAGCAAATAGAAAATAACAGAACACAACAAAAAATAAAATGTCCCAATATTTTGATCTGTCGGCCGCAGAATCAACTTGTTCAATATATCGGTCGTGAATCAAAGTGTCGATCAGTGTTCGTCCTCACGCCATAACAGAAAACTCAAAAGTGCAGAAACAAGGCTTAGAAAGCTAAAGTACAAAGATTAAACAAACTGAAGGCCACGTGGCCTTCCCACCTTGATTCCTCAGAGGTTGGCCGAATCACTTGATTGGAGGTTGATTGAGGTGATTGTTTCACGAAACCCTAAAAACTAAGTGAGTTCTTTGAAGATTTGCTCTATCGAGTATTTTAGCTCACAGGGATTGAGGGGTTTGGTAGCCAGGGTTTATGGACAGATTTCTGCACAGTATGGAGGTAGAAGACATATGGAATTTAGGTTGAATTTTGGCATCCTATTTATAGAGTTTGAAGAGATAATTAACACTTTATGTTGAATGAATATGGGTTGAATTTAGGTTGAATTTTGCATAAGTCCACTATAGCAGTTTCCAAACCCATCTAGTCCACTTCTAAATTTCATAACCCACTAAGTCCACTAATAATTTTAATGACAAAAATACCCCACCTAAGAAACAAGGGCCTTGTTTGGCTAACACGAAAATGTATTTTTTCCATTTTTTTCCTTTTTTGTTGCAACCAAGTTGCCGCCGCTGCCACCACCGCTTCCACTGCGGTCGCCGCCGCCACCACCACCGTCGCCGCTACCATCACGCCACATATAACGTTATATGTGTAACAAAAAACGTATTATTTCATTTTTCTCGATTTTTTTATTGAACCCGCTACACTTAATATTTAACATTATATATGTGACAACTTTCTCTTTTTGTTTTTTCCTAATTTTCTTGTATTGATTTTTTAATGTTATATGAGTGATAAAATTTTTCTAACATACAACATTACATGTGTGGCAAAAATTTTCTAACATGCAACATTTCTTTTTGATTTTTCTTGTTTTTAGTCTTTAACGTTATATGATGGTCCATACAAAACATATAACATTATATGTGAGTTTTTGAATGTCTAAATATCGCAAAAAAAAAAGAAGAACATATAACATTATATTTGAGCTTCTGCAGCTCTGAATCTCACAAAAAAATAGAACAGAACATATAACATTATATGTGAACTTCTGTAGTTCTAAATCTCACAAAAAAACAGAATATATAACATTATATCTGAGCTTCTGTAACTCTAAGTCTCACAAAACATGACATATAAAATTATATGTTCTCAAAACAACATCATATCTTTCCAACAATATTATATATCTCAAAAAATAACATTATACGTTCACATATCATGTCACCATTATCTTTGTTTCCAGTCGCGCTTTGAATCCCAAGTTGAATGTTGATGAGACCATAGGGGGTCGAGCTTCATTTTTTCACCGTTTCTTCATCAAAACCTTCATCGAATCCTTCAAAATTTATGATTTTCTGCCTCCGAATAGCATTCCCAAAACCTCTATATCTACATATATACATATTCAAAACACCATAAACAACATTAATATATCTCAAAAACGAGATATAATATTATATATCTAACCCCAGGAAAATCACATATTACACATGACAGAAGTTCACATATAACGTTATATGCTCCGTTGTCCATCACTTATTGAATTGATCCGCGCAGCGGCCTCTTCAACTTGCTTAATTCTGATAATATATGGATATATCCATGTGTGCTTTTGAGAGGCCGCTGCGCAGATCTATTCAATAAGAGAACATATAACGTTATTAGTTCCTCTTTTTTTTTTTTGAGTTTTACAGGACAAAATCTCATATACAACGTTATATGTTCTCTATGCAAATTGAAATATTTTTTTATGTCAATACAAGCTCATATATATGGTCACAAATATTCTCATATAACCATATATAATCATATATGGATATATCCATATGTGTTTTTTAGAGGCCGCTGCGCGGACCAATTCAATAAGAAAACATATTACGTTATTAGTTCCTTTGTTTTGGAGTTTTACAGGACAAAATTAGGTACCAAAGGGAAATTGTCACATATAACATATATGTCTCAGTAGAGAAGATCATGATCTCTAACCAAACCACATCGCTAACCGAGCTTCAAATCACATATTTTCACGTATAAGTCGGAGAGGCCGCTACATGGACCAATTCAATAAGTGATTGACAACGGAGCATGCACCGTTATATATGACATAAGCTCATATATAACGTTACACGGTACAAAAGGTCATATATAACGTTATATGTTCTCTTTATTAAATAACATAGAATATTTATAATCTAGAATGTTATCTATAACAATATAACATTATATATTATTATATCTCTCTCTAACTGAGAATGTTTTAAAAAAATGACATTAAATAACAACAAAAACACACAAAAATATATTTTTTGTGTGACACGAAAAGCATACATATAACCTTATATATTTTTTCAAAAAACACAACCTGTTCCAACCTTATTTGTCTAGCTCTAGAAAAAACACACATATAACCTTATATATTTATTAAAAAAACTTCAAATATATCAGAAGCAAGTCGGAGAGGTCGCTGCGCGGACCAAATCAATAAGTGATTGATGAAAAGCACAAATATAACCTTATATATTTATTCAAAAAAATTCAGATCTCTAACCCTAGGAAAATCAAAAGACAAGATCCCTTAAAGAAACCTTTTGTTTCAAAAAGATCAATGGAGTATCTTCCGCTGGACATAACGGTGGTCTCGGCCGAGAACCTGAAAGACGTGAACCTGTTCTCCAAGATGGACATGTACATCGTCGTTTCGATCGCCGACACCCTTCAAAACGAGATAAAGTAAATTTAATGACTAGCAAGTTTCTGGTATAAACTTCCCTGGAGAAGAAAACTCATCATTTCTCATGATGTAATAGTCAAATTGAATAATACAAATTGTGATAGAATTGTAAAGCAATACAACTCAAGCCAAACCAATGATAAGTGAAATCAATCAAAAAGACTAGTCAAACAAAGGATATAAACTTTTTTTAGGGGTACAGAAATCAAAAGTTTTATCAGATGAAAAAAGACACGAAGAGCAAGACGAGTCAGAATCCATAACAGTACATTAACTGGGAAAGAGAAACAGAAACGAGACAAAAGGCAAACAAAAAAAATGAAAGATGAATAATAGTCACCTTCTCTAAAGTAAAACCTTTTCGTTTTCTTACCGTCAATCTCTATAGAAACCTGGGTGACAAGGACATCGGCGAGGTCGCCGTGCCCATGAACGAACTCCTTGACTGCGCCGACGCTAAGAAGATTGTTGGACATTCCCCGCATCCAGGCAGCCTCGGGCGGGGCCCGCCGCAAGTTCGCGGCGGTCAACGTGTCTGGTCTGGATTCTCAGACTATATATGCACTAATGCAGTGCACTCCTGATTTGTCCGAAATGGATTGCAACAATTGCCTCCATAGGGCTACTGAAAGGATTACGCAGTACTTTGATGGTAAGATAGGAGGGATCTGTCCACGACTTTTCTCCGGCGGCGGAGAGAGAGAGAGAGAGAGAGGAGGCTGTGCTCCAGATTTGTTTTTGGTCTAGGGTTTCTCTCCATATGACAGCTTATATAAGAGGGCATTTTTGTCTTGCTTTAATTTCTTTTTTAAAATAAGTGGACTTAAGGCCTTACTAAACTATATTAGTGGACTAGAGGGGTTACAAACATTAGAAGTGGAATAATTGGGTTACAAGTTCTCTATAGTGGACCCTAGACTAATTTTTTATTAATAAAATTCGGTTAATATAGTAATTAAAGGCTTAAAACTCTATCTTGAAGAGTCCTCGTTGTGTCCACTAAGTCGACCAATCGGGTGGAAGAGTTTGAGCTCAGATCGAACACTTGCAGAACTTTCCAAAATTTAAGAAAATATAAATCGATCTAGTGGCCGATGGAACGATGTGTCGGCCGGGGAATTGATCTTATTGGGAGGTTTAACTTGGAAACTGGATTTTAGACTTTTGGACTCTATGGCTCTGGATTGGGCTTTCTAATGGGCTACAAAGGCTTACAAAATTCCTCAGGCTTATGTGAAGTCAACCACAACAATTACAAAACCTACTCATCATTGGGATTGTCCCAAGGTGGGACCCAAAATATCTTTCAAGCCAAATTGAGGTGTCTACACATGTTCTTTTTTTACAAAGCTTGGATATATAGCTGCAAGGTGTATTCAAGCAAAAGTCAAAGCCGTAAGAAACTCGAATTTGGCGAGGCAAACATTTTGGGAGATTTTTGAAAACATTTTGTGTACAGTCATGCCTGGACGTTGCCTACGTATTCCTGATCTGGAAAAAGTCTGATCATTCATAGTTCGGGGCAATCAACTGATATGAAAGCACTAAGTTTAAGAGTACAACTCTTCCTTAGGCCTTACCAAGCCGTTAAGTGATGTACTTGAAGATGGGACCTGGGCTTTGCCAGGGTTTTGAATGTAGCTTATTGAGTGCGAAGCTGCATGGGAAATTTGGGAATTGGGAGGAATACCCTTGACAGTTCAGGGTAAGTCACTACTCAGTAGGTTAATCTTTGTCAGAGAGTAGATGCTTCGCCACAACCTAACCGTTGAAAAAGGTTGAAAACCCCGAGCGTAGGGCTAGGTCGTTGTCAGCATAATATCCGGAAGTCCGGAGTCGTACCCTCAGAGATTATCTCTATAGCTTGCTAGGATTTTTAGACGTAAGTGTTTCCGGCGTTCAGACGACCAACTTTTGGTTTGCTTTGTAAAGTGATGAAAACTCTTATGAAAAGACTAGAAATTTGGTTTTGATTAAGTTAAACAATCGGCATGGCAATGGAACTACTAACGCCCGTAACTTAGGCCATCGAGCCATTCTCAACGAAAACTCGGTTGAATCGCACGGCATAGGCTATCAACCGGAAGATTTAGCTAAGAAACCATTGAGAGACTAGAAATGCAGTATGGGAAAATAAGTGAGCTCTTTTGTTCTTTTGGCAAACACAAACCGAGACATCACTCACGGAACCATATGAGCGAGCATATGATCACCGAAGATTAACATCGGCTAGTTTTGTTACATAAAGGCGAGCCTTCCTCATTTTCCATACCAAACTTCAAGCCATGAGTTGAGAGAGGCAAGATAAACGTAAGTCACGAGGCGATAATCGCCCCATGGCCAAGCCTAATCGACTACTCACGCGACATGAAAGGACTAGAAAGCATAGTAAAAATGGAAAACATGTTTAACCGATGAAACCGAAAATAAACTTGATATTAATGAAGATCTAGACTGTAGCTACAACTTTAATACTCGAGAAATTAACGTAACATAAATACCTTAAGACGTTCTTGAGGAATTACACTTGAAAAGAGCTTACAAGCTTTAATGGAGAAAAAGACTAAGTTAATTAAAAGCAAGATACAAAGGAGAGAGAACAAACCCCTATTTATACAAAATGGGTTTTTCTCTCACAAATATCTAAAAAGTATACTACTAAAGGCAAGTATTCCATAAATGGAAAGCCCAAAAAGTAAGAAATATCTGGTCGAGGGCTCACCGTATCGATACGGATTTAGGCAAAGTATCGATACCACGGTGTTATCCTGAAATGGCCATTGTCCACGTAATGTCTCCGTATCGATACGGGATAAGGCTGTATCGATACGGAAGAACCTGGAAGCCCACGAAGGAAATTGGTATCGATACAGCTTTAGGCTGTATCGATACGGGCCTGCTAACTCCAGATCTTCAGGCCAGCCTCCAAATCTTGGCACCCGACGGCCCCTTAGCTCACCCAACGCCTCACACTTTCATTCTTGGGTCATCTTGGCACAAGTTCCACCGGGCGTGGATGCTTAAACTCACTTGGGGGTTGACTTTGCAATCAAAATACGCCTTTTAAGGGCGTTTCGCCTGAAACACTAAGCAAACTACCTTACGAGTAAAAACACATAAAAAATGACGATAATAATTAAAAACGCCACAAGCTAGGGAACTTTTAGCACCACGATCTTACAATCTTAGGTGCTAATCAGTAGATAGGGCTAATAACTTTTCATGACCATTATTACTTTGACCAAGGTGATTCTGTTTGGGATTTTATCCTTTCGTTGGGGATAGAATGAGAAGGACGAAATTGATATAATAAGGGCCAACTTTACATAATCTTTCGAAGATGAAGTGCGAGACAGCCAATTGCAGGGCAGCCAATGTGTGTATACAGCGGATCAAAAAAATGTGTGCATACAAAGTACTAAACTTTAAAATAGGAGAGATGATGCCGTAGACCATACTGAGCCATTAGGTGAACTACCTGAGTGTTTATGAGTGAATTTGACCTTCTGGAGGAATGAGCACAAGGCTTGGAACTGGAGTAAGCCTTTTAAGGGATACAATTTGGCAACACGAACGCCTTCTGAACGCTAGCAACACGAACACCTTTTGGAGGCTAACAACACGAACACCTTCTGGTGGGTGGCAACACGAACACCTTTTAGAGGCTCGCAACATGAACACCTGTTTTGGAGAAAATGCAAACACATGGTATATTTAATAGTGAAAGCATGCAACTAGTGAGGCCTAGGAATGCTACATATGTGTGACATATATAAGCTTTAAGCTTGTGGATGTTAGCGCTAGGCTATTGATCATTCAAGTTTCGGACTTGAGCATTCAAGCACGGAGCACGGAACTTGAACATTCAAAGTGTGAAACTTCAAGCATTTAGAGCACAAGGTCTAAGCATTCGAAGCACTGGGCTTGAGAATTCAAAGTGCGGAACTTCGAGCATTCAACGCTGGGCCTGAGCATTCAACGTACAGAACTTTGAGTATTCAAACTTTCAAAAGTGTGGAACTTCAAGCATTTAGAGCACTAATAGCACTGGGCTTGAGCATTCAAAGTGCGGAATTTTGAGCATTCAGTGTTCTGGACTCGAGCATTCAAAGCACTAGGCTTTGAGAATTCAAAGTTCTGGACTTTGGGCATTCAAAGTTCTAGACTCAAGTATTCAAAGCTCTGGGCTTTGAGCATTCAGAGTTTTAGACTCAAGCATTCAAAGCGCTGCGCTTTGAGCATTCAAAGTTCTAGTCTTTGAGCATTCAAGCATCTGGGCCTAAGGATATGAGTGAGGGGCTCGAGAACATAGATTGAACTTCGAGATCAAGAGTACCCTGCTGAACACTTTGACAAGGGCACCGAATTTCCTGGCCGTAACCTTGAGGAAGATCTCTTTGAGAGATGAGAGGGGAACGGGCTTTGAGCTGCAACACTTTAATGATAGAGCTTCGAGCTTGAGATCATGAGTACAAGGCTTGTAGATTGAGTCACTAAGGATCCTTGGATTTTTCAGACAATGAGCACGAAACTCTGGGTTCGTGAAATTTTCCATGAAGTACGCACTGGGCTATTATGAACTTATGCAAAAGGTTTTCATGCATGGAGATGAGTTTTCCAAGGAAGTTGCTATGCCGATCTTGAAGTGACGAGGCTACTTACATTTAAGATGAGAGCCCGGAGCAGCCAAAGATGTAAACGTTGCGCTGTTGAGATATGAACACGAAACTGCTGAAGATGTGAGTGTTGAGCTATGAATACGGTAAAGCATAAGTATAGAGTAGCTCAAGAAGTGAGTAGTGAGGAGCTGCTAAGGATATGTGAGTGCGAAGTCATTGTAGATGTAAGCTTAGAGTCGGTTAAGATGCGAACGCTGATATGAGCATGGTGCTGCTGTGAGCGTCGAGCTAAGATTTGTTGGCTATTAGTCTAGCACCACTGAAATAAAAATGTACATCTGCTATTAAGCTTGTTGGAACCAAGGTGCCAAAGTATTGGGCTTATTCGAATCAAATCACTGAGCTCGATTGCTGAGGATAAGAACATTCTGTTGAGAACAAACTCCTACTTCGCTTAGGGACGAGAATGTTCTGCTAGAACCACAATGATGTGCACATGGCCCTCACTAAGTATTCAAGGGATTTTTTGCTCAGGACTAGCTACGAGGCTCACTTCTAGCTTGTTTGACTTGGTTCTATTGGTTATAGACACAAGGCTTAGTGTACTCAATAGTTCACACTTTTTGGTCATGATAACACACTGGAGCGATTACGAGGACTGAGAGCCTGCTTAGCTTTTTGATGTGGAGAATGTTAGTAACTACCTGCAATTCACATTTGAATAATTTAAAAAACAATCTGTAGACACCCTAATTTGGCCTAACAATTATTTCAAGTCCCACCTTGGGGACCATCCCAATGATGAAATGGATACAATGATTGCTAATTGCCTTCTTGAGAACCTTAGGACTTTCGGTAAAAACTTTGAGCCACTTAGAGGACCCAATCCAGAGCCATATAGCCTTTCAGACAGAAAATACAGAAGCTAGGAGAATCCATCTGTCGGCCGTGACATTGATCTCACGGCCTTAATATCATTTCCTCACCCGAGCAACCTGTTGCTAGAAAATTTCCCTGAGAGATCAATCCCTCGACCGCAAGATCTATCCTTCGGCCGAGACATCCATTCCTCGGCCGTGATATCCATTGCTCGGCCGCCAGATCGTCCCTTTTCCAGACTCTGGAACGTTCTGTCAATTGTTTGATCCAACTACACTACCTTCCCGATGCGTTCGGGCCACATTCAGAGATTGCAACAAAGAGTTTGAGTTGCATTGCAATTGCAATTGCAATCGTGCCATTTGATTGGCCGGAGTGAGTCATCCCTATGCCTATATAAAGGAGCCTTTGGGTTCCGAAATTAATAAGTGAAATCATTCACCCAAGCTCCGATACTCTGTCAAAATACTCTCTTAAACCCCCTCTTCAAAAGCCCTAACCTCCCGAAGGCCGCCATCAATCCGACGATCAAACCCCGAAGTTCAAACCCTAACCCTAGGGTTTTCAATCAAGCAATCAGTCAATCACTCCCAATCCGAAGCAATCAAGCAACTGAGGGATCAAGGTGGTGAGGCCCAACGGCCTCTGGTTTGTTTTATTTTCTGTCACTAATCATGATCTTAGCGTTTTGATTATTTACTAACGTTTCTGTCTGGTGTGAGGAAGAACATCGACCGGGGCTTCGATCCCTCAGCCGATACATCAAACCAGGAGGATCCCTCGGCCGTGACATCCATTCACCGGCCGCGGGATCCATTACCTTGGGACAGCTTTGTTTTGTTCCCTGCTTTCTGATGCATGTTTCAATTACAGTATTGGCTCACTATTAACTGCTTAAAGGCCAAAAACTGATTACGTGTTAGAATTAAATAAAGCATCTACATGTCTTATGTTGAATAACTATGGGCCAGTCTCACGGCTGGGCAGAGAGGGGTGCCTAACACCTTCCCCTTACTGTACTCTTGGCTCCCGTATTCAGAATCTCTATTTGTTTTTCTAGTTTTAATAAACTGGGTGGCGACTCTGTTTTGATGATAACTGCTATCATGTGGCAATGTTCCTAGCCATGGGAATGTCCATGATTTCGGTTTACGAAGCAAGCAACCAATCGAGCAAACAAGTGTGATCAATCTGTATGGCAATGCCCCGTTTGGGAGGTGTCTACAGTTTTTGGTGACTCTGCTGGGGAATATGAGGGCCATAACCAGAAAGTTCAACATAAGACTAATACATGCCTTGTCTAATTCACTTATCATATGCATCGAGCGGGCAACCCGTTGATTTCACCTGATATCCCGGCATGACACGGGCTATGTTGGGGGTTCCAGCAAACTCCACAGTCACTCGTACCTAATGGTATATCAAAAAGGAAATCACCCAATCACCGCCTATGATGGGTTGGTGAGAGGATTGGTGCCCTTTGACAACGGAGCACCCTGAGACTACCAAAACCTTGCATGTTTTAGAAAGCCATAGAACTTATCAAACTAAGACAGGAACCTACAGGCTAGGAACCTACTTGCATTTTCACTTCTAATTTCTTCCTCACACCTTGTACCATCTGTTGTTGTAATTAACTCTTTCTGTGCAGAAGGGTTGGGATTTTCAGCCCAAATCATAACCCTGTACGAGCCAAGTACTGACCTTCAGGTACTCTACTTTCTCAAGCAGGCACTATAGGTAGATTAAAGAAGCAACCTCAGCCAGTTTTATACTCTTACAATACCCGAAGTCACAGCAAACAGAGGTCTTTACAGTCATCTCATCGATCACCTTCGCCTGTCAAGACACCCTCACCGCAACGGTCCCAATCAATTCTGGGGACTTCGCGGTCATCTTCTCAACAAACCCGACTATCTACCCAATCCCGAGCTTCGCCAAGCAATCCCTCTACCTACATCCCAAAAATGGCAGACAATGATGCTACTATCACCGAGTTCCGAGCCCAAATTGCCTATTTACAAGCCGAGAAAGCAGCAAGAGATGCTGAAGACAAGAAAAATAAAGAAGAAGCAGAAAATCCTCATGAAGTTACAGAAAACCCTGAACTGGTCAAACAAGTCAAGGAGATCAAGCACGCTTTGGCTCGTTCACAAGGAGACCAAGTTCTAGATTTTGAAGGACTCTGCCTCTTTCCAGAATCTCAACTGCCTGAACGGTTCAAAATGCCAAACATCGAAAAGTTCAACGGGATTGGTAACCCTACCAGCCATGTTCGCCATGTTATCAATACTCTGAAGCCTATGGGCTTAACCGATGAGCTCATCGCTCAACTGTTTTAAAGAACTCTCACTGGAAACGCCCTCGATTGGTTTCTCGCTTTGGAATTTATGCACTATCAAACTTGGCGAGAAATTGCCAACGCTTTTGTCAAGCAATATGCATACAATGTCCAAATCGAGCTGACAACTCGAGACTTGGAAATGACCAAACAAGAGTCCAATGAGGACTTTGCTACTTTTGTGGCAAGATGGAGGGAAAAGGCTGCCAAAATGAAAAACCGTCCTTTCGAGGAAGATCAAGTGAGGATAGTTGTCAAGAATCTGCAACCTAAATACCTCACCCATATTTACACTCAGGCTATCACTGATTTTAAACACCTGCATGCCACTGGGCTACAAATCGAAGATGGAATCAAGATGGGCCTCATTGGGAAAGAAGAAACTCCTCCATCCAGAAAAACCTGTCCAACCCGTACATCTCCTGCCCCCGTCAACACCCTTAACTCAGCCTTACCACAAGACTCCTTTCAAACTAACTTATCTAGAAATACAAATCGCCCCCGCCGCAGCTTTGACCCTCTCTATATTACTCCATCTCAAGCCTTAGCCATCCTAAGCCGTCAAGGGCATCTCAGGCTCTTGAATAATCCACCTCCTCAGCCACCTTATGGCCCAAGCTATGATGTCAATAAACAATGCGCTTACCACCAACACCCTGGGCATGAGACAGACCGCTGCATGCGTCTTCGTCATGACATCCAAGACCTCATTGATAGTCGAGCTATAAAACCTCCCAAGCCCAATGTGCAAACCAATCCGCTTCCTGCTCATAATAATGAACCACCATCTCAAAATATCAATCTCATAAGCCTATCCAATAGCCCCATGTAGACACCTCCCAAACGGGGCATCGCCATACAGATTGATCACGTTTGTTTGCTCGATTGGTTGCTTGCTTCGTAAACCAAAATCATGGACATTCCCATGGCTAGGAACATCGCCACATGATAGCGGTTATCATCAAAACAGAGTCGCCACCCAGTTTATTAAAACTGGAAAAACAGATAGAGATTCTAAACATGGGAGCCAAAAGTACAATAAGGGGAAGGTGTTAGGCACCCCTCTTTGCCCAGTCGTGAGACTGGCCCATAATCGTTCAACATAAGACATATAGATGCTTTGTTTAATTCCAACACATAACCTGTTTATTTAAGCCTTTAAACAGTAAATAAGATGAGCCAATGTGACGAGTAGAGCATGCATCAGAAAACAAAATAAAACAAGCTGTCGCAGGGTAATGGATCCCGCGACCGGTGAATGGATGTCATGGCCGAGGGATCCTCCTGGTTTGATGTATCGGCCGAGGGATCGAAGCCCCGGTCGATGTTCTTCCTCACACCAGACAGAAACGTTAGTAAATAATCAAAACGCTAAGATTATGATTATTGACAGAAAATAAGACAAACCAGAGGCCGTTGGGCCTCACCACCTTGATCCCTCAGTTGCTTGATTGCTTTGGATTGGGTGTGATTGGCTGATTGCTCCTCGGAAAACCCTAGGGTTAGGGTTTGAACTTCGGGGTTTGATCACTGGATTTATGGCGGCCTTCGAGAGGTTAGGGCTTTTGAAGAGAGGGTTTGAGGGAGTATTTTGACAGAGTATCGGAGCTTGGGTGAGTGATTTCACTTCTGAATTTCGTGTGTAAGGGCTTCTTTATATAGGCATATGGATGACTCACTCCGGCCAATCAAATGGCACGATTGCAATTGCAATGCAATTCGAACTCTTCGTTGCAATCTCTGAACGTGACCCGAACGCATCGGAGAGGTAGTGTAGTTGGATCAAACAATCGACAGAACGTTCCAGAGTCTGGAAAAAGGACGATCTGGCGGCCGAGTAATAGATCACACGGCCGAGGAATTGATGTTGCGGCCGAAGGATGGATCTTGCGGCCGAGGGATTGATCTCTCAGGGAGATTTTGCTAGCAACAAGTTGCTCGGGTGAGGAAATGATGTTAAGGCCGTTAGATCGATGTTACGGCCGACATATGGATTCTCCTAGGCTTCTGTATTTTCTGTCTGAAAGGCTGTATGGCTCTGATTGGGTCCTCTAAGTGGCTCAAAGTTCTTACCGAAAATCCTAAGGTTCTCGAGAAGGCAATCAGCAATCACTGTATCCATTTCATAATCGGGATGGTCCAAGGTGGGACTTGAAATAATCGTTAGGCCAAATTGGGGTGTCTACACCCCACATATAATCTTACCCGACACATTATCCCAAACACCCAAGCCAAACCATCCCTGATCCTCTCTAAGAATGGCGAATGCTTTGCGACAGGAGGAGAACCCCACATCTATGCCATTGATGATGGGGATTGGTGGTTGGACATGCGTCAAGCCCTGCCAAGTGATTGGGAAGTTGAAAGAATTGAGCCTACTGATCCTTGGGGCACCCAAGAAGAAGAAGTGGGTCACCTCACCCGAAGCGGAAGGGTATATAAACCTCCGAAACTAAGTGGGGAAAGTTCAACCTCAACACGAGTAATGGAAGAAGAAGAAGAGAGCCAAAGGACCGAACCTGAGGAAGACAGGGTGCTAAGACAGCTAAAGAAAATCCAAGCTGATATCTCTATCTGGGGATTGCTTATGTCCTCCTACGAGCATCGTAACTCCTTCTTCAAAACCTTGGGGAAAGCCAAAGTTCCCATCGACATTACCCCCAAAGATCTGGTAGGTTTCATAATGGCGTCAAAAGCTCCGAAACCAACGATAGCCTTCACTGACCAAGATCTACCTCCCGAAGGGCCTGCGCACAACAAACCTATCTACATTTCACTTAAATGTCTCACTAAATGGATCCCACTGGTCTTGGTGGATAATGGGTCTGCTTTAAACGTATGTCCTCAAAGGACTCTCGACAAGCTAGGAGTAAGCGCCACCGACATACGCCCTTCAAGTCAGGGTGTAAGGGGCTATGACAATTTAAAAAGAAGAGTGGTTGGGTGCGTCACACTGCCAGTAGAAGTGGAGAAGATCAAAAGAGACGTGGAGTTCCATGTGATGGATATACCGGCCACCTTCAATCTTTTATTAGGAAGGCCTTGGTTACATGACGCTGGGGCGGTGCCTTCCACTTTCCATCAGAAAGTCAAATTTGCAGTAGATGGAAGAGTCATAACCATTCTGGGGGATTCATCGATCCAAGCTCATTCCGACACACCAGTCCAAGAGGTAGAGACTGAGGAAACCTTCCTTATTGGATTCAGTCTTGAGGAAGCAACTGCTGTGCAAGCCTTAATGGCTGAGAGGAATTTCTACATAAGCACCCCTGCCATATGGATGATGAAGAAACAAAACTATTTCCCTGGATTGGGTTTAGGCAAAAGATCACAAGGCATTCCGCGAATAATTGATCCCCCACATAATCAATACGTCTTTGGTCTTGGCTATACCCCGACAGAAGCCGAAATGAAAAAGAAGAGAAGCGTGGAAAAAGCTAAAGCAAGAGGAAGCAGGATCAAAGAAGAAAAACTCATGGTCCCAAAAACACTTAACGGATGGTTTGTGAGAGAGGGAGAAGACTTCCCATTCTGCGGTTTCGCAGAAACATGGGAAGATGAAACCACCAAGCAAAAGGTATCCTGGAATGCAAATCTTCTTTGATCAAGAGTGGACTGACAGTGATATAGAAGAAGAACCGACAAATTCATCTCCCACTTCTGAAGATTGGATCGAGGTGCTAGCTGAGTTTGACCTAAGGATTCTGTTTGGCAAGGAGGGTGAAGAAGAGTATAAAACTACAAAAGAAAAAGGAGCCACACCCGAGATACTGCAGTAAATCACGTGACGAAAACATTGCTTTCATTTCCTAAAGACGAGATAGGACATGTTTTGGGCCCCTGCCCCTGTTTGGGCATTATCTGCAGCTAAATAAATCCCCATTCTATCGCTTTCATGCTTGTTAAATGATTCAATCTTTAAGTGCAATTGCTATACGCTACAGTCTCTCTGCCAAAGATGGGATCTTAAGAATCCAATTCTTTATGTTGCTAACAAAAAGGAAAGAAGGGACGAACCCTGATTACTTAGAACTAGGTTTTTGTCGAAACTTAGGAAAAAGACGCTATCTCCGTGAGAACACTTAGGGTTAGCTTACCCATTGTGAAGATACAAATGCAACAGGAGATTCATAAGAACATCTCCATCAAATTCCTCTCCAAAATACCAAAACCCTCTTGAGAGAAAAATGCTCGTTGGGTAACTTAAATACCCAAGCAAAAGTAAGAGCAAAGCCTGCTAGGGCAAGAAAATGCAAAAATGCAGTCTAGGCAAAAGTTAAGGCATTCAAAGAAAAACTCGCTAGGAACTCAACCTCCATCAGGGTAACTTAGGCAAAACTTAGAGCATGAGAAAAGAAAAACCAAGAGTGAAAACCCAACTCCCAAAGGTTGTAATCTAGGAACTACGTAAAAAGGCCTGATTCCTTGATTGGGATACGTAGGCAATCTCACAACGAGATGCGGCCCAAATATTTGGAGAGAAGGAAAAACATTAGCGAATTTGTACTCAACGATAGGTATAGCTAACCCTGCGTATTGAGCTCACAAAAGATGAGTTAGTCATTTTCCAGGGAATTGACCAAAGACAAGGACACATGAGAGTCATCGTTCGTCCTCTCTAACTCAAAAGTCGTCAACATAAGGAACAAGGCATTCCAACGATCCCAAGGCATGGCAAAGAGACTGTGAAAACAGCAAAAGCAAATAAAAGACATGAATCAAATTCAAGCGTAAAAAGGGAGGAATGCCACTTGGCTAAACAACAAAAAGTCCAACCTCTTCGGGAAATAGAAGTAACAGCCGAAGAATGGAAATCTCGGCTGAGCAATCCATTCCTCGGCCCATGTCTTAATCTGTTACAAAAAGTATCCCGGGACGAAACATGTTCCCTTTAAAAATAATACTTGTCAAGTACGCTGAAGTTGCTTCATAAAAATACAAATATCAATTATCTGTTTTAGAGCTAACAAATACAGGGAAAAGGAAAGCTACTGGCCGCGGCCTCTCTTCGGCGCAGGGCGAGAAGAAGAAGGACGAAAGTGCTCAGGAACAGGGACACTAATTCTTTGTCCCTCACCTTCACCATCAGCTCCATCACCATCTCTAGCACCTCCGTCACCAGCCCTGGTGCTTCCGCCCTCGCTAACCCCAGCACTCTGAGTAACTGACACCGTTGGCACCTGCTCCGCTTCAAGCTGCGAAACATAGTTTATGGACATTCGAATTCACATAAAATATGGGATGGAAAGAGAAGAACTCAAAGGATATATACCGCGACTATCCGGCTTCGCTGCCGTTGAGCCAAGGCCTCTGCACTCTGGAATGCACGCAACCATTCCTGAACAACGTCAACAGGCACCTGCAAGAAGAAACAATTACATATGCAGCAAAGCAAGTGAAGAATACTGAAGGAAACTAAAACAGAATCTACAGTATTACCCTATGAACTCCGGTAGGAAGCACGTAGAGTTGCGTAGCACACGGTGTGAGCATCAAACGCTCATCTTCTCCGTTGGCATTGTGGAAAGAAATAAAGCTGGGGGCCCGTGGCCAAACGAGGGGAGCAGCGACAGTAGTAGCAGTAGGTAGGGTCAGCGAGGCCAAACGAAAGGTCGAGTAATCTCCCGCCTGAAGAAAACTCACGGCTGGCAGTCTTTCAAGGGCAAGAAGTAAACTCTCTCCTGTCAAAAGATGAGTAGACCTCATGCCAGCTGGAGGAGGAAGAGGGACCAGCTGCAACGCCTCAGAGCGTGGGAAGAACTGACTCGCTACCCTCTCCCCAAGGTACCAAGCTCTCAAGAAGGGCCCCTCCAGGAGGAAACGCTGGCTGTCTAAAGCCCGAGCCGAAGTCAACTCCAAAGGAGCATCGTCAAGCAAAGTGCCCCACGGATCGAATCGCACCTGTAATGAGGGAAATAGCATCAAAATAACAGAATGGAGAAATCGCACGAAAATCAGAGGATAAAGAGACATCGTACCTGATCCACTGTCAGGCGATCCAAAACTCGCCTCCAAGCCAGCAAATCCATGGCAGGCGACTGCGTCCTCCGGACCCCTTTCAGCCAACGGGCCGCCCGTGGAACAAACCTAGGCTCAATATGCCTAGTCAAAGGCCCAGAGCTACAAGATAAAAGGCGAGCATAAGATATGGAAAACGAAGCGACAAGGTAACGACAAAGAAAGCTAAAGTATATACCTCGAGAACACGGTGATGTCCACCCAGCGACAAACTAACACCTCGGGAAATTAATAAGTGAAATCATTCACCCAAGCTCCGATACTCTGTCAAAATACTCTCTCAAACCCCCTCTTCAAAAGCCCTAACCTCCCGAAGGCCGCCATCAATCCGACGATCAAACCCCGAAGTTCAAACCCTAACCCTAGGGTTTTCAATCAAGCAATCAGTCAATCACTCCCAATCCGAAGCAATCAAGCAACTGAGGGATCAAGGTGGTGAGGCCGAACAGCCTCTGGTTTGTTTTATTTTCTGTCACTAATCATGATCTTAGCGTTTTGATTATTTACTAACGTTTCTGTCTGGTGTGAGGAAGAACATCGACCGGGGCTTCGATCCCTCAGCCGATACATCAAACCAGGAGGATCCCTCGGCCGTGACATCCATTCATCGGCCGCGGGATCCATTACCCTAGGACAGCTTTGTTTTGTTCCCTGCTTTCTGATGCATGTTTCAATTACAGTCTTGGCTCACTATTAACTGCTTAAAGGCTAAAAACTGATTACGTGTTAGAATTAAATAAAGCATCCACATGTCTTATGTTGAATAACTATGGGCCAATCTCACGGCTGGGTAAAGAGGGGTGCCTAACTGTAACGCCCCAAGCAGACCACTGGCCCAATACCTTGATTTTGATCCACCGGCCACACCACATGGCCCAAAAGCTTAAGCCCAAGGTACTAGTAGTAGCCCACAAGGTTTGTTATATGCCCAAGATCATCCATGTAGACTTCCGATGTGGGACGGGGTGTTACAATCTCCCCAACTTTATAGCCTCGCGCCCTCGCGAGGGGTTGAGCACTATAATCACCAATACAAATCAAACCAACAACCAAATCAAACCAAACTCCAAGGCCCACATGGTCGTGTACATGGATAGCTCTG
This sequence comes from Rhododendron griersonianum, assembly GCA_018127125.1. NCBI lineage: Eukaryota > Viridiplantae > Streptophyta > Magnoliopsida > Ericales > Ericaceae > Rhododendron > Rhododendron griersonianum. The sequence goes on from CM030795.1 coordinate 19,832,955, forward strand.
ATACCACCTGGTATCAAAGCAATTCATGTACACGACCATGTGGGACGGGGTGTTACAATCTCCCCAACTTTATAGCCTCGTGCCCTCGCGAGGGGTTGAGCACTATAAACACCAATACTAATTAAACCAACAACCAAATCCAACCAAACTCCAAGGCCCACATGGTCGTGTACATGAATTGCTCTAATACCACCTATAACGCCCCAAGCAGACCACTGGCCCAATACCTTGATTTTGATCCACCGGCCACACCACATGGCCTAAAAGCTTAAGCCCAAGGTACTAGTAGTAGCCCACAAGGTTTGTTATATGCCCAAGATCATCCATGTAGACTTCCGATGTGGGACGGGGTGTTACAATCTCCCCAACTTTATAGCCTCGCGAGGGGTTGAGCACTATAATCACCAATACAAATCAAACCAACAACCAAATCAAACCAAACTCCAAGGCCCACATGGTCGTGTACATGGATAGCTCTGATACCACCTGTAATGCCCCGTCCCACATCGGAAGTCTACATGGATGATCTTGGGCATATAACAAACCTTGTGGGCTACTACTAGTACCTTGGGCTTAAGCTTTTGGGCCATGTGGTGTGGCCGGTGGATCAAAATCAAGGTATTGGGCCAGTGGTCTGCTTGGGGCGTTATAGGTGGTATCAGAGCAATTCATGTACACGACCATGTGGGCCTTGGAGTTTGGTTGGATTTGGTTGTTGGTTTGATTTGTATTGGTGATTATAGTGCTCAACCCGGCGCGAGGCTATAAAGTTGGGGAGATTGTAACACCCCGTCCCACATCGGAAGTCTACATGGATGATCTTGGGCATATAACAAACCTTGTGGGCTACTACTAGTACCTTGGGCTTAAGCTTTTGGGCCATGTGGTGTGGCCGGTAGATCAAAATCAAGGTATTGGGCCAGTGGTCTGCTTGGGGCGTTACAGGTGGTATCAGAACAATTCATGTACACGACCATGTGGGCCTTGGAGTTTGGTTGGATTTGGTTGTTGGTTTAATTAGTATTGGTGATTATAGTGCTCAACCCCTCGCGAGGGCACGAGGCTATAAAGTTAGGGAGATTGTAACACCCCGTCCCACATCGGAAGTCTACATGGATGATCTTGGGCATATAACAAACCTTGTGGGCTACTACTAGTACCTTGGGCTTAAGTTTTTGGGCCATGTGGTGTGGCTTGTGGATCAAAATCAAGGTATTGGGCCAGTGGTCTGCTTGGGGCGTTATAGGTGGTATCAAAGCCATCCATGTATACGATCATGTGGGCCTTTGGAGTTTGGTTTGATTTGGTTGTTGGTTTGATTAGTATTGGTGATTATAGTGCTCAACCCCTCGCGAGGGCGCGAGGCTATAAAGTTAGGGAGATTGTAACACCCCGTCCCACATTGGAAGTCTACATGGATGATCTTGGGCATATAACAAACCTTGTGGGCTACTACTAGTACCTTGTGCTTAAGCTTTTGGGCCATGTGGTGTGGCTGGTGGATCAAAAATCAAGGTATTGGGCCAGTGGTCTACTTGGGGCGTTACACTAACACTTTCTCCTTAATGTACTCTTGGCTCCCGTATCCAGAATCTTTATCTGTTTTTCTAGTTTCAATAAACTGGGTGGCGACTCTGTTTTGATGATAACCGCTATCATGTGGCGATGTTCCTAGCCATGGGAATGTCCATGATTTTGGTTTATGAAGCAAGCAATCAATCGAGCAAACAAGTGTGATCAATCTGTATGGCAATGCCCCGTTTGGAAGGTATCTACACAATCATGAGTAAGAAAACAACATGCAACGAATGTGGAGTTGGCCACAAGCCAAAGATCCTTTTATGTTGACTGCCAGAGGCAAGACCATTATACTTTAAGAACCCTAGTTCAAATGTTGAACCATTTTGGGTGACATAATTTGCAACTTGACACATTGAATTGAAGATTTAGAAAGAAACAAGAGTCTCTTGCTGGTTATAGCAATACCCTTACTGGTGACAACAATACTCTTGTTTGAGAATAAGAACACCTCATACTTGGAGTTAGCCCATTTGAAATGACATACAACCAATAGACCAAGACAGTTCTACCCACGTTTAGATAGCATGCGCACAAATTAAATGTTACGGCCCGTTTGGATGGAGGATATGATTTTGGGTGGATATATAAGGAGGGTGGACCCACCTCCTAAGAAGGGTGGATTTGTAATCCAGTGTTTGGATGATTTTTTTGGAAGAGGGATTTGGAAGGTGGATATGATGGGATAAGACATGAAATGACTTTATTGCCCCCATTTTATTAATTTAATGGGTAATATAGGTTAATTTAATTAAAACTAAAATAAATACATATTTATCCAAAAAAAAAGGATAAAATTAAATCAATTTATCTTTAAAATGTTTAAACCATAATATTTATTTTGTTTTTTTTTAAAGAAAAACGGATTAAATGATACGTATAATATTTGTAAAATAATTCAATTATTATGGAAATTATATAAAAAACAGAATTAGTTTTTCTTTTTATTTTTAAATCTACATAGTTGAATGGGAGGTAGATGGTTGTTGGATCATATGAGTGGTAATTTAACCATGTGGGTAGTAGGTTCAGCAAACCAACATATACAAAAAAATTTCTATAAATAGGTTTCATTTTTTTCTTCATCTTATCCCACATATCATCCCCATTTTAATTTTTAGTTTGATATTCTCTTTTTTTTTTCCCATTTCAATGGCACGTTGGGAGTGGAGTGAGGAGGAGGAGGAGACATTGTTAGAAAATCTTACGAGCCTAGTAGATGCGGAAATTTGGCAAAATGAGAACAGATGGTTCATACCGGCCTCTTTCGTAGTTTTAGAAACTCAAATGTGAGCTTCTTTTCCTCATGGTGGTATTACAAAATTTCATATCAATGCAAAGATGAAATATTGGAAGGCAACTTGTTTTCGACTACAAGACATGCTTCGGATTTCCGGGTTTGGTTGGAATGAAAATGAAAACAGATTGGCAGTGGAGAATGAGGTTTGGAATGAATTTGTCAAAGTAAGTACTTTTGTTTTTACTGAATATTTATATACTCTTGTTTATGAATAATTTGTCATCTTTTCATGTGTTATGTTTGTAGGTGAATCGACAATTTAGAAACATGAGGGACATGCAATTCTCCATGTTTAATCGATCAAGCCATTGTTTCGTACGTTTCAGAGGTTGACGTTGGATGCTTGAAGAAGATCGTAGTTGTTTGAATAAATGTTTGAAAAATAAATTCGTTACTTTGTACCCTTGTAAGATATCTCAAGTAGTCTAGATTTATTTGAGATTATAAACTTGTGTTAAAAATGCAATCTTGAAAGCGGGTGTTTGAAGAATAAATTCGTAGTTATGATAATAAATGTTTGAGGAATAAATTTTCTACAACTTCATTTCGAATCTAATAGATGTGCCAACCAAATATAACATACGAAACCTAACAAAAAAATTAGAACAAAGTATATTGTTAGACTAGTTTGATGTTGAACTTCCAAACCACTTGCGGATGTGGAAGCATCATCACTTGATTGATGTTCGGTTCAGACCGATTGCATTTGAATGAGCCGGTATCTTTTCTCATGGAACTGTAACAATGATCCTTCTGCTTCGTTCAACGTGTTGTATCTTTTTTTCAAGTTCCCCTAGTATCCATTAACCTGCAGTTCTGCGGTCTCCCAACTTATATAGATTCCCGGATTACGGCCAATGAAAACCACCAAATAGTATTCTTCATCTTGACTTGTCATTGAAAAATCTATTTGAAAACACCGATTATCACATTACAGTTAACGAATACTAACATGGTGTATATATGTACGGCGGCTCAGATATGTTTTTAACCGGCACATAGTGCACCACTTGGCTACAACTTATGTTGCCAAACAGTGATTAAACCATTGACTCTCACAAGTTGTCCCGCCAATACGATGCTTTGCCTTGAAATTTTGCTTTTATATCATCATAGCTTAGGAAATAAGTTTATTTTCAACCATAAAACTAGACATGATAACATGCCAGAACTGAAATAATTCTAGGTTCAAAACATGGCATAATTAAGGCCAATTAACAGGCTCCAACACTAACACTGCCCAAGAAACAGCAATACAACTATCAGTAAAACTGCAAAGATAACAACCACAAAACACCCAAGAATACAACAACAAAACAATAAAAAATAAGACTCAAAAAATGGCCAGAAAACAGCAACAAACTACCCACAAAATAGGCCAGATAACAGTAAAAAATCAGCCTAGAAATCAGCAAAAAAACAGCCTGAAAACTTGTAGAAAAATAGCCCATAAACCAGCAAAATAACAACCCATAAACCAGCTGAAAAACAGCCTATAAACCTGTAGAAAAGCAGCCCATAAACCTGCAAAAAAAAATAGCCCATAAACCAACAAAAAAGCAGCCCAGAAACCTGCAAAAAACAGCCCATAAACCAGCCTAAAAACTTGCAAAAAACAACCCATAAACCAGCAAAAAAGCAGCCCAAAAACTTGCAGAAAAACAGCTCAGAAACCTGCAAAAAAAATAGCCCAGAAACCAGCAAAACTGCACTGTCCATTGACCAACAAAACCCAGAAATGGGACTGCACTTAGCACACTGGACTACACACACACACACACACTAGTATCCTATCTTCTCAATTTCCACATACACACATACATCATGTTGGGCTCAAGTAAAAATACATCATAGCCACTAATAAATGCCAACATCATAGAAATCAGGTTTGGCTCAGGTAAAAATACATCATAGCCACTAATAAATGCCAACATCATAGAAATCAGGTTTGGCTCAGGTAAAAATACATCATAATCACTAATAAATGCCAACATCATAGAAACCAAGTTTGGCTTAGGTAAAAATACATCATAGCCTCTAATAAATGCCAACATCATATAAACCAAGTTTGGCTCAGGTAAAAATACATCATAGCCACTAATAAATGCCAACATCATAGAAACTAGCAAAAAACGGTCAGGTAAAAATATATCATAACCACTAAGAAATGCCAACATCATAGAAACCAGCAAAAAACGGCTTAGGTAAAAATACATCATAACCATCAATAAATGTCAACATAGCCACCTGCAATTGTAACAACAAAAACTGTCATACATGTGTTGCAAATATAAATCATAGCCACCAATTCAAGAGAAGCAGATTCATAGTTGCCAAAAGTAGTACCAACATATACAAATTTAGTCACAATTGTCATAGTATCATCATTGCCCTAAATACGTCATCATTGTTGGCCTAACATTTGCCCTATTCGTAGATCATGATCGTTGCCCTATAATCTACCAATTATATGAAGTTAAAAAAGATCATAGTCTAGTACATCATTACAAAAAGAAGGTTTGACATCCTCCAAAAATACAGTTTTAAAGGGCCTAATCCCTTATCAAAAATAAGTTTTAAAGACCCCACTACCATTCATAAAAAGGGCCTACTACCATTCACAAAAAGAAGGAATGACATCCTCCACAAACGGTCCATAAAGTTCAATGACATCCCTACTTGTCTTTCCCATAAAACTTCCCCGTCAATACCAACTCCACCCATCTTTGTTTGCGTTCAGCGGATATGCCATAGAACGTGTCCACCCTATCTTCCGCTTGGATAATGATGGGGTTGACGGTATACCTATCATCCTCATCCATGTCAAGCTTGAGCAACTCGTCAAACACCCTCTCCCTTCTCGAAGATAGTTGCTTCTCATAGCCTACGGCATCCGCGATCTTCTCAAATATCACAGTGCTTTGACTTAGGAAATTCCCTAATTGTTCATGTATGGCCGCTTCTTTTTTGGCCTAATTGGCAAGGCATTGGCATTTCGATTGGGATTGGGATTAGCATTGGCATTTCGATTGGGGTTGGCATTGGCATTCCAATTGGGGTTGGCATTGGCATTGGGATTGACATTGCTTGTAGGAGTGTGGACATTGGTTGGTGGAGTTGTGGGATTCGCGGTTCCGGAACCATATAAGTCAACGAAGCTGTGACTTGGCCACATTGGCTCATTATTTTCATACCTTGGAGTATAGCAATCATTGAATAAATCATCCGTGTATGGGCTTTCAACAGGGTCACAATTGTCCACTTCCGCCGTATCCTCTGCCATTTCACCGATTGCCCTATCAAGACCAAACATGATTTGCCAACTTTCAAACATGGGAAAAGACTTCCCATTCATTTGACTTTGGGATTGGCCTGCACATGTTCAATAGCATACAATACATGGCACCCCGGTTGTTAAAAGTTTATAAGGACAACAATGAATGAGGGGACAACTTATTTAAGCTATGTATACTTTCTCATATTCAGTCCACACGGACTCCGAATCCACTTCAATGGATTTAGTCAGGTGGTTCCATGCAAACCCACTTAGCTTTATCATGTCGAAAATCTGACCATACTTTAACTTCCAATATTTGACCTTGGACTCTTTATTTGGTTGAGCTCTAAGATCAGTCCCGGGCAATATTTTGAGCAAATATTTCTCACAATCATTGTAGAAGCCCGACTTGAAACCATTGTCAGCTTTGTACTTGCCACCGGTCAACACCTCCAACATGACACCAAGTAAGGCGTCCTCCTCCTTATTAGTCCATAGCCTACGAGATTGTTTGTCATTCCCATCATTAGCATTGGTTTGTTTGTCCTTCCCCCCCCCCCCCCCCCCTCTCCCCTCCCTAGCATTGGTTCATTTCGATTTTGAAGTTCCTTGAGTTTTCATTATGTTTGGAAACCTGAATTCATTGAACATCCCAAACAATTTTATATATGAAAACACTCACGAAATACTATGTTATTACATGCAAATAGTCATAATGGAACGACAATTCTTGAATTAATTAACAAGTCCATAAAAGATATCCGATGAAAACAAATAAACATCCCACAAATTAACCTATCCTATTGGCCACCACCATGACGAGCTAACCAATCATTGTACATTTGGGTTGCAAGGTTATCCCTAAAATCAGTCCATTCATTTGTTGTTTCAACATTTGTAATGTACTCTTCAGGTGGTATATTATGTAGGTTCTGCTGCTCCCACGCCGTGTATTGAGCCTTAACGGGATCCACTGGCATTGTACACTTAATGAGATTGTGGAGCAGACAACATGCTGTCACGATGCGACATTAAGTCCCAATGGGGTAGAAAGAGTATGATCTTAGGATTCTCCATCTCATCTTTAAGACCCCAAAGCATCTCTCCACAACATTTCGTGGATTGAAGCACTCTTCTCGGCTTTGGGGCATGTGTCCTTGCCTCCAAATGTTAATGTGGTTTTGTTGACCCCTGTACAGTGCTAATAATCTCGGGCCATTAGTGTAACCAGCATCGACGAGGTAGTAACGACCTACAAATGACATACAATGTCTAGGTGAGTACATTTACATAAACGTGGACATATGTTGACTAGTGGCAGGTTTTAAAGTCACGTACTTTGTGGAATTCTCAACCCGTGAGGCCTAACCAAAGCGTTTCGGAGCACTCTCGATCTGTGGCAAAGCCTTTCCAACCAGACAACGCATATATGAATTGTAGGTTTCGATTACAAACCCCTAAAACATTTGTCGTGTACTCACCCTTCCTTGACCTATAGCGTGCCTTGAGTTCGATTGGGGGAAGGATATGTACGAAGGTACTGTCTAAAACCCCTAGACAATTCTACGAGAGACCATGAAAATATGTTATTAGAATAGGTATTATATATTTAATAATTACATCGTAAAAATTTATAAATTTCTGAAATATTTACCTCAAACCACTTCCACCTAGCGTCTGCCTCATTAGCAGGAACAACTTGGGGATGATGTCACAATACACTGTCTAGGCGTAACACCGCAATCAAAATAGCATTGAAATGCCTACTAATTGTTTCCCCCAATCTTATAAAATGAAAATGTGTCCGCCTATTCTTCGTATAGTGAGAGAGAATCCACAAAAATATCGCCACTTTCTCTACACGGGTGACATTCCTAGAGTCCTCTAGGTCATTTTGCGCAAGTAAGTGGCACAAAGTCATGAATGTGTACCTATTTACCCTCAATTGGTCATGGCAGTTTGTGTCACTCCTGTGTACCAACCTGTTAAGTGAGTCTATTTGCTGTTGGTAAACATTAGGATTGACACGAATACGAGGCCTTCGTCGAGCCCTTTCGTCAATCAAGTCAATAATTAACATGTAAAGGCTCAAAGCTATATTGACTAATCTCATAACACAAACAAGTGCAACCAATGCCTCACGGTTTGCCTTCTTCCTTCGTTCACGTTTCGTAATTCTTGCCATCTGTTTTAGGGCATAACTCATAAAATAGAAAAAATAGGATATTAGGGCTAACTCAACAATTATGCACAACTGAATTAGGGAAAATCTCAAATTAGGGCAAATGTGATTTCTGAGTGTATTCTTGTATTTGGTTCTTATAAAAAATTTGGCATAAGTTATAGTTAAGTAGGCAAAAGTTACGACAAACTAGGCATAAGTTACAGTCAACTCAGAAATTAGGGCACAACTCAACTCAGAAATTAGGGCAAATCAGTTTTAGACAACAAAATCATAATTTAGGGCAAATCTAAAATTAGTGTACAACTCAGATTTTAGGGCAAATCTCAAATTAGAGCGCAACTCCAATTTTAGGGCAAATCACAAATTAGGGCACATCTGAAATTACGGCAAATATGGCATAACCTAGGGAAAATCAGAAATTAGTGATGCACACCAGCTTCGGAAAATCAGATTAGGGCTGAAATTCGAGCAATAAATTAGGGCTAAAATCTGAAAATCGAGCAACAGATATGCTAAAATCTGAAATTAGACCAATAGATCACGAAACCACCACAGAAAACCAGATCGCGGTCGCGAAACCACCAATAGAAATCGCGAAACAAAACCAGTTGAGATTGCACAATACCTGACGATGGAGGAAGACGATGTAGTAGAAAGCTGGAACCGTTAGAATAAGGCGGTGGAGTCACCAGAAATGAGGATCGGCGACCTCCTTCTCTCTTATTCTCTCTTCGCTCTCTCAGATCTACTTTGGCTGGGATGAACGAAAATGACCAAAACCCAGCGTCAAAACCAAAAGAAAGGGCAACACAGTCTTTCACCAAAGCCGCATATCCAACGATGGGGGTACCCCCTGTCGTTACAAATCCGGGAGGAGAGGGAGTAGTAGTCCCGACGTCGCCCAAATCCGAGAGAAATGGAGGAAGTTTTTTTCTCTCCCAAAGCCTGGAGATAGAGTGGGGCCTAGACTCTTAATCCGGGATTGAGTTATGCGGGGTGCTAAGAAGGCTGCCAAACAGGCCGTTAGGGTCAATGCAAGTGCCTACACCAGACAACATAGTGATAATGGAATGCAAACAATTCTGCACTATATTATGGATACCTCAACTTTCACGTATTCAAGCTAGTGCTTTTTCTACACCTTGTAAAATGACAACAAACTTCATACTAGCCAAGAGGCTACGACGAGATTTAAAAGCCTTCCAACACTCTAGCGACACTTGTTGAAACACTGAATAGCTAAGGAACCGTTGATGTACATGTTTTAGTGTACATTACAATCCTTAAATTAGTACTTTGTTAGATCTATTTTGTATTCTAAATAATCTTAATTTTAGTTATTTTATATTTGCAGGTATCAAATAAGGTTGCTTAATAAATTGGAATTTAGAGACAAGAATAAATAATAAACTTGAAGCAATTTGAAACAAGTAATCTTGTAGTTTAAGTGGCAAAGACCGGTGTACAAGAAGCAAAAGGTTTAGAGTTCAAGACCTTGGAAATGCATCATTGAAGCCCCTTACTATTTTTATGCGAAAAATGCTGCAACAAGAAGCATTGGATAACTCCTCCTAGTTGCACATGTCCGCAAAGTGGTGGCATAGAGGGAGAAGCATTGGATAACTCCTCTTAGTTGCACATGTCCGCAAAGTGGTGGCATAGAGGGAGACGTGGGTTCTGCTTGCTCTATAAATGCCAGGAAATTCAATGTGAGACATGATTAGATCCCTTGGATGGATCATCAATTGAATTATCAAGACATATTTTATTTTCTTTTATTTGACACTTAATGCCAATAAAAGGAGGACTTGGAGAAGGAAGGAGAGGAGAGGACCGTAGCTGGGAGCTACTGCTTCATCTTTATTTGCTTTTCTTTTTTCTCTCTTGTATTGTACTCTATATTTTGTTCACATTTGGAAGTAAGTTCATTCTATTCAATGCCTCCAAGTAAGTTTCTTCTTATTTTTATTGTCCTTCTAAATATGTTGGCTAAATTAGTTGCTAGGGCTATGATAAAATTACATGCTTGAATATCTATTTTATTTATGTGACTTAATTTCTCCAAATAAAAACAAAGTTTAAATTGTTAAGAGTTCTTCTTGTTCACTTGCCTATTTTTTATTGAACTAGTAAAATTGGATTTTCATAGTGTTTTGTTGGATTCAATTTATGATTTGTGAAAAATGGATATTGTCACGCCCTCGATTTTCAACATAAATAATAAACCTTTTCGAATAAAGATCCTCGCATAACATAAGAAATACCCCAAAAGAATTTCCCATCAAATTAAATTACAAACAAGGTCTCAAGTTTAGAGAATTACAACTCTAGCTCCACGGCCCAAATTTACAAATTGTACAAGTGCAAACTAGTTTTCTTTAAAATTTACAACAGTTTAGTCAAAATAATTTCAAGGTTTTTAGTTACAAAGTCTTACTTAACCAAGGTGTAATCATTACAAAGAAAAATCAAGTGACAAAAGAAGTTAGCTTCCAAAATGTCTTCCACATTGTGCACACGATGCTATGCAAGCTATTGCCCCGCATTTGAACCTGAAAAGAAGGATTTTGCTGAGCTACACTAGCCCAGTAGAGAAATCTTTACACAAGCTATATGAAAATGCGATGAGGTATGCACGTAGAATGAATGAATTCCAAATAACGGATATAAGATACCAAAGGACACCACAATTAACCAACGAACCATGAATACGGAGCTCTATACGTCTTAAAGGCATCCTTAACCATTCATAAGTTAAACTAGGGATAGCATTAGGCACACGTCAATCTATATAGCTTCCAACAACTCACAAGCCAATTAAGGACTCCTCAAGAACATCACAAATCCTTCCTCATTTCTTATCATTCGTTATTCAGCCCATTTTCATAAAACATTCCTTTTTGGTTACCAAAATAATTTCGAGAAAACTCTCGACCTTTATGAGTCAAGCTCCGTTGAGTCGAGCTTGAATAGCCGGAGTCCGTTGATTTGTGCCCAAATACCGGAAACCGTTGATTCGCTCAAGAATAGCCGGAGGATTTTCATAAAAATCCTTTTTCAAAATCCAAGTTCCTTCCTTTTTGAAAACTTTGATGAAATCAAGGTTTATTCGCTTTTTCAACAGTTACACTCTTAGGCACATCACAGCCTAAACAACAACGACAACTTCCACAATCAATCATAACTTCTTTCATCAGGAGAGACATTCAACTGTAATCCCACACCTTGCGTTACAGGGAATTCTCTCCTTCTACCCGGGTTTCCGTTCTCACCACACCTTGCGTAACGGGCCCTCTAGAGTCACCGCATTTCCACACCTTGCGTTGCAGGACCCTCAGATCACAATTATCAACTCATACATACACACAAGCAATACCAATCCAGATTCAAAAGATAACATTTATCAAGTTCGCATACTTTCATTTATCAACACCCAAAGGATTACAAACTTATAAACACACTCCATTGTACATTGACACCTAGTTTAAGACCACGTTAGTCCTCTAAATCCATCACGACACCCTATGCCACATACTGAACTCACAAAGACTTCGCGATACACCACCTACTAGGTTCTAAACAGAAATCATATAGAACGAGTGCCAAAGGAACCAAGAGAGCTCAACAAGACAAGGCACGAGGATGCGAGTCCCAATACTGCTCATCGGACCATTGGACAAGCTCATGCCCACTCATAACACTCACCACATTACCCATTGTCGTCCACGGTACTCCTATTGATCTCGCGGTATGTTCTCCAGCCAACAATGCTAATATTATACTCTAACGAGTGCTAAGGGACACGATCGAATAACGAATCATCAGGACACAAGCAATCATACTCGAGAGTGACTTAAACATATCGTAATCATGAGGGGAGTCATAGCACGGGACGCAAACAACTTAGGAATGGCCGACAAACATGGGCAGACTGACACACCTCTATTCGAATGGTCATAACTTTCAATGTACTAAGAGTTCTAAGGTGATTCCGGTGGCAAATGAAAGCTGACTTCAAGACCTTCGAATCGACATAAAATTTGCATGAAACGGACATCGGATGAAGGAGTTATGGCCGTTCAAAGTTGGGCTGAAACCCAAAAACGGGAAGAAATTTCCAGATTTGATAGAAGCACAAAACCCAACCTCAAGCACGAAACAAAGCACGATCTAGGTACATAAACATCACACTAACGCATAACGAGAGTAAGAAATCCCTACCACAATGGGTTTTGAGCAAAACCCTAAGTCCACCAAGTGGATTTTGCCCTAATCTTCCAAGAACAAGCTCCTCCCAAGTTTTGCTACAAGATCTAGGGTAAATGAAACCCAAAAACAAGATAAACAAGTAAGGATCAACAAGTGATTGAGAGGAGAGAGAGAAAAACGTGATTGAGAGCCTAAAAGTGTGAGTAAGAACACAAGACTTACCCATTGTTCACCAAATGCAAGAATCATGCGAATTTGAGGGAGAAAACCCTTGGATCTTGAAGATTTGAACTTAAAATCAAGGATCTTGGGTGAGATTGGAGTTGGGTAGGTGAGAGGGGGTTTCTAGATCTATTTTCGTGGCCAAATGGTGTGAAAAATGACAAAAAGGAGTATTTATAGTGGTCCAAAAAGCGTGCTGAAAAAGTGCAGAAAACAGAGCATGTACCGGTACGGGTAAAAGCTGTACCGGTTCATGCAGGGCAGAAAAAAGAATTTTTTTAACGGACACCGAAACGAACCTGACATGGTACCAACACTTCCAAACATCAATATAACCTCAAAATACAGTATTCCACATATTCAAACGATTAAAGTAAATGAAATAATTTACGAATCTCTACAGATATAAATTGTGTTTTGATGGATTCAATGAATGTTTTGATTTTATACATCTGTTTGGCAAAAGAAGAACTAGAATAGTAAAAGCTAAGAAAAAGAGTTGTCTTGTATATTTTCCACAATAAAAGAGTTTTCCCGCCAACTTATTGTGTAGAGAAATTGGAGCATTGAGAAACATAAATATTATAGATATGATGCATGCAATAGATTCCAATGCCCTAGTATTTTTATCATCACTTTTAGTACTTTTAATTCTTGTAAGTTTATTTTTCTCAATCCAAACAAAAATATTGTTAAACTAGATTAGGAAATTTAATTTTAGATTACAAGAGCTATTCAACTGCGTTCCATCCGTAATAATCCATGTGGGTTCGACCTCGCACTTGCTAGACTATACTTCGATACGATTCGTGCACTTGCGAGTACATTAAAATTTGCGCAACAATCGTCAAGTTATACCCTTTATGAATTGAGAAGCTCATGTCATCACCTTGAAAGTTTACAAATATCGATTGTGCTTGTATTGCTATGTGAGAAACATCATGATAAAATCAACTTTGAAAAATTTTCCTTGAGGATTTCAAAATGACATCATTCTATCAACATGTTCCACGTTCAAACCACTCAATCGTTATGAAACCCAAAACTGTTTCACGAACCCACGCCCCTAATAGGTTAGGTGAGTTTATTGCTTTGCGTAGTCGTGCCCTTTTGTCTCATGTGACTCTTTAGGTTGTGTAATTCGCCAAGTTAGTGCATGCCCTATGATGGTTGCCCCTCATGTCATATTCCACACTAGTGATGCCTCTAGTATTTAGGACCTTGCTATTAAGGTGTATTTTTTTTATTCTGAGAGGACTCTATTATGGACCATAATATAGGTTAGGATTGTTGGCTTAACGAAGAAAGGATATGAAGGGTTAAACCTATTTTCTACTCATACTTGGGTGCTGAAAGCTAGCATCCATCTCATTACTCTTATCATCTCTCACTACCCCTTGTTTGATTTTGTATGAAACCGTTGTTTTCTTCAAAATACTCATTGTATGATCAGGGGTGCTAATTTTTTATTTGATTTCTTGGTTGATTTTGTCTTTTACCCTCTCATTGCATTTTTTTCCTTTCTACCCCAACGTGGGGGATGACTTTTTTTTTTTCCAAAGAAATTATCCATATGGTCAATGTGGCTAGCAAGGGATAAGTGTTTGGACAAATGAAATGAATGCCTTGCTTCATCTTGAAACACACGACAAAGTGACAAGGATCCTAGCCAAGAGATTAGAGGCTTTAATGCTTAACCAAGTGGATTTTTCTAAAATTGAGGGCAAGTCTCAAGACACATTGTGGATGCATGGCTAATTTCTCACCTCTTTTTCTCGCTCATGCTCTAATTTTTGCCTAGATCGTCCTTGCGGGTTTTCAATCTAACGAGCTCAATTTTTCGCTTTGTTGTTTCTTTCTACTTCTTTTCTACTTCTCATCTTCAACGGCATGTTCTCCTGAGAAGTGGTCCCCTGAGGGTATAAAAATATTTCAACTCCTTCTCAATTCAACATAAATGACGTGTAGTTCGTTTGAAAACTTATTCTACGCTTTTGACGACTCAAGTGATTTTGATGTGTATCAGAAGATATCATGAGATCACTTTGAAATCTTTAAGGATTGTTTTCAACATTTAATGCTATCATGTGTATTCTATGGCGTCAAATTAGCTTAAGAGAAGACATTTTTAAAATTGTGGCCGAACCTAAGGTGCCTACATATCCCAAGAGAGAATCAGGCCACTCGTAATTTATGTGTAAGGAGGTTCTGTAGACACCCCAATTTGGCTCAACAGATATTTTGGGTCCCACCTTGGAGATCGTCCTGATGATGTGCAGATTTTTTATTATTGTGGTTGACTTCTTGTAGGTCCGAAGAACTTTGAGTGTTTTGTAGCCCATTAAAGAGCCCGATCAAGAGCCAGAAAGCCCAAAAGCCTAAAATCCGATCTCCAAGGCAAATCTTTGTGCCGACCGACAGTTCAATCTTTTTATAGTGAGAAATCTTTTCAGTCAAAACCTCCCAATGAGATTAATCCCTCAGCTAACACTTCTTTCCACCGGCCGACACTTCGATTTCCCAAGAATTCTGGAACATTTTGTATGTGTTTGATCCGAACTCAAACATTTTGTATTGATCGGCCGACTTGGCGGGCACGATCCCCTTACACGTAAAAATACAGGGGGTGTAAGTGCAAATTCCCCTTCTTTCACTTCAAAGTACAGGGGTGTATGTGCTTAAATTTGAAGTACAAGGGTTGCATATTTAAATTAGTGATAGTACAGGGGGTATGAGTGCAAATTACCCATTAATTAGTAATTAATTGCAACTCCGCACAGGTAAACCCTTGCCCTTTCCTTTCATCCGCTTTGAATCGGTTCCGCACCAGGCAGCTTCGACAATTATATATGTAGTATTCAGCTTGAAAATTACTACTGTCTTGACTATATGCGTCAAAGTGGTTTCTGCGCACATCCCACGTTTGGAGTTTTTCAGGTTTTGGTTTCTTTTGACGAATTAAACTCCGGCGACAGATTTGTTTGGCGGGGGCAGTGAGGGCTCTTCGTTTTAATTTTCCGACAACGACAGCAATTAACATGGCTGGAAGAGAAGTTCGAGAGTACACCAATCTCACTGATCCTAAAGGTATAGTTTCGTAAAAACATCTATCTATATTTGTGCATATAAATACATTCATACGTTCACGTACATACGAACGCGTAAATACTTATCCTTCGTTCAAGTGAGTATATTTCTATTTGTTGATAGATTTGTTTTGGAGTTGTATTTACAGATAGGAAATTGGGGAAGGGGAAGGATAAGATAGATGAAGAAGACATCACATTCCAACGCATGGTTGCCAAGGTCAGTCTTATGACTCTTTCTCTCGTTAACGTCTTGCTGCTGCTACTTCATTAGGTATTGGAAACTCGGTATTGAAAATTTAGTCCAAAGCAGTTTTTCGGAATCTAATTATGGATTTTGTTGGTTTGAAGAAACAAAAGAAATACTCTCTCCCCCTTTGGATGGAGGGGTTTCGTGAGAAAAGAAAGGGAAAGGTTATGGTTTCTTGTGAAATCACTCATTTGGACTGAGCATTTTGGTGAGAAATGGAGAGAAGAGTACGAAAAAGAAATTTTTTGATTTCCATTCTCACCATCCAAAAGGGCTATAGTTTACAAAGAGAGTTCAACAAGGTGAAAGGAACCCACTTGTAGCAGAAAATTGTAGGGGAAGAAAATGGGGAAAAGTCCCACTTCAAGGGGGTAGGATCTCCAATTAGAAGAGAACTGGAGCTCATTGCTTTTTTTTGGAGGCCTCTTCTTTATCCAATGTCGTCCTTCATAGATACACAAAGAATGATTAGATAAATACCTACTTACCCATAACCCTGCAACACGGGGAACTAACCTATCCCACTAACTAACCCCACCATCCAGTACCTAAATAATTTATAGTTCTTGATATACCAAATACAATAATTACATGAATGAAATAAAGCACGTGACTATAGTACTATTTCTATTCCCTTCCAATAAACCCCTGCCCTCAAGGTTGATATAGATAAGCACTATATCTATGTTGTTGTCGATTGAGTCAGACAAGTGTTATCATTGTTGACGGCTTGGCGCTAGGTACCCCAACGTAATTAAGTAGCCTGCATCAACCACATAACTTTTACCTAATTTATTTCAGGGAAAGCAGTCAGTAAAAGGCTAATAGCTATTTGCAACTTCTATAGATGAAACTTAATGTTCCAATAGTGACTTGGAGGTGGGTGCGGAAATGCACGTGCAGAATTTTGTGAGTCCTAGTCACTAGCCTCCTAATCGGCATTCACAAATGTAAAAAATTCTTGTCAAATGAACACGCGAAGATCACATTCTGCAGAAGATTGACTTTTTGACCATGATCTGCTGTTTGGTTTGCCACTTCTGCCCATGTATCAATGTGGCACCTATACAGTCCTACATAATTTTTTTTTGATAGGCTATAGTCCTACATTATTACACGTGAAGTAGAAGAACTTGAATAACTTTCTTCTTTGTAACACATATTGGTTAATGTAAAATCATAGGCAATAGCTTCTTGTAAATGAGATTGAAGTGTGTGAACCTTAAATGAGGGGTAGTATCTGCCCTTGTAGACCATTACAGGAGGGGTAATATGTTCAGTTTTGGTGGTCGGATTATGAATGGTGCAAGATTTACAAGTCCAAGTCTCATTTGCGAGAAGTATCGGTGTATGTTGTCTGTCGAATGCTGAAACCTATCTGCGGCTTTTCTTTTAATCGAAATTTTCCCACAAATGTATAAGAAGTTGGCCAACGACTCTTCGATGGATAACGTCGTTGGATCCCATTGAAGTAGGTTTCTATCAACTAGGTCAGTAACCAATGCTCTAAACATGGGCACAGCCATAAACAATTGATTTAGCATAGTATCTGGATTGCCGTTTCGTATTAAAAATAGTGTATACTCATGGCATGTGAACGAAGATTTGTGATGTGGCCATCTCGTAATGTTGTTGTTCAAATGCTGATATGCGACTAGTTATAGAAGTCATCATTGTCACTGGAAGGTCTATAAGGTGGGGGCCCTGCAACAAAGTAAGGGTGCAAAGGAGTGCTCGACGGTCGGAAGTAGATCTAATAGGCAAATGGATAACTACTATCCAGAGTAGATTTAGGCGTTTACTTATAGATATACCAATCAATCTATGGCAAGGGAATGAATCACATCACTTCTACATACAAAGTTTAGTAAATATCAAAATCAGTCACATTACATAGGAACATTGGCATGGCACTAAATAAAAAATATATTTATGATGCATTTGAGCATTCTAGTTAGTAGTTACTAGTACTTCCTTTCGTTCCAATCAACCAAATTTACAAGAGAGATTGTTGAACAAATGAAAGCATGTTAACTATCTACTATTTCTACTCCCTTCTGATTAACCTTGCCCTCAAGGTTGATATAAATAAGCACTATATCTATGTCGTCCTATATTGAAACCAGATAAGAGAGATCGTCGTTGTCGGTATGGCATTAGCTACCCTAGCATAGTTAAGTAGCTGGCATTTTCCACATAATTTTTACCTGATTTATTTAATTAAGTAAAGAATTCAGTAACAGCCTATTTGCAACTTCTATAGATGAAACTTAACGTTCCAATAGTTACTTGGAGGCAGGTGCGGAAACTGGAATCCTTGATTTGTTAGCACGTGCAGAATTTTGTGAGTCTTGGTCACTAGCCTCCTAACCGGCATTCAAAAATGTGAAATTCTTGTCAAATGAACACGTAAACCAAACCAAACCAAACCGAGCCTTATGTCCCAATCACTTGGGGTCGGCTACATGAATCTTTTTCCTCCATTGAGCTCTGTCAAGGGCCACTTGTTCACACAAACCTATTATACTCATCTTTGCACACAACGGCATCTAATGTCAATTTAGGTCTACCCCTCCCGTAGCGTTGCTACCCAAAGCTATCTTATCCGTTCTCTTAACTGCTGCATCTTTTGGTCTATGGTAGACATGTCCAAACTACCTTAGCCTATTTTCCCTCAACTTCTCCTCTATAGGTGCTACACCTACCATCTCACAAACTGTTTCAAATGAACATGTGGATAAAAAAAAAAAACACGTGGAGATCATGTGCTGCAAAAGTTTGACTTTTTGACCACGATTTGCTGTTTGGTTTGCCACTTCGCCCATGCATCAATGTGGGTTCCATCTATGGCACCTATACAGTTTTGCGTAATTACACATAAAGTAGGAGAACCTGAATAACTTTCTCCTTTGTAACACATTGGTTAATATAAAATCATTGGCAGTATCTTCTTGTCAATAAAACGGAGAAGTGTGTAAACCTTAAATGAGGGGTAGTATCTGCCATTGTTGACAATTTCAAGAGGGGTAATATATTCATTTTTGGTGGTCGGATTATTATCAGGGCAAGTTTTGCAAGTGCAGGTCTCATTTGGTAGAAGTTTTGTGTATTGTCTGTACTCTGTCGAATATTGGAACCTACCTGCGGCTTTTCTTTTCCTTGAATTTTTCCCACAAATGTATAAGAAGATGGCCAACAACTCTTCTACGGATAGTTTTCTATCAACTAGGTCAGTTACCAATGCCCTTAACGTGGGCGCAGCCATACACAATTGATTTAGTATGGTGTGTCGATTGCCCTTTTCGGAAAAATAGTGTATACTTATGGCCTGTGAACGAAGCTTTGTGTTGTGGCCGTTTCATAATTTTGTTGTTCAAATGCTGATACGCGACTAGTCATAGAAGTCATCATCTTCACTGGAAGGTCCTGTATGTGGGGCCCAATGTGACAAAATAAGGGTGCGAAGGAGTGCGCAACCATTGTACGAGGGTGGGAAGTAGATCTAACTGGCAAAAGGATTACTACTATCCGAACTAGACTCACTAAGGCATTTACCTATCTATCTATGACAAGGGGAGCAACCAATTCACTTCTACAAAAAAGGGTTGGTAAATAGTGAAATCAGTCACATGTCATAGGAACATTGGCATGGCACCAAAATAATAGCTGTGAACACACACGCGCGCGCGCACACATATATTATACCTCTTCAGGTCAGGGATCCAACAATTTTCTTACAGTCCTGATCTCGTGCGAAAGTCCATTTTCCCGATCAAATTTCGATGATCCGAACCGTTCAATGTGTTTAAAACGTGCTTTTTAAGGGTAGCAAAAAATATGTCCGGAAAGGGCTTGATCTGTGCAGTTTTTCATAAAAACGCATTTTATGAAAAACTGTTCAGATCAAGCCCTTCCCGGTCATATTTTTTGCCGATTTCTAGTGGGTACCCTTAAAAACACGTTTTAAACACATTGAACGGTTTGGATCATTGAAATTCGATCGGGAACAATGAGGTCCGGACCGTAAGAAAATCTAGGATCCTTGAGTTGAAATATATATATATATATATCGGGGCAGTTCTGGGGACAACTAATTAGACACCTAAAAAAATACCTCATAGTTCTCGATCAAATTTTAATGATCCAAGCCGCTCAATGTGATCAAAACGTGATTTTAAGGGTACCCGTGAGAAATCAGGAAAAAAAAAGGACCAGGAAGGGCTTGATCTGAGCAGTTTTTAGCTTAGATTTGATGGACGGTTCAATTAAAAACTGCTCAAAATAAGCACTTCCTGATCATAATTTTTGCTAATTTCTTGCGGCACCCTTAAAATCACATTCTGCACACATTGAACGGTTCGGATCATAAAAATTTGATCGGGAACTATGAGATTGAGATTTGGGGTGTTTAATTGGTTATCCGCGGAACCGCCCCGTGTGTGTGTGTGTATATATATGTGATGCATTTGAGCATACTGGTTAGTAGTTACTAGTACTCTCTTTCCTTCCAATCAACCAATTTTACAAGCTGTAAGCTTTCGATCACCTTTTAATTTAACTGTCCTCATATTTAGATGCTTGGGTTGCATTTAATTCTCTGATGTTCAGATATTTGTTTTTGATTTACTCATTCAAAGAGTAGAGTTCATTATAGGAATTAAAATTAGATTTCCAGATGCATTAACAGGTTTGGACCTTTTTACGGGTGCAAATAAAATGGAGAAGGGATTTGTTTGATGTCTTATTAGGCCTCCCAATCTAACACCCCAACCAACACTGTTGTGAGTTGGTCGGTTCCAACTCAACACTATGTGAGCATCTCAGTACCTTATCCTTGTGTCACTGAGTGAATGTGAGAAGGCTTTTACAACTAAATTAAAAAAAATCATCTAATTTTATGTAAGTGGACCTCCATATTAAATAAAACTATAGCACGACACACGTGTCCATATAACAGAGACGGGTACAAAGCTCCATCAACAGAAATAGAGAGATTAAAGGAATGGAGTAGAGGTCCTTCGAATGACTAGTCACTGATTCTACTTGGTTTTGGTTCTCTTAGTGTGCAAGTCATGCTTTTAACTGTTCTCTTAGTGTGCAAGTCATGCTTTTAACTGTTCTAAGTAACATGTCCGTGCATCGAAAGCCATTTTAGCCGACTTGATAGAATCCTCAGTTCCAGTGCTATTTGACTTTCTTTTACAAAGGCTGCTTGGCCCAGCCACATCACGTGACCTTGGTCCCTGCCTTGAATCAGACATTCTTTGCTCCATTCCAAAATCCTCTTCAGGGTTGGGAGCTCCTTGGGTGGAAGCTCGGGCAAATGTTCCAGTGGCAAAAGCTGGCAGCAAACAGTTCAGCTAGCTCAAAATGGTCACGGCCTTTGTTGATGAATTGCTTGGCATTGTGGTGTGCCTAGAAGTTGTGGAGAAGAAGTAAATAGACCAAACAAGTCGATGGAAAATGGATTTGCCTAGGGTAAGAGGTATCATATAGTAACCTAAAGGTAATATTGCCAAACATCATCAGAACCTATGACGTTCAAATTGATTGGGTCCCAGCCCAATCCTGTGTTGTTTAGTTGCAACGGAATCCATATAGACTATAATCACTTTTCAAGCGGGTGAAATTGCCCTTCAGTTTCTTTTCACCGTAATTGTGTCCTGCCCTCTTCCTCATCTCCTCATTAAATGTTAACGACTGCATTGTAGTAAAACTTCTATCCCTCCGGGTCATAGATCCACTTCCTTCCTGACTTCCTCCAGCATGATGAATATATTATGTGGGTTTCCTTGTACTTATGTTGTATGTAATGCAAACCAAATGATTGCATATGGTTCTTGAACCATTGGAGTATTGACAGTATGGTTTTGAACATTTTGATAGCTAGGCCTATCTATCAAATTGAAGATTGTAATGGCTTTTGATAGAGAACTCAGCTTGACACTGGAGGATCCCAATTGTTTTCTAATCGATTTTAATAGCTTAGCCATATGAGGCCATTATTAGTTTCGTGAACCATTCTCAAAACATATATTAATATTGGTCAGTGGCGATGAGTGTGTGGTGATATTGATACAGCTGTCCACATGAAAACAAGAACATGTATACATTTAAGATATATTTGTGTACATTCTTTGAGTAAGAAGAAGACGAGGGTTATTAGTTTACATGTACAATAAACAGAAGTTAGCATTGCGCTTTAGTCAATAAACACCAGGGGTAAGGCAGGGCGATTCTCCGGACGTGGCCCAAATCACAAGGGAACAAGTGAAGTATACCCTACTTGTTACTCCGTCCATTCCATAATTTTTCCCACCTGGGATTCCATGCCATTTTAAGTTCTCAAAGAGATCTTTTGAATGTGAATGGACAATGGTTGAAAAAACTTCAAACTATATTTCTGGAAATTCATGTTTTTTAGTTTTAGATAGATGGCATGGAATCCTAGGCAGAACAAAAACTATGGGACGGAGGGAGCAAGCTTCGCATGTGCGGTAATATCTAAATATTAGTGAAGGAATAGAGTATGAAACCACTTGCCTTGGCGTCTTAGTCCTTGTATCGCCTTAGTTCCGTGATTCCTTTAGCTAAAAAGCTGCATGAGCGGTCTAGAAGATCATGAATTCAATAACAGATGTGGGATTAATGTTTGTGCAAGTGCCGAGTCATCTAATATGAATATGTAGTAAAAAAGGATTCTTTAAAGTTGAATGAATTCATTCCAAAAAACACCGGATGTCTGCCTTTGTGATGCTGGAGGTCTGGAATGGAGATCTAGAGAGCAAGTTGACCAAGACATCAATGTCCTCTTCTAAGGACCAGACATTCGCAAACCGATTCTGGGTTGAGGAGGTCTTGACCTGAACTCTGAACTGATGTATCTCAGTTCAATACCCAATTTAAGTCCAAATGCTCCGACCTAATTTCAAGTGTTTTCCCTCTCAGGCCCTCGTTATAGTTTTTTTATTGGGGTCTCGAGAGATGAGGATGGAAGAAAAGAATACATGTTAACAACTTAACATGGAGGATGTTGTCCTCACCTTACTTCAACTGTTATCCTAATCTCTTTTAACTTATTCTTCCTCTTCTTGTTCCTTCTCCGCTCTCTCTCGGTCTCAATGGTCAATCATATGCAGAGAATGAGAGACTAGGACTGGTATTTCACACAGGAAACTCCTAAGACATAAGGTTTCAATTACAGACAGAGGGGGTGATGTGTTTAGATGCGAAGTTGTGAACTAATATCCCCACTAAGGTTCAAGTTATGGTAACGTCAAACTCACCCACTAGACATGATTAATCAAAGTTACAGGCCACAAAGGGTTTTGCAAGCACTTATTTTTCCTTTGT
The DNA here is from genome assembly GCA_018127125.1 of Rhododendron griersonianum. Classification (NCBI taxonomy): domain Eukaryota; kingdom Viridiplantae; phylum Streptophyta; class Magnoliopsida; order Ericales; family Ericaceae; genus Rhododendron; species Rhododendron griersonianum. Next base: position 19,856,415 of record CM030795.1, read on the forward strand.
AAAATTTGGCCACCCAAATGCCGTCATGACATTTTAACGTCCTTCCCCCCTAAATTGCCCGTAAATCGAGTTGGGCACACTGGGCCCATTGGACATTAGCTTTCCATGCCGTACATTGAAATTCGATTAAAACTTGCGTCAACTCTTGAACTACAGCTTATCTAGCATGCTGTTGTACATTTAAAGCATGTTATCACGATTCACAAACGGTGGGTGTTACACGTACCTTAGTGGATTTTGTGTCAACAAATAAATATTGACTCTGATAATGTATTCATATTAGCATAGATGAGCTCGCTTTCAATGTGGTTGGCCAAGTTCAAACTGGTTGTTGGGCACATACATTGGCTGACAAGATCCTAGACTTAACCTCATTATGAGCTAAATATCCTTTCTTTCTTCGACCCAAAAGCCTAATTCTGTTGTTTCATTTATGGATTTACGGGACCATTGTATTGTCCTTGCAAGCAAAGGCAGTTCTTGTCGCCTATCATCATGTGACAAGACCTACTAAAATGTTTTCTTCTGTGTATGTTGTTTTTGAACTTCCATGTATTTTAATTTATAGCGCCTGTCGGAAGCGAGTCTGGACAATGATTCCTCTTTGCGTGATGTGGTTTATTTGGCGAGAAAGGAATTTTAGGTGTTTTGAGGGGGTAGAAAAGCCCATGTTTAGATTAAAAAGTTTTTTGGTGAATAGTTTGTATAGTTGGGACAAGAGAGATTGTAATCCATCTCTTGACCAATTTTTAGACTGGTTTGAGCTTTTCCACTCTTTGGGGAGTGTATAGGGCCTTTTTGTCTTGTGGCCTCTTTTTGTATTTGGGTGGCAATCCCTTTATATATATAATTATTTACTTATCAACAAAAAAAAATTATAGCGCCTGTCTCCTTATTCCATCACTGTTGTACTTGTTCAAGAGATGAAAGGTTCAATGGGTTCCATTAACTGATAAGGTAGTGTATTTGATACTAGGTTAACGGCTAACCTACTTGTTTCCTTCTTATTTTGATGTGAAAATGGTGGAGTTTCCTGATGACATGCCCCGACAGGGATATTGGCTCCTTCTGGGTGGTTGATTTACGCAGATGCAAGAGGTTGCAGGAGAACGTGGAGGCTACCTTCATGGACGAGGCGGTATAAAGATCTTCCCATGACTTCTTGTACTTGTTTGTTTCGTTATGTAGATAAACATGGAGATACTTTAATATTGTTCCTATGGTGGGTTGAGTTTGAACATGCAGCATTGGACAGTGATGATCTGCTCTATCTGAAAGAGCAAATGGAGGCCGAGGAGGATGCAGAACGTCTTCTGCGACGCACTGAGAAACGTGCATTTGCTGCTTTTAAAATATCCTTTTGCTTGTATTAAATCTTAAAATTTGCGAGTGCATGATTCATGTGAAGAATGGAGATAGGGCTGAAGCATGGAAATGCCAAAAGTGGTGTTGTTGCATTGAAGGACATGTCATACACATGTTGGAGATGGCTAGACATGTGTCAGACAAGCCATGTTGCGGTGTCCTAATTTTAATTATTCTATCCGGACACTTAAAAGACACTGGACGCTGTAGACACCCCAATTTGGACCATCTATGATTTATAAAGCAGTATCCTGACCTAAAGAAAGTTCTGGATTAAACTATCCACTCTTGCCTTTCAAAAAAAAAAAACTATCACTCTTTATAATCCAAAGAATATTTTATCAGAAAAACCTATAGTGAACAAAGGGTCACACATGATATTTGACCTTTGCCAAACATCGTGCAGGCAAAGTGCATAGTGGTGTATGCAAACATCACACAATTCTAACCTACCATACGTAAAGACAAACTACACAAGGTGATCACTTTCACTCACCAGAACACAGAAGGGGCAGCATCACCTTGGTCTGTCTCTCAGCTGAGACCTCTGAACCTATGGGGAACATCCCATTTGCCTGGAAATTGACCCCTTGACCATTGGTTAGGGGTTGAACTTAGAAAGAGATATTCTTGGTCCTAGAAAAGGCTTTTGTATAGAGGACTCTTAAGAATTCTTAACAGTTCAAACACTTACTCACCATACGCTCATCCTTGCTTGGAGTTCGGAAAATAAGTTGTTGAGTCAAATCAAAGAGAAGGTAAAAAATGGCTTAGGCCCTTAAAAATTGGTATTTGTGGGGAGCTTTTAGGCAGAAACAGTTTTCCATCCAGTTTTTCTTAGCCTTGGATAGCCTTTGAAACCAGAAGGAAAATAAAACGTTGAGGTTGAGTAGAAATTAGACCCTTCGTACGCAAGTTTGCATATGCGAGGTCTTAATTGGCATACACATACTTCAACTTAGATATTACCAAGTAGCCTTGGATAGCCTCTGTTTCTGCTCTGGTTTACATTTATCTTCTATTTCCTTATTGATGTCATTTAAGCACCAGTAGGCAATCTGGTCCATTATGTCTTAACATTTGTATAGTATAAACAAGAAAACTGTGTATGCAAGGTTGATACTTGCGTAAACAATGTCTAACCTTGCGTACACACATTGATCCTTGCGTACGCTAAGTTATGAAACAGTTTCTGTTATCTGTTTATGCAGTTGTCTTGTTCATTTATTGTTTACTTTTCATGTTTATTGATCCTGTTCTAGAGAATATACAAACATAGACTCGACGTATGCAAGCTTGAGACTTGCGCACGCAACATTGATAGTTGTGTAAGCAAGGTAGGTTCTGTCACAATTTATGTTGTCTCTTTGTTCTGTTATTCTGTTCATTTACAGCCTAATTTCCATTCTGTTCCTGTTTAGTACTAGAAAAGCATGCTTAATTGATTATCGCTTTCGAATCCCCTTTGTATATCCCCTCCCTCCCTAGTTGTTCGGTTAAAGAATAAAATTTAATTTCCTAAGGTCCCGTTCAGTTACCAGGAAAGTTAGCAGGAAAAATATGGGACCTATTCTAGTGGGATTAGTTTTTCCTCAAAACCAGTCTTGCAATAAATACAAGATTTTGCAAGAATCTTATTTTTACACTAGTTTCCTACACAAGTAAACTACTGTTTTTCAACTTCCACGCTAACTTCTTTTATACCAAATAAACACATAAAGCAAAATGCATTTCTTTTTCCTTTAGTGCACTAAAATTTTCTCTGAAAAAATTTGCTGCACCAATTTCTTGACGAATGAACAGAGCCTAAGCGATTTTAAGAGGCTAACCGTAAGGTTGGGCGAGATGGGTGTCAAACAGTTTCCTATCTGGTAACATAGAACTAAGAAATCTCGGTAACAACATACTAGTAGTCTGTGCTTGATTCTGATTGATCGGATGTAGCCTTGAAAACGAGTTGCCATGTCAGAAATATTCTGGGAAATTGGCTGGTCCCGTGTCCGTGTCTGAGTCGTTTTGTGTATTCATTCTGATTCATTTCGTGTATTCGTTCTTTTAAGGAGATGGACATCTATCCATCCAATTTGGATTTCCCAATATTTTTCTTAAACATATTGAAGCTTCTGGGTGACATCATTGTTTCCTCTCCCTCTCCCTCCCTCCCTCCCTCCCTCCCTTTAAGCCTTTGTGTAAACGGTTTCGCTTCCGCATGCCAAGTAGTTCTGCTAGTTCTTCAGAATATTGATGTTTCAGTTAATTTTGTGCTAATGCAGCCGTGGATGTTACTTCACTTCAACTGTGAATTAAGTCATCTGGTAGTTTAATTTTCCATTATCTGCAGTTTACATCTGCAGAATCTTTTTTTTTTCTTCTTCCTGTAAGTCTGTCCCAATCACAGAGTATGGGTGCATGCATCTTCTGGTAGCTCTGCAATTTGGCTCTCTTTTTCTTCTCTTTTCCTTTACAAATTGATACAAAGCTGCAAGTTTAGCGGATTCTTCACCTGCATCAGTTCCCTTGGCTCTACGTGTGGAGTCCAAGCCAAAGAGTGGAATAAGGTATAGTTCTCTCTCTCTCTTGTTTTTTATTTCCTTGTTGATGGATAGATCTCTGTTCTTGCATGACTTGATTTCTCCTACTTCAAAAACATGACACGATTGATGGGATTTGACATGATACATATGGAATCAATGAATTCAATGAGAATCTACGAAGTATGGGTACTTCAAAAAGCCTGTGGTTCTCGTACGCATAAATGTTCCGGCACCTGGTATTTTGCATGGTACTTCTAAATACGTAACAGAGTTCGCAAAAAACGCACAATTTTTTTTCTCTTTAGTGTTAGTCGCCCTCCAGAAATATGCAAGCATATATATCCAAGCTGTACACATCAGAAAGATGAAGCTATGTTGATAAGACTTCTTTTTTTTGGGTTCATGCTTAGCATAATTACTGAATAAAGATTTTAGTGTGTGTTTTTTAGTGCAATGACATTAGACTTTGATCTGTGCCTTAACTTTGACGTTAAGTTTTTATTTCGTGTTGTATTCTCAATTGCCCAAGTCATGTAATTATATTCTTTATTTAAGGGCAATTATGTGTACCCCATCCTTATCCGTATGTGTATCATTTTTCTCTAAGGTTATGCCATATTGGCATACCTGTATCGGAACAGTACCTGCACACGTTCTTCTTAGATCAGAATGGTATTCAGAATCATATTCCACTTTTTGATTTTCAAAGGTATTGATTGAACCTGTAAGCGGGAAGCTCATCACCGGTCTGGCTGCTGATGCCAAAATCCCATATTTTGTCTCATACTTCCTCTCTCCCCCTATTTTGTATGTGTGTGTGTGTGTGAGAGAGAGAGAGAGAGAGAGCAAATACCGAAGTACTACCACCTATAACCATGAACTAGCTAAACGTCCCAACAGTACTACCACCTGTATACTGGCAAAAGCTTTCTCACTATTCAACATCTACTTCAGCAACAAAGACTTCTCATACTACTTACACAGCATAGATTTCCATTTACCGCGTCAATTAGCGTACTTTGCAGTTTTCTGAGTTTGTGATTGTAGAAGTGTGGGCAGTTTGTAGAAAACTCTGCAGTTTTTAATTGGAATTAACTGAATTTCAGACAGCAAGATTTGCTGAAAAAGGTGGTGGAAGTCAAACCCAAGCGGCACAGAGTTTCAAGCCTGTCTGATTCCCATCAGACTGCTCCAAATTCAACAGCTTGTATTCTAGCAAGTCAACCGGAGCTTGAAACAAACCAGGATGAGAAGCAAGCATGCCCACCATCTCCAGTAGAGAAAAATGCTACCCAAATGGAGAACCCTGTTAAAAGCTTACTAGCAGCATATGAGAGTTCTGAGGACGAGTACAATTGATATAAGATGCATTGATATGTGGTCTAGGAATGTAACTGCATATATCTGTTTGTTTAGCGATAATTCAGCCATTGGTTTGTCATTGAGTCTTACCCATAGCCAGGCAAAGAGCTCGGAGCTGATGTCATTTATTGGTTTAACAATATCTTAAATTCTGCATGGTGCTTGCTATTTGTTAACTGTGTTGATCACATTGCATTATGTTTACTGCAATTTTTTCTTTTTCTCCCTAGTCGTACTCAGCATTGAAATCATTCCATCTCACAACCGTGCCAACGACCTTGCTGAACTTGCATTGCTGTCTGGAACTGGTCGCACCCACTACCTAGTGTGGTTTTCATTGATTGAGATAAACCTCCCAGCTTGTTATTCTGATAACAAAAACTAAATAATGGCTCTTCTCCTTCACTAATCTTGCCCCATTTTCATTATCGTGCCACTTATCTTTAGTTATGTATTATTCTTTTGAATGACAACTTTTGCATCTTAACTCCGCTATTAGGATTGGGGGATTTCTTGTTTTCCTATTGCAGTAACTTCGTGTCCGTGAGTCATTTTATCTTTCTTCTGGACCCATCCACAAGCTCATGCGTTGGCATGGATCACTATGTTGGTGGAAGGTGAATGTGTGTAGGCGGGCTAATTGCAATGGTACGCAGACGGGCTACACAAAAAAAAATGGCTTGAAAATGGAACGTTTGAACATTATGTGTGTCGGCGCATGAACCTAAGCATGATATTTATTTGGAGCAATGCTACAGGAAGAAAAAAAAAAAACATTTGCTCAGAGACAACATTATGCCCATTATGCTAATGTGGCACTGCTTATCGTATAACTGAGAAATTATTAATCTGTCCAATTGCCAAGGCAAGAGTGCCACCTTAGCATGCCACGTGCATTGTTGTGTTTGTGGGCATAAACCCCAGCTACGCACGCGCATATTAAAAATGCAGTGAAAAAAAATCATGCTTTGGTTCCAATCGGCAATCTGGAAAGAGGGTAATGCTCACCCTTTTAAGTGGAAGGTGAACAAAACTCAACAACGTGGCACCCTCCTGCTACTCTCAACATGCCAACGGCTGCCCCACTATCTAAAAATTTGCCCCACATTCATGGTAGTTACCTTTTCCCTCCACCCAAATATCAAAATGTGAGGCTCCCTTTTCACACAATATACTCTATATTTCACGCCATTGACGGCCTCTTCGGGGAAAAAAGTGAACCCAAACAAAAGACTATTTGTTTGCCAACCAGAAGGGACACAAGAGAAGTGTTGCCAAATGTGTACAACCACCATGATATAAGTCAATCTATACAGAGGTAAGAAATTACGAACATCGTCGGCTGCCATGTTTGCACGTACATAGGCACAAGTTAATTGGTATTGTCCTTTCAAATGTCTAAGGAAAATAACAGGTGAACTATCTCTTTGCAATTTTTAATTTTTCAACTTGGCAGGAGCAATGTTTGCATGAATGTGTAAATTAAACACATAAATGTAATGTTTCAATAGTTTGTACATAGTAATACTTTGGCGGAGATATTTTGGTACGAATTCTACCAACTAATTGATGAATTTCAAGTTTCCGTTTTCATCTTTAATAATGGTTACTTGATAATTGCTTTTACTCTTTTTTCAATTGTGATTGCTTTTGTCTTCCGTTACTTCATGTTTGAATTTTAATTTCTTCCTACTATTGCTCCATCAAGCTGATTGATAAAAAAAAAAAAACCATTGCTACATCTGCAACTGGGGTTGGGTGTTTTCTGTGTTCCCGTGCATAGAACGGGCTCAACGCTTGTATATACTATATGTATGTATATGATGATCCATCATTTTATTAAAATGCGGACTTTCCATTTCCGGGGCATATTATGATGATCCAAACTGTTCAACTTGTTTAGAACATGTTTTGAAGGATATAATTGCGAGAAATCAGCTCAAAATATAACCGGGATATGCTTGATCCAAATATTTTTTCATAAAGCTTGACTGTAACTGTTCTATGTAAAAAAATGTTTGGATCAAACACTTTCCGGTTACATTTTGAGCTAATTTCTCATAAGTACCCTTAAAAATATGTTTTAAACAAGTTGAACGATTTGGATCATCATAATATAAATCGGAAGGCTCTAAACTATGAGATCCGCATTTAAAGTCCTCATTTTAAAATTCTTATTATTATTATATTATTTTGGATAGGCAACACAAGTTTTATTATAAGGTCCTTATTTAAAATCTTTATTAGAAACTCACTGTATATATGGAGTAAATTTCATGTACAAAAATGCTATAACCACACCCAAATTAAATGTGTGATTTGGGTGTGGTTGTAGACTTATTGTTTCTCATATATCCCCTAGACTTTCACTCTAATTCCACTTTAGTCCTTATAGTTCTAATTTGAACAATTCTAACCTACTTAATGGATATATATATATATATGTTGGATTGTACCCCCTCCGTTTCATTCCGTTCAAATTGTGGACAGAAACGCCCATGTGCCATCCACCTGAGGTATATATGACAGGGGTCTTTAGGATATTGCAATCTTGTGTAGTTTTGTTATTGTTTGTATTTTTATTTTGTTCATAAAATTCGTAAGGGTACTCATCCTTGATTTTCGCTTTAGGCCCTTAAAAAAATTAAGCCGGCCTTGTATTTTAGAGTAGGTCTCCTTCTCCTTTAACACACCCTTGTAGCTATTCAAAAGGAGCATTCATTTTTTTTTTTTTTCGCGCACACATACTTGACACATAAAATTGGGTCCAACTTTTTATAGTAGTGTATTTTTTTTTCTCATAAACACACCACAGGGATACAAGGAGATGAGAGAGTAAAGTACAGTAGTAAACAAATTTTCACGTGCATGAGAGCTATCGACTAGTTGAGGACTTGGATTGCTTCAGACTAGTTGAGGAGAAGATTTTCAGTGCCGTGCAGGTACCACGTGGTGTCCGCTTGGCGCATCTGAGCCGTCCAATACACTTTGGGACGGTCCGGATGTGTTACTCAAGCACCGTGTCAGCCGGGTGACGTGGTACCCACCCGACACCCAAAAATTTCTCCTAGTTGAGACACGATCAAAGAATGCATGTATGCCAAAGGACTAGAATTAGGCCTCATTCGGCTAAATAAGCTATTTGGCCTTTTTTTTTGTCATTATTCAAATTTTTTTTGCATTTGTTAGTTTTTCGTCAATTTTTTTGAGGATTATTGCTTTGTCATGATGAGAGGAATCTAAAAAGTAAAAAATTACGATTGAAATCCAATTTTTTTTTGGATAAAGACGAAAATTACCAAAAGTCAATCTAGCGGATTTGAAATTCTCTTTCATTCCACATGTACCCAGGCGCTTCATATTCACCCGGAAATTGTCTGTCTTTAACAATGAAGAAAATAGTGTACGGTTCCATAGATCTTGATGAAATCCAAATTTTCCAAATTCTCTGATTGTAGAAGTCTTTTCCTTTTCGAATTGTGAGTATCTTTTATAATGATTAGAAGATCCTCGATGGTATAGATCTTTTCTTCCATGAGGAAACTAGTTATTCGGGTAGATAACCTCAATTCTGAAATAAAGAGAAAAGCCGGGTCTTTTCTTTTTCTAGAGATATAGACTATCAATCTACACCACCATGGTTTCACTTTCAGTCTATCAAAGTTACAATAGAATAAGGCCGTTAAAGCCCACGAATTATTAAAAAATTCGTCTATTTTTCTGACAATTTCCTCTTTATCTTTCTCCTCCAAACCTTCTATTTCTAGGAGGTCCTCGCGAGTGTAGATTACCATTATTATTAATTGATTAAGAAAAATAAGCCTTTCTTCATCAAAAAGTACATCAACTACTCTTTTAGATAAGCCAAATTTGCGAAGAGGAATATATCGTGGATCCCCTTTTTGAACAAAATAAGACGGCAAATTTTTTTCTTTTCGTCTTTATTCAAAAAAAATTGTATTTCAATCGTAATTTTTTACTTTTTAGATTCCTCTCATCATGACAAAACAATAATCCTCAAAAAATCGACGAAAAACTAACAAATGCAAAATAATTTGAATAAGAACAAAAAAAATAAGCCAAATGAGCCCTACTAGCTAGCCAAGGGGCACGTTCAATTTAGAGGTACGTACGTAAGAGGATAGAAACGGGGATGTAGCGGGCAGAAGGTGCATTGCATGTGTTGAAAATGAATGAAGAGCCAACACATATCATCATTACGTGTCGTAATTCCTGTACTCCTCCTCCCAAGTGTCCACAAACAATTCCAAATCCCAATTTTGTCTAATTTCGATTATGCATGCATTCAAAAACTAAGCTAACCTAGCTAGCTACTTAGCTACCGTCACCCCTCCACCATCTCTCTCTCTCTCTCTCTCTCTCTCTCTCTCTCTCTCTCTCTCTCTCTCTCTCTCTTATCCTTTCTCTCTCTTATCCTTTCCCCCGCCCCCCCAATATATCTACCGACCTGCCTCCTCTTCCCTATTTCTTCATTTCATTTTCTCTATCTTCACACTTACAGAAAAACCAAAAGAAGAAGAACCAACTTAATTAATTTAGCAGCTGCAACCGATACTATATAGCTTTAATTAATTTATAGGGAATCGGCATCAGCAGGAAGAGAAGGGAGAGTACCTACAGGGAGAACAACTGATACCTGAACGTACTGTTGTTAATTGGTGGGCAGCTTACAGACCTTGAAAGAGATCAGGAGCTAGAGAAGTTATAAACTGTAGTAAAGTTTGGGTTGGTTTGTGTGAGTTTGAGATCGAATTGGGAGCCATGCAGCCACGGAGATACGCTTTTGGGAGGGCGGAAGAGGCCACCCACCCGGATTCCATGCGAGCCGCCTTGTCCGAGTTCCTTTCCACTTTTATCTTTGTATTTGCCGGCGAAGGCTCCATCCTCGCTCTCGGTAACACTACGCTACGCACACATACACCCCTAATTACCTGAAACCAAGAAAAAAAGGAGTAGAATCTAGCTACGACACCAAAGAAAATGCTTAATTTGTCTGGCTTGAATTTTGCGAAACTAATCAGTTGATCTTCTTAGCATATTACTGCTTGTTAATTTTGTCCCCTCTAGCACGTGTTAATAGGCACATGCATGCATGCATGTATGTTATCTTCATCATTAATTATGTGGTTAATTTTGCAGATAAGATGTACAGAGATAGAGCTCTAGGGGCATCATCCCTGGTGGTGATTGCCCTAGCTCACGGCTTAGCCCTATTTGCAGCAGTGGCATCCAGCATGAACGTGTCTGGTGGGCATGTCAACCCTGCCGTCACCTTTGGGGCCTTGGTGGGAGGGAGGATCTCCGTCCTCCGCGCCCTCTTCTACTGGGTCGCTCAGCTTTTGGGCGCCGTTTTTGCCTCTCTCCTCCTCAAGCTTGCCACCAATGGCATGGTAAAAGAAAGTTTGATCTATATATAGTACTAATTAACAGTGCTAATTTTGTTGTTTTTTTAGTATTTCGTAACAGAAAGATCCTAGCTTGAAAATGGTGTCTCACATGCATTAAAATTTATGTGTTCTTTTATCTTTCTCTTCCGTCTGAGTATTGATTAAATTGGTTTTGCGTGCATGCAGAGACCGGTTGGGTTTGCGGTGGCCAGTGGAGTTGGAGAGTTGAATGCGGTGGTGATGGAGATAGTGCTGACGTTTGGGCTGGTGTACACAGTGTATGCGACTGCTATCGACCCAAAGAGGGGAAGCTTAGGGACAATTGCACCTCTGGCCATTGCCTTCATTGTTGGAGCAAATATACTGGTGGGAGGGCCTTTTGATGGAGCTTCCATGAACCCGGCAAGGGCCTTTGGGCCTGCCCTGGTGGGCTGGAGGTGGAGGAATCACTGGATCTACTGGGTTGGTCCTTTTGTCGGAGCCGGCATCGCAGGCCTCCTCTATGAGTATGCCGTCATACAACCCGAGACCCCACACCACCCTCACCACCACCAGCCTTTGGCTCCGGAAGATTACTAAATAAGAAACCGCGGCTGGTGGGCTTTACTACTTGGCAGCTACCAAGCCATTGAGGGAACTACTTGGCCCATCACATCTTCCTCATAATCATCATTTCCTGAGCCTCACCATCATTATCATGCATGATCTTCATCAACATCAGCCGTTGATAAGAAGATACAAAAGTTTCCTGTGCCTTTTGTTTTGTTTGCTTTCTTTGTCCTTTTTTTTGTGTGTGTCTGTCTTCGTGGGTGGTAGGGTGGATGTCTATGTTTGTCCTTTTCTATGTAAGACTTCGATAATAAAATGTCATTGTATGGCAATCGTAAATGAAAAATAAAACCATTTTCCTTTCCTTTCTTAGTTCTCTTTATTCAGATTATTTTCCCGATTTTTTTTTGACATATATAGAGGTGGTAAGTTAGGTGCATGGATTGCATGCCTGCGAAATGAAGAAGGTTTGTGTATTCATTTGTGATTATGATTAATTTTGCAGAAGGTTTGTGTATTCATTTGTGATTATGATTAGGTTTCCTTTTTCTTTGGACGTAGTATACCTTTGAACTGCTACTATATTGTAGACATGCATGGATACAGTCTAGACTTTCGGTTTACTCAATAATAGGCATGATACAGTCTCAGAACGAAAAAAATTCCTTCCAATATGATTGATAAATTCAATATACGTGATTGATAAAAATCCTTTCAATGCATGGTTAATTCCTCCCATAGAAATGCCCTAATACTATATTTTGTCATTTTTGCTTCTTTTCCCTCTCAAACCAAATAAGGGGAGAGTTTTTTTAATCTTTCATTGAACTTTCTTTCAATAACTTTGAAAATGCCAGATAGAATGCCAGATAGATTCAACCGTGCCCTTGTAATGACCTGTTCCTGCTCTGTACAATATTGTTCGCTTTGGCCACTCAAGCTCCATGGACTTTTCAGTAGGTCATCCATCCCAGGACTACTCTAGGGTGAGCACGTTTAACTGTGAAGTTCTAATGAGTTTTGACGCCCTCACGGCTTTAAAAGGCATTGTTCAAGGTAGGGTCATAATTTATTATTTATATAGCTCAGAATTTATATTTCACCAAGGGTCACCACGGCCTCAATTCGGGTCTTTTCCCTGGTTATAGGGCATCACAATCTCCCTCACTTATGAACATACATTCTTGTATGAGGTCAAGATTTTTTTCAACCGAAATGTACATTTCGGTTGATGCAGGTTCTGATACTATCTGTAATAATCCGTTCTTGCCCTGTACAATATTGTCCTCTTTGACCGCTCAAGTTCCATGGACTTTCCAGTACGTAGGATGAGCACACTTAATTATGAAATTTCAATGAGCTTTGATGTTTTCACGACTTTAAAAAGGCCTTTTGTCACGCCCTCAATTTTCAACATAAAGTATAAAGATTTTCGATAAACAATATCTCGCAATAATACTGATGACACCCCAAATCATGATTCATTCCCACAATTGCAAATTAAGTTCAAGGTTTCTAGTCAAACTTGACGATTCAAATAACATAATAGAAGAGAAGGTTTAAGGTTTACAATCCTCCATGATCATATAGAAGAGAAGGTTTAAGGTTTACAATCCTCCATGATCATATGATAGTCATACTAGAAACTAATATTACATTCCCAAGAGTTTTACAAAATGATGCCCAAGCAATTTCCCGTAATAGCTTTCAAAAGGATGATGTCAAAAATACACGCCAAGCACTCCATGTCACTATCTCCAAGTGTACCTGAAAGAAGGATAGGGTTGAGCAAAACACGTGCCCAGTAGAGAGTTCTATGCTCAATAATATATGAAAATGTGATGAAATATACTCCGGGAATGAATGAGTCTTAACGACTAAACACGGCAACGAAGACTTACCAAATAAACAAGAGGACATCGACTTCAAAGCCTATACGTCTTATTAGGATTTCTATCGATACACCATTCAAACTAGAAGCTGCACTAAATTCACCTCAAACTGAACAACCTACAACGGATTCTCCACCACTTCATGTGAGGATTCGACAATCATTCTCGATTTCACATTCTCAAATACCAAATCTCTTTCCCACAAAACTTTCTTTTCCTTTTGTTTGATTGCAAAATGATTTATGAAAAACAAGACCAATACGGTTTCACCCCGTTGATTCGAGCTTGAATAGCCGGAGTCCGTTAATTATGTGCACGAATACCGGAAACCGTTGATTCGCTCAAGAATACCGGAGGATTTTTTTTATAAAAACCCTCCTTCCAAAACCAAAATCCATCCTTAAACAAACTTCTGATAAAATCAATCATTCGTCCCTTTATCGATAAACAAACATCAACCCTTGTATCATAAATCGCTGGTTAGCGGAAACGCACATCGCTTAACCGACCACTCGTCATATCTTAAATCGCTGGTTAGCGGAAACGCACATCGCATAACCGATCATTCGTTTTATCATAAATCGCTGGTTAGCGGAAACGCACATTGCATAACCGATCATTCGTTTTATACCCGGTCATCTCACCGAATGTTGATACCCGTAGTGTCAAATCTCATCATATCCGTACGTGTCAAACAAACCATCACAATTTAATCATCCCAACGATTCTAGCTTAACATCAATTCCACTTCAAGCATTCCAAACGATCTAACAATCCACCACACGAATTACATTTCAAAAGATTCCCAAACTGTCAATTTTATCATAACTATATCAAGTAAATTAATACATGCCCATGCCTTAAACATACCTCACGTAACGTACCAACCCATTGCCGCCTTACAGCAAACCTCTCGCTAGTATTAACACCTAGACCTCATGAAGCGAGCATCAAAGGAACAAGGGATAACGAGACGGAACATATGAATACGAATTTCAATCTTACCCTTCGATTCACTAGACGGACACCCATCTACTCATCCGGACTCACCACAATGCCCCACATAACCTACGACACTCCTAAGCAACCCGCTATACGTTCTCCGTCTACAACGTTACTAGAATTTCGGTTATCAAGTATCTAAGGAAGGGAATCGAGTAACAAGACATTAAAGGACGAGCAACCAAGCTTAAAGAATCATTCGGGAAGTATTAGAATAGGTTGGAAGTGATTGGAAACCAAAACGGTGAAGTACGTAACAAAACAGCAAAAGCTGGAGATAAGCAACAGGTATCGATACCTAAGGCAAAGGTATCGATACCTCTGGGTCAAAAATGACTCCAGACGCAAGGGTATCGATACCAATGACAAATGGTATCGATAACAAAGGATTTTCTGGGTTTTGAAACACGAAGGTATCGATAACAAAGGGCTAAGGTATCGATAACAAAGGCTGTTCGGGTAGATTTTCTGCAGATTTTCGAAACTAATCCCAACAATCAAACCAATATTTTCAAGCACGATCAACACACAAATTCAACTCATAAGCATATAGAATAAGCAAGAAATCCCTACCTCGAAGTTGGAGAGCAAACACAAAAGGAGATCGGGCCACGCAAGCCTTTGACTCCAAAATCTTGAAATCGACCGAAATACTCCTCCTCCGGTCAAGACCCACGAAATTCAAGCTCAATAACGCGTGAGGAAGGTGGAATGGAGGTTGGTTTGTGTGGGTTTTAAGTGATTTTGGTGGGTTTTTGGTTGAGAGAAAGAGAGAGAGAGTGGAGCCGAGAGAGAGCCGGGAGAAGAGAGGAGAACGGGAGAGAGGAAGAAAAGAAAAAGGGGAAATCTATTCCCTACCTCTCACACACATGCTATATACACACTACACACTCATCACACATTTACCCCTCAAGCATAAAACTCTAACACATTAACCCCTAATCAAATAAACTTGACAAATTTCGTCTTTTCCTTCAATAATAATATCGAATAAATCTTTTAATGACTTTTGAAATTACGGGTCCTTACACCTTTTTAAAGGTAGGGTCATAATTTACTGACATGAAGATAAGGTAATTTGCCTTAAAGACAACTAGAGTTCTTTTGTGATGGTACTTTAGGGAAGTAGCTAGCTTGGTTAGTACAAGAAAGATAGAAGTATTACTTATAGCTCACAACTTACACTTTACCAAGCGATGTGACTACAATTTTAATTTATTCGGGTCTTTTCCCTCCCATCAAGCCCTAAAGCCACAACAGTCTCAACACGGGTCTTTTCCCTGGCTACAAGGCATCACATCCCTTGTAAGATTAATATCACAATCAATGATATGTTCCAATCATCAAACTCTAAGGTCTCCTTCACTGGTAGGGGTGGGTATCATGTCGTGTCCAATCGTGTCATTTTGGATTTCGTGTCTTTTCGAGTACGTGTCAAAATACCTGTTAATTTAAACGTGTCAAATATCTTGACACTAATCCGACCTGCTTAAAATCGTGTCATGTTCGGATTGACACTATTAACACCCTTTTATCTATCTAATATTTACATAAAATTATATACTTTCTCATATTGTGCATGAACCACTTATTTAAATCAGTAACAAAAATTGAAGACATTTTCAATACCATCATAATCTGAGAAACGATAAAATCAGGCAAATTATGACATTGAAAAAATGCATTAAGTCACAACTAGACATATGTCTCAAAATTAAATCGTTTTGTATGATTTTCATCTAATCTAAAAAAATAAAAAAGCACCAACAACTATTAAATAAGTCTATATAAATTTTAAACTAAAATATTAGGCCTAAATAATGAAAAAAAACTCAATAAGTCTAGATTAATTTAATTAATTTTGAACCCTTTAACATGAAAACTCAAGTGATTAGGAAATTAGTTATTCAATTGGTTTTGATTTTGGAAAAACAATATATAATGAGTCTCCTATAATAATATGCATGTCTTGTTTTTCCACAATTCTATTGATACTTTTCTATACATGTTAACCAAGCATGATATTAAGAAATTAAATCTCCTACGAATTAGAAAGGAAAATGATATTGGCACTCCAAAAATTGATGCAGGCACTCCAAAATCAGTGTAATTCCAAAGCCACTTTCCTTTGTCTTTTGGAGTGCCTCCATCAATTTTAGGAGTGCCAATATCATTTCCCATTAGAAAATTCAAAAGAAAACTAATCGTGTCGTGTTCGAATCTAGTCATTTCGGGTTAACGTGTGGACACAGAAAATTAAATAGTTATTCGTGTTCTTATCGAGTTACGCGAGTTAAATCCATGTTTGACCCGTTTAATTGTCATGTTTGAGGGTCGTGTCATATTCGAGTTCGTGTAAAAAAATAGTCGATTCAAACCCTCTAACTTCGATCGTGTTCGTGTCGTGTTAAGAGTTGTGCCCGTCGGCCGAAATTCCCACCCCTACGGCCACTGGTAGTGCACATTTCTGGGCCGGATTGATGCACTTTAAAGAATAAAATAAAATAACAGGAGGTCAAATCTATCTGAAGGAAACCTCAGGGACTTTAATTGCAATTCTCCAGTTTTATTTGGAGTACGGACAAAGCACCATACCATCGAACCTCCCCCACCCCGCTTAATACAGCACGAAAGTCCTCTCTCTGCCTCTGGTATGGCATATCTCCAATTCCAAAGCAAGGGTTTAGTGATCTTCTAATCGTTCTTTAATTTTGTCTGTCTTCGATAATAGTAATTCAAGAGAGTGCAGTTGCATTATAAGGCCAGACCCTCTGCATCGCCACAAACTCATTCACATGGCTTTCCAAGCGAAGAAACTCATCAATGACCCTAATGGTATGGTATACTACTCTCTCCCATTCTCTTTCTCTGCATTAGTTTTTTTTTTTTTTTTTTTTATCTGCTTGAATTCCTGGATGAATTTCATTTTCTTAAATCCTGCGACTCAAAATATCAGTAAACCACATTTTTTTCGTCCGTGTAATTGATTTGATCGTGATCGTTTTTGTATACTTGCATGCATAATGCATTTGACTGTGGAGTTTCTGTTTGGTTGCCGGGGATATTACGATATAAAATAAAATAAGAAATCGGAAACGAGAGCTTTTCTGGGTCAAAAAAAAAACTCAGAGCTTGTTGTCCTCTTGTTTTCTGACTCTCAGTTAATCAACTCAGATATGTATTTTACGATTACTTAAAAACAGTGTGAGTTGAATCCCCCATGTGCTCTCCACCTAACAATCCGGAAAGTAATGGATGGTGGTCAGGGTTTTAAATCGGGGAATCGGCAACCATAATAACGGTATCGGTGATACGGCCATATATCGGCCGATACATAAGTAAGAATGATTTCGGAGGTCTGAAATCCCGTTACAATAACGGCTAATAGAATACATAACGGCCTTTATTTAAAACCCTGATTGTTGTCCTTTTAATTTCTGAATCTCTTAATTAACAAACAAGAGGCATGTTTGCTTTTGGCTAATGAGGCAACACAAATAAATAAATAAATGAATGATTTGTACCTCCGACCTGACAGTTTGAATTTTTTTTCTTGTTGTTTTGGGAAACCTTTTATATAGCATTATACCTGACATTGAGCATTTCTTTGATCACTCTGTTTCTTCAGAAAAGTAATAAATTGTCATTACTGTGGTCACAGATGCAGTGACCGAGTTCATTGAGGGTCTTGTAGAAACTTATCCCGGCTTGCAGTACTTGGATGGTTTTCCTGAGGTAATTTCAATCCAATTCGTCTGTGTTTGCATGTTGTAATTTGCTTTATGTGCATTTGTGGTGACATCTTCGTCATAAAAATATAGGTTAAGGTTGTGCTACGTGCTGATGTTTCACGTACAACATATGACAAAGTTGCAGTTATATCAGGTCTGAGACCCCATAAAGTTTCAGTTCATGTTTTGGTTTCTTCTTTAATGTGGAATTTTGTTGTTACTACTGACACAATTGACAATGAAGAGCAGTTCCTACTCCTAGTTAAGTTGTTTGTGCTTACTAGTACTAGTGCTAGTTTCTTATCTTCATACATTTGCCATAAGCTGGATGTTGGACCACTTGATCCTTGCATTGGGGTAAAGACAGAATGAAGTATGAGGTTATTAAAACGTGTCATACATGTTACATCGATTTCCAAAATTTTTGCATGTTTACGAAAAAGAAGGCAATTTTGCATGTTTTCCACCCCTTTTCATTATGAGTTTGGCATGTTACACAGGACATTATCTTTGTGCTGTTCTCACAAACAAATGATAAACTTCTATCTCCATGAACTCTTTCTCAAACCTTTTGCTCTTAATAGGCGGAGGTAGTGGTCACGAGCCTGCTCATGCTGGATTTGTGGGGGAAGGGATGTTGACAGCAGCTATTTGTGGAGATGTTTTTGCCTCTCCACCTGTTGATTCAATTCTCGCTGTATGATTTATTGTTACTTAAGCTAACAAACAGACCACTCCAATTTTACATCTCCGTGTTTGCAGTCGATTCATTCTGCATTTGCCATATATTAATTTGATTAAATTTTAGGGAATAAGAGCTGTAACTGGTCTCATGGGATGTCTCCTCATTGTCAAGGTAACACTGCCAAAGAACTTATTTATTTATTTATTTTTTATTAGTGAAAAATCTATTAACCCAATCCAGAATACTTTTGGAAAATCTGAGGACCAGTTAGCTGATATATTTACAAAAGGACTTAGTAGTAAGATTTTTCACCGCATTGTGTTCAAGTTGGGCTTGATAGATATCTTTGCACCAACTTTAAGTTAGGGTTTATTTTGTTATGTATTTGTTACATAGGGGTATATTTGTACTTGTACCATTGTCCATATAAATACAATGTGTGAGAGAGAGAAACCTATTTTTGGGTTCTCCTTTTTTCCCCAAAATCAACAGTTTCCCTTCAGGGATTGGCCAGAATTTCCTTAAGCTCCTCTAGTATTTCAGGCCTTTGAGGGTCAGTTTGAGATTTCGGCAAGACGCTGAAGGCTTGGGCTGCCGAAGGTGGAGGAGTAGAGAGCCCAAGGCAGACCTTAGAGAGAGAGAGAGAGAGGGTGGCAGTAGAGACCAAATAGAGCTCTTTTTTGTGTGGGTAAGAGCTATGTGTTGTATGCTGGCACGACATATGTTGGACCTTGGCAAGGGTCTTTTATTTTTAGGTGAGAGATAGTCTAAAATCCAGCAGGACTGAGGACAGATGGAAGGTTCTCAATGGCTGGTCGTGAGAAGGTTGCAAACCTATGAGGTTAGTATGATATATTGGGGCTGAGGCCTGATTTGCGAAGGACAGGGGTCACGCCTTTAGTGTCCGACAAGATAGAAGGCACATGCTTATGAGGTTTACGCCCCAGAGGTTAGGGATGTGTTGGGTTTCTTATAATGGGACCTCGGGGGCTGTATCAATTTCAAGGGGTAGGGATGACAAGTCAAATGAGGTCCGAGGTCGTCAAAAGGTAGGGATGGCAACGAGGCGGGTATGACAAGTCAAATGAGGCCCGATTGGAAATTTTTTTACCCTCCATCCTCGCCCCAAATGGGGATCGGGGATCCTTAAAGGCTTAAACGGGTATTTATCTAACTATCAGATATGAAGAAAACAGAAATTAGATATAGTACCAAAACCCACGCAAGTTTTATTCTAAAGAACTTGCATACTCCCTCCGTTCCTTATTGTTGGTCCATTTTGGGAGTTCCAACTTTTTTAGTTGACATGTAATGATTGCACCTATAAATTTAATGACATCTTCTCCTTATTGCCCCTATATTCTACCGACTTGGCAACACTTACTATTCACTTATCAAGGATACTTTTGGAAAATCATGAAATTTCTACTTCCGCTTTAAAAAAAGGACTAACATTTTGGAACATCCCAAAATGAAATAATGGACTAATAAGTAGGAACGGAAGGAGTACAGCACAGTAAATAGGTTTCCAAGGGTACCTGACGTTAATATCAAAGCTTGAGCTATTGATAATAGAAGCTCAAAGCCATTAGGCAAGACATCCTCCCCATTGACCTCGACATGGATCCTACTATGCTCAACATTGTGCAGTTTTTAGTCATCTGATCAGCATGTAGAGGCTTTCCCACTGTATTAGCTATATCGCTCAATCCCATGTTTGGTCCACATTTCCAAGGGAACATTACAATTTTATTTTTTTTGATAAGTAAGAGATAATATTAATAAGAAGGCATTAAGGGAACATTACAAAATTGAGCCCAGATGTGTATTTTATGGAGCTGTTCCTTTTGCAGGCTCATGTGGGGCTGCCATTGTTTAAGCCCTATCAGAAGACCAATGTCCTAAAAGTTGGATGAATTGTAGTTTATTTTTGAATGAAACAGTCATTCTTAGTGCTTTGTTATCTTTTCATTTAGCGAAGGAAGATAATAGCGAAGATTGTGATTTGTGACAAAATGATATCATATAATCCCTATGGGAAGTTGTGAGTTTGCTCTTTATCACTGCACGAAATATGATCTCAATTGAATTAAGGGTTATTCAGTGATTAAGTTGATATTTCCTCATTTATTATGCATGAAGAATTATACCGGTGATCGATTAAATTTTGGTTTGGCTGCTGAGCAAGCAAAGTCTGAAGGTTATAAAGTAGAGGTACGCTTACCATTCCAAATATTTTAATGCATACATAATCAGAAAAAATGGTGATGACTTATCTAGAAAAAAAGAGAAAAAGAGGGAAGTTTGATAAATATTGTTAAGTTGATATGTTATCAATGTGCTATGTTATCTTTGCTGCTTGTTAGATGGTAATTGTTGGCGATGATTGTGCATTGCCACCACCTAGAGGCATAGCTGGACGAAGAGGTTTGGCTGGGACTATTCTTGTTCATAAGGTTTGATCTCTCTCTCGGTCATGTATGTGAATGCTGCTTCTTGTATGCATAAGCTCTAGCCTTTTGTATTTATTTTCCTTTGACCAGTCTTTGTCTTTCACTTCTTCTGGAGATTTTGGTGCCTTGATAAATTTCGATTGGTTCTAGAAACCACCTTTCCAATATGCATAACCTCCTTTCTAATATGCATCTTTCTCATCTTTCATTGAGTTTGGTGCCTTGATAAATTTTGATTGGTTCTAGAAACCACATATCCACATCATTCTTAAGCATGTTTTCACTTTTCATGATCTTTGTTCATCATATTGGTTTGTACAAAGCAGGTTGCTGGAGCTGCTGCTGCTGCTGGTCTTTCTCTTGCTGACGTTGTGGCAGAAGCAAAACTTGCATCTGAAATGGTGGGAACAATGGGTGTTGCACTTTCTGTTTGTACACTCCCAGGTCAGGTTACATCAGACCGTCTAGGCCCTGGAAAGATGGAGCTTGGCCTCGGAATTGTAAGTACATGTTTATGAGACATGTTATCCCAACTGTTGTAGGCACTGAGCCAACTTCATTTGTTCAAATAGTATCTTGTACTTGATAATCTGCTGATTTTCACAACTTAAATGTGTTTTGTTTCTAATACTCTTGTCTAAATGGTAGTAAGCTTCTCCATATTTTGTTGGCATTGCCTTTTTAATTGAATAGCGCTTAATTGCTTATTAACTATTTTTCCTTGCTTCCTTTTTTTTCAGCATGGGGAACCAGGCGCTGCTATGGCTGACCTTCAGCCTGTGGATAATGTGGTTTCTCATGTTCTTAAGCAGATACTGTCACCGGTATGAAACTCAGGATGAGATACTTATGCTTCACCTTAATCGCTTTATCTTCTTCCTGGCCACCTGTCTCCTTTCTAATTCGATTCCTTTAATATTTGCACATTATTTGTAGGGGTCATTCCATAATATTATTAATCTATGAAGCACGGGTACTTCAAAAATGTCGCCGTACGCGTACCGGGTACTGGTACGGGTACGGGTACGGCATGGGTACGGCAAAATTGGATCGGGTACTTTTGATATTTTTGGGTACGGCATGGGTACGTCAAGGGTACGGCATGGGTACGGCATTGGGTACGTTTTAACCCAAAATGATTTTTTTTCAAAATTTCAGGAATTTTTTTTGTAAATAATTATAAAATATGGGTTTATTGTGTAACTTATTTGTCTTTTTGACTATATACACATTAACTGACTGAGAGAGTCAGCGATCAAAAAAAAAAGAGAGAGGCAGCGATCTGGAGATCTAGGGCTTCAAACCGCAAGTTCTCTCTCTCTCTCTCTTTCTCTCGGACTCTCCTCTCCTCTCTCATTTTCTCATTTTATGCAATAAAAAATAGAAAAAAAATTATATATATATTCGCCGTACCCCCGCCGTACCCGTACCCTACTTTTTTGGGGTTTTGCCGTTTCCCGTACCCGTACCCGTATCGTACCCGTACCGCGTACCGGTACCCGTGCTCCATAGTTATTAATTAATTGGAAACTTAATAGAAGCATGATAAGAAGTACAGTAAATACCAAAATGGTAAATAATGGTATCGGAGGTCCAAAATCCCGTTAGGTAACGGCCCATACGATACGTAACGGTCTCTATTTAAAACCCTTATGCAGAGGGTAAGGGTTTTAACTTAACTCCTTCATGAGCAAGAAGTTAAGTAGGAAGAACCACAGCGAGCGGAGGCTGAAAAACCTGTGTGTACTATCTTAACTACCTATCTCACCACGCTCTCCTACTCTAAAGGGCTTTGATGGGAAAGAGACATTCCCGTACTAGCTATCACAAACTAGATGCTTAAAGTCCTTTTTTTCTAGTTGGGGATCTATAGTCCAACACTCAGAAATGTAGCAATCTACTGTCAAGCAGTGGAATAGATTTAGAACATAAGAGCCTGCAATAATTGTAAGTTTTGTGGTGTGTCTCGGCTGCCATGATAGTAAGTTTTGACTCTTCATGTAGAGATACTGCATTCATGAACTGATTGTATTCACAAGTTAACCATCGTTTGTTGGTACATATAGTACTCCAATGAACCTATTGCGCATGCGCTACGCAACCATTATCAGTCATCTTGTAAACCATGATTTGAATGTCAAACATCAAGAAAGCATCTCCTAAAGACTTCTTGGCACATTGGATGCATGTAAACCCTTCCAAAGCCTGGTATCATGTAATTCGGTTTGATGTATTTTCTTCCCGGTAACTTTATCAGATCATTTCTGATTCTGGTCGACTCTGACATTATTCAGGACATTGTAAATTCCAGAAAAATGAGACCTCTGATTGATTCCCGCATCTCTAGTATGCTTCTTTCTGCTCTTGTGTATGACATTCAGTTCGGGACCACGGTGGCATAGAGCTTCTGTATTATTCATAACATGAAGAATTGACTTTTAAATTGTGTTTTACTTAAATATGTTAATTTTCCTCTTACTGAATGATACTGGAAAATTGAAGTCGGTTTATAGGTTGTAACAGTATTTTGTTTAGGTTTCCATACAGATCGGAATGATCTCATTACCTCAATTTCTCTTTGTTTGCAATGGCTTTTCTTATCATGCTACATATAGATTTGTTTGTTTGGCTTTATGCACTACATTTGAAGCTGCCCATTTGTTTTATTCTCGGTAAAATTAGTTGAAGCAGCTCCTGTTTTTATCCTGTGGAGCATATGGAGGGACAAATAGAGAACATGTGAAGGAAAGAAATGCTCCACGGTTTTCAAAGGATGGCTTTTTCTCCCTTGTTTTGTTGGTTTAGGCAGGTTCTTCCCTTCTTCATAGAGTTTTGTGTGGATACTTTTTTTTTTATGGCAAAAGAAAATTTTATTAATCTTTGAAAATGATACAAAGATTAAAAGGAGAAGGGATGATGACGTCAAATCCTAAACTAAGTTAAGAACTATCCTCTGTCCACCCGAGACCCAATCCCTAGGTTAGCAAGAAACCAACCCAGGAGAACACCCATTAGGGCAAAGCAACAAAAAACACCCATTGGGCCAAGCCCATACACCAAAGGATCTCAAACCCAGATATACCAATTACAGCTCGAGGGCTGTAATTGAGAGCGGTTTGGGTGGATACTTGAGGGCGGTTTGGGTCTTGTAAAGTTGTTTTGTCCTTGTATTCCGCGTGTACAAGGTTGTGCCGCTATTAGCACCTTCTGACAAAGAAACACTTATTCTCTTGGAAATTCAATTTGATATTAAGGAGTGCTGGGAGGTATGTGTTGATCACATGCCATTTATTTCTTGATACAGGAGAATTATGCAACAGTGGACATCTGTGTAATCATATTATCTTAATTATCACGGAATCCCCTTGTCCTCATTACTATCGTAACTGATGTTTTCTAAGGCAATTCTGGGTCTCGCCTCGAGGCGAGGCGCAGCAAAAACGCTCCTGGGTGTTAATTTGAACCACATAGGCCTTCGCCCATCCTTTAGAGCCGTACGGAGATGTACGCTTTTCACGCCTTTTTCGTCTAGATGACAGATATGAACGCATCAGAAGAATCGATTCTTATCTTTGGGTCTATTAATGCACTAGGTTTTTATGCCAAAGGCTGACATCTTGAGGCTTACACCTCGTCTCATGAGAGGTCAGCCACCTCGCCTTAAGCTTTCGCCTTTGAAAATTTTGATCGTAACATGCTTATATGGATGCTTTTGAAGGCAAGATTATTTATTTGTTTTTTTATGTGTTTTTTTTGTTCTGTCTTATTATTGTTATTTGCTATTACTTCTTTCCCTTGTTATTTTCCCTAGTTTGGTGTAAATAAGCTTTCTACCAAGGCTATTTCTTGTTTCCTGTTTCCATGTCAATTTGAAATCTCATAATTTTCCCATGTTATGTTTTCAGGAAACTGGCTACGTTCCGATCACAAGGGGGAGTAGAGTGGTGCTTATGATTAATGGGTAGGTGCACTTATATCTTTTCCCTAGTTTGCAATGTAGCTGATAGAGTTACAAAGGCTCCATGAAATTGCATGGTTACTCCGTTTAGTTTGTTCCCACATCGAAACTCTGTGTTGAAAAACTCCCCTTGAACTCGGATTAGAGTTTTAATCCTTCCTTAAGGTTGCATATATAGGAGTGAAAAACGAATCTCCTGAATGAGGACTGGATGTTGTTATCTGTACTATTCATCTTTATCAAAGAAAATTGCTGGATTAATGGAATGCTTCCATATTTCAGTTTGTGTTCGTAGATCTCTTCTTTCTGCCTTTTATGGAGCTGTTCTTTCAACACTACTTATATCTAAATATTCAGAGGTTTGAAAGGATATCAGTAAGGTGGAAGTGACAATATCTATTGAAGAGAGGAAAACATACACTTATGGGGCATTTGTGTGGTCTGAAGGTGTTGAGTAGACCTCAACTCCAAACGGTTGCTTTTGAAGTGCCCTCCCGTTTATACATTGCACATTCTTCCAAACCCAGGTGATGACCCATGTGATGTGGGACTTTGCTTCGCATCTTCTATCACGCACAACACGCTCACTCGGTAACACCTCCCACCTAAGTTATGTTGATCGGGTGCGGGTATAGTGCAGCCTACGTTCCCCGGAGTGCAGACTGGGGTATATCGTGTGCTGGTGTGTACCTAGTGGTTGGACACCTCAAACTTTAGAATGGATCATACGTAGGTAAGGATTGAAATTATTTGGGAATCCACGATATGATTAGTTTTTACAGTTTTTCCATATAAAGATGAGCAAATAGAGATGGCCCAATAATATTCATGGACAATACACAGATAAACCAAGACAGAAAAGTCTTTATCAAAATGTACATTTTTGCATGCAAGGAGGCCAATCAAAGCCCATACCTTAGAGCAAAGGGAAGTATGTGTACAGTAGATTAACCCAAATTAAAAATCAATCTGCCGTAATTAAGTTAGTTTGTAATAAGTAGAAAGAAAAATGATGGTAAAAAACCCAGAGAGGCGAGTCCATCCCCATTTACCTCTCTACGTCTGCCTCTCCCCTCTACTATGCTAATGGTGGTTAGCATTCCCTAGATCTGCATCATATGTGGATTTTCTTCCCAAATTTGGTGCTATGGCGGTTCTATTTCTTGGATCTACTTGAGGTTTGTTGAAACACATACCCAATCTTCTTCTTCTTTGCTTATTTCTGTAAAGAAGACTAAAAAAATTTGTATACCCGAGTCTGCTTTGAAACATGCAAATCCAACGCACCCTTACCTTACCTTACCGTGTCATGACGACACGGGTGCTTCGTCCAAACCCTTCCTAGCAAAACCCTATCCAAGCCACTCCTAGTTACGTGCCACCACTCCAAACACAATCTTCTTCCCTCGCGATTAAAGCCCTAGCCATGGAAATCTTTGAGTCAAACAACTCTTTCCTTGCTGAAAAGACCCCAAACTCTTCCGACCATCGCTTTCTTCGCAATCTTTTGTTCCGTTATGTTTGTTTCGATTGGTAGCAAGTGGTTGATGAAAAAGTTTCGACATTTGACTAAATTCGATTTATTCTCTTCTCTATGGACTAGTAGCAGTAATTTCGACTACAATTCAAACTAGTGTCTAGCATCCAAATACAAAATGCTGAACAAGTCATAGGAGCTAAAGGTGTCAAATGGGCTGTGTCATGCGGACCAACCCTTTTATTTTCATGCCTAAATGCCTTCTTGTTGCGCCTAGCCCAACCCATTTTTGTCGTGTCATTGCCCTAAGAAGTATGGACGCAGGACGCCTAACACAAGGCGACATGTCTGTCGGACACCGAACTGACACTCTGAGACAGGTGTCTGATACTCTTTTTTTCTTTTTCCATAATCAAAAAGTAAAGATCTTAATTCCGACAGGTGTCCTACACTTCTTTGATGTCTAGGTGGAAACAGTACAAAGTTGGCAAAAAAAATAATTGCTATGACTAATCATATTTAAATTCACTTAAAATACGTAGGGAATTTTTTTATGAAGAATTTCTTGAGAACTCCTATCCATTCCATTGCCGCATATTTTAAGGGCTTCTTGAGTCCCATATCAATTTAGATTCTTCATAACTTATTTATCTTATCCATGATACAAGTTGGGGATGTAAACAGATGCCTGATGTGATATATATGTATAAGAACACATTTTTATTGTATGTAGTTGAACGCATCCTCAAGGTGTTTGTGTTCTACGTTTTAGCAAAATATTGTATCAGTTTCTGTGTTGTGTGGTATCCGTATATTTAATGTCCGTATCCCTGCTTTGTAGGCCCTGTCGAACTAAAATACTCTAGGCCCAGCTCAGCCCATGGGTATGTCGTGGCGTACCGTGCATAATCGGCTAAAAACATAAACAAAAACCGCAAATCAGCCAATGTGATTTTTCTAAACGTCGAAACAAAAATTTTTGCCAAGTAGCTACGGCTTGAATAACATAATAAAATTAAAATGCCCATTTTTTGCTTCTATTATCATCGCTTTGCATATTTTATTTATCACTTTTTGAATTGCACATATTGAATTGTACATTTGTGATGATAAAGAAGTAAAAGAGTCAATGCTTCAAAACTAATTAGTTTACTTTATCTAGAAAGAACGAATCTCATTTTCATCTAATCAAATTTAACTATTCAATCTCATTTATACATAAATGGAATTAATATACCCATGCTTGTGTCGTTCTTGGCTTATGCTTTATTGTATTCCATGTTGTGTGCCCCAAAACGGTGGCCCAGCCCGACCCACCTAAGTGCTTGTGTCGTGCTGGCCCATACCATGTCCTTTCGCCTTCTAAACATGTTGTGCCCATGTCGTGTTCATGGCGGCTCGACCAAACTGACACCTCAAAGATTAGTTTTTTGAAGTTGAGCAGAGGTGATGGTGGGCGAATTGAAGAGGCCGAACCGTATCTGCACACAATTGCGATGGAAGGGAAGAGCTTTGGTGTGGTGGGAAAGATGGTTAGACAAGGAGAAGGAGGTGTTGGGTGGACGGAATTTCCTCAATTGCAAGCCTTTTTGGAGTTGCATACCGTTGTAGTGGATGTAAAAACTGTAGTCGTATGTTATTCAAGGCTCACTTGTTCTAGCCGTGGGTTATACTGGAGTGTTTTTGTTGCTGCACGATCCAATATTTCGATATTAGGCATCATTGTATTTCTCGGAGGGTTTGCCTTGTCCCAGTGACTTTGAGGCAGCGAACATGTAAAAGAAATGTCTTTTTTCGTGTAAGACACTTAAGGCTGTCAAACATGCTCGATTCATGTCCAGCAGGTGTAGTAACGTATCTTACTTTCATATTTTTTTTCAGGACCAGGCACTTGGGATCATAGGTGTCCATTCTCAAACACTAAAATGTACACAAAGCACTTTCAGTTCAGGTTTGAAGAGTGTAATTTGGAAACTCACTATGATAAGAATGGGGAGATATATATCTGTTATTCCTCCTTTAGGCTCTTTGTGTGTTCTCTGAGTAGCATGGTCTGATACTTGAGAATTAAAATTCAGGCCTGTCCATAAGCTGTTGTATCTTTTCCCTTTTGCATTTGTAAGTTAGACGGTTGATGGGGCCAAATATCATGGTAAGGAAACTTTCGCCCAATCATTCCTTGTTTCTTTGTATTCTAAAATTCGTAGTTATTTTTTTTAGGTCTGAGGTAATCTTTCCTTAGTTAGAAGTTGACTGTTTGGTACTTTCATATGCATTAGATTAGGTGCTACCCCTGTAATGGAACTGATGATTGCTGCTGGGAAAGCGGTTCCTAGGTTGCAGCTGGAACATGGGCTTGCTGTTGATAGAGTGTATACAGGGTCATTTATGACTTCTCTTGATATGGCAGGTTTGTGGAGCTTGCAAGTGCACTCTATCAAATGGAATATATTTTCTGATTCTTTTTCTTGGGCAGGATTTTCCATTTCTGTAATGAAGGCGGATCAAGGAGTTCTGCAACGCTTGGATGCTGCAACCAAGGCTCCATATTGGCCTGTTGGTGTTGCTGGTTTG
Organism: Rhododendron griersonianum; assembly: GCA_018127125.1. Taxonomy (NCBI): domain Eukaryota; kingdom Viridiplantae; phylum Streptophyta; class Magnoliopsida; order Ericales; family Ericaceae; genus Rhododendron; species Rhododendron griersonianum. The sequence goes on from CM030795.1 coordinate 19,885,405, forward strand.
TGATTGTGTTGAATTATTTTCCTTTGTCCACGCTCCTCTTTTTCTAGGGTCCTGAGTGACACAACAGGTTACATTGCATTTAAAGGTCTATATTGCATGGGGATTTAAACTGGAATAATTTCTCCCCTTTCACTATCATTCTTGTGGAAGGATGTTATTTTTAGAAAACACCATTGGCCAAAGAACTCAATAATTGCATTTCCACTCAGGTAATCATCCACCAGCCAAGATTCCTGTTCCTATTCCACCTTCTCTTTCAACAACCAATGATGAGGTATGTTGAGTAGCAAAATTAAGTAGAGGGATTTGATCATGAAATAATTTCGTTTTCTGGGTTGATATTGCTCATACTGTCGGCTTTTCCAATATAATTTATGAATGGGTTGATTTGATTAGTATGAATTGTTTTCGGCATTGCTGTTGCAGCTGGCACGTATTGGAAAGTTAAGCAATTGGTTATTTCACCCTATTATGAGACCTAAGTATCTGTATTTTGAATGCACCTATCCCAAAGAAGTAAACAAGATTTAGGTTCTTAAATTGGCCATAGATGAATAATCATTGCCAATCTGGTTTGGTCTATCCCTACCTAAAATTTAACTGGGGAGATCTGAGTATTAGGCAGCAACAGAGGTCTGAGATTTTTTTGAATGGTTTGCTTTCTAAAAGCGTAGATGTGCTGAAGTTCTAAGCATGGCTATTTTTTTCCCAGTCGATAGGCATAAAACAGGAAAACAACTCGAACAAGAGTGACTTTGCTTTTAAACCAATAGCTGCTTGCTATGATGCACGGACACGGGGACACGGGAATTCTAAAAAAATGGGGACACGGACACTGCGGGGGACACGCCACGTGTATATTTATTTATTTATTTAAATAAATAAATAATTTTAGTTTGACACCCAGAAATTTTAAAAAAATTACAATTTGGCCCCAAATTTAAAAAAATTACAGTTTGACCCCCAATTTTAAAAAAATTACAGTTTGGCCCCTGCCATGTCCCCATCAGTGTCCCCCCAGTGTCCCCAGCTGTGTCCCTGTAAAAAATTTAAATTAAATTATGGGACACGCCACGTGAAGTGTCCCATACGTGTCCCTGTGTGTCCCCGCTGTGTCCCCATGTCCCGACACTGCGATACTTCAACCTCTAGAGGTGTCGGTGCTTCATAGGCTGCTTGTTAAATTCTCAGGCCCACATTAACTTTAACTAGTCTGATACGTAGGTAACACAGAAATGTGGACTCGTGAAACATTCATCGAACTACTATTGCCACCATCTGTAGTATGATAATTTTTTTTCTTGTGGTAGTGATATTCTTTAAACATTACTACTCATTCATCATTACCATGGATAGTTGAGAAAACTTAAAGAATGGTAAGGACAACTCGGTGTACTGATACAGATATTTTTCCTGTGCCAAAATAGTTGTGTTCTTCTTTTGGTGTGCCATCGTGTAAACCTGTTGAGCAATGAGCATGGGGTACAGCGATGACATACCATGATGGCGGACATAATATTGTATGCGATTTGTTTGATAAGTTTTTGCTTTTGATCAGTCATTTAGTCAACCTCAACAATTAACTCAACAAGGCCATACTCTTGAGGTGGCTATTGAAGCAGCCGCCAGTGCAGTCATTAATCTCATGGATAGTTTGAATGAATGGGACAGCAAAGTAGGCGATGGTGACTGTGGGTCAACTGTAAGTCTCTTGGTTACATTATATGGTTATCCCTAGACCTTGTAGATGCATGGTAAGCTTTATGCTTTATCTGATTCTTCACGTTTTACAGATGTTTAGAGGTGCAACAGCTATTCTTAAAGACATGAAGAAGCAGTATGTTTATATTCTTCTTCTAACTTTGTTTGTTTCTAATTTTCCTTTAACATAAAAAAGAAAGAAAGAATATATTGCATGTTCTGTAATAGACTAATTGATAGTCTAAGGTGATAGGTTATAAGAAGATAATTCGGAGTTCACATTCTTAAGCTTTAGTAATAGTATGAAATCTATTAAGGATATTTTATCCCCAAAACTCATTTGAAGGGGTAGTGCACAAGAAAAACACAGCAACTAGATTTTTTCGATCTGAGATATCATCACCATCCTAACCAGCATCACCATAAATTCCAAGAGTTGAGCTCAAAGTAGAGGAGAGCAGTAAGTATTTACTGGTGGTACTGGAAACATATCTCAGGATATAAAGCAGAGTTGTCGAATGGGCAGAGCGAGGGGGACAGATGTGCTGACAATGTTGACTGCTTAAGCAATATCTGTAGGATATACCAAACAATCCTCTAGTTTACAATACTCCGTGGAATCATCAAGTAGAAGACGTCGGAAATTGAGAACTTAGCATCCAATTCAATAGGAGTGTCACCAACCTTGTCATAGGGAGATTAGTGTGATGGAGAATATCAAATGCATATTTGGTCCAAGGCAAAAAAATATCCCTTAGGAGATGAAGCCACTTCGATACCTAGAAAATAACAGAGCTAACTCAGATGTTTTACTTCAAAATCTCAAAACAGACATAGTTTCCACTCACTAGTGGCAGTAGAGTCGGAACTAGTGATTATCTACGACTGGAGGACTAACCCAGTAGGAGTACGTCAAAGTAAAAGAGCTAAGTCATGTATACTAGGTTAGGCACCAATCTTAAGAGTAGCAGACTCAAATCGCTCATACCAGGCATGACGAAATTATTTGAGACCTTAAAGACTATAATCGATACGACATATAAGGCCAGAAGCACTAGAAAACCCTCAAGGACAAACTTTTGGAAGTGGTAGCAAAGCTCAGATGGCAATGTAAGTGTGCGGTGAGCGTAGTAGCCCCCTCGGGCATGTTCCTTGTACAACCAAGCGAAGAGCTAGTGAGGGTCAGAATGGAATATCGTTTGTAGTGTAGAATCAGATCTGAAGCTCTTTACTAGGATTGAAGAAATGCATTATGAACATCAAACTTAAAGAGATACCACTAATGCACATACCAGTCACATAGATCAAAGTACGACCAATGGTCATCTTAGCAACAGGGATAAAGGTCTCCTTGTAACAACCCCATATTCTTCAACAAACCCCTTTGCAACTAAAAGAGCTTTATACAGCTCCGAAGGACCATCATAATGAGGTTTTTATTTGTTTTTGTGAACTCATTTGCAACTAATAAGATGTTTGGATACGGAGAAGGGGTTATGTGTTGTAAATTTTGTTGAACATTTTCTACAATTAAAGATGAGTGAATAGTTAAGGCTTAGTAATGGTTTCGATATCAGATTGATGGATAAAGAACATAGATAAGCAAAATAAGGCCAAAAACTTTATCGAAAGATATACATCAGAATTCATGAGTATGTTGGAGAGCCCAATCAAAGGCAAATACTTAAGAGCAAAGGGAAGATTGTGTATAGTAGATCAGCCTGAATAAAAACAACACTATGCAGTAATTAAGATGATTTACAGCTATTAATTATGAAACAACAACTAAAATAACAGTTGCCCTGTAATCACCAAGTGATGGAGGTATGGGTGGGGGAGGATTTGAGACAAACCTTACCTTTGGCAATACATGCACATAATGGAGCTATTAATTAATAAAAGGGAAGGAAAAATTGATGGTTCAAATTTTGGCAAGAACAAGAGACAGAGAGAGAGAGACGTGAAGCAGTAATGGTGATGGTGATGGTGGTTCACCTTCCCAATTGTTGTGTCTGTTATTAAGGATTTTCTTTTCAAATTGATGTTATGGAGATCCTATTTCTTGGATCTACTTTAGATTCGTCAAAATACAGGCTGAATCTCTCTTACTTCTTGTACTCTCTTCGTTGCTTGTTTCTACAAAATAAATAAATAAAAACAAAAGAACAGTCGTGTCGCTTTTGAAACAGATGTACCCATATCTGTGTCTTGTCAACATGGGTAGCTTTGCCCAAAAGGTGGTTCCATGTGACATAGGGTGCATGTGTATGTCTTTGGGTCAAACACAACCTAAAGATAGATGATACATGGATATGGATCCAAATTCAAATACAGTTTTGGCGATACATCAAATAGTTAGTTTTCAACACATTTGTTTATATGAAAAGGAGTCAGAATGTTAGCCCCATAAATTTTTCGTATGGAATTTATGGACCAAAGCCATGGATAGTCAAATAAGGCTTTGAACTCCTTGTTAATAGAGCATGCATGTGTAAAGAGCCAAATGGAAGGCCAATTGCCTGAGAATAAGACGAGGCATGGGCTATAGCCTATAGCCCATGTTTTGATTGGGGAACCCCTATTTACTTTGTCTCCCTCCCTCCCTCCCTCTCTCGGGGGTGATTGACTGTTGATATGCTCATATGCTTATGAGACTGGTTATTCTTTTACCCCTCAGTCTATTATTACTAATAACAAAAAGGATTTTTCCAATGTATAAGATCTATGATCGACTTTCGATATGTTTCAGTATACTAGAATAAACTTCATACATATGCTTCAATCTACTATGGTCCAGGTACCACTCCCTCCTCGCAGTTGTTCCATTTAAGTAAGAAATTAAAAGTTATAAGCAGTCATGCTGTAAACCTTGCTTTGTTCAACCAGAAGTTGCAGTTGCACACCAATAAACACGGGTGCTCCACCCAACATGGCGGAACCATGAAAAATAGCCTGCTGCGTGCAGATTAGGGGCACACACACCCATCGTCAGTATACCATATACTTGATGTTATTGGGTAGAAATCAACCAAAAAGCTAACTTTGAAGTGAGGGTGCCCTCATGTAGCTCCTTGCTTCCATACCCGAGTGGTGTGGGACTTAGCTTCACTACTGAAACATTCTTTTTGAAAATAGCGTAGACAAGTTTACTCTTGGTTGGAAGCTCATGAGTCAGTTGCCGAGAAAGCATGCATACGACCAACAGTATTGCTCTCTATTTTGATCTAAACTATGTAGTCAAGTTCAAAAGGACTGTTAGCCTTCATTGCATTTATAAACCATGAACACAATATGGTTTTGTTTCCTCCATCACTCATGGAGTTGGTGATAATGCTATAGCAGGGTTAGCAGCATGATGAGGTGGTTGAATTTCTTAAATGATGTATGATATTAGCTACACGTCTCCTTTTGTCTTTTCAATTCTTTATTTCTTTCTTTAGACGGTCCTATTGTGCAGTAATTTTTTTTGATGCTTTACAAACATTGGCACTCTGTCATGATATACGCGTATGTAGCCTTTTTTTTTTTAATTTCTTGAATCCTGTTCTCCAGTTATCCCCTAAATGATGCTGCAGAAACTGTGAATGAAATCGGATCCTCTATCAGAAGAGTTATGGGAGGAACAAGTGGAATCATGTACGACTTGCCTTTTTGACTTGCAGCCTTGAAGTTTATGTTTTTCCATGGGCTTGCCATGTTTTTGTAGTTGTAATTTGATGCATTTTCCTTCGAAACAGATACAGTATTTTTTGTAAGGCTGCGTACGCAGAGTTGAAGGCAACTACCCATTCAGTTATTGCACCAGTGGAATGTAAGATGATTCTGTTTGTCAAACTTGCCAAACTTTTCCCTTTCTCGCTAAAATGACGACTTGATTTTTCATTGGGATAGGGGCTGCTGCGCTTGAAGCTGCCATTGCTGCAGTTAGTAAATATGGAGGGGCTAGTGCAGGCTATCGAACATTGTTAGATGCCCTCATTCCTGCTTCTTCAGTTCTTAAAGAGGTCACCGTGATAGTTAACTTGTTCACCCCTTTCTATAGCAATATTTAATCTTTATTTCCTTAGCTATTGATATATAACTTCACAAACAGCGTTTAAGTGTTGGAGATGATCCTGTCGATGCTTTTGTTCTTTCATCTGAAACGGCCTTGGCTGGAGCTGAGTCCACTAAACACATGCAGGCTCAAGTGAGATTATTGTTTCTATTTATCCTCTGCCTTTTTCTTCTAATTCTTGGGACCATCACTACAAGAAGTTGGATGAGATGTGTGAGTTGGCTTGGAAGTTTCAAACAACTATGGTAGTTAATTGCTTCCAAATAGGAGATGGTGGGAGTTGCCTTAGAAGACATCTGGGAGGTTATGCGCTTTTCTGGATAGAGTGAAAAACTGAGATGAGATTTCTTCTAATTGGATTAGGAAGAATTTACTGGATGTGATACCTCCTAGGATGATGCATTTTAGAGGTATACATGATTAGATGGACGAAAGAAATATGTTATTCAATAAGAATGAAATCCTATAAATTTCAGCTAATAACACTAGACTGCCTAGAGGCTTCTAACAATTATTTTTCCCAAAATTAGGACACTGACATGTTAGTGGACACGTTGAATATAATTTACTTTTAATTTTGTAGAATTCATTACTCTCATAAATTTTATTCTCTCATATTAGGGATATAGTAGAACACAACTGATATCAACACTATGAATACATCAGAAACAAGTGACAGTAGGTAAGTATTCATAAACTAAGCATCCATGGCAAGTTTAACTCTAGCCCAGCTTTCTAAAAGAATATTCTGACCTCCTAACATCTCCTTGATGTGTCCACAACGTGCCCCCAATATGTGCGACTAAAAAAGCCATGCACATGTAAATTTTCCAACACACATATGGAGCGTGTCATGTTGTCTCCATGCTTCTTTAAAGATTGGTGACTTGGTGTATAAGTGTGTTTGTGTGTGTGTCGTGTCACGTTTTCAGTCTGTGCTACTCACGCTTGGATTGCCTAGTTTTTCCTTTGAAATGATATCTATTCCTTATACAAGTTTCTTTTGGATTATGAGAAGGATATTTAGGTCTTTCATTCATTGAGAATTTATGTTTCCTGATTCAATCGGTGTTATGTCACGACTCAAAAAATTCACTCCATATAATTTCATTTTTTTTTTTACCCATGTAGAGTGCATATGTTTAGACGTATAGTCAGGGTGTTGTGTCCTTCAGTACCTTGTCGTGTTTCTTGTTTGTGTCCATGATACTTAGATAATGTCTCATACGGCATCCAACCTGTTTATTTAAGTCTAACTTTATTCACCCATCAGCATAGTTGTATATTCACATTTGGAACTATCTACACAGACCAATCATTCGATATAGTTACACAGATACATTGCATACATATACTTTATATGTATGCAGAGTAATGCAATGAAGTATGTATTCAGTAGTATGTATCTGTGTAATATGTTTATCTGGTAGAGAAACATACTCCCACATTTTTAGTGCATAAATTTATATTTGGATAAATGTAGAGTAACTACACAGACTGGGTAGTGTATATTATGATACACATGAAAAATTCAAGATACTAAGTTTCATATATGCACAAATAATCATGGAGTCCTTTTATGAGATTAGTCATTAGAGTAATGTAGGCAACTTTCTAGTTTTCAAAAGTACGTCTAGACAGTCCAATTAAGCCATTCAGATTTTGAAGACTAAAGAGGATTCATTTTTTGAGACTTTTAGTACAAATTCTTTTCTGTTGTATGATTGCTTGTCCCCTGACCTTCACTCATATTTTGTATTTTTTGTTATTGATAAAGTCTCTTTATTTTTTATAGTAGAAGGAAATTTATTGTACTAGGTACTTTTCTTACCGGATTGTTCATGTTACATGTTAATGCACATGTTCTCTCTCTTGTTTTACATGGACGTCTAATCAAGTTGGTGGAAGGGTATGCAGGCTGGGCGTTCAACATATGTATCTGGAGAGATTCTTGCTTCGGTTCCAGACCCGGGTGCTATGGCTGCAGCTTCATGGTATAAAGCTGCAGCCTTAGCTGTCAAGGACAATTACAACCACCATGCTTCATAATCACATTCCAAAGCATCGCCAGAGTTGCTCCCTTTTTGGCAGAAAATTATAACTACCACCAAGAAAACTTGATACATAAAAATGCTTACCTTCCTAACCATTGAAGAGAACTTCCTGCTTGTGCAGTCCGTGCTTAATGCTAAGAGAGTGAGTGTCTTCCGTACATGTTTTAGAATTCCTGAATAAGTGTATTTGGGAGACTAATTAGTATCCCTGCAGTGACACTTTCTTATTATGCACTGATGCTGTTGTATATTTTCCATATAAATACATTTGATTCACTTTGACTTCTTTATGAACTATGTGCAGATAATAGAATTGGCTATGCAATATATCACAAAAGATTCTATATATGTTTTTCCTTTGTCGGTTGTTACATGATACTGATATATGGTTTACTCTTTTGCCAATCTTTGTGCATAGTCGGTGTCGGTCCATTTATCTTCCATCCTCTTTCGTACTGGTAGACCTCATCTTGTGATAGAAATCTTCATGATTTTCCATCTTGGCTTGCATGATTTTATCTTTTGTTTTAGATTTTTATTTTTTGAATATATCTTTTGTTTTAGATTGGTTGTAAGACTCTCCATTGTATCATGTTGAAATCCTTGTAAGTGCCGTTTGACTACTCTCTCTAAACTTTTCCCCCTTCCCCTTCTCTATAAAAAGTAGGAGTAAAACCCCTAAAGCCACAACTCCCCAACCTACCAACACACCCCCCCCGTTTTTGCTTCTCTCTTCACCTCCCTTCTCCATCATCATCTATCCTTTCCGACTTCGATCTCATCTGTCTTGCTGTTTCTCCCATCTGTTTCTTCTCTTGGGTGGATCTGGTTTTGGGGCTTAACGGCATGGTGGAGTTTCGGCAATAGGTGGCAACGTTGTTTGGGTGTGGTCTTCTGTCGGCTCCTCTCTTGGGTGGAACCGGTTTCATGCTTAACGGCTTAGGGTGCTTCACGCGGCTGATGGTGTGGTTTCCTCCTCTACCCGCTTTGCATGATCTGATGATCGATCAGTGACGACGTTTCCATGGTGGCTAGAGTTGTTGGATGTTGTGGTCACCGGCCGGTGGTGGTGGTTGGCGATTAGGGCTAGGGTTTTACTTTTTAGGTTTTGGGTTTGTCCATTTAGGTGTTGGGTTTAGCCCATTTGTTTGAGCTGGACTCTTTTGGGTGTAGTTGGTTCTTTACCGACTTTTGCGTGTTTTCTAATTTTTTTTTTTTTTAAATGTGACGTGATGTGTAGTGATAGGTGAGATGAGGTGCTACTGTCTATGCATGATTCTTCATGGTGTATCACTACAAGGGTTTTTTTTTTGTATCATTTTTAGTGATATGGAAATTCTTTCTTTGCTAGTTAAAAAAGTGACGTTTGACTATGAAATGACATTTCCATACTAAAAAAAACAATGTTTAAAATTCACCTTTGTGACGCTGTTGCAAGTAAATAACGGGTTGTAAAATTGTTTTATATGAGTTCTAAGTGGGTTTTAAATGGGGTGATATATTAGTTTGACTAATTGGATTCACCCAAAAACATATGTATAACAAAGGGAAATTTCAGAACACTGGAACGAGGGGCAAGTGATTCCCATACATGGCATAATGATTGGGATTTATAAATACTAGGTGGGTTGCCTCGTGCTAAGCACAAATATCGTGCCCGTTTATTTGAGTCTGATGTTGTAGCGAATTTTAGGGAGCGGAAAATTGATTTTGAGTTTTTCCGGTGCACTTGTTTTTATAATGAGAATGTAATTACTGAGATTTGTGAACTTAAAGTCTTGATTGAGTCATGAACAATAATCAACAATAAACATAATTCATCTCCACTTTGATTTTCTACTGCTGCCTAATATACTCGTACTACTGAACATAAAAATAAAAATATTACATATGCTTCCCACTGCTGCCACTTGAGCCATCACCAATGTCTCCTTGCTTCGTGCGCGCAATTATAGCTCTCTGTTTTGCAATGATCCAAGCTTTTCCTTCTTCCGTAGGAATTGAATTCACATCAGTTGTCATCATCTCCTTCTCCAACCTCATTTGCTCTCTCTCAAACCTCAATTTTTTCTTGCTCAAGTTTGGCAGCGATCTTCATTCATTTTCTTGTAAAAGTTTAGCTTCTATTCTCCATTGATCTTGCTCTTTTTTTGCATGTATATTAATGAATTCTCGTTCATTTGCAAAATTAATCTCTCGTTCAACGATTTCCTTTTGCTCCTTTCGCAAGCTGCTAAATTCAGAGGCAAATAAGTTCAGACCTTCCACTTGGTCAGCGATCCTCTTCTGCCGTTCGTCTTTTGCAGATTAATCATCAAGGGGTCTTGATAATTCATGGGGGTCCATCCTTGAGTGGTGAAATCTCACCCGTAAGGAGGACGACGATCGGCACGCGCAAAAGTACCACGGAAATTGTTGGTCCCGCCGTCGACGGTCCGGTAAGATCAACCTCAAGTTCAGTAAGATCATTTTGATGATCCCGGAGAAGTTTAAGGAGCTCCTTGTAACCTTCTTGCCAGATCATCTTACCAATGTACTAATATGCACCCTTGGGCAAAGGCCTTGCTTCCATTTTGCTGTTGTTCATTCTTCTTCTTTCCGATCTCCATAATAAACCTGGAATTGACTCCATGAACAAAATTAGGTACAAACAATTAAACTGGCCGGCAATCTTGTCTAGCATAAAAGCCAAGCAGTCTAAATTAATTAATATATGTACCTAGCTAAAGAAGTCATTGCACGGATTCGATCACTATAAGTGGTGCACTACATACACATATACTTGCCTAGCTAGTTCATCATACGTACAATAGTCAGTGGTAGGTAGCTAGCCCACTCTAAGAATCACTGAAAGGAAGGCCTCATGTGTGAATTAAGGTACGGTGTAGGGCAATGGCGCTGTGAATTGATGACTTTGCCTAAAGGAGGTAAAGGTAAAACCCGGATACACACACATAATCCCACTAACAGGAAAAATGTCTTCCCATGTACACAATTCCAATGTGGAAGTTCAAGCTGATAGATAAAAAGGTGAAAATTCAATAAGTCAGCACAAATGCATGAATCAGAGCCAAGGACATACTAATGTTTGGATGGTGCCTTTTTGCATTTTCCAAATGCATATTGGAATAAAACAAATATTTTCCTTTGTTTTTTACACATACTAATGTTCTGCTATTATAGTTTACATGCAGAAATTGCACACAATTATTCCCATATTCAACTCTGTACAATCGAAGTAGTTGATAGTTCGGCGGGTAATTCTAAAGTAAGGCAATGCTATCTATCCCCTTCAAAATTCAAAATGTAACTCGGAAAATGCACAAAAGGACTCTATATCTGACACAAGATTCACAAGGCACCTATGAGTGATTACTTATGCCCTTAAACTGTTTTCTAAATGTGGGTATCCAAAAGTGCTCCGTCACATGGTACTGCGGCTACTGCCTGCGGAACTTCAATCCCCTAGTAGCTGAGACCGACCCCATGCCTCGCTTCTAAATGCGCTGCTTTATCCCTAGAAATTGCAAGCCCGCGGTAAGCATGTTTTGTGCATGTTTCTGCTCTTTACTTTTGAAATAATACTATATAACATCCGAAAACCTGATTGAGAGTAGGGGGCATTACAAGAAAGCAAGAGAGAGAGAGAGAGAGAGAGAGGAGATGAGAGTCGGTGAGAGGAGGAGATGATAGGGATTTGGGAGGGAAATGAGAGTTAGGGCTTTTTACTGATATACCCCTCTGTCCCATTTTTCATTTTCATTGTCCATTATTTCTTTTCTCTTTTGTGTCTATTGTCTATATCTTTCAATCGATAATATTTTTTATGATTTCGACAACTTTGTACTATAGAACAAATTAAAATTTGTTAAATAAGATGTATATTGTTTATTTTTCGAAATCCACATTGAAAGATACAGACAATAGACACAAAAGAGAAAAAAAAGAATAAGGGACAATGAAAATGGGATGGAGGGAGTATAAGGGAGGGTATAATTGTCAATTCAACTTCTCACACCATGTCTTAATGATTAATTTTCCCTGTGTCATGCGATTATGGCCTCTTTACGCGTCTAGGTTGTGCCGGCAGCTTCGGGCGTGATTGGGGTACTGTAACTGGGAGTTTTTCGGTGTCCAGATTTCATATGTGCTTTCTCGAGTTTGAGTTGGGATCCTTTTGGGATTCTCTACTATTTGGACCTAGATTGGTTCTCATCTAGCGATTTCGGCGGTCTTGCTTCTGCAGGAGGTGCCTGTGTTGAAGTCTAGGTAGTTTTGGTTTATTTTTGTATCTTTTGATGGAATCTGTATTGCCTTCGAGCTTTGTTATGAAATGAAGTGAGTGTGTTCCAAAAAAAAAAAAGGTGGAAATAGAAGGCTGGTCTCCTCCACCTGCCGGTAAATTTCCCTTGTATTCTAAACCCATGACCCACCCAAATCCGGCCCAACTCGCCATGCCATTTAACACATCTACTGGTCTACAGTACTTATTAAAAATCTAACTAAGGTAAAGTAGTGATACTTTGACTAATTAAATTAAATGTGTATATATACATATATGTATGTATAAGCAATGTTAAATTTACATGTATAGTAGTGATCACAAGTCACAACACCAATTGGTCCAATTAATATCGGCCATGACAATTGAAGTAAAGTAGGTGTGGAGACCAACAGTAGGAGTTGTAGTAGTAATAATTAATAGGGAAAAAAACCGAAATGGTCCTTGTAGTTAAGTGTTTGTGTCAACTTGGTCCCTGTAGCTGTAATTGGCTCGATTTACACTCTGTACTTTCCATTTTGTTCCAATTTGGTCCAATTGCTAACTGCCGTTAGTCCGCCGTTAGTCCTTTTAATAGCAAAATCAAAGGGCCCCTTTTGGGGTTAAAACTGTAATTCTCTCATTCTTCTGTTGCCCTAATTTGTTTCCCGCTGGATTTGGACTTCTCATTTTGAAGCAGACGATTTTGGAGGCAAAATAACATCCAACACCTTGGCTAACTTCAAGAGATGGAGGAACCAGATATGGCTTGCTGTAGATTCGACGGAAACATGCCAGAATATGGTGAGTTTTTCGACTAATAGACAATGGAAACATGCCAGGGCACTATTTTTTGTAACCACTTGGGTCGATAAGTTAGGTTTATTGTAACCTAGTTGAGTGGTTTATTATGTCATATGTATTAGGTTATGACTTGTTAAATTTGGAACTGAGTTTATGTAATATTCTGACTTTTGAACATGGTTCTTTATGATGTTGTGACTTTTGAATCTATATCATGTTGTGACTTTTGGGCATGGTTATATATGCATTTTCAGAACTATGCAAAAAAATAGGGAAAATTTTACAAATGGTCCCTTTACTTTGCATGAATTCTCATTTTCGTCCCTCTAGTACCAATTGCGTTAGTTTTAGCCCTATAGTTTATATTTTGCCTCAATTTCGTCCCTCTTGCTTACGGTGTCAATGAAACAAACGGAATTGAAGGGCAAAATTGTCATTTCTCCTCACAGACGGGCTAAATTGAGACTTCATACAAACTAGAGGGACTATTTCTAAAAATATTATTTTTACTTTTGTTTTTGCAAATATAATTAAAAGACACCATACATAATATATTTTTCATCTCAGTTTTTTTAATCAAAATATGTTGAAAATTTTAAAGCTTTTATTATATTCCATATCACAAAAATATGAGAAAATTCGAAAAGTAACCCCTATGTTAAATGTCTATGTATCGTATTTTTTTCAATTGGATTTTCAATCTCGTTATGTTCTTTGTTACGCGATTAAAAAGAAAAATTGCTCAATAGTATTTAGGTGTCTTGTATTTTTGTTTAATTAACCAATGAAATACTATTGCATTAAAACATGGGTATAGTGTATTTTTTTGGGACTTACTCATAGGACCACTTATATAACAAATAAATACCGATTGAATATTAATAGCTACATAATCAGTTTATTTTAGTCATCAAATAATTTAACGACATATAGCTACATAATGAAATACGAAAACAATATCTTCAGATCAATATAAGTTAGCAATATCAAAGCTGTGAGTTGGCTTAAAATATCACCCCCCAAGTCAAAAGTTCACTCGCTTATTTGTTATTCAATAGTGATCCACTTCTTAATCAATGATTACAAGATTAACTAAATAATTTTGAACATTATTTTGTATTGGGTGAAAAAAAAAAGAACATTATAAAAACATGATACTAATGATATGGAATATTAAGTATGGAATATAATGATTTTCAATTACATACTAAATGATAAAAACAAAATTTTTTGTGATATGGAATATAATAAAAACTTTATATTTCCATACTTAATGATATGGAACATCATTAAAAAAATTTGTGATATGGAATATAATAAAAGTAAAAGCTTTAAAATTGTTTATATATTCCAAAAAAAAATTTGATATGGAATATTAAGTACTCCTATTATATGTTGAAAACTTTTGCAAATTGTTTCCTCTTGCGTTTTTATATTCCATACTTAATATTCCATATCATTAAGTATGGAACATCATTAATATTTTCAACATATTTTGATTAAAAAAACTAAGATGAAAAATATATTATGTATGGTGTCTTTTAATTATATTTGCAAAAACAAAAGTAAAAAGAATATTTTTAAAAATAGTCCCTCTAGTTTATATGAAGTCTCAATTTAGTCCCTCTATGAGGAGAAATGACGATTTTGCCCTTCAATTCCGTTTGCTTCATTGACACCGTAAGCAAGAGGGACGAAATTGAGGCAAAATATAAACTATAGGGCTAAAACTAACGCAATTGGTACTTGGAGGACGAAAATGAGACTCGGATGAAACTAGGAGGATTTGGACTTCTCATTTTGAAGCAGACGATTTTGGAGGCAAAATAACATCCAACACCTTGGCTAACTTCAAGAGATGGAGGAACCAGATATGGCTTGCTGTAGATTCGACGAAAACATGCCAGAATATGGTGAGTTTTTCGACTAATAGACAATGGAAACATGCCAGGGCACTATTTTTTGTAACCACTTGGGCCGATAAGTTAGGTTTATTGTAACCTAGTTGAGTGGTTTATTATGTCATATGTATTAGGTTATGACTTGTTAAATTTGGAACTGAGTTTATGTAATATTCTGACTTTTGAACATGGTTCTTTATGATGTTGTGACTTTTGAATCTATATCATGTTGTGACTTTTGGGCATGGTTATATATGCATTTTCAGAACTATGCAAAAAAAATAAGGCATCTCAATATTTGTCCACAAGTTGTACAGGTAGACAATACCAATGGTTTTGTTGCATCATGGCTGATTATGAAAATGCTGCCCGTTCGGTTAAATAAGCCAAGTGGCTTATTTTTTTGTCCTTATTCAAAATTTTTTTCGTATTTGTTAGTTTTTCGCCAATTTTTTTAGGATTACTACATCGTCATGATAAGAGGAATTTAAAAAGTAAAAAATTATGATCAAAATCCAATTTTTTTAATAAAGACGAAAAAAATTGGCTTATTGGCTTATTTTTGTCTTTAATCAAAAAAATTAGTTTTCGATTGTAATTTTTTACTTTTTAGATTACTCTTGTCATGACGATGCAATAATCCCCAAAAAATTGACGAAAAACTAACAAATACGAAAAAAAATTGAATAAGAACAAAAAAAATAAGCCAATTGGCTTATTTAACCGAACGGTGAGAATTGGAGGGCAACTTTTTGCAGAAAACTATAACCAAATTTCTTCTCAGGTGCCTCCTTATCAATGGAAAATGGAAGAATGAGCTGTATTTTGGTTCAGAGGTATATTAGGACAAGAGGGGAATGAGAGAATTACTGTTTTAACCCCAAAAAAAGGGGCCATTTGATTTTGCCGTTAAAAGAACTAACGGTAGACTAACGGCGGTTAGTAATTGGACCAAGTTGGAACAAAATGGAAAGTACAGAATGTAAATCGAGCCAATTACAACTGCAGGGACCAAGTTGATACAAACACTTAACTACAGGGACCATTTCAGTTTTTTTACCTAATTAATAAGTACTAGTAGAATGAGCTGGAGCCGAAAGCAAGTTATGGCTATTATTATTGAGGGAGGGGTCGGTTTGCATTAAATGCCCTCCTACCCAACATCTACCCAATCCCATTAATGAGGAGCCCGTACCAAAGAAGAAGAAGAAGAAGAAGAAGAAGAAGAAGAAAATAACGTCCATCGGAAAAAATATGGTAAAAGAAAATCAAAATCTTCTTCTAGCAACAGTGCGTTACTAAAGTTCAGAGATTCAAAGATGGAAAGGCAAAGGAAACAGATCGATCGATATAGCTAGTAGCTAGGCGTTGGAGAAGCTAGAAATCAAGCTAGCTGTACGTTGAGAAAGTCCAAAACTCTAGGCAGTTGTTGTTGTTTGATATATGTCCCTCCAAAATTAAGTAATCACGCCAAAACTAAGCCAAACAAACAACCCACCCTCCTCCTAAGAGGACGGTATCAGGAAGAGGAGCTAGGCTAGGCTAGGCTCGGCTCTTTCTGCATGAGATGCCAGTTTCCTATCTTTTCTCTACGTGAAACTTACCTGCCCCCAGTCAAATTCACGACATCCGTCATTCCTCTCTCTCTCTCTCTCTCTCTCTCTCTCTCTCTCTCTCTCTCATACAAATCCCGTTTCTACCCAGTGGTACTACTCGATCGATCCTCACCATACATACACAGTTGTAGCTAGTTTGTTTCTTTATTTCATCAGTAATCCTCAGGTCTCAACCAACAGCAATCCTTAAACTATAGATTGATCTTCTCAGCTGATTTCTCTCTTCTCTTGTGTTCTAACTACTTGAGATCAGGTATATTTATGTATGTATGTATGTTAATTTGTACAATTCTTTGCTCTAATGCTCCAGTCCAGTACTTAAATTCAATTATCAGCAGTGCTAGTTTTCTGCTCTGATCACTTGGTTTGATCCCGTTCGCGCGTGGTGACCATTTTTATTTTCTGGTTTTAAATTGTTATTTTTTGTTTTCGTTACTAATTTATTGTACCTATCAATACATATATAACTATATATATAAGACACTAGAAGACTACAATTAAAATACACGTGTTTACTTCCTTTATGCATATATGGCTACTGATGTACATTACATCGATCTTCTATCTGCTCATCTTGACACCGGCCTTTTGTTGTTGTTTTTTTTTTTTTAATGATTGTAGTGTTTTACTGAAGAAAGATTTACGGATCGATTAGTAGTAAGGAAAGCGGCTAAGAAAAAATGAAAGAGCAAACGATAATGATGACGAGGCACTCGAACTCGAGCTCGGGAGGAAATAATCAGGTGGTGATGGATATAGACGAATCAGCAGCAATAGCAGCAGCAAGAGGAGGAGGATCAGGGGTGGTTGTAGGTGGTCTGAGTCCTCTGAGTGAAACCTTGTGGAAGGACACTATCAATAATAGTTATAGTCATGGTGGATTGACGATAGGAGATGTATCTGCTAGGCTTACATGGAAGGATCTAACGGTGATGGTGACACTAAGCAATGGAGAAACCCAAAATGTTTTGCAAGATCTAACTGGTTATGCAGAGCCTGGTTCTTTCACAGCACTCATGGGTCCCTCTGGCTCCGGTAAATCCACGCTTCTTGATGCTCTCTCCAGTCGCCTCGCTGCCAATGCCTTCCTCTCCGGTACTATTCTCCTCAATGGCCGTAAAACCAAGCTCAACTTCGGCACTGCTGTGAGTACCTTACTAACTACCTACCTCTTCCTATTGTTCTGCTTACTAGATGAGATGATTCATTTTACTACTACTACTACTACTACTACTACTACTACTACTACTATAAGGAGTATTTTACATTGCCCACAATTTTTTCCAATAGCCATGGAGCAAATTACTCTTTACCCCTGTCATCATTTCCAACGGACATGGCCCAGGGTCTGGCATTCAGGTCTTATTCATGGAATTGAAGCAAGAAAAACAGTGGGATCGAAGGATTGAAGGAAGTTTTGAATTCTTTTGTAGACATCATTTTATTTGTGTACTTATTATGCGGCATTTCAAAGTTTCTTTTAGTTTGTTAGTTTCTTGAACACTTTTATGTGAAATGGCTTTTCTAAATTAGCACAAATAAGGACAGAAATGAAACTTGTTTCTACAAAAAAGAAGAAGAAGAAGAACTGTTAAATGGCTCCTAAAAATATACAGTAGAGATAAACTTAAAAGCCTGGATATTAGGAAAAACCTGAGATGACTGGTGCGGGTTTCTTGCTCCAATAATTAAACACTAACTAATTTGCCATGTTTGCCTTTGATCTATGCAGAGCAGGCTCAGAGTTCCATTGTGGATACTGTATGTATAACTATATATAAAGTCTTCTTGTCCAAATGTTCAAAACAAAGCACCCAAACTTCACTACCAAGTAGCCAATAGAAAATCTCATAACTCTGTTCTTTTACATTAAACACAACCGCAGCCATTAAAGACCAATGCGAAAGAAAAACAAGAAGGTGAAAACTGGTAAGAGGTGTATATAGCTGATTTATGTGGCCCACATCGATCTCCTTTAGCCCTGCCATCAGCAGGCTTAATAGCCTTAATTTGGTTTAATTAGGCCAAGGATGGAATATGGATTATTGGCTCCTTGTGTTGAATAAGTTAATTATGCATGTAAAACACAAGATGAAACTGAAATGAACTGATCAACCAAACTCAGGCATACGTGACACAAGATGACAACTTGATCGGTACCCTAACTGTTCGGGAAACAATATGGTATTCGGCTCAACTACGTCTCCCCGACAAACTTTCGAGGTCAGACAAGCGGGCATTGGTTGATAGTACCATAATGGAAATGGGTCTTCAGGATTGTGCTGATACTGTCATTGGGAATTGGCATTTGCGTGGCATCAGCGGTGGAGAAAAGAGGAGGGTCAGCATCGCCCTTGAAATCCTCATGCGGCCCAGACTCCTCTTCCTAGATGAGCCTACTTCCGGACTTGATAGGTACTGCAATAATCGCTCACCACTCTACAACTAGTATAATACTACTGCTACTACTAGTCTAAATTGTCTAATACTACAATTTATACTCCTATAAAACCTCCGCTCTCCTCTCTCTTCCCCTGCATTAGTATACTGTTGTTTAAATTTATTAATTCCTAAGTTATGAATCTGGTTGGTTTTTAATCTTGGCTCTGGTGGCATGCATAATGCAGTGCGTCGGCATTCTTTGTAACTCAGACCTTGCGTGGTCTCTCTAGAGACGGGAGGACTGTCATAGCTTCCATCCATCAGCCAAGCAGTGATGTTTTTGAGCTTTTTGATCGCCTCTACTTGCTCTCTAGTGGCAAGACTGTTTACTTTGGTCAGGCTTCTGAAGCTTACGAGGCAAGACTACTCCCTTTCATAAATAATGCAACCCAAAAGAATATTCGTATAAAGTGCCAGCAGCCCTTTAACAGTTAGGCACTTACGGAGTTGCTGTTGAAGATTGTTAGGCCTCACTGTTCCATTTCGCCTCACTATTTACTAGAGTATCTTTTGCACTATGTTTGTTCACAGAATACATGACTGCTACTTATAACTCTTTGCTATATGCAGTTCTTTGCACAAGCTGGCTTTCCCTGCCCTCCTTTGAGGAACCCATCTGATCATTTTCTTAGGTGCATCAATTCTGACTTCGACAAAGTTAAGGTTACGCTGAAAGGATCTATGAAACTGCGGGTACATGTCAAATACTTCTTCTTCATCCTTTTCTCTTTCTCCAAATTCCTATTGCATTTTGAATCTTTTCCCTACTTACTCCTGTTAGCGGTGGTATTGTTTCTGTCATTGTAATTGTACAGGAACTCGGGAAATGGACTAAACAACTATTAAAGTAAATGTTAATGATACGGTATTGGTCCTAATTCACAAGTAATTACAGTAACTTGTGAACACTCCTTAAGACAGTATCTGCATCCTGAATTTGAAAAGGATATCAAGGGACATGAAAATATAAGGAAAAATATAACAAGATAATGACGTGTTAGAGACAAGGAGAAAAATGTTACGGGTTTCATTAACCCTAGCAACTCATTATTGATATATATATCTTTCTGTATGTGTGAACGCGTATAAAGAACGATGACAAAAATACCCTCACAGGAAAACAACTTGTACAATAATAAACGGGGGGAGTAATTTCAACATGCCCTGTATTATGGATACGGTTTTGCTTCTATTTGAAAACAACTAATCATCTATTTAGTAGTGTGTTCATTAATGGTAGTGTGCTGACATCAGTAATGGCTTTGCCTAGTATCTGCCATGTGGTAAAAAGTTGCTAATCCGTTTTGGATTTAAACTATTTGCAATTCTAGAAACAAAAAGAAAAAACAAGTAACTGATTCAACCATTCAACAGTTGACATTATCCTTGATACATGCTAAATGATGATGTCGTTGATGTTGTTGCTGGTGCTGGTAGTGGATTCTTTTGATTTTGCTTCTCAATAAAGAAACTTTTGCATAAAATTGAGTATTTTTTTTTGTTGGGTAAATCTAAAATTGTGTGTTGTTTACTGGTAGAAATCCTTTCTTCCTTTGTAGCTGTTTCTAACTGTTAATTTGTATTGGTACTGTGTTAGTTTGAGTTGAGTGATGATCCTCTGGAGAAGATAACAACGGCTGAAGCAATTCGAACTCTTACTGACTTTTATCGTACTTCTCAGTACTGTTACTCAGCAAAGGAGAAAGTCAATGAGATATCTGAAGTCGTAAGCATTCTCCAGTAGTGCCTTATGATATACTAAGTTTTGTGTATTGCATTTATTTGCTACATAGCTTGTTCACTAGAATGCAGTTCTATCTGTATTATGGATTGATCGGGTACTGTACGTAGAGGTTAAATAATTTAACATCCCCTTAATTTGTTGCAGAAGGGAACTGTGCTTGATTCAGGAGGCAGTCAAGCTAGTTTCTTGATGCAAGCCTTTACTTTAACAAAGCGTTCGTTCATCAACATGTCAAGGGACTTCGGGTATTACTGGCTGAGGCTTGTAATCTACGTTGTGGTCACTATCTGCATCGGAACCATCTATTTGGATGTGGGGACAAGCTATAATTCTATCTTGGTATGTATTCTTATGTATACCAGTTATGAGCATTATATTCCTTGTAGAACCTGAATTTCTAATCTAGTCCTAGTATGGGAAGACCTACAATTGGGATTCATGATAAATTTCAATTGTCATGTTCAATGAGACAGGCTAGAGGTGCTTGTGTTTCCTTCGTCTTTGGTTTTGTCACTTTCATGTCTATTGGTGGGTTCCCTTCCTTTGTAGAAGACATGAAGGTGAGTTAATGTTGTTATGTGCAGCTAAAACTGCTTTTTAGAAGTTGTTCAACAATTGATTAGTGTGTTTCAGCATTTGAAGAGAATTAAATTTTGTAGGTATTTCAAAGAGAGAGGTTGAATGGCCACTACGGTGTTACTGCGTTTGTGATAAGTAACACAATATCTGCAATGCCATTTCTTATCATGATCACGTTCATCTCCGGAACTATTTGCTACTTCATGGTCCGTCTCCACCCGGGCTTTGAACACTATCTCTTCTTTGTATTGTGCCTTTATGCAAGTGTAACTGTTGTTGAAAGCTTGATGATGGCCATCGCTAGCATCGTCCCCAACTTCCTCATGGGTATCATAATAGGTGCTGGAATACAGGTTTGTCTAGTTCTACTACGTGCACAAAACTGCAATGACATAATGTAATTAATTGTTTATACTTTGCTAATTTTCGTACAGTAGTATCATGATATCATCAGAGAGTGGTCAGTCCATGTCTAACATATTTGGCAAACTCCTTTTACTGGTACTTTGGAGCGTATGCCTGAACATGTTCCTATTTCTAGTTTAGACACAATATCAATTCTCTGTATAATATTAGTAATTCCACACGGTAATAGTTTTCTACGTCTTTCATTTTTACGTACCGATGCTCTAGACTATCAATGAAGGAAGCATGGTAATGTGCACATAAATTGATTTGGGTCTCTCGGCCTGCCCTCTCTGATGCCATTTGGCTTTGATTTGGGGGCACGGTTCTACAGCAAAACGTCCCTGTAGCTCCTCGGTTCTTGGAGGTTTAGGGGGGCCACTTTTTCAGTGGTATTCTGAGAGTAGCCACTTTGTGCATATATTGCCAAATATTAGGTCTGTCTCCAATCATCCCCCGCCCAGCCCGCCGACCCATGGGTACTAGATTCACTGGTCCGGCTAATTGGTGCAATGTGGCCACCGTCTTGGTCCCTCCGCCGGACCACGCCCTCCACAGTTATGTTGTTGTTGTAATGGCGCAAAAAGGAGTGGGGATGGAAGGGGGAGGTACTTGGATCGCATGCAACTCCATTCTCACGAACATCTTAACCGCGATCATAATTTGTATGGTCCGAGTATCCTAATTTATTGACAATGGGACTTACAGATGTCTTCATGTTATTGTCCAAACTTCAGGGAATATTCATGTTAGTCTCTGGGTACTTCAGACTTCCAAATGACATACCAAAGCCTGTGTGGCGTTACCCAATGTCGTACATCAGTTTCCACTTCTGGGCTTTACAGGTACATCTATTACTAAACTATACATGAATCTTTTGAATTTCATCATTTTGTTTTTTTTTTGTTTTTTGTTTTTTGTGTTTGCTGAATGACATGTCCTCTAATTAAATCATCATCTGTATGACTCGAGCAGGGGCAATACCAGAATGACCTCAAGGGGTTGTTATTTGACAACGATCCACCAGGTGTAATAAAAATCCCGGGCGAATACATACTGGAGAATGTGTTCCAGATTGATGTAAACCGATCAAAGTGGATTGATCTGAGTGTAATCTTCAGCATGATAGTCATCTACCGGATCATTTTCTTCATCGTGATCAAAATTAGTGAGGATGTTACCCCTTGGATCAGAGGTTTCATAGCCAGGAGAAGAATGCAACAGAAGCACATGAATGGAAATCAGACCACTACAGTTGCAGTTGCTCCCTATAGTCTCACCCATTCTCCTTCCTTGAGGACCTACGTCGACCATAGTTCCAATCATCGGACTTCTAAAAGTCGTCTTAGGAGCTAGAAACTAGATTGAGTGACAACAAGTCCTGTTGTTTCATGCTATATGTTATAACCAAACAATGAAGAGCTCAGCTAGATAGCTTGAGCCATACATGTCCGTAGTAGTACTAGTATTATTGGTCCTATACGTGTAATCAGGTAGGTGTAATTGGTTTACTTAATGGTGAGTTTCTGCTGTGGAGGTCAATAACCTGGGGTGCTACAAAACAAAGGGAACACTTTACTAATGAGTAATGACTAACTTATTTGAAACTTCATTTTGTTTAATTATTTACTTGTTTGGTCCAATGTGAAACTGTGTTAATAAGTCAATCGTGAATATACATGCATTACCATGTTTGTCTAGAATTTAGTACTATTTGATTTCTTGTTTTTTGTTATTAGGATAAGAAATCAGTTTTTTGAGCATTTCCATGGGCAATGGTTGTACGATATTGGTTGGTTAATGTTATTGTTACGATGATCAAAATGTTACATACCCTTGCAACAGGGAACACTGAGCGAATGTAGTGAAAGGGCGTGCCAAGACTGTGTTGTGGTCTAAACGGACAGGGAAGCGTGAGTCGACCCTGCATGCTCTGATTTTTGTTGAGACGACTATTTCACAAACCTTTGGGAAAGGCTGTGAAAGTTGGCTCGAGGTTGCATTACTCGTGAAAGACTTAATAATTCAATGAATAACAATAATAATTATACCAGAAACAAACTAAAGTCACTTGTATTATCGTGAATAATGTGACAAAGTACGTGAAAAAAGAAAGGAAAACAACTTGGAACTCACTAATATAAGAATTAGGAGCCCTTTTGATGGAAAGAAAATGACTAATAAGTTACTATGAAACTTGAAAGGTAAATGCTGAGAAGTTGAAGATAATTGACTGGAATTTGATTGATGGGCGAGAGGCATGAGCCTGCCTTGTTTTCTCTCACTTATATATAGCAGCTAATTCCCTGAAAAATAGCTCCAATGACTCTGATAGTGCTCCACTCCACGTTCTTGTACCAATCAACCGCTCCTGTTTATTTGAAATTAAAATTAGAAAACTACTGGTCGGGATCTTCCTTGCAAATCTCCTGATTGTTGCCATGTGTAACTTGACTGGGTCTTGTTGGGATTTTGATGTATTTGTAAAACTTTGTCAATGTGGCTAGACCAAGTATTAGTGAATATTCACTAGTTCTAGCATAATACCCAGGAGAGGTATTAGTGAATATTCACTGGTTACGTTTTGAGAGGGGTATTAGTGAATATTCATTGGTTTCTCTTTTGCTACTCATCCACCAAAACATGTTCCTAAAATCTCTGATGATTGATTACAAAATCTTTCCTTATTTAGTGCGGTAATTGAACTGATTTGATTTTCTTCCCAAAAACCAAATCCTTAGACGCTCCTTCTCCATCTATATATTCCACTTTCAGAATCATTAAAAGCATAGAAAAAACATCTCCCTCTTCCTCCACAAAAATGGTTTCCGTTTGAGTTCGAGCAATAGGGTCGATATTGTGTTTTATTGTCGGTTTTCTTCTGTGCAAAGAAGGCCGAACAAAGGTTGTAATCTGGGCTGATTTATCCTGGGGACGGCGTGGTATTGATCGAACTGCTTGCACAATCTTGGCAAAGCCGCAAAACGTCTTAAAGAGAGCGACCTAGTCCGTGACTCAACCCTAATGCTACACCCATTATTCGATTGGTAAATCTGTATTTCGGTTACAAATTATTGAGCTAATCCGTTCTTATTTTATCGCAGTTATTCCAATAATTTTAAGACGAATCAATCTGCCATGGATTCTGAAAACAACATCTCTGTTACCACCACTGATATCAACAAACCTTTTCATTTTGAGGGACTCTACTTTAAATGTTGGAAGCAAAAGATGTTTTTCTTTCTTACAACCCAAAAACTTGCTGGTTATTATGATTCTGTGAAACCTATTGTTGCTAATCCTGCTACTGCTGAAAACACTAAGGAGATAACAAAATGGACCAATGAGGATTTTTTGTGCAAGAACTATATTCTGAATGCCTTAACTGATGATCTTTACGACTATTATTCCAACTTTCAAACTGCTAAAGAATTTTGGGATGCCCTTCAGAAAAAGTTTGACATGGATGAGGCTGGGACTAAGAAATATGTTGTGAGTCATTATTTGAAATTTGATATGGTTGATGAAAAATCCGTGGTTTCCCATGCACACGATTTACAGAAAATTGCACATGAAATTCTTTCTGAGGGCATGTCTATTTGTGAACAATTTCAGGTTGCTATTCTCATTGATAAATTGCCTCCTAGTTGGAAAGACTTTAAAAATGATCTCCGTCACAAGTCAAAGGATTTTTCTATGGAGAGCTTGATTGTTCATCTCCGTATTGAGGAGGAGGCTCGGAAACAAGATCAGAAGGATGAGGTTCTTTTTGTTTGAAACAAAAAGAACCACAGTTCGGCTATGCTTAAGCCGAAAGGAGGAAAGATCGTGAAGCCAAATCATAACTAGAACCAGAATGGAAAACAGAACAAGAAGTTACCCCCTTCTGGAGGCCAGGCTCGAAACACGGACTCTGTCCAATTTGTGTGTTACAATTGTAACAAGCCTGCTCTTATGGCAAGAAATTGCAAGAACCCTGTAGACACCTCCCAAACGGGGCATCGCCATACAAATTGATCACGTTTGTTTGCTCGATTGGTTGCTTGCTTCGTAAACCAAAATCATGGACATTCCCATGGCTAGGAACGTCGCCACATGATAGCGGTTATCATCAAAACAGAGTCGCCACCCAGTTTATTAAAACTGGGAAAATAGATAGAGATTCTGAGTACGGGAGCCAAAAGTACAGTAAGGGGAAGGTGTTAGGCACCCCTCTCTGCCCAGCCGTGAGACTGGCCCATAGTTATTCAACATAAGACATGTACACACTTTGTTTAATTCTAACACGTAGTCTGTTTGATTAAGCCTTTAAACAGTAAGTAAAGTGAGCCAGTGCGATAATTGAAGCATGCACCAGAAAGCAGAACAAAACAAGACTGTCCCAGGGAGATGGATCCTGCGGCCGGTGAATGGATGTCACGGCCGAGGGATCCTCCTGGTTTGATGTACCGGCCGAGGGATCGAAGCCCCGGTCGGTGTTCTTCCTCACACCAGACTATATGATTAACAGATAATCAGAAAGTTATGATTTAAGCGTAAGAACGATAAATAAAACAAACCAGAGGCCGTTGGGCCTCACCACCTTGATCCCTCAGTTGCTTGATTGCTTCGGATTGGGTGTGATTGACTGATTGCTTGATTGAAAACCCTAGGGTTAGGGTTTGAACTTCGGGGTTTGATCACTAGATTGGTGGCGGCCTTCGGGAGGTTAGGGCTTTTGAAGAGAGGGATTGAGAGAGTATTTTGACAGAGTTTCGTGGCTTGAGAGAGTGTATTCTCTAATGAATTTCGTGTGTCTATTTTCGGAGTCCAAAGGCCCTTTATATAGGCAATTGGTGACTCACTCCGGCCAATCAAATCACGAGATGGCAATTGCAATTGCAATGCACCTCTAACTCTACGTCGTAATCTCTGAGCGTAGCCCGAATGTATCGGGAAGGTAGTGTAGTTGGTGTAGACACCTCTCAAGCGGGGCATCGCCATACAGATTGATCACGTTTGTTTGCTCGATTGGTTGCTTGCTTCGTAAACCAAAATCATGGACATTCCCATGGCTAGGAACATCGCCACATGATAGCGGTTATCATCAAAACAGAGTCGCCACCCAGTTTATCAAAACTGAGAAAATAGATAGAGATTCTGGGCACGGGAGCCAAAAGTACAATAAGGGGAAGGTGTTAGGCATCCCTCTTTGCCCAGTCGTGAGACTGGCCCATAATCGTTCAACATAAGACATGTAGACGCTTTATTTAATTCTAACACATAGTCTGTTTAATTAATCCTTTAAACAGTAAGTGAGCCAGGACTGTAATTGAAGCATGCGTCAGAAAGCAAAACAAACAAACTGTCCCAGGGAGATGGATCTCGCGGCCGATGAATAGATGTCACGGCCGAGAGATCCTCCTGGTTTGATATACCGGCCGACGGATTGAAGCCCCGGTCGGTGTTCTTCCTCACACCAGACAGAAAGATTAACAGATGATCAAAATGCTACGGTTAATCATAAATACAGTAAGTAAAACAAACCAGAGGCCGTTGGGCCTCTCCACCTTGATCCCTCAGTTGCTTGATTGCTTCGGATTTGGTTGTGATTGACTGATTGCTTGATTGAAAACCCTAGGGTTAGGGTTTGAACTTCGGGTTTGATCGCCGGATTGACGGCTGCCTTCGGGAGTTTAGGGCTTTTGAAGAGTGGGTTTGAGAGAGTATTTTGGTAGAGTTTCGTGCCTTGAGAGAGTGTATTCTCTAATGAATTTCGTGTGTATATTTTCGGAGTCCAAAGACCCTTTATATAGGCAATTGGTGACTCACTCCGGCCAATCAAATCACGAGATGGCAATTGCAATTGCAATGCATCTCTAACTCTACGTCGTAATCTCTGAGCGTAGCCCAAACGCATCGGGAAGGTAGTGTAGTTGGATCAAACGTCTGACAGAACACATTCCAGAGTCTAGAAAAAGGTCGATCTGGCGGCCGAGTAAAGGATATCACGGCCGAGGAATGGATGTCTCGGCCGAAGGATAGATCTTGCGGCCGAGGGATTGATCTCTCAGGGAGATTTTGAAAGTAACAGGTTGCTCGGGTGAGGAAATGATGTTAGGGCCGTGGGATCGATGTTACGGCCGACAGATGGATTCTCCTAGGCTTCTGTATTTCTGTCTGAAAGGCCGTATGGCTCTGAATTGGGTCCTCTAAGTGGCTCAAAGTTCTTACCGAAAGTCATAAGGTTCTCAAGGAAGCAATCAGCAATCACTGTATCCATTTCATCATCGGGATGGTCCTAAGGTGGGACTTGAAATAATTGTTAGGCCAAATTGGGGTGTCTACAGTTGGATCAAACGTCTGACAGAACACGTTCCAGAGTCTGGAAAAAGGTCGATCTGGCGGCCGAGTAAAAGATATCACGGCCGAGGAATGGATGTCTCGGTCGAAGGATAGATCTTGCGGCCGAGGGATTGATCTCTCCGGGAGATTTTGCTAACAACAGGTTGCTCGGGTGAGGAAATGATGTTAGGGCCGTGGGATCGATGTCACGGCCGACAGATGGATTCTCCTAGGCTTCTGTATTTCTGTCTGAAAGGCTGTATGGCTCTGAATTGGGTCCTCTAAGTGGCTCAAAGTTCTTACCAAAAGTCCTAAGGTTCTCAAGGGAGCAATCAGCAATCACTGTATCCATTTCATCATCGGGATAGTCCCAAGGTGGGACTTGAAATAATCGTTAGGCCAAATTGGGGTGTCTACAAACCCCAAGCGTCGCGCTACTCTACAGGCGAACCTAGTGGATGGATAACCACTAGTGGCTATGATATCTGAGGTTAATCTGATAAGTGGTTTAGAAGGGTGGTGGATAGACACTGGCGCCTCTCGCCATGTTTGTTATGATTGCTTCTTGTTCAAAAAGTATTCTGAAGCTGATGATAAGAAAGTGTTGTTGGGAGACTCCCACACCACTAAGGTTCTTGGTACTGGTGATGTTGATCTTAAGTTCACTTCTGGAAGGCTGTCACTCTGAAGGAAGTCCTACACACTCCAGAAAATGAGGAAGAATCTTGTGTCTGGCTACCTCCTCAATAAGGTCGGATTTACCCAGACTATAGGAGCAGATCAATATACTCTTACTAAAAATGGCATGTTTGTTGGAAGGGTTATGTAACTGATGGCATGTTTAAGCTTACTATTGATATGAATAAAACTGCATCTTCTTATATTGTTTGTTCTGTTAATATGTGGCATGCTAGGCTTTGTCATGTTAACAAGAAATTGATTAAGAATATGAGCAACTTAGGTTTATCCCTAATATCTCCTTAAATGATTTTGAAAAATGTGAATCAGCAAGGCTAAGATCACAAAGAAACCTCATAAATCAACATTTATGGAAATCGAAATTGCTGGATTTGATTCATAACCGATATGTGTGAGTTAGATGGAGTTCTCACAAGAAATGCACAACGATACTTTATCACGTTTATTGATGATCATTCGAATTATACCTCTGTTTATTTGATGAAACATAAGAGTGAAGCATTTGATATGTTTAAAATCTTTGTTAATGAGGTCGAAAACCAATTTCAAAGAAAGATTAAGAGACTCCGTAGCGATAGATGATCTGAGTATGATTCGAATGAGTTCATTGCATTTTACAACTCTATTGGTATAATACATGAGAAAATTGCTCCATACTCACCCAAAATGAATGGAAAGGCAGAACGCAAGAATTGAACTTTATGTGAACTTGCTATCATGCTTAGTTCAGGTGCAGCTTCACATTGGTGGGGTGAAATATTATTGACTGTATGTTATGTGCTGAATAGAATTCCTAATTCTAAGTCTTTGATTTCACCTTATGAGTTGTGGAAAAACAAGAAGCCCAATGTGTCTTCCTGATTCGAAAAGGTCAAAACTTGCGAGTAGAGCTTATGAATGCGTTTTTATTGGTTATGCTGCGAATAGTAAAGCATTTAAGTTCTTTGATATTAACAATAAGGTGATCGTAGAATCTATAAATGCTGATTTTTACAAACAAAAATTACCTTTTAAATTCAGAAATAGTAGGGGCGTTGAATCTAGTAGTATGCCTAGATTAGAAAAACCTAGAAGCGTGAACTCTAGGGACACTGAGGTTGAACCGAGGAGAAGCAAGAGAGCTCGGATCGCAAAGGACTTTGGTCCTAACTTTGCATTCTCTTTAGAAGAGGACCCCACTAACTTCCCCAGACGCTGATTTTTGGCAAGAAGCCATAAATGATGAAATGGACTCTTTAGAGTCCAATAGAACTTGGGAATTAGTAGACCTACCACTTGGCTGCAAAGCAATAGGTTGCAAATGGGTACTTAAAAAGAAATTGAAACCTGAGGGTTCTGTGGATAAATACAAAGCTAGACTCATCGCCAAGGGATATAGGCAAAGGGAGAACATAGACTTTTTCGATACCTACTCTCCTGTGACAAAGATTACTTCTATCCGAGTCTTGATTGCCATAGCTACTATTCATAATTTAGTTGTACATCAAATGGACGTTAAAACTGCTTTTTTAAATGGAGACTTAGAAGAAGAGATTTATAGGGATCAACCCAAGAGGTTCGTTGTTCATGGCCAAGAACACAAGGTATGTAAATTAGTTAAATCTCTTTATGGTCTTAAACAAGCTCCAAACCAATGGCATGAAAATTTTGACAGTCTAGTTGTTTCAAATGGTTTCAAAGTCAATGAAAGTGATAAATGCATATATTACAAGTTTGATAATCATGCATGTACTATTATCTGTTTATATGTGGATGACCTTCTGATATTTGGTTTAAGCCTATCTGTCGTGAATGAAACCAAATTATTGCTTAGCCAAAATTTTGATATGAAGGATTTGGGAGAGGCTAGTGTAATCCTCGGAATCAAAATTACTAAATTAGCTAATGGAATTTCTCTTGATCAATCACATTACATTGAAAAGATCTTGAAGAAATATAATTATTTTGATTGTAAGCCTGCTTGCACTCCTTTTGATCCTTGTATTAAATTGTTTAAGAACAGTGTTAGACAATCTGAGTATGCTAGCATTATTGGTAGTCTTCGTTATGCTTGTGAATGCACGAGACCAGATATTGCTTATGCTGTGCGGGGGTATTATGCAGGTATACTAACAGGCCGGGAATGGAGCATTGGTTTGCTATTGATAGGGTCATGCAGTATCTGAAAAGAACCATGAACCTTGGATTACACTATCAGAAGTTTCCCGCTGTTTTAGAGGGATACAGTGATGCCTATTGGAACACCCTTTCGAATGACTCCAAAGCAACTAGTGGATATGTGTTCAACATAGCAGGAGGTGCAGTTTCTTGGAAGTCTAAGAAATAAACAATCTTGGTGCAATCCACTATGGAGTCTGAGATGATAGGGCTAGTTGTGGCTAGCGAAGAGGTAGCTTGGTTGAGAAACCTCCTGTCAGAGATTCCCTTATGGGAAAAACCGATACCGGCCATACTAATCCATTGCGATAGTACCGTGGCTATTGCAAAAGTTCATAACCATTTTTTCAACGGCAAGAGACGACAAATACGTCGTAAGCACAACACAGTTAGAGAGTTGCTAACTACTGGGGCTGTTAGAGTGGATTATGTGTGGACGGATGAGAACCTGGCTAATCCTTTGACGAAAGGATTAGCTCGGGAGAAGGTGTGGAACACCTTGAAAGGGATGGGGCTAATGCCCATTGAAAAATGAGTAACTTGTGATGGATACCCAACCTATAGATCGGAGATCCCAAGAAATAGGTTCAAAGGGAAAAACGAGTCACATAGTGATATGGTAAGAATCATGCTATAAGGAGTTGCACTCCAAGTCCATCCCTCAGAAGCATGACATCCTATAGCAAAAGAGGTTGTGTTATTTTTAACACTTATTGAGTTCTATAGCTCTATGTGGAGTGGAGTACGTAGACTACATGAGTACTCTTGATAGACTCACCTATATGAATGTTGAACTGTGGCCGCTTCTCGGGAGAATTCGGGCAAATTCTCTATGTCATTCATGAAACTAGGAAATAAGCACATGGACGTAAAGTGCTGGCTTTGAACATTACACAATAGTAGAGATGTGTGTGTGGTGCAGTCAGACTTATAGTTCAAGACCACAAGTCACTCTAGTTATTATCTAAAGCATTTTCACTATGTAAGGGTTCAAGTCGAAAGACACCTTCATTTATGCACAACTCTATACCTTCTTGCTCGAATATTTTGTTTTAAAAATACAAGTGGGGGATTGTTGGGATTTTGGTGTATTTGTAAAACTTTGTGAATGTGGCTAGACCAAGTATTAGTGAATATTCACTAGTTCTATAATAATACCCAGGAGAGGTATTAGTGAATATTCGCTGGTTACCTTTTCAGAAGGGTATTAGTGAATATTCACTGGTTTCCCTTTTGCTACTCATCGACTAAAACGTGTTCCTAAAATCTCTGATGATTGATTACAAAACCTATCTTTATTTAGTGCGATAATTGAACTGATTTGATTTTCTTCCCAAAAACCAAATCCTTATATGCTCCTTTTCCATCTATATATTCAGACTTTTAGAATCATTGAAAACATAGAAAAAACATCTCCCTCTTCCTCCACAAAAATAGTTTCTGTTTGAGTTTAGAGCAATAAGGTCAATATTGTGTTTTGTTGTCGGTTTTCTTCTGTGCAGAGAAGTCCGAACAAAGGTTGTAATCTGGGCTGATTTATCCTGGGGACCGCGTGGTATTAATCGAACTTCTTGCACAATCTCGGCAGAGCCGCGAAACGTTTTAAAGAGAGCGACTTAGTCCGCAACTCAACCCAAACGCTGCAACCATTATTCGATTGGTAAATCTGTATTTCAGTTACAGATTATTGAGGTAATCCATTCTTATTTTACCGCAGTTATTCCAACAATTTTAAGACGAATCAATCTACCATGGATTCTGAAAACAAGATCTCTATAACGCCCCCATTTTCAGGTACGTTAATTAAACATTTTATTGAATTAAAAGACTAAGAGTCAAGCTCATTATTACAACATAGATCCTACTAGAGTACTTTTTATTACACAAAGGATGGGAATTCTAAGGCATTCTATTACTCCGCTTCTTCCTCCATCCTAGCAAGCTCCTCGGCTTCAAAAGCCTCCAATGTGTACTGTTCACCTTGCTCATCAATCAACTCTGACACATTATACCAGCGTCGCCCCCAGTATAATATGCCAGGGTCACCAAAAGGTAACACCGTGAGCTACAAAGGCTCAATAGAATAAACCATACCCACTAACCCTTAACTTATAATAGAAAGGGAAATTTAAGCAATTACACATGCTCATTTAACAACATAGTTAACAATTACACATCCGCATTCACTATCTTACTAGCGTTGGTGTCATGCCTCTTCTTGAGTTTCTCCTACGTGACTCGTCATAGACCGTGTCATCCTTTTCACCTTTATTTACTAAATCAACATTTCCAAGTTTCATTAACAAATTGCTACTAACGAGGCTACCAAGTCCGGCTCCATTAGCAACACACACGATGGCTACCAAGTCCGGCCATATCATGGTTTTCAAAACTTCTTCTTTCAAATCTTACATTGGCTCCTCTCCCCGGATAACCAAGCCATACTACCAATGAAACTACCACGTCCGGCCCCATTGGTAATCTTCACAATGGGCTTCCAAGTCCGGCCTCATTACGGTTTTCAAAAACATACTCACATTGGGCTACCACGTCCGGCCGCAATGTACTTTCAAAAATATTTTATTCAAGTCGACATATTTCCTTTATCCACACCCTAGGTGCCATGTTTCTACTTTCTCAATTTTTATGTCTCGTTTGCATGCCATGACTCTGCGGCAGTTCTTTTCACATTTTATGTCATCTTGAAACTAAACTAGCAAGATCATCCAACTCTATATTAGATAGCATACTCGCATTATCACATCATCATGTTCAACTTTTAACACATAGAGTAAAGCATAGTGCCACATGGACGGACACCTTTGGAGTGGTAAACCACTTATGCTTTATCAGCAACAAGTAGACAAGTAATCTCATAAACATGCTCGTAATTATTCTAAGATCAAAATACAAATTCTTCTATTCAAGTTAACCTTTCATAAAATTCGTTTTTTCTTTCTTTAGGGAAGTTCAAAAGAACATATGTCTTTATAGAAGTAAAAGTCTATTATTCATCATGCTCATACTTTCATTAGCATAACTAACATGCATTCCAACGTTCAAGTGTTATACAATAAGTTTAGAGTAAGTAAGTCAAGATATTCTACATATACTTAGAATAAGGTGTATAAGAGTATTCTACATTCATTTCAACATTCGTATACCATGATCTATACCTAGAGTTTAGGAGGTATATGAAAATCCTACCGTTCTTCTTAGCGGTAGAGATGACTACGGATTTTGAAAGGAAGTACGTCAGCGGTTGGACGGAGTAACGTCTTACGGTAAGCTTCGATAGCTTCGAAAGAGAAAGGTTTCTCTCGAAACTAAGTCTTGACTAGTACTACTAGAACTTTTGGATCGGTAGGGTGGTTGTATGGTGGTTTAGTGGCGGTACTAGAAGAGTTTCTTGAAGAACTAGGAAAGAACCTCAAGAACAACTTAAGAACAAGCAAAGAACAACTAAGAACACTAACTTTCTAGATAGAGAAGTTGAAGTATGAGAGGTGTGAGTTGAATGAAGAACATGAGGTCTTATTTCTATGCAAAGGCTTGGCTCTTCCTCTCCCTCTTTGGCCGGCTCTCTCTCTCCCTCTTTGTCCAATGGTTTTTGCTCCAATGTGTTGTCATGTCAAGAATTGAAAGACTTCAAAGATCTTTCTTATTCTTTCTCCCATTCTAGGACAAGTGTAGGTGATTCTAAGGGTTTTCTAGTCTTGTCTAGTACCTTGAAAGAGTAAGAAATCTAGGGTTGGTTGTCCTTAGATGATCATGGTGTAAGGAAGACTAGATTTTTGTAGTACTTGGATGATGTAAGGAGTTGATCAAGAAAGAGTAGCAAGATTTGGTGAGTACACTTGCACGCACATCACACACTCTCTCTCCCTCTCATCTCTCTCTCGGCCTCTTTCTCTCTCTCTCTCTCTTTCTCTCTCTCTCTCTCTCCTCATGGTACAAGGGACACCTAAGCATGGAAGGACAAAGGGGTTGGTGGTTGACTTTGAGAAAGAGTAAGATTTTGGTGTAAGGCTTGTAAGAGATTTTGGTAAGAAAATCTAGTCCTTTTAGTCCACCTCATGTCCTTCATATCTCTCCTCTTTCATTAGTACATGTACATATATTTATATATAACTTAGATTTGGTAGAGAAAGATCAAGAAGTACAACACATCCCTCTCTCTCTCTCTCTCTCCTATCTCTCTCGGCCCTCTCTCATTTCCCTCTCTCTCGGATTCTCTCTCTCTCTCTCCCCCTCTCTCTTTCTCCCTTGGTTAATATATATATATATATATATATATATATATACATATATGTATGACCAACTAAAAGTACATATGTACTATGTGATCTACTAGATATTCTAGGTCAAAATTCCTAATAGAATAAGCCTAAATGCCACCTATGTACTTATGAACTATATTCTAATACATAGAATCTTAGGATGACATATACATATCTCATAATTTAAGTAATAAGTACATACCATATCTAGTAAGTAATTAACTAAGTAAAACCTAGTATTATGGCTTGACTTGGCCTTATTGACCAATGGACCAAAATTCCCCTAACTTTTATTATCCAATGGATAAAGGTGGTAAGAAATATATAAACATATAAAGGTGTACCTAGCAATCTAGTCACAATATCCTAGGTAGAAACCTATTGTCCAATGGATAAAGATTTCCCTAGTATTTATCATCCAATGGGTAAAGATCAAAGGTTGACTTTGGTCAAAAGGGTTTGTTTAGGGTTTTGAAAGGTTCAAATGGGTTGAAAAGGTCGAAGGTTCATTAAGGTTATCTCAACGGATTAGGTTAGAAGCTAACTAGGCTTACTAAGTAGGATTTCCAGCCAAGAAAGGAATTCTAAGACTTGTTTCAGAAAATTAGGAAAATATACTAACACACTTGTCTTTAGAAAATGACTATATTGCATGGCGTGATGAAACTAGATTTGAATTGTATAAATCTAAATATGACGGATTATTAGAAATCAAAGAAGATTATAGAGTTATTAAGAATAAACAACGAGATTTATTCACTGAAAATCGGAGTTGTTACAATCTCTGTTACCACCACTGATATCAACAAACCTTTTCATTTTGAGGGACTCCACTTTTCCTACGGTCACAACATCCTACAAACTAGGAACCTCAATCGGGACCTTGTTGAAACTGCTTGACCATTGCTTGGAATAAGGATTAATATCCACCCGAAATGCTCTAAATAATCACCACGTGTCCATCATGGCCGCATACTCATGTGTCATGCCCTCGATTTTAAACATAAATAAATAATAATAGCTTGTCATAAATAAATAAAAAAATCATTATCTCTATACATAAATACCCATTAATGACATGCTAAGTTTTTTCATAAACTATCATCCTTTAAAAAAGTACATTCAAAGAGTCAAAATAGCATATTTCATATGTAGCAAAAGAGATAAAAGAAATAAGCATCTTCACATTCTTCTAAAGTCAAAGACATATAAATAAAGTTACATTTTTATCTTCCAAAACATGATTACACAAGATGATAAAAAAAATACTTCAATGATAAGCTTTCAAAAGATTATCGGCAATGCACATCAAACACTCCATGCAATTGACCTTGATTGGTACCTGAAAATGAATGGTTGAGTAAACACTTGCCCAGTAGAAAAATCTCCAACAATCTCTATATGTAAATGAGATGACATGTGTTCAGAAAATCGTGATTCAAGCAATGACATTTTGAGTAACACAAGAACATACGACACCACTATAAGTTGAAACCAAAGACTCACACACACATACACTTATTGTTTCAAAATCACTTTTTATCCATTCACCGTATTTCTTTTTATCACGTTTCCGTTATAACTCTAGCTTGTAAATGTCAATATAAACCTTCACCAATGTATCACATCACAAAGTATCAGATATGCACTTATACCAAACAATTTGCCAAATAAATATCAGAACAACAAACAACAATAATAGGAGAATCCAAAACCAAAGTGGGAATTATGTGCTCCGTAATTGCCTTATTCGGTGCATCATATGTGATGTCACCCTAAGCGGTTACCTGAGCGTACCATCCACGCACTTACTTGGTGAGCAAGTCAAGAGAGGCCTGTATAAGGAAAGGGAACTAAACCTAAAGAGGTGCGATGTTTTCTCCCCAATTCAGACCTACCTCCCTCGCCTTGAATCTAACTTGATCGCTGAAGAGTCATTAGCAGGGTCGGTCCAAGGATTTTTAGTGCCAAAGGCCTAATAAAAAAATGTGCCCTTAAAGAGTTAATACTTAACAATTTTTACAACAATCACAATACAAGAAAAGTCAAACCAATATAAAGTTCTATTAATCATTACATACGAACACAAAATACGAGATCGTCAAATTTTTGGGGTGGGTTTGGGGGGAAACGATTTTAGGGAGGTGATATTCGGTGGTTTGGGGGAAATGATTTTGGGGATTGAGCTTGTGGGATGGTAGATTGGGCTAACTCATTACCTCTAATTGGGCATTTTTTCGTTTTATTGGGCTTAAAAAGAGTACTACTCAAACCCAAATAGTAAAAATATTAAAGTGCCCCTAAAAATTGTAATTTTTTGGATGCCCAATGCTCAGGCCTCTTGGGCCTTGGGGTTCGGCCAGCCTTGGTCATTAGGCTGCCACCAGCCTTAGTGACTTGTTGCAGATCATGCAAAGCAGGACGAATGTAGACACCCCAATTTGGCCTAACGATTATTTCAAGTCCCACCTTAGGGACCATCCCGATGATGAAATGGATACAGTGATTGCTGATTGCCTTCTTGAGAACCTTAGGACTTTCGGTAAGAACTTTGAGCCACTTAGAGGACCCAATTCAGAGCCATACAGCCTTTCAGACAGAAAATACAGAAGCCTAGGAGAATCCATCTGTCGGCCGTAACATCGATCTCACAGCCTTAACATCATTTCCTCACCCGAGCAACCTGTTGCTAGAAAATCTCCCTGAGAGATCAATCCCTCAGTCGCAAGATCTATCATTCGGTCGAGACATCCATTCCTCGGCCGTGATATCCATTACTCGGCCGCCAGATCGTCCTTTTCCCAGACTCTGGAACGTTCTGTCGATTGTTTGATCCAACTACACTACCTTCCCGATGCGTTCGGGCCACGTTCAGAGATTGCGACGAAGAGTTTGAATTGCATTGCAATTGCAATCGTGCCATTTGATTGGCCGAAGTGAGTCATCAATTGCCTATATAAGGAGCCTTTGGGTTCCGAAATTAAGAAGTGAAATCACTCACCCAAGCTTTGATACTCTGTCAAAATACTCTCTCAAAACCTCTCTTCAAAAGCCCTAACCTCCCGAAGGCAGCCATCAATCCAGCAATCAAACCCCGAAGTTCAAACCCTAACCCTAGGGTTTTCAATCAAGCAATCAGTCAATCACACCCAATCCGAAGCAATCAAGCAACTGAGGGATCAAGGTGGTGAGGCCCAACGGCCTCTGGTTTGTTTTATTTATCGTTTTTATACCTAATCATAGCGTTCTGATAATCTGCTAACGTTTCTGTCTGGTGTGAGGAAGAACATCGATCGGGGCTTCGATCCCTCGGTCGATATATCAAACCAGGAGGATCCCTCGGCCGTGACATCCATTCACCGGCCGCGGGATCCATCTCCCTGGGACAGATTGTTTTATTCTGCTTTCTGATGCATGCTTCAATTATCGCACTGGCTCATTTTACTTATTGTTTAAAGGCTTAATTAAACAGACTATGTGCTAGAATTAAACAAAGCATCTATACGTCTTATATTGAATAACTATGGGCCAGTCTCACAGCTGGGCAGAAAGGGGTGCCTAACACCTTCCCCTTACTGTACTCTTGGCTCCCGTACCCAGAATCTCTATCTATTTTCCCAGTTTTAATAAACTGGGTGGCGACTCTGTTTTGATGACAACCGCTATCGTGTGGCGATGTTCCTAGCCATGAGAATGTTCACGATCTTGGTTTACGAAGCAAGCAACCAATCGAGCAAACAAGTGTGATCAATCTGTATGGCGATGCCCCGTTTGGGAGGTGTCTACAACGAACAGAGCTTCCAGGAGGGAACCAAAAGCCTAGCCCCACCCTACAGATCAAATCCGAACACTACAGTCTAAAAAATCAAATTCTATGAAATGAATGATTGTGATCATTAAAGTTGTAACGCCCCGATTTTCGGACACGTTAATTAAATCATTTTTAATTGATTTAATAATCCATAAAACTAATTTAAGAAATAAAATTTTATTAAACAGAGTTTAGCAGCGGAAATCTCAAATACTAAAATTCAAAACTACCTATTTGTCTTACAACTCAACAAAATAAAATAGAGTTTGAC
The DNA here is from genome assembly GCA_018127125.1 of Rhododendron griersonianum. Lineage (NCBI taxonomy): Eukaryota > Viridiplantae > Streptophyta > Magnoliopsida > Ericales > Ericaceae > Rhododendron > Rhododendron griersonianum. The sequence goes on from CM030795.1 coordinate 19,924,511, forward strand.
AAATGTAATAGCACTTTTGGAAATTCAAATAATAATACTTTAAATTAACAGAGCTTCTAAAGGTATGGCCTCCAAGGCTCAACAAACTCTCCTTCCTCAGCTGAGAGGTCCTCACTCTGGTACGCATCGTCTTGAAGAGAATTCTGTTCTTCAGTCTCCGGATTTACCTGGCATGAAACGCCAGCCCAACGGCATTATGATGAGTTTTGAAACTTAGTAGATAATCTCAACCCTACTAACCCCTTACTCTACAGTTAACAGTTCAACAATATAATAATTTACAATATACAGAAAGTACAAAATTTTTGCACATCGTCTTTTTCTTTACTATCCATCAACCTACATGAAATCTAAGGATTCTCTCCACGAGATCCTTTCCTCCCACATCCACCAACTTTGACCGTCCCATGGAATAACTCTCCCTTTATTTGTCCTGCACCAGGGTTCTAAGCGAATACTACTTAATTATGTACTCAGTCTGGATTCGCTTACAACCATAATAAAGGAACAGCTCACCATGACAACTCAGCATTAGGGGTCGCACTATCTCATTGCCAGGATCCTTTACCGTCTCCCAACTCTACACACTGGGTACTTTACCGTACCCCTAATCCACATACTGGTACTATACCGTATCCAGGGATCCTTTACCGTTTCCCAAAATACTGTACCTGAAGTCCTTTACCGTCCTTCACACACACACTGGGTACTGTACCGCATTTAGGATCCTTTACCATATCCCAAATACTGTACCCGAAGTCCTTTATCGTCCTCCACACACACACTGGGTACTATACCGCATTTAGGATCTTTTACCGTATCCCAAATACTGTACACGGAGTCCTTTACCGTCCTCCACACATTCTGAGTACTTTACCATACTCGGGGTCCTTTACCGTTCCCCAACTCAACTAAAGGTACTTTACCGTACCAGGGTCCTCTACCGGCACCCAACATCCTCAATCAATTTTACCATTTTATCCTTTACTTATCCACGTCTATGTGTTCACTATTCGAAACCACCCATGAACCTAAGTCCATTCTAGCACATACAACATGATACAATCAATAACATCTCAATTCTTAACATGATACATTTCAATGAGATAACAATACAACATTTGATAAGTGCGAATAATTAAACACATAAGGAATTTGGATTGGGCCAATGCCTTTTGGATCGTTAAAAATTCTTTATCAAACAAGTAGTTAGTTATAGTATTAACTTGAGAAAATCAACTAATTGTTTTGTAGGCCCTAAAGTGTTTTAGTAATCTCTAATAATAATAATATGCCACGTGTAGTTCGATGAGCTTTTGAGGTTTCTAAGTGTAATCTAATGACTGTAGGGAATTAGTTTCAATTGTACTGGCTTTTTGTAATAATCAATTATAACTTAATCGATTTCCAAATTGGTCTAATAAATTATGTAAATCTTGAGTTTAACTGAATGGTTTAGCTTTTAACTTTATCCATAAATTTTGGAAGCCTAGTTGTTTTGATGTCAACTTACAGTAACTTAGTGAATACTTAAGTTGGCCAATAGTTCTACACATTTTACTATTGACTAGTTTTGTATATTTTCTTAGAACAGTTATTGATTTTTTTTTTTATCTGTTCGCATCATTTCAATTAAGTTTTCTACTCTCTTTTTTTTTATACTTTATCTTTACGAATAACTTGTATACTAATCTTTTGGCCAAAATCGTATACTTTAATACCTTAGGGGTTAAATCTGAAATTTTAATTTAATGGTTTATATTCTAGTAGGGCCGAATTAAAAGACTAAAGAACCACAGGTGGATAACTGTAATATTAGCATAATCTTTCTTAAAACCCAACGTCCATGTACAGTAAAAGGAAAAACAGGGGAGAAAGACCCGTTCCGGCTAACGCGACTTCGAGGTTGATTTCTTTTATTCCAAAACTTTAAAAATCCATACGTAAGCACATAATATACTTAGGAGAAAGTAGGGAAGTGATTATACTACATCTGTCGGACAAAAAGCTCGACTGTGGAGTCCGGTGGGTTTTCGTTTGGCGGTGAAAGATCAGTATTCTAGCAGCAACTTTGGATTGAAATAACTTGACCAAACCTCTGCCGTTTTGGACGATTCTTGTGTCTAACGCGAAGATCTTGAAACGCTCTACAACTTTCGTGAAGAAGTCTAAGCCCGAAAACCATTCGAACTAGGAGAAAAGTGGGGATTTTCATAAGTCCTGTGTGCTGTCTGGAAACAGAAATCCGAAAATTTCACTGAACTTTGGACGGCGATAACTCTATCAATACTTGATCGTTTTGGGTGATTCTTGGGTTGAAATCGAAGCTCTCGACGCCCTCTACAACATTTGTGAAGAAACTCAGGCCTAAAAACAACATTAGCTAGGGAGAAACAGGCCATGAACAGAGGCACGTGATATGGACGAAAATAGAGTTGGTTTGGTTTTTGTAATGGACGTGGAGTAATATAGGGGGAGTAGTGAAGAAATGTGGGAGAGTGAGATGATAAGGGTGAAGGTGATGGAATGTGGGAGGGAAGTAAGAGAGATAGAATCGGGAGAGATAAGGGAGAGGGGTTGCCGAGAGGATGAGTGAGGGAGGGAACCGTAGCCATATTTTGTGGCAACTGTTGGTGGCTTTTAAAATAGGATGTATTTGGACATGTATGTGTGTAGAGGGGGAAGATAAGCATGTATACATATCTATACACATATATAGTTACAAGTTGAATTAAAATTTTGCTAAACTAATTTTATTCACGAAAAATTAATCTAGGTTCTAGTTTAATCTAATTATACTTTTAAATAATTAATTGATTACGATAGACTATTTGATTAAAAATAATTTCTTTATTCAAAAAAAAATAGGGCAAAAATCCGGGTCTTTACAAAAGTGGAACTCAGTGTGGATCCCATCAAAGGTGGATGATTATTACCAACTTTTTCTGTTAAAGCATTTCCTTCGAGTTGTATTAGTTTTAAGATTCCATAAGTTGTATCTCTTGCAAGTATTGATTTTCAATTTTGTTTGAGGATTATAGGATTTGAGTTGCACAAAATTAGGGCAATTGAGGTTACAGGGCAATTGAGGTTAATGTTGTAAAAAATAAAAATGTTTGATAGAAATACATACCTATACGTAGGTTATTGGTCCCCAAAGATTAGTCAATCTACGCCAAAACTAACTCGGACATACGAAGTTGTCAAGAAAACATCTATAAAACACTTGAGGGAGTGCAATGTTGTTACTAAGAGGTAAAAACAGACGTTGATATTTAAGCTTTTTGACCCATGCTCATAACTTTTTGGAGTCGCCATTGATGGTGTCTACCATTGGGCTACACTCCACTTGTTCTTAATATAGGTTTGTTTGTTACCATTCTTTTTGTTTTTGTATTTCTTTAAATTTGGTTATGTGAAGAGATACTCTAAATTTAGTTTAGACAACAACAGGGTTGACCCTGAATTTTTCTTAGATACTATATGACTCTTCATAACAGGACTGTACTCTTAAACTAATGAACAAGGCTTCTAAGTTATTAGTTGAAATTCTTAGTCAACACTTGTTATTGCTCATATATGTATACACACAAACACACAATTTTGTAGTCATTATGATATCTCCTAAATCATATAACTTACCTCTATAAAACCTTCCACCTATTCAGTGGTTGGTTAGGATCGATTCGAACATACGACGAGATAAACTCTCTAGAATCATTCTAAAAACATTCGCTTTTTTATTTAATATTTTCATTATTCTAGAAATTTTATTATCACTAGCTTGAATACTCTAGAATCGAGTCATAATTATTAACCAGTACTCCGAAGTCAAACTTCTACAATTTAATCTATGTTTAGTAGTTTTATCACATGTGGTATTTTTTTGTCAAAATGCTACAGGCGGGAAAGGGAGTGAGACTGTAGCTGTGTCGCTAGTGCATTTTGCTAGTCATGTTTGTTGAGAAAGATTGATTGAGTTTTTGTTTAATTTCGGTAAATAATTTGATTGAATTTGTTTTTATATCTTCAAATATGTATTTGTGGAGTATATTAAATAGGACGGTTTTTGAATACCATATAATTCAACCTCTGTTTCTAGTTCTATGGGTAAGATACGACTAAAACCTTTTTATAAATCACATGCATATCTATATAATTAAACATGACAGTTTTCTAATTCCATATAAATCTAACCCTCTATTACTAATCCTCTGGCTAAGGTTATCCAAAATGACATAATAAAAAATGAATAACCAAAAATTATCACATCAGCGTTTAATTACTCCCTCCGTTTCGATTTGTTTGTTCTTTTTTTGACTTATACATGTCTCAAATTTGACTGTTCAATTTCAAAATCAATGGATTAGATTATGTAAATTTTCAAATCAATGGATCAGATTTTATTTCCTTAATAAGTTGGAAACCCGAGATTAGACAAACAAATCGGGACAGAGGGAGTATCCATTTAAGAGATTGCTAAGGTTAGCGGGACTGGAGGAGTGTGCTGTACAGCACGTTGTGCACAGCAAATCGTTGTCGCTCCAATGATCGGAATTGTTCACTTCGTAGAGCTCGTCGTGTAGAATAAGTTTAAGATAATAATGTTCGGATGAGGTACTTAATAATATCCGATCGAGCTGATTTTTGGTACACTTGTTCTACATGATGAGCTCTACAAAATGAACGATTTCGATCATTAGAGCGAGACCGAAGTGGCGGCGATTTGCTGTGCATAGCACGCTGTGCAACACAGGGCTGCACAACATGCTCCTCTAGTCCAGGTTAGTGATGTAGAGGTCCACAACCAAAACTGAATAACCAAAACTTGCCACATCACATTTTCAAACTACAAAAAAACTAAAAACTGTGAATAGAGAAAATAATTTTTCTAAAAATAGTTTTGGAACTAATAAAAACTATTTATAATTTTTTTTTAAAAAAGCCATTTTTTGTAACTACAGTACAGTTTTTGATCAAATAGTTATTATATAAGAAAAGGTTTAAAAACAAAACAGTTTTTCAAAATGAGTTTTTTTTTGTGTGTATAAAAACAGTTTTTGAAAAATAGTTAAGAAAATAATTTTTGTGGACAAAAACAGTTTTTAAGTAAAATATTTTTTTTGAAAACATTGTTGAGAGAGAGAGAGAGAGAGAGAGAATGTTTTTGTGTAATAAATTAATGAGTGTATACTTTAATTTGGTGCGAAAAATTCAAAAAATTATACACGGAAGTAGTTGATTTATAAAATGACACAACTTTTCGTAGTAGACTGAACGGAGGGAGTACTTTTGATTATGTCATTGTTGATACCCTAAAATGCGAATAACACTTTTTATAAATCACAGGCGTCTATTTCTTTCTTCAATCAATCCTGTAGCTAGAATGATTTTTCAAATAAAAAACCTGAATATTTGAAATCTTCCTTTTTTGAACGACTTAATATTTTTAAATTGGTCATATCTTTTAATGTATAATATATATTTTTTAAATTTGTATAATAGAACCTATTGGGATCCATCAAACAAGATTCATATTACATATTTTATATTGAAAGATTTATGAAATTTTATAAATGACACTACTTAAGGGTTAAGATGTGACTAAATTTTTCATAAATCACAACCTTCTATTTTCTCTATCAATAAATAATAAATCTAGTGCCCAGGATGTCCCTCAATCTCTCTTTAATTTTTCATGTTCTTAATTTCGATTAGTTTCAGATTGGCTTTGTTCCATCTCCCTCGGGAATACATTATGCAAAAAAAAAAAAAAATTAATTGGCTACCCGAAACAAATTATACAAAAAATGATTTAGTTTGGATTGGAAAAAAATTATTGATAACTCAAACCAAAACCTCCAAAGATTGTCTACGAAAGTCACTAATGTTTTCTAAATCTTTTTCCAATGATGTATATTAACACTTTTTAAAAATAGTCATAATTTATTTTAATGTACATTTAGGCATGTACAATTTCTAGTAATATTACGATTTGGGCTTGAGATCGTATGTAAAAACATGACTCTTTTTTTTTTAATTTAGACATTATATCGTTAAAATCAAAAGTCGTAGGCTTACAACTGAAAAAGTAAGAGTACGGGGAGTAATTTATAACGTGAACAAAGTTTAGGGTTCTCTATGTGATCTTGCACGATAGTAGTAGAGTATTGTTTGTACCCAATTTCAATTTCGATCAGAAACAAGCCCTCGAACAGGTACGGGCCCTCTCTCTCTCTCTCTCTCTGTTCGTCTCTCTCTCTCTCTCTCTCTCTCTCTCTCTCTGATGTTGTTGCTGTTGCTTTTTTTCTGCTTTCAAAATTTTTAGGGCTAATTGAAATGCTTAAACAATAATGTGTTTCGGTTCTAGTCAAGGAACACACCGATCCACACACCAGGAGTGAATCCATTCAAGATTCATCTCAGATGTAGGAGTATTTTGCATTTGGGGTCCCTTCTTTTTACCATTCTTTTTTCGGGACCCGAAGCGGTGGCTTTCTAGGCTTCTGCCCTAGGCCGGCCCTGCAGACTCACAGCAGAAACTTGACTCTGTACAAGTTTGGATTTACCTTTTACTGAAGTGGGATAAAGCTCGTCTTCTTTATTTTCCGAGTTTCTAAGCAACCGAAGCAAGGGTTAGTTTCTCGCATTAAGGTTAGGTCATGTATACTTTCCATGTGAAGAGAAGGATTCGTTGACTAAATTAAACAGTGGTATATGTCTTTTCTTTTTAAGTGGGCTGATTTCATTTCACTTCTTATCTTATTTACTGGTATAAAAAACCAAATAAGAATAACTTTTTCCAGAATAAGCCTTTACTTTTTGGGTTATTTCAGGTTTATGGAGTGTACATTCTAGTACCTGGTTGTTAGATTATACAAATTGATCATGGCAGAATCGAGCTCTGTCGACGTCATCCTAGAGTTTTTACGGAGGAATAAATTTACAAGGGCCGAGGCTGCTTTGCGCGGCGAGCTTGGTAGCCGACCTGATTTAAATGGTTTGATTGAGAAACTTACAATCGAAGAGAAGAACTCTGGTAAATTGTTAGAGAATATGGACAAAAGGGCTTTGGAAAATCAAGGGACAAGTAGTTCGAGTTGCCGCGAAGTTTCAAAGGAACTTATTGTTAAAGAGATAGAGTGTGGGACTGGGAGAAATGGAACTGAGAGCAAATGGGAAAGCTCTTCCAACATTGGCACGCGAAACAAATTGAATGAATCTATTGGGGCTAGTGGAAAACAGTTTACTTTCTCTCAAAGTTCGAAAGATAATGGGCTTGATTTGTATTCGTGGAACATCAATCCCAGTAATGGCCCAGTGGATCTTTATCAGAACGATGGCAGCGGCAATAAAAACCTGTCAGAGTTACAGGTTACTAGTCGCTCAAGGCTCCCTTCTGCTGAAGCTTCAGATGCTGGTAAGGCCAATGTGAAAGCTGGAGAAGAGATAAGTGTTTCTGGTGAAATGACAACATTATGGGTTGGAAGTAGCAGTAAACCCAGCGTGGCTGAGAGCAACTTAGCTGGCGAGCTTAAGGAACTTGACAAGCAGAATGAGATAAGTGGTGTCCCCTCTCGAGACAACTTTGTTGATAACCCATGGTCAAGGAGCAATTATTCTGCAAATTCATCCACAGTGTTGTGGAAAGATTGCTCTATCAAAACTGTATTTCCATTTTCCAAACTGGAAGCGTCAACCAATTACAAAAGTGCGAGTGTTGTCGACCAGAAAGAAGTAAAGCGAAGAACTGAGATCAGTGAAATCAGGGCAGCAATCAAAGAGCAAGTGGATGAGGTTGGAAGGGCTCTTTATTTTGGAAAGCCACAGTTGGGTTCTGAGGAAAAGGATATTGGCAGCTTAGGTGTCCCTCTTGCACCTGAGAATCAGAAGGAAGAGTTGCCTAGGTTGCCACCCGTCAAACTCAAGTCCGAGGACAAGGCATCATTAAGTATCCATTGGGATGAAAAAGTCGATCGTGATGAATCTGGCTCAAAGATTACTGCTGCTGACAATGCATTCCTTATAGGGTCGTATCTTGATGTTCCTGTCGGACAAGAAATCAGCTCATCAGGTTTGCTGATGTTGATTTTTTTACAGCTTGCTCAAGGGCTTCTATTTTCAAGTTATCTCTGGAGATGTCTGATGATGCTGAATTTTTATTGTTTATGCTAAGTTGGTTGTGCTAAAGAGTCGCATTTATCAGATAGAATGACAGTTTCTTATCAATCGTGTGGGCCTATCTAAGTTTATACATTGCTTATTCTTTATTGGTCATCTGATTTACCATGCCTCTTTTTGTTTATTAACTTAGTTGTCTGACTGCAAAATTTTCCTCTGTTAATCTATTTGCTCTTGTGCTTCATGCCATTCTTGTGGTCAAGTATCTATCATTTGTCCTTTCTCCCAAAGCAAACATTGAGTGCTTTATTCATCTCCTCCTCCTCCTCCTGATATCTGTTGATCGTGGGGAAGTGTTTAAAGATATTCCCCCCCTCTATGGGCATCAGTACATCTCCGTAACGAGGCAGGGAGGAACTTATTTCCTATTGATTTAATTGTCTAGTCTTTTTATTAATCATTGCGTGGTCCATAATAGTGTGTTTACAAATTGATTTGTTTAGATAAATACAGTATTTTGAAAGCATGATCCAAACTTTTGAAGATGAAGTAAAGTCAATTTCTTGAAATTGTCTTTGTTGGTGTATAAATTTGATTTTTTCTTTGTATTACACAACTTCCTCTAGGGGTTGTTTGATATCTCATATTCAGCACTTAAAACTGAAACAATTAAGTAATAAGTGATTAAGTAGGTTTGATAACTACATTTTACATTGCTTAACCGATTATCAAAATTAAGTAGCTTTGAGCTACTTAATTGTGGCTGAATTCTTATATGCTTGCATTCAACCACCACTGTCGTCACTCAACCACCACAACCACCACTACTACACCACCACAACCACCACAACCGCCACCACTCCAACCACCACTCCACCACCACAACTCCCACCACTCCCACCACCACCACCATCACTACTCCACTACCACGCTACCACCACCACAACCATCACTATTCCACTACCAGTCTACCACGCTACCACCACCACAACCATTACCACCATAACCACCATCACTCCACCACCACCACCACCACCACCACTCCACTACCACCACCACGATGCTACTGCTACCACAACCATTACCACCCCCACCCCCACCCCCACCACCACCATTACTACCACGCCGCCACCACCACCACCACCATTCCACCGTCACTATCACTCCACCATCTCTCCACCACCACCATCCCACCACCACCCTCACCACTACCATTCCATCACCACCACCACCACCACAACCACAATCACCAAAATTAAAGAGAATTAGAACTAAAATTAATTCATTAATTTTAATTTAGGGCTTAATATGTTTATCAAACAGCTCTTTAGCTTAAAAAATTCAGCATTCAGCTTTCAGTACTTAACTTTTCAGCTTTCAGTTTCAGTTTTCAGTTTTATCAAACAGCCCCTTAGAGAAAAGGAAAAATCTCAAGACCCCTCCAGTGAATATGTTTGATTGATATACCCATGAGTCCACTTTATTGTCCTTCTTGCAATTATTTTGGAGTTGTGGGTTCCTATAACAATATTCCTTTCCTTCCGGGTAAATTGGGATTTAAGGGGAAGGTTTTTAGAGTCAACCATTTGAGCCCAGGCCATTGTTTTTCCTTTTGAGTTAAGGATGATCGACTATACCTGCAAGGGTACAACAAACAGTACACATGTAACCTTTGGCAATATATGCACAAGTGGCTGCCTAAGAAGCACGTGTACGGGTACGAGTACGTTGATATGGCAAAACCTAGAAAATGCAGGATAAGGGTATGGTTGGGGTACGTCTATAACAAATGTATTTTTATAACTTGAGCAATGTACTACACGTGATAATTACACTTCAACTAAAGGAAATAGCTAAATGACTAAGACAATTAGGAATCTAACATCAAATAGTAGTCTAACACCAAACTAAAGGTACAAATCAGATTTTTATGCCATTATACTAAAGAACCTTTAGACCAAAAATCGTTATTATACCCAATCATGCTAAGCATAGAAAAAGGAAGTCTTATTGACTTAGTTTCATCGGTGTTGGGTACGGTTTGATATATATTGCGCTCAAGGTTGTCAAATCGAGAATCGAATTGACCCTTTACTGAATCGTGAATCGAATCGCGAACCGTGGATCGTAATAGTTCGATCCAAAATTTGAAAATAAACTGGAAATTATATCTTCGCACTTACATAATAAAGATACATTGTAACATTAAAAAAAAAATTAGTTTAAATTCGTATTAAAGTTTTTTCCCCTATTTCTAATGGATGATCACATGTTCTAATAGGAAAGACACTTGCACATAATAGGGAAATAAATACTCCGTACTATAGTAAAATGGATATGTGCATATAGATGTTAAAGATTCATTATAAAAATGAAAGCTTAGCCTCAATGCAATAAAAGTTTGTACCCTGGTAGGTACGAAACTATGTAGGTTGGTTCGAGGCTCTTAGCTCTGTCTATGATTTAGAGGGTACACGATCTAAAAAGATCGATTTGTGAGACAATGCATCCATATATATGTATCATCCTCAACAATATTTGCAGGTACTTGTATAATTACCTTATAGCAAATTAAAACTGTAACATTTCAAAGACGTTGAGCACATCTATTGACTCACATCGTAACAAATTATGAAAACATTACCAAAATAAAATACATAACTCATCAGTGTAAGGTATCTTAGTTGTAAATAACTTTAGAATGACTATTTAATCTTTAATAAGAATGAGGAAAAAAGGGTTAACATGCTCCGAATCAAAATAAATACCAATATTAACAAATTTTGCAAATTTGGTTTCATATTAGTTGAAAACAACATTACCTTGATTCACCTATAGATTCGTACCTTTTTTTGCATGAATCGTGAATCGTACGATTCACCACCGATTCTATATAAACCTTGATTCACCTATAGATTTGTATCGCTTTTGCGTGAATCGTGAATCGAATTGGGAATTGTATCATGAATCATAAGATTTTGACAACCATGATTGCGGTAATTCTGGGGTATGGGAAAAGTCGAGGAGAAAAGTTTCGGTACATGTTTCATGTACCTAGTACAGATTTAGAAGTGCCATGTACCGGTACCCGGTATGTTACGGGTATGAGTACACCGGGGTTTTGGAAGTATCCATGCTTCATATGTGGCTGCCCTCAGAAAGTTTTACCAGGAAATGGTGGTCCCCCATACCTCCGAAAGTCAAGGAACTCAAGGGACGTTATGCCGTTGAACCATTCCCCAAGTCAAAGCTTTAAATCATTCCAAGAAAAACCATTGAACAAAATTTATTAGTTCATTCAAAGTGTAGATAAGTCTATGTTTTGAATCTTTTAACAACATTGTTGCCTATGTTTCTCACCGAAGAAGCACAGACACGTCTATTACGTGAGAATCTTCATCTATTATGGCTTATGGATATGGAAAACACCGCCAATTAAGCTTTGTTTCAGCTCTTTTCATATCCTAAAATCCGTGATGTGTTAGCATGTTTTCTATCGTACTTGGCCCCTTACAATGTTGTGACCTTCCATAAAAATTAAGTCAAGGCATTTAGTTTTGTGATTGATTTCGGGTGAAAAAGATCTAGCTAGATAGTTTCTGTTGCAGACTTGTTGCTTCCAGATTCTTGGACCTGATATTTTCATCAGAGTTGATTTTTCCCATGTACATTTTCAGTCTCTCCTCTAAAGCTTAAATAAATGATCTAGGTGGAAAAAGGGCTGGAGGGAGCTGGCTCTCTGTAAGTCAGGGTATTGCGGAGGATACCTCTGATCTTGTGTCTGGGTTTGCAACTATTGGCGATGGAGTGAGTGAATCAATTGACTATCCCAATGAGTATTGGGACTCTGATGAATATGACGATGATGACGATGTTGGCTACATGAGACAACCTATTGAAGATGAGACTTGGTTTCTAGCTCATGAAATCGATTATCCCAGTGACAATGAAAAGGGAACAGCAGGGCATGGGAGTGTCCCAGACCCGCAAGAAAGAGGTCCTACCAAAGACGAGGACGATGATCAATCTTTTGCTGAGGAGGATTCCTACTTCTCTGGAGAGAGATACTTTCAATCTAAAAGTGTTGATCCGGTTACAGCTTCAGATGATCCAATGGGGCTTTCAGTGAATGAAATTTACGGGAGGACGGATGAAAATGATTTGATGGCTCGGTATGATGGACAATTGATGGATGAAGAGGAATTGAATTTGATGCGTGCTGAACCTGTGTGGCAAGGTTTTGTCACTCAGTCAAATGAACTCATCATGATAGGGGAGGGAAAACTTCTGAATGAGTGTGGAAGGCCTAGGCGGGATGATATTTGTACGGATGATGATCATCATGGTTCAGTGAGATCTATTGGTGTGGGAATCAATAGCGATGCTGCCGATATGGGCAGTGAAGTCCGAGAAAGTTTGGTTGGTGGTAGTAGTGAGGGGGACTTGGACTACTTTCATGATCATGATATTGTTGTTGGTGGCTCCAGGCATTTAGTACATGATTCAGATAAGAAACGTCTTGACCGATCAAGCAGGGGTAAAAGCAGAATAAGTAAACACGACACTGTCAAATATATAATGGGAAATGACAAGGTTGCAGGTAAACAGGTACAAAAAGGCCTTACAGATGGAGGATTTTCATTTCCTCCTCCAAGAGATGGGCAATTGGTGCAGAAAGGATCTAGTAAATCTTTGTGGTCCAACAAGTGCAATGCTGTTACCGGTGACGAAACCGATGATTGTTTGAATGCTTCCATTGGGCCAGATGACATGCTTTCTTCATGGAGACGGAAAAGCAGTGACTCTTCACCTGTTGAGAGTTCAAGGGATGAAAACAATGGCAACCTTGTGGGATCAGCAAATTCTACACCATCAACACTCTCAGATTATGAGTATGCTGAAAAAGAGCATGTCAAGAAAGAAGAGGATGGAAATGCTGCTTGTATAACAGAGGAAGAGCTGGGGGCGTCAATGGAGGATGAAGAGGCAGTCGCTGTGCAAGAACAAGTAAAGCAAATAAAGGCTCAGGAGGAGGAGTTTGAAACCTTCAATCTTAAGATTGTCCACAGGAAAAATAGGTCAACCCTTGCTCATATATGAATCTGCTTGAACTACAACGTAATTACTCCTGGTTTTCGTGATGTAGGACAGCATTGTGAATTTTGTTTTATGGTTTTAAAAGTTGCACCAAAAGGGTACGGCATTGAGAAAGAAAATACAGTTTTTTTGGGGCTGTTCTAGGGCTGTTTTGGCACTCTAAATAATATCCTGGAGCATTACCTGTGGACATTAAGTATGCTGGTTTTATCCCTGAATTAAAGAATGCCAAGAATCCCTCCTAGTGCTTTTCAGGCATCACAACCATGGTAGAATTACATCACACAACTCAAAAGAAAGCTTTGAAGCTCTGAAATTTATCTAAAATATCCACTCTATTAATACATAGCTTTACATAAACTTGGAGACTTTCTAAGCCAAATAGAACTAGGACTTTGAGAGAGATAAAACGAAAGTATTTAGAAGGAAAAATGAGGGATTATAAAGTAAAGACATATAAAAGAAGAGACAAAGTGGCTACCTAGACGGATTAGCTCTACATCTTCGATGATACAAGGCTCGTTTGGCTTTGCAGCCTTTTTTCAGTTCCCATTTTGGATTTGATTTTCTTGTCCCTCATTTTGTTAATTTTAGTTTCCAAAGACTTGGAAACTAATTTGAACACTTCCTTCGAGGTGTCATGGTTTTATGTTTTACGGATGTTCTAGAAAGTAGTTTCTGGTAACCCTTTCAAAATGTGTTGCTTGTATCGTTTTTGTTTCTCATGTCGTGAATGGAAAACAAAATCAAATGGGCCCTTCAATGTTGTTAGCGCAAACAGGGAAACACAATTATCATCTCCACATTTATTCCTCTCAAATCTCTTAAGTTTTTTAGAAACAAAAAGAAATGATTAAATGCTTGAGTTAGTTATAATGGTTGAACAAAATCAAACAAAACGGAACGGACTTGGGATAAAGGTTCCTCAAAAAAATTCATTTGAAATTTGTTGTTTACAGCATAGTTGCTTTGAATGCATTAGAACATCGCAAGATTGCTACTCCTTTTTGTATAGTAATCCAGTAGTTTTACAACATTGGGTTAATATTTCTGATATTATTGCTACCTTCATGTTTTTACATTCAATGACATGAGAGCACCCATCATTGGACCTTGATCCTATTTCGATGGGAATAAGGTTCTAACGTGAGCTGCAGAATCTGCTCTTGGAATCAGAATTGTTTCTGTTGTGGGCGATCCCGGCAAGTAAGGGATAACCGAAGGTTTTGGGTGGGAATTCCTCCTATCAGAATGTTGCCTTTTTAGTTCTCTAGCTTTGCTGTAGAGATCTTCCCATCTTTGCTTTCTTTTTCTCTTTTCATGCCACCATCAAAAAGGGTTATCCACTCTTTCAACTCATCTTTGTCACTGCTTTTTCTGTTCAGAATCTACCTCGTTTTGTTTCCTGAGATTTGTGTTTGTTGCTCAGAACTGGCTTTGAGGAGGACAAAAATTTCCATGTTGTTTTAAATTCAGTCATAGCTGGGCGCTATCATGTTACCGAGTATCTTGGATCAGCTGCATTCAGCAAAGCCATTCAAGCTCATGACCTTCATACTGGTATGGATGTCTGTGTAAAGATTATAAAGAACAACAAAGATTTTTTTGACCAAAGTCTTGATGAGATAAAGCTACTCAAGTTCGTCAACAAGCACGATCCTGGTGACAAATACCATCTTCTCCGATTGTATGACTACTTTTATTATCGAGTAAGTGAATTTAGCGGTTGGCATGTTCTTCTGTCTTGGTTATTTTATTTCTACATTATTTAGGTGTTACTTGCTTGTTTATATTCCTCGTGTACCTTCTGCAGTTTGTCTTTCCTTTGCCTGTCTTGGCAGGCGATTTAGGTTCGGTGCTCATTGTATGGTTGGTGCTTGGTATTACAGACACCATTGGTGTTGTTCATTCTTGGTAGATCTGCCTTTTACCTCCACCTGTCCACCATAAACCCTGTTCTTTAGTACAAGTCGATACTTGTCTTTAATGTTAAGGCTTGACAGTTGACAATGTCCAAGTTTGCGCTTAGAGCCATTTTAGTGAGAACACTATGACAAATCATTTCTTTGGAGTGATCTGCCGAGGAAGCAATTTTGGATCGAATTCTGCCTTGTGATCAATATTTCTAACCCTTCACAGCATCACACAAGTGGATCTTTTACATTATTCTTGAATCTTGATACTGCTTGTAACTTCCCAATGAATAGGTTCACAATCAGTCCCCAATTGCTGGAGACAAAAGTCTTGCTTTGGTTTCATAATCTTAAGTTTTAAGTGTAGGAAATCATCTGCCCATTATTCTTGAATCTTGATACTGCTTGTAACTTCCCAATGAATAGGTTCACAATCAGTCCCCAATTGCTGGAGACAAAAGTCTTGCTTTGGTTTCATAATCTTAAGTTTTAAGTGTAGGAAATCATCTGCCCATTATTCTTGAATCTTGATACTGCTTGTAACTTCCCAATGAATAGGTTCACAATCAGTCCCCAATTGCTGGAGACAAAAGTCTTGTAGGAAATCATCTTTTGCTAGGAACTTAGGAATTAGGAGGGTCTAATCACAGAGGGTTCTAGAGAATCTAATTATGAGGGTGTAACTTGCTAATTGCTATGTTGACGAGTACCAGTTTGTAATGGTTAAGGCTAGGATGTCCTTATGTGTGTTGGGAAAGAGATGAAAAGGCTTCCCATCTTGTTTGATGGATATGATAGAGAGTGGATATCTACTCAGCAAAGAAGGTGCAGTAACAAAATGGTATTTGAACCATGGCCTCTTTCAATGTTATCTACAAGTGGAGCCTTTTTGGTCAAGTATAGCTATGAAGTAGACTCGAGTTTGTGCACGTCTTAATTCTTCATTGAAAGGGTAGAAGACTGGTCTGGCCTTTTATGGGGCAAATTTTTTGCGCATCAAGATTATACTTGGAACATATTAGCGGATCAAGAGCTTGGACTGAAATTCAACATCATCATTGGACTGAAACGGAGTCCTGAAATTTACTCCAGAGCTTGGAGGAGGCCAGATTAGCGCATCCAAATCATCATTGGACTGGAACTCTGTCCTGGCATGCCTGCATTATCTCCTACATGAACAATAGGCAGAATTCTGCCCTTACCCTTATTGTATCCTCTCTGAAGCAGGGGAGGGAACGATTTTTGGCATGCGTGGTTGGACAATTAGGTATTGCTAGAAAGCATGGTTCTCTAGGTCGAGGGAAGAATGCAGTTATATAGGATGATTCAGGAGAAAGTTCAGGATTGCTGTCCCACTCCATCCCATCCTGCAAGGCTCTCAAGAGGATCTTTGAAAGGTGGCAGGAGCCATGAGGGATTACATTGTTGCAGCTAACATGGAATTATCCCAGGAATTGTCAATCTTTATGAACCCCCCCTGCAGGGGAGAAAGGAATCTGAGGACAATTTGACAAACATCGTCAAGTAGATGATGGGCATCATTAGGGAGAAGATGTTTACATCTGCACCAAGTAGTGCTCCACTATACACAGAAATTAACATATACAGATATGTAGATGGCTTTGTGAAACGATATAGGGGAGTTTTTTTGGCAAGATAATTGAATAGAAAAACGTTGCATACCTACCTCTAGGCGACTCCAGCAAGTTTTCTGTCCCCTATGTTCCTGCCTCTTCATCTCTTCTACTTGTTCTCTGCATTTCCCCCCTCCATTGGTTCCACACCACTTTGGTGTTGGAGCAAAAGATCCTTAAGTCAATGTTGTGAAAGTTGAAGAATGATGAAACTCGAGGTCAAGTTGGTCCAAGAAGAGAGATTGATGTAGTCAAGTTGGTCTAGATACGAGAAGATTACAAATAGCTTTGTAATTTTGGTTGATTATTGTGTAAGGACTTTGGATACTTACAAAAAAATTTGCAGTATTTTCTTTTTTCAAGGAGTTTTAGTTGCTATAGCTACAGGATCTAAGCTCTGTTAGGTCTATATGCTGGATAGGAAGAGTTTCCACGTTTTTACAAGTTGTTAGGAGTTTCTTAAGCCCATAAATAGGCTATCTTGTGGCAAATTGAAGTTGGCCTTAAATATATGAATAGCATACATATTAATTTGATTTTTCTTTTGCTCTCTCTTCTTCATCAACCTTAACTTGTTTCTCTTCTCTTATTCTTTCTTGTTTTCTTTCTCCTCTTTACTCCGCAACCAGTAGATGAAAGTGGGAAGCGGCATCTCCTCGTTGACACTTTTAGACTTTCTTGATCAGTGCGAGTATTTTTTTGAGGATTCAAGAGATAACTCAAAAAAGGACTAGATGCCGCTAGGTATGGTTGTAGGTTGGCTTCTGACTCTTCCTTGGTTCAGATTGCTGACATTGAGGGATTACGGACTGGTTACAAGAAAGGCAACCAATGGGTTTGTGTTGCTCATAGTGAAAGGTATTGGCGGTACAAGAAATTTAGAGTGCTTAAGGGATGAGCCCATTATACTCTGAGCTGATGAAGGAAATTCTAAAAGAAAATACTACCTAATAAAGGAGGCATTTAAGTGACCAACAGATTAATTCAGGGATAGCTCCCTCACGTATGAATAATTACCAAGATAAGTTTGTGGAATTAAAGTTTGGAATAAAAGAGGAACCTTGGATAACACACAGTCACCAAGTTCATAGATGTCTTGAGACCAAAAAATGAGAGGTCAATTTCTAATCCCTTCACAAATTGGACAGTCTTTCTGTACACTTCATTGGGGAACTAAATGAGGCCGAAGAGAGATACTCCACGTATGGTAAGAGATTTATACTAAGGTACAGAGACTTCTTCATTTGGGGTATCAAATGTATTCCAGAGTTTTTTTCATGCTTTAACCATAGGGTCCATTTGATTAGAGAGAAAATTATGCTTCAAAGTGAAAGTGAGAGAGATTTTTTTGTATGAATCTTGCAAGAAAATATTTATAGTTACTAACTTACCCTTAACATACAATATGGATCATCATGATAGGAAAGAAAAAATTGTGGGTGTAATAGGAAGGGTCAGAAGTGGTTGGCCATAAGAAAATAAAAAATTTCTTGTGTGTTTAGTTAGAAAGTGGAAGCTATGTAACCATGCTTAAATGGTTTCATTTTTTATAGTTTTCATGCTAATCAAAGGTCAGACAAATGTTCTTGCAATTTATGTCATTTTCACTCTAATCAAGCGTTCTCTTAGGCTTTTGGTTACCTTCATTCTAAGAGGAGGTCAAATGAACTTATTACGTATTCTCATGAATGTTTTACTCTCTCTCTCTCTCTCCCCCTCCCAACAACAAGAAGAAGAAGAAAATTTAAAACTCCTCTAACAATAAGTGTAAAGTAATGATTGCACTTCTTTTAAGGGATTAAAAAACATCTAGGCTATCCTCACACGATTGCTTGCTTTAGTTTGAATGCATCTGCCTGTTATGCATGACTCATGTCAATGTCATGTGGATGCCCTTTTGTGTAGTGTATCGATACGGTGTTGCGTGGTTTTATCTGTATCTTGCTGTCACGTATGATCAAGTGCTGGTGTATGACAGTGGTTCATGTGTACAGGAGCATTTATTAATCGTATGTGAGCTTCTCAAGGCGAACTTGTACGAGTTTCATAAATTTAATAGAGAATCGGGAGGCGAGGTTTACTTCACAATGCCAAGACTTCAGGTTTGGGTTGTGGTTGTTTTGTTCTGAGGGCATTTTTTTTTCCCAGTCAAACAGAAATTCTGAGGGCATTTATGCCACTAACAACATGCTGGGTAATGACCTGCTTTTCAATTGTTCTTTGCAGTCCATTACCATCCAGTGTCTGGAAGCACTTCGATTTTTGCATGGCCTTGGTCTGATACATTGTGATCTGAAACCTGAGAATATTTTGGTGAAGAGCTACAGTAGATGTGAAGTGAAAGTCATTGATCTTGGAAGTAGTTGCTTTGAAACAGATCATCTCTGCTCCTACGTTCAATCTCGCTCATATCGGGCACCAGAGGTTATTTTGGGACTTCCTTACGGTAAAAAAATAGATATCTGGTCACTTGGCTGCATCCTGGCGGAGCTTTGTACTGGCAACGTGAGTTCTTTTCATTCATTAGTTATTGACTATGATTGTTAGCTAGATTCTTACTGCTCCTGCTAACTCCCGCGACCCTGCAGTCATTTTCTGGCTTAACACCTCTTTCTGTCCTTAGAGAAACTGAAGAAAATACATCTGATGACCCTCCCTAAACTATTTACCCTCCTAGATTATGATTATGCAAAAAAAGAGAAAAAAGAAAAGAAGGAAGTCCTCCTTATGCCTAAAGTTTCAATATGTTTGCTTTGCGTCTATGAATGCCATCTGCAATCCTCATAAGTAGTCTATTTCTTTCTTTCCATGAGCTAAAGTTGCAAATTTCGAAGCCTAACACCTACTTTACGCAAAAATAACCAACAATCAATCAACTGAGAAAATAATGCTGGCCTATTTGATTAAAGCCTTCCTGACCCCACTTGACATACACGACTTATGGCAGAAATGGAGAGAATCATGCTCAACATATCCCATGCCACCTTTCCTTGCATAAGCAACAGCCATTAGGCAAAGGAAAAGCCCTGTTTTTTTGTTTCTTTTTTGGGCGCATAAAAAATTAAAGGGAAAGCCTGTTTGCCTGGAAAATGTTTGTGCTAAGAATGACATCTGGAAAATGTTTCTTTCTTTCTATTCTCCAAAAGGGGGATATAGAAGTTTGATATTGCCTTTAATCAGCAATAATGTTCACAGTTTTTGAAACTTGCCAGTGAGTTCACTTGTGTAACTTTCTGCTGTTCTTGAATATTCAGATATCTTTTTTTATTATCTATGTGGCTTTGATTTCAGTCTTTATGGCCTCATTCAGCACTTTCATGAAGACAGTACTGAGTTTTATGCTATGTCGTATGCGTTCTTTAAGGAAATCACTTGTGTTCATTGTTTTCCTGCTTTTCTTTTCAAGGATTAATCCTTATTGACCATTTATTGTACTGATTCGGAGAATGAGAGAAAAAGAGAAAGGGGGAATCACCGGTTAATCCATATTGTGATTCCTTTCTTGATTCGTTAGAATGTCTAGGATACAATAAAACGTGGAGATGTTAGGTTTTCATGCATGGGATTATGCTTTATCCCATAAAGGTGAATTATTAATAAAGGCTATAATGGCTGGTAGCATATATGAAGAAATAACAGTATGGAATTGCTGTATGGAGGATAGGACAAACAGGATAACATGAGTACAAGTGACATGTTTTCGGCATAGAAGTCAAATTAAGAATCAAATTCTGAATTGGAATTACCAATTTCTATCTTATGGAACGGAGATGCATGGTGTAACAGATAGACCCTTGTCTCTATGCCAAGAGATGTGGTTCTGAGCCTTGACGTGATGTATGACCGTTGATCCTAAGGTACACACTACTTTCAGGCAGGCGAAATCTCAAAGTCCTTTTATCCAAATGTTGGGGTAAATGATGTCTCGTAATTGTCGCTCTTTTAATCTAAAGTTCGTTGTCTTTTCACATCTTCTGGGGGAGATAAAGGTTACCAGAACCTACTTACCCACACACACACACAAAAAGAAGTTCCTTTAGCTCAGCATTTTCTTCCCACTATTGGGGCCTTTAGATGTACAAGAAGGGTTTCATTTGGTTTGACTTCAAATAAGGTACTTTTACGGGCCTCTACACAATGAATGTTTCATTCAGCCTTTATTATTGGGAGATGTTTGTACGTATTTAACATTTTTGGATGTCCTGGGATATGGCTGATTTTTTGTTGCAGTTTTTTCTTAGTCTTTGCAGTTGCACAAAGAGGGATTTTGTTTTCCAATTCTGTTGGGCCTCTAGATAAGAATGGCTTCTTCTGTTTTTTTTTAAAAACCTTTTGCCAATTCCAAACACTTCAGCGGATAATGATTTAGGGCCTCCTAAAAAGGATCGCCTAAAGCATGGGTCACTCTGTTCTGGTCGGATGTTACATTATTGATTGTGCTATTCTTTATGACAATCCATGGATACTAGTACTTCTGGGTACTAAGAGATAAGAACACAAGATCAATCATACAATGTGTTCAAAAATTTAAATCACCGAAGTGAGATCAATTTGATTCGATACAGAGTCATGCATGAGATACCTTCTCTGAGTAGAAGGAAGATGTTAAATTGGAATTGATTGCTTGCTGTATCGATGCATATCATGCAACACCATTGTAGTGGTCCGGAATAACCAGCTCAGTGGGCGACTGAGCCACGAGATTTAGTCATGGCCATTCGGTCTCGTGGTGGGCCAGGTATGATGGTTCGATCATGGACATTAAGCTCAGCGAAAGGCTGGGATGGGACCCGTCAATCCTATCTGACTTGGTCAGGGAGATGGCCGGACTTCTAGGTTCAGTTCTACACGGTTCGGTGACCGTGGCTCGGGAAAACCTTCCATGCCAGCTCGCCCTTGTGCCTGTAACTACCTTTTCCAGAGTGACTGATATGACGTCATCCAAAGCGGTTATAAGCGAGATAATCATGGACGCACATGAGAGAGCCCATGTTCATGGTTGTTAACCGCCTTATTTGCTACATGAGGGGTGACGTTAGTCGAAGCGTGCTTGGCACATGTACGAACTTGGAGAGCAAGCCACGTCACAACCCTCTATATAAAGGAAAGGATGGAACCCTAATGAGGTACACACTCTTCTTCACCCAAAACCTAATCCTTTCACCCTTCTCCTGCACTTTATGACTTGATCGTCGGTGGGTCATTCTGGTGTCTGACCGGATTGGCCTTAGTCGTGTGCTACCTATGCAGGTTAGGTTCAGAAGGCTAGGACCACCCAGTCGCTGAACCAGAGGCTTAGGAGAGATTACTCAGTGCTACCTATGCAGGTTAGGTTCAGAAGGCTAGGACCACCCAGTCGCTGAACCAGAGGCGTAGGAGAGATTACTCAATCTTGATCGACAACCCCACAGTTGGTGAACCCGACGTGAACAAACCCAGATCCACGGCAGTTCCGATCAAATCCCTCTAATACCTCTCTTCCCCGTTCAGATCTACCTCAGTGTGCGGTGAAAATGGGTGGCGAATTGACCGATGTTGGTGTCTCTGGCCTCAAGAACACCACTCCCACTCCTCCGATCGGCAGCCTTGTCTCTGTGTCCATTCCTCCTAGTGAGGGCCTCTCTCCCTCCAGACTTGACGAGGGCATATAGCCAGTTGCTGAAAAAACGATTGGACAAGGACATGGACATGGCCCTCCTCAAGGTTGAAATGGGAAGGTTGAAGGAGGTGTTCAACGAAGCCTCCTCATCGGCCTCGAAATCTGGCGGTGGAGGAAGGCGGCGCGAAAGGCTCCCACCTCCTTCACAACTGAATCCCTGAGAAGAACAGCCCTACCGTGGCTTTGCTAAAGATCAACTCGCTCCACCCATCGAGGATGGCCGTGCGGCGAGTGTTGTTGTTTATAGACAACAGATGCCCTCCACTGTGCATTGCTCGGATAGTAGGCGAGCCTGGGCTGTAGAAGGGCTGGAAGCGCTTCGGTTGCCAGCTCTTACTCCACTGGGCGATACGAACATTCTCACGGATCGTCTAGTTATGAGAATATCCAGTTGCAAGACAACGAAAATCGTGAAATAGTGGAGTATACGGTTGGTCAGCCCGAAGCGCGCGTGACGGTCGAAAGGAGAAGGATCGCTGTGAGGATCCTGAGAAGTATCTTGCCGCATGTCAGACGAAGGCTACGAGTGGCCAGAGAGAAAAGGCTCCTCAACAAAACCTGGAAGGTGTCAAGGAAGCTCGGCACAGTAGGATGGCTTAAGAGCCCATGCCAAAAGTTCCCTTGGATGCATCCATATCGTCAGGTCTGAGCAGAGGACAGGGATGTGGCGCGGGCAGGCAGTCAAGAGGCTCAATAAAATCAGTCGGCGACTCGTTCAGTGTATCCTGAACAAAATTTTTGCCCTGGGATGGTAACCGAGTCTGAAGAATCAGTGGAGCTGTCCGAGGAGATGATGATGACCATCCGCCCGAGACCTAAACAAAGCGTACAGGAGGATAACGTTAGCTACATACATGACCTAATGCTGAGTCTAAATTGCTTGGGCAGGCTTCATCGTTCCTCGGGCATCTCATCCGAAGTCAACACCGTCGGAGGATATGTTCCTCTAGACGGGAGCGTCCTGCCTCGGCAAGAACACCTCGCCTCGGGAAGAACAATGAGCAGTGATAGGATGCTAGTCCTATCGTTCAGGCAACTCAAAAACCCTATTCAGGCCACAATTTGGCCTGAAAATGCATGGAAAACATCAAGAAACTGCAGAAAACTGAGAAGAATGAAGGATCAATCAACATACCAGAGTTTTGTGGATGATAAGGCTGCAAATCTTGTGCCTGAAACTCTGAGTTTTAGAGAGAGAAGCTCTCAATCAATGGAAAACAAGAGAGAGAAGGAAAAAGTGACTTTCTCTCTCCTCATCCACCTTTGACTTCTAGGTTCGGCCCTACACAGTTTGGTAACCCTGGCTCGGGCACGGAGGCTCGGGAAAACCTTATGTGCCAGCTCGCCCACACACCCATAATTGCCTTACCAAAGCGACGTATATGATGTCGTCCGAAGCGGTTATAGAGCGAGATAATCATGGACGCACATGAGAGAGCCCATGTACATGGTTGTTAACCGCCTTATCTGCTACGTCAGGGGTGACGTTAGTCGAAGCGTGCTTGGCACATGTACGAACTTGGAGAGCAAGTCACAGCCCTCTATGTAAAGGAAAGGATGGAACCCTAATGAGTTACACACTCTTCTTCACCCAAAACCCTAGTCCTTTCACCCTTCTCCTGCACTTTCTGACTTGATCGTTGGAGGGTCATTCCGGTGTCCGACCGGATTGACCTTTAGTCTTGTGCTACCTGTGCAGGTTAGGGTCAGAAGGCTAGGACCACCTAGTAATTTTGATCGACATCCCCACTACCATGACTCCTGCTTTCATTGATTCGCACCAGATATGAATCGTAGGGTTGGTATATGGAATCTAATTGTGTGTTATCAACCGCGAACCACACAATTTGGATCATAGAGGTTTTTGCTCATGTACAGAGCTCTGTAAACACCAATACACCTGGAATGCATTCATCTTATTTTTTGTCCTCCATTTGATGAAAGAAAGAATTTTAGTATGTTTATGTTTTCTTTCCCCACTCATTCCTTGACTGGGAGCACTTCATCACCTTGATTTTGTAGTGAGGATATGATTCATCGGAATTATAGCATGTTTTTATCTGTGGTTATGTATTTACTCAACAACTGGGTCATGGATGTATGCAGTTGTGCTTTTTCCTTTTTCCTTTTGAGTTCTGGTGTTGAGCATTATACTTGTCTTACTCTCAACAAAATAGGGAGATATTGCGAATATCCATCCTAATACCGCATAGAGTTTGTCATGTTGTTCTTTGGTGGGTGAATATTTTTTCCATCTTATCATAAGCATGATTAGTTTAGTGTCTTTTGAATTAGGAATGCGCTTTTCCTTGATAAGAGGGATTGCCCGCCCTAGTTGATTAGCATGGGGTTCGTGGTAGGTAGCTTTATGTAAAATGGTATTAAGGCTTTGGTTTTTCGTGGGCTCTTGGGGTTTAGTGTCTCCATTAGATTTACTACCCATCTATGAGTATGAATGCTTGCAACTCCAACTACAGATGAGATAGCATGTGATACAGTGATAGCACGTGATGGACACTTATGGGAATTGCAAGTGCAACTTGATTTGGGTATCTTACAAGGTGGGCTATAGCTAATCCCAACCCTGCCTAGAAAATGTACATTTTTCGAACGGTTTCTCATTCCACATCACCTCTGTGGGTTTATAGTGAGGCTTTCAACACTTTATGAAATCCTCAAACGTTTTGCCTTAGAATAACCGGTGGTATTGGTGATGCTTTTACCTGATGCCCCATAAATAGCAGGTACCCATTTGCTTCTCCTTAAAATGGGAGGAGTTCGATATTTGTAGAGCTGGAGAAGTTTAAGATTGTCAATCTTGGAAGGATTCTTGTTTCCCTTGCTGTGTTCTTGTGTTAAACTTAAACAGTAGTATTTTGTTTTTAGAATTGTTGAAAGGTTAATTGACAGGAACTTGCCCAACCTGTGACAGGGCTGCATCTTTTCAACCTTCCCCCAAGCATGGTTGGGGAACCCTGTTCCATATCCGCCATGTTACCATCGCCCTATACCTACCCTTTTTGTTTTTCCCTTCAACATAGGAGTAACTTGCCTAACTTATCATGATCAGTTTCCTTAGCTTTATAGATTGCAATCCCTAATGCATTTTGTTTAATGGAGTTCAATGTGGTGTAGGTCCTCTTCCAAAATGATTCACCTGCCACATTAATTGCTCGGGTGATTGGGATCATAGGTCCCATTGAGCAGGACATGCTTGCAAAAGGGCGTGATACATATAAATATTTCACCAAAAATCACATGCTTTATGAACGGAACCAGGTAATGTTCCTTCGTCTATGGTTTTCTTGTTTTTAGAAGTGTCCTGTCCTATGGCACGTAAAGCATTTTTCTCTGTTTTTTATGAAATTTGTGGGAATCCTACTTATGAGTAATAAGGTAGACGCTACACCAATCCAGTGGCCGAGACAAAAAGGAAAAGATTCTTTTTTTTAGTAGTACAAGAAGGAAGGGTACAATTTCCAAATACATTTAGGCTCCGTTTGTTTTGATGAATGTAAAATGTTTTTTCAAAAAACCAACTTTAAACTTTTATTTTCCGGTGTTTTGTTGGCACATGAAAAATATTTTCCAAAACAATGGCAGATTGCTTGTTTAGAAGTATTTCAATCGAGTAAACTCTGTTTCTCCTCTCTCTCGTTTTGGATCTAATATGATCTGGGAGAAGAGAATGGAATACATGGTTTTGGAAAATGTCGGACCATTGGGGGGTGAAATGTAAAAATGACTTACGGCCAAAATTAGAAGAAAACAATTTCACCTCGTTGGTGCAAAATGTTTTACCTTGAAATATTTTCCTCCTTTTTCTAGCCAAACAACGGAAAATGGTTAAAATATTTTACCCAAAAATATTTTACGTCCAAACAAACGGAGCCTTGCACCCTGAACCCGGTCGCTGCTGACCAAATTCCGGTCCTGTAATATATATTTGGGTTCGGGTTGTTCAGGTTCACCAAAGTTGCAGCCCAATATCCAGCTCTTCAAGCTCTGTATTTGCTGTTCTTTGGAAGAAGTGAAAAAAAATGAGCAAGTCTGCTATCAGCTGACTGGAAATTAAATTTCATACTCGCTATCTCAGCCTTGTTTCCTGCATTTGAAATACATGCATAATGATGCCTTACTTTGTGGTTGGTTATTATAATAGTTCTTTCCAATTTTTACATAATTTTAATTGGTAAGATCAAAGGGGTGGATAAATACGGTTGATTAATGATAGTTGTCACTTGTCGAGTCTATGGGATTATTCGCTTCACTATTATCTAGCATGGTTTGTATCACATTGGTCTTTGCTGCATTGTTTATGTTGGTGACTGGTTAAAGGCTCTATTCTTAGTAAGGATGAGAGATTGGGGATGGTGTAACACCTAGAATACAAGTTGGATGGAGCAAGTAGTTCGGGAGGTTCTGTGCGACCTTGAGATACTAAGAAATAACATCCGAGTAAGATGAGTGTAGTTGAAATGAGAATGTTGAGTTAGATGTGTGGTAAGACGTTGCTAGATAGAATTAGAAAAGAGAACATTCGCAGAATCGTAGGGGTAGCACTGAATTCAATGTTTTAAAAGTCACTAGGCACTAGTTGGGCTGCCGGGCACCACCTAGCGATTAATCGGCACCTAGAGATTTAGTCGGTTTTTCCTCTTTTTTTCTTTAATTTTCAAAAATATTCTCCTCCCACCCGAAGCTTTGAGTAAGTAGAATAACATGAGTAACACAAAACTTCAAACAACATCCAAATAGAGGAAATAAAGCCTAGATACACATAATTTCACAACAAATAGAGCCTACATACACATTATTTCACTTTATGTTGTACTGTGTAGATATATATATCACTAGTGCATGCCCGTGCCTGAAGACACGGCGCAACACGTTTTGGTCATACGCTTGGCGATAGGAGAGAGAGCGAGGGAAAGGGATGTGCTGGTCCTATGATGATCTAATCACATTGTTACCTAGGGAAAGGGATGTGCTGGTCCTGTAGTGATTTTATCAAACAATACAATTCAAACGAAAGAGGAACAAAGTCTACAGCAAATACTTTCTAAGATACATATGTTATCTTGGTAAAACTTTTAAAATTCTTAAATTCACTTTGCTGTGTCCCCAGCATGTCCCCCGGTAAAAATATTTAAACCTAATGGATACCTCATGTGGCGTGTCCATACATGACTCCATGTGTTCCCGACGTGTCGCGTGTCCTCGCAGGGTCGGACCACAAAGTGTATCCAAAGTCAAATCAAAACAAAAATTAAGAGAGCTACGAAATTTGCTCCTAAAAATGGATCATAAAGAATTAATTCACTCCCCACTAATTTCACTCTCTCAAACATGCATTTTAAAAACACAAAGTAGGCATCTTTGAAAGACACATGTCAACTGGGGACAAAGAATATAAATAGTAGAAATACAAATAACAAAGTTATAGATCAAAAAAATTGCCATCCTTGTTAATTTAGATTTGTGTTAGGGCCATTTAGCACTCAAAAAATCCAAACACCCCAACTTGCAGCTTATACTATAAAGAGAAACTACCTTCTGATGCACGGTACTCGGTTGAAACGAAGAACCAACATACCTTAAAAGTAGGTTGCTATCACTGCTTTTTCGAAGTTGTTACTATCACTGCTTTCAAAAGTGAAGGAAAAGATGGGTAGAAATCACCCAAATAGTCTTTAGAAATACAATGAAAAGAAAGGAAGACCTACCCGAAGTGAACTATGAAATGTGGAGTTCTAATGCATGTGAAATGCAAGGAAAGAGGTACCAACAAAAAAAAATGCAAGGAAAGGCAGTCTCCAGGTGTGTGACCAATGGATTAAGGTAGAAAAATCATAGTATGATTCATTCCCTTCACTTTCTTCATGGATGCTGTATCTGCTCTTTATAGTAAAAAAGGTTGTTGGCTCATAAGAAATAAACAGGTGTAGGCTACCAACACATTTTCTCATGTCACTGCCAAAAGGAGCATTTCTTGATCCGTGACATAACTAACCCCATACCTAATTCTAGATTTCAGCATAGTAAAAAGAGAGGCTACAATTAAAAAATCAAACTGTAAGCCACCTCTAAATTCTTCAAAAAAAAAAAAAAAAGCCACATAAAGGGAATCGGTCTACGGTGGTAGATTTTTTCAAAACTTTTGGGGGAGTGATTTTGCAACTCCCCTTTGTGTCTATATTAGGTGATTGTTTTGTGAGGGAAGGGGAGTGGCGTTAGAGAAAAAGGGAGTGGCAAAATCAATTCCCAACTTTTAATGTATAAACTAAGAGGCCATGACATGAACTGAAAACTTTATACAAAAAATTTATTTCAAAACTTTGTACAGAGATTGGCTATACACAGGTCATGGACATGAAGAACCCATATTCTACCAAGCCTAACTAACGCACAAAATCTTCAAAATCTACCAAGCCTAACTAACCCATCTTGTGGCCATGACATGACCAAGATTTTTTGTCAGGTATCTGAAAACTAAACCGTAGAATTTGGAAGCGACAGCCGCCAACAGTTTTCGAAGTTCGAAACCCAACAAAAACCTAAGTTGGAAAACTTCACAGGCCGTGTATTAGCAGAAATCAAACTCTCAAAGTTTGGAAATCAAACTCACAATCAAAGGCCATGTATTAGCAGAAATAATGCTCCCAATCAAAGGCCGGGTGTTAGCAGTGGGAAATCAAATTCCCAATCAAAGGCAAATTCCCAATTTCGGAAAACCCTAGTGCGAAATTGAGGATGAGGGGAGTCGGAAAACCCTAGTGCGAAATTGAGGATGAGGGGAGTCTTACCGTAGAGGGATAAATTGATTTCGTGGATATGGAGAAGATAGTACAGAGATTGAGGCGGTCAATCTCCAGCTGATTGGTGGGCGTTGAGCTCTTCTTCATCCACCGAGGAGTGGATTCTAGGGCGAGAGAGAGAGAGAAGAGAAGTATCTGAGAGAAAGAGGAAACGCGATGGAGAAGAGGGAAACGGCTGGATAGATAGGCGTGAGTATTGGAAATAGGTTGGAATCAATGATTCAATTCAACGGCCATAACTTATTGTGAAATTGCAATCCGACGGCTAGAAAGGTGCTCATGTTTGTATGAGTAGATAAAAAACCGCTCTGTTTTATAATATAGATATTTAGTTGTTTACATCGATTTAGGTTTAGATTTAGATCGTTTACAGTGTACTCAAACCCTTATAGTATATTATCACAACATGTAAACCCTTGTATTTGCAAAATTACGTATTTAACCTCCTATTAATCCTGCCTAGCTGCCTAATCCCGCCTAGCTGATTAGTCACCGCCTAGTCGATTAGTCACTGACTAATCCCGCCCAGCGGCCGACTAATCGTCCCGACGACTAATTCAGTGCCTATGCCCTAGTCGAGGCGGCGGACGACTGCCTAGCGACTAGGCGCTGCATAGGCGGGCCACCTAGACCGATTTTTAGAAAATAGAGGCACCGATAGAAGATAAGATGAGATAACATAGATTAAGAAGGTTTGGACATGTCTATCGTAGATCAATCGATGCAGTAGTTAAAAGTGGTATGGTTACGGTTGAGGCTAACATTAAGGGGAGGGATGGACCGAAATTGTCGTTAGAGGTGATAGTTCCAAAGGATCTAGGTTTTTTGAATATCATAGAACATGATGCACTCCACAGAGCTTAATGGGGAAAATAGATTCATGTAGTTGACACCAATTGATTAGGCTTAGGGCCCTGTTTCGTTTGTTTTTGTTTTGGTTAGAGGCAAACTGAATTTATATGAAGAGAAAACGGTGGAGACAAAATGCACAATAGATAGGTTGAATGTAACATGTATATTTGCTGCATACTTACAACGCAGTGGTGCTTTTGTTTACTACTTCAGGACACCAGCATGTATCTTTGCTGCATACTTTTATTCACAGTTGGGAGTTTTGTTTGTTACTTCAGGACACCAGCAGACTGGAATACCTAATCCCTAAAAAGACATCCTTAAGGCACCGTTTGCCAATGGGGGATCAAGGCTTTATTGATTTCGTTGCTCATCTGCTTGAAATAAACCCAAAGAAGCGTCCATCTGCTTCTGAAGCTCTAAAACACCCATGGCTCTCATACCCTTACGAACCGATATCATCCTGACCATCTGAAGGTTTCCATGGTGGAGATAGCCTGCTGCACGTGCTTTGTGTGCTTATCTTTGCGTATTTTGACACAGGGAACAGAACCACACTTGCTTCTCAACTGAAGTTGGTTTTATTAAATTGAAACATTCATTGAAGATGTGTTTTGTTTAATTGGCTGTATCTGTTCGTTGCTCAGTATCAGCTTGTATTGCAATCATTCACAACCACGAATGTAATCTTTGCACGCACGCACGCGTTGTGTATTTGTAGGTTTTTTTTTTTTTGGGCATTTCCTTTGTTTTGTCTGACAAAAGGGGGATGTTGGATCTTGTTGTACATGATGTGATAATTCTTCTAGGGTATCCAGTAATAATAGCTTGTGAAATAGTTTTTTGATCCAATTTTGTTTCATATTTGTTGCGGTAAGTATGTTTCCATTTACCAATTGGTTGTGATGTATGTGTAGCATTGTAAATCCTGGGCTCTATATGCAGAGACATATTCCATAGTTTCAAACCATTGGTGTAAATGAGGCATTGGTTCATTCTTTTCTCCATTATGTATAGGATTTCGTAATTCTTTACCATGATTAGGTATTGGTCGGGTCAACTTACTGATAAATGGGCAGCCTACGAATCTATGACACTATTAGTGGGGATTCGACAGCAGCTGTAGCTAAAGAAAGCTCCCTTTATGAATGAGTAATCCCATCATACTCATCTCTTCATAATTTGGTAGAGGTCAGTACGAGTTAGGGGTATAAACTTAACCGGGCTAGCACAACCATGGCATGTTATGGACCGGCAGGACGTGACACATATACTTAGGTGGGGTGAGATGTTGTGCATGCCAGCATGCAACACAGGCACGAAAAAACAAGATTGTGCATCTTGAAACATACTAATTCCCCTTTCTCAAAAAAAAAAAAGAGTTGGGATAGAAAAAGTTAGAGAATATTTTGCCTTGCTTCAGAGAGAGAGAGTGCTAAGGTTTTAAAAATTACTTTCCTTTCTTATTTCAAAATCCGGCTCTTTTTTTTGGCAATGAAATTTTAATGCTTTCTGTCTTTTTCATAACACAAAAGAGTTGGAATAGGAAAGATTAGAGAAGATTGAAAATATGATTTTCCAGCTTTAGGACTCTTCTCAACCGTAGAATTTATGAAAGTTAAGTTTGGGACGTTAGATTTATGTACATAGGGTTAAAATACTAAGCTGTTTTATTATATAGATTTATTAGGTTATCATCGATACACAATCAGGTTTGCAATGTGTAAGGCATGGTAAGGTTTATACGTACTTGCCCACTTAAAACAAGCTCCAAAAACGAAAGCACTTCTATATTCACCAAAGCTTTGATTTTTCCTTGTGGTTGTACTCTTGTGGTGTCATTTGTCATGTCATGGATTTGAGCCATGGTACCCCTCACTCATCATATTCACCACGTACTCTACAACTCTACCACTACATCGCCCCCACTCATCATATTCACCATGTCCTCTACAACTCTACCACTACATCACCGCCATCTCTTACCACCACTGCCATTTCAACCACCTCCATCTCTCCACCACCTTCCATCGTAAAAATCACTCACCTATTCACCACCATGACTATATCATCACTTCCTACCGTCATCACCAGCACTCCTCACCATTTCTTTATACTTGTACCAACCATTTTGTTATAGTTCAACTTTCAACATTTTTATCAATTAACTTTTCAGATTATAAAATTCCGCAATTAGTTTTCAGTACTTAATCTTTTTCCTTTCCGCGTAACGATAAATATGCATGGAGACAGCATAATGGTTAAAAATATGGCATGTGCAAGAGTTTACACGAGCATTATAAGGACAGGATATACTTTCTTGGATGATGCTACGGTGTCCACCAGTCGTTTGGGAACACTGTAAAAAATGGCATAACTTACCATTAAAAGTATAACCAAAACCTTACAAAGGCATAGCCCCCAAAATTCCCAAAATTGCCTTTGTAAGGTTTTGGTTATACACATCACTGGTCTTGGTTATACTTTTAATGGTCAGTTATGCCATTTTTTACGGTGTTCCCAAACAGCGGGTGGACACCGTAGCATTTCCCTACTTTCTTTAGAACATTCATCGATGGATAGTGCTATGGTGTTTCCGGTCATTTTGGAGACACAGTAAATTCTAGCATAACAAAACCATTTACAACATAACCAAAACCATTAAATGGTATAACATGTTATGCCATTGTGTGGACTAGGGGCATAACTTTTATTATTATTATTATTATTATATTAGGTCATAACAATTTCTCAAAAATGGCATAACAAATCACTCGAAGGAATAACACTTTTTAAAAATGACATAACAAGTATTATGCCATTATTACAAAAATGGCATAACATAACCACTTGGAGGCATAACAAAAAACCTTTGGGAGGCATAACCGGTATGCTATGGTGTCCTCTTTTGGGAGTAGATACTCTTCATGGATTATTTACTTTTTAGGGAATGACTTCGGTGTCTCCCCCCATTTTTGAGGCACCGTAATTTTTGGCATAACAAAACCATTATGAGTATAACCAAAACCATTACAAGCATAACCATAACAAGGCATAACTTGGTTGGTTATGCCTTGGTTGGTTTTTGGTTATGCCTTGTTATGGTTCCGTTATGCTTATAATAGTTTTGGCTATGCTTGTAATAGTTCCGTTATGCCAAGAATTATGGTGTCTCTGTTCCCTACTTTTGATTCTTTTATTCATCCCCCTTCTGGGAAATGCTACTGTACACACATCCGTACTATATGCACTCGTATTACCAAACCATTGAGAGGCGTAACAAAATACTTCCTTCAGTTGTTATGCCTCTCAATGGTAAAATGTTATCGTACCAAACACTTCTTTCAATTTTTATGCCTCTCAATGGATGTTATGTCTCTTAGTGGTTTGGTTATACCTCTCAATAATTTGGTTATGCATTTCAATGGTTTGATTATACGGGTGCATATGGTACGGGTGTGTACTGTACATGACCCCCTCTTCTTTTCTCTTTCCTCATTGTGAAATTTTGTATTGTATTAGAGCATTTCCATTGTAATAAGCAAATGGGTGTAGATAAACAACTTAACAACAATACTCAAAAAATAACCCACATTGGAATAATCAAAACTAAATTCCACTCAACTTTAATAAGCAAAGTTACAAGTCAAATAACTAAACTTAACAACTTTTACCAATAACCAAATTCATTAACCCAACTCAAAACTCAATAACTCAAAAACACCTCACATTGGAATCGTCTCTTCGAAATGAATAATTTGGTGTGGTCGGATGCGTGATTAGAAATCGTTGCGATTAGACAAATGTGCATTGTGTATTGTGAGAATTTTTTTATTAGGGATGCAAAAATAACTAATGTGAAGGTAGATGTTAATTTTGATTATGAACATAGATAATCAAATGCTGACGTGACATATTTTGGTCAATAATTTTGATTATTAACTTGCGGATGCTTTTAGGTGTCGACTTGTCAATGTTTTTGTTTTTTGGTAAAGTACTTGTCAATGTTTATCCAATACTCGTGTTAAGGAACTCGTCGTCATCATCAATCAATCAAACAAATATAAAATAAGACCCATACGATTCCTTCTGTCTCTCCGATCCCAAAATAAATACAGTACTAGCTTTAATCCTATTTGTTTCCTCAAAAATCACAACCAGCAGAGAGAGAGAGAGAGTGCTTCGATTAATGGCGTCAATGAGCTTCTTGAGTAGTCAGATCACGGGAAAAAACTCATCATGGGTCGAGTTTGGGACAAGTCGTAGTGGGCGGGTGGGAATTGAGCGATGTGGTGCAGCGAGAGTCGGGCGGTTGAGGGTCTTTGCTTCGGAGGCTCGGACACAGCCCGATCTCAGCGTCACCGTTAACGGGCTCAAGATGCCCAACCCGTTTGTCATCGGGTCGGGTCCTCCCGGGACTAATTACACTGTCATGAAGAAAGCTTTCGATGAAGGTTGGGGCGCTGTCATCTCCAAAACAGTAAGCGTTCTTCCATTTTAGTAGTTCTAATTTTCGAGCTATCCTTTGCGTTTTCGTTTTGGTTTTTTCAGATACTTAATCGTATTGATATTCCTGCAATTTGATACACCGGGCTTAATATAAGCACATGCCACATGCAGTTAACTAAATTTGGGCCACCTCTCATTGTGCGAAATGCCTATGGCAGGGGAGCAGGGTCAGGTCCGGTTTGGGCCCATCCACTTTGGGGACTGAGCTCCTGTCCAGTCTTCCTTCCCCTCCAGTCCGGTCCAGTTTGGGCCCATTTGTGGGCCCTTCCATGCTCACAACAGTGATCGGAACCATTAACTTTTTAGAGCTCGCCGAGAACATTGACCATGTCAAAAGTCATGTTGATCGGATTCGGTTTGATATGTTTTTTTATAGCATTAAGCTTCAGGTAGTTGTGTCAAATGGATCCCAATCCAGTGTTGCACACTTTTTTTACAAGCTTAATGCATTTCGAAATATTATCAATCAGGATCTAATTAACCTGTTTTTGACGTGGTCATGTTCTCGGCGAGCTCTAAAAAGTGAACGTGCCCAAACTGGACCGGACTGGAGGAGAGTTCATTTTGGGTCCTTTTCAGGCTCAATACAGTGATCCCAACCATTTATTTTGTAGCTCTTAAAAAATTTTAAGTGTGACGAATGTTGATAGATATGTAAACAAATCCCCTTAGCACAAACAAAAAGGAACAATATATGTGTAAATTGGTATTTGCCGGCCATTTTTCTTGTATTTACGGGATTTATTCACTTAGCTATCAAGGTCTGATCAAACTAACTTTTTGCTCTAATGTACATTTCTGCGAGAGCTAAAAAATGAACTACAATGGTCAGGTATCATTGGATGCTGCAAAAGTTGTAAATGTTA
Source organism: Rhododendron griersonianum (assembly GCA_018127125.1). Lineage (NCBI taxonomy): Eukaryota > Viridiplantae > Streptophyta > Magnoliopsida > Ericales > Ericaceae > Rhododendron > Rhododendron griersonianum. The sequence continues at coordinate 19,959,980 of CM030795.1, forward strand.
CCCCCCGATATGCTAGGCTACGAGCAGGAGCAAATGGTTCAGCAAAAGGACAAATTATTGGTTGGGAGAATATTGAACTCATAAGTGATAGGCCTCTTGAAACCATGTTGAAGGAATTTAAGCAATTGAAAGAAGAGTATCCTGATAGGATACTTATTGCTTCTATCATGGAGGAGTATGACAAAGCTGCATGGGAGGAACTTATTGGCCGAGTTGAGCAAACTGGAGTTGTAAGCTCGTGCTCTCGCTAAGATAGTTTGTATCAATCGTGTCTGTGGCTAAGTAGTATATACAATGTAATTTTGTTCATCTAACATATATAGCGTTCTTGTTTAGGATGCTATTGAAATCAATTTCTCATGTCCTCATGGTATGCCTGAGCGTAAGATGGGTGCTGCAGTTGGGCAAGATTGTGTTCTTTTGGAGGAAGTTTGTGGATGGATTAATGCAAATGCCACTGTTCCAGTTTGGGCAAAAATGACTCCAAATATTACAGACATTACACAGGTTTGCTTGTCATCTATTTTCCTCTCGTCATTGGTTATTTGAGAACTTAATTTACTCTTCTAGAGAAAAATCATAGATGTTGCGGCATGATTTCTTGTTTCCAGTCACATGGAAGAAGTTACAATATAAAATGTGTTTCATCAGTTTTATGTATTTGTTTTCTTTTTTTTGAACAGCAAAAAAAGAATGTTATTAGTCACTTGAAAAGACTACAATGCTTAAAAGGAACAAGAGCACAGTTTATATATTTGTGGTTTGAGCTATCCAAAGTCCAAACTTGTTTAGGAGTTGAATTTTTAGAGCTCTCCTTCTCGCTATCTTGTTAAATCCTTGACACGTTTGCCCCATATATTTTATGAAGGGGACAATACTATTTTAGGTTTGTCTACAAGTACATCTATTAGTACTTTATAAGTGGGGGCCAATAGAAACAGGAACATAAGGTTTTGAGCACTACTTGTCCAAGAAGGTTTAGGTTTCGATGGAGGGGACAATACTAAGTTAGGTTTGTCTATAAGTACATCTATTAGTACTTCATAAGTTTGGGGGCCAATAGAAACAGAACACAAGGTTTTGAGCACTACTTTTTCAGTTCCTGGTCATCTGAAAGTTGAACTTATGTTTACTACGATAGCTTAGCTACTTGGCTGAGCATCTAGTGTTCTTTGTCTCTCCTTTTTTGTATCCCTCCTTTTCCCCCCTTACAATTATTTTTCCAAGCACGGGTGTGAAGTGTCATGAAACTTTGCAATCAATACCCATGGCTAAGTGAACTCCTCGTTTCCTGGGGTTTAGGCATACCTTTTTCGAACAAGGGGTTTAGACATATTGACCAGCGGAATTTATTCTTTCAACACATAACAGTGAGGAGTGCATTTCTCTCTTCTTCTTTTTTTGTCACCTTTCCCTATTTGTATCTGTGTTAGTTTCTTTTCCTTCAGATAAGTGCATTTTACCATGTTTTTGTCATTTATGAGAAGGAATGTATGGGTTTTGATTCTTATTCATCTATTTCCCTTCTTTGATTTTTATAGCCAGCTAAGGTGGCTCTAAGTTCCGGATGCGAGGGAATATCTGCAATAAACACAGTAATGAGTGTTATGGGAATCAATCTCAGTACCTTGCATCCAGAGCCTTGTGTGGAGGGGTTAGCACTTTCACCCGACTATATGAGATTTTATATTGACTTATATAATTCAGCAAGTTTTACATACAAAAATGATTTCAGATACTCAACTCCTGGGGGCTATTCTGCCAAGGCAGTCCATCCTATTGCACTTGCAAAAGTGATGAATATTGCACAGATGATGAAAGCAGAATATGGAGGTGAGGATTATTCACTCTCTGGCATTGGAGGTGTCGAGACAGGTGGTGATGCTGCTGAATTTATACTTCTTGGATCAAATACTGTTCAGGTTTGACATGATATGATGGCATTTTATTTCTATTTAATTTATGCGATGTTTTCATGTATTTATAGTTTGTGGCAGGTAAACTTTGGCTGCGTGTAGGCATGTCTTTCATTTCCTCGCATTGGTTTCTTTTTGAAACTCTGCATTGCCCATGTTTTTCATTTTAGGATGCAGATCAAAATACTGTCATGTTTGTTTTGATATTAGATGTGGTGATGAAGTATGGATCTGTTTTATCACACATTTTCATGCGGTGATGAAGCATGGATCTGTTTTATCACACATTTTCACGGTCATCTCTAAACAAATACAAGATGACTTGCATGCTATGGTGGAGGTCCCACTTAGGTTATGTCACACTCCTAGTCCTACTGATCTCAGTCTATTTGCTCCTCTAACATGAGTTTCCTAAAGTTCCTTCTCAAGGATCTCACATCCAGCATTATACAGACGTCATGGAGGTATGGATATGCTCCATGTTCGATTTTTCAGTCTCATCTTAGCGCTTGCTTAAGGAGACATAGTTTTGATTTTAACTCCTTAGCAGCCTTCATATATCTGATCATACATCACAGTTAGGTGCTCAGCCATGGTATGCTCCTATTTCCTGGGTATTGAAGTGCGTGATCCAAAGATAGAAGTAGCCTATCTCAGAGGAAGTATGCGTTAGATATCTTGTGTTGATTAGGGAGAGTTACTTTCTAAGCCTGAGCAGTATTGTCCCTTGGTTGGTAAGTTGAACTATATTGCCATTACTTGTCAAGATATCTTGTTTGTTGTTAGTTTGGCAAGTCAGTTTATCTCTGCTCCTTGTCTTCCACATTGAGAAGCTATTCTTAGGATTGTGAGATATCTCAAGGCTTATCCAAGGCGTGGTTTGCTTTATTAAGCTAGTGGGCACCTGCGTTTACCTTTCTTGGTGATCCACCCCAGGATATTTTACCTGTGATGAAAATCTTGTTACTTGGAAGAGTGAAAAGGAGGCAGTTGTTGCACGAATGAGTACATAGGCGGAGTACAGTGTTGTGGCCCATACTACACGTGAAATCGTGTGGGTGTACTCAAGCACATTACAGTTGATTGTTCTCTTGATCGAGAAAAGTTGGATAGTCGTGTGATAACTGATAACTGCTCCCTTTGTCTATTGACGCCCAATTAGCTGAGATATTTACTAAACTGTTGTTTAGGTCACAATAAGAGATATTATGCACCAAGCTGGGACTTTGTGATGTTTATTCTCGAGTTTGAAGGCGAGTGTTAGAAGATATAGCTGTTAGTAAATAAGGAGGGTATCGCCGTCGTGAGTGAATAATAAGGAGGGTATTGTTGTCATTGTATTCAATCACGCTCTTTTATATTAGTATAATCTGTGTATCAGCTTTAATTACTTGTTGGTTAACCCTAAACACTTGTACTCTCTATACATCTGGTGGCATCCCCGTTCTTCTGTACAAGGGTGGCATCCCATTGATGTTTTTTGAATAAAATCTATTGCCTATTCATAAGAAATGCAAATTTTGAGGTGGATGTGTGGTAAGACTAGACGAGACAAGATTAGAAATGAAACGGTTCGTGAGATGGTAGGTGTAGCACTCATAGAAGAGAAGTTGAGGGAAAATAGGCTAAGGTGGTTTGGGCATGTCTACAGTAGACCAGGAGATGCAGTAGTTAAGAGAGCGGATAGGATGGCTTTGGGCAGCAATGCTACGGGGAGGGGTAGACCTAAATTGACATTAGATGTTGTGGTGCGCAAAGATATGAGTATAGTAGGTTTGTGTGAACAAGTGGCCCTTGACAGAGCTCAATGGAGGAAAATGATTCATGTAGCCAACCCCAAGTGATTGGGACATAAGGCTTGGTTTGGTTTGGTTATCCAAAAGAAATGCATCACTTTGCTGCAATTAGCATAATCCATCCAATTTCTTGTTGAAGTGCACTAGTTAAAGGCAAAAATGGGGGATGAGATCCAGTGTGTTTCGTGCATGAGAAGTCCAAAAATGAATGATCAATTAGGTGGCGTGTACGAGAAGCCAACTGATGGCTGCTCTAGCTGCTTGGACTTCTAACGTGTTTCACCCTATCCATTGTGCATAAAGGGAGAAAACAAGCACTAAAAGCTCTGATACCCCCTTGGGCCGCATGTAACAATTAGGTTTGAACAGAACTCCCTTTGAAATTTGAGCATAGTGGTGATTATGGATTAGGTTGTTTGTTGGTCTCCCAAAAGTTATTCGGGTTGACCATGCAACCTTCCACAATATTCTGTTTTTGTCCACCTGATACAAAAATTAAGCATCTTAATCTAAAAATGCACTGAAATTCCATATAACTTAAACACTTTGTCAAGTCTAATCTAAAGTATTTTGATAGACCTTGAACTCTTGGACATCTTTTTTTGTTACAGAGGAGCATACCATTTAAATGCAATGGCCAAAACTACTATGTGACGCTTTTTTTTATACGACTGCGTGACTTCTTTTTTTTTATCAGACTATGCGACGTTTATATTTTATGACCAATATTTTGTTGCACTTAATCAGATTTCTATGGCAGTTAACTTCAGAAGACCATTTATTTTTATTTTTTTAATCTTCTACGAGTTAAATGAGTTTATGCATTCATTTGCTTCTAGGTCTGCACTGGTGTTATGATGCATGGATACGGCATTGTTAAGAAACTTTGCTCCGAGCTGCAGGATTTCATGACGATGCACAATTTTTCTTCTATAGAAGATTTCAGAGGGTATTTTGTTTACTGAACAGTTTAACTACAACATTTTTACCTTGCTGATGTTCGACAATCTGAAGATTTTGTTTAGTGAGCAGTTTTCCAACAATCTGAAGATTTTTACGACGTCCATTGTCAACAATCTAAAGGATTTCCTATTTCTCATTTTCTTATGTGTGTTTTATTGATTTATTGCCCAGGGTATCTCTTCAGTATTTTACAACCCACACAGATTTAGTGCAAAGGCAACAAGCTGCGATTCAACAAAGGAAAGCTATCAGGAAAGGTTTGCTGTCTGACAAAGACTGGACAGGAGATGGTTTTGTGCATGAAACTGAGAGTATGGTTTCCAATTGACTTGAAAATTAGTATACTGCAAATTGCACTGTCGCTGAAAAAATGACATAAACAAGCCTTCTCTGTTGTGCAATCAGAAATAAATTCTAGTTAACCACTCTGTATGTGGGATTGAGTGAAAAGAGACTTGTTTCTCCTTGAAATGTTGTAAATCCATAAGGAAAATCGATTGGTTTATCGAAGCATGTTTCTCATATTTCTCTATTGTACGTGTTTTCTTGAAAGTTGAAAGTTGAACTATGAATTGGGAATTCTATGGGATAACCTGGATTCAGTTGACTGGTGGGCTTCCTACAATCCTACTTGACAGAGTGCAATTTTGTTCACCCTCATTAAGAGAGGGTGAACGTTACCCTCCCTTTTGTTGGTTGAAATTGTGTGGATTCCACCACAAGTCATGTCATGCTTACCCCTGTAATATACTTTTTGGTAAGTATGATATCACTTTGTGGTGGGATTCACACCGTTTTCAACCAATAGAAATGAGGGTAATATTCACCATTTTTAAGAAGGGTAAACAAAACTCAACTCCCATTTGACAAATGGTTAATGTGGCTGTGTGTACACATTTCTTAATCCCTCCTCAACTTCCCCTATTAATGATTTCTTCACCCATTGATACAACCCAATGTATTCATCATGGAATGAGATATCAGTGAGGGAAGACCAAAGAAATCAGTAAGGTATACTTGGGCGATGGATGTGGTAGGGAAAGAAAAATCAAAGGGGGGAAAAAAATTATGTTGCCATGCTGTTTAGCCAAATTTTACTTTGACCTCAATTATATGTGGCAGTTAAAGTTATGTACTTCATTTAATTAATTGAATAACAGCTTCATAATTTAGGTGTCTAATTAAAGTTTATTAAAGTTTGAGTGTCTATTGAGGTGTGAGGTATTTTAAAGGCGACCCACCGCACCGGGCTATAAGATAAGTTACAGCTCTTGTACTACTTGACTGGTAAGAAAGAGTTTCCGCAAGAACTGGAATACTCTTGTATGTACCTGTAAACCTCTTTTCTGCTACTGGTGGACGGTTGCACATAAAGACCGACAGAAGCTAAGGGAAAAAAAAATAATTATGTTGTCATGCTGTTCAGCCAAATTTTACTTTGACCTCAAGGTACCTGCCGAGCGGCACCCTGCCGAGCGGGATGCCAAGCGGCCAATCCGGCCGTTCATCTCGGAATCAACGGTCCTGATCGAAACATCTTTTTCCTTTTCCTTTTCTTTTTTTTTAAATCTGTTCGGTACATTTGCATCTGGACCGTCCAAAACACTTTTGGACGGCCGAGATGTGCTCGGCACCCCTGCCAAGCACCCTTGCTTGGCAGGGTCTCCCATTCCCAATTATATGCGGCAGTTAAAGTCATGTACTTCAGTTAAAGTTATGTACTTCCCTCTCAAAAAGATGAATGTACTTCATTTAATTAATTGAATAACAGCTTTATAATTTAGGTGTCTAATTGAGATTTATTAAAGTTTGAGTGTCTATTGAGGTCAAAGTTTGTGAGGTATTTTAAAATTTCTCCTCTAACTTAAGCCATCTCAGATTCTCAGTGCCAAATCAGCTCTCTAAATTTTTTTCTCCTACCTTCTAAGTAAGGAAATTTTGTTTGCAATTTGATAAAATTAGACGGTAGGGTAATTGAACAACGAAAGAATAGTTAGGAGTAACATTGAGGTTTATAAACGTATAGATGTCTATAAGACCAAGAAAGTAAAGTTTCGGAGGTATTTTAATATTTTCTCAAAACCAAACGGTATTGTTGATTAGTTTGGGTGATTCAAATTTGCAACCCTTTATTTTCTCCATAGAACCCAATTTCTCCATACAAACCACAACTCATACCCACTTTCACAAATATGCTAATACAACCCAATATGGAGAATTTTGATATGTTGGGACCCCCAAGTCATCTCTATCAGGGTTTTGGACTCAACGAGTTGTCCATTCTCTTGTTAATGATCATATTTTTTTAACCATATTTTTTAATATATAAACAATCTTAAAAAAATTAAGTACTTCAATTTTCAATCCGTTTGAATCGGTGTAAAGATCTTATTTTTTTGATCATTTTATTCTAAAGGGGCATAATTAAATTTTATCTTTAGGCCTCTTATAATCAAGTTTCTGCTCCATAGAATCCCAAATAATCATTTTCCAACAAACACGTGTGAAGTGTGTGGAATGAATTGGTGAGTTGTCATGTTTTCATTGGGTTGGCGGGAATTTCATTCTACAACCCTCCGTGTAGAATTTATTCTCTCATGAATTTAGTGCAATTTCTAACAAAGTACAAGACAATAAACTCCAACTTGCTTCCCTTCAAAAGGAACTGAGTCTTAATCCCAACAATCCTGTCACTCAGTCCAAGGAAAGAGAGATGTATAAGCAATTTCTTGTCCTTGCTAGGGCGGAGGAAAGTCTTGCTAGTCAAAAGTCAAAGATTCGGGTAGCCTCTTTTTAATCTCAAGCTGATTTACCAAAAAAAAAAAATTGGTGACCAATGCACCTCTTTCTTCTTTAAATCTGTTAGGAATAACAGAAATAGAAGCGAAATTACCAATCTTGTTTTGGATGATGGTTCCACAACTCAGGATTTGGATAACATCAAATCCTCAAATGTTAATTGAAGAGCAAAGTCCACTTTCACCCCCCTGTAGTTATCGCTATGTGCGGATACCCCCCTCATGGTTTAAAACTGACCACATAACCTACTTGTGGTTTTGAAAATGTGCGGATAGACCCCCTGCTGTCATGTTTTTCATCCATATTAATGGAGGTGTATCTCACACACCTCTAGAATGTAATCTGAGTCGTTCATAATGTATTAAATAAGGAATAGAGTATCTTTGTAAAAAATCATCTCGATCAGACATCAATAACCCAGTGATCTAATTTTTAGTAAATTCAAATTTGAAATTTTAATTTCATAACAAAATCGATTCGACCATGAGCTTTTCATTTTTTGATTGACTTGAATTTTGGCATAGATGTAGTACTCGTCAAATTTTACAATATCAACGGTTTGGATTCAATTTTTGGTATAGGGGATGGTGTGATTAGATTTAAAAAAGAAGAACAATCAAGGGACATGATGAGGGTATATCGGTCTTTTAATGTTGTGTCCGTTAATATGGATGGAAAACATGACGGCAGGGTGTCTATCCGCACATTTTCAAAACCACAGGTAAGTTATATGGTCAGTTTTGAATTATTAGGGAAAAATTCAAAAAAACCCCTGAACTTTGAACTCAATGTCAAATAGGCACCTGAACTTAAATAAATTTCAATTGAACACCTGAACTTTCACTCCGTTATCAATTTACCCCCTGCCGTCTCAATCCGTTAACGGCACAGTTAAAAAAAAAAAAACTTACCACCAGTTTGCAATCCTATGAAGCAGAAACGTGATTATGAGAGCCTTAGAGTCAAAATTTGATTATGTCTCTTTAGAATAATATGATCAGAATAATAAGATCTTCACACCCGTTCAAACGGATTAAAAATTGGAGCACTTAATTTTTTAACCATATTTTTAATATATAAACGGTCTCAAAAAATTAAGTGCTCAAATTTTCAAAAGAATTTTAAAAAAATTCCCTACTTCCAACATTTCTCTCTATCTCTCTCCACTTATTACGCCTACTAGCAACGTTTTGGTTAAATAAAAATTCATACCACCAGTTGCAGAAACGTGATCACGAGAGCCTTAGAGACAAAATTTGATTATGTCTCTTTAGAATAATATGATCAGAATAATAAGATCTTCACACCCGTTCAAACGGATTAAAAATTTGAGCACTTAATTTTTTGAGACCGTTTATATATTAAAAAATATGGTTAAAAAATTAAGTGCTCCAATTTTTAATCCGTTTGAACGGGTGTGAAGATCTTATTATTCTGATCATATTATTCTAAAGAGACATAATCAAATTTTGTCTCTAAGGCTCTCATAATGGTAAGTTTTTTTTTTTAACTGTGCCGTTAACGACAAGGGGTAAATTGATAATGGAGTGAAAGTTCAGGTGTTCAATTGAAGTTTATTTAAGTTCAGGTGCCTATTTGACATTGAGTTCAAAGTTCAGGGGTTTTTTTGAATTTTTCCCTAATTATTACTCCAACTCTCTTGGGTACATCACACCATCCAGTAAATCTAAACCCATCCAGAATAGACCATATTATTTCAAAAATATTGTCTTTGGATCAGAGTTCAACTATGGTTACTGAGATCACAGGCATTGATATTAAGAACACCTTTTGGTCTCTTAATTCTCATAAAGCTCTTAGACTTGATGGGTAAAATGCTGGATTCTTTAAGAAGGCTTGGCCTGTAGTTTGGCATGAGGTGACTGCTGGAGTTAGAGCTTTCTTTAGATCAGTTCAACTTTTGAGGAAAACAAACTCCACAATTGTTGCTATTGTGCCTAAGATCCCTAACCTTTGATTTTAGGCCTATTTCATGTTACACCACCATATAAAAGTGCATTGCTGAAATCCTTACTAAGAGAATCCAGTTTGCCCTCCCTTTCCTTATAGATCATGTTCAGTCAAGTTTTGTCAAGGGCAGGAGAATACCAGACAACATTTTTCTCACACAAGAACTGATGAGAGGATACCATAAATTCTCATCTTCTCCTAGACGTGCAATGAAGGTTAACATCATAAAGGCCTATGACAATGTTAGATGGGAGTTTCTATGGGCTATTCTTACATCTATGAATTTCCACCCCAAATGATTAAGTGGTTACAGGCTTGTGTTACCATAGCAAACTACTCCCTTAGCATCAATGGTGAAGTCACTGGTTTCATCCAAGGCAAGAAAGGCTGTAGGCAAGGTGACCCTCTGTAATCTTAATTGTGATGGAAGTCTTACCAGTATTTTGAAAGAGAAATCTACATTGCCTGACTTCTATTTTCAAGGGAGATGTGAGCAAAATAAACTGATTACCCTTTGTTTTTGCTGATGATCTCATGATCTTTTGTAAGGGGATACCAATTGATCTATCACTGAGTGCACTGCTTGAATTTGAAACATTGTATGGCTTATCTCCTAGTCCAGGCAAAAGAACAGTGAACTTCGACTGATCAAATACACCACCACTAAGGTACATTCCATCAAAGAACAGTGAACTTTTCGACTCAATCATCCAATCGAAGGTGTTACGTACGATCCTTTTGTATGCTCCACAAACGACAAATCCAAATTAATCAAAAAAAAAAGGGGGTTGGATAGTCATTTACTAATTCGAGCCATGCATGAATCGTCATTTTCCTGCTTCACCGGTAGTTGCAGCAATGGAGAACAAGGGTGGGTTTTTGCTGTTGAGGGTTTACCTCATAAACATTTTCAATCACCTTTAAAGTTGCAAATGGAGGTTTCAGATTAGGAATGTGGGAGTTGGGATCAATTTTTGGGCGTGATTTTAGTGTTGCGATGATCTGACAGATCTGTTAGTGGTGATAATCATTGTGTCAAATTCCTAGTATTTTAGTGTTTTTTAATGGGTGATACGGAGAAAATAATTAATTGTATTTAGAGTTGCCGGTGTTTACGCTAATGATTAATTTATGCAGAATAATTTTTTGGTTTTGTGTTTCAATAATTTTTTTTTGCATTTTGTTAGTTTTACGCTAAATTTTCATGTGATATGAGTGAGTAAGGACGAGATGAATCAGAACAATAAAAAATTTTAACTTTTATACAAGTATTTTGGAAAATATCAAAGAAAAGTTCAAAAAGTCAATTTTTTGAATATTGCTGAGATTTTTACTTTTTCGATTCATCTCGTCCTTACTCACCCATATCACATAAAAATAACTAAAAATTATGATGCATAACTTAATCGCTACGTAAATGGGGCCGATTAGAACTTTAAAAAATACTCCTAGTAATAATAATAGTAGGCAAAAGGTTGAGAATCCAACGGCCAGGATAGTAAGTTTAATAATGAGGGGTCCAGATTGTGTATGTCGGTATTGATACGCCCCCTTCGGCACGCCAGAGTCATTCGCTTTGCTATCGAAGACCTGGAGCCGATCGAAACACATCGAAGAAGAAGAAGAAGAGGGCTCGAGAGAGAGGGAAGAGAAATGGCGTTACAGTGGATGATACTTACGTACGTGGTAGCAGTGGAGGCGGCCATAGCGGTTCTACTGACTATACCATCTCCAAAGCTTGTCAAGTCTCGCATCGTGTCTCTCGTCTCTCTCATCCTCCAACCTTCCATGTTCGTCGTCCCTTTCTCTGCTTTCCAGCTCCTAGGTCTTTCCCTTTCTTTTTCCCTCTTCATCCCTCCCTACTTGCACTTGTACGGACTACTCAATTGTGGTCCGTTGAATTCTTTTCAGGATTTTGGATTCTTAATTAGGTTATATATTTCTTCTCTTTTTTTTTTTCTTTTTCTATAGATATCTATTGGAAGAATGAGCACCGATTGATGTGCACTGGGGAGTCATGCACTGCAGCTGAAAGAGATCGCTATGAGAAATCGGTTAGCTGTTTTATTTCTTGCGTGTTTCTGATTAGTTGATTACTTAATTTGAATTGTGAAATCATAGGGTACGCATCTAGGTGTTTTTTGTTATCGAGTCACGTTGCCAAGTCTTGGAAACCAAAGTTGCTTGAAATTTGCGGTGGGTTGTTGTCGTTCTCAGTCTGGATCATTTATATGTTTTATCAGCTGCGAAAAAGTCTTTCCATGTGTGTGTGTGTCTGCGTGTGGAAGTATTGATAGCATAGAAACGGTCAAACCTTACAGAAGGGCTCTAGGAGAGCCTAAAACAAGAGTTCAAGAAGCTCGAGTGTGTGATGTTAGACTTTAGATGTTTACGAACTGCTGTTTCGAGGAGCAAGCGGGAATACATAGATTGGTAGGTTGATACTGTTGAGTACTTGCATTTGTTAGTTGGCTATTGTGTCCCTTATGATTTTAGATTATTAACGTATGTTTGTTGTGTCTCTACTTTGTTTTGTTTCGTTGTTTTTTCTGCCTCCTAAGTTGTGTCAACTTGTTAGGGACAACATTTGCTTATAGGTCAATTATAACCTAAGAAGCTATAAGAATTAAGATTTTTGAGAAGCTCTGTAAATCGTTTTGGTTCTGCTTATGCTTTTATCACAATATAGGCTAGAAATAACACCCACTGGGTCTTAATTAAATTATTCATATCGAATTTGACGCTGGTCGTGATCCTTATTATTCTGAGGCATTAGGACTCATGGTGTCTATTTCAGTTGAACTTTTATGCTTAGGTTTGGGGGGATCTTAATTTATTAATCTTTCTTTTGACTAGGAGAGAAATTTAATTTGTTAATCATAGATTGAATACCTATTGCATGGGAAGATCAAGAGCGAATGCGTGGATTAATTAGTTGATAATGTTGACAACTCATACTAGTCAGGTGGCTAAATTTCTCTCTATGTCCTTATGGGAATTAACATGCACTTTTCTATCCTTAGAGGTAATTTTCTCTTCTCTTATTAGGTCTATGAGGTCTATGTTGTACTGGTCTTAGCGCCTGGAAAACTAGCGGATCTAATCATCAATTTTGTCCTACATCTAGGTTCTCTAACTTCTCTTAGGCCATGTGAGAGTTTCTTTCCCTATTTCACTTCCTTGAGCCGATTACTTAATCTACAGTCAACCTTTGCTTTTAGTTATTAGATCCATGGGAATGATATTGGTAGGGAACTTGGGATCGTCTATCTCTTCCTTAAAGATTGACTTTAGTCATATTTAAAGGGAAACTTCGCAAGCGCATCTGATTTAAAGCTGTGGCTTTTAATAAAGAAGGGGAATGACAGTTACTATATCTAGGAACTTATCCTTTTCCTTCCTCACATTGGTGGGTGGGAAGAACCTCATTTAAAGGAGACCAGAATTGCCCAAACTCATGATGTATCCAGTTTTGTTTGTAATGGACTCCTTTAATCCTTATCTAACTAAGATGTTATCAATGATCTAAGGAGAGAGAGATTAGCCAGAAAAAGAGACCAGACACCCTTAGTAAATAAAAGATATGTAGCATAGTGAGGGATCCCTGGTAGTGGGAGCTTGAACCTATCTATTTCAATTGGGAGAGCTATCCAATTCAGGGGCGGGCCAGTAATACTGATGAGTGGGCTAAAAAACACGTGTTAATAATCATGGGAGTAATTGCTTTTTATATATTTAACATGTTAAGTATTCATCAATATATAAGATATGAATTTGTTTAAAAAAGACACCGATGACTTGTCATCTATGAAGCACCGACACCTCAAAAGGTCGAAGAATCGCGGTGTCAGGACACGGGGACACGGGGACACCGCGGGATACCTCGGGGACACGTACGGGACACGCCATGTGGCGTGTCCCATAATTTAATATTAAATTTTGAGGGGGACACGGCTGGGGACACGGCGGGACACCGCTGGGGACACCGCGGGGGTCAAATTGTATTTTTTTTTAAAATTTAAGGGCCAAATTGTAATTTTTAAAAATATTTGGGGTCAAATTGTTATTACTTAAAATATTGGGTTATAACGTAATTAACCTAATATATAAACATAACCCACGGCTTTTACAAACCCAAAAAAATAGAAGCAGCAGCTGGAATCCTCTGATCTCAACGTAGAAGAACAAGCATCAGCTGCAGCTCTCTCCTCCCACTCTATCTCGTATTCTCTCTCTCATCTCGGTATGTATCTCTCTCTCATCTTGGTATGTATCTCTCTCTCTCTCTCGTAGTCTCTCTCTCATCTCGGTCTCTCTCTCATCTCGGTCTCTCTCTCACACACACACTCACATCTCAGTCTCTGCCTCACACACACACACACACTGAACAGGTCTCTCTCTCTCTCTGAAAACTGTTTGTATGTAGGCATGTCTTCCTCAACGGGTGCTAGTAGCACACCCACTGGCGGGGATGATGTAGTGGGAGGAACACTTTGGAAATTTGTAACTAAATTGGAAAAATTACCTGGAAAAGGAGGAAACTTGAAAAAAATGGATGTTATGTTTTGTGACTTTTGTCTACATTTTAGCATTTAAACTTGAAAAAAATTGATATATATATATATATATAAATAAATAAATATACACGTGGCGTGTCCCCCGCGGTGTCGGTATCCCCATTTTTTTAGAATTGCCGTGTCCCCGTGTCCGTGTCCGTGTCCGTGCCGTGTCCGTGTCCGTGTCCGTGCATCATAGCTTGTCATATTGAAAAGTAATGCACAATAGCCTCATAAGGATTAGTCCTAAATACAATCTTCCCAATATAAAAATATATCTATCATTCATCTGTCCATTCCTTGTTGGACTACATGCCAGTTCTACACACGTTTGGCTGTCAAAGTAATTTCCTTTATAATTTGATGGGTGCTTGGGGCAATTTGATGAGTTTTATAGCTAGCTTGGGGCAATATTACAATTCTAATGGGGCAAATTTGTAAAGCAAACAGCAAATATGGTAGTGGAATATAGATTTTGGAAACTTCAGTGGGGTCAAGTGACCCCACAGACTCCTTCCCTCCGCCCTTGCTATCCATAGTCTACGTGGAGCGGGTTAAGGTTGCCCTTTTTTTTGACACACACAAATATGGGCCTTTTTTAACTAATGGTCCTCAAAGTATTAGCGAAATGTCAATTTGGTCCCTAATATATAAATCGTGTCTATTGCATCCTCAACGTTTACAATGCACATTTAAATGGTCCCTGAGACTAACTCCATCTATATTTACCGTCCAGTGCGAGGGTATACTTGTAACTTCGTCTTTAAAAATTCCGATACCCAAAATCCAGACAAACAGTTCTGAACAAAACAAAAACCCAAAAAAATTCAAGGACATCAAACCATAAACTAATCAAATGCACTAAATGCAGTAAGACCAATCACAAGTTCTCCAATATCTGCATAAACTAAGCTACACAACCACCGCTGTACAAATCAAGCCAGATTCAACCAAATTCCCGAACTGTCAACTGAGGCTAGACTCAACATCAATTTAACCCATAAAAATCCAACACTAAAAAAATTGGTCGAAACAATTCTGTGGGTCTATTACCTGTTTCAGCTCAAATCAATTGAAGATGTACGACGGTCGTTGGTTTCGGGAGAGACCCAGTTGGAAGAATCAGGGAATTTTTGGAGAGAGAGAGAAGAAGAAGAAGAGATCAGTGCAGAACGGTCACGGTTTTTGGATAGGGCCGCGAATCCGTTGGGATAAGCAGGTTCCATTCCAAGAGCAGAGGAGAATGGTGGTGGAGTGCGACCGTGGGGCCCACTTTGGGAAAATTCCCTCTCTGTTACACTTCATCGTGAGCCGGCTGCCACAACCAGCGATGGCATCGTACAGGTGAGGACATGAAAGATCTACGAGCTAGGGGGAGAAGATGGCAGAAATGTTTAGGGTTGTTTTTGGTGTTTCAGATTCAGGGGTTTCCCATTTGACTGATATCGAGGCGGTTTCAGAATCGATTTGCGGTTCGGCGATCGATTTCACGTTGAATTCATTTTGGGTGATCCACGGTGGTTCTGACGGCGGCAAGGCGGTTCTACTCGACCTAGATTTTCCACACTCCTTTGCAGATGAAGATAATGGATGCTGGGTACTTTTTTTTTGATTGTAAGGTGGGGTGATGGGTTGTGTAAATACAAAGTTACAAGTATAACCTCTCACTGGACGGTAAATATAGATGGAGTTAATTTCAAGGACCATTTAAACGTACATTGTAAACGTTGGGATGCAATAGACGCAATTTGTATATTGGGGACCAAATTGACATTTCACTAATATTTTGAGGACCATTCGTAAAAAAAAAAACCCACAAATATGACACAATATGATAGCATGGGTAATAAACTGGTCATCGTTAAACCCGAATAACTTGAACTAGACACCTGTAGACAACTGATGACAACCAATTTGGACCCCGTATGATTCTTGAAGCAATGTCTTGGATGTCTCTCCGATGATGAAAATGGAGCCTGGAAAATGTCATGAATTAATAATCAAATCTCTTTGCTGTAAGGAAGTTTTCTGAAAAAAAATGCCTTAAAAACAAAGAGAAGAGACATACATAACCTTTGGCTTCGTCAAATTCAAATTGACATAGGCCAAAATCTGCAAGGTTAGGAGAGTCCCGAGATGCCGCTCGACGGGGGATAGCGGATGCCACTCAACGCTACTAATCGAGGATGCTACTCGACAACCAAGCCACTCACTGCGACCAAGCCACTCACTTGATTGTAGGAGGAATCACTAACTCCAAGCAAGACACACTTGCAAATAGATCAATAATCAACTCAACTCCCCTTCTCGGTTCTTTAGATTACCTATTTATAGGCATTACAAAGATGATGCTCCCAAGACTTAACAAAATCTAGATAATTTCCTCCAAGACCTTTCCAAATACCTAGACCACTATTAAAACAAAGACACAACTTACTAGATGGTCAAACTCAACTTTCAAACTACAATTACTAGGCTGTAACCTGTAGCTAATTCCCACACATAATAAATACTTTGACTAGAAACTTGACAGACTCAGTTGGCTAAAAGCGAAAAATGCATTTCTAAACGTAATCAAAATACGCCTAGGTTCCACATTACCATTATTACGCTCATGTATCACAAACTGGCTGCAAACTTTATGCAAAGTCAAAACTTTATTGTTATGAAAATCAAACATGGCGTACGCCACCATCAACGTGCTGCACCACCTTCAACATGACGCTAGGTTTGACAAGAAACGGTCTTTTTACTCTGCAGAATGCACATGGGGTGTTGGTGCCTCAATCTAAGGCCATGCTGAGCATGTCCACCAATTGGAGAAAACCCCATTTGCCTATTAACAAGACCCTTGGCTTTGGCATAAGGGTCCCTTTTTGGCTAGATGTTGGGAGGTTTTAGAGAGTGAAAGTCATGAAATCTAGAGAGAGAAAGTCCAAATCTTTTGAAAATACAGGCACAAGCACTTAAGCAAGAGTGACAATACTTAGTTATAGACCTGAAAAAAGGTAGAGAAAAGCTTGAATACTTGAAAAGTAGAATTGCGAGAGCAGTATCTGGACCAGAGTCAATCTTCCATGCTGCATTTATGAGCCTTGGACAGATTTTGAAAATTAGAAAGAAGAATCCAATCTTCTGCAGGAACCAAGACTGTGTACAAGTTGCAACCTTACATATACCAAGTGATGTCTCTGTTACAGTCTTTCTTTTGTCTGCGTATCTGCATGTAAATAAAAGCTGGCTTAGCGTACGCAAGCTTGCTCCTTGAGTACGCCTGGTCTAACCATGTGTACGCAAGACTAACACCTGTGTTTTCTGTCGCATTTTATGCTTTATGCTCATCCTGCTATTGGGTACATTGGTTGCTTACTGTCTATGATAGCATGCAAAGAGAGACTTTTTTGTGCGCTCGAATCATACGCTTAGTCTGACCTGGCATGTCCGCCATTAATCCTTGTGTGAGCGATGTCTTGTTCTGTGACAGTTTATCTATTTCTGTATATTCTCTATTTAGTTTGTTTAGGCTGCTGTCTGGGCCTATTTGTTACTGTTTAATGAGAAAACATGTTTATTTGTTATTGCTTTTATATTCCCTTTGCCTATCCCCTCCCTATTTGTTTAGTTATACAAAGACAAAAACAACTTTAACATCCCTGAAGTGGTTAGTAGAGAATAACTGCGAGGTTAGGCGGGAATGGATGGCTAACACCTTCCTATCCCATAATTAGCTCCCAAGTCTAGTAATCTATGGTGATGATGGACTACTAGTCTTTGCTTTTCTTGTATCTGCCTGATTGCTCAGGATAGCCTTAAACCCAAGTGGCACGTATGTTTAATAAAATGATCGATGACTTTTAGACGAGGAGCCTACAGCTGCAACTCCGCTGGAGATTGGTATGAGCTAGACTCAAAAGACACATGAGATTTTATGTTTATTTTGATCTCAATTATTGCATTGCTTGTGCATTGATGTTGGATAACCCCGTTCAATACTATCCGATATCTCAAAAAGTTACTGGACTTGGGCATTTTTGAGAGGCCAATCGCACCACTTGACCGTTCCCTTGCACTACTACTCGCAGCCGGAGATATATCTTGACTTAATAGAAGGTGTACCCTTGAGACAACCAGATTCCAGCATAATAGAAAACCATAGGACTTTCAAAATTAGGACAAAATATCTGTAGGATCACGTGTCATCTAGTCCTGTTAAAACCATTTATGTGGCAACGCGCTACGCGTTTTGTTTTAGGAGCATTCATCATTGGAGTCTGGGTTTGAGAATACAGGAGGAAATATGCCTCAGAGTTTTATGCTTTGTTTGGTTTGTGATTTGAGTAGTGTTTTTGGATAATGAGTTATGGGTGGAGAGAGTAATGATTGGAAAGAGAGGTAAAAAGTAGAGAGAGATAGAGTGAGAAATGAGAGTAATGATTGAGTTGAAAAATATTTTTTGAGTAGAGTAGAGTAGTGAAGTGAACAAGGCATTAGTGATGCAGGAGCATACAAAACTACGAAGACCAAGCAGGCCCACTATACCGCTTGTTCGACTTTTAGTTGCATGAGTTTACTTATCTTTTGTTACTTATCTATTTGCTTCTTCTTTTTTTCTTTCTCTAGTTGCCTTACATTAGTTTATTTTTGTAGTCATGTGCCTAGCATGTGACATTTTAAAAAGTTGGATGGTCAAGATAAAAAGGTCATATGCCAGATGTAGGGCTTAGATGCTAGGGTTGCTATAACCCTAGTATAAATACTCTTTTGTAAGCGTTTGCAACCAATTTTTTTACCTCTCAATCACAGAATCACAGAATCTCAGATTCTAGAGATGGCCTTGGGTTAAAACCCTTGAGTCTTCTCTCTTTTACGTTCTATCTTTAGTTCTACATCTGTTTCTTGCTGTTTTCTGGCTGCATCATTTAGGACATCCCTTAGGAAAACATCGATCTGGAATAATCAAAATCACTTTCCAAAAAATGGTCCGGTAATCTGACTTCCAAAGGATTAGGGAGATCTGAATCGTTGTTTGACTTGGTCTTTTGGAAGGTTAGAAACTTCGAATACAATGGTGAACAAACAAAATGGGGCGGAGTGAGTAAGTGCCAATTAGGACAATTATTGTGGTCATTGCCAATTTCTTTGTCTATCTGTGGGGATCACCTTTCCCTAATGTGCCAATTCCTTTGTAGTACAAAAAACACTAAATTGCAGTTATCTTTTTTCATTTTCATTTCATCAAGATTTTTTTTATTTGGATTGGTCATCAGGATTGTTGTACTTGTAGAATACAGGTTAATTAGAATACTATTGTAGAGAACAATAATGCTAGATATAAATGTTAATGGAGGCTGTATTGAATTATTTGACTTGTCAGTTTGGACAGAAATTGTGCTTTACAGATCTGTGCGGATAATAAGGGTGATTAATTCACCGACCAAACCTAATCTTCAATCTAATAAAAAATTTATTTAGAGTTGAATGAGTTGTCTTTCATATGGCTTTATTGGCAGCGGCAATGATGGCTGC